>OW119922.1:5883868-8710535 GCA_933210815.1 Meta bourneti
CCACAGTCATATAATGAGGTCAACACTTGAGCTGGCACCCCACTTCCTAACTTTAACACCAAGCTATTGCGAGGACATTTGTGGCCACGACAGATTTATCGTGCACTCGTCCGCACGTACATGACTCTCTTTTGTTGGATCGAGTTTCAAACTCAAATCCTCTCCGGTTGCTAATCTGTTACTCTTCCAACTTGGCTACCGTGAAAGCATAATTATATGTAATTACACTTGATTAAATTTAAAAAGTAATTTTATGTAACATTGTTTTTTAATCACTAAGCACAATTATGATTCCAAATCCTAGGAAGAATGATTAGACACCACGAACACGCGTTTCTTTTAATGTTTGGTCAGGAACATTTATATTTCCTCTTTTCGATTTTGATTCTAAACTAATCTAATTTGTTCCTGAGATTTTGAAAATGAGCATAATGCCAGTGATCTAGTAAAAGATAGTTTTAGAAGAGGACTCTGTAGAAGGTGGAACTGAAAGAGTCAATGTGTCAAAATATATTCTCGCTTCAATGAAAGGCTAGATGGAAATGTAATTTTTATCGAAGTCGAATTTTAAAATAGGAAAAGAATATGACTCTTCTTCGGTTCATGTTTCTATCCATGCACTATTTACCTTATAACCAGATTAAGTTTCGGGCAATTAAGTTCACTTGTATTGCCACTCTCTTGAATTATTTTCGTGTTTAACTTTTCAAGAGGAGAGCAAAATAAATATTTCATAAACGATCTGGAACATCTGTAAACAAAGAA
Organism: Meta bourneti; assembly: GCA_933210815.1. Lineage (NCBI taxonomy): Eukaryota > Metazoa > Arthropoda > Arachnida > Araneae > Tetragnathidae > Meta > Meta bourneti. The sequence continues at coordinate 5,884,634 of OW119922.1, forward strand.
TACTAAGTTTCAACAAAAGTGTTTCAACGTGTATTCATTATATGAAAAGATATTCATATAATGAATACACTTCAACAAATTCCGCGTTATTTAGAGGGGTTAATTAAAACAATTCAAGGCTATGATTGAAACCAATATTTTTAACCTTTCGCTTAAGCTGAAAGAACTTTTAGGTGGAATTGATAGGCACAATATATTACATTACTTCACATATTAAAAGACCTTCATGTGTGATTACCCAGTGATATGTTACTGTAATTTGCAACTCATATAGAATGCTTTTAATCCAGTATGATTTCAAGTAATTGGAAATACATTCTAAACAGTATTCGATGACATAATTTCCTTACTATTAATGTGTATGTTCTGCACCGTTTACACATCGCCCTTTTTAATGGTTCGTTTTATTAACCATGGCTAGAATATAGGAGCTATTACCACAAACATCATGACCCTCTGGCTATTGTGTGCTATGTTTTCATTTTCTGCATTATAAAAGCGAAACACAAAATTCGTTCTATTAAGGTCACTTTTTGTCAGTGTCTGAATTTTATTTCGTAGTTCACTTTCGGATAGCAGTACAAAAACATTCAATGAAGAATATGGAATATCTATAAATAAAAAATACTTGGTTTTCCCAAGTGCTTAAATGCGTACAAAAACAATATACATGAATGAATATCTCTTGAACAAACCTTGCGTTGCCTTATGGGGTAAATAATTCAAGGCTGTGATTCGAAAATATGTATTGAATATTTCGGTATTCCTTAATTCTGAAAAGAACTTTAACGTGGAATATATAGACACAATTCATAACATTTTCCGCATTAAAAAGTATTTCATGGGAGATTCCGCTCAATATTTTACTATAATTTACACCACATGCAGAGTGCATTCAACTTCAAACCAAAATGAGTTGGACTTAAACGTACCGGAACCTCCACTCTTTTCAAAATACTGGAAATACATTACAAACTGCATTCGATGATATCTCGTTTCTATGAATGTGTATGTTCTACAACGATTACGCGTCGCCTTTTTTTAATGGTTCGTTTTATTAACCGTGGCCGAAGAAATGTTGGCGCGATGCATCACAAACATCACGATGCTATGGCGGCTGTGTGCGCAGGAGGCTTTAAAATGGCGGGGAAACCAACGCGGTTCGCATTATTCAGAAGAAACGTCGTCAATCTAAAGTTAATGGACGATTTAATGTGATTTATAAACCTCCAAAGAAGGCGAATTGTAAGAAATGAATAATGCAAGCTCCATTGGACTAAAATATGATTCTCCGTTACGAGTATTCCATGCTGGGGGTATTTAGGTATTAATATTAATGTGCTATTGAGACTAATGGGGTAGTTTGTTGAGTGTGTTTCGCAAGAAATTTTGCTTGGAAGAATTATAGGTTAAGGCGGCAACTTACGCTCAATAAAAAGACATGGGTTAAAAGAATATAGGTTAAACTGGTACTTCATAGGAGAAGAAAAGGAGTTACGGGCATTTGAAGTTCACTTTACTGATGTACTTTGAACTTTTTAGCTGTAGTAGCTTTTTAACTTATTAGTGTAGGTTGTAAAATTGTAATCTTCTAAGCACATATATATCATAGTTTCTCAGACGTTTTGGATTCAACACCCCTTTTAAAAAGACGATTTTTTGCTCCCACCTCTGGTAAATTATCGCAACTAGTAATAAATTGCAAGCTTATTTCTGCCCAGAGGTTTTGAATCGCATCAAAATATTTAAGTAACTGAGTTAATTTTGAATTTCCAAAAATTTGTTTAGAAATAAAACAACTTGGAACTGAAATTATAAAACTAATTTTTAAAATAAAATAACAATAAATTACACATGAACACACTAGATCGCGTGATGTTACTTGTAATGATTTGATATCATTCAAATCATTAAAATTAGAAACTATCAGAAATGTGCTGGTGTTGTGCTACCAATGTGTCCATATTTGGCTTTATTTCGTCAGTAGGCATTCCTAAATCTTCCCGATTAGCTTTGCAGTCGGTTTCTCTTTTAGTTAAAAGACTTCTTTCAGCACGTTCAAAAAAAAAGGATGACTGAAAAATAAACAAACTCTCTGTCACAGCCCACACTCCAGGATGAAGTGTGGGTACCTGCTTTTTCAACCTCTCCAGTAGCATCTTATTGTTCGTTCATGGTCCTCAACACCCCTTATTTCCATTGTGGTCAGATTTCGTCTAAAAGATACCTTCAGAGCTCACAAGGAGGAGGTAGCGCCCACTTTTGGAAACTAAGATCTACACATTCTCGTACGTGGCTTGAGAAAAAAGAGCCTCATTTGTATTTGCTATTATGGCAACGACTAACACAAGCATCACGTGATTTCTTTCACAAGTCACTAAAAAACCTTTTAATCAGGTTTACAATTAAAAAAAAATGAAATAAGTGAAATGCATTCTTTGGAAAAGAATTTAAGGAATTCCAATAATCCAGAATGAAATTCATAATGAAAGAAAATCCATCCAATAAGAAAATGAATTTCTCAGAGGAAAGCTGTAAAACATGGAAAAAGAAAATTGAAAAGAGTTCGTTCAAAACGCGGGCATCCGATGCGATGGATATTCAACTCAAACATGATTCGTGTGAACGTTGTGTAGTTAGGTTCTGAATTTACAGGAATTTTTATTAAAATTGCACAGGGTAATTCGGTGATGGAAACTACTTCTGAAATAACTGAATTGCACATAAATGTTTTAGTAAATTCAATAAATCGAATCGAAAAACTTTAGAATCGTTAAAAAGTCTTCAGGAAATTATCAGGATATAGAATTCTGCTTTCTCTTTTCCCTCTATGTTTCTACTGGAATCGAGATAACTGTTTCTGGATTATATGTTCTGATTATCCACTATAAATCCAAACCTTCAACTGCTCACGAACATCGTAAACAGGCAATTAATAAGTTTGTTTCTACTTTTATGTTATTGTTTCTTAACTCTCCAAGTGATTTCGACGAGATATCTTTCATCAAGATCTGCCCAATTTTTCTAATGACTAGATATCTCGACATCATAAAATACGGCAATTTGATGACGAGATATCTCGTCATTAAAAAAATTGGGCAGATCTTTATGACGAGATATCTCGTCATTAGAAAAATGGGGCAGATCTTGGTGGACGAGATATCTCGTCGAAATCAAGATCTGATCAGTTTTCTTCTAATGACGAGATGAATATTTGGTCAGTTTTGCTAATGACGAGATACATCTTCAAGACAACCACGAGGAGGATTAAACTGATGCTTCGCATTTAACCCGACTAAAGGTGTGTCTCAAATCGGAACATAGATGGTCGCATGGTGTCCTCCATTTTCCCATAGAATCGCTTTGTTAGTATCCATAGACTTAATGAATACATATTTGTAAGACGTGATGTATGTATCTTTGTAGTATATATCAACAGACTTTCTTAGTTAAAATTTTTTCGTAATCCCTCAGTTTCGAAGCATTTCTTACGAAGCAATGCTCTTCATCTATAATATATGTTCATGTAGAAAATTAAATTTTATAAACATGTAAGTGACCAAGTACTTCAAACTCTGTGTGGAAAGCGAAGTCTAAGTGTGTGTTACACAAAAGCGTGTGCACTACTCCTATTGTTACAAATGCGTTCTAGCTCCCATTCTGAAAGATTGAGTAGGTTTTCCAATGGTTTATTATTATTATTAAAACGTTACTCACACAGCTTAACACTCTAACTGGTTTCGACAAGATATCTGGTCCATCAAGATCGGACCAATTTTGCTAATGACGAGATATCTCGTCATCAAAGTATTTCTGATTATTTGATAGTGACGAGATATCACGTCATTAGAAGAAAACTGGATCTGGTAATCATAAAAAATTGGTAGCATCTTAATGACGAGATATCTCCTCGTTAGCGAAGTTGGTCAGATCTTGACGGACGAAATATTTCGTCGAAACCAGATCATTAATCAAACATAAAGAAGTTAGACACTTTTGAGAATTACTGATTTGCTCAATAATTACGGAAAAATTGATGTTTCTATGGTTTGGATGTATGCCCATGTCTTTGTAAAATATTTCATACAACACATTTAATTTATATCTAATGTTTACGTATGTTAAGAGGAAATCAAATCTACATTAATTTAATTAATAGTTAAAAAAACAAGATAAATATTTAGAAATAAAACAATAAACAAAAAGGAGGGCGATAACTCTACAATGCCTCCCCCAAATACCGCAACTTGAAACTAACGATTAATTACTAAAGCGCTTATAGCAACAAAGCTTAATATTTACTTTTCCTGAACGCGGTCGTTATGGTATCCCGAAAACAATTTCCCGGAACTTGGAGTTCGCACGCAATCTTCAAGGATATTTTTCAAAAGCACTGTAAAGGCCGTTCATCAATATGCGAAGAGCTTGTCTTAAAAGTAAAGAACATTAGTAGAGAAAGTCTTCAGCATTTGTTCTTTCCCACAAAAGCCCCTATTTCCCCTGTAATTGTAACGGAGTGATAAGAGTGGATGGGCAGAAACACCCTCTGGCACGGTTTGCCTGCTTTTGCTTCTGGACTGGGGTAAATGAATGTTGTTTAAACCGATTTTCGTATTTGCGTTTAGCAATTTATTGTAACGGTCTCATGTGTTATGGTTTGTGTTAGAGGTAGGATGGTAGGGTCTATGATTTGGGAAACTAATATGACGTGGTGTACTTATGGAAGGCTTTCGTGATGTTCTTTTGGATCTTGATATATTTTTCTGAGATAAGGTAAAACTGTTTTGCATGATGGTTAGAGTGGAACGGTAAAATATATAATAAAAAATCCGATTTTGCTTCTGTGGTATAAGTGTTTAGTTAGTAAATTTTCAGAGGCACCGTAAATTCCGTTCCTAAATACGTAAGAGGTTTGTCTTAAAAGTAAATAACATTAGTAGGGTAGGTATGTACTTTTTAGTTCACTGGAGCAACACAACTGGCTATTGGCGACGGTCCGGGATCAATCACAAAGAGAAAGATCCAAGGAGAACACCACGCAATTTTGAACCACGGTCAGATGACGAGGACACACCTGAGCTGGCACCCCACTCTCCAAACTTCTACACCAAGCCAACGTGAGGACATTTGAGGCCACGACCGATTTAACGTGCACCATCCCCCTCTGTACATTACGGTACTTTATTGGATTCGAACTCGCAACCCTCCGGTTGCTAATCCGTTACCCTTCCAGCCGAGCTACCGTGGCCCCAGTAGTAGAGAATGTCTGGGAATTTGTTCCTTACCACAAAAATCTACATTTCTCCTGTATAGTCTGGATTTTCTGAGTTATCATTTGAGTCATATGACTGAACAGGTTTAATTAAAGTAGATGACAGTTTGAAATATAAATAGATTTACATACATGATTATACATATGGTATTCCTTTCCCCTGTAGAGGTAAATACATTTCTACAAGTGTATTTTATTTGGTAGTGAGATAGTTGACTTGCTGGCTAAGGAGGATTAAAAGACTGCTCTGGGAAGTCTGTTGCAGTCTTGGAAAATTAGAAGCGGGCACACAAGATACATAAGAGGAATTAAAAATTTTCCAACCTACAAAACCTCAACAACTCCTTCTCATATTTTGCATTGCATCGATGTCTCTGTGGGACAACACCTGGATGTACAGAAGTTGGTCGCTATTTCGACTTGAAAAACATGGTCATCCAGACTTGGTCTAAGTTATACCTTGACCAAGGGGATTAATTATAATAAAAATGGATTTCCCTTAGGTAATCGCATTTCTCACCGGAGTCTCACTATCATTGTAACTGAGTGATAGGAGTGGATGGTTGACACAAAAGCACCCTCTACCTCCTGGCTTTTGCTTTTAGACTGAGGGTTTGTTGTTTGTATCCAATTATATTATTTGCAATCTCTTGTACATTCTCTTTTTATGGTTTATGTAAAAAAATGTGTGGTGTGTTGCTCTTAAAGTGTTTTCTCGCATATTCTGGTGTAATGAGATGAATGTGTTTTGTACGAAAGTATTTGGGCTGATGCTGCAAAATACTCCCAATAGAATTTAAAACAAAATTGTTGTTGCCAGTATTGTATTTCACCAATTACATATTGGTGCTAGAAATGTGATGATCTTAAAATAATACTTGTGACGCGATTTTTAAATATCATTATTGGAATTTTATAGTTCAGAAGAAAATATTTGAGTATTGTTACTTATTTTTTTAACAAATAGGCGTCATAGTAACTAAAGTTCTGATCAGCTTCAAAAAATTGTGTACTCCAGATTAAGTAATGTAAATATTTTAAACGTGGAAAACGCCCACAAACTTCCTAAATTGAAATTTTTTACGGTAGAAATTAACTTTGCTGTAAGACTAAAACAATTTTTTTAAATTCAAATTTAAGAGATAATGTAAGAAAGTTATTGGCCGACCAATCGGTATAGTGGTTATCATTTTGGCTTCTTGCTCAAATGGTTTCTGGCTCGAACTTGATTGAAACATCGATGTTTGTACGTCTGGAATTAATGCGTGGTACATCCTTATGGTGCACCCATGATGACTCAAAGTGATTCACAATACGCCCTTATAGTTCCATAACAAGTTCTGTTTAATTGACCGGACATTAGAAACAAAAGTAGGCCATTTTATTCAAATGTTGTCGATTTTTCCTAGAAATATGCATGGAAACGAACAGAAAATTAATTTACGTAATTTCTGTTCTTAAATGGATATAGATCTTTTTGGTACACACTTTATGAGTAGTATTAGTATTAATATTCTTTATCATTTTTGAAACAAAAATGCATGTTTTTTCTTAACTGAATAGATTGAGAGTTTATTGAAGCATGCTTCAATTGAGAAAGAAATGAGTATCTGTATAGCAAGATGACAGAAAACAACAAACTAGATGTAGATTCGTAAAATAGTTTACTATGAAATGCAATTTATATTTGAGACAAAAATAATCTAATGATAGGCAATCGAATAAATTTCAATTCCAACAAAAATATAGAAGCAATGCATCAATGATTGAAATAAATCAAAATTGACGCACTTAGGAGAGACAGCTCTATTTATAAGATACCAAACTTCCATTGCCAGAGATGTAAGGTAACGGATTTGGGTCTTTAAATATACGATAGTAGCACACAAATTTATTCGATTCTTAACAAAAACGATTCATCTTTAAGATCACCCATTCCATTTCCAAATTTCGAACACTGTGTATCTAAAATGGCCACGTTCGTTATTACTTTTGTTCGATCTTGTTTGCTATGTTTTCCTTAACGATACAACTACGATTACAGAAAACCTTAGGATCGAAACATCTCAACTCTATCCCGATCATAGTTCTCAGTCACCAGTTTGTTGAAGAAAATGTTCCACGATAAAATTTCGTCCATCATGTAAATTTTTCTGTCCTCTTCTACATATCCAGCGCTCAGTTGGAATCCCAAATGAGTATTTATTTAAAAGCGTTCTTCCGGTTGGACGTTTTTTCTTCTTTCTATACGACTTCCTTCCATACGTGACAGAAATGGCTGATGCCAGATACGTTGTTTACGTTTATTGTTCGGTGTAAAGAAATCCATGTGGAACTTTAAAAAGATGGTTTTTGCACTTACAAGTCAAATCGTCTAGATTTGTATCCATGTTGCTTTGACTTAGGGAAACCTTCGAGTTGCTGTTCTTGTTCCATTCTTTCGGAATTTTCTCGTAGTTGCTTTTTTCTTTGCTGATTCGCTATTCTCTACTCTTGTGATGGTTATTTAATTTTTCCCACTGGGCATTTTTCTGTGAATGCCTTTTATTCTAAGACAGTAAAAAGGTGTAGTTTTGGAAAAGTCCGTGGTGGTTCGAAAGGAAAATTAATTGTTTGCAAGGAGTAATTTCTTGCAAGAATTCCAGCTTTGTATTTACTGGCAATATTTATGCATTAAAGCTGAACAAAAAAGGAACTTCACATACATTATTTATTATCCTGTCTCTTGAAGTATTGGAACTCATCCATTAAGAGAAGATGTATATAAACGCTCTAATTTCAGCTAAAACAAGTAGAATACTCAAAGTGCCGTACAATTTTTTTCTTTTCAAATTCAATACTTTTATAGTACTGATGTTATATTTAAAATGAAAATCACCTTAAAGTTTCTATCAGAACCAATTTTGAGCAAATGTTGTTTTGCTGTCCGCCAGATAACTAAAAAATTAATTACTCTACAATAATGAAACTTTGCACACTTTATTACAATTAATAAGAATTTTTATCTATAGAATGAACTATTCCCAAAGTCTTTCCTTAAAGTTTTCTATATTTTATCGTAATAATATTTTGATGTATATATCAATGAGGTAAGATTTGAACATTTTTAAATCCATGAATTAATTAATCGAGAACCAATTCTTATTTAACTATAGTTAATTTTTACAGATAATGGGTTCTATAATAAATGCGCAATGCTCCATTATCGTAGAGTAATTAGTTTTTGGGTAATCTAGCGAACCGCAAAACACCCCGATTGATTAATATGGATTCTTATAATTTTGTTTATAACATACAAATTTGAATCATAGATTATTTGAATCTTATTGAACATTTTCTCTGAATAGACGTAGTATTGTGTTCAAGGCCAAATCTCTCCAAACAGTATATGATATAGAATTTGTTAAATATGTATAAATTTTCTATTTTTATGAATTGTAAACTTATTTATTAGTAGAATAAATTCTGAAACTATTACATTTATAATACAACAAACAAATAAAATTTCATTTATAATTGAAAGTATACAAGAAGAGCATTGATCAGAATCCATAAAAGAAGGTATAGCTTAGTATGGGACAGATAATGTAAAATTTTTATCCTTTTTGTTTACAATCGAATGCAACGATGTATTTTACTGAAACAACAAAATACCTACATACGAGATGTATCAGGACGATCCTCACATATGGAGTCGTTTTGTTGTAGAGCTTCAGCACATTTTTACGATTGAAATTCTTTACATTTTGCTTATATCAAGAAGTACCATGGTGTCAGCACTGGATTGCTTTAGCTTGTTTAGCTCATAACTTGAAAGTTTGCAATATAGGAGAACCTTCACTCCTATTGGTCTAATATTTAGAGTTGCATAATCACTTAATCAATTTATTTCTACACACCAAAATTGAAATAAAGGTATGAGTTAGATTATGTTTGGTTCTTACAAACGAGTTTATTTTTGCAGTAGACGAGGACATTAGAAATCAAGCGCAATTAGTATGTATTGTAGTATTAGTACGCCCCTTGATGTTACGTAGAGGCACATGGGATTTCACTGAATATTTGCTGTTATTTTAATCAGAAATAGCAGAAGTGCAGGTTTTATACAATTAGTTCCTTTTTCTTCATAATTGCTGTTTCTACCAAAATGCACCCAACTAAAAGAAGAATTGTGCAACTGAAAGCTCAGTACTATGCACCTAGTACCGTTATTGTCATATGGCTTAGAGAGTGCAGCAAACATCACCATGGAGCAGGTAATAGCGATGCCACCAATTGCTTTCTTGCACTTTATCCCTCATTGGCAAAATGAGATTTCGCCTGACAATTAGTTTTAGTATGTACTAAAAAAGTACAGGCATGAGTCAACTTGTGGCAAAATCTTTCGAATTCAGCACTGTGTTGAACACACCACGAAAACAAAAAAAAAATAAAGTATACACTAGCAATCATGAAAATTGACCAGAATATAGATTTCTTTTATTGCTTCAAAATATTTTCCAACTCCTCAGCTTTCAAAAGCAACCAAGATCTTGTAAATATTCGGAATATTTTGAAGTTACAAGGGTTTGAAGTTAGGTACTGACAACATGTAAAAATATGTTTCCAAAACTTTAAACTCAGTTTCCAAAGATATGTGTTTTTGCAATATGATGCTTTGTTCAAACGGTGATAACCCAATAATGAATGAATTTGTTATAATTATTTTGTATCATTAAAGTCTGCAATACAGTGTATGTTTCCATTCTCAATCAGAGCTGTTATGTAAGATATAAATTTTTAGTTGACTTTTAAATGTCCAATTTCTGAAGAAATCTTGATTTTTTTTATTGCTTGATGGAAAAAATTGTTAAAAACGTATTCCCTCTAGCAACTTGATTGATGGTCAAAACGTGATGAATAATTTCCAACAGGGAATTGTCTTTCTGAACAAATTAAAATTAGAATTTGAGGTATCACTGTTCAAAAACCACGCTACTAAGATAATTATATCTAAATTATATAATTAATGATTAGATTAATCTTATTTTTTCACACTGAAGAGATAAAGCATATACCAAAGAGAACTATTTTTAAAAGATTGTGTTTCAAAATTTGAAAAAATTCGTCAAGTGTATAAATACACAATAACCTACGAAATGGAACTATGTGTAAGAGCCGATTCATATCACCAGAATCCGGGACAATCGAATCGATCTGAATACAGCAAAAATTGGGAAAAGTCGCTTCCATAAGAAATAGCTTATTCGCTTCAAAACTTTTTTCCCGCTGCCTGAACCCAGAACGTTCTGCTTCACTGCACCTGAATCCACGAATTCTACTGAATCCATGGATTCTACTGGATGCAGATTATTCGGATTGACACGAATTCTGTTGGGAGTGAAGCGGCCCTTATAGTGCAACTAATCGCAAATACGGAGTACTATCGCCTACGTAGACTTAACTTACACTGCTTTTACACACTTTCTACAAAGTTCGTTTATTATAATATGAATTGGAACATATTTTACATCGTACTATCCAATATGAAGCAAGATTTTCTACGTTGTCTATAGTAGCCTTATTTTCATACACAACTTCATACTAGTATTTTATAGCATAATTTGAGCACAGAGTGTGGAAGAGTTCTAATAACATATAATGTATCCCATAATTCTTCCCTCTTCGTAACATCATATAAAATTGTAGTATTTCATGAGGACAAAGTTTGCTTTTCGTTGTACAAACTCGATAACACGCTTTTAAAAGTGTTGGGAGTCAAAACTATTCTCAAAGTTCGTGTTCCTGCATACAGAATTTCTAAATATGAGTACAATTTCTTTCACGGGTTTGAACAAATACCTGTTATTGTGCATTAACACTAGTACCAAATATTTCTAATTGCCTCAAAAGAATAAACTATACCACTTTAACTTAACTGTGTGGATAAACACCATTTGCGTCCTATGATAGTAATGGATAACTTAATTTACATTCCTGTGTTCTTCACACATGTGAGCCACCAATTAAAAACGAAAAAGAAATTCCGTTGAATTTATGCCTGCAAAGAGGATTACACTGCAGATACAAAAAGACATACTTAAAATACTATCATCAGAGAAAAACAACTTAAAATCATTATAAAACATCCTCCGCTTATGAAAGGAAATAAAAAAAATGGGAAAACTTATTCATTTTCGATAAAGGAACATACATAATCCATTACATGATTTGGGTAATGGCGGTTTTTACGCATCATTTGAATAAATCAAGCTCATTTGCATTTCAAAATTTCCACAAAATGGGATGCTATGATGATTTGTCTTTGGTTCTACTACTGAGTATGTGATCGAATTTGAGAAAAGAAAATGAACTTAGAAGCCACATCTTCCTTTCCCCCTATAACTTATAATGGCAAAAGTATGTAAAAAACTCAGCAGTGTCTTTATCAAAGATTCAAAAAATAGCCTGGCGCTTTAGCGAAGACAATTTGAATTCTGTATTTCTCCATTAAAATTCCCGACATTCCATTAAGCAATATTGCTATCGCAATGAATATTAAAGAGGAGATGATTGCTGTGCAGGCTAAGAGATATTTAGTAATCCTATTTTCGAGAACTTAAATGGTAATTTTATTACTCTATGAGCAACTTTTTTGCCACTTAAAGGCATTTTCCTCGCTCAAAAAGAATAAAAGTAATTCCCGAAGTTTTTTCTTCTGAATATGAACCATTAAATTCCAGAGTCATATTCCGTTATTTAATTAGTATGGAAAAGAACCATAAAATTATTTACACATAGCTTTTATTAGAATGGTACTGCAATGGGCTATAGAACGATAGCGAATAGAGATAAAGATTCCATAATTGGATGATATCTTACAAATGTGAAAACATTTTTTTACCAATTCCCCAGCCAATTTAAACATATTGGGAGAAATGCTTTAGTCATCATGACACTACAAGGGGGAAATTGTGAACCACTTGGAGTTTCCCTGGTGCACAATGGGGGTGGGTTCACATTGCACCATTTTTCCTTTATAATGATGCAAATATTTTAAAAATATCATTGCTTTATCTAATGTTATTGATAAAAAACTCGCTTAAATCCAGGCTAATTTTTAATTCTATTTCTGTGTTGGGAAACCATGAATCTTTAATTAAATTTTCGTAAAAGCACCTTGTCTGTCCTATGATTGTAAGAATTTTCCTCATGCAGATACATTTGGGCTCTTCGATGAAAACGTCAATTTTTCAATTAAAAAAACTTTATGCATGACGACCAAGGCTCTCACTTCAAATGTCATGAGGTCATTGCATTCTTCCAATATCATGATGCCTCACAAGTTAGGATTTATCAACTACACTGAGAAATTACTTTAGGATAGCGTTTTCCAAACTTTTCCTATAACGTAAAACTTCACAAATCCTGAAATTTTAACCTGTTCCAGTTTTTCTGGTACTTCAGTGTATATATAGTTGTTTCATTTGATCAAAATGTGAATAAAGTAAAAGCATCAAAATTTAAAGATTTTTTATGTCAATATGTAAATAACCTTATAAGTTCAGATTATATATTGTTATAAATTACACATGGTTTTAAGATAAAAAAATGCGATGTGTTGAATTCATTCTTTAATAAATATCTTCGATACAGCTTCCGAAATATGAAAGCAAGATTTGGCCTAACTTAAAATTACTACTCGCAATAATATAACGATCGTGGGAAACAGAACTACTTATTCATCAAAAGCGTTGGTTTAACTCTGAATTCTGTAGATAAACATAATGCGTGCCAATTCAACATGCGTCACCAGTTTTATCTTACGAAAAGTTGCAATATTTTGGAGGAAATATTACCAACCCAAAAAGCAGAACATTTCTCTACGCTATTAGTGTTTGGGACGATCAATTTGAAGCAGCTGCAATCAACCGCGTTGCATCTTTTGATGCCCTTTGAGCATGGGGAGTTCGTGCATTCACATTGCCAGTATAGTTTACCCCTTTTCATTTCGTAACATTTCGCACTATTGTTTCACAAACACAATCTAAGTTCTGCTTTGTGACCAGGGTTTCAAACGCAGAAGAGAGGAATTTAAGTTGTAGAGTATTTTTCTTTTAATCGCATCACTGCTAGATCACATTCTAGTTCCAGTTTTCTGTAATGTTCCTAAATTTCTCTTTCATTGGTTAAATATTTTTACGTTTAGAAAAATTAAACTAAATACTTTGGAATCTTTCTCTTATTAATATGCATTATAAAATTTAAAACATTGAATGTTCACATTTTTGGCACAATGCACGTTTGGCACACTTTTTTTGTCATACCATTGTCTCTTTTCAGCTTATTGAATTCATATCTCATATCCGTACTTTATGTATCAGCTTTCCATAAGCCTAATTCTTCACTCAATGTCCCTCGACTTTCTCTAAGTATTTATTAGACCACTACCAATATTTTAAATCTGTGATAGCAATATTTCTTTAACTCTCTGAGCATCACGACATTTCTGAGTAGTGTATGATTGCCTTTACTCTACACCACACATGACTAAATAATAATATCTATTGGTTGAATGAATCCCAGAAAGGATGCTGTTAGCTTAAAAGTATAAAGCTAATTAGAACTTATACAGGGTAAACTTCTGATTGACTGTTGGAATAAGGCGTGTATGATCCTCGGAGAGTTAAAAAGAAACACCCTTAAAAATATGTCATCACTCAATTTGTCTTCACTGCAAGAAGTACTTAGTCTACAGATTTGTATTTGTCTTTTGTATTTTGTCTGAGTGCTGACAGGTGCAGGCATTAATCTTGAATTAATGTTTCTGATGTACTGTGTTGAATGCATATCATGCTTAGATATAAAATATTAATAATTATGAAATATTTGTTTTGACGTCATTATTCAAACATTGAAATGGAAATTCAGCAAGTAGCTCCCTCTGAGATTGGATGTAGATGTCTATGGCCAGAAAGAACTTATTTTTACACTATGTGTCTATATGGATGAGGGTGTAATAGAAGAGGGTCGGGAAATTATTTGTGGTACGAACCTTATTTGGCAATGGAGAAGTCACAATTATAGCGGCGACAGTACTATACAAATAAAAGAGGGTTAAAACTGAATGTGAAAAAAATTAAATTAAGGCGAAACAGTATATTATAGGATTTGAGCTGATATATAAGAAGGAAAATATTTTACCCATGTTTGTCTATGTCTACTGCAGTTTTGTGCAGCATCTACTATATCCACATACACCGCTGTATGTGCTGAACAGCTGTATGAAAGGGTATGGCTGTATGAGCATATCAGACACAATGACCATAATTTATTAAGTGAAGATATGAATTTAAATTGAGAAGGATTTAGTTGGAGCTAAATATAGATTATTTACAAAATTGAGATGGGTCGACAGGGTTGGATCGTCTTATGCCCGAATAATTGAAGTTAGTGTACGTCTTAGCGTCTGTCTGCCGCTTCATTCAAGCATCGATTCTGTTGTATATATATATATACAACAGAATATATATATATATATATATATATATGTGTGGAATCCATCCCCATGCCGCCACCAGAGGTCGCATCCAGCGCGCGGAGTAGAACTGTAACTGTAACTTTATTTCCCTAACTCAGTTCCAGTTGAGCTGGACTTGTGACTGTGAACGCTTCCACGCGCAGGTGGAGCGCCGTTTATACAATTCGTGCATGTGCCAGCGTGTAGGCTGTGCCGGCATCCATGTAACCTTTCATGTATATAGTAGTTCGTAGAATAATTAAATGTCGTATTTGTCCTAATCTCCGTGTCATCCAGCTTCACTTCATCACACCCTAGACACCGTACTACAAGTGAGAGCTGCGGCCGGGATTTATACCTTCATCAGGGCATAGGTTTGGAAATTTGGAGGTAGGACTATTTAATTATAATCATGAGCATGTTCAATAAGTGCAGAAAGGAGGACTTAATCCTCATTGCTGAAGAGATTGGCGAAACTGTACTTTCCGGTGCTAAAGTTATTGATTTGAAAGTGTTAATTGAAAACAGTGAAATTTACAAGAGTGACCTCGATTTCGTTCGTTCTCTTACAGACTCTATCGTTGAGGATAGAAAGTCTAAAGATCGTGCCGAACAAACGAAACTTGAGCTAGAAAAAATAAAACTTGCGCAGTTGGAAAAGGAGTTCGAAATCGAAACTTTAAGAGGACAATCTCCTCACAATATTACCCATCGTTCGGAAAGTGAGTTACCATCCCGTAATCTAGAGAATTTGATAAAGAGTATCAAAACTTTAACTATTCCCGTACCATCTAAGCCAGAAACTTTCAATTTGTTTTTTCAATCTTTGGAGAAGGCGTTTAGTATTAAAAAGGTTCCAGACGATTTGAAAACTGAAATTTTGATTAACATTTTTGGGGAGAAAGCTAACAATGTTTTGATTTACGTGACTGAACAAGATGTGTGTGATTATGAGAAACTTAAATCATTAGTATTGAAAGAGTATCAACCAACCCCGCAAGAATGTCTTAATAACTTTAAAAAAGGGAAAAGAATTGAAAACGAATCGCATGTACAGTTTGCATCGCGATTGGCAGCTACATTCGAGTATTATTGTAAGTTAAGGAATGTGAATGATTACCCATCATTGTGTGAATTAATGGTATCAGATAAATTATTTCAATCACTCGATAACGAAACTAAAGCTCACATAGGCATACGACAGGGTGAAAATTGGTTTAAACCACATGAACTGGGCAGGGAATGTGATGTTTTCTTTTCATCGAAAGGCAAAGCGCTAAACGAAACTAATCCGATGCGAGCTCAGGCAAACGAAAGTAGGCGGTTTCCGATGAAAGAAACTAAGTGGTTTCCAAATAAACCGAATAGAAAACCTAATGAATATTTTGAAAATTCCCATTTAAAAAATACGCCAAATACCTCTTGTTATGTATGTGGAGATTTACACTGGGCAAAAAATTGTCCGAAACGGTTTGGAAAAACTCCAGAACACTCTAACAAAGAAAGAAGTAACGCGAATGAAAAACGAAATTTAGTTTCTAGTGTTGAGATAAACAACAGGCCATTCAACGAGTTACAGTGCGTCGAACTTTTCATCGATGGCAAGAAAATTATTGCAGTTTCTGATTCTGGAAGTCAAACAATTTGCATAAACAAAAAACTCTTCCCGAATAAATCCACTGTTGGGAAAGTTGTTTTAACAGGTGCTTTTTGCAATACAGTAGAGGCTGACTTGGCATCGTTCTTATTTTCATTGGGTGAAGCCAGTGAATCATTACAATTTGAAAGTGCAATTTGCGAGAAATTAGCAGTCGATTGCATTATCCCGCCCGAATGTATCCGTGCACTTTCAGATCAAACATCTCGCAAAATGAGTCATGCTGTCATCGCTAAAGCGCAGTCAGGAACTGAAACTCAAAATGTTTCTTTGTCTGAAAGAAAAAACAAAAATGCAACTGATTCTGTTTTATTTCCCAAACTGAACTCCGACCTTGAACAGTCGAATTCTTGTTTTTCCGCTGGGATAAAAAATGATAATGAGGTGGATTCTTTCTTGTTTCACGTAGCTTGTATTTTGGAACAAGAGAACGCTTTGGATTTGAGTCACATTATTGACAGAAGATTGCGTAAGGAGATTTCCGATTTGATAGAAGCCTATAAACCGCGAAAAACTGAGAGTACTAATTTAAAAATGACCATTGTTTTAACCGACGATATTCCGGTCTGCCAAAGACCTCGTAGATTGGCAGTTCCGGAGAAATTGGCAGTCGAAGAGCAAATAAAAGAGTGGCTTCAGACAGGTATTATTCAACGCTCTTGCTCCGACTACGCATCCCCTGTGGTGATTTGTCGCAAAAAGGATGGCTCAGTCAGACTCTGTGTAGATTACAGGAAATTAAATAAAAAAAATGGTTAAAGATAGGTACCCATTACCACTAATTTCTGATGTACTCGACAAGTTGCAACCACCAGCCCAGGTTTTCAGTTGTATTGATTTAAAAAATGGTTTCTTCCACGTAGATGTCGATAAGGATAGTACCAGACTGACCTCGTTTATTACACATGAAGGTCAGTACGAATTTCTCAAAGTTCCCTTCGGCTTGTCAAACAGCCCCAGCGTTTTTCAGAGATACATTCACCACGTATTTCGTGACCTTATCAATGATGGTATTGTAGCTCTGTATCTTGATGATTTAATTATCCCATCCGTTGATGAAAAGGAAGGGGTAAAACATCTAAAACGTGTATTAGAGACTGCTTCAAAATTTGGACTTGAACTAAACTTTAAAAAGTGTCAATTCTTAAAGAGAAAAATTGAATTCTTGGGACATATTATCGAAAATGGTACGATTCGACCTTCGCCAACAAAAACCGCTGCTGTTCGTAACTTCCCAGATCCTAAAACGCCCAAACAAGTTCAAAGTTTTCTTGGACTCACTGGTTACTTTCGGAAGTATATTCCTGGTTATTCGGTTGTCGCTAAGCCACTAAGTGATTTGCTGCGCGGGTCAACAACATTTTGTTTCGGTCCAGAGCAGAGAGCAGCTTTCGAAACTCTCAAAAATGCACTGTCCGCTAATCCGGTTCTACATATCTTTAGACAAGGTGCTAAGTTAGAACTTCACACAGACGCTAGTAAACATGGTTACGGAGCAATTTTACTTCAACATGATGACGAAGATAAAACTCATCCTATCTATTACTTTAGTAAGAAAACGACGGTGCAAGAAGAGAATCGCAAGAGTTTCAACCGGAAAAGAAAAAAAGCTAGTTGTTACAAGATAGGTGACCTGGTAGCCATCCAAAGAACCCAGTTTGGATCTGGTCTGAAGCTACGTCCAAAGTTCTTCGGCCCCTATCGTGTGAAAGCAGGCAGAGCGAATGACCGGTACGATGTGGAGAAAGTTGGCCATCATGAAGGACCAGGTCTCACGTCCACTGCTGCCGATCACATGAAGCCTTGGAGTATTGCAATGAGCTAGAGAGATCCAGACTTCAGCACACTACGAAATTTTCTTTTATTGTTTACTTTTAATTTCCTTTTTTTGAATTTTTTAGATATGCAGTTCTGGTGAGATTCCGAGGACGGAATGGGGTTTCAGGAATGGCCGAGTTGTGGAATCCATCCCCATGCCGCCACCAGAGGTCGCATCCAGCGCGCGGAGTAGAACTGTAACTGTAACTTTATTTCCCTAACTCAGTTCCAGTTGAGCTGGACTTGTGATTGTGAACGCTTCCACGCGCAGGTGGGGCGCCGTTTATACAATTCGTGCATGTGCCAGCGTGTAGGCTGTGCCGGCATCCATGTAACCTTTCATGTATATAGTAGTTCGTAGAATAATTAAATGTCGTATTTGTCCTAATCTCCGTGTCATCCAGCTTCACTTCATCACACCCTAGACACCGTACTACATATATATATATATATCCCCAATTTGGTGAAAAGCTCCTGGAAGCCAAGAGTGGGTATTTCCTTTTGGTCTCGATAGTTTGGTACACTGCATTCACTAGACGACGAAGAATTTCTGATATCCCATATGTATACTACTGTCTGCTGTAGGCTGGCTTATATTGAAAAGCCACGGAATAGTGTACATTTGTACACATGGGTTTGAGTATACGCTCAAGCATTTATGCGTGTGTGATCACTGAAATTGTTGAAATATAATTTCCTTTAATCATTAAAATATTTCGTTCAGTTTCGCAAACTGCATTAACTGTATACCCCATTAACACCATCTGAGCATCAAAAAATTTACAAGTAGTGTAGTTTAGGCTTTTCTCTCCAACTCTCTCATAATGACTAAATAACCACACCAATTGGTAACGAGAAGTCTAGGAACAATTCTATTGGGCAAGAAGTTCAAAACTGGGCAGAAGTCATACAACGACTACAAGTTGTAGAATGGATATATGCGAGTAAACCCCTCAGATGGTTAAACACAAATAAAACGCTGACATGTAATATTAAAAATAAATATCTTCTCTAGACCCAACAATGGGCTTCAATGGCGCGTTATAAATACTTTAAAAGTAAAATAAAATTGAACCTTTCGAGGCCTTTAATATGATGAAGTAGATGGCTATCGGGGGGGGGGGCATGATGAAAGGGCATGGAAAGAGGATCAAAAGCAAATAATAAGGCGTCGAACTGAACAGAAAAATAAGAAGTTTTCCAAGTGGTAGTTATAACTCCGTAAAAGACTCGGTAAATTGGTTTTCCGTTAGGGGTTTCTTCAGAAACACCTAAAAGCCCCCGAAAAAAATTATTTTCAGATACGACAACAAAAAGAACGCAGACCTGTAATAACGAACGTGGGCTTCGAAGTATGCCGTTGAGATTAAGTCTTTTGTTATTTTTTTCGCCGCCACTTTTTTACCATCGTAACGAAGCTAATGCGATTATGACTGAATGGAGAGGTTCAAAAGGTGCAGAACCAGAGAGGCTGAATGCGGCTGACATTATTGCAGCTCACATTCTCGCACCTCGTTCATTAAATCGAATTCTGTTTCGCTGAAGTGAAAGAACTGATTTCTTGTTCCAATTATAAAAAGTATAATCCTTCGAATTCGCTAAACGTGAAAGAAATAATGCGTTGAAGAACGCTTGAAGGTGTAGAACTTTTCACGTTTCTATAAGACTTGTGGTTTTTATCATTATAATCAGATACGCTTGAAAGCGTTAAACTAACTTCAAGTATAATGTTAACCTCGTATATTTTACATGTTTTGATGGTACTTATAAAATAATGCATTCCGTTTAAACACATTCAGTTCATTGCCTCTGACACATTGCAATTTAGGAGTAGCTGTTATTCCGAAAGTAAAATAATACCGTTATTACAAATTAGCAACTGTTATAGAAATTATTAAAGTTAAATAAACGTTTAAAGTAACTTATAAAACGACTAAGCCGATAAAAAATTAATAATGTTTCTGAAATAGATAAACTCCTTTGAAATACCAAGTTGAAGGTTAAAACAGAATATTCTAGACATCGGGAAATGTTTAACTTCACCAAAATGGCGAAGATGATATCAATACTGCCATTTAAAATAGAAACTTGTGTGTCCAAGAAACACTTCAATGCCCTGAAATGGGGAAGGTTTTTAAAGAGTCTAATTTGAGAGACAAAATCCTCTACCCTTATGAACCAACCTTAACCTTAAAACCCGCTTTGTAAACATTATTCCATTCTAAGGGGAATATCAGATAAATTTATTCCTCATATCTTAAGAATCTTTTCGATTCGCTTAGCTTTCCCATAGTAGCAACCTCCAACCAATGGAAAACCCATTAAGCTACAATCAGCGTTTCTAGAACGATAGCAGATATCCCAAACCGTTCCTAGGCGTACTCTAGTTGGTTCGATGTGGATTCTGAAGTTGATAACCCCCTTTGGCATGCAAAGGACAAACAGTTCCATACATAAAAAGGGGCAAACAGTTCCAGACATAAAAAAAGGACAAACAATTCCAGGCAAAGGTTGAAACAGTTCCAGGTATAAAAACTTTTAACTTAACCAAGAAGGCAATAGTAATATTGATACTTCAACATAAAATTGTACAGCACACTAAGGTGCCTTCATAATAAGTGACCTTCATACAAGCAGCACTTCATCAAATTAGCCATCATATTTAATATTTTTCATTCTAAGGGAACTCTATTAAATAATTTTACTACTCCCTCAATAAAGAACAGTGCTTTCGATTCGTTTTGCACATCATAGAATACCTCAATCATAAAAAAGCTCATTTTCTACGCAATTCGATCAACCCTTCTGTCACGACCAGCAGGCATCCAAAAGCGATTATGTGGGCATTTTCAATGGTACGATGTGGATTATGAAGCTGATAAACTCTTTCGGAATACGATTGTGGATGCTAAAACAGAAGAACTTCGGAACTCTAAAGGGAAAACTGTTTAATCTAATTGAAATCGCGATAGAAATAGCTATATTTCAACCCAAATAGAAAATTTTGTCTTGCACACAGAATTACTCTTAGAATTACGCTCTGTATTCAATTTTCCTCTACCATAAAATACCACCAACCAACCAAAAACAATACCCATTTAGCTACCTTTTGCAAACAACCTTTCTGGAACGATTCTACGGGAATGAGAACGCATACACTTCAGATAAAGTTAACTACGATTTAATGAGTTCAGTAGTACAAAAGCGGTATTGGGTGACACTGACTTGTTTCATTTCTGCGTGGAACGTCGTCGTGGCTATCTGTGCGTGGAACATTGTGAGTTGACACAGGCTAGAAGTGTGGAAGTGCTGTTCATCACTCGCGATGCGTCGTTCGTTGTGACAACTGCTGTCTGAAATTCCACAATAACATGTATCCAAATCCTTCCTACTTGCACTCTAGGTCCGTTTTGAGTTGATGAACCCCTTTGGACTGTAAAGGGTGAAGGTTAAATCAGAAACATGGAAATATGGGTTTGATTCCATCAACATAGTGATAGGACTATAATACTTCAACTCAATATGAAAGAACGTATTCAGCCCGCTGTGAATCTCTAATGAACCATCTCGAATGAATCAAATCCGCCATCTTGTGAAACTATTGAATTCCAAAGTAAATATCAAATGATTTTATTACCTACAAAACTATACCTGTGCTATAAAGAACAACTTTTTCTATTCATTCAACACACCACAGATTGCCCCAACTATAAAATAAAATAAAACTACCTTTGCTACGCAATTTGATCAGCCATTCTATCCCGACTAGCTGATTGATATCCAGAAAGGGTTTATGTGTGTATTCTAGTTGATCCCATGTGTCTTGTAAGGGTGATAAACCCTTTTGGAATACGAGTGTGAACTCAAACAGAACGATTCCATTCAAAACTCGAGAGAACTTGAAAGTTCTGTGTCTAACACACGCTTCTAATGAGAGATCTTCATATGACGCACAATCTAAAATATCCATCATCTTATATAGATATTCGCCTACGCTTTCGATTTAGAAATTTTGGTTCAGTCTAAGGAGAACAGGAGATGCCATGGTCTCAATGGGTTCATCCACTGCTCTAGCAACCTGTGAGTTTTAGATGGCACAGGATTTATTTCTGTCAGTTCCATTCCTCCCAAGGTGTGTTCATCTCTTTTGTATCAGTAAACTTTCATTATGCGCGCTTGTACATTACCTGATCTTGTCTGTCTAGGGCTTGGTGCAACATTACCAAATATGGCCCTCGCGCCATAAAACTCAATGCAACCAACCAACCAATCTAAGAAGAACATCAAATCGCTTAACAACTTCCTCTATTAACCCTCCAAGTGGTTCCGACGAGATATCTCGTCCAACAGGATCTGACGAATTTTGTAGATGACGAGGTGTGCCTCATCAAGAAATTGCCGATTTTTGATGATGATGAGATCAGATCAAGATCTGGTCAGTTTTCTTCTAATGACGAGATATCTCGTCCATCAAGGCCAGTTTTGTTAATAACGAGGTACCTCGTCGAGGACAACCACCAGGAGGGTTAAGAGAAACGCTGTATATTCATTTTCTTTCTATATTTACACTCAAAACAGAACAAGTGTCCCACAATGTGTACCTCTACTGAGCCGCCGTCATGCAAGCGACACAAACCGGCCATCTTGTGAAACGGTTCCATTCTAAACTAAATATCAAATAATTTTACTGCCTCTATTCAGAGTATCGCATTCTATTCACTTTGCACTCTCGCTGCAGAATCCCCCACCCAAAAACAAAACCCATTTAGCTACGCAATTCGATCAACTTCTCTGGCACGGCAGCGCAGGTACCCAAAAGCGATTCTCCGTGCAAGGCATCGTCAATAGATCGCATGAAATTTGATGGATGATCTCCACTTAGGGGTGAAATTTTGCTTCAGGGTACCTGCGTAAGAGGAAAATAATCCCGAGGCCCAGGAGGAGCCCGGTTTCCATTCATGAAAGAATATAGGAGAGCGGCTTACTTGAACTGAGTGTTCTGGGGAAGCGAGCTATAGATTATTCCTTCTATCTGATTCACCTGACGTGTCTGGACGAGTATCTGTACAAACTGAGTTCATTCGTTATTATCTGCACTCGATGCCGTATTTATTCGGCTGTTGCCTCAAGTGGGGGAGATATATTTTAAGTTGTATGTTGTGCGTTGCCTGTGGTGGCTGAGATGAACGCTTCTCCAGGGAATTGAGAAGAACCGGCATGATAGATGCTTAAGGGATGCTCAAAAATGTTTTTGTGGTGGAATAAAGTGTTTGAAAAGATATGCAGATTTAAATTCATAAATGGTAGATGCAATGGATTTCATAGATAAACAGTTTTATAAACGCGATTTAGATATATAATTTCATTCGCACTTCCTAGCTGCATCTCTGTCATGTGGCTTTTATATATGAATAAAATACCTCAAAAACAGTATTATATCGATAATAATAGCCAAGTTCTGTATCACGTGATATAATAGCTTTTTGACTCGAATTCATTCAACCAAACTTGAATAGCAGAGGTTCCTTTGTATAAAAATGACACGTGAATTAAATGTTTAAATCTATTGAGTTTTAATTAACTGCAAAACAATTTAATTATAAAAAATTGTAAATCAGTAACACATGTTCGTGAATAAAAAGAGAAACAAACAAGAACAAACAAAATTGCATATGAATTAAATATGTTACTCCGTTGAATTTCAATTAACTGCACCAATTCAAAATGATCAAAAATTGTAAATCAGTAACTAATGTTCGTGAATTAAAAGATAAACAAAATATTGTAAACGACAAAATTCTATTCCTCAAAAATGTACAAATACAACACTTAACGGTTTAAGGGCGATATCTTTCAGACAGGATGCTTCTAGAACTACGAAAACCGTAGACGCGACATTTTTAAAGGCAAAATTTATTCCTCAAAAATTTACAAATGTAAGACATGAAAGCTTAAATGTGACAAGTTCCGCATCAATTGCTACTCGAAATACGACTGATATGGTTAATTTTTTCTCTTCTACCAGAATAGTAACTTTGTAATTTATCTATTCTTACTAAAATTGAAATATGCATTCCGTTGTCAGAAAAGTTCTCTTTAAAGCCAATATTTCTTCCTCATAAATGTACAAGTATAAGACTTGATATTTTAACAGCGATATTTTCCTGACTTTTTTCTTTTGGAAGTACAAAAATAGCATAGATCTTCCCTTCTAGAGTATTTCTACAACAGAATAGTATTATTAGCAATTCCATCCCAGAATGACAATATATAATATACACTGCTGGCCACCCAAATTGCAACACCAAGAAAGACAAGAGATATCACAACAAAATTTATTTTGTAGATAACATGTTGACCAAGTATCAAATGATTAAATTTATAGACTTCTGTGAAGTGTGGTTCCTGCCAAAATCAGTAGCCAGAGTAGCCGCCATTGTTGGAGATCACCGCTGCCACACGCCTCGGCATTGATTCAAAGAGACTTTGGATGTGTTCTTGGGGTACAGCAGACCAAGCAGCTTCCACACGTTGCCAAAGTTGATCTGGTGTGGCAGCTGGGGATGTATTCTGGGTCAATCGTTGAGCAACCATGGACCACATGTTTTTTATCGGCGAAAGATCCGGAGAGCGAGCTGGCCAGGGAAGCAATTCAATCTGGCGATTGACGAAGAACCCTTGGACAATGCGTGCCACGGGTGGTCGCGCATTATCCTGTTGAAATATGGCTGTAGGCAAGCCCTGAAGGTAAGGAAGGACAACTGGCTCCAACACCTCGGAGATGTAGCGCTGGCTGTTTAAAGTACCGGCAATGCGTACTAGAGGAGTGCGAGAGTGATATCCAATACCGCCCCATACCATAATACCCGGTGCAGGACCAGTGTGGCGGTGCATAACGCAGCTGTTCAGCATCCTCTCTCCACGGTGTCTCCAGACTCGAATCCGACCATCGTGGTGTTGCAGACAGAAGCGTGACTCGTCTGTAAAGACAATTTCATTCCATTCTGCCGTCCACATCCTTCTTTCATCGCACCATTGGCGGCGGAAACGTCTGTGGTTCTGCGTCAAGGGTAGACGAAGCAATGGACGTCTTGCGGACAGACCACTCTGCTGTAAACGGCGTCGAATGGTACGCGCAGACACTGGATGATGCGGTACAGACTGAATGTGCTGTGCTATGGTTCGTGATGTGGCTGAGCGATCCGTCACTGCCATACGCACAATATGCCTGTCATCACGTGAAGTGGTGCACTGAGGTGGATGCGATCGAACACGTCGGTCCGTCGTACCCTCCTGCATCCAACGATCACATATCCGCATTACAGTTGTTTGGTTTCGTCCAACACGACTACCGATTTCCCTGAAAGATAATCCACAATCTCGGAAGGCTACTATCCTTCCTCTGTCGAACTCGGATACTTGATCAAAAGATGATCACTGTTTTCTACGAGGCATAATTGATCGTTTTTTTGAAAAAACCACAAGAAAAACACAATTGCCGTACTTGAAATCGTCGAAATCTCCAAGCCTTAAATAGCGCTTTGAAGTGGCGCCACAGGCGCGCGTGATGTGCGTCTGCGCTGAAATTCTAATCATTTGCATATCTCACCTCCGCTAATGCATGTTGTAAATTTCATATTATTTGCATGCTTCCTTCAGGGTGTTGCATTTACGGTGGCCAGCAGTGTATATTAATATATATATATATATATATATATATATATATATATATATATATATATATATATAACTCACCAGAGTTCACTGATTTTTGGAAAAGTATTTATCCCACTGAACTCATCCTCAAAAAACCAAATAGCTCACCTTTATCTACTAACTTCCTTGACATTCATATTGATGTCAGTTCTAAATCTTCAACCGATATCTATGACAAAAGAAATGACTTTCAATTTAATATTAACAGACTTGTTCCCTGGAATTCTAATATATCTTACAACATCTACAGAAACTTAATTTATAATCAAATCTATAGAATTCATCATATTTGCAGGGACCAAACTACTATTGATAATCAGCTCAAAACTCTTAAAACCACCCTCTTAAATAACAACTTCCCCAACAATTTTCTTAAAAAGTTTTTTCTTTAAAAATGATTTTCTTTTTCTTGACTTTACTTTCTTTCTCCACAGACAGATGGAGCCAAAATATAATTATATAATTATTTTTTCACTTTTGCCCTCGTTTTTTTCTTTCAATTTCATCACTGCCCACAATCTTTACTCCTTGTCACAATTTTATTTTCTTGTCAAAATTTACTTTACTTCCCTCCCTTTCATTTGCACTAAATTGTTCACATTATCTCCAAGCCACCCTCTTTCTTTTTAAATCCGTTATTCTACATAATACGGATCTGGCAATGTTTTGCTCTCCTAGCTTGCGCGGCAACTTTCGGTAAGGTTTTGCTTTGGCTAAGTTCTTTTGATTCCTAACCTTGGTAACAGGTATTATTTTTATGATTTTTTCTCTCTGGTCGTACTTTGAGTTTTGGGGGGGTAACTTATGTTGATCTCTTCGGCCTGGCCTCACATAAGTACAGAAAAAACTCAAAGCATCGCATTTTTAAGTGACAACCTGGCCTTGCTCCCCTTGAAAAAGTAGGCAGGCTCACTTAACATTTACATATTTTATTTCATCTTGTTTCTCGGGGAAATCTATCCTATTCTTAGGGTAGTTTTACTTATTATATATATATATATATATATAGTCTGAATTGTTTTTTCAAAATAAGAGGGGTGATAGTTATCATCCAGACCAGCAATAATTACCATGGAACATAGGGTCGCATTTTCCACTCTCGGAGGCAGAAAAGAGTAAAGTCGAAACACGTCGAGCATGAACAAGTCATCGCCTCTGACGTCGTTTTGTACCTGCCTACGTAGCATATCTACTAAGCTTCTTGAATGCCACATATCTCGCACAATGGATCGGACGTGGTAGACCTGTGGCTTGGCCTCCTCGATTACCGGACCTCAACTCACTGGACTTTTTCTTCTGGGGGCACATGAAACCTTTAGTGTACCAGACGCCTGTGGATTCGGCTGAAGATCTCGTAATGAGAATCGGTGTTGCCGCAGACAAAATTAACACAACACCAGGAATCTTCGAGAGGGTGCGCCAGTCATTCCTTCGCCGGTGTGAACTGTGCAACGACACGCGTGGCCGCCACTTTGAGCACTTGCTGAGAGTTTTTCTCTGATCAATCAATCAGATTGTGCAACTTTTGGTATCGTTCATTCGCTTTCCCAATACTGTTGTAAGTTCATGTTGCAATTCTAATTTGACTCTTTTCTGCCTCTCAGAGTGGAATGCGACCCTATGTTCCATGGTAATTATTGCTCGTCTGGATGGGTACTATCACCCCTCTTATTTTATAAAAACAATTTAGACTCACCCTGTATATATACACACTGAATGACAAAAGTCATGGGATACCTCCTAATATCGTGTGGGACCTCCTTTTGCCCGGCGAAGTGTAGCAATTCGAAGTGGCATTGACTCAACAAGTCGTCGGAAGTCTCCTGAAGAAATATTCAGCCATGCTGCCTCTACAGCCGTCCATAATTGCGAAAGTGTTGCCGGTGCAGAATTTTTTGCACGAACTAACCTTTTGATTATGTCCTATATAAGTTCGATGGGATTCATGTCTGGCGATCTAGGTGGCCAAATCATTCGGTGAAATTGTCCAAAATGTTCATCAAACCAATAGAGAACGATTTTGGCCCGATGACATTGCGCATTGTCATCCTGGAAAATCCCATCGTTGTTTGGGTACATGAAGTCCATGAATGGCTGAAAATGGTCTCCCAGTAGCTGAACATAACCATTTCCAGTCAATGATTGGTTCAGTTTGACCAGAGGACCCAGTCCATGCCATGTAAAAACAGTCCACACCATTATGGATCCACCACCAGTTTGCACAGTGCCTTGTTGACAACTTGGGTTCGTGGCTTATATATATATGTAACCTGTAGTTTTCCATGTCTTCTTGCCAGTATTAAACTTCACGACCAATAGAATCTTTCCATTGATTCATATTCTAAAAAAGGATAAATAAAATTTTCTCTCTCTTCCAAAGGATTCTATTCTAAGGAAAGGAGAAATAAAATACTTCCAGAGTATTCTATTCTAAGGAAAGAAATAATGCAATCTTTCCAAAGGATTCACTTGCAAGGAAAGGAGAAATACAATATTTTCAAATGATTGCATTATAAGGAAATGACCAACAGAATTTTAATAATGATTATATTCTAAGGAAAGGAACAATAGGATCTTTATAAAGGTTGAGAGCATTTATGGATTCTTTCACCCAATTCATTTGATTGCTTAGTCATTAAGTGTATGGTAGGGTAAACGCAATATTATAATACTACTCTGAAATATCGTGATATTCCGAAGTACACTTGTACATATGTATCCAAATATGCAGGTAAACATATATCCAAATATGCAGATATATGTGGATTCAAAAACACATGAACTCGAGTACTTAAGAAATTTGCTGAGATAATCTAGTTTACTGTTTAACTGTGTGGAGAGCAGTAGCCAATAACAAATCCTTTGAAAGTTAAGCAAACTAAAAGTGATTAAAATGTTTTCTATTCACTTCTTATAAAAGTTATTTCTCACCTTCATCAAAAAATTGCAAGCAAAAACATCCAAATATTTAAAACATTAGAAACTTGCAAAATGCGATAAAATGTTAAAAGTTCATAAACTAACCCTATTATTATTGTTAACATAGTATTTACAGAATAATAAAACCTGTAATTCCCGTGTAAAATAAAAACGGGCCTCAAATTCTCCACGTGTACACACGCACCCTTAGTAAAAGCTCAAAATCGGCATCTCTTGTTTATTTCTTCTCAAAAATAGGTAATAAAATGTTGATTCCGGTTGAATTTTAAAAATATCATATAATCATAGTGTTGGCTTAGTTTAGTGTATGTACAGCCCATTGAGCATTATGATATTTACTTCCGAGTAGTATAGTATCGATTTAACCCTCCTGGCGGTTGCCGCGACGAGGTATCTGCAAACTGACCAAATCTTGATGAACAAGATATCTCGCCAGTAGAAGAAAACTGACCCGATCTTGATCTTTTCATCATCAACAATCGGCAATACCTTGGTGACGATATATATCGTCATTAGCATAATCGGTCAGATCTTGATGGATAAGATGTCTGGTCAAACCACTTGGAGGGTTTAATGTCCAAATAACCACATATATTGGATGAAAAAAATCCTATGAAATATTCTATTGGCCAGGAAAATCAATATTAGCTAAAAGTCATGCAGGGAATAGGGCAAGTTACAGAACGCAAATATGAGTGCATGCTCCTCAGAAGGATTGATTCAGATGCCAATAAATAAGTGCAAGTATTTTTTGTTGCTAAAATACAGACTGTCTATCGATCGAAAAAATTGTGATTAATGAAACCATTTAATGTTTAGTTTCTAAAGCTTCAAATATTTTCAATTAAGTCATTGACTTCTAATGTGGAATAAAAAAACATAAACCTCCATAATCGACCTCAGAAAGCTATTTACATACTCAATGCAGCTTTCAGGTAAAATTAAAAGTCGCATACTTCTAATAGGTCATCAAAGACGTAATTGATTTCTGTCGATTTTGAAATGCATTATACGTTTTCTTTTCGAGGACTTGCTAGCGTTTCCATCGGCGAAGAGCAATTATTATAAATGGATTTTTATACGATGAAATCATTATGTTGAAATGTTTTTAAAAATTGAAAGATAATTGAATTTGTAAGAGACCAGCGTTTCATAAAAGGTTTTAAAGACTTTGTTTGATTAAAATTGTCCCCTTTAAATTAATCACATCATGAAATAAGTACTTAGATTTTTTCATATGGCGGATCTTTAAATATGAAATTAAAAGCGCAAGATATTTCTTAAAAAACTCATTATAAACCGTTGTGCTTTAGGAGAGTTATAATGTTTTCCCTTCAATTTTTTGAGGCTGTAATAAATTTAGCTTTGCGTATTATTTTATCTGGTTTTGTGTAGTTTCTCAAATATTAAGGTTTTGATAGTGATATTACTTTTGTTTGGATAATTTGATTATTGTAAACCATAAGTCATTAGTTGAAATGAAACTAAAAACATTTTTGAGAATAATGAATGACGAATTAATGTCAAGGGGTTATCGTATCTTGTACTGGTTCCCAAATTTTTAAGACCGCGGACCACCTTGAAAATAAAAAAATGGACTCATTGGTATTATAAAATTAAATTGAGCACATGAGAACCTGCTTAAGACAATAGTGAACCTTATTTCTCCCCTTAATATTTGGAGTAAGATATTTAGATCTATGTTAAATAGAAAGTAAAAAATCAGATTAATTAAGGATTAGTGATGGCGATTTAAGATTCTGAAACAGAAAATCTGAAATGGAATAACATGTAAATGTTATATGAACTCTTACGTATTAATGAAAATGCTCCAACCCTCCTGGTGCTAGTCTCTACGAGGTATCTCGTCACTAGCAAAACTGATCAGATCTTGATGGGAGAGATATCTAGTCATTAAAAGAAACTGACCAGATCTTGTTCTCTTCAGCAACATCTTGACTAAAAAATCAGCAACATCTTGATGATGAGCTATCGCGTCATTAGCAAAATTGATCATATCTTGATGAATGAGATATCGCTTCCAAACAAATCGTTCATTTTAAAATCAAAAGGCTCTTGTAAAATTAGAATATTAAGGATGTCAAAATATATAAATTCATCAGAATTTTGAACGATGGAGCTGCTTTTTAGCAATTCGCCGCTCAGCAATATTTGATTTAGCGTTTGATAATCTCAGTCTTAACTCTCCAAGTGACTTCGACGAGATATCTCGTCCATCAAAATCTGGATATATATGAGATTTCTGTAGTCACACTGCTGAAGAATATCATCAGCGTGGAGAGCTTTCCTGCGTAGTTTTAGCAATATTATATAGCTCAAATTAATCACATTTAACACATGACTATCGATCTTATATTGTTTATATCAGCTGTTGTTATTCAACAATAAAAAAATAATGTTTATTTCTGTACCATTAAGGAAATATATAGATATAGGTTTTAATGATAAAACTTTTACCTACTCATATATCGATTTATCCATCACTTGGATTGCTTCAATCATCAATAGAAACGAATTGAATCTCTCGGTAAAATATTGGAAGAGTCCCGGCATTACATGTGTCAGCGTCTTCCAAAGACACATGTATCCAAATTCACGAGGTTATCTCAAAGCATTGTCGTAAAAATGCCCCTTTTTAGTGGAATAAAATAAAACGAGACGAGAAATAAAATGAAATCATTTCGTTTCTATAAAACCTTCCTTTACTTCTTTCCGTTTCGACTCAACGAAGACATGTGTTTGCTTCGGTAAGTTTCGCCCACGAAGTTTTACCAGAATGTGATATTTTCTCCTGTTTGGCTTTAAAAAGTCCCCTACCCCTTTTATCCGACCCCCATCCATACGTGTGTCGTAAAAATAGGCACACACAGAAAGCAATTTCGATCCACATCTCGTATTCAGTGGCTCAGATCATATTTGCAAATGCAGTTTACTGAAGAAATTTGGGAGACTAGGAGAAAGTGGAGTAGTTTCGAAACCAGTGTTCAGAACCTAGTGTTTGTTGACAATATTTTATGGCTTATTTCGGAAAATGGACGAATCACGTCAAAGCATTATTAAAGTATTGATGGTTTGGAGATATTCTCAGTCGCATTATTTATGTACTGAAATGTTTGCGATAGAAGTATTCCTCAATCCTTCCAACGACAAAATTGGGTTGCATATTACACAGTAATAAAGTTAGTTTTGCTTCCAAGTCTGGAAATATGGCAAAGCATCATATTCTGCAAATAAATGTTACAATGTAATAATTTGAATTTCCAATTGAATATTGGCCAAATACGATTTCTCGAGACCGCATTGATATGTATTAGAGTTGGCAAGTTCTTCCAGGAGGTAGGAAAAGTAAAAACCCTTTGGTAAAAATAGATTTTTATCAGAAGGTTACCTAGCTTTTGCCATAGTCGTTCATTATGACTACAGTGGGGACTTCAACGTTTAGTTTGCTATGATTTTACAGTAGGAACCTATTTACAGTTCGTTTTGATTTTACAGTGGAAACGCCTTTACATTTTACTATTATTTTGCGGTGGGTTTACATTTACTGTGATTTTACAGTGGGCTTACAGTTTATTATGATTTTACACTGGGAACAAAGTTTACAGTTTACTATGATACTCTGGGAACACAGTTTACAGTTTACTATGATACACTGGGAACTTAACATTTAGTTTTCTGTCATATTAAAGTTAGAACTGTGTCTATGAAAGCTCCTGTGATATTAAAGCTAGGTTTGCAGTTAAAAATTATTTGTGGTGGAATAAAATTTACAGTGGAAAAAAAATTCTTTAAATTTATTTTAAGTTTATTTTATTTGTAAAGAAGAAAAAGTATTTTTGTAACGAATTTCAAGGTTAAATAACTCTATTTTGTTAACATTATTACGTTGCTGCATGTAATGTTCATTTAAATCTGACAAAATATCCAGTCATATGAATAATAGAAATCAGTCATTCGGTCAAACTAAAATTAGTTATTCTATAGCAGATACCTCACATTTTTTACACCCCTAAAACTAAATATTTAATGCAGTATGTTTAAATATTTATGCCTTCCATAAAAGTAAATTCATTTTGTGGATCCAAGTTATAATGGAAATAAAAACGGTACCTAAATTAGCATTCGAAATGTGCACTTTCCTGGATTAAGTACCCTTTTCACTCCAGAAACTCCGATTTTAATATGTATGAAACAATAAAAACAAGTAACAAATTAAAGATACACTCCTATTCAGTTTTCATACTAGCACCTAAATATTAAATAGAATGGAATTGTTTAACTATTGAAACTATGATAGGCTATTTCTGTAAAAGTAAATGTGTGTTTTGTGGTAGAAAACGTGCTCCCTGTATGTATTCCGTAATGGATAACGAAAAGTAAAAGCATTGAAAATTCCTCTGATACCGTATAACTATATATGTACTTCGCAAAATCCAAAAAGAAATAATCGAGTAGTTCGTATATCCATTAAGGTATGTTAGAATTTCGGGTAACTAATTATAATATATGAGAACTATTCCTATGATTATAGTCTAGAGCTCTCAGACGTGCTAACTTCATTTAAATATTTCTATTCAGTTACTCAGAGACTCAAACAGTTTTGCAAATAAACTTTTTCAGAGTTGATTACGTTTGCGGAAACTTAAAGAAAACATTCAAATACGGCACAAGCCTCCGTAACTATTCAAATAGTTTGTTGTTCCCAGTGATATTTAACTATTACATTGAATGAGCAGGACTGTCTTAATTGATCCAGTACAAAATTTGAGTAGGACTTCAGTACATAGCCTAATACTACAGTATACCCCTCCAGCATTAGTTTTCCACTAAGAGTACTGTTTTTCCTATGCATCGCATTTATGGTTAAATATATAATCGCACTTCAGTTTCAATAATCCTATGAAACCTTTCGATTGATGAAGACTAAAATATGTATAGAGAAGTGCAATATTTTTCAGGGTGGTGAAATACGTTTCCAGTCTCAAAGGGATTTAATTCTATAATATAGTACGTGGTATGCATAATACAGTGATTAATACTGTATATGGTAATATACTATGTATTTAATGTCATAGTACATAGTATGCATTTTAATGTTATATTGTATACTATAGACAGACACGTGTTCAATCTACAGTAATACATAACAGTAGAAAGATCGTGTAGAGATTTAATTATTGATATCGCTGTACCGGAAGAACAATGGCAGAACTGTAGCTAACCGCTTTGTTCAGAAAACGAAAACTAAGAATACTGTTCACGATTAATATTACATACAACGTGTGAAAAGCTTTGATGGTAATGCAAGTGGGGTTAATAATAGCCCATTTAGGCCCCTTTTAAATACTTGCAATACAAAACATTTTTATTGAATTAATTTATAATATTATTAGATTATTATATCACAACAAAATTATTTATAACAAAAATAATTTGAAATTATTGTAATTATTTTAAAGTTATTTAAAATATTATTACATTGCAACATTATTATTACATTGTAACATTATTATTACATTGCAACATTATTATTACATTGCAACATTATTATTACATTGCAACATTATTATTACATTATATTTTTATTCTTTCAGTTATTCATTTACTAACGCCATGAAACGGACGGAAAGTTTAAACTAGAAAAAACAATATACACTTACGTCGTTTCTCCAGTCAAAACCAACTCACAAGCTCTTATTCAATCGTTCTAATCAGCACATACGTCGCTGTTGTACGGAAGATCAGACTTACATCGAAGTCTGAGTCACAACCAAAGCGATGATGAGAAACAGTTGAAATTTGATCAATGCTTTGTTCAAATTTAAACTGCTTATCATTGCAATGACTTAATGCTGTCTACCGGATATGGGTGTTCCTACAATTCTGTCCTTGTCAAAGACGAGCGAAGCACTTAACATTCATATTTTACAACTGCATCTTTGTTCTTCCTGAACAACTATATGACGTCGGATTTATTTGGAAAACAATAGACTCGAAATCAAATTTCTTGTACCATATACTAATTACGTCCTTAAACTGATTACGCAATCACAAAACACTATTTTGTTCAATTTTGTTTAAACATTTTATATTGCTTGAATCATTGAAGCTCAATACTAGACAGACAATGCATTTCATCCTCCCGACAGATTTCAGCTGACACATTTGCTAAACTACAATGTTTCTTTCGTGCCCTTCCAGTCGATCTTTTTTCACTAAACTGAAATAAAAAAAACCCAGTGAGCTATCCTAAAAATGGCGAAAGTCAAAAGGAATTTTCTGAGGCCAAACTGTCTCTTCAACACAGGCCTCAGCCCATGTCCCACCCTCTTAGTGGAGGTATATCGTCATTAGCAAAACTGATCAGATCTTTATAGACGAGATACCTGGTCATTAGAAGAAAACTGACCAGATCTTGATCAATATATAAAATCAATATATTCAATATATCAATCAATATATAAAATCATCATAAAAAATAGACAATATATTGATGACGAGAAACCTCGTCCTTAGCAAAATTAGTCAGATCTTGATGCTCGAGCTATCTCGTAAAAACCTAAGAATTGCATTCGTTCTTTAAAATTTCTTGAGTCCTATTGCAGCAAAATGCTACCATAGAGTGACAAACCAAGGAACATTATCTATTAACGATGGAGGAGCGACTTTTAAAAAATTTCTTAGAGATATATTTTAACAA
This sequence comes from Meta bourneti, assembly GCA_933210815.1. Taxonomy (NCBI): domain Eukaryota; kingdom Metazoa; phylum Arthropoda; class Arachnida; order Araneae; family Tetragnathidae; genus Meta; species Meta bourneti. Next base: position 5,920,257 of record OW119922.1, read on the forward strand.
CCCTCCTGGTGGTTGTCACGAAGAGTTGTCTTGTCACTAGCAAACATGACGAGATCTTGATGGGCATGATATCTTGTCATTAGAAGAAACTGACCAGATCTTGATGGGTAAGATATCTTGTCATTAGAAGAAACTGATAAGATTATGATTTCGTGATCATCAAGAATCGGCGATATCTTGATGAAGAGATATCTCGTCATTAATAAAATTTTTCATATCTTGATGAACTAGATTCCTCGTCAAAACCACTTGGTGGGTTAACACCTCTTGGTATAAATAAAAACGTGTTCTGTGCTTAGTTAAATAGAAAGGCATACAAGTGGAAAGAGATTGAAATAATTCGATGAAGGTAAATTTATTTGAAAAACAATTGAATTCTAAATCAAGAATCATGTACCAAATTACGTCTTCCAGCAGATTAGTCATATATCACATGTTATTTTATGCAATTTTATCTAAACTTTTTATGTCTCTAGAATCATTGGAGTTCTATTCTGAGACAGCCTATACATTTAGTCTTTCCGACAGATTTGATCTGACACAATTGCTAAACTACAATGTATATTTTGTGCCCGTTCCAGCTGAAGTTTTTTTACAAAACTGAAATAAAAGCTAGCCCAGTCAGCAGTCGCAAGAATGGCAAAAGTCAGACTCACAGGAGAAGAGGAATTTTCGGAGGCCAAACTTCAATACAGGCCCCAAACGGAGACAAAAGTAACTAATAAATCAGGAGAAATAAAGGGACATGGGAATGCAAGATGTCCACTATTTCCTTTCTTTTGACATTTCGGGGCGTTTGTCCAGTTTGACTTCCTTATTCCTCGTGACAGATTCCTTTTGGGTGTTTCTGCCGCCAAATAGGGGCTGTGCACTCCGGGGCGCTCCTTCATCCGAGTTGCTTTTCATTATTCGGAGGTCACCACTGAGGTCATCCTAAGTGAAAAGACAGAGCATTTCCGTCCATTGGTGGGGGCCCCTGTGCAAATTGTGGGAGACACAAGAAAAAGCATGAAATTCATCCAACCACTAGTCCAACAGGTTTCGACGAAATATCGCGTCCATTAAGACCTGACCAATTTTACTAATAATGAGATACCTCGTCATCAAGATCGTGTCGATAATTTTTGTGGTGAAGAGATCAAGATCTGATCAGTTTCTTTGAGGGTGAAAAGATATTTTGTCTATGAAAATCTGGTCAGTTTTGCTAACGTTAATTGTCTGACGATATACCTCGTCGAGACCAGCACAGAGTTAAATGCTCACATGCTTATACTAATTTATTCGCCGTTGTGTCTGTATAATGGCCCAAATGCTCTTCAAATTTCACCAGTGTATTGTATGGTGAATGGTGACTTAAACCTTCTGGTGGTTTACCTTAGCGTCGAAATCTACCCAGTAGTGGCCAATCTCTGATACAAAAACCTGTTCCAAACTATCACCAGTCCTAGGCAACGGACAAATCGTTTTTCCTACTTGTGTCTTCATTTCCGCTTGGAGTAATAGGGTAGTTTTGTCTCGACGAGGCATCTCTTCAATAGCAGAATTCCCCAGATCTAGGACGATATATCTCATCAAAACCACTTGGAGGGTTTAAGAAGTTACTCTGGAATCCGAACTCCGTCAATCATCACAGTTACTTTACATTAGTTATGTGTCGAACTAAATATATTTCAAAAAGCAACAAGGCATTTATCAACCTCCAAGTTGTTTCGAAGAGATATCTCGTCCATAAAGTTCTAACTAATTTAACTAATAACGAGATATCTCGTAATCAAATTATTGCCGAGTTTTTGATGATGACTAGATTCTAATCAGTTTTCTTCTAATGACTAGATATTTTGTCCATCAAGATCTAGTCTTTGTTAATTACAAGCCCCAGGAAGGTTAAGAGTTGTAGGCGGCGCAGGTTCGATTCCTGTCAGGTGCATTCCTTCCTGGGTGTATTTCTCTCTTCTGTGTCAGTAAAACTTTCATTGTGTGTGCCTATTGATATTGTGTGTCTTGTGTCTGGCGCAGAATGGCCAAACATGTCCCTTGCGCCATAAAACCCCAGCAAACCAACCAACCAGGAGGGTTGAACTGCATATTTACATGTAGAAGACGACTGCCTCAACTGCGTTCTATCAATATTAATTTTACTCACTCGCGAACTTCAAGTGCGCGTCGTGACTGGACATGTGACTCTCATTACTAGTCTCGCCCTTTTCAATTATATTCAATAATTTACATTACAAATAACTTCACGTGAATTATGAGTAGTCATATGGCTAATAAATGATTTCGTCGACTCTATTGTCTGCATTCACCAATTGAATGCTGAAGAGTTACGCCTCACTTGACCAAATCGAGCGAAGTTCTAAACGCACCTGACTTGTCGCTTTTTTTAAGCCAAATTAGGTTACCCTACTGGTGCCCACGAAATTTGACGATTCATCACCTAGGAGTGAATTGAGGGTGGTATTAACATTATTAAAGGCCAGTGTCGTTACTAATATTTATATCATATTTTAAATCCAATTATAATGTATACAGGGTGAGTCTAAATTGTTTTTACAAAATAAGAGGGGTGATAATACCCATTCAGACGAGCAATAATTACCATGGAACATAGGGCCGCATTCCACTCTGAGAGGCAGAAAAGAGTCAAATTAGAATTTGAACATGAACTTACAACAGTGTTGGGAAAGCGAATGAACGATACCAAAAGTTGCACAATCTGATTGATTGATCAGAGAAAAACTCACAGCAAGTGCTCAAAGTGGCGGTCACGCGTGACGCTGCACAGTTCACACCGGCGAAGGAATGACTGGCGCACCCTCTCGAAGATTCCTGGTGTTGTGTTAATTTTGTCTGCACCGATTCTCGCTACGAGATCTTCAGCCGAGTCCACAGGCGTCTGGTACACTAAAGATTTCATGTGCCCCCAGAAGAAAAAGTCCGGTGAGCGAGGAGGCCAAGCCACAGGTCCGCCACGTCCGATCCATCTTAGGAGATATGCTACATAGGCAGGTGCAAAATGACGTCAGCCTGTTGATAGCCTGTTCATACTCGACGCGTTTCGACTTTACTCTTTTCTGCCTCTCAGAGTGGAATGCGGCCCTATGTTCCATGGTAATTATTGCTCGTCTGGATGGATACTATCACCCTTCTTATTTTGTAAAAACAATTTAGACTCACCCTGTATAAGCATTGGTATTCATATTGCATACCTTCACATGGAATGCAATTAAAAATCTGAAACAAAATTTCTCGTGCTTCCAATAAAATGTATTGTCTATTTAAAGCATAAGTTTAACTGGAAAAAAATTATTTCAGTTTACTTATAGGTGATCGATTTGCCAATTGGTCGAGGTTCTTCAAATCCGTCTGGAGTGTTGATGTTTATTCTCTTTATGAACTGTTTTTTCCTAGAATGTGAGGCGGAACGTGAACTTACCTTCCGTGGTGTACCAAGATAACGTAAAATCGTATACATAATGAGTAATGTTCAGTTGGCTGAGCATTAAAAAATCGCAGCTTTTCTGGTCTATTATTTTTCAGATACAAATTTATTGCATTGGAATAGCAGCATTTTTCAAATAGATTAATGTGAGAATTTTATTCTTGTCATCTTGAAAACAAACATTTTTTGACAAAGATTTATTTCCAAAAAATGTCAGTTAATGAATTTATAATATTGATCTCTTCCACTTGTAATGTAGTCTCATTCGTAAGGTACTATGAGTGATATTCAAAGCTGATTAAAACTAACTCTAAAGTTGCATTGATTGGATTTGTTGATTTTTATAGCTCAAGAGCAAGATCTAGTGAAGCGCTGCACCAATATTTTTTCCTCAAGTAAATAGACGTACACATCAAAAAGTTTTTACTTACACAGACGATAGAAATATACCCAGGGTAGTTATAAGCATCAAACCTCCGTCCCCTTCATCTCGCAGGCAGCTAAAACTTTGGGGAAACCCATTCATTCACAGCGTCCCCTGTATCGAATGAAATATCCTTTGTGTCCTGTGTTGCTAAACATGGTCGTAGAGTGACAAACCAACCCCAATATCCCTCAATGTCTGTTATTTCCACAGTTTCTCCGTGGTAAAATCTTTTAATTTCATGTATTCCTTTCGGTCCCTGCATCGAATGGAATATCCTTTCTTGCACCTTGTGTAGTCGAACATGGTCCTAAAAGTTATGCATCAAGCCCAATATCCTTCATTTGTCTTTGTCATTTCGGATTACTCCCATATTAAAATCACTTAACATTAAGCTTCCCGAGATCTCCTAGTAGTGTAGTATAGCTTTCCTCCACAACGCACATAATTAATAGTCATATAGCCTCCCGAAATCTACTAATAAAAAAATGTCGATTTAAAATGTGATTACTCCCATATTAAAATCACTTAACATTAAGCGTCCCGAGATCTCCTAGTAGTGTAGTATAGCTTTCCTCCACAACGCACATAATTAATAAATAGTCATATAGCCTCCCGAAATCTCCCGAGATCTCCTAATAAAAAAAAATGTCGATTTAAAATGGGATTACTCCCATATTAAAATCACTTAACATTAAGCCTCCCGAGATCTCCTAGTAGTGTAGTATAGCTTTTCTCCACAACGCACATAATTAATAAATAGTCATATAGATTCGTTGGAAGAATCCTTTGCAAGATTCTATTGATCAAGGTGCTCAAAACTGGTTAGGGCATGTAGAACAGGCTACAAGTTGCAGAACAGATATAATATATGTGTGTGAATCACACTGGTGGTTAATAGTAGCCAAACACACACATTCCGACAACTGAGTTGATTTTGTACAAATTAGGCTGCTCATCCGCTTAAATAACCGTAAGGAGTGTACGACATAACAATCATGTTGCATATCACGGTTAATTTACAGTTCTGACGTAATAATTTACGTATATTTCAAAAATTCGCCAAATGTATAGGTTGGTGGAATACATTGTACCACTATTCTAATAACCCACTCTTCATATCTATTAAAATTTGCTTATGCAGAAATTTTCATGAACCTTAATAATTCTCATCCTGCAATGTCAAAGCAATCCTGAAAAATCAAAGTATACGATAGTAGAAATATACTTCCCTTCTCAATAATATTGCCCAAACTAGTACATATTTCTCGCTCGAATAATGTATATTGCTTTGCATTGTTGTCTAGACAACTTTATGCATATCTATAGTAAATCATGTAGAGTTTTAACGCAATAGCATCAAACTCTTTACCGGGTAAGCAAAATATGAAACATATTCAGAATACGAAGCTTCTCGGGTGAATTTGAAACACTGTAAATATTGTTTATCATGGATCAGAAATTATTTTAAACAAAATACAGGTATATTAATTGCAATATTGGAATCCAAGTATTTTCAATATGTATATTATCCTACCAAATGTTTTTCTCTACCAAAAGTTCTCTACATGAGATGTTTTATCCCATTTATTATATCACGTTGGCGTGGTGTGGAAGTGGAGAGTGAGGTGCCTGCTCTGGTGTGACCTCGTCATCTGACCTGGTTCAAAATTATGTGGTATTGTCCTCGAATCTTTCCCTTCCGGATTGATGCCAGACTGTCACCAACTCCGGTGTGTACTCCGGTGTGACGTTAATTAAAATACCTACCAACCTACCCATTTATTAGGAGACGCGGTAGACCCCTGGGTAGAGTCACGGAAGAGCAACTGGAGGATTATGAGTTCGAAACTCAATCCAACCGAAAGACCTTCGTGTATATGGGGTCTGATGCACGTTAAATATGTCCTGCTATATTTCTGCACGTTGGCGTGCGTAGTGTGGAAGTTTTCTGAGTGATGTGCCAGCTCAGGTTCTGACCTTGTCATCTGACCATGGTTCAAAATTACGAAGTGTTGCCCTGGAATGATTTCGTTCCGTATTGATCCCGGACCGTCACCAATAGCCCGTTGCGTTGCTCCAGTGTGATGTAAATTCAATAAATCTACCCATTTTATTATTATTCTTGGAATTGAAATTTTGCCCCGTCGTCAATCATGCAAACTACATACACTGACGAGCCAAAACATTATGACCATCCCCACATTTTTCAATGAACTCGTCTGGATGACGTGGAGGGCACGTGATTAAGTGAGAATGGTATTTAACTGCTGCTGGAGAAGGTAAGTAATCATTCTTGCTCTTACTTTTGCGAGTGATGGGAAAGGCTGCTGATAGCTAAGCGAATTTGATAGAGGGCAGATCGTAATGGCCCGAAGACTCGGAACGAGTATCACCGAAACTGCACGACTGGTAGGGTGTTCACGATCTGCCGTTGTTAGTATTCATGCAAAGTGGATAAATGACGGTGACACCAGTAGTAGACGCCAAAGTGTTGGTCGTCCACGCGTCATCAAAGAAAAAGGACGTCGGAGACTGTCCCTCTTGGTAAAGCAAAATTGGCGCGAGACAGTGGCTCAGTTGACAGCCCAATACAATGCAGGTCCAAGCGCAAGTGTTTCGGAACACACAGTTCAGCGGACACTGTTGGATATGGGACTGTGCAGCAGACGTCCCACTCGTGTGCCTCTGTTGAACAAGCGTCATCGTCAACTACGCCTACAGTGGGCCAGGGAACATCGAGACTTGACGACCCACACCCCGCCAGGGGGAAACTCAAATATAATAAAATTAATAATGAATAGGTATAAAATAATTAATAAAAAGGCTATAAAATTCAATACATTAAAAAAAATTAAAATTTAGTAAGTTAAAATTTAATGGAATAAATGAAATATATTTAATGGAAGACAATAATGGAAGCATCGAGATGTATGAATGTTTGAAGACAGACAGTCTCTACGCTATGGAAACAATTTCAGAACTCTGGAACTGTTGTAAGGAGGCCTGAACAAGGTCGTAAACGAATAACAACTGCTCCTCCAGATCAATATATGGCAATAACTATCAGTCGTCTCAGGAAGTCTACTGCTCGGCAGTTAAGTTCAGAGGTTGCAGAAGAATTGTAAACGGGGAAACATTGTGGAAGATGTACATTTTAGAAAATCTCTTATAGTCAGCTCCTTCGGTATTGTGGTAACATATGGGATATCACTAGCTACATTGGGAAGCACACGAATAAATGCCTGATTGTCTTTTTCATTTAAATAAGGCAATTTCGTTGTTAGTTGTTATCACGGCCTTGATTTTTTTTCTCCTAAAACTGAATTATGGAGTGTGAAGAAAACAAGATTTAAAAATTTAATTGTGAAGCCTTCATTCCCAAAACATTTTCTATTTCAAATAAATGAACCAGAATGGTTTTCATTCTGTGAAGGCTAATCAATCATTCACTGGACTAATCAAAGTCAAAATATAGTTGTGATTTATTTCTGTCCTTAATAGTACATTCAGGAAATTTAGTTTTCATTTTGTAATGCTTAATCAATCATCCACTGGACTAATCAAAATCAATATATAGTTATAATTTATTTTTGTTCTCAATAGTATAGTGCATGAAATGGGAATTAGCCAGCATATATTGCTTTGAATAATATATTTTTTTGCATCGTTCCTAGGCAACCAAATGTTACGTGTCCATAATTAAAAAAGTCCAATTTTAACAAGAAAAGCATTCCCTAGTATAAGGCAATATATCGCTATCCATAATTAAAAAAGTCCAATTTTAACAAGAAAACATCTAGAGTATTCTCTAATATAAGGGAATATATCTGGAAAACTAATCATATTGAGAATATGAATGTGCTCAGATCAATTTAAAACACTGAATGCCCTGTTATGGATGAGATATAATTTTAATCCGGTTTAAGAATGGAAATGATGAAAACCACTCATACACTGCTGGCCACCCAAATTGCAACACCAAGAAAGACAAGAGATATCACAACAAAATTTATTTTGTAGATAACATGTTGACCAAGTATCAAATGATTAAATTTATAGACTTCTGCGAAGTGTGGTTCCTGCCAAAATCAGTAGCCAGAGTAGCCGCCATTGTTGGAGATCACCGCTGCCACACGCCTCGGCATTGATTCAAAGAGACTTTGGATGTGTTCTTGGGGTACAGCAGACCAAGCAGCTTCCACACGTTGCCAAAGTTGATCTGGTGTGGCAGCTGGGGATGTATTCTGGGTCAATCGTTGAGCAACCATGGACCACATGTTTTCTATCGGCGAAAGATCCGGAGAGCGAGCTGGCCAGGGAAGCAATTCAATCTGGCGATTGACGAAGAACCCTTGGACAATGCGTGCCACGTGTGGTCGCGCATTATCCTGTTGAAATATGGCTGTGGGCAAGCCCTGAAGGTAAGGAAGGACAACTGGCTCCAACACCTCGGAGATGTAGCGCTGGCTGTTTAAAGTACCGGCAATGCGTACTAGAGGAGTGCGAGAGTGATATCCAATACCGCCCCATACCATAATACCCGGTGCAGGACCAGTGTGGCGGTGCATAACGCAGCTGTTCAGCATCCTCTCTCCACGGTGTCTCCAGACTCGAATCCGACCATCGTGGTGTTGCAGACAGAAGCGTGACTCGTCAGTAAAGACAATTTCATTCCATTCTGCCGCCCACATCCTTCTTTCATCGCACCATTGGCGGCGGAAACGTCTGTGGTTCTGCGTCAAGGGTAGACGAAGCAATGGACGTCTTGCGGACAGACCACTCTGCTGTAAACGGCGTCGAATGGTACGCGCAGACACTGGATGATGCGGTACAGACTGAATGTGCTGTGCTATGGTTCGTGATGTGGCTGAGCGATCCGTCACTGCCATACGCACAATATGCCTGTCATCACGTGAAGTGGTGCACTGAGGTGGATGCGATCGAACACGTCGGTCCGTCGTACCCTCCTGCATCCAACGATCACATATCCGCATTACAGTTGTTTGGTTTCGTCCAACACGACTACTGATTTCCCTGAAAGATAATCCACAATCTCGGTAGGCCACTATCCTTCCTCTGTCGAACTCGGATACTTGATCGAAAGATGATCGCTGTTTTCTACGAGGCATAATTGATCGTTTTTTTGAAAAAAACCACAAGAAAAACACAATTGCCGTACTTGAAATCGTCGAAATCTCCAAGCCTTAAATAGTGTTGGAATCGGTCTCAAACCTCCAATTATAGTGCCGTGTGGGGCACATAAATTTGAGGGGGGTGGGGGGTATTTCAATTAACGTCACACTGGAGCAACACAACGGGCTATTGGTGACGGTCCGGGATCAATCCCAAAGGGAAAGATCCGAGGACAGCACCACGTAATTTTGAACCACGGTCAGATGACGAGGCAACACCTGAGCTGGCACCCCACTCTCCAAACTTCCACACCACGCCAAACATAAATTTGAAGAATATGTAAATCTTTGAATGTATAAAAGTGAAGAAAAAGTGGGATCATGAGCTGATCAGACTTCTTGTTTTCTAAAATGTATGTTTTAAACTATAAGACTACGTAATAAAATTTATTTTTAATATATAAAACTCTGTCTTCAATCGATGAAACCCAACAATTGGTTATGGGCCACAGACCTTAAGCTGAACCTGAATTCTGCCACTACCGGTTTCCAGTATGGTGGGTATTCAAGAAATGTCCATGTTTTCCTTCCCGAAGTTATCGGATTTCAACTATGTCACGTGGAAGACGGACATGAAGGTATTGCTAATGGACCGGAACTGCTGGGAATTTATCACTAAAACGGAACCTCTATTATTGGAAGATGCTCCAGAACAAGAAAAAAGAGACTATCGTTATAGGAAGCAGAGGACATACACAACGATCTACCAGGGCATAGACAGAAAATATCAAGTCTTAATTTCATCTACTGAAGACGGTAAGGAAGCCTGGGATATATTAAAGACCAACTTTGAACCAGCATCTAGAGCACGATTGGCAGGCCTTGTGGACGAGTTCTTTTCAATCCGCTACCAGCCGGAGGACGAATCCATTGGACTCTTCTGCAAACGAGTGCATGATAAGCTGTTACAGATAAAAGAAGGTGGATTCGAAATCCCAGACCTCTTAGTTTGCTTTCAACTAATAAGACATTTGCCTCACGAATACGATAATCTGGTACAACTGCTATACAGGATGGATGACAACGAGTTCACGTTAGACAATTTGTCTAAACATTTAATAACAGAATCCAGCCGGATCGACCTGAAGCGGAAAGACGAAGGCACAAAATTAAGTATCGTGGCCGATGCTTATGCTACAAGAAACAAGTCATCTAGATACAAGGAGACACGGGCGTCTACTCCTGATCACAGCAGATATCACAGCAGATGCGTACTGGACCCTGAATTAATTCCTTCAAGCCCAAGAAAGTCGACAGTTTGTCGTATGGGGCCGCGACCATTCTGCAACTACTGCAAAAAGTCGGGACATTACGAATCGAAGTGCTTCAAGAAATGCAATCGGCAGAAACCTGGTGGTGAATTATTTTATATGGAGGACAATCCAAAAACTGATCTTCAACGTGCCTATGCAGTTTCAAATTTTCCAAATGAAAGACCGAGGGAATTTCTCATTGATTCTGCTGCAACTGCTCACTTCTGTAAAGAACGCGATATGTTTACGACATTCAGAAAACTACCACCACAGAAGATCCTAGTCGGAGACAAGGACAGCACCTCGGAAGTATTAGGTATGGGTGATATTCAATTTACAGTTTTAGATAGAAACAGAAATTATGATATAACTTTAAAAGATGTGTTATACTCGCCTAATATGAGAAGAAATTTAATTAGTGGTGCTCGTATTGACCTTGTGGGAAACCAAATTAAATGGGGAAATAACAAAATGATTATTTATAATAGTTATAATAAATATTTGTTTACTGTTCCCAGAATTGGAAAATTGTATATCTTAAAAGGTTATCCCAAGATTAAAAATTATACATATGTAACTGGTTTAGATCTAGAAAAAGCCCACCGTAGGTTTTGTCATGTTAACATGCCCTTAATTGAAAATATGAGTAAAATTAATTGTGTAAAAGGAATTGAAAAACTTAATTGTAAAAATATAGATAAAAATTGTAAGATTTGTGCTATTGCTAAATCCACTAGAATATCCTTAAAAAGAAACTATATGTACGAAAGGAAAACTAAAAATGTTTTGGAAAGGATCCATATGGATTTGTGGGGTCCTGCTCCAGTTAACTCTCTAGGTGGAAACAAATACTTTTTATCTATTATTGATGATTTTTCACGTAAAGTAACTGTTTATATTATTCAAAATAAGAATGAAGTTTTTGATTACTTTAAAAAATACTTGGTTAGAGCTGAAAGACAGCTAAATGTTAAGTTAAAATGTGTCCGAACTGACAATGGTTTAGAATTTTGTCACAAAGAATTTAAAAAGTTTTTAAATGATCTAGGAATAAAAATCGAAAGAACTTCAACTTATACCCCTGAACAAATTGGCATTGCAGAAAGGTTCAATAGAACAGCCATGGATTGTGTCAGAGCTATGCTTCAAGACAGTGGTTTACAACCACAATTTTGGTCAGAAGCACTTTTAGCATTTATTCATACTAAAAATAGATGCGAACACAAATTAACTGAGGGTATATCTCCTAACGAAATATGGACTGGTTTCAAACCATCAGTAAAACATTTTAGAATTTTTGGCTCTTTGGCATATGTTCATATTCCTAAAATACAGAGAAATAAATTACAACCCAGAGCTAAACTTGGTATTTTGACAGGATATGGTTTGAAAACTAAAGGTTACAGAATATATGTACCAAACGAGAAGAGAATAGTTGAAACAGTCCATGTTCATATCGACGAAAGTAAGAAAGCTGTTGATGTACTATTTGGTAAAAACTTTGAGTACGTTTCTTTCGATCTTAATTCTAATATTCCTATTTATCAATCAAATGAAAATATAAAAGTAAAATCGGAAAGTGAAACTCAAGTTTTAGATTCTAAAGATTTAGTTAAAACTGAGGACTTAAAAAGTCTTAACATTTCAAATTGGCGAAGAATCGAAAAACCTAGAAATAAAAGCAATAGGATAGATGTATACTATTATTCTCCTGAAAATTTGAGAATGAGATCTTTAAATGATATTAAAAAGTACTGTACTAAAAACAAGATTAGGTTTGATCCTGTAAATTTCAATTTTAAGCCAGAAACTGAACATCCTAATGTGGATATTTCTAATGTGCCATCTACTTCTAGTGATGAATCTAATTTTTTAGACCAACAAATGTACGACATGTATGATCAGTGTTACAATGTCGAAATCCCCAAAAGTTATGAAGAAACGCAAGCAAGTAAGGATAAAATTAAATGGAATACTGCCATGAATGAAGAAATTCAGATAATGAAGGATAGGCAAGTATGGAAATTAGTGGACACACCCCCAAATACAACCATAATTGGAAGTAAGTGGGTGTACAGCATAAAAATGGACGAAAACAATATACCTAAAAGGTATAAAGCTCGTCTTGTTGCTCAAGGTTTTAAGCAAAAACCCGGCATTGATTTTAAAGATATTTTTTCACCAGTTGTGAATTTTTCTATTGTTAAATTATTGTTTGTACTATTGATTTCTATGTTGGGTTGGTATCACTGTCAAGTTGACGTGAAAAGTGCATATTTATATGGACACCTTAAGGATACTATATACATGAAACAGCCAAAAGGATTTGTGCTGAAAGGATCCGAAAACAATGTATGTCTATTGGAAAAGGCTATATATGGTCTGCATCAAAGTGGCAGAGAATGGAATTTGGAATTAGACGGTATTTTAACTAAATTAGGATTTTCTCAGTTAAATTGGTGTAATTGTGTCTACAAATTTAAAGATGTAATTTTAATTGTTTATGTAGATGATATGGTTTTGTTTTCAAAAAGAGAACATTTGATAAATGAAGTAATCGAATTATTGGACAAAAAATTGGATCTTACAGTCCTAGGTAGAACTAAATATTTGTTAGGCGTAAACTTTCAAGAGATTGAAAATTCGATTTATTTACATCAAATTACCTACATTGAAAAATTAATGTCAAAATTAAAAGATCTTCCTAAAAGTTTTGTGAATTTACCTTTTAAAATTGGTTGTAACTTACCTGATAAGGTTAAAGAGGAAGAAATAATTGAAAATGATTTAATGAGGAAATTTCCCTATCGTTCCTTAATAGGATGTTTATCGTTTTTGTCAGATAGATCCAGACCAGATATTGCATTTGCTGTTAATATAATGTCTCAGTTTTGTAATGGTTATACTTACAAACACTGGTCTTACGTTGTTGATATTATGAACTATGTTTTTCTTACAAAGGATTTTAAAATTAATCTTTCCAATGTAGAAAGTTCAAATTTGATTGCTTTTTCTGATGCAAATTGGGGATGTGGTCTCACAAACAGACATTCAAGCAGTGGCTATTTAATTTATTTTGGTAACATCCCAATATCATGGAAATCTTCTAAACAAAAGTGCATAGCTCTTAGCTCAATGGAATCTGAATTTATTGCACTAACCGATTGCACTAAAGAAGTTATTTGGTTTAGTAGAATTATAAATGAATTAAGTTTGTGTGATTACATAAGACCCCAAGTATATTGTGATAATCAATCTGCTATCTATTTTTCAAAAAATAGTCAGGAAAATGTGAAAACTAAACATATTGATATCAAGTACAAATTTATTCGTAAATTAATAAAAGATGAACTATTTAACGTAAATTATATTTCATCGGAAAATAATTTGGCTGACTTTTTAACAAAGCCTTTATTGTTAAATAAATTTAAAAATATTATTAGAAAAATATTTTGTTAGATTTATATATATATATATTGAATTGTAATACATCTGCTGAGGTTTTACAACCGATGGGGCCGCATGTTGGAATCGGTCTCAAACCTCCAATTATAGTGCCGTGTGGGGCACATAAATTTGAAGAATATGTAAATCTTTGAATGTATAAAAGTGAAGAAAAAGTGGGATCATGAGCTGATCAGACTTCTTGTTTTCTAAAATGTATGTTTTAAACTATAAGACTACGTAATAAAATTTATTTTTAATATATAAAACTCTGTCTTCAATCGATGAAACCCAACAAATAGCGCTTTGAAGTGGCGCCACAGGCGCGCGTGATGTGCGTCTGCGCTGAAATTCTAATCATTTGCATATCTCACCTCCGCTAATGCATGTTGTAAATTTCATATTATTTGCATGCTTCCTTCAGGGTGTTGCATTTACGGTGGCCAGCAGTGTAGATGCTAAATATGGATCCTCTAAAAAACTAGGCTTAGCCAAAAGCTCTGTACATGAGATGCTTTATTCCATTTTATTACTTCTGTATATTCTTTTATTTGAAAGTTTGCCCTTCGTCAATCACGCAAGCGTCGAGGAAATTGCCGATGTATATAACCAGTGTCTTGATTTTGGTATTCGTTTTATGTAATTTTACTTCCATAGCTGTTAACTACAAAACGAAACATCAAATACTAGTCTATCTATATTATACTTTAGTTCCATCCGTATATTTCTTTTCTTTAAGGACTCGAAATCAACTCAATTTTCCTCTCAAGTATTGCCAAGGTATATCTCAAGTATTGCCAACGCCTGCGATTTTCGAATTCGAACAAAGGAAAGACGATCTGTGTACTGTCATTGCATCATCTGGATACTTTTGGCCTCAAGTGAGAATCTATTAGGAAATATTTCCACCGCAAAATCAAAAGAAAGAGCAATCTTGAATTCGACATTCGTTCTGGATATTCTGAAAGTCAATCCTAAGCTACTTTCAAATGTTTTTGTAGCTCTGGATACTGTATCGAGTTTAGTGGTTGTGATTCCTCAATGGATGCTTTCTTTATATTACGTATTTTTGTGTTCAATTATACAAGAGTGTTTTCAATCAGTCTTATCTCGTCCGGAAGCTCACTTAGAGCAAATCTATCTTCACTTGTGCCGTATTCACCACAGTGCAAACACTGCTATGAAAAAAATGGGATATTTTTTCTTACCCCATTTTCTTGGTGCTCGTAATGGGCATGATCATGTTCTATTGCGAGATGTATATGATCATTTATGTAAAAGAATTAAACAACTGGGATATGATGATAGCCTATTTAAACCTAATCAACAGCATATTTCAGTCAGGAAAGGTAATATGGAATGCCTCCATTGCGGCAGAAGCAGCAAAGTAAGTGGAAAGAACACTACAAGCCTTGATTTCACAGTATCCATGTCACAACAGTGGTCTCAGTGAGTTTCAGAAGATGAGTTACAAACGGGAAAACAGACTCGCACTGTGCAAGACGTACACCTTCAGAAAATCTCTTATAGTTAGTTGCTTCGGTATAGTGGTAACATATGGGATCCTAGTAGCAATGTTGGGAAATACACAAGAAATGCATAATCATATTTCTTTCACCCTAAGATAGGTACTGTATCTTCGTTTTTTTAAGTGTCTGGAGTGTTTGAAGTGGGATTCGTCATTCCTCTATCATGAACTTTATATCACTCGACCATGGTGTAGCTGAAATTTAAGCACTGCTCCATTTTTTTACATTTATTAAATTTTGGATACATTTTCAGGAACAAACTATGTCCTTTTTTGTTATTAATCCTCCTGGTGATTGTCTCGGCAGAGTATCTCGTTATTAACAAAACTGACCAGATCTTGATGAACGAGATATCTCATCACTAGAAAGCTGAGCAGATCACCATCGAAAAATTGGCAATATCTTGATATCTCGTCATTAGAAAACTTAGTAAGATCTTGATGAACGAGTTATCTCATCAAAGCCACTTGGAGGGTTAAGCAAAAACAAACAATTATATCACTTCAGTCAGTCAAAGAAATACAGTTATGAGCTCACCAAAGCACGTTCATCTGACTTGAAGTTTGATACGGTATTCATTACGCGACATAGACCACCTACCAGTCTTTTATGGTCCACGACAGCAAATCCAAGCAATACTACAACCGTCTGCAGGATTTGATTTTATGATAAGGTATGTCTGCTGTCTGTTAGGTACCTGCAATTTAGCCAATGCCATGCAGCCATAACGCGTTTTCATGTAAGCTTATAGCTGCGATCATTCAATTTATATTGTCTTCAGAATATGGCTTAAATATGATGCGTTTCCAACCTTAAATATTTCAGTGAAAGTTTATTCGGCAGTTACAGAAAATGGCAAATAATGCTAAGGGCCAAACTGTATGGGCTAGTATAAAGCAACCAAATATGCCTTACGTTAACGAAATAGAACCGAAACTTTTTAAAACTTTGCTGTCTCGATAATATAATATGAATGCTTTACTTAGCTTGTTCGCGCGATGTATATTGAAAGGTTGATTTTCTTTAATGCTAATAGCTTCTATTAATTTTAAACTGTCTTCAGATTATGGCTCAAAATATGATGTACTTGCAACTTTCTATATTTTAGTGACACCTGATTTATTTGAGAGTTCCAGCAGATGGCAATACTGCTGAAAGCTAAACTATATGGGTTATTAAAAATAACAAAATATGCTGTACATTAAAAGAATAGAATTTGAACCCTTTAAAACTTTGCTGTCTCAATCATAATATGAATCCTGTGCTTAACTTGCTCGTGCGATGTGTATTGACAGATTTATTTTCATGAATGCTAATAGAATCCGCCATTCAGTTTATACTATCATCAGCATAAGGCTCCAAATCTGATGGACTTGCAACTTTCTATATTTTAGTGAAATCTGCTACAGTTTATTTGGGAGTGCCAGAATATGGCAATACTGCACTGAGGGCCAAACTATTTGGTCGATTTTAAAGCAACCAGATATGACTTCAGTTTGGACAATAGAAGTTAAATTTGCTGTCTCGATCATATAATATGAATGCTTTGCTTAACTTGGTCATGTAATTTGTATGGAAGACAAAGGAAATGTGTGGCTTTATTTTACAATATATGATTCAAGGTTTAAGAGGTAAATAAAAACCTAAAAAATAATCATTCATGGGAAAAGTGGAGTTTATAGTATGAAGGACATGATAAGCATTTTATGTTTAGTGAAAACTGTAATTTACTGGCCGATTGAAAAATATGAAGTAAACTTCATATCATGATTATAGGTAAAAGGAATGAATCCGACTCAAATATCTCATTTTATTTAAGAAATAATTTTTGCTGTCACGAGTTGAACATTGGAACAGTTGACCCATTTCCCATTACAAGAAGCAGATAGCTCTCATATGATAGTGGTTATGGACAGAAAAAATTGTAGTTTTAAACGATGTCTTAGTAGAAGAGGGTGTTAAGGAACATATAATTGGAAACTGTTTTGGTATTAATTTATCTCGCAGTCGTGTTTTATTTGGCAATAAAAAAGTGACAACTACCGCTGAAACAGTACTATCCAAATGAGATTTGAAACGGGGATGTCAGCAAAATTGGAAATGAAAGGAGAAAATAGATATGACTAAAGCATTGAATAAGAATAAAGAGGGAAATGTTATATGCATCACATACATGTCTTACTGAACTCGATTTTGTCAATCCTATCACTGAACCACCAATAGACGATGACTCAAATTATAAAAATTATGCACCAAGCAATAAGTTACAGCTTTGTAATACTTCTGTAAAGATACATTGAATATGTGTAAAGCGGGAATGTTTTAGCATAACACATTCCTGTCTTACTGCACCTGATTTTGTCATTCTTAATATTTTACCAATGGACCATGACTCAAGTTATAAAAGAAAAGGTGATACATCAAGCAATAAGTTATAGCAACACTCATCAGAAGATACAGTTTATCTTCCGCTACTACTTCGGATTGTTGTAAAACATCTATCCGCGAAACAAAACGATCTCCCAGAAGATGGATGTCTGGAGCAAAGTTTGGTGAAAATGGGGAACAAGAGCAGAGTAGTCCCACAAAACATCTCCAAGAGGGATTCATTTCATGTATAACATATATCTCTTACTGAAACCCAATTTTATCATTCCTAACACCGGCATTTCTTTCCGACTTAACCTCCAATGGACAATAACATAAATTATAAAGAAAAAGATATATCAAGCAATAGGTTACAGCTCTGTAACACTCTTAATCCCAAATACATTTTACCTTCTGCCTCTACTTCGGATCGTTGTAAAACATCTATCCACGAAGCAAAACGATCTCCCATAAGATGGATGTCTGGAGTAAAGTTTGGTGAAAACTGGGAACAAAAGCAGAGTAGTCTCACAAAAAAGAATCCAGGATGGATTTATATCATAACACGTATAAAGTGTACTCGATTTTATCATTCCTAACATTGAACCACCAATAGTCAATGACTCAAATTATAAAAAAATGATCTATTAAGCAATAGGTTACAGCTCTGTAACACTTTTAAACCCCCAAATACATTTTACCTTCTGCCTCTACTTCGGATCGTTGTAAAACATCTATCCATGAAGCAAAACGATCTCCCATAACATGGATGTCTGGAGCAAAGTTTGGTGAAAACTGGGAACAAAAGCAGAGTAGTCTCACAAAAAAAGAATCCAGGATGGGTTCATATCATAACACATATAAAGTGCACTCGATTTTATCATTCCTAACACTGAACCACCAATAGTCAATGACTCAAATTATAAAAAAATGATCTACCAAGCAATATGTTACAGCTTTGTAATATTCCTCCTGAGCAGATACAGTTATCTTCCGTCACTACTTTGGATCATTGTAAAACATCTATCCACGAAACAAAACTATCTCCCATAAGATGGATGTTTGGAGCAAAGTTTGGTGAAAACGGGGAACAAAAGCAGAGTAGCCCCACAAAAAAGTCTCCAGGATGGATTAATTTCCATGGCGTTTCTTCCTAGGCGGTCATGCGCTCAAGCGAGCCCTGGATCTCCCGCTGATAGACCCCCATTCATTTCTCCCCTCTGCCATTCGAGGCACTTTCTGGCAAGGAAGAAAACTGGGAAGAAAAAGTGAGCTTTGATAGATTTCTCCACCCATGAGATCGTCTACTAGACGTCTGAATCAAATAAGAAATAAATTTTGACAATCTGCCTCTTGTGGTTTGACGATAGGCCTAAAGTTTATTATCAAGGAATGGAACTTTCGCCTCTTGTGTTTTGTAGGTGCGGTGATCAAATATCAGCGACGAAATGAACTGGAATCAGAAGTATCGCTTATTGTACACCTATGGGTTGTACCTGTCAAAGAGAAATTGGAATTTTTAGTACCACTGTGTTTTGATCTCAAACATCTAAGTCTTTGTTGAAATTTATATTGCTACTTGTACGACTGACACTTTTATGCAGTAAATTAAACATATCTGTATATAGTAATCAAATTAAATTGTTCATATGCTTCGATGAACGCAGATGTTCATATATGTATTAATATTTATAACATATTTAAATATATAAATAAATAGATAAAAAGTGCATAGTACACTTTAGTCCTTTCAATGGTATCACACAGATAATATAAGACTTTGGGAAAAAATACTCATGCTGACTCAAAATAGAGTCACTATAGCTATATGTTATTCGCATATAAAAGCAAACCGAAGTATTGGCATTGTCGATCATTACGAACTTAACCCTTCAAATGTTGAATAAGGTAGATATGTCGTCCAAGATCTGGTCAATTTCGCTAAGGACGAGATATCTCGTCGAGAAAACTGCCCTATTACTACAAGGGGAATGAAGATCCAAGTTGGAAAAGCAAATTGTATCTTGCCCAGAACTGGTGACAATTTGAAACAGGTTTTTGCATCAGTCTGGCCATTACAGGGCAGTTTTAGACACAAAGGTAAACCACCATTATTAAGGTTAATAATACAGGAAGGGAGAATTCACATCCAAAACCTTATTTAGATGTCAAAAATTCTAGCCAGTTTGTTTAGGGTATTTGGGTATTTCAATTAACGTCACACTGGAGCAACACAATGGGCTATTGGTGACGGTCCGGGATCAATCCCAAAGGGAAAGATCCGAGGACAACACCACGTAATTTTGAACCACGGTCAGATGACGAACCAGTTTGTTTAGTCATACCCTACTTAGCACCATTATGTTATATCAGAGTTAAGAGAGTTGGATTTCAGGACCATAATACAAACTGTCTATTGAAAGTAATTAACTTTCAACAAATCTTTTAGAACTTTCAAGAATCAAAAAAATGGATTGGACGAAAGTTTAAAACTGTTTATTCAAACTTTGTGACTGAGTATGAACTATTACTTATAAATCTCTCTTTATAAAAACATGTTCAATCATATAACATGCGAAATACTTAAATATAGGTATTATATAGGTATAAAATAGGTATACATATATAAAATGCATATTTATGACTTCTATCTTGATGTCTCAGAGAAATGTATAGAATTTACTTCCAATACAGTTAATATACCAGTAATCTGGAATTCTTAGTACGATAGGCTTCCACGAACATAGATAACATGTAACAATTCTGATGTTATTTTTGTGTCTGTGAATCACAAAATGAATCAAATGATTCATGATATTAACGTTGGTGCCAGTATTCCCATTGAAACTTATCGCGTAAACAATGTTAATCTGGAAGAAAATCTGAATTTACTCACAAACCACTATGACTAATTGACTAAGCCTAATTGACTAAAATGATAATTGGCAGCAGATGATCAATCTGTCTAGTGTTCAGAGTTCTGGCTACTGAATCGAAAGGTTCCTGGCTTGAAACCGGGGAATTACATGGATGTTTGTTCATCTAGTATGCATGTGTAGCCTCTCAATAAGTGGGTTGAGCCTAGAATATGTGAATGTATGTGGGGTGTAAAAAATGTGAACCAGGGTAATGCGAAATGTATCACAAATGCACCCTTATAATGCCACAATGATCAGGTTCAATAGCGTATTAGAAAAGAATAAGGGCTGCAATGGACCAGTTGTAAGAGCAATGGATTAGCAACCGAAGGAGCGGAGTTCGAAACTCGGTGAAGTGAACAAGAAAATAACAGTGGATCTCTTCACTCGTACACCTCAGGGTAAATGAAACAGCGGATGATTTGGAGAAGGAGGGTGTCGATGAACCACTGTCCGATACCCACTCATTGAAGTTTCTTGAGCTTTACTTTATTAGAAAAAATCTCTATAAGAAGACATGAATGACCTTCGTTTAGAGCAGGGGTGTCAAACTCAATTAAAACACGAGCCATTTAATGCAACTGGTAAGATTCACGCGGGCTACATCACATTTACAAATTTTCTTAAAATTATATTTTGAAGTGAGGATTCAGGAATATGGATAGGGTAATTAAAACACATTATGTAATTAAGTGAATTGAGGGAAATAATTTATAATATTGGCTATATAATTGCTTTTATTTAAACGTTTATCTAATTTAATGTATTTATAAAACTAAAATTAATTTTTTACCGGAAACTTGCCAGCGCTTTCCTCCTGCTAGTTTTCCAATATCTGAATTCAAAGATTGAGAACAGACAATCTTCGTTATGGCAGATAGATGTTTATCAGTTAATCTTGATCTGTAGGCCGTTTTATTTAATTTCATGGACGAAAATAGTTGCTCACACCAACTACGTACTCCCAAAATATCATAAAATTTGTGCAGCAAACTTTTTAATTTCCGGGTATTTTTCACCTAAATATGAATATATTTGACAATTCCTACTTCTCGATATTTGTCTTTTAAAACCGAATCATTCTGAAAATCAATTAATTCCAGTTGTATCGAAGTGGTAGCATTTTCAACTTCAAAGGAAAAAGACCTAATAAAAAGAGAAAAAAATTTTTGTAACTCTTTGAAATCATTAAAACGTTTATCGAATTCGTTTTTGATTTCTTCAATTTTACAACAATATTGTAAAAAGGAGCAACATTTGAACTAGAGCATCGTGGGTCACAAAAAATTACCTCGAGGGCCGCCAGTTTGACACCCCTGGTTTAGAGGAATGCGTTTAGTTTTGTGGCCAAATATATTCAAGTAGCCCAATTGCCAAAATCAAAATACCCCCCCCCCCCCAAAAAAAAAAAAAAAAAAATTTCAATCATCGTTTGAAAGGGATATCGAAGTCAATAAAGTTCGATAAATCGAAATCAAAAATGTTTCTTTAACCAATCCTCCCTTAATCAATTATAAATTCTATTGAAAAATATACCACGGAGTGTCATGCAAACATGCGACTACTCAGCATCCATTTCACCGCATTTCCCATGGCAACCCTAAATCGCCGTTTAAACTGCAGCTGCCATTTATTTCCAGAAAAAGCCATTTTGGATGGCTAGAGCGGTATTATAATCCGCACTCGCGTGTTGCCAGTCCCAGAGCGTTACTAGTACCTCTGGGGAAGGTAATCCTCGCATTGTAATCTCTTACCCACGACGGTGGCTTAAGTTCTTCCGATGCTTCTAAGGTTCCAGATACTCTCCCCTTTCTGTTTGTTGATTTCTTGTTTGCAACTCCTCGCATTAGTATTCAATGTCATTTTTAATATTGTGTTCTCAGGGGAGAAAGGAAACGTTTGCTCTCCCATGATGAAAGAAGAAAAGGTGTTTAAGGTAAGAGGAACAGTATCGAGGTTCCTTGATGTGGAAAAGATTGATTGATTGGGCATGTTACAAAATGCGAAATATCGTGCCATGTGAAATGTATTCCACTAAATATCTTTCCGGTCATTTTATTTTGCTTCACGAATTGTGCTTTAATTTTTAGAATGTTCTTATAGAGCTCTTACATAATTCTCCAGTTGTAAATTCATAGTCATTAAACAGCATAGGCAATAAAATCTCCCAAATATTTGAAGGAAATTTCAACATAGATCTTTATCTCTTTCGCTCTTAAGGTCATGTTAAATTACTGTTTTTGATGCTATGTTACTCTTTACTGTTTTGGCCCGCAATTCCTTTGGCGAAGGGCAATCCGCGCATTACAATTCTGGATCAAACCTCCCAATCCATCCACAACGATGGCTTAAGTTCTTTCGATGCGTCTTAATTACCAGTCAGTCTTCTCTTTCTATCTGTTGATTTCTTTTTTACAACTCCTGGTATCAATATTCAATGTCATTTTAATGTAGTGCTCTCAGAAAGAAAAGGACGGACCAGTTTGTTCTCCATGAAGAAAGAAGAGAAGATGTTTAGGTAAGAGGACTAGTGTCGAGGTTCTTTGCATTATTCGCTGTGGAAGGGATGGATTGATGTGACATGTTACATAATGGAAGGCCATGCCATAATGGAAGGCCTAATGCCATGTGAAATGTGTTTCGCTACATATATTTCTCGTTAACATTTTTGCTTCACGAATTATGCTTTGATTTTTAAAATATGCTTATGATGAAAGAATTGTATGATTCCTTGTATGATTCCCTTGTTGGAAATTCATAGTCGTTAGACAGCACAGCCAATAAAATCTCCTAAAGATTAGAAGAAAACTTCAATATAGATCTTTCTACCATTTACAACATAATATTAACTTAAGATACTGTTTTTGATGTAATGTTTCTCTACTGTTTTGGTCAGAAATACTCTTGGCAAAGAAAAATTCTCGCATTACAAAAATTTTGGATCAAACTTCCCAATCCATCCAAGATGGTAGCTTAAGTCCTTCAAATGCTTCTATGGTAACAATCAGTCTTCTCTTTCTATCTGTTGATTTCTTTTTTGCAACTTCACGCATTAGTATTCAGTATACGTTTTAATACTGTGTTGGGAAAGGATCAGTTTGTTCTTCGATATTGAAAGAAGAAAAGGTGCTTAAGTAGGATCGATTTTAGATTCCTTCCATTACTTTCTGTGGAAGTGATGGATCTATTTGACGTGTTACAGAATGCAAGTTTCACAAAACCATGTGAAAAGTATTTCACTACATATATTTCTAGTCACATTGCTTCGCTTCACGACTTGGGGGTTGATTTTTAAAATGTACTTACAGAGTTTTAATAGAATTCCCCAATTACAAATTCATAGTCATATTAAACAGCATATACAACAAAATCTCCCATCGATTTAAAGGAAATTTCATTATTTCAATATAGTAGATCTTTCTCTCTCACTCACAAGATGATGTTAACTTTAGATACTGTTTTCTATGCAATGTTACTCTTTCCAGTTTTGGCCAGTAATACCCTTTGCAAAGGACAATCCTTGCATTACTAAAATTCTGGATCAAACCTGCAATTCATCCACGACGAGGGTTTAAGTGCTTCCGATGATTCTAAGGTACCAGCCAGTTTTCTCTTTCTATTTGTAGATTTCTTTTTTGCAACTCCAGTATTCAATGTTATTTTTAATATTGTGCTCAGGAGAGAAAGAATCCATTTGTTTTCACATGATGAAAGAAGAAAGGGTGTTTAAAGTAGGAGAGATGGTTTTCCTTGCATTATTTGTTATGGAAGGGATGGTTTGATTTCATGATATGTTGCAGAATGCAAAATCTCACATTGAAATGTGAGAAGTATTTACTGCATTAAAAGCACTGCATATCTCTCTCGTCGTCCTCTTTTGCTTCATGAATTGTGCTTTGATTTTTAGAATGTATTAATAGAGCTTTAATATAATTCCTCAGTTGGAAATTCATAGTCATATTAAACAGCATAAGCAATAAAATTGCTATGATTTGAAGGAAATTTCACTCTATTTCTATCTGATTCTTATAGGAAATTTCGCATTTTATCTTATTTCATTTTGTGTTCTTTTAATAAAAAAGCGATTGCTTAACTTAAGATACTGTATGTGATGCAATGTTACTTACTCTTTACTGTTTTGGCCAACAACAACCCTTGGCGACGGGCAATCCTCGCATTTCTAAACTTCTGGATCAAACATCCCAATCCACCCACGACTGTGGTTGAAGGGCTTCCGATGCTTCGAAAGTACCAGTTTTTCTGTTTCCTCTTTCTATCTGTGGATTTCTTTTTTGAAACTCCCCGCATCAGTATTTAATGTGATTTTTAATATTTTGCTCTCAGGAGAAAGGAGAAAGATCCGATACTTCTCTCGTGATGAAAGAAGAAACGGCGCTTAAAGGAAGAAGAATAGTGTCAGGTTTCCTTGCATTGCCTGCAGTGGAACGGATGGTTTGATTTGATGATATGTTACAGAATGCAAGATCCCATAATGCACGTGAAAGGTATCTCAAAACATATCTTTCATGTCATATTGCTTTGCTGAATGAATTGCGCTTTGATTTTTAGAACGCACTTGCGGGGCTTTTATGTGATTTTCCTGTATATACATAATTTGAAAAATCCTCGTCATATTACACATCATAGGCACTAAAATCTCAGAAAGAATTTAATAGAAAACGTCATTGTATATCTTCTCAGTCTTAAAGGACATTTTGCTATTCGTGTTGTTTTTATCTTCTTGAAACCTTAAGATACTGTTTTCGATGATATGTTACTGTTTAAAGTATTATTTTTGAGGATATAATAGTGTCCGTTTAAAACAGCGTTTTTGATTACAGAAAAGTGTTCAAAATGGTATTTTTGATTATACCAAAGTGTGCTTAAAATACTGTTTTCGGTTATTTAAAGTGTGTTTAAAATAGTGTTTTCGATTACATGCTCCTTGTTACTAATAATATTTGTCAAATTATGCAACTGATTTAATAACTTTATAATTATACAAGATGCGGCTGAAACCAGCTTGTAACAAGATACGGTTCTGTTCATAAATGCATACACTCTGAGAAACACGTCAAATAATTCTCCTATCCACACAATGGCCTTTCAGATTCTCTTTCCCTAACAAGACGAACACGACCATTAGTTTCTCTCCAAGCACGTACGGGTTCTTATAAGGAAACATTTCCAACAATATCCCAATTCGGACGCACCAGATGCAAAGTACGAGTCTTCGAAAGAAAAATAATTCGTTTTGATTGCGTTTCAATATCGTCTGCAGGGGTTGAGCAGAAGGGAGGGTGCCCACGGGGCGGGAGGCTCGATCATGTTTTCCGTTCAGTTGGATAAATTGATCATCGATCGATCTGAGCTTGTACTTCTTTCTGGGCTGGATATTAAACAGGAATCTAACTTTGGAATCGCTTTTCCCTGTGGTACTTCGGCGTTTCTTTTCAACTGTTGGAAGGTTTTGCTTCGGATTAATATTAGTGAAGGTTCTGTAAGGATTCTCGATTGGTTTTAAGTGATTTCCCTCGCTCTTAAATGGAATGATCCTCAATCATATCCTTGATGAGCTTGATAAAATGTATTCGAAGAACGATTCATGATGTTGAAATGTATTCGTAAGTTCTACCTTTCCTTTTTTAAAAAACTGCTTAATTTTACGACCAAGAACTCTTGTAACAGTTTTGAAAACTGAAATATACGTATACTTGATGAATAAAGAATATTTATACTTGGATGCTACTTTCGACTTTTGTTACATTAATCATTGTGTAATACATAATGCGAGCAACTATTATTTGTAATTTAGGAATTAAATTATTAGTAACTATTGGTGATAATAACTCTACAGTAGATCATTTAAATACACAGTGTTTTTTAGAGTGATATACAAAGTACAGACATTTTGCTTCACTTACACGCGGATAGTAAATCTAATAAGATTTAGTGAAGTGGTATAGATAGGTAAGTAGTTGAATTAACATCGCACTTTAGAAACATAATAGGCTATTGGTATGGTTAGGTCTAAGCCTTCCTTCCTAGTAAATCAAACCATAGGCCCAGTTACACTCATAGGAAATCTCAAAACATTTAATGATAGGTAGGTAATTGAATTTACGACATACTGAAACAACACACTGCGCTATTGGTGACAGTCTGGGACAACCCGATAGAAAATACCCCTTGGAATATACTTTTCAACCACGATCAGGTGACAAGATTAACACCCGAGCTACCGTGACCCTCAAAACATTTAATGAAGTCATATGGATAGTATTCCTATTTTTGTAAATTATATCATATAACCCAGTTACACGGGTAGCCAAGCCCATGCCATTTAATGAATAGGTATGGATACTATGAATAACCCTATATGTATATAACCATAGCATGGATAATAAATTAACCCTTTAAGCGTCACGAGATTTCCGAGTAGTGTACCATTTCTCTCTCTCTCTCTCTCTCTCTCTCTCTTGTACCCCAATTAATGACTAAATAAAATCATCTAATGGTTGAAAGTCTCCTCTTGGTCAAAAGACTCTAAAATCTCCTCTTGGTCAAAAGAATCTAATTGGTTAGGTAGTTACGCAGGGAAAACTGAAGATGGATGGTGAAATAATGAGTGGACGAACTTCATGGCTTTTGACCATAGAACCTAGTTCAATTAGACCTCTTATAGGAAATTATAACCTTATAATGTGAGAAATGTAACTTAACTTGCATTGAAAATATTTTTTGTCCATTGCCAGATTATGTACATTTAATCCTTAAACTTTCCTTTCGGTTGTCTCTGCGAGGTATCCCGTCCTTACTAACCAGATCTCGATGGACGAGATAACACGTCATATGAAAAAAATGAAGCCCATCTTGATATCGCCACCATCAAAAAATCGGCAAATTCTTGATGACGAAGAATAAATAAAGATGCCTTGTCACTAGTAAAATTGGTCAGATCTTGATGGACGAGATATCTCGTCGAAACCACTTGGAGAGTTAAACATTCGTTGACGAGAATGTGACAGTCTTGGTGTCATCCCGGGCACCATGGGAGGTTTTACCATATCGTACCCACCATGAACTGGGGACGTGCCTTCATGAATGACTTAGGGGAAGCTGTGCTTCGTTTGAGTGTCGTCAAGAAGGAATCTCCGAAGCTGCTAACACGACTTCGGTGCATGCGAGATTCGAACTCAACCAGTCTCAACATTAAGTTTACAACTTTCTTAAGAGTGACACCTTTAGCAGTACGAAACCCGGTGGATAGAATTGAAAATATAAAATTGATAAAAATTAAAAACATGAAATTGATAAAAATTAAAAACATAAAATTGATAAAAATTAAAAACATAAAAATGATAAAAATTAAAAACATAAAATTGATAAAAATTAAAACATAAAATTGGTAAAAATTAAAAACATAAAATTGATAAAAATTAAAAACATGAAATTGATAAAAATTAAAAACATGAAATTGATAAAAATTAAAAATACAAGCATTTCTGTGCTTAACGTTCCTGGCACATCCGTGGGCTTCGGAAGCCCGGTTGGAAGAGTAATGGACTAGCAACCGGAGGGTTGCGAGTTCGAATCCAAGACCGACGCTTAGAAAGGGGGCTGGTGTACGTTGAATCTGTCGTGACCTCAAATGTCCTCACGTTGGTGTGGTGTGGAGTTTGGTGAGTGGGGAGCCAGCTGAGGTGTGACCTCGTCATCTGACCATGGTTCAAAATTAAGTGGTGTTACTCCAGTGCGTCGTTAATTAAATACCTACCTACCTGGCACATCCGTATTAATATTTTTTGCATTCAGTTTCTTAATATCTAATTTTACGCTTCTGAAAACGTTATATTTTACAAAGCCATTCGGTTTTTTACAGTCACGATGTAGCATTTGATCTCAATAAATCCAATGAAAGTACAACGCAGTATATGTAGACAAAAACAAATTAAATTAGACAATCAGCCATGAAAGAACTTGAATATTCTTTTAAAACTAGGATTCTGAAATTCTAAGAATGCTTAATCACCAAAATATTGAACCCTTTTTCTAAAAGCCTACCAACTTGCTATGAAAACGAAGGAAACAATCCCTTCAACAATTGAATGAAAAGAAATAAAAACTTCCAAACCAAGCAAAAACACAGCATTATAAGACACTGCTCGCTCCCATTTAAAATTAGTCTCCAGAAATAAGATCCCCATCTTTGCCCCTTGAAGCACTTATCACTTTTTATAAAAGAACGAATTCCTAAGAAAATAAATTAATTCTCGATTAAAATTCTGAGATGCTTCCCTCATCAAAGGAATGTCAGAGATCGTAATAAAAAGGGAAGTTAAAAATCAGTTTCTTGAAGGTTTCCGTGCTATCTTATTGCTTCTCCCGTTTATTAAATCCGGAAATCCCGATTCAGGAAGATCAGAATGGCTTCATCCCGCCGGTTCTAAATTTTTATTGGCGCAGTCTTTTGTAAATTGTTTTGAGAATGAAGAACGTTCCGTTCCTTTTTTCATAAAGAAATAAACCGAATTTAATGAGTATTTGCGAAATTTGAAATGGGTTCATTCCACGAAATCAGTTTCTGCTGATGAGGTTTCGTTTCTGTTCCTATTCTATGGTAAACTTTGATGTCTTTTAAGCCTTGCGTGCGAATACCTGGTATCAATAACGTTGTTTTAAAAGGGTATGTTCTGGTAATGTATAGAAAGACTCCTCCAGAACCTCATTGTATTGGCTTATAAGTTAACAGAAAATTATCAGCTTATTGAGTCTGCAGTGTAATTGGAAATTGGCTTCCTTAAAGAATCGTATTTGTCTGTATAAGAAAGACGTACACATATTGAGTTTTTATTCCGTTTTTAAAGTGTGTGTGTTGTTCTTCATTAAATATTAAAAAAGTATGTGTCTCGTTGTCGTATGTGCATGTATGTGTCTTCAATTTGTTTACCATTCAATATTAAAAAGGTATGTGTATGTAATGTATGGAAGAAATAGAATCATCCATTGACAATTGTATCGCTTCCATAATGAAAACGATCAGTTTATTGAGTTTGGAAAGTAATTGGAATTTGGCTTCCTTAAACAAACCTATTTGTTTGGATAAAGAAAACGTATACATATTGAGTTTTTATTCCTTTCGTTTCCTGTAGGGCAATTAAGGCAATCTACCTTCCCCAAAAGGGGTGATCAGTATTGAACTGAGCATGATGATTCAACCAACTGATTCCAGTAAATACCACCTAATCTATTTAATAAATCTTTTAAATTAAATTCACTTTGAAGTCTTTATTTAGATTAGAAGCTATTTTGATATAAATTATTTTTAAACAAATCTGCATCCTTCAGGGACTTCATATATGGATTGATTACACCGTGAGTGTCTAAGAATCTGCCAACCTTCATATTTAGGAAAAAGTAGTCATAAATTTTTCTAAAAGCATGCCAATAGAATTACTGTAATGTGAATAATAAAATCTTAAGTTCGAAATTGAATTAATGCGAATTTCACACTGTGTTATGCATTAACTAATCTTTTTCCTATTAAATACCTTCGTCACCCCTGCTTTTTGAATTAACTTCATCAAAAACCGCTAGTTAATTTCGCTATTTTAATTCAAGAGTTACCCCTTTCACTATCCCTTCTTTTGTTGTTTGAGCCCCATTATCAGAAGATAAGAGAACACTCTATTTTTTCTGCCCCAAATGGATTCTTTGCGGAAAAAAATCTCCTTCCTAAAATAATCCAAATTACGAAGAAATTTCCGATTTATGGTTAAAAAAATAGAACTATAATGTGCTTTTAATCTTCCCACCACAATGTAAAAAACAGGGTCGAACTTCAGAGCAAAATGTAATGAAACGGCTATATCAATTTTTATCAAGTGAAAAGTTAAAAAAAAAAGAACTTAAGCAACATTTGAGAAAAAACTCGGACTAAAAAATTTTATTTCGAAAGGTAAGGCATGGAGAATTCAGTTTCCGTTAATAATGTAACGTTAAGTGAGAAAGTTACATCCATAAATGAAGGAGCTCGGGTAAGGTTGTCCCATTTCATTAACTCTATAATAAATGAAGCAAGAAGCAGCGACTTTTTATATTTAAAATAAGAAAGTGATAAACATATTCTCACTTTCACAAACTTTCTTTTCTAAGAAAACATGTTTTTAATTATAAGTGTTTTGTTTGTCATTAAATTGTGAAGACAAATATTTATTGGGGTAGAACAACGATTTCCAACCTGTGTGCCATGACACTAGTGTACCTTACATATGGTAAAGCGGTTAAAGTTGTGTAAGATTTGATTTCAACAGTTTAGTTTTGAACTTTTGACAAGCGTGTTCACAAATAATTTTAAGTAATACTGCTATAAATAATGTTGAGTAGTTTTTGTTTATACTAAATATCATAAATAAATTGTTTAAAATAATATTAAAAGTAAAACCTTTTGGGGAACAAGAAAAGGTAGGTAATAACTATAATTTCTTCATAAAACAATCAAAATTATACCTATTTTTCGTCGATCAGCAGAAATATATGTTTTGGTGTGTCGCTGCAGATATAAAAAAGGTTTAAAATCGTTGGGGTAAAATATTGTATTTATGACTTAAATGTATGAGATTATTTAGTCAAGAAACTGAATAGGATTTAAGAATGTATAATTAATCCTAATGTGCATTTACTGGAATGTAAAACAGTGATATTAAATTTTGCATTGAAGCAGGACATTCATTGTTGGCATTAGTTCAATAAAAAAAGTATTGAGTTTTCCAAGGTGAGACTGTCCTTTTAGAAACCAGCTCTGAATTTGAAAAGTTAAGAGTCCTTTGGAAGTAAACCAACATCGGTTTGGAATTAGTAATTCCACAAAATAACTTTATTACGTAAGGACGAATCTTTTAGTCCATGTTTCCACCCCCTGAATTTCGAATATAATAGAAAATTAATATTTATGTTTAAAATATGAAAGCCTCAAAATTAGCAAAGCCTCCTCCTCGGAAACGAGTTCAATTTTTACAGACAATGCACTCTTATCAGGTAAACGGACAACAGTTCGGCATTTGTAAAAGTTAAGACCATCTGTGCAGCAGAAAACATTCTCTCAATTTAGCCCTCCCCTGCAGGTTGTCTCCACGAGGTATCTCGTTATTAGAAGAAAACTTATCGGATCCCGATGGACGAAATATCTCGTCAATAGCAGGAAACTGACCAGATCTTTATCTCGTCATCATCACAAAATTGGAAATAACTTGATGACGAAATATTTCGTCATTACCAAAATTGATGAGATCTTGATGGAAAAGATATCTAGTCGAAACCACTTGGAGGGTCAATGGTAAGACAGTCATTGTGATGTACAGTGAAATGAGTTCAACACATGTCGAAGTAAAATAATTTTTTGGGAATAGGGTAAAATTTCACATAATTATAATTATTTCTATTTGTCCTGCACGAGGATTGTTTACCTTTACAAATGTAAACAATTGAAATGTAATCAAAATGTAACAGTATCATCTAGGCACATACACTCCATAACACTATACCACATACTATGTCACTCACCCCTATACAACAATACCATACTATTACAATCTCACGCTCTCTCAGTGGGGGCCGTCGTGGCTCAGTGGCTCAGCTATTACTTGATATTGTACGTCTTGTGTCTGACGCGGCATGGCCAAATATGACCCTTGCGCCATTAAACCCCCAACAAACCAACCATGCTCTCAATGGGCATACAAATTTGTGGTCCGAATAGAAAACAGCGATTAAAATTCCCTATATTCGGAGCAAAGTATGTAAGTATTTACGTCGCACTGGATCAACACAAAGGGCTATTGGCGACGATCAGGTATCCATTCCAATTGGAAAGATCCGAAGAAAACACCCCTTGATTTTGAATTACGGTCAGACGACGAGATCAACACCTTATCTGGCCACTCCATACTTCCACGTATACGACGGTCTTTGGTTGGTTAGAGTTTCGAACTCGCAACTCTCCGTTTGCTAATCCACGACTCTGCCGGGCTACAACAGCCATATCCAAAGCAAAGATAATATTGGCTGTATGAGAGAAATGGTTAAAGTTACCCAACAGAAACAATCCCAAAACCTTGAATCCTTTTTCCCTCAACTTAGAACACGTTCTACATGCAAAAAATGTATTCTGTAAGATTTGATTTGTTTCAATTTTTATTTCTAGACGAAACATGCCGGTCATCTGTTAAGCACGACTTTAACATAATTTGTAAGAGTACTAAAGGGAGGTAAGAACAACACCTCCACCTCATAGGTATTCAAACTCCTTGATTTTCGAACAAAGGAAAACTAAAGTCCAGGAAAAAAGTGACTGAAATAAAAACACTCCTGACAAGGTTGTCAGCGGCACAAAAAGCATCGGGTCAAAAGACGCGCAGTGTCCATTTCTGAAGTATGGCGGAAACCCTGCGGTGACATCGTCTTCACAGTCTAGTAAAAGGGATCCATTTATCACTTTCACTCCCTGAACCTTAGCAGAAAAGAACAAGAAAAGATGACTGCAATTTCACGCAGTCGAGTACAATGAGGCTATTGTTAACATATTGTGAGTTAGAATGAAGCTGTTTTTTTTTCCGTGGAAAAGGTACAAATTCAAAAAGTCCACAACTTCCTTTGAGTTACTTTATAACAATGGATTGTGTGTAGTAAATAAGACTAGGATTTTAAGGGTCTTGAAAATACTAGAAACTCCCAGTAAAACATGCAGAAACCATCAACAGAATTAAAAAGTGCCATAAAAACATCAGTTAAATTATTATTTTTTTAATTTTGTAAACGGATTTTTATGGATTGGTTTATCACTCATATGCAAAATAAAGACTAATAAGATCAATGATATTTAAAAACAGCAACAAAAAGTAATCTAAACATCTATACGATAAAATGTACCTTCAACCTTCCAAGTGGTAACGACGAGTTATCTCGTCCATCTAAATCTGACCAATTTGCAAATGACGAGTTATCTCGTCAAGATATTGTAGATTTTTTAATGATGATATCAAGATCTGGTTAGTTTTCTTCTAGTGACGAGATATCTGTTCTATGAAGATCTGGTCAGCTCTGTTAATGACGAGATACCCCGTCGAGACTATATATATAAAGAGGGTTAAAACAACATTAATCTAGTTACAGTTTCTGACAAATTTGTTACTAGTCTATCACATCTATCAAATGTATAAGGATACAAGAGAATTTCACAAATATAATTAAAATTGTGGAATAATAAAATATTTTGTAGAAATTATGATTTAAAGTAGATGTTTAATGGTATCATTTAAAATATATTCCATTCCCATAGATATATTTTATGGACTTAGATTAACATCATATTCAATGGATAAAATATTTGGGTCCGTGCGAATGAAATGCCCGATGATAAATAGCTTTGAGAATGACCCCCATACAACTAAAAGTAATTACCTACAAGCTTCCGGCATCTTTCGTCACCAGAGCTACTATAAATAGCTATCACGCGTGTGAAGTACAAGTTCCAGATTTAATTTGTTTGGGCGTAAGGTGCTTCCAAATTCGACATGGAAAACTCAGATTTAAGAGTCATCTTCCTTTACGTATTTAAACTGAGACATTCTGCTGCCGTTGCTGCTCGAAACATTAACGCAGCATTCGTGGAGAATACAGACAATGAACGAACCATTCAGCGATGGTTTGCGAAGTTTCGAAGTGGAGATAGGGACCTGAAAAATGAACCACGTGGTCACCGAGAAGTTTCAGTTTCTGATGATGTTAGTTCTGCTAAGTGTGGTTGAAGCTGAACCGCGGAAAACATGTCGTAAGATAGCGGCCGAGCTAAGTGTCCACCACAATGGAATTGTTTGCCGCCTGGAAGCACTGGGCGAGGTCAAAAAGATGGATTCTTGTGTGCTTCATGAATTGGCAATTGCCAACAAGATGAGACGTTTGGAAGTCTGTGCATCGCTCCTTTCCAGGAATGAAAGAGAAACTCTACTGCAGCGAATCGTTACCCGTGACGAGAAATGGGTCTTGCAAGATAACGCCCGTCCTCATGTCGCACAACGGACGATACTGACACTACGTGAGTTGGGCTGTGAAGCGAATGCCTCATCCCCCTATTCCCCTGACTTGTCACCTACAGATTTTCATCTGTTTCGTCACCTGGATCGCTTTCTGTCTGGCAAACGGTTCACCCAAGATACGGAGGTCCACCTTGCAGTTGAGGACTTGTTCGCATCCCAGCCACAAGACTTTTTTCATTCCGGGATCATGGCCTTGTCAGACAAGTGGCAACAATGTGTCAATTCAGAGGGAGATTATTTGGAGTAGGTCAGGTACTGTATTTTTCAGTTATTGCCATCTAAGTGTGATGGTCATTTTCCGGACATTTCATTCGCACTGACCCAATATCATATACTCTCACAAGACTACAAGAAAACTCTACCCTCTGATTTTGAAAAGTTTGAATTTATTTTTTGAAAACTAACTGTTTTGAAAGATTCCTATTTTTTTAAAAAATTCTATTATTCATAAAAAGGAACATTTTTACTCTTGATAATACTTTTCAACCATGAAAATCTTCATTTGAATGTTTATTCATTTTCCTTGTCTTTATTCCATAGCTCTTAAAACAACTAACTCATCTATTCTTTTTTTAACAAACATATCTACTTTTTTTCATCATTCGTGTAACCATCTTTTTCGGTATGATTTAGGAATATTGAATGTTTATGCAATTAATATTTCACTCTAAACTTAATTATACATAAGAATAAATTTTAAAACGTTTCTTAGAGCATGAATAAAAATTATTTATATTGGAATAATAAAATTTCTAAACATTTTCCTTCTGTGATGTTTCCTTCTTTTTTCTTACTTTAAATAATTTTATAATATATTATGCTTCCTTTTCTTTCATTTCAGGGGTATATTAAGTTTATTAATATAAGGAATACTTTTGATCTGCAAGTAAATTTCATTGTGTTACATTCCATGTCATGAATCAGATATGTACCTTAGAGATTGACTATATTATAGTTATATAATATTAAATAATAAAGTGTCTTACATTTTATATGCAGTATATTTGCTATTGAGCTGTTGAACCTCACTAATAGGTATTCAATTTAGTTATATACCTTTAAAAAATTCAAAAATATTTTCTGTATTTTTTTAATTTTATAATCATTGTTTCTTTAATTTTTTTAAAAATTTGTAAAAAATTAAAGTAATTTCTGTAACTTAGAATGTGCCCTATTCTGAAATATAACTTATTTTCTTAGCAACGAGTATTAGCAATTGTCATCTATTTGATGCATTCTTGAAATATTTTGTAATCATAGATATGTTCTCCAATTGCGAAATTCCAATGTCCTAATTTCTCAATTAAATCTTATTTTATTATTTTGTTTATCATAGTAACTACAAGGTAAGTAGGTATTTAATTAACGTCGCACTGGAGCAATACAACGGGCTATTGACGACTGTCCGGGATCAAATCGAAAGGGGAAGATCGAGGACAACATGGAAATTTTGAACCACGGTCAGATGACGAGATCATACCTGAGCTGGCATCCCACTCTCCATCACGCCAACGTGAGAACTTTTGAGGCCACTAGAAATTTAACGTGCACCAGCCCTCTTTGCACACGGCGGTCTTTTTTTGGTTGGATTCAAACTCGCAACCCTCAGCTTGCTAATCCGTTACTCTTCCAACTGGGCTACCGCAGCCCATAGGGAATACTGTTGGAATCGGTCTCAAACCTCCAATTATAGTGCCGTGTGGGGCACATAAATTTGAAGAATGTAAATCCTTGAATGTATAAAAGTGAAGAAAGATTGGGGATCATGATCTGATCAGACTTCTTGTTTTCTAAAATGTATGTTTTTAAACCATAAGACTTGGCTACGTAATAAAATTTATTTTTAATGTATAAAACTCTGTCTTCAATCGATAAAACCCAACAATTGGTTATGGGCCACAGACCTTAAGCTGAACCTGAATTCTGCCACTACCGGTTTCCAGTATGATGGGTATTCAAGAAATGTCCATGTTTTCCTTCCCGAAGTTATCGGATTTCAACTATGCCACGTGGAAGACGGACATGAAGGTATTGCTAATGGACCGGAACTGCTGGGAATTTATCACTAAAACGGAACCTCTATTATTGGAAGATGCTCCAGAACAAGAAAAAAGAGACTATCGTTATAGGAAGCAGAGGACATACACAACTATCTACCAGGGCATAGACAGAAAATATCAAGTCTTAATTTCATCTACTGAGGACGGTAAGGAAGCCTGGGATATATTAAAGACCAACTTTGAACCAGCATCTAGAGCACGATTGGCAGGCCTTGTGGACGAGTTCTTTTCAATCCGCTACCAGCCGGAGGACGAATCCATTGGACTCTTCTGCAAACGAGTGCATGAGAAGCTGTTACAGATAAAAGAAGGTGGATTCGAAATCCCAGACCTCTTAGTTTGCTTTCAACTAATAAGACATTTGCCTCACGAATACGATAATCTGGTACAACTGCTATACAGGATGGATGACAACGAGTTCACGCTAGACAATTTGTCTAAACATTTAATAACAGAATCGAGCTGAAGCGGAAAGACGAAGGCACAAAATTAAGTATCGTGGCCGATGCTTATGCTACAAGAAACAAGTCATCTAGATACAAGGAGACACGGGCGTCTACTCCTGATCACAGCAGATGCGTACTGGACCCTGAATTAATTCCTTCAAGCCCAAGAAAGTCGACAGTTTGTCGTATGGGGCCGCGACCATTCTGCAACTACTGCAAAAAGTCGGGACATTACGAATCGAAGTGCTTCAAGAAATGCAATCGGCAGAAACCTGGTGGTGAATTATTTTATATGGAGGACAATCCAAAAACTGATCTTCAACGTGCCTATGCAGTTTCAAATTTTCCAAATGAAAGACCGAGGGAATTTCTTATTGATTCTGCTGCAACTGCCCACTTCTGTAAAGAACGTGATATGTTTACGACATTCAGAAAACTACCACCACAGAAGATCCTAGTCGGAGACAAGGACAGCACCTCGGAAGTATTAGGTATGGGTGATATTCAATTTACAGTTTTAGATAGAAACAGAAATTATGATATAACTTTAAAAGATGTGTTATACTCGCCTAATATGAGAAAAAATTTAATTAGTGGTGCTCGTATTGACCTTGTGGGAAACCAAATTAAATGGGGAAATAACAAAATGATTATTTATAATAGTTATAATAAATATTTGTTTACTGTTCCCAGAATTGGAAAATTGTATATCTTAAAAGGTTATCCCAAGATTAAAAATTATACATATGTAACTGGTTTAGATCTAGAAAAAGCCCACCGTAGGTTTTGTCATGTTAACATGCCCTTAATTGAAAATATGAGTAAAATTAATTGTGTAAAAGGAATTGAAAAACTTAATTGTAAGAATATAGATAAAAATTGTAAGATTTGTGCTATTGCTAAATCCACTAGAATATCCTTAAAAAGAAACTATATGTACGAAAGGAAAACTAAAAATGTTTTGGAAAGGATCCATATGGATTTGTGGGGTCCTGCTCCAGTTAACTCTCTAGGTGGAAACAAATACTTTTTATCTATTATTGATGATTTTTCACGTAAAGTAACTGTTTATATTATTCAAAATAAGAATGAAGTTTTTGATTACTTTAAGAAATACTTGGTTAAAGCTGAAAGACAGCTAAATATTAAGTTAAAATGTGTCCGAACTGATAATGGTTTAGAATTTTGTCACAAAGAATTTAAAAAGTTTTTAAATGATCTAGGAATAAAAATCGAAAGAACTTCAACTTATACCCCTGAACAAAATGGCGTTGCAGAAAGGTTCAATAGAACAGCCATGGATTGTGTCAGAGCTATGCTTCAAGACAGTGGTTTACAACCACAATTTTGGTCAGAAGCACTTTTAGCATTTATTCACACTAAAAATAGATGCGAACACAAATTAACTGAGGGTATATCTCCTAACGAAATATGGACTGGTTTCAAACCATCAGTAAAACATTTTAGAATTTTTGGCTCTTTGGCATATGTTCATATTCCTAAAATACAGAGAAATAAATTACAACCCAGAGCAAAACTTGGTATTTTGACAGGATATGGTTTGAAAACTAAAGGTTACAGAATATATATCCCAAACGAGAAGAGAATAGTTGAAACAGTCCATGTTCATATCGACGAAAGTAAGAAAGCTGTTGATGTACTATTTGGTAAAAACTTTGAGTACGTTTCTTTCGATCTTAATTCTAATATTCCTATTTATCAATCAAATGAAAATATAAAAGTAAAATCGGAAAGTGAAACTCAAGTTTTAGATTCTAAAGATTTAGTTAAAACTGAGGACTTAAAAAGTCTTAACATTTCAAATTGGCGTAGAATCGAAAAACCTAGAAATAAAAGCAATAGGATAGATGTATACTATTATTCTCCTGAAAATGTGAGAATGAGATCTTTAAATGATATTAAAAAGTACTGTACTAAAAATAAGATTAGGTTTGATCCTGTAAATTTCAATTTTAAGCCAGAAACTGAACATCCTAATGTGGATATTTCTAATGTGCCATCTACTTCTAGTGATGAATCTAATTTTTTAGACCAACAGATGTACGACATGTATGATCAGTGTTACAATGTCGAAATCCCCAAAAGTTATGAAGAAACGCAAGCAAGTAAGGATAAAATTAAATGGAATACTGCCATGAATGAAGAAATTCAGATAATGAAGGATAGGCAAGTATGGAAATTAGTGGACACACCCCCAAATACAACCATAATTGGAAGTAAGTGGGTGTACAGCATAAAAATGGACGAAAACAATATACCTAAAAGGTATAAAGCTCGTCTTGTTGCTCAAGGTTTTAAGCAAAAACCCGGCATTGATTTTAAAGATATTTTTTCACCAGTTGTGAATTTTTCTATTGTTAGATTATTGTTTGTACTATTGATTTCTATGTTGGGTTGGTATCACTGTCAAGTTGACGTGAAAAGTGCATATTTATATGGACACCTTAAGGATACTATATACATGAAACAGCCAAAAGGATTTGTGCTGAAAGGATCCGAAAACAAAGTATGTCTATTGGAAAATGCTATATATGGTCTGCATCAAAGTGGTAGAGAATGGAATTTGGAATTAGACGGTATTTTAACTAAATTAGGATTTTCTCAGTTAAATTGGTGTAATTGTGTCTACAAATTTAAAGATGTAATTTTAATTGTTTATGTAGATGATATGGTTTTGTTTTCAAAAAGGGAACATTTGATAAATGAAGTAATCGAATTATTGGACAAAAAATTGGATCTTACAGTCCTAGGTAAAACTGAATATTTGTTAGGCGTAAACTTTCAAGAAATTGAAAATTCGATTTATTTACATCAAATTACCTACATTGAAAAATTAATGTCAAAATTCAAAGATCTTCCTAAAAGTTTTGTGAATTTACCTTTTAAAATTGGTTGTAACTTACCTGATAAGGTTAAAGAGGAAGAAATAATTGAAAATGATTTAATGAGGAAATTTCCCTATCGTTCCTTAATAGGATGTTTATCGTTTTTGTCAGATAGATCCAGACCAGATATTGCATTTGCTGTTAATATAATGTCTCAGTTTTGTAATGGTTATACTTACAAACACTGGTCTTACGTTGTTGATATTATGAACTATGTTTTTCTTACAAAGGATTTTAAAATTAATCTTTCCAATGTAAAAAGTTCAAATTTGATTGCTTTTTCTGATGCAAATTGGGGATGTGGTCTCACAAACAGACATTCAAGCAGTGGCTATTTAATTTATTTTGGTAACATCCCAATATCATGGAAATCTTCTAAACAAAAGTGCATAGCTCTTAGCTCAATGGAATCTGAATTTATTGCACTAACCGATTGCACTAAAGAAGTTATTTGGTTTAGTAGAATTATAAATGAATTAAGTTTGTGTGATCACATAAGACCCCAAGTATATTGTGATAATCAATCTGCTATCTATTTTTCAAAAAATAGTCAGGAAAATGTGAAAACTAAACATATTGATATCAAGTACAAATTTATTCGTAAATTAATAAAAGATGAACTATTTAACGTAAATTATATTTCATCGGAAAATAATTTGGCTGACTTTTTAACAAAGCCTTTATTGTTAAATAAATTTAAAAATATTATTAGAAAAATATTTTGTTAGATTTATATATATATATATATATATATATATATATATATTGAATTGTAATACATCTGCTGAGGTTTTACAACCGATGGGGCCGCATGTTGGAATCGGTCTCAAACCTCCAATTATAGTGCCGTGTGGGGCACATAAATTTGAAGAATGTAAATCCTTGAATGTATAAAAGTGAAGAAAGATTGGGGATCATGATCTGATCAGACTTCTTGTTTTGTAAAATGTATGTTTTTAAACCATAAGACTAGGCTACGTAATAAAATTTATTTTTAATATATAAAACTCTGTCTTCAATCGATAAAACCCAACAAATACAAGATAAGTAAACACACAATTCGGGCGGGTCAAGGAACCCAGAACGACTGACCAAAATATGAGTGAACTCGATTGAATTAGTCAATACATTAAAAATACGCTGGAATAGTAGTTTCAAAACGAAAAATATGTGAATTCCTAGTTCTTACGGAAAGATAATTCTAGAGAATTGTGTTTCTGAGAACGTGTTCTGGTGCTAATAACACTTCAAGTGGTTTCGACGAGAAACCTCATCCATCAAGATCTGGCAAATTTTTCTAATGACGAGATATCTCGTCAGCAAGATGTTGCCGATTTTTGATGATGACGAAATTAAGATCTGGTTAGTTTTCTCCAAATGACGTAGTACCTCGTTCATCAATACTTGGCCAGTTTTAATATTGACGAGATATCTCGTCGAGAGACGACCTGGAGTGTTAATAGACAAGAGACTGTCACATCCTGGAATCCCGACAGGAGATCAACGCCCGAAACACAACACAACTATGTCAGAGAATACATACTTAATTAGCCTTAAAAATTACCATTGAACCTCTCATAGGGGATGATAGACACCTGTACATGATAGACACCTGTAACCACCTGGCACCTGTACCAACATGATAGACACCTGTAAATGTGCTGTGACATC
Organism: Meta bourneti; assembly: GCA_933210815.1. Lineage (NCBI taxonomy): Eukaryota > Metazoa > Arthropoda > Arachnida > Araneae > Tetragnathidae > Meta > Meta bourneti. The sequence continues at coordinate 5,962,005 of OW119922.1, forward strand.
TTAGCGGCCAAGGGTCTGGGATGGAGGACTGCAGACCAGGAAGCTTCCTGCTAAGAGCCCTTGGCTACTGCGAAGAGGAGTTAGCTTACGGACTCCGTCTAGTTGGGACGTCTTCGTAGCAATTCGGATAAAATTAAATATGAAATTAAGCATTTTGTTTCGCGCGTCCACTGTCAACCCATGTGTAAAAATAAATGTAATTTTTTAACGTCCAAAAGAAGTTTGGATTAATTGCCTAAATATTCAGACTACACGAATTTACGAATGCTTGTAATGAATATTAATTGATTGTTTGAAAACTATTCCTCAAGAATTTAATACATTTTGTAATGCGAATGAACTGCGAGTACTACCTGTAGCAGGTGAGCAACAGCCTCGGCTGTTGAATTATAAACCTCCGTTATCTGTCGAACTTTGAAATTAAAAGATATATGTATTGCAATTCACATCGACCTACTAATGAAACAGACGGATCATGTGGGCATAGCGTTGTTATTTCTCCCAATCGCTCGGTTTGGATATCTGTCACGTGATGTAGGAAAAAGCAGGAATCCTAAATTATCGATTGGTTAAAGTGGTTATCTACCGTGATCAAAAGCACTAATCTGTGCGTCAATATCATCATCTGACAGTAATTCAAAATTACGTGGTGCTGTCCTCGGACCTTTCCCTTCGTGTTTGATACCGTACAGCCACCAATAGCCCGTTGTGTTGCTCCAGTGCAAAGTTAATTAAATACCTACTTACCTGTGCTTCAATAGCCAAATGACAGTCGATTCGTAAGCCCCCGTGATTTGATCTTACGACAGCTAGTCTGTTTCACTAGAAGGTTGATGGGGAAATTGAAGTTAAGTCACACTGGGAGAAACACAACGGGCTATTTGAAATTAAAAGAATACGAGTTTCCCCGGCAGCTGCCAGCCTTGAAACATCGAACTGTAAAATTTCCCCGAAATATGTTTATTTTTGCGTTCGTGATTGTGTGTTTTTGTGTTGTACTCGTACATTAGTAGTAAGTTGCAGTAAACTTCTGTAATTGGATAAAGCACCTCCTATTTCTTCTATTACGCATGTATATGATTACTTCAATTAAAATGTTTATGTTTTAGTCGTATTATTTTATTCACTTCTCATGAAAAGCACGACGCATTTACCACTACACCAATGAAATTCGGTATTCTACCACAAGAGAACCATTATATCGGCGTTTTCTCTCTAGTTTCATTTCACACTTCCTTCGCCTCTAAAATTGAGGTTTCCTGTAGCATCCTCCCATGAAGAAAATAATCAATCCCATTTCGTACACAGCCTTCAAAAAAAGTCTCATAAAATAGTTGGAAATATCACCTGTCTCTTTTCTAGAGGGGATTCCTTTTGGCGAGAATCAACTTTTGTGTATGGCAAGTAATGGGATAAGGAAGCGTTGTATATAAAATCCCTCGACCACTGAGAGCTTGTTATTCGGCAGATGTATGGAACCAGATCCGATGCTCACTGACAGCAGAACAAATATGATTTGGATCTATTTCTGATCATTTCCGTGCTTTCTTGTGTCAAACGAGGATATCTTGTCTATTTTTTCCTCTGTGTGTCTTTCACTTGAATGTGATAAGACTTCCTGCTTCTTTTGAAACCGGAAAACGTCAAGGAAATTTAAACGAGTCTGCAAGCAAAGGCATGTTTCAATTCCTTTCACTGGCTACAAAACACGAGCATTCGAGCATAAAAACAATCAAATAAATGTGAAATGTTCAGCAATAAATAAATAATAAACACCAGAATATTTCATTTATAATAACGATAAGAAATAAAAGAGGAGTTTGGAATACAATATTTTGTTTTATACTTTTGGGGTTGTAGGTTTTGGTTTTTAGTGATTTTAGTTTCCAAATGCTTTATATTCGCCCATGAACTTTTGCCTTTCTTATCAAATTCTTTAAATCATTGGTTAGAGTAGAAACTCATTAACTGAAATTTTGTAGAAGGCTCTAAATGCTTATTTTCACGATGAGTACATAACATATTGTAACTTGTTTAAAAGATATATAACCCTCAAAATACTTATAACATTTACTTTGTAGACTTGAAAACAAATAGTTTTTAAACATCTGTACAGTAAAGTATCTTTGTCAGTTAATGATTTTCTGCTCTAATCTGAAGAAATTGCTTTGATTTAGGCTTAACTTATAACTTGCCGCTGCTTCATCTGTGTAAAAATATTTTTCATATATTCTTAACCCTCTTAGCATCGTGATATTTCCGAGTAGTATAGCATTGCTTTTACCCTGCATCGCATTTAATGACCAAATGACCGTATCTATATTGGTTGAAAGATACTGCAAAACATTTTAATGGTCAAGAAGGTTAAAACTGGCGAAAAGCCATTAAGGGTAATGTCCGTAAATAGAAAACGAACCCATTTGGAGACATGGTTTTATCTATCACAGTATTCCAGAATATATAGAATTTCCTTTTTATCATTTCTGATTCTCGAAGTACCTTAAATAATCGATAAAATAATGTTTTGATGAGATTTGCTTGGTACAAAAGAGGTCACAGATTATGTTTGAAAAGTATCAAGATCATTCACACTTGAGTTTCGATTAGAAAAGCGTTTTCTGATTCCCAAATTAAAATATGTCCATTAACCAACTCAATGAATCTCCTAGATGTCACTACATTAACTTCCCGAAGACCACATAGCCTCGTACCTATCTAATGCAAGCTGAGTGACTTACTTTCCTCCACCACCAGACCAAGTCTTGAATTATAATTCTTATCCTCATGGTCCTGGTATCCTTCTTTCAATCATTCCAGTGGAGGACTGGTGTAGACCATCCCAAATGAGTCCTAGCACCTATAGAGTTCTCTGATTCGAGACATAGAGGCAGAATACTAGTATATTCTCATTTCAAAAGTCGAGCCTGAGTAGAAAGTAAAGTCTCTAAATAGGAAATGCACCCATTTGGGGGCATGGCTTGAACTATTACAGTTTTCTAAAAAATATGTGATTTCTTTTTTTTTCTCATTTCTGATTATCAAAGTACCTTAAATAACCTATAAAATAATATCTTAATGAAATTTATTCAGAACCAAAGAGGTTACCGATTATGTCTTTAAAGTATCAGGACCATTCTTGAATTTCGATTAGAAACGCATTTTCTGACACCCAAATTAAAACATGTCCATTAACGAACTCCCAGATGTCACTACATTAGCATCCCGAAGTCCCACACCGAAGGCAAACTGAGTGAATTACTTTCCTCCACCACAGACCACGTCTTGAATTATAATTCTTATCCTCTCGGTCTGGTATCCTTCTTTCAACCACTCCAGTTGAAGTTGCTTCAGTGGAGGACATCATTTGGTGCAGCCCGTCCCAAATGAGTCTTAGCATCTTTCGAGTCCTCTGACTCGAGACATAGAGACAGAATACTAATATATACTCTTTTCAACAGTCGAACCCAAGTAGAAGGAAATGCAAAATCTGCTTTCCTGTTTCCAGGCTCTTGTCGATGCCGGAATGGGACACTGTCTCCATTTGGGAGAGACCAGGCCGCCCTTTCACCTTAATGGAATTCAACGTTTTGTAGGCGTAGCGATGAATATTTAAGAACCTCGACGCAATCCCATTCGGGTTGGCCTTTCTTTTCATTCATGTGAGTTAAAAATGTCTCGCAGGTTACTGTCGTGGGGCTTCATTAAGGTCCACAAATCACAGCTATAAGTGGACTGGATCTTTGAATTTAAGACCTTTCCGTCAGTTTTGGAGAATCTTGGTGGTGTTTTCGAAGGTGAATGAGATGAAGGTGCCCTAGTATTGAATCGTGGGTGCTAAGGTAAAATGAATCACATGAGTGGGATTGGATTTGAATTTTGATCTAATAAGGGATTGATTTTAAAAGGGATTAAATTTCACCTGCTGGTTATTGTACTTTTAAAAAACTTGTTTGGACAATCCTATGCAAGGTATAATATATATTTCCCACCATATTGCACGATATATTTATTTGAAATTTTCAAGTTGAAACATTTGCGATTCGTATTGAGATAAGATGGCCCAAAAGTTTGTACTGGGTGAATGAATAAGTAGGCTAGATATATGAATTAAGATCATTCCGTGGACTTCGGAAAATCTGGTGGTGATGTTTTGGAATTGGAATGAGATAGAGACGTGTGGGTAGTTAAGTGGGTGGTTCTAAGGAAATGAACCACGTCAGTACGACTGGATTTGAATTTTGATCTAATAAGAAATCATGGATTTTGATGAGCTCTTATATAGTTAAGGGGCCGCCGTGGCTCAGTGGGTTTGTTCACAGTGCTACCAACCTGTCAGTTGTAGGCGGCGCAGGTTCTATTCTACCATGGGTGTATTTCTTTCTTCTGTGTCAGTAATACTTCCGTTGCATGTGTTTGTTCATTACTTGACGTCGCCTGTCTTGCGTCTTATGGGGTTTATCGTCTTCAGTAAATATGGGCCTGTATACCCAAGCTATCCTTTTCTACTTTCAACTCACTATTCTATTGCTCAATCCTTTTTTCCCCTTTCACGACATTTTTTACTTGACGTTGTCATGTGTTTGGCACAGCTTGTCCAAATATGACTCTTGCACAGAAAATTCAATGCGACCACCAGCCTATTTACTTTAAATTTCGACAGCAAGATAGATTTATATTTTTTCTAATTAAAAAATTGTTTGGTTACTCATACACAAAACACGAAACATTCCTCACGACGTTGCACTGAATATTTATTGAAAATATTCAAGTAGAAGCATTTAAGATTCGTATTCAGATACTTTTGACCTAAACATTTATAGAGGGGTGAATTGACATCAACAAATCACAGCGATGAAGGCTCGAGAACTGTGAAGTTTGTGATGTTAAGGAAATGAATCAGACTTGTGGGACTGAATTTGACTTTTCAACTAATAAGCAATCATGGATTTTGATGAGCTAATTTATATTTAAATTTTGCAGGCTAATTAGATTTATATTTTTCTAATTTAAAAATTGTTTGCACACAAGGGGTGTTAGATATATTTCCCGAATATAGCACAAGCGGAAGTATTTCAAACTTGTATTAAGATACTTTTGTCCTTAACGCTTGTCATGGGGAATTAACATCAACAAATCACAGCGATGAATATTGAATTAAGATCTTTCATTGGATATCGGAAAATGTGGCTGTGATGTTCTAGGAAGCTGAATGGGATGAAATCGTGGAAGTCGTTAAGTGTGTGTTGCTGAGGAAATGAATTACTTATCTATGGGTCCGATTAAAATTTTTATTCAATAAGGTTGGCTAGTTTTTGAGTTTTTTGGGGCGCAATACAAACTAAACAGCGTCAACTGATGGACATACACATATAATCAAAGTATTATTGACACGAAAGAGGGCAATATCCCTAAAGAGGAATGAAACCTGCACCCCTACAACTCATAGGGATTTAAAGAGGAATAATGGATTTCGATAAGCTTCTGTTGAAAATTTCAGCGGCTGGTTGGATTTATATTTTTTCTAATTGAAAAATTGTTTGGTTACTCACCCACACAGAGCATGTGTGACACTTAAATTTCTCACAACATTTCACACACTATATGTCGAAAGTTTTCAAGTAAAAGCATTCAGATTCGTATCCAGATATGTTTGGACAAGGGCTTGTTGAGGTGAGTTAACCAAATCACAGCAATAAATAGACTGGATCTTGAACTAAGATCTGTCCTTGGGTTTTGGAGAATCTGTTGGGGTTTATCTCGGAAGTTAAATGGGGTGAAAGCCTGAGAATAGGTATCATTGGACTGAATCTAAATTTGAATTTTGATTTAATCAAGAACCATGGATTTTGAAGAGCTATAGTACGTTCTAGGTACGTTGTTAACTCTCAATTTCATATAAGATATGAGATGCATTTATCACTCTATTGCACATGAATTTCATCGAAATCTTTCAAGTGGAAACATTTCTCATTGGTATTGACAAACCTTTGACCTAAAAGTTTGTTGAGTGTCTTCATTAAGATAAACAAATCTCACAAGTGGATCATATTTTGAATTAGGATGTTACCGTGGATTTTGAAGAATCTTGTAATAGTTGAATGATATGAGAGTAGTGAAGTGTGTGTTGCTAAGGATATGAGCCACATAAATGGGGCTGAATCTGAATTTCGATACTTACAGGAAATATTGAGATTTAATTAATTGTTATAGACTCAAACTTTTAGTTTTATGCATTTTTGATTCTCTATTGGAGATTTCTTAGTATAGTCAGAAATTTTGTCAGCATTCGAGAAGATTTGTTATCATTCAAGATTAACATTCCGATAATTTGGGAACCAAAAACTCCCCATTGATGCAATTAATAGGAATGCCTAATATTAATGTATTTTAATAAGCCCCTAATAATTTTAAGTTCCACATGTAGTTATATTTAGGATTATATAATTCAACATTTATTTATTTCGTCAATGTGAGATAAATTTTCTACGATGTTGCACACTTGCTTTACATACAAAGTTTTACATAGAAACATTTCAATTTGATAAGTTAATTTGAGCTAGAAAAATTAAATTAAATTTGAAGTTCTATCTCCGCAGATAGAGAAGTAGTATTTGATTATTTTTTAGTTTCCCGGTTGGTTTGGTTTATATTATTATAATTAAAAAAAATGTTTGGTACGATAAGATATGAAATATCCCACGATATACCAGACATTGAATCTATTGAAATCTTTTAAATATTAAATAAGTAGCAGTTTCAGACAGGTATTGAGATAATTGTACCATAGTATTTGGTTAAGGGAATGAGTTCCATCAGTGGGACAAAATTTGAGTTATAATCTGAATGAGGGTGGGGTGGTTGGTTTGGGTTTTATGGCACAGTGTGATCTGAATGAGGAATTGTGCATTTTGTTGAATTTCTATGGAGTTTGAATTATGCAAAATGTAATATAAATTATCAGTACTAGAAAGTTTAAAAATATAAAATATCATCTTAGAGAAGAAACTCGTTAACTAACAAAAACAAGTTTTACAGCACAGCCATTCAAAGCCGAATTATTAGTTTTTAGATCAAAATTAAAATTGTAAACCTTTTGATAATATACACTCATGTCCAAATTATCTTTACATGCATAAAATCACGGATTTCTCAGAAACTATGAACTATAATTTTATGAATTTGTGTGAAATGATACATAACATCATAACACATAAATACAAAGGAAAAATTTAAGAGGACTGCATATGATATAAAACTATAGCATGAAACAGTAAGTGGCAATAATATGAGACAGGGAGAGTTCAGAAAAAAAAGAATGACTCAGAAAAAATTAAGGCTTATGAATTTAATATGGAATGTGACCTCCCATGACGTGTATACACATATCACAACGTGTTTTAATGCTGGCTATAATGTTGTTAACCACAGTTTGGGGAATTGAGTTTCACACCTCCAGCAATACGGTCTTCAGGGCATTTATATCTCTTCCAAGATAGTCCCATAAGTTCTCCATCGGGTTCAGATCAGGAGATTTTGCTGGCCACGGTATTCGCTCAATGACTTCACCTTCAAGGAATTCGTCAACGAGGTTTGCTGGATGTGGATAAGCATTATCGTCCATAAATAAAAAGTCAGATCCATATGCATCTCTGAAAAGTCTTACATAAGGTTCTAAGATCACATCCCGATACCTCTGGCCGGTCACAGATCCGTTGTTGAAAACGTGTAGGGGCGTACGTCCATCGATCATTATTCCTCCTCATACCATCACACCTGCACTACCGAAACAGTCACGTTCCATAATATTCGAAGGAAGATTTCGCGTTCCTGATTCCCTCCTGATGAAAACTCGTTTAGAATCAGATGTTAAACTAAACCTCGACTCATCAGTAAAGTGAACATGGGTCCATTGGCGTTCACTCCAGTTCTGATGTTCTTTGCACGAATTAAAGCGATCCCTCTTCTGTTGTGAAGACAGTGAAACACATACCCTTGGCTTTCTGGCATAAAGGCCTTTTTCAAAGCCTTCTGTATACAGTTTGCCGTGGTACAATAGTATCAGCGGCGGCTGTAACCTCTGAACTTAACTGCCGAGTAGTAGACTTCCTGTTACGATGGGCAGTTTTTGTCAGATATCGATCTAGAGAAGCAATTGTTATTCGTTTACGATCTTGTACAGGCCTCCTTACAACGATTCCAGAGTTCTGATATTGTTTCCATATCGTAGAGACTGTCTTGAAATATTCATACATCTCGCTACTTCCATGATTGTCTGCCCTGCTTCTAAACCGCCAATAATTCGTCACTTCACAGATTCTTCCAAATGATACTTCGGAGCCATAACAAACCGTTTTGAGTCCTTACACACTGAAATCAAACGCATTGCAGAAATTCACTTTGCGAAAAGCGCTTGATTCACCCTCGGATGACGTAACGCCTTGATTTACGTATCAGAAACCTTTTGATCACTTCTGATTGGATAATGCTAATTAGGTTTGTCTTTCACACATCCCCTGCAAAAATTGATTATATCGATTGGATATTTCATGGAATATCATTATTTTTGGGTATGTAAAGATAAATTTGGACATGAGTTGTATTTGTTAAATAGAACGCATTTAAAAAATTGATATTTTATGATAAAAATAGCACAGAAAACGCATTTTCAAGAAATGACAGTTGTGTTTCTGCTCGCCGACGACATATCTATAAATTGTGTATAAGAGCATAAAAATATTGCCACGAAATTAATTTGTTCCATATATTATTCTTTGTATGCTCCTACATTTTCATATTCTATGTATCGATTTAAAAGACAGTATTTGAAATGCATTTAGAATCGTTTCGTATTCGTAAAGAAAACCTGTTACAGTTATTACTTTTTCACTTAAGCTAGTCCACGAATAATAAAGTCAAATATAGCATAATCCCAAAACGTAAATTTTAGCATTTTTACCTTCAGAATCTCATTCCAATCAAACTGCAGAACAGTAATGTTCTATGATCACGCAAGAGTTTTATAGTCCAATTCAAATTCCGATTTACTATGCAAGCATGTCAATTTATTTTTGCTAAATATTTTTTGTAAGAAAGGCAGAGGATGGCTAAATTCAAGAAAAATTTTAATAGTTTTATTTCCCTATTCGACAATTCAATATTTAGATTTTATAAATGTATAACTGTAGTTATATTCAATTGCATACAAAAGCAATGATTTGTTTCCACTAGTTACAAAAGTAACCATTTTTCATCTATTTATAATGCTTGGTTTGGAAGTGGGCGGATCAAAGCAGATGGTGGTGTTTGCAGATGGTATATGACAAACTCCCAAACCCATTGTGTAGTATAAATGTTTTCGTTTTGCTTTGTTATTTTGTTGAATCTTTCGCTCTAAACACGTATTTCTGCTTAAATGTTTTCGTATTATGTATTTAACTTATATGCGATGTAGCTTGCGATTTGCTAAGTACTTTTCTAATGCATTTTTATTAAGATAAAACTGGTTTCTTTAAAGAATCTAACGTGTTGCTGTGTTATGGACAAATGCGGAGCGTTTGATTCTGGTGCCATTAACTCACGGGCTCCCCCTCGCTTTTGCACAAAAATTTTAATGTCTTTAAGAACTGTGCATGCCCAAAGTATCAGTGTGCAACTAAATCATAAGGTAAGAATTCTGAGCACGTCCGAACGATCAGAGTACCACTCAGCAATAAGGTAAGAGCTGTTTATCCACTCAAATGATGAGATTACTATTGGAATATCTACTCACTGTCAACGTTTCCCTAATTTATGGCATCGGCGCATGCGCGTCATCCAGACTCTTTTGTAACTTGTCCCTGTGTGGACGCTCTCTTATGCCGCTCTATGTCTTTTTGCTTCACTGTTACGTGTATAACTGTGATGTCTTTCAATAAACTGTTTGTCTATTGTTCTCTTTTTTGCTCCCACCTAAAATATACCTCGTCAATAAGATAAGAGTGGTAAAGCTGTTGGGGTTTTATGGCGGAAGGATTTGGCCATGCTGCGCCAGACACAAGATATACATCAAGTAATAGACAGAAACACACACAATGAAAGTTTTACTGACACAGAAGAGAGAAATACACCCAAGGAGGAATGCCCATGTCAGGAATCGAACCTTCTCTGCAGTGGTAAAGCTGTAGCAGATTTAGCATTCACTAGAGTGCACCACTAGGAGGCTTACGTAACACTCCAATGTTGGGTTCTACTAGGATCCTTTAATACTTATCATTGTGTTATCATTGTGTGCTTTATTCCACACATATGACGGGGCCTCGGTATCCCGGTTGTAAGAGTAACGGATTAGCAACAGGAGGGTTGGGAGTTCGAATTCAACCAAAGACCGTCGTGCCCACGGTGGCTGGCGCACGTTAATCTGTCGCGGCCTCAAATGTCCTCACGTTGGCGTGGTGTGGAAGTTTGGAGAGTGGGGTGCCAGCTCTGGTGCCACCACAATCAAATGGCCTCGTCATTTGATTGTGCGTTGAATTCTGACTTAATCCAAACTAATTTCTTCTAATCCTACATGCTGTGTTGCTCCAGTACGACGTTAATTAAAGTACCTACATACCATTCTTACATACTAACTGAAAAACAGATCTGCACAATTATATTAATTAAATAATCACATTTTATAGATGGCAAGTGCAAAAAAGGCAGTGGATCGTACATTGTAAAACGTTATTGATACTATATGCATATATAGCGACATGCAATGTAGCGAGGCAGTGTTAATAAATTAACAATAAAAGTGCAACTATAACAAGATTTTGTAGTTACTATTTCTATCATATCATTCCTTTACTCATTAAATTACACATTAGTTTTGGCAATGGCATGGAAATGGATATTTAAACATTTTCTTCAGTCAGTTGGTTAGCATTCATTGTTTTTCAAAGAAACTTTAAGATGAAAGATTATACCTACAAGATTTTTAATTTGGTATTAACTGGAAGCATTTAGTAAAAATAGTTATTTTCTCTACCCGTCGTTCTAAAAATAATTTAAAACTAATAGAAAATATATCTCATTAAATCTTAAGTATTTAACAAAAAAATTTGAATCGAATAAAACTTTCTTCAGTACTAAAATTTTTGGTTTGCTTTTTATTGGTTCAAGAGTTTTTATTTTTTTTTATATTATTACAAAAGTTACCTCTCTATATAATTATCAGTTTTAATTAATGATTTTAAAACGATGCTTTTAAAATGCACATTGTGGAAAAATCATTTCAAAAACTTAATGTTATTTTCTTTTGAATTTTCGTTCTTCGATCTGAAAAAAATTCGATAATAAGTAACTATTTTATTAATAAATGCTCAAAAATTAATGATTAATTTAAAACCTATTTTAAGCACACACTTCAGACATCAAAATATCATAGCATCATGCACATAAAAATGACTTGAAATATTACAAAATAGCTATGAAATCGCAGAAATAAGAAAACAATTCAACTAAGATATAAGTACAATATAAGCCCTATAATAATCTATTTAGTAGAGGAATAAAAGTCGTACTTATTTTTCAGATAGCTGCATGATCTATATTGATTTTGTTACCTAATTAAACGATGAAGAAACAATAACTATCCCATAACGTACTTTATTTTTATAGTGTAAGATGGGTTAGGCGTGTTATCAGTTGGATGTATCAGTCAATGTTTGAAAAAGGTATTGGATTGCGATACTAAGTGCAACTATCATAAATTCTTTGGTCGGCTGTATTATATGATCGGATGTTGATACGGATTAATAATAAATTTGTGCATCGTTTATTTCACTGAGTCCCGGTTCAGCCTAATCACGACGTACGTTCATCTGGAGAGAACCAGGGACCCGTGACCTGTCCTCCAACATCCGAGAAAGAGACCACTATGGCAGCGGGGGTCTGATGGTTTGGGTAGGCATCATATTGGATGGGCGCACAGACCTCCACGTCTTTGACAGAGGCTCTGTAACTGCTGTGAGGTATAGGGATGAGATCTTGGAGCCCTGTGTTTGGCTTTTCAGGGGTACAGTTGGTCCTGATTTCATATTTATGGGTGACAACGCTCGTCCAAATAGGGCTCATCTGGTCGACGAATATCTGGAAAGTGAGAATATTCGCCGGATAGATTGGCCAGCAGATCTCCAGATCTAAACCCCATAGAGCATATCTGGGATGCTATTTGGAGGGCAATTGCAACTCGCCTTCCCCTCCCAGAACCATCCAGGACCTGAAAACAGAGTTGCTGGATAAGTGGGACCGACTGCCACATAAACTGCTCATTGCCAGTATGAATTCAGGTTGTGAGAGTTGTATAACTGTAAGAGGGGACCCCTATTGAACCATTTTTTGTGTCGATATTGTAACCTCTATTTTAGACCTTCCTGTTCTGTTGAGTCTTATGCACGATCATGCGTATTTACTATAACTGTTGTATGGGTTACTTTTTATTATTTTAACCTATGTACATAACTTCATTTCATTAAAATATGTTCAGTATTCTAGAGATAATCGCCCGAAAGTGAAAATTCTCTTAATTTTTAACAATAGTGTATATGTAGTTTATCCAATGTCCTTTTGCTATATTTTATTCAACCCCCCAATAAAAACAATTACTAATTTGCATAAGGCTTCATTAATTTATCGTTATGAGTTTGGCAATGAGTATTTGATTGAATATAAATTCCTATATTATATAATATTAATTAAGTTTTAAGGTGAATTATGATACATAATTGAGAAAATAATAAACTTGCATTTCATCAAAACTTTTATACATTTGCGCAATTTACAGGGACATTTAGCTGATATTTAATTCAACTCATGAAAACATCTAGGAATTAACCTGTAATGTGGTTTACTTGTCTAGTGATCTGAGTTCTTTTGACATTTCAAAGCGATTGATTACGTAAGAGTCGTTCGATGAAATTATCATATGATGTCATATTGTTATAAATATGTGATGCCATATTATTATAAATATTCATTGGAATGAAATATTATCAAAATTAATGTTTTCCTCTCTAAAGTTTTTCATAGTGGTATTAGCTCTATTGACAAATGCTCTTCATTATTCCACTGCAATACAACAAATTAAAAATCATTTACATAGCAGAAAAATAATTAATGTTTAACAAATATTTTGTGGATTCAAGGTTTTGTAGTGATTTAAATAATTACTTACAGAAAAATAACATTTGATTTTTTTCGTTTGTACAACAAATATATCCATCATAACGAAAGGTATGTAAACAAAATTTAGGGAATCTGAAAGGTGTTTAGAAGCCTCATTCATAGCTTGGAGTATGATATTTAAAACCACAGCATATTAAAACTGAATCAACTTACAATTGTACTAGATTAAAGTTCGTTTTTTTGCACGAAACTCTTCTCAATATAAACGTAGTTTTTAAACTTGGAATTAATCAATAACTCAATCCAAAAGTGAAAAGTGGTCCATTGGGTTTGCCCAATGCTCAAGCAGCCTGAGAGCTGTAGAGACGTTGGTGCATCCCTGTAACATCCCTGGGTGTATTTCTTTCTTATTTGTAAGTAAAACGTTCCTTGTATGTACGGGGCCAAGGTAACACATTGGAAGAGTACTAGATTAGCAATTGGAGGGTTGCAGGTTTGAAACTCAGTTCAACCAAAGACCGTGGTATACGTGTTGCTGGTGCTCGTTAAATATCTCGGGGCCTCAAATGTCCTCACGTTGGTGTGATGTGGAAGTTTGGAGAGTGGAGTGTCATTCAGGTGCTGATGTCGTCATCTGACAGTGATTCAAAATTGAGAGGTGTTGTCCTCGGTTCTATCCTTCCGGGATTGATCCCGAATCGTCTCCAATATCTCGTTGCGTTGGTCTAGTGCAGTGGTTCTTAATCTTTTAAGGGATCGGCACCTCCTTGAATCTAAAAATAAGTTCTCGCACCCCCTTCAAAAGTGTGTTTCTATTTCTTTATTTAGGAAATTACTTCTCTTGCAAGATTATATATTGAAAAATAAACACATACATTTACATATACAAGGTTATATCAAAACGTAAGGTGAATTTGTCTCTAAAACTCAGAGTTTTTTGTGTAGCTAATTAATTTTTTATATGTTGCAAGTACCAAGGTGATAGAAGTGTGACGGCACTTCTACGTCAACCCGTCTGGTGCTTAGAGCAAATCAAAGATGGCGCATCGACTTGAGCATTATTCCAAGGAGGAGGTGCGCGGTGTCATTAGTTTTTTATGGGCCAAGGGGAATAGTTGGGCAAGGGGAATTCATCGAGAATTGTTGGAAGTCTCTGGAGAGAGTGTTATGTCACAGAAACAAGTGTACGTGTGGTGTAACGCATTTGCAAGTGGTAGGAGTACTGTGATAGAAGTGGCAGACCAGCAACGTCCATCATCGACAAGAATGTGGCTGTCGTCGATGCCAAGATTCGTGAAGACAGAAGAGTGAGGTTGCATGATAGTGCAAATGCATTGAATAGCTCATATGGTTCAGTGAGCAGTATTGAAGTGGGAAATTCTTGACTATCCTCCGTATAGCCCTGATTTAGCCCCTTCGGATTACCATTTGTTTGGCCCCCTGAAGAAACACTTTCGTGGGCAGCGTTTCCACACACTGGAAGAGGCACAACAGGCTACACTTACCTGGAGCAAGATTTCTTTGAAAAGGGCATGGATGATTTGGTGCCACGTTGGAATAAATGCTTAGACCACTATGGTTCCTTTGTCGAATGATAGTGTGATACGATTTGTCAAACATAATAAATTTTCATATATTTATCTCTACACGTTTTTCTGTCAATCAAAAATTCGCCTTACTTTTTGATACTCCTTTGTACATACAAAACAATGTATCAATTTTTAATAGCTACATTGTTGTTTATTCATAATAATACTATTGAAGCGAGGCTCCTTTTTTGAAAGAGCCATGCGTAAGTCATTACTTGCATTTAATCGATTTCTGGATTTTGTTTTTATGTGCAAAAGTGATGAAAATCCCGTTTCACACAGGTAGGTGGCGGCAAATGGTAAAAGAGTCTGCAATGCAGCTTTTGTCAGTTGTGGATAAGGTTCTAACTGTGTACACCAGAATCGTTGAGTCCACTTTTTCAAATTCCGTTTGAATACGTGCATTGGCTTGTATTTCAATAAGATCGTCTTTTATTAAATCGCTATTGTCCATCGAAACTTCTCTCGCGCCCCTGGATATGCTTTCTCGCACCCCCAGGGGTGCACACAACACAGGTTAAGAACCACTGCTCTAGTGCGACGTTAACTCAACAAATTATGCAACCTTGAAAAATGTAAGTGATGCAAAATTAAATGTTTTAAATCTTTTGATATTATTATTCACATATTTATAAATTAACATAAGTAATAAAATTTGAATTATTTAAATATATTGTTTGGAAAAAATGCTTTTCCAGAAATACTGGTAAAACCATCTGAGTTTCGTATCGCAGTCGTAACAATAATCAATGTTATTCCTATGGGGATTTCGAATCGTTTTCAGCCCTTTTTTAAGCCTAGGACTCCAGTGTCCAGTGTTGTTCCAGTGCGACGTAAATTCAACTATTTACCTACCTCCATTTGTGTATGTCCATTAACTTGACAGGAAAGCATTGATTGAACCAGCTTGACCAAATCCGGACCTCGCACCATAAATAAACTACCAACCATTGGTGAAACACCATCGATTTTCTAGTTAAACAGAATTAAATAAAGCAAATAATTTATCGACGAAGGATATTGGTAAAAGTATTGTATTATCAAAACCTTGCTTGGCCAAATTCAAGTTTTACATCTCTTGAGTTAGAAGTGACCCGTACATTTAATGTAAAAAACATTATTTTAATTCTTATTTACTTACCAGGTTCTCGTTCAATTAGAGCTGATAGAGCTTACAACCGGATTCAATTGTGGTGATAGAAAGCGTGCCTTTAATTCTCATTTCCTTTCTACAGGCTGTTTATTCACTTGCTAAGCCCAAGTTCTCATTCAATTAGGGCATTTTATAAGCGGATTTAATTGTGGTGAAGTGTGGTAATTGAGATCCGGTACACCTACTGTTGAACCAACCATTTAATTCTTATTTTTGCTTGCTGAACCCATCTTGTCGTCTAATTAGGACTTCCTATAAGAGCTTTAGATCATGGTAAAGTGTGTTAAAAAAACACCGAACATTTAATGTTAAACTAAGCATCTATTCTTATTTTCTTGCTAAACCAAGAATCTCATTCCACTGGGGCTTCCTATAAACGAGTTCATTTTTATAAAGTTTGGCGATGGAAGTTCTTTAAATTTAATGTTGAAGCAACAAGTTAATTTTATTTACTTATTAGCACGGGTTCTCGTCGAAGTAGGGCGTGTTATAGGATGATTCAACTTCGAAGTATGGTGATAGATTCCGTGGATTGTATTTTTTTTCTTGAAAACCTAACTTCATTTAATTCAATTAGGGTTGTTTATTAGTGTTTCAAATTGCGATGAAGAGGGATTCCGCACACTTACTATTGAACCAACCATTAAATGCCTATTTTTCTTGCTGAACCGAGTTGTCATTGTATTAAGGCTTTCTATTTGATAAATTATGGTGAAATGTGATAAAAAAATAAATTTAATGTTGATCCAACAAGTTACTTTTATTTACTTTCTATAACGTTCTTTCATAAGTAAGGCTTGCTATAGGATGATTCGATTTCGAAGTGTGGGGATATATCCACCAACACCTTTTTTCTTGAAAAACCAGCTTCTAATTCAGTTAGGGCATTAGAGTTTAAAATGTTAGTTTAACATTAGAGTTTAAAATGTAGCAGAGTGATCCCGTACACGTACTGTTGAACCAACCATTTAATTCCTATTTTTGCTATCTCAACCAATGTTATCATTGAATTAGGGTTTTCTATTAGGGCGTCAAATTGTGGTGAAGCGTGGTGATAGAAGTCCCATAAATTTAATGTTGAAACAAACAACCATTTATTTGTTGTTTTCTTGCTAAACACGGATTTTCCTTAAAGTAGGGCTTGTTATAAGATGATTCAATTTTGAAGTGTAGTGATAGATTTCGTACGTTTAATTTTTTTCTTGATTCACCCAGTTTATCGTTCAATTAGAACTTTCAACTAGAGTGTTAAAATGTGGTAATACAAATCTCATACATTTAACATTGAAGCAACCGTTGAATTCCTATTTGCTTGCTAAGCACAATTTATCTTTCAATTAGGGCTTTTACTCTAAGTAAGCGTATTAAGTTGTGGTGAAGTTTGACGATAGAAGTCAACCATTTGTGGCACCATTGTCAACCGATAGTTGTACCAACCATTTAATTATCAATTTCTTGCTGGACACAGTATCTTGGTTAAATAAGAGCTTGTTATAAGCGTGTTCAGTTGCATTGATGGAAGTTCAAAGTCGAGTTAATTGATGTCGAATATAAGATGTGTTAATTTTTGTGTGCAAATTTTGATTTAGCTCTTCTTCAATCGATTACCTGAATAGAAGTCTAGAAGTTTACGTTTTCTTTTATTGTGTTGGTACTTCCTTTGTTTTCACTGTATCGATTTTTTGTACTTGTACATTCTTTATATTGCACTGCACGGTTAGGTTGCATATAGTAGGTGGTTTGAAATATATACCCATACATACTGAAATGTATACGTTAAACCAATATGCATATACTTAAACATATTGTTTTTTTGACAAAAACTGATATCTGTATTTATAATTTCTTAGGTGGAGGCACTTTTTCAAATACCGACATCGTTCCAAACATTGCTGTATCATCACCATCATTCTGAATTCAGTAGTAAAATGTACTCACTCAAAATACAAGACTTCCATGAAAAATAAAAAACGTGCCAAACTACATTTAACCTCACCATGCAATTTCTATGCGAAGTAAACACGCAGTATTGCCACATATTATAATTTATATTCCGTATATGAGGATATATATATGGTATTTTATTCCGATATTATACGAAGATGCAGAGCAAACTATAGGTGTTGTGATACTGTGTTGCAATAACGTAGAGTGGTATGCTGAATTTCTCCTTGAGGAATATGAGTCTTTCTTGTGCTGTTCATATTTAAATAATGCCTTTCCGGGTTCTTCGTTCCTAGAAACTAAGAAATTCGAACACATGTTTATGTATTGAGTCACGTTTTTTATGAAAAATTAGGATAACAACTGTAATACCTAAAATTTTGAAGATAAATTGGAATTTTCTGGGTCCAAATCGACTATTCCCGTTGAATAATGGTATAATTAGAAATCGTGAATCGAAAACTAATCGTACAGGGTCCTATCAGATCAGATTCTGTTCTGTTAAAATATTCTGCTGCAAGGCAGGAGAGAAATTTTATTGAAGTAGATTTGGTATAGAAAGTAGTGAAACTTTCCATTCTACAAAGGAATTCTGATACAAGCAGTTCTAAAAGAAATTAATTTTGAGGAAACAAAGATTCATAAATAATTCTCTTAAAATATTGTTGTGAAAACTGAAAACTGAATATGAAATTCTTCCTAAACATCAAGTCACGATTTGCATGTTTTGTTTCTTATATAAATTATGTGAGCATTTCTTAACTTAACACATTTGATGGACAACAAATGTTCATTGTCGAAAGTTTTAAAGTAGTTCTTAACAAACTCTATCGCCACCTTTTCCAAACATCTAAATTAAAATTACATTTCCGTCATTGAAAATCAAAATGGTCAATCAAAAAGGAAATTTATCAAGCATATTTCTATGTTAATCTGTTATGATTTTTAAATGTGTCGCCTATTTGTGGTATGGTTTGGAGATTGTGTAAGATTGAGGTTGAGTTGATTTAAAAAACTGGAATTTCAAAAATCAAAATTGAAATGTTTTAATTTGGTGGTTAGTTATTTACAAAACAAACGTAAACAATATCTCGAGCATAAACAAAGTCAGCTCTGAAATTCGTAGCTCTTGCACGAATTTCAGAGCTGACTTTCGGAAAGTGAAAATGCATTTGACAGTTATATTACGGTTCTTTTACATATGGTTGAACCATCAGACGAACGAACAAACCAATTTGTGGAACAAGATATCTATATTCTTGATGATGCAACGATGATCTCACCTTACTGGCGTTTGTTAATATTTCATCAAGGTATACAGAAAATTGAATGATGCAGGAATATCAAATTTCTGAATGAAACATCAAATTTAAGCTTCGATTTCTTTCGAAAGCTGAAAATACTGGGATAGAAAACATTGGATCCGCTACTATTGTTTTTAAAATCACTATTCTCACTACTTGAAAATCACTGCTCACAAATCACCACTTGAAATCACTACTCAAAACAATAACATGAGGTCTTTAAATTGCGCGTGGCCAAACATAGACCTTGCCGCCATAAAACCCCAACAAACTAGCCAACCTTTAAATTGAATTTGCTAGAGGGAATTTAACATGCAAATTTATCCATTAAAGATGATTGTTATTAAAATCGAAATACTTTTTGTGACTGAATCGAAAAAAATTAAGAAGCTTAAAATGATGAGTCATGTGAGAGAATTTTATAAGGTTTAAAAAATAAGATATAAAAAGCATACAGACGGGAAGAGGAAAAATGTTCGAAAATATCTGCAAAGATAAAACTTTGTAATCAGAGCAGATATTTTTATGTTTTAATCAAACGAGTTAAAAACACCCCCAAAAAAATTCATCCACTTAGCAGGAAAAAAAACCACACAAAGTAATAAACGATAAAGTATTTTTTATTCCTTTTTGTTAAGATTTTATAGTTACATAACAAAACCAGCAGAGTATTCATGTCATAAAAAACAACTTTTTCCTCGCTTTCATGTATAGATGTTAAAGATAGATGGCGTTCAACAATAGAAGCAACAGCCATAGAATCCTGACTAGGTTATCCATAAAGAGGGGTGGTTTTGAAAAATTGATTTTTTCTAACTGTGAACACACTTGATTCAATAACGGATCCCCTAAAAAAATTTTGCTTTTGTTATTACGCTTTGTTTTTTCTGTCCCTTTTAAGCTTGGAATCATAGATGTATAACTGTTTCGTGCATTGTCTTGGTAACTAGCCGATTTTAATCCACTCAACCTCTTTGAATGGACCAGAAAAAATTTTTTCCTTGCATATTTTTTATAACTTAAAGGTAAGATAGAAATTTTTAAGGAGCGTAGTTTTTTCCTTTGGTGTTATTTGCACTTGTGCGTGCTTTAAGAACGTTGTTGTATATGGAAATTTTATGTGTTTTTATGATTTAGCAGCTGTTGTGTTTTGCTTACCGAACCGATTTCTATTTCAACCTGATGGGTTTAATTTTTTACCTATGATTTGAAGATGCGTGGCTCTGCGGTAAGAACCAAGATCACACACAAAAAGAAGTATCAAGCATTCGTGTACTATGCGCACAAGAAATATTTTATCTCTAAAGTTCACCAGTCTAGTTTAGGCTGTGAAATGTGAGATTTGTGCTAATCTTACATAAGAGAAAAAATCGAGTTGTCTGTGTCGGAGCAGGGCCTCAAAGTTTGACGTGAGTACGTCTCGTTAGAGCATAATATTTATTTGAGTGTAGTAAATGAAAGCAAGACAAATTCAGTAGTCAATTCAATGTTTATCTAAAGCTGATGAGTTGCTCTTCCTCGTAGACTACGCTATATGTACTTCTGCTTAGCTTTTCGACGAGTGTGAAATTTAATAAAAACATTCAATTGCGATCCAAAGTTTCACAACCAACACTGCATTAAATTTCACTTCTAATATCTTAAATCGACATATCTTGATGTTAACTTTCTTTTCAAACCCATTTCGACGTCGTAGTGTTTTGTAGTCCTAAGTTATACTGATTTGAAGTTTGTCCCCAAACGCCTCCATACCCCTCGTTTATCGTGATGCGCAAACTCAATTTCACAAACAAGTCTTTGTTCCTCCAGCTATCTAATAACACTAGGTTGGTTTGGTTCGAAATGATATTATAGAAATTATTGGACCCAACTCTAAGCTAATTTTTCCTTACTACCATGGTTACGATTTTAAAGATGTATTTACGTCAAAATCTAAGTGAAACTGATAACCAGTAGTGTAAAAACTTTAAAAAATTAAAAAATACTTATCAGAGACATTTGTAGACACACCAGGGTCAAATTGAATGCCAAATAACAAACTCCGTATCATTATAGAGCCACCACTAGTCTATACAACCCCCCCTTGACTTGCAGAATTTATGGCTTAATGGGGTTTTCTCCACCCACGGACCTTTCCATTAGCCAGAAATAGTTTGCAAAAGTGACCCGTCAGACCAGGTTACTCGATTCCAGTCATCAAGTGTCCAGTGACAATGCCCTTGAGCCCATGCTAGGTGCATAGCTGTGTGTCGAGTATTCGTCATGTGTACCCGAGTGGGCGTAGGATTCTAAGACCCATATCTTTCATGGAACGTTGAACAGTCCTCACGATGATGTTAGTCGAGGGTCCAGTATTAAGTTAGTGTTGCACGCCTATCGTGTGAAGCAATTTTTGCCAGCTCACGCTGGTGACGTTCACACAGAGTCTTTTTGCAGCCACGCTGATGTCGTAAGTTACAGGTTTTGCTAGAATTCTTGCAGGCAACACCCTTAAAATGGTCATGTGTGAAAATGAAAACTTCTCTACCTCCAAAAGGTGTAAGCATTAAAAAGATCTCCAATATTACCTTATGGATCTGCATTTAAATGTTTGTAATAATATTTAATCTCTCTCTCCCTCTCCCTCTCTCTCTCCCTCTCTCTCCCTCCCTCTCTCTCCCCCTCTCTCCATCTCCCTCCCTCTCCCTCTCCCTCTCCCTCTCTCTCTCCCTCTCCCTCTCCCTCTCCCTCTCTCTCTCTCGTTAAACGTTTTTTAAGAACCTTCAGTATTAAAATATGTGTAATAGTATCGTATATATAATTAAGAGTAAAAGCATCTAACTTCTAAAAATATAAATCCTTATATTTCATCCAAAAACAGTCTGTTAATCTGTATAATAAAAATTAAATCACTAAAATTTAGGAAGATTTATTTAAAGTAAAAAAAAATATCCAAGGAAAAGTTAATTAAAAAATAACATTTGGTTTAGATTTTATAGGATAAATTATTTCAATACAATTATAACTTATTCAAAATGTGGGCGTTCATAGTACGGGTCTTGTAAAGTTTCAAAAGGTTTACTCTTACTTAAGTGTACAATACTTAGAACAAAATTTCTGCAATACAAATATGTGCTATAGCATCTAATGTATAATTAATTTTTGAGTAAAAAACATCTAACTTAAAAAACAAATCTTTATAGCAAAGAAAAATTTCATTTCAAATCTTGCATTTTAAAAGACAATTTATAAAACTATGTAATAAAAACAAATAATCCAAAATACAGTATATATGGTAAGACATGTGAAAAAGTTTATTTAAAAACAAGATATAAGCATTTATACAAATACTATACAGAAAGGCAAAGATCAATTGCACCGTTGTCCTAATATCGTCTAGTGTATGACACTGAGTTCCAGTTCGGGGCACTAAGTGGTTTATCGCTGCTTTATACAAGAAATTTACGAAATGTTAAGTTTATTCTAAGGCATAATGCATTCCCACGGGGCAAGCTGTGAAACCAAAATTGGTTTGTTGGATACTTCATCACAAGCAAGCTTCCATTTTCCAGAGCAATTTTTAAAGAATTGTAGTTCTTTCTAGAAAACACAAATTGCCTTTTCTGTCCAAATGAAACAGACGCTATGGGTGCATTAAGATCCAAGTCCTTCTCATTGTCTTTATGGGCACCTATACAGTCCTTACCATCTTTATAACGGTTCACCAACACAAAATTAAATCTTGTGCCAATTATTCGTTCCACTTCTGCCTTTATTTCCAATAGTAAAGGAGACCAAAGGCTTGGCTGCAATACAAGATCCGCTAAAGGCATACATTTTTTACAGTCAATTTCTATAGTGGTTTTCTCTTTCTTTAAATACGTTAATTCGTTTTCCAATCGACGTAGATATGCCCAGCCTTCACGATCGGTGAACAATTTACCATACTCATAACATAAAGAATCTTTACAATATTTCTGCAAATACAGTTCTTTGTCTGCACGCATTTTCTTTGTCTAATGTCATTAGAATCTATGACTTATTTAAAAACAGCAAAAGGGCAGAAAACCCCCAAAAAGAAACAATGCAATTCGAAGACCCAAGAAATACATATAAGTTCATGCTCCAACTATGCTTTTAAAAGCCTCTTATTCATCAAATAGGTTATTTTTTCAGTTTCTATCGTTATATGTGACTCCGTGTTTAACTCCGTTCCTTCTGTTATCTTAATTAACCTACACGTGGAAAACAATCCTTAGTCATATTCTCATAAGTTCCAGAGTCTTCTAGACTTTCAATCTGATACTTTACCATCACAAACCTTTGTTAGAATGTATTTGCCTAAGATTGCATCTAATCAATAAAACAATTTCCCATATTTGTCACATACACATACCTTAGTCATATTGTCCCAAGTTCCAGAGGCTTCTAATAATATCAATCTTATACATTTCCTTGCCATCGCTTAAAATATGCATACTATAAATCTTTGCTTCTTATTTACCTAAAAATGTAATGTTTCATGTGCCGTTATGCATTTGTGCCCTATTCAGATCTCAGTCCTCCACTCAAGTTGTAATAATGATTTCCCAACAAAATATTCACTCTTAAGCATGCACATTTTCTTCAAGATCATGTATATATATAAATTCATTAAAATAAAAAAAAAATATTTCCGTATTATAAATTCTATCAAATAGTTAGAATCCTTCGCATACAATCGGTTGGCCTCAATTACTTATGTTCCGAGTTCCAATGTTAGAGTAATAAGATAATCCTTAATTTTATTCCAAGTGTTTTCATACATATCCTCGCATCAAATTAAAAAAAGCTTAATCAAAGATTAAAAAAATAAATCTAAATTATTCTGTTGCTAATTTATTCCATCACTACATGGCGGTATCAGTCATTTTTAAAAACAAATTTAGAAAACAAAATGTTAACCTATGCACAAAATCTTGATATTATTCTATAAATATAAAATACATTCGTTTCAAAATAAACCCCTAGATGGCGGTACCAGTCACTTAATAAAAATAGAAAATGTTAGACCTTGTTAATCTATATGAATAAAGTAAAAAAAATTAAGAAAACAATTCGTTCCTTAGATTAATTACTTTTAAAATCACTAGATGGCGCTACCAGTCACTTTGTAAAAACATTTATTGAAACCCCCATGCAATTAATCAAACTATTCCTAGTATTAAGAAAAAAGTACAAGTCCGAGAGAGAGTAAGCAAACACTACATTAATTCACCACTAACATCTAAGTCCCAATAACTCAATGGTTAAGGTACATGACTTCGGATCCCATGGTCGAATCCACAAAATTACTTTTTAATTTAAAATAATATAGTTTCTCATTTCTCCAGCAGAATGCAATACCAGTCATTCATCACCATGGCAACACAACTCCAACATATCAATCAACTCTTCGTTATCTCACCCCTTCTCTTATCTACTTCAAGTTCCCCTCTCTCCTTATCTCAATGTCAACACACGGCGGCCATCTTGAAAAAGGCGGTATAATGACCCCCATACTACTACCACCAAATATAAATAAAAAAATCTCTCGGAAAAAGCGGAAATGGCATTCAGTGGTATCCGACTGAGGACATTCTGTATAGCAAAATAAAATGTGGATGCATGATGGGAGAATTAGAAAAAAAGCTGCCCAAGGAAGTGTTTATGTACATATTGTGTATGGGTGCGATGAATGACTAAGTATGTGGAAGAATACTAGAAGGGAAACCAGTAGATGGGTTGAAACCAAACATGGTTCATGGTATAGAACATAAAACTTTTGACGGGTGAAATGCGAAAGGATATTTATAGAGTGGTGCATCGATCGAAAAGCAACTATCATGGGGATTATATCCCCCGTGTTTGCCGTGGGTGATATGATCTATCTTCACAAAGGAGCTGCAAACAGAACGGCTTGAAGCTTCTCAATGGAAAAATCAAAAGGTAGGACAGGAGAAGGTAAAACGGAAGGGAAGAGAGATCACTAAGTACCTCGCAGTTGTGAGGTGCATGTTTTCTTAAATGAAGTAAACTCCCAAAGGTCAGTGGCGTAGCTACAGGACGACAAGAGCCCTTGTTTGTCTAAATGGAAGTTTATTAAAAAGTGATTTTCTTGGTGAAAATATTTTTTAAAAATGTTATGTCATTTTTAGCAGAATTTTGTCCTTGTCACAAATATTTTCCAGTGCTATGAGAGTGATGTTAGTGCATTGTGCTCTCTATTATTAAAATACAACATTTTTAAAAGTCAATTTTTTATTTCTGTAGTCCCTTGCAATTGCAATATTGTTGCGAAGTACGTTGGTTCTTTTAAATTCAATTATTATTTACTAGCAAGAGCTCAGCAAGTTTTAAATTACGAACCAACCTAATGAAATAGCAATATTCAATCGACTACAAGAAATCGCAAAGTACAAGAAAAACTTTTACTCACATTTATTTCCGAAATTCAAGCAACAAATGAATCAATACATAAAACCCAACATTCCGGTTTCAGTATATATGTAAGCGTGTTGGCGCCGTTTTACACTTACTCACGCCAAGTGCTCCAACAAATATTCAAAAACGAGCAGAGACAAAGCAAAGGAATTCTCTTACAGACGTCTGCAGAGCACAAAACAGGACAGGGGTGCCTTTTCTGCCGTAGAAACACATTAACAGGAGCTGTTAACAAAACCTGGCTTTCTCCTGGTTTTGATGCATAGTGAATAATGAGATAAAATTAATGTTGTGAGCAACAAATTGATTAACAAAATTCCTATGATACTAATTAGTATATTTTATCCTGATTATTGAACTAATCATACTTAATATTCATTCGCAGATGCAAATTTGGTTTAGCACAGAAAGTGGCATCAGTCTCAAGTGCCCCAGGTCCAAAAGATCTACTTTCGATTCTGAACGAGGGGACTTGGCCATTTAGAAAGAATGTTCCAGAGTATCAAAATGGCGTTGGAATGGGTAAGATGTGCTTTTCGGAGGTCTACTTTGGGAATCAGATGGAAAGACGAAGAAAACCACTAAATGGAACGAATTAGCTTTATTGGTCCATTTTCCTTATTTATTTTTAATGGTTGATTCTTATCTATCTTTAATTTTGAAGATTTCCTGAACCAATTTTAATAAAGTTTATTCTTCGTAAGATATAAAATTTATGCCGATTTAAATAGAAAGCAGACCACATTGCAATGATCATTTTATATGGCATAATACAAATCTGAATTAAATGAACAGGTTATTAAAGAGGGGTATAGGAAAGCTCTACAAGGGAGATAGAGAGAGCTCAGGGGATTTATGCCTCTGTTCCTTTTCTCTTTTGTTAAAAATGCCCATTTGCAAGAATGTCTTGACATAATTTATATACATGATTTACAAAGATTAACAGTATTTTTGTTTAAAAATCTTGTAATGTACACCACAGAATTAAAGACTTTGTTCAAGAGCAAGTTCTTTATAGTTAGTTGAATTTACGTCACACTGGGGCACACAACGGGCTATTGGCGGCGAGTCGTGATCAATCCAGAAGGAAAAGATCGGAGGACAATACCTAGTAATTTTGAACCACATCTAAAAGTTCTTTGTAAATTAAAACTATATTTTGGACAGTAAACACTATTCCTTATGCCCAAATATGCTTAGCTTTTTACCAAAGGCTTTCAATTGGCCATTTTTTCCGCAGTCAAGATAGTTGCTGATATTTATTTGAAAATTATATCAAAATTCCATTTATATTTTTTAATGCGATAATTTATATTACATGTAGAGTGTACACACGGAGTACGCAATTCCAGAATATTTTCTCTTTAAAATACCCGTTAACCCATTTTTCATTTCACATCTTAACTAGCTCCCAGGAAAGGCACTTCAAATAAACCATTATATGTATATTAATTTACGCATTAATATACTTCTAAAATTTTATGAATGCCCAAATGCATTACATTTTAATTTGATTGGTTATTTTACAGTTGCAACAATAAACATATAAAAAAGCATCTAAATTTTTGTATAGCATTGCTGAGAGGAGCAAAACACATTGTTCAAAAAGTTTAAAACAACACTTCAAGTCAAACAATAAAAGGAATTGCTTTTCGTAATAGTTAAAAATTTTAATTGTTAAGCGTATTATTCTATTTCTTTTATACGTATTGTTTAGATTGATGTTACAAAGAATTGAAAGTTTTGCTGCCAATTTATTTGACTTTTACTAAAGCGTTAGTTTTCTTAGTTCAAAGACATTCAAATTGAACAAGAATTTTTCCAACAGCGCTTTATAACTCATCTTTTTGGATTTGATCAGCTATTTAATTGTTGAGAAGCCGAAAAATAGCTTTGCCATGAAGCGAATGTAAGTAATTTTCAAACTTAAGAAATGTTAAAGCATTGAATATTTTCTATTTTGAGACTTAAAACAAGAACTTTTTAATGTTGAATAACAAATGCGAAATTTAATTTTAAAACTTTCTAGCAAGTCTTTCTGAATATAGCTCACATATATACATGTACTGAATATAATTCTGTACTTATTCGTACTCATATAATGAAACAAATAACACACTACTTTAAAAGTTGGATTTACATATATGGGCGAGAATATACTTCATGAATCGTGACGGTACATTTAATGGATAATGATAAAAACGAAATTAATTTCAATATTTATTTCATTGCAACACAAAACAACAGATCAGAAATATTAACAAAATTTCTGAATTTTATGAAATCTAAACACAATGAAATATATGAATATACACTATATGTATTTATGATTTAGAAATATGTAACTAATAAATATAAAAACAAATTTTTTTTCAGATTTTGCACCTCGTCCTTAACCATCAAGGGCGCTTCCAATTTTACCAACGTTTCACCTAAGGATTATGCAGTAAGTATGTATACTATATAGAAATAAAGTAACTATTCTCGTTAGTGGCTCAAGAAATTTATTTTCTGATAAAATAATATTTTTATTTTTAGTAATCATTTCTCGTTTCTATTTTGCAGACTCAGTTGACACTCCTAGACATGGATCTATTTAAGGCGATCAAACCTGAGGTAATTTATTTTTTATGTCATTGAAAATCTTAGTATAACCTAACGATAAAAATTTCTTATTGAATATTCATTTTGAAGAATGAATTCAAAGCGAAGTAATATAGTTCATTTTCATCAGGTATTAATGTTAAAATTAAAGATAGTACGAATACAATCTAAGTTAAATCAAATATTTTAAATTTTTAATTCGAGAGTGCTGTAAAATCTAATAAGTACTTTCCTATGGAAATAGAAATAAAGCCGAGATAAAAAATATTTTTCTTTTCCAGGAATTGATAAGTCCTCCCTTCACAGAGAAATCTGCACCTCACGTCACAGAATTGACAAATCGTTTTAACTTTGTAAGTATACATTAATCATGATTCATCATTTATAATGTATCAAATTTACGACCACGATGCAATACATTTATCGAAGTAACAAAATGTTTAAAAATTTATTTTAATTAACTGATCTTTTTCAGGTCAGCTATTGGGCCGTAAAAGAGGTTCTAAAAGGTTTAACATCCCGAAGACGGTCGTACATTGTGATTCACCTTATAAAGATAGCTGAAGAACTTCAGAAGCTTAATAA
This sequence comes from Meta bourneti, assembly GCA_933210815.1. Taxonomy (NCBI): domain Eukaryota; kingdom Metazoa; phylum Arthropoda; class Arachnida; order Araneae; family Tetragnathidae; genus Meta; species Meta bourneti. The sequence continues at coordinate 5,990,768 of OW119922.1, forward strand.
CTTGCACTCTGAATGTGCTATAATTTGTGCCTTGAAAAGTGCGGCTGTTTTCAGGCTGAAAAAGACGTGGTCGGTAAGTAGCAATATATGGTCTTTTTCTTTGTCTTACCTTGAATTTGTATCTTTTTATTTGGAAACCTTCACTTTCCTTATAAAACATCCATTCTTAAAATGTCAACGAATTCATTATTCAATGCATTTTATATTACAAATTTCTAATTCTAGGAATTATACCTAGGTACCCTAATAACATATGACGGTGAATTTTAAAAAAAGGACAAATATAAAAGTGATGCATTTATTCTTTTCCAGAAAGTACCTGAAGACAAGAAAATATCCTTCGAAAAAATGTCTGACCTCTTTGATCCCGAAAAGAACTTTAAATCTCTTCGAGAACATATACGGGAAGCAACAGGATCTTGCATTCCATTTTTTGGTAAGCCTAGTTTGGTGTAAATTCTTATCGAATGAGTGTACGAGTATGTGTGCTGGATGTAAGAATTTTAAATTCGAACAGATTTTATTAATTTCATTTCGAGAGAAATTCTAAAGAATTTCAACAGTTTCTCAATATCGTTTTTTGAAGTTAATTGTATTACAAGTTTAAATTACGAAAAACACTTCGAATTGCATGAATTTATTCCACCTAATTCTATATTCATTAAGATAGCTTAGTTAGTATAAATATGCAGATAGCGTGGGCAGTGAGATGCATATAAAGAAACAATTTTTTCAAAACTTATTCACATATACTTCAGAAACAAGTGGTGGCTTTCTTGTATTTCACTCCACTCCAATAAATTCTTTCGAGATTGATCCCAGATAGTTTCTAATAGCACGTAGTGTTGTTTTCGTGAGACGTAAACTCAATTACTTACCTACCAATAATTTCTCCAAATTGGTGCTATTGGACCTTAGCATTCAGAAAGACAAAAATAATAGCTTATTGGAAACGCAACCTATTGTTTAAATCATATATAAAATATAAAAGTAGAGCAAGTAATGGTAACCTTTTTTTATGCCCAGGATCATGTTACCAAAACTAGTAGTAACGTGACTCTTAGAAAATATTTAATTACCGGGTGGAAACGAACATTCACCATCTGATTGGTCCACGGGACGACAGACGCCATTAGTTCATCACCTGATTGGTCCGCTCGACACAGTAGAGGACTTTGGCTATCTCACCATCTCTGTCACTACACTATAGAATACGCATCACACATCGACAAATCCGGTAAGATGTCATGTCATCAAACGAGGTGAGAAGATGCCAAATAGGACAACCTTGTTAAATTCTCTCGGTGCAATGAAGTGACTATTAGTCGATGCTGATCAAACTTTTTGAAGCTCCTCTTAATAGCAATACTGAGCCTACTTATATTTCGCATCGATGATTTAAATCCCAGTGATGTGCAAAAAAACATTTCAAAAGTAGAATAGGTTCGATTCCTGTTAGATTTAATTCCATCCAGTGTGTATTTTTCTCTTCAGTATTTTCTTGTGTTTGATTACGTTTACTTGACGATGCTTAGCGCAGCCTGACCAAATATGGCCCTTGTGCAATAAAACTCAAACCAATCTACCGACCAAAAGTGGAGTGTTCCGTATCATGATATATTTTCTTATTTTCTTCCAGGCCTGTATACGAGGGACATCGTGAGGATTGACACTGCGCATCCTCTGCAGGAGATGGATAATATAGTTCGCATGATAAAGTTGGCAAGGGTGGTGATCAAGGTCATTCGGTTCCAAAAGTCAAACTACGATCTACAAGTGTTGCCACATATTCAGCACTATTTGGAGCCAATGGTTATGGAAGAAAAAATGCTAAAGGTCATGGATAGTGTCAACTACAGGTAATTACTAATGTGTTGACTTTCGTCCCTGAACATAAATTTTGTTCGTAGAATCAAATGTAAGACATACTTTAGAAACCTCGGTGTTAAAATAGAGATGTTTGCTATAAAAATAGAACTATTGGGTGGGATGGGCAAGGGAGTATAGGACATATGTGTATCATTAAGGTTTTGGTGTGGTATCTATACTTTAGTGTAGTGAAATGCGACTAAAATCAAAAGAGTCTACTTAATCCACTTGAATTTGATTTAGTTAAATATAACTTTTTATTCATATTGAGGAAACGGACGGGCATTTTGTCGTAACAATTTCCCCATCGATTTTATTTCTATGATTTCCATAAACTAAACGCAATGCTCTAAATTTGTCTGATAAATGTTTTTAACGATTAGTTTAATCAACTTCCCAAAGTCAAAGTACTTATTTTTTGTCGGTTGATAAAATGTTTTGTTTTATTTTTGCTTTCAAAAATCCATTAACTACATGCACACATAAATCATGAGAACACTAAGTACATTCAATTTCTTGTGTTTATCCATTCTATTTTAGGCGAAAAATTCTTTAAATAACTCAATTGTAAATTGTGCAACACCTTGTTAAGGTTAATTAAAGTGCTACTTTAGGAACGTGCAACCACATTCAGGTCAGAAACGATAACATAAACTGCAAAAGTATTTTGTTTTATCAGAACCGATACATATTGAAGAATAAGAAAACCTTTTAGGGGTAATCTAGACTATTGGTTTTTTACATGCGTGTAACATTCTGGATGAAAGGGTTAATGGGAGACAAAATTGTTACAGTTTATAGAGCCATTATCTTCATATACTGATATATCTACCGGAAAACACTTTTTCAAGTAGTTTAATTGTACGTGGACGCTAATTTTGAAATGTTATTTGCAGTGCATCACTTGAACTTGAGCCACAATCGCCACCACGTAAGATCAAACTCCCCAAAGGATGGATGTTTCGTCACAGGTAAGATATCTATTTCTCTTTCTGTCTCAAGTTTGCATACTGTTTGTTTCCATTCATATTAAACTGAATTCGTACTGAATTATAGTCTTAAACTTATATCCATTACTGTGCGTGCTGTTTGTCTCGACGAGGTATCTCGTCATTAGCAAAATTGATCACATCCAAATGGACGAGATATCTCGTCAGATGAAAACTGGCCAGATCTTAATCACGTCATAATAAAAAAGGCAATAAATACATTGATGATGAATATCTCGTCATTAGCAAAATTGGTCTGTTCTTGATGTACGAGGTATCTCATGGAATCCACTTGGAGGGTCAAGATTTGTGTGTGTAAGGAACCGGGGAAGAAAAAAGATAGGGTCATTGAAATTATTTTCTGAATACGTGGTTGATGTTAGACGTTCTGTTAGAAAATATAATTTTAAGAGAGGCGGCTTGGTGAGACTTGCACATGGGCAGCTCATACTTCAGGACGACCTTACTAATAATGTCAAAGTTCCTAAAATATTTAGCGTTTTTTTTGTTGCTACATACAAACCAAATTATTTTTATGCAAATTGTCCTGTGTTTTGAATGCTTTGTAAATTAAATGCAATTTTTTAACACACGAATTCATAAAAAAATTTCCAAACAAATCTTTCAATTACTTTGTTGATACATTTATTGTATTAAGAATCAAATCGACTTGAATGTGATTTCTAACTTTACCTATTGTTTATTTTACTAGTGTGAAGAAGACATCAAATGGTGCAAAAAGTATTTAGGAGGAACAGTTTGTACGGAATAGGATGAAGTTGTTCATCATCAGAACTAACTGGAGCACATTAGATTTTTTGAGAGTTCTGCAGCTCATGATGTTGTTATTTATGTAACTATTAGCACCAATCTCTATTCCTCTCCCTCTCAAAATTTTAAAGAAAACGTGTGAGTTGCAGAAAAGGAAAAGGGTCTTCTGTTGACTGGTCTGAGTTTATGATGTTTGAAGAACTTGGAATGTTTCGGACAGATAAAAGGAACTGAAACTGGAAAAGGAACTGAGGAATTGGAAAGGAAACTAGAAAATGAAAATGGTCAAAATATATTAATCTTCTGGAATTATTTCACACCCTTGTTTTACAATAATTCTTGTTAATCATCCATCATGAAAATATTTCTTTTCTGAATTCTACTTGAATTATCCTTATTTTCAATATATTTTTTACCTCCATCTCTCATGTTTTTATTTGTGCGTTCTCTGTTTCATATTTAATTTGCTCTAAAAATTTGTCTTTCATTCCTTTCATCTACGGAATGAAACAAGGCTCACGATCGTGGTAAGAAGCAACAGAACAAATATTCAACACAATAAACATTTTCAAATATTTTTCATCGTTCGTTCTGATATATTGTCTGTCTACCACTAGAACTGCCCTCACCATTGTCTGCGCATGTCTGATGACGTAGAAACGAACCATATCCCGTTTTCCACAGAGAATGCTTAAAGAAGTACTTTAAGTTTGTAACATAAGCGCAAATCACGACAAACTTGAAATATATTTGTAAGGATTTGTACTTGTTGATGAGAAATTCCATGCTAGTAACTATTTCTTTCCACCGTCAACAGTCGCTGAAAACAAAATAAAATTAATACATCTAACAGAAAATATATTATAAAAGTACTTGAATATACTAGATAAGAATAGAATAAAGAAATGCATAATTAATAACAATAGAAAAAATAGAATATATTTTTAACCAAAACTGATTAACTAATTTTTAACTTAAAAGTAAGAACCTTTTTGTTTTGTTCATATTTCAAAAACGTTTTTTACGAATAAAGCAAATTCCTCTGCTGACTGAAGACGAACATGAAAGGAATTGATTTAAGTGTAGTACTCTCAGGTAAAGGGATATGTGTTTAGATGTTTTTATTGAAATTCAAATACTGCATTACAAGATGTATAAATTGAAGTCTAGAATATGAGTTACATGCATAGAAGAAAATTCAGCATTAATTTTTGTAAATTTTTCTCTGAATATGTGGTTGAGAAAGAAAAGGTTATAGTTGAAAGATATTCTATCGTGATTATGCTGTTCAAGTATTTATATCGAAAATAAAATTTCGAGATGATTTTGCTCTTGATACTTGCGGTTATTGACCTTTTAATGAAATAGGTGGAGTATGTGTGCTCAGCTTCATGTTATTTCTTCCCTTAGCTTTGCTTGTACTTCTGTCACTTGGTTGTTTAAAAAAGTATGAATCCTAATGTGGGGGAAATTGACTTGTTAAAGTGGTTATTCAGCGTGATGACACTAGTCTGCGCTTCTATAGCCAATTAGCCCAAGTCGATTCATAAACCCACGTGACTTACCTTCTGAGGTCTTACGACAGCAACTTTACCCATGCTCTGTCTATTTCATTAGATGGTCGATGCTTGTGGATACATGATGTCGTTGGTAAAGAAAATTTAATAGCGAATTGAAAATTGGAATAACATATTTAGTAACAATCTGAACGGATCAAGTAGAAAACACTTTTTTAAATAATACCATGAATATTACACATGGAAAAAATTTAAAGGACTGCAAAATTCTAATGTATGGGTGCATAGTAAATAATCAACGAAAAGCTAAAAATATAGACTTTCAATACGCTTTATGATATGGTGTCTTACAAACATGTACATGCCTTTAAATAATGAATTAATGGATGGATTAAGTTTCAAATGCTACCAAATTCAAACATATTCTACTTAAATCATTGGAATTTGAATTCGTTAAATATAAGTCAGTTGCCAGTTGATAAATGTTTTGTTTTATTTTTGCTTTGAGCAATGTATTTTTATGTATCAATCATGACAAAACTAAATCTATTCGATATATTCATGTGTTTATTCATTCCATTTTTGACGAAACACTTATTCAATAATCGAATTTTAAATTGCGTAACACACCCTAAGATTAATTAAAGTAATTAAAGTTTTACGTTAGGAACATGAACCACATGATTGTATCATTCTTACTTCATTATGTATAGGTATATTTGTAAACTGATGAACGGAAAATTCTTTAATTCAAATAGAATAATATCACAAAAGTATATTCTCAAGAACTAATTCTGTGTGAAAATAAATCTGAACGAAAAACTTATATTCGAATGCTAAGAGTAATGGCGTATGTGGCTTTCTAAAAATTTAGCAACTTAAATCAGCTTTATTGAATCTTGGATCTCATGATAAATTTAGTTTGATTACTATTTGATTGCATCAAAAATAATTTTTTTCGTGATGAATGATGAATCATATTTGATAGAACTTAATCCGTGGAAATGGAATATTTTCCAAAAAAAATTATCTTGTTATTAGAAGGTATTAAGAAAAGAGAAACTTTTTGATGTGTAATTTTTCTGGAAAAAAGCGGATAGCTTTTTAAATTTAAAACTTTTAAATAAATTATTAAAACACGCATAAGGCAGGTCACCACAGGACTTCGAAAAACGTGAGTTGAGAAGAAAGGATAAGTAGATAACGAGTAGAAAAATATAAAACATCAGACATTCATTACTCTTCTTCGTTCCCGCACAAACATAAAACTTACTTTAAACAGCATTGAAAATCGTTTGAATCGTAATATCTTGCCATTATAATGATGGAAATAGCTTTTGATAGTTCAACAAAAGTATATCTCTCTATATATGCACTAGCAGACTCAACCAAAGACATGCATAGGTGGCATGGCTATGTATTTTGCATTTTACTTTAAACAGCATTGAAAATCGTTTGAATCGTAATATCTTGCCATTATAATGATGGAAATAGCTTTTGATAGTTCAACAAAAGTATATCTCTCTATATATGTACTAGCAGACTCAACCAAAGACATGCATAGGTGGCATGGCTATGTATTTTGCATAGGCTCGTCTTCTGGCACTTCAGTGTATATCTGTTCTGTAAGTCTTCCTTTTAGGACTTTTTACCAGTTCTGACCTTCTTGACCAATACAATCTTTCTTAAGATTCTTTCAATGCTAGGTGTGGTTATTTAGTCGTGATATGTATTGTTTGTAAAAACATTACTACACCGCTTAGAAATCTCGTGAAATAACAATCAATGAACAAGTATAAATGGTTCAAAACAATGATGATATCCAGCGTCATTGAAATAATTAACCCGTTTTAATAGCTTAGTATTTTTATTTTTAAGTCATTAAAACAGATTTGCTTTCTTCTTTTCATATGCTCTAAAATTACACCATTATACAGAGCATTTTCCTGCAATAGCTAAAAAACAAAAAATCATTTAGAGGTAAGTTTAAGAGGTAATTCGTTTTAAATATCAACACTTTAAAATTTTTTAAAACTATTTCAACTCAGTAAAATCTTTCACTTTTTTCCGCAAAACACGAATATCGATCACTTTACAAAGTTTGACTCAAATCAAGATCTCTCGAAAGCAGTTTCAATTCAGCATTATTCAGTCCTATTCTCGAAACACGAAAATAGGTCACTTCCCACGGGTAACCCAAATAACCCATCGATTGTCACTTCACCGCAAAGAGGACAGAACCTAACACGAAAATATTTAATCTTTGCTGTAGTCGCAATATAATATTCATAGGACTGAGAATTTCCAGCATCACCTCTGTTGCCAGGCGAATCCAAGCTAATGAAACGTTACTAACATGTATCTTCCCAAACTACTTCATTCAAAGCGATTCTTCCATCTCCGAGTCACTGCCCGTTGTTGAAAACTAACTCTCCATTCTTCCACAAAATTTTTTTATTACCTTCATTTTTTTCGGAACTTTAAGTTTCGTGTTCAAGCAAACTAAACCTGGTTACAAAGTTCTTTAAGCATTTAAAATTAAAATTAATATTCATATACTTGAAATGAATCTATCGGTATTATATAACTACCACCATATAGGTCGTAAAATGATAATAATTCATGGACAATTAAAAATGGCTCAAAGCAATGGAACATCTTTGGAATAATCATTGGATCTTCCTTTCTACTATCCGGAGAACATTATTTTTAAGTCAAAATATTTAAAATATTTTTTTGTATATTTCAAAGTGTACGGGATATTCTTGTAAAAAAACATCTGGAAATATAAAAAAAATATTTTGGTGTAGTGCGAATTTTACTTTGAGCCCAAGCCCTTTAAGATCTTTTGAAACTATTTCAACTCAGGTAGCATCCCTTAGTTCTATTCACAAAACACGAAAATAGATCACTTCACATAGGTGACCCAAATAACCCATCGAGTATCACTCCACCACAAAGAGGACAAAACACAACCCAACCCGAGAAGATTTAATCTTTTCTGCAGTCACGATAAATCAGTATCATCTTCAAAGGACTGAGAATCGCGACATCGCTTCTGTCGTTGTAGGCGAATCCAACCTAATGAAACGCTACTAACATTTATCTTCCGAAACTGCTAAATTCAAAGGGACCCTTCCATCTCCGAGTCCCTTTGTCCGTTGTTGGAAACTTTAACTCCGCACTCTTCCACCAACTATTCATCTTCCCCTTCACGAAATTCTGCCAGAAGAACAAATTTCTCTTCCACTTCGATTCCGTGTCCAGAATAAAGGATGTCGAACTCAATCAATAGTCGCCGTTCCTTTTTGCTATTGTCTTTCTTTTCCCGTGCCCAGTCACCTTGCTTTTGTTTCCTGTTTGACAGCAAATCAGATGTGAAGAACTGGGCTTCTGGGACAATTTATGGAGTGGTCAGCAAGAGGAGTGGACAGTTGTAGGTTTTTTATTATTAATTTTGACATGATTTGATGTTTGCGTTTGGTTGTCAAGTTTTTGGTGTTCTGTGGGTGGACGGTCTGTCAGTTTCCACGTCAGAACTTTTAAGACTCAAAACTTATTCCTGATTGATTTAGACCTCAAAACTTTAGACTGAATACGTTTCTCTAGGATCATTGGAATTCTGTGGGAGGTAAAATGTTGCTGTCTGACCGTTTTTACGTCAAAATTTTTAGAACTCAAAACTTATTCCTGATTTATTTTTACCTCGAAACTTTCAGACTGAGCATTGAACTTTTTATAACTGCTGAGATAATTTGTGGAGTGGTCGGAAAGAGAAGTGGACATTTCTATGTTTTTTTATTATTAATTTTGACGTGGTTTGATGTTTGTGTGTTTGGTTGTCAAGCTTTTCGGTGTTCCGTGGAAATCTGTGGAAGGTAAAATTTTACTGCCTGTCTGTTTTCACGTCAGAACTTTTAAGAAACTTATTGCTGATTTCTTTGCTCAAAAGACTGAATATTGAATACATTTCTCTGGGATTATTGGAATTCTGTGGGAGGCAAAATTTTACTGTCTGTCCGTTATTACGTCAAAACTTTTAAAACTCAAAACTTATTCTTGAATTATTTTTACCTCAAAACTTTTAGACTGAATATTGGATATTTTATAACTTCTGAGATCATTTATGGAGTGGTCGAGAATAGGAGTTGAGGATAAAGTTGTTTGTGTTTATAATTAATTTAGTAATTTCAACTGGTTTGATGTCTGTGTGCTTGTTCATTCAAGCTTTTTGGTGTTCCGTGTAACACTGATGGAGGTAAAGTTTTATTGTTTGTCCGTTTGCATGTCAAAACTTTTAAAACTCCAGACTTATTCCTGATTGATTTTTACCTCAAATCTTTTATGCTGAACACTGGTTGTAGTTTACATTCTAGGGCAATTTTTGGAGAGTGGACAGTTGCCAACTTTTATTATTAGTTTTGACAATTGTTTTTGTCTGCTCATTCACAACATTTTGGGGGGTTCCGTAAAATCTGGGGAGGTAAAACTTAACTATCTAACCGGTTCTACGTCAAAATTTTTAAAACTTGAGCTATTCCTAATTGATTTTTGCATCAAAACTTTTAGTCCGAACATCTACTTTTTATATACGTGTCTTTCTGAATGGAACAAATTCAATCTAGGCATACTAAGTATGCCTAGATTGAATGCTACGCTGCGTTACTGATGAATTGATTAGATGAACAGAAACGTTCCTATTGATTAAATGAGCAGATTAAGTATCTAACTCTTAAATTATCTATAAATTTACAGATATTGGAGAATACTTTTTACCTATGTACTGTACTTTGTTACGTAATTTGGAACTTATACGAATTCAAAGTACTACGTGGATTTTAAATTTTTATCTTTTTGTATTGCAGAGAAAGAAAGAACCTCAAAATATTATTTAGTTAAAATGCTGCAAAATTCCATACTTCTACGTATATTTCACTGTATTTATATTTTAGAACACTACAAAAACAGTTTGGTTTTAATTCCTTAAAATACCCTAGAGAAAAATATGAATATGCAAATCTTTTCAAATGTTCTTATTATCACTTCACTCCCCAAAGCACAGCAATTGAGATCGCATTTTTTTACAAAATCATGTCTTAAATTAATCAGTGACTTAACCTTCTACACCTCCCTTTGTGAGTACATCGAGAAATTTGTTCTTAAAGAAAGAAAACTTGGGAAACTTACCAACGAAACTTAATCAAATTAATAAGTATTTCAATGCTTTGTAACTTGAAGTAGCTGGGGGCAACTACCATCAATTAATTCCAAATGGATTTATTTTCAAGAACAAGGCTCCTGAATACCAATGCATTAAAGTTAAGTTTTTTAAGAATATTGATTACAGCTTTCAAGGGTGTTACATTTTTAATTTTCTTTCGGAAAAGGATCTCATTTTTACTAAATGTCTTTTTACATTTATTTTATTTCTCCCAAAGGTGTGCACTCACTAATTAGTGAAGCTTCATAAAAATTCTCATTTGCTATTCATGTTTCTACGAGAATTTACGACGCAAAGAAGTACAGTAATGTTATGCGAATAACTTACTCCAAAAGCAGAAGCCGGTTCTACTCTTACAATGCGCTCGTTAATGTTGGTGTGAAACTGGATACCGTTTATGAAAGGATAAAAATTTGCATTATAATTTACCAAAGGATAAAAAGTTTTAGAAATGGAAATTGATTGTCACTTTATCATGTGAAAAGTTGTATCTGCGTTTTTTTCTTCTATGGTTTCAAAACGGTTTGGCAATTGGTTTCTTCTCGAAAAGGAATGGATCCTATTAAATTGTATAGCTTCTGGTTAAATTATGAACTTGTTTCATATTGAATTGAAAACTGACAGAAACGCATATTTTAAAAGCACAACTTGTAGCTTGGTTTGTATTGCATTCACGGGAATTCTAAGTGCTCAATTATTTGACGATTTATCGATTATTGACGACTATCGACAATTTATCGACAGAAGGAGAGCAAAGTTTACCAATTAGCTCTGTGTCTAAATTTTCGGTAGCGTTTTAATTTTCTGACTTACTTTTTATACAGGATTGTATTATGAAATTTGAAACACTTCAATACCATCACTACAGGGTTTATTGACACCAGTTAATATATGTGTTCTGTATCTTTTACTCTGACATGAAAAGCCGATACACGTCATGTATGCCATTTATTTGTTTATTGTTGTGATAGAAATATGTAGGTAGTTGAATTCACTTCGCACTGGAGCAACGCAGCGGGCTATTGGCGACAGTCCGGAATGAATCTCAAAGGAAGAGATCCGAAGACAACAACTCGTAATTTTGAAGCACGGTCAGATGACGCGGTAAAGACCTGAGATGGAACCCCACTTTCCAAGCGTCCACGTCAATGTGAGGACATTTGATATTTAACGTGCACCAACCCCTACGTACATTACGGCCTTTGTTTGGATCAAGTTTTGAACTCGCGACCTTTTGGTTGCGTCTCTACCAACCGGGCTATTGAGGCCCCGGCGATAGAAATAGAGAAGATAGATTTAGTAACACCAAAATTAAGTCTTCAATAAAATATATTAAAATGTATAATACGATAAAATATTACGAACATTGGGGGTACAGATAAAAATGTTTTAAAATGCATTTTTAGAAGAATGTGGAAGAAAAGATGGTTAACCTCTGCAAAAAAATGTTTATGCTTCATTTTTCTAAGAAACTCCATCAGTGACAAACGGTTAAAAGCGTCGCTCTTCTGAAGCTGGTAAATTGGAGAGCTTAGGTTTTCAGTTCAAAACTCGTAGTCGGGTTAACTACTTGAAAATTCCTGGATTTTAAAAGACGACACGCAAATGCGGGACAAGTGGTTGCTACATGGCAACATTTCTCATGTTGCCCCGGAGTAAAGCTGATGCAGACACGTTTTCCCCATTAAGTGCTTGATGGTTTATACTTTTCATAAGCCGGCACTGGAAAAAATATTAATACAATTTCCAACTGTCAGCAACAACAGAACTTTAACATATTTAACAACCAGATATGAACACAACATGGAGCCTTAGCAGTATCAAAACAAGTTTCATAAAAAAGGTAGCGTCTCTCAATGTCTGGTAATTCTCAGAAAGATACTAATTAATGATAACATGCCCCAAAAATAAACCGCATCTAATATGGTGAGTATTATAAACAACATTCTAAAAAGGGAATTTGACTCGTCATCCAGACACTTCAACTGTGATTAAAAATAACTGATTTAACTTAGCAAAGAAAGTTTCAACGTATTAGTTATGTACTTTCCTGTATGTCCTTTGTAGAGGCAGGTAAATAAACATTTTATAATTAGATTGTGCATAGACATTGGCAAAATTAGACATATTTCACACAATTGAAAAATGCTATTGATTTTCTACTACGTATATCTGACGGAGTGTACCTATGTTACTCATATTATATATTTTTTTGTATTATATATTGGCATTGAGTTGAGTTTTGAACAGCTAAGAAGAATCTTTTTTATCTAATATTATTAAATTGATTATCAAATTTAAAAATAGAAAAGAGTATTAACTTGAGAGAAACAAAACAAATTAAATCTTCGTATGTAAGCTCACCTTACACAATGTGATAAAATAATACAAAAAACATTTTGGTAACCCGATGTGTTCCATTTGTCTAATAAAACACCGAAAGTCTTTTTCGTATTTCCGTTTAAACCTTCCAAAATCATAATAGAATATGCCCCACGCTGCATATCCTTAAAAATATAATAGATTAACCCATAATTGAATCGTTTATTTCAGAAACCAGTCAACAGACATTTTTGAAACAGTACACTTAGCGGGTTTCTGAAATAAACTATTCAATTCATGTCAACTTTATCGAAAAACATCAGAGTCTATTCAGAGTACTTCTTTCTCGTATGTAAAAACAATGTCTTACAAGTTGAGTTTTAATGCTCGAGATTATGTAAAGTGTGAGAGATTTTGCATTTACAACTGAATTTGTCAATTTCAAATTTGTTTTAACTGGTCGTATGTCTTACATATTCTGTGTTTCTATTAGTCGCCACAGCTGAAATGCATGAGTTATGTTTGAAGATGACACAAGATATTTCATAAAAATTCCAGCAACAAATTGAATTACAATCCGGTTGCGAGTTCACCACCCCTAACTGCAACCAAAAAGCTACAGTGGAGTGTTTCTGAGAAAAAGGGCGCGTTAAAAGAGAGCCTTCCTGTTTGTGCTCGATGAGGTTGGATGTGCTGTCCTCTGCTCCGTTATGATAAGCTTAAGCGCGCTTCTTGTAAATATTACTGTTCTTAAGAAGTTGGAACGTCCATGTCTACTGTAGATATAAACGTGCTGTCCTCAAAAAGTTCTCTTTTTAATCTTATACAAGTCATCAAAAATCGAACCAAAAATACTCCACGGGTCACTAACTGTCCTTTTATTTTGCTTTTCTTCATCAGTGCAAAGTTTGGAATTGAAGTCTTCTAGATAAGACCTTTATAGGATCGGTGGAAAAATAGCTTTTTATCATTTGCTTCGGTTGTATTAGGGCCGCGGTAACCCGGTTGGAAGAGTAACTGACTAACAACTTGAGGGCAGCTAGTTCGAATCTAAACAAAGACCGTCGTGTACAAAGGGGGCTGGTGCACGTTGAATCTGACGGGTCTCAAATGTCCTCACGTTGGCGTGGTGTGGAAGTTTGGAAAGTGGGGTTCCAGCTCAGGTGTTACCTCGTCACCTGACCGTGATTCAAAATTATGTGGTGTTGTCCTCGGATCATTACCTTCAAGGGTTGATCCGAGACCGTCGCCAATAGCCCGTTGTGTTGCTCCAGTGCAACTTTTATTAAATTATTATTAAACTTCCAAAGTCCTGTATTCCCTTATTCATCATTAGATGCATGTTAAGGGTATAAATCTTCATTAATGACAGAAATCGTATTTTGCTTACAACTCTAAATTATATTCATTATTGCACTTGTTTTGACTACTTATTTTTATCCGCGTAGATTTTTGGAGCTTGCAATCCTCCGGTCAAGTACTAGATAAAATTTGGTAAATTTGCTTTTTGACATTTTCTTCAATGGTATAACAACTTTCAATGACCTGCACTCCAACAAAACAGCTTTATATGGCTTTAAACTAATTTTATGCCACATGCGATTTTATGGCTCTTGATTGCACAACTTATTTTTTAATAAGTGCAAACTTTGGAATTGAAGTCCTCTAGGATAAGAAGTACTTAAAATCTGTGGCAAAATAATTGCTTCTTATCATTTGCTTCAGTCGCATTAAACTCCTTCCTAGACTCCTTCATTTCAACAAAACACCCTTATCCATCGGTAGCATGCTTAGGTTATGAGCCTGCATTAATGATAGAAATAGTACTTACATTCTAGACTAAATTTACACCACTTGCGATGGGGTAGACAAAAAGAGAAGACACACTTTTATTGATTAACTGATCATAATTAAAAACGCATTGGAAGCTCATTAATGAGTCATGAGTCCATGGGAGTTGTTATTGCTCTACACTCGTCAGAGATTGCTAAAAAGAACTCGATTCTTTTAAAAAATGGGGCGAGAACTCTGTGAACTTCGGTCATCAGAATTAGATTTAAATTGCGTCCTTTTTCGAAATCCTCGTCCTTGTTTAGAAATTTTTGGTGAATATTAAATTGATGCAAATGAATGTATTTCAGTGGAACTTTGGTAATTAAGGTACGTCTCAGAAAATCTGAATAATGCACAGAATATCATTTGTATCTGGACTTTGTCTTTGTTGCAATCTGAACTTTTTAAGGAATGAGTCCGTAGATTCGGTAATTATGGTCATAAGCTTAGTTGAAGCTGTCCAAAGGATAGACTGGAAATGCGTATGAGATAGATTTATTCTGAGTTCTAGCGATGGTTACTTTACAATTACTAGCTGCGCTGTTAGGTTCACTCAGAAGAGTATTGGTTTAAAAAACATTCAACGAAATCAGACAAAGCTGCATTTTGTAAATATAGCAGAATGAACTACAAGGTATGGTTATGAATACCTTAGAGTCCTATTGAAAACCTTCAATAGAGGATCTAACGTGAATTTTGAAAAATTCTCTGCGAATTTTCGTTTTATAATTTTGCTCTTCTTATCAATGCCAAGTAAAGGATTACTGTTTTATCAGATCTCAATTCTGGCTTTTAGTTGTTAAGTTTAACATGTTTGTGGTCTGATTCTTAGTATTAAATGACCGGGGTAGCCCGGTTGGAAGAGTAACAGATTAGGAGGTTGCGAGTTCGAATCCAACCGAAGACCGTCGTGTACAAAGGGAGGGGGTGCGCGTTAAATACGTCAAGGCCTCAAATGTTCTCACATTGACGTGGTGTGGAAGTTTGGAGAGTGGGGTGCCAGCTCAAGTGTTGCCTCGTCATCTGATTCAAAATTACGTGGTGTTGTGATCGGATTTTTCCCTTTGAGATTGATTCCGGATGTCACCAATAGCCCGTTGTGTTGTTCCAGTGTGATGTTAATTAAAATACCTACTTATCTCAGTATTAAATTTACAGTATCATTCTCAGTACAGTGTCGCAAAAATGCGAAATTTTCTTCTGTTTTACTAATATACGTGGTACAGAAATAGACCCTATTTGGAAAATGGCACAAACGGTTAACCATTGGTGAATGAATTCCACAGGGATTGATTTGATTGGGTTGGCAACTAAGTTCCCGCCGTTTTGAATCGTTCCATCTGTTGAACATAGAGTTCCGTGTTGACTGTTTGGTTCCGTTCAAGCAATTCGTTATGGATAATCCCTTCCCAGTCCCACCATACGCACAACATCGTTTTACGCGGGTGAAGATTTTGTTTCACGCGCGGTGTCGCTTGTTTACCGGGGCTAAGCCATTCCTTGTGCTGCTTCATATCATTAATGTTGAGCGGTGACGAGCAAGCAAACCAGAGGAGATTGTGGCTCGTTGATTTTTGTTGTTGTCCCTTAAAGCATGCGGAACCCATGCTCCACACTTCTGAACCTTCCCATCGAGTGAAGATGCTTCTCTATAGCAGTGTGGGAGCATTCCATTTTCTCTGCCAGTTCCCTTGTCGTTTGACACGAATTTTCGTGCAAAAGTTGGGTTAATCGCTCTTCATCTAACTCAACTGGACGGCCAGAACGAGGTGTGTCTTTGAGGTCAAAATTTCCATTTTTGAACTTGGCATACCAATCACGAGCGGTTCTTTCAGCTATGGCACCCTCTCCATACACAGCACGAATGTCGCGAGCAGCTTTTGCGGCCTTAGAACCTTGATTAAAAGCAAAAAGAAGGTGTCGAAAATGATAATTTTTCTCAACTTGACAATCCATTTTAATGTTCTGAAAATTAACATAAATTAACATGAACAAAAAAAACATAGATTCCGGTAGAACAAAACATCCTCTTTCGAATGATTTAAAACAATATGCCAAAAACGTTTAATGACATGCGGAATGTAAAAATTAAAAAAAACGGCGGGAACTTATTTGCCAACCTGATATATCACAAATAAGTTATAAAATGAACCGCTATGGGATTCATTCACCAATTTCGCCATTCGTTCATTTTAGTTGAAATATTCTCAATTTGAGCTATGGTATGAGAGAAATTATTCAAAATGAAAATATGTGCTAACACGAAAATAGGTTCAAAAGTCAAAAATACCGAATAGCCTCAAAAGGTGGATAAGATGCAATTGAAGTGGATGTTCAGAATAAATTAATTGGGGTAACATAATTAAGGTCTGAATTTTTCGCAACTCAGCAAAGAATAATTAACATCAGTAGGGTACACTAAATGCTCGTTTTTGACTAACTGCATTCCAATTTTCGGTATCACTGTACATATCGATCGTTGTTCATTATAAATGGATATAAATAAGGTATCGAATGCGAGTAACGACTCTTGTTAATATATATAAGCAATAAAAATGTTCAGCTATGCACGGGTCTTCTAGTTCCATTTACTGAACAACGCTAATATAAGCAAACTCCAAGGACGCAAAAACAGGCATACAGCACTCCGCACTCTGCGTAGACGCCGATCACTTAGCGACTGGAATTTTTTTTATTTAGCCCACGCAATCGCCCGAAACCAGCTTCGCGGCATGCAAATGCTCAATTACCGAACGAGGCAAAAACAAGACAAAGAGAATAAACTACGACAATGGTAATGGCGGCAGGTTATTCGGAATAATATCATTCCGAATTAGGAATGCACACATTCTCTACTTCAGTTGAAAATAGAAAAGAACTGTATATCCCCTTTATCCTTAAAGAGAAAAATGGTTGAAAAGGGACCGTTTTTTTCGAGAGAGAAGAATAAATGGAAAAAGAAATTCAAAGGGCTTCATGAATATTTCATTGGATTCAAAGTGGCGTTGTATCATTTATGATCCTTCCATACATGTAAGAAATAAAAGTAGTGGCGGAGGGAGGCACATATATAGTGGTATAATAATAAGAAAGAAACTGGAGTGCGCTTCGGGCTTTTGGCGTGAATGTAAAATTGCAGTTTTGAGGAATGTAAAAGCGTACGTATAGCTTCGTTGTTAGCTAATGTGGAAGGCTATGCTTTTCTTTCCATATTTTACTGAAGACTTAGCTCAGATCTTTGAGCATAAGATGCTGAGGAAATAAATCGGGCGTCAGCGGTAGAAAGGTAAATCACAAAATACATCGTTGAAATAGCGATTTTTCACGCTATTTCGGCCTGAAGGTGTCGAAAATTGGATCTTTAGAATGTTTCTTTTTTTATAAATAAGAGCATTTCTTTGGTTATATTCCTTTGCACATATATTAGCTAGATCATTTACGATTATTGAATCCGGATTTTTATAAGTAACAAGGTTTTTCCAGCGATATCTATTTGTACAAAGGAGTATCAAAAAGTAAGGTGAATTTTTGATTGACAGAAAAACGCGCGTGCAGAGATAAATATATAAAAATTTATTATGTTTGACAAATCGTATCACAGTATCATTCGACAAAGGAACCATAGTGGTCTAAGCATTTACTCCAACGTGGCACCCAATCATCCATGCCCTTTTCAAAGAAATCTTGCTCCAGGTTCCCTAACCAGGTAAGTGTAGCCTGTTGTGCCTCTTCCAGTGTACGGAAACGCTGCCCACGGAGGTGTTTTTTCAGGGGCCAAACAAATGGTAATCCAAAGTGGTAATACTGCTCATTGAACCATATGAGCTATTCAATGCATTTGCAATATCATGCAACCTCACTCTTCTGTCTTCACGAATCATGGCATCGACGACAGCCACATTCGTGTCGTTACACAACACATACACTTGTTTCTGCGACATAACACTCTCTCCATAGACTTCCAACAATTCTCGATGGATATTACATGTTTTTCCCCCTTGCATCCGGATTTTTATGAATAACAAGACTTCTCCAAACATTCTCTGTGCGTATTAGCTACTCCATCTATAAGAGTCTATTTTACTTTATTATCATCTGTTGAACTTTATCCGGATTTTTTGAATAGCAGTATTTTTCCAGTGATATCTCTTTGTGTATGTTAGCACGATACCAAGTGTTGAATAGCATCCGAATGTTCATAAAAATAGCATGATTTCAATATTTCTTTGAAAATATCTAGATCATTTATGAAAAGTATTGAATGTATCCGGATATTCATAAATAATATGATTTCTCCACACATATCTATTTATATATAATCAAAGATCTTTTTTATGAATTGCTTAATGGCATCCATGTTATGTACTTACATAGTCGGCTCACAAGTAAAATACTATAAATTAAAAAACAATTCTGAGAAAACGGAGGAGAAAAGTTCCAATCCTTAAGCTTTACTCATAAGTGTGTCTCGCAAAAAAAATCTAACTCTCATGCACAGGAAAAAATGACTAAAGATTCCCACATCATGGTCTAGAAAAGCTAAAAAAACTTGTATCTCGACATTTTTGGCAGTGTATTTCACTTGTAAAAGTCGACGAGATATGTTCTATTATTTGTGGGGAAATAGTACTATTTCTTGTTTATGGGAATGAGTACTTACAAACACATGCATCTATTTTTCGATTACCCTTGCAAGTGTTTGGACGAGATATCTCGTCGCAGATCTAGTCAATTTTGCTAACGACGAGATTTCTCGTCGATACAAAACTGCCCTTTTACTCCAACGAACTATGAAGATGGAGATAGGAAAAACAAACAAACATCAACTGATCAGGCCAGCTATATGAAAATCAAATCAAATCTCAAGACGAGACACAACATTTACTACAGACAAGGACCGAAAATGGTACACATCTCAAAAAGGACAACAAAACGATTGTCCCCTCTCGCTTCTAAACATGAACAGACGCTTCCGCTTTCAAACGGGGCGCATGCGCAGAAGAGAGCACGATCATTTGTTCTTGAAAACGGATGATAAACAGTTCCTCTTGGGAACGAGAGAAGAAAAATACTGGTGTTCTGCTACATATTTATATATTCCATTACCTATCACACATCTGTATATTAGTTATATTTACCCCATATGATTTCTCAATAGGCAATTATAAAAATTTTGGAAAGCAAAGCTGTCCAACTCCTATTGGCGAGCCATAAGATTTGGAAATAAATCTGGTGTAAATTATCAAAAAAGTCAAACCTCAAAATACCTCGTTAAAACAGCGATTTTTAGAATTATTTTATCTGGAATGTATTTCTCGTGATTTCAACTCATAGGTCCCTCAAAATATCGAGGTTCTTGGCACTCCTTACTGCTCGTATGGAAGCCCTACGATTCTTTCAAACTCATTGTAGTTAACGGTAGAGTTTTTACGGCGAAACGTACTTCCTGTACGTCTTGACGCCATTTAGCTTGCTTTTTTAATACGAGATATTTCTGGTTGCCGACAAGAATTCAAAAGAACTAATGATATAACTGATTGGGTCAACACCAATTAAATTAAACAACAAAAGTTGCCAAAAACGGTGATAAACTATGTTTTAAAGTAACCTTGATTTCGCATCATGCGAGAACATTTGGGTTAAAGAAAGTAAAATCTCCGTTTTTCGTGTGTTTTTCTGCATGGAAAATCCCTTTCATAAATGAAACTTAGGGTGAAAAGAGCAAATTTTTAAATATTCTTAAACACATTTTAAAATCACTAATGTTTACTTCAAAACATTTTAAAACTGAAATCTAGACGAGTAGAAGCATTTACCGATTTGCCTTTTTCGTATATTGCATAAAACTGCAATTCCTAAGCTCTCTGAGAGTGAATAAAAGTGTACTTCTCATAGCATGTTCATATCTCCTACCTTTCAACAAAAACAGACGTACCAATGGAAAATCTAAAAACCACTTCCCCCGGGTGAAGTTTTAATGCTCCGAGAACTCATGCATTTCTTTTATTTGGAGGTGATCCGTGATGGATTTGGCTTGTCACGTACAATAGCAGTCCCAACGCAACTCGGTGCATGAAACATATTACTTTTTATTTACTTTTCCTCTTTAAAAGGGGTGCTCTAAATCTTTTAGATATTTGTATTCCGGTGGAAATATGGTTTTACTGATTCCGCTCCGTAGCTCGCGTGCTCTTCAAGTTGCATAAAGATCGAGTTGTTTTCCACTGCCACTGGAATAAATGTTACCCACACACGTTATGAGGGTGCGTTTTTCGTGGGAAAAAATATCCCCTCTATCCTCCTTCCATGCTGTGGAATTAAACCTGGATCTCTTGTTGGGAATTTGTTTTCGTTGTGTGTAATCCTGTCTGGAAGCTTAGGATTTGTAATAATGGGGAACACATATTGTGGATTTATGTTATCTTTTAGGACTGTCTTGTATGTTGTGGAAATTTAAATTTGGTGGAAGTTTGCCAAAGTTCTACAGGTTTGTAAATATTATTGAATATTACAATGGTAGTTAATTTAATTCTTTTTAATCACTGTGTATGAATATTGTAATAATAATTCTTTCAATTGTTTTTAACTCATTATGTATGAATATCACAATGCTAGTTTATTTATTTTTACTCAGTATGGATCAATATCGCAGTGCTAGTTCTTTGTTTTTACTCAACATGGATGAATATAGCATTCTTAACTCCTTTCATTGCTCTTTACTCATTTTGGATGAACATCATAGAGCTAGTTCATTTCATTTATTTTTGCATAGTATGGATTAATATCAGAATGGTAGTTCTTTGCTTTCACTAAATGGGGATGAGTATAGCATTTTTAATTCCTTTCAGTGCTTTTTACTCATTGTGGATGATATCCCAATGCTAATTCCTCCTTTCATTTGTTTTTACTCATTATAGATGAATATCGAAATGCTAGTTCATTTCATTTATTTTTACTCAGTGGGGATTAACATTGCAGTGCTAATTCTTTGTTTTACACAGTATGGATGATCGTAGCATTAGCAATTATTTTCATTGCTTTTTACTCATAATGGATGATTATCACAATTTTAGTTCATTTCGTTTATTTTTGCTCAGTATGGATTATTATTGATAGTGCTAGTTCATTTCGTATCTTTTAACTCACTCTTTACTTTTTACAATATAAGAGTAACGTTTTCAAAACCTTCGTATTGAATTCCAGGTAGGTAGGAATTTAAATTAACGTAGCAATACAACGGGCTATTGGAGACGGTCCGGGATCAAACCCAAAGGTAAAGCTTGAAAGTGTAGTTAGGTGAAAACAGTCCAGGACTGTTGCAGACACCCTGTGGTACATTGCCCACTAGGTTTTAAAAATGGGTAATTAAATACTGATAAAAACCGGAGTTGGTGCTTCCTGAGAATTGCAGTTACCGAAACACCAAAATCACGTTTTTAGCATCACAATATATATATTTTTTAAATTTCGGTTTATTTGCTTTGTGTTTTTAAGATCTTATTTCAAAGATCTATTTAATCAACGAGAATAGCTGTAAATGCCGTGAGTAAGGGGCAGTAATTTTTGCCGTGTTTACGGTCACATAAACTTTAATTAGGAAGTGCCACAACTGCAAACATGATAATTTAAAAATTATTTTATGATTTGTGAAAAAAAATCCTTCCCAGAGTTTAAAAATAGCTGCAGTTTCGTTTTTTTTCTGGACTATATGTAAGTCTGGACTACATGTCACCGTAAAAATAGCGTTATGAGGATGTTCCCGTATGGGCAGTACCAAAATACCCTGAAATTATTTTACGTTATCTTCTCACAATTGAAAATGTTTTTGTTCAATGTTGTAGTACGAAACTAGTACTGTAGTATTATAGTGTGGTACCAAACTAGTATTGGAGTACAATGGTGTAACACGAAACTAGTATAGAGTACAATAGCGAAAAACGAAAATTGTACTGTAGTACAATCGTGTTGCACGAAATTAGTATTGTTGTACAATTATGCAGTACGAAATTAGTATTGTTGTACAATTATGCAGTACGAAATTAGTATTGTAGTACAATCGTGTAATACGAAACATCTATTCTAGTGCAATCGTGTACTACAAAACAAGTCTTGTAATATAATAGTTTAATACGAAACTAGTAATATAGTACAATAGTTAAATGCGAAACTACGAGTAGTATTGTAGTACAACAGTATAGAGCGAAACTAGTATTGTTGTATAATAATGCAGAGCGAAACTAGTATTGTAGTACAATAGTGTAGTACGAAACTAGTTTTGCAGTGCAATCGTGTAGAACGAAACTTAGGACCACAAACAAACAAGGTCACATAAATGGACATACGCACTTAAGGAAAGCTTTACTGACAGTCTCCTGTTAAGGAAAAAGTAAATCTGTAAACTTCTTAAAACCAGTAGTGAAAATTTATGAGATTAATTTATCGGTATGAGAAGGATTTTCAGTATGAACAAACCTGACTGTTTGCGATGATTTTACTTCTGCCTTCCAAATGGTCTCGTGTGATGGACATCGGGATTACAGTAGAATGTAGTTTATCGCTGATTTGGAAACGTTTGGCATTTAATCTAATTGGAGTTGAACAATCAAGTATCATCAATTCGAAATTTATTCTCTGGAAGTTTTTCTGTCTACTGACGTCACGCTCAGAATATGAGCATGAAATATTTATCGCCACAAAAACACTACCACCATCTTCATTTAACTCGACAGACGATAGATCAAGAATGCTCATAATTTGAAAACCATTAGTTCAGGCAATATTATGTTAGTTTTGTTAATGGATTTATTCATCGATGCTTTTTTTTGAAACTTTATACCGATACCTTTTTTATACCGATGCTTTTTTTAACTTTAAGTCTAATATGTTCAGTTTTCATTAACCCTCCTGGTGGTTGTCTCGACGAAGTATATCGTCATCAAAACTGACCAGATCTTGATGAACGAAATATCTTATCATTCGAAAAATCTCACAAGATCATGATCCCGTCATTATCAAAACATTGTATGGTTATATATTGGTAACGATATATCTCGTCATTGGCAAAATCAGTCGAGTCTTGATGTACGAGAAATCTCGTCAAAACCACTTGGAGGGTTAATATTTCGTCCTTCCATATGATTACCCCATATAAACTCCAAATATATTGGACTTCCGTTAACTCCAAACCATAAATCCAAAAGGCTAACGTACGTCTACCGAAGACTGCTCGAAATTACAATCCCCCGAAAATTGTTTACCAAAGAGAATTCCTTGGCCCATACAAATCAATATTCGGATAGCAGTTGGCTCTAATTCGAAAGCTAATAAGCCGGTCAGGCAAAGCATTATTGATTAGAACGAGACGAAACGAAATCGAGTGTACTCTTGTGGTTACAGCGAACGCTCTTTTGTTCCCCGATCCGTTACCGAGAAATGTTTAGAATGCGTAATTAAACCGAGCGTGATCAAAAACCGATGCGATTACAATAATTTTTGGCGTGCACGAAACAATTCTTTACGCCTTCATTGATGAATCGTCTGCGATGAAAGAATAATTAACATCGTAATTTCCCTCGGAGCAGGTGGCAACTTTGTCGATTGTGGTTTGAATAATGCTGTTGCGTAGGGCAAGAGATTTAGTACATTTGTATTGCTTTTATGAGATTTCGAAGTTTAATATTACCAACTTGTGTGCAGTAGATACACGTTGCAAGTGGAGATTGAAGAATAAATCGACTAATTCCAAAAGTATAAATGGCGAGAAGGTAAAACCCGTTAATTACGTATTTAATGGCTTGTTTTATTTGGTTTGATTAGAATACGATATCGGTTGCAACTCCCACTTTCGACGCAGGAGAGTTTGCTATATTTTGACTGCATTCGTCGGGTGCTGCATTTGTTTAGAAAGTATTAGTTACGTTGTTTTAATGAGTTATCTTGTAAATAATACAAGTTAACTAATGAGGTAATAAGTAAAAATAATAAGTAATTTGAATCTAACGACTTGGAAATTCAGTCACGTGGTTTTGATCAACTCTACTTGTTAAATTACGGGGAAGGTTAAACGTAGGGAATGGGTTCCAACATTTGGCGTCTTTAGCGCGGAATTTGGCTCCGAGTTTTTCCTTCTGTTCGAGAAACGTTTACAAGGATTTCGAGTTGATATAACCACATGTACGCCATACATGATTTTACAAATGATCGCCCATTCCTCTGGCGAGCTTACTACCTTTCTAGAAATTAATTCATCCAAGGTAATATGCCTGATCACCAGAGCTACACTATAAACGTTTAAAAAATGGACATTACCTAAATGTTCGAACACTAAATTTATTTAGAATAATCAACAAATCGTTTGATTTTCTGAAGAATTAGGTCCAATTTTTCACCCACGACTTGATATTTTTTGTTCGAAATGGATGAAGCGTACCACTGAAATTTACAATGCAAAGGAAGCACAGTTTTAAACGGGGGAACAAAAACTGGAGTCCTCAAGACAAAGCTCATGCTTCAAATTAATTGTTTACGTCAAACTACCTATTCTCCCATTATAGCACAAAATAGAAGCCCAACATTCTATGCCACCATAGCTATGATAATGGGATCCGGGAAACGATATATCCAGTAAATTTTAAATCGTTATAATTAAATTGAATTAACTAATTAGGTATTTTACATTATTACACTGATTTCACAATGTATTCTGTAAAGGTATTCAAAAAATTTCAAATTTAGATAATATATATTTCACGGTATGTACAATAACAAAGTCGTAGACAAATTGGAAAGAAAAAGAGAAGAAATGATTGTGTAAATTAGTTGAAAACATGAAATATATACTATCAATTTCTTTAGAATTATAACCAGATACTAGGGCCCAGTGTATATACAACGTAGAATAAAAGCAACTAATAAGAGCACACAATATTAGCTTTCAGAAGCATCCAGCATGTGGCAGAAGCATACATAACAAATCAAGAATTTAATTTATAGCAATACCAACATGCATACTTTTCTCTATCCACTGAAAAGTTCATTTCTTTCAGTAATTTCTTATGAATGTTATCAAATGCCTGAATTAGTGTAAATTATCAAGTAAGAAGACAATCGAATTTGAATCATGCAAGTGCATCGGTAGCCCAGTTGGAAGAGCAGCGGATTAGAAATATGAAAGTTGCGACTTCGAAACATAGTTCAGCCAAAGATCGTCGTGTACACGGGGGCTGGTGCACGTTAAATCATTCGTGGCCTCACATGTCCTCACGTTGGCGTGGTTTGGAAATTTGGAGATTGGGGTGGAAGCTCAGGTGTTGTTCTCGTCACATGACAGTGGCTCAAAATTACAAGCCGTTGTCCTTGAATCTTTCCCTTCGGGATTGATCGCAGACCGACGTCAATAGCCCGTTGTGTTCCTCCAGTGCGATGTTAATTAATGACCAACCTACCTAGAATCATGCAAGTGGCAAAAATTTATAAAAAATATATTTAAATAGATCATTAATCCAAAAAATTAATAAAACTTTAAATTACTAGGTGTATATAAAATGTTATTTGATTCATAAACGTGGTTTTTTACCCAAAAGTTCACGAAACAACGCATACGAGATACTGACAAAATACAAACTGTTTTCCATAGCACTTAATGAAAACCATTGATTTAAATCTACTCTCATCCTACTGTTCTGAGATGAAAATAAAGAATTATTTTCCGAATAACTTAAAATCCCCCAGCTATGTTTCTTAGGAGAAAATAAAGCCCGTTTTCGGAATAATTAATTAAACGTTTTCATCAAATTCAACACTTGAACTCATTTATGTTTCTCTATACAAATTGAAGATTGTTTTCCAAATAATTTGGAAAACAAGCATTAAAATAACAATCTTCTTCTAAAATCTCCCATATTTCTCAAGTCAAAAAAGAGACTGTTTTTGAAAACTTAGTCTAAAGTCCAAAAGTTGAAGAAAATAATTAATTCATATCAAGCAAGATCACCAGATCTTAATCCGATATAGCTTATTGAGATACTCTCGAAAGTCACATTACATCCTACACAGCACCGGGCCACTGTAGCCTGGTTGGGAGACTAACGGACTAGCAACAGGAGGGTTGTGAGTTCCAATCCAAACAAAGACCGTCGTGTACAAAGGGGGCTGGTGCACGTTAAATCTGCCGTGGCCTCAAACGTCCTCACGTTTGGTGAGTGGGGTGCCAACTCAGATGTTGACTTCATCGTGTGACTGTGGTTTAAAATTACGAGGTGTCCGATCCTTCCCTTCTTAATTGATCCAGAACAATAGCCCATTCTCTTTCTTGTTCTAGTGCGACGCAAATTGAACTACCTCCTACCAAAACAGTCGAAAACATTTATTAAAATTGATCTTTCCTCAAATGTTCCAGTTTTTCAAAAAAGTTTGAAAAAATTATATATAACTAAATTCTCCCATATTTCTCCTGGCGTTGTGTGGAACTTTGGAGAGTGGGTTGCCAGCTCAGATGTTGACCTTATTTTCTGATTATGGTTCAAAATTACGAGGGGTCGTACTCCGATACACCCTTCGGAAGTGGTCTCGGACAATACGCCTTTCTGTTGCTCATGCGCGAAGTAAACTCAACTACCTATGTACAAGGATATATAAAAAAGTAAGGTGAATTTGTCTCTATAATTCAGAGTTTTTTGTGTAGCTAATTAGTTTTTTTATATGTTGCAAGTACCAAGGTGATAGAAGTGTGAAGGCTTGTAGAAACTTCTATGTCAACCCGTCTGGTGCTCAGAGCAAATCAAAGATGGCGCATCGACTTGAGCATTACTCCAAGGAGGAGGTGCTCGGTGTCATTCGTTTTTTATGGGCCAAGGGGAAAAACATGTAATATTCATCGAGAATTGCTGGAAGTCTATGGAGAGAGTGTTATGTCTCAGAAACAAGTGTATGTGTGGTATAACGACACGAATGTGGCTGTCGTCGATGCCATGATTCGTGAAGACAGAAGAGTGAGGATGCATGATATTGCAAATGCATTGAATAGCTCATAGGGTTCAGTGAGCAATATTACCATTTTGGATTACCATTTGTTTGGCCCCTGAAGAAACACCTCCGCGGGCAGCGTTTCCATACACTGGAAGAGGCACAACACTTACCTGGTTAGGGAACCTGGAGCAAGATTTCTTTGAAAAGGGCATGGATGATTGGGTGCCACGCTGGAATAAATGCTTACACCATCATGGTTATTTGTCGAATGATAGTGTGATACGATTTGTCAAACATAATAAATTTTCATATATTTATCTCTGCACGCGCGTTTTTCTGTCAATCAAAAATTCACCTTACTTTTTGATACTACTTTGTACATTTTAAAACAAACGAAAAAATATTAAAATCAAATCTCAAATGTTCCTCAGGTCATAACATAGACAGTTTTTCAAGTTTGTCAAAAATAAATTAAGGTCAACTATATTCCTCATATTCCCATTGTTGCAATTCGGATAGTTACGTATTGAGGCCTTTGTATATCACTCGAACGGTCGATAGCAATGCCTAAAAAACTTATCCTCCTGCTCATAGAAGAATGAAAAGTTTGGAAACCTGGAGAGCGAGATGTCCTGTCAAATATATTCCTCAGCATTAAAATTATTCAGATGAAAAAGGAAGGAGCTCTGTCCTGCCTGGATCGTTGGACATTTCCCAAAATGCCAGATGCAGGTGTAGCATGACGAAGAACTTTTTCTTCTTCCGACTTTCCCTGCATAAATTTCCACACAAGTCTATTTTTTGTCACGCTACTTTCTTTCTCACTTCGACTGATCTCCATTTCTGCAGGATTCCTATTCAGCCTATTGCTTTACACATTTTAATATTTTAAAAGATTCACTGCGAGGGAGAGATTTGCAGTCTTTTGATATTGCTCGCTTGCAAATAGCCCGGTATAATATCTGGCGTTTTATGGCACTGAAACGGGATCGCGGGATCTTCCATCAATTGCCTCCCCCACATTCGCGGTATTCAAAGATCAATCCGTTGGAGCTGTGTGCCGCATATAAAAACTCGTTCGAAAGTAGAAAATGGAACTCCCATTCGCGGTTGAATTGATGGCCCATTTATGTAATCCCGTTAAACGGGGAAGAAATGATTTCTAATATAAAGACCAGCGCCAAAGAGGCATTTATCATGCAGTACTTACTGCATACAAACTGCTGATGTAAGGAAGGAACTCTCCCATGGGGGAACATTTTTAGGATAGTTTCATTTCCGTGTTTATATGCATGTATGGTTTGGTTGGATTTTTTGTTGTTGTTCAAGGTGCGAAAACTGAAAGGTTGGGGCAAACGCAAAATTACAAAAATTAAACTGCAGGGTGTTTTAA
Organism: Meta bourneti; assembly: GCA_933210815.1. Taxonomy (NCBI): domain Eukaryota; kingdom Metazoa; phylum Arthropoda; class Arachnida; order Araneae; family Tetragnathidae; genus Meta; species Meta bourneti. The sequence goes on from OW119922.1 coordinate 6,019,649, forward strand.
AAGTAACTACCCCTCAAGGGAACATCTTTAGATGTGTAAAAGTTTGACAACCCTAGTGTTCGATTATTTTCCTCGAAGTTTACTGCCTCAGATAATCATGGGGGTCACGACCCCAGGATGTCAAACCGATGTTTCTCTTCTATCTATCTATTCACACTAAGTTATGATTGACTAAGTACGGATTTGGTGGAAGACGCAAAAGGCTCGAGACTTCCCCGAATTAACTTTCATTTAAAAAATAATCAATTTGATCAAAGTCAATCGAAATTTTGTTGCAATCACTAATGCACACTGAAGCCAATTTAATTAATTTAAATCGAAATTTTGTAACACACAATAATGCACACAGAAGCTAATTTAATCAGTGTCGAATGAAATATACTAGTAACAATCAATGCACATTGAATGAGAATTTAATCAGCTTCAAACGAAATAACGTAACAATCAATCAATACACTAATAGTAATCTGATCATCAATCGAAATTTTGTAGTACTCAATAATGCACGCTGAAGATAATTTAATCAGATTTAAATCAAAATTTCAGGACAATTAATATTGCACACAGAAGCTAATTTAATTAGTGTCCAAAAATATAGTAACAATCAACGCACATTGAAGCTAATTTAATCAGATTAAATAGAAATTTCGTGACAATCAATAATAAACATTGAAACTAATTTAATCAGAGCGAGCGCATCAATCGAAATTTCCTTTACCGCACAGAATTACATGTGATGGTCACTGAGCATTAAGGCCCTTCGATTGGAATGAAAAACCAGGATGGAATATTTACCCCTTCCGAAATTAAATTATGAATACATACCTAATAGGAAATAAAAAATTATTCAAAATGAGCCTTTATAAAATTTAGTATAGTATTGGATTGATGCAAAAGTTCGTGTATTGCAAAACCGATGTGTTATCTACTTCACACGTATAAAGTTTTGATGTTGTTTGAAAGAAGGAATTTCAATGAGTACTTGGGAAAAAAATTGTTATTCGTTTTTTTTTTTAATTTTTTTAAGCATTAAAAATGGTAGAAAATAAGGAGCATTTTCAACATTTGTTTTTTATTTCCGATAAGGAAAGAATGCTTCGCAGACGCAAAAGAAGATACGTGTTATGTAGGGTGAGGGGTGCCGTTGACGATTCCACGTGCAGTAAGTGGTTCAGAAAGTTTCATCACCTCGATCAGTTCTTTAGCCAGAAACCTCAGAACTTCTATGAGCCCGGGATTATGCAGCTACCGCAGAGATGGAGAATGGTCATCGAACAGAACGGCACATACTATATGGATTAGATGTAATTTTTAGTAAATAAAATGTTCTTCAATTTTTGTCAAATGAACTTTTGCATCAACCCAATATTTAGATTAAAATGAAGCATTATAAGGAATTATTTACACTCTAACATAATTAACTTAATGGAAAAGTTAAATAAAGAAATAACTAAGTAAAACTAGCCCGACTTACTTATTCAGTACCCCCACGTTCCTTTTTTGCACGTGCTCTAATACAGAGCAACGTGCCAAACGTTTTACACCATATTAAAGAAAGCTGAAGCGAATGATAATAGTTACACATTTGGAAGGCGGCGCAAGAAATGAACTTCTCTTTTTTAAAAAATGCCGTATATCTTCCTCCCTCCACCACATCCAATATATTACGGCGGTCCCACAAACTACTTTGAAGATTTTATCTACAACTTTTTTCCGCAGTTCAAAATGAATGCAGAGGAGAAAAGCAAAATGAGGGAAGAAGAAAACTGCAGAGGCCTTAGAACGCTGCGATGAGATCAAAAACTCCATCCAAGATAAGTTCCCAGAAGTTCCATTGCTCACGTATTTCCCCGTGAAATTAACAAAGAAATAACTGGGAAAGAAGGGACGTTTTGAGTGAAATTTCACGTAACTCATACTTGGGGACTTCATGACAGTTTTTATTAAGGCTCGCCGTGAAAACGAAAACAGTTGGTGGGAAGTTTTCGAGTTTCGGTTGCTTGGATGGCAGCACATCTCCCATTAACCTTCAGATGAGAGATAAGTGATTTTAGTTCCACACACTTGTACGTTCAGTTTTGTAATTTTAACTTGAGTGAAAAGCTTTTAGTTGCACTTGCTACTAGTTTAACTTTTGTTACTAGCATTTAAAGTGGTGGTAATAAGGGTAAGAATTTCTCGATGTTCATATGAACTATTGGATTTGGATGCATTGTCCTTAAAATTCTAACAAATTTTGACAGTTTGGCAAATTGAACTTGAATTTCTTTTATTCATATTAACCTCGGGTGAGACATTTTAAGTAATTTTAGTTTCATACATTTGTATGTTGAATTTCATAATTTTAAGTTGATTTAAAAACTATTAGTGGTACTTTTTCTAGAGAAACTTTTGTTAGAAATTTTTTAATGTGGTGACAATTAATGGTAGGAGTTGATCGATGTTTATACAAACTATTGGATTACAAATGTGGACATTTTGGCCAGGTAAATGTGAATTTGATTACTCATATTAACCATTGGTGTGACGTGCTAAATGATTCCAGACACATACATTTGTACGCTGAGTTTCACAATTATAATTTGAGTGAAAACTATTAATATGGATTCCTCTACTGATATAACTTTAGTTACTGACTATGTAATGCGGTGGTAATTATGGTAAGAATTCATTGGTGTTCATAAGAACTATCGGATTTTGGTGCATTGTCCTTAATTTTTTTAATGTGGATATTTGGGTAAGTTAAACGTGAATTTCTTTTGTACATATTGACTTCTAGGGGTTTGTGCTTAGAGAAACATGCTAAGATATTTAATTTCATATACTTGTACATAGGATTTTTTAATTTCGAGTGACAAACTGTTTTATCCCCTGATGAGTTCACATGCATATATCCCTTTTGTAACTCCCTGCATGACGTATAACCGGTTTTGATCTTGGCCAAAAGAATCTCCCTTAGGATTCTTTCAGCCAACAGATGTGGGCATTATGTGTGTTCAGTGTAAAAAGTAATACTCGGAAATTTCGTGGTACTGGGAAGGTTAGGACTGTTAGAAGTCATGTAAGGAAGACTGAAGGTTGCAAAACGGCTACATGTGGGGAACCCCTATATGAAGGTTAATGCAAGTTGATTTATACGAATCAAATTCGTCACGAAAATTTTGGAATTATCTTTTTCTTGCATACTATTCTTAGAGATACAGGAACACTATTAATTTTAAATGCTACAACCTCAAAGTTAAACAGCTTGTGGAAATTTGCATAATCGAGGATCGAGGCATACGTAAGAAAATGGGTGCATATTCAAGTTTTGGAGTCTTGGTGTCAGAGGCTCTAATATAGGAATGGGTTTTGCTACCACAGGAATTCATCCTCAATCTCATTCTTTTGTATGCAAACGCTGTGCAAAACTTGCATCTGTATTAGAGGTGGAGAACATACAGCATACAAATAACCACCTCCGCTCTTTTTAAAAGTTTTTAGTTACCCATCTGTCTCATGGCACCCAGTGCAATGTCACCGCTTCAGTTCAAAAACTATTTTCCTGCTTGCCTAGTTCTTGTTATCACTTCGGTATTACTCATCGGTTAAGTAATTCACGTTGGCTTAGTGTCGAAGTTTGGAGAGTGGGGTGCCAGCTCAGGTGTTGTCCTCGGATCCTTCCATTTGGGGTTGTTCCCGGATCGTCTCCAATTGCCCTTTGTCTTGCTCCAGTGCCACGTTATTAATTACACCTCTCCAAGTAGTTTCTATGGAATATCTCGTCGAACAAATCGACCACAGTGTTACCTTTTATTCTACCCGCTTTTAATCTCTCGACATTATTCTTATCCATTTATTATTCCGAAAATGAAACTCCTGGTAGACTGCAATTGAGAGAGTCAGTACTCCTTCTTGCTTCACTTGTTTTTATTTCTCCCTTATCAACCATCCCACCTCCTTCAATAAGTCATCATCCTACTTATCATTTTATCACCTTCGTTTATTTACAAAATACATAATTTAATCGTCCTGTTATGCCTCTACTTTTACCCGCTCATCGTAATCTGACCGTGGTTAAATCACGAGGTGCTGTTATCTGATCTTTCCCTTCGGGATTGATCCAGACTGTCGCCAATAGCCCGTTGTATTCCTGTGGAGTTAATTCAACTACCTGCCAGTATCGGTTCTGTAACTCTCTACGTATATTTTGCATCATTTTCCCACACCCTGGCTACTTCGGTGCAAAGTAGCAACTAAATATCTTACGCTTCCTTAAGTTTTTCAGCCAGTGTAGTTCTCTACATTTTGTATTCCATGTTTGTGTTTATAGAAAAGAATAAATCAATTGCAAACGTCTCGCGAAATCTTCTCCATTAATTGGTCTATTAATTCTCCATAAACTGTCAAGTGATGCAAGCTTTTTGGAGAAATTATCTACAGTTAAAACATGAAAAGAAAACAAATTAAAAGAAAGAACCCCCAAAAGTCTATCGACACAAATCCTCCTTTGTAAGTGGTTTGTTTTTCAAATCTTTACGTCCCAACTCAGGAAAATACAAAATATCTGAAACACGACGAGCCTCACATGCAGCGAGATTTTTGACACAACCCGATAAGAAGTGAAGGACGTGTCTGCATAAGTAAGAGCAAGGCATTTTGTTCCCAAATGACGCTTCCAGAACAAAAGAAAGAGCAAGTTTAAAATAACTACTTACCAATATCAGTTCAGCAACTGTACGTACCTTTTATACAATCTTCCCATACCCTGATCACAGTTCACTACAAAATAGCAACTGAAAATCTTACTGTTCCTGAAATTTTTTAACCAGTATTTCTCTACACATTTTGTATTCCATGTTTATTTTCATAGCAAATCAATCAATTATAAACATTTTGTGACGTCATCTCTAGCACTATCAAATTGGTTACGTGACTCTATACTGTCAAGTGACGCATACTTTTTGTAGAAATTATCTTCAGGTAGATCATGAAAAGAAAACAGATTAAAAGAAAGAACAACCATAAAAGTCGAGCAACACAAATCCTCCTTTATAAGTGGTTTGTCGTTCAAATCTTTGCGTCCGAAGTAATCCTTTCAGGACAATACAAAATATCTGAAACACGACGAGCCTCACTCGCAGCGAAGGTTTTTACAGAATTCGATAAGAGGTGAAGGACGTGCCTCCATAAGTAAGAGCTAAGCGTTTTGTTTCCAAATGACGCTTCGAGAGCTAAAGAAAGAACAAGATAAGTTTAAAATAACTGGAGCGAATGAATAAAGAACAGAACGGTTAGTTTTCTATTCCCCTACCGTGTTCTAAATAGAATTTCAAGAGTTGTTGGACTCGGGTAATAAAGTGATTTTAGACCCAATGTCCAATACATTCGATTCGATTTGGGAGAAGTTACTTTGTTCTTCGAAATGGGAGCTTCTTTTAGGCTTAAAAAGTAATCGTGTTACTGAGTTAAACTTAGTTTGCTGTATTGTGACTGTTTGCGATACGTACTGCATATATTAGCAAGCGATGTGGTGCAGAGTTACTAAGCTATATTTAGTAATTCCCATTGTAAATGTTTGCGATAAGTATTGCATACATTGACAAACCATTTGGTAAGGCATTACTGTCACATTTAATTTGATATATTGTAAGTTTTGGGATACAATCTGAATATATATTGAGATAAGCGATCTAGTGAGGCATTACTACATTATATTTAGTTGCTCTACTGTAATTATTTGCCATATTACTTCGACAATAGATCAAATACAAATATTTACAACACGAATTTCATATATTACTTACTTACTGTACCCTCGTCCCTCTGACCCACCAGAGGTTTAGAATTTTCATTGGAGGGACGGGAGAGAGAAAACGAGACAAAAAAAATATCACATATAATATACAATTGCACAAACGAAACAATAGGCATCCATAATCAAAGATTAAGGTTGGAACACAACAGCAAAAACATGAACAGAATACAAAGAAATTACACAACACACACAATTAAACATGAGGAACAGAATTCGGAGGGCCGAAAGGAGACACACAGGGCGACGTGATTATTTTATTCGTCGTTTCACAAAATTTATGCCATGAATGTTTACATATGATATATTGCATATATTGACAAGCAATGTGCCAAGGCGTTATTAGTGTATTCAGTTTGCATTATTGTAATGTTTCGGATAAGTATTGCCATTTATGTCACCACCATTAAGTTTAACAAAGATTCTCCACATTGAAACTAATTAAAAAAATTGTTGAAGCAGTTCCGAGATACTTGAACCTTCAAATACGGAAATAAGTTCTTAAATGTTGAACCTTTACTAATAACTTGTGGCCATCCCAAAGCCTCGTACGAAATATTTTTAGTTTAGGGACAATGTATTGCTAACGATTCGGGTTTTTTTACGTCTAATCATATTTTCGTGTTCGTTCATATTTTACTTCTTGTGCTGATTTTTCAGATTCCTCATTGTCTTCTGTAAACAGACTTCTGGAGAACTTTCGGTGCTAAGACTGATGAAGACATTCGAGGTCTTCCGTATAGTTTTAGCAATATAGGTAGGGTATAGCCCAAATCAATCCTATTTAAACTAAGTGGCAAAATTGGCGAATATATTCCATAAGGGTATATTTTATATTGTTTTTATCCAGTTGCAGCAAGATTTTTGCAATATTTTATACGATCAATTTTCAAAACTGGGACACCCAATTCACTATTTTCAAGTAAAAATGGATCTTTTTAAATATTATAATATGAAAATTTTGGAGATCCATATCCATAAGCAAAACTGAATCCAATTGTATAGCTATCGAACCGTATTGAAACGATTGTTATAAATAAATTCATAGAATATTATATTTGATTGAATTCTACAGCTCCTACAGGAAAACTTATATTATTCCGATACAACTTATTGCATCTCTGATTGAAGTTTCGTTTTCGTTTCCTTTCGAACAGAAGCAGAAAACCAAACAACCTCAAAACGAGACTTCCCCTTTGATATTCCATTTTCTCCAAAAGCAGGGAAAAGAAACATTAATAAAGTATTCCGAAACTTGGAAAAGAAAATTTCATTGCATACTCCCTCAACGTATTACAAAATAAACCAAATCCAGGAAAAGTTCAGATACATTCCACCGACATCGCCCGCGGTCGCAGTGAATGCGATCGGAGAATTTATTTTTTATTCGTACCTTCTTTTTTATTACATGGCATCGCAAGAAAAAACAATGTAAGATTGGGAACCCAAACTTTATTTTGAAGATTCGGCGCGTGAGAGTTAGTCTGTATTATTCATGGTGAAACATTTCGGTAAATAAATTTCTAGTTTTTTCCTCGCGCAGATTTGATGCGATTTTGTTCTTTGCAAAAGCAGGACCGGAGTTGGAGTGCATCATCTGAAGTGAAGTAAAGTAGGTTTGAAGATATTAAGAACCTTCTGAGGAGGAAATTGGTGCAGCAGGAAGCAACTCATGCTACCGCTTTTCAGCTGTTGTTGGGTATTCCTGGGAGCTGAAATGTAAAGTATTTGAAAGTTGATGAGGAAAGAAGTAGAAGTGAGGAAACAAAACAAATTTGACACGTTTTGCCCCTGTTTTAACCCTCTAGGTGGTTGTCTCAACGAAGTATTTTGTCATTAGTAAAACTGACCAGACCTTAATGGACGAGATAGAACGCCATTTGAAAAAAATGACACAATTTCGATCTCGCCATCATAAAAAATTGGCAATATCTTGACGAGATATATCGTCATTAGTAAGATTAGGCAGATCTTAATGGACGATATATCTCGTCGAAACCATTTGGAGGGTTAAGTTACCATACCTTTCATTTTACATACATACATAGGTGCTAGTAGACTCGTGCATAATATCTGCCCTACTTTCTAAACTACATATGAGAAGGATTTCCAAAGTAAACAAACAAACCAGACTGTGCGAAGATTTCATTGTCCAAAAGCTCTCTCATTATACATATTGTGGTTACCTTAAAATGTTGTTTATCACCGTTTTGTCGGAGTTTGTCGTTTAATCTGTCATTGACCAATCAACTATCATATAGCAATCATGAATTTATTCTTTGGAATTTTTGCAGGCGAAGAACTAAAGTTGTATTAAAATAGCAAGCTAACTGGTGTCACGTTCAGAATACGTACAGGAAACACGTTTAGAGAAGCAGAAACACTATCGATCTTTATATTCAGCTGTACATACGAGTACTACAGCCCGTTATATTTAACTATATTTATATTGATAGAAAATGTCTTTCACATGTGTGGATAGATTTTGCCACAATCATGAATCAAGATGGGAAAGAAAACCAACGTCTCAGTTGTAAATAATGCAAGTGTCGTTTTCTTACAAGTGAAACACCCTAAGACCAACTTTTCGAGACACTAGTTTTTTAATTTCTCTAGACCAGAACCTGGTGATTTTAGACTGGTAAAGTCCACTAAGGCAATTTTTGCATGGAGGAGGGAACGATAGTCCAGTTGATAGTCACCGAATAGCAATACGATGGTTGCTAATTCGAAACTCCATCCGACCAAAGACTATTTTGTATACGAGGACAGTTAAATCTTCCGTGGCCTCAAATGTCCTCATGTTGGCGTGGTGAGGAAGTTTAGGGAGTGGGATACCAGCTCGGGTGCTGTTCTCGTCACCGACGGTGCTTCAAAATTACGAGAAGTAGTCCCTTCGGAATTGATCCTGGACCGCCACCAATTTCCCGTTGTGTAACTTCAGTGCGACGTTAATTACCTACCTACCTGCTGATTTTTTAGAGTTTAGAAGCTCTTTTGTAAATAGGCTTAAATCGATGAAGGATTTGACTTGGGTCATATCAAATCATAAATCCCACACATATCTGTGTGTTTATGGTCCTTACTCTCACATAACGTATTTCAATCCATTTATAATGAAAATAAGCAGAAATACGCACTTTTCATACACTCAAATGAAATAAAATTAATAAAAGTATAGAGGGCATAATTTCGTTTCAGGCTTTAATTCTTAAGTGCAAGGAAAAAACGTGCCCACCTCTGGTCTGATCTTATATCCAGAAACACAAGTGTCCCTTTGTAGGAGGAACTTTGTCTTCGTTTGTTATGCATGTTCATTTTCAAACTACGAATTCGAAACCACTCATCGCATTTGACTTTAATCCAATGAAAAAGTTATTTTGCGTCGATAGATTTGATTCGCAGAGGAATAAAGTGATCCTTGATCTAGACTATGCCAAACTATGAATAGGAAAGAGGTCTTTTTTCACGCTTACAGATTTTGTATAATGTTCCTTTGGAACACAATTTACCTCCATTTATCCTAAAATACATCCTCCTATATTGCACTGAACTCAAAATATTTTGGGGATTTTACCATTTTTCAAGTGCCTGAATGATTATTATAAATTTTTAAATTTTAAATGAAAGATATCCTTCACTGTGTGATTGTCACCAATAGCCCGTTGTGTTACTCCAGTGTGACATAAATTCAACAACCTATCTGCCTACACTGTGTGGCATAGGTTTGAAGAACACCCAAAATATAAGTTCTGAGGAGAGGCTTTAAGATAATCTATACATCGTCAAGTAAACGAAGAGAATCTTGAAAAAACAATAATTTTCATTGAAATTTCACGTAATTATAGTTTGTAAAACTTATGAGCTTATGGCGAATATTAACACTCATCGAAACTAAAAGTGGAAAGGATCCAAAAATATTGATGCTTGTAACTTAAATACGACGAAGCTTATTTCATTGAATTTATACATTTATTATCATTAAATTATTGATTTTGAAAGTTTTTTACTTCCGCTTTCAAACTCTTGAAATGTGTTTCCAAAAACATAATAATTTATTTAAAGAGAATCACTAACCTTTTGAATCAGTATTATGTAAAATATAGATGTTAATTTCTGGAGAGATTTATTTGTGTTCCTAAAGTTTTTATATTACAAGAGTTCAGAGAAATTGTGTAAGTATAAAGTTTTTTAATGCAATTATTCTTTTCGAATGTCATTCTCTCGGAGTGTAGGGATAAGTGGTTTAAAAGTGTAAATAAAATTGAAATGCACATCTCTTTTAATCATACCTTTTGTAAAATAATTGACTCTTGGTTATTACGCATCATAAATAAATTGAAAAAATTATCTAAAAGTCATTCAGAGTGATTTAGAATTTTTCCTGGCCAAACTTTAAAGAGTGCTAGAGTATACTAAAATAAATATATTTTGTCGACAAAATGTGTCCGAAACTGTTGTGCTTACGTGCCAGAGTGCGATGCTTGGAGGGTTTGCAAATCCTTCTTTCAAAAACTTATTTATTCGTACTTATTTATTCTTTTGCATGTGATGGATCATTTCATGATTTCCGAGATGGCTGAAATGCATCTACCGCACGGGGCTGCCAGTGGAAATTGAAGAACTTCTCAAAGATTGTGCCCATTAGACAAGTGTTATCTAACATTTGAGCGTTTGTACCTCATCTGTGTGAAACCGAAGCATTTTCACCAGCAGGTGCGATGCAAGTCTGCAGAGAAGTTCAAGCTCTTTTTAAATGCAAGACATTCTACGCGAGTTTGTGAGAATCCATGCACAAGCAGTTTGGATGCTTCATGTAGCCTAGGTGTAGGCTAATCCATCGTGTAGAGCGTTTTGCACTAGGAGCAATTGCATCTCGTCCATTGACCTTGAAATCTTCCCCAATAAGCGAGTGCCGCATCCTCAGCTGCGTGAAACCCGAGCATATTTCGTCAGCAGGCATGATGAGGGTAGGCCGTGAAGTTCAAGCACTCGACAAAGAGAAGACATTCTACTCGAGATTGCGAGAATCCAGACACAAGCAACCGAGATTTTGCAAGTGACCTAGCTATGGGCTCATCCATCGAATTCAGGGTTTATCACAAGCAGCAATTACATCCCGTCTATTTACCGAGTCCATTTTTCTCTGCTCTCTCGAAGAAGTCGCCTATTGTTTTCTACACCAGACTTTACAATATTCGTGCTCTTCGCTGATGAAGCCTATGTTATACGTTAGGGAATGTTTAATGCACACAATAGTCATGTTTGGGCACACGCCAATCCACACTCTTACCAGCAACGATTCTCGGTGAATGGTTGGGCGGTATTAGCACCTATTCGTAGCAGTTGCGGTCATACACTGAAGAGCCAAAACATTATGACCACCTACTCAATAACGCGTTGCGCCTCCTTTGGCCTGCAAAACAGCTGCAACTCGCCTGGGCATAGATGTCACAGGTTCTTGGTACATGACTGGAGACAGGTTGTACCACAAATGTCTAAGCAGCGGTCACGCAAAGTCGAGATATTCGGACATGGTGGTGTTTGAGCTCTGAGCTGCCGCTCCATGACATCCCAAATGTGCTCTATCTGATCAATATCCGGCGAGTTAGGTGGCCAGGACATTAAGTGGAATTCATCAGTATGCTCCTCGAACCATTCCAACACAATCCGAACCTTGTGACATGGGGCGTTGTCCTGCTGGAAGATTCCATTTCCAGTTGGGAAGACAGACGCCATGTAAGGGTGCAACTGATCCGCAATGATGTTCAGATAATTCGCAGCGTTCATGGTCTGTTCTACCACAACTACGGGTCCCAGAGTCGTCCATGAGAACGTCCCCCAAAGCATAATACCGCCACCACCAGCCTGTGTATGACCTGCTGTACAAGAGGGGAGCAACTGTTCGCCTGGCAGACGGCGTACCCTGACACGACCATCGACGTGATGAATGAGAAATCAGGATTCATCTGACCAGCAACTCTCTTCCATTCATCCATGGTCCAGTCTCGATGTTCCCGGGCCCACTGTAGGCGTAGTTGACGATGACGCTTGGTCAACAGAGGCACACGAGTGTGACGTCTGCTGCACAGTCCCATATCCAACAGTGTCCGCTGAACTGTGTTCCGAAACACTTGCGCTTGGACCTGCATTATATTGGGCTGTCAGCTGAGCCACTGTCTCGCGCCGATTTTGCATTACCAAGCGGGACAGTCTCCGACGTCCTTTTTCTTTGATGACGCGTGGATGACCAACACCTTGGCGTCTACTGCTGGTGTCACTGTCATTTATCCACTTTGCATGAATACTAAGAACGGCAGATCGTGAACACCCTACCAGTCGTGCAGTTTCGGTGATACTCGTTCCGAGTCTTCGAGCCATTACGATCTGCCCTCTATCAAATTCGCTTAGATCAGCAGCCTTTCTCATCACTCGCAAAAGTAAGTGCAAGAATGATTACTTACCTTCTCCAGCAGGGGTTAAATACCATTCTCACTTAATCACGTGCCCTCCACATCATCCAGACGAGTTCATTGAAAAATGTGGGGGTGGTCATAATGTTTTGGCTCGTCAGTGTATATTCTTTGAAAAAAATTTTATTTGAGAAACTTTAACACACTGTAAAGCTTGGCAAGGAATTTTCCAATAACTTGTATGTTATTCACCCTGCAATTTATTCTATAAATATAATGTAAAAGTGAGCAATGATATTTATTATCCGTTTAGCTTGAGATACATTTTCCCCAGTTTCTTTAGAACCAGGAACTAAATTGAATTTAGATGTAAGTATATATACTTTTATGTGTACATTTTAAAAAATTTTCAAACTTACTTTCATATTGTCTAATTCCTCTTTCTAAAAGCGAATTTTAATGAATAGTTTAAGTTTTTTCAACTTTTTGCTCTTTTTCTATAACAATTATGAGCGACCTTTCAAAGAACTTTTCGTCTCTTAGCTTATACTTTTCTTTTCTTCACGCAGTTCAGAAGTTACACCTCTGGGTCTTAATTCACAATTCAGTTCATAATGTATTTGTATGATGTCTTTTTAAATCAGCCCTTTTAAGTTTTTACTACTAGGTCCACGGTTGTTTCGTTTGAATCCGACATGCATACGATAATAATAAAAATACACTTTTAGATCAATCTTAAAATAAAGTTTGCAATAAATAAATGATCCCCTAATGTAAGGAAAGATGAAAGATAATTTATTTATTCTTGATTCTCATAGTGGGAGAAAAAACCTCATTTATGAATACGAAGACACTTTTTCGTATCGATGCCCTAAATCATGACAAAGTTGGAACCCTTTCATGGACTTAGACACTCATTAATGGAAATTTTTTCAGAGATTAAATGATAATTTTAATGTGATGATAAATACAACATTAAGATTGTAATATGTTTAAAAGATATATAAAACTATGAAAATGCTTATTATTTTGTAATAGAACCTACTAGTCAATCTTTAAATAGATGTACAGTAAAAAAATGTTTTTGTCAGTTACCGAGTTCTTGCTCTAAGCAGGCCATATATTTTATTTTACATTGAGAAGCAAGAAATAAATGAACAGTATTAAATTAACGCGAAATGTGGAGACATAATATCATCACATATTTTGACTGCATAACAATTCAATTATTAATATTGCAAAGTAAACCAGAAATGAAAGCAGTATTTCCACTTTCAAACACCATTATTTGCTCTCGCAGTAGAAGTTCATCGGAATATTACACTCTTACTATAACACTTTATATTTATTTCTAAAAATATAATTTCCTGGAAAAGACAAGCAAAATGTCTAAAGATTGGAATCCTGAACTTTATAGCGAAACTAACATCAAAATAAAATCTGCAGTTTTATCCAGTATGTATCCAGTACAAGAGAAATCAAGTGGGAAAAATACTTTTCAAGATATTTTAACCATCTGGGAACCTTCTGAGATTGGGAACTCACTAATATTTTAGATTTGCTTCATGCTTTTCATTTAGATTTATTTTCTTGTAGCTGGAAATATGTACTGAAAACAGACGGGTCCTTTATTATAAAGGGTATAAGCGTAAAGAATATTTTCAATCTCACGTAAGGAAGTAAAATTTAATAATTCCCTCTGAAAGATACAATTCAAGTGAAAGATGCAACGCATGAAAAGATTTCACACGCTTGTAAGTGTTTACGGCCCTTCAAATGTGGCTTAAATTAATATTCCAGCTGTCGGTTTGAATCAAAAATTTATATTACTTGTTCCTTAACACAAATATATGTCCTTCGCTGTTACAAATGCGGTTGTTTTCTTCACAGACTTTCAATAAATTTTATTTTGAAATTTTTTATTTCGTTCCTTCATTTATATTTCGCTGGTCTACATTAAAGCATCAATTAGGATTAAGGTCTCCGCCAGACTCAACATTAAAAATAATGCACTTTTTTACTTTTATTTGTTACTTTAAAAGTCCGGTATTGCGACCTTGAGCCAGTAATTAGTCGCCAACACAACCGTCCCAACTTCTCAGTCCGATTCCTTGATGGCATGCGTGTTAGAAGCTCGAATGAACACGTTGGCCCAAAAGTCACTAGACCATTTAAAAATAGAATAACTCTTTTATGTATTAAAAATTCACATTTATTCTTTTATAAAAAATAAATATTCTTGGAAATTATTTTTGATTAGTTTTGTAGATTATGTCCTTCGATGACCACCATTTTGTTCTTGACAGTGGCAGTCTCTTTCTAAAGTGTGCTCCATCACCTCTCGTAATGTTTCTTGCCTTATTCCTTCAATTTCTTCAAGGATGTTGGCCTTCAATTGCCGAATGGTCCGAGGTTTGTTACGGTATACTCTTTCTTTTAGATTCCCCAACAGAAAAAAGTCTGGAGCCGTAATGTCAGGTGAGCGTGGAGGCCAATTGAATTCAGTTTCGCGAAATTATCCGCAGTCTAAAAATTTGCCTTAGGAGCTCCATCGTCGGACGCGCTGTATGGGAAGTAGCCCCATCTTTTTGCCACCATACCTCTGGTGTGTTCTCAACTGAAGGACGCACGAAATGACGAATGTAAGCTCTTTGGGTTAGCACAATTGACCGTTTATTTTGTGGATAAAATGTTTGCTATTTTTACTCATAGCTCTGTCGTGAATTTCTCCATAACTATTCTGCAAGGATTACATATAAATAATCTGAAAAAATTAATAGCAAAAAGTTATTATATTTTAAAATGGTCCAGTGATTTTTGGGCCCCCCTGTGTAAGTGAAGGGGTGGAGAGGAAGGCAATCCTCAGGACAAGCACACTTCGTTTTCATAACAAGCTTCAATAACAGGTTTGTAACTTTTGTAACAAAATGTACAACATACAGACATCGATAATCAATCTATTTCCACCACAATAACAGCTTTCTCTAACTCTTTTTATTGCCAAAAAAATCAAATAAAATAGTACAAATTCATGCACATTTCAGGTTTTTATTTCATACTTTAAACATCCCATACTTTGACCCTGAACCAGTTACTAGCCTTCAACACAGAATCCTCGGTCCGATTCATTGATTTCATCCTTGTTAGAAGTCCCGGTGAATCAGTGAAGCTGGAGGGAGAAAAAGGCAGTCCTCCAGAGAGGCATAACTAACTATTCTCCGCTACTTACTCTACGGAATCGAGTCGATGCGCTGTTGTCTTATCAAATAGAAAAATATGGATAAGGAAAATAAGTTCTTCCGTAGGAGCATCGGGCGAAAGGAGAAAATCCAATAGCGCGAACGTGGCTGTTGTTAGATGGAGTTATGTCCAAATTTCGGATGTCATCTATTGATCATAAATAGAACGCAGCTTCTACTTATTATTGGATGCTACATGGACAGACTTTGGATGTAGATATATTTTGTTTGCGATTCTACATGAGACAACTTTGAGCCCACTAGTGATAAGGGAAGCTTGTTTTAAATTCGTTGGTGCAACAATGGAGGTAATGCGAATTGTCTCTCAAGTGACTCAATTGAGCCACATATTGCAATTTCCAAACGTTGTTGAAGGTAATCCAGAGGATAAAATCATCCAAACGTCACTTTTGAGATATTTTTTTTGTGTTTGTTAAGTAGGGACTTTTTTCAAGCTTAAAATCGTTACTGTTATTTGTAGCTGTTCAGAATGTAGATATTTTTGAAAATATTTTAATGGATGTTAACATTCACAGCCTCTCTTTTAAGGGCTGATTTCTTAAAAGTGATTTTTTTAGTCTCTTAACGTAACTTTTTAAAAACTATCCAAGGAGATAAACTCTTCAAGTTTTTATGAAATAATCGTAGGATTTAATGCATGTTTTAACCAAAGCTTATATGGGTATTTAAATTTTCAGAGTGGGCATAATAATTATGTGCTCTAAGCAACTTTTAATTATTAAAGATAAGTTGCTTTTAGAATCCGATTGTATAATCAGTTGGGCCAAACCTAAACGAATTTGGTGTAAATGCTATTTAAATCACGGAGTTCGTTTTGATTACTAAAAACGTTTGCATTTTCGCCGCTAGGGGAAAAATCGGTCATGCAAGTAGCATTTGAAGATCTTCGGCAACACTAAACTTAATAACTAATCCAATTTCGATTAAAAATAAAGCATTTAGTTACCAAGAAACAATCAATGATATACCGTATAGTAGCAAATTCTATAGACATAAAGAAAGTGTTAATGTTCTATTAGCACAAACTCTGAGACTAATAAGCGCGTGGTAAGTTATCAGTATCACCAATTCAACATGCATTGGTTGTAGTGGGGACCTATACAAAGTTAGACCAGCTGGCATCACATTTCAATAGACATTTATTGAGTGTTAATGTTCTGTTAAGCTAACCTCTGGAACTAATAAGCTTATAATAACTTATTTCTGTCAATTTAATTAACATTCATTGGTGGTAATGGGAATCCATACTAGCAGAGTTGAGTTGGCAATATATTTCAATACATACTTATTGCGAGTTTATATTGTGTTAACCTAACCTCTGAGATTAAATCTCAGATACTAACTCATCCATTTTCAACAACTTAGCATTCATTGGCGGTAATGAGAACCCATTCAAGGATAGTTCAGATGGTAACACATTCCAATAGACTTGTCGAGTGTTAATATTCTGTTAGCTCAACTTAACTTCTGGAACTACTATGCGCCTGATAACTCGTCAATTTCGAGCAGTATGACACTTATGTGTCATCCCATTCTAACACTAGGATCAATCATAAAATTACTTGCAATTCACAATTGTTCCTGAAAACGATTGATTGTGGAAAACGACTGTTCAATACTCGAGTATTACTTAAATATTTAACCCTAATATCAATACATTTTGTCTGTTGCAATTGCAAAATAAATAATTTTGAAGAATTATACAACAAAAGAAAATTAGTTGTACTAATCCCAACACAAATAACTTTCAAAATAATACTTTAAGGACCATATTTCCATATTCATTCGATTGAACAGACGAACATTAGGTCACTCATCTTCATTCAAAACATCTAAAAAAGTTCCAGTTCTCAGATGATTTAAGGAAAGTTTCATGTGCGTAATTTGATTTAGGCAAGCAGATAGTTAATTAACGTCACACTGGAGCAACACAACGGGCTAATGAAATTACGCTTCATATTTTTATTAATTTTATTTCATTTGGAGGTTTGAAATGTGATTAGCAATGCTTATTTTCCTTATAAATGGACTTAAATACTTTATGTGAGAGTAAGGACAGTACCACCAATAGATATATGTGGGATTTATGACTTAATATATGACTTGGGACCACTGATGGTCCCAAATCAAATCCCACATCGATTAGAGCCTACTTAAAAAAGGGTTTCCAAACTCCTCAAAAAGTCAACAGGTAGGTAATTAACGTCGCAAAAGCAGCACAACGGGCTATAGGTGACCGTCCAGAATCAATCCCGAAGGGAAAGATCGCCTCGTAATTTTGAACCACGGTTAGATGACGAGAACGACACTTGAGCTGGCACCCCACTCTCCAAAATTCCACACCACGCCAACGTGAGGACATTTGAAGCCATGATTTAACGTGCACCAGACACGACGGTCTTTGACGAGTTTTGAACTCACAGCCATCTAGTTGTTAATCCGATGCTCATCAAACTGGGTTCCCCGTGTTTAATTTGAAGCGCAATTTTATTATTCTTTCCTTTTTAGGTTTTTTGAATACAATGAATGCACGATTTTACAGGTTTTTGAAACACTTGAGTTATAATGTCCACTGCATCAAAAAATATTTTCTATTCCTGTTCATACACTGAACGTTTGATAAATATAAGTATTCCTCTGTTTGGTTTGTCGTTCTACGGTCATCTTTTACTAACACGAGTGCTAATGGGACCTACGAGTGCTTCCTGGAAACTCGCCTGACCATTAGATGGCGCTCACGGCGGACGTTTTATTGAGTTTATTTGATGTAAGGGACTCCCTCGAGTCGCTTTGTCACATCTTCCTAGACTCAGGCCCTGTGAGACGTGGAAATCGTATTTATAATCGCATCCTTTAATTTTCATCTTCGCTTTTTAATTATATCCTAATAAATAGATTTAATCCTTTCAGGGAAACTGGGACATCTGATATCCTATCATTTCTAAAGGGGTTAATGATAGTGTGTATAAATTACCTAGGGATTATTGCATAGCATGTTACTTCGGTCAACTAAAAAGTACTTCATCGATGAGATTCGTTGCAGTGCTATATACAAAGGAATATCAAAAAGTAAGGTGAATTTTTGATTAACAGAAAAACGTGCAGAGAAAAATATATGAAAATTTATTATGTTTGACAAATCGTATCACACTATCATTCGACAAAGGAACCATAGTGGTCTAAGTATTTATTCTAACGTGGCAGCCAATCATCCATGCCCTTTTCAAAGAAATCTTGCTCCAGGTTCCCTAACCAGGTAAGAGAGTGGGGTGCCAGCTCAGGTGTTGCCTCGTCATCTGACCATGGT
The DNA here is from genome assembly GCA_933210815.1 of Meta bourneti. NCBI lineage: Eukaryota > Metazoa > Arthropoda > Arachnida > Araneae > Tetragnathidae > Meta > Meta bourneti. Next base: position 6,038,423 of record OW119922.1, read on the forward strand.
TCAAAATTACGTGGTGTTGTCCTCGGATCTTTCCCTTTGGGATTGATCCCGGACCGTCACCAATAGCCCATTGTGTTGCTCCAGTGTGACGTTAATTGAAATACCCCCCCCCCTAACCAGGTAAGTGTTGTGCCTCTTCCAGTGTATGGAAACGCTGCCCACGGAGGGCAGCGTTCCATAGGGGCCAAACAAATGGTAATCCAAAATGGTAATACTGCTCACTGAACCCTATGAGCTATTCAATGCATTTGCAATATCATGCAACCTCACTCTTCTGTCTTCACGAATCATGGCATCGATGACAGCCACTTTCGTGTCGTTACACCACACATACACTTGTTTCTGCGACATAACACTCTCTCCATAGACTTCCAACAATTATCGATGAATATTACATGTTTTTTCCCCTTGGCCCATAAAAAGCGAATGACACCTCCTCCTTGGAGTAATGCTCAAGTCGATGCGCCATCTTTGATTTGCTCTAAGCACCAGACGGGTTGACATAGAAGTTTCTACAAGGCGTCACATTTCTATCACCTTGGTACTTGCAACATATAAAAAAATTAATTAGCTACACAAAAAACTCTGAATTTTAGAGACAAATTCACCTTACTTTTTGATATATCCTTGTATATTATTCTATTCTAAGTTAATTATTGTAGCGGTAGATAAGTATTTTTCATAATGTTGTTATTACTGAAAGTTATTCATTCAGATTATTCAGTTATGAATAGTTCTCACTATTCATAACTGAAATGAATAGTGAGAACTGTGTAAATCATGTCTGTTTAGCTTGTCCTATGGCTGTTGGTTGCAACATAAATGAACATTAGACGGAGATATAGGTGGTTCATGCTTGAAAATCACATACTTTTCCTTAAAAATATTAATTTCAACAATCCAGTCATTATTAGAAGTAAAATCATTGTACTGTCATAATTTATTCCCAAATTATCTGATTAGATATAAAGTGGAAGCGGGTGGGAGAAAAGCCAACTCAAGTCAACAATAACAATGAATTTAATAAACTAAAAAGTCATACATGTGCCGTGGATGAATCCAAGGCGAGTAGTGTTCGCATTATTGGAGCCGAAATGGAATAAATATCTGCGCAAATCCACGCCTTCCCTTTTTAAGTACAAAACGTTTAGACCAGCCAGCTAATGTTTACTTTATTTGTGATGAATTGTTTTTACCTGCTCTTCCTTCATTGAGCCAGCCGACGTCTTCATATGGCTACATAGCCATCCATATATGAAAACATTTTAGCTGATGAGTATTTTGAGGAATTTATAAAATGTAATTTGTCAAAGGTGTTAAAAGAAATGACTTAATTGCATATTAGTGTTTCTATTTTAATGGAATTAGTATTATTGGAGGCCCTACAACAAAGGCATAAATTAGTACTTCAAAATGTCCTCAAAATTTAACACTTTATCTGTGGCGTATCGTGACAAGAGTGGTGAATTTAGTTATGGCTCAAAAATATATCTTTTAGTTTATCTGCAGACAAATTGGAAAAATTAATGGTGGCTCAGTAATTTTATTATTTTACCAAATTCTGAAAGAAATTCTTTAAAATATTTAGAATAAGGAAATGTTCTCACAGTTTTATGCAATGTCCGATGCATCAAAGGAAACATTGTCTTGATGTCTATCTTCTGACCAGGACAAAACGATTAATTAGCACGGAACCCAGCATGTACTACCTTTTATGATGCGTGGTAATTACAAAATGGTAACACTATTTATGACAAGGGTCGCGGTAGCCCAGTTGATAGTCACGGATTAGCAACCGAAGGGTTGCGAGTTCGTAACTCTATCCAACCAAAGACCTTCATGCACGTGGGGATTGGTGCACGCACTGTCGTGGTCTCCAATCTGCTCACGTTGGCGTGATGTGGTATTATGGAGAGTGAAGTGCCAGCTCAAGTCAACTCCAAGTGATGTTGACCTCTTCATCTGACCGTGTTCAGAATTACAAATTGCTGTCTTCGGATTCTTAACTTCGGGATTGATCTCTGACCATTGCTGCGTTACTCCATTGCAAAGTAAATCCAAATACAGTGGTACCTTGAGATACGAGTTTAATTCTTACCATGACCGAGCTCGTAAGTCAAAATGCTCGTATCTCAAATCAATTTTCCCCATTAAAATTAATTGAAATGAGATTCATTCGTACCATCCCCAAAAAAACACTCCAATATTTTTATAATAATGTATTTATAATGAACAAATATTGTAGCTGGAGTTATAGCCTTTATAGAGTCCTGCTTTATAGAGTCCTGCTTTATAGAGTCCTGCTTTATAGAGTCCTTGTATATATCGTAGAAGTAGTGCGATCGTACTGGGTTGCCAAGTCTATTGCTCTTACGCCTTGCTCATGTTTGTTTATTATCTCACTTTTTAATTCCATGGATATTACTTTTTTCCTTTTCTCACCTCTGTTCTTTACACTCGCCTTTGGACTCATGGTTACACAAAAAAAATTAGTTAAATAACTGTACATACACCCCGTTTTTCCTTTTTTAGAATTGATGCATCTGGTCTGAGAAAAGAAAAATGAAAAAAATTAAAGGGACTCGGCCTTCTTGTGGCAGTTGACAATAAATGTCAAACCAAATTAAGAAATTATTTGATTTTTGTGACATACGCTAACCGCCCCGGGTGAGGTAAACATGTGAACTGAACATGTAACGTCACCGAAGCAGGCTCGTATCTCAAATTCTGGCTCGTAACTCAAGGCAAAAAATCGACCTAGTGACGGCTCGTATCTCAAAAAACTCGTATGTTGGGGCACTCGTATCTCAAGGTACCACTGTACCTACCTATTTATGACACGTACTGATTGAAGGTTTAAGCGAACACGAATATAACTTACGTTGTTTTACAATCTGAAAATATGACTAGTATTGCATTAAAATTTAATGGCAACATTACTTTCTTCATATCGGCAAAATTTTTAGCTTGAACCTAAAATTTGAAATTGTAAGTATCTTTGGGCACCTCAAAACATCAAATAAAAATTTTTCCTAGGTAATTTATTTTTCAGAGAGGTATCGAGCACATTTCTCCCTTCTATTCCAGTAGAGTGAGTGCGACCCCCTTTAGAAGACGGTCGCCTATGGATCAGTCGATTTCTGAATAGGTGTGAAAGGTTGTCTTGGGCTATGCCACACGCAGAAGCCAAAGAAACGTGCGGCGTTCAACATAGATGATTTATCCCTCGCCAACTTTGGAATCGAAAGTAGAACACGGTGCCAAAATTAGCACTGAGACGCCAATCGAGGAAAGGATTTGCTTACGTTTCCAACAGTCCCCTGATTCAACTAATAGATCCGTGACCCAATTGCCGTCTCGCGAGAGTCGGACAACATCGCCATACGTTTCCTCTCTCCTCAACCCACCACGTGATATAGACGAGATATATCTTCCATCAAGATCTAACAAATTTTGTTAATGACGAGATCATCAGGGATTGATGACGACACGCCATCAAAATGGTGCCTATTTCTGATGAAGACGAGATCAAGCCCTGGTCAGCTTTCTTCGAATGACGAGATATCTCGTTCAATAAGATCTGGGCAGTTTTGCTAATGATGAGACACCTCGTCGGGACAACCTCCAGGAGGGTTAATGAGCATATGTATGAAAACAGTTTTAAATATAGATATTTATATGCAGTTTGTTGAGAATTTATGATACATTGGTTTTTAGAACATAAATTTATAAAAATAATGAATAACCCAATGTAAATGTGCTGACACCAATTTCTGTTTTGCAAACTGAATCTCCTCTCCCGGTTCATTTCTACATAAACTGAAATTTGAATCATTAAGTATTAGACAGCGGATGCTTTCATTACACTGATACTCTCGCATGAGAAGTCTTTGTACTTTAAATATTTGAAGTGTTCCTTAGAAGCCAGACGGGAACACAGACGGTGCTAATGAGAGGCATTTTCACGTATTCTTAAGTAAGAGCCTTTCGAGATCTGAGTACTGACCAGTCAAGAACCCATTTATGCTGATTCGTGGATGGCGACATTGTCAATCATGAGACGGAACCTCTTTGTGTGTATAGGATTGAGTATTGAACGGTATCGTTCTGGGCAGAGACAGTCTTTAACTGTCTCGTTTGTTAATTTAGTCAATGAGCTTTAAGACTTTGTGCGCTTGGTTGAGTGTCTCAATTAATGATGGATGCTCCAGACGAACAAAGTAGCGCCTCTGTTTCCATAGTAGTTTCCTTGCGTAAGCGAACAGTTTTTTGAGTTTTGTCCGCTTCACGTTCTTTTGTTTTCGACTGTAGTAATTAATAATGATGTGCGTGTGTTTTACTACCAGGCTTCAAAGAAACATTTTCTTTGCTGCACTTAAGCCTTTGTTTTCTCATCAGTTTCGTTGCACCATTAAACAGTTTTTTAATTTTGCCCGCTCGTGATTGTGTTCCTTCCTTTTCCGATTGCTCGTCTAAGGCCGTCTTGGCTCTGTGGGTATGTCCACTGCGCTAGCAACCATCGAGTTGTAGGAGGCGCAAGTTTGATTCCTGCCAGGTGCGTTCATCCCTGGATGTATTTCTCTCTTCTGTGTCAGTAAAACTTTCATTGTGTGTGTCTATTGCTTGATGTTGTACGTCTTGTGTCTGGCGCAGCATGGCCAAATATGGCCCTTGCGCCATAAAACCCCCAACCAACCGATTGAGCGTCTCGCAAAGGCTTTTGACATGTTGTGTTGATTCGACTCTGGTACAAAATATATTTTATATTATATTTTACTTTGGTTCTAAAAGGGTGATGTAGCGAGCTGAAAATAGTTGCATTGACCAAGAAGTTGCAGACAAAAATAAGTTGCGTAAATGCCTTGACGCAAGACCTCAGCGTTCAAGAGTTTTGGCTGCTTCGGTCAAACCATGTCGAGCCTCTACTTCCTCAGCAGTTTCGTTACATCGGCGAACAGCTTTTTGAGCTTTGTCGTTTCACGGGCTTATGTATTTTTATTTTACGAGTGAACTACTCGTGACAGATATTGGAGTTTAGTGTTGTTTGATTCCTTATTTCGTAATGTTCATCATGAGATTTTACTTGAACGGTTCGAAAGGAAACGCGTAGAGAGTTTTAAATACACTGGCGGAAAAAACTAAAGGAACAATTATAAACACTCATGTAACTTAAATGAATTTGCTGCTAAGAACATGGAACTTGCACAAGATCTTTATTTTGTCATGCCTGACATATCTTCAAAATGCAGAATATCCTATTTCTGCGAAAAATAAATTTAAATAAAATCATAAGAAATGTGATATAAAATAGGGTTGGGAAAGTTGGTGTTATAACTTTCTAGAGATACATAGATAAAATTAATAAGGTGTGTAGTCACCCCTGACCAAAATGCAAGTTTTACAGCGATTTTCCATGCTGTGTATTAGATTGTCCAGGAGTTCCTGCGGTAACAAAGTGTATCCACGATGAATAACGCCTTGAAGCTCCTGAAGAGTGCTAGGTGGGGGCTGCAGTGATGCAAGTCGGTGTCCTAGTGCGTCCCACACATGTTCTATTGGATTTAAATCCGGAGAATATGCAGGCCATTCCATCCGCTGGATTCCTTCGCCCTCAATATAATCGGTCACTAGTGCAGTGCGATGGGGACGAGCATTATCATCCATTAGGAGGAAGTTATTACCAAATGCACCCCTAAACAACTTGACGTAAGTATCAAGAACTTCGTCTCTGTATTTTTCGGCATTCATAGTTGCACTGATAAAAATGTGTAGGTCGGTGCGGCCATTCAAAATTATGCCCGCCCATACTATGATTGCACCACCTTTGTACCGATGCCTTTCACGGATGTTTTGAGGCTTATTGCGTGTGTTTTGCTCCCTCCAGATTGTAACACGTCTGGAATCACTCTCCAAGCGGCCTGTCACTCACAGTATATCTAGATAGTCGAGTTCCTGTAGCTACAGCGAACTCCCTTGAAATTTGGGTTGACGTCAGTTGCCTATTTCTTGTAGCAATCGTTGCCAAATAACAGTCCTGAGAGTCTGTTGTGGCACGTTTTCGATTTTGACCTGATAGATCACCAGTGTCTTTAAACCGTTTCTAGATTATTGACATGAGGCTTTTGGCGACATTTATGTCTTTACAGACCTGTGTCAGTGTCTGTCTTCCTTCCATGCTCCCTATTAAACACCATTTCTCAAAATCCGTCAAATGCCTTCGCAACGACATATTCCACCTCCCACACGCGAAAATTTTATCCAACTACTCATACAAACCTTGACATTCGAATTTTAAGCAACCCCTTGCACTACTTTCTACACGTTCCGAAAGAACGGGCGCAAAATTTTGCATATTTCTGTGTAGCGAAGGTGAATCTCATTGGACGACGTGATAACGTTGACTTCGAGTTACCAACCACCTTTCATTGGACTTCACTTAATATAATTAACATAAAGCACCGTTTTATAGTAGTTCCTTTAATTTTTCCCGCCAGTGTAGTTGCGTTGACGTAGAAATTATGGGCAGAATAAGCTGCTCAAATTTCACGAGGCCGGATCTCAGCATTCGAAATATTTCGCTGCTTTAGATTTTCTTCTTTTCGTATAAGATTCACGCGTAAGATAAAAACTAAGTTCAATAATATCATCGATACATTTGGACATCACCACTAGTGAGTTAGTTACACAACACGAAATAAGCCCTATTTCCAGAGCGGATTCTGGTTCCAAATTTATCATTCAGTACTGGAAACGATAGCCGTGATTTCGAGTTAGTGAAAAAAATTACCTAATGGTTTTTGCATATGGCAGAAGTATTCCTCTTCCGCGTTTTCGGAAAATGGATTTCCACAAGGTCACATGCCTTCTCGTCTGAGTCACACAACAGAGCAGAAAGAACATGATGCAGCTCTGAATGATTGGTTGGCCGCGGTAACCCGGTTGGAAGAGTAACGGATTAGAAACCGGAGGGTTGCGGGTTCATATCCAACGAAAGACAGTCGTTGGATACAAAGGGGACTGGTGCGCGTTAACTGGTGGCCTCAAATGTCCTCACGCTGGCGTGGTGTGAATCTTTGGAGAGTGGGATGCCAGCTCAGGTGTGACCTCGTCATCCGACCTTCTTTCGAAATTACGTGGTGTTGTCCTCGGATCTCTCTCTTCGCGTTTGATCCTGGACCTTCGACAATAGCCCTTTGTGTTGCTCCAGTAAGACGTTAATTAAAAACCTACCTAACTGAATGATTGTTTGAGTTTTGTTTTATGACTCAAAGACCCTATTTGGTCAAGCTGAGCCAAACGCATGAGAGGCATAATGGACATACCCACATGGAAAGTTTTGTTGACGCAAAAGAAAGAAATGCACCCAGAGTAAGTGACCGGAATTGAAACTTACAATCATTATCGTAGAATGTTTAAGTGCCCATATAGGTAAGCGCAGAAGCATAAAATGGCAATTGAGAAATGTGCGGTTTATAAAAGAATGATTGGAATAAAACGATGACTAGGATGATGCCATATTGAAGGAGGTGGGATGAATGATGAGGGAGGTATGAAACCGAACAAAGCAGATAACTGTGACTCTTTCGATTACAATCTTTCAGCAATTTCATTTAAGAAACAGTAAATGGATAAAGATAATGACGAGAGAGGGAAACCGGTACAATAAAAGGCGTAGCACTGAATAATTTAATCATAGATGGTTGGCGATTTCATTTACAGCATCAATGCATTCGGATATTTTGAAGGATGACGAAGATTCCCTCAAGTCACAAATGTCTACATTCGGGGGTAGGTTTGGTGATGTGGGAGGTCCCCTTGCTGTGCCGGCAGTCCAATTAATAATTTGTTCACGGGTGAATTTAGGGAATCCTTTTGTGAGGTTCTACAGCCAACACAGGAGGAACGTTTGGCCGGAAGGAACCATTGGATCCCTGAGGGACGTTGGCGGGGTTGCCCTTGAACGGTCATCCGGGCCATGAGGAAAGAAAAGGGAGACTGGTGGGGGAAGGGGGACTCGACCGGCGGATGCAGAGGAGTATGGACGTGCGAGGGCACGTTCGCTGTAAATGTGCAAGATTCGCTGTATATATCCATATTACGGAATGTAAATAAAGTTATTTATTCAAGAACCCCATGCAGAAGCGTCACTCTTTGGTAATCTCTATGGATTTGAAATCCATTGAAGTTTCCCCAGCATATTGGAAAGCCGGCGTCTCACAACCTTTTTGTAAATTTATGCAAACATTGGACGAAGGAACCGTGGTCTGAATCAGGAACCAAATGACGTACTTATTTGAAATAAAGGTGAAGGATATAAGGATTCTATTTGGGAAGCTCTAGTGTTAGTTCTGCCAATTTTATAGTGAGACAAGTTTGATCTTTCATACCATCTATGAGTATGGAGCTGTGACATCTGTCTCTTCACCATCTCAATGAACAAGTCTTGAGAAATGGTTTACCATTTGATTTTCATACGTTCAAAATGGGTCCAGATCCAGCAGAGGCTGAAGCAGTGGTTCTCAGTAAGAATAAGTGATTTGGTTGCGGATAAAACTTTTATTTACTGTTCTCACTGATTGGAGGGCAGAGAACAAAGATTTTTGTGTAGATGTTTACTTCGTTTGGATTTTGTGGTTCTCAGGCGGCTGCCCTGTAAATTATCAGCAGCTTCGCTAGAAAATCTGAGCTGTGGGACTTTAGTTTGCATCAGAAACCTTTATGCACGGAACCTTCCCGGAAAGTACAAATAGCATTTTCAACATTATCAGTTATCTATCCTGAACCCGTCCGTGTATATCTCAAAGTAGGCAATATGTATGATTAGGGGAAACAATTGGGTTAGCAACTAAGTTCCCACCGTTTTTTTTTAATTTTTTAAAAGTTTATTTTTCAATAAAAATTAACAACTAATTAATCAATAATGTATTCTCCCTTGTTGTTTACAACTTCTTCCGAACGTTCAACAAGATTTTCAATACCTCGTTGGTAGAAATCACCCCGTTTCGACTCGAAAAATTCATCTATTCAAGCTCTCAATTCTGCATCAGTATTGAACGAAACTCCGCGCATATCATTTAAAAGAGATCGAAAGAGGAGGAAATCCGTTGGTGCCAAATCGGGAGAGTTCGACGGGTGTGGCAGCACTTCCCAGCCATGCGTTTGAATGGCTTCCTTGGTCATATTGGCGATATGAGGGCGGGCGTTGTCGTGCAGCAAAAGAACTCCATGCTGCCGATCTTTTTCTAATCTAACAACTTTTATCTTGAATAGCCGTGTTGAGTCGTTCCATCTGTTGAACATGGAGTTGTTGTCACTTAAAGCATCCGGAACCCATGCTCCACACTTCTGAACCTTTCCCATCGAGTGAAGATGCTTCTCTATAGCAGTGTGGGAGCATTCCATTTTCACTGCCAATTCCCTTGTCGTTTGACGCGAATTTTCGTGCAAAAGTTGGTTTAATCGCTCTTCATCGAACTCAACTGGACGGCCAGAACGAGGTGCGTCTTTGAGGTCAAAATTTCCATTTTTGAACTTGGCATACCAATCACGAGCGGTTCTTTCAGCTATGACACCCTCTCCATACACAGCACAAATGCCGCGAGCAGCTTTTGCGACCTTAGAACCTTGATTAAAATCAAAAAGAAGGAGGTGTCGAAAATGCTCATTTTTCTCAACTTGACATTTCATTTTAATGATCTGAAAATTAACATAAATTAACTCGAACAAAAAAAACATAGATTCCGGTAGAACAAAACATCCTCTTTCGAATGATTTAAAACATTATGCCAAAAACATTTAATGACATGTGGAAAGTTAAATTTAAAAAAACGGCGGGAACTTAGTTGCCAATATATTATTCAGTAGTAAAGTTAACCCTCCTGGTGGTTGTCTCGACTATTTATTTTGTCATTACCAAAATTGACCAGATCTTGGTGGACGAGATATCACGTCATTAGAAAAACTGACCAAATCTAGATTAGTCATAAAAAATCGTCAATATCTTGATAACAACATATCTCGTCGAAACCACTTGGCGGGTTAAAGAAGTGAGGTATCTATGGGGTCAATAGTGATATGCATCAAGGGGTCAGGGTGAGAGGAAGTCCATTTGTAAAAAGAGAGTTAAGCTCAAAGGGAAAGGTATGCTATACTCAAAACCATGTATGCTGAATCACGTGTGAAAGTTGCGCCAAATCGCAATCATTCCATCGGATTTTGATATCGATAAAAATGGTATAAATTCCGAGCAAATAAATACGCTAAAGACGTGAATTGTGATATGCATTGCTTACATCAAACCTGCTACCTAATATAATGAATATACTCGTTCAAGGCTACGTGACTCAAATTACGACTCAATGGAGCCGGACGATAGCACTCTACTCTCACAAGAAAGAAGTGTCTATTTTCAATGGGGCCACGGTAGCCCGGTTGGAAGAGTAATGGACTAATTAGCAACCGGAAGGTTGGGAGTTTGAATCCGACTAAAGACCGTCGTGTGCAAAGAGGGCTGGTGCACGTTAAATCTGTTGGGGCCTCAAATGTCCCCACATTGGCGTGGTGTGGAAGTTTGGAGAGTGGGATGCCAGCTCAAGTGTGATGTCGTCATCTGACCGTGGTTCAAAATTACGTGGTGCTGTCCTCGAATCAACTCCCTTCGTGGGTTGATCCCGGACCGTCGTCAATATCCCATCGTGTTGCTCCAGTGCGACGTTAATTAAATACCTACCTATTTTCAATGCTCTTTAAATTACAAACCTGTCTTTAACATGGACCATAGAACAGTAATGAAACACTATATGATGGCATTGGTAAACTATCAGGCCTTTCAGTGCGATATGTTCAGACAACAGACAGGTATAGTGTATTGCACCACGAATAGGTGATGTGCTTCCTAATTTTAAATAGCCTCTTCGGAGATATGTGCTCCCTCATCCTATTCCGGTCTTTAACCATGGTAATGCTTAACGGGAAGCGCGATGTACTATGCTTATTTATCTCACTTCAGTTAAGGCTAGTGATTCATTTGTTGAGAGCGGGGGGGGGGAAACGGAACACAAAACGGAAGTAAAGTGGGAGATCTGAGTTAAAAGCATTTGGAGTGAAGATAGGGATAATGCGTAATCTGAGACACCTATTAAAAGTATTGGACTACAGGTACACTTATAATGAGGAAACGCTACACATATATGTATAGCCACACAAAATATAAGTAATAATAGGTAATACATTATTTAAATAGCCAAAAACATTATTTTGCTGCCTTATATAAAATGAGCTTATGTTCAATAAAAAATTACAATGACTTACAAAATAAAAATTTGCGAATGCAAATTTCAGCATTTAATTAAATTCTCTATAAAAGATGCCGGCAAAAAGTTTCTTCCCTATTTAGTTTGCTTATTGGGTTGGAAAAGTTCCCACAGTGTTCTATTTAAAATATTTCGCCTGTAGGAAACTGCTTCGCAGTTCAGTCACTTGAATGAAATGGATTCTTTTATAGATGGCGTGAATAACTTGATGTCTACTTTCCTGAGCGAAAAGGGTCTCTCTATGCCTTTCTATGGAGCAAGAATGAAATTCCCTTGTGGCACCTCCCCCCCCCCCCCTCAATGGAAGACAGTTTCTACAAAATATTCCTATGAAGGAAGACATCGTGTAAAAAATGAACAGAAAATTTCGTCTTTGCTTAGATACAAAGCAAGTATTCCAGTTTGAAAACTTACAGGCCCTGCATAGAATATTTTAGAAAACATCTAATTTTCCATAACAAAACCTGTTCCTCTTCTATATATTAACAGTAAAGTCGGTATAAGAGATGTATTCAAATTATGCATTTCTCTTCTTTGTGTATTTTAAGAAAGTCAGTTTACTGAATACTAAATTTAAAATAATAACACGTGAATATATAATGTGCGTTCTGTAAATCTTTTGAATATGTAAAGAGAAATGAGATGTTTGAAAAATGAATTATTCTGCTTTCTTTTCTTCCATAGTGAAGTAATAAATTAATGAATATAGAGTCAAAATTAAAAATAGCAACTTACAAGCGATGGTTTTCTTAATCTGTCGTCCTGTGTTGCTCCAGTGTGACGTTAATTAAAATACCTACCTACATACCTCTTAATCTCACTGCTTGCCTATTTATAAGGAAAATAAGAATGAATGAAAAATTTCAATAAATATTACTTAAAATTTAAGCATTTTTAGTACTTAATATAAATCTTAAGTTTTTGCATTACCGTGGGAGCTCATGGAAAAACATCCCATGCATAAACTTTAGAATACAGATTTGAGATAAACGTGTACACTTATATACTTCAATTGATCATAGCTTGATACTGTTGGAGGCGCTTTGACATATAGAGATCCGTCAAGGCAATAGACTAATTCAATATTCATAATACAATATGTTGAAGTCTCGAAAGCAGGATATTTCACAAAATGTCACTTTTATTGACATTTAAGCCCCTCATCTTTGGCCTCAGTTATACTCTGAATTCTCTTAGGCATACTTTGGATAAACTTTTTTCTTAACGAGTGGCTGTTATTTGCCATTGTTCGTCCTTTAACATGGAAGGTAATTGTCACAGGTAAACGAGATCTGATATGGCTCGTAATAGACGTTCAAATTTATTCCAAAAGCCCTGTATTAGATTCGTGTCGGCGCTCTGAGACGTCCAGGACATATTATCCATACCTACGTCATGGAACTACTGCTGAATGAACCTTGGAGTAAGAAAACATTTCTTACACATGAGTCAAAACATCTGCTTAATTTACCTTGCAGTAAGGACACATTCTCCACAGTTAAGTTGTGAAACTACTGATACTACTGAATGGACCTCGCAATAAAGACATATTTTCCAGATCTGTCATGAAGCTACTGCTAAACCGTCTTTGCAGTCAGGACATATTCTTCATACCTGAGTCATCAAACTACTTCTGAACGGATCTTGCAATAAGGACATACTCTCCACATCTGAGTCATGAAACTACTGTTGAAAGGTCTCTGCAGTGAGGATATCCGCTGAACGGACCTTTCAGTAAGAAGACATCGTCCGTTATCATGCTGATGATAACGGACGATCTCTCCTTAGTACTAGAGCACTATTAGTACCTTAGAATCATCTAGAACTTCTAAGTTCTTCGTGCTAGTTCTAATAGCTAGTTGTAATGATACTAGCTATTAGAACCGGAACTACCATATCGAAATCATCACGCCACCACCACCGAACTACAGATTAGACGATACACATCAACAGGTAACGTTCACTAGGTATTTGTCATATCCAGCAACCTTATGGTAGGAACAATGCTAAACGTGATTCGTCAATCCATAAGATTTGTTTCCATTGATCAAGAGATCATTTGGAAAGAGGTTTCAATCAGCTGGACGTTGTGCATTGTATGCAACCGTTCGGTCATGAAGATCCAACTAGTAAAACTTCATACAAAACTCCCTGAGCAAGCAATAACTCCCGTGGAAACATTCCGATAATGGTAATTGCCACATGAATAAAGAAGAGGTGGTACCACACGAATCGAAGGGCAGCGGTAGCCTTTTTGGAAGAGCAAAGGATTAGCAACCGGAGGGTTGCGAGTTCAAATCCAGCCAAATACCGTCGTGTACAAAGGGGTGCACGTTAAATCCGTCATGGCCTCAAATGTCCTCACGTTGGCGTGGTGTGGAAGTTTGGAGAGTGGGGTGCCAACTCAGGTTTGCCTCTTCATCTGACCGTGTTACAAAATTATGTGGTGTTGTTCTCGGTCTTTCCCTTTGGAATTGATCCCGGACTGTCACCAATAGCCCGTTGTGTTGCTCCAGTGTGACGTTAATTAAAATACTTACCAACCTACTACACGAATCATACCTCTTCAATTCAATTCCATCAATTTTTGAAGTATGCCCGACCATTTCCTGACTATTGTGGCAGCTACATGCTCCCATCTAATACATCCTGCTCAGCTGACATAAGATGCTGTAAATTTCACCAAAATAGTGCACAAAGGTAATTTACTCAAATAGCATTATGAGGACATATTTCTGGAAGTCCGTTAACTTAACACGTTCTCACTGATATTTCATATCAGTATATAAATACACTCACTGCCAAAATTAAGCACGGAGAGGAAAATGTTAATTTCCGAAGCCAATCTGAATTTGAGAGGCTGCATTTCGCTGCAGAGGTAGATGGAAGTATGCAAATACGTTCTGTAACAGCCAATCAAGGTTTCGTGTCGAGAAATATACAAAAAAGGCAGTCGTATAAGAAGCAAGCATTGTAAAGAGTTAGAGGAGTTTCATGTAAGTGCTGATAAAAAGTGTTTAGAATTTTCATAAGATTAGTTTCAAGACTATTGTGTTTTTATGGCTTCCAGAAGACGAATGGCAGATAGTGAGCGCTGACGTTCTGTGGGACGCCTTGAAGCAGGACAATCAATCACAGGTGTTGCTCTTTACTTCGGCGTTCATCATTCCGTCATTTCACGATTATGGAAATAATTCCAAACAAGCCAAACAGTTGTCCAAAGACCTGTGGCCGTTCGCCCAAGGGTTACGATCAAAACAGAATATCGATATATTGCTGTTTTAGCCAAGCGGAATCGAAGAGTGACCTCCACACGTGTGACATCTGTGGTTGCAGCGTCCATTGGTAAGACAATATCTGCCATTACTGTCCGCCGAAGGTTACACATGAATGGACTGTACGCCAGGGTACCACGAGTTTGTGTTCCTCTATTCATCCAATCCAGAGAGGCACAATTAAAGTGGTGTCGACAACATGTGAATTGGACTGTGTCTGATTGGGCTAACGTTATGTTCACGGATGAGTCGAGATTTGTCCTGGAACCAGATGACAAGCGTGTAAGGGTCTGAAGAGAACAAGGCACACGCAATCGGCCCCAGAACATCATCGAGCATCACGCATTCCGAGGTGGAAGCATCATGGTGTGGGTAGGGATTTCGTTGGGATATTGCACCAGCCTGCATGTCTATAGACGGGGTTCTGTGACGGCTCTCCGGTATCGGTATGAAGTCCTAGAACCCACTGTGAGATTGTACGCTGCAGCAGTTGGTCCTGACCCAACCATGGAGGGTTTTCGCTGGTTTCCCCTCCACGTAATGCAAATGCAGGTTGGTCTAAAAGCCCTCCCAGCGGAGGCAAACTTCCCTAGGAGATGACCACCTTGGTCTATATCTCACAAATCTTACTTGAGCCAGTACACATTATTATGCATGTTAGGTAAAAATAGGTGCATTTTTGCATGCCCTCCCTGTACCTTGGTACCAATGTATGTTGATACGCTGCGTGACCACCGTGCGCAAGCCACATTGTACTCTTCGGTTCTAATTGAGAGGAGGAGAGCCAAGAGCCCTCTCTGCCCTCGGTAGATTCCAGAATTCGAGTTGCAATCAAAACTCCTGCCCATTCAAGGAGTGCCGTCGACTGTCTAAAAGACCTCAGACTTGAGTCTCGCTCTTGCTCAGAGAGACCACACTCGCTTTTCTTTTCTGGGGTCACCCCCGCTACTCTGCTGTGGCTTCGGTCGGGCGCGGAGGGGGCTGCGCCCCCAACTAAGTAAGTAAGTAAGCAGTTGGTCCTGCTTTCGTTTTAATGGATGATAATACGCGTCCCCATCGAGCCAATATCGTCGATTACTACCTGGAGAGTGAGGGGATTGTGCGTATGGATTGGCCGACGTACTCGTCCAACCTTAATCCCATTGAAAATTTTTGGGATGCCCTCGGCCGTGCTGTGTCTGCACGTTTCCCATCCCCAGTCACTCTCACAGAGTTGCAAACTGCTCTACAGGAGGAATGGCGATTACTTGACACTGGGGTGGTTGATCACCTTATGGAAAGCACGGTCACACGCTGTGAATTTTGTATGAGGATGAGGGATGGTCACATACCCTATTGATGTCGGTTTTGCTTGTTTGTTTTGGATTTAAACATCATTTCGTTAATGACTCCAATATGACTTCATCTTATAATTTATGAAAATTCAATATTGTTTTTATCTTTGTATGTAAATCTTTGTTTTGCTTCTTGCATAAACCTAATTGCCACTTACCTGCCGCATTTCGTGTCAATCAAATCTGTACTTGTCGATTTTTTCGCATTTTACCGCTTCGTGCATAACTTTTGGCAGTGAGTGTATTTGTGGAAAGGTAGAAAAATTGTCATTCTGTTATGAAAGAATGAATGAAAAATGAAATTAACAAGTGTTTGAATATAATTATTTATCCCATCGGATAAATAATAGCTCCACATTAGAGATGATTTTGATACATATTAAGTGACAATGGTTGAACTAATATGGATGTAGTTTTATCCAAAAATATCACAAACAAGCCCTTAATGGAGGTTGGGTAGTTGGCTTTAAGTAGCACTAGAGCAACACAATAGGGCTATTGACGACTGTCAGAAAAACCCTTAATGCCTTTTGATATAAACAAAAAAATATTTTGTACTTATTACTTCATTCAAATAGCTCATGCTTATGTATTTAGGTAATTTGAAGCACATAAATGACAAGATGACTCTACTTAAATGTTTCGAAACATTACATCATTTTGTGTAGTGATTTTAAGACTACGAATGTTTGATTGTAGATATCATGAACAATTGATTGTCTATGATATGAGTCTGATAATATAAGAGCAAAATTTTATAAGCTTTACCCAAACAAAATCTGGAGTACGATTCCTTTTTTGAAACCGATGGAATCAATTTTATTTTGTAATTCAATGATGCTTATGTGGAAGAGCAATGTTTAAATACATATCTAGTTCAAAAGGCTTCAGAACAAAACTCGAAATACCGACACTAAAACGTCGACATAAAACTAAAGCAATAAATACCAATGTAAACCATCAAAAGCCCCAGGCAGTGAGAAATCTTTGCTTTCTGTGCGTTTCATTGAATTCTCACAGGGACGTGCGAAATCAGATTCAAGTATTGGGAAAAGATTTCAAAGCACTTTCTTAGGTCTCTTTAGTAAAAAAATTTGATGCATTTCTTTATACACCTATTGAAAGATAGCTTCATGCTTTGAACGTCGGAGATTCGTCCCACACTGGAAACTAGTTTTCTGCGTATGATTTGTTTCTTTTCTCAAAAGTTCGCAATAAAATTATTTATGTGAATTAGTACTCCAAATACCCTGAAATGATTCGTTCTTGTATTTAGAACCAAGATTCCAATATAACGGCAAAAAATAGATGCGGTCAACTCCTTAATATTTGCTTCTTCGCTTGCACCTTAAAAATTTCTATCAAAATCTTTCGAATTGATGTATCTCCTGTTAGTTACCATTACTAGTTGTTCCTTTATGTTCTGGGGGCTGCCGTGGCTTAATAGATATAACTCACTGGGCTAGCAAACCTTCGAGTTGAGGGCGGAGCAGGTTCGATTCGTCCATGTGTATTATTTCTGTTTTCTGTGTCAGTAAAGCTTTCCTAGTGTGTGTATAGGCATCTGACCGTGGTTCAAAATTTCATGGTATTGTCTTGGATCTTTCCCTTCGGGTTTGATCCCGGACCGTGGACAATAGCCCGTTGTGTTGCTCCAGTGCGACGTTAATTGAAAATACATACCTAGTGTGTGTATGTTCATTTACTTGCATTGTTTGGCACTGCTTGGCCGAATACGATCCTTGCATCATAAAGCCCAAACAATCAGCCTTTAAATTTAAGCTAAGGGGTTAGCTTTGCTGCAACACATAGCAATGATCGAAGGATGAATCAATAATCATGCACAGCGAAGTTTTATTTGTGTTCTGTTGGCAATATTATTGTTCTCGCCAGCATATCTACGTGGGGTTTCTGTCTTATAATTGTCGTCCATGTTTGAAGTTGTTAGCTGTAGGTGATTCATCGAAGACTACAGTGAATTTCGGCCCCTGATACACCTTAATACCACACAAAGAAAAACGAACCACAGAACACTGCTTCCAGCAAACAGGACGCTAAGCAATTATGGTGAATTTCAAGGCAGAGACAATGGAACTGACTTAACAACTTCAAATCTGGACAGTGCTTTGTCGCAACGGAGTGTTTGTGAATGGATTGAACAAATGTTAAGCTCCAAGAAGCTGTCCGTTACCACAACTGAGGACAACAGCGATTTATAGTGTTCGTAACATGGTTATATTACACAGACAATTAATCATTCTTGTTGGAGTAATTTACTTCGGATCAAGAACTGAAAGAAGCTATGCATGAGCAGGTCTCATCTCAGTCAACTGGAAATCCAATTTCAGAGAGCGAAAGAGCTTGTGCATCACTGAAACAAATGAGTTGAAAAGCACGAGGACGTTACGTTGAAAAGTATGAGGACGTTGCTTTGAAAAATTATGTTAAATGTTAGTTGTTTATTTTTATTTAAATAAAGTTCATAGGATTAGGCATAGGACTAGAACTGAAAGGAGCTGTGTAGCCGAGTTGTTTATTTTTTATTAAAATAAAATTTATATGTGCGCATTAGGATTGACTCACTATCTTCCTTGATTAGAATTAGCTGTAGGTGATTACAAAATTTGATCGCTTCAAACTTTTCCTCGTGGTAGGTATATAATTAACGTCGCACTGGAGCAACACAGCGGGCTATTGACGAAGGTCCGGGATCAAACCTGAAAGGAAAGATCCGAGGACAACACCACGTAATTTTGAGCCACGGTCAGATGACAAGGCCTGAGATGACACCCCACTCTCCAAACTTCCACACAACGCCAACCTGAGGACATTTGAGGCCACGACAGATTTAACGTGAACCAGTCCCCTTTGTACACGACGGTCTTTGGTTCGATTCGAACTCTTTCAACAGGGCTACCGAGGCCCAAACTTTTCCTCGTGATCTTCAATCAATTTACAATAAAATCAATTTCTATTCTATTATCAAGTGGTAACATGGTCATTTTATTCGACGGCCAACAGCAATTTACTCTGCTATCAAGGGTCATCAATGACGATACGTGATAGTTATGATACGTTCAAATTTTGATCCATCGTACACAAGGATTTCTATTTAGATATTTTTCGTTTGAATCTTCAGACTAGCCATCCTTTCGTTTAATCTACACTGCATTTTCTGTAGATCTTGGCAGCCTCATGATCTTTAAATTACACTCCTAAGGGAAGATATACCCCACAATTCAAATGTACTCAAAATATATCAAACGAACTGACTTTCTTTGTTAAGCTTCCGAAACTTGCTCATTTATTAAATGTACTGTGGATAAAAAATAAATGAGCTCTCTAACTACCGTGGACTCGAATACTATCGAAACAAAATTTCAAATGAATTTACTCATTTATCTTCACAATCTAAGTAGTTTCGATGAGAAATCTCGTCCATCAAGATTTGACCAATTTTGCTAATGACGAGATATTTCGTCTATCGAGATTTGACCAATTTTGCTATATCTCGTCATCAAGATATTGCCAAATTTGTAATGGTGACGAGATCAAGATCTGGTTAGATTTTTTTCTAATGACAAGATACCTCGTCTGTAAGATCTGGTCAGTTTTGCTAATGGCGAGACAACCCACCAGGAGGGTTATATAATTGAAAACATTTTAGTTTCAACTAAATACCTTCCTTTCTGAGTATAAGTCTGAGCGATTTCAGTGCTCTTCAGTATTATGTGAATTCTTTTATAATTTCTTTATATATACGAGTATAAATAACTTAAACAACAGTATTTATGGTAAACTAATTTTTAGTGAAAGAATCTTAAAAATATTCTTAAAATTTGTAATTACGAATTCACCGTGTGAAATCTTATGCATTCTAATAGCATTTTTCCTATACAAGATCGATTGTCAGTTTCCCCGCGTCCTTCCAATATGGCTTGATTTCAGATGCCGATCTCACTACTCTAATGAAACTCTTCAGCAGTTAGGTGGCAGAAGAATGCGTTAAATGTTTTATCTTTCAAGAGGTTTTGATCTCTGACTCTTTGAGGACTAAATTATGCAATAATAATGAAATGGGCTCAAGATTTGACATTGTAAAGTCCAAAAAATTTAATCTTCGCATTATTCTACTAAATGTAGACAAGGTAATTGCTGCAGACGACATCCCTACAGCCCTCAAAACAAAAATAACCATATAAATGATACTGACGTATTAAATGTAAACTTCAAAATAAACTCCAACAGAGAAAATCACTAGATTATTTCTGTGAACCCAGAACTTTACCAAAAAATCATGTCCGAAGGGCACACAATATCGATTGGCAAAAGGTCCATGTGGACGAATTCAGGAGCGTTCGTCAATGCACCAGGTGTGGCCAATTCGGCCACTCTAAATCCCGGTGCAATAATAAGGATATTTGCTTGAACTGTGGAGGTTGTCATGACACCAAAGGATGCACAGTATAAAAAAACTGCATAAATTGTACAATTTCAAACAACCATTATAAAATCAACAACAAGTGCCATGATTGCCGCAGCGAAAAATGCCCCAATTATAAAACGCAGGTGAGCATGGTGGAGGCCAACACGAAATATGGCGTTTAATGGCAAATTCCATTAAATTGCTACAAGTTAATACTAACCACTCTAACTCAGCCCACAGTCAAGCTTTGGTCATTGCCACAGAATTAAAAATTGATTACCTACTAATCCAAAACCTATTCGTAACTAAAGGTAAACCTCTTAACCCTCCTACTGGCTTAAAACAACTTGTCTCAAATTCGAATAATAATCTCATTATACCATTTAACACTTTATATTCCTTTATTTTAAGATTTTCAACCAATAATTGTATTTTTGCAGAGATCTCATCGTCCGATGGCCCCTTAATCATAGGAAGTGTATACCCCTCATGATTCTATGACATCCAGATTGAGGAGTTGCATGTCCTTAAATTCCATCAAGGCAGGCTCCTCATCATGGGGATTTTAACTCCCGATCTCCCTTGTGGGGATACGGTTTCGAGGATTACAGAGGCCATCGGAAGATAGATCTATGCAATTCCAATTCTTTGAATATTATCAATATTCCAGAAAAAGAGCCCACCTTTATCTCTCATACAGGTGAAGGTTGGCCGGCGACTTAACTTTAATCAGTAATAATATTATCCATTTTATTAAAAGCTGGAATGTATTAGACAGTGAATCCTGCAGTGACCATAAGTATGTGACTGTGGAGCTCAATACAAATTTATCAACTAACACTGGGTTCTTCTTCAGGACGAAATTCGGACTGGGGAGGTTTCCCAAAATCCTCCAAACCAATATAAATGATCTCCTAGTATTAGCTAACAATATTAACACCACCAATGAATTAGAAAATTATTTCGCGAAACTAATCACAATTGTTCATAACACTGCTACTAAAACTTTAAAAAATTCAAATAATTAAAAATTCATTGGTGGACTAAAGATTTAGTCTCATCACGTAACAGTCACTGCTCTTTACGAAAAAATTAAAAATTCTAACAAATCCCAACTCTATCGATGGGATCCGCGCCGCGGAGACAAAATACAAGGCCATGAGGGCAGCCTATGAGTTAAAATTGCTAGTAACTAAGAAGGCGGCCTGGAGAGGGCATTGCTCCAACTTTTCCTACAAATATGGATCACTTTACAAACTCACATTCTCCAAAAATAACTGCAGTAATAGAGGTATTAATCTCTTATTTATGATATAACCCTAATTTAAATCAAGAAATTAAAGTCAATAAACTTATGGATAATTTCTTCGGAAAGGATGACTCACTACCTCTCAATTTTCATTCTAAACAAATACATATATGACTCAAATATCAAAATCACCACAAGTGACATGGAACTTGTCCTCTTTACATTAAAAAGGGAAAGGCTCCGGGGCGGGACCTCGTCGATTACACTATCTGGAAATTATTTTTAAAATTCATCCTAATTTACTACTTCCATCAATAGAAAAACTCAACAGCTAGATCACTTTCCTGTGTGCCTCATGGGTGGGAGTGTTCATTTCCTGGTTAAACCAGGAAGGGATTTCTCCTCCTGTAGAGCATACAAACCTATTTGTTTACTCTCCACCTTCAGGTAAAATAATAGAACGAATTTTCGTCAAACGCCTCAATTCTTGTATTAAAAATAACAATATTTTGCATTACAACCAATTTGGATTTAGAGAGCAGCGCTCTTGTGACGAGGAAATACACTCAGTAATTCATACCTTAAAATATTATAATGGATTTAGCCATGCAGACCTAACCACTATTGATATAAAAGCAGCATTTGATAATATTTGACTGGCAGTTGTTGATGGACAGAGTTCTTTGCAAGCATCTCCAACCATCATTCACTTCATACAGACATACTTAAATAAAAGATGTGTTATTTATAATGATAATGGTATTACAATAAAGAGCAACTTAATAAAAGGTTTTCCACAGAGTTCGGTTTTAGCCCAACCCTGTGGAACATTTACTTTAACCCCATACTTTGTATCGATATAGGTGAAACACTATCCAGGCCTTCGCGGATGACCTGGCGTTAATAACGTCAGGGAATACACGGAGAGCCCTGGAAACCACTACCAATGACGTTTTAGAAAAAATCAATATCACATCAAAAACCTAAGACTCGGCCTGTCCATCGACAAGTGTAGGTCTATAATTGTTTCAAAATATAAAAATCTTGAACGGAATCCTATATTCAAATTAGACAAAAATAGCTTAAAAATAACCTCTAATCTAAAATATTTAGGCCTAAAAATAGACAATGGACTCGCGTGGAGTGAACTCATTGCTTCACTATCTGCTAAGGCATGCAAGTAGGGGATCCTTTAACAGAGTAATTGGTGGCAACTGGGGTGTCAGTGGCCAGTTCCAAAAGATCTGGTATCTTACTGCTATTGAAAAGATCATAACATACGGATCTGGCATTTGGGGTGGTAATCTAACTAAGCAACAAATTTCGAAACTTCAATCAATGCAACGTCCGTTTTTATTAAAAATCACTCGAGCTTGTAGATCCGCTCCAACTGACTCCCTAAATGCACTGTGTGGGATCCCCAATCCACGTGACTCTTTTGTCTTTACTCGAAAAATTTAAAATCTGGCGTCAACGACTCCCTGACCCAGAAATCGAAGGGCTGTCACCACAAAATCTCGATTACAATATACCAATCTTGACCCGTCCCTCTCTCTCTCTCTCAACTTCTTTAATTTTAAAATTTCCCTCTTTATTAGATCATCCAGACTTCGATGTGTACATTGATGGCTCGGGTATTCACGGTAATATCGGAGCCTCCATTTGCATATTCGAAGATACAAAATCAACCAAAGTACTTTGTTATAAACTTCACAATAAAAATTCCGTCTTTCAAGCTGAATTAACTGCAATCTACAAAGCTATAACCTGGGCCATCCACAATAATAAAAGAATTAACATTTTTTGTGACAGCCTTAGTTCGATTCAGGCCTTACAATCATCATCTGATAAATCTAATTATTTAAATAAAATTAAATCTGAAATCTCACACTATATTAATAATTTTGACCTGAGATGGGTCAGGGCACACATAGGGCTGGCCGGGAACGAGCTGGCCGATCACTTTCCAAAACTTGCCTCCTGCTGTGGCGAGGAATTGGAAGTTCCTGCCCCATATTCTTTTTTAAAAAGAAATTTATTACGCTTTACCATCAACAAATGGCAGGAATATTATGAGCTATCCAACAAAGGTCATTGCTTAAGATCCTTTTGGCATATGGTTGGCACCAATATCCTCGTCACAGACAGGAACATTAATTGGTTTTTAACTGGTCATGGCCCTTTCATGTCATATCTCCACAGATTTAGTCAAATCCTCCAACCACTGTTCTTGTGGAGAGGTGAGGGATGCTGACCATTACCTCTTTGGCTATCCTCTTACTAAAGATTACCATCTTTTCCGGCCAACTGATCGTAACAAATCATGTTGGCTAGAAGCCGTACTCAAAAATAAAATTTCACAATATAGAATCAAAATGTGTATGAGGACTGCCGGAGGTGGCGAATCGCGTTCCTTCCTCCCCTTAGGAGCTAACTCTACACTTGACACTTGACTGTTCATTCATCTACATAACAAATACATCTTTTTCATCTCATCTCTCTTGAATAATGATCTCTCTTTTATTTGAATCCTCACGACCTACTTTGAGTACTGATGTTCTACATTGTAAAATTTCTTGACTTTTTATTATTTATTCCCTTTTTTTGGATTTACATTGTATCTTTTATATCTCTATTAACATTTTTCATGTTTCATTTTCCACTTCACAATATCTACCTATTATTGTATAGAAATAATGTTACATTAAATTTTCTATTATTGTATACTTATTCTGTACATATCAAAATTTCTCATTGTAAATTATTCTATTAAATTACTTATAGTTCTGTGTTTTTCTTTTATTCTGTACATATCAAAATTCTGACTGCAACTGTATCTGTTTTCTACTATTTTGATGTTTTTTGGCACATTGTTCAATTACTTTACACATTAATGTAAAATTGTTACCTTAATGTATGTCTCTAAATTTCAATAAATGCCGCACGTGCCCACTTAAGGGGGAGTTGCGATGCTTCCACTGTCTGGGTTTCTCGTTCGGCCCTTTGGTGCTGGTGAAGTCTCTTCATATATATGCCCTACACCACTTGGTGAGTAGAAGAGGTGAAGGTCTGGAAGGTCTGAAAGGTTTTGATGAGATGTCTCGTCCACATCAAGATCTGACCAGGTTTGTTATTGACGAGTGATTATAGTTCAATCGTTTTTTGCTAATGATGACTAATTATGATTCATTTTTTTTCTTTGCACTCATTGTAAATACACAGATGAAACCCGAGTCAAAAGTGGTAGTCAGAAGTATAAGGACTTCAAAATATGACGAATAAAAGATTAAAACAGGTGAGAAAATGTCAATAGCTATTTTAGGGGAGCGAAACGTCCACGATCATCTGTACAGAAGTAAACAATGAGAGAAAAACTCGAGTTTAAACATGTTATCTTCGAATAGTGTTTATTAGTGAATAATACTAATGGTTTCACACCTTTACCAACGACTGGAAGGGCTTAGTTTGAAACGTGAGTGGTAGCAATACTATTCCAGGATATATTAAACTCGCGCAGTCTGCTCATTGTTGGATATGTTCGAAATGGCTGTTGTCTTGGTAGGGGTCAAATGACGTGCACAAAAACATGTGCGCCCTTGATAAGAGTTGTAGTAAATAAGCGGATAAGGGCACTCGGAATATGTTTAACCGGTCTCTAGACCAGGTACGATCCTTCGAATATGTTTACCCGGTCCGCAGATCAAATACAATCCTCCAGATAGGTTTACCCGATCCCTAGACCAGGTACGATCCAGATAGGTTTACATGATTTGCATACCAGATACGGCCCTTCGGGTAGATTTATCGGGACCAGATATGGTCAACCGGATATGTTTACCCGGCCTGCAGACCAGATATAGATCTCGGGATAGATTTACCTGACCAGATACAGCCCTCCGGATAAGTTTACCCGGCTCTCAGACCACATATGGTCCTGATAGATTTACTTCCCCTGCATATCAAATACTGTCATCCGGCAGAATGTGTTTGTAGTAGGTTGATGCGATGTATTTATACTCTTATATAGAGAGAGGATGCTCATTCATAAAAAATAATACTTTAAAAAGTAGCAAAGCATAGCGTAACGTTATTTTCGAAATAGCTACATTGAACTTAACTTTAGACAAGCAGATTTTTATACTGTCCTAGGGATGGTTGGAGAGTGGGGTGCCATTTCAGGCGCTGACCTCGTCACCTGACAGGTTAAAAATTAAAGATATTTTCCTACGGATTGATCCCTGGCCATCGCCAATTGCCCGCTGTGTTGTTCCAATGCGACGTAAGTCAACTACCTACCAAACAGTTACCTATTTCCTTAATAGAAACACATGTCATGTATGAGAGCTAAACTTCAACAATTTGCGAATGAAAATCTCCACATTGCGGCTTGCGGTGACAGCACAATACAGGAATGCACCCAGTAAGGAAAGTAAGGAATGCTGAGTAGACATCAGTCGCTCTCATAATAGACCACTCCGGAGATATAAAAAATACTAAGTATTCAGTTGAGAATACAAAGCATGGCACTCGTTTCCAAAATGGAAAACTTCCTGGCAAAAATCACTTTTTTACGTTCATTTTTTCTTTTACGAGAGCGTTTTTTGCTTTCAAAAGAGAGGGAATATTTAAGTAAATTGTTTGCTATAGAGAAGCTAGGGAATTTTGCTCTTTTTCTACTCTATTGAAATAAACATGCGTAGGGAAATTTCTAAGCCCTGAGGGGAAACATCAAGTACTTTTAGTACACTTGAAGACGTTTTTTGAGAGTATAAACTTTCTTTCAAACAACTGAATTATGTCAGTTTCGTGCTGTTTGAACTCTGAGATGGAAAATGTGGTCACTTTACAGAGCCCTTTTACATCTAAAGGGCGTGTTGTAAAAATATTCCAGCGCTAGAAGAGTATATATTACGTATTGCAGTAGTAGTTTATGTAGATACATGAAGAAATGTATCACATATTTAAAAAAGAGGGTAGGCACAGTTCCCACTTTACCTTAAGGTTTGATTCGTGAATACTTCCGCGTTCGTGGATTATACGCGTACATTCGCTTGTTCCTTCTTGCGTCTTCGGTAAGCTCCAGATCTCTCCGCACTTGTAATAAGTTTAGACCTTGGTATCATCTTGTTCGTCTTGAACTGCTCTTTCAACCTGTTTACGTTTTCTATGAAGCAAATGAACTTTAGTGTGATATTTTGGCTTCATAGTGAAATCTTCGACAAAGCGTCACTTTCCACTGCACACAATTTACACACAAACGATTTTAAAGTGTCAACTAGTCAATTGAAATTGTAGAACTCGTCGTTCTATTCAATTTAAGCATACACTCGCCACGACCAGTCGATTGGAACTGAAGTTAGAGGTTAAACAGGCCAGCGTATGCCCGAAATGGGACTCATTTCCCCCCACCATGCTGTACAGAGTTTAGTAGGAGGAGTGGATTAGGGGCCAACCTGGTCGACTCGGCCCACCTTTGATGATGGTAAGTCATTTATACCCAAAGACTGATTCCCTGGAGTTATGGAGCTTTGAGATACCAACACTTTCCGTGACGGCAAGTTTCTCACGATTTTACGGCGCAAGGTCCAAAAGCGGACAAGTTGGGCCAAACGTTTGGTCAGGAGATAGAGACGAGAGAGATTTGGGATCGATATTTGTACAGTCTTAAGTAGATGCACGGTCTATCTCAGTCTAGGATTATTTCTCGTTCAAATGGTCACGGAAAACCATTCGAAAGTAGGGTGGAGTCGCGTCAATTTCGAAGAAAACTACGAGACTTTCCCGTACTAGAAGTCAAATCGCATTCCATTTGGATTTTTTCCTATTTATAGACACAAATATGGGGTTAACAACCCTCCAAATAGTTTATGAGGCACCTCGTCCATCAAAATTTGAATAATTGCGTTAATGACAAGATATCTCGTCAAGAACGCCGATCGAATTCCTAATTATGAAGGTACTACCGTTTTTAACGAAGACTAGATCAAGTTAAAGTCAGTTTTTCTAATGACGAGATATGTCGTCCATTAAGATATGGTCAGTTTTGCTACTGACGAGATAGCTCGTCCAGAAAACCACCAGGGGGGTTAAGTGACAAAACTAATCTACAAGTACAGACATTCGGTAAAACTAATGAAATATCTTTTCGCAGCATTTGTTCGTATTTAAAAGCAAAGGGACGGATTTCGGAGGAATTCAGATGGAAGATGTAATCCTATAACAAATATATTAGTTCATTTGAATACCTCTGCATAGTGGAAATGAATAAATTGCAGCATATTTCGAAACATCTGATAAGAAAACGCATGCATTCCATCCATTAAATCAGTTGTGTTAGGTCTGAGAATATCAGATTGCGCCAAATTTTACATACTTATGAATATTTACTCCTTTTGTTCCGCTCTTACACTGGATTCCTGCATTTCTATTTATCAGCTCTAATAAAGTAATGGCATGTTTATAAGACTCCTGTTTCCAAGATATTCGTTGGGAATACATTACTTCTCAGGTTATGCACTATGGCTCTGAGATAAGTATGGATAAAATAAAAGCTTACTTTTATTCTTATTTATTCTTATTATTAAAATAGTGAAGTGAATGACTGAATGAACTCAAGTCATCCATATATAAGGAATACATTAGTGATCTTTTCAGAAAGTTATGTCCGCATTTATTCTGAATATACGAAGCGTTTGAAAAATTCCTGAGCAAAATTTAAGGGAGGTAGATACACGAAATTAAACTGTATCTACATGACACGTATGTTTCCAGGTGTCGTTGCTTGATAAAGAACAGACAACTTGCAACTTTTGAATTAAAGGTATTTTTCAACAGGAAAACAAAAATGAACACACAAATATAAATAAAAAAGGTAACTTGATACTTTTTTGGAATTCTACTGGTCTGTTTAGCCTGCGCGAGCGCTCCAGAGTTGATGTTACATAGTTTCACCGCTAACTGATCGTCTCATTTTACCAATATTTTCGTATTTAATGTAGAAAGCGCGTAAGTGTTATATTTATAAACGTCATTGAAAGCACGTCTCTGCATGTTCACAACCGCCATCCGGGTGTGCTAGAGGTACACTAAAGTGCAGAAAGGAAAGACAGCGGGGGTATGTGAGAACATTTTCGTTATCACTAACTGTGCAGTTTAGCAGTAGCTGCAAGCTCAACAGTTTCACAGTTGGTGCTCAACTGAAAATCACGGCGAATAGAAATGCCCATCGATCATTTTCGACCAGTAAACAGAAAGGTAGATTTGCATACTAAACAGTTTTACAGTAGGTGTTCAAAGTAGTGACCGCCAACAGTAATGAACTACTGACAGCCTGGATGAATAGAAGTGCACATCAATCGTTTTCGATAGTAAACTGAGAATGTTAGAGTTGACTGAGTTTGACTGCCAAACACAGACGAAGCCGACGATGTTTGGAAGCCATTACTAGTTTGAAGTTGAGCGCAACTCCAAGGCCGGACGCGCCCTAGAGTGGCATGTGACAAAACATGCGCCATCCTCATGTGTACTCCGTTTCTGCACAAAAAAACATGTCGGTACGCATGCATATTTCAGCCAGTTTAATGTCCCAGAGAGGATTGATGTTACACCAATGCGTAACTTGCCTAAAGTTCTTACAGTTAGATCGTGGACACTGTAGCGAGTGGGTATATATTAACATAGTGACAATGACTAAACTATAAACCGCACAATATGGGATGGGTCAAGAAACCCTAAGGGATTGATTGAGATCTAAGTAAGCATAAACTCTATGGTGGGGTTCGTTGGTTGCTTTTGCGCTTTATGACGCAAGGGCCATATTTGGCCAAACTGCTCCAAACACACTGCAACGCCAAGTAAAACATTTAGTGAAAGGGGAAGGGAAGATCGGGGAATAAAATAGAAGATTGGATGAAAGCAGAAAAAGATAGCTTGAATATCTCGGGAGCGCGAGCCCCTTGTTTACAAAGACAGTAAGCTCCATGAGTAACCCATGGGGCTTACTGTCCATGGGACAGTAAGCCCCATGGGAAACGAGTACTTCAGGTCCGTACACACCTAAAGGAGATGTGTCCCTTAGGTAGTAATGGTGTGGAATGCCATCGCTTACGACAGCTGGTCTACTCTAGTAGTGGTACAAGGAGTTAGTCAGCACAACGATACGTCCAGCAGATTCTGCATCCTGTTATTTTTTGCATTTCATGTCACGCGTTCATTGGGAGATTTTCGAACACGGTGACGTCCGGCCACACACAGCTCACCTCTCTCACGACCTCATGAAACGTTTCATTGTGAATTGAGATCCCCAGATCTGTATCCCATTAAGCATGTCTGAGATAATCTAGACCGCCAATAACAACACCCCTGCCATGTAAGGTACCTGGTAGGTAGGTATTTAATTACCGTCGCACTGGAGCAACACAACGGGCTATTGGCAACGGTCCGGGATCAAACCCGAAGGGACAGATCCGGGACAACACCAGATAATTTTGAACCACGGTCAGACGCCAAGGTCACACCTAGCATCCCATTCTCCAAACTTCCACACCACGCCAAAGTGAGGACACTTGAGGCCAAGACAGATTTAATGTGCACCAGTTCCCCTTGTACACGACGATCTTTGATTGAATTCGAACTCGCAACCTTCTGGTTGCTAATCCGTTACTGTTCCAACCGGGCTACCGCGGCCCGTAAGGTATCTGGAGCCACGGCTATAATGTGAGATAGGATAGCATTTGGACATTTGACACCATGCCACGGGCCGTATATCACCGCCAAAATGCGCATAAACATGAAGGGATAAAGAAATAATAACAGTATCGAATCTAGAGGATTATCAGAGAATTACTTCAGAAAAAGTCATCAGAGAATTACTTCAAAAAGTGACTTTTCTGAGGTAATACTGTTATTATTTCTACACGTTTATCTAAGTTTCATTTAAATTGAACATTGGCATTAAGAAGATTCGATTTGATTTGCTCCTCCGTGGTTATCAGAAGTGTTTGGATGAGAATATGGGCATTTTTCAGCAATATTGCTGCTCAACTCACCGTATGCGAACATTAAAAGACTACAAAAGACATTTAAAATAATAGTTTTCCAGGAATGAGAAATCCAGTTCCTTTACACGCATGAAAAAGTTTCCACACACGTATGCAAAAATGCTGTCCACAAACACAAATGATTCCAAGTGCATTGGTTGAGAAAAGGAATACATTTGCGAATAACACACCATCCATTTGATTACATGCATGTAAGTTACGGAATAAAATAAGTTACCACAACATTCTTAAAGTAATCTGTTGAGAAAACTTCCTATCCTTTGCATCTTCGAATTCAATTGAATTGGTACCTCCAGGTTTCCTCAATTTTCCTGAATACTGCGAACTCTGAATATTTATTCGTCCTTGGCTCTCTTCATAAGCTACACTTCCATTTCCTTTGCAATCCTGGTTTGAAGTAGCTCCATGTAAAGAAATAATAAAGTAATGGCTTGTGGTGGGGCTCCCGATTTCGCCACATTCATTTCCAGATGCTTTTTCATATCTCCCAATGTACTTAACTTTTATTCCGATGCAGCTCTTAAGCTCTTAGTTTGAATATGAATAGTCTCTGGATATTGAAATAAAATAGCTTTTCTATTGGACTCGTGTCTATCCCTTTGAATAACACAAATTATTTAGCATACTTTTCAAAATAAAGTTTAAATCCCTCTTTCTACAAAATGAACACATGAATGACAAGAGAAATCTTAACAAGGTCGCCTTGACTTTCACTGTTAATTCTGTTGAATATATATACAGGGTGAGTCTAAATTGTTTTTACAAAATAAGAGGGGTGATAGTACACATCCAAACGAGCAATAATTGCCATGGAACATAGGGTCGCATTCCACTCTGAGAGGCAGAAAAGAGTCAAATTAGAATTTCAGCATGAACTTACAACAGTGTTGGGAAAGCGAATGAACGATACCAAAAGTTGCACAATCTGATTTATTGATCAGAGAAAAACTCACAGCAAGTGCTCAAAGTGGCGGACACGCGTGTCGTTGCACAGTTCACACCGGCGAAGGAATGACTGGCGCACCCTCTCGAAGATTCCTGGTGTTGCGTTAATTTTGTCTGCGGCAACACCGATTCTCGCTACGAGATCTTCAGCCGAGTCCACAGGCGTCTGGTACACTAAAGATTTCATGTGCCCCCAGAAGAAAAAGTCCAGTGGGTTGAGGTCCGGTGAGCGAGGAGGCCATGCCACAGGTCCGCCACGTCCGATCCATCTTGCTTAGGAAATATGCTACGTAGGCAGGTACAAAACGACGTCAGAGGCGATGACTTGTTCATGCTCGACGCGTTTCGACTTTACTCTTTTCTGCCTCTCAGAGTGGAATGCGACCCTATGTTCCATGGTAATTATTGCTCGTCTGGATGGGTACTATCACCCCTCTTATTTTGTAAAAACAATTTAGACTCACCCTGTATAAGCATTGGTGTTCATATTGCATATCTTCAAATGGAATGCAATTAAAAATATGAAACAAAATTTCCACGTGCTTCCAATAAAATGTGTTGTCTATTTGTTTCAAATTATATTATTGGATTGTATTGAAAGCTGTACTCAATAGTCAAGAAACAGCATCATTCTTAATCGGTACGAAGTTTCCGTTCAGATACTGGATCTCTGAACTAGAATTTCCCATGCAAAATCTTTCGGAAGACTTGACGGATAACTTTGATGAAAAAAGTATGGCCATTGATATTCGTTGTAATCACAGACTACTAACCCCACATTTTGTCAATAGATTCAATTTATCCTCGTATGTAAAGCTACTTCATTATAAAAAATAAATGCATTCTTGTCCCATCTATGTAATATCCAGCAGAATTAAACGCTTGGTCGGGTTGAATTGTCTAAACGCTGATTAAAAGTGATCAGAATGATTAATTTTAATGTTATAGAAAAATACAAATTTCTCATTTAAATAAGTGGAAAATAGTTTTAAACTCCATTTTCACATTTTTATACTTTTGCAAATTCACTTTGGATGAAATACGTAAGATTGCTTTATCCATCCATATGATCCATTTCACATACACTCATGTTCAAAATTTAAGCATAATTCGTAAAATGAGAAAAAAAATCGAAGTAAATATAGATACAATGGTTCAAAATCACTTGTGGAGAATCGTGGGATGAAGGTAAAACATTATGCATATGCAAAACAGTTCAGTCGACATGCGCAAAGCACCAGTGCATGTGGGAACGAGTATAAAACGGCCTCGAGCGGCATGACCAGTTTAGACAGAAATTTCGCAATTGCTGTGGTACGGAGCGTTGTTAACAATTAATAAGGACGAAAGATGTCACAAAGAGATGCCAACTAGACAGGTTTGTGAAGGAACGAATTATTGGAATGCTCGAATTCGGTCGATCCCAAACAGAAGTTTCTCGAATTCTGAATGTGCCTCAGAGTGTGATCTCCAGACTATGGCAGAGGTTTCAAACCACTGGAGATGCTACCCGACGACCAGTACCAGGTCGGCCAAGGGTAACAACCGCTCGGCAAGACCGATATTTGGCGATAATTGCGCGACGTCAGAGGAATCGTTCTGCCAGACAACTGGGTTCAGCCCTGACAGCCGCCACAAGAGTCATAGTTTCGAGACAAACTGTTTACAGGAGACTCAGACACGTTGGTCTCTATGCCAGACGACCAGCAGTTTGCATCCCCCTGACGTCTGCACAGAAACGCACGCCTTTACAGTGGAGTTTGGAACGTTAACAGTGGAGTCGACAACGCGGGGCATTGTCATGTTCAGTGATGAGTCCAGATTTAGTCTGAGATTCTCGTTGTACCACGATCTGGAGAGAACGTGGAACGCGTTTTCACTCGGGAACATTACGGAAAGATATCGTTTTCCTTCATGGGGTCTGTTACCAGTCAAAGATACAGAGACGAAACCCTATATCTTTGACTGGTAACAGACACCTTGTATAGATGGTAACAGACCCCGTGAGCCTCTTGAGTCTACCGTTCGCCTGTTTCGAGGTGCTGTTGGCCCTATTTTCATATTCATGGATGATAACACGCGTCCTCACAGTGCAGCCCTGATCGACGCCTTCCTTCAAAGTGAAGATATCCACCAACATCAGTGGCCTGCCAACTCTCCTGATCTCAATCCTATAGAGCATGTGTGGGATATGCTCGGGGGAAATATTGCAGCTCTTCGCCACCCACGAAGCTCCGTTCGGGAATTGAAAACTGCTCTCCGTGAGGTTTGGAATTCTTTGAACACACAATTCATCCATATCCTCATCAAAAGTACGGGAAATCGTTGTGCAATATGCCTGGCTACCAGAGGTTCCCCACACCGTGTTAAACTTCAGCATCACATTGTTATAATCATTCTGTTTCACTAAAGTTTACACTCGTATTGTGAACCTTTTCCTTTCAACTTTTTTCATTGGATAATAAAAGTCATTATTATTCTTGTTTTGTATTGTTTTCTTCTTCAGGAGATTTTGCTGGCCACGGTATTTGCTCAATAGCTTCACTTTCAAGGAATTCGTCAACGAGGTTTGCTCGATGTGGACGAGCATTATCGTCCATAAATAAAAAGTCAGATCCATATGCACCTCTGAAAAGTCTTACATAAGGTTCTAAGGCCTTATTCCGATATCTCTGGCCGGTCGCAGATCCGCTGTTGAAAAAGTGTAGGGGCGTACGTCCATCGATCAATATTCCTCCCCATACCATCACACCTGCACTACAGAAACGGTCACGTTCCATAATGTTCGAAAGAAGATTTCACGTTCCTGACTCCCTCCAGATGTAAACACGTTTAGAATCAGATGTTAAACTAAACCTCGACTCATCAGTAAAGAGAACATGGGTCCATTGGTGTTCACTCCAGTTCTGATGTTCTTTGCACCAATTCAAGCGATCCCTCTTTTGTTGTGAAGACAGTGAAACACATACCCTTGGCTTTCTGGCACAAAGGCCTTTTTCATTAAGCCTTCTGTATACAGTTTGCCGTGATACAACAGTTCCAGTGGCGGCTGCAACCTCTGAACTGAACTGCCGAGCAGTAGACTTCCTGTTACGACGGGCAGTTATTGCCAGATATCGATCTTGAGAAGCAGTTGTTATTCGTTTACGACCTTGTCCAGGCCTCCTTACAACAATTTCAGAGTTCTGAAATTGTTTCCATATCGTAGAGACTCTTGAAATATTCACACATCTCGCTGCTTCAATGATTGTCTGCCCTGCTTCTAAACGACCGATAATTCACCACTACACAGATTCTTCCAAATGGTACTTCGGAGTCATAACAAACCGTTTTGAGTCCTAACATATTGAAATCAAACGCTGTATTGCAGAAATTCACTCAGATATTCACTTTGCGCAAAGCGCTTGATTCACTGTCGGATGACCTAACGCCTTGATTTGCATATCAGAAACAGTTTGATCATTTTTGATTGGATAATGCTAATTAGGCTTGTCTTGCACACATTCCCTGCAAAAATGGATTACATCGATTGGATATTTCATGGAATATCATTATTTTTGGGTATGTAAAGATAAATTTGGACATGAGTGCATTTGACTTGTTGCACTCTCGCACCAAGGACGTGATGTTTCCGTATTTCGCCATATGAAAGAATGACAAATATTGATACGATATCCATGATTTTTTTTCAAGAAAATAACAGCTTGTTTTATAAAATTAAATATGTTCAATACAGATGAAACAAAGTTAATCGATAATTTAACAAAATAGGGAAAGTGAATTTTACAATGTTTCTAATAAAAAAATCAATGTCTCAACGAATATTTCAGGTAGCAAATTTATATAAGAATAGCTCAACTCGTAAAATAAACAACTTCGACCTTCTGTCACTTAAGACAAAAACTTTAAAATTTTTAAATATCCTAGATAGAATATTTTATAACTGATATTATTCCAAGATCAGCAAAGTTTTTAAAATTCGCATTACTCCAAATGGCATAATGTTTTAAATCAATTCTTTGAGGCACTTTTTTTTGTTAATTCAGAGGAAATGGAACGAGCCTAACTATTTATAATAGATGCTGTTTCTTCACTTATGAGTAGTTTTTAATGCTCACCAATAATATAATTTGAAACTTTAAAAACAAATGTTTACTGATTTTAGTTGTCTTGTAATGGAAACATACGTCAACGTTTAAAAAATTTATTTGGGATTACAAGATATGGTTACCAGTCTTATGTTAACTTTACCCGTCTTATTTCAATATGACTTTCTTTTAACGTTATCCTCATTTTATATCAAGATGTTAACGTCTTATTTTAAAAGGTTTTGTTTTATATACTTGATTTATTGTTAAGAAAGCGGAATTCTTCAAATCATTATGTGTTAAATCAATGACCTTTTCAGAAAGCTGGTCGAAATATACATACACCGCCAAGAAATGTACCCATTTTTTTAATCTAACTTCGAAAAAATTTATTTACAACGCATAAAACAATGTAACACACGGAAACAGCAGTATTAGCTTAACAAACAAAAGTAAAATTCCTATAATTCAAGGAATGTAGATTTCTGAAAAGTGAG
Source organism: Meta bourneti (assembly GCA_933210815.1). NCBI lineage: Eukaryota > Metazoa > Arthropoda > Arachnida > Araneae > Tetragnathidae > Meta > Meta bourneti. Next base: position 6,074,608 of record OW119922.1, read on the forward strand.
ATATGAGCAAACGTGTAAGATTTTGACTTCGAATCTGCATTGCAAAAAGCTATTCGAGACTTTCAAAGACAACAATTTATTTATAAAAATAATAGATTCATAACACTTAGAAATGTTAAAATATGACTGCAACAATTCGATCAATATTCAAATACATAAACTCAGAATATATATAAATAAAAATGGCGTGTTTGTACGTTGAATATTTTCACCCCATTTCAAGTTATTTATATCTTTGGGTCATTCTGCAAACGAGGGTGCTTTGGGTGCAAAACGAGTTGTTTCCGCTTTGATGTCTGTGCTTAATATGAGTGTGCCCGCACTACTTCCCAACGGCTGTGTATATTTTCATAAAAAAATTGCATACTCAGTCATATAGTAACTGAACTTCATTTTGTCAGTCTGTCTAAACGTTTTCCTATTTTACGTCCCTATTACTTTCATTTCCTATTTTAAATAAAACTTTTTGAATACATTTTCCTAAAATTTCAAATATTATAACTTAGTAAATACATTATTTTAATTTTCTTTGTTTACTCCATAGTTTGGCAAGTTCCATACTAAAACATGAATAACTGCACTAATCAGCCTTAATTTAGCAGTTTTGAGTCACAGAAATACATGACAGAAATTAGTTTCATGTCCAATATTGCTAAAGATATGTTAATTTCTGGTAGGCATGTACAAAATTTGATAAACTTTCCTCAAACATCATTGGCTTAACACAATCAGATGTGGAATTCCTTTTCATAAAGGTTCAGATGTTGCTTCGTCATCTGACAGTGGTTCAAAATTGCGCGATTTTGACCTCCGATCTTTCCCTTCGGAATTGATTCCGGACTGACGCCAATAGCCCAATGTGTTAGTGCTACGTTAATTGAAATACCTCTTATCCAGTGATACGTTAATTAAAATACCTACCTAACATAAGAACAAATAAGACACACCTCAAAACCTTTTGAACCTAGACTGGTTGCAAATAGAATGTATTCGTATAGCTTATTCGTAAAAATACCTCTTATCCAGTGCTACGTTAATTAAAATACATACCTAACATAAGAACAAATAAGACACCTCAAAACCTTTTGAACCTAGACTGGTAGCAAATAGAATTTATTCGTAGTATTTAAAGATTGTAACATGCTTCTTTTACAAAACGATTTATACTCATTAAAACTTGCATTTTGTTACTATGTTTCATATAAAAGTACTTGTTTTAAAGAAGATTCCTTTCCTTTCAAAACTAAATCTCTGAATTTAAAAAGTGCTTTAATGTGTACCGAATTATTAACGAAACAGAAACTCGTGTTCGTTGACCACGTGCAGTGATAATTTTCTGATCTTTTCACCGGCAAGAATTTATTTAGTTAAAAAAATCCAAACTAGGACTCGTGTAATATTAGAAATTCCAATTATAGTTGAATTTAAGTCGCACTGGAGCAACAAACCGGGCTATTGAAAACAGTCCGCTGTCAATCCCGAATGCAAAGATACGAGGACAACACCTCGTAATTTTGAACCTTGGTCAGATGACGAATTCAATACCTAAGCTAGCACCCCAATCTCCAAACTTCCACACCACGCCAACTTAAGGACATTTCAGGCCACGACAGATTTAAGGAGCACCAGCCACCGATTACACGGCGGTCTTTGTTTGGATCGAGTTTAGAACTCGCAACACTCTGGTTGGTAATTCGCGATTCTACCAACTAGACAGCAGTGGCCTCCTAATGCGGAGTAAAAGCGCTACGATGCTGTCGAATTCAAAAGTACGTGATTTAATAGAGATAAACAATTAAGAAACCTTTAGCACAGATGCTAAACACGGGTCCACGAGTATATTTTTAAATATATTTCCTTTTTTTCATCGTTTATCCTTAACCCTCCTGGTGGTTTATCTTCGTGTCGAAATCTACACTGTAGTAGTCAGCCTCTGATACAAAAGCCTGTTACAAACTGTCACCAATCCTAGGCAAGGAATAACATTGTTTTCCTACTCAGATCTTCATTCCCTTGGAGTAATAGAGAAGTTCTGTCTTGACGAGGAATCTCGTCATTTGCAATATTGACAAAATCTTGTTGGAAGAGATGTCTTCCTTAACAAAATTGACTAGATTTTGAACTAGATATCTCATCAAAGCCACTTAGTGGGCTAATAGCCCTCCTGGTAGTTGTCTTTTGGTGAGATATCTCGTCATTAGCAAAATTGACCAGATCTTGATGTCGTTATCATAAAAAAATCGACAATATTTTGATGAGGAGATATCTCGTCTCACTCTCAAAATTGGTCAGATCTCGATGGGTGAGATATTTCGTCGAAACAACTTACAGGGTTAATGACCTTCAATTTATGTGGCAAATCTTGAATATATGTCTTAAATATCTGGGTATTAAACATTTAGGGTCTGCCTTCGACCACAATCAAATCGAGTAGAACTCTAAAACCGATCGATAACTGAGATGATCGGAGTTTATATTTCCATTCCTCATAGGGAATGGGATCTTTTTATTTCCCAATCATCTTGCGCACTCTGAATCATTGGGAATGATTCAACAACACAAGTTTCCGTATGAGCATTTTATGAGTCGTAAAATATGAAAGCCCTCGATCATCCTCTTTATACCACAAAGCAAACCGATTCATGCATCAGGATATAGGAATGATGTTATACGCTTAGTCCAACAAAATTTCATGGAAACTCAGATCAAGACTGAAGAATACAGTATGCAGTAGACGTAAAAGTTTAACTAAAAAAGTTATTTTTTATTTTTGCTCTTTAAAATATATTGTTTTTCTGTTATCCGGAGGTCCGTTTGTTGATAGTCTTTAGTGCAATCGACAATGAAAATCTCAATGAAAATAGTGAAATCATTGAAACAGATGTTTTTGTTGTATTTAGTCAAGTCAAATATTGTTGCGGCAGAAATATTTCGAGATTTTGGCTCTCAGACGGTCTTATTAATGTCTACCTTGTTAATGAATGTCTACATTCAGCGGAACAGGTCTTGTGAATAATGAATGGTGAACGAAAAACCAAGTTTAGTAATTAACCAGGTTTGGTAATTCGATTGGTTTGGATTTGGATTTTGGTTAAAACCCTTGAATTTTGGCCTACTGGATATATAAGCTCAGTCTAGTGTTTTAATCACGCTGAATAATCGCTTTAACCAATCAATAATTTGTCCCACATAAGGATACATGTTTTTTCCCGTAACCACGTGACAGAACAAGCCAAGCGACCCAAAGAAATAGAATGAAGCTGCGCGCGCATACTCTGTCTTTCATTAGAAAGTCGATGTTTCAACATCATGCTAGTTAATTAGTATATGTGGATACAAAGTAGATTTTACACTAATTGCTTTATTAATTTGTCACATAAATTTGCTGTCCAAAGATTCTTAAATCTAGTTACCATTTTGAACAAATAATTTATTCAACAATAGAGCCTAAATGAAAAGTGAGCTTATAATGAAACATTATACTAAAGAACTTCCAACTAGAAAACTTTTTTCATAGACTAATGAGTCAAATAAGAAAACTTCATCTTTCTTAGAGGAGGTGGAACCTTTGCTGAGAAGTGCATTTAAAATTGCTACATTTATAACCAAATTATTAAGAACTCTTAATGGTACTTTTAATGAAGGCGCAATGTAATTTACGCATAGATATGAAATGAGTCGCCCACACAAAAGACAAAGTAATTGCATGAAATTAAAGTCTTACTACACTTAATATGATAATTAAATTTTGTATTGTAATTATTTCCTAGATCTCAATTAGCCATAAAATCTTCCCTTTTCAAAAATGAAGGAAGACAAAATTAACTGAAAAAGAATAAGATGGATAAATTTAACTTTTATATGTGTACTAGCTGAATTACCCGGCGTTGCTCGGGTTGAAATAGTTAAATGTTGCTTGAAAAGTGAATTAGAATAATCACTTTTCTTTCACAGAAAAATGCAATCATTTAAGTTGTACGGAAAATACGTTTTAACTTTTCCATAACTTCTACTATATACTTCGGACGCAAATATATGCATTTAATTCCTGAATATATTGCAATATCTAAAAGATTAAGACATAAATACGAACAGAAACGAAATTCCGACGAAAAAATGCAGAATTCTAAAAAACGAATGATACGCAGTGTCGAATTTCGACTGCCTGAGTGTATTCTGAAACAGAGCAATTCGAAAAAAGATATTTGAAAATATTGATAAAGACGATAATGAAATTTAGTAATGCTCAAATATGACTGCAACATTTCGCTGTGTTAACTCAAATCGACAAACACGGGATGCTAAATCAAATTTATAAAATAATAAAAATTAATTCTGGTTTCCCAAATCTAAAATAACAAAATTACGCTTTTATGATTAATGAGTTGAAGTTTTTCGTGTTTCATTACAAAATGTAAATTATGAATAATGAAATATTTTAAATATCCTTTTTTTATCAAACAAATATTCATGTAAAAATATAAAATTCATATAGAAATAAAATAATAAACTTTAATTCAATAATGCACATTACACCTGTCAAATAAAGTAGGAAATACTTATACAATCAACTAAAAGTTAGATTTAGTAATGCTCAAACAACGGCAACATAGCTTTGCCCGGGTATTTATCCCAATCTTCTATTGGACAGGAAAAGGAATGAAATCAATGTATAGTGTAAAATCAAAGTAATTATATTAACAGGTTCTAAAAGTATAAGTACAGTACACGCATTATAAAGTAAAATATTTTACAAATTCACTGCAATATAAATTTAACACAAAACTTGATTATACACAACATTTTTAGTTTCACCTCCGGGAGCAAGAATAAATAAATTCTTGGGTGAACCCACCCTCGAGCAACCAACATAAAGTTGTCCGTGGGAGAAACACGGCGATCTCAAATCCACTCCGCAGTACTTGATAGCCCCTGCGACTTGTTGATCGTGATCGAGAACGCAAGTCTTACTGGAAACTGCAATCTCTTAAAGTCGAAAGGGAGATCCGTCGGAATGAGTGGTATCCGTGGGATAAAAACTGTTGCACCCTCTCCCTTTCCTGTCAAGATAGTCGCTTCCATTACATTGCCCAGCAGCTTCTTGACACACAGCCTCGTGCCGTTGCAAAGTTTTGGCGGGTCGATGTTCCGCAGTAAAATAACCGGAGATCCCACTTTAAGTAAAAGACGATGTGGTGGCAATCCAGCCGGATCAAGCGAGTTCAGGAACTCTGGCGGGAAATTGACGACCTCATCGGCATCTACTACGGTATCGATGGACTTGTATTCAGTGACCACGCCTGGTAACATGACAAGTATTTGATTGTTTATGTCGTGGACGTCTTCATTTTTAGCAGAAAGAATGGCCCTCTCTCGCAACCAGTTCAAATCGTGATAGTTTTGGGAAACAGACGGATAGACTGCATCTATCAGCTCTGAGACGGACGACACCAGATTACAAAAATCGGATGGGAATTTAATCTTGCCAGAAGACTCGACTGCCAATCTGCCTTCTCCGATCTCCAGGAGTTTGTCTGAGAAAATTTGAGCACTCTCATCCCCCAGATGTACTCTCATGTTTTGCTTCAAAGTTATCTTTCGCACATGTCTCCACAAAAACGAATGTTTCAAACATGCATGGATCTCATCGGCCGGCGTCGACTTCGGGATGACGGGCAGAGTTTGACGAAAGTCTCCACAGAGGAGTACCAGAGCTCCTCCCATCAGGTTGTCGTTTCCTCTCAGATCTCTCAGAGTGACGTCGAGGGCCTCGAGAGCTTTCTTGTGAGCCATGGTGCATTCGTCCCACACGATTAATTTGCAAGTCTCGAGCACCTGCGCCCGACCACTTGCCTTGCTTATGTTGCAGGTAGGATTTTCCTGCCTGGCGATGTCAAGTGGCAACTTAAGTGCAGAATGGGCCGTCCTCCCTCCTTCCATTAACGTCGCCGCAATTCCCGAAGAGGCGATGGCAAGAGCAACTTCTCCCCGAGTCCTGATTTCGGCCAGTATTATATTAATCAAGAATGTTTTCCCTGTGCCCCCAGAAGCATCAAGAAAAATGATACCACCTTGTTGTTTTGCTGCCTGATCCATGATAATTTGGTATGCGTTTTTCTGATCTCGATTCAGAAGTGGCTTCTTGTCCGCGACGTATGCACTCAGCTCTTCGACGTCGTAGTTCGTTTCTCGCACGTAATCTGCGCGAAGTACGTCTCGTCGATCTCTTACTGGTGCAGGCAGGCCCAATTGCAGTAATGTTTTATTTGTCATGGCCACACATTTGTCCTCAAGAATAACCAAAGCCTCGTTGAAAATGTCCGGACCAAACGCGATTTCTAATGTCGGGGTTTCCCTCCGGACTTTGGCGAGTATATCCTCACTCAGGGCCTCCTTATACTTTTCCCATAAAGTGTTTGGATTCGATGGACTGCATGTAGTCAATATTATAGCAAACAGGTTTCTGATTTGCTCTGGTAGGGAGATCAATTCGGCTTCTCGCAACGTGTCATCCCAGTGCTGGTCTCCTTCCAGCAAACCCAACTTCTGACAGGCCTCTCTAAATGTCTGGCATACTTCGTCGTTTACCGTTCTCATCTCTGCGAAAGATCTAGGTCCTCGTACCGAGTGAAGAAGCATCCTAAGGAAATAGCATTCGGCGTTGTTGGGGTGAACAGTGTACACTCGACCCAAGGCGTCACTCGCGACTGCATCATGTCCAGGGACTGACGGGCTGGCCAACTTTTCTCCTACAGAAAATTTTCCTCGACGCATTCCACGTGTAATATCGAGGTATCTCAGGATACAACAAAGTCCTCGCAAAAGGATCCTGCTGACACAGTTGAAAGAATGCCGTCAAAGTCGTGTTTGGTGGCTGATCAATCACTCTAGGGGCGCTCTCTGTTGTGAAATAAACTCTCTGACCATTTTCTAAATGGACGCTGAGGTGAACAACAGTAGGGTGTCTTTCGTGAATCGAAAAACCCAGTATTCGCCAAACTGCCTCGTTACTGCTGAGGTATCTTCCCAATTGATACCGCGTCACTTCATCGTTCGATCTCTCGTCGCTGATACCGAAAACAGCCATATCACTACCTTTGTTGACATACTTGCACATATATTTAATCGATTTCACACTGTTGCAGTACTCCACGTTGATGTGTGCCCGAAACATTTTCGACAGCAGCGGCGAAAAGGGCACAACCCACCTATTGTCGATTTCTATTTCCGTGTTGCTGCGTATCGTTAGTTTCGCCGTGAACCCTCCATCTTCCGGAGCCCGCCGTCTGTACAGGGGATAGCCGTCATTTCCAGTTTGTGTCTCTTTAATGAATTTTCTAGGGTATTTCTTGGTACACTTTCCGTCCTTCATACACGGAGAAATGGGATTGAGATTTCCACACGGTCCGTGGATCATGTTTTTCGTTACCACTTCAAAAAGTTCGGGATCTTGTTCCGGGTCTGGCAACTCGGCAGATATAACGTCATCGATTTGAGTGGGCTGAATTTTGTCCGCTAACCAGATCAAATTGTGCGAGTGTGGCAGCCCTCTTTTTTGCCATTCAATCGTATACATCCAGCATCTCGGCACTCCAAATACATGGCCCTTTGTTATAACGTCAATCAGTTTCAACTGCTTCTGTTTAAATACTCTCGCAATCAAGTCGTGGCGCTCACTGGGTAATTGACCATTGGTAAGAACCTCCTTGATCTCCGTCCAAGTGGGATTGCAGGTGAAGGTGATAAATAAGTCTGGTCTCCCGTACGTCCTCACGTACGTCATAGCATCTTGTGTGTATTCGTGCATGTGTCTGGGACTGCCTGTAAATGTAGCTGGTAGTATGACTAAGGCACCGAGGTTTTCAACGTTCCCGTCATTTGCCACAGCATCTCTCAGGTGAATATATTCGTCAACTCTCAGTTTACGTTGATTTAGACGAATGTAAAGGAGACGTTCACTCTCGACTTTAGCGTACATATCGACGATGAACTGATGAAACAATTGCCTGCAGTTCAATACGTGGTTCTGCCCAGTATCTCGAACCATTAATCTGTACGCATAGAAATCCATCGCTGAAACTTTCTTGCTCGTTGTTTCACCTGTTCTTGGGTTGATCTGCCTCAGATTAAATTGATATCCATCTTCACCATGGGGGAATATTACTGGGTACTGCAGAGCATCGTAAGATCGATGTGTTTCCGAAATACGCTGCAATGATTCACCTCGTCGTTGAATAACGATATCCCGTTGATGAAACTCATCTCCTGATATAACCACCACGACTTCATCTGCTTGAGGAGAGTTAAAACGCCGCTCGTGTTCGCCTGCTGGTCTTCGGTCTGCTCTTATGACTACTTTATATTCATCTGTTGGCATATGTTCCAATGCTGTTTCAAACGTTTTAATAAGATTATTGTGCTCATGAAACATCCTCTGTAAGTTTAACACAATCTGACGTCTTGTTCCCGAGATGTAGGCGCACCTCTGATCAGTTTCCATTTGTTCGTTTTGAATAAAATATAGTTGTAGAAATTTTGGTGGTTGATCTGGCAGCGGAAGCAACGATCCCGCTCTATGGTAAACCTGCCCTTGCACCTTGAATGTCGACGGAAATCCGGGCTGTCCAACAACTGATGTGCCGCCGAATGATGTCATTTGGAAACATGAGTTGTATTTTCTGATGTTACTTAGAAAATGCTTCGACTCTGACGTATCTCCTGATGTGTAAGTCAAAAGGTCTTGTGGTGGTGGTTCCAGTTGGCAAAGTTTAACTTTTCCATTTTTGCAGCAAATACCAGTAGACTCTGATTTAAACTTTTTGGCTTGACAGTAAGTACAAACCATTTCCATTTTCCCGATCGTAACACTTGCATGCATCGAGTAGTCTTTATGTGAATCGTAGTGAAATCCTTCCAGTGCTAAGCTAAAATGGCTCGCAGTCCGTGATCGTTTGGCTCTATCTCTCTTATCCTGTAGTCGGGCCTCTCGCTGCTGTGCCGTCTCTGTTGCTCTAGATGTAGTAGCTCTATCTCTCTTATCCTGTAGTCGGGCCTCACGCTGCTGTGCAGTCTCTGTTGCTCTTGATGTAGTAGCTCTATCTCTCTTATCCTGTAGTCGGGCCTCTCGCTGCTGTGCCGTCTCTGTTGTTCTAGATGTAGTAGCTCTATCTCTCTTATCCTGTAGTCGGGCCTCACGCTGCTGTGCCGTCTCTGTTGCTCTAGATGTAGTAGCTGTCTCTTTCATATCCTGTAGTCGGGCCTCACGCTGCTGTGCCGTCTCTGTTGCTCTAGATGTAGTTGCTCTATCTCTCTTATCCTGTAGTAGGGTCTCACGCTGTTGTGCCGTCTTTGTTGCTCTAGATGTAGTAGCTCTCTCTCTCGCAATCGCAAGTCTTCTATTCCTCTCCTCGGAAGTTTCTTGTCTACGCTCATTTTTCATCATCTTAGCCGTTGACTGCACTTGGCCGATTGCCTTCCGCTTCCTTGGAGGCATTGCTACAGCAAAGAAATCTGTAAAAGAATACAAAAAGCTATTTCATAAAATAAGCAAAAGGCACACTCTCACTGAGCAATGAAATCTATTATAGAATACAAAGAAAAGCTATTTCATAAAATTAGCAAAAGGCACACTATCACAGAGCAGTGAAATCTGTCATTAAAAAGTTATTTCATAAAATAAGCAAAAGGCAGACTCACTGAACAATGAAATCTATTATAGAATACAATAAAAAACTAATATAAACTGAATGGTAAAACAAATTTAAAATTGTGAAGTACTTACATCAGTTTAGGAGAATATCAAACTTTTAACACAAATAAAAAAAATTAATGCCTTACTTAAAAGCTGTCAATCAAAATATTCAAACACAGAATTCTAAATCATGTTAAAAATAAACTTTTATTCTGGTGTAAAAAAAGCATTAATTCTGATCCCATTAAACTTATTTAAAAAATTAAGCAAAAGGCACATCTCACTGAGCAATGAAATCTATTATAGAATACAATAAAAAGCTAAAATTAACGAAAAAACGAATTTAAAATTATGTAGTACTTACATCCGTTTAGAAATATAAATCCAAAATGTACACTATCACTGTCGAATAAAGTAGGAAACACTTATACAATCAAAAGAGCGAAATAAAACTGCCAGATTCACTGAAAGATGATAAACTGGAAGACTTACCGAGTTAGCTTCCTTTAAATACGACCAGCTAAGAATCGAGTGGGTGCTGGAATGTTCTCCACCATGAGTCCAATTAAGTTTCCGTTTCCCCAACTTTCTAGAAAGTTCTACAAAGTTTTATAAAAAAAGTAAACATTAATTCTGGTGCTGCCAGATACCGAGTAGCAAAATTACGCTTTTATGATCAATGAGTTTTTCGTTTGTGCTTTTCGGAATAACGGTGCTTGGTTTAGAAATAAATATAATCGGTGTAGACAAATTAAACTGAATAGATAAAATTTTTTCAAAAAGCAGAAGGTCGATTTTACAGAATTTTTCAGAAAGAAAATCACTGCTTTCAACGGAGGATTCACATGTATCTATTCCGGACATTTTAAAATAAGTTACACGCCTTACCTAAAAAGCCTCGTGAAACAGAATTCTACAAATCATTACGTATTCGATAAATTATTTAAGGAAAGTTGGTCGAAATACACACCAACTTTCCTTGAAAATAATCCTTGAACTCCTGAAAACCTTTCCTTGAATTTCCTTGCAAACATAAATATTTTAAAATATTCTTTCCCCCTTCATCAATAAAATATCTATAATTTATTTACATCATGGGAAGAACTAAAAAGTCAGTTCAAACATAAATACTGTAATTTAATTTGTTTCGGAAAAAATTGTTTTTCGATCAACAGTGGTAAAGCAACCATCGCTGCCTAAAGCAATCAATCTATGCTCAATGTTATTTCTATTGCGATTTCGAATAGTTTTTAGCCCCCCAGGGCCAATAGAACGGGGGTTAAGAGTTAGCCTATGCTGACCGCAGTGTTCTAAATTATAAGTGTACCAAATTTGGTGTGGATTGGTCAAACGGTGTAGATTTGTATAGAAAATATACCCACATACACACACACACACATCCTATTTTATATATATAGACTAGCTGAATTACCCGGCGTTGCTCGGGTTGAAATGGTTAAATGTTGCTTGAAAAGTGAATTAGAATAAGCACTTTTTTTTCACAGAAAAATGCAATCGTTTAAGTTGTACGGAAAATACATTTTAACTTTTTCATAGCTTCTACAATATACTTCGGACGCAAATATATGCATTTAATTCCTGAATATATTGCAATATGTAAAAGATTAAGACATAAATACGAACAGAAACGAAATTCCGACGAAAAAATGCAGAATTCTAAAAAACGAATGATGCGCAGTGTCGAATTTCGACTGCCTGAGTTTATTCTGAAATAGAGCGATTCGAAAAAGACATTTGAAAATATTGATAAAGACGATAATGATTTATGAAATTTAGTAATGCTCAAATATGACTGCAACATTTAGCTGTGCTAACTCAAACAGACAAACTCGGGATTCTAAATCAAATTTATAAAATAATAAAACATTAATTCTGGTTTGCCAAATCTAAAATAACAAAATTACGCTTTTATGATTAATGAGTTGAAGTTTTTCGTGTTCCATTACAAAATGTAAATTATGAATAATGAAATATTTTAACTATCCTTTTTTTATCAATCAAATATTCATAATATTCATGTAAAAATATAAAACTCATCATAGAAATAAAATAATAATTCAAACGTATACATCCAGCATCTCGGTACTCCAAATACATGGCTCTTTGTTATAACGTCAATCAGTTTCAACTGCTTCTGTTTAAATACTCTCGCAATCAAGTCGTGGCGCTCACTGGGTAATTGACCATTGGTAAGAACCTCCTTGATCTCCGTCCAAGTCGGATTGCAGGTGAAGGTGATAAATAAGTCTGGTCTCCCGTACGTCCTCGCGTACGTCATAGCATCTTGTGTGTATTCGTGCATGTGTCTGGGACTCCTGTAAATGTAGCTGGTAGTATGACCAAGGCACCGAGAGGTTTTCAACGTTCCCGTCATTTCCCACAGCATCTCTCAGGTGAATATATTCGTCAACTCTCAGTTTACGTTGATTTAGGCGAATGTAAAGGAGACGCTCACTCTCGACTTTTGTGTACATATCGACGATGAACTGATGAAACAATTGCCTGCAGTTCAATACGTGGTACTGCTCAGTATCTCGAATCATTAATCTGTACGCATATAAATCCATCACTGAAACTTTCTTGCTCGTTGTTTCACCTGTTCTTGGGTTGATCTGCCTCAGATTAAAATGATATCCATCTTCACCATGTGGGGGAATATCACTGGGTACTCCAGAGCATCATAAGATCGATGTGTTTCCGAAATGCGCTGCAAAGATTCACCTCGTCATTGAATAACGATATCCCGTTGATGGAATTCATCGCCTGATATAACCACCGCGACTTCATCTGCTTGAGGAGAGTTAAAGCGCCGCTCGTGTTCGCCTGCTGGTCTTCGGTCTGCTCTTATGACTACTTTATATTCATCTGTTGGCATACGTTCCAATGCTGTTTCAAACGTTTTAATAAGATTATTGTGCTCATGAAACATCCTCTGTAAGTTTAACACAATCTGACGTCTGGTTCCCGAGATGTAGGCGCACCTCTGATCAGTTTCCATTTGTTCGTTTTGAATAAAATATAGTTGTAGAAATTTTGGTGGTTGATCTGGCAGCGGAAGCAACGATCCCGCTCTATGGTAAATCTGCCCTTGCACCTTGAATGTCGACGGAAATCCGGGCTCTCCAACAACTGATGTGGCGCCGAATGATGTCATTTGGAAACATGAGTTGTATTTTCTGATGTTACTAAGAAAATGCTTCGACTCTGACGTATCTGCTGATGTGTAAGACAAAAGTTCTTGCGGTGGTGGTTCCAGTTGGCAGAGTTTAAGTTTTCCATTTTTACAGCAAATACCAGTAGACTCTGATTTAAACTTTTTGGCTTGACAGTAACTACAAACCATTTCCATTTTCCCGATGGTAACACTTGCATGCAGCGAGTAGTCTTTATGTGAATCGTAGTGGAATTCTTCCAATGCTAAGCTAAAATGGTGCGCAGTCCGTGATCGTTTGGCTCTATCTCTCTTATCCTGTAGTCGGGCCTCACGCTGCTGTGCCGTCTCTGTTGCTCTAGATGTAGTAGCTCTATCTCTCTTATCCTGTAGTCGGGCCTCACGCTGCTATGTCGTCTCTGTTGCTCTAAATGTAGTAGCACTATCCCTCTTATTCTGAAGTCGGGCCTCACGCTGCTGTGCTGTTCTCTGTTGCTCTAGATGTTGTAGCTCTCTCGCAATTGCAAGTCTTCTTCTCGGAAGTTTCTTGACTACGCTCATCTTTCATCATCTTAGCCGTTGACTGCACTTGGCCGATCGTCTTCCCCTTCCTTGGAGGCATTGCTACAGCAAAGAAATCTGTAAAAAAATACAAAAAATGCTATTTCATAAAATAAGCAAAAGGACACTCACTGAGCAATGAAATCTATTATAGAATACAATGCAAAGCTAAAATTAACGAAAAAACGAATTTAAAATTATGTAGTACTTACATCCGTTTAGAAATATAAATCAAAAATGTACACTAACACTGTCGAAAAAAGTAGGAAACACTTATACAATCAAAAGAGCGAAATAAAACTGCCAGATTCACTGAAACATGATAAACTGGAAGACTTACCGAGTTAGCTTCCTTTAAATACGACCAGCTAAGAATCGAGTGGGTGCTGGAATGTTCTCCACCATGAGTCCAATTAAGTTTCCGTTTCCCCAACTTTCTAGAAAGTTCTACAAAGTTTTATAAAAAAGAGTAAACATTAATTCTGGTGCTGCCAGATACCGAGTAGCAAAATTACGCTTTTATGATCAATGAGTTTTTCGTTTGTGCTTTTCGGAATAACGGTGCTTGGTTTAGAAATAAATATAATCGGTGTAGACAAATTAAACTGAATAGATAAAAATTTTTCAAAAAGCAGAAGGTCGATTTTACAGAATTTTTCAGAAAGAAAATCAATGCTTTCAACGGAGGATTCACATGTATCTATTGCGGACATTTTAAAATAAGTTACACGCCTTACCTAAAAAGCCTCGTGAAACAGAATTCTACAAATCATTACGTATTCAATAAATTATTTAAGGAAAGTTGGTCGAAATATACACCAACTTTCCTTGAAAATAATCCTTGAACTGAAAACCTTTCCTTGAATTTCCTTGCAAACATAAATATTTTAAAATATTCTTTCCTTCATCAATAAAATATCTATAATTTATTTACATCATGGGAAGAACTAAAAAGTCAGTTCAAACATAAATACTGTAATTTAATTTGTTTTGGAAAAAATTGTTTTTCGATCAACAATGGTAAAGCAACCATCGCTGCCTAAAGCAATCAATCTATGCTCAATGTTATTTCTATTGCGATTTCGAATAGTTTTTAGCCCCCCAGAGCCAATAGAACGGGGGTTAAGAGTTAGCCTATGCTGATCGCAGTGTTCTAAAGTATAAGTGTACCAAATTTGGTATGGATTGGTCAAACGGTGTAGATTTGTATAGAAAATATACCCACATACACACACACACACATCCTATTTTATATATATAGATTACGGAGAAAAAAAAACATCTATCGGTTACGTCTGCTCTTAGATCGTGTGGTAACACAGATCGCTTAGATTTCAAAAATATATTTCTAATTGTTCTGAGAAGGGTAAATATTTCATGGTTTCCATTCAGAATGTGAAAGATTTCCAAAATTCCAAATGAATTGTGCACGAAATAGATTAGTAAAGTTTTAATTTTTGTATTTGAAACTTGGGTGTGTAATTTATAATGCAAAAGAAAACAGGCAAGCAGCATAGAAATACTTTAAATTTGTATTATTTATGGTAACTCTATTTTTTATGAACAATAAATTATGTTCTTATACAATTGTAATAATTTTTCAAACATTAATTTGTTTGCATTTTTTAGTTTCTTACATTTCACAAACATTTTTGTTTGCAAGCTCATACTAATTAAAAAGTTTTAAATTTCATTTATTTTTTTGTATTACAAAATTATTTCAAAGTTTTTGTACCCAAACTTCGCATACAGTTATTACGCGTCACCCAAACATGTATAAGAAATAACTGCACCAAAAAAGCTGTATCACACTTTTTAGTTAATACTTAAAATTCTTTTCCTGTTTAAATTTTTAAAATTGTTTTTACTTTTTTCCCATCACAACACACCCTAAGTTCTTTCACTTCTATTATATATTTTGCCCAAGTCTGTTTTTGTAAATTAATATTTATATACGTTTTATTTCCATGGAACAAAAGATGAATAATATAAATATAAGTAGTTTCGTCACTTCACATCTTAATTATCATATAATCTTGAATTCAATTAGACCTTATGCCGAATCTCAAACATACCAAAAAATATGAATAAGATTATTTATAGATACAGTATGTCGGTGTTTTGTAGGTAAGAAACTTTTAATCAGTACACAAATCTGTTACATGAAGTAGGTTGAAAAACCAGAATACGCTGATTCTTTCATTAAAATTTGTTTTTAGTTTTTATTCCTACAAAATTTTATGCTTCAGATTAAGAGATGTTCTAGAAATTCAGACCTAACGAATCAAATTATGAAATAATGAATTATAGGGTATTAAAAAGAATTTTATTCCTACGTTCTTGTTGACTCAGAATGTAGTTAAAGCAATGTGTAGGGCGAGAGTTATGTGCGGTTTCAACGATTACTTGTTTCGGATACCTACTCTCTTATCAAACATTTTAAATCTCGAAACATCGAGTTCTGAAATTAAAATTTAAAAGTTGATTGCAAGAACAAAACCTAATAATCGATTGTACAAACCATAGTTTTTAAAACGCATAGAAGGAGATTGGCTCCCCTTTTATGGTAATTTACGACTTCTAAATAAGGATTAAAATACTTTGACAAAAAATTGGAAGTTAACCCTTTTAAGGAGTTTGATACTTTTGTTAGATATGAAATGGGGTATTTATTAAGATAGATTAAATAGCTTTATAATCGCATGAACTGAAATGCCTTCCTCTTATAACATCTTTGACTATGTTTTGTGGACTGTACCTCTGAAGTAAGAGTTTTGGATGTTATGAATGAAATTATAGATTTTTTCATGCTCAAAATTTAAGTATATGTTAGCCATAGTTAGTATTTTTTGAGATTATTACACGCTGTCTTAAAGCACAATAAGGGACATTTCTTAAGTATGTGCTACTTTATCAAGTACAAACTACGAATGAATTTTACAAGTTCTTTATTAATGAACATATATTCTAATTAAAAGATGCATGGAAAATATTTAAAGAGGTGAAAAGCAAATACCAAAAACGGTTAATGAGACAAGTATCTAGTGGCAGATCCTACTAATTTCTTCCTCGAACAGAGCGTGAGACGCTAGCGCCACCTGGTGTCCTGGAAGGCTTCCGAAAATATCTTGACTTTAATATGCATTTTGCTTTGAAAAGAAACATGCATTTTTTTAAAACCACATTCGAACAAGAAATAACTTAATAAAAATTTACTGTTAACTTTTCTTTTTTTCACTTTAACAGTTTTTCTTCCAATGGGTTTTTAAAGTTCAAGATGAATTTAAAATAATTTTAAGTGGCAACTTGGCTACTTTTGAAAATAAAAGTGAAGTGAGAAAATCTAGAGGCATTTACTTTTGAATTTCTAAAATAAAAGCATACTAAAAATGTTTTTTGCCCTCTTGAGGTCTTTCAAAAGTGGATATCTTTACCTATAGCTTTGACAATTACGTAGATATTTTATTATTTGAAAATGACAACTACTTAATAAGGAGCAGAAAGTGTGTATCGCTTAAAGGTAGAAAGACTATGATAAGTAAATACTGTTTAATGTAAAAACTCCCTAAAAGATTTATAAAATAATATATTTCTTACTCGTGGAAAAAAGGGAAATGCTTAAGTTTGATGATAACTTCCTTCTTTTTTTCAGCCATTCTACCTCTAATTTTTTCTTTTAATTTAAAATTTAGATATTTCTCTTACAATTACACCTTTCTCGTGCTTTCAGTTTTCTGAAAATATCTTGAGAAAATAGAGAAAATATCCAGAATGTCATTGAGTAATTAATGGTTTGAAGTTTAGTTATTATATTCATGGAACGAGGGACCAAATCTGACCAAGCTTTCCCAAGTAATTCTATTCACCACAGAACAAAGAATTGCTTGATGCAGCTTGTTCAGATGGGTACATCTATTTACTGGTATTTTGTGGGTATACCACTGAATAATATACACAAAAAAAGGAAAGATTTTACTGACACAGAAGAGAAAAATACACTCAGGGAGATACAAGTTTTAAGTAGGATTTTACCAATTCTAATAACACTCAAAGATACTAATTTTAAAAACTATTAATAAAAAGTGGTTGAATAAATTTTTCATATACTAGACCCTTTTTTAAGGGTGTTATATCTTTTAAAAAAGCAAAACTTCGAATTTTATAATGCATAAATTATGTTATTAATATTAAATATAAATTATGTATACGTATAATTCAATACATGGACCATATAAAATTATTTTTTATCTCCTCTCGAGCTCGTTTTTGGATTGAAAATAAAAACAACTAAGTACTGAAGAATTGTCCTAACTAATTTATTTATGTTAAGGACAGAAGATAATCACAGAATTTCTCGTACGCATCTTTCCTGATGTTGACATTTCGATCTTTTGGCTTAGATGTTGTGCGCCCTTTCTCTGTTAAAAATGCGCACAATTTATACCGTCTACAAAATATGTTAGAGGCAATGAAGATCGCCTTTAATTTAACTTTGTTGATAATACGAGTAAATGTGATTTAATCGATAAAAAGCCAAAAATAATGCATAAATACTCTTCTTACTGAGCATAAAAAAAGGAAGTACTATAGCTTAAAGACTAATTTTTTATTTCCTTACCATTTCTCAATCTTTTGACTTCCAGCTCTGCGAATACAAACGATAAGCATTTTCATCTGTATAAAGGTCGAAGGCTCTCAAAAGTACGATTTTTTCTTTCCCTGAAAATTCATTTTGAAAATTGGTACACCTAGACATTAAAAATAATCTTTCTATAATCAAGAATTTCATGACGGGAAAAATAAAACTAGTTTAAGTGCTGATATGGACTGCTACCATATTTTGCTTGATGAGGTATGCAGGGAACAATTTATGTGGAAAAAGTTTGGAAAAACTCTAGAACACGGTACCTTCGTCAATAGGCGATAATTTTGGGTATAATAACCAGTTGTGTATTTTTTACTTGCACTTCCACTTATTCACAAGAGAAAGGCATCCAATGTGGTGAACTATACAAATAGCCGTTTGATGACGAAAAGTTTAGCCCCCAATTTGGTGAGAGACCGGTACAGTGTTTTTTTTTAGTTTATGTAACCAAAGATTTAATGTGAATCATTAAAAAATACCCAATTGGATATAATGGTCAATCTCTAGTTGTCTGTTCAGGCTTCACCTTGGCGAATGTAAGGGCCATAAAGTATTCATTCTGGTAACCCGCTGAATAAGCAGGAGCAAGAGCGGCATGACTTGATGACTGCTTCTTTCCGACGTGGTGACGAAAAATTATGCTTTCAAGGTCGTACCGTCAACTAGATCGACTGACAAAATATTTAAAGGTACAGCTGAACTATACGCCTTGTTTGGTGGCAACGCTCTTAACGCGTTTCTTGGAGCACTTTTAGAAGCGAGATATGGCAGGTGAAGGCAACCCATCTTTATTAGGGTTATTCCAGTTTTTATGGCAACCTCGGCAAGCGGAAAATTTAAATTTAGATTTCCAATATTCTAGAATGTTTTCATTTCCGTCAAATTGTCCTTCCGCTGAAGCTAATTAGTTTCCGTTTAAAAAACTACTTTTTCTAAGAATTATGTCCTTGGCGGCATAAAAAGTGCGCCAAAAAACGCGCCAATAGCGTTACCACCAAACGAGGAGTATAATATAGTTAAATATAGTCAAGTTAGATAACTAATATCTGCTTATTAGCGAAAAACGATAGAGGCAGTGAAAATCGTCTTTAATTATGGATAAATTGTTTAAATCCATAAAAACTCTTAAAGATTTAAAAGATAATCTATTTCTTACTTAACGTAAACATGAAACGGAAATTCGTTAGCTTGACGGTAATTGTTTCCTCTTTATTTTTCTTATCAGACGCTCCTTTTCTAAATGCACATAACCCAACGCAGCAAAGTACTTTCCGGTATTTCCGTAGAAGTCTATTGTTTAATTTTGCATTTCATAAAGACTTCAGGCAAATCATTAAGCAAAGTATAGTCTTTATTAAAATGAGCATTTGAAAATTAAAACAATTCACGTTCTTAAACTGTTTAGATATTGATTTGAATTTTGTTGCCCTTTTTGCCGTCATTACCTGGATGAGATAAATGAATGAAAATATGTACGTGTAAAACTCATGGTGGTCATTAGATGTTTTGATCAGTACCAAAAATTTTCTCTAATTTCCCTACGAGCTGTTATAGTGAGTAATGTTACACCACACACCTTTTTCTGCACATTATTTCTGACGCAACTGATTTTCAAGTGTTTGTTGGATAAAGGTATTTACCAGTCTTACCTGAACCAACTTATTCCTCTGTACCTGGCATAAGTTGGTGTATTCCGAAGCACCGTTATCAGCAAATAGTAATTTCAATCCCACTTCTGACTCGTATATATTGTTTCACTGACCACGTGGCATAGAAATCTTCCTTATTTGTAGATTGGCATTGTTTTCTTCATAGATTAAATTTGAGGTCAACCTAACTTCGCATCGACCTTAAAATGAAATAGACGGAGCATGTGCCCGCAGCTTCATGTTATTTCTTCCACTTGCTCGGTTTGAAGATGTCTCGTGGTTGTGGGTAAAAGCAAGAATCCTAAATTATTGATTGGTTGAAGTGATTATCCACCGTGATCAAAAACACTAGTCAGCGCTTCCATAGCCAATCGGCTAAGTCGATTTGAGATTGACCCTTCAGAGATCTTACGACAGCGACTCCGTCCACATGATCTGTCTATTTCATTAGAAGGTCGATGGTCATATGTATTCACACTACAATCATCGACATTCTAATAAAATAGACAGAGCTTGCGGGCGGAGTCACTGTCGAAAGATCTCGGAAGAGTAAATCACTTGGGCTTACGATGATTGGCTATCGAAGAACAGACTAGTGTTGTTGATCATGGTGGCTAATCACTTCAACCAATCAACAATTTAGGACTCATGCATTTTCCTACAACCACGTAACAGATCTTCAAACAGAGCAACCGGAAGAAATAGAATAAAGCTGCGTACATATGTTCCGTCTTTTTCCTTAGAAAATCGATCACCACAATACATTCAAAAAGTTTTGAAACCTAACAGGTACAGAGCAGTACATACCATTTTCGACGCCTGCAGTTACTAAACATTGTGATGTATACAGTTCTAAAACAATTGTCATTTAACGTTATGACATTCTGCGTAAACAATAATGTTATTTATGTATTACTGTACACGTTTGGTTTCACGACCGTATACAGGGTGAGTCTAAATTGTTTTTACAAAATAAGAGGGGTGATAGTACCCATCCAGACGAGCAATAACTACCATGGAACATAGGGTCGCATTCCACTCTGAGAGGCAGAAAAGAGTCAAATTAGAATTTCAACATGAACTTACAACAGGTGGCTAATCACTTCAACCAACGCAGCAAAGTACTTTCCGGTATTTCCGTAGAAGTCTATCGTTTAATTTTGCATTTCATAAAGTATTAAGTATATCATAAGCATCATAAAGTATATCATAAAGTATATCATAAAGTATATCATAAAGTATTCGTAAAGTATTTCATTTGCATTTCATGCATCATATGTAGAAAACGGGAAAGCGAATGAACGATACCAAAAGTTGCACAATCTGATTTATTGATCAGAGAAGAACTCACAGCAAGTGCTCAAAGTGGCGGACACGCGTGTCGTTGCACAGTTCACACCGGTGAAGGAATGACTGGCTCTCGAAGATTCCTGCTGTTGTGTTAATTTTGTCTGCGGCAACACCGATTCTCGCTACGAGATCTTCAGCCGAGTCCACAGGCGTCTGGTACACTAAAGGTTTCATGTGCCCCCAGAAGAAAAAGTCCAGTGGGTTGAGGTCCGGTGAGCGAGGAGGCCAAGCCACAGGTCCGCCACGTCCGATCCATCGTGCGGGAAATGCTTGCTTAGGAGATATGCTACGTAGGGAGGTACAAAACGACGTCAGGGGCGATGACTTGTTTATGCTCGACGCGTTTCGACTTTACTCTTTTCTGCCTCTCAGAGCGGAATGCGATGTAGAAGATCTGCGATACGGTATAATGTAAGGTCCTTCTCTGCGAGGCATGGGTTTCGAATATCTTTTTCCATTAGCTTTATCGACGGGGCGCGACTGTACCCAAACGAGGTCTCCAGGTTTGTAGATTGGACCAGATTTATCTGCATATTCTTTCCTACGATCTTAAGCTACACCTATTTCTCTTTTACTTGAAGCATGATTTTTTTCAAATTTCTTCAAATATGCAGTGATCTCGGTTATGGAATTATCGTTATCAATAATGGCTCGGAGGTCTTTGTTCACATCATCAGGTGTACGCAATTCTCGGACATAAACTCAAATCAAATCTCAGGAAACGAAAACGATACACATCTCCAAACAGACAACAGAGACAGAAGCTAGCACTTTCAAACGCGACGCATGCGCAGAAGAGAGCATGATGCATGATCTCATGCGTCCTTGGAAACAGGTGATAAACAGTTCCTTGTTCAGTTAGGGAGGCGAGGAGAAAAGCACTGGTGTTCTGCCGATTTTTTAAATTCTGCTAATTTTCTGCTGCTTTTAAATTCTGCTACTATTTTTAGTTAATTTTCTTTAATATTTCACGCTAAAAATATTGATAGAAAATGCCCACTAAATATAAAGCAACGTTGGGAGAACGTTTATGTGGGAGCAAATGTTTCCAATTATGAAACAAAATAAATGTAGCCTAAATTAAAAATAAATGAGAATTCGAAGATATCTAGGTATTGCCTACAAACTCGACTAAGACTTTTTAATCAAAAAAATACAAGATGTCACATTAAAGTATAATGAATTCCACACAAAGTGGATTATTACTACCAGTTCCTTCCTCACTTCAACACCTTCCCCTTTTTCAAACTTACAAATACGACCCGCTTACTTCCCAATCTGTCGCCATCCGGCCCGCAACACTCATGAAGATGAGCAACCCCTAAGGCATTTCAATAAACAGCGTGGCAGCTCGAAGCCAGAACATCTCGATCAACACTGAACTGCGACAAAAATATATTCTGCAACAACATCCCTGTTCACCTTATTGGGTTTTCTCCAATCGACCGCTGCTCCGACGGAAAAGAAACTTTCCTTATCAGTGTTATTCTTTTTGGTAAGACAACAGCCCATCGACTCCAGCCAGAAGAGTCAGGAAGAATAGTTATGAGCGAACGTTCTCTCAACCCCTGATTCAATAACCGGGCCGCAGGTTGGAAGAGTTACGGATTAGCAACCGGAGGGTTGCGAATCCAACCAAAGACCGTCGTGTACAAAGGGGGCTGGCGCATGTTAAATTTGTCGTGGCCACAAATGTCCTTACGTTGGGGTGGACGTTTGGATAGTGAGGTGACAGTTCAGGTGTGACCTCGTCATCTGACCGTGGTTCAATATTGCGTGGTGTTGTCCTCGATCTTTCCCTTCGGGTTTGATCCCGGACCGTCACCAATAGTCCAGTTAGTTAAATGATACCTGATTCAATAGCCGACCCTCAAAAACCAAGTGCACATGAAATATATAAATCAATTTTGATTCGCTTGGACATACGGAATATAAATTTATGATTGCTTTAGCCCCCGAGTGGCGCACACGAATACAGAATATTTCGAAAATAACTGGTCAAATTGTAAAGTGTGGTAGATGCGCCCAAAATAAACATTTCTGTCCGGAGAGCCCTCTACCACGTTTAGGTGGTCTGATCAGTCGTTTCTGTGGCATAAAAGGCCCTTTCCCGCTTGGATTTTCAACTGCATCTACGCGAATTTGGAGCTTGCAGTCGAAAATCCCAGCCGACAGATTTTTTATGGAACATGTAAATTGCCAACTTGATGAACCAGACAAATGGGAAGGGTGAAAAAATCCAGAATGATTGGTTCTAGGCTGGATAGGCTTGCTGGCATTGGTCAAAGCGATATAAGTTACTCTGGTAGTTGACTTGAGGAATATTGGAGGAATACAAAGAGAAAATTGGAATTTTTCGTGAGAATTTGATTTCCATGAGGTATACAAGAGCATATTTCTCTGGTGACTTAAAAAGAGTGGAGACCACCATGTCCACAGCAGAGGCGTACTATCACTTACGACTTTCCTTTAATTCACCACCCATTGACCTCTTCTCATATATTACACCACCGTAACACTCAAAGAACTGATTTATTCCTCACAATTACACGTCTGAATGGAAACAGCCTTATTGTGCATTCCCAACGAACGTTTGATAGTAAGAGAGCGATGAATTGTTATGAAATCAACTATCCAAGTACATAGATATAATTCAATTAAAATGATAATATTTTTATCGGTTGTATAATTAACAATTATATAAGACACAACGTATTAACATAACCAGGACAATTTTATTACAGACGAAGGAAGCTAGTAACAACAAATTGTTATTTTGTTGAAGCACCAAATGCATTACTAATGTTAAAAACTCAAATATTTGGGGAAAAATTTACATTCTAGTTTGTTTCGAGAATGACAGTTAAGTGGTTAAACTGTGTACAACACTCACTACTCTCGTCTTTCGTCTCTTCAGTCATTTAAAATTGCTCCCCTTTCAAATATAATCTCTAGAGATTTGTGTATGAGTTTCAGAAGTTCTTTGCAGTGTTATTAAAGGTTACGTGAATGGTGTGAGTTTTAGAACAATTCAAAATATCTTTCTCAGAAATTAAGTACACGATTGCCTTTCTGTGTATTCTACATAATCGGGTTTCATATTACAAAAAATACTTGAAAAAACCATAGTTCACGCAATAAAATTGTCTTAGCATTGCAAATGCATTGTGTATTATATAGTTGTATTTATACAACCTTTTCAAAAGGAATATAATTTTAATTGCAATATATCTGTATGCTATTGCCTTTCTGGATTAGTTGATTAAAAAACAATCATGACTGTTTTATACATTTTTGCATGTTGATTAGGTAGGTAGTTGAATTTAAGTCACACTGAAGTAACAAAACGGGCTATTGGCAACTGTCAGGTATTAAAGGGAGAAGAGAAAGTTCGGGGACAACACCTCATAATTTTGAGGTCAACACCTGCGCTGACACCCCATTCTCCAAACTTCCACAACACGCCAACTTGAGTACCTATGAGGTTACAACAAACATAGCGTGCATCATTCCCCACGTGCACCACAGAATTTGAGGGACCGTCGTGGCTCAGCGGGTATGTCCACTGCGCTAGCAACCTTCGAGTTGTAGACAGCGCAGGTTCGATTCATTTCAGGTGCAGCCCTCCCTGGTTATATTTCTCTCTTCTGTGTCAGTAAAACTTTCATTGTGTGTCTATTACTTGATATTGTATGTCTTGTATCTGGCGCAACATGGCCAAATGTGGCCCTTGCGCCATAAAACTAAAAAAAAAACGAATTCAACAGTATTTGGTTGGGTCTCCGGTTGTTAGTCAGCGACTCTTCCAACTGGCCTACCGCCATGTTCATTAGGAAATACATCACAAGGCTACTTCCATTCAGACGTAAACTAGTAATTGTTAGGAGCGGATCAGTACTTGTAGAGTTACGGTCTCGCTTAATGAGCACGAGGGGTCAATGGTGAAATAGGGAAGGATTAAAAGGGAGTGATACTAATTGGTATGATCGTGTTGATTTTCGGACTGGATCAGTGATGGTAATTTGCTACGAGATCAAAGGATGTGGTGGTCATTTTTTCCGGCACCAGAGCAATCATGCTGAAATTCACAACCTCGACGAGAAAAACTACCTCACTCCCAAGAACAAAGAATTCCAATTTTATTATTTTCGTAGCTCCTCTCCTAGTCAACCCTCAGTATAAGCTTTAATGCTTTAGCCAATGACAGTAAGTTCACTCAGTCCACAATCGATCGTTCTGGGTTTTCTGACCCCTAATTCATCAAGTTGGACTATTGTGTGATAAATTTCGATGCTCTACAGACAATCATTCTGCTGTTTCGGACCCCTTCCAGTTTTTCTTGTTCATCAAGTTGGCACTATCGTGTGACAATGTACATGTTCCACAGACAATGATTCTAACAATTTTTTATCACCTCTCGATTGTCTAGTTCATCACGTTGACTCTCTTATGTGGCAATTTTCGTGTTCTGCAGACAATTATTCTTTTATTTTTGACCCCCCACCCATTTGTCTAGTTCATCAAGTTGTACTATTGTGTGGCGATTTAGGTTCCAAAGACAATCATAGTATTCTTTGACCCCCTCCCATTAGTCTAGTTCACAACGTTGCCACTTTTATGTGGGAATTTGCGTGTTCCGCAGACAATTATTCTTATATTTTTGACCCCCAACCGTTTGTCTAGTGCATCAAGTTGTACTATTGTGTGGCAATTTAGGTTCCAAAGACAATCATTCTAGTATTCTTTGACCCCCTCCCATTTGTCTAGTTCACCACGTTGCCACATTTATGTGGGATTTTCGTGTTCCGCAGACAATTATTCTTTTATTTTTGACCCCCACCCGTTTGTCTAGTGCATCAAGTTGTACTATTGCGTGGCAATTTAGGTTCCAAAGACAATCATTCTAGTATTCTTTGACCCCCTCCCATTTGTCTAGTGGGAATTTGCGTGTTCCGCAGACAATTATTCTTTTATTTTTATCCCCACCCGTTTGTCTAGTGCATCAAGTTGTACTATTGTGTGGCAATTTAGGTTCCAAAGACAATCATTCTAGTATTCTCTGACCCCCTCCCATTTGTCTAGTTCACCACGTTGCCATTTTTATGTGGGAATTTGCGTGTTCCGCAGACAATTATTCTTTTATTTTTGAGCCCACCCGTTTGTCTAGTTCATCGTTGTACTATTGTGTGGCAATTTGCGTTCCAAAGACAATCATTCTGGTATTTTTTTATCCCTCCCATTTGTCTAGTTCGACACGTTACCACTATTATGTGGCACTATTATGTTCCACAGACAATCATTCTAGCATTTTTGGCTCCTCCCATTCTCTAAATCTGGTTGTCACTATTGTGTAACAATTTACATGTTCCACAGACAATCATTCTGGTAATTTTGACCCCCTCGCATTCTCTAGTTTGTCCATTGGGCAGTATTGTATGTGATGAAAATGTAATTTTAGACAGTAAAAAAAGTTGAAAAATGTAGTAAAATGAGAAAAGGACTATGCACAACACATGAATTGAAATTAAGCAGTGTTCAAGAGAGTTTTAAAAGACCCATTTATTAAGGTATAGCATCATGAACTTAAATTACGGACAGCGAACCCAGAAGTAGCTTGTCCAAAAAACTTGGAGGTGAAATTTAGAATTAAGATAAAAGTTTGGGGGAAACTTCAAGAATATTAAAATTTAAAGCTTTTCTGAGAGTGAAATGCAATAATATTGAATTACAATAATAATGAGTCTGTACTAGGGAATGCGACATATAAATGAATAACACGTATAGAGTTTGCTAAAGAAAAGATTTTCGGAATTTTATTCGCATGCAAACAGTAAAAAATTAAGTGTTTGTCTGGTACAGCTTTGTGCGAATTTGGTATCCATTTTGTTTAAGATTTTACCACCGTCATAGACTAATTTTATTAGAGCGTAAAAAAATTTTAACTATCACTAGTTAGCTAATGTGAAAAGTGCATGCATTTTATTTGAAATTAATTCGAAAAATTGCAAAGATTACAGAGGAATAAAAATGTAAGACCTATATGCTGCTAGTTTTTTCATTTGAATAACTCGTTTTGCATGCGCGGAGAATTTCCAGAAAATTAGTCCATAAAAGAAATTATTTTAACTACTGCAAGGATAGCAGTTGAATTTAAATCGCTTCATTATTGGAATTGGTATGTTACCATAAAACATTAAGACTACATAGAAAATTTCTTAAGCGCCATACCTTTGAACTCGATTACATTGGTTGTTTTTGGCTTTCATAGTCGATCATATTTTCGTATTAAACTTAATATTTACATTTATAAACTCTTTTTTTCTCCTCGCCATTCTTTTGTTTTTGTTTCCAATGTTCTTTCAAGCATGAGAAAACGTACCTAATAGAGCAATATATGTAATGACTTATGCAGGATATGGAGTAAGAAAAATAAGGTGTTAAAATCCTATCTTGTCTGCATAACGCAGTAAACTCGTGTCGGTCATCTTGGTTCCACAAAAAAGCCTATATTTGGTGGTTTGATACTATTTTAGGTAAAACTGATTAATAAAAATGACTTCAAATATACAGTCTAAATCAATGTTATTTATCTGGAATTTTATCTCAAAAACATTCGTTAACGAAAAGTATGTGCTTTAACAAACTAAAAGTTTTACAAAGACGCAGAAACATCTTGCAATTAAAATTTACTCTCGGAATTTTCTGCTCATTGGTGAAACAAAAACAGTTTCAGGTGATTTTTCAGATTTGCAAAAATATTAGTTAAGCAAAAGCTATGTTAACAATTTCGACAGCTATAAAAGAACGTTAGAAATGCATCAATACCTGACATATTGTGAAACCCATGGAAATATAACTTATTTTATGGTTTCAGAATATCCACTGATTGCGTATTTTATATTGACTATATTTACAAACATTTCATATTTGCAATTTGTATCGTGTCATTTACATGGCAAGTGGGATTTGAAATGTTTGAAGCATATTGCTTAAATCAGTTTGTGATTTCTGTTAAATAATAACTTGCAGAGAGAAAAGAATGAATTGGTTCGCTTTTCATAACATTAAATTGAATTCCAAAAATTCAGAGAGTGTCTTTTCGGACTTCATGCATGAAGATAAACGGAAGCTTTTACAATTGTGATATACATAATGAAAGAAAGAACAGATTTCAAAATAAGATATATTTAGTGATGTAGTTAACTGGTTAACTGGTTTAAAATTTTAGACTCCCAACAGATATTTGATCAGGCATACGACGGGTTCTTTCAAACTCATCGCCCATTAACAAAAGGAAAATGTTGCCAATTGGCGATAGTATCGTGTTTGTGAGTGCCACCAATTAAGTTACGTCTATCTTCTACTGACACAATTAAATAGAAAATTTGCCAATGCTGCAGTAAGAAATTTACATATACATAATTTGATGACTAAGTTTAAGCAATTTATAAGTAAAAAATAGCAATACAAATTATACAAGTCGACAGCAGTGTAACACAAAAACACTTACCTATGAAATGTAACTGCATAAATATTTCTTCCAGGTCTATAGTGCAGCCATATTCTACAAGTAATACTATTTTGATACTCATGGCATGATGTAAATTTTAGTGGAGGTGTAATTATAATGGATGTCTTTGAAAATATATGGATTCTGTAAAAACTTTAACTACAGCACAACCTCTATAACTGTCTGCAAGACGGCAATAAATATGAATAATGACGAAAAAAGAGGTAATTAACGTCGCACTAGAGCAACAAACACATCAGGCTATTGGCGAAGGTCCGGGATCAATCCCCAAGGGAAAGATCCAAAAACAGCACCACGTAATTTTGAACCACGGTCAGATTACGAGGTCAATACCTGTGAACTGGCACCTCACTTTCCAAACTTCCACACCATGCCGACGTGAAGACATTTGAGACCACGACAGATTTAACGTGCACCAATCCCCGTGTATACGACGATCTTTGGCTGGACTGAGTGTCGAACTCATAACCTTCCGGTTGTTAACAAAACACTTAACAAATTTATTGAACAATGAATTTACACTTTTTCTGACTTGCGTGTGGTAAACAAAAAATATACTGAGATCGAAAAATGATAAAATGAGATCGAAATTAAAAAAAAAAATACGACTACCATTCCAAAAGAAACTTAACATCTTTTCCAAGTGTGGGGTTAAAATCTAGTTGATACGGCTTTTGGCGCTTGGAGTAACTTTGGCGATTGCATGAGTAATACATTCTCCGTTCTGGTAAACCCGCTTTTCTTCCATTTTACATTTTTACATTATGGTACCAACACTATAATCGACATACGAATAAAGTGGTTGTTCGATTTATTTCGTAAGCTGCACATAAAATAATAAGAGAAGGTGAATCCAAATTGTATAAATATTGTTTAAATATTAAATATTTTGATGGGAGTTATTCAACTTTGTTTTGTGAATCAAGCAAAGTAACAGAAAGTCGTGATTGATACAGATCAATTTCTGTACGCAAATACGTATAAATGCCATGTACAGCAAACACGAAAATTCAAATTACATTCTAAAATGATGTATAGTTATATTTACTATTCATATAAATGTGCATACTAGACAAATTTATCTATATTGAAAACGTGCATTGTGTTATAAAATCCAAAATATGTTAAATCTGATTCAAAACTCCTTTTTATCAAAAAGTTAATAAACTCTAAAAATCTCAATCAAATCTGGTGAATTAAAGTTTCCTAAAAAGTATTCATTCAATTATTCGACTAGGTTTAAAATTCTTCATGTTTGCTTTAATTAAACTACAAATTCACAATTAAACAATTAAACCTAGAGGCTTTCCATATTCCCTCTTTCTTTAAAAGCTTCCTGTTCTTTAAATTTTTACATCGAGGACATACGAGTTGAGAAATTGAAGAGGCTTAAAAGAGATTCTTTGTGGCCCCTTTGGCTAACTCACTTCCCTTTAATCTCGTAATTTAATCTTGTAGTTTAATCTTGTAATTTCTAATTTGTGAGGTAAATTCTTTATTACTTGACCTTCGGGAGTTCTGCTCCTAAGAAGTGTTAACGACGCTCTTAAGTACGTCTATAGTTACATATTTTATTATCTATTGTTAACATTTTTCTTAAAGATTTTTAAGTAATAATAAGAACATAAGTAATAATGAAACATTTTTGAGTAATAATAAGTAGTATCCAGAGTCTGTCACCTCGAATATTTATGATGTAGGTAAAATATTCATATTTTTACGAGGAAGTGAATATTTTTGTCCGATCGATAATATGCTATCAGGATGTCTACGAAATCGGTATAATATATTCCTTAGCTAAAACAGTTTTTATATGATCGATCATTCTTTTTTAGCGAAAAAATATATGCGATAGAGGGCAGTACTTTCTTGATGAAGTGGATTCTGTGAAAGAAAGAATATTTGGAGCTACTTATTAAGTCAGTTTTTTTTAGTTTGTTTCATTAGTAAAAAATAGATTATTTCAATCATTTTAGAAATTTATCAAGAGCGTTTTCAATTAAAAAACAAAGTAAATAACGTTTCTTCTGTAAAGCTATATAAAAAGATAGTTTTTTGGTAAATTATAACGGTATGTTACTCGAATGCAATTTCAGCATGTTGCTTATATTAAAAATGAACACCAAGTATGGCGAAAATGAGATTAAATTAAATTAGTTCTTAGCATTTTCATTCTGCTGGTGGTTCGCATGCATGTACCTAAAAAACCCTTACCTGATTTCTGTGTACATTTTTTCAAAAATAATTTTTCTCTAATTAGCTGTGATGGTAGTCTTTAGTACTTAAGCATACTTTAGTCTCACTGTTCCCAACTTCTCAGAAAGTACTGAAATTTGAAATTTCCTATGGTACTCACGGGCTTGGCCAAATAGGTCTGGATGTGCAATTTGTAATTAGTGTATTCATGAAAAGCATATACTTTGTAATTTTTTCTTTGATATACGATAGTATGGTTTATAGACATTTTGCTAACTTCTTCAACATTCTTGAACCTTCCAAATGGTTACGACGCGATATCTCGTCCATCACTATCTGACCAATTTCGAAAATACTTGACGAGATATCTCGTCAAATATTAGCTCTGCAAGTAGGGGATGGGTGCAGACGCAGAATATTACACACACACGGATATAGCAAAGTTGTTTAATACTCCATTAAAAACTTAAGTGTGTTATTGAAATTCAAATACATATTAGGTGGAGAGTTCACTTGAAAGCCTTTTAAATGTAACATTTTATCAGATAATGTATAGATTGTTTGAAAACTGATATTGAGCAAAGCATTTTTATTATTTTAAGGATAGATTTCAATGTTCTACGATTTAGACTTATGAAACAAATCTGATGTCATCCACAACATACTCAGTAAAATGAATAAGGCTCATCCCTAAAAAGTAATAAAATTGGAAATGTTGATCTACTTGGTAATATAATATGAAATAGGAAACCACATATACCATTACTGTAATGCTACTTTAGGTAACCTTAACAGTACTTCCTCTGTTATCGGACAGATGAAGCAGCTTGAAATTATGCTTATAAATATATGTAATATATAGGAGAGTGGATTTAGATGAAATATAAATATTTCAAAGAGCTTAAATTCCAACGAAAACTAATAATTATTGAAATTATATTTAGATATACCAAGGGAAAATTTTTACATACCTTGAAGCAGTGATCTGAAGTTTTAAGTTCATTTAAGCATCTAACGGTGCTTGTAAATATTGTAAGATAGGCTTTGACAAAGTAATTTCAAGAGTATAAGCCAGTACTGTGCATTTTGGCTACCTATTTAATTGAATGAAGTACAACCGCCACTGATATATAATGCTGGATACTGAACTGAACATAATTTTATCATTCGGCGTGTCTGATGCTGGTTTAGTGAAAATAATGTCAATTTACTCTGCAAAACAACGCGCCGTATTTTAATGGAAGTGGACACTAATCCTTATTATTTTAAAATTGGGAAAATTCACATTGTAGTAGTTTTGTTCCTCGGAAAAGCTCTCGAACGACATTTTTCATTTCCTACAAAAATGAAGTACCACTGTACTAAATTGAAATATCGATACAAATTGATAAAAAATTGAAATTGAAAAATGAAATTAAATAATAAAATTGAAATACATTTGACAAGTATAAACGTATTTTATATTAATATCCATTAAATATTTTTCTAATGCCTTTTTATGGATCGTATGATCTATCACGCATTAATTAGTGAAAACGTGGCAAACTGCGCTTACTCAGGGGCTCCATGGAAGGTGCTGTCACATCGCAACCACCTTAAAATGAGGAGACATGCCATCCTGGAGGACTTCGAGAAAGCTGGCCCGCATTTACTTGTCGTCTAGAAGAAACCAGGCAGCTGCAAGTAGCCTATCCGGTATTTCTATCATTCAAGGTTCCATCTATGAACCAAGCACTTCATTCAACGCATTGCGTTGCATTTCTGCGAATCCAAATTCCGCTTTAATAATGCATTATTCTAAAATGCGCATTAAGCAGCTGTTCGCTCATTGCCCATGTTTGAACGTATGAACAACGAATTACTTAAACATCATGGAATTACGAAGTGTAACTTACTCTTTCTTCATTATGATTTTCGTGCAAATGAATACCATAAAATGAATAACACCATGGTAATAGCACAGCTTTTAAAATATTTATATATCTTCTGAAACCTTGTTAGAAAATGGACAAATGTCCAAATTCTATGATTTTGTTACGTCCACAAATCACTTCAAGTAATGAAAGAAAAAAAATGCCAATCTCCTTTTAATAGATTATGAAACAACCAAAACATTGGAAAGACTTTAGGAAAGCACATTTGCATGTCTTGAAGAGACGCTTTAAACAGTCAACCCGACCGTGCCTTTGACGAGTCGGTCGGAGGGCACATTAAAATTATAATGTACTCTCCGGTGACTATTGTTTTAACTGTTACAACTTAAGGGGAACTCTATATAAGAACATTTGCATATTATTGAATTTTTATTGACTGCTTGATGAGTCATCAACGAGGTTTTGGTTCTATTCGCCTCTCAAGTGCTGCAGTATAAGAGAACTGGTAAATGAGCACCTGTTCCCAATCGTACTTTTTCTACGGAAACTTTAATAGAACTCGCAGATTATGACGCTAACCACGTTTTTACAGTCGAAGGGCTTATTAGATTTCGTTCGTATGCTAAATACTGTGTGCAAGGCAGCTTTGACCAAAACATGCAGCTTATCGATCATTCAAGAACTTCAACATTGTCACACAGCACAGCTTGTCTAGGAAAATCGATTAATTTTCTTCTTAAGTTAAGTTCGACATGAATAATGAATTGGGAATCGTCCCAATAACGACAGCCCACGACAGATTACTCAACAAATTGAGTTTCGGAAACCATCGTGTTCATAGTCTACTTTAAAAGGAGGCTTAAATTCAGTGTGAAGTTTCTGAAATCGGCTTATTGACTGCTTAATTTTTTTTACGGAAACGGGATATTGATTTAATGGTTTTCGCTAGTATCCGCAGCTAGAAGTGGTATTTGTTAACCCATTTCAGATAGACGGGAGAGAAAAGTAAAAGGCTACTTGTTTTATGTGTGTACGCTAAAGAAACAACGTGAAAAATCATTTCTGGTTAATGAAATACTCCAACAATATAGTTTATTAACGCGAGTAGATGATAGATCGATGAAACATTGAGTTAACCGTAATACACCTGAGACGATTCGACGAAGAAACAAGAGTTTTAATGGGCTGTTATCGATGCTACTTAGCAAAAGTCACATCTGCTAACGAGGCTAATAAGAAGTTCTATTAACCCTCTAAGAGTCTATGTATCTGATTAGTGTAGTAGATTTATCCCACAGCAGACTAAATGACTAAATAACCATATCGATTGATTAAAAGAATCTATGAATTAATCCAACCGTTAGAAAGATTATGTTTTCTTTAGAATAGAATCCTTTGAAAAGATTCCATTGGTCAAGAAGATCAAAATTGATTAGAAGTCATGTAAGAAAGACTTAAGATTGCAAGGTGGAATGTGTGAAAACCCCTCATAAGGTTAATAAGCATTTGTAAAGAAATATTTAGGTATCTGCTATATTAGGCTGGCATTACATATATAGCAAATCAACTGTAAACCTTAAAGGTATAGTCAAAAGTTCCATTAAAATAGTTCGGATTGTTTCGTTAGCAGATAGACCTAGACCACTCCAGTCTCCAGAGAAAAAAAATCTCACATTGTAAAAACAGACAATTTCAATTTTCTAACGCGTAGACATTTGTATAAACGCGTAGACATTTGTAGACGTACCATGGGTTCCATTTAATGTCAGCTAAACAAACCCAATACCATTATGGAGACACCACCAACCTATAAAATCCCCTGTTGACATGCGGGATCCATGTCAACAGGGGCTTCATGGATTTTTCTCCAGACACGGATCCTTCCATCTGTCCAAAACAGTTGGAAGCGCGACTTGATCAGGCTACTTGTTTCCAGTTATCAGTGGCTGAGTTACCGAGCCCAGGTAAGGTGCATTTTTGTGTGTGTGTATTCTTCAAGATTACTCTAGTTGAACATCGGCTCTACGAGCCCATATCTTTGAGGGAACGTTGCATAGTCCACACGATGATTTTTTCTTGAGGGCTAAGCATTAGATTCCGACGTTATTTGAGGCAGGGATGCAGGCCTATCACGTGAAACGATTCTTGCCAGCCGTCATGTTAATCCAGAGACTTTTTAGCGGACATTTCTTTCGTAAGTTACAGGTTTTGCCAGAATTCTTGTAGTAAGGCAAAATAATAAGCAGTTACATAATATGTCTAGCAGCTATTTCAAATAGGTGCTGCAAAAAACTCATTATGACTACCTTTATTAAAATATTTTAAACAAAGGAATCGATTAGTGATTCACGATACCCCGAAAATATATTTTCTGTGGATAGCCTACTCCATAAGCATCCAATAGTTTACTTCTCAAGTGTGAAAAATTCAATCTTATATATGTGACCCCACTTGGCTTTTTTTCGCCTGATTCAAGATGACGTTGCGGACTTGTGCTCATCTGATTGCATTACGTTCTGTGGACAAATTGACGTCAATGTGAATAAAACGAGTAAAATTTATTAGACACGTACACGTGTGCTCAGACTGCTGAATCGTTTTCCATAAAAACCGTAAGACGTGCTTTTAACCCTTTCGCCCCGACTTTTGCATGATTAAAATTTAACTCTGAAAAGTAGTTTAATTTAGTAGGTTTTGCTCTTTTTGACGGACGACCGTACTTTCGCGTTCTTTTTGTGTTTGCTTTCTCCCTTCCAACATTTATCAGTTGCTCAGCTAAGGGGACCATGAATGATAAGAGTGGTTCTGTTTTATGTTCCACATCACACTTCGTAATCCATGCATTCACAACAGAAATCATAACTAAAATCTTTTTCCACCACTTGTCTGATTTTCTGCCATGACCCTAAAAAGTAGCCATTTCATCACAGCGGTCAACTCCATTCATGTACATATTGTAGTGGGAAATGGGCAACTAATGTCTAATTTTGTACCATCTTTTTGTTTCCGAACCACGGTCACTAATTCATCAGAATGAATGGGCGTGCTCCAAAACATAAGTCCGCCATTTGCAATCTGAAAGTATTGCCAGGTTTCTTTAGTCATATTTGTATTCCCTAATTCCTTAAGAATATTGAAAACGTAAAAACATATTCAAAGGTGGGATTTATTTACCCAATCCAATCTCTGGGACGTATATGCCCATTAGGCCCGAAAGGGTTAAATATAGAAATCGGTTTTTCTTTACAACTTCATGAAATAATACGACAGAAATAAATTGAAAGAACAGTGATTAATTATACCACCTTATTCAGGTAGGTATTTTAATTAACGTCCAACTAGAGCAACACAACGGGCTATTGGTGACGGTCCGGGATCAAACCCAAAGGGAAAGATAGGGGCAGCACCACGCAATTTTGAATCACGGTCAGATGACGAGGAAACACTTGAACTGGCACAAAACTCTTCAAACTTCCACACTACGCCAAAGTGAGGACATTTGAGACCATTATAGATTTGACGTGTACCAGCTCCCGCGTACTCGACGATCTTTGGTTTGACCGAGTTTCGAACTCGCAACCCTCAAACTGCTAATCCGTTACCTTCCAACTGGGCTAACGCGGCCCCTGTGTTTTGTGGAATTAATTTATAACAATCGCTCCTTTTGAATAATTGAAAGTCTAGCTGCCCTGTAGAAAACAAAACAATAGTAAACTATTTACCATACATATTTGCGACTCATAGTGCAATCGCAATGTATAATGAAATAATCTATATATTATGGTACAAAAAATAACATTTTTAGTCCACTGGAAGATTAAATTATTTTTTCATTTATTTGCAGAGAAAAAAAATGCTTTGATGTCTTACAAAAGCAACGATACTCAAAATATAATTTAGTCCATTCAATTTCAACTATACGAAAAAATGGAATCTGGTATGAAAACGGTGTGTTTTTAAATTTTCAATATGAACTCCACTTTAAAAAAGTTTGGTTTTCTCTTAAATGCAATCATTTGAAACTAATGCAGGAGTTCAATAAGCCAAATATATTTACGTATTTTCTTAAGTACTTTTGCGAAACTGTATTCAATTCTTCGAATTCAATTTCCGTTCGTCTTATTCTAAAAAAGAATCTGATGTTTCATTAGAATCATAACATAAATTCTCTTCTTTTTGCTTGCCAATCCATTTATCTGAGAAAAAGTACTTTGATCTTGATTGGCGCGGGGGAGACTTCTACGAATTTACTTATTTTTAATATTTTACTTCTACTTTTGATTTTTCATATTATTGTGTGCTGTTCTTGATTAATGTTTTTAGTTGACTAAGTTGTACGATTAATGGAACACGAAGTTTTGATTAATGCAGAATTGTCTATTTGATATTCGTTCGAATAAAGCCAATTACGTCTGCAAAGTAACTAAAACCTGTATCGATTTCACGATAAGAGCAGTATAATGTGAGTGCTGTTTATTTAACTGTAAAAGAAAATTTAAATATATTATTTAGTTAAAATCTTCGAAAAGTTAATTTACTTCCTGAAACGCTCTACATTCTAAATCTTAGAAGTCGATTTGTTAGTTTGGGGTTTATGGCGCAAGGATCATACTTGAACAGGTTCCAAGTTGAAACTTCAAGGATTTATATACACAAGCCACTTTAACCAGTAAAATTTTCATGTCT
Source organism: Meta bourneti (assembly GCA_933210815.1). Taxonomy (NCBI): domain Eukaryota; kingdom Metazoa; phylum Arthropoda; class Arachnida; order Araneae; family Tetragnathidae; genus Meta; species Meta bourneti. Next base: position 6,111,963 of record OW119922.1, read on the forward strand.
GTGCATGTCTATTACTTGATATTGTTTATCTTGTCTGGCGCAGCATGGCCAAATATGGCCCTTGTGCCATAAAACCCAAAAAACAACCTTACATTTGGCAAAATTTGCGATACAAAAAAAATTTTGACCTTCCAAAATTTAATAGACTGTTGTTTGTATCTATACAAACCAGAACATGGTTTCTAATACCTCCTTTAATAGATCGATTGCAGTACGGTTGCTTTTTAATAAAAATAAATCTTAATACTCAATAGGTTCAGTACTGTTAGCTCAAAAGCACACATGGAATTGCGCAAACTGGCATTTGTTTTTATTACTCCACACTTGGATCTGTCCTAATCCGATTGCAGCGTCGACGTAAACACGTTTTTTGACGTGAATTCGCCTTTAAAATAGAAACAGCAATGGGGTCATGCATGAAAAGTCGAGCATTCCATAAAAGCCTTACAATTCTTTTCACTTATGATAACAAAGAGAAACATCCAGAAGACAAATATAGAGTCTTTTAGACAAAAGATGTGGGTTCCTGACAAAACTTTTGAACTGCCAGTGACAGGTGCACTGAGCGCAGGGAGGGGGTCTGTAATATGTCGAAATTCTACGGTGCTGAGCGAGTTTCGGGACAGTGTAACTTTGAATTGCGTGAAGTGAGGACTGCGTAGGTGGTGTCATTCGATAGCTACCGAACTACGCTACAATCACAGACCTTTAATCAATAAAATTATCCTTCAATATACTATCAAACTGCACTTTATTTGTTCAAACTGTAAACTAATTTTTGAATATTCATAATAAACAGCCGTTCAAACTTCCTATTTCTGTTTCATTCATTCCACAATCCAACAGCAGGCTCGAGTATTCACATCAAAACTACGGTGTGTGTCCTCCAATTGCTTTGATAGCTAGTTTAAGCTTAGACTAGTTTGGCCAGACTTAAAGTTAACTAGTTGAGCATTGCAAGTAATTGCTGTATAACTGACATGTGAGTACATTCTATGGATTAAGTGATTGAACTGCCTTATAGACCGAATGATTGAAATATGAAGAGACTTGAGTGTTGCTTTGATGAAATGTTTGCCATAAGAACTATGCATGAGATGTGTGAATGATTCTGAAATGTTGGGAAATGTGCATAACGTTTTACTACACGTTTACAGAAATAGGTTCTGTAAAATTTTATTAGGGTGTCATTCTAATCACAGAAACTTGGAAACAATTTGTATTAAACTGCAAAATATAGCTGCTTTCAATTGCATTCTTATAAGCAGAGTTTCATTTAAAAAGTTTACACACTTCATCTCTTTAATCCAGACCAGAGAGGATACTCCATTAAATGTCTTTTTCTTTTAAAAATAGTGATGGATTTTTGATAATTACTTTCAAAAGTAAAACATTATACTTTTAGAATTTTTATTTAAGGTATTCATTTGCTCTCTCTATGTAACAATTTATCTCACCAGAAATATAAATTTATGCATGGTTACAAATTATCCTAAAACATTCTATCATTTAAATCAAATCTACTTCATAAAAATGAAAAAAATTATAATTTTAATTAATCGACGTTTCCCTATTTTATATTACAAAAAAAGTTTTTGCTTTTTCATTTTTAATGAATGTTATGTGTTATATGTAAAAAGTAATGTTTCAGGCTATTTTTTTACACTTGCATAAATATTTAGCAAATGGTTAATATGAATTCAAGTAAAAATTCTTCCAAGCCTCTTTTCACTATAAGCCTAAAGAGAACAATTTATAACATAGTAACTTTTTCCACTGAAATCCGGCACTATGTTTTACCATACCATTTATCACCGTAAAATAACTTTAAAAGTGTTCTATTCAATATTTCAGTGCTGTGTTAGGACTTTTGAATAGAAACCATGCACAAAACTCTGCCAAAAATTCGAATAGACCCGAAGTCAGTGTTCGACAGAAATGAAATTTAGGATGTGAGAGGCTAAAGACAGAGTCACAAGGTCAAATCTATAGGGATCTTTATGATTGTAGAATTAGAATACAACATAAAGGTCATGAATCAGTAAAAATCCCCTCTGGAGACGATATAAATGCCGATAAACAGCTTGACAGTCAAATAGAGTTGCAAATTACGCCCAGCATTCGGGCTGATTCTGACCCCTTATATTTTGGGGTAGGTGCAATTGATGACCTAGCACATGCCAGACACGAATAGGGAAAAGGTCTGGGGATCTCGCTGGCCAAAGAAGGGTTTTAATACACGGCTACCGTATATGATCGGCTGTTTGGAATGGTACCGTTCCCGAGAGTGATGATATGGAATGGCAGCGTTTCAAATCAAGTGACGAATCCCGTTTCCGCAATTGGGACATATTATAACCGCATTCAAGGGTAGCAGATCTATCTCGGCCAGCACTATCATTCTCAGATTGCCGTCGAGCGACACGCTGCTGTAAGTACTATTATAATGGGGTGGGAAGTCATGACTTACGACAACCAGTTCCCTCTTGTAGTGTTAGGAAACAGTTTTACAAAACAACAATACGTCCAGCACAGCCTATACCCCAGGGGTGTCAAACTCAATTAAAACAAGGGCCATTTAATGCAACTGGTAAGATTCACGCGGTCTACATCACATTTACAAATTTTCTTAAAATTATATTTTGAAGTGAGGATTCAGGAATATGGATAAGATAATTAAAATACATTATGTAATTAAGTGAATTTAGGGTAATAATTTGTAATATTGCTATATAATTACTTTTATTTAAGCGTTTATTTAATTTAATGTATTTATAAAACTAAAATTATTTTTTTTATCGGAAACTTGCCAGCGCTTTCCTCCTACTACTAATTTTCCAATATCTGGATTCAGAGACTGAGAACAGACAATCTTTATTATGGCAGATAGATGTTTATCAGTTAATCTTGATCGGTAGGTCGTTTTATTTAATTTCATGGACGAAAATAGTTGCTCACACAAGTACGTACTCCCAAAATAGCATAAAATTTGTGCAGCAAACTTTTTAATTTCCGGGTATTTTTCACCTAAATAAGAATATATTTTGGGAATTCCTGTTTTTCGATATTTGTCTTTTAAAACCGAATCATTCCGGAAATCAATTAATTCCAGTTGTTTCGAAGTGGGAGCAGTTTCAACTTCAAAGGAAAAAGGCCTAATAAAAAGGGGAAAATATTGTGTAATTCTTTGAAATCATTAAACCGTTTATCGAATTCGTTTTTGATTTCTTCAATTTTACGACAATATTGTGAACAAATAATGTGTGTGTGTGTAGCAATTTCAAAAACAGGGGATTATTCTTTAGTAATCATGATTAAGAACTACCGAGTGATCCAACTGATGAACAGTTATTAATACAATAACTGGATCGTATCCAGCGTATATGGGCAGATGGAATGCACGAACCTTGGGCAGATGGAATGCACGAACCTCGGGCATACACCGCGTCCACTGAGCACTAGGGGTCGCAGGACCCTACTATGGGTCACAGAAGTAAGGGCACGGGCGCATCTTACAACCTTGTCCTTGGGGTGATTTAACATATGAGGTTTCGGTTAGGGGTGGTTAGTTTGAGGTTAGATTATTCGGGGTGTTCACAGGTGGTAAGTTCATTACCACCTGTACATTAACCATGGAACCGCTCAACTCTGTATTTGTTAGACACGCTGGAAGGTACGGTTCATTAATCATACTAAATTTGTAATTTTATAGGATCCCAGTGCTATCATAGTTTGAAAAAGCTATCTTAAAATAACTATTACATTCCAATTATTCATCAAGGTCGCAGTAGAAATCTTCGTTTGAAAACTTCTTCTCTACACGAATTCTAGAAAACCATTCCCCCATATCGTCTGCAGGTAAGCCAGAGAAAATGCCGATTCTATTTTGAAGTTTCCCAACCCTTCTTTGAAAAAAGGTTAACGTTTGAGGAGAGCTATTCGCAACCTTAAAGGTTGCTGAACCGATGATGAGATCAACACTAAAACGTCAACATAAAAACCGAATGTGGCGATAAATACGGTAGTAAACTACCTCAAGCTTCAGGTGTCGGGAAATCCTTCGATTTCCCCTCGCTTCGTTGAGCAAAGGTGTGAAAGAGTTTACACCTTTCTGGTTAGAAGGCCCTGGGAATGGGAAGGAAAGGCAGACGAAATGATTGCTGAGGGGTTCACAAGGTATGATTCCGAAGCTAAATGTTTATGTGCAGATGTTTTAAGCCGGTTGGAATAGTTTCGCTTTACGCCATTGTGAGTTTCGTGGGTGGAAAAGTTAAAATTGAAGAGCTGGAGATGGTTTTATGCGATTTTTGATGGGACGGGAATTCAAAGACGCAAAATGGATCAATGGTGTGATTGCGATGGAAATCCTATTGAACGATTCCATGCTACTAAATACCGAATATCCGAATTCAAGTATGAAAGAGTCTAGAATAAAGTGACACGTTTATTAAAATAAACATTAATCTAACGTTGAACATATTTTTCTTTAGGCTTTGAAAAAGAAAAGGCAGGAGAAATGTGTTATAGAGGCATGCAATGCGTTGTAAATTTAGATACTAATTTATTAAAATAATTTACAATTATGCATATATATGAACCGATACTAAAACTAACCCCCTAAGTACAATTCTCACCAGAGATCAGACCCTTAACGTTCCCCTTTTCTCTCAGTCTGTCTTCCTGTACATGTGGTCAATATATCTTGCCATCTCCTTCCACCTTTGAATTCAAGCCATCTACTTTGACCTCCCATGGACTCTCCTACTTTCACATCGCCTATGGAAGATCAAATTACTCCTTCGTTAAATCACCGACTGACTACCAATGAACTTTCTTAATAGATCCCCTGGTTCAATAATCTTTCTCTTAATCCTTATCCCTCTAGCGAGTTCATTGTAAACTATTCATTCTTTTCATGAGTCCTCTAGAATAAGGAGCTCTCAGAGCCGACCCAAACACCCAACAACCAACACCTCCATGCATTATGTCACCACTTGTCTTTTGTTGAAGTAATAAAGAATTGTTATAGAACTTTCTGCCTCTCCATTTGTGAAATCACCATTACTCTCTCCGGTTGCCTTTTGCCACTCTCGTCACGACTGCAGGCTTATAATTTCTGTTATTATGACATATATATGTACCGAATATTGTCATTATACCTAATAACGATACCGTATACAAATCTGATTTGAGTTCCGTACTGATCATATAAGCAGTAAATTCGTGAACATTCCATGCAATATGTAGTATTGGTGTGGGGGTATCATCATGCCTTGGATATATACAGATATGGTGAGATTTCAAATATGTGTAGATGGAAAGTTTTCAAGAGAGTGGTACTCACCAACTGGTCTTTGGCATTGGACAATCTGGGGTGTCACTGATGCAGGGCACTCTGAAATGAGGACGATGCTACAGGGTCTGAAATCACTTCTATGGTTTCCATTGTCGGTTTGTCGAGGAGTTCGTTCTTTACCCGTCATCCACTCAGCATTTTTCAAATGGCTGGTGTTCCTCCGTGAGATTGTCCTTTGTCGGTAGCAAACCCCCAATAAAATAAAGCTTCATACCCAATGCTCTGGCCAATGTCAGCAAGTCTATTCATCCCATATTCAATCATTGTGGCTGCTTGACCCATTCCCGATTGACTATGATATAAATGAGTTCCATTTAGTTTTGTTTGTTGATTTTCAACTTGTTCAACTATGGCGACAAAATTATTGCTGTTGGCATCAGTCAAATAAATGCGTAAGTCAAAAGGTTTGGAGCCGATCGGAATAATTTTGTTTTACGTCTGACAGTAAATTTTAAAAGCTTGCAGAAAAGAACTAGAAAGAGTAAATGGAACATTTTCTATTAGCTCTCAATCTTTAAAATGCTAGATGAGGTCCACAAGAGCTGCGACCAAAAGTTGCCACACACATGTGTGTGTGTTGAGTAATTCAAAGGCTTTACTATACTTATTAGATACCTGCAATGGTTATCCGTATTTTTTTATTAGAACTGGAAACTAATTTGTTGAATTAATGTTTATAAATTGTACGCTAACAAACCTCTATGAGCCAATCAAACAACGCTTGAAACTTCCTCTGGAAAGCGATAGTATTCTAGACATTGAGTTATTTAGAATTTTTGTTGAAAAGGAAGCGGGCAGTTCAACCCCAAGTAGTTTCGACGAGATATCTCCTCCTTTAGGATTTTACCAATTTTGCTTTTGACGATTGCCAATTGAATGCCAATGATGAAGACATTGACTTTTTTTGATGATGACGAGATCAAGATCTTGTCAGTTTTTTTAATGACGACATATATCGTTCATCAAGATCTGGCCAATTTTGTTAATAACTATATACCTCGTTGATACAACCGCCAAGGGTGTTAATGTATCAAAACCTACTAGAAACGAGGGTAAATTCAATCTAGATAGAGTATCTGTAGAATTCAATTGAATCAGGAAACCTATAGTAAGCAGTGTGATTGTTAAAAAGCAGGGGTGTCAAACTCAATTAAAACAAGGGCCATTTAATGCAACTGGTAAGATTCACGCGGGCCACATCACATTTACAAATATTCTTAAAATTATATTTTGAAGTGAGGATTCAGGAATATGGAGAGAATAATTAAAACACATTATGTAATTAAGTGAATTTAGGGTAATAATTTATAATATTGCTATATAATTGTTTTATTTAAAAGTTTATTTAATTTAATGTATTTATAAAACAAAAATTAATTTTTTTTACCGTAAACTTGCTAGCGCTATCCTCCTACTAGTTTTCCAATATCTGGATTCAAAGACTGAGAACAGACAATCTTTATTATGGCAGATAGATGGTTATCAGTTAATCTTGATCGGTAGGTCGTTTTATTTAATTTCATGGACGAAAATAGTTGCTCACACAAGTACGTACTCCCAAAATAGCATAAAATTTGTGAAGCAAACTTTTTAATTTCCGGGTATTTTTCACCTAAATAAGAATATATTTTGGGAATTCCTGTTTTTCGATATTTGTCTTTTAAAACCGAATCATTCCGGAAATCAATTAATTCCAGTTGTTTCGAAGTGGGAGCAGTTTCAACTTCAAAGGAAAAAGGCCTAATAAAAAGGGGGGGAAATTGTGTAACTCTGAAATCATTAAACCGTTTATCGAATTCGTTTTTGATTTCTTCAATTTTACACAATATTGTAAAAGGGAGCAGCATTTGAACTAGAGCATCGTGGGCCACAAAAAAATGACCTCGGGGCCACATGCGGCCCGTAGGCCGCCAGTTTGACACCCCTGTTATAAAGGGTAATACATGGGATTTGTAATCGAATGTATCCATTATTTATATATCCTTATTTTAATAATGAGAGATGGAAGGTAGTGGATTCACATAAGCTATGTCCTAACTGTTTTTTATTTAATCACAAACTTGAGATACTTAGAATGAACTGAATAAAATGTCCAGAACATTATCACACACTTTTGCATGTTTATGTTGTTAACGTTCTATATGGAGAATCGTAAAGTCCAACTTGATCGGTTGCGAACAGTATTAAGTGAAAATCGAGTATGCAGGGAGGGAAATGTAATGCATTAACATCAAATGTGCTGATAAACATTGGATCTAACTCAGGGAAATTAATATAATACATGCCGCCTAATTGATAATACTAGCCAAACCTCATTAATAAGTAGGGAATGTGCTGAGCGTTTGAAACTAGCGTTGGTGCAAAACACAATTTATAGGTTGATGGGTATTAACAACGTTTTAGCAGAAACTGCTTTTTATTTAACAAGTTTCGTGTTTCCGCCTTATTTCCAGTCATACTTCTTTTCGGCAGACTCTAGTTATCAACAAGTTTACTTCTCCACTCCCAACTCTTTGGGGCTGAAGTAGCCCGGTTGGAAGAATAACAGATTAGCAATCCGAGGGTTATGAGTTCGAATCCAACCAAAGACCAGGGCCGTGGTGGCTCAGTGGATATGCCACTGCGCTAGCAACCTTCGAGTTGTAGGAGCTGGTGCGATTCCTGTCAGCTGTATTCCTCACTGGGTGTATTTCTCTTCTGTGTTAGTAAAACTTTCATTGTGTGTGTCTATTACTTGATGTTGTATGTCTTGTCTTGAGCAGCATGGGAAAATATGGCCCATGCGTCATAAAACCCCAAAACCAACCAACCAAAGACCGTCATGTACATGTGGAGCTGGTGCACGCTAAATGTGACGTGGCCTCTCCTGCTAACGTTGGTGTGGCGTGGAATATTGGAGAGTGGGGTGCCAATTAAAGCGTGACCTCGGCATCTGACCATGGTTAAAAATTACGTGGTATTGTCCCCGCTCTTTCCCTTCGTCTTTGATCCCGGACCGTCGTCACTAGCCCATTGTGTGACGTTAATTTAATACCTACCTACCCAATTTTTTCGAAATTCTAATAAAGGGTAATCAGTCATTGGATCATACGGCTCACCAGTAGCGGCAAAGACAAACATTGGTTACATACTTTCCGGAAAAGTCAAAAATACGACACTTTCCAATTCATCAAGGGTATGTCATACAATGCACAATGCCTGTGAAACGCTTTAAGGCTTTTGGGAGGTTGAGTTCATTCCTAAACCTCAGGTTAAAAAAGGGGTGTCAAACTGGCGGCCCGCGGGCCGCATGAGGCCCTCGATGTCATTTTTTGTGGCCCACGATGCTCTAGTTCAAATGCTGCTCTCTTTCACAATATTGTGATAAAATTGAAGAAATCAAAAACGAATTCGATAAAGGTTTTAATGATTTCAAAGAGTCACAATTTTTTTTTCTTTTTTTATTAGGTCTTTTTCCTTTGAAGTTGAAAATGCTCCCACTTCGATACAACTGGAATTAATTGATTTCCAGAATGATTCGGTTTTAAAAGACAAAAATCGAGAAATAGGAATTCCCAAAATATATTCTTATTTAGGTGAAAAATATCCGGAAATTAAAAAGTTTGCTGCACAAATTTTATGCTATTTTGGGAGTACGTACTTGGTGTGAGCAACTATTTTCGTCCATGAAATTAAATAAAACGACCTACTGATCAAGATTAACTGATAAACATCGATCTGCCATAATAAAGATTGTCTGTTCTCTGTCTTTGAATCCAGATATTGGAAAACTAGTAGGAGGAAAGCGCTAGCAAGTTTACGGTAAAAAAAATTAATTTTTGTTTTATAAATACATTAAATTAAATAAACTTTTAAATAAAACAATTATATAGCAATATTATAAATTATTACCCTAAATTCACTTAATTACATAATGTGCTTTAATTATCCTATCCATATTCCTGAATCCTCACTTCAAAATATAATTTTAAGAAAATTTGTAAATGTAATGCGGCCCACGTGAATCTTACCAGTTGCATTAAATGGCCCTTGTTTTAATTGAATTTGACACCACTGGGTTAAAGGATGGAATGAAATGTGGAACAGCTCTTTAGGAAATCTATCAAAATGGACTTTACAGGACATCATGGTGTTCATATTCCCTTTACAGAAAACGAAACGATATCAGATTGCATACAAATGCACTTCAGCAATTTTAATGGGCAGCGAAAAACTTACTAAGAATTCCCAGTTAAGATATCAATATTCTCTATTCATGGAAGAATAGGATGAGAGTCTAGGTCACATGACCCCATTATTACCAAAAGTTGAAATAACTCCGAATAATTATTTACCTCATCACGGGGTTATCGACGAAACTAGTACTACTAGGAAACCAAGTAATGTGTGATACATTGGGTTCGAATGGACTCATCTTTAAACGATATTCTATTAAAAAGGCCCAAACTTGAAACTGAAATTTTCTAAATTTAATCCGTTTCAGATGATATCCGATAGCCTTTACCGCGAATATCGCAAAAATGTATAAACGAAACTTAATTGGAAATGAAGATCTGCCTTTCCAAAGAATATTGTGGCGAGAGTCCATTGGATCATCTCATGGTCTACAAATTAAAGGCTGTCACATGCGGAACATCATATGCCCCTTTCGCACTTTGCAACAAATGCACAGAAATAAACATCGGAAACCCAGCTGCCACTCCACTATCGGAATTTCCACACCACCCCAACATGAGGAAATTTGAGGCCACGACTGATTTAACCTGCACTAACCCCCATAGTCTATGGTTGGATAGGGTTTCGAACTCGCAACATCCCCTCTAACTGGGCTTCCGCGGTCCCCGTTGCATTTTAAGGGTTCACCAGACTGCTCTGGCAAGCTAGAAGCGGGCATACAAGACGTATGAATTTTGTGAAAGAAGTTAAGAACTTTCCAAACTGTCTACTATCCGCAACCCCAGCAACTTCTTCCCGTATTTCAAATTGTATCGTTGTCTCTGTGGGATGGATAAACTGGATGGACAAGTGTTGGTCGCTGTGCGCCTCAAAAAACATTGTCTTTTGGTAGGTAGGTATTTAATTAATGTCGCACTTTGAGCAGTACAACGGGCTATTGGCGGCGGTCCGGGATCCTACCCGAAGGGACAACACCACGTAATTTTGAGCCACGGTCAGATGATGAAGTCACACCTAAACTGGCACCGCACTCGCCAAACTTACCCACCACACCGGCGTAAGGACATTTGACAGATTTATCATGCACCAGCCCCCATTGGACACGACGGTCTTTGGTTTGATTCGAACTTGCAACCCTCCGGTTGCTAATCTGTTACTCTTCCAACCGAGTTAACCACAGCTCCTATTGTCTTTTGAACGCGGTCTTGACAAGGGAATTAGTAACAATGCAAGCATTATTTTTCTTTTGACAATACTTCATGTGTATGTGTGTGTTTTTGAGCACACCATAAAATAAATTACATATATTTCATATATTAACATTCTAACGTTTTCTAATCAGAAATATATTTATACAAATTCCGAGGAGCCGTCGTGGCTCAGTGTGTATGCCCACTGCGCTAGCACCCTTCGAGTTGTAGGCAGCGCAGGTTCCTGTCAGGTGTATTCCTCCCTGGATGTATTTCTCTCTTCTGTGTCAGTAAAACTTTCATTGTGTGTGTCTATTGCTTGATGTTGTACATCTTGTGTCTGGCTCAACATGACCATATATGGCCATAAAACTCAAACCAACCAATCGACAAGTTTCAAAGCAAAGCAGTGTTGTTTTCATTTTGAATCACATTATTTAAATGTGTCTATCTAATACCTTCCTTTTATATATCTCTGAACAGGACGAAAAGCAAGCTTACATACTTGCTTAGATTATTTAATGGTTTAAATAAAACGGACATTTAAATGGAGCATAGGAGAATAAACGACTTTCCATACAGTTTACTCCTCCATTCTCAAATAAAATTGCTTTACTTTCCTCATGGAATACAATTCGTATGAAAAAGATACAAGATATGGAGATATAAAAAGTTATGCTTTAAATATTTTCTCTGACTATTCTCTAAAGTGTTCCCAAACAGTTGCAGTTTTTTTACATTTCTAAATAGGAACCTTCGTGTTGCAAACCAAATGTTTTGTGCGTGCTTTTATTCTGTTTCAACTCAATCTTCAAGATTGAATTTCTCTGTTTTCTACGAATGCATTCTTCAAATCGTACTTATTCAATCTGACATTTCCTATGCGCATGCCTCTTCATTTCAGTTCATTGCAGGCCAAATTTATATCTATGTTAGCATTAATACACAGGGTACTAGTCAAGGGTATTAATACACAGGGTACTAGTCAAGGGTATTAATACACAGGGTACTAGTCAAGGGTATTAGTAGGTCCAATTCTATCTATGTTTAGTATAAACATACTAGTATAAATTTTAGAAGCGTATATTTAGTGTAAGTGTTTTTAAATTCATTGCTATTTATTATTTTTGTAAACTACCAGAGGATTTTTCAGCTCTGCTAATGTTAAATTACTTGGATATAGATTGAAGAAAATGATAGAATATTAATTTTCTCCTTCATAGAAAAGTAACATTTTAGTGACTGAATTGTAATTTACCTTGCTTGAAAGTTTCTTTTCTTAAGTAAGTCTTTTCTTAATCTTGACGAAAATCTTGATCTTACGATTAAGCCCACATATAAACCTATCCAGACGTATTTTTCCAAAACCATTAACAGCATTAATACTCTAATCGACAACCAACACATTTTTCAGAATTATCATGATGCTTGGTTTAGGTAAGAGATAAAAATATAGTATCGATTTTTTAGAGATTAGATCGATAAACAATACAATACAAATAGTCACATAATCCAAACAAACCATAACAACGTAACCCATATCGTGAAGAAAAGAAATTTATTAGTTCATTTGCAGTCTTACCTTCGCGCATAACTAGAGCCGGTTCAATTTTGGAAGATTTTAGTGCATTATCGTGCTTTTGATTTCTGAACAGGACATCAGTCTTCAGGGAAATTAACTCCACAGGCTTGACGAAAAAAAGCAATTTGTACAAGAAGCACTGATTCTAAATGAAAATAATGAATTATACATCAAAGTAATTTACAATGTGCTTAAATATTGTATTCCCATGATTTGGGAATTATTGTATTAATAAAGCTTCACTTCCACTCGTATTTAATTAGTTGAGATCTTCACTCCTTCCTTATTCCTATCATACCGTAGGGTGATATTCTAAGATGTGTTTCTAGTTGTGCACTAATCTGCGAAAAATATAAAATTGTCCAGATGTGATAGCTTTATAAAATAAAGGCGGTCTGCGGATGCCAGTTGGAAGGGCAACGGGTTACCAACCGGAGGGTTCCGAGTTCGAAGCTCGGTCCAGCCAAAGTACACGGGGGCTGGTGCACGTTAAATCTGTCGTGGTCTCAAATGTCTTCACGTTGGCGTGGTGTGGAAGTTTGGGAAGTGAGGCGCCAGCTCACACACAGGTGTTGACCTCGTCATCTGACTGTGGTTCGAAATTACGAGGGATTGTCCTTGGGTCTTTCCCTTAGGGATTGATCCCGAACCATTGCCAATACCCCTTTGAATAGTTCCAGTGCGACGTTAATTAACTACCTACCTATCTATAAAATAAAGCAACCCCATCGGAACAATTTCATTCGTTTTGCACGATCTCATATTCATGGCCATTTGCTGTATTATTATATGTTTCTTTTTAGGACAAAGTGTTTGTGCAGAAGGTTTTATAGTGTAAACAGACACAATCTATTTGAATAAGAAAACAATATCTACTAATTTGATAAATCGCTGTTTTGGTGATTTTTGTGTTAATTTCTTTTGATAACTCTGTTAACGAAAAGCAAAAATTGCATTCGAGTAACATGCCAAGTTACGTCACAAGTTGTAAGAACAAGAATTGCGTATATCCCATAGACGTAAAATATAAGTAGACGGGGCATTACTATGGAGAGGAGCTTCAAAACGTGTAACCAACATGTCGACTAGCAGTCACCTGATTGCTCTGTGGAAACTGAACTTGGTTGGCCGATTTGGAATATTTATGCCTCATTTGGTGATATGACATCTTAGGGCAGGTGTGTCTATACAAAGGAGACAAAAGTGGTGAAACGCCAAATTCTGCTTCTATGTCGCGCGGACCAATCAGAGGATGAATCAATTTATGGGCGTCTTCTCCCGTCAGGTGAACCAATCAAATGATGAATGTTCGGTTCCACCCAGCAGATGAAAGTAATCTAAAGGTCACATTACTTCTTGTATTGGTCACATGATCCTTGGCACATAAAAGGGTTACCATTGCTCAATCTACTTTTATATTTCCTCTATGGTATACCAACCACTAGCGTCCACTGCATTTAGTTTACTTATAACCTCATATTTATTATCTCAACCCATTTATGCCTATGTTATGATTTTCATAATAATCCATGTTTCAATAACTACTTTTTACATATTAACAAAATATAGCATCTTAATCTCTTGAACTGGAAATAATTGATGGAATATAATTATACACGATCGTTTCTCCTTGGAGATATTCTAATTTAGGGAATTAAAATTAAACTCAATTTTTACTTCCGTTCCTTAATAAAACGCTGCATTCCCCTAAGATCAAATAGACTTGTTAATACAGTTATTTGCCATTTTAATTATTCGATCATGACAAGGATTTATAAGCGGATCCTTATTACCAGCATAGATTTAACATATGTACTGAAATTCAAAACTGGAGGTATTAAATTTGAATTGAAGAATAAGGCGCTTATACAAAGACAGTTGCTGTAATCTACCCACCTTTTAAATAAAAACTAAATCTCGAGTATCATATTTCAAAATAATTTATTTGAATCAATTATTTTCAATTTCTGCATTATACTGAAATAATAGATTTACACTTAAAAATGAAACAAACGATTTAATTAAATTCGCAATTTCTCATTAAATTTATCATTTGAAATTTGACTCCCCCATATGCAAGCATGAATATTTCTATCAAATCCTACTAAATTAAGTTTCGACGAACTTGCTTTTAAATCCCTTTCATAATTTTGAACAAATATCAGATTAAGCGTATTTAGAATCAAACTAAAGCCATTTCAATTAATGCAAGTATTAATTTCTTTTCTGTATGTCAAATATCTTAAAATTATTTCATTTTTCCTCACTTTGGAAAATGAACTGATAAACGAGAATCGTTACAAGATGGATTTAAAATTATTCGACTGACAGAAAACAGTTTCCATTATGTAACAAGCACTCGTTTTTTTGTATCTTCAAACAAAAGATCCAATATAATTACAATTATTTAAAAATGTTTTATACATTTAAGTAGTATTCCTGAGTAAACAATTTTTTCTCCATGGTTATACATTTGTGTGTCATTTATAATTACATGCTTCCAATTATTGCGTGCAAAGACAAAAGCCTTAATCTCGATTAAATTAAACTACAATAATTAATTGAAAAATTAGAAAGCTTTCCATAATTCAAATAAAGTTATAAGTTTAAATTAAAATGCAGAAATTTTCACGTTCTGACAGCTTTTAAAATAACTATTAAAACATGAATAAATATGTATCCTGAGATATTTTTGAATTCTTTGTAGACTAATCCTGTATAATATTCAATTCAAACTTTTTTCAATCGATTTAGAACTTGAGTCATTGCATTAAAGTAAAATAATTCTGGTTGCATCTTGTCAATTGAAAATATATACCCTTTTATGTATCGAAATGATGTGAAGAAGGAATGTTTTAAGTTGATTTTATGTGTAAATTGTTATAGTGGTATGTTTATTTAACAATACATAATTAATTTTACATGGAATATTTTTAATTGATCATACAGAAATATGCAGGGTTATTCGTAACTCAAGAAAAAAATGTCAAGAGTGTTAGAGCACACTCAAATAATCACTTTTTGTATACCAATATATGGATTCAAGTGCCGCATTTAAGCTCAAACGCAAAAATTGCGCAGGAAATTAAACTAAATGTTTATTTACATCATTATTTTACAAATACGTAGTTACAATGATTTTTTTGCAATTACTGCTCAAAAGAGCCACCTCCAGCATTAACGCAAGCTTGGTAGCGTGGCAAACTTGTCAAACACGCCTTTCAGCTGCAGGGTTACAGTAAAAAAACGATCTTCAAGCTCGCTAATCCATGCACCTACTATAGCAAGCTTGCATAAATGTTCTTGGTGGCATATTTGAGCGGTTATTGTAAAAATCATTGTAAATAAGTAATTGTAAAATATTTATGTAAACATTTCGTTTCATTTCCTGCACAATTCTTGTACTATCGCCTAAACGCGTCATTTGATCCCATATATTAATATACAAAAAATGGTTGTTTTAGTGTGTTGTAACTCCTCTAGAAGTTTATCCCATGAGAGGCTTAGTGTGGTTTTAATAAGGTAGATGGCATTGAAGGAATTCATTTCAAAGAAGGCTGTAAGCTCGCCAGGGGAAAGGGTTTCCATAGGAAATTATGTATGGCGATCGCCAAAAATAATTATTTGTTAAATTGTTACACCAACTAGCAATAACTCCTATTGTTTCCGGAGTTAGGGAAGTGGGGGTCCACCTCATTTGTTGATCTCAGCATCAGACCATGGTTCAAAATTACGAGACGTTGTTCTTGGATCTTTCCCACCGGGGTTGATCCCGGACCGTCACCAATGGCCCGTTGTGTTGCTCCAGTGCAACGTTAATTAAAATACCTACCTACCAGTAGAAAATGACTTTGTTCTGCCTGGAAATTTAGTGTCCTCCGTTTCATAATAAAGTTGCTGTTAAAGAATAAATTAAAATATATCCATTAGTATCACACAGTTAGCTGATTATTGGAATACTAGTAGGAATTATTAGAATACTAGTACGTGCAAAAATAAATATTAATGAGATACAACGATTGTAGCAGTTTGCAAAAATAAATAATAAATCATAACATCTATACATATAAAGCAGAATTGTCGTCTGTCTGTATGTTCTCTATACAAATCTACACGGTTTGAGCAATCCACACAAAATTTGGTACACTTACACTTTGGAACCCTGCGAGTAACGCAAGCTACATATTAACCACCTTCTCTTTAACCTAGATATGCAGAGGGGGCTAAATCATTTCGAAATTGCCATAGGAAAAACATTGACCATAAAACGATTGAGGTACGCAAATCAGTTTGTTTTACCACTATCGATCGAAAATCAAATTTTTCCAATAAAATTCAAACAATTTAAAATTCTAATTATATTTGAACTGGCTTTTTTTTTCTTTCCACAATATAAATAATTTAGGAATATTTGAATGATGAAAAATGGATAGTTAAAAGACTTAAACTATCTTACAACTTGCTTACTTACTTACAACTTGCATTTTGTAATGGAACACGAAAAGGCAAAACAAAAAGCTCATTGATCATAAAAGCGTAATTTTGTAATTCGGTATCTGGCAACGCCAGAATTAATGTTTTATTTTATAAATTAGATTTAGAATTTTCCGTGTTTGTGTATTTGAGTTAAGACAGAAATGTTGCGGTCATATTTGAGCATTTCTTCTAAGTTTTGTAATTTGTGTTCTTTTGTAAATAATTCATTATTGTCTATCAATATTTTTAAGAGTCTTTTTCAAATTTCTCTATTTCAGAATATTCTCATGATGTCGAAATTTGACACGCTTGCTCAGATCTTCCGTTTTTCATAATTCCACATTTTTCAATGACCAGAATTTCCTTTCTGTTTGTATTTATGTCTTCCATTACATTTCATATTATAGATATGTTATTTAGGAGTTAAATTGTAATGAATTATTTTATTTTCTGCCAAATATCACTAGACATACCACAAATAATTTTCTGGTGGTATATGTATACTTCGACGAACTTTCCTTAAGTTTTGGTTAAATACGTTATAGTTTGTAGAATTATGTCTCATAAAAATAAATGGAAACCTTTTTAAGTAAGGTGTATAACTTCTTATTTTAAAATGATTGGTATAGTTAAAATAAAGTTATTCCAAAATAAGATACGTTACGTTAAATCAAAACGGGTAGCCATACGTTGTAATTCAAAGATATTTCTAAATTTTGACATATTTTCATTACAGGACGATTAAAAGCAATTTAATTCACGTTTCATGCGTATTATTGAAAGCTGCACTCCATAGTCAAGTAACTACATCTATCATTCTAAATAGATACGTGGTTTCCAAATAGAAACTGAGTGTCTCAATTGAAAAAGTACCTTAAGGATTCGATTCTTAAATAAGCAAATTTTAAATTAGACTGTTGATCTTGGAATAATATCATAGTAAGGAAGTATGTAAAATAGGACTGCTGAAAAATAGTGACAGAAGGTCGAGGTTGCTTACTTGAAGTTGAAACTGCTCGTATACAACTTAGGTACCTGTGAAACGTTCATTGAAAGCATCGATTTTGTAAAAACTGTAGACGTTGAGTTTGCTTTGTCTACGCCGATGACATTTGCTTTAAAAACAAGCTCCGTTATTCCGCGTGCGGCTGAATAGAATTTTCAAGGAAAAAATGCGTGCTTCAAAATAAATTAACCACGAATGCCGTAACAGTTTAATTTGCCATCCTCTCACAATCGTGATGTATTTCGAAAACATCGAATCCATGGTGCAAGGGTACCACAAATAATAAATATTGATTGGAAAAGTGCAAGACTATACGCTGAAAGTTCCTCATTTTTACTGAAAATGAACTTAATTCGCATTCGTAATCACTCCAAAACTCAAAATCGACATCTGAAGTCATCTCTGAAAAAGCTTTTGTAGTCTGTCTTACAGGAAGAGTGTGATGAATATGAAATGGATTATATGGATGGATAAATTATGTATACATATTGGCGTCCGAAGTAAATTGTAGGAACTATGAAAAAGTTAAAAGAATGTTAATATATATATATATATATGGATGTGGGTGGGTATATGTTCCGTATACAAAACCACTTCGTTTGACCAATCAACACCAAATTTGGTACACTTACACTATGGAACCCTGCGAGTAACGCAAGCTACATATTAATCCCCGTTCTATTTAACCTATATATGCAGAGAGGGCTAAATCATTTCGATATTCCCATAGAAAAAACTTTGACCATAAAACGATTGCGTAATGCAACAGTTTGTTTTACCAGTATTGATCGAAAATCAAATTTTCCAATAAAAATGTTTAACCAGTATTGCTCGAAAATCAATTTTTACAGAAACGTTATATTCAAACAATTTAAAATTCTAATTATGTTTGAACTGATTTTTTATCTCTTTCCACAATATAAATAATTTGGGAATATTTGAGTGATGAAAAATGGATAGTTAAAATACTTAATTTTAAACAACTTGCATTATGTAATGGAACACGAAAAGCCAAACAAAAAACTCATTGATCATAAAATCGTAATTTTGCAATTTGGTATCTAGCAACGCCAGAACTAATGTTTTATTTCTGTACCTCAGAACCAGACGAACGTAAGACCAAAAATAACGATTTTCAGCTTATTACAGTTTTGCATGTAGAATTTGATTTTGCATCAAGTCATAAAAACGTAAGTCTGTAAAACTTCTCCTTTTTGATTTACTAGGGTTATAAGAGCGTAAGTCCTAACCTTTGTTTGAGCCAGACAAACGTAAGTACATCCACTCAAAATGACAATTTGTACTTTCATGTATAAAAACTAAGCCTGTTGTTAGACAACGGAAAAGAGACTGCACAAGAAGAAACAAAACCGCGAGCATACATTTATTTTTTAATTTTAATAATAAGGAGGAAGTCATTTGCAAAACCTTTTTCATGAATACGCTTTCTATTTCTGAAATCTTCATGAGAGTTGCTTTAAAAAAAGCCTGATTTGGTAACACCAGACCTTAGGGGAAACCATATTCCAGCAAATAAATTACCGTGTGATAGCTTAGAACGGATCAAAAACCATATTTCGAAGTTTCCGGTGTATGAAAGCCACTACAGCAGAGAAAGATCCAGACATAAATATTTGGGAAATCGCCTGAACTTTTCCACAATGTACTCACTGTATGTAGATGAGTGCGAAAAAGAAAAAAATTAACCAGAGAAAAAGTGGGTTTATTCCAAAGTTTTCAATGAAGAATTCAACTTCTTTCCACTCAGCACTTCTGAATGTTTGCGACAAACTAGACTGCGAAATTAAAAATGAAAAATTCAATGAACTTAAATTACAAAAAGAAAACCACCTGGAAGAAGCTTCACGTAGTTATTAATTAAAAAGGAAGATAAACTGAAAGGCCTTGCTAATCAAGGTTTGAGAGTCGTTATGTCTGATCTCCAAAAATGTCTTCCAACTCCAGATTTGAAGAACTCCCAAAGATTGTGCTCAAGAAAACTCTGGACATTAAAAAGTACAATTTATGACACAACCGTTGAAAACCTGGTGCATGATCTGAAATGAAGTTATAGCCGGTCAAGGAGGAAACGAAATAGCATCATGATTATTCACATGGGCGAATGAAGAACTTCGAAATCCTGATAGGCCTACTGAAAACTTAAGTGTGGACAGATAACAGCTTTAAAAAAAATTTTGGTTTGGTGCCTGTAATTTTTTAATTGATTTTGACTATATTTGGTGTGCTAGTTTCAAATATGAAAACCGTTTTTCTCTATCAGCTCTACCTTTTGAGATTTAGTGTAACTAAATTATAAAATATTTTATCATACAGCTCATTGAGTAATAGTTAAATTAAGTTTTTTGTGTAGATTGGTCCCTGCTTTTTTCTTCCTTCTCTGTACCGATTTAGCTGATTGTATGAAGCCATATTTGTTGACATAACCTAGTATTTATATCTAACATAACTTATAAAGTTCTTTGTTTTGCAGATTGATGAAAAGAAAGAATGGCATCCAGTCGAAGAAGTTGTGTTAATCATCCTGATGTATTTTGTTACATATGTGGTGAGTACACCCTAAAGAGAACAAAAAAGCCATTTCTGATTTTGTCAAAAGAGCTTACCTTGGGTACTTTGGCGTTAGGCTTGGTGACCAAGATAAAGTTTGAACTTCACAGATTGTGTGTAAAACTTGTACAGAACACCTACGACAGTGGACTAATGGGAAGAGAAGAAATCTAAAATTTGGTGTAAAAATGGTTTGGTGGGAACCCATAAACCACTTTGATGATTTATTTTTGTATTGTGAATATTAACGGCATAAACCGAAATAACCGCAGCAAGTGGACATATCCTGATTTAGGCTCTGCAAGACGGCCTGTTCCTCACTCAGACGAAATTCCTATTCCATCTTTCTATCAGCTTCCAGAGATCTCTGAAGATGAATTTCATCTTTCTGATGTTCCTTGTGATACGGACCGAGGGAGCGATAGTGATTATGAGGGAGCATCATCAAGTCCTCAACGTTTCAATCAATACGAGCTAAGTGACCTGATAGGGGATCTGTCTCTCAAAAGAATCATCTGAATTACTTTCTTCTAGATTAAATTATAAGAATACTTGATAGTAGAACAAAAATTACATTCTACCGTACTAGGGAAAAGGATTTGCTATCTTTCTTCTCTCATGAAAATGATCTTGCGTTTTGTCAAGATGTTTGAGGACTTCTGATAAAAATTGGTCTTGCTGAATATTTCCCAATTGATTGGCGACTGGTTATTGACAGCTCTAAGCAGAGTTTGAAGTGTGTACTTTTACAGTGACAACAAATACGTGTCACTACCCATTGCTCACTCAACCAAAATAAAAGAAGAATATGGTATTATAGTTTTGGTCATGGAGAAGATTAAGTTTCCTGAATATCAATGGGTAATTTGTGTGGACTTAAAAATGGTTTTCTCCTTGGTCAGCAAGGGGGACTACACGAAATATCCTTGCTTTTTGTGCCTATGGGATAGCAGAGCCAAACAATTTCACTGAATAAGAAAAGAGTGGCCTACGAGAGAGAACATGCTTTTTTGGAGAAAAATGTCATTCGTGAACCCTTGTCGGACGAGACAAAATCATCTTGACTCCGCTGCATATAAAGCTAGGGTTAATGAAACAGTTCATGAAATCTCTAGATCAAGAGAGCCCTTGCTTTGCATACATAGGACAAAAATGCCTGGAATAATTACAGAAAAACTTATATCTGGAATTTTTGATGGTCCTCAAATCAGTCAGCTCATAAACGATCCTCATTTCGGGATTCCATGAATGAGACACAGCGAAAAGCGTGGATCTCGTTTGTCCTTGTTGTCAAGATCTTTCTGGGCAACCACAAGGCTGAAAACTATGTTGAACTAGTATGTAACAGTAAGCTTAACAACATCAGAGACCTTGGTTGTAATATGAGCATTAAAGTTCATTACTTGCACAGCCATTTAGAATGTTTCCCTGAAAATTTTGGCGATACTAGTGAAGAACAAAGTGAACGATTTCATCAGGACATAAAGACAATGGAGGACCAATACCAGGGCAGATGGGATACTCATATTATGGCAGATTACTGTTGGAATCTGCAAAGAGACTGTGTAAACAAAGTTCACTCAAGAATTTCAAACAAAAGAAGCTTTCGGAGTGGAACAAAATAACTTTTCCTTTTGTTTTTATTTTATTCTTCTCATTTCTAATTTTTAATTAAACTATTGTAGATTTACAAGAGTGTTGCTGTGTTTTTTTTCAATTAATTAAAATGTTTTACAAAATTTATTAAGGGAAAGGTTTTTAATTTAAAGTCTATACCCTAAGCCTAATTTAATGAGTTAACGTAAATAACGCTACTGTCATATTTCACAAACAAGAGGTGACCGTCAAAAAGTAACGTCATATTTGTTTTCAGCACATGAAATACACATAAAGTCAGTTAAAAAAACCTGGCACCAAAATATGTGTTGGGCTGTGTAATTGCAGTGGCCAAAACAGGAATATTAATATATTTTTATGTACCTATGGCTGTGGGAAAAAGTTTCTACTCTAAAAGAAGTCAACCATAAGTTCCTACTTGCTGGGTAGTAGATGGCAAGCATAGTGTGATAGAGAAAGCGAAAAAGCAACTAAAAAATCACACTATTTTTACCACAAATGATTGGGCCAATTGTATTGCTTCATGTTCAAAGAAGAACCCCTTTGTTGTGAGAAGGATGTTCCTTGAAGACTTTCTTGATTTTTTCTACTTGAAGAGCAGAGAAGCTCCATTTGTTCCAAGAAAGAAAAACAAAGAACCATTTTTGATATCCAATTCGTGTGGTTACAGCTTCGCAAAGGAGACAGCAAGTTGTACTATAAGACCAGTTTCGCAGATGATGCCTTTAAAACTGTTGAATTTAAAAGAAATCAGAGAGAACAAAGGGTTGTTATGCCAGCGACGTCCCAAAATTGAGAGTAACCAAAAACAAGATAACTAATGAGTATAGAGTACAGAGACCTCATGAATTTAATGCAGTAGATCCCAGAAGAGTATAGACCCTTTGAAAACCTTACACATGGAGATAAGGAAGGAAACTTTCCTGAGGAGGATGGAGGATTCAACCGCTCTAGACTAATATTTTTACTTAATTTGTAGCTTTTAAGCCATTTACAACAATACAACACTCAATCTGTACAATATTAAATATTTTTTATACTATATTATCTATTTTATACAATATTAAATGTTTCTGTACTTTCTCTGTTTTTGATAGTATTAAAGATATCGTTACTATGATTGCTCGTGTTTACTTGAAACACCTTTTTAAAGTGTATGTATTGCCAATGGACAAACAAATCCAACTCAACCTATGTAAGTCCTAAAACAGGTTTTTATGTAGAAGAACCACAGTCCTGTCTTAATAAGCTATAAAATTACATAAAAATTAACCAACAATGGATAAAACATGTATATTGTTATTGTTACAATCAATTTTTGCAGGCTAATTCAAATACTAGCTTTGTAGCCAGGCAACGAGATCCTTCTTTTCAGTTTTTATGCTCTCCTAAAAAGTTGGCACAATGTGACTTACGTTCGTCTTGTTCTGAGGTACAGATTTTATAAATCAGACTTAGAATTCCGTGTTTGTGTATTTCAATCAAGACAGAAATATTGCGGTCATATTTGAGTATTTCTAAGTTTTGTAAATTTGTGTTCTTTTTGTAGATAATTCATTATTTTCTATCAATATTTTTCAAGCGTCTTTTTCGAATTTCAAAATATTCTCAAGCCGTCGAAATTCGACACGCTTGCTCAGATCTTTCGTTTTTCAGAATTCTACATTTTTCAATGACCAGAATTTCGTTTGTAGTTGTATTTATGTGTTCCATTACTTTCCATATTACAGATATATTATTTAGGAGTTAAATTGTAATGAATTATTTTATTTTCGCCAAATACCACTAGACGTGGTTAATTTCTTGGTTGTTTATATAAACTTCGACGAACTTTCCGCAAGTCTTGGGTTAAATACAGTTTTAGAAAAGTTAAAAAAATGAAGTTTGTAGAATTCTGTTTCATAAAAATAAATGGAAACCTTTTTAAGTAAGCTGTATAACTTCTTATTTTAAATGACTGGTAAAGTTAAAATAAAGTTATTCTAAAAATAAGATATGTTACGTTAAATCAAAACGGGTAGCCATACGTTGTAATTCAAAGATATTTCTAAATTTTGGTATATTTTCATTACAGGACGATTAAAATCAATTTAATTCACATTTATTTTTTATGTTTCATGGGTATTATTGAAAGCTGCACTCCATAGTCAAGTAACTACATCTATCATTCTAAATAGATACGTGGTTTCCAAATAGAAACTGAGTGTCTCAATTGAAAAAGTATCTTAAGGATTCGATTTAAAACTAAATTTTTCTGTTGGAGGAAAGCAAATTTTAAATAAGACTGCTGATCTTGGAATAATATCATAGTAAGTATGTAAACTAGGACTGTTGAAAAATAGAAATTTTTTGTCTTAAGTGACAGAAGGTCGAAGTTGGCTTACTTGAAGTTGAATCTGTTCGTACACCAACTTAGGGAACTGAAAGATTCATTGAAAGCAGTGATTCTCTAAAAACTGTAGTCGATTGAGTTTGCTTTGTCTACACTGATGACATTTGTTTTAAAAACAAGCTCCGTTATTTCACGTGCGGGTGAATATAATTTTCAAGGAAAAAATATGTGCTTCAAAGTAAATTAACCACGAATGCCGTAACAGTTTAATTTGCTATCCTCTCACAATCATAATGTAATTCGAAAACATCGAATCCATGTTGCAAGGGTACCACAAATAATAAATAGTGATTGGAAACGTGCAAGACTACGCTGAAAGTTCCTCATTTTTACTGAAAATGAACTTAATTTGTATTCGTAATCACTCCAAAACTCAAAATCGACTTCTGAAGTCATCTCAGAAAAAGCTTTTGTAGTTTATCTAACAGCAAGAATGTGGTGAATTTGAAATGGATTATATGGATGGATATATTATGTATACATATTTGCGTCCGAATTTAATTGTAGAAGCTGTGAAAAAGTTAAAACGATGTTAAAAAATATTTTCTGTACACTTAAATGAAGCTTGCATTTTTCTATGAAATAGTATGAACGTTTAACAAATTTAACTCGAGCATCGCCGTGTAATTCTGCTAGTAATTATATATAATGCTGCTAATCATATATAATAGTGCCAATCATATATAATACTACTAATTATATATAATACTGCTAATCATATATAATACTGCTAATCATACATAATCATATATAATACTAATGTAATTGTATAAGAATAATGAATTTGTGGAAAATGTAGAATTTATTTTATTTAAAATAATTTCACATTTTTGAATATGAAAAATTTTCCAAATTGATGCAAGTTTGATTTCTTTAATTTACCCTGAGTATATTTCTTTCTTCTATTCAGAAAGATTTTTCTTATGCGTTTGTCCATTACGTGATGTTTTCTGTCTTGTATTGGGACACAGCTTGATCAAATTTGATCCTTACACCCAAAAAACCAACCCCATCCACATTGATGCCTTGAAGTACTTTCAAAATACTGCTATCTTTACATATATGGCCTCGGGATTTATTCCAGTAGGAAGGTAGATATTTCAATTAATGTCACACTGGAGCAACTCAAAGGGTTATTGGTGACGGTACGGGATCAATCCCCCAAGGGAAAGATCCGAGGATAACACCACGCAATTTTGAACCACGGTCTGATGATGAAGTCAGACCTGAGCTGTCACCCAACTCTCCAAACTTCCACACCAAGCCAACGTGCATTTGAGGCCAGATTTAACATGCACACCACGGTCTATGGCTGGACCTAGTTTCGAACTCGCAACCCTCCTGTTGCTAATCCGTTGCTCTTCCAACTGGGCTACCCGCCCACGTAGCTGTGGGAAAAAGCATGAATACCTTAATGTGGGACAAATTATGAATTGGTTAAAGTGATTACCCAGCATGAGTGAAAACTCCAATCTGAGACTCAATAGTCAATAGGCCCGAGTGACTTATCCCTTTGAGATCGTGCGACTGCGTGCTCTGTCTGTTTTATTAGAAGGTCGATGAGATTACACCTTTGACGATTTGGTGATCCAGCTGAAGACCGTCATGTACATAGGAGCTGGTGCAAGTTAAATCTGTCGTGGACTCAAATTTCCTCGCATTGGCGTGGTGTGGAAGTTTTGAGAGTGCCAGCTCAGTTGTTCTCGTCCTCTGACCGTGGTTCAAAATTACGAGGCGTTGTCCTCGGTTCTTCCCCTTCGTGATGAATCCCGGTCCGTTACCAATAGCCCGTTGTGTTGCTCTAGTGCGACGGTAATTAATTTCCTACCTACCTATGACGATTTGGTTGTGTTTAGTAATTTTACAAATTTAATCCTCCTGGTGTATGCCTCGATGAGGTATTTCAACATAAGAATCGAACAGATCTTTATGGACGAGTTATCTCGTCATTAGAGGAAAATTGATCAGATCTTGTCATCATCATCAAAAAATTGGCAATATCTTGTTGATGAGGTATCTCGTCATGGGCAAAATTGGTCGGATCTTAATGGACAAGATAGCTTGTCGAAACCACTTGCAGCGTTTGTAACGTTTGTAAACTGAATATTAAATTATTTTCATAATGGTCGTATGCTTTGATCACGATTTACTTTTTTATCACTTTTGTTATATTTGATTAACTCTTTGTGTTTGTATAATTTAGTTTATGTTGTTAATAATTGTATTGTGTTTTGTTATATTGTTTTTCCATTACTTGATCTGCACTTATGGTCTTGTCTCACTACTAATTAGATTAATCAGTTCTACAGTATGTACAAATAAAGTGAGACGAAGCTAAAATAGACAATACAAACAAAACTATACAAATAAATAGCACAAACAAACAACACAAAAATTAAAAACGACAGGGGGAATCACATAAAATAACAATGATTCTCTTTCTTCTCAGTATCATTGATTAAAATTGAGGTGTAGATAAAATAATATAATTTAGGAAGATAGAAAGAAAATATATTTGGCGCTGCTTTCATGTTGCATCAAAAGCGCAACTCGATCAAAATTCAATAAATAAAAACGCATTCATAATACTCGAACAGTATAAACAATGGTTTAATTAGAGATTTAATCAAAGCACTTTGTACACGAAATATTGTGGTAAGGAAAAAGTTTCTTTTTTAATTTCATAAATTATTCCTCTGTTCTGTTTACACGAACTGCAATTCAAGTTTTTGCACATGACTAATTAAGTTGTAGAAGCAGTTAATTAATATTAAGAAATATCGCCTTAGATAGTGTATTCCATATAAATTGGATAAAAAAATGCAATGTTGTAATGCAATCAATTTACTTAGTGGAAAACATTTTGAGTCTCAGTAGAATAAGACGAATTGAGAAGAAAACTTGAGTTTTCAAAAAGTACAATCTTATTTAATCTAAAAACGATCTAAATTGTAAACTAAAACAATCCGCTTAATAAATTATGGAAACACATAGTTCACTACTTGCGGAAAACTCTTTCTTTACTTAAAAATATAGAAGCTCGTGAATATTCATATACCACGCAAATATATTTCTAATGTTCACGATAAATTCGTAAACATAACAGTTAAAGTGATCTATAAATAATTAATTTGTTATTATATTAATTCAATGTTTGATGAATACCATTTTTGTTCCTCATTCAACACGCTAGAATAAATTCTTAAGGTATGACTTGAATAGCAAATCATCATATATGAAATTCAATGTTTTAATTATTCATGTCATTCAATTGAAGCTTGCATACCAATGAAATAAAGTAATGTTTACTTATCATTATATATATAATGATCTTCCTCCAGTGCGACGTTAATTAAAATACCTACCTACCGACTTTGACGAGTTGACATTTTAATCACGTGTTTTGGAACAAGTTCATTTGTTAATTAGAGGTGCAGGTTATGCCTAAACAATGCGCTCCCAGAATTGGCATCTTTAGCGAAATTTCTTGTTCCGAATTTAACATCGGTACCGGAAGCAATAGGTAGGTAGGTAATTATCGTCGCACTGGAGTAACAAAACGGGGTATTGCCGAAGGTCCGGGATCAATCTCTAAGGGAAAGATCCCAGGACAAGGCCTCGTAATTTTGAATCATGGTCAGATGGTGAAGCCAACAAATGAGCTGGTATCCCACTTCCCAAACTTGGAACGCAAAAGGAGTTGGCGAGTTGGCGTAACAATTTAATAAAAAATTACTTTTGGCGAAAGCCATGCATAATTATTTTTCGAATGGAAACCCTTTCCTCTGCGAGCTTACAACCTTCTTTGAAATGGACTCCCTCAAAGCCATTTGAGTTCTCATTAGAGCCATCAATGTGTTCAACTCTGTTTTGTAGTGTTACTGTTTCTCTTTTTTTCATTTGAGGAAAAGCATAACTGTTTATTTAATTTTTTCAAGGAATACGCAGTCACCATATCTTTCTGGTGGAGTTTTAAGGGGAGTAATTCTACATTTTGTGTCATGAGAGAAATGCAAAAGGATGTGCCCGAATAATCAATTGAACATAAGAACCAGGATTAAATTTAGGAATTACTACTTCCTTTCATAAGTATTTACCATTTGTAAATTTCATCGTATAGTGCAGTACCGGGAGAAGGTATATGACCTTGGGTAGTCCATTATTTTTAAATGAGACCACCCAACTTGAGAAATGATACTTAACATTCCTGGTGGTTTATCTTCATGTCAAAAACTGCCCTGCAGAAGCTAGCCTCTGATACATGAATACTGTTTCAAATTGTCTCCTGTTCTTTGTTTTCTACTTGGATTTAAATTTCCTTGTAGTAAAACGGCAGTTTCCTTTCCACCAGATATCTCGTCTAGCGAAACTGATCAGATCTTGAGGGACAATTCATTTTGTCATTGGCAAAATCGATCAGATTGTGATGGACAGGATCGAGACCACTTGGATGGCTAAGGCCGGTAGCTGGGAATAACTACAGCTGACATGAGGTGGTCCCTTGGCTTGCACAAAACAGCATTTATTTTTTAAATAAAAATTAAATGCAAGGTATATGCATCTTGCAGCAACAGGAAATAAAATACAACTTAGACACATAATTTTGCATTCTGCAGAAAATAAAATGAAATACAGAATATGAATTACAGAATAGCGCAAGCAAAACTTTAAAGAAATATACAAGAAATTGCATAATAAAAGCATAATTGTTGTTGTTCAATTGTAAGGACACCATTATGTCCCATAGGTGTGTAAAAGTAGTTACAGGTAAGGATGTTATAAGATTTGAAATCGCTAAATGTAGGTAGATGCATTTACGTTGGCCGACACAACGGGCTATTGGCGACTATTCGGGATCAATCCCGAATGGAAAGATCTGAGGACAACACCTCGTAAATCTGAACCACTGTCAGACGACGAGGTCAACACCTGAGCTGGCACCCCACTTTCCAAATTCATACACCAAGTCAACTTGAAGACAATTGAGACCACACCATATTTACCATGCACCAGTCCCATGTATACGACAATCTTTGCTTGGACCTACAACATTAGTGATTATTTATTTCACCTAACTCGTAATCACGACATCACTTCTGGAAAAAAATCTATCTAGAAACTACGGTAAAAGTGCGAATTGTGAGAATACACTGTTTACGTTTAATCTTGCCCCTTAATTTACAAATATACTCATTCGAAACTTGACTTAAATGCCAATTCTCCAGGCCCGGGATATAATAGTTTCTAACAAGTTGGAAGTAAGTTACTCCTCTCTTAATCAAAGTCTGAAAATAAAATAATATAATAAACTGGAATATATGAGCGCATCCTTTTAAATGTTAACATAAAGCCAAGCCGTTTTTAGGCTAAAATGAACTAAGTCCTATTTAGTATCGCTCAATTCTTTTCTACAGAACCCTCATTAATTTGACACACCACGAACACTTTTCACAAAAGTTTTATCCTGAGTCTGATGCTTTCATTGTAGTCAATTTGTAAAGGTATTGAATCTAATGTATGCAATGCGTGTCAATTGTTGTGTAGTATAATTTGATTTCCTTTCCACTTCGTCGACCGAAGTCAATTTGTTAACGAAACGTTAAAAGACCAATACCTGAAACCTTTTCATACGAATCCCTCTGGAAGCTCATTGTTGCAATGTTATTATCTGTTGAGACGCTATATAATGATAGTCGACACTCGAAGCTCAATTTGAAAATCCATGAATATTTGGTCTCATATTTATTTTCGATTCTAAGAGATAATTGAACCGTAATATGGATTAAATGTTTAGACTTCAACACCTCATTTATTTTTCGAATATCAAATTCTTTGTTCTGTGTTATGTTACAGTATGATACGTATTTCACACATAAATTTAATACTTTTCTATCGCCTTGTCCTTTTCAACCTTCTTATTCCGGTTTACCCGTTTTGGTACATAAAAACGTTTTCTAACTTCGAAATCCATAAGCATATTCATAAATTCTTGCTGCAATGTTCAGCAAGAAGCCATCCTAATTTTCTGAATCATGTTCCAAAATTAATAATATGCCCACATGGGGACCTATGAGAAATATCTCATTTTGAGATTATTTTCAATTAATATTTTTTTCAAAAATAAAATATTTTTATCATTTTTGAGTCTCAAAGTATCTTAAATAGCCAATAATAAACTTTTTGAGTAAAGAGTTTTTCTCGGAACTGTAAGAGGATAAGTATTTTTTATTAACAAGGCATTTTACTTTCCCATGTTTTTATAGAAAGTATTGATATGTCAATTATCATATTTAGTAGTCATTTTAACGAAATTTGTGAATTGTCAGTCTTCAAAATCCTTCATGTTAAGCAAACGTCAAGGCAAGATTATTTCTAAGTTTCCTTTATAGTCTGGATTTTGTTGACCTAAAAATGCCCAAATATGACCAAAAATATGAAAAAGGAACTTAAAAATAAAATGCATATACTTTCAATTAACACATTAATAATTGCCTTTAAATTAAATATATTTTGCACTTATCGCTACCATATATTAATACGATATAATCCACTTACGACCAGAAACCTAATATCACGGGTAGTACATTTTTGCACAAGAAACTTTCGAATGATATCGGTTTTTCCCCAAGAACTGGTACACACAGGTGGATCATTAACCCATAAATGTAATGTTGTTTCTAGGTATGTAAGTATCACTGCACATGCACACACTACCAACGAAAAGTGTGGTTCTGTAGGCTTAAAATGATTCCGTATTGCTTACTTTATGTATTCAAATCGGGTCACAGAGCTTTATAGGCCACTCTAAAAATATTCTCATTCGAAGATGATGCAGTGAGTAAACGGTGTGATTGAAAGTGGTTCCAGAAATTTACATCTGAAAATGACTCTTGAAGATACTGTCCGTGCCGGTAAACTACCAGACCTCGATTTGACTCATCTGAAGGAGCAAGTCGAACTTGTCAAGAACTGGCAAGACATTTTAACGACATCGATGAAACACCCGTACCCATTTGCATCAGTTTGGTGAACCGTAGAAGCTGAGCAAGAGGGTTCCTCATTAACTTAACGCAACCAACAAGCTCGCATAGCTAACCATTTGCTCATCATTTTTGTCATGCCACATTTAACAATGAAAGGTGAATGCGGTACAACGAAGCGCTATCACCATTGGTGATCGACAAAATACGCAAACCCATTGACGTCACCAAAACCAGTATCCACCAAGAAATGGTTTGCGTTCGTTGGACCCCCGGCGGGATTGTCCACTTTGATCTTCTTTCGAAGACGATATTACTACATCTGAAGTCAACTCAGCACAGTTGCAAAGGATTCAGTTGTATTGTCTCAGAGGCAACCAGCAGTAGTCAACAGAAAGGAAGTTCTGTTTCACCAGGACAATACCTGACAGTACAAAATAAGAGACGAGAAAATGACTACCAGACTCAGATGGAAACTTCTACCAAATCCTCCATATCCCTCTGACATCTCATCTTTGGACTATCATATTTTCATGGTAGTTACTTACAAAATCTGTGATTCTAAAATCGACAAGACGTCGAAAGGATGTAGAAGCACTTTTTTGGTACCAGGGAGAAAAACTTCTATTGAAAAATATTATAGAAGATTTGTTAGATCGTTGAGGAAAGGTAATAGAAATCAAAGGCGAGTGTTTTTCGGAATAAAGTATTGTTTGATCCCTTTGTGAATTCATTATCTCTGTTGATTAAAATGGCATGAACTTCCTTGGTAACCTGACAGTTTGATATACCCTGCAGTAGGCAGATTGGGCATTATTAAAAGTTTCAATCAACATCTCCAAAAGTATAACATGATCTTCCATTTACTTCTGTCAAGATTAGAGAAAAACATAAAAGTCATAAAAAGAATTTGTTTTGCAGAAAGGATACACAAATGCTGTGTATCCTTGCGAAAAAGGATACACAGCATTTGTGTCGTTGGCATTAAACCACAGCATACCCTATATTGTAGTACGATAATGCAACAGAATATGTACGCTCTTTCTTTAAAAACTACTTCCTAGCCCATGCACATATCAAAGGACATAAATCATTTCATGTAACAGACAAATACAAATACATATTTTCTCGAAAGCAATCGCGAGAAAGTAATACATTATGGCTGTTCTGTTCTATCTGCTTAGCCCCAGAAAAATTCCATTTAAAAAACGGTCTCCCTTTTAACCACAATTCTGCTTCCTACAAAATAGCCAGCAAGCCATCCATTAACTTCCCATGCGACCAATGAACGTTGTCGAGGAAATAAAGACAATACCATTAATAGAATCGGGTGGAAAAAAGCGGGCAGGGTGCAACCGGATCGTAAGCGACTTTTAGGTACAAAATCGACACGAAGCAAGGGGGTAATGACTTTCACAGCTGTCATTCCTGCCCTTTGCTGCAATTCCTGCAGATCAGGAAAAAACTGCAGCAAAAAGAGACGAGGTCCAAGTACAAAACCCAAGAGTTCTGACACGCGGTGATGAATGATTCCAGCAATGCGATCCCGGTTTATAACTTTTTCTTAGTTTGAGAGCTTAGGATATATTGTTCCAGACACTTTTTTCCTCCTTTTGTTCCCCTCTACCTCTATATTTTTCTGCCTCGTGAATCATGTTCGTTTAATTAATGGCATTTACTGTATCGACTGGTGTATTGGTAGGAAATTGTTGAGAACCGGGCGACGGGCAGGTGGTGAGGGATTATCTTTCAGGGAGAAAGTGCCTTCTCTTTGACAATGATTGCTTCTTTACAGCGCGGATTAATGTAGGAGCGTGGGAGAATGATGGATTGAATGTCGCATGTGGTTAGCAAAAACCATAGGGCTCTTTGAGATGTTTTAGATTTGAGCAATAGATCTTTCGCATAGTAGATTTCAATAAAAACAAATGTTTTTTCACTACTATCCTAATATATACTATTAATCTCCATACTATTAGTTACACATTCTTAGGCATCATACTATTAGTTATATATTGTTAGGTATGTAGGCAAATATTTTAATTAACGTCGCACTGGAGCTACACAATGGGCTATTGCCGACTGTTCGGGATCAAACTCGAAGGGAAAGATCGAGGACAACGCCACGTAATTTTCAACCATGATCAGATGCCGAGTATATTGTTAGGCATCTACTATTAATTATTGTTAGGTATCATTCTGTTGGTTATCATGTTATTACTATTTATCATACTATTAGTTATTACTAGTTATTCTATTAATTATTACTAGTTAACAAACTATTAGTTATTACTAGTTATACTATTAGTTATTACTAGTTATCATACAATTAGTTATTACTAATGTTCATACTATTAGTTATTACTAGTGGTCATTCTATTAGTTATTACTAGTGATCATACTATTAATTATTACTAATCATACTCTAATAGTTATTTCTAGTTATCATACTATTAGTTATTTATTAGGTCATAATTTGTTACCATAATATTGCTTAGCATACTATTAATAATCACAATATTAGTTATCATTTACATTATTAGTTATCATTTACATTATTAGTTATCATCCTATTATTTAACATACTATTAATTATCATACTATTAGTTATCAAGTAGGTAATTCAATTAACGTCGTACTGGAGAAACATAACAACTTATTGGTGACGGTCCGGGATCAGTACCGAAGATTAATTATGAGTTACCATACTATTAGATATTAGTAATCATACTATTAGCTATTAATTATCATACTATTAGTTATTAATTATCATACTATTAGTAGTTATCATACTATTAATTATTATTAGACACTATACTATTAGTTATTAATAGATACCATACTATTAGTTATTATCAGATACCATACTATTAGTTATTATTAGATACCATACAATCCTTATACTTGACCTTAACTAAAGAAGCATTTTTAGGATTCTTTCAACCAAAATAGATGTGTTTAGTTAACCATTCTGTGCATCTGTTGGGGAAAAGCAACGCTACACTACACAGAAATATCATGTGTCACTTCGAAGATTAAACTTGTTACAATATTGCAAACATATATAATACTAACGATTCTCAGCATTCTGGTAAAATTTTGGGATTCCCTCCACCGCACAGAGTCTTTTAAATTTATTCGGAAGATCTTCAGGAAGTGCTTAGAACTGATGTGAATTCTTATTTTTCCCTATATTCTCTCTGGACTCGCATTCTATGAAATAGAGTAGTCGTCATATTTTCATCGAAAGTTAAAGTAAATTTATAGTCTACCTTGCCTCCTAGACTAGACTTGTCTACCTTGCCACTTTATATTCCGATGAACGATGTTTCCTACATTTAAAGTTATGGGAGAGAAACGGAAAGGATATATTTCGTCGATTTTATATTTTTAAACTGCAAGAAAAATGAGTGAAATCGAAGTTTTACAAAAAAACTATTCAGATAATAAAACGCGATGGAGTACATTTCGATTATTTATGCATTTCGAATATGATAGTTGATATATAAATGTAAGTACTTTCCATTTCATAATATTCCCATTGCCTACTTAACGCTGCGATATTCGTTCATCTCGGAACCAAAGCCCAATAATCAGAATAAACTTAATGATGCCGAAATAAATTCGCCTGCGTGTTTAAACGTATAACTAAGAGTCTGGTCTTGTGACTATGATAATATCGTAAAGTACACAGAGCTATGGGCCGAAATAGTTAGAGGTTCTAATGCTCATTTTCCCTTTTGTTTTTTAGTTGGAGGATGAGTAGAAGGGGTTTTATACTCAAGCAAATACGGTAATAATAATTTTAAAAATTATTTTTCATATAAAATTAATTAAATGCTTGTTTTCTACTTAATAATACTCAAATTTTCGATACAGAATCTGTGAAATGCTTTCAGACCCAATCAAAGTCAACGTTTATCAATAAGCATGCCGATTTTAAATTCCCAGAACACTAATAATACTGAAACTCGGCACCTTTCACAGGCGTAGAATTACAGATACTGACACAATAGTCAATGTAACCACTTTTGCGATCAAAACTTCACACGAATGCCGATGCATACCAACACGTCATCTAAGTCTTTATCTTCAAAGGCGTCTTTATGCAGCTCTGAACAATTCCACTGTTTGATCTTTGGGAAAATATTTGTAACTCACACATGATCCTTTTGTATTTATAGGATGCGCAGATAAATGCAAAAGGCTTTATGCGACCCATTTCAAAGACTGCTGTATCATTCAAAAAGGCACTGTTGTAAAGTTTTTCTTGTAGACAATTATTTAATCTTTTCTTGTAGGCAATTATTTAATACTGCTGATTTAATTATCTGATGCTTATCACAACCTATTATAAAATAGTATAATCGCTCAAAAAAGTTTGAATAACTGTATTCTAATTGTTTTCTAGAGTTATGATAGACACATGAGATACTTTTTAATAATTCTTACTGAAAGGCAAAGCTTGAAAATACTTACTATTCACTAGCACGGCAGTGCAGGGTATGAAGATTCAAGTAGGGAAAACAAATTGTCCCTTGAAGTGGTGAGAGTTTGTAACCCATTTATGCACCAGAGGTTCGAGTTTTTGAAGTAAAGATAAACCACGAAAAGAGTCAACAGGAAATGTAAAAGCACATTGTATATTTTACTAATGAATCTTTTCGATGCATTAAATTTAGCGTAACACAATTTATTCCAATAACAAACAATTCATCGTTTTGAATGTAATTGGAAATCGTGGAGTGATATCAGTAATTAAAGAATACGTTGATTTCGATTGTGCCTGTCTTTTCTTAATTTATAAAAGAATAGTTCTCCGACAACAAAATGCATTCCAATAAAAGTGCATATAATTGTTTTCTTACACTTCATTAAACCGGTAAATAAACTTTCAACCTATATATTCAAAACAGATACTCTGTCCTCAAAATCCTTCCCAACAAAATCGAATTTAATATATTTTCTTTCTGGGGAAGGCGGGGTAGTCAGCAAATTAACTTATGCAAATAGAGATAAACAAATTCTGCGCTGATTACCATTAACTGCGACATTACCATACGGAATCGTAAGAAAATTTATAATTCACGAATGGGAGGACAGAGCAAAAGAAGGCCCCAATGCAGAGCTCTGTGTGTGAAATAATACCAATTACATTTTCATAAAATCTGCGGCAATTGCTTTGGCATTAGTTATTCATGGTTTCTCAAATGACTTGATTCAATTTTCGCTTCACTCATTCACCGCGGAAGATTGAGCATTTATTCATCATTTGCATTAGGTTTAGCTGCAAGTGCTTTTTATGCATAAAGCGAAATTATATTTAGATTAACAATGTAGTTGTAGTTAGGTTCGTGGGAAAACGGTTGAATCTGCAATGTTTGATCAAGTTCAGGAATAAGTTATCAAATTTAGAAATTGTAATATTAGAGGCATACAATGCAAATTTAGATATTAATTTATTTAATCATTTTCAAATTATGACTACATTATGTGTACAGTAATATTGTTATCACATTGTTTAAAGATGTGTACAATTCTGATTTGAGTTCCGGACTCATCATAAAAGCACTAAGTTCGTGAATATTTCATGCAATGTGTAGCATTGGTGTGGAGGTAGCATTATGGTTATCAACAGGTATAGGAGAGGGATCAAAACGTGTAAATGGGAAGTTGAAAAGATTTCACTCACCGACTGGTCTTGGAAAGATAGGCATTTTGTTAGGTGAAAAAAGACATTCGTTGTGACCTGACAAGTAGATCATATGTCACGGCAGTGCGCAAAGTACTAGTGCGCTGCTCATCGTGCGAGAGTTTCTAACCACAAAAAATAGATTACCAAATTAGGTCATCCTACTTATTCACCCGACTTAGCCTCGTGGAATTTCTGTCTGTTCCCAATATAAAAGAGTGCCCTAAAAGAACGAAGATTTTCCATCATGGCTGATAGCCAGCATATAGTGTGACAATTTAATTCAGGAATATTCCTGAAAAAGAGTTCCAGGCATGTTTCCAGAAATAGGAACACCGTCTAAGCCTCGTACATCATGTAGTTTGATATACGATTCAATGCTGTATTTCCAACCAATCTTAAAAGTTTGCATCGGAAGTTTTGGAACCCTCCAAGTATGTAGTGTATGATAATTCAGTACCTCATACAGTCGAGCGAGTTTCACAATGACAACTCAGAAAAATGATCAAAGCAAAATAGAGATTACAATAGAATATCACCCCTAACAATGGATTGGAGTATTCCCTAATAAATAAGCTTTCTGTCCAAGTATATTTTATTATATAGTAAGCCATACCCATAGAAGTGGAATTATGATTCATGCGTGTAAGTGATCTATCACCATGTTGCAATTTTTATGGCTGGATAAGTACCCAAGAGTGCGGAATAATTCAGTTAACATACTTATTCACTTCTTCAGTCTCAAAATTTTGCTTTTTACTATACATCAAGTACAAGAAAAGAACAAAACATTTAGCCATTTATCTTTGGTAAACTATATGGGAGTAAATGCGTGTAATGACGTCTTTGACTTCTTCAGACCTTTGTTACCAAGGATTATGGATAGCAAGCGTTTAATATATATTTAGATGGATATATATTTAGGACTTTTTATGTGACCTTGCAAAATTTCAACGCTATCCTACAAGTTTGAGTAAGTCATTTCTTTTGTGAAAAATGGCAAAAAGCAGCGAAAGTTAAATTTATAGTGAAAAGATTTTCATCAGGAAACAGCTGTAATTTGCATCATCAAATATAAAGACCTTCTGAAGTAATTTCCAACCAAATATATGAAGTTTGCTATACATTTTTTCGAGTACTAATTTCATAATTAAGTTTTGATGGATATATTCAGACGAAGGACTTTTTATATGACCTGGCAAAACTTCAGCGCTATCCAACAAGTTGGAGTAAGTCATTTCTTTTGTGAAAAATGGCGAACATTAAATTTAATATAGTGGTTGGTTGTTTGGGGGTTTTATTTCTCAAGGGCCATATTTGGCCAAGCTGCGCCAAACACAAGACAGACAAAGTCAAGTAATTGTGAAAAGAAAGGATGGAGATGAGAAAGGAGAGAAAGATCGCTTGGGCATCCTGGGGTCGCGACCCAAATGTTTACCATAGATATTAAAGCCCATGGGAAAAGAACCCCTACAAACCTAAAGGTGTGCCCCTGAAGGGTTATTACAGGGGAAAAATTACCTATATGAGAATAACTGTACTTTGCATTATCGAATATAGTAAAGTCTTGAATCAATTTCCATCTAAATATATGAAGTTTGCTAGTCATAATTGTTTCGAGTACTAATTTCATAATTAAAATATATATTAAAAATTAACTTAAATTGAAACATTACGTAGGTTTTGTTTAGGTTCTTTAAAAATGACATAATTGAAAACAGCGATAAGAATTATAAAAGTCTGGGAAGCTAATTTAATAATAAATGCTCCAACTTTCCCTAATCAAAATCCAGGAACAGCCAGACCAAATGAATTGAAACTTTGAATACGAGATTAAATTTCAATGTGGATTCGAAATTTGGTATCAAAATTCGATGTTGTTAATAGAAATTATAATGTATATGTGTAATTGGATATGAAGATGTTCCCTTATGGAAGTTTTATGCCTAGAGATTTTAAGTTGTTATTTGTTAAAGCTGAACTCCCTTACAAAGGGAGTTCAGCTCAGGTACAGGTATGAAACATATGTATCGCAAAACTAAAGGCATGAAACTCATTAATAACGAGATGAAGACTATACGTAGTATTTACAGCATGTAAAGAGCACGGCGCAATAGAACCCGTCTGCTTGGGATGAAAGAGCAGTAGCGTCAACGAAAGAGGTTTAAAAGGGGTTAGGATTTTGTTGCAAAAGCATGTCAGCTTCAAATTTATAGGTAGTGAAGAAAACAGTTGACATCAATAATCACGGCGACCGTGCAAAGAAACCTACCTACACTACACCCTGGCCAACGTTCTTGACTGCAGAGTGATCTACAGTTTTTGGCATGCGTTTCATGTCCTTCCATTTTGGCAACTTTCGGCGAGATCCGTGGGCTTCAAAATTCTACTATAGAATGCGGGTGGTGTGTCCCAATCCAGGAATAAAACACTCCATGACATCAAAATACTAGCAAGATCTTCAAGACAGAACAAATACAAAATGCTGGAAAATTGAATGTCTCAAGAAGTAGTACCTGACAAGCCGCTGTGAGAGGCAATTGAGGGTTTCAACCTGGTGACAGGACATGAATTCCTTGACGCTCATTTACATGGCTTAGGTGTCTCCACCAAGCATTGCTGTTTCCTGAGTAATTCTAGAGAAGTAATGGACAGAAACCACCTGCTTCGATGTAGATCTCTCCACGAACTTTCTGAGGTGTCTAGGTATCGGAAGACAGCAGAATCTTTAGGGCAATGACTTTGATCTTTTCTTCATTCTCTCTCTCTTTTTTGTGGGTTATGTTAATGTTTTTTACTGTCATTGTTTATTGTTTGTCTCTGTGTGTTATACTTAATCTTTCTATTTATTGTACAGTGATTAGTAGTATACGGGTGCCTATAGGCGGCGGAAGTGACGTCATACCACGTGACCCGAAATGGGCGGGGCCAAGTGACATCACAGCGTGACGTCATCGAAAAAGCGGAAGTGACGTATTGTTTGTTTACATTTTGGACTTGGAATTTTTTTTTTGTCATCGACTTCGTGCAGGCGTTGAGTTGTTTCAAGATGGCGTCGTTTCGTTACCATGGTGATGAATCACTCGTAGTGCCATCTGGTGGAAAAATTCGAAACCCTATTATTTTTAATTAAAAAGGAATTTCATGGATTCGAACACGGGACCATAGGATCCGAAGTCAAGCGCGCTATCCGTTAGGCTGTAAGAGAGTTAACTTAACATGGTGAATTAATGTATTGTTGGATTTTTCTCTCTTTTGGACTTGTATTTTTCCTTAGTATTAGGAATGGACTATTTTTAGAAATGGTTTTAACAGTTGTGGTGGTTAAGTTTCTATTTTTATTTCGGCAGGTACAGCCATCTAGTGGTAG
Source organism: Meta bourneti (assembly GCA_933210815.1). Classification (NCBI taxonomy): domain Eukaryota; kingdom Metazoa; phylum Arthropoda; class Arachnida; order Araneae; family Tetragnathidae; genus Meta; species Meta bourneti. The sequence goes on from OW119922.1 coordinate 6,152,368, forward strand.
AAGAAGTAACAATTAGTTTTAAAGGAATTTATTTCTTTTAGATTTAAATATATATTTTACTTAAATATACATATTTGATCTGTTGCAAAAATTAAGTTTTCTATTTTTACAAAAAGGACTTGTAGCGCCATCTAGTGATTTTAAAAGTAATTAATCTAAGGAGCGAATTGATTTCTTAATGCTTTTACTTTATTCATAACCAGTGACGTCAGTGTGTTTATGTTTGGGACTTTTTTTCCTTCTGTTTTTAAATAAACCATGGATTCTAGTGACAGTAGACCTACAAAGAAAATGCGTGCAGACAAAGAACTGTGTTTGCAGAAATATTGTAAAGATTCTTTATGTTATGAGTATGGTAAATTGTTTACAGATCGTGAAGGCTGGGCATATTTCCGTCGATTGGAAAACCAATTAACGTATAAAAAAAAGACGAAACTTAGAAATTTTAGGTCAAAAATATACTGTGCCTTGACAGCTTGTAGCATACGAAGACGAAGGAATAAGTTATACTTTTAGCGGGTCTTCTATTGCAGCCAAGCCTTGATCTCTTTTAGTATTGGAAATAAAGGGAGAAATCGGAACGAATAGTTGGTGCAAGATTTAATTTTGAGTTGGTGAACCGTTATAAAGATGGTAAGGACTGCATGGGTGCCCATAAAAACAACGAGAAGGACTTGGAACTTTATGCACCCATAGCGTCTGTTTCATTTGGGCAGAAAAGACAATTTGTGTTTTCTAACTACAATTGTTTAAAATTTGTTCTGGAAAATGGAAGTTTGATTGGGATGAAGTATCCAGCAATTTTGATTTCACAGCTTGCCCCGAGGGAAAATGCATCATGCCCTAGAATTAACTTAACGTTTCGTAAAATTCTAGCGTAAATAAGCACTAAACCACTTATGTGCCCCGAACTGGAACTTAGTGTCGATAGGGATGTGCACTGGACGGCATTTGGAAAACGCTACAATTAATCTTTGTGCATTTCTGAATATTATTTATATAAATGCTTATATCTTGCTATTTTAAATAAACTTTTGCGCGTCTTACCACATACACTGTATTTTGGATTATTTGCTTTTTTATTATATAGTTTTATAAATTGCCTTTTAAAATGTAAGATCTGAAATCAATTTCTTTTCTCTAAAGATTTATGTTTTTAAGTTAGATGTTTTTACTCAAAAATTAATTATACATTAGATGCTATAACACCTATTTTATTGCAGAAATTTTGTTTTAAATAATGTACACTTAAGTAAGAGTAAAACTTTTGAAACTTTACAAGACCCATACTATGAATACGTTTCCTTTTACATTTGAAGAAGCTATATTAATATAAAAACCATTTATCCCATAAATCTAAATCAAATGTCATTTCTTAAGTAATCTTTCCTTGCATATTATTTTTTTACTTTGAATAAATCTTCATAAATTTTAGTGATTTAATTTATATTATACAGATTTACAAACTGTTTTTTAATGAAAATTTCTTTGATATAAGGATTTTATATTTTAAAAGTTAATGCTTTTACTCAAAATTAATTATATATTAAATACTATTACACATATTTTTAATGTTGAAGATTTTTAGAAAATATTTTACAATTGAAACATATGCATTAAAAATTATGACAAACACTTAAATGCAGGTCATAAGGGAATATTGGAAATCTTTTTTAATCCTTACACCTTTCTATTTCAAATAAATTTTTGCTTGTCTTACCATATACACTGTATTTTGGATTATTTGTTTTTTTTTATTACATGGTCTTATAAATTTTCTTTTAAAATGCAAGATCTGAAATGAAATTTTCCTTGATTTTAAGATTTATGTTTACTCAAAAATTAATTATACATTAGATGCTATAGCACATATTTTATTACAGAATTTTTTAATATATTATACACTTAAGTGAGCGTAAAATCTTTGAAACTATACAAGACACATATTATGAACATGTTTCCTTACACATTTGAAGTAGTGAAAAATAGTATTAAAACCCTTTATCCTGTAAAATCTAAATTAAATATTAGTTTTAATTACTCTTTCCTTGCATATTATTGTTTATTTTAAATAAATTTTCATAAATTTTAGTGATTTTATTTATATTATAAAGATTTACAAACTGTTTTTAACGAAATTTTCTTTGATATAAGGATTTATATTTTAAAAGTTAGATGTTTTTACACAAAAATTAATTATATATCAAATACTATTACACGCATTATAACATTGAAGATTTTTAGAAAACCATTTAAGAATTGAGAGATAGAAATATATACTTTAAATATTATTACAAACATTTAAATGCAATTTGACTTTTATTTTTTTAATTTTACAATTGAGACATTTTTAAAAGTTTGATTCTTAAAGTGTGTTTTATGCATAGTAAAAAAAATGTTATAAAAAACCTGTAAGAGTAAAAAGAATTTTATACATTAATTTGAAACTTTACAAGACCCATACCATGTTTCCCTGCATATTTGATGTAGTGAAAAATAGAATTAAAAACCATTTGTCCTTGAAGTTCTAAATTTAAAAGTTCTTTTTCTTTAATGCTTTTGCAAACCACACATTTTACTAAATATGAACTTTTATTTATTTGAAAACCTTATGCACATCGTACAATTAAATTGCACAGCAAAATACCAATACTGTACGAAGCTATGAAGTATTTTACAAGATACTTTGGTACTGTTTTCTTAATTTTAAGTGTTCTACATTGCTATGTTAAATGGATAGTAAGTGGTTTTTCTGTTTTTGAAAATAATGTGTGCACATCTGTGCTGCTAAGCAAATTAACTTTTGCCCTTTTCTTGATATTTAATGCATAATCTAAATATTTACTGACACCGCTGATAGTTTTACCTATGAGTAAAATTAAATAATAGCTGAAAATTTTAAGTATTAATGTGAATTTTAAAATGAACAAAAATTATTAAAATAATGGATTAAATCTGAATTTTATGTATTCTTAAAACAATCTCTGCAAAAACCAGCACAGACAATTCTTAAACAGATTGAAGGAAGCCACATGGAAACAAAGTTAATGGAAGCACTTTTTATAGAAAAAAACATAGTTCATATATTTTACACAAGTAATACATTGTAGTGTAAAAAATAACTTTAGTTTTTTACATACTTGCACAGACGCATATTTCCGACAAGCCAATTATTCGATGCCGCCACCTAAACTTTTGGGCAATGCAAATTATTTTTGTGATGACCACATGATAGTTTTTGGAAATCAAGTTGATATTCGGAAGTAATACATCTAAGCGTTTCTTTTCCATATGACCACCTTTGTAAGCAACTAGGTACTGAGTGGCCCTCTTGGTCTGATCGTACAATTCTAAAAGCTTAGAGTTTAAACTTTCTAAGGGAGCACAATTTGCTATGTCATGAGACAGAAATGAAGAGTACATACGTAATTTTTAACATATCACACAGTTGTAGGATCTTTGGCACTAAGTTTATGCTCAGACGATAAGTTAAAACGAATACTTGAAGCTACTTGCGATTTTTTTACAGCGATGTATGCATATTTACGTACTAAGAAACTTTCTTGAGTCTGAAATCCATCAAAATCCACAATTTCACAAATATTAAGCATTGCTATTGAAAAGCGTTAACTGTTCTTGGAAAAATAATTGTAAACTGGAGGCCACGAAGAACTGGACTATATAACACCATACACTTACTAATCATACTAATCAGTAAAGTTAAAATTTATCTTTTGCGTTCCATAGTTACTCACAAAAGATAAGACTAAGTGAAGAATGTACATACTCAGAAAACATGGTGTTTGTGATAATGCGCGAAATAAAATTTTGTGTTATAATACAAGAAGATTTTAACGAAAGGATATACTTAAATGTGCGTTTTGATTTTTTTTACTCTACCACGTTTATGCGCTGAATGCAATTCAATTCTACGACTAAACTTGAGCAAGAAAAAAATATAACCAAATATAATTTATAAGAGAAACGCATTTTGACTTTCTTTAAAACGAGAACTTTAAAGTATACTGAATTCTCTTGATTCCGCAGTTTTATGTTTTTTCTAAAATTACATCAACGAATTGAATTATTTATTTGTGGGCACACACAAGTCTTTGTCCTTGTTGAAAGGAAACTAGTATCTTTGACAAGTATCAGATTTTTAAAAATTGATTAAGAGAAGAACCTTTTTTCATGGAATTTAATTCAATCTGCACCATAATTTTACACTTAAGAGTAATAGAGCATAATATAGTTTTAAGGAAAATGAATAACCATTATGCAAATTTGAAGCCAAAAGTTCCAAACATGTCTATGCGCCTATCTACGTTTAGAGATTGGCCAACGCACAGACGTTGACCTTAGAGACCTAGCCGAAAACGGATTGTATTATACTGGTGTCTTGGACGTGATCAGGTGCTATTGGTGTGGCGAAGGGGCTTGAAAATTGGTAAAAAGAAGATGTAGTGAGACACAAACACAAAGTTTTATCCAAAATGTTTGGTAGCCCATAGATGAAATTGTACAGGTGCTGGATGAAATCAACAACAATAATACCAATGATTTTATAAAAAACCCGATGTATAGCTTTACCCCTTATACAACGACAAGGACGAACGACTTTGAAAAATTTGCAAGGAATCGGAAAATGAATGCTACTTTACAGCCTTGCGGTCATTTGGTGACATGCATGAGATGTACGAAGAGTCTTTCAACGTGTCCTATGTGCCGAAAAGCATTTAGTAACTCCTGTTTAAGGCACTCTTTAAATTTCTTTAGTAAATAGGTTTAACATGTAATGAACAAACGACTAATAATTAAAATAGTCAATATATTTATAAGGGTGTATAAGTCTTTCCTACACGACTTTTTTAAAGAGTCTTAGGGTTTTAGAATCTCAAACTTCCTTACTAATCTTTTTACTGAAGCACTTGTGCCAATTTAATAACTTGCAACTCAATACCACCCTTTTACAATTGGATTTTCTTCCTCACCATGTTCAGTATATCACTTGAAATTGCATCTACTGCATGTACTAATAAATAGACAGTTTAGTAACAAATGTACGTTTTAAAATTTTGTGCAAAATATTGGTTCGGCACATAGGACACGTTGAAAGACTCTTCGTACATCTCATGCATGTCACCAAATGACCGCAAGGCTGTAAAGTAGCATTCATTTTCCGATTCCTTGCAAATTTTTCAAAGTCGTTCGTCCTTGTCGTTGTATAAGGGGTAAAGCTATACATCGGGTTTTTTTAAAAAATCATTGGTATTATTGTTGTTGATTTCATCCAGCACCTGTACAATTTCATCTATGGGCTACCAAACATTTTGGATAAAACTTTGTGTTTGTGTCTCACTACATCTTCTTTTTACCAATTTTCAAGCCCTTCGCCACACCAATAGCACCTGATCACGTCCAAGACACCAGTATAATACAATCCGTTTTCGGCTAGGTCTCTAATGTCAACGTCTGTGCGTTGGCCAATCTCTAAACGTAGATAGGCGCATAGACACGATTGGAACTTTTGGCTTCAAATTTGCATAATGGTTATTCATTTTCCTTAAAACTATATTATGCCGTCCAGTGCACATCCCTATCGACACTAAGTTCCAGTTCGGGGCACATAAGTGGTTTAGTGCTTATTTACGCTAGAATTTTACGAAACGTTAAGTTAATTCTAGGGCATGATGCATTTTCCCTCGGGGCAAGCTGTGAAATCAAAATTGCTGGATACTTCATCGCAATCAAACTTCCATTTTCCAGAACAATTTTTAAACAATTGTAGTTAGAAAACACAAATTTTCTTTTCTGCCCAAATGAAACAGACGCTATGGGTGCATAAAGTTCCAAGTCCTTCTCGTTGTTTTTATGGGCACCCATGCAGTCCTTACCATCTTTATAACGGTTCACCAACTCAAAATTAAATCTTGCACCAACTATTCGTTCCGATTTCTCCCTTTATTTCCAATACTAAAAGAGATCAAGGCTTGGCTGCAATAGAAGACCCGCTAAAAGTATAACTTATTCCTTCGTCTTCGTATGCTACAAGCTGTCAAGGCACAGTATATTTTTGACCTAAAATTTCTAAGTTTCGTCTTTTTTTTATACGTTAATTGGTTTTCCAATCGACGGAAATATGCCCAGCCTTCACGATCTGTAAACAATTTACCATACTCATAACATAAAGAATCTTTACAATATTTCTGCAAACACAGTTCTTTGTCTGCACGCATTTTCTTTGTAGGTCTACTGTCACTAGAATCCATGGTTTATTTAAAAACAGAAGGAAAAAAAGTCCCAAACATAAACACACTGACGTCACTGGTTATGAATAAAGTAAAAGCATTAAGAAATCAATTCGCTCCTTAGATTAATTACTTTTAAAATCACTAGATGGCGCTACAAGTCCTTTTTGTAAAAATAGAAAACTTAATTTTTGCAACAGATCAAATATGTATATTTAAGTAAAATATATATTTAAATCTAAAAGAAATAAATTCCTTTAAAACTAATTGTTACTTCTTCTACCACTAGATGGCTGTACCTGCCGAAATAAAAATAGAAACTTAACCACCACAACTGTTAAAACCATTTCTAAAAATAGTCCATTCCTAATACTAAGGAAAAATACAAGTCCAAAAGAGAGAAAAATCCAACAATACATTAATTCACCATGTTAAGTTAACTCTCTTACAGCCTAACGGATAGCGCGCTTGACTTCGGATCCTATGGTCCCGTGTTCGAATCCATGAAATTCCTTTTTAATTAAAAATAATAGGGTTTCGAATTTTTCCACCAGATGGCACTACGAGTGATTCATCACCATGGTAACGAAACGACGCCATCTTGAAACAACTCAACGCCTGCACGAAGTCGATGACAAAAAAAATTTCCAAGTCCAAAATGTAAACAAACAATACGTCACTTCCGCTTTTTCGATGACGTCACGCTGTGATGTCACTTGGCCCCGCCCATTTCGGGTCACGTGGTATGACGTCACTTCCGCCGCCTATAGGCACCCGTATACTACTGTGATTGCACCCTAACCATTGGGAAAACTATTTTTATTTCCAATGGCAAGGACAAGATGCAAACAGAGCACAAACACAAACTACTACAATACAACACTGACAAATTCTACACCAAGAGTACTAAACGAGAAAATACAGAAAACAGAAATATAACCGCAATTAACACCCTAAAGGTTCTCTCGCTCTCCAGTATCGGGAAATTTCAGAGCCTCCATGATTGGTATGCAACGAAACAGGTGGAATCTGTCCATAAGGTCAGGCTGATTAGAAAGTAGACAGGAAAGCTCGGTGACAGTAACCATTCTGTGCAGATGGATACAATAGTGTGCACGAAACATTAATGCCTAATTGTGTATAGCCTATAAAGTCTTCTACTTTATATGTCTATGGTCTATAAGTCTTTTAGCCCATAAGGATAAAGGTTACCACCGTATCACTCCATGATTTGTCAGGCACCTCTTCAAGACAACTTCTAGTTCGTTGTTTGTAGATATTCTACCTTGATGTTGTCGAAGGTAGTTGGTAATCAATGGAAGTCTCAAGGATAGTTTTGCCGAGTGCAAGGAAGCCCCGGAATCTGGGTGTTGTGCCTTTGGAAATAACAAAAATAATGATGGCACCCCTACAAAGAGGGCACAAGCGGAACACTAGAATTCCAATACGGAGCAGGTGGGTTGCAAAGCAATCATGGTCAGTAATCACCCTGAAAGTGGCAACGGCTATTGCTTCCAATAGTCAGGATACGCATCTAAAGCTCCTTTCCAACGCTTCCCTTTTTTCGTTCATTGAGGTTGGATGAAAGCCATCATAACCCTCCAAGTGGTTTCGACGAGATACCTCGTACGTCAAGATCTGACCAATTTTCATAGTGACGAGATATCTCGTCATCAAGAGATTGCCGATTATTTTATGTGTGATGACAGGATCAATATCTAGTCATGATTTTCTTCTAATGACGAGATATCTCGCTCATCAAGATCTAGTCAGTCTTACCAATGGCGAGATGCGTCTTCGAGACAACCACTAGGAGTGTTCATAAAACACAATAATTAGGTAATTTTTAAGCTTAATTCTACAGGGTTGTGGTTTGTTGTTTTATTTCTTTTTAACCACAAGAATGCTAATTAGACCTCGATTTACGGCTTTAATAATCCTTCAGGGACAATGGCATTCTTTAAAAGTCCATTTTATGTTTGTATAATTACTTCTATCGGGTTCTTAAAACTATTTTCCCCTAGTATTATGTTGAAATAAACAAGCGGTTTATGTTGGTTGTCGCTCTATGGTTTTATTTTACTTGAGTTAATTAGACAGTGTTTTATTTTAGGGAAACAAATTATTTGTAATCACCACTTAATGGTGATTACAAAGACTTTATTAATCACCACTAAATGGTGACCAAATAATTTGTTTACACCATCATTATAATTTAATTAATGAGTAATTTAGTGGTGATTACGAAAGATACAACATAGTGGAAGAATTTAGATACAAACAGTGGAGGAGCATTAAGCACCTGAGGAGTTCACACGCGCATAATTCCACCTTCCAACCCCCTCAGGGGACATCTTAAAATGTGTAAGGTCCGGAGGTACTCTAGTGATCTTTTCTTTACCCATAGGATTTACTGTCTTTTCTAAACACGGGTGTCGCGCTATCGAGATACCCAAGCGATCTTTATTTGCTTTCATCCCATTATTCTATTCAACAATCCCTTCCACGACCTCTTTTACTTGAAGTTGTCCGTCTTGTGTGTGGCAGAGCTTAGTCAAGTGTGGGCTTTGCGCCATAAAACCAACTAATCCACCTCCAGTCATCCCTGCATGACTTTTAGCCATTTTTGAACTTCTTGTCCAATAGAATCATTAAAAAGGATTCTCTATTCGAAGGAAAGGACAAATAGAATCGTTCAGAAGTATTCTATTCCAAGGAAAGAACCAATGGAATTGTTCCAAAGATTCTATTAATTGGAAAGGAGCTATAAAATACTTCTAAAGGACTCTATTCCGAAGAAAAAGCAATAGAATTGTTCCAAAGGATTATATTATTTGGAAAGGAGCAGTATATATATATATATATAAATACTTCTAAAGGATGAAAGAATCTTTCTATTCTTGTGCAACCAATGAATGTGATTTAGTCAATAATAGCGTTATGGGTAAAAGCAATATTACCCTACTCGGAAATCTCGCGAATCTCAGAGGTTTAAAGAAACTTATTATTCCTAGAATCGAAACCTGAAACACCTAAATATCAAATACCATAAGCAACATTTTCCCTCTGAAGTTATGTTTTCGAGTTCCTTGAAAGTTGCAAACTCTGATACCATAAACAAACTGTACACGAGTTGAGAAATAGTTATGGCGCTAAAGAAAAAAAAATTCTTAATCGGTATTCTTGCCCAAAAACGTCAAAGGAAAAAAACAGAAAAAATTCCCAAAACTATTAAGTGTGCCAACATTAAGGCCGATCATAAACACAGAAACCGACTTCTTGGATATTTTTTCCATCCTGCATTTATTATTTTTTTCGTACTCCTTGTTAAAGAATTGATAAGGATAAGATTTTTTAGTTCCAAGTCAGAGACGAATTCCGTAAGCAAAAAAGTCGATAAAAATACTTTTTGCTATAGGTTTTTTTCTTTTTTTCCCTTGTCTTTGGGTCAATCATTTTTCCATTACTGTCCGAGACACTTATTTTTATTTCCACTTGGCAGATAAGAAGGAAAGGGAAAGCCTCATTTCCAGAAAGTTGCTTGAAGGAGATACGATTCGGCTCGTACGATACCGGAAGTGGAAACTTTTTTTGGTGAATGATTGGAAAAAAAATGTATCTCGATTATTTCGGTGTGTTATCGCCAATATCCTAATGAACTATTAAGGATATTCGAGTCATTTTTCATTTTTAAACGAACATTTAGAACTCGATTGGTTGGGTTGGGTTTTATGGCGCAACATAGCCGAAGGGAACTGAAAATGCAGCAAAGTGTAGATATATCTCTTTGATTGATAAACTTTGCTTTATACAAATACTAATAAGAAACTAGAATAATAAATAACCCCTTCACAGTTTCAAAACTATAAATTGACCTTAGATACCATTTGCCTTTATACGATACCGAATTTGATACCCGTTTCTCAAGGAACGATGGGGCCGCGGAAGCTCAGTTGGAAGAGCAGCGGATTAGCAACCGGAGGGTTACGAGTTCGAAACTCGAGACCGTAGTGAACACAGGGGCATTAAATCTGTTGTGACCTCAAATGTCCTCACGTGGTGTGGAAGTGTGGAGAGTGGAGTGCCAGCTCAGGTGTTGCCTCGTCATGTGACCGTTGTTTAAAATTACGAGATGTTGTCCTTGGATCTTTCGCTTAAGGGTTGATCCTGGACCGTCGTCAATAGCCTGTTGTGTTGCTCCAGTGCGACGTTAGTTAACTACCTACCTCAACGAATGATAGAGAAAAACAATCTCAACTGTATGATTGATTTCATTAACCTAGAAGGTACAGAAATGGACAATATTTGTTTATTGGCGCGCGCGCGCGCGCGCGAATAGCAACAGATAAAAACTACATAAAACCATCAGCTACTTTTCCGTTTCATTTAAATGTGCTTGATTTGAGCTATGGCGCTATTGAATGCCGTTTAAAAGATATTTGGGAAGAACTTAACCGCTCTAATGAAATTCTTCTACCATCTGATAACTGAAGACAGTAAGGAAGCTGGAATATAGAAATCAGAAAGGAATAGTGTTTACGCCTGTCTGGGAGATATCCCTAGCTGACACCGATGTCATCAAGAACAATAGCCACTTCCCCTCTTCAAATCTATTTTTAGCCTGCTTAGGGGTGGAATTGCTCCCTCAACTATTCCCATTAACTTTCCACACTTTTCGATCACTTTTAGAGTCGCTTGACCCTTATGTCTGCTGTTGCTGCTATAATTTCCTTGTTGAATAAATCTGATTGTTGAGTTTTTAAAGCTGCTTGTCAAGTCTGATTCTACAGGATCTCAGTCGCGTCCACAAATGGGATGCAAATGAAGTGGAGTCTAGAAACTAACTGTGGTGACTGAGCTATGAACTATTTTCCATCTCTAACCACACATTGCATTGGAAACAAGAATTAACCCATGTAGGAACTGCATACAATTTGCATATTAATGCTTTCATCGATAATGTATGGAAAGTGAGTAAAGGTAAGTAGGTATTTTATTTAACGTCGCACTGGGAGCGACACAACGGGCTATTCGCGACGGTTCACGATCAAACCCGAAGGGAGAGATCCGAGGACAATGCCTCGAAATTTTGAACCACGGTCAGATGACGAGATCACACCTGAGCTGCCACACCACTCTCCAAACTTCCACACCACGCCAATGTGAGGACATTTGAGGCCACAACAGATTTAACGTGCACCAGTCCCCTTTGTACACGACAGTATTCGGTTGGATTCGAACTCGCAACCCTCCGATTGCTAGTGTGTTCCTTTCGGGTTTGATCCCGGACAGTCGCCAATAGTCCGTTGTGTTGCTGTAGTGTGACTTTGATTAAATGCCTACTCAAGTTTTCTTGTACACTTATTGAATGTATTTCTTAATCCTCTGAGGATTCCACGAGATTTTCGAGTAGTGTAGTATTGCTTTTATCGTACACCTCTTTTAAGGACGTAAGAACCGCATGTATTGGTTGAAATCATCCTATGACACATATTGTTAAAGAACTGGTTGGAAGTCATTCAAAGACTCCAGGACGGATGCATCCGAATGAGCCCCTCAGAGAGCTAACCTTTCTGGTGGTTTATCTTAACTTGGAAAACTGCCCTCTAGTGGCCAGACTCTGGTGCCAAAACCTGTTCCAAACTGCCACAAGTTCTGGTCAAGGGCAATACTTTCTTACTTCGTTCATTTCCCTAGGAGTAATTGTGCAGTTTTGTCTCGACTAGATATCTCGTCCTTAGCAAAATTGACCAGGTCTTGGACGAGATATCTTGTTGATACACTTGAAGCGTTGAATTGATACGTTTCATTCAACAAACTGCTGCAGTGCATTACGAGCAAATGCAAAATGCTCGTATTTCATTACGAGCGAAGAAAGCGAGCATGGATCGCATAACCAATCATTGAAGTTTTTATAGCAATTTTTGGAAGTTATTAACAAGTGTATGCAGAGGGGAGGAGCTCGCCATTAACACATTATCGACTGAGAGCAGAAACTCATTAATTTTAATTTGTTCGGAGACACTAAATGGTTATATTCATGATGATGAGAAACCTGTTGTTTTATGTTTAAGAGATACATAAAACTATCAAAATGCTTATAATTTTTATTTATTAACCTAAATCTAATAGTTAAGTCTTTGAATATCGGTACGAAACATTTTTTCGTCTGTTCTAAGCCTACAATATGTGTGTTAAAACATTAGCAAATTTTCTGTTTTATTTATGGAGAGTTGTAAGAATTTAATGGGCTCTAAGCTTTTCCAGCCCTTGTACAAACCACTCCGGAAGTACTGCAAAATTGTTTTAGTTAATCAATTTGAAATGAAGGTTAAGAACATCGCAAGGGACTTTAATTAAAATGTGATAATATCGTAGATAATCAGCGAATGAAAAAATTCAACTGGTTAAAGATACAAATTTTCTTGTCTCACAATATAATACCCAGATGCTCCTCTTCTAACTACCAAACAAAAATCTTACTAAAGTTTAGTGGAAACGTTTCTCTTTACAAATCGCTTAGGGGTATTTTTAAAGGATCCTCTTTCAGATCAAGTGACCAAGCCTCTAAAATGGGATGCATTAACCCTTCATCAGTCTACAAATTTAAGCAACTCTTTCTCACATTACTTTTCCCAAGGTTTTAAGCAGTCGGCTCATTAATAACACTTCAGGTATGTTATTTGAAATATTAGCAATTATTATTTAGCAATCAATATCAGTAACATTTCTATAAAATCAAATGAAATACATCTCAGTGAAGGATGATGACATACTTGCAAAAAAATCCGGCGCCCTGTGAATTCTAGAAGCAAAGTATTCAAAAACTTTTTCCAATTCAAAATTACATTATTTTACTATCGAAATATGGAAATGGTGTTTGTTAAAATTTGGAGAAACGATTCAAAAACAAGCTTTTGAAAAAATGTTATTGCTCCATCTCTACGTTAAGGTTGGAGATCAGATGGCGTACTTTTGAAAAAAAATTTATACCATCAATAACTAATGTAAATTTGAATAAAATGATGAATCAATGGTAAAGGTTTAGTCCTTTAATGTTTTTCTTGCCCTTTTTTCCACACAATAATTTACAATTTTTTCGGCATAAAATGCAACCTTCATGGGTATAATCATATTTTTTATTAGACTTTAATATCCTCAATATTAAGTACATCTGTTAGAGTTCATATGAACTTTTGTAAGTCCTTGACTCATTATAAATTATCACAATTGCCATTTTCTTTAAACATAGCTTTGGGGTGAAGAGGTGTTTCATACTCAAACGGCCGTAGTCACAAGTATGGAGTTAAACCGTGAATCAGCAAATTCGGTATCAGAGTTAAACCAAGTATTACCCAAGAACCGCATTTAAGCTCTCTGTGATTTACTTTCTCCTCTATCTCAATCACATGAGACTGTTTACATTTCTTATGACGCCCGGATCTGAAAACATTCCATACTGTCCAAATACTTCGTCAGCAGAATTGAATTCCGATTACTTTTTTCTCGTCAGTATTGGTGTGTTGATGCAAAGAGTGAAGTAACTTGCATTGTCATTTTTCTTTAATAAATAATAAATCAAGAAAAACATTTTTGTTCTGCTACAAATTTGCGTCTACCGTTATCAACCCAGCTGCCTGTTTACGAATCGACTATATTCCGAACTATTCCTAGCGATTCCGAAAGCTGATAACATTATCAAAGTTTTATTACACGAATAAATTTTATAAATTCGGCTCCAATCTCAGCTACCAGCACCAATTCGGCACCAATACAGCTCTACCAAACGCAATATTTGAGAATCCTTAGTCAGAATTCTGTAGTTTACACAAAACGAGTGTGTCGTCCATTTTGTTTTGTTGACGGACGGTTCCGCTTCCTTCGAAAAAAGCCAGCATTGCGCATGGGTTAACTCTCAACCGAGTGTTAAACCACTGATTTCAAAGGATCAAAATGTAACACCGAAACGGCAATTTAAACCTCGGATCAGGCATTGTGAATACGGTTTCTTCAATAATCGGGCGATCATCGTTGATCCACTGCTTAACTCGGACTTGTGAATACGGCCGCAACTGTCTGCAAACTCGAATGCATGCATCCTAACTGTCCTCTCATCTAGGCTAAGTCCTATTTCTGCAGTTTTTTACATAATCAACAAGTCGTTTAAAGTCCTCCTTTCGCAGGATACCTTGATAACAAACAAAAAAGGCGGATGTGTTTGATTATGCACTCATATTACCCGGCACAGAAGCACATTTGTGAGACAGGATATAAAGAGAGCACTGAATTGATTTGCCAATTTTTTCTAATGAATCCTTGCTAGTATAATTGTGCTATCTCTTAAAGATACGCGGTATCCCAGTTGGAAGGGTAACTGATTAGTAACCTAAGGGCTGCGAGTTCGAATTCAACCAAAGACCGTCATGTAAAAAGGGGACTGGTTCATGTTAAATCTATCGTGGCTTCAAATGTCCTCGCGTTGGCTTGGTGTGGAAGCTTGGAGAGTGAGATGCCAGCTTAGGTGTGACCTCGTCATCTGATCGTGGTTCAAAATTATGAGGTGTCATCGGATCTTTCCCTTGGGGAATGATCCCGGACCGACGCCAATAGTCCGTTGTGTTGCTCCAGTGTGACGTTAATTAAGTACCATTATCATCACCTCCATTAAGGATACTTGCTTTTCCAGAATTTATACGAGAAACAACTTTAACGCCTCTTCGGACCACGCGGTTCTAGGTACCTCGGAATAGTTCCAAGAAGAAACTGAGGTCATGATAAAATCTAACAAATTAGGAAATAGAATTATTTAATAAGTTCATTTTTGTTTATAGAAGTCTAACAAAATATGTTGCCAAAATAGTTGTTTGGGGGTCAAATGGTGGGTCATCTATCCTATATGTCGGCTGCTCTCATCCATTTGATAACAAAACTGATAATAGGGTCGACATCACACCAGCTTACTTCTGAACGTACTTACATCTTCCTCAACAGTAACAAACAACTGAAATAAATACTCTTAAAGACATACTAAAGCCATATACATGTTTTAAAATGACAAAAAGGACATTATTTGAACACTTTAAACGATGGTAAAGGCTGTGGGTTAAATGAGCACAAGACACAATTTTCACCACTAAATCTTCTGAAACTACTAGATATACAGAAAGAAATCAACGATTGCTCATTCAGCATCCGCTACTGCTCCATATGTATTATCCAGCGAGCCATTTGTGACTCATTTATAGACTTTAGCATAAAAACAAACCATGCTTTCTCTAGAAAAATGCGACCTTAAGTAATATAAAAAAAATGTTCGGAAAGACACTACACTCTTATAATCGAAGAGGATATATGTTGTGGACATGCTACCCGTGATTTGAAACAAGCTGTGTTACATCTAACATTTGGATGTACTTGAATTATAAAACTACTTATTTATTTGAATTTCTTTTGTTTTATATGGCACTGCCATCAATACGAGGGCTTACATGGATAATTTACCTTCTTGTAAATGAATTTCTTTTTTTGTTGTATTTAACAACGCACTTAGATAGTGGAACGACAAATTCTCAAGAGGTTTCAGGTCATTCTAAGAAAGAATTAATATGCTACGAGAAGCTTCGTATGATTTTGAGATAATTAAAACATTGCCTGTAGTAAGATTAAGTTGATCATAGTAGAGATATAAAATATCTGCTTGATTCTTGAATTGTGAGAAGAAGCAAGTTCCTATCGGCCAAACAAGCCAATGTTTCACACAACGGTCTCGTGATTACTAGTCGACAGGTTGATCATGCTTTTTGAAACTTCTCTTCATAGTAATGCTTAGTCTGCCTTACATTTCACGTCTATTTTCAATAGTGTGTCGCTTACTCCTGTTTTAAACTTCGGAGGAGAGTATAGATAGATATAATTATTTATTAACATAGTAACGTTACTGAGACAACATTCATTTCAAATTTGTCTACATATAGATAGCAGATCCTAATTAAAAGTAGCGCTGAGTCATGACTAAATACACCTATTTGAAAACAAAATGCATGTGTAATTAAGTCTATCAATTAGCATTATTCGGAAAGTGAGAGACAAATAAATTAACTGGTATTTGAATCAGTACACGTAGCACTGATCTGTAAACCGTGGTAGGCGGATGCCAAAGACTACAAGGATTAAGAAACGGATTCATAAATACACGTGCACCTATGTCTCAACCAGGTGTGTGTGAAATCAGGATCTCTAGTGCAAATCCTTTGCTTAGGAAGAGTTAAGAGAAAAATCCCTTTTCGGTGGGAGTAACTAAACATCTAAAATGGGGCACATTAATCCCTAACCCTCTCGAAGTTATCTCAGTTTATGAAGCGCTCTCTGTGTTGAGTGGCGGAATTACGAAGCCGTCCTTCGGCAAGAGCTTTAATTAAAACTTTCAGCTCATAAATGAGCATCGGGAAAGCATAGAGCGTTTAGAGGAGTTTAACACAAGGAATTTTGTTCTAAGGAGCCATTAGAGCTCTCCTGACTTTACACAAGGCAACTAACTATGAAACAAACTTGCTCACTTAAGATGCGATTAGGAAATTGCTAATACTTTGGATATGTGCAAAGTGCTAATATTGAGGATAAGCTCAGTGGATCCTATTTTGTAAGGCTGGATGAATTTTGTACTTACAATTTCGATGCGTGTTTTATTAAAAACTAAAACTGCCATTTATAATACAAGCTATATTTGATGTTTCAGTGAACAATTTTGCCTCACTGCTCTGCTTTTATAGGTTTATACTTTCTTTTTAAAAAATGTTGCACAAATTTTAATATTTTTCACATATTGCATTACATTTTGGAAGATGAAGAAGAGGTTAATTGAGATCTTAAAGTGCACAAATTTTGTGATCTTTATGTGCACGAATTTACACAAATTTGAAGATTTTTCTTTTGTATTATTGCTCTGGGAATCGAAGAAAAGTCTATCTATGTTCTTTATGTCCACAAATTTGGATACATTTTGTGGTTTCTGCATGAATTTACATATTTTCTCGTATGGTATTACGTTGTAGGTAGGTAGGTAGTTTAATTAATATTGCACTGGAACAAGACACTACCTGCTGGTGACGGTCCGGGATCAATCCCAAAGGGAACGATTCGAGGACAACTCCTCGTAATTTTGAACCACTGTCAGATGACGAGGTCAACACCAGAGCTGACGTCCCACTCTCAAAACACCACGCCAGCGTGTAGACATTTGAGAACACGACAGATTTAACATGCACCATTTCCCATTGGTATTACATTCGAAGTAGAAGGTTAATTGAGGTCTTTATGTGCAAACACTTGTAGAAAATTTATGGTTTTTATGCGTACGAATTTCACAAATTTTGATATTTTTTTAGTATTTCATAGCATTGGCAGTCAAAGAAAAGGTTAATTGTCCTTTAAGTTCACAAATTTGGACATTACTTCTGCTTTCTATGTGCACGAATTTGTATATTTTTCTCGTGTGGTATTGCATGGGGTAGGTAGGTATTTAATTAACGTCGCACTAGAGCAACACAAAGGGCTATTGGCGAATGTCCGGGATCAAAGGACCAAGGAAGGGAAAGATATAATAAAAACGCCTCGTAATTTTGAACCACGTATTGCATGGGGAATCAAACGAAAAGGTTAATTTTGTCTACTACAAATAAGGGAATTGGAGAAAGTTGGTGCGAGATCACATTCTTGGTTCACCTAAACTATTCTGATCAATCTACACCAATAATATCTATACTACCTATACTTGAGACAATTTAACTGCATAATACAAATATCCTATAGATGGGTAAAGGTAAAAAGTATTCTACAGATCAATAAAAATTCTCAAGAGCTTCAAAATACTGCTCTGATTCGGTGATTTGTGTTTCTCCGCTACGTACGTAACGAGATCATGACGAGAGAGAAAGAACTTGGCCGTCGGGGCAAACCTATTTTGCTTAACCCTCCTTGTGCTACGATGAGGTATCTCATCATTAACGAAAATGACCAGATCTGGAAGAACTAGATATATCCTCATCAGAAAAAAAATGGCCAGATCTTGATCTCGTCATCATAAAAAAAAAATCGGAGAAATCTGGACAAAATATCTCATCGTTAGTAAAATTCATCAGATATTAATGGACGAGATATCTCGTTGAAACCACTTGGAAGGCTTATTATCACGCAGATGCTGAATTCAGTTTGTTTACTTAAAAACTTATAACTTCCATGATCGTATGGACCCTAGCTTTTGAATCATCTTGAACAGAACAAGCAAACTACTACTCCGGTATACCAGTCCTCAATTAACTGCACTCTTAAAAATGCGGCTGTCTGAAATAAAAGGCGAGTATAAGACTTTCGGAAAGTTTCTGAGCCACGGCAATATTTTTTATGTTTGGCCTCCTCTACGATTATTATTTTTAAAAATGGCAAACGAGCTCCTACTTCTTTAGGAAGTTATACCTCCTTATTCTTTAAAGAAAGAAATTATTATTTTATTCTATAAATACATTGTGCCGTGATAATCAGCAAAATAAATCAAATAAAAACAGTATTTAATTTTTAATGTTAATCTCTTAAGTGACACATAAGAAGTGTAATTTCAAAGATAAAATGTACGAAAAGAAATATGTCACCCATGAAAAAACAAACTATATCACCTAAAAACATTACTCAAGACAATGACTTGAGAAAAACTGATAATAAGATGGGCTATCCCAATCTTAGTTGGCTATTAAAACTCTAATATCTAGTGCAATTAAAAGAAAAGGCATTATAAATATATAATTAAAAGCAATTATTGATGCAAAAAAAGTAAAACGTAATGAATGTGAAGGGTGATCTAACAAGTCTGATAAAATTGATGATGAGATATTAAAGAATCGTCGATCAAAGTGGCACGTTGGAACAATTTCTTCCACCAATAGAAATTTGAGCTACTCGTGAATGGTCGATGCGAAGACAAAGTGCACTCTACGTAACTAACGTAAACACGGAATCAGAATATGAATCCATGAGCTTTAATTGTATAGACAGAACTTAAAACACTTTAATTCTCAAGGTATATGTTGAAAAGGATTATTATCAATCCCTTTCGTTTTTATTTTCGTTCAAAGATGTAAACAAGTAGACAATAAGTTCCAGAAGTTAATTTCTGTTGGAACAATTTAATTCTTTCAAATATGGTCTGAAGTTCACATAACGTATTTAAATCCCATTCTTTGTGCTAGAAATGTTCTAGTAAAAATATATTTAGAGTATAATTTCGAAGTTCTGCAAGCTAGATTAAAGTTTACAAATGTTTACTCAAACACACGAATCACGTCCTAATATATTGAACTTATGTAAAACTTTATTAAGCAGCTTAAAATATTAAAATCGCTTAGCATATATTTCAAAAATTTGTGATTGAAAACTTTAGGATATCTTTATAAGTCCTTTCTGTAAACACTTATTCAGCGAATTCTCTTACATCATGTTTGGATAAGATGGTATTTATTTGTATCCGAGAGAATTTCAGTTTATGTATTTAGTTTCAAATTCTGAAAATCCTTTAATGGAAAACATCTTCAATAGGAAGTTTGTAATCATTGGATTGAGTACTTATATTACGGAATAAAACAGATATTTCCCAATGTACTTGCACAGTGATAAGAGATTTTGGAACAAAAATTGTTCTTCTGTACTGCAGAGATGTGTTATAGGAAATTTTTGACTGGACTACCTTATTTCCTGGTTTCATAATCCCTTTCTATGTATACTATTCAAGTGCATATAGAAGTGCTTTGTATTTTATGCAAATTATGTTACTTAACTCAAACCTGCTGACTGGATTGAATAAAAATATATAGTAGTGGATTTCAAATTCCTTTTTACAGATAAAGTTTCACATTTCTGCCGCAATGTGCAGAATGTCTTCCATGTTTTCCTATTGAAACTGAGAGAAAAGTTAGACGTGAAAACATTTCTGTACAATTAATTTTAGCCCTCCAAGTGATTTCCACGAGATATCTCATTCATCAAGATCTGACCAATTTTACTACTGATGAGATAGATATCTCTCTCGTCATCAAATATATTGCCGATTTTTTCATGATGCCGAGCTCAAGATCTGGTCAGTTTTCTTCTGATGACGAGATATGTCGTCATGAAGACCTGGTCAGTTTTGTTATTCTGACGAGACAACCACCGAATGGTTATGTTTATTTTATTGTTTCGAATCAAATGATTCTATAAAATTACTTTTTAATGAAACAAACAAGACTAGCTTCTTCTCATAAAACGAAGTGTTGTAAATACAAAGAACTTTTAGGGAAAGATGGTCGAAATGCACGTTTTGAAAGTTCATTTTCGTGTCAACAGAATGCGTGGTTTTCAAAATAATATTCAACGTCTATTACATTTGAGGCTATCACAGCAAGAGTGGTTCACCAACGTACCCAATGGAGATAAAAGCAATTTT
This sequence comes from Meta bourneti, assembly GCA_933210815.1. NCBI lineage: Eukaryota > Metazoa > Arthropoda > Arachnida > Araneae > Tetragnathidae > Meta > Meta bourneti. Next base: position 6,173,086 of record OW119922.1, read on the forward strand.
TTTTTCTTGGCACAATTTTTATATGTTTTTATTTATTCACAATATGATTTGAGGTGGGTTAAAATCTTTCAAACGCATTGAATGCCAAGAGAGCACGATAGGTGCCAAAAATAATTATTTTGCCATTTTCGGGTTTTTGTGGGTTAGGCCACTTTTGCTCTGATAGCATCATTTAGTAGTTCGCTTTCAACGACGATTTGCGAGTGTTCAAAGCAACCATTTTAGTAACTACAACCAGCCGGTAGCATAACGCCCATACTCATGTCGAAAATCCAAACAGCTGTTACTTGAAGTTTCGCGTCAATTCCGATAGCTGTGACTCCATTTCTAGCTTTTGCAGATGAATTAATACTGTAAACATACTGTTGACAATCGAAAATGCAACACCATGAAGTAAGCATTCAATAGCTTTGAAATTTTCACAATTGTTACGTAGATCATGAAAGGACATGCAAATCATAAGCACTGCAATGTATATACAAATCAAGTTCGCCAATAACATTCCCTGTTAGAAGAATGAAAAGGGAACAAAGAGGCGGGTTTCAGTATTGGAATTGTGTTTTCTTGACATTTCATTTCTGTGCATAGGAATCTCAATTACGCCTTCTCGAGAAATACAACACAGTTCTGACTTTGGCAGAAGAATTGTGGTTTATTGAGACTAAGGATTATCCTTCCAAGAAATAAATGCTCGTGTTGGAAGAAATCAAACCAGAACGATGCGATATGGAATCGATGGATGAGGGGGAGGAATTGACCGACGTGAACAATTGCAGCAGCCTCGTCACACCATCAAATGAGAGGACAGGCATCTTGTCAGCAGGGCTATTAACACTTCAAGTGTTTCGATGAGGCATCCCGGTCATCAAGATCTGACCAATTTTGCTAATGACGAGATAGCTAGTCGATATTGCCAATTTTTTTTATGAGGACAAGATCACTTTTCTTCTGATGACGAGATATCTCTCACATCAAGATCTAGTCAGTTTTGCTAATAGTGAGATACTTCAAGACTACAGCCAGGAAGGTTATGGCAACATCAAGAACTCTAACTCAAGAACTACCGTGTGTTGCACAGCCTGTTACCTGAATCATCATGTACAATTTGACGTCGTCTGCAGGAACTGGGAATTTTTCAAGGTGTCCATTGCTGCGATTAATTTTGAATCCCCAACACAAGAGTCTGCGCCTTCAATGGTGTGTACAAGTCCAAACATGGACAGATGAGTGTCATGACATCCTCTTTTCAGATGAATAACGATTCTGTCTACAGCATTAGGATGTCGAGTCTGGTGGTACCACGGGGACAGATTTCATGCCTCTTACATTATACATCGTCATATCAGTGTGTCACCTGGCGTTATGGTATGGGAAGCTATTGGATTGTACTCCTGTACCCGTCTACTACGCATTGCGGGTAAACTCAACAGCCACCGTTACATTTCTGAAATTTGGGAACATGTTGTCCTCCTTTATCTTCAGGTCTTGCCTACGGTGTAACGTACAACAAATCCTCAATGTCCACCAGGTTTCACTTCTTGGAAGTACTAAGGACTATGGTAAAGTAGTATGGATTACGATAAAGTAGTATGGACTATGGTAAAGTAGTATGGATTATGGTAAAGTAGTATGGACTGATATATCCCAAAGATACAAACAAAGCCTCCATTTTTTCAGTGACGAGACATGTAGCAGTACCTATTGCAGCTCATGGTGGCTAACAAAATACCGATTTCTTAACTTTCATCAACTCAAACAAAGTTGTAATTTCAATCATTTCACCCTTGCGCCTTTTATGTATATAGTAAATGTGACTTTGATATCTCGTGTCCTTCATGATTTTACATTTTCAATGGCCATCAGAGTATGTCAACAGAAGCATCTTGTTACATTGCTCCACTCAATATATTACTGCCCGCTGTATTATATGCCGTTCGTTCCCGTTTTGATGTTTTAAAATAAGCGTTTGCGTTAAAGATTGTTTATTTTTTATTACAATACCAAGTAGAGTGTCCTACAAGTTCCCGTACTGACGATTCGTGAATTTATTATACAAAAACAACAAACTTTAAAACAATTATTTTTATGCTAATGGTGAAAAACACTTTTAGCATAACGTAGGAAAAAAAATTTGTACTCACATTTATGATAAATGTTCAAAATGTCCGCCCCTTTCATGGAGGCAAAGCTGAAGTCGTTTGCGCATATTTTTAGAAACGCGTTTCAAGATGATGGGAGTGACTTGTATCCTTTGAGTAATGGCAATTTTCAGATTATCTATTATTTGGGGATTATCTTCGTTCCCTTTAACTTTGTTCTTTAAATATCCCCACAGAAAAAAATTCAGGGATGCCCAGATCATTGAACGAGGTGGTCAAAGATTTCTTGAGATGAGTCGATCAACAAAAAAATCTTGAAGCATGCCCATGGTTTCATAACTTGTATGGCAGGTTGCACCGTCTTGTTGGAACCAAGAATCCCGTTCATTCACTTCTAATAATGCAACAAATTGTTGGATAAGTTCTCTGTATACAGTGCCATCAACAGTTGACTCGAAAAACAGAGGCCCAACAATCCTTTTGAGTGATACGGCACACCAAACGCCAATTTTTTTGGACCGTAAAGGTTTTTGCATTAATGAATGGGGATTTGTCGTCGTCCAAATGCGGGAGTTTTGCTCTTTCACATAATCGCTTAAATGAAATCATGCCTCATCGGAGAAAAATGTTTTGTCCAAAATGCTGATGTTGTTGCGAATAAATCTCCGGAAACATTGGCAACAATAAAGCCGCCACTTCTCATTGTCCGGTGGCTTTAGCTCCTGTAACATTTTTACACAATAAGCACGAAAATGCAAAGCTTTAAAACCTTATGTGTCGATCCACGTGATGTGCCCATTTGTTGCGACAAACGCCTCACGGATTGATGAGGAGATATCTATATCCCTCGTTGAGTTTCTTGCGCAAAGTCTGGTGTAACGATTTTTGGTCTTCCACTCCTGTGTTTGTCTTCCTCCGAACCTGTCTCACGAAATCGCCGAACGAGTTGGTATAGCGTATCTTTACTCGATATTGCATCATCTAGATATTTATGTCGCCAAAATTCTTTACATCTTTCATATGATTTACATTCAAAATAAGCCTCAAGCAGTGCAATTCTCTGAATGCGTGATAAACTCATTTTGCAATGAACAAAATGACATGGAACTTTATTATCGCACAATTTGAGCGAGAAGAAAACCAAAAGTTAAAAATTGAAGAATCCATAAAATTATAAGCAGACGATAAAATTCAATAATTAAAAAAACACGGGCAAACGATTTTTTTAAAGTTGGAGTACGGGAACTTTTAGGACACTCTGTATAAGAAGGCATCTTTTTTATGATCCAAATTCCCAGCTTACCAACAATTGTTTAAGGCAGAACAAAATATGGCTGGGAGGGGACTCTTGGCTCCTTCGTCGCAAACACTAAAGAAGACATCTTGATGTCTCTTTTAGTTCTATGTCTTTGTCCTTTAGTTCAATGCACTGGACACATGCACCAAGATAGATTATATCACATTGATATTTCATTATAACAGATATAGGCATGCTGATAATATAGCATATTTTATTTATACATCCTAAATAATGCTTGAAATTTGCAGGCCAGGCATCTTTATTTGACACGTAATTTTTTGTTTTTATAAAGACAATACATTTTATTGTCTGTAATAGCAAAGTCTGCATAACTAGTGGAATACGTGCATATACAATATTAAATAACAAACTCAAGCATGTGACATCCTTCTGTGAAGTGCACCTACAGTGGATCCTTTCACACGTGGACCTCAGGGGAAACGAAGTAGCGGACGATTTGGCGAAGGAGGGTGTCGATGAATTATTGTCCGATACCCACTCATTGACGTTTCTTGAACTTTACTCTATTAGAAAAAATCTTGATAAGAAGGCATGGATCGTTCCCCCGGTACACTCTTGGCATCGTGAAGATCGCCCCTTAAGATCTCTTGCTAATAATTGCGACAGACATATTCAGACAGCGCTCTCCCGCTTTTTCAGTGGCCATCTGAGGTGTCTCCCTTTTTACTGTGGTCGCAAGATACACCCTGTTTGCCTTAAGTGCCAGTCTGGCCAAGCCTCCCCAGCACACATTCTCGAGTGCCTAGGGTTGTCCCGAGACGACCTGTTTTCTGAACCTCTTTTGGTATATGACTTTGTGCGGATGAATGGATTTGTGGATTTGGTCTAGCTGGAGATAAGCAATAAAAACAGCAACAACAATATTAAAACAACGCAACATGCAATATTTTTGGTGAGAGAAATTTTGGAGCTTATCCTGTTCTTCTGCAGTGGAAAATTTTCACATAACTATGTAGCTTATAATAACCCATGTGTGTTTCTAGGTTTTAATCCTCTTCATGTATATTCTTTTTATGTATGTATATATTTTTCATGTTTATAGAAGCCATCTTGATAGTTGTGCCAATGAACCGGACTCATGCTTTAAGATATATTACACATTGGTATTTCACCATAATACTAATATTATCATGCTGATAACATAAATTGTTTTAGTTATACATGCTCGATAATACAAGAAAGCTGTTGGCAGAAATGAATTTTTCATTTATTAATGCAAAGTCTACATAACTATAAGAATTCTCTCCCATGCAGTATTCGAAACAACGAAGCATGCATGCTGCGATATTTTTACTTTCGCAAAAAATAACATTCGCTCTCTGATTTCGGAAGCCATTTTTCTTCCTGCAAGAAATTTATAGAATATTATTTGTTGATTCATAGTGACAGGAACAACAACATTCATGTTTCTAGAAAAACGGACCGAAATAAATACTCCTATTTTCTTTCCTAAAAGGAAAAGGATGCAAGGAGAAACAAAAAGATAAACCTAGGAGAAATAGTTTTGTTGTCGGGTAAAAACTGACGTTCCTAGACTTTCTTTTCTATTTCTTCTTCATTGACTGCGCAAAGCTTCGGTCTTCCACCATTCCATTCTTTTTTTATGTTCTTTGAATATTTTTGAATAAAATTCTAATCAAAACATATTTAATGTATATTTGTGTAAAACAAATCTATATATACTGTTAAGACTGCTTTCTGAGAATCCGAGATTTGAAAATAAGAACTTTGCATTTACGTTAAAAAGTGCATTCTATCCAGCTGGGAATAATACAGTGTTTTTTATGTAAGGGTATTATTTTGTTGTGAAATAATTTCTAAATAAATATTTTTATTTAAAGTTTATACATATTACAAGCTTAATTAACTACAATTTATGGAGTATGACACCAGCCCAATTACCACCTCTGGCAGAACTGGGTATATGAGCTCTTTCTATCACATTTTCCATTGCGTTTGAGTACATTTCAAGGGTGCTTATATGGATGAAATTGGTTTTTACATTTCACTTTTATTGCTTAAATACCATGCAATGTATTTCTATTTATAACTTACTAAATAATCTACTTTAATTCTGTAAAAGGAATTAGCCATTTACATAATCTTCAAAATGTAAAAAAAATAATAATATTTTTTAATATTTTCCACTTACTTCCAATACAAATGTCGTCACTCCTATCTCCAAAATGGTAAATAAGAAGTGTCCAACTGTTTGTAAGTTTCAAAATGCTGGAAAATATTAAAAGTTAATTAAAATTACGATAATACTCCACTTACGATAATAATCCTATACTGAAGTTAAATTCTATACACTAATGACAAAACCTATTGTGATAAAGGTGTACAGGCGTTGCTACTAAGAGTTAAAGGATAAATTTAATTTATTCATTGTAAAATTTCCTATACACATTAATATTCTCATTAACATTGAGAAAAGTGTCTTGTACTATAATTTATGTTCAATTGAATTCTAAACAGTGATCAATCAAGTATTCAGTTCAACAGCAATCCTTATTGCATATAATTCATTGAGTAGGAATGTCATGGAGGTGGATATGTGTCGTGAGGGGTCAAAGGTGAATCGATGGTAGATTTTTAGGAGAGTGGTACTCATTGACTTTTGGTCTCTGGTATTTGGACGCTATGATTCCAGTCGCGATATTCCAAGAATGATACTATGGGGCTCGGAAGGTACTGCTTTAAATTTTTTGCTCATGAATGAGCGAGTGCATCACAGGTCTTGTACTTTGGGCGTTCACCAGATCTCTATCCGTTGCTCCGAAAAATTCCAAGTCTCTTCTAAAACCGGCTCAATCCTCAATAAAACCCAGCTTTATAATCAATTCTCTGACCAATGCCAGCAAGTTCATTCAACCCATTGTGGTTATCTGACCCTTCCGATTTAGATCGCCATGGTGGTTTATGCCTGCCAACTCATCACTGTGATCGTTTATGGCACAGAACTATAGACACAGAATCCGTGCTAAAGACGCCAGTTGTGGGAGCGCTTTGTCTGTTCCAACTGTTACCATAGTGTCACAAGTTGAAAAGCAGCAAACAATACGAAAAGGAACGATTTACAGCATGGTGAATTGGGAGTGGTCGAGCAGCCAGAGTAAATGAATATGGGATGAGTAATACTCACAGACTGATCTTTGGCATTGGATTCTGGGGTTACCGCTGGTCCAGGGTATGTTGAGGTCAGGACGATGCTGAAGGGGCCAGGAATCACTTTTTAAGATTTTACTTGGTTTGTTTAGGAGCTCGTTCCTTTCCCAGCATCCATTTTCAGCCTTTTTTAGGTATCTGGTGGCCTTTCGGGTCGTGGTAGCCTGGTTGGAAGAGTAATGGATTCGCAAACGTAGGGTTGCGAGTTCGAATCCAACCAAAGACCGTCATGTACAAAGGGGGCTGGTACACGTTAAATCTGTCGTGTCCTCAAATGTTCTCATGTTGGCGTGGTGTGGAAGTTGGAGAGTGGGGTGCCAGCTGGTGTGACCTCGTCATCTTTGACCGTGGTTCAAAATTACGTGGTGTTGTCCTCGGAATCTTTCCCTTAGGGTTTGATCCCTGACAGTCATCAATAGCCCATTGCGACGCTAATTAAAATACCCACCTACCGGTGCCCTCTCGGAAGATTCCCAGTTTTATCCCCTGTGTCGGTAGATCTTCACTCAATATAATTCAGCTACCCAATGCTCAGACCAATGAAAACAAATCCACTCATCTCATATTTCTTCACTGTTGCTTGACCCTTCTCAATTCACTATGCTGTAAATAGCTCCATTTCGTATTGCTTGTTGCTTTTCCACATGTGACACTATGGTGACACGAAACTGTCCCGTCCTAAACCACGTGACTCAACTGCCTTCTCACGGAAGGCGGACAATATACGTGGCCCAAAAAAGGGTTTTATTTTACATCGACCCTCCAAGTGATTTCGACGAGATATCTCGTCTATCAAGATATTGCCGATTTTTTATTGATAACGAGATCAAGATCTGATCAGTTTTCTTCTTATTACGAGATATATCGGGCATAAAGAACTAGCAGTTTTGCTAATGGCGAGATACCGAGTCGAAATAATCACCTGGTGGTAAAGTAAATGTCTTGTAACTTTTTATCTAGAAATTTTTTACGAGCCTTTGTTTAAGATAAAATAATCGGTCGAGTGGCATTCTACATTGCTATTCTTCGTAACGATTATTTCTTAAAAATCCCTTTCGAGATATCAGATCTTTCATAAAAGCTTGAATGTTTGCAAATTTAATTTAAGGCAATCTTCTTGCATAAGTAAATATGTTTCTAGTATTTATGCACACTTAAGGAAGTGATTGCTTTTTAATGCGAACTAAATAAAATTATTTCCACATAAATTAATGAAGTAATCTTTTATGAATTGGAGCAGTTTAGTTACAGCAGTCCACCAGGAGGTTTGGAAACAAAACAAACGCGACGAGAAGTTTCACGTTAGGTATTATTTGACGAATTCGTTGTGGTGTTGAGCATTTCGTTCTTTACGAATGAAGATATAATATCAACCAGCAAATTAATCCTTAAAACAAATATCTGAAAAGTAAATAGAGAAAAGAAAAGACTAATTATGAAAGTACTTCCAAAAAAGTGGATTTAGCTCATGTTTTTATAAACTTGATTTTCTAATGGGAAAATTTCTAAAAGTTATAAAGTCATCTGTAATGCATCAAGAAATTGAATATCGTAACTTTACCTCCGCATGCTTTTCATACGATTGGGCCATACTGCTTTCTGGATACATTTCAGTTATCTTATCCCAAATGATTTAGACCGGCGTTTTTCAACAGCCAGACCAATGAGACCTAGTAGGACTTATACAGGGTCTGATAGGTTCACCTCGAATTTTTTATATTAATTTGCTAAGCATTATGTAGGAATAAATATTTCATAGTGGAAATATTCTGAGAAAAACAATATTCGTGAATATACCGAAAATAGTGAAATACAAATAAGATTTCTTTTTTCCACCACAAATCTTTGTGAAGCGGCATTTTCTGTCGTGACTGCTTAAGACCAAAAAGGGGAGCCGTCTGTAACTTTTCGACTGTCATAATTTAAAATCAATTTTATGATACAATACTTAATTTCACACAACATATTTGGTGATCAGAATTTGCTATGTCAATGAAAATCAGCACAAATTTATTTAATGATGTTGGCATGACCAAACTACAATATATGTTACCAGATTTTGTGTGTGTTAGTTCGATGATTGTAACTAATTTAAATGTAATTTTATATTTCTCAACATGCCACACCCTGAACATAAGTGAGCTAATACTCTCCATTAAGTATTCCATAGTTAATCATTTATACTTAGTTTAATATATCAACTTTAAAAAATTGGGAAGGTATTTACGAGAAAATTTGTCGGGACCGGCCCTCGTCTAATAAAAAAGAATTTACCGAGACTTGGTTTCACTAAGGTTGGGAACAACTGGCCTGTCAAGACCATTGGTGGTCTAGACTGGCCTGTCTAGACCGTAGATCTTGTCTTGAGAGCTTGTCTAGACCATTGGTCTATATTAGCTACACCGTCTACTGGCCAGTCTAAATATTGCAGTTTGCTGACTTCTCTGACCCTCAAATTTGAGGGCACCTCTAGAATGTTTTCTCTAGTCTATGCGTGGGAGGAATTTTACGCGAGATATTGTTCTCTTGGAAAATTCCTCCCAACTAAGCATATGGTGTCTGTAGTGAAGTTCGATTCCAGGACTGATCCATGTGATTCCTAAACTGGTACTTTGGAAGAATGACAAGAATCGGTGTCAAATCAGAACTGTGTTCAACAGTTGGCGTCAGGTAATTTCAGTTTGCATTTGACGTCAATTCGAATGTTCGTGTGAGATCTGTATCCCTTACGCTAAATTAAAGAATAAAGTTCTTTTGTAAAGGAGTTTTCAATTCACGAAGACAACAGTTTCAATACGTTAAAAGTCTGTGTAATTAGTAAGTTTCTTTCTGAACGAATTGAATTATATCTGGAAAATTGAGAGATGATTTTCATTTGATGAAATATTTTTCGAATGTTTGATGACAGACCAAGTGAAGCGTGAATGGAACGCTCGGCGAACCATTAAAGATTGTCTAGCAAACTTCAGGAGGTGAAGAGTAGAAGTTGGATCTCTCTAGTTAAGCACAAACTAAGAATTGAATCTGAGTACTGAGTGTTTTAAACGTTTGACACCTTTTCCTACTTTCAATTAAACAAACAATTGCGCAAACACCTAAACGTTAGCAACGTAAATTAAAAACAAAGTAAAATGCACAGTTAATAAACGATAATTGGGTTTTAAGCATTTTCATAATTCCATATATGAATAATTTAATTTTACCTAAATACAGGATGCTTCAAACTTCCTATACAAGCTTGACAGGGAGATAAGTACACAGAATTAATCAATATTCACAGTGATGTATGCCCTCAATCACCAACCGGATATGCTATGGGGTACAATGGTGCTCAAAAATGAAAAGCAGCTAATATGTGAACGATATTTTTAATAGCCTTGATTTTACAGTTTGACCGTAGTTCTGACGAAGTTTCGAAAAATATTCCAGTTTTATAAAATATGATGCAGAAGAGCAATCGTTTAGTAATTTGGCATATGTCTATCGGGGTCATGTCACAAACTCACAGATGTTCATTTGCTTCCGTTATCTGCTGTATATTCTAGATGCATGTCATCCATCTTAGCATTCGTTAAATGATACTCGTTACCCTGATGATGAATATTCGTTCAATGATACTCGTTAAAATGATGATGAATATTCGTTCAATGATACTCGTTAAAATGATGATGAATATTCGTTCAATGATACCGTTAAAATGATGATGACCAAAAAGGCCAACTGCCTCTGTGCCAAACAACTCCAGTTTGCAAATCCAGATTGAACTCGGGATGTATATCCCAATGTGTATACAGCTTCATTTTGTCTTCCATGCCCCCATTACAGTCCGAACAGGGAGTTTCGGAACACTTATATTCTATCATTTCATTCTAATAAAAGTTGTGACAATCACGTTTAGTATTTAATAAAAATATTTAATCTAAGTTATTAAAAATTATTCCCTCTCTACCAAAATAAGTATCATATTGAAAACTTGAATTTCGTTCCGAAAGTGCTGTCACATTTGTAAAAAATGATGGCAAAGAAAAAGATTTAATCACAAATTAAAAGGTTTATTTTTCTACAGTGGTTAAATATTTCGTATTGAGGCAGTGTTTGAACTCTTAATATATAGATTCATGATTACATATTAACATTACTTAAAAGGAGATTTTCATGTCTCGCTTTTGCTTTATTAATATGTACAGTTTTCTCTACATTTCATCCATATGACATTATTACATTTCCCATGAAAGTTTAAAAAAATAAAATGTTTTCTAACTTTAATTTTTTAAAGGGTGCATGCTTACCCCTCCTGGTGGTTTATCTTAGAAAACTGCCTTCTAGTGTCCAGTCTGATACAAAACCTTTTGATCCCGTCATCTGACCGTGGTTCAAAATTATGTGGTGTTGTCCTCGGATCTTTCCCTTTGGGATTGATCCCGGACCATCGCCAATAGCCCATTGTGTTGCTCAGTAGACGTTAATTTAAAATACCTATGTAGTTGGATCTTCATTCCCTTAGACTTATAGGGCAGTTTTGTCTCGACTCGTTATTACCAAAACTAACTAGATCTTGAATGACAAGATATCTCGCCATTGACAAACTTGACCAGATCTTAATGGACGAGATATCTCGTCGAAATCACTTGGAGGAGTAAAGTTGCTTTGTCGATTCTGTACCAACCTTTGTTTTCAATAAAAAATAAGATCGAGTAGCATTTTCTCAAATTGTTTTATACCGTTAACAAACGTCCTCGTAGGCAAAGTGCACTTTAAAATTGCAGAAAAAAATTTAATATTCGACACAAATATGTATGTGATACTTATTTCTTTTTATATAGGTTTATATATCTTAAATGCTTCTTATTGTGTTTCTACATATTGTGCGAGATTTCCTACCCTTTTCAGGTAACATTACAGTTTACTTGAAATAGCCCCGTATGCACTATCTGGCCATTCGTCACCGGACACCCCATTCTATTAAGTTAAAGCGAACCCAGCACGACATCAGTATCGTGTAGGGCCACCTTTCGCCGCAATGACACCTGTAACTCTTCGAGGAAGACTTTCCACCCATTTTCGATACGTTTCTGAAAGAATCTTGCTCCATTCATCCTTCAAATTGGCAAGCAACTCAGTGGTGTTTTTAGTCTGGCTCTCAACCGGCGCTCTAACCCATCCCAAAGGTGTTCCAAGGGGTTGAGATCTGGACTTTGGGCTGGCCAATGAAGTTTTTCCACACCCATTTCCTCAAACCACGTGTTAATAACACCTGCTGTATGACATGGAGCATTGTCTGCTGAAACAGGTATGGACCAATACCAAAGTGTTGCCACAATGTCGGTAGCGCAGAATTGTCCAGAACTGTAGCTGCGATAAGAATATTCTAACCGTTCAACGTCTTTTATAAGTTGTATGACGTGTACGGACGATACTAAGCGCTTTTCGAGGGGTGTCCGGTGACGAATGGCATGATAGTGTATATTAAATATGAATTTAAGTGCGTCTTTCGATTATTAAAATAAACATTCAATAAACAGTATATAAGGCTTCAATGAATGTTACACACATTTTAAAGACTTCCAAATAATTTCATCCATTCATTTCGAGTGACAGCACCCTCCATGGTGCCTCGGGGTAATGCAGAGTACCATATTCTCACAAATTAGTGCTTTAAGGGTAATCAATTACTCAACAATTTATAATTCATAATCGATAAATATCATGTTTCACTATCAATTCTAAAGAGTGAATGTCCACTTTTACAAGTGGATGTATTTTGATGAAATTTTCTGGCATTCAATTCGATTAATATGTAATCTAAATTACTTCTTGAATCTTAAATTGCTACTTACTATCTCAACTTCGAAATGTTACTATGAATGTGTAATCCTCATGGCGTGGAGTCTTCACATTTATGCAATTTAATGCGTATTAATAATCATTTTGAATTTTTATGTAGAAACCCAGTGACCAAACGACTAAAAGCGTCACTCTTAAGAAACTGGTTGACTGAAGCGTATGGTTGCTAGTTCGAATCTCTTATATTCCGAAGTCGGGATGGCTGCTTGAAGTTTCGTGGGTTTTTTCGTTTCAAAACGAAACGCAAATGTGGCCAGCTTCCCTTAACTCCTCTAGGAAGATATATCCTCGACACAGTTTATGGTGGGTGCGACGTGACAGCACCTTCCATGGTACCCCGGGTTAAGGCAGAGTTCCATGTTCTCTCATATTAGTACAAATTAAAGGCAAATTAGTGCATACACTCCATCAGCTTTCATTGGAAAAAATATTATGGAAAAAATTAGGGTCATTAAATTATTTTACTTATTAGTAAATTATTAGGGTTATTAAATTATTTTACTTATTAGTAAATTATTAGGGTTGTAACGTCTTGATTCACGGGTAGCTAGACTAGTTACCATTGAAAATATCCGATTCTGGACTAAATTGGTTTATTTTACAATTTGTACAAAAATGAATGTAAAGTTCATTAATATTAGTTCCTTGGAAGGTCCGAAGTTCTATCGAGGCGCTTAGGGCTGCTGGCGAGCCTCACAATTTCGCTCGGGGAAGTCTAACGCACGGCTACGGGTGAGCCTATTCTCAACACAAAATTACTCGAGTGAGTACAGAGTTCCAAGGCAGGAAATCTCAGTCTTTCTGGACAGGATCACTACTAGGATGAACAGTTACACGGATCTCTAGGAGGGTTCTCCTTTACGGCTACGGTCGAGCCTTTCTCACTAAAATACTCCGGCGAGTATAGGATCCCAAGGTGGGATAAATGCACAACGGTGAACGGATATTCACCAAGCTCCAAAAACGGTCTCTGCTGACCGCCTCTCTCCAAGCTCTCTCTCTGATCCTCTGTGATCCTCTGTCTCCGTCTCTCCTCTCGTGATCTCTCTCTCGTGATCTCTCTAAAACTCTCTATATGTTGGGTGCTTATCGACTCCTCCTTTCCGTTTCTGGTCCGCCTTTTAGTCGGTGCTGGATTGGGTGTTGAAGATTTCTCACGTTCTTGATTGGCTGTCTCACGTTGGTCTTTCCCCTCAACTTTTACGACAGACTTCGGCGGACTTGAAAGGGGACCATCAAACCCTGTCGGAAACTCATCATCATTTATCTCTGTCTTCTTGGTCTCGAAATGTCGAAGAGAGCGACAGAAAGGCGCCTGCCCTTTGTTTTGAAACCAGAACGATTTCCGACCCCTGCTGGCTGGCTGTCGTTAAGAAATCATTAAGAAGATGTTTTCGGGTGGTCGTTATGGTGTGTGGGCCTTTCCTCTCGACACCTGAGTCAACAAGACGTTTCATTTTCCCACGCTGCCGTGGTGATCGTTTCTCTAGCCGCCGTTACAGAATTCCTCCCCCCATAGAGAGATTTTGCGATGTGTTAGAGAGCAAAATCTAAAAGGAAGGGGTTAGACATACAGGAGGTCTTGACAATACTTCAGAGGCAGCTATAACTAATGGTTTTAACCTTCCAACATTTTACAAACTTATTCAATTATATAATTTACAAACACAAGCATCATTTGTATTTACATTTTACATAGATCACAATTTATACACTATTAAATATTTACAATCAAATTTTCATTTGAAGTGTCAGATGTTATTTACGATTTAAGCAATCAGCGTGCTTATTGTCTTTCCCTGCTCTGTGGACTATTGTACAGTTGAATTTTAGATTCCAGAACAAGATTGGCTGTTCATTATTGTGTAGTCCTAATTGAGCTATGATAATCCCGATCTCTTTATCAGATGCATCTGTTTGCAAGATAAATTCCCTGCTATAGTCTGGGGGATAAAGTACGGGTTTTTCGGTGATTTCTACTTTTAGCCTATGGAATTCGTGCTTATACTCCAGTATCAGCTCTATCGCTTCCTTTCTAAAAGTTCTGCGTACGATATCTTTATCGTACCAGGTTTTCCCTTCGTTTCGTATGTCTGAAACTCGTTCATAGTCCAATTCAGGACAATACTTCAACATGTTTAATTCCAATGTGCACTCTGTCACATTTTCTTCTTCCTCCGGTTCTGCCCAATTTTCGAAAAGTAAGGTTTCGGGAGTTCGAAGATTATTTCTGTGTACGAGTATAGTCGTGATTAATTTTGTGGACTCATGAGTCACCGTTCTTAATGCTAAGGGAGCTGCAGGTAGATTTTTCTCCCAATCTAATCCCGATTCCAAACACAAAACTTTCAATAATCTTTTTACGGATCTGTGCCACCTCTCTACTGGGTTACTTTGTGGGTGTCTTACAGAGCTGTGTGTAACCTTAATGCCAAATTTTTCAAAAAACGTGGTGCTCAAATTGCTCGTGAAACAAGTGCCTAAGTCACACTGTATTTCTCTGGGAAATCCCAATCTACTAAATATAATCATGAGAGACTCCACTATCGATTCTGAACTGATGTCGCGAACGGGTATCGCTTCAGGATATTTTGAGGCCATGCAGATAGCAGTTACTAAGTATCTATTATCCTTACTTGAATAAGGAAGGGGTCCTACTGTATCTACATTAATTTTCGAGAAGATCTCTTTAATCACCGGCACTAATTTTAATGGGGCTTTCTTCTTTTCCCTTGGTTTTCCCACTCTCTGGCACGGGTCACATGTACTGACGTATTCTTCAGCATCCTTAATGCAGTTCGGCCAAAAATAATATCTCAATAGTTTATCTTTGGTTTTTGTCGAGCCTAAATGTGCGGCTACTTCTTCGTGGCATAACCTTAGAATTTCATCCCTCATTCTTGCGGGAATGACTAATTGTTTCCTTTCCTCACCTCGGTGATCTGCGGTTATCCTAAACAACAAATTTTTATCCACCCTATATTCCTGAGTTCGCTTTTCTTCCATTTTTTTCCACAGCGTACTCAATTCAGAGCATTCCTTTTGTGCGTTGGAAAACTCCTCGGGGGTTACTTTCAAAATCGCAATTGTATGCTTTTCAGCAGGGGGTAGATGAATCGGAACCTCGCGCTCCTGGCTATTCGATTGAAGAGGTGGTTTTTCGCTAACGCAGTTGGGGGTTTTGAGTTTCTCCAAACTCCCTGATCTTTTGTTTCCCCTGTTTTGACTACGCGTAACGACAGCATTAACTAAATGTGGGTTTTTCTTTGCCTCCTCGAGCAATTCTTGGGTCGAGTTTCCCAGGAGATAATGGTTCAATTCTACCGTTTTATCCACTACCGCTGCTTTAGTGATTATCTTGCCGAATTTTTCACTTTCTAAACTAATTGTTGCTATCGGTAAACATCGGAAATGATTTTCCAGAGCCTGTTTCAACCAAACTGTTTCTCCGGTGTAATCATCTGGCCTTACTAAGTGGTTGGGAGCTACGTCCAAACTGGTTCCACTATCTCTCAATATCACGGTATTTATCCCATTAACTTTAGCCTCACTCAGATAAGGGCAAATGAAGGTGCGAAATTCTCCTCCATCTTTAAATGATTCACGCGTTCGTGATTCGGGTTTCTCCTTAATTCAGGGCATTGCGGTCTCAGATGATCCGTCTGTAATGTATATGTAACACTCCGGCGCTGTTCGCCGTTCAAATTCTCGCTTCCTCCACTTTTGCTCATTAGGATTTGGGTTCCTCCAATTCGAGCGTTCGCTCTTTTCTGGCTCAAATTTCCTCAATACTGCAGGTTTGCTTTCAGGTTTGGGCTTATCTGGGAAACGTTTTTCTGGGAACTTAGCTGTGAGAGGTCTTCTAACAGTGCGTCTAGCGGCTTCATATTGGTCTAATTTAAATACTAATTCTTCGGGGTCTACTATGGCTGCCCACTGATCTATGAAATGCTCCTTAATCTCAGGAGAAACTCTCCTTTTTATTTGATCCGTTAGCATTAGGTTTTTGAGGTCCTCAAAACTTTTCACTCCGACTCCATCTAGCCATCCCTCTAAGTAACTCCTTAATTCAAATATTAGATCTTTCCAGGGCGCTCCTGATCGTCTCTGATGCTGTGTAAATTTGGTTCGGAATGTTTCCGGATTTAATTTAAATCTATTTAGGAGGGTACTCTTAACATGATCGTAATCTTCTGATTTTTCAGGGGGCTCTCTCATGATAATTTCTGCAATATCCATCGGGAGTAGGTAAAGAAGGTGAGTCACCCAATCAACCTCATCTATTCCCATCTTTTTCGCCTGTCTTTCAAACAAGGTGAGAAATAGGGCCATGTCTCCTTTTTCTGGGTCAAATTTCTGCATTACGGATTTCAAGTTTTTCGTTGGTCTAGAATTATCCGTTTGTGACGAACCTAAGCTATTTGTTTCAGCAGCTTGCGTAATTCTGAGTTTTTCTAACTCGAACATTCGAATTCGCTCTTCTCGCTCTTCCGCCTCCCTAGCATTTCTCTCGGCTATCTCCCGTTCCTCTCTAGCCTGTCTCATCTCCCGTTCCTCTCTAGCTTGTCTCATCTCCCGTTCCTCTCTAGCTTGTCTCATCTCCTGTTCCTCTCTAGCTTGTCTCTCAGTTATCTCCCGTTCTTCTACTATAACCTGCAACTGAGCCTTCACCCATTCTTCGTCGTATTGTGGATGCTCCGATATCTTTGTGGTTATATCTAACACCCTATCATTAGGTCCTAGGTCGATACCTAACTCATAAGCGAGTTTCTGCAAATCTGCCTTACGTTGCCTTGCTAAAAATGCCATTTTAAAATTCTCCTGTCCCTTACACACAATTATACACACAATATACTAATATAAGTGACCAATACTTAAAACACAATGCAACACTATAAAACAATGTACCTTAAATTTCAAAACAATCTTAACTCAAATTTCACAAAATATACTAAGCGTAACTCTACACAGAATACTTCGATAACTTTTAGATTACAACAGTACTTAATTTCACTAAATGACTTTTACTCTAATTTCAAAGGAAAGCTCTTCCTGAATTGATAACACAATAATTTTCTAAATTTTTCAAATCAAGCACTTTGTTAAATGTTGCAACCACTCAATTACACATACAATATAATTTCATTAAGACAATTTTAAATTTCTAGCACATTAATTGACTACAATTTTTGCCTCTAAAGTAAAATCAAGCCTTACCTGCTGTCGTGCTTCACAGGATCTCGTCACTTTCATCTACTTCAGATCAGGTTTACTGGTCGGTCACTTTCCACACAAAACTTGGTCTTCTATTTCTTTTCGGGACTCGGCGTCTTCCGTAACTGTATTTCGGATCAGGCGTCCTTTTCTCCGGGACTGGATGTCGAACGAAGTCGCTACTTCTCCGGGACTGGATGTCGGTCGGTTCGATACTCCTTCAGAACTGGATGTCGAACGAAGTCGCTACTTCTCCGGGACTGGATGTCGGTCGGTTCGATGCTCCTTCAGAACTGGATGTCGAACGAAGTCGCTACTTCTCCGGGACTGGATGTCGGTCGGTTCGATACTCCTTCAGAACTGGATGTCGAACGAAGTCAATCGGTTCCGCTACTTCAGGACTGGGCGTCAATCGGTTCCGCTACTGCTTTACGACTGGGTGTCGATCGCTTCCGCTACTGCTTTACGACTGGGTGTCGATCGCTTCCGCTACTGCTTTACGACTGGGTGTCGATCGCTTCCGCTACTGCTTTACGACTGGGTGTCGATCGCTTCCGCTGCCACCAAAAAGTTAACTAGTCTGTAACGTCTTGATTCACGGGTAGCTAGACTAGTTACCATTGAAAATATCCGATTCTGGACTAAATTGGTTTATTTTACAATTTGTACAAAAAGTCGGAAAATGAATGTAAAGTTCATTAATATTAGTTCCTTGGAAGGTCCAAAGTTCTATCGAGGCGCTTAGGGCTGCTGGCGAGCCTCACAATTTCGCTCGGGGAAGTCTAACGCACGGCTACGGGTGAGCCTATTCTCAACACAAAATTACTCGAAAGAGTACAGAGTTCCAAGGCAGGAAATCTCAGTCTTTCTGGACAGGATCACTACTAAGATGAGCAGTTACACGGATCTCTAGGAAGCTTCTCCTTTACGGCTACGGTCGAGCCTTTCTCACTAAAATACTCCGGCGAGTATAGGATCCCAAGGTGGGATAAATGCACAACGGTGAACGGATATTCACCAAGCTCCAAAAACGGTCTCTGCTGACCGCCTCTCTCCAAGCTCTCTCTCTGATCCTCTGTGATCCTCTGTCTCCGTCTCTCCTCTCGTGATCTCTCTCTCGTGATCTCTCTAAAACTCTCTATATGTTGGGTGCTTATCGACTCCTCCTTTCCGTTTCTGGTTCGCCTTTTAGTCGGTGCTGGATTGGGTGTTGAAGATTTCTCACGTTCTTGATTGGCTGTCTCACGTTGGTCTTTCCCCTCAACTTTTACGACAGACTTCGGCGGACTTGAAAGGGGACCATCAAACCCTGTCGGAAACTCATCATCATTTATCTCTGTCTTCTTGGTCTCGAAATGTCGAAGAGAGCGACAGAAAGGCGCCTGCCCTTTGTTTTGAAACCAGAACGATTTCCGACCCCTGCTGGCTGGCTGTCGTTAAGAAATCATTAAGAAGATGTTTTCGGGTGGTCGTTATGGTGTGTGGGCTTTTCCTCTCGACACCTGAGTCAACAAGACTTTTCATTTTCCCATGCTGCCGTGGTGATCGTTTCTCTAGCCGCCGTTACAGGGTCATTAAATTATTTTACTTATTAGTAAATTATTAGGGCCATTAAATTATTAACTGTGAAGTAATATTCTGCTTCAGCGCGTACTTAAGCATTACAGGTGTTCGTACAATTTTATATCCTATGCTATTCAGTACGGAAAGAAAGCAACTAGTATATGATGGCAACTGGTAACAACATGGAGGAAAATTGTAGCTTCATTTTAGTGAGAAATATAAGGGATGAAGTCTGACTTAACCCTCCTGGTGGTTGTTAGGACGAGGTATCTCATTAGCAAAATTGACCGTATCTTGATCTCGTCATCATAAAAAATCAGCAATATCTTGATGACGAGATATCTCGTCAAGTATTAACAAATTGATCAGATCTTGATGGACGAGATATCTCTTCGAAACTACTTGGAGAGTTAACCTCGAGAGTTGCCTGTTAACATTTAGCTTGTAAAAATGAACAGGCCTTCATGTCTTGTGCCCTACCACCCATGTTTTCCAAGTTCCACTCCATCAACTCCTTCACACACTTTATAATGTATTGGTGTCTTAATTACAGCGCCCTGATGATCAGGAGTTGTGTATGTCATTGGACTGTCATTGCTTTTCAAAAGTTCCAGACTGATCTGGGAAAACGTATAAGCGGGTACACAAGATATATTACTTTTCTGATAGGACTCAAGAACTTGTTCAAGCTCCACAACCCCATCAACTCTTTCATATATCAACACAATCCAATTAGACACAATTAAACAAATCGCAATTTAAAATTATTGGTGTCTGTGGGACAATTACTGAATAATCATTTAGTTGGTGGATCAGGACTGTCAGGACTGGGCAGATCGTACCAAGATCAAAGAAATCAGCAACAATAATGTATTTTTGTATGTTCATTTAGCTTAAAAGGTGTTCACTTTTTATAGTGCACGAAAAGATATTTTTCACACGCCGAAACTCCATACAAATTATGCAAAATATTGTTATTCATCATTATTGTATTCATCATGGCCTTGAAACAAGGAATCTGCGTATACTTCATTAATTTTGTGCTCACAATGGCAAAAGCATCAGTAAAAACTAAAAAGCTTACTCAATCGGAACTAGCAGTTTCTTATAACCTATCTCTTTCCAGCACTTACACCCGAATATGTGTTCCGTAAACAAAATTATAGATTTATTGTTTGTTCTATGTATTAATATTATTTGGAGATTACTTTTAGGGTTCTGAGGATTGTTTTCCAAATAATAGCCTCCAAGGTTTCTTGACTGATTAACTTGATCTAAAAGTTCTACTTTTTGTCCTTTGAACAAAACTTTTTTTATTGATAGAAGACGTAAATGCACAAACTACTAGTTTTCCAAGAAAAGTTATTTAATAAAAAATGCGATTGCATAGTAGTATATTCAGCAGGACTAGCTACTAAAACTTACTCTGGAAATTTTTTGAACGGCCCATACCTAAAATTTACATATATATTTTAGTAAAAGTTTTAATTGTTTCTTTTGACTAAGAAATACCATTAACCCTATGCATACATCGGGCAGAATATCGTTTACTTCTTTGGTTACGGCAGCCGGACCAACGGTTTTACAGGCAACTAACTTACAGAAACCGGCCGAAACGGCCTTTACAATTCCTTCCCCCAGGAGGAGAGGGAAAATGTGTCGTCCCATTATCACCTAATCTGCCGGTTTCTATTGTCGGGTCGTGGGTATTCCTAGAAGGGACACATTCTTCCTGGGTAAACTGAAAGGGCGGCGGTGACTTTTTAAGTGTATCTCTTTTCATTTACTCAACCTCTCACAGACTAGATGCTCGAGGATAAACAATTTGCGAGGCTTCCCGTCGATAACCCTGACATCTTTGTCAACGGGGAGATAAGGCTATTCACGCGCGGGTATCTTTGTAGCACAGATAAGAGGGGATGGAAATCGCAATGGGCTTCGGCGATTCTTCAGGAGTTTGAGGTCTGAAAGAATCCGAGCCTTTCGTAACGAGGGGACTCGAAACTTTCTACCGTTTGGGCCGGTCCCCGTATCCAGAGGGTTAAACCAAGTCTTATTGTATTTGAGGTGAAACCGACTCGACAATTCGCTACATAATGAATTGTTCTCATTTCTAAACAGCATTTAAAAGCAACAACTTATGCTAATTTTAATACTAGAGATAGCGATATTTCAAGAATAAAAAAATCACATATCAAAATAACGCAAACAATAAATTATTTTAACTACAACATTGATAATACTTGACCAACGCTGTAGAAATAGTCACAACTTATTTAACTTATAATGCACAAGGTCTACCACAAAAGTATCCAATCATTGCTAATATAACGAGCACGGTTTGCGTGGCGACGGTTGACGTAACTTGGAAAGCCTGAAGAGGGGACAATGATGCGCATGCGTAAAAAGTCGTCACGAAACCAATAGGCTAATAAGTTGAGTGTACTCGACGCCTCTGAGTGAACGTATGTTCTGTGATAAAGTCGCATTCACAATGACCGAGAAAGGTAGAGTAACGAATTCGTATCGCATTTTGAATTAAATTTGAAAATTCGCTCACAGAATTTATTCAGATGATTAAGAAGGATTACTGGTATAATGCAATGATCGCAGTTCAAATAAATATGTGGTGCAGCAGCTTCAAAGACGGCCGATAATCTGTTGAAAGCTATCCACATTCCGAAAGACCTTTACCAAACAGAACACCTGTTCGTGTACGAGCTTTTATCGACAAAGATAGGCTACTGACAGTGCCAGATTTAGGTGATCTTATTCTTTTAAGGCAAGAAAAACTCCTCCTTTCCACTGATACACTTGTAGATGGAATTGTTAAGACGAGAGAAAAGTTAATAAGCTACTGTGAAAATTTCTTTATCATCATAAAGCATTAGAAGAATTTCTTGCATTGATATATTCCTTAATTTTCCATCAGCATATACAGGGTGAATTAAAACTAATAATACAAACTTCAGGAGGTGATAGAACACAACGAAACAAACACTTTTCACCATAGAATGTATGGTCGCAAGTGCAGGTACATTCTACGGTAAAACGTTTTTGTTTCGTTGTGTTCTATCATCCTCTGAAGTTTGTATTATTAGTTTAGACTCACCCTGTATAAGACAGTTCATTTTTAAGGCCCTGGGTTTTTTAAAGACGTCGCCGTAAAACTGTTGAAGATTTTCAAGTGCTTGAGATGGGAAATGTAAATTCAATTGTTCGAATTTCGTTGTATCAGCAAATAAATAAATTGAAGTTTTTCACAATCTTGAAATCTTGTGTTTATTTCCATAAGAATGTGTTTTAAAATTTCAAAATATATAGCTGCCTATAATTTTGAGAAATTGTTTCTAGTGAAAGAGCGACATATTCCCGTTTAGATTGGACTATTTCTGTGATTTTACGCGTGCTTTCAAACAGTGTTTTAAACACATCATAGTCCATTTTACGGCTCAATAGCTCACGAGGTCAATAGCTATTTTATTTGAGGTACACAATAGTTTAAATCTAGTTATTTTTCTGGAGAATTTTGAATAATATAACAGTAAGGCCCAGGATTTTGCTGAATACTACTGCCAAAAATGTAATTGAAAATCGTTCATATCATTAAAAATCCCTTTGAAAGTTGAATTGTTGTTTTGTCTGAATATTCGCTGTTTCGCATAAATTCGAATATTTCTATTAATTTATCCCAATCTTCAATCATATTCACTAATTTCGAATTGGAGGACCATCGAGTTTGTGTAATGGTTGGTATGCGTTTTGCGGAATTTGATGTAAGAGCATAAGATCGCTTCACCGAGCGATGAAAAACGAAGGAATGTCATTGAGGCTTGCAAAAAAGTTCGATACTTAGAAATTTTAGAAAAACTTTGCTGAAAAGATTGAAACGATGTGCTAGACAATGGACAAAAACGGCTTGAGGAGCTTTATCCTTGACTTTTTTTTGAAGTCCATTCAAGTGTCTAGACATTACACTGGCCCCATCGTAATATTGTCCTATTAATTTGCGTTGATAATCAAACGGATCCAAAATTTGTCCAAGATTTTGTATAACACACTGACGTTCTGTCTTCACTCACATCATGGAAACCCAAAAATCGCTCAACTAATACGCCTTCCCAATTCACAAATCTTAATATTAAGGAGCACTGGGAAGTTTGATTTATGTCAGGAGTGTCGTCCACTTGAATAGAAAAGAATTTAGCCCCGTTTATTTCATCTTTGAGACGTGATCGTTTATATAATCGGAAATATATTCAATCATTTCATTTTGAATAGTTTTGGAGTCACCAGTGAAGACGTTTTTAATCTTTTTGTAATGATTTTGAATTTCTAAAGGACTTTTTGATATCAACAATCCTAGTAATTCCTTGCAATTTCCGCGATTTATGGAGTCACTGCTTTCATCATGGCCCCGGAATGTCATTTCTTGTTTGCTCAAATACTCAAATTACTGCATCAACCACTGTTTTAGAAATAGTCTATTCAAACGAACGTTTTCATTGAAATGACTTTAAAAAGCCTAGCATTCTCCCTCAGGGCATCTGCAATCGTGTTCTGATTTAAAAAAAAATTCTTAGCATTAATTCGTACTTCAGGTGTTCAGCAGAATCATCGTGCCTATGGAGTGCTCGTGTTATGTTTAATAAGTCTGCGAATCCGTCTTTATTCCAAACAGAATGTTTATTACTAAGAAGTAAGCACTGCCAACAAAATAATCTTTTTAAGGTTATACTACTGCATAGCTATATTTATACTGAGTAAACCAACACTCTTGAAATCTAATATTGTACGACTTACCGCACTTTTTATTTTTTTGGCTATAGTCGTCAATAAATTCGTTGGACGTATTTGACGTAATACATCCCTTTTGTCTTCGTCTTTCCACCGGCTAAACGGAGTTTCCAGTAAATTACACACAATATCATTAATTGGATTCATTCCGCTGAAAAATCTAAAACAAAATGGTCAACAAAATCATTGCTCTATTTCATGTAGTAATGATATTCGGCAGTTTCGGCGCGATTGGCTAGAATGTTTGGCGCTAAAGCTTCCCCTATTAGTTTTTTGTGGTGGCTGCACGCAACGAGAAACGAAGGACATCTATTTTTAGATTTCAACCGGCAACCCTATAGAGGAAGATGAATCGCGTTTCTAGCTTTTGCCTTCCTTCGGAGCCGACATTATGTATGCGTTTTGGCTGCTAATGATGATGTTGTCATAGCAACCATTCGGCTTACGGAATATGCGCAGCTATTTTTCAGCAAAAACTTCTTTGCTAATCTTTCGCTGTCTACAGTCATAAGCACTGTAAGTTATTTTCCGTGAATTGAATAAAGCGCTGTGCGAAATTAAATTCGTTCATATTTGTAAATAGTCTAGAAATGTATAAATCGTAAAAGAAAAAAAAGAGAAATTTTACGTAGAAATATTGAAAATGTATATATATATATGAAATACTGAAAAAAAAAGACTAATTTGTAAATGCAATTTGAAAAATGAATTTGATGAAAAATGTTGAGGAAGTGGCACTTCCTTTCCTTCCCCTGAAAAGCCGCTACTGCCACAATGGCATAAATGAAGTAATTCAGAGTTGTTTCTACGTGTATGCTCCTCGATCACTTGTAATTTCTAATCCCAGGTACAACACGCAGATATGTCCTCCAACTAAGGAGTTGAATGTTTTTAGTCGCTCGATGTCCTCACCATACTCCTCTACAAGTGTTTACAATGAATCGGAATTTGTCAGACCTTAGATCTCTTCTAATCTCAAATACTTCCACTCTAATTTTCTGTTTAGCTTGCAAAAAAGTCCTACCCAAATGCATAAAGGAAGCAATTCAGAGATGGTTTCTACTCGCTTTTCTCCTCAATTACTCGTTGTAATTACGAATCCCATTTGTATCACGCAAAATCGTCTTCAGACTTCAGAGTAACAACCCATTCTCCATAGAAAAATTTCAGCTATATGAACGAAGATTCGTTCATATTCATGTGATTGCATCTCAACTTACCAGAGCAGAACTGTATTATAAAACTACTTTGCATACTGTTGATTTCGCATCACACGGATCTACAATTGTTTGTAATGAATCGGAATGTGATCAGACCTTTAGGGCTCTTCTAATCTCAAATTATTCCCCTCTAAGTTTTGTTTAGCTTGCAAAAAATCCCGACCCTCCCCAATTCCATAAAGCAAGTAATTCAGAGATTGTTTCTACTCGCTTTGCTTCTCAAAATCGCTCGTCATAATCACTAATCCCATGTACATAACGCAATGCAGCACACAAGTCTCTTACTGCAGTGTACCACCCGGCTGGTTCCCCCATATAAAAATGTCAATTAAACGAACGAAGATTCGTTCCTTCGTATTGTTGATCACTCGGTGTCCTGGTCTCATCTACAAATGTTTGTAATGAATCGAAATGTGATTAGACTTTAGGACTCTTCTAATCACAAGTTATTCCACTCTAATTTTTTGTTTAGCTCGCAAAAAAATCCCGACCCTCCCCAGTTGCATAAAGCAAGTAATTCAGAGATTGTTTCTACTCGCTTTGCTCCTCAATCGCTCGTCGTAATTACTAATCCCAGGTACAGCACGCAGATCCGTCCTACTGCGGAATACCACACGGCCCGTTCCCCCCATTAAGTCTATTGTTCTTTTGCACCCAATCGTCTGAAAGCAATTATTTTTTGTCCTGTACAGTTAGCACGGCCGTAATTGAGGACCCCTCGATTGCTTTTTCGGGCTCAGTGGAGTTAGAGAAGTAATTATCTGCAGCAGACGAACCGAGGGATGGGGAAGGGTTCCATCCTGGATATCGGTACGCTTCGCAACACAGGCTGATGGGACGCAGACGATGGGGTGGGGGTGGATTCGAACGTGGTGAGTATTTCTAAAAAGCTCCACATAACAATAGATGTGTTTTGAATTCCGCGATCGCACTGTCTGGAAGGTAAAGTGCTAGGAAAACGTAAAAACTTATTGGGTATGAAGAAATAAAGGTATATTAGAGCCCATTAATTGTATAAAGCTATTGTTTGGCCAAAATACGTTAGTGGTAGTGATAATTTAACACATTCTCATAAAGAACAATTGACAGATGTGATAGTGTTTGTTATAAATCAATAGTGCCATGCTAGTCATGAGGGCCATATCTCAAACAAAAAACACAAACTTTGGGTCACCGAATTGTATTGGATTGCAGTTTGGAGTTTTAAGGCGCAAGGTCCAAACACGGACAAGATAAAATAATAAAAGCGCAAGATAAAACAATAAAAATTATGTAAATATAAAAGTTTTAGAAAGGAAGGTGGGAAAAATCAAGCGCAAGAATTGTTACTCGAATAAAAGTTGGTCAAAAAAATGGAAAAACTATTAAAAATTAATGTATAGAAGTGATGATTTAAAACATGTTGACTATATAGCAACATGAAAAGTCACCGAATTGAAAATAGTTTTGTATAATACAGCACTCCGCAAGAGCAGAGATTTTCAATTATGCAGAGGCATACAAAAGCAAACTACTAAAATTCTGCGGCATACCAAAAGATATACGTATATATATATATATATATATATAATTTTTTGCCGATCTGGCAAAAAAATACGTTTAATTTTGATCGATTTACAAACCAGAAACAATAGTTACCCTTGCTCTGAAGATGATTTAAAAAAATCTTTTCAAAACAATTGTTTTACGATACTTCAATAAACGAATAATATTCAAAATTATTTTTATGGGTATTACTTGGAACTATCATGAACATTTTTATGAAAAGTTCAAAACTAAACCGTTGAAATATAATAAACTCAGTGTAAAAGATTTCGCATTCGTAAGGCCCACCAGGGTGTCTCGGCAAAGAATTTGAAAGTCACTGCCCTAGACGAATTACAAGTAGAAGACGGCAGGACGCAACGCTCATTGTCGAAAAATATCGGGTTTAAAAATATATTTCCCAGAAATATTTGCCATATTTATACGAATTTCGAGTAGGCGGCGTAGCTTGGTAAACTAATAGTTCGGAATTTGTGTTAAGTTTATTTGGTTCACCTAACTTAAAATGAATTATATACACAGTGCGTCAAATAAGTTTTAAGACTCGTCCCAGAGCGCTCGTTGTAATGGCGCTGTGAATGTAAATGCGCATGCGTCATAACGTCCATCATCTACTGGCACATTGCCAACAAGTTGTGCGCATTTCGTTAAATAGCTGAGAGAAGGCGAGCGTTCATTGCAGAAGTGAATTTTTTTCATGTTGATTTTTTTAAGATGGAGCAAAGAGCTGTAATTAAATTTAACGCAAAACTTGGTAAAAGTGCTTCGGAAACATACCAACCCATGAAACAAGTTTACGGTGACTGTTGTTTAAGTAGATCAAATGTTTTTGTGTGGCACAAACGTTTTTTGGACGGAAGAGATACGGTAGAAGATGATCAGCGTAGTGGAAGACCAATTTCATCTAGGACACCTGAAATTATTGAAAAAGTACGAAATTTCATAACAAACGATCGCTGTGCGTCACTGAGAATGATGGAAGACTCTTTAAACATCGACAAAGAAACAATTCGAACCATCCTGCATGAAGATTTGGGCAAAACAAAAGTGTGTGCTAAATTTGTTCCACACACTTTAATCCCTGAACAAAAAGCAATGAGAAGTGCACATTGCAGACATCATTTCAGCCGCTGAAAACGATCCAAACTTCTTGAAGTCCACCGTATTCACCTGATTTAGCACCCTGTGACTACTCCTTATTCCCAAAACTTAAAATGAAGTTAAAAGGGTGTTATTTTGAGGGTATTTCGACCATACAAGAAGCTTCGACGCGTGCTTTGCAGGCCATTCCACAAAGTGATTTACAACAGGCGTTCGATTCATTAATAAATCGCTGTAAAAAGTGCATTAAAGCCGGAGGGTCCTATTTTGAATAAAAAACCAAAACAGGTATTAATTTCTTGTTTCCATTTCTTTTTACAGACCCAGTCTTAAAACTTATTTGACGCACTGTGTATATTAGAGCTTCAACGGAAAATTCATATAAAATCGTGGGACAGCGGTAGCACTATTAGAAGAGTAGCTGGTTATCAGTCAGAGGGTTGCGAGTTCGGAACTCGATCCAGCCAAGGACTGTCGTGTTTGTGGGGGGTGGTGCACTTTAAATCTATCGTGGCCTCAAATGCGCTCTCGTAGAAGTTTGGAGAGTGGGGTGCCAGCTCAGGTACGATCTCTTCATCTGACCGTAGTTCCAAATGACGAGGTGTTATCGGATGCGACGTTAATTCAACTACATCATACACCATCGTGAACAAATAATGGAGAAAATAGTGTCTTTAAAAGGGAATTTCGGAAGACAAAAGTGAACTGTTGCGTAAATGAACTATTTCTTCCTCTATTAAACATTTCCAGTGAAGATGCAATCATAAAAAATTATGGAAAATTAAATAAAAGTGGGAATCAAACCCAAGGCGGCAGACGAACCAAGCTACGACGCCAGCTCAATACGTATAAGCAAGTGAATTTTTAAAATCAATATATTTCTTGAAATAAGGGAGTATTGCATTCAGCCCCTTTGCACTTGTACCCATCTAGTGGTGTACTGTACTACATTTTTTTCAATTTGGTGACCTTAAGTTCGAGTCCTCCCCTTCTAAGTTTAGTGTTAACCGTATTAAAATGTCCGGCATACACGTAGATGATGCTCCATTGTGTTCAAAAAACAGTTCTAACATATTCAACCAACATTTTATTGATCTATACTATATGTGTTGTTATGTGTTATGTATTTAACACACATGTGACAATCGCCCCTACTCCAACCCATCGACCTTCAAGTAAACGGAGCATGCGCACGCAGCTTCATTCTATTTCTCCCGGTCGCTCGATTCGAAGCTCTGTCATGTGGTTGTGAGAAAAAGCATGAATCCTAATGATATAAAGCATAATCCATGAATCCTATTGATTGCTTAAAGTGATCATTCAGATTGATTAAAAACACTAGTCTGCGCTTTGACGGCCAAGTAGATTTTCTAATGCCACGTTACCTCCCCTTCTGAGATCTTACGACAGCGACTCCGCCCACGTGTTCTGTCTATTTCATTAGATGGTCGATACTCTGAAAAGACCAACTTGGATTTACGGCTTTTTGAATACCACTGCAGTACAAAGCTCCATAGTATAATTATATCTCATTAGTTATAACTAACAACAGCATACTCCCAGTACCTAGTGTCTACTGGAATTAACTCACTCGTCTAACCCCTCTTTCAGAGATTAATACTCCAAATTAGACATAAAGAATTCGATTAAGTTAGCAAGATTTGCGAGGCCCGAAGAACCATTTGTGTTCTAACTGGGTTAACTGTTTCCAAAAAACGGTAAGAAGAAATTAATGCTTAAATGGTTCACAGTTTGTGTGCTTTGCAGGTACCACATGGCTAAGAGTAATTTTAAGATTATTCAGTAGACAATTTTATTACAAACATAAGATGAGTACCTCTGTTATGATGTTAATTCTTCATAATGAGGCAGTACTTGTACCTTCGCTTTTAAAAAATAAATAACAGGTAACAGATTTATATATATTATATTTTATTATATGATATATTCTTACTATATGAAATATTCTTACAAATTATGACATGTTTGTATGTAAACATTTGGTATGACAAATGCAATCGGATTATTTGAGGTTATTTAAGATTCTTTGCAGTGTCGGTTTGGTACTCGACCATACTAAACTTAGTCGTTTCTTTGGAAGTAGATGAATTGACAGCAAGTTATTAACAAAAAATAGACAAAGAATTAATCCTTTACTGCGGACATACTAAACCATTAAAGCGAAATACCAAGAAAGACAAAAGAAATCAAATTTATAACTATAAAACACATGGTGCAATGACAAAATGATCAGAATAAATTTGAATAGACGGTGAACATATAATCAGTATTTTGTGATTTCACTGTATTTCAATAGCAGTTGCTTCACCGTCTAACATTGAGAGGATGAAAAGTCGAATGGATATGTTCTTCCTCTTCCCACGGACGCCATATTCTCATCATTGTGGCCGCTTCCACGGAATACGAACAAAAATGTCTCAATAGGAAAATCTGCCTCCACGATATGCTTAAGGATGAAGAGTTCTAGACAGCATTCTTGATACTTTAGAGAGCAAACATTGCAAGAAAGCACAATTCATGTGTTTACAGTATCGACCTTCTGATGAAATAGATGAAACATGTGGGCGGTATAGCTGTCGTACCATAGACGTGAATTATAAGTTGACTGAGAATTGCCATTGAGAGGAGCTTCAAAAAGTGACCAATGTGTCAATTAGAAGTCACATGACTGCTGTGCGAGGGATTGACTTGGTTGGCCGATTTGGCATCTCGTCGCCTCGTTTGGCGATCCAACATCTTACGACAGGATAATTGTGTGAATGAGCGGCGACAAAAGTGATTGTTAACAAAAGCGGCTATTGAGTGGCGACAAAAGTGATGAAATCGAGTCTACTACTATGTCGCACGGACCAATCAGATAATGAATCGATGTACGGGCGTCTTCTCACGACACGCATACCAATCACATGATGAATGTTCGTTTCCATCAGGCAGACTAAAGTTATCTAATAGTCGTTAATACTAATTTTGGTCACATAATCCTGAGCACATAAAAAGACTACCATTACTCACTTTACTTTCATTTTTCATCCATGAAAAATACCCTGAAGGTGCGTACACACGATCCGCGTTTCATTAGGTTGATCATTTACACAACTCTGTACTTTACTTTTCTATTTCAAGCAACAGCAACCATAGCATGTACTTTGTATTTACGGTATGCTTTTTTTCATTAACCTGCATCGCAAAGGAATCTGGATTTCATTTCGGAGGGACCCAAAGTCCGAGGGATAATTTTATGCAGATATGACAGACGCTAATAAGGTTTTCACACAAACCTTATTAAATTTTTGAAAATTTCTCTGAAATTAACTGCCTTATATTTAGTTACCAGACTAAATTTTAAGTAATAGATTTCTGTAAGTATAAAAAATGGCTCGCTTAGTTTGACCCAAATACAAAAAATAAACAAAGCTAAGCAAATATTCTCGAAGTTCAAGTTTTATTTTTCTGTCTTTTTTTAATGTTGTTACGATAATGTGTAGACACGCGTGTACGAGATGGTAATGTTATGGGGTTGATATATGGATTTTAATATTTAATTTAATAGCTGTTATATCAATTAAAGAATATCACAAAAAATCATAAGACCACCTATATAATTTGTATCAATATAGTATAAACTGTATTTAATTTCCATCGATATATAAACCCTATTTTATTTGTTTAAATATATAAGCCATGTTTAATTTGTATCTATATATAAGCCCTATTTAACCCTCCGACTGGTTTCAATAAGATATCCCGTCCATCAATATCTGACCAATTTATCTAATGACGAGATATCTCGTCATCAATATATTGCCGATTCTATTAAGATGATGAGATCTGGTCAGTTTTTTTAATGACGAGATATCTCGTCCATCAAGATCTGCTCAGTTTTGCTAATGACGAGATGCCTCGTAGAGATAACCACCATGAATGTTAATTTGTAAAAGTATAAACTATGTAATTTGTTTCAATATGTAAGCCGTATTTGATTTGTTTCAATATCTAAACCCTATTTAATTTGTATCAGTATATAAACAATATATTTAATTTTTTCAATATATAAATAATATATTTAATTTTTTCAATATATAAACAATATATTTAATTTGTATGAATACCCATAAGAATAAAAAACCAAAACACCTTTGGGGGTGATTTGGAACCATAAAGTCCTCCCCTTTTCTCTGTCTCTCTCTCTCTGGCCTCACCTTTGAGTTACACACTTTTTGTCATTTTTCTCTTCTCTCACATGCTATGCACATCCTAAAAAATTCAGGCCATTCGGATGTGTTCTTGGTGTTGCAACTTTAATGGCCAGCAGTGTAGTTGCCCATCCAGTTCTGAAAGCGCATTTCTTACCTCCAAATGGACGTTTTGTCGGTCACACAAATGAGATTTTCGATTCATGATGAAAGCTTCACGCTCTAATAACTAAAACTGATAGAAAATCTAGTGATGATCAATATGAATCGTAAAAGAAGAATTTGGGAAAATGCTAACAATGAATTACCTCACCTTTGTATGGATTTCGTCCATTTATTTAAATATATGGGTCCACTAGATCACATTTTATTATGTAAATCATAGAATAATCAACTCTAGTTTAAAGAGTGCTTCCTTTGTTTCGCTTGAAAATAATTTCTTGAAAAGTAAATATAATTAACCGGTATTTTATGAAGTATCGTTAATCGGTTCTTGTTTTGGATCTTGCTCCCTTAATGCTCTGAACGTGACAAGATTTCTGAGTAGCGTACTGTCCATCTATCAGACCAGATCTCGACACAATGTCTAGGTACTGGAGGCCACTATAGAAATAGATCCGTATATTTTGAGTTAAGGTGAATCATGAGGTTTGGCAATGATAGTTTGGCGACATTTACAATCGAGTATCCTCTTATTTTAAAAACACCTGAAGAGTGAACTGTCCCTAAGTGCGACAAGCTCAAATGCTTCAAGAATCCCTATAAAAATGGGCAGTCTCGTTTCTATGGCAACAAATAGACTTTATGGCTGCAGTAGTTCTCCTGTTAGACAAACAGTACTGTTTTCCCCACGACACACATACTGTGACTAAGCCACATCTACTAAGTGAAAGTAGTCTTGAGAAGATTGCATTGGACAAGAATGTCAAAACTGATTAAAAGTCATGCAAGAAAGACAGCAGACTGTATGTATGCGAACGAACCCTCAGAGGGTTAAACTCTACAAACCAACAGGCGTCTTTCTAGTGCTGTTCAAATTAGTTTAAAATCTAAAGTTATCTAATTGCCGTTTAATCTCATTGCTGAACTACATGAAAAAAAGACAATGTTAAATCTGTAATTAATTATCTCTGAGTCACATACATTTTTACATTAAATCTCAAATTCAAATAATTAATTTCACAAATGTGACGTATTTATTTTGTCTAGACTCATAAATTGTAATAAACCGAGCATATATGCTAAAAACATTAAATATAAAAATTTAAGAATATTATTGTATCATTAATTTGATAGAAGTCTTAAAGAACTCGAGTAAAATTATATTATTTATTACTTAAAAATTCCAGACATTCATGAAAAAAATAATTTTCCCATTAAAACTTAAATCATAAATTATTGTCCGTAGAAGAGAAAATGGTATAAAATCTGGAAAATAAGTCCTACCTTTTTTTTTCGTTCAATCCTAAAATTCCTTCTTTTTATAAGACGGGCAACACTACTAAGTAATGTTCATGCAATTATCTTCATTAAACAGCCGTTTAGTTTTTTATTTAATGTGATTTCACAGTTAGTGGCTGAAAAAAGAATTCCATCAACCGAAGCGAGAGCCTTATATCAAATCAGTAAGAATCAGCGGTAAAAAATTAGTTTCAAATCCTGCTGTTCAATTATTTTTTACTTGCCCAAAAATACAATAAATTGTGTCTCCTTCAACTCAAATTAACCCTTCTACAGTAATGAGTTTTGCATTCAGAGCTAAAGTAAATTAATGGCGGCGGTTAACTGTCATTTTTTCTCTTTTTGCGCTCATTCTTTTTCCATTTCCACCCTTGCGTTTCGGGGTTGCTACCCCGAAACCATTAATTTACCCTCATTTACAAAAGACAAAGCAAAAAGGAGGGAAAGATTTACAACGCGAAAAATAAATAAATTGGATCCATTAGGAAAAAAATCACTCTGACATACACAATCAGCATTATTTGCAACTGTAAACATCTCAACTTCACTTAGTCCTCCATCGATCAGGGGAAAGTAGAAGTAGCAGTGTTTTTTCAGCCTCCGTTTTGTTTGAAACTGGGCAGGCCGAAAATCCTAGTACATTAGGTGCGGGTTTTCGTTTTCTTTTTTGAAACTTTTCTAAGCGTTTTTCTTTCATAAAATTATTTTTTAAAGATACGAGTTCGTCCTGGAAAAAATCATTAGCGTTAACGATTTTCGGCGTGAAATGTTATGATTCCAGCGAGCAATCATTCTTTTTGAAATGATTATGGTTACCGATGCCTTGGGAGTGGATTTGAGGGGGCCGGGTAATGGTTACGGGTACGACATCGGGGCATGACATAAAAGTAAAAGACGCGTCCCAAGGTGTGATAAGGAACTATTTAGGAGCCGTTCTCCGTAGTTTGCCTTTATGCTTGGGTAATAATCATTTGTACGAGATGGGTGTTTAGGAATCCTTACAAAAAATGCCTGCTGTCTTCAAAGTGCGTTACTTTTGAATGCACTTAAAAGTTTTTCTTCGGTTTCTTAGACCATAAGCATGTTTCCTCGGGTATTTGTGTGAAACTTTTGCTAAGAATAAAACAATTTTTGTGAAGGAGGATAGGTATTTTATTTAACGTCGCACTGGAGCAACACAACGGGTTATTGTCGAGGGTCCGGGATCAAACCCGAAGGGAAAGACCCGAGGAGAATACCACGTAATTTTGAACCACAGTCAGACGACGAGGTCACACCTGAGCTGGCACCACACTCTCCAAACTTCCGCATCAAGCGAACGTGAGGACATTTGAGGGCATGACAGATTTAACGTGCACCAGCCCTCCCTTGTACACGATGGTTCTTTGGTTGGATTCGAACTCGCAACCCTCCGGTTGCTAGTCCGCTGATACCGCGGTCCTCTTGTGAAGGTGGGAGTGATCTGTGAAAACAAAACTAGCACGGACATCTCGTTCTACAAATGAAATACTAGTGAAATTGTTTACTAGATTGATTTTACAGCTCATCACAGTGCTTTACGAGTCAAAACAAACGCAATATTAAGTATTGACTTCATCTATCATTTAACCTCTCCAGTTCCTCAAATCTAATAGGAGTCCTATTTAGAGGCTTTTAGTTGGGTTATAGTGTCATTGAACGCTTGTCACTTTTCGTTACTGTCAAAAATATGTAGCTAATGTCTTAATGCAGGGGTGTCAAACTTAATTAAAACACGGGCCATTTAATGCAACTGGTAAGATTCACGCGGGTCACATCACATTTACAAATTTTCTTAAAATTATATTTTGAAGTGAGGATTCAGGAATATGGATAGGATAATTAAAACACATTATGTAATTAAGTGAATTTAGGGTAATAATTTATAATATTGCTATATAGTTGCTTTTATTTAAACGTTTATTTAATTTAATGTATTTATAAAACTAAAATTAATTTTTTTACCGGAAACTTGCCAGCGCTACTAGTTAGCGCTACTAGCTCCTACTAGTTTTCCAATATCTGGATTCAAAGACCGAGAACAGACAATCTTCATTATGGCAGATAGATGTTTATCAGTTAATCTTGATCTGTAGGACGTTTTATTTAATTTCATGGACGAAAATAGTTGCTCACATCAAGTACGTACTCCCAAAATAGCATAAAATTTGTGCAGCAAACTTTTTAATTTCCGGGTATTTTTCACCTAAATAAGAATATATTTTGGGAATTCCTACTTCTCGATATTTGTCTTTTAAAACCGAATCATTCTGGAAATCAATTAATTCCAGTTGTATCGAAGTGGGAGCATTTTCAACTTCAAAGGAAAAAGGCCTAATAAAAAGATAAAATTTTTTGGTAACTCTGAAATCATTAAAACGTTTATCGAATTGTTTTTGATTTCTTCAAATTTGCCACAATATTGTGAAAAGGAGCAACATTTGAACTAGAGCATCGTGGGCAACAAAAAATTACCTCGGGGGCCTCCAGTTTGACACCCCTGTCTTAATGGGATAACAGATTTATCTGTAATGTAATCCTATGAATATAGTGGGAAAAGCTAGCCCAAACATCTCGTTCTTCAGCAAAACAGTGTTTTAGATTATTCTTACCCCACAGCAGAGTGAGTTATGAATCAAAACAAATACAATATTAAGTAATAACTTCACCAATCATTTAAACTCTCCATTCTCTCCAGTCTAATGGGGTGTTAAGGGGGAAATTTTCAGTATTTGGGGTAGTGAAATAGCTATCTGTCTTCTTTACGAACTGGGCACAATGACTGGAGGACTTCCCTAAAATTCTTGACAAGATAGTTGCAACATAGTAGGTGTTTAAAGGATATTTATCATTTAAGACTGCTCTGGCTGCATTGGGCTGCTCGTCGACTGATGGTCAAGAGAGGGATAACGGAAAAAAAGAAATTTAGTTAGGCTAAAGTGCCTTTAGAAGCTTGTCACTTTTTGTTACTGTCATAAACGTGCAGCTAATGACTTAATGGGATAGACATTGATATATGAGTTAATGCCATGGGCACACACATTGTGGGAATGCCTGAAGAAATATTAGAACGAACACCTCCTTCTTCAGTAAAACAATGTGATTAATTCAATCGTATATTCTCAGGGATAAAGAACCACTGATTTCTTGATACATCACAAAAAACTGTCAGATATTGAACTATCGGTTACAAAAGCAGATAAACCGTCTGAGTTTCATACATGGATTTTTCCACGGTGCATATTATTTCTCCTACGTGTCTTATAACCAGTTTTATACTTCTAGACCAATAGAATCTTTCCTGGAATTCTTTCAACCAATATTTGTGGATTTTTATTCATTAAGTGTTTTATAAGGTAAAGGCAATAGACTCTTTTTAAAATCTCATAATCCACAAGGGTTAAGTCTAGCTCGTGATTTTTTCTATGCAGCATCATGGTAAATTTTCTGAAATAAATAAGATTTTTTTAAATTTTTAATATCATACAGTGGTGTCCTGGTTGTCTTTAACCTTTCGATTCGATACCCCAGTAACTTTTATCCGTGAGTGGCTACTCTTTTCATTTGTCCCTAACTTTTAATTTAGCTACTTGTTGCTCTTGTTTATATATAAAATCTTGCTTGAGGATTCTGCCTCTGAATTTATTGTTCGATACCTTAAGCAATAGCAATAGTAGCGAATCGGGGGAAAATTATTAGTGGTAACATACTTGTTTATGGGTATGGACCTTCCCTCTCACGTCTCTAGTTCCTTTCTAGAAGTGGATTCGACAAGGGACTTTTCAAGGTCGTCTGCCTTCTTACGTCACAACTGCACTACGAAACTTTTATTTACACAGCTGTTGACTATACCAATATCCGCAACTTGTGCAACGCTGCATCAGTTTATTTCTTGCATAAAAATGATTGAATTCACATATTGGCATTGCAAAACTGCTTGAAGTCAACTCTTTACATCTGCATCTGGATATTGAGTGAATGTATTTCATTTTCCCCAATTGTTGCGACTTTACAACTATAAATCGGACAATAGGCGGAACGGGTCAAACAAACCAAAGCGATTGGCTGAGGTATGAGTGGACTCGATGGTATTGGTCCTAGCATTAAGGGTGGGTCTAAGCATTAAGGGCACCCTAGGGGTTGAGGAGATTCTGGGGTCAGGAGATTATTTAGAATTCCGGTGGTTGCGAGAGAGCCCATTCTTCTGGTGCTTTTTAGAAATAGAGGACCGCCTAGGTTTTGGGTTGGCAAACAAAGCCGATCAATACTACGGTCCTGTAACGACCACGAAATTTATAATTGAATCTTCCGTAGTTAATACAATACTTTAAACACTTGTCAGTGGAAGTAAATACGCAAAATCCCCGAAGTAACGCCTCCTTATGTAATTACTACTTCAGAACTGAATGCAAGTACCCATGCAATGCAGATGCGTAGATTTATAATGAACGTTAATTAATTGTTTGAACGCACCTATTCTAGAGTTGTAGTATATATAAATATATAAAATGGGATCTCTTTTCATTGGGTTATTTTGTTCACCACTTTTAACCCTCCTGGTGGTTTCTAT
The DNA here is from genome assembly GCA_933210815.1 of Meta bourneti. Taxonomy (NCBI): domain Eukaryota; kingdom Metazoa; phylum Arthropoda; class Arachnida; order Araneae; family Tetragnathidae; genus Meta; species Meta bourneti. Next base: position 6,211,221 of record OW119922.1, read on the forward strand.
TCCCGTCGAAAACTGCCTTGTACTGGTGCAAAAACCTCTTTCAAACTGTCACCAGTTCCTGCCAAGGGACAATTTGTTTTTCCTACTTGGATCTGCATTCCCCTTGGAGTAATAGGGCAGATTTGCCTCGACGAGATATCTCGTCCTTAGCAAAATTGACTAAATCTTCGACGAGATATGGGTTAAACAACTCAACGCAATTCACAACCTTGCTAATAATAATCTGAAAGGCTTAAGTGAAATTTGGCAAAATAATTTGAAAAAAAAATAAAATTCCTCGGTTTCTTTTTACCAATTAGACAGGAAGATGATCGTCGTAATAACTATAAATATTTGGGGAAACAGCGATATCAGTTAAAATTCTTAAAAATATTTCGTGACATTGTCACTGCATTATTTTCAAAGCATCTTCACACTTCAGGTTACATATATCATGTGCCTTAATCATGATGTCATTATCCAAAAAGATTCATTTCCCCTTATCAGAATTCAGTGATCGTCCTCATTTTTCTTCTCCGTTAAACAGTGACTAGAATCTGATACAAACATCAACGATATCTTCTCTTCTAATTTGTCAAGGCTAGTAATTAACTGTCACTGTAGTTTCGTCGTCGCTTTTCACAAATTATGATAAAGTTGCATACACTTATCGTATTCTTATGTAACAAACTAGAAACACTGCTATAATTAAAAGATACCCATAACATATCTCCAATATTTGGGTTGACATCTTTTATTCGGGACAGCCCGTTTCGATTGGCAAATTGCGGAAGCTTCACTTTCACTACATTGTCTTCGCCTTCCAACAAACATAATAAACATCGATAATATGTAACGGATTACAAAAATTAGAAATTAAATATCCAATCATCTCCAACCAGTAATTAGAGTTGTCATTTTTTTATTCTGGATCGTCTCTTTTAATTGGTAAACAACATTCTAATCATCTGATGATTACCAATGAATTTATTGCAATTACTTTTCAACATACAACGTGTAGTAGGGCCGCTGTAGCCAAGTTGGAAGAGTAACGGATTAGCAATTGGAGGGTTGCGAGTTCGAATCCAACCCAAGACCGTCGTGTACAAAGGGGGTTGGTGCACATTAAATCTGTCGTGGCCTCAAATGTCCTCACGTTGGCGTGGTGTGGATGTTTGGAGAGTGGAGTGCCAGCTCAGGTGCGACCACGTCATCTGACCGTGGTTCAAAATTACTTGGTACTGTCCTTGGATCTTTCCTTTGGGTTTGATTGCGGACCGTCGCCAATAGGCTGTTGTGTTGCTCCAGTGCGACGTTAAATAAAAATGCCTACCTACCAAATTGTAGTTTAATATTTTTAGCTTAAACTTTTAAGCAATAGTATTTTGACAATATGGTCAAATGCTCGTAGTTGTAGTCAGTTTGTTGAAAACGTTATTGTTTTAGTCGAATTGCGTGGAAATATTCAATAAGATATTTTATTCAAACGTATCAAGTAAATATAATCCCTAAACAAAACTTCGTGTTATCCATTGTTCCGTCTTCCGTAACCAATCAGATAACATGTCCCTCTTTTTCAGGAATTTTTCCTCACGCCGGGACCTGCTAACCAATCAAATTATCTCCATACTCAGACAAATTTTCCCCACACCAAAAGCACAGATTTCCTCTCACCTCATTCTCAATTCTAGTGTGAAAGTGAAGGGAAGCCAACGATTGGTTGGTAGTTGAATTAACGTCGCAACACGACGGGCTATTGGTGATTGTGTTGGATCAATTCTGAATAGAAAGAACCGAGGACAGCACCTCGTAATTTTAAATCACAATGACGAGATGAACATCGGAGTTGGCACCCCATTCTCCAAACTTCCATACCACGCCAAAGTGAGAACATTTGAGGCAGTGACGGATTTAATGTGCACCAGCCTTCGCGCAAATGACGGTCTTTGTTTGGATCGAATTTCGAACTCGCAACTCTCGGTTTCCAATTCGCTACTCTACCAACCTGTATACCGCAGCCCTTGGGGGTCAGCGAAATTAAAGTGATTGGATGAAATTAATAAATCTTAACAAATATCCTTTCGTTAGACAAATAATAGCAAGAATCATACTATCTTTTCTCATACACACACCCGACACACCTGATTTATTTAAATCCCGACATATAAAGGATATTGCATTCTGTATTAATATATATATATATATTGCATTCTGCATTTCATTGTATATATCGCATATTCATTGTATAAATATATATATTGCATTCTGCATTTCATATATATATTTCATATTGCATTTCATTGTTTTAATATATATATTGCATTCTGCTATCCTATGCCAAAAGGCATAGGATAGCAAAATGCAAATTCTTTGCCGATTTTTTTTCAGTTGTGACGTAAAATCTCAGGGTCAGATTGAACAACCGCCAATGGTATCATGGCAAACCAACTAGGATTATTGGCGTTTAAACAAGGCAATGTATGGTGAGCCAGACGTAAGGGACATTCAATTTCCGAAGTTGTGTGAGCATTCAACGTTCCACGATTCATGGTGTCAAGTGCGCACCGGTAATGCCTCAATTACCACTCACTGAAAACAGCGCAGTTGCCGACCACCGGTGCTGAATGACAGTAACCAGCAGCGTCTGACCAGAATTGCCTATACTAACAAACAAGTCACACTGTCCGATATAACGTTTATATTCACTACAGGATCCATCAGGACAGAGTAGCGTAATTTAGCGTTCATGGCGTAGGGAAGTAGAGGTTAGGTAGGGTGAAATCGCACTATTAGTGAAGGTCCGGAGTAGTATACGGGTGCCTATAGGCGGCGGAAGTGACGTCATACCACGTGACCGGAAGTGGGCGGGGCCAAGTGACGTCATACCACGTGACCGGAAGTGGGCGTGTCTGAATGACGTGACGTATTGTTTGTTTACATTTTGGACTTGGAATTTTTTTTTGTCTTCGTGCAGGCGTTGAGTTGTTTCAAGATGGCGTCGTTTCGTTGCCATGGTGATGAATCACTCGCGTAGTGCCATCTGGTGGAGATATTCGAAACCCTATTATTTTTAATTAAAAAGCAATTTCGTGGATTCGAACCGAGGACCATAGGATCCGAAGTCAAGTGCGCTATCCGTTAGGCTGTAAGAGAGTTAACTATGGGCGGTGAATTAATGTAGTGTTGGATTTTTTTTTCTCTTTTGGACTTTCTTAGTATTAGGAATGGGTTATTTTTAGAAAATGGTTTGAATAATTGCATAGGGGTTTTAATAAATGCTTTTTCAAAATGACTTATGGCGCCATCTGGTGATTTTAAAAGTAATTAATCTAAGGAACGAATTGATTTCTTAATGTTTTTACTTTATTCATGACCGGTGACGTCAGTGTGTTTACGTTTGGGACTTGGATTTTTTTTCCTTCTGAGATTTCGATGTGACGTCACGATTATGTCCATCGAGCAAGTCTGAACTTGAAAAAGTCTACTCACAATTCTTTATGTTATGAGTATGGTAAATTGTTTACAGATCGTGAAGACTGGGCATACTTCCGTCGATTGGAAAACGAATTAACGTATTAAAAAAAGACGAAATTTAGAAATTTTAGGTCAAAAATATACTGTGCCTTGTCAACTTGTAGCATACGAAGACGAAGGAATAAGCTATACTTTTAGTGGGTCTTCTATTGCAGCCAAGCCTTGATCTCCTTAAGTATTGGAAATAAAGGGAGAAATGGAGCGAATAATTGGTGCAAGATTTAATTTTGAGTTGGTGAACCGTTATAAAGATGGTAAGGACTGCATAGTTGCCCATAAAAACAACGAGAAGGACTTGGAACTTTATGCACCCATAGCGTCTGTTTCATTTGGGCAGAAAAGACAATTTGTGTTTTCTAACTACAATTGTTTAAAAATTGTTCTGGAAAATGGAAGTTTGCTTGGAATGAAGTATCCAACAAACCAATTTTGGTTTCACAAGTTTCGTAAAATTCTAGCGTAAATAAGCAATAATCCACTTATGTGCCCCCGAACTGGAACACATATACTGTATTTTGGATTGTTTGTTTTTTATTACATAGTTTTATAAATTGTCTTAAAATGCAAGATCTGAAATGAAATTTTTCTATGCTATAAAGATTTATGGTTTTTTTTAAGTTAGATGTTTTTACTCAAAAATTAATTATACATTAGATGCTATAAGACCTATTTTTTAACAGAAATTTTGTTTTAATTAATATACACTTAAGTAAGAGTAAAATTTTTGAAACTTTATAAGACCCATACTATGAATACGTTTTCTTGTACATTTGAAGAAGTTTTAGTATAAAAACCATTTATCCTATAAATCTAAATTAAATGTTATTTTTTAAATTCTCTTTCCTTGCATATTATTTTTTTACTTTGAATAAATCTTCATAAATTTTAGTGATTTAATTTATATTATATAGATTTACAAACCTGTTTTTGGATGAAATATAAGGATTTTATATTTTAAAAGTTAATGTTTTTACTCAAAAATTAATTATATATTAAATACTATTACACATATTTTTAATGTTGAAGATTTTAGAAAACATTTTACAATTGAAACATATGCATTACATATTATGACAAACACTTAAATGGAGATCCATAAGGGAATATTGGAAATCTTTTTAATGCTTACACCTTTCTATTTTAAATAAACTTTTGCTTGTCTTACCACATACACTGTATTTTGGATTATTTGATTTTTATTACCCATGGTCTTATAAATTTTCTTTTAAAATACAAGATCTGAAATGAAATTTTCCTTGATTTTAAGATTTATGTTTTACTCAAAAATTAATTATACATTAGATGCTATAGCACATATTTTATTACAGAATTTTTTAATATTATACACTTAAGTGAGCGTAAAATTTTTGAAACTTTACAAGACCCATATTATGAACATGTTTCCTTACACATTTGAAGTAGTGAAAAATAGTATTAAAACCCTTTATCCTGTAAAATCTAAATTAAATATTATTTTTAATTAATCTTTCCTTGCATATTATTGTTTACTTTAAATACATTTTCATTAATTTTAGTGATTTTATTTATATTATAAAGATTTACAAATTGTTTTTAACAAAATTTTCTTTGATATAAGGATTTTACATTTTAAAAGTTAGATGTTTTTTTACACAAAAATTAATTATATATCAAATACTATTGCACGTATTATAACATTGAAGATTTTTAGAAAACGTTTAACAATTGAAATATATACTTTAAATATTATTACAAACATTTAAATGCAATTTGCTTTTTATTTTTAATTTTACAATTGAGACATTTTTAAAAGTTTGGTTCTTAAAGTGTGTGTTTTATGCATAGTAAAAAAATTATTATAAAAAACCTGTAAGAGTAAAAAGAATTTTATGCATTAATTTCAAACTTTACAAGACCCATACCATGTTTCCGTGCACATTTGAAGTAGTGAAATATAGAATTAAAAACCATTTGTCCTTGAAGTTCTAAATTAAAAGTTATTTTTCTTTAATGCTTTTTCAAACCACACATTTTACTAAATATGAACTTTTATTTATTTGAAAACCTTATGCACATCGTACAATTAAATTGCACAGCAAAATACCAATACTGTACGAAGCTATGAAGTATTTTACAAGATACTTTGGTACTGTTTTCTTAATTTTAAGTGTTCTACATTGCTATGTTAAATGGATAGTAAGTGGTTTTTCTGTTTTTGAAAATAATGTGTGCACATCTGTGCTGCTAAGCAAATTAACTTTTGCCCTTTTCTTGATATTTAATGCATAATCTAAATATTTACTGACACCGCTGATAGTTTTACCTATGAGTAAAATTAAATAATAGCTGAAAATTTTAAGTATTAATGTGAATTTTAAAATGAACAAAAATTATTAAAATAATGGATTAAATCTGAATTTTATGTATTCTTAAAACAATCTCTGCAAAAACCAGCACAGACAATTCTTAAACAGATTGAAGGAAGCCACATGGAAACAAAGTTAATGGAAGCACTTTTTATAGAAAAAAACATAGTTCATATATTTTACACAAGTAATACATTGTAGTGTAAAAAATAACTTTAGTTTTTTACATACTTGCACAGACGCATATTTCCGACAAGCCAATTATTCGATGCCGCCACCTAAACTTTTGGGCAATGCAAATTATTTTTGTGATGACCACATGATAGTTTTTGGAAATCAAGTTGATATTCGGAAGTAATACATCTAAGCGTTTCTTTTCCATATGACCACCTTTGTAAGCAACTAGGTACTGAGTGGCCCTCTTGGTCTGATCGTACAATTCTAAAAGCTTAGAGTTTAAACTTTCTAAGGGAGCACAATTTGCTATGTCATGAGACAGAAATGAAGAGTACATACGTAATTTTTAACATATCACACAGTTGTAGGATCTTTGGCACTAAGTTTATGCTCAGACGATAAGTTAAAACGAATACTTGAAGCTACTTGCGATTTTTTTACAGCGATGTATGCATATTTACGTACTAAGAAACTTTCTTGAGTCTGAAATCCATCAAAATCCACAATTTCACAAATATTAAGCATTGCTATTGAAAAGCGTTAACTGTTCTTGGAAAAATAATTGTAAACTGGAGGCCACGAAGAACTGGACTATATAACACCATACACTTACTAATCATACTAATCAGTAAAGTTAAAATTTATCTTTTGCGTTCCATAGTTACTCACAAAAGATAAGACTAAGTGAAGAATGTACATACTCAGAAAACATGGTGTTTGTGATAATGCGCGAAATAAAATTTTGTGTTATAATACAAGAAGATTTTAACGAAAGGATATACTTAAATGTGCGTTTTGATTTTTTTTACTCTACCACGTTTATGCGCTGAATGCAATTCAATTCTACGACTAAACTTGAGCAAGAAAAAAATATAACCAAATATAATTTATAAGAGAAACGCATTTTGACTTTCTTTAAAACGAGAACTTTAAAGTATACTGAATTCTCTTGATTCCGCAGTTTTATGTTTTTTCTAAAATTACATCAACGAATTGAATTATTTATTTGTGGGCACACACAAGTCTTTGTCCTTGTTGAAAGGAAACTAGTATCTTTGACAAGTATCAGATTTTTAAAAATTGATTAAGAGAAGAACCTTTTTTCATGGAATTTAATTCAATCTGCACCATAATTTTACACTTAAGAGTAATAGAGCATAATATAGTTTTAAGGAAAATGAATAACCATTATGCAAATTTGAAGCCAAAAGTTCCAAACATGTCTATGCGCCTATCTACGTTTAGAGATTGGCCAACGCACAGACGTTGACCTTAGAGACCTAGCCGAAAACGGATTGTATTATACTGGTGTCTTGGACGTGATCAGGTGCTATTGGTGTGGCGAAGGGGCTTGAAAATTGGTAAAAAGAAGATGTAGTGAGACACAAACACAAAGTTTTATCCAAAATGTTTGGTAGCCCATAGATGAAATTGTACAGGTGCTGGATGAAATCAACAACAATAATACCAATGATTTTATAAAAAACCCGATGTATAGCTTTACCCCTTATACAACGACAAGGACGAACGACTTTGAAAAATTTGCAAGGAATCGGAAAATGAATGCTACTTTACAGCCTTGCGGTCATTTGGTGACATGCATGAGATGTACGAAGAGTCTTTCAACGTGTCCTATGTGCCGAAAAGCATTTAGTAACTCCTGTTTAAGGCACTCTTTAAATTTCTTTAGTAAATAGGTTTAACATGTAATGAACAAACGACTAATAATTAAAATAGTCAATATATTTATAAGGGTGTATAAGTCTTTCCTACACGACTTTTTTAAAGAGTCTTAGGGTTTTAGAATCTCAAACTTCCTTACTAATCTTTTTACTGAAGCACTTGTGCCAATTTAATAACTTGCAACTCAATACCACCCTTTTACAATTGGATTTTCTTCCTCACCATGTTCAGTATATCACTTGAAATTGCATCTACTGCATGTACTAATAAATAGACAGTTTAGTAACAAATGTACGTTTTAAAATTTTGTGCAAAATATTGGTTCGGCACATAGGACACGTTGAAAGACTCTTCGTACATCTCATGCATGTCACCAAATGACCGCAAGGCTGTAAAGTAGCATTCATTTTCCGATTCCTTGCAAATTTTTCAAAGTCGTTCGTCCTTGTCGTTGTATAAGGGGTAAAGCTATACATCGGGTTTTTTATAAAATCATTGGTATTATTGTTGTTGATTTCATCCAGCACCTGTACAATTTCATCTATGGGCTACCAAACATTTTGGATAAAACTTTGTGTTTGTGTCTCACTACATCTTCTTTTTACCAATTTTCAAGCCCCTTCGCCACACCAATAGCACCTGATCACGTCCAAGACACCAGTATAATACAATCCGTTTTCGGCTAGGTCTCTAAGGTCAACGTCTGTGCGTTGGCCAATCTCTAAACGTAGATAGGCGCATAGACATGTTTGGAACTTTTGGCTTCAAATTTGCATAATGGTTATTCATTTTCCTTAAAACTATATTATGCTCTATTACTCTTAAGTGTAAAATTATGGTGCAGATTGAATTAAATTCCATGAAAAAAGGTTCTTCTCTTAATCAATTTTTAAAAATCTGATACTTGTCAAAGATACTAGTTTCCTTTCAACAAGGACAAAGACTTGTGTGTGCCCACAAATAAATAATTCAATTCGTTGATGTAATTTTAGAAAAAACATAAAACTGCGGAATCAAGAGAATTCAGTATACTTTAAAGTTCTCGTTTTAAAGAAAGTCAAAATGCGTTTCTCTTATAAATTATATTTGGTTATATTTTTTTCTTGCTCAAGTTTAGTCGTAGAATTGAATTGCATTCAGCGCATAAACGTGGTAGAGTAAAAAAAATCAAAACGCACATTTAAGTATATCCTTTCGTTAAAATCTTCTTGTATTATAACACAAAATTTTATTTCGCGCATTATCACAAACACCATGTTTTCTGAGTATGTACATTCTTCACTTAGTCTTATCTTTTGTGAGTAACTATGGAACGCAAAAGATAAATTTTAACTTTACTGATTAGTATGATTAGTAAGTGTATGGTGTTATATAGTCCAGTTCTTCGTGGCCTCCAGTTTACAATTATTTTTCCAAGAACAGTTAACGCTTTTCAATAGCAATGCTTAATATTTGTGAAATTGTGGATTTTGATGGATTTCAGACTCAAGAAAGTTTCTTAGTACGTAAATATGCATACATCGCTGTAAAAAAATCGCAAGTAGCTTCAAGTATTCGTTTTAACTTATCGTCTGAGCATAAACTTAGTGCCAAAGATCCTACAACTGTGTGATATGTTAAAAATTACGTATGTACTCTTCATTTCTGTCTCATGACATAGCAAATTGTGCTCCCTTAGAAAGTTTAAACTCTAAGCTTTTAGAATTGTACGATCAGACCAAGAGGGCCACTCAGTACCTAGTTGCTTACAAAGGTGGTCATATGGAAAAGAAACGCTTAGATGTATTACTTCCGAATATCAACTTGATTTCCAAAAACTATCATGTGGTCATCACAAAAATAATTTGCATTGCCCAAAAGTTTAGGTGGCGGCATCGAATAATTGGCTTGTCGGAAATATGCGTCTGTGCAAGTATGTAAAAAACTAAAGTTATTTTTTACACTACAATGTATTACTTGTGTAAAATATATGAACTATGTTTTTTTCTATAAAAAGTGCTTCCATTAACTTTGTTTCCATGTGGCTTCCTTCAATCTGTTTAAGAATTGTCTGTGCTGGTTTTTGCAGAGATTGTTTTAAGAATACATAAAATTCAGATTTAATCCATTATTTTAATAATTTTTGTTCATTTTAAAATTCACATTAATACTTAAAATTTTCAGCTATTATTTAATTTTACTCATAGGTAAAACTATCAGCGGTGTCAGTAAATATTTAGATTATGCATTAAATATCAAGAAAAGGGCAAAAGTTAATTTGCTTAGCAGCACAGATGTGCACACATTATTTTCAAAAACAGAAAAACCACTTACTATCCATTTAACATAGCAATGTAGAACACTTAAAATTAAGAAAACAGTACCAAAGTATCTTGTAAAATACTTCATAGCTTCGTACAGTATTGGTATTTTGCTGTGCAATTTAATTGTACGATGTGCATAAGGTTTTCAAATAAATAAAAGTTCATATTTAGTAAAATGTGTGGTTTGAAAAAGCATTAAAGAAAAATAACTTTTAATTTAGAACTTCAAGGACAAATGGTTTTTAATTCTATATTTCACTACTTCAAATGTGCACGGAAACATGGTATGGGTCTTGTAAAGTTTGAAATTAATGCATAAAATTCTTTTTACTCTTACAGGTTTTTTATAATAATTTTTTTACTATGCATAAAACACACACTTTAAGAACCAAACTTTTAAAAATGTCTCAATTGTAAAATTAAAAATAAAAAGCAAATTGCATTTAAATGTTTGTAATAATATTTAAAGTATATATTTCAATTGTTAAACGTTTTCTAAAAATCTTCAATGTTATAATACGTGCAATAGTATTTGATATATAATTAATTTTTGTGTAAAAAAACATCTAACTTTTAAAATGTAAAATCCTTATATCAAAGAAAATTTTGTTAAAAACAATTTGTAAATCTTTATAATATAAATAAAATCACTAAAATTAATGAAAATGTATTTAAAGTAAACAATAATATGCAAGGAAAGATTAATTAAAAATAATATTTAATTTAGATTTTACAGGATAAAGGGTTTTAATACTATTTTTCACTACTTCAAATGTGTAAGGAAACATGTTCATAATATGGGTCTTGTAAAGTTTCAAAAATTTTACGCTCACTTAAGTGTATAATATTAAAAAATTCTGTAATAAAATATGTGCTATAGCATCTAATGTATAATTAATTTTTGAGTAAAACATAAATCTTAAAATCAAGGAAAATTTCATTTCAGATCTTGTATTTTAAAAGAAAATTTATAAGACCATGGGTAATAAAAATCAAATAATCCAAAATACAGTGTATGTGGTAAGACAAGCAAAAGTTTATTTAAAATAGAAAGGTGTAAGCATTAAAAAGATTTCCAATATTCCCTTATGGATCTCCATTTAAGTGTTTGTCATAATATGTAATGCATATGTTTCAATTGTAAAATGTTTTCTAAAATCTTCAACATTAAAAATATGTGTAATAGTATTTAATATATAATTAATTTTTGAGTAAAAACATTAACTTTTAAAATATAAAATCCTTATATTTCATCCAAAAACAGGTTTGTAAATCTATATAATATAAATTAAATCACTAAAATTTATGAAGATTTATTCAAAGTAAAAAAATAATATGCAAGGAAAGAGAATTTAAAAAATAACATTTAATTTAGATTTATAGGATAAATGGTTTTTATACTAAAACTTCTTCAAATGTACAAGAAAACGTATTCATAGTATGGGTCTTATAAAGTTTCAAAAATTTTACTCTTACTTAAGTGTATATTAATTAAAACAAAATTTCTGTTAAAAAATAGGTCTTATAGCATCTAATGTATAATTAATTTTTGAGTAAAAACATCTAACTTAAAAAAAACCATAAATCTTTATAGCATAGAAAAATTTCATTTCAGATCTTGCATTTTAAGACAATTTATAAAACTATGTAATAAAAAACAAACAATCCAAAATACAGTATATGTGTTCCAGTTCGGGGGCACATAAGTGGATTATTGCTTATTTACGCTAGAATTTTACGAAACTTGTGAAACCAAAATTGGTTTGTTGGATACTTCATTCCAAGCAAACTTCCATTTTCCAGAACAATTTTTAAACAATTGTAGTTAGAAAACACAAATTGTCTTTTCTGCCCAAATGAAACAGACGCTATGGGTGCATAAAGTTCCAAGTCCTTCTCGTTGTTTTTATGGGCAACTATGCAGTCCTTACCATCTTTATAACGGTTCACCAACTCAAAATTAAATCTTGCACCAATTATTCGCTCCATTTCTCCCTTTATTTCCAATACTTAAGGAGATCAAGGCTTGGCTGCAATAGAAGACCCACTAAAAGTATAGCTTATTCCTTCGTCTTCGTATGCTACAAGTTGACAAGGCACAGTATATTTTTGACCTAAAATTTCTAAATTTCGTCTTTTTTTAATACGTTAATTCGTTTTCCAATCGACGGAAGTATGCCCAGTCTTCACGATCTGTAAACAATTTACCATACTCATAACATAAAGAATTGTGAGTAGACTTTTTCAAGTTCAGACTTGCTCGATGGACATAATCGTGACGTCACATCGAAATCTCAGAAGGAAAAAAAATCCAAGTCCCAAACGTAAACACACTGACGTCACCGGTCATGAATAAAGTAAAAACATTAAGAAATCAATTCGTTCCTTAGATTAATTACTTTTAAAATCACCAGATGGCGCCATAAGTCATTTTGAAAAAGCATTTATTAAAACCCCTATGCAATTATTCAAACCATTTTCTAAAAATAACCCATTCCTAATACTAAGAAAGTCCAAAAGAGAAAAAAAAATCCAACACTACATTAATTCACCGCCCATAGTTAACTCTCTTACAGCCTAACGGATAGCGCACTTGACTTCGGATCCTATGGTCCTCGGTTCGAATCCACGAAATTGCTTTTTAATTAAAAATAATAGGGTTTCGAATATCTCCACCAGATGGCACTACGCGAGTGATTCATCACCATGGCAACGAAACGACGCCATCTTGAAACAACTCAACGCCTGCACGAAGACAAAAAAAAATTCCAAGTCCAAAATGTAAACAAACAATACGTCACGTCATTCAGACACGCCCACTTCCGGTCACGTGGTATGACGTCACTTGGCCCCGCCCACTTCCGGTCACGTGGTATGACGTCACTTCCGCCGCCTATAGGCACCCGTATACTACTGTCCGGGATCAATACCGAAGGGAAAGATCCATGGGCAACATCTCGTAATTTTTAAACACGGTCAGATGTCAGATCACATCTGAGCTGACATCCCACCGAACTTCCATACCAACGTGGGGACATTTGAGGAAGAATGTCACTCAGAAGAATGTCAAAAAATCTCAATCGGACAAACACGCCTTTTTGTAGACCTTCCATACGTATCGACTACGCGTTTTAAGTTGTCAATGTAATCCATCAAAAATTATCGCAATTGAAAAATTAATTTGTCTATGTTTAGAGTTTGAAATCAATTCATTTTTCAACAAAAAATATATAAATTGATTTCGGAAGTCATATGTCCTCCTAAAGTAATGGTAATTAATTCACGTCGTACTAGAGCAACACAAAGGGCTATTGACGACGGTCCGGGATCAATCCCGAAGGGAAAGACCGAGGACAACACAACTTAATTTTGAACCACGATCATGTAAGATGAGGTACATAAGAGAAATCCTAGAAATGAAAACAAAAGTAGTTTATGCTATCCTAAAGAATTTACATGAAAATTGTCCCTTTTTAACCCATCAAGTGGTTTAGACGAGATATCCATCAAGATCTGATCGATTTGGCTAATGATGAGATATCAAGATATTGTCGATCATGATCTGTTCAGCTTTCTTCTAATGACGAAATATCTTCATCAAGACCTTGCTTATGATGCGATACCTCACACCAAGACAGCCACCAGGTGGGTTAATGGAAATTTGCTTTGGGTTGAAAACATAAAGAACGGTCTACGAACCAAGAGCAAAAGAAAGACCCTGCGATATTCAAATTTCTTTCAAGATTCCGAACGCCAGAAATGAGTCTCTTATGGGGATCACGTTCCGCGTTCCCATATCTTTCCCTCTTCACACGAATCCATAACTTGCTCAGCAATTCTGCTGAAAAAGCCAGTCTTGGGAAAAACTGCATTTCCCACCTCCGTGCCATTTAAAGAAATTCGGCCTTTTCCCCTGCCATCCATAATGAATAAGGAACAAGCTACGAAATGCATCAATATTCAAATTTCTCCCACCGTTGACGACAGTGTTAAGGTGGGCTTATATATGTATAGATATACACGCGCCTACGTCTCCGTGTATGCTTTAAGGACATGGGGAAATATCCAATATTTCCTGAGACGAAAATGCCGCTTTCTTGTTTTGCTGATGTTGCGTTCGGTTCAATGAAATCCATCAAACGAGGAGGTTGAGAAAAAATGCAGTTTTGTATAAGCGAATTAGTTGACCTTTGAAGCGAAGAATACTTTTAGAAATGGGAAGGTTTTCCAAATTGCAACACATTTGTATGCGAATTCTGGATTATTTTGAAGTAGCGTCAGAAAATGAAATCGGTAACAGCTTTGTACGAAATGTGATGTCAGCAGGGGGAGGTCGTTGGCCTTTTTGAATGCACTGAAAAGTGTAAAGTAGTTTGGAAAATTATCTCGCTTTCTGTTTGCCAAGTTTACGCGCAATTGCTTAAGATAAATAGCGCATACTAGTTATGCGAGTGTTTGAGTTCTGTTACGATTGGGTAGTTACATTACCCTCCTACATAGTTACATGGGTATATTAACCCTCCAAGTGGTTTCGACGAGATATCTCGTCTATCGCGATCTGACTATGGTGCTAATGATGAGATATCTCGTCATCAAGATAGTGCCGATTTTTTTAGGATGACGAGAAGTCCTGGTCAGTTTTCTCGTCTATGAGATATCTCGCCCATCATGATCTGGTAATAAACAATTTTTACGGATTTTAAATTATAATACTTTTATATTTTGAGACTTATTTATTTTCTTTGCAAAATATAAATAATTTCGGAATATTTGGGATAGACGATATTTTGCAACGAAACGGAAATTCTTGTTCGTTTGCCATGTGCAGCGATATTTTTTTTGCTCGGAATTAATTTTGTATTTTTAAATTTTGTCTAAATTTTAGTTGTAAGTTGCGACAACTGTGTGAGATTAAATATAAAAAGAGAAGAATCACGAATTTATGTCTTCAGACCAACTTTTTTCCTGCCAATTTTCATTTTATTTTCTATTCCTTTCTGTTTTAAATATTTATTATTTTAATAAATTGTATTTCCTTTTCATGACAAGCAACAACACCGCAAAGTATTTGATATAAAACGGCATGTAAGTTAGAATAAAGCCTGGTGCAAGAGTGCCACAAGTCAAAAAAATATCGGTAGGTAAACTATGAGTGCGAGAGTATTTGCCTTAGATTCATCATTCTTAGGAATTGAGTTGAGCCATTTTACAGGAAAATAACTTAAGAATGGGAATTCCTAATCCTCCCTCAAAATCATCTTTTGTAGTAGTTACCTTAGTGTTCACCTTTCGTCAGTTTGTAACTTTAGGAGGGGTGCGATGTAATTGAAATGTATTACATGGATGGATTTGTATGTATAGGAATTGTGTTCAAAGTAAGTTGTAGAAATTATAAAGATGTCGAAAAGGTGTTAAAACATTCCTTTATTTTACTAAAGGCAAAAGTGATTATATATTCTGGTCATTTCTTCAATCTATAGTTATCCAATTCAACCCGAGAAAGGTTGGGTAATTTTGCTAGTATGGTATTAAAATTCTCAATAACGTTAAGGAAAATCTTTTGTGTTATGATTTATTTATATTAATATGTGTGGAAATTGTCGTTCGCATTACAGATAAATTGTGCACCATAGAAACCTGATATTTGCAGGAAGGTACTAGCTTACATACTGGTATGTGCTCCTCGTGCTTCGATTTTGGAATTTGTCAGTTTTATTTAGGAAAACAAGTAAAATATTGGAAAAACGAATGCCTTCTTGCGAAAGTTGGCCAAATAAAAGAGCGGTTTCCGAGACAGTAGTCAAACTCAGATTGCTTTACCAGTATTTCTGAAGAAATAGTTTTTTTTCTAAAAATTACTTTTACAAAATATAAATTCTAATGCTTAAACTTATTCTTAGTTCTTTCCAAAATATGAATTTCAAAAAAAATGACTATCCAAAATCGATTTTAACCTGCATGTCAATGGACGACAGAAAATATTAAATGAAACTACCGGTTTCTGAAGATTAGTAACGAGCTTGGACAAATAAAAACTGTCTTCGCGATAGAAGGTCATGTGACCTTCTGTCGCGAAGACAGTTTTTATTTGTCCAAGTTTTATTTGTTGCTTATTTTACGAGCTGAAGTTATTTTTATGCAACTTACCTTCCGAACGTTTGTTGAAAGCAAATATTTTCTTTCAAAAAATGCTGTCAGACGTCCTACGTTTTATGAAAAATAATAATTTATTATTTTTGTGCTTCCAGTGCGGAAGACGAGGATTTTAAATCCTGTTATCCAGTACGTAACAAGTAGAGGAATCAGGCTGTACCATAAAACACCACCAACATTTAGTTTTACAGAAAAACTATCACGGAAAATATTTAATTTTTAAACAAACTCTTTGTTCTTCAAGTGCCAGGGAATGGAATTAAAAACTAGAAATTAATCATGAACATCGCATCAAATTAATTTCTCATCTTCTCCTTAATGATGGCGAAATTCGGAAATATCACATCCTGATGCAAGTCCAAATATTGATAGGAAAACTGAGAACAAGATTATAACCTGTAGGTTCGTCATTTCAACACGAACAACGCCGGGTAATATTCAGCTGGTGTTCAATAGTACCCTAAACAGTGATCATTCAAGCATTCACTTCAATAACAGATGAGATTACGCATCATTAATGTGACAAAGTGTGTTGTGAGGTGTCAAGGGTGAATAGATGGCAAGTTTTTAGGAGAGTGGTGCTAACCAACTTTCGTATCTGGCATTCGGGTGTTGGGAAGTCGTTGATTCCGGCTGTGATATTCCAGGGATGATCTCTTGAAAGGTACTGCTTTAACTTTCTGGTTCATCAATGAGCATGTGCGTTAAAGGTCATGCACTCCAGACGTTCGTATGATCTGCCCCATTTCCTCGAAACATTCCAACTCTATCCTCTTGCCGGCTCCACCCTCAATAAGCTTCATAATAGCAGAAAGTCCACTCATTCTATAGTCAGTTTAATGTGATTGTTTGACTCCTCCCAATTTCTTATAGGCACAATGACGTATTTCTTTTATTTTGTATTAGATCACGGTCAGACAGTTTTTATTTTGAATTGGATTACGTGGCGTTATGACGTAAGTTCTACTTCCTCTGGGATCACGGTACTTAACAGTGACAGTATACGTCTTCGTAACATTAACTCTCCTGGTGGTTGTCTCAACGATGTATCTCATCATTAGAAAAACTTACGAGATCTTACTGGACGAGATCTGGATATATCGTCATTATAAAAATTGATCAGATCTTGATGGACGAGATATCTCGTCGAAACCACTTGGAAAGGTTAAGCTTCAAGGAAATTTTCTTGATCATTAAATTTGCCAAATGATTATTTAAACGCATGTAAAAATGGTTTTCTGATAAATGAAATAAGGAACCTCAAGTGGATTGACTATATATTTTGTCATATTAACCTTAGGTTTACTCAACTATATTTATTAAAAATAACATAAATGTGATCTGGTAATAACGTATATGCACCATGATTACTAATTCAATAACAAAATCTTTTTAAAAGCGTTGATTTTTTAATAAAACCAAATAAGTCGACGAATAAAATTAATAAAATAAATCATTCTGTCAAATCAATACATTTCCTAATGCTTTATCCTAAAATATTAAAAAGTTATGTAATAGAATCATAAAATTCCTCCACTTAGTCATATAGCCAAGAATAGACTTCCATTTTTTAAATCGTAGACATGCCAGTATTCATAATACTTTCAAAGTAATCTCTTTACTTATGCGGGAGTAAAATCATTTAGATGATATGAATAAGAAAACATACATAATAAATCATTTAATGACAGCAAGAATGAGTACAACAAAATAAATACAGTGAAAGACTTTTTATAAAAAGAAATATATAATATGCCATTTTTTTTCAGAATCCTGCAAGCTAAAAAGATTTCGTGATGGTACCATTAAGAGACATTATAGTTAGGCCAGTTTGAAGATATCTTTATCCAATGGAAGGAAGGATCTAAAATTTTATCTTGACATTGATAAATGCTGCCTTTGAATTTATTGTATTTTCCCCAACTTTTTACAAACTTTTCTTTTTAAATGAGCTGCCGATACCGTATTTTAGTCCTAGACATATGGGAAACGGTGAGAAGTTTACCAGAAGTTGTGATGGTGCAGTTTAAACAAGATGATTAATCTAATCTTTCTGTTTTTAATCAGAAAAACGTAGTTTTAAGTATTTTTGTTGAAAATGTGTCATTTCTCAACATTCTTTTTAACCCTTTAAGGGGATTACACGCATGCTTCCACCTTGCAACCTGCAGTCTTTCTTGTTTGACTTCGAACTAATTTTGACCTCCTTGACCGATATAATCTTTCGAAATGATATTTTTCCACGAAAAGGACCGCAAGAATCGTTCCTAAGAATAGCATTCTATGAACAGGATAAATAGAATCTTTCCAAAAGGTTCTATTCTACAGAATGGGGGATTGAATCATTCCAAAGAATTCTATTCCAAGAAAGGATCAAAACAGAGGCTGTTCGGACATTTTTTGAACGATTTTAATGGACTGAAGCTCAATTTTTTACATGAAATTTTTGTGTTTTAAATGTTCCATTTGATAGCCCTTATTGTTAACTACCTTTCTACTCCTTAATTTCCATGATAATAATGACTTTTGTAGTATCGACAGTGGTATTTTGTCCCATTCTTGTTCCACAGTTTTCCAGTCCTTGAATGGTTTTCGGTCGACGTTTCGATAATGCCCTTTTTAAAAGTCCAAAAGCGCAAATTCCATGGGTGAAACATCTGGAGATTTAGCAGGAATATCAGTAAAGGGTATTGACTTGATACCAGTTTCTTCCATTTTTTCCAAGAATTTAAAAGTCGATTTAGATGTGTGGCTGCTTGCTTTACCTTGATGCAGTTCTACTGATTGTTGGCACTGTGGGTAAAGATATGGTATTTCTTTTTTGAATATTGGGGATAAAGTATTGTCTTGATAATAAGTGGGAGTTGATTTTTACAATTTTTCCCCTCTCTTTATTTTTAATTTTCCATTCTATGCAAAGCCGGCAACAATAATAAATCTCTTAGAGCAAGTTCTCACATTCACTTTGCTATAGTCCTTTGACTTGACGGATTCTCTTTTAAATTAAAGATCTTACCTTACAAATATTCTCAGAATTTTTTTTCTTTTTTGGATACTTTTTTGGAAGTATTTTTCCACTTACGTTTTTCCTTTCTCCTTACTAATATTACTTATCGTACCTTTAGATATCGAAAAACCATGACTTTTACAGCGTTTTTGAATAATTGAATAAGCATAATTCTCTTCGGAAAGAACGGAAACATAGCCTTCCATCCATTGCTTATTTAAAAGCGCCATTTTGAAAGTAAACAAAACTCTGAGATAGCAGATGATAAGTTATACTTTAACTATTTAACTGCTGTGAAAATAAAATTCTTTCGTAGGGCATACAATTTTTTACAGCTCATCAAAATCGTTCAAAAAATGTCCGAACAGCCTCTGTAGACTCTTTCTAAATAATGAAAAAATTCGATTCTTTCACTCAATAGATGTGGTTATTTTATCATTCAGTGTGTAGTGGGGTAAAAGCAATACTACACAACTCTGAAATCAATCAGAGGGTTAAAGTGTGGTAGGGTGCGTTAAAATAAGCATGTTTTTTCATAGAAGTACGCCCGCAACTGTTCGAACGTGCTATAGGGCTCTGTTCGGCACGTTTGAAAATCGTTCTCTAATCCTCCAAGTGGGTTCGACAGGATATATCATGAATAAAGATCTGAACAATTTTGCTAATTGTGAAATATCTCGTCACGAGGATATCGCCGATATTTTTATGATGGCGAAATCAAGATCTGGTCAGTTTTGCAAATGGTGAGATAAACTCGTCAAGACAACCACTAGGAGGGTTTTAAACAAAACTTCGCGGATTTCGCACGTGATGGACCATTACGCGAATTCCAAGATTGCAGACATGTTTCTAGCGTATGGGGCTGCCAATGAAAATGGAAGAGTTTCTCAAAGATCGCACTATGAACCCTTCCCCAATAGGCGAGTGCCGAATCCTCCAACCTTTGAGTGTTAGCACCACAAGTCATGTAAACGTTTCAAGCCACCACAGACATGATGCGTGTCGTCCGCGAAGTTTGATCACTCCAGAAATAGAAGAGATTTTACCTTCGAGTCGCTCTTCCGTTTCATTGGCAGCACCATACTTTAGATACAAGTCAGCCACCTTGGAATTTGTGTATGCCCCATCAAGTCATTAATTTAGTTTGTAGTGCAGTTTGATATTAATATTGAAGGATAATTTTATATTGATTAAAGGCCTGTGATTGTAACGTAGTTCGGTTACTTTCGAATAACACAACACCATTCATGCAGTCCTCATTCCACGTAATCGAAAGTTACACTGGCCCAAAACCGGCCCAGTAGCGTAGAATTTCGATATATTGGGAACCCCCTTCCTACACTCAGTGAGTCTGCCCACTCGGTCCGAAGGTCATGTCAGGTACGGACATCCTTTCTCTACACGGCGCTGTATTTTCTTATGGATATCTTCTGAAATCGTAAGACAAAACTAGTGTAACGCATTTTTGTTAAGACTTTTCATGCATACCCCCAGTACTGTTCCGATTTAAGACACATTCACGTCAAATAGAAACGAGTTGTAAACACCTCAAACGATGTCCTCTAGCAAGTACTCGCAGCAGTTGCGAACATACATTCTTAGACATAAATCGTTTATTTTTAAGCACTCTTTAAGGGTTGATAAGAGAACTTCAAATCGCCTATATATGCATAAAGTGTAGCTTTTATACTAGTCACTTATTGAAAAATTCTGAGTTAAATTGTTTTGATGTGTTTAAATAAAAAAAATTAATGTAATTCGAATGTTCCCGAAATTATTAAAAAACATTTTCAATTTACTTGCTCTGTTAGACCCTTGACAGAACAAGGGCTACTTTAAGAAACCGTACAAATATAGAACTCAGTTTTTAACCATTTTGTTAGTCAAGATTCCCTAAGAATTTTGGCGATAGATCGTGAAATTTTAAAAGTATGTTCGTGCTAAAATGAAGGTGAAAAGTAGCATAAACCATTCCTGAAGTACTTCAATGTGTTCAAAACAAGATGATATTGATGTAACAATACACTTTGTCGAAAGGAACACCAGTCACGTGGTGATCTGGAGTTCCTTTCCTTCGATTCGGCCTAGACCACAAATTGCTCTGTTTTCTGTTTAATTCCGAAGTTTAAATTCACTTTAGTACTCATTAAAATTCACACAATGAATTCCGAAGCTTCCAGGCATTCGTATGATCAGTTTATCACATGCATTAAACGTTCTATGAGAGGGATTTTCAGAACAAACCAGAAAGTCTGCGAAGATTTTATTTCTGGTGTCCAAATGATCTCGTATGGTACACAATGTGGTTGCCTTAAAATGTAGTTTAACGCCGTTTTGGCAACATTTGGCGTTTAATCCAATTTGTGTTTTCATTCATTCATAGCCCAGGAGTATCCATTGGGCTTGAAGTTTGTTCAAAGGGATGACAATTACCAAGTTTAGAATACATAGAACAGTATAGGTGAGAATATACAAAACATTACAAAATCAAGAGAAACAAATTGGATAAACAGCAAATAAATTACCCTGGGGAAGATAATAACAAAAGATGACAAAAGGCAACAACTCCGTTCACTCTATTTACATTGAACATAACACTAAAATAAATTATAAAGGCAGCCTAATTTTCCACTGCAACGAAATAATATTTCAATAGCGTAGTTAAAAGAGTATAAGAAAGTACAAAAATAATTATATAATTCCGTCTGTGATGTGGGAAGGTATAAAAAAAACATCAATGCATTTAACCAGCTACGGTTTTTGTAACCCCATTAGGCCAGATATTTATATAATTATCGATTAGCCTCACGAAGTGATACTGATTTGTGTAGTAAAGATAATCGAAGATATAGCGGTCATCATCGCCTACACCCCCAACTGACAGAAGAGAGCATTTTTTAAAATTTAAAACTACTTAGGGGTAAAATCTATGAATGAATCATGGTCTGTCAAAAATTGGATTAGAAATCGGTTATTTGGTAAGTAATATCTGGTCTATTAATGCATGATTTTACTCTGATGACAGAGTCGGAGATTCATGCTGACTCCATAACTATGCTA
This sequence comes from Meta bourneti, assembly GCA_933210815.1. Classification (NCBI taxonomy): domain Eukaryota; kingdom Metazoa; phylum Arthropoda; class Arachnida; order Araneae; family Tetragnathidae; genus Meta; species Meta bourneti. The sequence goes on from OW119922.1 coordinate 6,233,462, forward strand.
TCAATGGAGTCAGCATGAACCTCCGAATGGTGTTGACCAATCAACTATCAGCTATCAATAAGGAATTTATTCTTTGGAATTTTTGTTGGTTAAGCGCTGAAAGAATATTTAAGAAACAAGCCAACAGCTAATATCTTCAGAATACATACAGTAAACACATATTACCGCACAAACACTATCTTCACCTGAATAGGTTCCACAAAAAATGCCTCTCATAATAGTGTATGAGAAAGTTTCTCTATATAAAAAACTACCGGAGAAAAAGTACTTCAGCTTTTTAGATCTAATTTGATCTATCACCGTTTTGAAGTTGCTTATAATAGTCGAAACGGGAAGAAAAAATGCTTTGTAATGATTAAATATTGTTTCAATAAAATTGCAACTCTATTTTCATAATAAAAAATGTTCAAAGCATATTTGCATTTAGGAACATTTTTAAACTTTAACGATCCCGTTTCCTATTGCTTAAAAGATTGCCTAATTTCTGCATTTTTTACAAAAATTTATTGCGAGTTTAAAACGTAATTTTTATTATGTTAACATTAGGAGAGACTAAAGTTATCCCTCAGTTTCTTTTTTGTCAAGAAACATTAAGCTATTATTTTTTTAATGAAAATTATAATGAAAATTTTATTCTTTAAAGACCTGATTATGTTTAATAAAATGTGTGTAGACATTTTTTTCAGACTTAAGTACACTCTGTTTCTATGAATATACTTTCTTATTAAGAAAATACAGAAATAAAAAGTCGCCATAAAAATTTCACATTCTAACTTAATATGAGAAAAAAATTCGCACAATAAGCGAATCTCTATTTCTTTCACACAAAAATACTTTTTAGTCTTGTAAGCGCATGTTAACATGTGCATAACATCGTTGCCTGCTGTTAGGTTTTTTTTGTCAAGCATTTACATTCACGAAAAAGTTATGAAATACCGCAAGCAACGTGTTTTCATTTTTCAGTTTTCGTGAATTGCTAAATATTTAATTACACTAGAGTTGCTAACGCTTTTTGTTTAAAATTTGCATAGCATTACATTTTTGCCATAGTATGAAATGTGTTTGACGCTGTAAAAAGTTTATGTGTAGGAAAAAGGGATTTCCTGTATTGGAATAAATTTCTTTGCTCAAAAGACCTTACAGGAATGACGAACCCATGTTCCTACTTCGAGACGGACTGTTATTTCGATAGAAGCTAAGTAGTTTATATTTCAAAGTTTGTGAGCGCGCTTTTTTACCATCAGTATACTACAGATTTGTTTGCCTCGTGGGTAATACAGGGTTTACGAACCTATGTGACACGCGTGTTACTATTTAGAGGCGGGGTATTATTTCGATAGTGCTATCGAAATAACAGCCCGTCTCTGAGTAGGAACAGGCGTGTCACAAAAATAAACAGCTTAACTGCTCAGTTAAGCAGTTTATTTTTCATAGTTTGTGAGTGATTTCGTGCCATCAATACATCATTGCACTAAAACGACATTTACAGGTTTGACTGTCTCCTGTGTAGTTAGTTGGCAAACCTATGCGACACGTGTGTTCCTACATCTGAATGAGGTGCTATTCTGATAGCAGTTTATAATAACCGTGTTATAACATAGTAACTTTAGCAACTGTTATCGAAAATTTTAGTGATTTCTGTGTGTTATAAAGTAACTAACTTTTCAAAGAATCAAACTTTTTCAACTATCAATACCCAATAAATTAAAAAACAGTAAATTTTTTTTTAATTTTGTTAAAAATAAAATTACTAATAATTTAAGCTACGACTAAATGTTTTAATTTATTATTAACGTCAATTTCCAACAGTTATTAATAATTGTTGAATTTCTTCCCTAACTGCTAGCAGGTGATTGTTAATGAAACTGTATGGATATTAGCAGTTAATACTGTTATCGCAAATTAACAATTACCATTAAGATTAATCATAAAACACTTGTTTTGCCTCACTTATGGTTACTAGGAGACACACAGCCAGATTTAAGTGGAAAATCGAAGTGAAAATATTAATACAAAATTGTTTCCGATTGAAGGGTACCCCCACACCATGGAAATGTTGGAATCCATCCTGTTCGTGCGGGCATGCATTCGTGAGTTTAGGTGTACTGATTCGTGTTCTTCCTAGAGACTCTCAATGGGAAATAGATATAATTCTCAGAATCATCTGTGTTGCGATTGATGGTGTTCTGGGACCTATTCTCCAGCAATTCCTGGATGGTTATGAAACAGTGATCGCTGTGTAACGTTGCGAATACTTCAAATAATGAAGAATACAGTTCTAAATTGAACAGCCTATGGATTATAACTCTGAGCGTCGCAAGATTTCAGAATGGTGTAGCATTGATTTTCCCCACAACCCACATAATGGCTAAATAACCACATCTAGTGGTTGAGAGAATACTTGGAAAGCTTGCGTTGATAAAGGAGGTTACAACCTTTTAGAAGTCATGCAGGGAGGAGCGCAGGTTTCAGAATGGGTATATGTGTGGTAACCCCTCAGACGGTTAACATCTGTGCCGCTACGAATATAAAATATGTTGGTCAATGCCCTCGGTTGCTGAATATGTGTGGCATAAATGGTATGCTTATTGCATAAATATATGTAGGTTGATGAGATATAACACACACAATTTTATGCAATGAAATGTTTTCAGATATTTATATTATGTATTAACCCTTTCAAGTGGAAGTGGTTTCACCGTAAAAACATACTTCAAAAATTCCTAGGCAAATTGTCTAGCGAATTTTTATGGTATCCATGTGAAAGGCCTTATGCCGATCAATAGCACAAAATTGGTTCAAATATATCCAACGGTTAATGAAATAGAAATTTTAAGCAAAAATTAGAAAAATTTTGAAAATAGGAAAAAGATTATGAATGCCCTGTATTTAAAAAGTTTTTATATTCTGTGCTTGAAAGAGCTAAGACAGTGTTATCCAAAGCATGCTCTTTCCATAGCTTAAACCTAAGGTGGTGATCAGAGAGAGTATGTAAGAGAGTTTGGCATACGTGCGCTCTGGATTTCGTGGCAGTTTTTAGTGGATAAAAACATTGTATTCCAACAAAACACGTTTTTAAAACAAAAAATTTTCGTTAAAATGTCTGAAAAGTGCGGTTCTCGTGAGAAGTCAGAAGATCTTGCGAAAGTCCATTTCTGGGAAGGTAAAAGCTCGTTAGAAGGAATGGCTGTCTGCAAAATCATGTACTGCGATCGCCCATGTGTTTCATCAACTCCTAATGAATGCTATCACTTCCTGCAAGAAACAATAATCTTTGTGCCAGAAGCCACATTAAAGACTCCAATCGCGGTAATCCATTGATTGCGTTTAACCTTCCCCATGAGAAGGATTATACTCGTGACTCAAGTGCCAAAAATCTCGCTGGTAGGTAGGTATTTTACTGGAGTGACTTACTTTATGTGAGAGTAAGGACAGTACCACCAATAGATATACGTGGGACTTATGACTTGATATATGACTTGGGACCACTGATGGTCCCAAATCAAATCCCACGTCGATTAAAACCTATTTACAAAAGGACTTCCAAACTCCTTTAAAAAGTCAACAGGTAGGTAATTAACGTCACACAAGCAGCATAACGGGCTTTTGGCGACGGTCCGGGATCAATCCCAAAGAGAAAGATCCTAGGACAACATCACGTAATTTTGAACCACGGTCAGATGACGAGGCAACGGTAAGGTCGATGGTGGTGTTTCCAAGCGTTGTGGTAGCTCGTTAGATAATCCAGGGACGTCGCCGCTTACGCGCGCCTGCCGCTTCTTGCGTCTTCGGTAAGCTCTAGATATCTCCGCACTTGTCATAGGTTTAAACTTCTTGGCATCATTTTGTTCGTCTTGAACTGCTCTTTCAACCTGTTAACGTTTCCTATGGCGCAATTGAACTTTAGTGTGATATTTTGGCTTCATAGTGAAATCTTCGGCAAATCGTCGCTTTCCACTGCCCATAATTTTCACACAAATGGTTTAAACTGTCAACTAGTCAATTGGAATTGTAGAACTCGTCGTTCTCCTCAATTTAAGCACACACTCGCCACGACCCTTTGATAAGAACTGAAGTTACAGCGGTTAAATAGACCAGCGTATGCCCGAAATGTGACTCATTTCCCCCACCGGTACAAAGGTCAGAGGGGGGATTGGATTAGGGCCATCCTGGTCGACACGGCCCACCTTCCTCTACACGATGGTAGGTCATTTATCCCCATGGGCTGATTCCCCCTGGTGTTATGGGGCTTTGAGATATCAACATTCTTCGTGACGCGCAAGTTTCTGCCGATGACCTCCATACCGATTTTAAAGACGTATTTACGTCAAAAATCGGCAATGTCCTGATGACTATGAAAATTCAACTGACCCTCAGGGGCATATCTCCTTTAGGAGTATACCTGCTTTACTGACCAGAGGTAACATAGGGATCTCTCCTTTTCACGCGAGGTTTACTGTCCTTAATAAACACGGGGTCACACTTCCGGGATATCCAAGCGATCTTTTTCTGCTTTTATCCCACTACTCTATTCTCCAATCTCCCATTTTTATTATTTCACCATACCTATTTTGGGGCCGCGGTAGCCCAGTTGGAAGAGTAACGGATTAGCAATCGGAGGGTTGCGAATTCGAAACCAACCAAAGACCGCAGTGTACAAGGGAGCTGGTGCACTTTAAATATGTCGTGGCTTCAAATGTCCTCACGTTGGCGTGGAGTGGGAGTTTGGAGAGTGGGATGCCAGCTCAGGTATTGTCTTCGTCATCTGACCGTGGTTCAAAATTGTGAGATGTTTTCCTTTGAACTTCCCCTTAAGGGTTCATCCCGGACCGTCGTCAATAGCCTGTTGTGTTGCTTCAGTGCGACGTTAATCAACTACCTACCTATCTCAACGAATGATAGAGGAAAACAATCTCAAATTTTTCTGACCGTGGTTCAAAATTACATGGTGTTGTCCCCGGATGGATTCCGGACCATAGCCAATAGTCCGTTGTGGGGCTCCAGTGTGACGTTAATTAAATACCTACCACTTACCTTTTTCGACGTTGTCTTGTGTTTGGCACAGCTTTGCCAAATGTGTTCATTGCGCCCTAAAACCTAAATAAATTAACCAAATCCAACGGTCAAAAAACGCCTTAGTTCAGATTCAAGTGCGTCGTATCTGATGCTGAAGAGAACCGGTAATGGAACACATAAATGCCTGGAATTTCCCTGCTTTCTCATATGCATGTGTCGCCTAAAGCAAGTGGTTCAGCGACCTCTATCGGTGGAATCTAAAGTTAATGTTTTAACACCACCAAAAACTCTCCGATAATCAGTTTAGCATACATTAATCTATCCATTATTTTCTGTTTTGGGGAATTTTTTTAATTACCTCGGACTTTTGAAACACTATTTTTAAGAATCATTGAGGTATGTATGTGGATAATTAACGTCGTACTGGAGCAACATAATGGGCTTTTGACGACGGCTCGGGATCAATCCCAAAGTACAACACCCCTTAATTTTGAACCGCGGTTAGATGACGAGGTCAACACCTGAACTAGCACCCATTCTCAATACTTCCACACCACGCCAATTAAGAAGCATTGAAGACCTTATGTATCAATTACATGAATGCTACAAAGCATTTACTTAAATTACAGCAGGTATTTTAAGTCAAAATTATTTTATTAATGCTTTAATAATACGCTATGTTTGCTAATATTATATGGCATTCAGTTCTATTGTGTTATATTTTTCATGCATATGTTTATACATGTTGGGTTTACTGTTTAATTTCCTAAGAATTTACTTAGGAAATTACTTTTAAAATTACGTCAATATACTTTTTTAGAAAGAGCATATGTACTCCAGAAAATGCTGGTAGGAATAGTCGTTAACTGCATTAAAGGAAACATGTTTGGTTTGTTGATTTTGGGTTTTATGACGCAAGGGCCATATTTGGCCATGCTGTGCCAGTCACAAGACAGACACCATCAAATAATGGACATACACACTCAAGAAAAGATTTACTGACACAGAAGAGAGAAATACATTCAGGGAGGAATTGAACCCTACAGAAATCGCACATGCGCCGCCTACAACTGGCAGGTTGCTATCACAATCCACTGAGCCCTTAAATGAAACAGGGAAATAAAAGATGTAATAGAAGCAGCAAGAATCCCCATTAACATCAATATACTTGAATCACCGTGTCTGTAAACAATGACATCCTTGATCCCAGAGCATTATTTCAAAGGCCAAATCAAATTCATCTGTAATTCTTAAGAACGAAATTATTAAAAACATTCACTCATTTAACTTCACCGGACTTACTTTTCCTGATTAATTTTCAAATAACCGGAGTGGGTCATTCATTAAGTGCATAAAAATAACATGTAACGCAATGCCACGACAATGCTTTTTTTGGGTATGTCTATGAATATATAAGCAAAAAAGGAATCCCCTAATCAATTCCTGGAATTTCTATTATCCCGAAAAGTCTGTCATTCCCACTTGCACGGAAGATCATTCCTAAAAACTGCTCCGAGAAATAATTATTTCGGGGAAGAACTCCAGGAAATCGGAGATGTTCAACCGACTCGAGATGTCGGACAACTCTGGAGAAATGGGAATTGGAAAAAAATGCGTGCATAATTGGACAGTTTTTATGTAAGGTCCGATTTCATTAGGATGGTTTCGTTAAAACTTTTGGTCCCATTAAAAACTAGATATCATTAGTTAAATGAAAACAAATGTTTATCTCAGAAAAACAAGTTCTTGATGCAGTGTTTTAGAAATTTTGGAAGCGATAAAACCTATTTGGTAGGATTTTTCATCGTGTATTTAATGATTTCATGTTGGCATTTATACCGAAACGTAATATTTTAATTTATTTTATGAAAATTGAGTATATTTAAAAGGTTGTTTTAAAAAGAAGGAAATTGTTCTTTCTTCGCAATTTAATCATTTTTTAAGAAAAAGACGTCTGGTAGTAAATGCGCTGTGATAATTAGTTAATGATAAACAAAATAACTTCATAGTAGGTAGGCAGTGGAATCTGCATGCACAGGAACAACACAACTGGCGACGCTCCGGGATCAATCCCGCAGGGAAAGTCGAAAAATCTCAAATCGAAAAATACGAGGACACAACTAGTCGTAATGTTTAACCACGTTCAGATAAAGAGGTCAACACCTGTAGAACCAAGAGTTGGAACCCACTCTCCAAACTTCCAATTTCAATGTGTCCATCATCTGCTATGACTTTCTGTGCTAACCGATTCATTACGCTCATCTGTAAAGCATGCCGCACACCTGAGGCAATTTGCTCTACACTAGATAGGTCAGTACACACATTGAAATTGGTCTATGTGGTCAAGGGGAACCTGATTCTGGTGAATAAAAGAGTGTTTCCTGTGAGTTGAATCTCTATACTAATCTGTGTGTCTATTGGAAATTTTTAATTGTAAGAGTCACGTAACCTTCTGGAATTAGTGGCGTGGTTGTTGCTTACGCAGTCGAAACTTCACATAATCCATTTGATTTACTTTTAATGCAAATGTTCGACTGGTTTTTAACTCAAACAGCGCCAATTTTCTCCTATCGGCGACTGTTGGTACTAGAATTATTGTTTTGAGCGTTGTTCTAAAATTATTGTTTTATGAAGACATCTCCATGTCTTCACAAGTCTCAATACAGAATTCGATTCCATGCCGTTTATTCGATTTAGCTGCAAATTCCTCCCAAAGTGTGAAAGTTATTTTATGGACATCCTTTATTGAATGTCAATCTCCAATTAAATAAAATTTCTCATTTCGCACAGAGGATGTTTTCATATCTTCAAAATTCTATTATTTTCAAAAATTGTTTCATAATACGGAAAATGAAACATGTGACATATTCTAAGTGTTCCATCATTCCAACATGTTATACACTACGTATAGTCGAGGTGTTGCATATTGCAAACACGTGTGCATCGACGGAAAGATTACACGAACTTTAAGAAAAAATAAATATATCAAAATCGAGCATTGAAATTCACAAAGATATTACAAGCACTTACTCTATATACTCATATTTGCTCAGTTTAGTAACTATAATGAGGCGGAAGTTTATGAGTGCAGAGCACTCACTCATACTGGCAGGTGATCGAGGTATGTTAACTATAGGAAGTGCAATGGTAATAATAACAGTGCTCTTAACCCTCCAAGTGGTTTTGACGAGACCGTTCATCCATCACTATCTGACCAATTGTTCTAATGACGAGATATCTCGTCACCACAATATTGCCGATTTTTTATGATGATGAGATCAACATCTGGTCAGTTTTCTTGTAATGACGAGATACCTCGTCGAGACAACCATGAGGAGGCTATACTAGTGGTACTGATCGATACGGTAGAGTTGTGTCACTGTTCAAGTTAGGGTTATTTCTTGTAATTAATCCAGGTCGAAAACACAAGAAGTAGAACACTCTCTCCAATCCCCCTAATAGAAACCGTCAGTAAAAACTCTCTCCCCAACGAATGAGAAATTCCCATTTTAATTTAAGACTCTTCCCCGAGTCAACCCCTTGAGCAATATTTAATGTTGGATCAATACTAACGAGTCTTCTCAGACCTCAGTCACACCCACGCGATTGACCAGTCAGTCGTTTGGGGTTTCATTAACCTCTCCCATATCGCCTGGTTAAGAGACCTTTAATGGACATTAGGGTTCTTCCATGTAAAAGTTAATAATAGTTGAACATGCTCCTAAAAACCCATTACGAATATTCAATTCGTGCTTTTGGAACAAAAATGGAAAATAATTATGTAACAGAACAATTGAAACTAAATTAATTCATGCACTACCATAATTCAAAAATGAAGCTAAAGGTCAATCTAGTATTCTAAATCACTCAAAAATTGTTGGATAATAGTTCTGTAGTATGATTGGTAGAGACGTTTCTACGTCATCATCAAATCATCGAACTTCTAATGAAATAGACGGAGTCTGCTATTTCTGCTGATCGTTTGTTTTGAAGATCTGTCACATGGTTGTGGAACAAGTTATTGTTTGTTTAAAAGTGACGTGACACTAGCCTGCACTTCGATAGCCAATCGGCTCCAGTCGATACGTAAGCCCACGTGACACTCATCTGAGAGATCATCAAATACATCGATACATCAAATCAGTGATAGAACAATCTGTGTAACAATCTACTAACAATATGAAATGCGAATAATTAATTTTTTTCTTTAACAAAGCTAAACTAAAATTAACATTAAATTCTATGAATCCTAATTTAATGCTATTATGCCAGATTATCGTTCCAAAGATGAATTTGTTCACAGTTGAGAACTTTCTATAAGATATACGAATTCTTTATTCATGGTGCTTCATATGTTATAGCTTTCCTTGGTTAGATTTATAACATAAAAGCGAATAAAATATTTCAAATAGAAATTTTCTGTGTATGATATGTGGTTTGTCTCTAAAAATTTCGTTTATATCTAAAATTTGAAACGATTAAAATAAATATGCAACATAAATATGAACTGTCAATTCTATGCACTTGCTCATATGTTAGCTTAAACTTCCTGATGATAATACGAATTTATCAAACTATGTTTTAAAAGAACAAGTCAACTATGAATTAAAGTCTGTTGTTTTTACATCCCGTGCTCAAAAAACGTGCATTAAATATAACTCAAACACAAAAAGTCTAAATAACTGAAATATCTTATCTAAACAACGTTGAAATTCAAAATAATCTTGTGAATTAGTGTTCTTACGTTCATGCCATAAACTACGAAGTATGTTGCATTTAAATCATATTTCCAACATGACGTCTAGACAGCAGTAAAAATACTTCTCTGAATAAAAGTCCGTGCACCTTATTTTTCTAAATATTTATAGTCAAGAACAGCTGCTTAAAATGTAGATGTATGATGTGTATGAAAGGCATTTTCTCTCAAGCTAAATATAGGCGGCTGTTGTGTTTCTGCAGCATTACGTGTTTCCTCTATGTATTTTTGTTGATTGGGTTGGGTTATATGGCGCAAGGGCCATATTTGATCAAGCTGCGCCAAACGACGTCAATTTTATGGACACACAATGAAAGCTTTACTGATACAGAAGAGATTTATCCAGGGAAGAATTGAATCTGCGCTCCCTATAACTTGCAGGTTGCTAGCGCAGTGAGTAAATCCCCTGTACGTATTCTGAATATGACGTCAAATACGTAGATTGTTTTTTAATACAATTTCAGAACTTCACCAATAAAAACTCCAAAAAATAAATTCGAATTGATTGGTCAACGACAATTAAACTAAACGCCAAACGTTCCCAAAATGGCGATAAACTACGTTTTAAGGTAACTCGATATGCATTATGAGAGTATAGTGTATATCGGGTAGGTAGTTGAATTTATGTGCACTGAAGCAACACAACGGACTATTGGCGACGGTACGGGGTCAATCCGAAGGGAAAGTTGAGAGGACACCACGTAATTTTGAACCACGGTCGCGAGACCATTTGGACAATAGAAGTAAAATCTTTGCAGCCCGTATGGTTCGCTTGTTTACACTAAAAATTCCTCTCTTAGCGTGACATCTCTTGGCCAGCTTTTACCTTTTATGTTAGTTATGTCTTGTAATATTGAAATAAGAGTGTAACTCAAAAGTCTAACAAGACATTTAATAATTATAGAGACATCGCAACAGATACGTACGTATACAAAACGATACGAACAGCGTGAAGACCCAGGCAACTGATTCACTGCATATCATAAAAAGGATTGCATCAGACAAAATGAACTGATAAGAATACATCTACAGGAAACAGTAATGTAAATAAAACACATAAATATAAACGCAGGAAACAGAACATTAGCGATTTACAACGCATTAATATAAACACTGAAATCATTAATATTAAAACTAGTGATTTACAACACTCAGTAATATAAACGCTGGAAGGAAATATGCAACAATATTCAAAAAGTGCACTGTTTCGTTATTTCTTGAAAGTGCATACCACAACCTTTAATCCCATAATCAGTGAGCCATGAAATGTTTTCTGATTTCAGTATGTTGGTGTCAATATTCAAATTTAATACGTAAGCTTTCATAAAATATTTACTTAAATGGAAGGATAATTTTCCCCTGGATGAGGGTCATTTGTTCGGGATTCAGTGATGCATAGCATGTCCTTCAACAGGACACTTCCTCATCGATCGCAAAATCAGCTATATCTATTCAACTTTCTGTGGTGAGGCGGCTGATTGATCTACTGTCCGCTCAGAATAGTATTTCATTCTTTTCCTCTCATCATACCGGGTGGCGTTCGATATGAGCGTTTCGATTCAGTAGGTGTTCGATTAATATCAATTGGTAGGAATTTTAAACCAAAAAATACAGAAAGTTATTCAAAATTATCGGATTTTTGCATGGCCTGAAAATTCCAAATCAGGAAACTATAAAATTGTACTCCCTTGTTCCACAAATAAGTGACATATTTAACACTTGAATTTTGCATCGAAACAGTTAGGTTTGCAAAAAAGGTGGGAGGAAATGAGATTTAATCATATATTGAAAGGTTTATTTTGATAACATGGTTAATTACAACATATTAAGAGTGTTTGGCCATTAATACGGCTTCAGGATAACAATAAATATTAAGTAGAAGACAATTTTCATATTTTGGTATTTCTGTCTTCAGGGATAAAATTTTGTAGGCCTTATTTCGAAATAACATCTTTACACTTTCCATATATGTTTGCAATGTAAACTCTTCAATTGGTTTCGATGACATATCTCGTTTTATCAAGATCTGATCAATCCGCTAATTACGAGATATCTCGTCATCAAAATATTGTCAGATGTTTGATGATGACGTGGTCATGACCTGGTTAGTTAGCTTCTAATGACGAGATATCTAATCCATTAAGATCTGATCAATTTTGCTTTTTTAACGAGATACCACGTAGAGACAACCACCAGGAGGGTTAAGAAAATGTCTTAGCACAATCAAAAGAGACCATTGCTAGCATTCCACATTACTACTGTGTTCTTAACGATTATCTCTTCTTAAAAATTTCTTTTTGAGATATCAGATCTTTCCTAAAAGTTTGAATGTTTGCGAACTCGATTTAATAAAATCTTCTACGAAAAGGAATATATCACTAGTATGCAGCTACACTTCAGAAAGTAAGTCAAGCATTGCTTTTGATGCGAACTAGATAAAACTATTTTCACACAAATTAATGAAATAACTTTTTGTGAGTAGGGGCTGCTTGCCGGATAAAATTTTCTCAAGCATGCCGGATAGGGTGTGCTTTTAATTTTCGTCGCTATGGGAATCCAAATAAAATTGCTTTAGAATTTTGCTCATTATTGTTAGAGACTGTTTTCTCAAGTAGAAAATTTGTACCTAGGGAAGCGAAATGCCAATGTTCAATTTAAAATAAAACGTATTTACGAAATTCACCTTAGACTATAGTGTTTTTTAAGATAAATATAAATGGGAGCGTTTTTCTCGTTGGTAACGTTATATGGTGGATGGTTGGTTTTGAATGTCGCAGGGGCCAGATCTGGTTAAGCAATGTTTGTATGAAAATATCTAGTTTAACGATTGACTTATTTTCGAAGAGTTCAATCTTAAATAAAATACGTTTTCAACAGAGTTTAAGATAATCAAAATTTCAACGGATTTCAAATCAGCGTAAAATTTTAAAACACATCGACACCAAAAACATGATTTCCTTTGAAAATATTATTTTTTTCTTCATTGTTGCAACAAATCTTTTTGAAGATATTCCTTTTATACCAAGCGTAAGCGGAAGTATTGCCTTCTTTTTAAAGTGAATGCCACTTTAATAAGATATTTTGCTGCCCCTTATCAACTGTTTTAATTTTACAGGCATTAAAAATATGATGAATATCTTTCTTTCCCAACCAAAAATTGATTCCCCTGTGTTCCCAAGAGCCTGGATTTGGTTAATTTAGAAATGTATAAAAATGACCAATAAAATGCCTAAAATAATCTAAAGAGTATTCAAAATGACGTAAAAATTTGATATTTCGATTTGTAAAACATCCGTTCCCGAATTGCCTGGGAATAAAGTATTTTTGAATTTCAAACTTTATACATAAATAAATGCAATATAATCGATTTGCTGACCAGAAGTTACAACCTAAACAGGTAAATCTTTCGTAACGTATTGTATGCGATGCGTTCCAGTGCAATGCCAATGCCATCAACCTTGGTTGTAAATTTTTGAACGTTAGCTTTTCATACGTTTTTCAAAATTTTTCGAATGACGAGATATTTTGGACCTAGGAATCGGTAGGAGCCAGCGGATCACAGAGAAACATTGCTTTATGCAGTTCAAATTGTAGCATTATTAAACATTTTCAATAACTCTAAAATCCTAAAGTATTCGTTTTTTACTGTCAAGAATGGAGGAAAAAACCTTTAACTTTCGCTCTCCAGTGTCGATGATTCACCCACCAATAAAAAATAGTAAGAAGGATTTGTTTTGTGTTAAGGGGCGATCAATGGATTTTTTGAGCTCAAGAAGCTAACAGATGAGTCATTTGTAATGTGTCTAAGCGTAGGTAAAAGCGAAAGTGCGTATGAAAAATTGGAATATGTCTATAAAACTTTTGATTAAAACAAAACTAACTGGAAAATTATCAAATAATGTCCTTAAAATTTTAAAATTGACAGTGTAAAATAAAAATATATCCCCAAAACTACATTTCTAGAACCAGGAAATTGGAAACGGAATTTCTGTTAATATGGCATTGTCTACAAAGTACTATCAAAAAGATGACATTCAAACAAAATCCGGCACTGGTGATAACCTTTCTTTTCTATGTTATTTTTACAGGTTTTATCTTGTTTCTTACGATCTATAGCTAATTTGCTATTTAATTTTCCTTCAAATAAATCTCTATATTTTTAAAACCTATCTCTAAACATTTCAATGTATCAGCACAAATAACACATTTAACAATTAGTTTTTTAATTTTTATTTCATTTTCCCTGAGTTCCGACGATCAGGAACGAAAACTAACCCTCCAACCTACCCTCTTTCAGGGGTTTTGTACAAATGGAATAACAACTGGGAAATATTTCAACTAAAATTTGATTAAAATCCCCGATGAAACGAGAAAATTATGTTACAACTAAAAAACCTCAAAGAAAAACCAAAATACAGTACATGTCGAAAACCGGGAGATTGCTAATTTGCTAATAGTATTTGCGTCTACACGCACATATAATGTAAAAATTTCGTTAAAGTAGTAATAACACTAACTGCAAGATTAAAATATAAATTCTATGAAATATAAGATCACAGTAAATTAAGTTCAGTAAATCAGAAGTTCATTTTCAAAAGTGATATCGAGTTCAACGTAACACGAGGATGTGAAAAATGAATGAAAATTGAAACTTATCTTACACATTTCACGTTGAGGACAAATAAAAAAATAACTTTAAAGTTCAGCTTTTAAATTGAATATTTAATTTTAGCTTTATTTTAAAGACGTTTGCCGAACATGAAAACTAGAACGGACAGTTGTCGGTATACGTTATTCTCAGAAATAAAATTACCCACCCCTTATTTATCCCCTTTAATTATAAACTATCACATTTTTACAAGTTTTGTGTGAAAGCAGAGTAAATTTCTTCAATAAATCTAATACGATTAAATTTTTTCATCCTATTGTTAATGGCCATAAATATAAAGCAGTGTATTAAGACAAAATACTCCAATCAAGTTATATCTTTTCTATAAAAACGAGATGAATACTCCCTTTTGTGTTTGTAATGAATATATTTGTCAAATGCGTATCGCGGAAATATTAAAGTTACAGTTGAAAAATTATTTATTTAAAGAAAATCACATTTTAGGTATCGATCTAGTGTAAACTTTTCCGCAGATTTCAAATCCGTTGAAATTTCACTCACTCAATGTACTTTGGCCACCGGCGTTTTGTTTTGACGTAAAACGTGCGTTAGTAAACGCCTCATGTGAACGGGGCCTTATGCATTGAAAGTGAACTGAACTATTGACAGCCTAATTATCCCATAAACACTCAACCTTTTTTGGCATGTCGCCAAGTACGTCATCGAACTAATAAATTTTTTCCCTCCTTATAAAAAGAAGCGAAGTTCTGACCCTTCCTTTCCAGGCGGGCGATTGCGCTGTGGTCCTGTCTTAATTTGTGTTTTCTCGTAATTTTTACCCAAAATGTAAATAAATTGTGTTTATTTTACCCCGAGATGCTTACTCGACTAAACTCCGCTCAACCACCTGTTATAATAATAAATATACTGTGACACAGATTCGAGAATAGATTGTTATTAATCCTAGTTTTATGTATCTTGTAGTAGCAGTAGAAACATGTATTATTGGGTTGATACTAAAGTTCGTCCCATTTTTGGCGCTATATGGCATTGCGCCGGAAAAACAAAGCGTTGTCTACTTCACAAGTGTAAAGTTTTAATGTTGTTTGAAAGAAGCATTACAAATGGCAGAAAATAAGAAGCATTTTCGACATATTATGCTTATTTATTTCTGAAAAGGCAAGAATGCTTCACAGACGCAAAAGATATGCATTGTGTGGTGAGGGTGCCGTTGATGAATTCCTGGTGCTGGAAGTGGTTCAGAAAGTTTCGCCACCTGAATCAGTTCTTTTGGCAGAAACCTCAGAACATCTATGAGCGCGGGATTATGCACCTACCGGAGAGATGGAGGAGAAAGGCCTTCGAACAGAACGGCACATACTATGTTGATCAAATGTATTTTTTAGTAAATAAAATTTTTCTTCTATTTTTGTCAAATAAAGGGACGAACTTCTGCATCAACCTAATACAATAAATTTGTTCTGCATTTTGTAGTCTGTTTTGTGTTATTACTTTCATATTATCCGAGTTTCTGGTTACATGAGGTGGCCTGGTTCACATTATCTCAAATAATCATGGTTTTACTGTCGTTTTAAATTTCCATAGGTGTAATAATGGGCTTCGTAGGTATGAGCATAATAGTAATTTTCCAGTCAATATAACATTAAGAATACTTACCAACACAATTTCCAAACGCTGACAATGATGATCAAAGCGTGCAATGCACTGATTACACACTGAGCAGTGTTTTGATGGCAGAGGGCGGCGTACAAGGCAGGAGCTACAAAACCATCTTTCTTTGCTAATTCTATTATTGTATGAAACAAGTGTGTATTTAGTCAAACTACACATAGCTAGACGATTCTGTTCCATAACATACTTTTAAAACTTGAATGCCTAATTAGTTATGCATAAATACCCTAAATCTTTGGTCTGGCGTACTCTGAATGATTCCGGGATCCGATTTCCAAGCTTTTGTAAAGGAATAAAACAGGAACATTCTACATATAAAACCTAGAGTTCTCAAAACGTCACCAACATCTTAGCAAAAGTTAAAGAAATAATGATTTGATTAAGTGAAATAGCAATTTGAATAACTTCAAAGCATGCATTCAATGTTTTTTAATGGAAGCCAATGGCTTAGTGCTCTGGGTTCAAATTCTGGTCTTAGCATGAATGTTTGCAGAGGTTCGGAATCCTCTTTACGACGTAGGTTTTCATCACTATTCGGTGGCTATAGTGCAAATGAAACCCAAACTAATGTTTTTTTTGTGCAAGTAATATGAATAACTTTTCTTAAAAGGATATAGTCATTGAAAACCTTTTAAACAACATTTGAATTTAAATAATTTTGAGCTTAGATAACGTGATTTTTTCACTCGTGTTCCAACTCATTGGCCACTGACTATATAAACAAATAGTATGCGCAAATTAAAAACTGTCAATTTTTCAATTTAAATAAAGGTTTAATATTCTTGATGATACAGAAGATGGATGACACAACACTTTCAATTCTTATAAATGATTGTTTCACAAATTTTCATTAAAATGGTAAAGGACTTCTAATGTATAATATAGGTCTCAAATGCATAATATACACTGCTGGCCACCGTAAATGCAACACCCTGAAGGAAGCATGCAAATAATATGAAATTTACAACATGCATTAGCGGAGGTGAGATATGCAAATGATTAGAATTTCAGCGCAGACGCACATCACGCGCGCCTGAGACGCCACTTCAAAGCGCTATTTAAGGCTTGGAGATTTCGACGATTTCAAGTATGGCAATTGTGTTTTTCTTGTGGTTTTTTCAAAAAAACGATCAATTATGCCTCGTAGAAAACAGCGATCATCTTTTGATCAAGTATCCGAGTTCGACAGAGGAAGGATAGTGGCCTACCGAGATTGTGGATTATCTTTCAGGGAAATCGGTAGCCGTGTTGGACGAAACCAAACAACTGTAATGCGGATATGTGATCGTTGGATGCAGGAGGGTACGACGGACCGACGTGTTCGATCGCATCCACCTCAGTGCACCACTTCACGTGATGACAGGCATATTGTGCGTATGGAAGTGACGGATCGCTCAGCCACATCACGAACCGTAGCACAGCACATTCAGTCTGTACCGCATCATCCAGTGTCTGCGCGTACCATTCGACGCCGTTTACAGTAGAGTGGTCTGTCCGCAAGACGTCCATTTGTTTCGTCTACCCTTGACGCAGAACCACAGACGTTTCCGCCGCCAATGGTGCGATGAAAGAAGGATGTGGACGGCAGAATGGAATGAAATTGTCTTTACTGACGAGTCACGCTTCTGTCTGCAACACCACGATGGTCGGATTCGAGTCTGGAGACACCGTGGAGAGAGGATGCTGAACAGCTGCGTTATGCACCGCCACACTGGTCCTGCACCGGGTATTATGGTATGGGGCGGTATTGGATATCACTCTCGCACTCCTCTAGTACGCATTGCCGGTACTTTAAACAGCCAGCGCTACATCTCCGAGGTGTTGGAGCCAGTTGTCCTTCCTTACCTTCAGGGCTTGCCCACAGCCATATTTCAACAGGATAATGCGCGACCACACGTGGCACGCATTGTCCAAGGGTTCTTCGTCAATCGCCAGATTGAATTGCTTCCCTGGCCAGCTCGCTCTCCGGATCTTTCGCCGATAGAAAACATGTGGTCCATGGTTGCTCAACGATTGACCCAGAATACATCCCCAGCTGCCACACCAGATCAACTTTGGCAACGTGTGGAAGCTGCTTGGTCTGCTGTACCCCAAGAACACATCCAAAGTCTCTTTGAATCAATGCCGAGGCGTGTGGCAGCGGTGATCTCCAACAATGGCGGCTACTCTTGGCTACTGATTTTGGCAGGAACCACACTTCACAGAAGTCTATAAATTTAATCATTTGATATTTGGTCAACATGTTATCTACAAAATAAATTTTGTTGTGATATCTCTTGTCTTTCTTGGTGTTGCAATTTGGGTGGCCAGCAGTGTAGATAGAAATACGGTAGAGCTCCAATTATCCGGATCAATTGGGACCAGACCCCCATCCGGATAATTCACGAAAAAATGGTTATTTCTTTGTAAAAAAACGAAATTTGCTTTAGTATATAATGTAATTTAATGACTATGAAAACAGTTTTGTTTACATTTTGTACATACATACTGTATTAAAATGTATCATTCCTTGAACATATCGGTCAAAGTCAGTTGTTTCGCTGTCTTTACTCGTTTCCGTGCAGTCAAGTCTCGCATCCGCTTGACGGTGAGTAGCTGCACATGGTCGCACTCAGGCTACCACTCCATCCCTTTTAGCGCTGTGTCAAGCACTCGAACGCTTTACTAGCTGAAGGTCCCGCGTCTGGTTGAGTAACAATGTCTTCGTCATCTTCCGGGTCATCAATGAGTTCTCTCACACTTTGAATGAGTTCATCGTCACTGAGAATTTGGAATCCAAGGTCCGAAGAATCACACGCCAGCCACTAGCCTACGCCCTCTGCACTGCAATCGGAACATCCAGGAATTTTCACTATGGTTTCTTATGTAGTCAACTGAAACTTCGTCCTCTTCCTCCTGCTTTTCACGGCCCTTTCTTCCTCTTTCTGTACCTCCTCCTTGGTTGAAATGCCTTTCAATTTGTTCCAAGCTCTTCTTAATGTGGTTGGCTTCACCAAACTACATGCTTCCACCACCATGTAAGAGCAGTCTTTTAAATCAATCTTTATGTGATGAGTCACAATGTCATCTTCATCTTCTATCAAAAGTTTCCTTAACAGTTGTCTTCTGTAATTGCGCTTCATAGATTCGATAACTGATTGGTCCATCGACTGCAACAAACTCGTTAATTTTAGCGGCAAGAAGAGTGTTTTGAAACTTCCATTTTCTCTTTCAAGAAGAATTCTGTAGGGTGGGTGGGTGCATTGCCAATGATTAACACCTTACTGCCTTCTTTTTCTAAGGCCTTTTGATATATTTTTTACTTCTGATATAAAAACTTCATCGTACCATTCGGTAAACAGAGCAGCAGTCATCCAGGCCTTTGATTGATTCTTGTAAGAGGGGAAGTTTTTTCACATTTTTTAAAGCCAGGGGTTTTTTCGATTTGCCTATCAACAGAAGAGGTATTTTGTGGTTTCCCGTAGAGTTAGCACAATTTAGCAGGGTTAAACGGTCTTTACTAACCTTACGACCAGGAGCTCTAGATTCCCTTTTAGAAGCTAAAGTTGTTCTAGACATAGCCTTCCAAATAAGGCCTGTCTCATCTGCGTTATATAAAAATTCGGCGTCATAAGATTTTGTTTCTATTTTGAATTTTTCAATAAAGTTTTCTGCTGCTTTAGGGTCTGCTGCCACTTACATCTTCTCGCCACTTACATCTAACTCACGGATACCGTGCCTTGACCTTAAAATTCCGTAGACAAACATTACTCCCCTTAAAGAAAGACAAACCTTCGATTTTCTCGGGAAAAAGATTCGCCTTTTCGCAAACGATCGTCCCAGGCAGAGGATTTCCTACTGCTCGCTGCTGCAGAAACAACTTGAATACAGCCTCTTCCAGTTCTTTGTTTTCTGCCATTTTCATAGCTCTTCACGACGAACTCCCACCTTCACTCTCGAAGACAGACACACAGTTTAAAGACCCGTTTTTTTAAATGTCCGAAATTGTTGATGTTCCCACGCTATACATCTGAGCTAACTGCTTACCAGACACTCCTCTGTCTAATTGTTCAATGATTTTTATTTTGTCTGCCAACTATAACTTATACCGCACAGTAAAACAAATAAAACGGAACACGTAAGATGGAGGGTAGACACAACTGAAGGCCAAAGCCACAATGTAAGTGATAAGACTCTCATCGTTTGTGTATCCGCTGTCGCTACACTAGCGCACTTTTCTATCATTCACCGATAAGAAACTTTTAAAATGCGGATTTTGCTGATTTCTTTTTGTTCTCAAAGCTATCCGGATAATTGGCGATCCGAATAACTGGAGTCCGGATAATTGGAGTTCTACTGTACTTCCAAATTTTCGTTTTCATCATCTATCATCTACGTCAGGGGTGTCAAACTCAATTAAAACACGGGCCATTTAATGTAACTGGTAAGATTCACGCGGGCCACATCACATTTACAAATTTTCTTAAAATTATAATTTAAAGTGAAGATTCAGGAATATGGATAGAATAATTAAAACATATTATGTAATTAAGTGAATTTAGGGTAATAATTTATAATATGGCTATATAATTGCTTTTATTTAAACGTTTATTTAATTTAATGTATTTATAAAACTAAAATGAATTTTTTTACCGGAAACTTGCCAGCGCTTTCCTCCTACTAGTTTTCCAATATTCAAAGACTGGGAACCGACAATCTTCATTATGGCAGATAGATGTTTATCAGTTAATCCTGATCTGTAGGCCGTTTTATTTAATTTCATGGACGAAAATAATTGCTCACATTTTTAACATGACGAAATTGTGTGTACGGTATTGCCTCGATTTCCCCTAAGTGCTATTTTCTTCATAACATATTGTCCTGTTTTCATTTTCAGAGCATCGTGAGCCACAAAAAATTACCTCGGGGGCCACATGTGGCCCGCGGGCCGCCAGTTTGATACCCCTGATCTACGTCAATGGCACGGACGTGCTATTTTTGGCCCACCTAATGCGTTTACCACGTATTACCAATCTGGCTATCCATTGAATGTGGAAACCTCACAACATGAGAAATGTGTTGCATTCATCTGCCATAGATGAAACCTTATCGCTCCCACTTCTCTAAAACATGTATTTTTAGAACGGTTGTATTGAAAATTATTCTATCCCGCATCAAATGCTCTATGATCTGGTCTAAATATATGGGACATGAATGTGATTAGATTCCTACGTATTCTGATCATTAAAATATTAACGGTAGAAGATATGAATGCTGAACATATTGATTGCAAAATGCAGCTAGCATATATATCAGAGTTCTGAATTAAAAACTGAGTAGTATATGAGGGGAATTTTCACTGTGAACAAACAAACCAGACGGAAAGTGAAAAATTTATTTAAGTTACTCAAATGCTCTCGCTTGATACAAATCAGTGTTACCTTAATATGTAGTTTATTGCCGTTTTGGCGAAGTTGGGCGTTTAATGTAATGGCGTTGGCCAATCAACTGCCGTATATCATCGGAATTCATTCGGTAGAATTTTTATTTGCAAGTTCTAAAATTGTGTTTGAAAAATTTGTCAAGTAAGTGATGTTACGTTCCTAATATGTATAGGAAACATGTATCGCCACAGGAACACTACTGCCACCTACATTAAACTTCAGAGAATCATTGTCTCTCATAGAGCGATATTTCTTGAACGTATTCTAAATTCTTAACAACATATGTGTTAATCTACTTACTGTACAAAAAATTGCATACAAATGCATTGTATAATTGTACATATTGTAGGACGTGTTATTTTAGGCTCACCTAATGTGTTTATCACATTATAAAATTGGCTAACCATTGCGGTGGTAAGAATTTCTAGTATGAATGTGTTTCATGAAGACAGAATATATAGCAATTCAGATACGATGTGGCAGTCGCAGCAGTCTTATGCAATTTTGAGCGGGAGAACACCTTATATAACTCAAAATTTCCAATTCATTAATCGTTATCATGCATGAATTCTTACACGAAATGTAGTAAATTTTCCTATTGTGCAGTTATGGTAAAAAAATTCGCATATCCCTTTATTCATGCTATTTCCTTCATGTAGTGATATCACAAAAATAAATTCACTTCACTTATCCTCATTTTTTGCTGTGAGAAACGACTAACCACTACTTGAAGGAAATAGATGAAATTTTATATTTTGTAAGAAAGTCCTGAATTTCCATCAAAATATATAAAAATTGCTATTCATAATTTTTAATATGAATTAATTTCATAATTCATATTGCAGATTAAAAGTTTACTTATAAAAGAAACAATAAGTGAATATTTTTCTGTTCTTTAAAAGTAATATAATAAAAATTTTCAACGAGAGATGAGATTGTTTCGGAAAATATAATGCCTAATTTACAATTAGGTATTACATTCCGTCATTGCGCAAGTAACCTGTGAGATGTAGGCATCGCAGGTTCAATATCTGTAACTACCCTGGCAGTATTTCTCTCTTCTGTGACAGTAAAAATGTCCTTGTCTGTGTCCATATGCTTGACGGAAAAAATATTGCTTGGTGCATCTACACCAGATCTGGCTCGTTGCCATAGATACAAATTTCCGCTCTCATAATCCTAAAATAGTCAGATCAAATTATTTGAAACTTGGTATCAAAGACTAAATCCAGTTATCGATTTGAAATTTAGCTTCAAAATATACATAATTTGTTATGAAAATGCTTTCTTTTATACAAATTTAATTCCCATCAATTTACAGAATATGCTAGTCCCTACTGAATGGCACCTAAGAATTTGCTCTACTATGAACAACTCGGGAATAAAGGGGAGTGATATTTTTTCTCCAGAGCTAATAATTTGTTCTCTTGTTGATTTCTGATTCAGTATTTAGACAGAGCTGTTTAGTTTGTCACTCTACGTTCACTTCTTACAACTAGAGATGTAACGAATCTGGGAATCGGTTTAAAGTTCTGAACCACTTAAAACATCCATTCTCACACAGGGATTCGAACCAGTCTGCTGAACCGAGAGCGCTGACCACCGGGCTACCAGACCGGAAATAATTCGAAACGAAAGAAAAACAAAGGTGGTATGGATTGTGGGCATTTGAATTTTATGAAGATCATAATTAAAATTTCATTGTAGTTGTTAATATTATATCTGTTATTATAAATATTATTTATCTTCTCACTCCGTTCAAATAACTGTTTTACATCAAAATATATCGTTCGAATTAACCAATCACTTACCACGACTCTACACCATTTTTCAATCGGTCTACAGTATTTAAAAACTATAATTTATAGCTGGATTCGTATCCAACTTAATCCTTTTTAACGTTGGAAAAGCTTCACAAACCATTAAGTTTGGAAATTCACTAATTGTTTTAATGAACAATTCGTTTGTAAGGTAAAAGATCTTACATGTAAGTACAACTTTGTCTATCAAAATCTACTTGGCGCATGGTGGAGATAGGTTGCAATGCTATATATATATTACTGTATTTTCAGATAATTTTTGTAGTGGTGGCATTGTTTATTATAGCACATTTATGCAAAAAACAAACTACAATTTATAAACTGAAGTAAAAGATGGCCATAAAATACCTTTCACTCCTTGGAGGCCTCTGTAACTAAATGCAACAAGCGGAATGAAATCAAATTTGGTATTGAGACTTTTGAAGACAAGGATAGGAAAGTAGATATTTAATTAACGTCACACTGGAGCAACACAGGCTATTGGCGACTGTCCGGGATCAAACCCCCAAGGTTCCGAGGAGAGCACCACGTAATTTTGAACCATGGTCAGATGACGAGGTCACGCCTGAGCTGACACCCCACTCTCCAAACTTCGACACCACGGTCTTTGGTCAGATTCGAAATCGCAAACCTCCGGTTGCTAATCCGTTACTCTTGCGACTAACTCGGCCCTTTGTTGACATCGAGAGATGTATTATGCGAAAAAATTTTAGTAAGTCGCCGATAGGGGAAATTTGGAGCTGTTGGTGTCAAGAACAGTCAAACATTTGCATTCAATGCAGTTAAAGGATTATAAAGTTTCGACTGTATAAGCAAAAACCATCCAATTCAAATTAGATATGTGGCGTGTTGCAATTAAAAAAACTGGCGATGGATACAAATTAATATAGATTCAACTTACAAGGAACACTTTCTAATTCACCAGAATCAGGTTCCTTTTGACCACATGGGGCAGCGGTAGCCGGTTGGAAGAGCAGCGGTCTAGTAAACGTAGGATTGTGAGTTTGAATCCAACCAAAGACCGCCGTGTATATGGGGGACTGGTGCTCGTTAAATCTGTCGTGGCATCAAATATTCTCACGTTGGAAGGGTGTGGAAGTTTGGATAGTGGAGCGCCAGTTCACAGGTGCGACCTCATCATCTAACCGTGGTTCAAAATTACGTTGTGTTGTGCTCGGATCTTTTCCTTTGGGTTCGAGAAATCGGGAAAAGTGCGATTTTCAATGCTTTTTTTGCCCCGAGTTGGCAACTTTCGTAGGCTGTAACTCCCGAACCGCTCGATGGATTTTAAAATCGCTTGGCACATCTCTTTATTAACTCAAAAATATAATACACACCAATTTTCAGACCAATCCGGGATTTGGTTCTTCTCGGACAGTCGCCAATAGGACGTTGTGTTGCTCAAGAGCAATTAACTATCTACCTACCATTTGACCACATAAACAAGCTTTAATGCGCTGCATTTGTTGTATACAACAAATTGCAACGGGTGCTCGGCATGCTCTTCAGCTGAGCGTAATGAGTCGGGTTCATAACCACCCGTTTTATGTTCTCTTTCAAAGTATTCAAGTTCGGAACGCCACCAACATACACAACGGATGCCCCACAGATACAAGTCACACGGATTGACGTCCGCGCCGTCGGAAGTAATTGGCTGATAACTCTCTCATTACTGAAAAGCTGTCACATACGCAGTCGAAATTATACATAATCCATTTTATCTCGGTTTGTAACAAATGTTAAAAACCGAGATCACTGTTTTCGAGTCCAAATTTCCTCCTATTGGCAACTTTTGGTACTTAAATTGATTTCGTGCAATACATCTCCCCTCTTCACGTCTCAATACCAAATTTGGTTCCATTACACTTATTCGACTTTTTTAGCTACAGATGCCTCCAAAGATTATTCAAAAGTTATTTTATGGTCACATTGCATTTTAAATAGATTTTTAGTGCCGCGAAATAACTTATATACAGTATGTAAACGATACATTTAAGAATTCTTCTGATCCCTAACCATTTTTACAAACCGAAAATTTTAATTTCCTTCTATCATTGTCCAATCCAAAACTCAACTCATCTTTCAAACAAATCGGTTCGTGAGATTTCAAAAGTTTGCTATAACTGCCCAATGTACATATGTGCAAGTAATAAATACAAGTTATAAATAGATGTTTTACTGCAACAAAATAACTTTAATAAGAAATGCTTACAAGACCATTAATATATTTAACATATTATTTTAATTTAAGAACTGTTCTGATCCCTGAAACTTAAACCTCTAATTTCCTTCTTTCATTGTTTATCCAAACTATAACTCTCTCTAACTAAACTCAACTCTCAAAACAAATCAGTTCGTGAGATTTAAGAATTCAATTATAAATAACCATCATATATTTATTAAAAATAAATTATTTTAAACAGGACTATTTTAAATAAATGCTTTGGTGCAGCAAAATAACTACAATGTATAACTATTGATCATTAATACATTTTATAAATTGATTTAATTCAAGAATTGTAGTGATCCCTAGCCATTTCCACAAACTAATTTCCTTCCTTCGTTGTCTATCCACAATAGAATTAAACTCGGCCCTCAAAACAAATTAAACTGGCATTCATTCCCGATCGTTGACATCAAAACCCGTCATCACGACGGAGACAATTAAAAACAAATTCCACGTGACATCCCCATCGATCTTGAAGCACCCCGTTTCTAATTGTGAACCTCGATCGAAGCTCCACCACAATCGTTTACCAATCAATCCCGTGTAAGCAAAGCAATAGGCAAATAGCCGCAGCGTCCCCTGCCGGCGGATGTGGCTCTAATGCTCAGAACAGCTGTCAATGGCAAGACCTTTAAGCAACAGAAGAAGGGAACACACAAGAAGGAAAACTACTTTTGACACCCATGATAAATTGTTCACGAACTTGCCGCGAAGTGTGAGTCGCTGATGGATATTAGTCTTCACTTACTTTATTCTTGTAGGACCTCCGCTTTGGATGATGTATACGGATAGATGTTTCTCAGATGATTGAAAAGTAGGCAGGATCAGCAGTTGCAGAATAAGTTTGGGGAAATTGTTTTAACAAGAGGTTATTTTTCTGAGCTGTTCAGCATTTTGTAGACGGGGTTCATGCACGCGTAAAGTAATACTGGGTTAGCATAAATTTTAAATATTTATATTTTCAAAACTATTACACATAATATAATCAGTGATACTTGAAAATAAAGGAAAACATTCCAAGTTTTTTTTCAGTTACAAATGTTTGATGTGTAAACTTTTCGTAACACGACCATCATCTAATCTATAAGCAAGTTCGTTCCATACATTTTGCAGTTTTACACTGTCAACGTTTCTTAATGCAGCACTGATGCGTTCTTTAAGTTCATTGAGTGGCAATGGTGGTTCATAAACAAGATATTTGATGTAACCCCATAAAAAGAAATCACATGGCGTAAGATCAGGGAATCTTGGTGGCCATGTGAATAAGGGTAAATCATCGTCACCCGCACGTCCAATCCAGCGTTGTGGCAGCTCCTCGATTTCTAAATGCACGCTGCACAGAAATAACGGAAGAAACCCTTGCATGTTCTAATACACAAAAACTTTTCTCTGTCATTGTCGCCGTTTTCAATTTCAATCACCGCGTTCTAGGGGAGTGCTGCCATCTATTGAGCGATGTTGAAAAAAACTTGAATGTTTTTCTTTATTTTTCATGTATTACTGATTATATTATGTGGAATACTTTTAAAAATATAAATGTTTAAAATCTGGTCATTCATTTATGCTAACCCTGTATATCACGGATTAATATACCGGCTGATTCTTAACTCGGCTTTGTGTTGAATCCCAAAAAAATTAGTGACCTTAATCCTATGAGCATCTTTCGAGTGGAGCAGTACAGTAATACCCCGACTTACGCGAAGTCGGAGTTACGCGGTTCTTGATTTTGTCGTTTCGCAACACTGACGCCCGCTATCTTCAGTGTTTCTCTTGCTGTGACATTGTTTTGTTATACGTTTTCTAAACCCTTAAAAAAACTATGTCGTACAAACGAAGTAAATGTGATTCTCCTACAATGTGAAAATTGTGTTTTTGCCTCCAACACAACCAGCTTGCTTCAACCGATGGACCAGGGAGTCATCAAAACATTCAAGGCTTACTACACGAGGCGTTCGTTTGCACATCTGAATGAAGCTATGAGGCAAAACAGTGAGATATCTTTTAAAGACTTTTGGAAACAATTCAATGTTTTAGATGCAGTAAGAATTATTGGAAAATCTTGGGATGAAATTTCCAAAAAACATTGAATGGTGCCTGAAAGAAACTTTGTCCATTTTTTTTCAAAAACGAGACGGAAACAACGCAAGAAACTGATCATGTCGCTCATGTGATAAAAGAAGTTGTTAATCTCTTCAGGCAATTAGATTTGGAAGTCAATGGTGATGATATTTACGAGCTGTTGGATTCACATAGTCAGGAGCTGACAATTGATGAACTCAGAGATGCGTGAGCAAAATGTCAATGAAGTATCCGACACTTCAGACCCAGTTCCACCAGTAAAGGACATGCCAATTGCAAGCTTGACAGAAGGTCTCAGCTCAATTGAAAAGGGCTTAAAATTTTAGAAAAGACTACAACGAAGAACGCGTTATAGCTACAAAGCAAGAAATAAAAAAATTATTAGCTTGCTACGAAGAAATTCTGCATGAAAAAAAGAAGGCATTGTGTCGTCAGACGAATTCGCTAGATTTTATGAAGACATCGACATCAAAATAAGTTTTCTACGTAACTCATTTATTTTTTCAATATTTTGTATTAATATGTATAAAGAACTGCAATTTTATTAAATATTTTTCTTCTAAACTAGTGTTTTTGTTAGTCCTTGGTCCCAATTGAACAAAATTTATATGTATTTATATGCAAAGTTGCACCCCGACTTGCGCGAATTCGACTTAAGTGATTTTCGTCGGATCTATCGCGTAACTTCGGGGTATTACTATATTGCTTTTACCTCGCAATGACTACAAAAAAGTCAAAACTGGTTATAAGCCATGCAGGAAAGACTGCAGATTACAGAAAGAATATATTCGAGTGCTTTCTTCAGGGGGTTGAAAATTCAGTTGTTAATTTTAAAGCAATATGAAGCTCAATTGTCAAGATTTTCTGGTAGCCACAAATGTATTTATGTAGTTTCTTTTGCCACTCTATGATCAGTTTATGCTATGCGAGGGTTAATTAGATCCAATAATCATGGCAACTATCATGACAGTAGTTTATGTATCCGAATATATCAGAGGTGACACGAAATGAAACTACTTTAAACACCCGAGATAAACACTATGGGACTCCCAATGAAAACGCGTTCTTGAACTGCGAGTCTTTAGTGGATATTATTCACTATTTATTTATTCAAACAGATTAAAGCCCCGTTCACATGAGGCGTTTTCCAACGCGCGTTTTACGTCTAAACAAAACGCGAGTAGCCAAAGTACAAAGAGTTCTACTGGAGTGTTCACATGCAGAAATCGCGAGAATCCAAGCGCTTGATAGCTTCGGCGCTTCAACAATCTCCGGTCGTTCTAGCAATTAGAAGGCGTTTGGAGAAGCATAGGTTTGTTCTGCACCGTTTACATGACACGCGTTTTGACGCGCGTTAGGGCTTTTTATTCCCCTAGTCCAAGTTTCTATCTTCGCGATCGTTAAAGATAGAGTGAAAATTCCAACGGATTTGAAGTCTGAGGAAAATTTTACACTTAATCGGTACCTAAAATGTGATTTTCTTTAAATAAATGAATTTCCAACAGTAACCGAATATATTCATTACGAACACAAAAGGGAGTATTAATCTCGTTTTTATAGAAAAGATATAACTTGAATGGAGTATTTTGTCTGAAACCACTGCTTTATATTTATGGCCATTAAAAATAGGATGAGAAAATTTAATCGCATTCGATTTATTGAAGAAATTTACCCTGCTTTCACACAAAACTTGTAAAAATGTGAAAGTTTAACTAAAGGGGATAGTGAGTAATTTTATTTCTGAGAATAATGTATACCGACAACTGTCCGTTCTAATTTTCATGTGCGGCAAACGTCTTTAAAATAAAGCTAAAATAAAGTATTCAATTTAAAATCTAAACTTTAGTTATTTTTTTATTTGTCCTCAAACGGGTGAAATGCGTAAGATAAGTTTCAATTTTCATTCATTTTTCACATCCTCCTGTTCATTAAACTCGATATCTCTTTTGAAAATGAACTTCTGATTTACTGATCTTAATTTCCTGTAAGCTTATTTTTCATAGAATTTATATTTTAATCTTGCAGTTAGTGTTATTACTACTTTAATCGAAATTTTTATATTATATATACGTGTAGACGTAAATTCTATTAGCAATATCCTGGTTTTCGATATGTACTGTTTTTTGGTTTTTCTCTGAGATTTTTTTAGTTTTAACATAATTTTCTCGTTTCATCGTGGGTTTTAATCAAATTTTAGCTGAAATATTTCCCAGTCGTAATTCCATTCGTGGTTTCATTTGTGCTACAGAACCCCTGAAAGAGGGTAGGGAGGGTTAGTTTTCGTTTCGTATAGTCTGTGTGAAAAATTGTGTTTAAAAATTAAAAAACTAATTATTGTTATATATGTGTTATTTGTGCTGATACATTAAAATGTCTTGAGATAGGTTTTAAAAAAGTATAGAGATTTATTTGAAGGAAAATTAAATACAAATTAGCTATAGATGATAGGAAACAAGATAAAACCTGCAAAAATAACATAAAAAAAGAAAGGTTATCACCAATGCCGGATTTTGTTTGCGTGTCATCTTTTTGATTGTACTTCGTAGACAATGCCATATAAACAGAAATTCCGTTTCCAATTTCCTGGTCTAGAAATGTAGTTTTTTGGGATATATTTTTACTTTACATTGTCAATTTTAAAATTTTGAAGAAATTGTTTGGTCATTTTCCAATTAGTTTCGTTTGAA
Organism: Meta bourneti; assembly: GCA_933210815.1. NCBI lineage: Eukaryota > Metazoa > Arthropoda > Arachnida > Araneae > Tetragnathidae > Meta > Meta bourneti. Next base: position 6,263,771 of record OW119922.1, read on the forward strand.
TCAAAGTTTTACAGAAATATTCCAATTTTTCATACGCGGTATCGCTTTCACGATAAAACATATTATAAATGAATCATCTGTTAGCATCTTGAGCCCAAAAAATCCGTGATCACCCCTTAACACAAAACAAATCCTTCCTACTATTTTTTATTGGTAGGTGAATCATCGACACACTGGAGAGTGAAGGTTCTAGGGATTTTTCCTCTAGTCTTGAAGTAAAAAACGAATACTTTAAGATTTTAGAGTTAATGAAAATGTTTAATAATGCCACAATTTGAACTGCATAAAGCACTGTTTCTATGTGATCCGCTGGCTCTTACCGATTCCTAGGTCCAAAATATCCCGTCATTCGAAAAATTTTGAAAAACGTACAAAAAGCTAACGTTCAAAAATTTACAATCGAGGTTGATGGCATTGGCATTGCATTGGAACGCATCGTATACTATACGTTACGAAAGATTTACCTGTTTGGGTTGTCACTTCTGGTCAGCAAGTCGATTATATTGCATTTATTTATGTATAAAGTTTGAAGTTCAAAAACACTTTATTCCCAGGCAATTAGGGAACGGATGTTTTACAAATCAAAATATCAAATTTTTACGTCATTTTGAATATTTTTTAGATTATTTTAGGCATTTTATTGGTCATTTTTGTACATTTCTAAGTTAACCAAATCCAGGCTCTTGTGAACACGGGAATCAATTTTAGGTTGGGAAGAAAGGTTTTCATCTTATTTCTAATGGCTGTAAAATTAAAACAGTTGCAACAAAATATCTTATTAAAGTGACATTCCCTTTAAAAACAAGGCAATACTTTCGCTTACGCTTAGTATAAAAGAAATATCTTAAAAAAAGATTAGTTGCGACAATTGACAAAAAAATAATTTCTTCAAAGAAAATCATGTTTTTGGTATCGATCTGACGTAAAATTTTACGCTGATTTGAAATCGTTGAAATTTTGACTCTATCTTTATATATTCAAAAGATAGAAATTTGGATTAGGAGAATAAAAAACACAATTTAATGCATAACGGAAACTGACCTTGAAAAATGCCCAAGAGGTGTTCACATGATAGCGCTTGAAAATTCTAATCAAACGCGCGTTGGAAAAAGTCCATGTGAACGGGGACTAATGCAATTACATGATAGAAAAATATCACAAGTTCAAAACGTGTAATAAATGACAAATCGGATGCATAGATAGAACAAACTCTGTCACTACAGTTTGTGATGACCAAAACTATGAAGAATACGATACATCCAAACATGTTCATACAGGAAATAAAATAAATTTTCCCTATATTACATCCCATGTTTTTGGCAGTAAAAATCGCGAATATTCTTATCAACGAATTTTAGTGTTGATGAATGTAAGAGTGGTTTATATATACAGTGTATGTATAATATATATTATGTGTATATACAGTGATAAAAAACGGAAATTTTACTTCCGCTACCTAAATGCACTCTGAAGATATTTATCGGGATTACCTTGAAATGTACTTTTGTCATCGGTTTGGAGAAGTTTGCGCTTAATCTAATTACACTTGTTTTTCGAATGCGATTTCAGCATTTCGTTAACAAAAATTCCAAAGAATAAATTGATGTATGATGTTTGATTGGTCAACGCTTACTGGATTAAACGCCAATCTTCGCCAAAACTGCGACGCATTTATCGTTTAAAAACCCGGTATGTACCTTAGAAAGAATTTGGGTAGAGGAAACAAACTTTGGCTTTCCAAAATAAATGTTCAGCTTATTACCTCCCATGCGGCAGATCTATAGCTTTGGAGAGTAAAAATCGTGAATATTTTTACCAACGAATTTTAAAATGTTGGTGAATACTCCATAAACATATTATCATACCCATATTCATGTTATTGTTTCCTAAATTGGGCGCTACTGAACCTCTACAAGGTCTGAAAGACGATTGGAGGGAGAGCAATGCTGGATCAAAGGGAAATAGGGCGCGTTGAGGAAAAAGAGTACGCTATAACAACATGCTAAAAATGTGTTGCATAAAATTGTTCTTTACCATCCTGTTGGTTGTCTTGACTAGGTAACTAGTCAAGACAATCAAGATTCACTGTACGTTTTGCTCGATTCCGACTGTAGTACATTTTGCTGATTCCGATTGTCTTGTTGAATTTGTTTGGTTTCTTTTTGTGTTCTGGTTTTGTGTGTTTTTGCTGGCCCTGTTCGCCATTATAGAAATCTTTTGCTTTAATAAATACTGTTTGGGGGGGCCTTGGCCTCTTTCGTGTGCAGCGGGAATCCTCTCCCCCTCTCACTACAGGCTCCAAACCTTTTGGTGAGTTGGGAGGAGATGAGTCTATAGGTAACTAGTCATTAATAAACCTGACCAGATCTTGATCTAGTCATCATCAAAAACTTTGCAATATCCTGGTGACGAGATTTCTAGTCATTGGTGAAATTGCTCACATATTGAAGGACAAAATATCTCGTCGAAACCACTTGGAGGGTTAACTGGAGGTTACATAATTTTTTATATTATGTTTGTTACTGTTTATCCTCTTTTGAACCTTGCTCAATAAGCGAAAATCAACTAATTTATACTTTCATTCTCAAATTCCCCTGGTGTATTTCTCTCCCCTCTGTGTCAGTAAGACTTTCCTTATGTGTATGTCCACTTGCTCGACGTTGTTTCGCTCAGATTGGCTAAATATGGCCCTTGCGTCATTATACCCAATCCAACAGTCACCATGACGACACATGATCTAATACATAATAGAAAGACTTATGTCATGACGTCAAGTTATCCGATACAAAATAAGAAGGATTTAAGTCACTGTGCCCATAAGAAATTGGGAGGGATCTAACAACCACCATAATTGACTATGGAATGAGTGAACTTGCTGTCACTGGTCAGTCATTTATTATGAAACTGGGTTTTAGTGAGGGTTGAGCCAAGAGGAGAAAATGTGGAACGGTGATAGATCTTGTGAACGCCTGGAATGCATGACTTGTGATGCACGTTCTCGTCAATGAACTAAAAATTAAAGCACTAGGATCGGAGGATTAATCAAACACTTATTCATTTAACCATACAGACACTCATTACAGTCATTTTGTAATTTGCATTCATTCTTTTAACTAAAATGAAGAGGGAGCCGACTGTATATAGTTAAATGGAGATTTAAGGATGGTGCTGACGAAAATAGAACCTAATATAGTCAAATTGGTAACCCGACTCATCCTTCTCATCAATGATTATTTTTTAAGGTGTATGTATACTAGGGTGTGTCATTTGATTTTTTTTCTCCTTTTTTAAGGGGCACAGCGATAAAAAGGTGCTAAATGGTCTCAAAATAACATGTGTGAAATATTATTACATTCTCATAAGTCTAACTGCCTCCGGATTGATATTAAAGTTTCGATTTTTTTCGAAGTTCCAATTAGTGTTCCAACCAATAAAAGTTACTTTCTTCATACATGGACAATGCGTCATGATTGCAGGTGTGAGGGGTGGGTAGGTCGAGTGGGGGAGAAATCGAGAAACATCCTGAGCGTGCGCGCGCCCCTCCCACGTTTCCAGTATAGCTTCGGCTGCAATAAGGCGAGGTTGTGTTGTCCTCGTTTGTGCCATTTTTACCATGAATCGTACTCGTTCAGAGTGGAAATGTCCGTTTGGTGATTCAAGTTATATTATATGCAATTTTTTACCAACCTACGAAGATGTTATGAAGTTCTATGAGTGGAACCGTCATTAGATAAAACGTGATAATGAAGCTAATAAAGAACCCACGTATAAGGAAATAGAGGACATTGTCGTGGCAAAAATTGAAGAAATATGGTAAAGAGCTTCCATTCCTACTGTCCAACATAAACGAGTGAAAGCTCATTTGTTGAAGTGTATTTGTTTGTTGAAGTGTTGAAGGCGTATCATCTGAAATGCAAAAACCTTTTAAAATCACACCCTAAAATACCGAAGAAGAAATTAGAAGAGTTTCGCGTACATTTCATCCTACAAGTGTAAGAACATCGATGAGTGCATTTGTCCCAGACACAAAACATTACCTGTCAGAGAGAAAAGCTTCCTAATCGACCAACGAACCACTAGAAGAATGGTGATCGGAACCGTAGATATTGTTACAACGAATAAAATAACGAACACTTTGAAAAGGAAAATGCTAAGGCAAAAATCAGTTTCAGCCTCAAAAAGAAAGCAGAGAAGCTTAATGTGTCGACTTCATCTGAATCTAGTCAATCGGACAGTGAAGATGTATTCCAGCCAGTCACAAGCCTCAACATCGGAGGCTCCTGTCGATAAGCCTACCGTTACAAACAGTACAGTAGACTAAGCTTTACTTTTAAGAACGTGTGATAGATACGAAGTATCAGACAGGGCTGGGGCAGCTATTGCTTCAGCTGTTCTTCACACTTCCACTTCGGAAATTATTGATAACAATTAGCTTCGCCGGAAACGTAAAGTAACACGAAAATTGGTCGCGGAAGAAGACAAAGTCCTACAAACCTGCTTTATACTTCGACGGACGGAACGATAAAACTTCAATTATATCAGAGAAGGACGGAATAATGTATAGACAGAGCATTCTTGAAGAGCATATCTCATTGATAATGGAACCAGAGTCGGAGTTCTTGGGTTATATTGTGCACCAGAACAGCACATAGAACAAGCAATTACTGATTTCTTCCAAGAATCAGAAATATCTATGGAGTCTTTGGTGGCAGTTGGGTGTGATGGAATTAACGTGAACGTTGGTAAATATGGAGCTGTCATACGTCTGCTTGAAAAGGTTTATCTAAGCTGCATACGTCTGCTTAGATAAACCGTTACAGTGGATTTTCTGCCTACTGCATATGAACGAATTACCCTTCCGACACTTGTTTCTCCATATTGATGGCGGCACATCGGGACACAAGACATTTTCAGGGAGAATCGGCAAAGATCTAGAAATGTGTGAAAAAGGCCCGTTGTTCGGTTTCACCTTATTTCAACAGTTATCCGAGTTTTCTGTTCAAGGTATTAGCAGAGACCAAACATATTTGTACAGAATAGTCTCAGCGGTTTCAACAGACATTTCCTAAGGATTTAATAAACAAATCCCCAGGAAAAATGTCTCATGTCCGATAGTTAACTCGTGCTAATCGAATTCTACGTTTGCACGTTTGGATGGAATCTCCTTCCGAAAACAGTAATTCGTGCAACGTATGACGTCAAGGTTTACGCTCCAACCTGGTTTGCTATCAAAATTCACCCTTCCTGTAAAGATGAGCATGGCACTTCTTCAAACTCATTGCTGCAACAAGATATTTTCCCACAGAACTGAAGCCAAAATAGATCTCGTAATTCAAAGAAACAGTTACTTCGCACACCCTGAGAATTTATTGATCGCAATACTGACCGACTCTGAACCGCACAGCCGTGAGCTGGCAGCCCGTCGCATTTTGAAAGCCCGCAGCATTCAGGAAAATAGACTCCGACTGTTTCAACTTCCTACTGTAAAATTTGATGCATCATCTTATACCGATCTCATTAACTGGCAGGAGAATATATCTGATCCACCAATATTGAAATCCATACCTGACGAAGACATCCAACTGTTTGTCGCCCAAAAAGCAGAACTGTCTTTACTACGCCTGCAATGTCACACACAAGCTCTTGAAAGGACAGTCAAGACTGAAAGAAGTTTCAGCCACATTGTGCAAAAAATCTGAGAAACTTCATAAAAAACCGGTCTCGAAAAGCCATGCTGAAATTCGATAGCAAGAAGGATTTTCGCGCTATTTGAAATATTATTATAATGATATAAATGTCATTTTTGTAAACTTTTGTTTTAATAAATAAATGTTACTCATACAATTTCAATTTGTTTTATAGACACATTTTTAAACTTTTTTAACCTTGCTGTGACAACTCAAAAATAAGGGTTTTTTTCAAAATATGTGTTCCTTAAAGTCAATCGGGAGGCAGAAGATGATATCCCATTCTAATCAAATTTTATATGTGAGCTAAAAACATCATTTGGCACCCTTTTCTTGCTGTGCCGGATAGAAAACAGAAAAAAAAAATTTTCTCCATACGACGGTGACCCACCCAAATGTATACATAAGAAAAATTTTTTTCTAATTTTGACTTTAAAAATCCAGCTTTTTCACAATAGGTCATTGGTTTGTGCTTAAACTCATTTCAGTGTGAAAAATTCTGATTAAGCTACTCATTAATTATCTAATTTAAATATAATTAGCTAATTAGCATGTTTTTTGAACAGTGATATCTCAAATTCTAATGTGTTCAGAAGGACAATTCCTGTTGGAAATTATTCCTAATATTATTATTCATGTTTTGACCTTCCATTAAGTATCTAGAGGGAATACATTCTTTTTTGCAATTTTTTTCACGAGGGAAGTCTAAGAAATCAAGATTTTTCAGGAATTTCAACATTTAAAAATTAATTAAAAATTAATTTCTTAACCAATAACTTGGACTGAGGGTCAAAACATCCACTGTATTATATAGATTATAATGACACAAAAGTAATTATAATAAATCAATTCATTGTTGAGTTACCACTGTTCGAAAGAAACATCCTATTGCAAAAACATAGTTCTTCGGAAATCGACTTTAAAGTTTTGGAAACGTGTTTGTCTATGGTGACATACCTATCCCAAACCCTTGTAACTTGAAAACTCTTTCGAATATTTACAATATCTTGGTATCGTTTGAAAGCTAAGGGGTTGGACACTATTTTGAATTATTAAAAAATCGATCGATATTTTGGTCAATTTTCGTGATTTTTAGTGTATACATACACCTTAAATTGACTAATTTGATTGATATTAATTAGTGAGCAATCTAGTGTGTTTATATGAAATTTATTTTGTAACGAGTGAACGAGCGCAGAGCCAGATGGCGGGGCTATAAACCTCGGAACTGTTGCCGAACAGAAAGCAAGAACGGAGACCGTTTCACGCTGTCTGCAATCATGAACACACCCCTGTAACCTTTTCCCCCGAGATATTTTAATGTATGTGTCTGTACTTATATGTATGTAAATGTTTAAATTTTTGTTTATTTTTTAATCATTTGTCAGTGGTTAGAGCGACTCCAGGTTCATTCCATTACAATGTTTTATTATTTCATTTAAATAAATAGTTTTATAGTTTTAGTTCTAAGTTGCTCTGTTTCCAAACTGGCTTTTGGAAATTCTAAAATTGCATACACAGCGGCATAAATATTTTGATGCATTTCAAATATTTTAAGCACAGCTACATTTGCAATTTTATTATTTGTTGAGATAGACTTTCGCGAAATATCTTCAAAAATATTTTCTTTCGAAAAGGGCATTGTGCCAAAACAGCTTTGAGATACTTAAAGAGGAAATGCATATAAAATTGGGAAAGAGAACAAACTTAAAAATAGATATAAAATACATATAGCAGTGCGGTTACATTGAGTATTTTCAAAACCTATATTCTACAATATTAAAAATTAACCGTTGTTGACGTTACCAATAAGATAAATACAAAATATTTACAATACGAATCATAACTTCACGTCTTGCCATATCATAAATATAGATACAAATTTATTTACCCTTGTCTATGGCATCAGCATTTTCAGAGGATAACAGCGAGATAGCAAATACCGAGGTAAATATGATGCGATAGGCATATTTATATTTTATTCCTAAAGTCCCAATATTCTAAAACAATCTCGAATTCTAAAGAGACTGCAAAGATGATTTCTAGTGAAAAGTGAGGAAAATTTTCGCTCGGAAGACTGAATCCTTTTAAATAAAATTATATTCAATCATTTCCCCTCAGGAATTGCTATCATAATTTTCTTGAGAGAATTTATCGTTAGGGAATATCTAGGGAAAGATGGAACATTCTCCTTCAGTTGTCTTGAATGGAAAGTTCATCAGGAGTTTAATAATAGATTGCTTCACTTGTTACTTCTGTAGGCACACTTATTAATAATAAATATTACTATGAATAATTATAGGTGCACAAACATCAATAAAGGTTTAATGAATCTTTAAAGCGTAACAGATTTATAATACCAATCTTTGGTAGCAAAGCAAACATTTAATAAAATGAAAATATAAAATAGTTTTATACTCTATAAAGCAATTTTTAAGTATCATTTTCATTTTTTTTTTCAAATATTTTCAAATTGAATGATCATGAAAGAAAACGAAGCATCCATTGCTATTTTGATGGTTTTTTTTAGATATTTCCAGATTTGGAAGTGCCTGTCGTGGCCTCAAAATTCCTTACGTTGGCGTGGGGTGGAAGTTTGGAGAGTGGGGTGCCAGATCAGGTGGAACCTCGTCATTTGACCGGGGTTAAAAATTATGTGTGGTTGCCCACGGATCTTTCCCTTCGGATTTGATCTCGGACCGTCACCAATAGCCCGCTGTGTTACTCCAGTGCAACGTCAATTAAAATACCATACCATACCGGATTTGGAAGTATTTTTTCTTTTTGCGGCGCAAATATTTAGAGTTAATTTTTTCCATTTTATATTCTTTAAAAAATCGTTCTTTCTATTGGGTTTATATTACATTAAACGTAATTGGAAAAAATTCTATTACATTGGTTAAACAAAAAAAAAACAAATTTAAAAGATGTAGCAAGACAAAACTGTTCAATACGATCATGGTCGCAAGTCCGATCAAGACACTCGTTAGTGCAATCCAATGTTGTGAAAACTTGGATAACTTTTGATAACATTTCGGGGAAACAGGTACTTGTGGCACTTAGCTATACGTTTATGTAGTACTAACGCTTTTTTAAATCACTAACAAGTACCTGTTAACAGGCACGTATTAGTGTTTTATTTTCTTCAAAAATGTGTGTTTTATTTTCTTAAAAAAAAGACGAAATTGTAGATCGTTCTCTAAAAAATTCTAGTTTTGGTAGGACTGCCGTGTAGCCCGGTTGGACGAGTACCGAAGCTGAAACCGGAGGGTTACGATTCCGAATCGAACCAAAGAGTTTCGTGTACATGGGGGCCGGTGCACGTTGCCTCAAATGTCCTCACGTTGGCGTGATGTGGAAGTTTGGAGAGTGGGGTGCCAGCCCAGTCCCATCTGACCGTGGTTCAAAATTACGATGCGTTGTCTTTGGATCTTTCCCTTCGGGATCGATCACCAATAGCCCGTCTTTCATTGTGTGTGTCTATTGCTTCAAATTGTATGCCTTGTGTCTGATGCAGCATGTCCAAGTATGGCCATAAAACCCCAAACCAACCAATAGCCCGTTTTGTTGCTCCAGTACGACGTTAATTAAATACCTAGTTTCCTATCCTTATCTTCAAAAGTCTCAATGCCAAATTTGGTTCCATTCCGCTTGTTGCATGTGGCTACTGATGCCTCCAAAGAAAGAAAGCTATTTCATGGCCACCCTCTACTTCAATTTATAAATTGTAGTCCGTAGCCAATAGCCCGCGTTAATTAAATACCTACCTATCGAATGTCTCTTTTCTAAGCTAAACAAAACTTCAATCGCCTCATTTGTTTTGGAACCTTCATTTGAGGCAACACGCTGGCAGACTTGCCAGTATTTTATGCTTATTTTTTGATTAATTTATATTTTTATCTTCTCTGTTCATTTCACCAGTCTTCACATAGAATCAGCTCAGTACAGCAGAGTCCAAGTGAAGTGAATGTCACTGAAAGATGTTTCTTTTAACCCTCAGGGCCCACACGTATATATCTTACCTTCCTTACCTCTAAAAAGTTTTAACCTTCTCGATTCAGATTTTTTTTGCGGCCAATTTCAAGAGTCTCTTTTTTTTCTTTCTAACGTGGATTTGATTTCTCATTGGTTGACCAACTAAATGAAATCACAAGCGCCATCTAGTGGATAAGCAGAGATTCACAACAATGCAATTTCAAAAAGTAAAGACATTTACAATTTTTATAATGAAAGAAAGGAGTAAATCAGGAAGTATATATTTCCGAATTTTTAAGCCAATATCCTGTCTCTAATCCTGAAAGGATGGTTTGCAATAGCACATAAGCTATACTGTAAGAGACTTAAAAATATTTGTATTTAACACTCAAACATTAGGGGGTCAAACGACCCTTTTCAAACTTTGATTTAAAATTACCTTTCAAATTTTATCGATTTTCTTCAATTGACTACGACTTTTCCTGAAATGCTTATAAAATTAATTTAGTACTATGTATTTCTCTCACTTCTCGTTCATCCTACATACGTATGAAGTATACTTATTTATACCGTGATGGGGGCTTCTGACATGTTTAATATTTTATGTGTTTTCACAACATATTCTAAAGTCGTTCCATATACACAACTGTGTAAAATAATAAACACACACCAATGAAAAGTTTCATGCTTCGTTGCGTACTAGCGACAACAGAACATCTCAATTTAGAGGTTTTTTTCGTCTGACCCCAAGTAACACTATTAATCCGACACAACTGCACAAATAATGGGTTGCATTCAAAACATTTGATACACATACTTGTACCTATTATTTTGCAAAGCAGTGTCAAAGATGTCAACACTATAAGGCAATTCTAAAATTAAATAGGATTCCAGGATTGTGATTTTGAATTACTTTTATTCTGTAAATTCATTAAATTATTAATTAACCCTCCTGGTGGTTATCTCGTCAAGGTATCTCGTCATTATCAAAAATCATTAGATGTCTCGATGGACGAGATATCCCGTCATCATGAGTGGCAACATCTCAATGACGAAATATCTCGTCGTTAGCAAAATTGTTCAGATGTTAATGGACTAGATATCTCATCGAAACACGTTGGAGCCATTTTGCCATTTTGTTTATTATTCCAAGCATTAATTCCACTGTTACCTCCATCCAAATGGAAAATGGGTCATTTAACCCGTTTCGGTAAAAATAGGTATGTCCAAAAGGTCGATAAATTTAGTGTTAAATATAAAATATTGAGCATAGGTATAATAGGAAAAGTAAATGAAAATACTGTATCGATGCGCTAAGTCACTCTTCTTCCCTGTCCGGAGAAGCCAACTACACCTGTAATTCTTCGGGATGTCTAGACTAGGATTTGGGTGACCAGATAGGTACGGTGGACAATCAGAAACCAAAGAAGTAATTGAATGGGTGCTCATATTACTTAGCATCTTCGGCTACATTTTTAAGGAATCCGCTGATCTGACAGGCTTCTTAGCCTTTCTTAAGAGAATCTATTGCATTAGTTATAGGAATGGTTAAGACTAATCTGATGTAATGGTCGGTATAAAGTGGTTGGGATCGAGGTTAACGAAAGTCATCTGGTCGCAGTAATTGTTTTGTCTGTCTCTTCCTTGTCTGATTTACGTTGTGGCAAGCGAAAAGCTCGCTGCTCATAAAAGAGTTAGTTTTCCTTCTTCGTATCTGTCAACGCCAGAATTAATGTTTCGTTTTATAAATTTGATTTAGAATTCTGCGTTTATGTTATCTGAGTTTAGACAGCGAAATATTGCGGTCAGATTTGAGGATTTCAAAGTATTATAAATATCTGTTCCTTTTCTAAATAAATCGTTATTGTCTCAATCTATAATGTTCGAGTCTTTTTCCGACTTGCTCTATTCCTGAATATATTCAGGAAAATGAAATTCGATGCATTGTTTGCTAGATAGAACCGGTACAACGTTAAAAATCATTTTAAAGCACGACAAGTAACGTTAAAATAAGAATGGTATTATTGCAATTCAAAGTTCTAAATTTTGACATAGATTTTAATTACAAAGCGATTAAAATCAATTAAACATACATTTATTTTTCATGTTTCGTGAGTATTATTGAAAGCTGTACGCAATATTTAAGTAATTAAGTGGTTTAAATTAAGGAATCAAATCACTAGATTGAAAACATGCTATACGAATTCAATTTAAGACCACTTCAATTAACTGGCTTTTTTGGAGCCACTAAATGTTTGTTTTCATGACGATGGGAAACAGTCATGTTGTAATCTGCTTGTGATATATTTAACACTGTCAAAATTATTCTAATTTTTAACTTTCGAACAAAAATTTATTTTTAATCTTTAAACAGCTATATTATAAAAAATCATTTTTGACAGATAATGAGTTTCAGCTCTAAGCCTACTATATATGTATTTAAGTATGAAGTAAATTGTTGCAGCTATGAATGAGTTAAAATAGCGTTAAAAAAATTATTTTCTAAACACATAATGATGCTTGCATTTTTTATGAAAGACGTGATTAGTCTGATCACTTTTCAATCAGCATTCAACCAATTCAATTCGAGCAATGCCGATTAATTCTTCTAGTCATAGACAAAGTAAGTTTGGCGCAGATCTATGTGTGGGTCTTTTAGTGTTACGTGAAAGTAAACACAAAATCAATATCGCAAACCTTTATAAATAATACTAGGTATTGAAGAAAATTTTTGAAAACTAATTCCTACTTATACATAATTTCGAGACTCAAATATTTCTTACGAATTCAGTTTAGGATAACTCTTTGAAACATGTGACCTTCAAATTCTCGATTCTAATCAAACAGATTGAGACCGAATGGGACATCTCTGGTCTCATTGTGATGTCCCATACGTATACTCTTGTATTGAAACAATTACGGGCATTCCTAAATATTTGACATTAGCTTACACGAAGTGGTTAGTCTAAGTACAAACAGTTTTTTGATTAATAAAGAATAACAATAGAACAGGCTGCCACAAGTGACTAAAAGGCGACTTTTTCTACCATTTTTCAAACTTGGTGACTAGGATTATCTCTTTAAGCGAAATCGTCTCTAAAGCTATTTTCAAATTCTTGGTGACTTGTTTTTCTAAATTCATCAAAGTCAACGAAAATGTCGTCCTTTTTTAAGTAATAGCGGACGGAAGTAATATATTTCTTTATCTTTCCTTTTGGAGAAATGTTTCAAATGCCGCAGTTTTCGAAGTTTTGGTGCCAAGGCGTGACAACCATGAAAACAAACCATCGGAATCTGGTTGCTATATTGCCATGAAAGCCTTATTTTAAAAAATATAATATTTAGTTTTTAATTTTAAAGTTTATATTCCTTGGCGAGATCTTAAACACCTGTTTCATACTTTATTCGCACATTTTGACCTTTAGCCAATTTATTTTACATCTGAGCAACTAAAATAGGTTTAAGATAAGACTTTTTTGCTACTATTTTTAAACATTTATGCTACTTAGTCTATTATTTCTCATAGACCTGGAAAAGTTTCATTTCTCCAAATTTTTCTTGAACAATAAAATATTCTGTGAATTAGCTAGCCTGTAGAGGAAAATTCAACAAAATTCTAGAGTAATGATTCAGTTCATTATGACATTAATGATTGATTCTCTTATTTACTTCATTTATGTTGTCAACTTTAAATTGATTTTGTAAAGGAATTATGTGGTTCTAAAAATATAAAGTATATCAGATCATGTCTTAAAAGTATAAAAGTAATAACAGTTTTATCAAGTGAAATTAATATACTTTGATTAAAGCTATTTTTTATTGTAGAGGATCCGCTGCAATTTATTGACAAACAGTACTTTTCAGTGCTACTTACGTCATCTTTATAGATGTTTTATTTACCTTTCAAGATGTTAGATTGGATCGGGAAACAAATGTAAGTGTGTATGATCTATACCTTATATCTTCCGTAGATTACTTCATAAGTATTTGTATCCATTTGGTGTTTATTAACATTACTTTTTTCTACAAACTGTTGATTTTAAGGACATGCAATGTGTCCTTAATTTTTGGAAAATAAATAAATACCGACCTGCTATTTCAGAAAGAAGTTTCGAGAAAAGCGAAGCAAAAAGAAACAGGCTAAAAGGGAGGCCAAAAAGCAGAAAGAGCAACCCTACGTTGAACGTGACTACCTTGCAGAGTGGAATGCTGAACATCCCGAAGAACATGGACCTGCGTCTGCGTATCATCGAATACGAGATGGCAGAAAGGGCTCTCCTTGCTGAACAAGCTGCAAAGCCCAGTTCACAAAAATATTCCTTTGATAAAAACGCATTGGACGAAGCTGTTCACACATCAGCCACAGATCTCAACGGAGGAGGCGATGAATTCGACTTTTCTGTAAAGAATAGAATCGCATGCCAAGTAACATCTGCAACTGTCTACAACACAGGATCGGATAACCTTGAAACTATGGCCTCTGGAAACAAAACCTATGATAACACCAATGGTAACGGAGGATCAGCCTGATTTCAAATCTGTTGGATGATGCCACCGAAGATTCAGATCATGAAAAACCCTGAATAAATAAAAGGGCTAATTGATCAGAAAGTGCTGTCCTGGTGATTCGTAGTGCTTCTTCTCTTTACGTAACTAGAGTCACTGCAGAGAAAGATCAAATTCTAAGTCAAATGGACGGCGGATTTTTCAATTTAGACCGAAATTATGACATATTTGCGAACAATGCAGACATGTGATGCATCCTTCTTTTCGATTCTTTCTTAGGATTAAAAATCAAAACAGATAAAGAATTATACAAGTCATGGAAAGACACGGAATTATACAAGCCATAGTATCAGCACTCCAAATCTATATGAATTAGAATCAACAAACATACATTAACGTTACGATATTCTACCGAAACTGCATACAGAGCTTTCTCAAGAAAATTCGAAAAGTTGACTTGAAAAATTAAGTTATCAACTGGGTGGAGCATTTGGTGTGAGCTTTTTCACTTTTGTTCTTTGAAAAAAAAATCAGTCTATTATATTTAAAATTAAAGGAAGCAATTAAAATTCAACCCTCTTTCATTTGGTGTACATTTTATTTCTTTTATTATAACACTACACATTTTTGAGAGTTTTCACAGCTGTCCAACTTTTGTGTATTATTCACCAAACTCTGTCTCTTTTCCTTTGTAGCAAGAATATTGCAATGCTTTTTATCTTCAATTCAATGTTTCCCGATTCAATTTGTATGTTATTCATATATATGTGAGTTTGCAAATGAACATTTTACACAATATTTGTCTTAACACTCCAGGTAGTTTCGAGCTATCTCGTTAATCACGATCTGACCAATTTTGCTATCAACGCGATATCTCGTCATTGAGATATTGCCAATTTTTTGCTGATAACGAGATCAAGATCTGATCAGGTTTTTTTATGCAACGACAAGATATCGTCATTGCATGAAAATCTCGTCCATTAAGTTCTCGTCAGATTTGCCAATGACGAGATACACTCATCAAATCAACCACCAGGAGGGTTAATTCCCAACTCGATTTTCTCATCTTATCTAGTCAATAATAAACAATAAAGCTGAGACAGTTATGCCTCCAGATGTAGACAAACACAATGGCTAGTACAAAGATATGTGCTTGCATTGTCTTGACCATCACTGATGGGGAAACGACTAAAAATGGGGAAAACAAAAAGAAATACTAGAAAACAGGCGGAGGAATGAGAAAGAGGGTTTGAAAATAATTATTAACGCTCTCTCTTTCTTATCTCTTTCTCTCTCTCTCGTACACACAAGTATTTTTATATAATAATCAGCATAAGAAAAATTATGAAACGGAATATCAAAACTAGGCGTGATGTTAGGATGGCATGTTAAAAGAAAAGTTATTAGATTAATTTTTAACCTCCTGTTGTTGGGTATAATTCGAAGAATGGCAGGCTTCAAAATATGACTCAAAAAGTAGCTGGTTTATGAGATATTTGTACTGTTTGTGATACATAGGTTAAAGCTAGTAAACAATATAAAATTGACAGTAATGAGATTCATTTGCCAATTTTACAGCTTTACATATGCTTTATTGGAGCTACGGAGCTGCATTGTATTGCAAAACCTACACGAAAACACTATCACCACTGTTATGAAATTATTTATTTGCCGGGTTACAGAAAGTAATGTGAAATCTGGAAAACAGAAATGAGAGCAGAAAAAGTAATATGAGCAAGAATAGGTTTATTGTCCGAAAATTCTGAATGAACAGGGGAATGGGAATGCAATTAAAGTAATTCAGAATCTAATTGTGGTAATATGGAGGAGCTTTTCACCATGCATTTTGTTGGAAATCAAATCTACCGCCAGTAGAAACAACCGAAATATTGTTATGTTTTTGGATAATCTGACTTCATATAGAGGTATGAAATCCATTTATGAAATACAGATGCTATGCAATTTGTGAATTTATGTGTAGTTAGATGGCTCTGTTTGCGCAAGCGTGATGCAATTTCATGTTCCCTGTATATATTTCGTTATTTGTGTGTTGTCCTTGTTTTGCAATAAAGTTGTTTGAATAATAGATTGGCGACGGTCCTGGATCAATCCCAAAGGAAAAGATCCAAGGGCAACGCCTCGTAATTTTGAACCCCGGTCAGACGACGAGGTCAACACCAACAGCTCTAGTGTACACGACGGTCTTTGGCTGGATCGAGTTTCGAACTCGTAACCCACCCGTTGCTAATTCGTCGCTCTTCCAACTGGCTACTTCCCCTGGGCTGGCCCCAACTTCCAACTAGCTACTTTTTAGTAATGACGGTCGTCTCTGTGGCTTACTGAAGTGGTGGAAAGCAGTCAGTTTAGGATGCACTAATTATCAATGGATTGGAATAAGATGTGAAATGTGAGTAATCACATTTTGCTATCAATAGATAACGGCGATTACGAAAGTATAATGCAGATGCTATGCGGGTCTGCTAATTTATAAATATTTATGTAAATATAGTCCTATATAGTATCGTGCTTAACCCTAATGGTTGTCTTGACGAGGTATCTAGTAATTAGAAACATATTGATAAGATCTTGATGAACGAGATATCTCGTCATTAGAAGAAAATTTACCAGGTCTTGATCTCGTCAACAAAAAATCAGCAATCTTGCTGACGAGATATCTAACCATTAGCACAATTGGTCATATTGTTATAGACGAGATATCTAGCCATCAGCACAATTGGTCAGATTGTTATGGACGAGATACCTAGCCATTAGCACAATTGGTCAGATTGGTATGGACGAGATATCTAGCCATCAGCACAATTGGTCAGATTGTTATGGACGAGATATCTAGCCATTAGCACAATTGGTCAGATTGGTATGGACGAGATATCTAGCCATTAGCACAATTGGTCACATTGTTATGAACGAGATATCTAGCCATTAGCACAATTGGTCAGATTGTTATGAACGAGATATCTAGCCATTAGCACAATTGGTCAGATTGTTATGGACGAGATATCTAGCCATCAGCACAATTGGTCAGATTGTTATGGACGAAATATCTAGTCGGAACCACGTGAAAGGTTTATACTCTGAGGGGTTCACACTCACAATTGCATCTTCTTCCCTGCCTGATGTCTAACCGGTTCTGATTTTCTACACCAATAAAATCCTTTCAATGGATTCTATTTGAAGAAAAGGCCCAAAAGAATCGTTCCAAAGTATTACATTCAAAGGAAACGAGCTGTAGAATATTTCCAAAGGATTCAACTCTAAGGAAAGTATCTCGGATCTTTCCTTCCGGAGTTGTTCCCGGACCGCCGCCAATAGTCCGTATGTTACTCCAGTGTGACCCTAATTAACTACCTACCTTCTTAAGGAAAGGATCAATAGAATTTTTCTAAAGGTTGGAATTATCCATGGATTTCTTCAATGGTGGTTATTTAGACATTTGGGTTGAGAAGTAAAAGCAATATTACACTTCTCAGATATCTTTAGGTGCACATCTTTAGGTGTGTACGGGCATCACGACCTCAAGTTACCCTAGTGATCTGTCCTCCCTTCTGTTTGACTCTCGTCTATCCTTCTGCTTTTTGCTTTTTTTCCTCCCTCGTTGTTGTTTTGTATTTGGCGCAGCTTGGATAAATATGGCCCCTGCGCCATAAAACCCAAAACCAACCAACCTCAGGCATCTCAAGCTCAGAGAGCTAAACGCCAAATTATTAGACCAAGAATAAATATTAGAATATAATTTCATAAAGAGAAGAAAGCCCTCCGATGCTTTCCTTGAAGTAAAGCAGAGCAAACAAAAGAGCTTCCGTATGAGAGGAGTAATTCCTGAATTAAATCATCCCAGCGTTTTAATTGGTTTTAGTTGTCATTAGTCCATTACGGTAATACGCTTTAGTTTTGAAGTACGGAGCAACTACTTATTAAAGCACTTCTATCCGAGGTTATGAGCAAAATTAATGTAGTCAAGATTTAATTACTGATCCTATTTTCAATGTAATAAGTTATAATTAGAAAATGGTATGCTTACTCGCTTTCACCGATAAGTTTCAAAGGGATCTCGTATTATTAGATTAATTGGCATTTGTTTTTAGTTGAAAGTTGATAACCAGATGGAGGGTGGACATAATTTAGTTTCCAAATTGTTAAATATGCAGACACTTTTGAATGGTTTTTCTTTCTGGTGTTTGTAATTTAGTTGCTTTCAGTAACTGCTTCTTAAGTATATGCTTATTTATCTAATTTATTTTTGCATATTGCGTCACTAATGTAAAGGTTAGATAGTAATGAATGAAACGATACTAAAACGAACTCCCTAAAGTATTATATTCACCATTGTGTTCCCAAAAGCTGGGTGTAAAATAAATCGTAAAAATGTGTAGCGTTTTGACCGGAGTGAATACTTAGAAAGCATACTTGTGCCTCATAGTACTAAGGTCCAGAGTGCAAATGTAAAGGGTCTGGGAACAATAACTATTGACGTGAATGTGCTTTTAATTTCGGAACAGTACTGGGAGCATGCATGAAAAGTCTAGCTTTACAAAACAGCGTTACAACTGTTTCGTCTTACTTCAGAACTAGAAACTTCCAGAAGGTAAATATAGCGTCTTGTAGACAAAGGATGACCGTACCTGACATGACATTCGGATCAAGTCGTTACCACCGATGGTAACGATCGTGGTAACGATCAAGTGCGCAGGAGCACTGAGAGTGGGTTCGTAATATGTTGAAATTCTACTGTGTTAGACGAGCTTTGGGCCAGTGTGACTTTGGATTTCGTGGAGTGAGAATTGCTTAATGATGTCATTCGAAAGCTATCAAAGTACGCTACAATTGCAATCCTTAGAAAATTATCCTTCAATATTAATATATAACTGCGCTTTAATCGTTCAAACTGTAAATTAATTGTTGAATATTCACAAAACAATCGTTCAAACTTCTGTTCTTCATTCATTCCACAATCCAACATCAGGCCCGAGTATCCATGGCAAAATTACCGTTTGGCATGGATACTCGGGCTGATGTTTGACATGGATAGCAATACGAGAAACAACCTACCAATTTTTTAATGTCAGACCTTTGACTTTTTCGTCCTTCAGCATTATAAAGGATATACTGGTGGCTATTTATGAGGGAGCAAACAATGGATAAGCTACCGTCACTCCTAACAGGGACAATATACCAACGTCTATTCTGTTGCAAAATAGGATTCTAACCCGGTACCTAATGAGTGACAGACAAATTATCTGTCCGCATGTCTTAAAGAAAACGATAGGAAAATGAGTCAACTTGGAAAATAAATTCGCTACTGTTTTGCAAGTAAACCACAATGAAAGTGATAATGCACTTGTGAAAGACAGACAGAAATGAAGATTTTTATTGCTTAATTGACGAATGTTAACTTCTTTTACGTGTCTTCAACTGATGTTATTCAAATTGAGTCAAAGTTTTGACAAAGGCCAAATGAAATGCCAGCGGTTAATAGGGGAACACGTAAGGTATGCCTATTTAAAGTGGAAAATCGTCATTTTGTAACTTTCCTTTCTTTAAGATGAAGGAAATGAAAGCAAACTTTCCAAACTTCAGCAATACTTTTTTTATACCTAGCACTGTAACTGGCGTGGCTTTAAACGATGCCTTTTCTCATCTTTCCCTTTGGGATTGATCCCAGATAGTCATTAATAGCCCGTTATGTTGATCCAGATGACGTTAATTAACTACCTACCTACCTCAACGATGCCTTAAATTCCTCTAACCCCTGTAAACCTTTTTTATTTTGTTAAAATCTGTAATTTTTCATTTTTAGCAACTAATTTTTAGCTTAAATATATTTAAAATTGTTATTTCCAAATTGTCAACTAGAAAATTTTTCAGATTGCGAAGATGTAAAATATGTTGTTTACGTTAAGTAATTTTTGAGACACAAATCTCAAACATGCAACATTTAGCGATTTCACAACTGCGAGTTGGAAGTCATTGCCTCAAACTTACAAACTATTTATTTTTTTGGTTCAAAATATTTTAAATATTGTTGTTTATTTATAAATTAAGCCCGTGTAGAAATTTCATGAAATTTCATCACCATACGGCCATAAGTCTGTTTTTATTTTTGCTCATTTCACATGAAATGACCCTGCTGGAGTATTAGTAATTGACAAAAGGAAATACATAAATAATTCAAGTTTTTATAACTCATCGCTTTTATAATCACCCGTATCGCTTTATAAAGTTAAACTTAATCCCTCTGCAATTTCAGTTGAGAATTTTATGTGTATAACATTTTTTAATTAAGTTATCAGTTGTTAACAAATTTATTAAATTTTTACTGCGATTATTCTACATTATTGCATGAAATTTCACACTTTTTCTTCAATAAACATATTGATTATTTTCGTGTTATTAAACGATTTTTCCTAAAAACTTCAGTTTAAATTATTTAATTAAATTTTTATGTAACACATAAAAATTGAAAAGATATCACTAAAAACAAATTTCGGGAAATCTCTTACCTTGAAAAATATTAATTAATTAATCTTAAAAGCAATGCATGAAAAGAAATACAAAATTAAATGCAAGAGATTCTTCTTGAAATAAATTTAAATCCCTCTATGACAAAAGAAAACATCATTAAACTGAAACTACAAAATAAGCAGAAAATGATAGAGATAGGTACATATGTGTGTGCTTAATATGAAGTGAGAGGTACAATATTTGAATAGGTCGTTATGTTATCATCTAAAAATTTTTAAGTATTTTGATGTGAGTAATCGCTCGAAAATAGAAGCAAATAAAGGTATCAGGAATAGAAGCTGCTTTGTGAGTGTGTAACTATAATAAGCAATAATAAGTAATTAATCTTATGAATACAGTTAGTCCATTAACCATTACTAAAATGTAAGCCTCATTAAATCCTTATGAAAAATGTAAAATGATATTTTAAATATTTGTGTGTAAATATTTTTGACATAGAAATTTAAAAAGTATTCAAAACGCTCTTGAAAAACAGATTCTATACGATACGCTTGTTTCGTTTAAAGCACTTGTTTGTTTCTTTAGATGCAATCTGAAGATTTATGTTTTTGTATTTAATTTTCCTAATTGATTTCCTTAATTGAAATAATTTAGTAGTAATTTTGTTTTATAATTAATTGTAAAAATTATTTATGAATTAATCGAATTACCCGACTTGAACTGGTTAACTGTAGATTGAAAAAGTGACCAGAATAATATATTTTCTCTTTGGTGGAAAAATGTCCCTCCAAACATCATTTAAGTTACAGGAAAATCTTAACATTTTTATAATTTCTAGAACTTTGAATGTAAATCGTACACATGCATATTCTTCCATATCACATACATATCACCCTGTTGTATGACAAAACTACAAAATTACGAAAGGTGACTAACTAAAACAGTCGATTTTGAAGGGGTTGTGAGATTAGGAATACCCTTTCATAAATTCTTTTCTTGTAAAATTCCCGTAACTCAATTCGAAAAAATCACAAATCTACGGCACTCGTTTTCCTACCACTATTTTTTAACTTGTGGCATTTTTCAACCAGTCGTGTGACATTTTTTAATTTCGCCATCTGTAAGAGAAGGAGGGCAAATTAATATGGTAGGATATTCATGACAAATGTTTTTTAAGGAATACATTTTTTCTAGAAAATTCCTCTTAGTGACAAGCGCAATAACAAAAAAATTTGTTCAAAAATCCAATATCTTTAGTGCAAACAAAGAAAAGATAACCCATTACCATTCTTCAAAAAATGGTAGATCCGTTTGACAACATTGTTCTTAAAAAGAAAATCACTATTTTCAACAAAAATTTAGTTTAATAGACATAATAAATTGCTTAAATATAGCTTCAAATCGTAAGATAGGCAACCTTCGTCTTCTGTCGCTATCACAATGATTTGTAATAGTTCAAAATTCCTAGTTCGAATATTTTAAACAATAATCTTTCTACAATGGTAAAGTTTCATTTAAAATTTGTTTTAGTTTAACTTGCAAGCAGCGTTGAATCAAAACCTTTAATAGGTTCTTGCGTTTGATGAATAGGAATTCGTTTACTCAAAAAATAACTGTTTATTGAATTTACAACCATAGAAAGGCAGAGCGAAAAAATTAAGTCGGCGAGAAATAACGTTGTTCTAAGGATATTTATTCATGATTCTTTTCTATCTCGTGATTTCGTTTACTTGCCACAACTAATATTAGAACAAAATTTTTTAACGCGAAAAAATCAGAACAATAATATGTACAATCAGAACAAATTCCGAGTGAAAAAAATCAGAACAATAATACAACTGCAAGTGGTCAACAGACATAGGTTTCCGTTTCGCTGAGCACGCGCTACTCTTAAAAGCATTTCTTTTTTCAATTCAGAGATTTCGTTTTGAATGGAAATTACTTACCTGGTGAGAATGAGAGGGATGGCGTTAAAAGTCTGTTGAGTGTAGCTTTCATTGAAACCAGGTAATTTTATTTGAAACATGGATTAGAATGCAAGTTTTAATGTGTTTAAAATCGTTTCGTGAGGGAAATCTATGCCAAACTTTTAGAATGCGTTGAATAAATTCGATTAGCTGCCAGTCTGGTTCAAAAGATTTGTGCTTTATGTTTGAATTCCTTTCATAAAACGGAAATCTATAACCACGGGTGTTAAACCATGGACTTCAAAGGAAAGTTAGTCGAAATGAACACATGCCCTCCAGAAAATGAACACACGTCTTTAGCCAATATTGGACAAAATTTACCTTCCTATAGTGCAAAATTGAATGTTTTATTCTCCTTATATCGACTGTCACAAATATACTGAATACGGAATGTTACGGAATACGGAATACGCAAAGAAAAAATAAGGCTGAAATTAAATAAAGTATTAGATATTAAATTTTGTAAGGAGAGCTTTTGGAAAAGTAATTGCTTTACCAGATTTGCAGACACGAAACATGTAAAACAGGAAGACAGACTGACACAATGAAACTCAGTCACTAAATGACGCAGTATTTACAGTATGCAAAGTAACATACATACATACAAACAGACGGTCAGACACCAAACGTTGAAAGCACTGATTTTGCATTATAATTACCCAAAACGGATAAATAACTTGGAATGGGGCGAAAATATCCAATGTACAGACTCCATTTTTATTTATATAGATTACCAACAGCCTTTTTCACATGTTACGCGTGAAAGAAAATAGGGAACCAGATATTTGTCGACTTTTAAGAGAGTTTTAAATTACATTTTTATTGCAGTTTAATTAATTAATGACATAAAGTATTTAAATTTTATTTTCTCACTATAAAGTTTTTCTATATTAATAAATACTTTGCACAGTAAAAACAGTTTTATGAAAATAATTTACTCGAAAAACAAAGAAAATCTTAAAAGTTAGTAAATATTGAATTTCAATTTGTTTTTAATCTAGTGAATGCAAAAGCTCTAAATTAAAAAATAAAAATAAAAATTTTAATTGGATTGATATTACAGCATAAAAAAATTCTGCAATCGAAAACAAACCAAATATATTCGCATTTGAAAAGTCGCACACAAAGATTTAATGTCTAAAATAGTTGGTTATTAGGCGCATGAATATATTGGACCATTAAAATATTGTATTAAAGGGATATGCATTTTTAACAAATCTTTTCTTAACATTCTCCTTTGAGAGAAAGCTGCTTTTCTAAAACAGTGTTATTTCTTACATACTGAAAACCTGTATAATAATGGAATTTCATTATCAAAATACGTAAAAAACAACAAAGATCTGATAAGTGTAATAATATCAATAGTGGATCAATAAGTGTGTCTGTGTTCATAAAATATATTCAGCGCTACGAGCATTAACCCTCATTGTGGTTGTCTCGAATAGGTCTCTATTCATTCGTAGAATGGGTCGATAGGTATGTAGGTATTTGAATTAACATCACACTTCATAGAATTGGTCAAAGTTGACTAGATGATGATGGACGAGATATCCCGTTATTAGAAGAAAACTGACCAGATTGTGATCCCGTCATCATCAAAATATCGGCAGTATCTTGATAAGATAACTCGTCATTAGTAAAATTTGTCAGATCTTGATGAACGGAATATTTCATCGAAATTACTTAGAGGGTTAAGTCGACGATGTGTGAATTCGGAATTCTTTCTTACTTTTAAGCGACGTGCTTAAATCGCATACGAAAAACAAGACAAATGACATCACAGGAAGAACGGTTCTACAAGAAAAGTGTCATTCATCCTCTTGCAAACTTTTCGCATTCAGAGCAACTTTAAAAGTACAGATATTACCTTACAGTAGTGAAGAAATTATGAGATTCAAATATTTTATGAATGTTCATAAATAGGGGTCGCAACCACATAGTATTATAATTAAAAATCAAACTAAATCATAATTGTAATTTTATAACTAAAATATTTTCTTGTTATTCTATTCCTCTTGGTCGTACATTGTCCCTAGGCCTTAACCATGCGTCATTTGTGACGTCAAGACTTTAATTCCATAGTGTAACAGACTAATCTCCCTGATAAGATTAACTATTTGTAATTGTTTTGATAATAGTTTTCCATTGTTTCTTTGTTAAATCAACTTACTTCTGTAAGCCCCGTGTTGTACTTCTGTGGTGCACGGGGAGTTTGCCCTTTTGTTCAATAAAAAAATCTTTCAATGCAGAACGCTGGTTAACTATTCAAGTTTTATAATGTTTTGAAAGTTTACAATTTTATAAATTGCAATATACGTTTAAAATTGGAACAAATGAGTAAAAAAGATTGAATTTTCAGTTCACTTTTTGTATTCTTAGATTTTATAATTATATAAACTGTGATTAGATGTTAAGTCCATTGCTCTTAAATATTACTTGTTTATAATCTCTCCCATAGAATAAACATAATATTTGATATAAAAAGACAGACAACGTAAAAAAGATCAGAAAAAACTCGCTTAATTGATTTGATTTTTTGTATGAAGTACAATTTATATAACAAGATGTGATTTGCAGCTTTATTGAAAGTGGATGTTGCTCACATTTTTTATTCCAATTAATTTTGCCAAAAAAGATTATGATCAAACTATTAGAACGCCCTATTCATAAATATTTTCTTGTGTACAAGTTCAAGAATCGAGCTCACACAATGAATCCAAAACTTATAATTGCTCAATTTGAATAAATATCCATGTTATTATCGAATTTTTGAACTAATATTTTATTCTCAAATTCATTATAATATGCTAGGAACACTTCTAAGATACTTTAAAGTTGAATTCAAAGCACAGGTTCCACTATTGCTTGCACTGTATGAAGTATTAATTTTCTTAACATCAACACTTATTGTTTAATATCTCTGGATTCTAAAAACATCTTTTAACCCAAAGCAAAACAACCGTACTTTTGCCTTAAAATAATTCACTCTCTAGTTGAATTTAAAAAAATTCAAGGAGGTTATAGACATCTAAAAGGCGGGACATTATAATGTTTTAGATACAATGGAAAATTATTTCTATGTTAACAATAGTGATGATATCAAAAACTTATCCAGATGTTTTTTACACTTCAATACTTAACTTGTGTTTTGTGACATAGCACACAAAGGATTTTTTAAAGTTCGATATGAAAGGTATTTGGTTAATTTTTTAATCAATAGCAAAAAGAATGCGATGATTTCCTACGGAAAAAAATTATCGATTCCAAATCGCTAAGCGGTGATGCCATTGTTTGAGAAAAAAAGACTTGACGACTACGAAGCTTTTTTCCCCCACCCTATTCAAACACAAATTCCAAAGAGCTTTCAGCAAAATCTGACGAATCCATTTAATTGGAAGTTCAGGAAACACACTTATTAAGCAAATTTAAAAATATAGATAGTAAAAATACGTAAATTTATATGAGCAACTCAACTAGGTCATATTAACCAAGAAGATTTTCTCTGATAGCAGGCGGACTTCTCACAGTGAAGGACTATGGGTATAGTTCGAATGGATTTTGGTTTTATTTCATAATTTTTTAGATGTTCTTTTGATTGGAATGAAACTTGACTGAGTTTATTCCGGTTTGTGTAACAAGAGTAATACACCTGCACTCAAAGGGAATGTATCTAATACAACTTTTAACTTTAACGTGTTGAAATGTATACACATCACTGCTTTCTTGTTAAAGACATATTCTAGCATAATTATTCATTTACAATTCGCAGAATGGATTGTAAATTCAGTGGATCGTGTTCCACTCTAAGGATTGTAAGTAAACTTACAATCCTCGAAGTGGAACACAATCCATTGAATTTACCATCAACTCTGTACTCTTTCTCAAGTAAATAAGCAATAATTTGCTCTAAGGATTGTAAGTTTACTTAAATACTCAGATAGAATTGCTGATTAATTTACATTTTACATAATGGATTGTAAGTAAATAAGCAATGTTCTTAACCGCTATGAAAAAATAAGTGACGGCTTTTTATCAAAATGTAAAGGTGATCTATTAATTAGATAATAAATTAAACAAATATTGCAGTAGTGAAAAATCAAAGATATCCTGTATCAAAACGTTTATAGAGATAACTAGACCATAAAACTCGATGTTGTTATAAAAATAAGAGGAAAGGTTACTGTTGTCACCATCTTAAAGATTTGCAAATAAATTTCTTGCTAACTATTCTGCTTTCACAGAATGGAGAAACGTTACACTCTATGTATTGGTGAAATAACATGGAGTTTCAGAAACATTCTTGACTCTAAATATACAAACTGTGACTAACTAAAGGTTGTCGCTTAACTCTCATTTTATTAAGAACAGAAACCGGTATTCTAAAGTTATAATAACTTTATAATGTGTGCGATCCTTCATCTCACTTAAAAGCAGCATTCTTACACATTTCTGATATTCGTAGTAACGCTTTCCACACCACTTAACTCTTTCAAGTAATAATCCTTTAACTTGAAATATTTTATTCGCATCGTATTTAAAGGAAGAACTAACTGTAAGTGACTCGAGAATAAGTAAACATCAGGGGAAAGTGAGGACACTACAAATCTAAAAGAACTATATTTTATCCATTAATAAGTAAACATCAGTGTAAAGTGAGGACACTACAAATCTAAAAGAACTATATTTTATCCATTAATAAGTAAACATCAGTGAAAAGTGAGGACATTATAAATCTAAAAGTATATTTTATCCATTAATTAAACATCAGTGTAAAGTGAGGACACTACAAATCTAAAAGAACTAAATTCTATCCATTAATAAGTAAACATCAGTGTAAAGTGAGGACACTACAGATATGATCCAAGGGAAGAACTATCAGTTTCCCATTCAGTGTTTCGCCCTCCTTGTGTTTCAAGGAGATACCTAACTCGTACATCTCGATCTGGTCAGTTTTGCTAATGACAAAATACCTCGTCGAGACCAAACTGCTCTACCACACAAATGGCCAGTAAAAATCGAAGCACGAAAAGAAATTGTCCACTGCCCAGAGCTGGTGACAGTTTGGAACAGGTTTTTGTACCACAGGCTGTCCATTGTAGGGCAGTTTTTGGCGTAAATATAAACCTGCAAGACGGTTAATACGTTACCATCAGTGAAAAATGAGGACATTTCAAATAAATGATATCCATAACATGTAGGGTATCCAGGTTGGAAGAGTAACGGATTATGAACAGGAAGGTTGCGAGTTAGAATCCAACCAAAAACCGTCGTGTACAAAAGATGCTGGTGCACGTTAAATATGTAATGGCCTCAAATGTCCTCACGTTGGCTTGGTGTGGAAGTTTGGAGAGTGGTGTGCCAGATCAGGTGTGACCTCGTCATCTGACCATGGCTCAAAATTACGTGGTGTCCTCGGTTTTTTCCCTTTATGTTCGATCCCGGACCGTCGCCAATAGCCCGTTCTGTTGCTCTAGTGTGACATTAATTTAAATACCTACCTACCATTACATGTAACGGGAAACTCAAAACCATCTTTTGCATACACATGTTTCAGCGAGGAGAGCTAAGAAACCTCTTTCACTGAAGGTTTACGCCTCACTTAACCCTTCCAAGTCGTTTAGACGAGATATCTCGTCCATCCAGATCTGACCAATTTTGCTAATGACGTCATCAAGATATTGCCGATTTTTATGATGACCAGATCAAGATCTGGTCAGTTTTCTTCTGATGACGAGATATCTCTCGTCCATCAAAGTCTGTCAGTTTTGATAATGACGACATACCTCGTCGAGAAAGCCACCAAAAGGGTTAGAAGTCCTCATCCCTCACTCAAAAGAAGCGCGTGCAAAACTACAAATTTCTCTCCAAAATTCTCCGTTCACTTCTAAAGGCCGAACACTAACAAATGCATCTCTAGAGTAAAACAAAGCAAGGAAGGCGAGAAAATCAAAACAAAAAAGAAAAATCCCACGTATATTTTATAAAGTACTTAAACGGTGTCCGATTCTTAAGACCCTAGAGACAGTCATTTTTTTCGCGGAGTCCAGTTTTTTCTTCACTTTAAACTCTGTGGTACCTTTATGCTTTTAATACCAAGAAGGTTTATTTTTACGGTATACCTCTTATCCGACAGTCTTTGTCTCTTTGCTAAAGGACAAAGGACGGTACAAATAAGTTGAAAAATGAAAAAAGGGGGTTCGGACTTTTGAGGAAAAAGGTTCTCAGGGGATTTTTGAAGTCTTTTTTCCCTGCCCCTAAAGCCCAACGGATGTAGTTTTAGATTCTCTTCTATGGCACTTGGGGATTTTCCCGGAGGTCTTCTCTAGACTTTTTATTTATTTTTTCTATGAAACTCTGCCCTCCCTATTTTTACCTCGTTTGCCTTCTTTATACAGTGCTTGTTGTGTGACTTGAGGGCGTTTAATTTTTTGAGAACAATAGACTACTTTCGTAAAAAGTGGAGGAAGAGTAACAGGTTTATAAAAATACGCTTTTTATTGCGACCTCTGTTGGGGTCTAGGAAATAAAACGAATAGAAATATTACTCAAACGCGTCGTTAATAACTGACACCGGTTGTGGATGTTTTGTATTTATGCCATATAGCCCGACATGGAAAAGTAACATGCGTATAAAAGTACGATTTTTAATGTGAAAATCTCTATAGGAAACACAACAATGAGAAATATTACTGAAACGCGTCATGTCGCAAAATGTGGATGTTTTGTATTTATATCATATAGCCCAACAAGGAAAAGTAACAGGTATATAGAAGTTCGATTTCTAGTGTAAGAAGCTCTATTGGGGGATAGGAAACAAAGCGAGGTGAAATGGTGCTGAAACGCATCATTTAAGACTGACACTGATTGTGAGTGTTTTGTATTTAATTCAATATAGCCCAACAATACTCCATAAATGAAATATGGAGGAGGTTCCAAACGATTCATTATATATATATATATATATATATATATATATATATATATATATATATATATATATATATATATATATATATATATATATATATATATATATATATATATATATATTATACTTTTATAAACACTGTATATTTGCGTATATATATACTATATACAGTGTTTCAAACTCCCTTACAAGCTTGGAGGGAAGGGTTTTTTTAATTTCCAATGAAGGGGTTACAAAGACAGGTTGCCAAAATACTGTAAGAAATAAAACATAAAACATGGTCACACAAGATGAAAAAAGTATATTTAAGGATTTTGTTTCTTGCTTCCCAGTAGGAATCACCTTCAGCAGATGCACGAATAGCAAGGACAATAGGGAAGGTGATCCGTGTCCATTTAGCCCCCGAGGACACAAAGCCTACAGACCATGTAGGCCGGGACACTGTGTAGAAAATGAAAGTGTTTTTCAAAACAATCATGTCCAGTTAGCAGTCGGAATAATCACTGCCTTTTTCCTTGGTAGGTCCTAAATGTGTTGAATATCAGAGATTCGTGTTTTTAAAGATGTAAGTAATTTCTTCGAGAAACCCACTCTAAAAAGTGAATGGCAGGTAGGAACAAATATTAAGTAATTCCCATAGGAATCTACGTCCACCAGCGTTACCTGGATTTGCAAAAGGGCGTTGTTAACAGTTGGCCAGTTGGGGGGCCATCGTCATTTTAGACACTGACATCATAGAGGCATCATTTCACGAATACTGAAATGGATGACATTCATCTATCATACGGAACAGCTCAGGGAAAAGGACGAACTGCTGTGAGATTGTATAGTGAACGGTACCCCTACAGATATGCACAGAATCATCACACTTTTTCACCAGAGTTTTGGTGAAACCGGAACATTCCATGGAAACAGGCATTACACAGGCAAGTGGTGATCGACATTCACTTCTTTATGGAATTAATTTCCACTCCTTTCATGTTTCGACGCTATCATGCAAGTATTATTGTTGATAATTGCACCTTTGAGCGTCTACCGTAAAACTAAGTGTGCAACTATCAATCTAAAAACAAAGGATTTATAAAAAATGTTTTTCACACACATTACTGTACTTTCTTGCACTTTCGAACATACATCCCTACGAATATGATTTAATTTTATGTCCGTAATGGGCAAGAGCTGTATTACAAGGGACAAGTTTCAGGGGTGGTCCTATCACCCCTTAAACTTACCCTTTGACCTATAAAACTTGTATTGAACATTTGGAAACATTCTAAACATATTAAAATCAATAACATTTACAGAATACATCTGATCATAATCAGACCATCGCAGTGACTCAGTGCGTTTGCGGAATATGTAGAATATGTGTCACCTTATGTTTACGTACTCGGCAGAATCAAAAAGAAATATGCCAAATTTATAGAAATCTGAATTAATAATGAAAATATAAACATGGAAGTATAAGCATCTAAGAATCCGGTACACATTTGAGTGTTGTGAAGAAACTGAACTTTGAGTATTTCACCGTTTCTAGTTGTCAATCACAAAGCACATCCTCCAGTTACTGATTAAAGAATTATTCTGTGGAATAACTTTCCACTCGAAACGCCTAAGGAAGGTATCTAGGTAGGTAGTAGAATTAACGTCACACTGGAGGAACATAAAGCTATTGGTGATGGTCCGGAATTAATCCCAAAGGGAAAGATCGAGGACAACACCTGTTAATGTTGATCCATGATCAGATAACGAGGTCAATTGAACTAGCACACCACTCTCCAAACTTCCACATCACCGCCAACGTGTGGACATTTGACTTACTACTTTCAAGTACAAGTTTATCCCAAAAGTCCTGGGGCCGTAGTAGCCCAGTTAGTGAAGTCGCGGATTAGAAAACCGGAGGGTTACGAGTTCAAAACGCGATCCAATCAAAGACTATCGTGTGCATGGGGGCTGGCGTACCTTGAATCTGTCGTGACCTCGAAGATCCTCACGTTCGAGTCGTGTGTTAGTTTGGAGAGTAGGGTGAAGAGGCTCATGTGTTTATCTCGTCATCTGACCGTGGTTAAAAATTAGGAGGCATTGTTCTCAGATTACCTTTGAGATCGACACCAATAGCCCGTTGTGTTTATTACCTAACCACTCCAAAATCCTGATGTTTAAAACATCTGTAAAGTGTTCAATTTTCACACACCTATTTTTTTTATATTAAAATCATCCACATGGAGGTTACCCTTTTTTTCTAGTTCTTAAGCCCTAATCAGAATAATATTTCGAAGTGTATTATTTTTTTCACTACTGTAAAGTATAAACATACTCTTTTTATACTCTTTATACTCTTTTTTTCTTTAAAAAAATGTTTAATGGACCTAAAATGTAATTTTTCATTTTAATGAAACCATGTTTATTTTAAACAACTCCAAATAAGCAAAAAATGAAAGCAGAGCATAAAAAAATTTGTCGCTCCTCTAATGCAAACTCCCCATTTTCATTTATATGTAAATTAATTTTTTGAATTTCAAAAAGTATCAGAGAAAAATCATCAGAAAAGAAGTAAAACTTCTCAAATGGAAACTAATTACTTATATAATGGTATGTGGTGAGGATCTCTAATCAAATATTTGACAACCGGCACTAATTAAATGGATGTAGATTTGCAAAGCAAATACGTTAGCCACTTTGCTCAAACACTGGATATTTAAAACTTAGAGAGATTTGGAAAAAAAACGTCTCGAAGAACTGCAGATTAAAAACAGCTGTGATTACTAGATGAAAAAGTGGGAATACCTTAGGAAGTAGGTTTTAATTTTCATAAAAACGACTAACAAAAAATAGGATTTTTGTTTGGAAGAGGTCGCTTTTTTCAGTTTTTAGGGCATTAAAAATAAAGTTTGATAGTTCGAAACGCGACACAAGTGTTTTTGCTTCATACGGATAAAATCAAGAAACTCTTATTTTACTTGTTCTCTACAAAACCAATTAAAATCTATTTTTCATTCGATTTGGATAAAATTTTCTTATAATTAATTCTAATCTATAAAGTTTTTGGGGGACAATCTTTCGTAACTAATTATTTTCTCGCTTAATATACGAATGAATACGTATGAAAATTCAGTTTCCTATTAATTTAAAGCACATATCGTTAGCTTAGAGCAGAAACGCATTAACTGACATTTTTAGGAGGCATTTTTGACACTAAATTATTATTTTGATGATGAGATGTATGGGTAGAGGATCATGCTATGTATTCAGAAACAGTATGGCCAAGCCCAGGAATAACTCATTGAGACTACAGCCAGAGCCTCGTTCTATTTCTTGGTATGTTGTGGATAATTTTGTTTTAACATTAAGCTAAATCAGAATTATTAAAACACTAGGTTGGCTGGTTTGGGGTTTTATAGTGCAAGGGCCATATTTGGCCAAGCTGTGCCAAACAAAAGACGACAACGAGAGGGGAAAAAGGCAAAAGTAGAATGATAGGCTAGGATAAAATTATTATGTTATGATCTTCGGTAGCCCTCGCTTGATCTTATGTATGAGCCGAACTTGGGGATTTCCGCTGGATTGGCGAGAGTCGAACTGAAAAGGGATCCCTGTCCTAACGAAAAGGGACACCTTTCCCCCTTTCTGCCTTGCCCTGACAAAGGAGAGAGCGTGCGGAGGAGGACTGAACTGGGAGAGCCACAACGTCAACTCTGGCCTCAACCAGTGTCCATGCCCATCCTCTGGTGAGAATACAACAGGTTCCTGTCTTCAGAAATATCCACTCGTCATCTGACGGAAAGCCTCTTGCCATAGTTCAGCGGATCCCTAAGTAAAGCTGATTGGCCTATAAACTGGACACCATCAATAAATGAAGAGTGTTTTGAAATAACTGTAATAATTTACGAAAGCTAATCACACCACTACAAAACAGGAGAGGATACATCACTTGAGTACCTCGGATTAAACATCTGGACAATCCAATTATTTCAGAAGTACATTCCAATCCTGGTAGCTCTTAGGTAATTTTAGAAAGTCTTCTAAATCAGGAGCAAGTTTCACGAAGTTCACACAAATCATGTTTTAATAATATATGGATACTGTTATATCGCCGGATGCACACAAATGGTTTTCCTTTCTAAATTGACTTTTAATCTTCCATTTTCTCACATGTTTCCTCGGATCAACTCAAGGGCATGGGTACCATCGCCAATTGGTGGTAACCTGAATATGGTAACCAGTCGTAAGCTCATACAAGCTTTAGATCGAGGGGGCACAATACATGAGTGATTGTAAAAGATTGCGCAGAGAGAAAATGGGCCAGATTCATTAGTTGAGAAAAGGGGGAAAGGTGCTTAGCGAGGAAGGTACTGACAACAATAATCCTTCTAGAGGAATTATTTATTAAACATCAATGGGGCTCGTTCTGATTAGATCTGGATGAACGAGATATCTCGTAATCGGAAGAAAACTAACCATATCTTATCTCGTCATCATCGAAAAATATCTTAATGACGAGATATCTTGCAATTACCAAAATTGGTCAGATCTTGATGGACGAGATATCTCGTCAAACCCACTTGGAGGGTTAACAAGACTTGCAGTCGTGAGATAATCCTGTTGTAGAAATCCTCAAGATATTCCCTCCCAATTCTGTGTATTTTTTATTAGCCCCAATTAACGCTTAGTTTGAATCAAAATTGTAAAAGGTTGCTCAAACAAATTGGCTTCCAAAGATGATTAAATTTTCTGAATAACTGATATCAAATTTTTAAACTTACCCTTTTCCAGGCTTTTTAAGAAATCAACTAACCAAAATAGTCTCAGAAAAAGAAATATGGCTTTCCACAGACATATAATTTAATGCCCTGTCTGCATCTTAGAACTCGAACTACACTTTTTTCTTCTTATTCCAGCTTGTCATCTGACCGTGGTTCAAAATTACGTGGTGTTGTCCTCGGATTTTCCCCCTTGGAATTGATCCCGGACCGTCACCAATAGCCCGTTGTGTTGCTCCAGTGTGACGTAAATTAAAATACCTACCTACCTTATTCCAGCATTATTTTTATATTTCCCTTTTAGTAATTTTTTTCCCTTTTTAAAATGTAGCCCACAAAAATTATTAAGCCAATTACAATTAAAATAAATTTTTTTGTCTAGTGAGAGTAAATAGTATATGTAAGTCCTCCGGCGGGATGTATGACAAATGACGCAACACAAACTTTCAAATCTGAAGGTAAAGGGTTTGAGATATAAGTCCCAATCCTTAAATTCTGAAAAATATCCTATAATTTTAAAAACCGTGAGATTTAATCTCAAAACATACATTTCTAAAATCTGTGTTAGGTATCTTAACTAATTTCAAGCGATTATTCATAGAAATTCTAAAACTGTAAATTCTAAAGCCTTATAATAATATGTGGAAACAATTTAACGTTAAGATAATATGTAGAAACAATTTAATGTTGTTAATTAAGATAATATGTGGAAACAATTTAACGTTTGACTTTCTAAAAACAAGTAAAGCTAAAAGAGTTTTCAAAGCAAAATATTCTTATGTTTAAATGGGTTTTTGAAATTTTAATATATCTTATATAAATGCAATTCGTTAAAGCTGTCAGTTAACGTTTTATCTTCAAAGCTATATTTTCTTCCAAAACGTACTGCCCTGATATTTTCACTTGAAAGAATAACATTTTTTTGAGAAATTAATGTTCATGAGTGCAAATATTTAAACAAAAATCTCAAAGAAAAAATTTGATGAAAATAGTAATGCTAATTTCAAAAATTACAAGTTATTCATCACTTAGACAAACTACATTTTAAAAATCTGATAAAATTTATCTGAGTAACATAGTTGTATTACCCTTATATCCTAAAGGAACAGTGGACTTTTCCCCAAAATCGATTTTTTGAATACATTTACTCCAAGTTTCAAATGTTGGTTTTAAAATTTCATAACATTTAACATTTCATTTAAACATTTAACAGATTCGAGTTATTCGAGCAAAGAAACGTTCATTATTTTTTTACAATTGTTTCTAAACCCAAGCCAACTCTTGATTCCCATTCAATAAATATTTTCTTCTTTCCTTTTAATTTAATATATAAATGACAAACTTGGCCATGACATACGTTTATCACTTTTTATACTTGCTGTCTCATTGGTTAAAGATATATTTAAGTGCATACACGAAAATTCCCGCGCACAGTAAATAAATATTAAATCGACAAAGGTGTAAGGGAAAGCGTTATTCAAGCGATAATATTTATGATTAAACAGTAGAAAGCGATATTTATACAGAAACGATGTATGTAAAAGCGCATTCGGTAGTATAGTTAAATTGGTAATTAGAATGTAACTTTTTATGTTTGGCAACACCATAATATGTGTAATTTTTCAGTTCCATTTAGAATTATTAACTAAGATGTAGTTTTGAACTGGGATTTTAATTGGGCTATTAACTTCCTTATTAATGGGTTGTTGTGGAATTATTACTGAGACTGAGAAGTATTTTTTGGATTGCGAGATTTATTTATTAACTTGCTATTCTGAATATTTTGAGCTATAAATTTTTATGAACAATGAAGCACATCAAAGGTATGTTTCAATTCGCACTCCTTATTTACGATTACTCCCCAAAAGATAAGAATCACTTCCAAAGCAAAAAGTGATTTCTAGACCCCATGGTATTCTTATCTCAACGATCTTTAAATCTAGTTTAAAGATCGTTAAGTTTAAAAAAATTAGAGTAAATTGATTTCAAGTTTCTCGGGGATAGATCTCTCTTCTCTCATTGGCAGAACAGTAGCTAAGATCTCACTCTTCTACTAATTTTTTAATACACTAAAAATACCACTGCTTATACATCAACACTTTGTTCAATGATAGAGATTTTCAGTGCAAGCAAACAAATCAAATGGAATGCAAAGGTTTTATATCTTCAAGCAAATGCTCTCGCATAATACTCGTCGGGGCTACCTTAAAACGTAGTTTATCACCATTTAGGTAGGTAGGTAGGAATTTTAATTAACGTCACACTGGAGCAACACAACGGGCAATTGGTGACGGTCCGGGATCAATCTCAAAGTGAAAGATCCGAGGACAGCACTACATAATTTTGAACCACGGTCAGATGACGAGGCAACACCTGAGCTGGCACCCCACTCTCCAAACTTCCACACCGCGCCAACGTGAGGACACTTTGAGGCCACGACGGATTTAACGTGCACCAGTCCCCTTTCTACACGACGGTCTTTTCTTGGATTCAAACTCACAACCCTCCGGTTGCTAATCCGTTACTCTTCCAACCGGGCCACCATCATTTAGGTCACGTTTGGAGTTTAATATAATTGGCGTTGGCCAATCAAATATCATGCATCAATTTAGAATTCATTCTTTGGAGTTTTTTAGATTACAGACAAGTCAAGTGACGTCACTGCCGGAATTCGTACGGGAAACACGTTCCTCCGTGGGAACACTACCGCCACCTACATTTAACTTGACATAAAAAGCCTCTCATTTACTTGCCAAACTCATAATAACCCATAGATCCATCAGCGAAATCTATTTTAAAACCAACAAATCCAGACACTGGATGAATTTACTCCAAGTGTTGGTTCTGAAACTTCACTCCATCAACATTTCACAGATTTGCAGAAACGCTCCTTATTTTGTTCCTGATTGTTCTTTAACCCAAGCCAACTCTCGATTACCGTTCGAATGAGTCTCCTCTCCCTTTAATCTAATTCCTATTTAAAGAATAAAAGGAGAGTGAGAGGGGATTCCCACTTTCCCGGATAGAGCTCTCTCATTGGCGGAAAGGAGGCTTCAACCGCACGCTCCTACTTATTTTAATACCGAGCGTCTTTATTATCTTTCATTTTCGAAATCTCACCCCGAAAGCTTTTTACTCATTAGACATTAACTGCCATTCGTTGAGGCCTGGGGAAGAATGAAATTCCTTTCAAGGGAGTTTACGAAATGACAGGTCTTTTTGTCTTTCGGCTAAAAAGTTCGGAAAACTTTGGAGATTCTTTTATGATATCCGGTTTTTTGGGGTTTTTTTGCTGTTTTATTTTTTAAATGAAGACGGAGAAGAGGCTTTTGGGAGAAAGAATCTATTTAATTCGGAGGAGGGATTTGATGATGAATGTCCTCTAGTCCTGAATTAGCTCTTTGATGGCAATAATATATTTTGATTAACTTTTAAAATAGGTTTCTATTAAATCGCCGATTTTTTTATAACCCCGCCAACTTCTCTACTAGGATTTCTGGAAATCAGAAATAAAAAGTAAAGTTTTTGAGACAAATGGGCAGTTATTATTTTACATATTTGTATTCTCCAACATTATAACTTTATATATCTGCATGCGCGAACATTATTACTTTATGTATCATTATCCTCCAACATCATTACTTATATATCTGTATTCACCAATATCATTTATTTATATATCCGTAACCGCCATCATTATTTTATATACCTGTATCAATATACATTATTGCTTTATAATGTTGGCGAATACAAATATATAAAGTAAAAAGTTGTATCCACCAACAATATTACTTTTCATAGCAGTAATAAAGTACTATATACGAGGAACCTTTATTGCTTTTACATATCATTAATACGACTTGAAAGTCAAGAATTTGGATTTCAAACTGTTGCACCAAACCAGGAGTTCATCAAAAGACACTATTCCCTATTGGATGATACCTTTGAATTTTCTCTACTATGAACGACGCGTTAATAAAAGGGTTAGAGTCTTTTCCGCCGATGCACGTGATGGTAGATAAAAAATTTCACTGGTTAAAATATTTAACATGCTCCACTATTGGCCCGTGCTGCTAAAGGCGTCGCTCTCAACATAGTGGTAGACTGAAACACTTGGTTGCGAGTTCGAATCTCTTATGTGCATAAGTCGGGTTTCTCCCACTTTACAGTGGGTGCGGCGTGGCAACACCTCCCTCGATGGTGCCCCGGGTTAACACTGGGACTGTCCCTCCAAAGAATACTTGAAGGATTATGCGTCCATAAGCTGTAATTGTAGAGAAAAGATATTTAACATCTGATAAGTTCAGTCTCAACGAGTGATTTAACCCTCCATCTCCTTTCGATCTGAACCATCAAAATCTGACCAATTTTGTTAATGACGAGATATTTTATCATTAAGATGTTGCCAATTTTTTGATGATAAAGATCTGGTCAGGTCCTTTTCTAATGACAGCCCTCAAGGGCACATCTTTAGATGTATACGGGCTTCACAATCCCAAGATACCCTAGTGATCAATTCTTTCCCCGTGGGGTTGAACGATCCCGAGTTATATAAACGATCTTATTCTGCTTTCATTCCACTACTCTGTTCCCCAATCCCATATTTTGTCCTTTTCACGATATTTTTCACTTGATGTCGTTTTGTGTTTGGCGCAGATTGGCCAAACAGGCCCCTTGCACCATAAAACGCAACCAACTAGCATCTTCTAATGACGATATACCTCTTCGAGACAACCACCTGTAGGTTTAATACCATACTTAAGATGATTTCATATGAGAATATCGTATGAAAGCAATAAATATGCATTACCCTAAACAGACGAATTCGTTAGTTTCTATAAACTAAAAACTTAAATTGGTACAGTAAAACACTAAAACCTGATATAAAAATAACAGTGTCAGGTATGTTTGAACCGTACACTTGTTAAAAGATTTTATATTCAAACAACTTGTTGCTGTGAATCATAAATGAGTAATTACTTTCAAAGTGTTTAGAGGTTAAAATGAAATTTTTAATGCACACTTCAATCGATTATACTATTTTTAACATATTTTTCTCCAACAAAAATTCATTTAATTTAATCATGTGGTGAAAGTATAAGTCTTTTAATTAAAAATCGTTTATTTAATATGGTTATGAAAATATTTCTCCTTCAGAAAAAATTTTTTATAAGGGATTTATGTTCTTTTCTCAAAAAAGCGTCAAATCTTTCAAAAGGATTAAATAGAATTGCCTCTAGCAATTCACCTTAAGTAATCGATCAAACGAATTACTGTAATCTCCTTCTCGTTTAATATTTTTTCAACCATTTGAAATTTTTCTTGCTTTTTTATAACACGTAGTAAAAATGAGCTAAGTAAAAATACTCCTTTTGCGTAATTGATTAAAATTTCTGTTTCGAAATGTTTTAAAATAGTTCCTTCATGACGCTATCTGATACTTTCGATTATTGTCCAAGTATTATTTACTTAATTAAAGAATTAAAGCAATTACGGATTCTGTACAAATAAAGCAAACGAATTCAGAAATTATGATGTTTGACATTTTGAATATGACGCAGAAATTATGATGATAAAACATTGTGTTCGCTTATTAATGTTAAAACTTCTGTTTTATAAAGTAGACATAAATATATAACTCATTAGTAAATGAATAAAAAGGCGAGATTCTTTACTCATTGGTTATTCAGAGACCAATTTAATGTTTTGTAAAAATTTAGCATGTATCTAGTATGGAATATTTAATTCAACATTAAACGTTTATGTAATGTAAAAACAGGAATTCAATCGAAAAAATGTCTTTCATGGAATAGGATAAAAGCTTTTGAGACGGTACATTTGTTACAAAAGTAGAATGAATTCCATGCAAAAAGTATGTTCTTGTTACATTTAAAAAGATTAATGAAGATATTATTCAAAATTGATTTTAATAGATCTGTAACATTCGTATATTTTTTTCAAATTATGGTCCATTTTAAACATTTAAACTTTTATAGTTCTATCGCATGAGTTTATGTCTTTTAATTGAGATATAGTATGCATTTAGTAAAACAAAAATAAATTAAATGTATCTAAATATTGCAGACAGAAACGTTTTTTCAAATCCAAAAAGAAACAAGTGAACATTTTGATGATTTGTGTGCATTGTTCTTTAATGCATTACTTTGAATCTGTTCTTGTTATTACATAACGATATATTTTATTAATTTCCATTTTATTTTATACTATGCTTGATACTACACTGATTTAGGTTAATAAATACAATTGTAACATAATAAACATTTTTTAATATCGTTATTTTGTTTAAAGAATGTAATAGAAGAAAATCGGAGACTTGTCGTTAAATATTCCTTGAAAACTGATCCTGCCACTAAATCTAGTCACTAAAGGAACGGAGCTCGTTCATTTTGAGTAGATGAGACTGGTAGCTGTTTTAATTTCCCTTTTGTATTTGACGAATGTTGGAGCCAAAAAGGTATTTGACTAGTCTTCTCTCAGCAAAACGTAAAAATCATAACAATATATTTTCAACTAGTTATTATGCACAAATGAGACAAAATTGGATGCTGTTTTTCACGTACCCTCTATATAAAAGGGATTCGGTTCGTTTCTACGGCAGAAGACAGGCCACACTATGTACCTGGTGCAGTTCTGGTAGTCGACAGTGTTGTAGTTGGAGTTTCCTGTTACAGTAGGAAATTGACTATGGCAGTACATATATTCCAGCAATACACAACATGAAGTTTATGCCAATTTGACATAAAGATGTCCCTTGTGCGAATTTATGCATATAAAATGTAGACTTTATTCCCTATTGAATGATACCTTTGAATTCGCTCTACTACGAGAGAATAAAAGGAATCATTTTCTACTCAGCAAGTGTCTATGTCATGTTTTAAAATGAATTGTTTTTAAACAAGAAAACAGACACACCTTGCAGTACGATGTTTTAGAACTCTTTTGCAGAAAACTAATTAGAATTTATATTCAATGTTTTGCAGACGGCAATGAATGGAATGTCTAAACATTTATCTTTAAAACATTTACAAATTTCAACTCCGAAGTAAAAACGAAACTTTTGGCACTTTTTAGAGAAGCTTTGTAACTTAACTTTGCAAGCATCAATATAAGTTTCATAATTACAATATAAATAATATGTTATAATTTTTGTTTCAGTAAAGCAAACATATATGTATAAACATACATATATAAACATACATGTATTAGCTACAAATTAAGGGATATACATTCTATTTATGATGTGTATATGAATATTTTAAATAGATACTGTAATTGTTATGTTCTTAACTATTTTTATTTGTTATTTTAAATAATCGCTATTATAAATTTTTATGATTACATTCTTTCTACTTTAAATAAGCACTTTGATAGTATGAATTATTACTCGCGTTTTATACTATTACATTACATTGCTTTTTAAAATTAAAAGTGTTAAAAATAGGTGTTTAACTGTTAAACGTCGCAAATTACCATTCTGAAGTGTTCGAGAATAGAAAATAAGCAACAGCAAAAGGAGATATCTAAAAAGACATCACCGAAAATTCACTATTTTTAATAACTATTTTTATTTTACAAACTATTATTCGTGCATATTATCTGTATTACATTGCATGTTAAACTGAGAAACATTAAAAATAGTTCTTTAACTGATAAACACAATAAAATCAATCTCAAGTGCTTAAGAAAATGAAAATAAGTAACAACAATCAGAACATTTAAAAAAATACATGTTTATAATGAACAGATAAAGACAAAGAACGGATATTTATGTTTTATTATATATTTAGCAAGACATTAAATTCGTTTAGCGTAAACTAGCGTCCGGAGTTTTTAACCATTGTGTCATATCTAACGAATACTTTCAGTGATAATTGCATTTTACATCACTGAACAACCATTATCGTCAAATAAAGTATCATTATTTAGATGAAAATCCTTTTCTGGTACTTCTTGACAAGGAGACTGATCTTCGAATAAATATAATAGAAATTCTTACGTTTTCTGACAGTAAAAGCACGCACATGAATGTAGTTCAAGTAAGAGAACAAAATTATTGAAAAAAAATTACAATTACATTTTTTTTTACTTTTGCAGAATCTAACTATCCCTATTCCATTTAAATTAATAGAATTGAAGAACGTAAAAAATTAATTTTAACATTGCCAAATAAATATAAACATTTAATTAATTTTTACAGAAAGTAAATTTAATTAGTCTGTTCCATTAACCTGATAAAAAAAACACAGGGACAGAAAATCCCTTTTATTGCAGTTCGAGAAATTCATGACTAACTTCCGAAATTCCTTTAATTTACAACTTATTTACAATTCCTTTAATTGTTCCTTTACTGCATAAATTTTTCATTTCAAACAGAAAACTACTTTTTGTCTTTATAGGTTCATACGCTGAGTCACTTACAGTCAAATTTCTAATACAGTAACTGGATCTCCGTAAACCATTTTATTAATATTTCGAGCATTTCACTTAAAATTTATAGTGAAACATATTATGTACTTAAAAAGATAAATCGTGTTAGAGGTACTTAAATTACTAATAAATAATCTTTCGATTTCAAATTCTTATTTTCCTTCAGTTAGATATTTTACAACTGACCAATCAGTCTAAATATAAAAATAAACCTATCTTCATTTTGAGATAAAAATATGAAGTTTATTCTCATAAATATAAATTATTACGAAATTGTGAATGATAGCATTGAAAAATGCAATAATTTAGCTTAATTTGGTGCTAAACGTTTTTGAATTATCTTAGTAATTCCGAGTTTACAACCTGTTTAAACAAATTCAATTCTGGTGTCTGGTTTTCACTTTGATTCACTTATACAATAACAATTGATAAACAGACAACAGATATCGCTTTGAAAACAACATAGATAAAAGGGAATCGTATTAATGTTTATGTATAAATTGCGTGTTTTTGTAT
The DNA here is from genome assembly GCA_933210815.1 of Meta bourneti. Classification (NCBI taxonomy): domain Eukaryota; kingdom Metazoa; phylum Arthropoda; class Arachnida; order Araneae; family Tetragnathidae; genus Meta; species Meta bourneti. Next base: position 6,307,038 of record OW119922.1, read on the forward strand.
AAAACTATAATATAAAATGTTCAATACATAATGATTCAATATTTTATACATACCTCAGAAAAATATAAAACCATTAAAAATTTGGAAAGTACCTTCAAACACTAATAGTATTATACGCACTTTGATCTCGCACGAATTCAAAACAATAGCCGTCTGTTCTGTTAAAGATTAGACTTGTATTATTTCTATTCGCCAAAATAGCGATTGTAAGACTTGTATTTCGAAATTGATACATGTAACAGAGGAAGAAATAAAATTGCTATTGGATATTAAAGTTAAAAGGATTTGTGTATCAAATATGATACAGCATTACAATTACGGCTTAAAAATCAATAATATATCAAATACCGATAAAAAAAAAAGCCGGGTTTGGAGTTTGGCGAGAATTTTCGCTACCAAAGCATCATTTCCAGTTTTCTTCGTTATATGTTACTATTTTAGTTTTATTTATTTTAAAGTTTTTAATCATACATAATTAATCAATTTATAACTCATCAACATGGAAAAGTGAAAGTTTTACGGGAGAGCGAAAGGATTGGAAACCCTTGAACATATTTTACTTGCCCAATAAAAAATTTTAAAGTTCGTAATATCCTTGTGTTAAAATAAGTGAAACGTATTTCTTGATTTGATTTCCACGATCTCGAACTTAATGCAACCGGAAGAATAAAAATCATTACAAATCAATTTTGCTATTTTTGTTTTTAATTAACCTTCCAGGTTTCGAAGAGATATCTCGTGCATCCAGATCTGGTCAGTTTTCTTCTAATCACGAAATATCTCGTCCATCGAGGTATGACCAATTTTGCTAATCACGAGATATCTCGTCACTCAAGGTATGACCAATTTTGCTAATCACGAGATATCTCGTCACTCAAGGTATGACCAATTTTGCTAATCACGAGATATCTCGTCCATCAAAGTATGAACAATTTTGCTAATCACGAGATATCTCGTCCATCAAGGTATGACCAATTTTGCTAATCACGAGATATCTCGTCACTCAAGGTATGACCAATTTTGTAATCACGAGATATCTCGTCACTCAGATATTGCTCATTTTTTGATAACGACAAGATCGAAATCTGATGTTTTCTAATTACGAGATATCTCGTCCATCAATATCTGATCAGTCTTGCTAATTACGAGATACCTCGTCGAGACAACCATCTGGAAGGTTAAGTAGGGTTTTCAAGATTTAAAATGGTGCATCCCTTTTCGTTGTAGCTGTTTGGAAAATATTTTAAAGATGTAAGAGCGCTCTAAATGCCCTCTAATGGCTGATTTCTCAAAATAAAATTTTGTCCCATATATATAATGTACCTTTTCATAAAGAAAACAAAGATAAACACTTAAAACTTTCATGAAGTATTCATAGATCTATGAGCGTTTTTACCAAAGCTTTTACGGATAGTTAAATATTTGATAAACGAACTTTGAAAATTTTATTTCTCAAAGCATTTGGCAGTGGATCGCATATTTTAAGCATATCAGTATAAAAGAAGATTAGCAGTGAAGTAACTGATTAAAATATCTACAACTATCCGATTAATATATGGTACATAAATATAGGTATAATACAGCCTACGGTAATTAGGTATAGGCATATTTAATTAACGTCACACTGGAGAAACACAACGGGCTATCGGGCTATTTGTGACAGTCTGGGATCAATCCCAAAGGGAAAGACCGAGGACAACACCACGTAATTTTGAACCACGGTCAGATGACGACCTATGGTAATTAGATTCTACAGAAAGATACATGCATCAGTTATTACTTCAACAACGGAAGAAACGGAGGGGATTAATTCTGAGTTGCTTTAGGGAATAGTTTGTTAAATCAAAAAATAAACTCTCTTCTGAAGAAGATAGATATCAAGAAGATGAGATACACATAGGAGCATACTTCCTTATTAGAAATTCCTAAGAGAATGACTCGATATAGAGTTCTAGATGAAAATAAAATTATCATTGGCCAAAACAACAGAAAGAACAATTAGTTAATGATGAGTTTTCTTTGTTATGGCATAACGATTTATATGCCAGTAGGTTTAGTTTGAATAAAAAATATTACGAATCCACCAAACTTTATAAAAAACAAATGATACTTAAATTTTTGCAATGTACTTTAATCTCAATGAAGCTGGAGATTTTCTCATAAAAAATTGTCGAATTCTTTGTATCTTCTTTAGTTTCATGTTTTCATTCGTGCCCTTGCTCTTTTGCATGGTATGATTAGCATTTTTTCAAGCACATTCCAGCTTAGACAGGTAACAATTCTAAAAGCTTTTTATTCAAAACATTGATAATGGTAGGGACATTAATACCCTAATAATGTTTTGTATCCTCATGTTTCCAAACAACAAATGAATCGAAAAATAAATCAGTTTTCTCAATTGAAGTTATACTGAAGTTGTTTATTGTTGAATTAAAAAACTATGGTTAAAAAAGCATTTCAATAAATTTTGGGAAATTACTTCAATATCAGTTTTTGAATTGTTGGTACAGTAAAAATCTTACCAAATTACTGGAGTAAACGAAATTGTAAAGGAATTAATAAATGAAAAAATAAATCATCTTGGAAATAAATGTTCATCGGTTGTTAAAATAAATGAGAAAAACAAACCAACAAATCGAATGCTTTGAAATATTTTCATCCATGTGTGAGAAGTAATCTTTCAAACCAATTACACATAAATGGTAAATTCCGAAGCACTTGAACTTAAAATGTCTGCGAATACAGCAAAAACTAAACAACTGAAATTAAGTAATGTGCGGTCATTGAGAACTGCACTATCAAAATGAATGTCTTTTTTCTTCAAACCCATTATATACTTCTCAGCTCAAGTCTTTATTCGAACGCTAACGTCGTTTTCAAGTGTTAAATAGAGAGGTCTAAATAACGGCATTTATCGACCCATTAAACAAAACGAAAGGACAATTTCCTTTCCTCACCCCCCCGTATAATCCAAAAGACCATTTCACGAATGAAAAAAGAGATGCACACAATTGAGTTTATTTAGCAACACGCCAAAATAAGATGCGTTGATTTGGAGAAAGTGCTACTTCCTTATAAATGCATTTCCAAGTCCACACCCCTTAAGAAGTTTGCGCGCGCCATAAAGTACACTGGAACTTCAGCAAGTCCTAAAGAAAAAAAAGCTAAAAGCTCTTTTCTTCCCTGTGATAATCATCATAAACCTGTTATCAAAATTACTTATTTCGAACCCCTCCCATCTCAACAAGTAACTGTTCGTTGAAGCGTGACAGCTCCTTGCCAAGTTCTTCAGAATTTCTTTCAAACTATTAGATGCAATGTTGGATAAAGTAACGACATCAAGTATTTTGTGGAGTTTTTTTACGCGATTTTGCTCTGGAGGCATAACTGTTATCGCCAGTGGAAATGAGAGCGTTATTAAATTTCCAAGAAAAGGCGCTGGCTTTGATTAGAGAACAAATGTTTTTCTGCAGCAGTCTCTTACTTAGTCGTACTGGAACGAATTCTTCATCAGTGTTAATGGGCTGAGGAAGAGTTTTTTCTGTTGTAAATACTTACAGATCCTATTTTGATCCGTAATAGGTTCAGCGGAACAACTTAGTTTCGCTGCTATTTTTTGCTGAAGGATCCATTTAGCATTTGAAGAGAAAAAGTATAGAAAGTTTGGATAACTTGGAGCGAATGTGATTCGATTATTTCATTTTTTTTTCAGATGATCGGTTTTTTGTACAAATTAAACACTATTTTGTGTAAGTGATTTATACATGTTAACAATCCTGGTGGTTGTCTCGACGAGGTATCGCATGACCAAATAAGGTTTAAATAAAATATGCCAGGACATACGAGAATCTTTATGGCGACACGTGTATCAGGAGTAGCTGTCGCAATTTCAATCAGCTTTTGTAAATATAATTCATTGCACTATTTACTGATTAATGTTGGTACGTGATTTAGTTTGGACGTTTATTTAATGTCTGCAATTTTGATTTCGTTTCGTCATGTCAAGCAGCTGTTGACGTTTTGTTTTGTCTTATATATAACCACTCCCTCTCTTTGTTTTGTGCCAGTCTTGTTTTTGCATTGCGCGTGGAGAACGGGAAAGCGCCCTAGCGAGTAACTGCTTCACTTGAGACCATGCATTATATGAATGCATGAAAAGTGTGAAAAATGTTTGAATGAAAAGTGTTTGTTTCGATTAGTTCTATCACTCTGAAAGTTTGTTGCATTATTTTTGAAGCACCCTGTATACTTATAGATCCGATTTTGCTCTGTAATTGGTTTAGAAGAACACCGTAATTTCGATGGTATTTTCTGCTTAAGAACCCATTTAGCATTTGAAGAAAAAAGAACACAAAGTTTGGATAACTTGATTCACTTATTTGCTTTTTGGCAAGTGATTGGTTCTTTGTAAAAATAAAACAACTACTTGTAAGTGACAGATTAAATAAAATATTTAAAATTTATTTCATATTTCAATGAGATATACTACAGTATCTGTGGCAATTTTTTAACTATCAGAATATAGAAATATGAGAGCATTATTTATTTTCAAAGTAAAGCGCTAGCTTTGAATAAAGAACTAATGTTTTTCTGCAGGGGTCTTTGCCTAGTTGTACTAGGACGAATTCTTCATCAGTGTTAATGGATTGAGGAAGAGTTTTTTCTCTTCTAAATACTTACAGATCCGATTTTGCTCTGCAATAGGTTCAGAGTAACAACTTAGTTTCGCTGCTATTTTTTGTTTAACGACCCATTTAGCATTTGAAGTAAAAGGATATGACGTTTTGGATAACTTGGAGCGAATTCGATTATTTTCTTGGTTGCAGGTGATTGTTCTTTGTAAAAATTAAACACTACTTTTTATTCGTGATTTGCAAGTTAACCCTCCTAGTGGCTGTCTCGACGAGGTATCTCGTCATTAGAAAAACTGACCAGATCTTGTTTCGTCATCACAAGAAAATCGGCAATATCTTGTTAACGAGATATCTCGTCATGAGCAAAATTGGTCAGATTTCGATGGACGAGACATTTCGTCGAAACCACTAGGAGGTTAAATAAAATATAAAACGTATTTCATATTTCCTTGATATAGTACTCGTGGCAATTTTTTAATTATCGAAAAAAATATCAGTCATGTAAAAGTAAAATCTATGGTTAAGGTTAATTTAACTTGATTATACAAACAACTGAAGGTAAACTCTCGTGAGTGTCAATGCAATACTCTTATTGGCTAAGTGTGAAACCGCCACTCTACATACGTCACACGTTTGAAAGATTTTATTCGTTGAAGATATGACATGGGTAGTGAGTTTTAAAAAAAGATGGTAAAATAAAAACTGTAAAGCACATAGTTTTGAAACAAATATTTTCAATTTGTATTCAAAACATTTATCCAGCATACATTTATTCTAAGATAATCTAGCAGAATTACTATTTCAAGAATTCTATTTTTATGACGCAAAGATCCATTTCGTTTCACAAATACATATAACCAACTGAATTTGACCCAAAGTATACTTTTAGTTTCCTTGACGACGAAACTTCCTTACGAAGTTTTCCTTGACTCCACAGTGGTTATATGGTTTTGAAATGTATCGATATTTTCAATACCGGTGAAATACGACGGAAACTATAAAGCTGGTTTATACTGGACTTTCTTTTTACTTCTACCAAAGGCATTGAATTGGCATCACAATAGGATTTAAATCAGATATTTGTTCCATATTACAATAGTTGATCGCAAAAAATACTATCAATACTTAGTTAAAGCTACTCCCGTACTAAAGCTCACACAGCATAATGATCAAATGCATTGATCATTATGCTGTGTGAGCTGCATTGATTGATTTGCTGCGAATGATTTGTGTAATGATCAACTATCCAATGCAAGCCTAAGTTGTAAGAACAAAATCTAAAAAAATTTCAAAGAAATTCTGAAGTAGATGAATTATTTAAAGAATATTTTAAAAGGATCAAGGAAAAAGGTAGGCAAATAGTTGAATTTAAGTCGCACTGGAGTAATACGATGGGTTATTGGTGACGGTCCAATTTCAATCCCGAAAGGAAAGATCGGAGGACAACACTTTGTAAATTTTAAACCAAGGGATCGACTTCAAAGCTGCCACCCCACGAGATCGTGAGGACATTTGAGGCAATGACTGAATAAACGTAGTTGGTTGGTAGTTGAATTTACTATGCACTGGAACAATCCAATAGACTATTGGCCAATCTCGAAGGGAAAGACCCGAGAACAACACCTCGTAATTTTGAACCGGGGTCAGATGACGAGGTCAAGCTGGCACCGCACTCTCCATTAGAAAAGGAATTGATTCAAGAACTGTTTATAATTAGACATTCCGGCTTCTAACTCAACCTTGAATCTCAGTGTAAAAATTACCGATCCAATCACATATTATTTTGCCCTCATTACTGTTGGGTTATAAATTGATCCCAGAAGTACGATTAATAAACATAGACAAATAATATTGAAATATCGTTATTCAGAATGCCTCTAATGATGCTTCAGTATTGGTAAAATACTCTCCAATCTCTAGAACTATTTTTAAAAGCAAATTGCATGCTTCAAAACTTGATTACCGCTTAGTCGCTGGTTTGGTGCTTTCACTTTTTGGCTTTCGCTGTGACTAAGGTAAGTTCACCTTGGTATTGATACTTATCAAGACAGATACCATCTCATTGTAACCTTAAAACTTCCTTCCTTTAGTGTTTATCGAACTACACTCGACTAAAATGACCCTACCTATGATTACTGTGGCATAATTTAAACTCTAAGTGGGTAGTATGTTTGTGAGGGGGGGCAATCTAAATTTTGAATGAAACTTGACAAAACAGCCTAATGGATACAGGTGGGGGCATCTTATTATGTGGGAGAACAGTGTTGATATTCTATCTTTGTTATGGCGGACATTTCCACACGCAGACCTAATAGTTGTAAATATCAGGTTTTTAAACTGTCTCACGTAAGGAAGTCACGAAAGGTGTTTGGGATGTGTTATGATTACCCGTGTTTTCGGGAGGTGATATTCGGTGTTTCGTTACATAGAAAGTCCTTTTCAGTAGAGATAGTCGTAATCTTTTCAGGGGTGTTAGGATCAATGGCGTCCTATTTCCATGAAATGGTTTATGCATGAACATTCTAGGTATAGTGTGGCTCCGACGAGAAGACAGTCGACCTCGATTCACTCCATTTTTGAATGGGGGTTAAAGCTTGCTAGGAGAGGGGCTGCCGTATGCAAAGGCATGGATGGCTATCGCCGTGGATTTCCCCAGACAATTTATTACTGCTATCGCTTTCGGCACTAAACGATAAATTTAGAACAGGATCTAAGCTACTGACACTATTTGTGGAAGTTCTTTAATTACGTTATAATGTGTTAAATGAAAGGGATTTTCAGTGTAAACAAACAAAACCCCGGAAGATGAGAATTTTACTTCAGGTTACACAATGCGCAATACGAAATGGAAGCAAGTTCTACCACAAAACACTACATTTTACAGAAAAAGTTTCTCGTGTTAAAGTTTCTGAGGTAAAAAAGAATTTCCTCATTTGATAACCTGATGTTCAAGATGAGCAGCAAGTTAAAAGTTCCCACCATGCCTTAAAAATTGTGCTAATTAAAAAATTTTTTAAGGATTAATTATAATTATTTATAAGGTACTAGGTCTTAAATTATAACGTTTTTTTTTGCATTTCTTACACAATGCCTTCAAAAGGTGAAACTGATGTCGTTAATTGAGATCACATGTGGAATGATCCAAGACTCATAACGACAGAAGTGCAAGTCTTCGAATCCTGGAGATGTTTTGTTTGGGCAGTGACATTTTTCAATTTTGGTAAGAAAAGAAAAATTGTTTTAAAAATAAGACTGCATCGCTCGAAACTTCATAATCCATTTCATCAGCGTTGAATGCAAACGTTCGGCTGTTTTCGCCTTCAACAGAGCCAAATTTCATTCTATAGGCAAATAAATTTTGGTCCTTAATTTTTTTTCCATGAAATACATGTCCCAGTGTCTTCAAAAGTCTCAATAACAAATTTGGTTCCATTCCGTTTATTCGATTTAGCCTACAGTGAAAGTTATTTTATGGCCACTCTGTACCTTAGTAGTCTTTATCTATATACCTTTGAAGCTTTAATATACCTATATTTATGTACTTTATAAGTCTTAATCCATCTATTTATATATGTATATACCTATAACCTATACACCTATATAACCACCTTGATATACCTTTATCTATCTCAGCAGGCTCAATATACCTATATTATATATCTAGTCTTAAGCATTTCAAGGAAGGGGACATGCCAAACGTCCCACTTTAAAAGCGTTAATTAAAATACATAAAAAAACATTTTGCTTTAAATAAAATGGAATAAACTTAAGTATTTAACTTAATGTAAATGCAATATTTCATTTAAAAAAATAAGGAGCAGTTGAGATTTATGATTAAAGGAGGTAGGTATTTTAATTAACGTAGCACTGGAGCAACACAACGGGCTATTGGCGACGGTCCGAGATAAAACCCGAAGGGAAATATCCGAGGACACCACCACGTAATTTTGAACCACGGTCAGATGACGAGGTCACATCTGAGCTGACCACTCTCCAAACTTCCACACCACGGACATTTGAGGCCACGACAGATTTAACATGCCCCTTTGTACATTCGATATCCCCTTTGTACGGTCTTTGTTTGGATTCGAACTCGAGCAATCGTCTGGTTGCTAATCCGTTACTCTTCCAACCGGGCTACCGCGGCCCCTTAGGTAAAGGAAGTCATACTGAAACGTCTGAAAACACAATTCAGTATTTCTTCTCCGTCTAAAATGTTGCCGATCATCAGAGAATAAGGAATTGAATCCTTTCCTGACATGTCTTCATTCGCAGCACAGACGGATCCCCCAGTTTCATAAATAATGCTGATATGCGGCACTTCCCGTAGAGTAGGGCATGTAATGATGGCAGGCATACTCGTTAGCGGGCAATGGCTTCCCGTGAAAACGCCCGCGTCAGCTAATGCCTATTTGCGGCGTCAGCCCCTTGCTTTTGCGGCGGGAGTCTTTTAGTCTTATCAGGATAATTTGTTGGGGGCTAATTTTATATCACAGTCCTAGGTACGCGATGGGGATTCATAAATATTTACGTGATGAAGACATCGAATGGGAAGTTCGGGTTGATTACGCTATCTGTTTCTTTGGGGTTTTTTGTATGGGCTTCTCTTCTAAGATTTGGGGGAAAACATGAGATACAACTTCGATGTATTTAAGCCAAGTGGTTTCAACGAAATATTTCGTTTATCAAGAGCTGACCAATTTTGTGGTGGAGATGTCGAATCCGGGGCACTAGCGATTTATCGCCAAACATGGTAACCTTGGTGTTTTGATCCAGCTTTATGACAACCCTACGCAAAAGGTTTTTCGCGTAGGAAAGTCGCGTTTTTTAAAGAACATACTGGATTTAGACGCCATCTTGATTTGGCGACAAACATGCCCCGGATTCGACATCTTTACCAATTTTGCTAATGAGGTTCCTCGTCCCATCATGATTTTGCCAATTTTTTATGATGATGAGATCAAGATCTTATCAGTTTTCTTCTAATGACGACACATCTCGTCCATCGAGACGTGGACGGTTTTGCTAATGATGATGTACCTCATCGAGACAACCACCAGGAGAGTTAAGGCAAGTCTGATGGAATGCTTCATGGGAATCATTGTTTCAATATGCTTTAAAATATCCATAATGTGAATCCATATGTTACAGATAACACAGCATTTCCAAGATGTAATGGCGCACAGTTTATGTTAAAGTCCATGCTGACAAAACGTAAGCAATTCAAAAACGTTGAAGCAGTCTGTAAGTCGCAGAGTTTTCTAATACGCTGGTGGAATTTGAATGGATTTCATATCCATAATGTCGGATTATTTATTGGTATCTGATTAAATACACTGAGCTTTGAGGGCAGCACGTTTATTTAAACACTAGACGAGGACATTACCATATGTACAATCGCTATTTACAAAAGAGTTTGCTACACCACAAGTTCATTTCAAAACCAGCATATTCTAAAAATTCGTGTCTTATTCTTCCACCAAATTAAACTTTTCTCGCATGCATTCCATATCATGGTTACAGTTTTTAGTTACGTAATTAAAAATATATTCACTAATATCATCGTTTCGCGAGCTCAATAAATATAATATTAATAAATAGACACGATAGCATTTACAAGTACGCTAGTAGCAGTGGCACGCGCAAGATAAAAATTCAATTCACGGAGCGGATTAAACCACTTTCATGCGCCGGAGAACCTCACACAGTCCAAATAAGAGTACTTCGGTAATGAGAGCCTAAGAATATCCATATGACACTTGACTATGGTATTGTATATTACTTTAAAATCGGTGCACAAAGTCAAGCGATGAGGATTCATAAATATTTACGTGATGAAGACATGTGAGAAATTTGGATTGATTGCGCTATCTGTTTCTCTGGAGGGTTTCCTGTGGGTTTCTCTTCTAAAATTTGGGGATACACGGGAGGATGGCTGGATATGTTTAAGGCAAATCTTTAGTGGATTGCTACATGGGAATCATTGCTTCAATGTGCTCTAAAATATTCATGCTATGAACATTATAAGGCAGCACGTATGAAATAACACAGCAGTTCGAAGATGCAATCGCACATAATGTTACAAAATTTACATAGTTCAAAAAATTTAAGCAGTGTAAATACGAGGGCTACGATAATGAGATCTTAAAAATATCAATATGACACTTGACTATCATGTGTAAAAAATATATAACTTTTTAAACTTTCTGGATAACAGTAGTAATTGGTTCAATATGAACTTTGAAGATTTGGGTTCGCACTTGCCGCCCCACGTCATCCTATAACAATACCAGGACAATGATGAAGTTTCGGTGAATATACGTATATCAATTTCTACCTTTAACTTTCTACCTTTAAATTTAATATTAAAAATGGTTTCTCCTTGAAACATCCCTAAAAAACAAACACAACACTAGATAATTTTTACTTGATCTTAAACTGGACTAAATTCCTAAATCATTGTAATGTTTATTACTCTGGATTGTGCTGTTGCTTGTACTTGTCGTTGAAATTTTTGTTATTGGTTTTATTGTATTACCATGGAATGTTTTATCGCATCAATCTAACATCTTTACTACCAGAAAACTACTGGTAGTAAAGATGTTAGATTCAAAGCTTTCACGACAAAATGTTGCGAATGAAGTAGTATTAGCAGTTATTCCAAAAATATCAAATGAACCGCGAAATTATTTCGAGGTAATGCCACATAATAGAAATTACCTAATTGAGTAACAGAACGAATTTTTTCTGATTAGAAGTAACTATATACATCCCTAAAACCGAATAGTATAGTCCTTCATGGAACTGCCTGACATTCGAGTATTTAATCCCCCTGGTAGTTGTCTTGACAAGGCATCTCGTCCTTAGCAAAACTGACCAGATCGAGATGGATGAGATATATCGTCATTAGAAGAGAACTGACCAGATCTTCATCTCGACATTATAAAAAATCGACAGTTTCTTTAGTGACGAGCTATCTCGTCATTAGCAAAATTAGTCATATCTTGATGGACGAGATATCTCGTCGAAACCACTTGGAGGATTAATCAATGAGTGCATTAACCTTCATCAGAATAGTATTCTTTACTGAACAAATCCATGTACTTTGCAACTTCTCCACACTTCGATATTTTCTTTTGGACATTCGTATTCAGGAAGCATGAGGAGATAGATATATACACGAAAAAACATCTTGCATCCACCAAAGAACCCCATCCCAAACTCCGCCTGGTCTGGAAACATGAAGGAGCGTATTTTGGAATCATTTCCTCAAAGTAGAAAAATAAATCCTTCAGATGGATGTGACGCTCCTACTGCTCAAACAGAACCACAAACAGAATCAAATATATCCACCAGAAAGAAATGTGGAGTTCCTCTGTATCATAAAGATTTTTTTAAACGTTCTCTAAAAGTTTGACAAAGTTTCAGTGTCATGTTTCATTCCCTTACATCAGAATCAAGAAATACATTACTTGTGGTATTTGTCTTTGAGCTTCAAGGATATTTAACAGGTCGATAATTTTAGACTAGCTTTATCCAGATTCATTAATTGCTACATTCACTACGTATAACTTGTATGACAATTGGGAGTACCATAGCTCTTATTACATCGATTACAAGAGAAGTAATGTGTTATTAAATAATTGAACACAAGAGCTCGCATAAGGGGGTCATGACTATACCACCTTCACCATTGAGAGAGTAACTACCATCATCACTCACTCCCGTGCCTAGTGTCATGAGACACTGTACCAGTTTCAGTTATCCTTCCATCAAGATCTTACCAATTTTGCTATTGAAGCTATATTTCGTCATCAAGATGTAAGATCAAGACCTATCTTTGATGATGACGAGATCACTTTGATTTTTGATTGTAACGGGAACAAGGGTCAGTTTTCTTCTAATGACAAGATATCTCGGGCAGTTTTGCCCGATGATAAGGTATTTCGTCGAGACAGTCACCCGGAGGGTTAAATAAGTGTGGTCGAGATTAATAGTTTTCGCATATTAATAACATCTATATATTATTATATTGTTATATCTATGTATCATACTATATTGCAACATGCAAAAAATCAATCTAGCGATTATCAAGTCCTGATGAGTCTATAATCTCACCATGCCAATAATTTTGATCCTCAAGTTGTTATAAGCAATGTGTCTGAGCTACCCGATTTTAAGGTGTGCGGCAAGTGTCCTCATATGTCATGATGCTGTAAGGGAGCAGACTGATGTAGTGTTCCTTGAGAAACAGTCTTTCCTAAAAATAGATCAAAAACAATAAATTGTACAATTCTAAAGCCATGATGATTAAATTATCATTAAATGACTCTTACGGTATTATTATTTATTAATTTGGGAAAATACAGGGTGTTCAAATCTTCCAGTACAAAATTTAAGAGTAGGTCAACATGATATTAAACCGAGTTCTCAAAGGGATGTATTCCCGCAAACGTCATCTGGTGGGCCAGAGGTGCATAAATGAAAGACAGCCACCTGTATATGAAGACTAGTCACTTTTCGAGTGATCACACTATCAGTAAGATTCGATTAAATAATTATGTGCTTTTTGGTTGCACATATGGAGACGAACACTTTTTAGAAAAATTTCGACATTTATTAATAAACTAAGGAAACTACAAAGGACCAGAACAAACTCTCTTTTAGACATCTTCCATTCTTCCAAATTCCAAATTTTCATCACATTCCATATCATGGTTACAGTTTTCAAGTATAATTGAAAAAAACATTCCCTAATATCATAGTTAGAGCGTGCTTAATAAATATAATATCAAGACACACTATTTACAGGTACACTAGTAACAGTAGCACGTGCGTAATAAAAATTAAATCCAGAGAGCTTGCATGCGTTCACAATTCAGCACTAGCCTAATTTTACTGTTTGATAGTAGTTGTACACTTTCAGTTCCAGCAACAGTATGGCTTAGAATGAATTAGCGTGCATGTCCAAAAATTTCTAGCTTTTCGCGGACAATGGGGATCTCGTACACGATGCCTTTGATTTATTTTCAGAGGGAGATATCAACGCATGATAAAATGGGTGTTAGGGATGACCAAGCGACAGGTGTCCAAACCAGCCTAATTCATCGAGTCTCAGTAGAGCCCTTGTGAATATACATCCTTATACGAATATGGTTTATTTGCGCTTCTCGCATCCCCTTAAAATTTGTTCAAGTTTTTGAACATTTAAATTTTTATATGGATATATAGTTTAAAAGCTAAATATTAAATGACGTCAGTGTTAGAAACTGTTAAATGTTTAAGAACTGATCTGGCAATGCTAAAGCAAACTTGTCTTTCGTAACATCAACTGTAAAAGGTATCCATTAAAGATCGAATAACTACGAAAACAGTTTTCTGCTACTTATTTCACATTTTTCCCATTCATAAGATATTTTCCCTCTAAGTATTTAAGATTTTTCACATACGTTCGTTGTATGATATTTATTAGCGTGGTTAGATAGTTTTTCTTTGTTTTATCGAAATTAATTCCCTTACTAATTGAATTAAATTAACAACGTCGAGACTTTTAAAATAATTTTCTAGACATCGCATGAGACGTGGGATTCCATCTTGTGTGCATTTTTAATTATTAACAGCTAACTAAAGTGTAAACTATTTTGTGTACCCTCAAAGAAATGGCTGACACGTTTCCTTTGAAAAATCTGTTGAAAAATGCCATGTTTAAGATTTTATTGAATCTGTTTCAACTATTAAATCATATTTTTAAACGGCATAGTTCACATGAGAAATAAAATACGATTCAAGTTTGTATGTGTCATTACAAAATATGTTAATATATTGGTTGTCTCATTTCTCTTCGATATTATTAATTTTACTATTAAAGTAATATTTGGTTAATTTCCAACTAAAAACTTTCATTTACATTACAAATATTTAAAAATATTCAGTAACTGATAATACACCATGACAAGCTTAAAATAATGTAGATTTTCTACTAATTTGCTTATGTTGAATAAATATATTTTTATTCATTAAAAATTAAACCGTTCAAAATATTGTGATTGGTAATGCATGTATATTTTAATATAACATGGAATATAGACATTAGCGAAGAAGTCTGACATGTATGTGCATTTTTAATGAAAATATTTAAGAGTATATACTTTTTTGTTTTAAACTTGTCTAAAAACTGAATATGGATGAATAGTTAGATTAATGATTAATTTGTTAAATTTTTGCCTTTAAACTTAGAAAATCACGTTTATACCTTTGTACAAACGGACATCTTCAAGGTCACCAGCACTCTCATTGGATCCACACTATAATATAGCAAGTACTTTTAGTAGGAATAAGAATGAGTTGGTAGAGAATACTGGTATTTAGTAAAGAAAATTTCAGAATTAACTGTCCCTTCAAATCAAAATTCGAACTTGCGGTCCAGCATTCAAACTACCATTAAAATGCAAGAATTAAGACACTTTCGTTTGATTATCTTATAAGAATTGATATACCCACTTTGTTCAGCTTTAGATGACTTTCATTTACGAAATACTTTTTTCAACGCACGAAAATGCGACTTAACCTCTGGTGGTTGTCTCTACGAGGTATCTCGTCATTAAAAGAAAACTGACCAGATCTTGATGATGAGATATCTCGTCCATCAAGATCTTGTTAGTTCTGTTCTAATGACGAGATATCCCGTTCGTCAAGATCTTGTCAGTTCTGTTCCAATGACGAGATATCTCGTCCATCAAAATCTTGTCAGTTCTGTTCTAATGACGAGATATCTTGTCCGTCAAGATCTTGTCCGTCAAGATCTTGTCCGTCAAGATCTTGTCAGTTCTGTTCTGATGACGAGATATCCCATCCGTCAAGGTCTGGTCAGTTCTGTTCTAATAACGAGATATCTTGTCCGTCAAGATCTTGTCAGTTCTGTTCTAATGACGAGATATCCCATCCGTCAAGATCTGGTCAGTTCTGTTCTAATGACGAGATATCCCATCCGTCAAGGTCTGGTCAGTTTTGTTCTAATGACGAGATATCCCGTCCGTCAAGATCTTGTCAGTTCTGTTCCAGTGACCAGATACCTAGTCGAGACAATCACCAGAAGGGTTAATACATAAAAGCAATTATTAACGAGGACTTCAATTTTAACTGGAATTTTACTCTGCGGTTCAGTTCTTATTTGGTACTTCTAATTTTTTTTAAATGAAATCGTTCTCAGGAGTTTCAGTCTTCCTCTCCAACTTCTCGGAAGTTTTTTCTTCGCTGTCTTTTATCCGGTAACCAGAATTCCGTCCCGCTCTCAAGGTGGATGAAGAATCCTTTCAAACAAATAGCTTAAAGATCACTCTTGTTAAAATTAATCGATAACGAACAACGTCCGGCCGAATTCTTTTCTTCGAAACTTCCCGTTCTTTTGTCCTGCCCGAATCCAGAGAATCTGTTGTCTCTCTTTTCACATTCCTTTCACTGCTCTTCGCATTCCTTTTGAAGTGGAGAGAAAAGATACGGAAGGGGGGTGGATTGTCATCGTTAGAATACTGAGAGAATTTCCGGAATTCTTTCCTACATCGGTCCGTTGTAATGAAATTTACATTTTTTGCACTTTCCAAAACCGAGTTGAGATTGAGGAATTCTCTTAAAACACTGAATATAAACGCATTTCCCGATTTGGGTTTCTTCCTTTTTTTTCGAAGTTGGCGTTTTTTGGAGAATTCTTCTAACTTCTAATTATACATGCGGGTTAAGTTTTGTAATTGCATTTTCGATAATGAAAAGGTGTGTATGGTGAATGGTATTTCATTAGTTCTAGCATAGTTTGGAGCGTTGGATGAGAGGTCTTGGAATGCAGACAGGACGGAGTGAATTCTGGAGAACTAAAATAGTTAAAATCACTTTACTATTAGAAAGGTTGTATGGTTTCTTTTGGAGCTAAACTCGTGTTCAGAAGGATCTGAAATGAATCTGAGTTTTAAATCACAGTTACAGGTCACGTAGAGCGTATAAGTAACAATATTGCGATCACGCATAATCCAACGTCTTGACTCTCCTGGTGGTAGTGTCTCAACGACGTATCTCTTCATTAGCAAAACTGACCAGATCTTGGTGGACGAGATACCTCATCATTAGAAGAAAACTTATCAGATCTTGATCTCGCCATCATCGGAAAACCGGCAATATCTTGATGACGAGATATCTCGTCATTAGCAAAATTGATCAGGTCTCGATGGACGAGGTATCTCGTCGAAATCGCTTGGAGGGTTCAAACCGTTTTCCGATTCCACCTATCAATCTTACTCTTAGGATAGTCTTTTAACTTATATGTTCATCGGGAAACTTTCAGTAATCCAACTTATTTCCATCCATTGTACATTAGTGAAATATGTGTATAAATTAGAGTTCAACAGAATAATTTTAATCGCACAACCGTCATATCACTTTACTTAACCGTCATATTGCATTACATTACTCATCGACGTTCTAATGAAATAGTTAGAATATGTGTGCATACCTTCATGGCTCTTCCTATCGGTTTGACTATCTGTCTGGTTGTGGCAAAATAATATGAACGGTTGCAGGCTTAACAAATTCTTCAGCTCTATAATTCCATATACATATATCACTAATATAATCGGTATTACTGGCATACGGGGCCGCGGTAGCCCGGTTGGAAGAAATTATAAACCAGAGGGTTGCGAGTTCGAATCCTACCAAAGACCGTCGTGTACAAAGGGGGCTGGTGCGCGTTAAATCTATCGTGGAGTCAAATGTCCTCACGTTGGCGTGGTGTGGAAGTTTGGAGAGTGGGGTGCAGTTGCGGTGTTGATCTCGTCATCTGACCGTGGTTTAAAGTGACGAGGCATTATATATATATATATATATATATATATATATATATATATATATATATATATATATATATATATATATATATATATATATATAATAAGTAAAACTACCCTAAGAATAGAATAGATTTCCCCGAGAAACAAGATGAAATAAAATATGTAAATGTTAAGTGAGCCTGCCTACTTTTTCAAGGGGAGCAAGGCCAGGTTGTCACTTAAAAATGCGATGCTTTGAGTTTTTTCTGTACTTATGTGAGGCCAGGCCGAAGAGATCAACAAAAGTTACCCCCGAAAACTCAAAGTACTACCAGAGAGAAAAAAAATCATGAAAATAATACCTGTTACCAAGGTTAGGAATCAAAAGAACATAGCCAACGTAATACCTTACCAAAAGTTGCCGCCCAAGCTAGGAGAGCAAAACATTGCCAGATCCGTATTATGTAGAATAACGGATTTAAAAACGAAAGAGGGTGGCTTGGAGATAATGTGAACAAATTAGCGCAAATGAAAGGGAGGGAAGAAAGGTAAATTTTAACAAGAAAATAAAATTGGCTATGTTCTTTTGATTCCTAACCTTGGTAACAGGTATTATTTTCATGATTTTTTTCTCTCTGGTAGTACTTTGAGTTTTCGGGGGTAACTTTTGTTGATCTCTTCGGCCTGGCCTCACATAAGTACAGAAAAAACTCAAAGCATCGCATTTTTAAGTGACAACCTGGCCTTGCTCCCCTTGAAAAAGTAGGCAGGCTCACTTAACATTTACATATTTTATTTCATCTTGTTTCTCGGGGAAATCTATTCTATTCTTAGGGTAGTTTTACTTATTATTTCCCTTTATTTGTTCTCTGCGGCTTTCAGCGCTGTTCATCTAAAGGGTCAATATTATTGTTGTTATTTTGCTCCATTTTTGTTCTTGTTATTATTTGCATTTTGTTTTTGTTTTTATTTGGTTTCTCCTTTTTGATTTGTGGTGATGGTCTATATATATATATATATATATATATATATATATATATATCCTCGGATCTTTCCCTTCGTATTTGATCCCGGACCGTCGCCAAAAGCCCGTTGTGTTGCTCCATTGCGATGTTAATTAAAAATACCTAATACGGGCGAAAGACATAAGATGATATAAACAGTATAAAATCAACTTGTAAGGAATTCAATAGTCAATCTAGTTTAAATAGGCTTGATCTGAGCTGGAGAGCTGCAAACAATTGCTGAAACAAGACGGAAGAGTTCTAAACTCAAAGTGCTCTAGTTAAACTAAAATCTAGTACTCTTTGAAGGCATTTCAAGCAGGCCACACCCCTACTTGAGTCAAGTTCTATATTCAGTGGACGTACCTGCCCCACCTCACCCTATGTATAACGAAGCCGCCAAACTAGTCAAGTAGTCAGAGCTTTGGTTCACAATTCAATAGGTCCCGTTTTCAAATAACGGTGTGTAAGTACATGGACGTTGGTGAGTGTCCTCGTTAGGAGTAGCGGCAGTTTCCCACTAGATACTCCTTCACAAATAGCCGTCAGTTCGCCTCTTGTAGTGCTCAAGTCCAAAGAGGTCAGTGGTCGGGCATTAGGAAACAAATTGTTTCGAGGAACTGAATAGGAAGTAGAGTATCAGTGGACGATCTCCCTGCTAGAGGGATTGGTTTACTAAGTCGTGTGATTGCTCCGATGAACCCCTCTTTATAAACTTTTTACTCTTTAATTGAGTACCCAGGAATCTTATCAAACTGATAAGTTCCTAAGGATGAGAACGGAGGACTTTAAAAAGTTATAGTCTTTGATTGTACCTGTAAATGGATACGAATGCAGAAGCATAAAGTAGAGTCAGATCTATATATTCCTCATTCCCTCATTTCTTTTTATTCTTAATAAGTCATAGTGAGGAAAACGTAATATTTGATAAGTATCATATCTGCCACCGTTTTGCTGCCACCTACCTGGTATGGCGTCATAGCGGTTATCCGCCACCCAATTGGTTCGTGATTGAATCCCGGTTTGTAATTGCATGGATGCAGCTGATTGTCCTTAAGAGTAACGGCAAAACTTTACATTAGCTGCCAGTTCGCCTCTTGTTCTGAAGGTCAAAGAGGTCAATTGTCGGGCATTGAAAAAACATCTGATGGAGAAAGTAATTTGAATTTATGAAAAACATCCCCAAATGATGGAACTCAATGATATATTCATCTCTAATTTGAGTGTTGAAATTATTTTTTATGTACACAATTATTGGATTTTTATCTGATAAAAAAGTGAGAACTATTGATGTAAACCGTATAAAAATCTTTTTTAAAATCAGTGCTTCATCTGATACGAAGGCTGAAAGAATTGTGTTGAAGATTGCTATCATATTTTCGGAACTCCATTCGTTGAATAGATTAGGAACATAGAATGAAAATGCTCTCAGTCCCACATCGAATTTAATCTTTAATTTAATGAAGGATATTGGAAAAATTATTTCCAATAACTTTCGGTATAATTGCTTTTCCACCCAACTTTCGTTTCGAGTTTCAATTAGAATTGGACTTGTTTCATGCTTACAGAAGATAATGTAATTGAATTTCCTAGAAGCAAATTACACACTCTCTTTTACAGTGTTTGAGGTAAAACCATAGAATATTTGTGTGTATATTGTATAAAGAATGTATAATAAAAAATATTTGTTTGTTTATTAAATAAAGAGTGTATAATAAAAAGAATATATATGTGTGCATTGTGTATAATAATGTAGTATTATACACAATATACACACAAATATTCGTCATTTACATTCAGTGGTCTTAAAAATTCCCATATCATTGGTAATATTCAATTGCAGTGTTAATAGAAATAATCGTAACTGCATAAAAAACAGACACTACCGTAAGCTCTTTAAGTATACATTATGAGCTAAAATCATTAGAAAAACACAAAAGCTAGGATTCGATCGGACTGAACCATGGCGAGCTTGATGTACAAGAGATACAGAAATGATCGCATCAAATCTAGATGGCTATTTCTCAGAATCTTAAGTACACACACCAACACTCTTTCTCACAAATATTCAGAAAGAAAAGGAAGCATATCATGACACCAATAGCCCCTTGTGTTGCTCCAGTGTGCCGTTAATTAAAAGTACCTACTGTACCATACTGCTGTTGAAAAATTCAGGAAGCAAGGATTAAGAGTAATATGTACTCTGCGTCACGGTATGTATTTATTGTGATAAATTTACAAATTTTCTTGAAAAAAGTCTTTAACGGTCTTTTGTTTCACAGCACTTTCTCGCCTCTTTGGACAAAGAGTACACACTCGTGCTCGAAGATCGATTTAAGGCTCTAATAAAAAACTGGGTACTGAATTCGGCTCAGTTCGGATAACTCAGTTCGCTAATCAGATCAGACATTCACTAATCAGATCTCGGATAATTGGTATGTTTAGATGATGTGGTCTCTTGTCCATTGTAATTTTTTAAATTCTAACCGATTTATATTTATTATCCGAATAGCTGTATCGAAAGCCTTATATTGCCTTGTTTAACTCTTTGGGGTTAGGTGGGTTAAAAACCGTCCCACCTTTTGCTTAGCTTTTTATGCATGGTGGGATATTTTTAACCCACCACAAAAAGTTGAAATTACTCACAGTCGTAAGGTTTAATATTTTATTTAAAGTTTTTCATTGAGATGGCAATGCTATGAACTAATGCTAAATGTGTAAATAACTGAGAATAAAAATTTACATATGTCAAAACGCATTAGTAAGTTGTTGACACTGTTGTGATTAAGGTTGGTGAATTGTGTGGTGCAGTGGATTTTTGTCTTTCAAAACGGTAAATGTTGGGTTTCTTCGAAAAAAATGTATTATGAGTGAATAAATCGTTTGATAAAAAAAAACATCTGTTATGCTTTATACTAATTTTGAAGCTGAATATGTGAACAAACAATTCTGTGCAACTTGGATTTTTTTCTTTAAAATCGTGTGCCTCAAAGAGTTAAATAATTAAACAGACATAAAACGTATATATTACTTCCATAACCTACAAATATGTGTTTTTAATTTTCGACAACAGTTGACTTTTCCATTCAACAGTAACAACAATGACACGTTCAACATTTAAAAAAATAAAATGACTGATGTGCTAAAGAAAATATTAAATTACTCTTTAAAAAATATTCATTTATTCACATCAGAAACTAATACGAAATTGTTACAGAAGAACCACCCCATTCTAAATTCTGCAAAACGTAAGGAATAAAAAAACGGCAGCACAGAGAGATGCACATAATTCTCAGAAAACCTTAATTAAAAACAGCGCTCCTAACCATTACACCGAACAACAAGAATATCTTGAAAAATGTCAAACGAATTATTTTGTTGCCACTCAAAACTCATTAAAAGTTTTGCGGAATTATTTCTTTCCTGAAAATGGAGAACTAAAAATACACGTAAGAAAAAACTGCACCAGGCGAATTTAAAAAGAGCTACACAGATGCAATAAGCAGAATAATGAAATGAGTTTTTATTTTTTTTCTGCAGGTCTCATTTCTTTTCAAATGATATTACACGAAATGAAATTCAACCCGAATCCAAATGGAAATAGTATTAAAAATCCAATTAGGGGAAATAAAAGTTCATGAAGGGGACTCCAAATGAAGACAGACAGTATAGGCTTCGAAGACTTACATCGTTCTTAATTACCCTTATGTAAGTTTCTTATGTGTATGGCAGTACTCAAATATAAACTTCATTTCTCTGAAACAAATATCTTTATGAGTTCTAAACAAGTACCTTAAATATTTAGCATTCGGTTAGAAACTTTTTCAATTCAATATCTTGGTAAAGTCACTGATATAAATTTTTGTTTGCATTGCTTCTATTTGTAGTTGATTACATTAGATTAAATTGAATTCCTTTTATTTTTATGTATTGTTATACACAGAGAGATGTCCCTTTTAAATTAATTATTTCGAGAAAATACTAGTATTCGATTATGGAGCCATTGAATATTTCATTAAAACTTTCAGATTTATTAAATATTAGCCGAATTGTCCAGAGTTGCTTTTACAGCATCTTTTTCGTAAGTACTGGAAGTTATAACAATTCCTTTTCGTTTTGTCGTAGAAAAAGTCTACATTTTAAATGTCTGAAAAAGTATGAGTTTTTGTAGAATTTTCAATACTAAGCTCAGAAATTCTGAAACATAATTGGACAAACAAAATTATGGAGTAAATAACTAGAAATATATCAAAATAAAATTTCTTTTGAATCATGGAGATTAAACATTTATATACTCGGGTTTAACAATTCATGATCGACAAAGTTTGCATAACAAGGTTTATATTCCTTCATTCACAATGTATCGGTAAAATAAATATTTCCCCTTTATTGCTTGGGGACCACTATGGTTCCGTGGGTTTGCCCATAGACGTGAAATATAAGTAGACTGAGCATTGCTATTGAGAGGAACTTCTAAAAGGGTTACTAACATGTCGACAAGTAGTCATGTGACTGCTCTATGAAAAATTGACTTGGTTGGCCGATTTAGTATATTATCGCCTCGTTTGGCGATATAGCATTTTGTGATAAGGTAGGTGTGTGAATGCGCGTTTTTATAGCGACGAAAAAGGTGAAATCACCCAAGTCTACTACTATGTAGCATGGACCAATCAGATGATGAATCAATCAATGGACGGGAGTCTTCTCCCGTCCAGTGGACCAATCAGGTGATGAATGTTTGGTTCCACCCAGTAGGTTGCCATTGCTCACTCTACTTTTACCTTTCCTCTATGGGTTTTCCTACTGCGCTAGCAACCTGCGAGTTGAAAGCGGCATAGGTTCGATTTCTGTCAGGTTCGATTCCTCTCTCTTCTATTAGTAAAACTTTCCTTGTGTGTATATATCTATTTCTTGGTGTTGTTTGTTTCGTGCTTAGCACAATTTGGCCAATTTGGCCCTTGCGCCATAAAACCCAACCCACCAATCCTTTACTGTCCAATCCTACTGAAGATCTAGTCTGTTTTTATAACAGAGTCTAACACCTGATAGGTTCATGAACTCAGTGAGCTTGAGAGCTTAGCGGTCCTTTATCCCTGAGAATAAGATTCGAGACACTTGACTTTTCTGGAGAACGAGATGTTCGTGCTAATATTTATTCAGGTATTCCCACCATATTCATGGCATTAGCTCATAGATCAATGTCTATCCAATGTCTATCCCATTAAGACATTAGCTGCATATTTATGACAGTAACAGAAAGTGACAAGCTTCTAAGGCACTATAACCCAACGAAATGTCTTTCTTTAACCCTCCAAGTGGTTTTGATGAGATATCTCGTCCATCAAGATGTGACCAATTTTGCTAAAGACGCGATATTTCGTCATTAAGATGTTGCCGATTTTTTTATGATGCCGACATCAAGATCTGGTCAGTTTTCTTCTAATGGGAGATATCTTGTCCATCAAGATCTGGTCAGGTTTCTTCTAATGAGAGATATCTTGTCCATCAAGATCTGGTCAGTTTTCTTCTAATGGGAGATATCTTGTCCATCAAGATCTGGTCAGTTTTCTTCTAATGGGAGATATCTTGTCCATCAAGATCTGGTCAGTTTTCTTCTAATGGGAGATATCTTGTCCATCAAGATCTGGTCAGTTTTCTTCTAATGGGAGATATCTTGTCCATCAAGATCTGGTCAGTTTTCTTCTAATGGGAGATATCTTGTCCATCAAGATCTGGTCAGGTTTCTTCTAATGGTAAATATCTTATCCATCAAGATCTGGTCAGTTTTCTTCTAATGGGAGATATCTTGTCCATCAAGATCTGGTCAGTTTTCTTCTAATGGGAAATATCTTGTCCATCAAGATCTGGTCAGTTTTCTTCTAATGGGAGATATCTTGTCCATCAAGATCTGGTCAGTTTTCTTCTAATGGGAAATATCTTGTCCATCAAGATCTGGTCAGTTTTCTTCTAATGGGAAATATCTTGTCCATCAAGATCTGGTCAGTTTTTCTTCTAATGGGAGATATCTTGTCCAACAAGATCTGGTCAGTTTTGTCAATGACAAGATAGATAACCACCAGGAGGGTTAAGCCTGATCCCGTTATTCAGCCTCTTGACAATCAGTCGCTCAATAAGTCCGAGCAGTCTGAAGGGATAGAACATCCTTTAAAAACCTGCCTACAGTATTTGAAACTGTCTTGTGGAGAATTTTAAGGAAGTCCTTTAGGGGTGGTCTCCAGCCATTTTCTCAGTTCGCTAAGTGGAAAGATAGTTTATTCCGCTTCCCCAAATACGGTGTAATTTCAAGCCTCCTATTCTACTTGATGAACTGAAGAGTAAAATGATTGGTGAAGTCAGTACTTAATGAATATTGCATTTGTACTGACTCATAACGCACTGTGCTGTGTTGTTAGAATAATCTAGATAGCAGTTCAACTGTAGAGCAAGATGTTTGTGCTAGTTTTTATTCAGATCATTCCCACCACATTCAAAAGATTACATCATAGAACAATCTGTTTATCCCATTAAGACATTAGCTACATATTCATGACAGCAACAAAAAGTGACAAGCAAGTTAGGCAATGGCACCATAACCCAACTAAAAGCCTCTAAACAGGACCCTTATTAGATTTGAGGGACTGGAGAGGTTAAATGCCTGGTGTAGAGTCAATACTTTATAGTATTTGTTTCGTCTACCTTCTATTATCTAAATCCCACGCATGCGATTAGACCATTATTTCTGAAAGTAACCTCTGTGGTAAGAGTGGTTACATACCTTTCCAAGAAGCTTCTCTGTTGCCATCTGGGTATACTCCCTTCCTGTGTGCTTAACTTTCCTTGTGTGCATGCCCATTACTTGACGCTGTCTTCCTTGTGTTTAACACAGCTTGGTCCAAATATGGCCCATGCGCCATAAAGCGTAAACCACAGACATATAAGCTGCCAGAAAATCAAAGGACTGCACTAGTGTATACGCTTTATTTCATATTTATGTGTATATTGACATTACGTTTGGTTAACGTTATAGGTATAAGTAAAACTCTATTCCAGCAAGTCACGTTTATTCTAAGATAAATTACAACACACCATGCACCTCAGTCATATGCTACCCACATGTGTGACAGTAAATAAAATGTGACAAGCACCCAATGGCATTGCAACCCAACCAACTTAAACGCTTCCAAATAGTGCAATCAGACACCCAATTCCAAACCAAACAGCAGCGTGAGTTTCCCCAAAACGTTAGAGCGAATCTCCTCTTCCACGAACAACCAACAGGCGAGAAATTCGCATGATACCGGCCTCTATCTGTCACTCTTCACATCTCACAGGCCAGATGCTGCGATCATCTGCAGCCGATGCGATTCCAGACATTAATTACGCATTTAATATTTACTGGGTAAAGGCCAGAGACTGCGATGCGAGACGAGGCAATTAGGAATTGAGCACTGCACCCGTAATTTTCCGATTCCGCCGGCATCCAACAAGTTTCGATTTGGGAACGCAACTGTTGTCCCAAAACCGCCACTTTATGAATTTATGCTGTGGAATTGCAGCTGCCGCGTGCATGCAGCTGAATGATGTGGAAAGAGTATTGCAGCGAGCGTAGGATAGGCGTTTCGTAGGGAATTCGAATCAGTTGGATGGGTGGACCGCTGCGGCGATTGTGTTGCGTGTTATGGGCATGATGTCTAGTATTTTGAAATCGGATTTTGAGCAGAAGCTTTTGAGTGGTTGACGTAGCACACTAGGTTCTGTATTCAATGCCGAGGAGATTGCAGAAAGATTATGCTGAGTGCACAGAAATGTTGCAATTAAAATCAATGAGTCAAGACTCATTCGTATAGTCCTGTAATTATATTTTGTTCCAGAATGTTTCTGGGGACTATATAAGTGTTATGTCGTCGCTTACAAGGGAAATCTAAGATGTGAGTTTTGTAAATTTTCTCGACCAAAGAATGTGGTTATCTCTAAACTGGTGAAATATCAACTAAATTATTTTTATTTTGCATGAAAGTTAAATAATCTTCATGTGAAATATTTATTGAGTAAAACGTAGGGAGTAGAGAGAATTTTCCCCTTCGATTTTTCGGAGCGGTCGTGGCTCAAATTGCTTGTAGGCGGAGTGAGTTCGATTCCACCATACGTATATTTCTCTTTTCTTCCTTTCTTTGTATACAAGTCCATTACTTGATGTTGTTTGGTGCAGCTTGGCCAAGTATGGCCCTGGTGCATTAAAAATACAACCGACTCGTTTTCTCAGAACTGTTTCTTGGTTTAGAGTGTTTCACTTGTAAGCCTACGATAGAAAAGGATACTAAAAATGCAACTAAATGCGTTTAAGTGGAAATGAAAGAATTGGTTCAGGAAGCAAAGATATTTCATTGGTTTGTTTTGCCGCTCTATAGTCGGTTTTAATTATATTTTTTTGGTATATACGAGAGTAAATTAGACCCAGACTACGCAGACTGTATTGGAACCACAAAATCTCAACTTATGAAAACGAATACGACGCCCTGTGAAGCAGTGTTTAGAATTATTTGTTCTTGGTTGATTTTCAGTCTATATTCCAAATTGTATGTAGCTATAATCTTATTTATTTTCATGTGTTTTCCCACTGAATTTGGATTAAGGAAGCTAAAGCATGCCTCTCGTTACGTGCAACTGAATGATATGAAGAGCCCATGGGATAGCATGTCGAAGGGAATTCGGACCAGTTACATATGGGTGGATCTAGTGGGGATTGTGTTTCGTGTTATGGGCATGGTATCTAGTGTTTTGAAATCGAATATTGAGCAGATTTTTTAGTATTTGAAGTGGAACTTTCGATTCTGTATTCAGAGGGTAAAAGCTTTGGGTAGGAA
The DNA here is from genome assembly GCA_933210815.1 of Meta bourneti. NCBI lineage: Eukaryota > Metazoa > Arthropoda > Arachnida > Araneae > Tetragnathidae > Meta > Meta bourneti. Next base: position 6,334,352 of record OW119922.1, read on the forward strand.
GACAATGCTATAAGCTCAAAACTATTGCACAAAATTCAATGAGTCAAGATTCGAATTCTTTATTATATACGGGGTCACGGTAGCCCGGTTGGAAGAGTAGCGGATTGTCAACCGGAGGACTGTGAGTTCGAAACTCGACCCAACCAAAGACCGTCGTGTACGTGGGAACTGGTGCACATCAAATCCGTCATGGCCTCGAATATCCTCACGTTGGTTTGGTGTGGAAGTATGGAGAGTTGTATTACGTTTAGTACTCTTTAAAGGTTATTCCAAAGATAAGTTAAGTTGTTTTCTTTTTCTTATGTTTTTCATTGGATTTGTGTTTTTAACTTTTCAAGAAAATTTCTGATATTTTAGGTGGCTTTGAATCACTGGTGTCTGACAATTATTTTATAGAAATTTAGAAAAACCTACCGAATTCACTACACCTTAATATTTTTATTAAATTTGACTAGATTTCAACTGTATGTTTAATAAATAAAAAAGCATAAAAAGAACACGCTTTTAGATAATTAAGTAGCAAACACCTGTCTTCTAAAAACGCACTAAGAACAGCAAATCTTTCTCACATTTTTTTCAAGATTCTTTCTTGAGCAAATAGGATTAAACAATGACAAGATTTAGAAGAGGCTGCATTAAGAAACAATTAGAAAACGCAAAAGAAGTTAATTAGAAAATTGAAAAAAATTCTATTAATTTCTTAAATTATATGCGAATAGAATTGAATTCATGAGTATGTTCTATTTTTACTATTTAGTCAGGCACATATTATACCTGACAATCACAGGGGAGTAGTATTTTTCTTGCATTCATAGAAAGCGAAAAATTTTAAACTTCAATGGAGTCATTTGTGTAGTCTTTGTTTCTTAATACTTCCTCTTTCTAAATGTTGTCATTGTTTAATCGCATTTGCTGCCACGAAAGATTCGATTCAATTACAACCACTACTGCGAATTCTTTTGTATTCATAATGGAATTATTTCCCACACGAATGTATGTGTAGTGGAAGTGTCGGATCGACTTCCTTTAATACTAACGAGCAAAAAACTTTCGCAAACGATTTCAGCCACTGCCATCTGCTTCGCAAATAAGGGATAAAATATCAGTCTTTCATTTAATTAAACTAATTAAGTCATGGAACAGCTTCGAATTTATTTTTTCGCCATTTCTTTTTAATCATTGTTTGCTCAATGAAACCTTGGATGAACAAAAAAGAATGTGTGAGAGAGAAATTTAGAAGGAATAAAAATAATGGTTCTTCTCGAATCCAGGACGCAGACGGTAAAACAGACGAATTGTATGAATTCATTTTAGTGGAAGTATTTTTTTTATGTTCTCTCTCTGAAAACGTGTAACCTATAAATGGCAAACCTTCTATTTCAATATTTTGGTAGTTCGGTCAGTTATTTTTACTTGGAACAGGAAAAAATATTTTTAGCACTTATAAAATTGCTGAAATTCTTTAATTACGTCTGGGAGCGAAATTATTTCAATTGGAGGAACATTTTCAATGATATCAATAACAGATGAACCATTTTTTCCAATTTTAACGAGACCTGTTTTTTAAACTTTCTTCTCAAAATATGTAATGACAAAGTATAGGTTGGAACCATGTCTAATCTTGAAATAATATCTATTTAGATTGTAATTCTTTTACAGAATCGTTGGTGGGTCGTTGTAATTAACCTTCTGAGCGTAACGACATTTCGAGTAGCTATTGCTTTTACGTATAACACACGTAGTGACTAAATAGCACGCCTATTGGTTGAAGGAAACCTTGGGAGGATTCTGTTGGTCGAAACATCAAAAAAATAGTTTGTCGTCATGCAGAAAAACTGTAATTTGTATGGTGGAATAATACGTGCATGACACTCAGGGGGTTGAACAAATGTATTATCTTTCAGATTTAAACGAGGATATCGTGGCGGCTTGGTGGACTTGCCCACGCGCTAGCAGCCTGCGAGCTCTAGGTATCTTCAATTGGAACAAACATTGCTTGACTATATCTGGTCTTGCCATAAAACAGAAACTTTCTCATAAAATGAGATTAGCAATATGAAAACAAAGAAAACAATACTGACTTCTGATCCCACAAGAGAACGACCAAGTTCTCATGTTACTGTATTTAATTAAACTATTTTTAAATATTCCTAAAATAATTTCTTCACTTCTATCATGAGTGGCAACAATTGTGCATCCCATTAGATGGCTGAAAAGCAAAATAAGTCAACAATTTCACATCCTCCAACACATTATATATCAAGTGACTGCAATACCTTCACCCTGTGGGGCCCTTATACTAATATATATATATATATATATATATATATATATATATATATATATATATATATATATATATATATATATATATATATCTTAAATAAGATATAGCTTGATAAGTCAAAACTTGATTCCCTATAAAACAAAACTTGAGGTGGCCAAATACTTTCATGTCCCACTGCATACACTTCGTTATTTTATATTCAAGTATTATAAAACTAATTTATTTCCACATTCGCTTCCCAATTCAGCAGAGTATAGTACCTTAATTACACAGTTGGAAAGGTATTTTAAATTCTCAGTACCTCTAGAAATGGTTATACTGTTTCAAGAACTTAGATTACTTAGAAGGGATCTCTGCTCTAGATCTCTTTTACCCACACCTTTTATGCGATTTCCCGAGAGAAGATCTCTGCATATACTCGGAATTTTCATTTCACTTCAGTTTATCAAGTTTATTTATATCATTTCTCTCGTCTGATATTTATTTCGATGCAATGGGGAGTCCTCAATGGAATCGCAAGTACAGCTAAAGATAAAATTTGGAATTAGTTTCGTCTTGGTGCGCGTAACTCTTGATATTTTTATTTTAGTGTGGAAATGTTATTTTGTATTCAAATTGATAATAATGTGAGAATGTATCTCTCTTTTGAAGACGGAATTCTGTAGGTTGTGTTCTACAGTGTGTAGGTGCGTACATTCCAAACGCCGTTTTTTAACCTGTACTCTAACATTAAGGTGTATATACACTAGAACATTTTTTTTTAATTTTGACTTTAAAAATCCAGTTTTTTCACAATAGGTCATTGGTTTGTGCTTAAACTCATTTTAGTGTGAAAAATTCCGATTAAGCTACTCATTAATTATCTAATTTAGATATAATTAGCATGTTTTTTGAACAGTGATATCTCAAATTCTAATGTATTCGGAAAGACAATTCCTGTTGGAAATTATTCCTAATATTATTCTTCATGTTTTGACCCTCCATCAAGTTGCTAGAAAAAATAGGTTATTTTTGCAATTTTTTTCAAGAAGGAAGTCTAAAAAATCAAGATTTTTTTTCAGGAATTTCAACATTTAGAAATCAACTAAAAATTCATTTCTTAACCAATAACTTCGACTGAGGGTCAAAACATCCACTGTATTATATAGATTATAACGACACAAAAGTAATTATAATAGATCCATTCATTGTTGAGTTATCACTGTTCGAAAGAAGCATTCTATTGCAAAAACAGTTCTTCAGAAATCGAGTATAAAGTTTTGGAAAGGTGTTTGTCTAAGATGACACAACCTATCCCAAACCCTTGTTACGTGGTGTTGTCCTCGGATCTTTCCCTTTGGGATTGATCCCGGACCGTCACCAATAGCCCATTGTGTTGCTCCAGTGTGACGTTAATTGAAATACCCCCCCCCCCCCAAACCCTTGTAACTTGAAAACTATTTCGAATATTTACAATATCTTGGTATCGTTTGAAAGCTAAGGGGTTGGACAATATTTTGAATTATTAAAAATAGATCGCTCTTTTAGTCAATTTTCGTGATTTCTAGTGTATACATACACCTTAACTATCTATTATTTTTGTTCGTCTGTGTCTTATAGGTTGGTTGGTAGTTGTCTTCCACCAAGTGGTTTCGACGAGATATCTTGCCCATCAACATCTGGTCAGTTTTTTCAAATGACGAGATAATGCCTTTTTCTAATATCTCGTCGAGAGAACCACCAGAGGGGTTAGGTCGCACTGCAGCAACACAAATTGGCGACAAGGTCCGGGGTCAATCCCCAAAGGAAGGATCCAAGGACAACACCTCGCAATTTTGAACCACTGTCAAATGACGAGGTCAACGTCTGCGTTGGCACCCGGGAGGTCCGGGATCAATCCCCAAAGGAAAGATCCAAGGACAACACCTCGCAATTTTGAACCACTGTCAAATGACGAGGTCAACGTCTGCGTTGGCACCCGGGAGGTCCGGGATCAATCCCCAAAGGAAAGATCCAAGGACAACACCTCGCAATTTTGAACCACTGTCAAATGACGAGGTCAACGTCTGCGTTAGCACCCGGGAGGTCCGGGATCAATCCCCAAAGGAAAGATTCGAGAACAACACCTCGCAATTTTGAACCACTGTCAAATGACGAGGTCAACGTCTGCGTTGGCACCCCACTCTCCAAACTTCCACACCACGCCATTTGGTATGACAACAGATTTAATAGGCACTAGTACCAGCATATGCCACTGCCTTTGGTTCGATCGAGTCTCGAACTCAAAACCCTCTGGTTGCCATTTTACCATCTAAGTTACCGAAAGTGCTAAATATGTGCTTCATAAGATTTATTTATTTACTTAAGTTCTCCGAATTCATTATTGTATTGAAGGTTAGTTATAAAGAGTTGCAAAAGGACTTTAGAATTTTATTTTCGTGTGGAAATTGTTATTTTGTATTCACACACAAATGGACAATAATTATGGAAATGCATCACTCTCCCTTAGAAATTGAATTCAGTAGGTTGTGTTGCCTTGGAAACACGTGCATTTTCTAAAAGAAAAACTGTTTTCCAAACATTATTTTTCTCCTGTTCTAACAATAACTGCTATTATTTTCGTTCGTCTGTGTTTTACAAGAATTGTTTCTTTACCGGAATTCTCTACGAATTCAGTATTGTATCGAATTTGGTTACATATAGTTGGAAAAGGATTTATAATTCTTATCTTAGAATGGGAAAATGTTATTTTGTATTCAAATGGATAATAGAATGAAATTTGACTCCCTTAGGGGCTGAATTGAGTTGTCATGGAAATACGAGCATTTGTATTCCATGAACTGGTTTTATCTTTGATATTTCATTAACTCGGTCTATTATTTTCGTTCGTCTGGAGATTTCTTTACATGTCGAATTTCTCCACGAATTCAAAAAGGCATCGAATTTTGTTAAACTGGGTGTTTCGAAAATATCTGGTCAAATTGTAAGGGGTTGTAGAGGGGCCGAAAATAAACATTTGTTTGTCAAAAAGATGTTCGGCAATGCCGTGTTTTGGTAGTAGAGAGTGTTGTTTAGGTCAATCGATAAAATCGTTTCTTCGGCGTAAGGTGTCATTCCCAGCTCAGATTTTCAACGGCGAGCTCCGAATTCGTGTAGCGATGCATGCCGTTATAATAGAACCCTTTGGAACAATTCTTTTGCTCGTCTCTTCAGAGTAGAATCCTTTGGAAATATTATATTGCTCATTTCCTAAGAACAGACTAAACTCGGTCCAACCAAACACCGTTGTGCACATCGGGGCTGGTGCACGCTAAATCTGTCGGGTTCTCAACTTTCTTCACGTTGGCGTGGTGTGGAAGCTTGGAGAGTAAGTGAAGTTGGTGTGACCTCGTCATCTGACCGTGGTTCAAAACTACGTGGTGGTGTTCTCGGATCTTTCCCTTCGGAATTGATTCCAAATCGTCGTCAATAACAATGTGTTGCTCCAAAGCGGCGTTAATTATATATATAACTACGTACCTAAATTGTAACACAATCCTTTGGAAATATGCCAGTGGTCAAGGAAGGCATAATTGATCACAAGTCAAGCAGAGAAGGCATGTAGGTAGGTATTAAAATTAACGTCGCACTGGAGCAACACAACGGGCTATTGGCGACGGTCCGGGATCAAACCCGAAAGGAAAGATCCAAGGACAACACCACGTAATTTCGAACCACGGTCAGATGACGAGGTCACACCTGAGCTGGCACCCCACTTTCCAAACTTCCACACCACGCCAACGTGAGGACATTTGAGGCCACTACAGATTTAACGGGCACCATTCCGCTTTGTACACGACGGTCTTTGGCTGGATTCGAACTCGAAACCCTCCTACTCTTCCAACCGGGCTACCGCGAAGGCATGTTGCAAGATGTAATTATGTGTGACTCAATTAGACTGTTAACTTTCAAATTTACAAGGTTATATCAAAAAGTAAGGTGAATTTGTCTCTAAAACTCAGAGTGATTTGTGTAGCTAATTAATTTTTTATATGTTGCAAGTATCAAGGTGATAGAAGTGTGACGGCTTGTAGAAACTTCTACGTCAACCCGTCTGGTGCTTAGAACAAATCAAAGATGGCGCATCGACTTGAGCATTACTCCAAGGAGGAGGTGTCAATCGTTTTTTATGGGACAAGGGGGGAAAACATGTGATATTCATCGAGAATTGTTGGAAGTCTATGGAGAGAGTGTTATATCGCAGAAACAAGTGTATGTGTGGTGTAACGACACGAATGTGGCTGTCGTCGATGCCATGATTCGTGAAGACAGAAGAGTGAGGTTGCATGATATTGCAAATGCATCGAATACCTCATATGGTTCAGTGAGCAGTTTCGAAGTGGGAAATTCTTGACCATCCTCCGTATAGCCCTGATTTAACCCCTTCGGATTACCATTTGTTTGGCCCCCTGAAGAAACACCTCCGTGAGCAGCGTTTCCATACACTGGAAGAGACACAACAGGCTCACTTACCTGGTTAGGGAACCTGGAGCAAAATTTCTTTGAAAAGGGCATGGATGATTGTGTGCCACGTTGGAATAAATGTTTAGACCACTATGGTTCCTTTCTCGAATGATAGTGTGATACAATTTGTCAAACAATAAATTTTCATATATTTATCTCTCTGCACGTTTTTCTGTCAATCCAAAATTCACCTTACTTTTTGATACTCCTTTGTAAGTTAAGAAAACGTGGATTTAATCCATGCATCATCGCAAACCAATTCCTATTCATGCATGTCTAGAAGCAAATACCTAATGCTCTTTCAAATACCTCTTACAGTCTAATTTTCGACATAATAATAACATGGTATAAAGTCCCAAGCAACGAGTCTAATATATGTACCGCACTTAAATCCCCTTGAAGAGGAAAGCACCCAGTGGGTCTTCAGGTACTTGAACACTATCATGGTCTACCAAACCCTAGACTTATAGGCCACATATTTCCCCACAGCAACCTGATGGAGCAATTCTAAATGATGCATCGCGCAAAACTAGCTATAAACCCTTCAAGCGACGAACCGTAACAGGTTGTGAGATAAATAGATTTACACTGAAGTCTCCGTAGCTACGCGTTGCACGAACGGATTTGTGTCTGGCTCAATATCAGTTGGTGTAAAAGCGTTAAATAGATAAAACGCTTCTCAGTTTGATCAGTTATACAAGTCAAACAGATTAATGGCTAGTTGGCTTTGGGGTTTTGTGGAGCAGGTGCGTATTTGGCCGTGCATGCAGTGCCAGACACAAGACATACAACGTCAAGTAACAGACACACACAATGGAAGTCTTACTGACACAGAACAGAGAAATACACCCAGGGAGGAATGCACCTGACAGGAATCGAACCGCCTACAATTCGAAGGGTGCTGCTAGCACAATGGGCATACCTATTGAGCCACAACGTCCCCAAAAAACAGATTAATACGGAATGTAGAGGTAGGTATTTTTAATTAGCGTCACACTGGAGCAACACAACGGGCTGGTGCCGGTCCGGTATCAATCCCAAAGGGAGAGATCAGGATACCACGTAATTTTGATCCCCGGTCAGATGACGAGGCAACACCTGAGCTGGCACCCTACTCCAAACTTCCACACCACGACAACGTGAGGAGATTTGAGGCGTCGGATTTCAAGTGCACCAGCCCCCCCCCCCCTTGTATACGACGGTCTTTGGTTGGATTCGATCCCCCAACCCTCCGGTTGCTAATCCGTTGCTCTTCCAACCGGGCTACCGCGGCCCGTGTAATGTAGAGGACCGCTGTGGAGAAGAGGTTTTGTTTACTCAAGTTTACAATTTGATATCGATTGGTAGGTAGGTAGTTGAATTAACTGAGCACTGGAGTAATACAAATGGCTATTGGCGAGTCCAAAATCCATCCCTAAGGGAAAGATCGGATGACAAAACCTCGTAATTTCGAACCAGGGTCATATGACGAGAGGACACCTGAGCTGCACGACACTCGTTTCGAATACTTTTATCCATGTTGCACACTGAAAATGATTCAAAAATGCAAACTGCGTATATTTTGCTGCATTCTTTGATAGGAAATAAGGTAAATGAATTTACGTCGAAATGCAATGTGTGGCTATTGACGACGGTCCGGGATCAATCCCGAAGGAATAGATCCGAGAAAACACCTCGTAATTTTGAGAAACGGTCGGATGACAGTCAACATCTGAACTGGTACGAGTTGCTTGTTGCGAGTTGAAATCGGTAACGCAATTATAACGCGTGCATCTCTAATCTGTATCGTACCATAAGACGCCGTCGACCTTCTAATGAAATAGACGGATCACGTGAGTCGTAAGATCTCTGAAGGGTCAATCACAGATCGACTTAGCCGATTGGCCATGGAAGCGTAGACTAGTGTTTTTGATCACGGTGGATAACCACTTTAGCCAATCAATAATTTAGGATTCATGCTGTTATCCATAATCACGTGATAGATCTTCAAACCGAGCAACTGGAAGAAATAGCTTGAAACTGTTCTGAGTTCACACGACGACTCCGCTTACATGATTCATCTATTTCATTAGAAGATTAATGACGATAAATTTCCGGGAAAAATACTGTTTTTTAACGGTTTTTAGTTTTCCATAGTAGTACTAGTTAGTGCTAAATCAAGTACCAAACAAGACAAGATTTTGTACGATATGCAATCGAGGTAGACTTTTTTAATTTTAGTTACATAGTTATTCATACTTCCAAACATTACTTTACAGAGGAAGAATATCAAACGTACAGAAAATGCAGCAGACAAATAAAAGAAACTACAAATATACTACATAAACTACATCATCTAAACGCAAAACAAATATTTCATAGAACAATAACTGGCGTATAAATAAATTAACGATCGAAACAGGCCACAGAAAAAAGTCAAAAACTCAATTTTCAGACATCAAAGTCATAAATTTACTGTAATGTATTAAAACGTTAAAGAAAATATCAAGGGTTGTGGAAATTGATCATTCTGACAAGTTAGGCTAATTGGTTGATTTTTCAAATAATCTGCTGAGAAAGTTCTTGAAAATTTTTCCTGCATGGTACAAGGCATACAATTTAAAAAATTTAAACACGAAGACAGTTTGTATTCTAGAGAGTAAACATTTCCACCCGGGCTCCACTTGATTTCAGAAAAGTCTAGATTTTTAAAATGCCTTTTTAATATGCCTTAGAAATATGTTTTGAATGTTAGCAATATTGAAACTGAGATGGTACATGATGTATTCCAGGCCACTCAGCCGTATTCTTAAATAGGTCTTACTATAAAATTAAAAAAAGACAGTTACAGTGGCAAACTTTACTTCTTTTCTGGAAGTGCTCATATAGAGGAAATATAGTGAGGTAGAGTAAGCAATGATAATCTTTTTGTGCTCAGGCTCATGCGACCCAACCTAGTAGTAAGGTGACCCTTAGACTACTTTCGTCTGCTGGGAGGAACCAGCATTCGTCATGATTGGTCGACGAAACAGAGGCAGACGCCCACCCATTGATTCATCATCTGATTGGTCCATTGATTGATTATCTGATAGTAATAGACTGCCAATTTCACCTCTTTTGTCGCCACTCTATAGAAATGCGCATTCACACATCTACCCTATCAGAAAATGCCATATCGCCAAACGAGGCGATAAGATACCAAATCGGTCACCCAAGTCCATTTTTCACAGATCAGTCAAGTGACTACTAGTCGACATGTTGGTCACACTTTTTGAAACTCCTCTGAATACTATGCTCAGTCTACTTATATTTCCCGTCTATCGAAATCGGTCACTTTGAGCCATTTTTCCAGGCTCCCCATATTAGGAAGGGATCCACATATTAGAAAGGGATCGTCAGCACTATGGTCGGTACTATTCTAAAGGGACCGCAGAAAATGAAATGTTTTATTCTTTAACACTGATGGTGGCGCTGGATCTGAGAGATCCAGGCTCGCATTTTGTTCTATCACCTTTCCCCAACCAATACTATATGTATTTGTGATTATAGAATCGATTTTCGGTCGTGGATCTCACAGATACGATGCCACCATTGGTGTTACTCCACGGGCGCCACCATCGGAATGCAAAGCCGGAATGAGAGGCATTTTCTGTAAAGCTAAATGAAGGTGGAGGAAGTGTTTCTGCGGGGGAGCCGAGGGGGGCTTTCTCTACGCATTTTCCAAACGTAACGTCACTGTACTTGTTTTCCGAATACAATTTCTTCACTTCACCAATAAAAATTCCAAATAATAGATTATGAACTAGCAGAATAACCCGCCATTGCTTGGGTTCAATTGCTTAAATGTTGATTTAAAAGTGATTAGACTAATCACTTTTCTTTCGTAGAAAAATGGCAAACATCGTTTAAGTGTACGAAAAATAAATTTTTAACTTTTTTTTTTAACTTTTTCGTAGATCTCCAATTTACTTCGGTCGCAAATATACGTACATAATATATACATGCATATGATCCATTTCATACTCATCCCACTCCTGCTGTAAGACAAACTACAAGGTGCTTCTAAGGTGCTACCTCTGTGGGGTAACTACTTCAGAAGTTGATTTAGAAATATCTTTGAACTACAACGTATGGCTACCCATTTTAATTTAATGTAACCTTATATAACTTCTATCTACGCTATTTCCAACTCAGATTTCATCATTAAAGCTGTTATGCTCTTACGAAAAGTATCCATTCAAATTATACAAAATGCATACTGTAGTGGCAGGGTTGTGTATCTCAAAGGATTCAGCATACCAAAATACTTGCATACTCAACAAAAACAATTTATGTACAACAAAAAGCAGATTACACGAAATTATAGCAGCAAGGACCTCAGACAACCGACCTAGTAAGCCGGAGTCAGACGTTAATCTCCTTGATCTACTCCCTCTTAATCAAGTGAATATGACCCGCCCTCTAGAGAGAAGGGCTAGCGTTACACCCCCGTGCAAGATTGACGTATCACCTACCATACTAAATCTGACAATCCCAGACGGAATTAACAAAAAATGTTAAAATTCAAATACACAATTATATCAACATATGTAATATTGCTCATATATTACACACTACTCGAATATTACTCCAAACACAAAATTAGCATCAACTTTCATGTATGATATGCTAAAATAGATGAACAAATAATGCACACTGATTTTACAAATCGAAAATAAATGTACTATAAACAAGTACTGTGGCTATGAAATTATCACAATTATAAAAAAGTGCCATTTCATAAATTCTAAAAATATAATGACATTAGCAATCTAAACACATTTTAGAACACAAAAAGTTCAGAACAAAATTTTAAGTAACTAAACATATAACTGAAAATTGATCATTACAAAATAAAATTATTTTTCATTTCAACCGAAATTGTAATTTAAATATTTTTACTTTTCATAATAAGAGTGTTAATGCGTCAGCATGAAGCACCTTTGCACCAGGACAATATTTTATAGCAAATACTTTTGTTGTGCAAAAGCCCATCTGCAATCTCAAAGATTGAGGAGCACTTTTAGTTAAGTAGGGTAAAGGGTTGTGATTAGTGTAGAACTTCTATTTCTGTTGCAAATACCCAAAATTCAAGTTTTTTCAAGAGCGCCAAACTCAAATGCCTCCCGATCAATCGTAGACCAAGCCTGTTGTGCAGTGGTCAGTTTCAGACTGGCATAAGCAATTGAATAAATCTTATCACCAAACGTTTGCGAAAGGCAAGCAGCTACACCAATTTGAGATGCATCCCAATAAATGATGAAAGGTTCAGGAACGGGAGAATATAAAGGGGAGCCTCGATCAAGGCTCTCTTCAAAACACTAAAGGTGGCATGCTCCTGAGTCCATGGAATACAATCAGGAACTCTCTTTTTTGTAAGTTCCGCCAAAGGATACATAAGTTCGGAATAATTTGGAATGTACTCACGATAGTAGTTGCAAAGTCCTAACACATTACGCAAATTTTTCTTAGTAATAGGTCTGGGCAAATCTTCAATTACTTTAGTTTTCTCAGGATCAGATTGATGTTTTCCGGACCAAACGACATGTCCCAGAAATTTAATTTCCGATTTCACAAAAGTTTTGCAAAAAGCACTTTTTGAGATTTACTGTGAAATTCGGTTCTTCCAGTTTCGTGATAATTGTATCCAAATGAATTAGACATTCATTCCAATCACTTGAAAAGATGACTACATCATCGATGTAAGCCCGTGAAAAATCTCTGTAAGACGACAAAGCCTTATTCATTACACGTTGAAAGGTTGCAGAAGCATTCTTCAAACCAAACCTCATCAATTTGACCGATGCGTCTTGAACGATGTGAAATCCTTGCTATCTTCTGCCATAGGGATGGCCCAGTATCCCTTCAGATCTAGAGTGGAGATTATATTGGCTCTACCAATGAACTTGATTAACCCAGTGGCATCTTCCATCGGAAAATCATCGGAAACCGTGACTGAGTTTAGGGCTACTCAAAGACGCATACTGCCATCTTCCTTGTTCACACAAACAATTAGTTAAGCAATTTCGGCATCACTTTCTTCAATTGGATCAAGGCCTAAAAGTTCTTCAATCTACTCATCTACTTTACTTTCAGCGCTTCCGGAATACGGTACACAAATGGCTTGTTTCTTTTGGTATTTGGTTTCAAGAGCGAATGCGGTGTGCACCCACCTTCGCCATTTTCCCATTACAGTGAAGAGTGCTCGATGCTTGCGAATCAACTTCATTAGCTGTTCTTCATCTTCCTTCTTCAGATGGCTTAATTTAACTTCCACAAGCATCATCTCTGGTTCATATCTTGACAAATTAGGAGTGAGGTGGATTTCTCCGAATTCGTGGTCTTCGAAAATAGCTCCAACTGCAAGGGAACGAGGATCGTATTTTCGTATCTTGTTCACATGAACATGCCTTACAGTTCAGTCTGATATTTTCACGCTGTAGGAATGAGAAGGGCAGTGCTGCATTATTTCCAGTCCATCTGGCGTAAAGCTTGTTGTTTGAATCAAGGATCAGGATAAATTGTGATAATTGTGAAATTTCGCACAGATGAGCTTTTGTTAAAATAACCACCATGGTTTTTGTTTGTGAGTAGCAGTCAAAGATGCACGTCCTGCAGCTTTGTCCATTTTATCCTTCATTTCTTGAAGATAATCAGCGGTTGACTGAAAGATGCTTGTTGGTAAGTGTATCTCATCAGCCCAGGAGGATTTGAGAACTGAGAGTGGACCTCCAGTTTCTCTGCCATATAGTAGTTTGAAAGGTGAAACTGCGGTAGTCGTGTTCGGTACTTCTCGATAAGCGAACAGGAAGGGTAGTTGTTGATCCCAAATTCTCGGATCTTCTCGAATTATGCGTTGAAGCATTTCCTTCAACTCTCTGTTCCATCGCTCTACTAAGCCGTTGCTAGCTGGGTAACCAGGACAAGAAAATCTTGTAATCGATCCAATTCTTTTCAAAAATTCTTGCGTTAGGGACGATTTAATGTATATCCCTGGTCACTAGCGACAATTTTGGGTACACCAGTTCTCGAAAATATCTGTAGCAAAGCGTCGCATGCAGCCTTGGCTGAAAGTGACCTAAGAGGTATTGCTTCAGGTCAACGTGTGTGCTGGTACATGATACAGAGGATGTATTTGTGTCCTCTACTGGATGGAGGTTCAATAGGTCCAAAGACATCACTATTGACCACTTCAAAAGAATGCTCCGAACGAACTATTGGTGTGATTCGAGCTCTTTTACCAACCTTTTCCTTTTTCCAAAGCTGACAACCCCTGCATGTCTAGACAAATTCAGTAATATTTTTATACATGCCCGGCCAATAAAAATTATATTTTATCTTTTCTTTAGTTTCTTCACCCCTATATGACCCCGAAAACTGACGCATGAGCTGATCTTAAAACTCAATCTAATCTTTCGTGCGATATAACTAATGGCGCCAATGGTTCATCGAGAATTTTGTCTTTGCGATAGATTAATCCGTCGATTAATATATAATTGCTTTTTATTTTGTTTTAATTATCGCGACCCCTTTCTAACGATTTCTGCTCGCCTTTTAATTTAATATGATCCGAATAAAATTGAGAATCTTCTAAATCACTTTCATTATTTTCTACGATTTTGTTATTATCGTTTTCTTCCTCTTAACTAGACATAGCATCCCCTATTTCCTTTTCACTTGTTGACTACGTAAAAACATCTGCGGAAGAACTCCCCTCTTTTAAATAAACATATCCCTCGTTTTCTGTTCCATTTGGTGCCTGCGCGTGTACTTTACCTGTTAGCACCATTATACATTCTATGGGATGCTTTAATGATGAATCACTGTTAATGCAATCGTTGTTTTGACTACATATAATTTAGCTTCAACTTTTTCTCCAAAAGCTGAATACAAAATAACTTTACCGAATTCATCGCTGTCCACGCTAGGAAGCAAATCAGAATTTATGACCAACAGCTGAATCCCTGAGTCTATAGTACATTCTATTTCTTTCCCCCTTAACGAAGCTGGTAATATGCATCAAAGGTTCAAGGTCAACATGTGGTTGGAAATGTTCATAAAGAATCTTTGCTACGACAGCACTTTCTTTCCTTTCGCTTGCTTTTGTTTGGGGATACTTTTGTTAAAATCTCTCGGGCCAAATAGTTTTCATCACAAATGTAGCACTCTATTTTCCTACTCATTTTGTTTTTTTCTGCCTTGATTTAAATTCTTCGCGTCTTAAATGAGGAGGGATGTCTTTTCACGAGTTTTTGTGATTTGTCGAAGTTTAGTAGTTACTCAAAGGTGTCTCGGTAAGCGATTTTCCTTTCGAAGCAAAGAACCTGTCGCATTCTCTGCCCATTTGTGTGGGTTCAAACCAACTTTGTTCTTGATTCCTTTGTGGATAATAATATATGTGTGGCTGTTTCTTGATCTAGCGTTTGGTATAATTTAACGCTAACAATTAATCCTTTTAATGAATTGAAATCATTAACTTCTCTTAGTTTGCAATATTGTTCCCAATTGGTTGCTAGTCGCGATGAAAACAGAATGAGATTCGTTTGCCATACGTTTGGCTTTTTGAAAATTTTGTAAACAGATCAATGGTGTCGGTTCAAATCCTCTTAGAACTGCACCTCTAATCCTTTTAATGAATTGAAATGAATTCTCTTATTTTATTGTAATCATTTATCTCCTCGTCTTTAATGTACACTAATATATTAACGGTTTTTTCTCCTGACAGATTCAACAGAATTTCCCCTTTGAATTCGTCGAGTGCATTTTTGGTTTTCAAAACCAATGCTCCCTCTAGTGACGAGAAAAACAACTTCCAGCCCTCTGGCCTTTTCGGAACAAGAATTGTTAGTGTGCGAACACTATGAATGAAATTTTCTATTGAAAGTTGACTCACTACCTCAGGATTTACATTAACTTGCTCAGCCCTTCCACGTGAACTTTCAAATTTCACCCTCTCAATTTATTCTTTCTCTATTCTAACTGAGCTTCCACACTCAATCGGGAATTTTCTAATTTTGCTTTTTCGAGATTTATTTTTTCTAACTCGATTCGAGCCTCTTGCTCTTCTTTCGACTTTCTATCCGTTATAACTGAGTCTGTTACGAATGTGTCATCTTTTACATAACTTTCCCTGTTCAAAATGAGATTTCTTTTAAGTCAATTACTTTCATATCTGAGGTAACTATCTCTCGCCTATCTCCTCAGAGATTAGCTTAAGATCTTTTTTTCGCTCCCCGGAACATTTTTAAAATAATAAATATTAATCTTAACCAGGCAATGAAAAATAATTATCTCATACTGAATCTGACCAAGCAGCAAAGCAAAAGTTGCCAATCTCATCGTCCTTGTTGTCCACTGGAACCAATCCACAAACTAAGACTGATGATTCAGATCCTGGCATCACTGCGCCAGTGTAGTGGCGGGTTTCTGTTGCTCAAAGGATCCAGCACACCAAAATGCTTTCGTACTCAACAAAAATACCAATTTATTTACAACAGAAAACAGATTACACGAAATTATAGCAGCAAGGATTACACGCCCCTCAGACAACCGACCTAGCACGCCGGAGTCAGACGTTATCTACTCAAATGAGTACAGCGCTCCCTCTAGAGCAGTGGTTCTTGAGGCTGGGGTGTGTGCGCCCCAGGGGATGCGAGAAAGCATTTCCAGGGGTGCGAGAGAAGTTTCGATGGACGACAGAGATTTAATAAAAGACTACCTTTGAAATACGAGCCAATGTACGTATTCAAATGGAATTTGGAACAACTGTGATGTACACAGTTAGAACCTTATACATAGTTGGCAAAAGCAGCATTGCAGACACTTTTACCATTTGCCACCACCTACCTGTGTGAAATGGCATTTTCATCACTTTTGCACATAAAAACAAAAGCCAGAAATCGCTTCAATGCAAGTGATGACTTACGCGTGACTCTTCAAAAAAGGAGCCTCGCTTCAAAAGCATTATTATGAATAAACAACAACGCAGCCATTAAAAATTGATATATTGTTTTATATGTATATGTAAATATATGTGTTTAGTTTTCAATAAATAAATTATCTTGCAATAGAAGTAATTTCTTAAATAAAGAAATCGCAAAACATTTTTCAAGGGGGTGCGAGAACTTATTTTTAGATCCAAGGGGTTGCCGATCACTAAAAAGGTTACGAACCACTGCTCTAGAGAGAAGGACTAACGCTACACACACATTATACTTTTTACATACCTTGTATTCAGTTTGTTTTCTAATCGATTTACAACTAGAGCATTTCTCTCTATCCATCTCTATGACTTTTCCACTCAGATCTAGGCTCAGAAGATATGCTCACTGCTCAAGCAAGCTGCGAGTTGTAGGCAACACAGGTTCGATTCCTGTCAGAATCATTCCTCTCTGGGTGTATTTCTTCCCTGTGTCAGTAAAACTCACTGTGTGTATATGTCTATTACTTGATATTGTATGTCTTGTGTCTGACGTAGTATAGCCAAATATTGCCCTTGCGCCATAAAACTCTAAACCACCAACCACCCCACTCAGATCTAACCATTAAAGCTTCTGTGCCCTTATAAAAAGTGTTCATTCAAAAGTATACAAAATTAACTCATTAAATTTTTTTACATACCTCGTATTCAGTTTTCGTATTGATTTATAAATAGAGTATTGTCTACGCTTTTCCCACTCAACTCCAACCATTAAAGCTTTTATGCTTTTACAAAAATCGAAAAATAAAGATATGAGAGATTCCATCATTAAAATGCTCATCTGAGTAACTAATTTATAAATCTCTACTGCAGTCTGCCCACTATTGATTCCATAACGAAAACAATCGTTACGCTACAATTTAATTAGAACTCCGGTCATTATAATAACGGAAGGGAAATAAGAAAACGCTGGGGATAGTTTATTTTTTGCTGCTGGGCTCTTCGGAATTAATTAAGTCAGTTCCGTATTTAAATTCTAGACCTGCATTAATGGGAGCTCGGGGACATCCTCCATTTGTTTTTAAAATCATAATATCCGTGATTTTTACGAAATCGGGATATTATGATTTACAATGACCTGTGATTTATAACTGGTGTACGAATGTAATCAAACGTGTGAAACCTTTTTTTAATTATACTTATAATCCAGTCATGGTTCCTTGCAAAAGGTCGAGTATCTATAATTTTTGGATATGCTGTAGGGACCAAGGCTTCTAGTAAAAAAAACAAGTTTGCGGAAGGGCCCTGTGCAAGCAGTTACATTGAAAAAACGTCGAAATTTTCGGACTTTTTCGGGTTCTGCTCAATATCTCTGTTCCTATACATCGGAGAGCAAAAGTAGTTATCAATATTGTAGAGGACAAAATTTGCTACAACTTTTGTATTTATGATTTTTTTCTACGGGCTATATTTATCGAACTACAGAGCAGTGAATGTGTGATAATTTTTGGAAAATTACAAAACACGCACACATTGCAGAAATATTGATGCAGAATATTATCGAATCATTGATAAAGAAATGTTTGTAGCCTTAATCGAACTGTCAGAAGCTGTTTGGTTTGTCACTCTACAATCCTTTTCTGCTATACTAGAAGCTTTCAAAGATGAAAAAGGTCACAAGAAAATTTTATCTTCCTTTAAAATAAGGGAAGTACTCGAAAAATCGTATTCATCTGAAATCATTGAATCATTGGTAAAGAGAGCTGTGTAGCCTTAACCGAGATGTCAAAGGCTGGTTTGGTTTGTCTTTCTACGGTCCTTTCCGACTTCACTAGATACTGTCAAACTAGACAAAGAATTTTCTATATTCCTTTAAAATAAGGGGAGAACTCAAAGAACCCCACTCATCTGAAATCATCGAATCAATGATAAATAAAGCTGTGAAGCCTTAACCTAACTGACAAAATCTGATTTGGTTTGTCACTCTACGATCCTTTCCTTAGCCTTAACCTCACAGTACAAAGGATTGTTTGGTTTGTTGCTACGGTTATTTTCTACTTCACTAGAAACTGTCAAGAGAAACAAATGACAAAAGGGTACATTATCGAAGCAACTACAAAGAAGATTGAGAGAAGCCAAGTAGTATATCACTAAGCATCCCATGATGCTCGATTTTGTCTCAGCTAAATGGATGTTTGGACATATTTGCTTTAATGATGAGGTAATTGATCAACTGAGCCATCTCCAAACACACAATTAACGACACCGTCTCATAAACTTTAGCAACTACCACCATCTTACTGGCACCGAATCCGTCCTATCTATCAGTTCATAAAACAAATCCGTGTTCCATGCCGTCTCTGGTTCTGGATTTATGGGTCTGGAACAAGACGCTTGGTTCATATTTCAACGAGGGCAAAGACTGGCCCAGTGCAATTACAAATGACTGGCAGCATTTTAAGTGCTTTCAACTGCCCCAGAACACGTGAACACGTCTGCATCCATCACGGGGAGGATGTCCAATTTCAATTAAATTCCGATAATAAATCACATTTAAGTGTAACATTTATCTCAAATTAAATTACTGCGCATTCGGAACGCGTGAACTGGGGAGGCTTAACGAAGTTCTGTTCGGTTCGCTGTGCGATTACCGACAGTTCCGCTATCCCCTTGTTTTCGCGCAGATTGTCCTGAGCCCGATTAAAATCAGTTCACGATTCGTAAAGCGGGATTCGAGTGCTGAGATAGCGAATGCCGTTGACCGATTTCGTTCGGTCTTAATGGAGTTTTATTCCATATTTTATTGGAGAACGCTTGCTTATGCTACTAGTGCTAAGATTCGCATCCTACTAGTGCTAAGATTCGCTATGACATGAACGTGCGATGGTTAACTTCAGGTGTAATTTTTCTTTGGATCCAATTTTCAAGGTCCAGACAACTCGGCCTACCAAGAGGGTGAAAGGCTACTTGAGGGGAGGTCGGCAGGAGCATAGAATCAGGGGTTTTCTAACATAAACTCATTATTTCTACATTGAATTTTTAACGCATCTTAAATTTTAGCAGTTATCTATGGATGAAAACAAGTATACTCTCGCACATTGCTGCGTCAATAATCATAAAACTTCCTTAACCTTCTAAGTGGTTTCGACGAGATATCTCGTCCATTAATTTTGCTAATGACGAGATACCTCGTCCATCGAGATTGGACTAGTTTTGCTAATGATGAGATATCTCGTCCATCAAGAATGCCTATTGAATTCTTAATGATGGAGATATTGCCAAGAAGATATGATGACGTGATCAAGATCAGGTGAGTTTTTTCTAATGCCGAGGTATTTCGTCCATCGAGATCTTGTTAGTTTTACAAAAGTAGAGAAACCACGTCGAGACAACCATGTGACATCTTAGCGCCTAAGAGTCTAGAATGGCCGGCTGCAGACCCGGAAGTTTCCTGTTAAAAAGTCCTTCAATACTGCGCTTGCGCATGTGAGGAGAATGAGAAACAGTTAGCTCACGGACTCCGTCTAGTTGAGACGTCTTCGTAGCAATTCGTAAATTTTAATATGAAAATAAGCATTTTTGTTTCGCGCGTCCATTGTAAACCCGTTGTTTTGTCTGTGTTAAAATAAATGTTATTTTTTAATGTCCAACAAAAGTTCGGATTAATTCATCACAACCACCAGGAGGGTTAAAAAGAAGGATTTCCCTTTCCACTTTGGAGATTCTATCTTTCATGATTTCTTAGTGTTACGATTTATCTTAGAGCAACAATTATCAGTTTATTGGAAAATGTTTCTTAACCGAGATTTCTGTGGAATAATGGTTTACGTTGGAAGTTTGGTATCCCATCGCTGTCACCATTAAATGTCGAAGAGAAAGTGTGATGAGTCGTTTCCTGATTCACCAGGAGATGAAAATTCTTTCAGGTCACTTTTTGGGTGATCAGACTAAGATTGTATTAAATAGTTTTGGACAAACCCTTTTTTCGTTCCACACACGGAGACAAACACGTGTTAGAGAAATTTCGACATTTATTGATAAACTAAGAATAAAACTACAAAGAACGCTCATTTTCGCTGTTATCCATTTCCTCTCAATTCCAAATTCATTTTCTAATCGCATTCCGTATCAAGGTTTTGCAACTTTCACGCTCATACTTAAAAATGCATTTACTAATATTGTAGTTTGCACGTGCTTAATAAATATAATATCAAGACACAATAACGTTTACAAATACATACGCTAGAATCAATTGCACGCGCTCAATAAAAATGAAATTCAGGGATAGCTTGCAGGTGCTCCGTCTATGTAGTATTAGACATTGATTGTTATATTTAACTAACGGAATTACGCGACCTAACTTGGGTTGAATTGGTTAATGGTAGATTGGAAATGTGTCAAGAATAATTCGTTGAAAAATACCAACATCATTTGAGTGTCAGGAAAAGAATTTTTTAACACCTTTTTGACATTTTAATATTTTCTATGAAGGAAAGGTATTGCCATTTTTCAAAAAAAGTCTGTCGCCTCGACACCAATTTTTTTACAGAAAATCACTGTTTCCAACAAACTTTTAATGGATATGTTGTTTAAAAATAGCTTCAACTCCTAATGCAGGCGTTATTGACCTTCTGTCTCTACAACAAAGAATTTCCAATGTTTTCTAAGTCCTAGTTTGTATTTTTTAACATTAATATTCTTTCAATATCTGTGAAGTTCCACTTCAAATTTGCTTTATTTTAACCTTCATGCAGTTTCAAATCGAATCCTTTGTGTGATTGTCCTTGTCTGTGATGAATAGGAATAAAAATTTATATTAAAAAATAAATATTTATTAACCAAAAGATATTAATTCATGATTGCCTTCTATCTCATGATCTCGCAAGTTGCCATAACTTACAACTAAAAATAGAGCAAAATTTAAAAATGCAAAATTAAACGAAAAAAATTTAAAAAAAAACTACTGCACACGGCAACAATTTCCTTTTCTTTGAACACTTGTTATACTTTAAAGTTTTCATTTTAGATTTAGTTTTGAATGGAAATTGAGCACCTGTCTAGAATAAGAATAATAGTGTTACTTGCTTATACAATGCAACTTTCAATAAAACTAAGTAATTTTATTTGAAACATGGAAAGGAAATGCAATTTGTAACGAGTTTTTTCTTTTCGAAAAGGAAACCTGTCAAAATTTAAAAATTCTTTGAATAAATTGGATAAGCTACCAATCTTTTTTCAAAATATTTCGTGTGCTGTATGTTTTAATTCTTTTTATAAAAAGAAATTCTACTACCATTATGTTAAACTTGGCAGTACTAGTAAAGAAATCCAAGTAGTCGCAAGGCTCAATATACATTCCAGCTTCTCCAAAACTACCAAATTATGGTTGATTTAAGTATACTTACTGAGATGCTTTAGCATGGAACTTCAATAAATATGTAAGCAAAGGAAATTCACAAATAACGTGCTTAATAAATTAAAATATTTTTATAAAATATAGAACATTTTATTAAAGTGTATTTAGTAAAATGTATGTAGTACTTGCACAAACAGACGAAAAACAGGAATACGGACAGAGACTGACGCAACGAAACTAACTTGCAAATTAATATAAGTACTCACAGCATTCAAAGTTTCATGAACATAGACCCAGCCGTTTGGGCACAAGCACAGAGGCACCAAACGTGGGAATCCTGATTAGAATGACCCAAAATTGATAAATAACTTGAAAGGGGGCGAAAATATTCAATGTACTAACACTTCACTTTTATTTATATAGATTCTAAAGGAAACCACCAGATGGTGTTATGGGTCTGAAATCCTGAAATACATCTGGTGATATGAAATTGAGAGCTCGAGTGAGCAACATCGGTCTATATGGAAACATCCGTCTCCCGTTGTTGTCGGACTCGTACTTGTTAACAGGGAATGTTTCGCAATCGTTAAATATCGCGCTGGTTGTGGTCTGGTCTTCTGATTCTTTTCTTTACAATAAGATATATTTCTCGACCATGGAGGGAGTGGAAAAGGTGAAGTTTTCACCATCGACCTAATGTAATAGACGGATCGTGTGGGCGCTGTAGTAAGATCTCTGAAGGGTCAATCACAAATCGACTTAGCCGATTGGCTATGGAAGCGCAGACTGGTGTTTTTGATAACGGTGGATGATCACTTTAACCAATCAATAATTTAGGATCCATGATTTTACCCATAATCACGAGACAGATCTTAAACCGAGCAACTGGAAAAAATAACCAGAAGCTGCGGGCACAGATTCCGTCTATTTCATTTTAAGGTCGATGCTTTAACAAATTTACGAAATGGTAAATGGAGTAAAGGTCCATGTGGCACTTACCCATGTCACATTGATATCATAAGTATTGTTCAACGTTTTTGCTCCTCTATAAAATCAGTGATATTTAACATAGAAAGCTACGCGGAATTCAAATAGGAAGTACAAACCGACGCGAGCTCACCAATTAGAAGTGAATTCCTATTCAAGTTAAAATTATTCAACTTGAATAGGGTTGCGAGTTCGAATCCAACCAAAGACGGTCGTGTACAAAGGGGGGCTGGTGCACTTTAAACCTGTCGTGGCCTCAAATGCCCTCACGTTGGCGTGGAAGTTTGGAGAGTAGGGTGCTAGCTCAAGTGTGACCTCGTCATCTGACCATGATTCAAAATTACGTGGTGTTGTTCTCGGTTCTTTCCTTTCGGGGATGATCCCGGACCGTCGCCAATAACTCGTAATGTTGCTCCAGTGTGCGACGTTATTGAAAATACCTACCTATAATAATAAAACATTCTCCTACGGTTAAGTACCAACATAACTGCGGCATGAAGTTAAAAAACATCTAAAACACTACACCTTCATGAAAAATGTCCCATTACAAATACCTATGTCCATTACAAATACCTATGCTTCACAATCTGAGCAGATAGGAGCATTTGTATTCCTGATTCAATTTTTGCTCTTGGAATATAAAAAAAAATCAGGTAAAACTATATAAGAGAAAGAGCAATACCAAGAATCTACTTCCAAAACCATTTTTATCGTTATAAGCATATATGTACTCCCTAAGATGGTGTGAAACGTAAAATGAACATTAAAACAAAAACAGAGAGAATTTATCATTTAACTGAGATGGTTTATCTTCTGCATTTGACATTTAACTGATCCTGAAAGTTTTATTCCCAAGTCTATGTGCTAAATATCGTCAGTTTCTCAAAAATGCACATTATATAAATGATAGATGACAGTTACCTTTGACATGCCGATTCCATATCATTTATACTCCTACGTATTCCTATTTAAGTGCAATTTTGCGTATTTATGTTTGTATTTTTAAATTCTAAAAACACTTTTTTTCTGAAACTTTTTTTTCCTAAAAGGTTTTGAACCTCTAGTTCTGTGCATTGATCCTTCAAACGTCGCTAGAGTAAAAGTTACCTATTTAAGACTTGTTTCACATATGTGTAACAAGTCGTAAATATAGAAATGTTATATTTATGTAGTTCGGTGGTCTAGGGTGTGATCAAGTGAAGCTGGATGACACGGACTAACACAACATTTAATTATTCTACGAACTATGAAAGGTTACATGGCACAGCCTACACGCTGGCACATGCAGGAATTGTATAAACAGCACTACACCTGCGCGTGGAAGCATTCACAGTCACAAGTCCAGCTCGAACTGAGTCGGGAAAATAAAGTCAGTTACAGTTCTACTCCACGCGCTGGACGCGACCTTTGGTGGCGGTATGGGGATGGATTCCACAATTCGCCATTCCTGAAAACCCATTCCTTCCTCGGAATCTCACAGGAACTGCATATCTAAAAAATTCAATAAATGAAAAAGAAAATTCCGTAGTGCTGAAGACTGGATCTCTAGCACATTTCAATAGTCCAAGGCTTCATGTGATCGGCAGCAGTGGACGTGAGACTTGGTCTTTCATGATGGCCAACTTTCTCCACATCGTACCGGTCATTCGCTCTGCTTGCTTTCACACGATAGGGGCCGAAGAACTTTGGACGTAGCTTCAGACCAGATCCAAACTGGGTTCTTTGGATGGCCACCAGGTCACCTATCTTGTAACAACTAGCTTTTTTTCTTTTCCTGTTGAAACTCATGCGATTCTCTTCCTGTATTTTCAGGATATTTCGCTTTGCCTCATCTTGACGTTTTTCACGATTCTCCATCATTGAGGTGATGTATTCTTTTTCAAGCACTTGCAAAATTCTTGAGTCGTCCGGACTCTTCATCTTCACACCTGTAAGCAACTCGAATGGAGACCATTTGATGCTTCTGCTCGGTGTGCTGTTGATTGCTCGCTGGACGGCATCTACCTGCTTGTACCGCTTCGCTGGGTCGTTAGTGGACAGCTTTGCCTATACACGGATCAGTGTCCTATGCATTCTCTCAACCTGACCATTTCCTCTTGGAATTCCGGTGGTTATTCTGACGTGATCTATATCTTCTCTCCTGCAATACTCTTCGAATTCCTTTAAAGTGAATGCAGCACCTCTATTAGAAATTATTCTCAAAGAATTTCCAAATGTAGCTTGTTGCTGTTTAAACTTCTGTAATGCGTCCTGAGCGGATGTTGATTTCACTGGGTACAGCCACACAAATTTTGAAAAAGCGTCAACAACCGTGAAAATGTGATAGTAGTGTTTGTTCGTAGAAGGAAACGGACCAATAAAATCAATGTGAAAAGTACTCAAAAGGGTATTTTCCTTTGGTATTGGATTCAAGAGTCCTGCTTTTCCTTGCTTTTTGTTCACTAGTATGCACTCAACCAGTTGGATACAATATTTTCTACACACTTCCTAATGTAAAAATAAAAATCTTGTTTCACGATATTTTCAGTCTTATCAACAGTAAAATGACCTCGAAGATGTGCTTCTCTAACTACCTCGGTTTGTATGGAATGTGGGACCACGAGTGCATCCTTGTCATTAATAATTTTGTACAAAACACCGTTTTTTAAGATAAACTCACTTTCTTTACCGTCTTCTAACAGGTTTTTGATTGCGGAGACGTATTCATCTTTCAGTTGTAATGCGGCAATTTTTTGAGTTACGTCATCACGTACAACCAACATACCAACATAATGGGATTCCTACAAAATGCATCAATGTGTTTCATTTGACTATCCGGGCGATGTTTTCTCTCACAGTCAAAATCATGGAGGAAGATGGCCCATCTAGCGATTTTGGGAGTCAAATCCCTTTATCCATGGTTTTCTGAAACGCAGAACAGTCGGTGTAGATTTGAAATCTAGATCCCAATAAGTAGTTCCTAAATTGTTTAATGTCTATAAAAGCTAATACTTCCAATTCGTAACTAGAATATTCTTCTTGCACCGTCGTTTTCTTACTAAAGTAATGGATAGGATGGCTTTTACCTTCGTCATCATGTTGAAGTAAAATTGCTCCGTAACCATGTTTAGTAGCGTCTGTGTGAAGTTCTAACTTAGCACCTTGTCTAAAGATATGTAGAACCGGATTAGCGGAGAGTGCATTTTTGAGTTTCAAAAGCTGCTCTCTGCTCTGGACCGAAATAAAATGTTGTTGAACCGCGCAGCAAATCGCTTAGTGGCTTAGCGACAACCGAATAACCAGGAATATACTTCCGAAAGTAACCCGTGAATGCAAGGAAACTTTGAACTTGTTTGTGCCTTTTAGGCTTTGGGAAGTTACGAACAGCAGCGGTTTTTGTTGGCGAAGGCCGAATCGTACCATTTTCGATATGTCCCAAGAATTCAATTTTCTCTTTAAGAATTGACACTATTTAAAGTTTAGTTCAAGTCCAAATTTTGAAGCAGTCTCTAGTATACGTTTTAGATGTTTTACTCCTTCCTTTTCATCAACGGATGGGATAATTAAATTATCAAGATACAGAGCTGCAATACCATCATAAATAAGGTCACGAAATACGTGAATGTATTTCTGAAAAATGCTGGGGCTGTTTGACAAGCCGAAGGGAACTTTGAAAAATTCGTAATGACCATGTATAATAAACGAGGTCAGTCTGGTACCATCCTTATCGACATCCACATGGGAAAAACTATTCTTTAAATCAATACAACTGAAAACCTGGGCTGGTGGTTGCAACTTGTTGAGAACATCAGAAATTAGTGGTAATGGGTACCTATCTTTAACCACTTTTTTATTTAATTTCCTGCAATCTACAGTCTCATTGAATCATCCTTTTTGCGACAAATCACCACAGAGGATGCGTAGTCGGAGCAAGAGCGTTTAATACCTGTCTGAAGCCATTCGTTTATTTGCTCTTTGACTGCCAATTTCTCCGGAAATGACAATCTACGAGGTCTTTGGCAGACTGGAATTTCGTCGGTTAGAACGATGGTCATTTTTAAATTAGTACTCACAGTTTTTTTCGCGGTTTATAGACTTCAATCAAATCGGAAATCCTACGCAATCTTCTGTCAATGATGTGACTCAGATCTAAAGCGTTCTCTTGTTGCAAAATACAAGCTACGTGAAACAAGAAAGAATCCATCTCATTATTTTTTATCCCAGCGGAAAAACAAGAATTCGACTGTTCAAGGTCGGAGTTCAGTTAGGGAAATAAAACAGAATCAGTTGCATTTCTGTTTTTTCTTTCAGAGAAAAACACATTCGGAGTTTCAGTTCTTGACTGCGCTTTAGCGATGACAGCATTACTCATCTTACGAGAAGTTTGATCTGAAAGTGCACGGATACATTCAGGCGGGATCGCTATTTTCTCGCAAATTGCACTTTCAAATTGTAATGATTCACTGGTTTCACCCAATAAAATAAGAAAGATGCCAAGTCAGCTTCTACTGTATTGCAAAAGGCACCTGTGTCAAAACAACTTTTCCCAACAGTGGGTTTATTCGGGAAGATATTTTTGTTTACGCAAATTGTTTGACTTCCAGAATCAGAAACTGCAATAATTTTTTTCCTTCTATGAAAAGTTCGACGCACTGTAACTCATTTGAATGGCTTTATCTCAACACTAGAAACTAAATATTCATTTCGTTTTTCATTGGCGTTACTTTCTTTGTTAGTGTTCTGGGGTTTTTCCAAACCGTTTCGGACAATTCTTTGCCCAGCGTAAACCTCCATATACATAACAAGAGGTATTTGGCGTATTTTTTAAATGAGAATTTCCAAAATATTCATTAGGTTTTGTATTCGGTTTATTTGGAAACCACTTAGTTTTTTCATACTTAGGCAAACGAAAGCGCCTACTTTCGTTTGCCTAAGCTCGCATCGGATTACTCCCTGCCCTGTTCATGTGGTTTAAGCCAATTTTCACCTTGTCGTATGCCTATGTGAGCTTTCGTTTGCCTAAGCTCGCATCGGATTACTCCCTGCCCTGTTCATGTGGTTTAAGCCAATTTGTCGTATGCCTATGTGAGCTTTAGTTTCGTTATCGAGTGATTGAAACAATTTATCTGATACCATTAATTCACACAATGATGGATAATCATTCACATTCCGTATCTTACAATAATAACTCGAACGTAGCTGCCAATCGCGATGCAAACTGTACATGCGATTCGTTTTCAATCCTTTTCGCTTTTTTAAAGTTATTAAGACATTCTTGCGGGGTTGGTTGATACTCTTTCAATACTAATGTTTCAAGTTTCTCGTAATCACGCACATCTTTTTCAGTCTCGTAAATCAAAACATTGTTAGCTTTGTCCCCAAGAAAGTTAATCAAAATTTCAGTTTTCAAATCGTCTGGAACGTTTTTAATACTAAACGCCTTCTCCAAAGATTGAAAAAACAAATTGAAAGTTTCTGGCTTAGATGGTACGGGAATAGTTAAAAGTTTTGATACTCTATATCAAATTCTCTAGATTACGGGACGCTAACTCACTTTCCGAACGATGGGGAATATTGTGAGGAGATTGTCTTCTTAAAGTTTCGATTTCGAACTCCTTTTCTAACTGCGCAAGTTTTATTTTTCTAGCTCAAGTTTTATTTCTTCTGGCTCAAGTTTCGTTTGTTCGGCACAATCTTTAGATTTTCTATCCTCAACGATAAAGTCTGTAAGAGAACGAACGAAATCGAGGTCACTTTTGTAAATTTCACTACTTTCGATTAACACTTTCAAATCAATAACTTTAGCACCCGAAAGTAGTTTAAAAAGTCTCTTCAGCAATGAGGATTAAGTCCTCCTTCCTGCACTTATTAAACATGCTCATAATTATAATTAAATAGTCCTACCTCCAAATTTCCAAACCTGTGCCCAGATGAAGGTACAAATCCCGGCCGCAGCTCACACTTGTAGTACGGTGTCTAGGGTGTGATGAAATGAAGGTGGATGACACGGAGATTAGGACTAACACAACATTTAATTATTCTACAAACTATACAGGGTGAGTCTAAATTGTTTTTTACAAAATAAGAGGGGTGATAGTACCCATCCAGACGAGCAATAATTACCATGGAACATAGGGTCGCATTCCACTCTGAGAGGCAGAAAAGAATAAAGTCGAAACGCGTCGAGCATGAACAAGTCATCGCCTCTGACGTCGTTTTGTATCTGCCTACGTAGCATATCTCCTAAGCAAGACGGACGTGGCGGACCTGTGGCTTGACCTCCTCGCTCACCGGACCTCAACCCACTGGACTTTTTCTTCTGGGGGCACATGAAATCTTTAGTGTACCAGACGCCTGTGGACTCGGCTGAAGATCTCGTAGCGAGAATCGGTGTTGCCGCAGACAAAATTAACACAACACCAGGAATCTTCGAGAGCCAGTCATTCCTTCACCGGTGTGAACTGTGCAACGACACGCGTGGCCGCCACTTTGAGCACTTGCTGTGAGTTTTTCTCTTATCAATAAATTAGATTGCGCAACTTTTGGTATCGTTCATTCGCTTTCCCAACACTGATGTAAGTTCATGTTGAAATTCTAATATTTTACTCTTTTCTGCCTCTCAGAGTGGAATGCGACCCTATGTTCCATGGTAATTATTGCTCGTCTGGATGGGTACTATCACCCCTCTTATTTTGTAAAAACAATTTAGACTCACCTTGTATACATGAAAGGTTACATGGATGCCGGCACAGCCTACACGCTGGCACATGCATGAATTGTATAAACGGCACTCCACCTGCGCGTGGAAGCGTTCAGTCACAAGTCCAACTCGAACTAAGTCAGGAAAATAAAGTCACATTTACAGTTCTACTCCAAGCGCTGGACGCGACATCTGGTGGCGGTATGGGGATGGATTCCACATCTATGGTGGAGCGTATGGCTGTAACAAACTCTCCATAACACCTCTTACGAATTAATATTCATGTTTCAAAACAGGGCACAACTCTTGCAAATATAAGTTCAAGTCCTCAAGGGACAAACATATAGTCGCATGTTCGTGTGTGTGTGGCCGGCCAAGGACATTTTGGAAATATTTTGAATTCGTCATTGAAATAATTCACATAACATCTAGTTAAGTGCGATATGTATGAATCAAAATATAACTTCGAACTAATTACAGGTTACAAAAGTTTATTCATGATCATCGTTCCTATGACTTAGAACCAATTTCTTGATTTGACTAATGAATATAATATGCCGCTACAACGTAGTAACAAGCATCCAAAGACGTAACAAATTATATATATATATATATATATATATATATATATATATATTAAATTAGAATTTTCAATCAGGACGTACTATTATATTTTTTAAATTGTGGAGTCTCTCTCATAAAATTCATACTTCAATTTAAAGTATTTAGCTTAAAATCAAAAAGGAATTGTTGGGATTGCCATAAAATAAATGCGCTCTGCATCAGAGTGGAAAAGGCACAAGTGAAAGTCCAGTAAATATCTACATTCATTTATTATTTTATTTATTTTTATTACAGTTTGGCTACGACCTACTTTGGAACCCTACCCTTAGGTTGAGATAACATTTGTATAATGAATTCTATTTTAATCCCTGTGTTAAGATAACAATTCCAGGTCAAGACCGCTTCTACAATACTTAGTACAAGTTCGCCTTGATTTTGTATGGCCACAAACGCTCCCAGATTCAGTTACAGTCTCTCGAAATTAGTGATTTGCATACGTTCACCAAACCTAGATTTAATTTAAAATGCTAAATGATAAAGTTGTTTATTACCATGCTGATTGTATCCCATTCAACGTTTTAATGAATCATACCAGGAGTGAACCGTAGTATCCGCAGTAGAATCTACCCAAGAACCACAGCACTCCACCATTGGATCGCAACCCGTAGGTTAAAAACTCTTGAATTTGGGAATAGCAAAAATCCAACCAAGGTCATTCCTTCATGATTGTCTCGTTAACTCGTGTTCGCTAAATTTCGATTCATACAAATCAAATCGAAACTCCAGATTCAGAGCTACTGTCTGTCAATTCCTGTTTTCCTTTGAATCTGTCATACCAAGCCATACTGAAAGGTTTAGATTAAATCAGCTCTCGAAATGCGTCAATTGCAGATGTTGGCAAATTCTAAATTTAAGCTGAAGTGCTAAGCGAAGGGTTGAAAATATTATTCTCCCATTTCTATTCCAATGAGAATGTTAATGAATCGAACAGGCTATTCACCACACAAATTCCATTCTCCCTTGTTCTTCCTGATCACGGAATTTAACCAGTCATCCAGTCTGTTAAAATCCATAAACGCAAAGATGGAATTTCAATCTTATATAGCCAGACACTGTCTATCAATTCCTGTTCGAACTTTGAATAGGAATCTGTCATATACGAAACCATACTTAAAGGTTGAAATCAAATAAAATATTCCTAGACTTAAGGCTTCAACCTTTACGAGTGCCCCGGTAGCCCGGTTGGAAGAGTAACGCATTAGCACACGGAGGGTTGCGAGTTCAAATCCAACCAAAGATCGTCGCGTACAAAGGAGACTGGCGCACGTTAAATCTGTCAGGTCCTCAAATGTCCTCACGTTGGCGTGGTGTGGAGGTTTGGAGAGAGGGGTGCCAGCTCAAGTGTTGACCTCGTCATCTGACCGTGGTTCGAAATTACGTGGTGTTGTCCCCGATCTTTCCCTTCGGGTTTGATCCCGGACCGTCACCAATAGCCCGCTGTGTTGCTCCAGTGTGTCGTTAATTAAATTTCCTACATACCAACCGAGTATAAATTCAGCAGTCTTTGGATTATACAAGTTCTCAAAGCTGTGTAGCACATCGAAACTCCGAAATAGTCACAAGCCTCTCGGAATGCATCACTTGCAGATGTTGTCCGAATTGTTGAAATTAAAATGCCAAATGAGCGGTTGAAAATATTATTCTCCACTTTCCATCCCAATGAACATGTGAATAAATCCCACACAAACTCCCGCAATTTGTGTTGCTATTCTTCACACAGCCCACGGAAATTTAACGACTGTCATCCAGTCTTTAAATTAACGTCCATTCTCTCTCATGGACCGGATAGAGCAATAAAAGACCCATTCCCCGCCATCTGTTTTCTCTTCCTAATGAAAAACCCAGAAACAATTTACGACGCCATTTTAAGCTCGCCCGAAGAATACCCCTTCTCCCCCAAAGCCCCGGTTTTAATTTGCCCTGTGGGCCACACGGGCGGGGCGTCATAAAATAGCCCCTTCCTCAACGAAATAAAGCCCTTTGATGAAATTTTCAACAGACGAGGAATGGCGAAATGTATAAATTTAATGGAGTTTTATTGCAGTTTCGGGAAACTCGACCGATTGTGTGTGTGTCTGTCCGTCGGTGGGATGCTTTTTCCCATTTTACGAGTAAATTCGTTTCTTTTTCCTCCCTAGCGGAATATTGACTCGCTGATGAGTTTGACAAGGAACTTTAAGCGTCGTTAAGGAAGGAATCTGGTTATCTTACTTCCATTATGATGCGAATCGCCTCGCAGCCCCTTGTTTATCGGTCCGGAACTTATTCTGACTCCGGGGGATCCTATTTTGGGGCCTTCGAATACCCTTTCCCTCCTGATCAATTCCCCTGTCTCTTTTTCAACGTTTGGGTATCTAGATTCCAAACAAGATAGCAGTTGCTTACCTAGATTTTAATTTAAAAGCTATGGGATTGTTTTCATAGAAAAGTTCAGGGGAAACAAATCAGGTAATTTAACTCGCATGAACGAATGAATATATCGTTGAAACCTAGCGTTTAGAGATGCTTTGAAAAAGAAGCGGCTCAGAGAATCAAATTAGATACCAAACACTTCTCCAATACGATCTTATGTTGAATTCGATGGGTCTCGTATCGAGTATCTATTGGGTACCGAATGTCTGTCCAATTCGAGTCCATGTTGGCATGGATGTATCTCATATTAGATACCAAACGTGTTTCCAATTCTCTCATGTTGGTATGGATGTATTTCAAATTGTATATCGAATACCTCTCCAATACAATCTCATGTTGGTATGGATGTATCTCATATTGGGTACAGAATAACTCTTAATACTATCTCATGTTGGTATGAATGTATATCATATTGGGTACCTAAAGTGTATCCAATTCGATCTCATGTTGGTATGCACGTATCTCATATTGGATATCAATTGTGTATCCAATTTTATCTTATGTTGGTACGAGTGTATCTCATAAGTGCGAACGAATGTGTATCCAATACAATCTCAAGCTTGTATGGAAGTATCTCATATTGAGTACCAAATGTGTATCCCCCGACTCATATTGAATACACATTTAGATATACATTCTCTCTATACTGCCGTTCTAGTCAAGAATACAGCATGCCCAAGTTTTGTACTTATGACTATCAATTCTAAATATCTGACGCCTCAAAACACTAGTAAACAGAACGTACTCAGTATACAGCTGTTAGAGTAATAATACAGTTCTATCAACATTTGGTTGAGTGATCATGCTCAATGTGTTTCAACGCTTCCTGAACAAACTTCAAGGTGATGTAGAGTTAAGCAGAATTGACATGTCCTCACGCGCCACCCCAACATGCCTGTGAGGTGCAGAAACGAAAGATGTAAAGTAAATGTGAACAATTTATTGTTTCAGTAAAATAAGGCTCCACACGGGTTCGACAGTTCTTTTACTTCTCAAACCCGGTTCCAGGTAACTTTTAGCCAAATCCCACCCTGAAGATGACACTTTAAAAGCACGCTTTCAAAAGAGAAGAAATTTATAAAAATGCAACGAAGCACCTAATGCAGATCACAAAAAATGGCGTAGAAAATTGCTTCCAGTAGGAGTGGGGAGAAGTGTGTAGGTTCAGAAAGGTTTTATTTTGAAGGAGACTTAGGTTTGAACTACGTACGTCAAATAGTGTTATTTTTCAGGCCAAAGTTGGATACATTTTTGATCAGACGAAGGAACGATGCGTTTTGTTCGAAAAGGGAATAGTGATCTCTTAGAGAGGGTCTATATTAATGTGGACTAGGTTTGAACTAAATATAGCTGTCCCTGAAGAAAAATGATGCAAATGTAATTTTCATCGACTTGTTCAAGTAGGTATTTAATTAACGTCGCACTGGAGGAACACAACAGGCTATTGGCGACGATCCGGGATCAACCCTCGGAGGGAAAGATCCGAGGACAACAAGTAATTTTGAACCACGGTCAGATGGCGAGGTCAACATCTGAGCTGGCACCCCACTCTCCAAACTTCCACACCACGCCAACGTGAGGACATTTGAGGCCACGACCGATTTAAAGTGCACCAGCCCCCTTTGTACACGACGGTCTTTGGCTGGATTCGAACTCGCAACCCTCCAGTTGCTAGTCCGTTACTGTTCCAAGCAGGCTACTGCGGCCCATTGACACGTTCGGGAAACGAAAAATAAACGAATAGGAAGAATACCCTTCATGATTAAGAGAAATTACAAGTGATAAACTTTGATGGTAATGAAAGTAAGATACTATAGTATACTTATGCTACTTTTAAGTGATGCTACTCATGCAAGTGTGTTTTGAATATTCAACTTTAATTTTGAATTTGCATCGTTCTGAAATTTAAAATGAACAATTCAATACAAATGCACTTACTTTACGAAGCATTTTCATTGAATTTATTTACATTATTTTTACAACATATTTGCTGCAATTTATTCATTCAATCATTTGTATCATTAAACGGACAGAGTTTAAATTAACAATAGCACAGCATACACATACATAATTGTTCCAGTCGAATTCAACACACAACTCCTTATACAATCGTTCCAAACAGCACTCGCGTCGTTTTTGCGCCGAAGCTCTAAACCTCCGCGTCAAAATCTGAGTCAACTAACACTTACGGCATTCTGTTTCTAAAGGATGATGAGAAATAGTTGAAGTTCGAACAGACTCAGTGCTCTAGTGGAGTTGAGTTTTAGTATAGTTCTGTCCTTGTCCCATTGAAAGAATGAATCATGTCAAAGACAAGTGACGCATTTATCACAAAATCCCCATACTTTGCACTTGCGTCGTTGTTTTTCCGGAACAACGATTTGTCAAATAGTTTCATTTTAGGGGCCAAAGTCGGATACTTTTTCAGACCCTTGTGTATTAGGAATTGACGTGCTATACTTATGTCCCCTTTTTCACATAACTGACAGCACCAATACACTTCGAATGTATGCAATAAATGATTCTGCTCCTTTACCATAGCATTGTCTTCGCATAAATGTCTTTTCTACTCACAATATGTTGAATTATATCCCAGCCTTCATACCATCAATTCTATATATTATATATTCTCCCATCCATAAGTGTAAACTCATATTTATACATCGGAAACAATAAAACGTGCTTTATTTTGTTCACTTTGGCTGACGAGATATTTTATTACAGCCATCGAATAAGAGGAAACGAAATTTATGTACTCTCTCTCCCAACCTCATGCTATCTTTCATTTGGCTTTATCGGAAAATGGCACGAAATTTCGAGTGGTGGGTTTATTTTCCTTTCCACTTCCAATCGTAAAAACTAAAGTCGAGAAACAAAATATTCGCCAAATATCAAAAGCTGGCTTACAAAACTCCCCTCCCACAGTTCAGCAGGTAACAAATTTATCAAGGAAGGTATTTATCAATTTTTTTCTCTTCAAGCGGAATTGTTTTTTTTATTTGGTTCTGTTTCTGTCATATGGTGGGAGTTCCTTCTGTTTTGTTGCTGTCCGTTTGTGACGTAGGAATCAAACCGGGTTGCCACCCCTCGGGCTATTAAAATGAAAGGTTTCGCCATTTTTGTTTTGTCTGAGAATCTATCTCATATTGTTCTGTTCGGAATCCGAAGAACTCTCGTTTCCGGTGGAAAAGTTCTGAAGATGAAAAATGTGAGCGGCTGAGAGGTATATGAATGGCGTTTTTATTTCTTTTTAAATCTATTGGTTCTGACACTAAAAGTAATAGTTGCTTAAAACTTTAAAAGAAGTTTGTGACATTTCATGCCTATTGCAAGTGGAAGGCTTGGATTTTTATTTATGGTGCTTTGTGCCTTAGATACGTAGAGAGCATTCGGTTTGAAAAGATGTCCAATTCACAAGTTTCGAAGTACAAGAATATTCTCAGTTATCTTTCTTCGAATTAAGGGTGTTTTTACGACCCAAGCCCACTAAAAAAGGTTTTAATGCAGGTCGGATGGTTTCCGGGAGGGGTGATATGATACATAAATGACATAAAATGAAACAAAACATCTTAAAATGGCATGAAACAAGAGCAGGAATACACTCTTAAGTCTTGGCATGATATAGGTCAGGCAAAGTATGATGCACAAAACATCTTACACTCGACATAAAGTTTTGGGCCCTTACGTCTCCTTTAGCTGTGAATGGTACTCTAGTGATCTTTACTTTTCCCATGGGGTTGACTGTCTTTAGGGTACACGGGTTATCAAGCAATCTTTATCTGCTCTCATCCTCCCCAGTATCCCTTTCACGACATTTGTTACTTGAAGTTGCTGCCTTATGTTTGAAGCAGCTTGGCCAAACATGGCCCTTGCGCTATAAAACCCAAAAACAGCTACTCATAGAGTATTAGCGGAAATACAAGAAAGTGGAATCTCCTAATAAATCTTTTCATGGATGTTGCATCAGTGCACGGCCTTGGACCAAGAACCAGACACAGAAGAGTTGAGGAAGCTTTCCCGTCTCTACCGGTCGGCGGCCAAATAGCCCAACAGCCTAGGGTGGGTGCTGGCTAGCAAGCAAGCAGTCTTACAAGACAGAAAATATTTACATGGAAGGTATTAAACGTATAAACCTAATATAGGACACATTAAGCGTATATACCCAACCGGGTACGAGATCAAATCAAACTACTCCGTTTACTGTGGAGGAAGCTATTCGGAAGGTAGGTATTTTAATTAATGTCACACTGGAGCAACACAAGGAGCTATTGGTCCGGAATCAATCCGAGTGGGAAAGACCGAGGACAACACCACGTAATTTTGAACCACGGTCAGATGACGAGGCGACATCTGAGCTGACACGCCACTCTCCAAACTTCCACACCAAGCCAACGTGAGGACATTTGAGGCCACCAGGGATTTAACGTGCCCCATCAGTTACTCTTCCAACCGGGCTATCGCGGCCCTGGAAGCTATTCGGACAAACTCGCGTATTTGTCGCAGTGTTTTGTCATTCATAATATTGAGAGGGCATTGAAGCCTTCTATTGCTTTGGAGAGATGAAAAATCTTAAAAATAACTATATGCATGCGAACATATAACGATTGTTCTCGCCCCATTCGAGACAGGAACAGAGGGGAGTACTTTTAGTTTTGAATCTATGGAGATAAGAGAACGAAAAGGTTTAAAAAAGATTTACAATCTATTGGTAAAAAAGGGTTTGCGCATTACCGATAAATTCTCAGCAATCTACATTAGAAGTGGAATTTTTCGATAGCCATTTTAATTTCTAGTTTTCGAGCTGTTTTTAACCCTCCGAGTGATTTCGACGAGATATCTTGACCATCCTGATCTGACCAATTTTGTTGCCCTCCTGTCGGTTGGTTGTCTCGAAGAGGTATCTCGTCATTAGCAAAAGTGACTAGATCGTGATGGACGAGATATCTCATCAATGGAGAAAAACTAACCAGATCTCGATCTCGTCGTCATGAAAAGATCGGAAATGTCTTGATGACGAAATGTCTCGTCGTTAGCAAAATTGGTTAAATCCTGGTGGACGCGATATCTGGCCGAAACCGCTTGAGGGTTAATGACGATATATATGGTCATCAAGTTTGCCGACTTTTTTATGATGACGAGATCAAGACCGTTTTGCCTATGACGAGATACTTCGTCGAACAACCGCGAGAGAGGGTTAAGCAACTACATAAAATGACAGCAATTGCTGTTGGGATGAAGGTAACGGGACACAATTTTCGTCAACTCTAAAATATTTTCAAAAATGTGATGGGCCTTCTGAAAATTCGTTTGAAAAAGGGAAACAGTGAGTTTTTACTTCCAACAGGAGATACTAAAAGGATAAATGAAACCAGAGATCCCTAAATTTATTAAGCAGAGGACTATATTTGGATATCGAAAAGTAGGCATTTACTTTTACTGCCACCAATCTTTAAAGTAAAACTGTAACACATCAGCCCCTTAACGTGTGTCTCAGCGATATGGGCCTTGATTGGTGATGGCGGACCACGTGACACACTCTCCGCGAAAGCGAAGGAACAATTTTTCTTTAGTTGTTTCCCAAGGCCAGCGTAGGACTGACGCGCTGAGGTTTTGTCCCCCCGAGATGTTACTTTTTATGTTTGTTTATTCTGGTAATTGTTTTGTCTTGTGCTTAGTGTTAATTAAAATTGCTCTTTTGGCCAATTCTTGCATTAGTCATTGGAGTCAGCTCTAAAAAACTAAAATAATAAAATACATTACAGCTAAGAAAATGGGCGTTTATGTAACGGTAATTCTCACCATTCCACAAAACCAGAAATTCATTACCACGTTTTAACCCACTAAGAGGTTCATAAGAATATATTCGTTCTGCAACCTGCAATCGTCACTGCATGACTTCTAACAAGTTGACCTAATAGATTTTTAAAAATATAATTTAGAATTACTTTTAAATTAGAACTTTTAGAATTTTAATGACTAATCCTTCCTGGGATTACTTCAACCAATTTATGTGGTTATTAGTCATGTGTATTGTAAAGTAAAACCAGTTCCACACTATACGGAAATATCGTGACTCCCGAGATTTAAATGCGAATTGGCATACATAGACCATGTCTAATTAGTCTACGTGAAGCAAAAGAATGATCTACAAAATACAATCAGAACTTCCTTCGAACCAAAAACAACAAAAAGAAACTATACCAAACTATTCGCTGTATAAAATTTTCAACTTTATTACTGTTTTAGTTTAATTTTCCAGTTATTTCTCCTTTCCTATACACAAAGACTCATTAGACCGAAATGACTTTTCTAGAGAATTATACCAATTAATATTTTTAAATTCACAACAAATGTCTTTGCCGCTGTACTGCAGACGAGAAGCGTAAAGGAGATGGTGTAAAATTATTAAAAATTCTATACTTTAAAATGATGATAAATTAATTGACGTTTCTTATTCTTTTCGGCTATCGGTTTCCTTCCGTTCTTAGCTATTTGAATATTCTCAGCTACCTTACTAAGTATTTAATAGCATAATTAGTTTATTTTAATGTCTAATAAAATTTTAACTATTGCATTTTGCTTAGTTTTAGGGACATCATTTTTACATATGCCCACTACTATTTAAAGAACAGTTTTAAAGATATAAATTCTATGGATTAGAGGTTAACAAAAGTTGTCTGATCATGGTGTCTTTTCTGTCCCGCGTTGAATTACATTGTGTTTTCATCATCGTTTTACATGATGTTGCGATCACTTACTTATACCATCGTCATTTATGATTTTGAGATCGATATATTTCTTTTCTATTCCTATTTTATTAATAGCTGACGTATCGATTGCATTTGAATGAAGCAGGCATAGGAAGCTTGAACGATTGTTAATTGCAAATATTCAACAGCTAATTTACAGTTTGGACATTTTACCATGAAACTTTTCCTAAATATATAAGCAAAGAATTTCAAATAATGTATTCACTAAACTAAAATATGGTGTAGCAAATAAAGAACATTGCATTTAAATGTATTTAATAAATTTTCTGTGATACTTGTACAAACACATCAACACAAAATCGAACATAGAAGCAACCAAGTTCAGTCACTAAATGAATGTAAGTACTCGCAGTTTCCAGTTTCATGAAAATATATTCAACCGTTTAGACGTAGCACACGGGCAACACACTTACAGATATCGATTGAACAGTAATCATATTGATTAAAGGTCTGTGAGTGTTGTGTTGTTCGGTAACTTTCGAATGAATTCAATGAATTATGGGTTGATTAAAGTGACTATCCACCATGATTTCAAAAACAGCAGTCCGCGATTCGACTGCCAATCGGCGAAGGCGATTCGTGAGTCCACGTGATTCAGCGATCTTACGACAGCCACTCCGACCACATGGTCCGTCTATTGCATTAGAAGGTCGATGCTCTCTTGGCATTGACGTCATCATTGTTCCGTACAATAACTTTTTGCGAAATCCATAAATAACTTTTAATTAGATTATAGATAGCATTTCAAGAAGAAATTATTTGGCTTCATATGCTTACTTTGTTTTTCACATTTCTTACACTTTTATTTAAAAACAACATGTTTGAAACGGAATATTTGTGGCAGCTCTATACCATACAGCTAGCCACAAAGGAAACTCAATTCTCGCTTCAGGTGGTTTTAACTCAACGTCTACCTTTTATCGTAACATATTTCTATAATTTAAATATAAAAATTTCTGAATCTAGTAATATTTTCAATGCAAATTATTAGAGTTCACTATATTTAAAACATAATTTGAATAATTTGTTTATTTGGTAGGTATAAGTATTTTGATTAACGTCACACTGGAGCAACACGACGGGCTATTAGTGACGGTCCGGGATCAATCCCAATTTTTTTATTTCGTTGAATCATAAGAGATTTCCCTCATGTTAAAAGCGCTTCGAATCGTATTTCAAACATAATTTCATACAATTTTTTTAGTACCAGTTAAGAATTGATGATCCATCAAGCCTTAATCAACGAGG
Organism: Meta bourneti; assembly: GCA_933210815.1. Lineage (NCBI taxonomy): Eukaryota > Metazoa > Arthropoda > Arachnida > Araneae > Tetragnathidae > Meta > Meta bourneti. The sequence continues at coordinate 6,375,134 of OW119922.1, forward strand.
GCGTGAGTCTTTTAGTTACCCATAGGATAACTAAAAGACTCACGGTCTTTTGGGTCCCATAGGATGCTCTGCCACATTTCACTCACCGTAAAGTATGGAGGGAGACATGCCTTTCTGGAACACTTTGGAGAAGCCGGTCCACATTTGCTTGTTGTCTTGAAGAAATTAAGGAAACTTCTAAAAGACAATCCGACTTCGGCGCACATGTGAGATTCGTACTCTTAATCAAGTTCTTCATCTTACGCTCCAAGTGGTTTCGGGGGGCCTGGGTAGCCCGGTTGGAAGAGTAGCGGACTAGCAATCGGAGGGTTGCGAGTTCGAATCCAACTAAAGACCGTCGTGTACAAGGGGGCTGTTGCACGTTAAATCTGTCGTGGCCTAAAATGTCCCGAGGTTGGCGTGGTGTGGAAGTTTGGAGAGTGGAGTGCCAGCTCAGGTATTGTCCTCTTCATCTGACCGTGGTTCAAAATTACGTGGTGTTGTCCTCGTATCTTTCCCTCAGGGACTGATCCCAGACCGACGCCAATAACCCATTGTGTTGCTCCAGTTCGACGTTAATTAAATACTTATCTACCTGCATACCAAGTAGATTCGATGAGATATCTCGTCCATCAAGATACGATCAATTTTGCTAATGACGAGATAACTCGTCATCAAGATATTTATTGTAATACTTGCAGAACTACCCAGCGATGCTCGGGTTGAAGTGGTTAAATGTTGATTGCATTTCATAGAAAAATGCAAGCGTCATTTAAGTGTACAGAAAATATTTTATAACATCGTTTTAACTTTTTCATAGCTTCTACAATTTACTTCGGACGCAAATATGCATACATAATACATCCATCCATATAATCCATTTCAAATTCACCACATTCTTGCTGTAAGACCAACTACAAAAGCTTTTTCTGAGATGACTTCAGAAGTCGATTTTGAGTTTTGGAGTGATTACGACTGCCTATTAAGTTCATTTTCAGTAAAAATGAAGAACTTTCAGAGTATAGTCTTGCACTCAGTTTCCCAATCAATATGTATTATTTGTGGTACCCTTGCACCATGGATTCGATGTTTTCGAATTATATTACAATTGTCAGAGGATGTCAAATTAAACTGTTACGGCATTCGTGGGCAATTTATTTTGAAGCAAACGAATTTTTTGTCTTGTAAATTCTATTCAGCGGCATGCGAAATAACGGAGCTTGTTTTAAAAATAAATGGCATCAGTGTAGACAAAGCAAACTCAATTGAGATTAAAATTTTTACAAAATCACTGCGTTCAACGAATGTTTCACAGGTACCTATGTTGCTTACGAACAGTTTCAACTTCAAGTAAGCAACCTCGAACTCCTGCCACTTAAAAAAAATATATAGTTTTCAAGTCTTAGTTCACTTACTTCCTTACTATATTATTCCAAGATCAGCAAAGTCGTATTTAAAATTCCCTTTCCTACAACAGAAAAATTTAGTTTTAAATCGAATCCTTAAGGTACTTTGAGAGACTCAGTTTCTATATGGAAACCACGTACCTATTTAGAATGAATGATAGATGTAGTTACTTGACTATGGAGTACAGTTTTCAATAATACCCATGAAACATGAAAAACAAATGTAAATTAAATTGATTTTAATCGTCTTGTAATGAAAATATGTCAACATTTAGAAATATCTTTGAACTGCAACGTATGGCTACCCGTTTTGATTTAACGTAACATATCTTATTTTTAGAATAACTTTATTTTAACTTCATCAGTCATTTTAAAATAAGAAGTTATACACCTTACTTAAAAAGGTTTCCATTATTTTTATTAAGCAGAATTCTACAAATTAACGTATTTATCCAGACTTTAGGAAAGTTCGTCGAAATATACATATACAACCAAGAAATTACCCATGTCTAGTGGTATTTGGCAGAAAATAAAAATAATTCATTACAATTTAACTCCCAAATAATACATTTGTAATATGGAAAGTAATGGAACACATAAATGCAAACAGAAACGAAATTCTGGTCATCGAAAGTGTAGAATTCTGAAAAACGAAAGATCTGAGCAAGCGTGTCGAATTTCGACGTCATGAGAATATTCTGAAGTAGAGAAATTCGAAAAAGATGCTTGAAAAATATTGATAGACAATAATGAATTATTTACAAAAGGAACACAAATTTACAAAATTTAGAAATGCTCAATATGACCGCAACATTTCTGTCTTAACTCAAATACACAAATACGGAATTCTAAATCTAATTTATAAATTAAAACATTCATTCTGGCGCTGCCAGATACCGAATTTCAAAATTTCGCTTTTATGATCAATGAGTTTTTAGTTTTAGCTTTTCGTGTTCCATTACAAAATGCAAGCTGTTTAAAATTGTATTTTAACTATCCACTTTTCATCATTCAAATATTCCTAAATAATTTATATTGTGGAAAGAAATAAAAAATCAGTTCAAACATAATTAGATTTTTAAATTGTTTAAATATAACGTTTCGGAAAAAATTGTTTTTCGAGCAATACTAGTAAAACTATTTTATTAGAAAATTTGATTGTCGATCAATACTGTTGTAAAATAAACCGAGTTTCATACCGCAATCATTTTATGCTCAATGTTTTTCCTATGGCAATTTCGAATTGATTTAGCCCCTCTGCACACCTAGGTTAAAGAGAACGGGGGTTAATATGTAGCTTGCGTTACTCGCAGGGTTCCAAAGTATGTGTAACAAATTTGGTGTGGATTGGTCAAACTGTGTAGATTTGTATAGAGAACATACAGACAGACACGACAACTCTGCTTTATATGTATAGATATATTTTGCTATGCTGACGAGCACAAGTGATCAGGTTTCTTTAAATGACGAGATTTCTCGACCATCAAAAACAGGTCACTTTTGCTAATGACGAGATTAATCGATGAGGGAAACATCAGGAGGATTAAGAGCGAGCCTTAGCCCTGATGGGGCTTTATTTTATACTAGCTGAATTACCCGGCGTTGCTCGGGTTGAAATGTGCTAAGTTCAAGTTTGAACTTTCTTTTAAATTCATCAACAGGTCAAAATAAAAACCAAGTTTTTATTAAAAGTTCGTTCTAAGCAGTAGTTACATCATGAGTCGAGCATAACTAAAGAAGTGGGATTCAGAAACAAAAATGTCAACTTAAATACCTAAAATACAGTTATGATAACAGTTAACACAAACTGATTATATGCAAAAATAGGATACTCCGCTCCCATTGGTCACAGCTGATGACGTCACTAGTAAAGGGGAGTGGTTATGGTTTCCCGCGAAGTTTGTTTCAACTGGTGTGGCCACACCTCGCCATCTTGGTAAAACTGTTTACTAAAGAAAAACGCCTCCCTTGGGCGGACATTTTATTAAAGGAGAAGGACGTGGGAATTCCAGTAAGTACTGCCAATTAACATATTTACACATACTTGTCTAACAAAATGGTTAAATGTTGCTTGAAAAGGGAATTAGAATAATCACTTTTCTTTCACAGAAAAATGCAATGATTTAAGTTGTACGGAAAATACGTTTTAACTTTTTCATAGCTCTACAATATACTTCGGACGCAAATATATACATTTAATTCCAGAATATATTGCAATATGTAAAAGATTAAGACATAAATACAAGCAGAAACGAAATTTCGACGAACTAAAAGAGCGGAATAAAACTGTCAGATTCACTGAAAGATGATAAACTGGAAGACTTACCGAGTTAGCTTCCTTTAAATACGACCAGCTAAGAATCGAGTGGGTGCTTGAATGTTCTCCACCATGAGTCCAAGGAAGTTTCCGTTTCCCCAACTTTCTAGAAAGTTCTACAAAGTTTTATAAAAAAAAGTAAACATTAATTCTGGTGCTGCCAGATACCGAGTAGCAAAATTACGCTTTTATGATCAATGAGTTTTTCGTTTGTGCTTTTCGGAATAACGGTGCTTGGGTTAGAAATAAATGTAATCGGTGTAGACAAATTAAACTGAATAGATAAAAAATTTTCAAAGAGCAGAAGGTCGATTTTACAGAATTTTTAAGAAAGAAAATCACTGCTTTCAACGGAGGATTCACATGTATCTATTCCAGACATTTTAAAATAAGTTACACGCCTTACCTAAAAAGCTTATGAAACAGAATTCTACAAGTCATTACGTATTCAATAAATTATTTAAGGAAAGTTGGTCGAAATATACACCAACTTTCCTTGAAAAACATCCTTGAACTCCTGAAAACCTTTCCTTGAATTTCCTTGCAAAAAATAAATATTTTGAAATATTCTTTCTTCATCAATAAAATATGTATAATTTATTTACATCATGGGAAGAACTAAAAAGTCAGTTCAAACATAAATATTGTAATTTAATTTGTTTCGGAAAAAATTGTTTTTCGACTGGTGAAGCAACCATAGCTGCCTAAAGCAATCAATCTATGCTCAATGTTATTTCTATGGCGATTTCGAATAGTTTTTAGCCCCCTAGGGCCAATAGAACGGGGGTTAAGAGTTCGCCTATGCTGACCGCAGTGTTCTAAAGTATAAGTGTACCAAATTTGGTGTGGATTGGTCAAACGGTGTAGATTTGTATAGAAAAGATGCACACACATCCTTTTTTATATAGAGATAATTTCAACCAAATATACAACTGACCACATTCTAACAAATTAATAGTACGTTTAAGTATCAAATCATTTTTGTCACCAAAATCCTAAATGTCTCTTAATACAATCTTATACTGAAACTTAAAAATATAAGCACTGATGTTTCTGAAGTTTGTCTGACCTTTAATAAGCCTTTAAAAATAACAAACGTATCTGAATTGACACATTTTTTGTAAGTGGGAACTCATGTTCCCTAATTTTGTATTTGTTTTACTTATCGTAGAGATACATAAGTATATTCTATTTTTTTAATTTAAGAAAAAAAATGTAGAAGTTCTGTTTTTGTTTTTGCAAATAACAGAAAATCACACACCCGAAAGTAAGTAAAATGGCACTGAACGAACTCCCAAATTGTGCATTCGAAATGGAATTTTTTCTTCAAACTTCTGAAGACTTTCGCGTAAATAAAAATGCGTTTCATCACCATCGCTAGTTTCATAATTTCTTCTTTTTATTTCCTTACAAGTACAGCTTGAAACCTCTCAACTTTTTCAAACGATTTTTTAGCAAGAATAACAACCTGCGCCGAAGTAATTTTCGAAACAGCAGCTGCGGAATTTATTTTAAGATATTTTTCCATTATGAAGCGCGATTCGAAAGCAAAACCGAATAACACATTCTTTTCTTCGCTTTTAGATCCTCGCGGAACGATGTGATTTCGACTTGAGAAGAAAAAAAAATTCTTTAGAGGACCAAAATTGTTTACTTTTTCACACAATGTATCTCGAAATTGATTTGAACATCATGGATTCATTTATAGGGAAAAACCCGTGCAGGTTTTTTAGAAGTGTGACTGGCAAATCAAATGATTATGTGATATTTTACTTCGTTGTTTAAAAGTGTTTTCGACTGGTTTCGAATTTCGTAGGTGCTGTACGAATGAAAGCATTTCGTTACTAATTGCTAAATAACTGTCTCTTCATTTTAATATTTTACCGTTTCGAATTTAGGTTTGAATATTTTTAGAAATATTATCCTCAAACCCGAATTCAGACATGCATGTTTTTGATTGGTTTGAGCTTTATGGCACAAGGTTCAAAAATGGACCAGATGCGCCCAGACATGCATGCGTGTGTTGTTCGGGTGGCACTCTCTTCTCCTTCATTAGTTTTAGCTTGTGTTTATGAGTATACTCCAAATGCTAATATTTTAAATATTTTTTCATCTAAATTTTCTTCTAATAACGAGATATTTCGTTCATCAAGATCTGGTCAGTTTTGCTTATGACGAGATACCTCTTCAAGAGACAACAACCAGGCGAGTTAATCCTTAACTCTCTAGGTTTTACACGCATCTATCCGTTCATAAACTTAAGTCTTCCCTGCATGACTTCTAATCAGTTTTGACCTCGACGAATCGAATCTTTCCTAGAATTCTTTCAGTCAATTGATGTGGTTATGAAGTCATGTGTGTCGTGGGATATACTACTTGGAAATCTCTTGACTCTTATATGGGTAGTGAATCGATTTAAATGAATTTTTAGATTCGTCTACTGATTGCACAGTATTTCAATCTAGCTGTATTCTATCGGGCTAGTCAATAAGGGCAATACCTCCATGCTTGTCCATTTATAATTTGTTTAATATTCTGCTCCTTCACCCAACCCCTACGGTTCGATTCCTGTCAGGTGCATTCCTCTCTGGGTCTATTTTTCTCTTCTGTGCCAAGAAAAACTTCCATCGTGTGTGTCTGTCTATTGTTTGATATTGTATGTCTCGTGTCTGGGGCAGCATAGCCAAACATGGCCCTTATGCCATAAAACCAACCAACCCCTACTTTACAGGGAAAACAGAAGTGCCAATTGGTCACAGAGAGAAGTTACCACGTAACGATGTGAGGGGTTTCATTTGTGGGTTATCGAAGTCTTAGTTGAAGCGCATCCCTTCTGAAGTCACTACGGATGTAGGGAAGGCTCCGAAAAAATTTGGCAAAGATCTCGACAAGTTACTGGTGAAACTCGTTTCTCACATGGTCGTGAAAAAGAAATTTAGACATAGCTTGACTACCGCAGGTTGGAAAGTTTTTACATATGTAGCCGGAGGTAGGTGTCCTTCAGGTCAACCTTACTTGGACCCTATTTTGTGTCTTTATACGGGGGACGGTTAGGGCCTTATCCCTATTCGTCCGTCCAACCATTTATAGCCTGGCTCGGGCTTAAGATTGCAGGTCCTTTGAGTGAAATTTCCACATAGGCATCTGTCTCATTTCAGTCATGACTTTGATCTAGCCATGCATCTAGTCATGATTTTGACTTACGTGTGAACCTACACCCCTCGTCATGCTTCTGATGCCTGAACCATTCTCCGAATGGGTGATCTGAGTAGAAAAAAAGGACTCAAAAGGAGATAGTTAACGAGAGAGCAAGGAAACCAGTCGGATATTGCAGACCGATCGTATTTTGTGAGGCTCTTCCCTGACACAAAGATTGTCATTTGTTGTTTTAACGTTTATTCAATAAACGTTTGTTAAGTTTCATGTGTTCTCTTTTGCCAAAAAAGAGTATGTACAGAACTAATGGTTACATTCTGGTGTATAATAACTACGTAGTGTAATCACTCACTCAACAATTAGTTGAATACTCTTAGTGTTTTCTCCATCATAAAAGTAACATTCGTTGTTAACTTTATATGATTAGACTTTGTGAAAATGTTCCTTCTGGACATTGCTGCATTACCTTCTTAATGAAGTGTCTTCTTAGAGAAATGTGTCTATGGGAAAGTTGTTTTCAAAAAATTAATTTTGGTAAGGCTCCCTACACAATAACGTCATAGTTTCTCACGGTAGTTGGCACCCCATGTTTTGCAAAACATTGTCTTGGAATGTCCTTAAACCCCAACCTTTATTCCTTCAGCTTACAAACTAATCCTCCAAATTCACCAACAGCCTTGCTGCAGTTTTCTTCCAATTACCATTCCAAGAAACATCAAGCACCCGAATTTACTCTAACAATCCCTTACGCAAACTCTTTCCAGCTCCGATAGCTTCGCCCTAATCTAACACCGCTGGTAAACGAGTACTCCTTACCCCTGATCCAGAAACTCAATCTATTTCCGGGCAGATCGGTCAAATGCAACACTTTTAATCTCAACCCTTTCCGATAAAATAAATGGCTGACGAGTGCGCAAAATCGAACCCAGCCAGCTCCGGTATTAATGTCCTCTGCGCTAACGTCCCTCCCCATCGATGACTTCCATCCCCAAAGTTTTGTTTTCCTCCGTGGAATCTTATCTGATGTCCACCCCCCTGAACATCAAAGTGGCGACCGTTTTACATTTTGGCGTAAATAAATCCAGCCTCCCAGCTCAGGAAATTTTCGATGTTTCGCGAGATAAAACGTGTTCCCGGTATGGTTCCCAGTTGGAACATCCTGAGAGCGTTTTAAAGTCGTCGTGATGGGTCGGAGCGGGAAGTCGTTCCTGTTCCAAACGTGGCAGTAAAGCGATTGGCCACGGTCGTCGAAGAAAAATAAGGGATCATAGAAGGGAGTGCAATATTTAAAGATTTATCTCTTTTGGGACATTTCAGGCTGATGAGATAGCCATCGGATCGGAGGGAGCGTCTTTTGGGTTCGCTTTGGTGTGAGTTAACTTTCTGCTTAGTTCCATGCGAAATATTATTTTAACTTTTAAGGTCGATGTTTATTTTTTAATTTAAAAACGCACAGACATGAAAAATAGCTGTTATATCTTTTCCTTCCTTTCGGGTTTATTTGGTGGGTTGGGTTTTTTGGGTTCATTTTGGTTCAAGTTGACTTCTGCTTAATTCATTCAAAATATTATTTAATTTTTAATATCGATGCTTATTTTTGAATTTGATAAAGCGAAAACTGGCACTTAAAAAATAGCTGTAATATCCAAATAACTTTTTTGAGAAGCATTTGCTTTTCTCATGACTACAGAGGGAAAATAATTTGGTTCACCGCTTCTGGATTGTGAAAATACGAAATTTTAAGACCAACTGCTAAAATCCAACTTTAAGGTTGATGTTCGCAGACTGGCACATAAAAAATAGCTATTATATCATTTCCTTTCTTTCGGGTTCGTTTGGTGGGTTGGGTCTTTTGGGTTCATTTTTTGCAAGTTGGCTTTCTGCTTAATTCCACGCAAATTCAAAATATTTCTCCTGTTAATGTCTATGTTTGCTTTCAAATTGGAAAAAGTGTAGACTGGTACATGAGAAATCGCTGTTTTTTTTCAAATAACTTTTTTGAGAAAAATTAGCTTTACCCTTGACCACATAGGAAAAGTCATTTGGTCCTCCATTACCGGACTGTGATAATGGTAAATTTGATGAACAACCGATAAAATAGTTTCTAATAATTTTAAATAATCTTTCGATCATTTTTATACTGTGAGACTATACAGAACCCAAACAAAATCTACATTTTATCTCTTTTTAAGTTAATTTTTAGACTGTAATACAAATCATGAAATTGGCATCCAAAAAAAATCATCCTCGCTCGCATTTCCAACGGCAAGCTCCAAATTCGTGTAGCAATGCATGCAGTTGAAAATCAGAGCGGAGAATGACGCCTTACGTCTGACAAACGAGGTTATCGACTGACCTAAACAGCCCCCTCTACCATCTAAACGCGACATTTCCGGACAAACATTCTTTGACAAAAATGTTTATTTTGGGGCCCTTTACCGCCCTTTATAATTTGGCCACATACTTTTGGAACACCCTGTATAAATTTTCTCTATTACGAAACAATGCACACCATATAACCTTACGGTCTTCCTAAAGTTATATACTAGTTTTCTACAAAAATGCTTTAAATTAGTTAACGAATCTCTTAAATAACACACTTGGTACTACCATTTTGGCGAGCAGCAACTTCTCTCGCACCAAAATCTGAAATCCTTTGCGTCAGATCGGTTGGTGAATCTGGAGGTTAATAAACCCCTTTGGAATTCGAGTCTGGAAGTTGAGTCAGGGGAACTGTGGGAAAGACGGGGGGGGGGGTTTCACTGTCTGGAACCAGCTCATATTGTTTTCAGAATTAATATATGTTAATACAATACGTCTCTAGAGTAAGCGGAATCCACACATATTAAATCTAAATTTACATTCCTCGTAACATGAGTTATTTGAAAGAGAGTACTAAACTATATATATAACCACTCTATGTCACATTCGGTATTGTTATGGATGAACCCAAAGGGAAAGGGACTTTTCCGTTGGGTATTGTAATCCCATCTTGATACACAAGTGTGGTGGGGATTGCAAATGAAGTATTTATTTTAGATGGGATTCAATGACGATCCATTCTTTCATTGTGCTTTTACTTATTTCAATAATTGTATAGTGGTGTGTAATCACAATCTAGCGTCGTACCTACTTTAATCCTCATAACGTCATGAGAAATTTCCGAGTAGTGTGGAATTGCTCATAATGATTAAATAACCACATTTATTGGTTGGAAGAATTTTAGAAGAGATTCATTCTATTGGGACACAGATCAAAATTGGCTAGACGCCATGCATGGTAAGACTGCAGGTTGAAGGACAGATATATGCGTTTGAATCTCTGAGGGTTAACACTGTTTTGAGCCCTTATATTCTTTCAAATCTGGTTATAATCCTTGTAAGAATCCATCAATGCAACTATTTTATTAATTTCGTTGTTTCTTTTTCCTTGAACTTTTCTTGAAACACATGAGCAAGATGAAAAAGATCTTATGCACAATCTATACATATAAAGCAGAGTTGGCATCTGTCTGTTCCTATACAAATCTACACCGTTTGACAAATCCATACCAAGTTTGGTATACTTATTCTTTCGAACCCTGCGGGAACGCAGGCTACATATTAACCACCGTTCTATTTGTCTTGGGTGTGGAGAGGGGTGTAATGTCCCGTCATCTTGGACAGCCTTGCTAGGGGGCGCTCTCTCCCGGTCTGGCTGTGCAGATGACGTCAGAGTTAACATCTACAGGAGTCGCCTCTCAAGATGACCTTGGAAGTTTTTAGAATCTTAGAGTGTGATGCAATCGCAGAATGGGTGCGGTTGCACTTAAAATCGCTCAGTATCATATCGTTTATGTATCCCGTCTGTAAACCCTGAACTGTAGCTTTGTTATTGAAATGTAAATTTTTATGATAATGTAAGATTATTTTTATAGAAAGTGGTCTTTTTTTATCGTCGACATGGTACAGGGGGTTAAAGACAATTCGAAATCCTCATAGGAATAGCATTGCGTACTTATACGATCCATGTCAGAACAATTCACACTAAATTTGGTACATTCATCCTGTAGAATTCTGCGGGACATATAGGCTATATATTAACCCCGTTCGATTTGTCCTGGGTCTGCAGGGGACTAAAACCAATTCGAAATTTTCATAGGAATAGTATTGAGTAATATTACGATGAACTATAAACAATTCAACCTGAACAACCCCGGGTAATTCAACTAGTATCATATTTAAAAATAAGTCGCTTACGTTATCAAGACTGGATTTATGTCTTACTTTGCCAATAACAAACTTCATGCAAATGACATAATCTTTGTTTTTGATTAACTAGATCAGTGCTTTTTTTTATCCCTCGCCAATTGCTGCTATTTCGATCATCCTATGCTTTGCAGTTTAATATATCTGAGAAGTCACTACAAAAACACATAGGTACAAGGTACATATAGGTATACAAGTACACTCGACGATCAGGGCAGAAAAGAGGTTGCAGTCTATTTTAACCTGTCCATTAAGTGAGAAAGTTGAAGTGTCAGATAGTCCAATTAGATGCTAATGAGACTGAGGTAATCATGTTCAGTAAAAGTTCAGAAGGCAATACGGGTAACTCTTAGGAGATCACGATGTACAGGGCCCTCTCTTCCCTGTAGAAGCACTGCCAAAACAAGATATCTCCTTTCCAAAACTTTTCATCAATTGTTGTCGATCTGCACACTCAACGTCACCAAGATCAGTATAAAAATGATATTATTGCCCACATTTATATGCCCATAAATCGGGCAAGTCGAAGTGTCCGATAATTCAATGCAAATTGTACTGAAGGTAACCATGTCCAGTCAAAGTTCTGAAGCTGGCAGTACCGGTCTCTTTTGGGAGGTCACGAAGGATTCCTATACGTTTATCAATTGGACAAAACCATCACTTCCCTGTCTAATATAGCATTGACCCCTGATGGAAAGAGAAAGCGTGTACGTTTGACCTGGCGACGTATGATGGAACAAGAGAGAAGTGGAGCTGGATGGGCGAGCTGGTATGAAGCTAGACTCGCTGCATCGGACAGAAAACTTTGGCGATCTAAATTGAAGGCCTTATGTGCCCCTAGGCACTAAAGAATTTATGATGATGATGATTACTTCCCTGTAGAAAAAAAACACTGTCAAAACAAAATCTCCTTTCCAAAAACTTTTCCTCGATAGTTTAGCATATCGAAAAGGGTGGGGTCAACAGGTTGAATTGACTACGAAGCAGTTTTGTAAGGATCATCTGCCATTTCGTTTCCATGAATCCTACAGTGACGGAATCCAACTATATCAATTGAAATCCCCAACTGTATCAGTTCAAATCGAACTCTATCATTAGAAAATTATATTTGTCTCAGTAAATTATTTTTGATTAAGGCACGTATTAAATGCATGTCATACCATACCATCATAGAATACAACCTTTTTTTAAACATAAACGCATCAAGGGCTACGTGATTTTTTTTGTAATATTTCAATAATGATAAACTTTTATGTTGAATGGACCGCGGTACACCAGTTCGTAAAGCCACGGATTATGAACCGGAGGGTTGAAAGTTCGAAACTCGATCCAACCAGACTGCCCAACATGATTTCTAACCAGTTTTGACCTTCCTAACCAATATAATGGCTTCCCTAGGACTTTCAAATAATAAGTGTGGTTGTTGAGTTATGTGGTTTGTGGAGAAAAAGCATTACTACAGTGCAATAAAATCTCCTGACATTCAGAGTTAAACTAGGATTAAAGGAATGAAGGACTTTTCTTGTTATAACACACTAAGTAAGGAAATCAAAGTAACTATGCTATAGAAATCTCGCTGCACCACTTTTCTTTAAATCAATTGAAGCCAACTCCATGGTTCCCGGGAAATGTTCCTCTGAAGCAACTGCAGTGGTACAATGAGTTCTCTTGGCCATGAAACTTTAAATAGATGCTCAAAAGTTCCATTCTCTACTATTTCACCAACCTGGATCTAAGTTCGGACTTTATGGAGTCCCTTAAACGTTAATCGATAGATTTTCGTTCAATGCCACGAAATAGTCCAATGCTAGTGGTCTTGGTTTCTGGTTTATTTCTTTTCCGGCACTTATCAACTTATCGACTCTTCTCTTTCACATAGATCCAGATCTCTAAATTGTTAGTCTGTCTACTATTGTCAACCAGATGAGTTTTAGTAATTTCAGTTAGATTGCTTTTCAAGGTTACATTTCATTTTGTAATTTTACAATATGACTGATGTAGAATTCTCAGAATGTTTCAGTTATGGAATGGATTTAAGAATGGCATGGGAAATAGCATAACTAATACATCATGACAATTAACAGGAAAAGTTAGCAGATAATTGGATGCTACGGTGCTAATGTTGTCTCGAAAGAATCCAATGATAGTCGCTTTCTGGTTAACTTATTTTCAGTCATTTACCAGCTTTTCGACTCTTCGCTTTCACTTAGATCCAGATCTCTAAATTAGTAGTCTGTCTACTGTTGTCAACCAAAGGAGTTTTAGTAATTTTATTTAGATTGCCTTATTTTTTGTTTATAAGGTTGCATTTTGTTTCTTAATTTCACTATGATTGATGTAGAATGCTCAGAATGGTTCAGTTATAGAATGAATTTAAGAGTGGCATGGGAAATAGCACAACTAATGCATCATAGCAGTTAACAAGGGAAGCTAACGGATAATGTGATGCTACAGATTATATGTAGTCACGAAATAATCCAAAGTTAGTGGCTTTCTAGTTTGCTTCTTTTCCGCCATTTATCAACTTATCGACTCTTCGCCTTCACATAGATCCCGATCTCGAAATTGCAAGTCTGTCTACTATTGTCTGCCAGATGGGTTTTAGTAATTTTAGTTAGTGTTGTCTTTCGTTTAAAGGCTGCGTTTTAAATCACAATTTCGCAATAGGACTGAATAATGGAAATTCTGAAGTTTATTATCAATTCTAAAGTTCCATCATTCCTTGTCCATAACCTTAGCTCGAACATCATTTAGGGATATTAAGAAATATCTCCTACAACTTACCAAAATTGTAAAATAGCGCCAAAATCCTGAATCAAAATGTCTCCGAAACATTTCTAAACCAGAATTCAGTGAAGCATTAATAGGAAGAAACACGAAGCTTTATTCACTCCATGATCCCTCAAGAACATTCCAGCACATCTCACACATATGGGATTGTATTGAATAAGTTATGAATCTGAATGGAAGTTCTGATAAGTTTTCCTCTGGGGTTTTTCATAAGGAATCGAGCTCCCGTTTAAAACATAATAAAGTTCTAAATTTTCTTATGAATTCTAATGATTGATTGTCCATAACCCTAACTTGAGCACTGCTATGCAGGAGAAAATGTAGAAAATATCTCCTGCAACTTATAATGCCAAAATCGTGAATCAAAATGTCTCTTTTGTCGAAACATGTCTGAACCAGAATTCATTGAAACATTAACAGGAAGAAAGACGAAGCTTTATTCACTCCATAATCCCTCAAGAACATTCCAGCACAGCTCACACGTATGGGATTACATTGAATAAGTTGTAAAGCCGAATGGAAGTTCTGATAAATTTTTTTCCTCTGGGGCTTTTCATGCGGAATCGAGCTCCCGTTTAAAACATAATGAAGTTCTAAATTTTCTTATGAATTCTAATGATTGATTGTCCATAACTCTAACTTGAACACTACTATGCAGGAGAAAATGTAGAAAATATCTCCTGCAACTTATAATGCCAAAATCGTGAATCAAAATCTCTCTTTTGTCGAAACATGTCTGAACCAGAATTCATTGAAACATTAACAGGAAGAAAGACGAAGCTTTATTCACTCCATAATCCCTCAAGAACATTCCAGCAGAACTCACACGTATGGGATTACATTGAATAAGTTTTAAAGCCGAATGGAAGTTCTGATAATTTTTTTTTCCTCTGGGGCTTTTCATGCGGAATCTCACTCCCATTCAAAACATTATTTGAAGATCTTGTCAACATGTTCGCAATCCTCCGGACGGAAAAATCTTCAGCACGCAACTTTGGAGTTAAAGAAACGAAATGCATTTCAGGAGGAAAGGAAAGAAGAAGCACAAACATATATGTACACTCCGTTGACTCACTTCTGAATCAAAAGCAGAGTCATTGTTTCTGATCCCAAGGCGTGCGCAAAGGAACTTGGGTGAACAGAAAAGCTATAACTTTTTTTCTTTGTCTTCTGCACGCATAAGACTGTTTCACTCGTTGTAGCGGAAATCATGTACTTAGAAAGAATCTTTTTCTGGAGAAAAGAAAGATTTCTTGTTTGAGATGGAAGAGTATTGCATGGAAACCTTTTTCCGTTCGAGTTAGCATAAGAACATATCAGACTATTGAAGTTTCAGGAACGTCTTGAACATTGGTTCTATCAAGGCACTCTGGTGTAATGGGAGCATTTTTATAAATGATATCGATTCGAAATTTCATTGTGAATGTTTTACGATTGTGTCGTTCGCGAAATTGGTGTACAATTAAGTTTACCAGACCCAAAAATGGAAGTTTCTGACAAACTGAATAATAATTACTGATATTTGAGAGAAAGATCAGACAAATATTTGTCTGATCTTTCCCTCCTGTGATCTTGTAAAATTCAATTGTTGACTAAAACATTTTTCACGCAAATTCCGGACCCCTGGTAACCTAACTTTCAACAAACTTTTTTCTCGGTACTTTATTCGACGAATAGCTTATAATTTCTATCTGTTTTTCATCGTACAAAATTCATTTTTAGTTCGTTAACGGCCTTTCCACATCTACAGAATCCGCAATCTAAATCCAGTAAAAACTGACTTTTGGTGAAAGATTTTAAGACGAATAAGACACTTCATTCTCTTACATTCCTATAAATGACAGGTACAGCTGTATTATACGCCTCGCTTGGTGTCAACGCTCTTGGCTCGTTTTATGGCGCACTTTTAGTCCGTAGTCTATTTCCAACTATTTGTGCTAATTATTTTCCGATAAAAAAACTTTTTCCAAAGTTTAATATATTTCTGTTAATTACTTTCCTTTTAAGATTATTATTTTCCGTTTAAAAAACGATTTTTCTAAAAATTCTTTCCTTGGCGACATAAAAAGTGCGCCAAAAAACGCACCAAGAGCGTTGCCACCAAACGAGGCGTATAATACAGCTGTACCAATTGATATAAAGATATACACTGATGGCAGCCGTAATGAATTGGGTAACACTGGTTATATGTACTTATTGTCATTAAAATGACTATTTAGTTAAAAAGATGTACGATAATGTCGATTTGTGTCTAACGTGAAATACACGAAGATATATTTTGAATGATTTATAACAAGCCACTTAACAGCTCCGGAAAATTACCAAATGTTGCTTAACTACATCTCATAATTCTCTTTCAACGAACACGTTAATCTTAAAAAAATTCGCACTAATCAATACCATTCCCTTAAGCTCTGGTAATCAAAACCTCTTCACCACAGCTGCTACTAATTCCACGCTCTGTTGAAGCTGCTCACCGCGAAATCGACTGCGCTTCAAATATTTAAGTTACATTCCATAATCTTGAGCAAGACTCGGTCCGCGCAGTGGGTAATCCTCATCAATATAGGCCTCTTAATACCCTTCAAAAGAGATTGGCCGGCATGCATTATTCATTGGGAAAATTTCCTGCGGTGGTGTGATAATTTGTTGTGCTGGTGGATTAAGGACCCCTAATCCATTCTTTACAGTGTGTTGTTCTCCGGTAGAGATCCGAGACCGACAAGGGAAGGGTATTAGGACCGACACCTGCACTTCGCAAGGGACCAATAAGCAAAGTTGGATGTCGATTCGAGTCTGGGGAAAGTTGCTGGTCTAATGAATCTTGTTTCTATATCATCTCAGTCAGGATGACATCTGCCAAAATGGACTCGAAGATAAATGGAAATTAGTTTGGTGTGCTTTGGAAATAGGCAGTTAAATGAATTGGAGAGATGTTCAATAATTTCTCATTTATTTGAAGTATTAGAGTTGTAGTTTTGTTCTGGCTAGTTGGCCTTTGGTGTATAAGGTTCTCAATGAGTTCATTGGTTAAATTAGGTCAGTTTTATGTTAGCAGAGTTGGATGTCTGAGAAAGTTGCTGGTCTTCTGAATGCTGTTACTGTTTCACCTAAGGCAGAATGTCATTTGCCCAAATGGTTAGTTAGTTGGTTGATTTGGGATTTTATGGCGCAGGGGTCATATTTGGCCATATATAAGCCAGGCACAAGACATGCAATATCAAGTAATTGACATACACACACAATGAAGTTTTTACTGACACAAAAAAGAGAAATACATCCAGGGAGGAATGCACCTGACAGGAATTGAACCTACGCCCCCTACAACTCGAAGGTTGTTAAATCAGTGGGCATATCCACTGAGCCACGACGGCCCCTTGCCAAAATGGACTTGAAGAGAGATGGAAATTAGTTTGGTGTGTTTAGGAAATAGACAGTTAAATGCGTAGGAGCGAAAATACCCATTAAATTCTAATTTGTTTTAAATACTGGTTCTGGTTAGTTGACCTTTAAGTAATGGGATTCTGTACGAGTCCATTGGTTAAATTAAGTGAGTTTTAACTAATATGAGTTGGACGTGGATTCGACATTGATAAAAGTTTCTCGTGTAATGAAGGTGTTACTATATCACCTAAGGCAGAATGACCTCTGCCAAAATGGATTTGAAGAGAAAGGAAATTAGTTTGGTATGGTTTGGAAATGGAAACTTAAATGAGTTGGAGCGAAGATATTCAATTTATAATTTGTTATAGAAATTGAAGAGATAATTGTTTCTAGAGTCGTAGTTTTGTTCCGCTTAGTTGACCTTTGAGTTACCAAGTTACGAATGAGTCCATTGGTTAAATTATTTCAATGCCAATTCGAAATTGGGGAAAGTTTCTGGTATAATGAATGATGTTGCTATATCACCTAAGGCAGGATGGCATCTGTCAAAATAGACTTGTTCTTTATGCTCTTTAAAATTTGGGATTCTTTTCGAAGTTGAATTTATAGAAGTTAAAAAAACTTGTTTTGCGGGAAGGAATTCTGTTCTGTTTCTCTAAGAAGCATTCTTTCCACACCCCATCCACTGTGAGTCCCAGTACCAGTACCAAATTAGGTGGTCAGTAGGTATTATATTTAACTTCGCACTGGGCGCAAACAACGGGCTACTGGTGACTGTCCGGAACCAATCGTAAAGGGAAAGATCCGAGGGCAACACCACGTAATTTTGAGCCACGGTCAGATGACGAGGCAACACCACGTAATTTTGAGCCACGGTCAGATGACGAGGCAACACCACGTAATTTTGAGCCACGGTCAGATGACGAGGCAACACCACGTAATTTTGAGCCACGGTCAGATGACGAGGCAACACCACGTAATTTTGAGCCACGGTCAGATGACGAGGCAACACCACGTAATTTTGAGCCACGGTCAGATGACGAGGCAACACCACGTAATTTTGAGCCACGGTCAGATGACGAGGCAACACCACGTAATTTTGAGCCACGGTCAGATGACGAGGCAACACCTAAGCTGGCATCCCACTCTCCAAACATCCACACCACGCCAACGTGAGGACATTTGAGGTCACGACAGATTTAACGTGCACCAGCCTCCTTTGTACACGACGGTTTTTGGTTGGATTCGAACTCGCAAGCCTCCGTTTGAAATCCGTTAATCTTCCAACCATGCTACCGCAGCCTTCCAATTCTTTTAACTCACATTTCATTGGTACAATCATTGATTTTAATTCATTGCTATGCTACCTTTTTAAAAGGACATATGTAGGGATTGAGCCGAGCTGAAGTATGCGGATCTGTGCTGAGCTTAGCCGAGCCGTATCTGTAGTTCGTAAACATAAAATCCCATGGTTGAATAAGTTCATTCTTTTCAGTTTAACTTCCATTCCATTCCCTCGCAACAGTCAACTAATATCAAGTATCCTTGAATACATTCCCTCTTAGATATCGCATCACTAGTCCAAATATTCAATAAGTCCATTAACACGAAACAGTCGTTAATGTCTCGAACTAAGAAAATTATTTCGCCGCAATTGGGATTCAGGAAAATGGAGATATTTCCACCAAGTAATCCCCAGAGTCTAAAGGTGATTTACTCTCCTGTCCTCGAAATCTTTTAAGCTCATTTCTTTAGGCTGTACCTGACCTAACCGAATCAGTCTCTGACATCGGAGGTATCGCTTTGATTCTCTTACGGTTAAATTGTCTGTGGTTCTCCTTACCCTAACAACTGATGAGAATCCGATTTGGAACATTTCAAGTAGAAAATGTCTGACGACGTTTGGACGAAGACGCATGCGCAGTGAGGAGACAGTGTCAGTCCCTTTAGACTATAGAATTACACGCTTTCGGAGGTTGGGAAAGCGACTGGCTTAGTGGGTGTCTGGATGCTTAGGAGGCGCCATTTAAATTAATGGAGCGGAATTCCA
The DNA here is from genome assembly GCA_933210815.1 of Meta bourneti. Taxonomy (NCBI): domain Eukaryota; kingdom Metazoa; phylum Arthropoda; class Arachnida; order Araneae; family Tetragnathidae; genus Meta; species Meta bourneti. The sequence continues at coordinate 6,394,463 of OW119922.1, forward strand.
TTGTTCAATTAAGGTGCGTGTCTTGAGATATAATCTCTGGTCTACTTATCAGGGGTTGGCGTGGTGTGGAAGTTTGCATAGTAGGGTGCCAGTTCCGGTGTGACCTCGTCAACTGAGCATGGTTCAAAATTACGTTGATTTACAGTCAAAATTACGTCTCTGGTCTTTCCCTTCGGGTTTGATCCTGGACCGTCGGCAATAGCTCGTTGTGTTGCTCCAGTGTGACGTTAATTAAAATACCAACCTGCCTACCTTGTCAGAGGTATATCAAGGTACGTTGACTCTCCGAAAGGTTTCGACAAGACATCTCGTCCATCAAAATCTGACTAATTTTGCTAAATATCTCGTCCATCAAGATCTGGTCAGTTTTGTTAATGATGCGGTATCTCGTCGAGAAAACCGCCAGGAGAGTTAAATTCACTCACAGAGAATTCGGCAGAATCAAATTGCTTGAATTTAAAAGGACGTTACTTTTCTTTCAGCTTTCATTCATTGTATTTGCACTGTGTATGCGGTCTGTCTGGGAAGTATCCAGTCATCTATATACACTACTGTTTATGAAAATTGCAACACTATGAAAGAATCATCAGAAATAAATGAAATTTATTCCACGTATTACTTATAGTGGTTTAAATCAACGACCAAATTTGCAGAGAAATAAAACAAAAATAATGCCGAAAATCAATATCTTGTGCAGATGCCACGAGCAGCGATGAGAGCCTGTACACTTCGTGGCATCGAATCATATAGATTCTGAATGTCATGCTGAGGAATGGTATTCCAGATGGCCTCTATCTGATGCCAAAGTTCAGCCGTACTCTCTGCCCGACGAGCGGTACGAGCGAGTCGCCATCCGATCTAATCCCAGACATGTTCAATGGGCGACATACCCGGTGTACGTGCAGGCCATGGAAGAAGCGGAACCTGTCGTGCACTGAAGAAGGCTTATATATTCCGAGCAACATGTGGACGGGCATTGTCTTGCTGAAATACAGCTCCGGAAATGCTTTGCAGGAGGGGTAGGACCTCCACAACTTCCCTGATGTAGCGCCCGCTGTACAGGGTTCCCACAATTTGGAATAGGCGGAATCGCCCATGATATCCAATAGCGCCTCAAACCATGTCGCCAGGTGTTCGTCCAATATGACGCTGAATAAGACACTCCGGGAGAAGGCGTTCACCTCTGTAGCGTTTGACGAGTACGCGTCCATCGTTATAGTCCAGATTGTAGCGGGACTCATCTGAGAAGAGACGTGTTGCCAATCGGCACGCCATTGGCTGTGTTGGTGAGCCCATTGTAGCAGGAGGTTTCGGTGGTTCAGCGTCAAGGGAATTCTGCGCAGGGAAATCCTTGCACGTATTCCATGGCGCAGCAGACGTCGACGAACCGTGGGGGCAGACAAAGACACACCTGTAGACGTGCTGCTCCAATGTGGTGCCAACGCACAAGACGCTGTACGGTCCGTCACTGCCATGCGGATGAGGTGTCTGTCGTCCCGTGGTGACGTCATATTGCGTGGCCCACTGCCGAGGTTTCGACTTGTCCGGTTCTCCATGGTCCATCTCTTCCACACACGCATCACTGTTGTGGCATTACGCCCCGTGCGAGTGGCGATTTCACGATACGAAAGTCCACCCTCACGGAGGCAGATCATGTGGCCCAGTTCGAACTCCGCCAGTTGCTCGTATGGCACTCTGCACTTTTAGCGAGGCATATTGACTTCTAATCAATCTTTTACAGGAGTCAAACAACGATACACACTTTTAAACGCACTTTTACAGTGTTTTTTATACACGGCTCACTTGGAAGTTTAGAGGGTGTTTCTCGGCCCGCACATGCGTGATTATGATCGCTTTGTAATTCTAATCATTTGCATATCCTAACCTGTTTTGCATTTCCTGCATGTTTGGTTTAATTTGCATGATTCCTTCATGGTGTTGCAATTTTCACAAACCGTGGTGTATATAAAGCAGAGTTACCATCTGTGTGTTCTCTATATAAATCTACACCGTTTGACCAATCCACACCAAACTTGATACACTTATTCTTTGGAACCCTGTACGTAACGTAGGGTACATATTAACCCCCATTCTATTGGTCTTGGGTGTGCAGAGGGGTGTAACGTCCCATCATCCTGGACAGATCACTTGCTCGGGGGCGTTCTCTCCCGGTCTGGCTGTGCATATGACGTCAGAGTTGACATCTACAGGATTCGCCTCTCAAGACGACCTTGGAGTGTATTTTTGGAATGTTAGAGTACGGTGCAATCGTAGATGGGTTCGGTTGCGCTGAAAACCGCTCAATATCGTATCGTTTATAGGGTTACGTAGGCTACATATTAAAAACCCGAGCAACGCCGTGTAAATTCAGCTAGTTGTTAATATGACGAGAATGGTTTGCGTGGCATTTATATAACTTCGCTAACAAAGACAGGGGGCATTGATATGCATGAGTGAAACGTCACTAACCCATTGGACTAATCAGTTGAGAGCTAGACGCCCTTGAGTGAGTGCATGTTCTGTGAAACTGGCATTGACAATGACCGAGCGAGTATAGCATCGAATTTCCATCAAATTTTGCCTTAACCCTTTCGGTCCTAATGAGCAAATACGTCCCAGAGATTAGATTGGGTAAATAAATCCCACTTTTGAATGGGTTTTTACGTTTTCAGTGTTCTTAAGGAATTAGGGAATAAAAATATGACTAAAGAAACCTGGCAATACTTTCAGATTGCAAATGGCGGACTTATGGTTTTGAGCACGCCCATTCATTCTGATGAATGAGTGACCGGAAACAAAAAGATGGTACAAAATGAGACGTTAGTTGCCCATTTTCCACTACAATATGTACATGAATGGAGTTGACCGCTGTGATGAAATGGCTACTTTTTAGGGTCATGGCAGAAAATCAGACAAGTGGTGGAAAAAGATTTTAGTTATGATTTGTGTTGTGAATGCATGGATTACGAAGTGTGATGTGGAACATAAAACAGAACCACTCTTATCATTCATGGTCCCCTTAGCTGAGCAACTAATACATGTTGGAAGGGAGAAAGCAAACACAAAAAGAAAACGAAAGTACGGTCGTCAGTCAAAAAGAGCAGAAACTACTAAACTACTAAATTAAACTACTTTTCAGAGTTGCATTTTAATCATGCAAAAGTCGGGGCGAAAGGGTTAAACCTGAAAATTCATGCACGGAAACTAGATGAATGCAAAGGCTTTCGGACACGCACCACGTAATTTTGAAGCTTGGTCAGATGATGAGGTCAACACCTGAGCTGGCACTCCACTCTCCAAACTTCCACACCACGCCAGGATATTTGAGGCCACGACATATTTAACGAACACCAGCTCCCCATATACACGACGGTCTTTGGTTGGATCGAGTTTCGAATTCGCAACCCTCCGATTGCTAATCCGTTAGTACTCTTCCAACCGGGTCGGTAGAAGGAAGGATGTAAGAGGACTGCTTCGAGCGTCACATGTCGATGAGACCGAACAATTGATTTTAGTGTACATAGTTCGACATTCGGAAGTGGAAATAATTTTGTTGTCCTGGTGGTTTTTGTTCGCTTCGCAAACTGCCCTGTAATGGCCAGCCCCTAGTGTAAAAACCTGTTCTATAGTATCACCAGTTCTAGGCAAGGGACAATTTGTTTTTGTTATTTGGATCTTCATTCCCTTGGAGTAGTAGGACATTTTTGTCTTGATGGGATATCTCTTCCTTAGTAAAATTGACCAGATCTTGGACGAGATGTATCGTCGAAACACTTGCAGGGTTAATACAATACACACCTAGAAGTGGCATCCTTAATATGAATGAACCATCATATCTTGAACCATCATATCTTGAATTGAAGGATAAATTTTTGTAGTGCAAAGCTTGACATAAAATATTGCAATCTGTATAAAATTTATTCCATTATATGGTGGATTTGTTACTACATTACTGCGTGGGTCGTGTAGCGAAGGTCTGTCCATTTGAGTTCATTCACAAAAACGGATAAAAGCCCCTGATTTAGAGAATTTAGGCTAAACGTATGTATTTCCAAGATTACTTATTAGAGAAACCAAACGGAAAAGGAGAGAGTATTTAATATGCGGAAGATAAATATTTGGTATTCGAGAAACTAAAGTAGGTCATGTGGTTTAAGGAGTGCGGATTTATCCTATTTTGGGGAAATGAGCCCATCATACGCATAAAATGAGGATCTTTTCATGCAGAGTGCATTATTGTATAAACCTACAGAAGAGCGGTTTCGTGATTTGGATTTGCTTCAATTTGTGATATTATCTCAGCAACTTTATTCAGAAATGAAATCATGTCACCAGCAATGTTGATTTTTCAAAATTGCAAAGGTTATTCGATAAATGCAATATTTTTTCCTATACAAGTTACACTTATTCTAGGACAATAACAATTTTAATGAAGTTATATTGCGAAAAATGTATTCAGTAAACATAAGAAATCTTTTCTTTTAATAAATCAGTCTAGTTATTGAGTTTTTATCTTGGCTTATCTGAAAATGTTTAGGTTTGATGTATTAGAAAAGATTTTAAGCTATCTCCATCATTGCTTTGCCAATAAAAGTTATTTTTCTTTTGGTTTGACGAGAGTGTATAGACACGCATACAGAAGCGTCTCTGTCATTGGACGCAATGACAAGTCAAATAACATAGCATTTTACAAATACGATGGTGCCCTTGAATGTAGGGCACCATCGTATTTGTAAAGCAACGTGGCAACGTTGTTGTGACAATCGGTCCCGCTTCTTTTCCGTAGCAACAGAAGTTAACAGGTTGCTTAATTCTTATGGAAATGAAGACAGTTTTAGATTTAAGAATTGTAACGTCCTTTTTCTTGTTACTCTATGATGCTTAGTTGCTTGCTATTTACGAAAAACGAATTGCCTTCTTGCTATAATTAAAAGTTTAGTATTCTAGATATACATGTATGGTTTGTTTCGTGTGATTCCACACAAGAGAACAGTCAGTGAAAATGGCAATCACCGTTTATTTGGACGGACACAACGAAGAGACATAAAATACAAATTACATTGAGAAAAAGGCACAGCGCAGTTTCACGTCCGCACACACGAACGTTCCCTACTCCTCTCTCGTCCCCAATCCCGCGCAAATCGCGTTACGTCACAAGTATCATGATGTCATGGCGAGTCACGAGTATCGTGCTGCCATCTGGAGTCCATTTACAACAATCCTACATACATATAAGCGAATCCTTAAAAGCCAGCACACTAGTCGGATCAAAGACTGTTGGCCATCGAAAACGTAACACCGTGAAGGAAGCATCCAATATCCTTGAACATACATAAATTCGGAATTTATTCTTTAGAGTTTCTACTCGCGAAGTGCTGAAATCGTATTCGAAAAACAAGCCATGTGATGTCACGTTCGGAATACCTATAGTAAACTCGTATTGCAGCAAAAGACCTTTCATCACCGATATTTAGACTTGACGGAAAATGTCTTTCATTTTCTGTGGATTTTTACTATCTATATTTTGCTGCACGAAGTCACTGAATGAACTCAGAGGAAACATAATGTAAATCTGGTTGAAAATAAAGTAAAGCATAAGCTTCTTGCAACAAAGCTTAATTCTATGAGTTGTAACAAATGTTATCGACCATACAACTGAGTACAAAAGTATACGGCTTTTTGACAAAGCAGTGTACACATGTAATGTGAGCACATTTGAAATATGTAAGTTAAGAGACTTCTGCTCTGCTTTATATTCTAATTCACACAAAACTCGTGTTATAATTGGTATGGTAAATGGATATTCCGTCAGAATTTAGACACGTTATCTTTTAAGTGGCTTTCCTGTAATGACTAATAGATTATACTTGAATCAGACATCACCAAGCATTGTTGGAAACGCTGTGAGATGTAAACATTCACCAAGTACAGGTCAAACTATTTATAATAGTGCTCAGTGCTTAATTCTAAGGATCGAGAAACCTTAAAATGTTTGATTGATAGGTGGTTGAATTTAAGTCGCACTTTAGTAACACAACGTGCTATTTGTTTATGATTAGAGGCTTTTCTTGGTGTGATTGTAAAAATATGACACAGATTTAACGAAATTTAAAAATAATTTTTATAGTTTTGTATACATTCAATTCGCTTTGGCTGCATTTTGGCGAAACAATTCTTCTAACAAGTAGTGAAACACATAAGCAATAATGTCTTCGCCAGACTTATTTTTCATTTAATTATAAACCTAATTGAGATAACTTTATTGTGATTTAATTATTTTAAAATTAAAATTGTTTGATTACTAAAAGTAATACATTTTTATTATGGTGAAAAAATTATCGAAATAAAGGGAACGATTATCTTGCATAAAATTTCAAAATGAATATTAATAGCTGAAATATCTGCAAAAGATTATTTAACTACTGCTTTTCCTTGTGAATGATTAAAGAACGCCAAAATATCGTCTTTTTCCTCTGTATTATTCAAAAAGATAATAAATTCTATGTAAATTTATTCAGTTTTACTCGTATTTGAATAAATAATTGAAGAGCAAAAAGTTTAATTGAAAATTTGTTTTTTTTTAATTTATGCCAATTATTTTATGCCAAGCTAAATATAGGTGGCGGTAGTGTTTCCTGGACGTATTCCGAACGTGACGTCACTTGATTTTCGTATGCTATTTCAGCACTTCTCCAATAAAAATTCCAAAGAATGAATTCCGAATCGATATATGTATGATAGTTTATTGGTCAATGTCAATTAGATTTTTACACCTAACATCTCCAAAGTGATGATAAATTACATTTTAATTTTATGTGTAACATGCTAAAGTATTTGGGAAACAAGTAATAAAGCACCGTCTTCCGTCTGGATTCCTTGTTTTTACTATGAAAATTCCTCCCTTACATAAGAGAGGTAATGATTTTCAGTGTAAACAAACAAACCAGACGGTCTGAAATGATTTTACTTCTACCGTCCGTACGCTATCGCACGATACATATCGGGGTTACTGTTTCCGTTTCGATGGAAGTGTTCTAATATCTACACAAAATGTTGTGAGCCGGTCGGACACAGGGTGAAGAAATACATCCAAGTATCAAGGTTTTTAAAGACATTCTAATTTATTAACATTAATATAAATAGTATATACAAGGTATGTACAAGTCTTACAAAAGTGAGCAGTCAAGCTCTACGTATTGTACATTGCGTTCTGAGATCTTATTAAAGTTCTAGTAATGATTACGCTAACAAATCTTTTGCGGCGGAAAGAGAAGTTATGGCGCCAGCTTCAACCGTTCAACAAACAAATCGTTTGAAAGCGGAACTACGGTGTCTGTCTTTAAGCGTTATTTATATCTTGAACATAATTTATAACTTATATTTTCAACATTCTCCCCACCTTGAGATTTTGAGAGAAATCTCAAAAATATATTCACAAACCTAAATACAAAATTAATGTAATTCACAATCATAACTAATGATTTACTATATGAGAAGTTAAACACGCATATTAAACATTTTTAAACGTTCAAAATCTGTATTTAGATAAATTAAATTGCTCCCTACACAATTTTATACTAAATATTCACTTAAACATAACACTAAATAATTTTCAAGCACTAGAAAAAAACACTAAAATAGTAGTCATTAAGAAAGTTATGTGCTTAGCTGAAATGTTAGTTCTCTTCAATGAATCGCTTGACCCTTTTCACAAATAGACCAGAGCGGGTTGATAAGGGGCCTTTGACTGGTATTCTCAGACCGGCTTCAGTAGTGGCAGCATCAGGATCTTAAGAGGTTTCTTGCTTGTTCTAGACCCCACTTCAAGTTGACTGATGTTTCTGAGTCTTGAATTTTCAGGGGATAGAGTCTCTGGATCGGTCTCAGTTGAACGCCTTTAGTTGTTTTTAACTTTGCCAAACGAACTATGTTGTCCTTGCCAGGAAATATACTGATTACTCTTGCAAGGGGCCGTTCCAGACGATTTTTGTCCTCCCTTATCACCAAGACGATGTCTCCCCACCATAGGAATGCAACCTAGTTTGGTTTCCATTGCAACTAAACCCGATTGCAAGGTTAGTTTATTCCCAGTAAATAGTTTACCAGCAACATCTGCTCCTACTAAAATTTCTTTCGGCCCAGGATCTTTGTGTAAATCACTTAATTTGATTTACTTTTAATTCATGCCTCCATGTTCCATTAAACACGATAGAAATATCATTACATATCAATGTTTTATCTAAGACATCTAAACTACATCGATATTTCCTATCGAGACTTTCCATTATGATTTTGTAACACTTATGATTACACTCTTCTGTTTTAGTCCCTCCAAACAACGAATGGCTGATTGTCTCTTCGTATAAAAGGGTGAAACCTAATTCCATTGGCAGTCGTCTTCAAAACATAAGATCTCTGCGAACCCGTATCGATAATAATTCTACCTTTCCGCTTCCCTTTATTACCTTCTATGTTTACTACCAATGTTTGTAGAAACACTTCAGTTGATGATTGAGAATGTAGGGAACCATGGAACACATTAACTTAAAGTGCTGTTTGGAACAATTCGTGCATTTAATTTTGGATTTGCAATCTTTAGCTATGTGACCTTTGATTAAGCATACAAAACAAATACTATTTTCCTTAATTATTAATTTTTTTTCATCCATTGGCATACGTAAAGCTTTTTTACAATATTTACTAACATGATTCTTTTTACAAAATATACAAGAAATTCTATTCGATTTCTGAACGAACAGTTCGGAAGTTGAAAAAGTTTCTGGCGAGCGAGTTGAAAAATTTCTGACGAGCCATTTCGCCAGAAATTTTGTTCGAACCTAGATTTTGCTTTTCATTTACCTTAGTCAAAGTAAAATCAGATCTAGTTAATTTTTTCCTTCGGATTCAACTTCTTTTCGAAGAAAAGAAAGTATGCATTCTAAATCTGATGGATTGTATCCTTACTTTCTATTCTATTCAATTTGGATCTTTCCCATGCTCTCAAAGTTTTGACAAGTTTTACAATCGTTGACTGAGTCAAGTAATGAAATTTGTCAGATCCGTTTAAGTCATTATCGTCATTTTTTAAAATTGGCCTAAAAAACTTAGCCAATCCTTAAGGGCTCCCCGAACTTTGTAAGTTCAATCTCATTGAGTCTTGGCTTTGACACTATTCTAGTGTTCTCATTAGAATCTAGCTTGGCTGCCCGATTTCAATTCTTTTGTTTGTATCCTTCAATTACTTTTTCAACATTTATATTAATTTCTACTGTATTTTCTCTGTATTCTACAATTTCGAATTCGTTTTCAAATTCTGTATCAATTATTACATCTAAATATAACTGATTTTCAATTTCTAATCTTTCGGATTTCTTAATAAACTTTTCGAATTGTATTTCAAGTTTTATAACTTCAATATTTATATTATTGAGCATACTTTCAAGCTCATTATATGGCTTAGTAAAAGACGCGCGAAGAGCGGTCTTGTTCCGTTTAAGAATATCCATTCTTACTATCAAATTCACTATTTCTTAATCAAAAAATCTTCAAAATGGAAATTCTTACCTTGTAACTTGCAAATGGAATTCTCACCCTGGACAGGCCGCCCACCCGGGGGCGCCAAATGTTCCCGTTTCGATGGAAGTGTTCTAATATCTACACAAAATGTTGTGAGCAGGCCGGACACAGAGTGAAGAAATACATCCAAGTATCAAGGTTTTTAAAGGCATTCAAATTTATTAATATTAATATAAATATATAGTACAACGTATGTACAAGTCTTGAGACTTACAAAAATGAGCAGCCAAGCTCTACGCATTGTACATTGCGTTCTGAGATCTTATTAAAGTTCTAGTAATGATTACTCTAGCACAGTGGTCTCCAAACTTTTTCGCTTGAGAGCCAGATTGAACAATCCTGGAAGTCAGTCGGGCCAGCAACGAGCATATAAATAAATATATATATATATTGTATATAGATATATATATATACACACACGTGTGTTTATGTGTGGGGGGATGGACATTGCGTCAACGTCAATTTTTTTAAGCTTACGAAATAAACTAGTTAATAAAATAGGTGTTTAAATAAAAATGTAGATTTATACAAAGAAATCAAATCTATTCCAAATAATGTAAATGTACATATAAGTTGGCCTAAGGAAAAAATAACATTCAACAATATTCCTATGTATCATTCTTTGGCTTTCTTATGTACGTATGGGACATGTGGAGTTGCTTCCGGCATATAATTTCTGTCCATTTTGGGTCAAATTTCGATGGTCCTATCACTAGAATGGATTTCAAGTGTTCATCTGACAATTTAGCCCTGTACTTTGATTTTACAAGGTCATTTTTGAAAATGTCTGCTCGCAGATATAGATCGATCCAAACACTGAAAGCACTGATCTTGCAAAGTTTTCTATTTCTTTGAAATCATCACCCAATGACTTGCAATGAAAGGAACTGTCAAAAGTTTACTGTTTTAAAATTAAAAATAAAAATAAACTAAATATAATCACTTGTAAAATGAAAGAAGGTCCGCATTCTTGAAACATTCCTTGAAATATTCCTTCAAGTATTCATTTTACGTAAGTTTAATCAATTCAAGTTGAAGTTCTGTTGGCACATTTTCAATTTCACATTCGAATGGATTTTGAAATAGCTTGATCTTTTCTGCTGTAGCTGCATAATCAAAGTCTGCAAAGGATTTTCAAATTCCTCACGTAGTTTTGTGATAGTTCGTACTGCGTAATGTGATGGGAAAGGCACAGAAGTTTCACTACCAAACTTCTTGCAAGTTTGGAAGTGGTCCCAAATTGTCTTTCCCAATTGGTTTTCAAAAAGAGCAAGTTTTGTTCTAAAAACTCTCACATGTTGGAACAAGTCGTTTACAAAGGACTTTTCGCCTTGAAGTTTCAAATTAAAAAAATTAAGATGAATGGTAATATCAATAGCAAATGCAAGCTTCCACAGTCACTGATGATTTGAAAGCTCTTGTACAGACTTATCCTGTTCAATAATGAAAATGTCAATAGCTTGGCGTAGCTCAAAAACCTTTGGAACACCTTTTTTCTACTTAGCTAACGTACCTCACGATATGGGACATCTGGATACTAACTTTCAATATCCGAAAGAAAATTCTTAAACTGCCGGTGTTTAAGAGAGTGGGATCGGATGTAATTTACTGTCTTAACAACTACCTGCATTAATTCCGACAAATTTATGTTTTTCCCACACAAGGATTGTTGATGGATAATGCAATGAAAAACCATTGGTTTCTCACCTCCAGCATTTTCAATAGCATTGCACACATGCCCTACTAATCCTGTTTTACCGCCACACATACTTTTACCTCCATCTGTGGTAACGCCTTTTAGTTTTTTAGATCTAATTGAAGTTTAGAAAGGGTTCCATTTACCTTAGTAAAGAACGCAAGGCAAACGCTCTAATGAGAAGCGGAAAACGCTATTAAATTGAAGGCGCTCAGTAACGAAAGTCATTTATTAAAATCTTGTAATAGTTTATTTTCCATAAAACCGGCTCTAATTACACGGAACCTCGAACCTACCGAGACTCTGAATTTGAATTACTACTGAATTGAATTATTTTTACGATCTACGATTTTACGAAAAATTGCATGCTGCACCGGCCGGGTTTCCGCGGGCCGGGTCTGGCCCGCGAGCCGTAGTTTCGCGACCCCTGCTCTAGCAAATCGTTTGCGGCGGAAAGAGAAATTATAGCGCCAGCTTCAACCGTACAACAAACAAATCGTTTGAAAGTGGAACTATGGCGCCTGTCTTTAAGCTTTTATATCTTTACCATAATTTATATCTTATATTTTCAACAGTTGCCTTAAAATGGTTTATCACCGTTTTGGTGATTTTTGGCGTTTAATCTAACTGGTGTCGACCCATCAACTATCATTTTTCATTTCGTAATTTGTTCTTGGGAATTTTTTGACGAAGTTCTGGAATCGCATTCGAAAAACAAGCCTTCTGACATCACGTTCAGCATACATGTACGAAACACGTATCACCGCAGAACACTACCACCACCTATATTTAGCTTGTCCAAAAATGCATTTCATGAAATAAATAAGCAGCTTTTTTAATGGCTACTGAAAAGGCAGCGTTCAAAGAGAGTTTTCGAGAAATTGTGATCAGCTGGTAAACCTTGGTATAAAAAGATCTCCCCTAGGTAACTAACAGTGCCGTATTAGGGTTAATTTTAGTATAACTGCTATGTAATTCCACTTTGGTCTGCTAAGTATTTATTCACATGATCATTAAAGCTATCGAGAGGTTCTCGTGCATGAAATTGTTTTCTCCTGGATCACGTGATTAAGAGGCTATCCTTTTTCATCAACTCATTCAAGAGTTCGATTTGCTTGTATCTAGGGATGGGGAAAAAGAACTAACTGTTCATTTTCACCTGTTCTTCAAAAAGAACGGGAACAGCCTGTTCCCACTTTTCACAAAAACCTGTTCTCGGTTCTTTTTGTAAAGAGAAACATTGCAATCTTTTTATACTTCGATTTTAAACAGGTGGGACTGCAAAGCTCTCTTTTCTCGAATTTTCTAAGTTCGCAAAAATTTCGTATTTTCTAAATTATGCTAAGTCCGAAACACAGCTGTTCATCATACAGTTCGTGACTCACTTTGTTTCCTGTTGATTCATTCACCCGTTCTCTGTCCATGAACTACTCCCTGCTCTGAGACTACTTCCTGTTTGAGAGCAGGAATCAATTTACCGAAGGAATCGATTCCTGCTCTCCAACTGATCCTACTCTGTTCTCCGTTCTCGGAGCTGTTTTACTTCCTGTTCGGGAAATGATTCCTGCTCTCAAACTGTTCTGACCCTGTTCTCCGTTCTCGGAGCTGATCTCGATGAAACGCTCTCGCTCTGCGTTCGCTGAACTGCACCCGGAACTGTTCTCGCAGAACTGTTTTTGACTGCACCACGGCTCCGACGTTTGACGAATTTGTGAAAAGACTAGCCTAATAATTGTGAAATTTTTTAATTAGGCAATGTCAGGGTGGTGAGGAAAGTTTTAAACAAATTTTAAGAAACTTTACTGATTAAGATTTTGTTGTCTAGATTTCCCTCTAGTAGTGTTGCCTCTACTCGTTCTTAGGATTTGTAATGCTTTTAACTTCTTTTAACCGAATTTTACCACACAATGGAACGCAAATTTTCAAATGTGTGGACATATTTTACTATGAAAGATGGAGATTCGGATCGGGCGTCATGTTCTATATGTAGGAAATCGATCTGCTTTACATCATCTATTTCTAATTTAAAAAGACATCTCAGAAAAATGCATCCCACCGTAAAACTAAGTGTTGAAAAGTGAAAGTTGACGGAAACCAGCACTGAAAGCGTATCGCCTCAACCAGTAAAGAAATAAGTCGGTAAGTAACGATGATATTATGTTTACTGACAATAATGTAATTATTAATTGTAATTGTAACAATTAGTTGTATCGATTTTTAAAGGAATATGTAAAATAAAAAAAATTGGAGAATTTTGTACTAAGGTACGAATTTTTTATTTCATACAAATTTGTATATAAAAATTTAATTCACGGTGTTCACATTTGATATTTAAAGTATTCTCAATCCCTTCTGATTTATACACTTCATGGTTTGAAAATTAAAATAACTGCTGCTTTTTGTAACAATAATATGCAGTTTCTTTTGATTTTGAGAAAATGTGAAATGTAATGAAAATTGTGTACGAAACTGAACTCCTATTTTTGCCAACTACTTTTTATAAAGTAGTATTCATTGTTGTAGTATTTATATTTTACGTAATGTATATTTTCGTAACGTATATTTCAGTTCTACTGATTTATATTCATGTTTTTGAACGCGTTGCGATATATCGTATAATGATTAATCTGACCTCTGATAAATAAATTAATTTTACTTTCAAAGTGATAACCTCAAGATGTCTTAAGTACTTAAATTTTAATGGCTATTCCCTGTTGCTCAAAAGTATATTTAGACGTCTGCCCTGTGATTACCAAGGCTCGAATTTTGTTGACCAAAAATTTCCTCAAAATGTATAACGAAGGAAGGGAAAATTTTTTGTCCTATGCACCACGAATCACATTTTCAGAAACCATGCTGTGGATGGTTCGGGTAGACGTAAGCAACATCTCGATCCACTCAAAGATCCAAAATTATGCGATATACATATATATCTTTCGTTTTCTCCTGTCAATACAAGAGAAAATAACCTTCCAGATCTTCCCCAATAAAAAATCGTTGGTCGCGAAAACGCTAGCAATAATTTTTTTGTAAGCCTTTTCCGGTATTATCTACCATAAGTACGTACTTACAAAAGATGTAGTGTCAACAGAATCTGGTCCCTGTGTATCTACCACGAAAACTCCCGCCATGAAGAGCGGTTGCTATAGGAACAAGGCTCATCGTATGTCTCAAGTTGAATGTGAGAACAGTAGTGAGCAGAAGAACAGGCTAAAGAACAGTTCTTTTAGGAAGAAGAGGAACAGCAAAGAACTGTTCACCTAAAAGAACAGTATTTCCCATCTCTACTTTTATCAGGAAAATTTTTAAATATGCTGGTCAAAGATGTTTCGCTTTACTTTCATAGGATAGTTTTGTGTATAAGAGTAATGGAAAAAAAACTTAAATATTGTTTATACCAAATGAACGATTTGACTTGTAACTTTTAACTACAAAAAATGAATGAAACAAATGCCAGGCGCTTGACTTTAAGTCATTCGCCATACTATAAAAATATTTCACGTGAAAATAATTCCAAATGCGATGGAAAATAATTTTAAGTGTTATTTTCGAACTATAGCACAGTATAGCAGAAACACTCCAATAATAAAAATATTACTTTCAGTTAGTATCGTAAAAATGTTTCTGAAATGTTCAATACAGTCATTACCATCAATTCAAAGGGCCGCGGTAGCCCAGTTGGAAGAGTCCTCCCGTTGACTTGGTGAGGAAGTTTGGAGAGTGGGGTTCCAGCTCAAGTGTTGATCTCGTCATCTGATCGTGGTTCAAAATTACGAGGTGTTGTCCTCGTATCTTTTCCTTCGGGATTGATTCCGGACCGTCGCCAATAGCCCGTTGTGTTGTTCCAGTGCTGCTTTAATTAAATATCTACCTACCAAATATGAAACAATTGAAAAAACGATTCTCAAAAACACTAAAATACCAAATAAATAAAACATTAAATGAGTTTTTTATTTCCAAAATCCATGCCATTCTCCTCTTATAACTACATACAAGCTTCGATAATTATCTATAGGAAATTAGACACTTCATTCTAACTCTTCCTTCTTGCGTCAGATTTTGCTAAAAATTTAAAGATTTAAACCTAGCCCATTTTTATTTAACTCTGACGTTATGAACCAAGAATCTGATAGGAAAACGCTTTAAAATCTATTCACATGGGCTGGTTAGTACGTAATTAGTTTTTAGTTACAAGCTAATCGTTATTTCTTTCACCCAAAAGAATCCACCCTAAATGGTTGTTGTTCTAACGGGATCTAAGTTTTTTAATTCCATTAATTACTCTAATCTTTGGTGTTCTTTGTTATTTAATTGCATATTCAGCCTGGAGTAACGGACGAGTTTTCCTACTGCAGGGGAAATTGAGATCTTTAGAACGTTTTCTTGATCTGAAATCGTTTGTTCCCCTCTCTTTCGTCCAGAAGGAGAAATTTTATAAAAACCCTTTTGATTAATTAATTAGTGCGAGTAACACAAGACCAAAAAAATCTCATTAACTGGTGGACGAATGTCAATACCTTGGGAGTCAAAACTTAAACATCTGCCGTTAGTGTTTTGTGTTTGTGTCGCCGTTTTTTAATTATGTTTTGGCAGCGTCTTCCCATTATTTTGTTTCCCTGACTTAATCTGGGACTACCTGCGTTTGATTTCTTTTGTAATTAATTTTTGTAATTAATTTTCTCTCTTTTATGCGAGGTTTTGACAACTGTAAGTCGGACACACTTAAAGAAATGTACTCTTTATCAGAGAATTAAATGAGAATGTTAAAAAGAAATGTGGTAAAACATGCGTTGTTAAATGTTAAAGGTTAAATTTTCTTTATTCATTGCAAATTATATATGTATATATATACTGCAAAAATTATCATTGACATTGAAGTCAATCGCTTGTATTATGTTTGTGAAGTTCTCCGTCCAGACGCGAAATGCATTGGGCTTTGACCGAGCAGGTTCGGTAAGTAGGTAGGTAGTCGAATTTACGTCGCACTGGAGCAACACAACTGGCTATTGGCGACGGTCCGGGATCAATCCCGAAGGGAAAGATCAGAAGATAACACCTCATAGTTTTGAACAACGGACAGATGACGAGGTCAACACCTGATCTGGCACCCCACTCTCCAAACTTCCACACCACGCCAACGTGAGGGTATCTGTTCTTCCCGAGAAAATACAAGTCTTTCCCCTTGCCGGCACCCCCTCACCAACTTTATGATGAATACTCCAACCTATACCAGCAAATCCACTCATCCCATGGTAAATTATAGTGGTTGTTTGGCCCATCCCAATTCCATATGGTCTCAGTGACGTAAGGTCTTCTATTTGGTATTGATCATGTACGTTATGACGTGTCCTATTTTCTATTCGTCACGCCATGGTTACATGGAATATTTGCTTGGAGATGAATGGCAATTAAATTGAAATTGTGTGAAAAAAGGTCTAATTAATCAAGCATAACTTCAAAGGCTTTGGTATGTTAGTATGGCTCTTATAACATCGGCTTAGAGCAGAAATTCGTTAACTGATATTTTGTCGTTCACAAAAATGCTTATTTTTGTGGTGATGAGACAGTCATATTGTAATTGATTTTAAAAGATCTATCAAGTACTTCATTTTTATTTTTGGACTTAAAAAATAACAGTTAATTTTAAACAACTGTTGAACAAAAAATTACTTTTTCCAGGTATTGAACTTTTGCTCAAAGCGAAAATATTCGGTTTTTGAAGCTTAATCATTTTGTTAGGACTTTTCCATTGGGAATAATAAAAATCTAAGTGCTTAAATAGAACTTCAACAGAACCTTAATTCAAATTTAATTGCTTTGTTTTTCTTCTTCCTGAACTAATCACAACCTTTCTGAACCTCCTAATTTCCCTCAATAGCCAGCTGTGTTGCTCCAGTGCGACGTTAATTAAAAAATACCAATCCCTAATTTCCCCCTTTTCTTAAAAACTGTTTTCGTTTACTCGATCATTTTCAGGAAATTATACCCTATATGTTAATCCGAATTTTAGCTAGAAATGGGTATGTATATTACAAGGTATATAACTTAGTATTTCCAAATCAATAAAGAATAACAAGCACAAATCTATATTTTCCCGGCTGTCCTAATTCTTATTCGCGCTAAAAATACATTTTCTTGTTCGTTTCATGCTTTAAATACAAAGGAGTATCAAAAAGTAAGGTGAATTTTTGATTGACAGAAAAATGTGCAGAGATAAATATATAAAAATTTATTGTTTGACAAATTGTATCACACTATCATTCGACAAAGGAACCATAGTGGTCTAAACATTTATTCCAACGTGGCACCCAATCATCCATGACCTTTCAAAGAAATCTTGCTCCAGGTTCCCTAATCAGTTAAGTGTAGCCTGTTGTGCCTCTTCCAGTGTATGGAAACGCTGCCCACGGAGGTGTTTCTTCAGGGGGCCAAACAAATGGTAATCCGAAGGGGCTAAATCAGGGCTATACGGAGGATGGTCAAGAATTTCCCACTTCGATACTGCTCACTGAACCATGAGCTATTCAATGCATTTGCAATATCATGAACCTCACTCTTCCGTCTTCACGAATCATGGCATCGACGACAGCCACATTCGTGTCGTTACACCACACATACACTTGTTTCTGCGACATAACACTCTCTCCACAGACTTCCAACAATTCTCGATGAATATTACATGTTTTTTCCCCTTGGCCCATAAAAAACGAATGACACAGCGCACCTCCTCCTTGGAGTAATGCTCAAGTCAATGCACCATCTTTGATTTGCTCTAAGCACCAGACGAGTTGACGTAGAAGTTTCTACAAGCCGTCACACTTCTATCACCTTGATACTTGCAATATATAAAAAAATTAATTAGCTACACAAAAAACTCTGAGTTTTAGAGACAAATTCACCTTACTTTTTGATATAACCTTGTACTTTACTAAATATCCATATTTTTTAATCAAACCTAATTTGCAGACGAATGTTCGATAATTTTCAAATACTTCAATGTATTTTGTTCAAACTAACACATGCATTAAACACACTTAGTATCTGAAAATGGGTGCTCTAAGAATACTTTTTACATCTACTGTGGCCTCGAATTGGAGCGATAATATGCGTTATTCCTTAGTAGAAAAACTGAAAAATATCATGATAGAGCACACTAAAGCATTAAAATTCTTAAAGAATATTAGCTTCTTTAATATTCTTTATTCTACATGAAACAGTTGAATATGATATTCATCAATATTAATCTATTAAACTTTGATTCAGGGGCATCCAATTAATGACATGGAATCAACCCAGACTGCAACTATAGATTTTTTCTAAGTATATAATATACTTTTATGTCTATTCATTCCCATATATTGCTAACCTCCTATTACTGCCTATGGGGCCGCGGTACCTCGGGTTGGAAGAGCAATAGATTAACAACAGGAGGATTGCGAATTCAAATCCAACCTAAGACCGTCGAGTACAAAAGGGGCTGGTGCACGTTAAATCTTTCGTGGCCTCAAATGTGTTGGCGTGGTGTGGAAGTTTGGAGGATGGGATGCCAGCTCAGGTGTGACCTGAGGTCGTCATCGATTCAAAATTAGGAGGTGTTGTAATCGAAGGCTTTCCACTCGGGATTGATCTTGGACCGTCGTCCATAGCTCTTTGTGTTGCTTCAGTGCGACGTTAATTCTACTACTTACCTATAACTAAACTCCTCTATTTTATATGGTAAATGAAAAACGTATGTTACACGATATAAATCTAGCCGTTTTTTGAAAATTATTGAATAAAAGGGGTTTAGAATATTAATAACACTACAATTAACTCTCCTGAAATTCTTTTATTTTCATGAAAAATAACAAAATTTAATTCTTTTTCAGTCTAAGAACTCTCTTTTTTAGAATTTGACACCAGATATCAACAGGGCTATAAATGCTGATTTTTTTCTGAGTGTATAACGTATATTTTATCTATTCCTTCCCTTTTATTTTTACCGTTCTATGTATGTTCCATTTTTTCTCGACTGTTCTATGCTGAAAATTAAAAACCTCTTATATTCCAGAATATAAAGCTATTATAGTTTTAAGAAACGTTGAAAAAATGGTTTTGAATATCTTAAACGTAAAGATTTTAGCTGTTGATATTTATTCATGAAAATAAAGCACTAACTTCGATTCCATATTTCTGTTAACGATTACACACCAGATATGAAAAAATACATTATTGCTCCATCTATTCCTTTTTTACACAGTCGATTAACACCAGACCCGTCCGTCCGAATATACCAGATATCAACCGTACTACACCCCTGCAGATTAGTGAAAAAAATTAAAATGATATTCTAAACTTATTCATGAAAATAAAATATTAAACTTACATTTCTTTTCTAGAAACAATCAATTAATAATTACAAACCAGTTATGAACCTTACCATTTTGCAGACTAACGCAGAAATTAACCTTTTAACTTCTTTATTCCATTCATGAAATAATAAAACCCTTCATTTTCTAGAAACAGTAGATTAACAATTACTCGCCACATATCAATCGAACTACATCTGCAGGTTAACAGAAAAATTAGTCTCTTGATATTCTTTATTCCATTCATGAAACAATAAGACATTATTACTTCATCGATTCCTTTCTAGAAAGAGTACACAAGAGATGTCAAAAGAACTAACTCGGCAGATTAATGCAAAATTTAACCTCTAGATATTCTTTATTCCATTCATGGAACAATAAAACATAATTGCTCCATCGATTCATTTTCTAGAAACAGTCCCATTACCAATTATACACCACATATCAACCAGAACTACAGCTGCCGATTCTTTTCTAAATATACAAATTATCTTTTTCTTTCCATTCTTTCGATGAAGCAATAATTTTTAGCAATAATTTTAGAATAAAAACAAAAGATATTTTATATATTTAGAAAAGAATCGGCAGATGTAGTCTGGTTGATATTGGTTTGTAATTGTAAATCGACTGCTTCTAGAAAATGAATCAATGGAGCAATTATGCTTCATTGTTTTACGAATGGAATAAAGAATATCAAGAAGTTAAATTTTGCATTAATCTGCCAAGGTAGTTCTATTGATATTGTTAATGGATTCCTTTTCTAGAAAAAGTACACAAAAGATATCTACCGAACTACCTCGGCAGATTAATACAAAAGTTAACCTATTTATATTCTTTATTCCATTCATGAAACAATCAAACATTATTGCTTCATCGATTCATTTTCCAGAAACAGTCAATTAACAATTACACAGCACATGTCAACCAAACTACATCTATCGATTCTTTTCTAAATATATAAAATATATTTTGTTTCTATTCCTTTCCATCTATTTTTTACCGCCTATGTCGAAGCTCCGTTTCCTCTCTCGACTATTTTATGCCGTAAATAAAAAAAAACGTATATATTCCATGATATAAATCTAGCCTAGTTTTTTGTTTCCTCTATCCAAAAAAGGTTTCGTATGTTCTCAAAATGTACTACTACCTCGCAGAAACAGAAAGTTCCAGAATACATGGGTGGAAGGAGAGAGAAAAAATTCTCCATGCATAAATTCCGAGATAAATTTCGTGTCTGGTGTGTGCGTCGGAAAGGAGGAATGCCTTTTCATTCTTTCAGTTGCTCACACAAGGAAGTCTGGGGAAGGGAGAAATATACGCGGCTCTGTTCCCAAGCATAAAAAGGTTTTCCTTGTAAGAAATAACAGAAGTTAATCAAGTTTTGTCATGAGCAGCTGCACAGCATCCATTCACAATACCGCTGCGCTCAAAAAGGGTGTTACGACGTAGTTTAGAATTGAAACATGCGTCCCTTTATAAGGTAGTATTATTAAAAGAAATGGCGATTTTTCTTCGTAAGGTGTGCTGCTTAAATCCAGCGTGGTGGAACGAAATGGCGTTTTGTACGAAAGTTTTTTAAATGCTGTTTGTTGTGGAAAAGCAAATTAAATTTCATTGACGAGACACGAGACAAGCATTTATAATCACTGACGAATTGAAACATAATTCTAGAGCAATTTCTGTCAAGCTAAATGTAGGTTGCAGCAGTTTCTGAGAAGGTAGTGTTTCCTGCATTTATTCTGAACAGAACGTCACTTAACTAGTTCTTCGAACACGATTTCAAAACGGCGATAACAATGATAAAAATACGTAAATCATAAAGTTTTATTACTTTTATATCGTCGAAATCCGAACATGAGAAAGGTTTGGAGCGTAGGGTGCCAGCTCAGGTGTGACCTCGTCACCTGAACCGTGGTTCCGAATTACGAGGTGTTATCCTCTGACCATTTCCTTCGGGATTTATCCCGTCGCTAATAGCCCGTTGATCCAGTCTGACGTTAATTAAGTAACCAACCATCGAACACGATTTCAGCCCGTCGCTAATAAAATTTCCAAAGAATAAAATCCGAATCTATCTGTGATAGTTGATTGGTCAACGTCAATCAGATTAAACACCACACTTCATCAAAACGTATATAAACTAAATTTCAAGGTAACCCCGATATGTGTATCATATGAGATAATTTGGTTAATTGAAGAAAAATCTTCATATTTTGTCTGGTTTATTTGATTACACTGAAAATCCCAATCATGAAAGCTTTCTAAATAATATTTGTCTAGAAGAAACAAATTAGCATTCATTACCAAAGAAAACAGACATTTATTAAGAGTGACAAATTGAAACGTAATTGATGAGCGTAGAGATCAAAAAGGTTCTAATAGATATATTAGAGATGTAAATACTTGTACATACATTTGTAAATACTTGTCACCTTATCATGTGACCGCGCTCTTGGCAAATAAGATTGAAGGTATCGCAATATCAGTTCATGTTCAATTCCGAAAGGGAACATTTGCTCTTGTTCGGTAGATGGTTGAATTTACTTAACACTGGAGCAACACACTGGGCTATTCACGACAGTCAGGGATCAATCCCGAAAGGAATGATCAGAGGATGACACCTCTTAATTTAGAACCACGGCTCAGAAGACGAGGTCATTCCTGAGCTGTCACCCCACGTTCCAAATCTTTCTCATGTTCGAATTTCGACGCTATAAAAGTTATAAAACTTTATGATTTATCTACTTTTATCATTATTTGCTAAGAGCTAAAATTATTTGTATTCCAGAGTATTTCTAGATAGTTCCAGTAAGATCATGAAAATCTCAAATATTTTTAAAAACTCACATTGAGAAAATGTGGACATGAGAATTTCGTTGGTGTTATGACGTATTTTAGAAGTGCCTCTTTATAAGCGCGTTTTATTTTTTAAAAATGGCGTCCTCTCCATACCTTTTAAATTCAATGTGAACAAAGGATAAAAGCTTTTTAAATGCTGTTTCCTGAGAAAAACAAATTAACAATCATTTAATTTCTTTTAATTCCATTTGTAATGGGCAAATAACATTCCAAATGGTGCAAATGGAACCGGTTGGATCTGTAGAGTTCTATGAGAATTTAAAAAGAACTTTACTTCTAGAATTTTAAAAGTTAAATCTAACATTTAACAACGTTCTCCTTTTTAAGTTTTTAAATTTCAATATAAAATGAATGTACAAAATTATTTTTAACGAAATAAATTTGTACTGTTTACACATGGCTTACAATGTATTGTATTACATTGGTAAATGGTACTGTTTACATACTAGTTTTACTACATAGAACTTTCGCAGAACAAAATTGAATCAAGAATCTTGCCCCTTAACACATGACGCACACAATTTATTTGGTAGATTGAATTTTATAAGTCAAATGTTTTTCTTTAAAAGATTTGGAAAGGATTTTAACACTACAGCTTAGAACAGAAATAGTTACAGTTACAGAAATAACTTCTCTTCAAAACATTTTTAACTGAATTCAATTAGCCCTATTATAAAGTACTCTTTGAAATTCTTTATCATATATATTTCATTTTTGCACAGCTTTTAAAGAGTGGTCAACCATACAAACGGGTAAAGGTTTTCTAATATATATATATATATATATATATATATATATATATCTCAATCTACATCTTATATCAAAATTAAATTCCTTTAATTCCAGCTTTAGAAATCGAGCCTGAATCCTGTTTGACAGTTTCGATAGAAAAAGTATAAGATTCTCAAATAAAAGTTTATTAAAGTCATCATGGACTTTAATAAGAAGTTGTTTTGACAGCGAAATCCTGCGATATTAATTTAATAACTCTTCGTTGTCTTCTGAAAATAAACTGATGATGACAGTTCTTCTTGATTAAATTACAAAAGGGATTCGATGTATTTTAATGAGTACTGCGTTCGTTAATCTGAACGATTGTTATATGATTATGCGCAGCTTTGGAAAACATCTGTGAGAAGTTCCTTCAGATTAAATTTTATTAATTGTTTGACGAAATTTACTGCGGACAATAAAAAATATCCTTGCATCACAAATCTATCTAAAATACATCCACTGAAGAAGTAAATCTTGTTTGAGTATTATCCTCAAGAATACCTTCTTAGGAACTTTTTTTACCAACTATCAAACTCTCGAGGATTTTCAGTGATTTTGATTAAAGCATCGTAATTCTGGTGTGAAAACGGAAATAAAGCAGAAAATATCACGAAGTTGATTGATCTTATTCTTGAATATGACTTTCAGTTGAAACAGCAGACAAAAATATCTCCCTCTAAACAAATCTTCCCAATTACAGTAGTCAATATCTGTAGGTCAACAAATCACGAATGAATCAACGAATTAATTTAATGTCTTCCATTTATTAACTCCATATCCATAGCTCCATATTGTCACCATAGTGCGATAAGTTGAAAAGCAATATACAATACGAAATAGAACGATTTACATCATAGTGAATTGGGGAGGGGTCAAGCAGTATGTGGCGGAATATGAGATGAGTGGACTTGCTGCCATTGGGTATGAAGCTGGATTTTATTGTGGTTGGAGCAACCGACTGGGGACATAATTTGGTTTCTCTCGGGGAGCAAAAGATACCTAAAAAAATTATATAATTGATGGGAAAAGAACGAGATCCTCGACTAGCCAAAATGGAACCTTAGAAAGTGATTCTTGCCCCGTAGCTTCGTCTTCTCCACAGCGACCAATTCGAAAGATCTGTGAGTACCACCCACTCACTTGAACTTCCCCTCTAAACATATTTTACCCCTAATCAGATGTGTCTATCACCATGATGCTATCTCCAGACCAATACTACATATTGCATGAAATATTCACAAACTTGGTGCTTGTAGGATCAGTGTGGAACCCAAATCATATATACATACGGTATCTTGTTTCGATATGATGGCAATCTTCTGAACATACATGTATGTGCATAATTGCAGCTGATTAAATAAATTAATATCTAAATTTACATTACATTATACGTCTCTGTAACACATATATTTTAAATATGTGAAATAATTATTCCACACACATCTATAATTCCATATTATTTTTAATTTACACAAACATATATATGTGTGTGTTCGTGAAATATATATGTGTGTGTAAATTAAAAATAATATATATATATATATATATGTCAAGGACGAGCAGCCCCACCCAGCAACGCGAATACTGCCTAGCAACGCCAATCAGGAGATCCCTCCGTGACCTTCAGATGGAACGAATATACTTTTCTTCAAAAGAAAACGAACACTCTTGAACGTGAGTGGAAGGAAAGAATGTTGCTTTTTCGAACTATATCTGAACTTAATTTCGATTTCTGTAAATACCTGTACATAGTTTTATTTCCAATCAAATTAAATAATTTTAAATGTGCATAGTTATTTTCATTTAGTTCTGCCCCGTATTTCCTCTCCAGCAAGACACAAGTCTATCAAGGCAAATATCTATCTATATATATATGGATTAATTTAATTGATTCTATATATATATATATATATTAAATTAATATAAAATTGAATGAATGAAATTTATGAATTTTAAAATATAAAATTGAGTGTTGTGGTCTCAGTACTGAGCCATTGTATCACAAATCCATCTGATATACATTTTAAGAACTAAATCTTGTTTGAGCATTATTATCAAAGATTAATACTTTCACAATTTGAAACTTTTCTGAATATACTAACTCCTAAGAAATCTCCAATGATTTTGACTGAAGCAACGTAATTTTAGTGTGAAATTAACGAAAGTAAAACAGAAAATATCACAAAGCTGATTGATGTTATATATTCTTGAATGTGCCTTTCTTTCCAAGTAGAAACAGAAGACAAAAATATCTCCCTCTCAACAAATCTCCACAATTACAGTTGTCAATATCTATAGGTTAACAGATCTCGCAAAAAAATAGTTAATTTTATGTCTTCCATTTATTAACTCGTTACAACACTGAATAACCTGGACAAAATAAACGAAGCACGAAATTCCGATAAGTATTTAAAATATTCCATCCTCCGCTAAATATTATTAAATTGCTTTCAGATGAAGGGAGAAATTTATTTTTCTATTTATCGGAAACCGATACAAAAAAAGAAAAACCAGATTTCCCTTTTTTCCCTTTCTTGTTTCAAACGATTTAAAAGAAGAGAACAAACACGCCATGCGAAGAGAAAGTTTTAAAACTTCTGCATACCGATAACATAATCCCGTTTATTCTTTTAATGGAAATTTTGTGAGGATCAGTAGAATATATATATATATATATATATATATATTCTCCCAGAGAAGAAATGAACTCATTTGAAAATCTTGGTTGAGCTGACTAAATAAAGAACAGATATTTCAAATATTTATTTCCCTCTTCTTTTCCCTAACCGCAATTGGAAATCGTTTTCCCATATTCAAAACGCTGTCTGGTAGAAGACAAAAGACTGTATTTATTTTTATGCGATATATGATCTGTCCTTAAAAAAAAACGATAAAATCGGAATTAGTATTTTTTTAAAAGAAATGTTCGACCTTTTGCTAAAACCTTTGACTACAAGGCAGACTTAAAGGAATTTATAATCCTTAAAAAATCAAAGTACCTCCATATTTGATACGCCATATTTTGCGATCAAAGACGTCATTTTGAAATCGAAAATGTGAGGCTTGGATGAAACTGCGTTGAATTCAGAATTCCAGTCCTTTTTGTTTCATTAAAAACAGAAATAAAATTATATTTAGCGATTCACAAAAAAATTCTATAAGGAAGACATAAATTCTAAGCGCACATTAAGTTTAAGAGGACGAAATGAAATTATGATGAGATAAGTCTGGAGCGTAATTTGTGTAAAGATAATCATTATGTAGCAGTCTAAGTTTGTTATGATGAGTTGTTATGACGACTAGATAATAAGACTTTAAACTGCCGAATAAATGTATATGTTATCGTTAAAGTATGAAATCCGTTATTTCATAGAATACCTAGTTATTTCATGAAATAACCGATCAAGTCAGTTAAAGTGTAAAACTCACTTGTATTTTATGGTTTAACTAGTTATTTCATAGAATAACGATCCACACCCCGTTGAAGTGTAAAATAACAGAATAAATAAAGTTCTGAATTCAAAAGGCTGTAAAGTGAGAACCACTGGTCAGATATTTTTGTAATTAATGATAATTTGCTGAACTTAATATATAGAGATTACTGTAGCCGAATATCTTTTTGCGCCAGACTCTCAGAACATCAACGAGAAACACATTTACCTTCCACCACAACTGAATTTATGAACTCTTTCAGACCGTAGGGGGACTTGTTTGGTAGACCGTCCTGTAATATTCATGTAAAACGCTGTGTGTCAACAAAAAATGTATTTGTTTTAGAAATAATGTTCTATGCAATTCCAAATGCCATTTTAGTAATCCCTGTTGTAACAAATGATTTTATTGTATCTTTGTATAAATAACATTTTGCGTGCTGTATAATTCAATCAAATTGTTTATTTTACACTTTAACTGTCTCTCATTAGTTATTTCATAGAATACCTAGTTATTTCATAGAATAACTAGTTAAAGTGTCAAATTAATAACATATTACACACTTTAACGGACACGATCAGTTATTCCATGGAATAACTAGGTATTCTATGAAATAACTGCATTATATACTTTAACGGTAACATATATATATAATTATAGTTCTCCTTTTTTAAACTAAGTAGCAATTTCAAACAATCTTAAATACAGATTTATAAGATTGATATTAGCATTAAGAGTTTTTAGTTTGAGACAAGTTCTCAAGAACAAAATGAAACCCAATATTTTTGACATGAATAGTCTTTAAAATCGGAACAGTGTTGGGGGCATGCTTGAAAAGTTGAGCGTTACAAAAAAGCATTACAACTGTTTTGTGTGTCTTGATTTCAGAACTAGTAGAAACATCCAGAAGATAGTGTCGTGCAGACAAAGAATGTCCGTACCCGACATGACCTTCCGAAAGAGTGCGCAGGCGTACTGAGCCCGGGAAGGGGGTCAGCAATATGTCGAAATTCTATTGTGTTGGGTGAGCTTTGGACCAGTGGAATGAGGACTATGTAAGCGGTGTCAATCCAAATCTACCGAATTTAATCACAGGCGCTCAATTAATGCAATTATTGTTCAATATTAATATCAAATTGCACTTTAATCGTTCAAACTGTTAATTGTTGAACATTCACTACAAACAATCGTACAAACTTCCTATACTTGCTTCATTCATTCCACAATCCAACATCAGGCCCGATTGTTCACGTCATAACTACGGTTTATGACACAACCTATCATTTTTTCGTCTATTTTTCGTCGAATCATTGACTTGCTTGTGTGACAACAAAAGTAAGCACAGAAATAGTACTATTTAAAAGTTGCTAATTGTAATAAATACTGTTTAATACCCTGATAAAGTATCATCTCAAATCTAGAATAAATATATCTTGTAAACTGTTCGTTTTCGTTCATAATTATTCATTATACGCGTTATTTTTTTTCCTTTGTATTAAAATCTATTTTAGCAACAATAAAAGGTATCGTAAATAAAAATAATAAGTAGTACATTCAAAACTAAAAAATAGTCAGTCACAAAGATTAATTGAGGCAATTAAATAAAAACCTGAGTGGATATTGTTGAAAATTATTATATACGGATTATACAATATCGCATAAATATTGTTTTTTTTTATTTTCCCCTCATCTACATTAGTATGAAACTTTGAAAATTGGATTAAAGTGAAACACACTAAGTCAAAATTTTACATATATGATTTTTGACGCGAATACGTCTTTATAGAATTTAAATAAATATAAATAAGTATAAAATATTTCATGACTTCAAACTAGAAGAGACATCCAGAAGATAAATAGAGTCGTGTAGACAATGGATGTCCGTACCTGACATGACCGAGAAAGCAAACCTGCTGAGCGCGGGAAGGGGATCCGCAATACGTCGAAATTCTACAGTGCTGGGCCAGCTTTGGGCCGATGTAACTTTGTATTACGAGGAGTGAGAACTGCGTATCATTCGAAAGCTACTGAGCTACACTATATTGGACAACAGCAAGTAATATCGAACTCGGCTTTCATCGTTCAAACTGTAAATTAATTGTTGAATATTCACACCAAACAATCGTTCAAACTTCCTACGTCTGCTTCATCCAGTTCACAATCCTACATCAGGCGGGGGGTTCACGTCTAAACGACGGTTTGTGTCCTTCACAAAACGTACCAATTTTTTTAACCTTTTCTAGACCAAAATGTGGTGATCTTTAGACTGATGAAGTGTGTGTGCGTTCACTAAGTTAACTTTTCTTTGCATGAAGTTTCGATTTCTTCTTGAGAAACACACTTAGAGAGTAAATTTTGGTGGTGAGTAGAAGATTCTTCCCTTCTTTCTCCTCAGAACTATGCTCTTTTAACTTAGCGTGTTTCACTTATTAACCGACGATAAATTTAACTGCAATTAGGGCCCTTTGGGGTCTAAATATTCTTCGATCAAAGAACAATTTTCGACTTGTTTTCAAGAGACAATACTTTTTCTTGAAGTCTCAATTTTTATACATGAAATTTCTAGATTTTGATTGTATTTTCGCTCAACTTCATTTTTTGGGAAATGAGTGATGATAGTTTCTCATCAGTTTGATTTTAAGTATGCGGAAATAGGTCCAAATTCGGGATTCATCCACCAGTTAAAAGTCCAGTCGAATTCGTTAGAATTTGACTGGACTTTTAACTACTATTACTAGTGTGTTAACTACTATTACTAGTAAAGGATATTAGTGCTTCCAGGTCTTCACATGTGCATGGAAGTGCTTACTTAGAAAGGCGACGGGTAGAAACCTGCTCACAAAGATAACTTAAATTCATGATTTTTCGCTTGTAGTTTATGTTGATCCTGTTAATGGTGGACCTTTTGCTCCAGTGAAATAGATATCGATCAGTTTTGTCACATTGTTTTTATATTATTTATCCATCATCTTATACTTTTATATTATTAATAGTATAAAATGTGATTGCTTAAAGGCAGATGTTTGCTCACTGAATTTTCACATAGGTCAATATTATTTCGCAACAATAACCGATAGAATGAAATTTGTAAAGTTATAAGTCGATAAATATGCTGAGTTGAAGAACACTTTCATAATGTCGAAAAAAAGGCAAAGTAAATATGGGCAGAAATGTAATAAATATATATCATCCCACTGAAAAATTCAAAATAAATCAGAAAAACTCGAATTGGCTAATGCCGAGCGACTTAGACATTGGCTTGGAATGTGATAACTTTGAGATTCTTATCAGGAAAATTGTACCCAGTATAATTCTAGATGTCAGCGTACCACATTATACTTACCAGTGATTTTAATGTCGATATTACTGGCCGCTGTAGCCCAATTGGAAGAGTAACGGATTAGCAACCTGAGGGTTGCTAGTACGAATCAAACCAAAGACCGTCGTGTACAAAGGGGGCTGGTGCACGTTAAATGGTCGTGGTCCCAAATGTCATCACGTTGGCGTGGTGTGGAAGTTTGGAGAGTGGGGTGACAGCTCAGGTGGTACCACGTCATCTGACCATGCTTCAAAATTACGTGGTGCCGGATCTTTCCCTTTGGGATTGATCCCGGACCGTCGCCAATTGCCCGTTGTGTTGCTCCAGTGTGACGTTAATTCAACTACCTACCTACCTCAAAACAAGTCACTTATAGGCTATATGCAAAGTGAGTCTAACTTGCTTTTTAACATCGCCTTCTGGGTAACACTTGTATAGATTCAACCTTTGTAAGAAACATCTATGTACAGGCTGAGTCTAAATTGTTTTTACAAAATAAGAGGGGTGATAGTACCCATCCAGACGAGCAATAATTACCATGGAACATAGGGTCGAATTCCAATTGGAGAGGCATAAAAGAGTAAAGTCGAAACGCGTCGAGCATGAACATGTCATTGGCTCTGACGTCGTTTTGTACCTGTCTACGTAGCATATCTCCTAAGCAAGATTTTTCTTCTGGGGGCACATGAAATCTTTAGTGTACCAGACGCCTGTGGACTCGGCTGAAGATCTCGTAGCGAGAATCGGTGTTGCCGCAGACAAAATGAACACAACATCAGGAATCTTCGAGAGCCAGTCATTCCTTCGCCGGTGTGAACTGTGCAACGACACGCGTGGCCGCCACTTTGAGTACTTTCTGTGAGTTTTTTTCTGATCAATCAATCAGATTGTGCAACTTTTGGTATCGTTCATTCGCCTTCCGAACACTATTGTAAGTTCATGTTGAAATTCCAATTTGACTCTTTTCTGCCTCTCAGAGTGGAATGCGCCCCTATGTTCCATGCTAATTATGGCTCGTCTGGATGGGTACTATCACCCCTCTTATTTTGTAAAAACAATTTAGACTCACCCTGTATATACTATTCATGCCTTGACCCCCTGTGGTTGTCTCGACATAATAATAGTGTCTTGACGAATCAATCATTACCAAAACTGACCAGATTTTGATAGACGAGATATATTGTCATAAGAAAATTGACCAGATCTTGATCTCGTTATCATCAAAAATTCGGCAATACCTTGAGATATCTCGTCGAAACCACTTGGAGGGTTTAACGTTTGCGGTTGTGTGCCCCCGTACATAATCCACCTCACTTTTTTCCGCTGTACTATGATGATTTTATAAAATCTATCTTTCCGGTTGTTGCAGAGTAAGAAATATGTCGTATTCCTTACTTAAGTCTGGCGATTACCTGCATGAAAACAAATGCATGAGCTTCAAAGTTTCAAATATGCCACATTCGCATTTTTATCATTGTAACATTTCCTAAAAACCATTATTACTGGAACCATTTCCCAATTAATTGAATCGGTATACAAAAGAAAAGTACTGAATATCAGTTTCGCATCTTCAACACAAAGAGCTTGCGAATATCTGAAAATAGCAAAGTGATGTAAGCAACGAATGTGCTTTTTTCTTAAGTAGCAATCGCCGATTGATAAATCGCAAGGGGTAGTTAAACATCGCACTGAAACAGCACAACGGGCTATTGACGACGGTACGGGATCAATCCCGAAGGGAAAGATCAGGGACAACGCCTCGTAATTTTGAATCATGGTCAGATGACGAGATCAAAACCTGAGCTGGCACTCCACTCTCCAAATTTCCACACTACGCCAACCAAAGGACATTGAGGCCACAACCGATTTAACGTTCACCATCCTCCACGCACACGACGTCTCTTGGTTGGAACGAGTTTTGAACTCGCAACCCTTCGGTTGCTAATCCGCTACTCTTCCAAGCGGGCTACCACAGACCTAAAGCTGAGTTGTAAAAGCTTTGAAATGCTCTGTGAGTTTTTCACTGTACAACGCATTTAGTCGTTGGTGTGAGAAGTAAAGCCTATATCCTGTCAAAAGCAGGTTTTTAAAGTTGTGCAGTTCAAGCAGTAAAGTGGGGTAAATGTCTTTTACGGATCTCGATAAGAAATCGAAATACAGTAATACAGTGAGCTGGGGGCATGCGAGTAATTCCAATCCAGACTTCAAGTAAGTCCATGCTGCCCCGCCATCTAGTATTCAAAAATAACACTAAGACTAGACGGCAACAACATTGTGGGATATGGTAAGGCAGGGGTGTCAAACTGGCGACCCGCGGGCCGCATGTGGCCCCCGAGGTAATTTTTTTGGGCCCACGATGCTCTGAAATAAAATGAAAATAGGACAATATGTTATGAAGAAAACAGCACTTAGTGGTGTTCGAGGCAATACCGTACACACAATTTCGTCATGTTAAAAATGTGTGAGCAACTATTTTCGTCCATGAAATTAAATAAAACGGCCTAGATCAAGATTAACTGATAAACATCTATCTGCCATAATGAAGATTGTCTGTTCTGTCTTTGAATCCAGATATTGGAAAACTAATAGGAGGAAAGCGCTATTAATTATTACCCTAAATTCACTTAATTACATAATGTGTTTTAATTATTCTATCCATATTCCTGAATCTTCACTTTAAATTATAATTTTAAGAAAATTTGTAAATGTGATGTGGCCCGCGTGAATCTTACCAGTTGCATTAAATGGCCCGTGTTTTAATTGAGTTTGACACCCCTGTGGTAAGGCAAACTGTACAAGAGCTTTCACAAATTTATAGTAGGAAGAGCACACACACCACTTCTTAAGGCTCTTTCAATTTGAGAAAATACTGCAGACAAATTGGTACAAACAAAACAGTATAAATCTGTCTTGAGAAAATTAGGATACTTCGAAAAGAAAAGGAAAAAAATCTGGCGGACTTCAAATTACGACATTGCATTTATTAAATCATGGGACATAAAGTATGCTCAATGCATCGCTGCACGATTAAATCTCCAAGTGGTTTTGACGAGATATCTCGTCCATCAAGATCTGGCCAACTTTGCTAATCATAAAAAAATCGGCAATATCTTGACGAGATATCATGTCTACATATTGCCGATTTTTTATGATGACGAGATCAAGATTTGGTCAGTTTTGCTTATGACGAGATATTCCGTCGAGACAACCACCAGGAAGTTTAAGACTACCATGGGATTAGTAAAAATTCATTTCAATTTTAATTTGCTATAGCACCTCCTATTCATACACCACATAACCCAAACTAGTAAACTCTAAGAGTTTAAAATAATACTCGACAACGATAAATTTAATATTGGTGTAGAATTTTAATAGATTGTTTTTGAAAATTTGTCTTCAAAGAGAAAAGAATGAAATCGTTTTTGAACAAACACTTGTTGTAAGCAATGATATTTAGACTTAAGACAATCCAAGCTGTAAGGCAAGATGCAAAAAATCTTATAGACATTAATTTTCATAGTTTTAGTTTAACAATGGTACTTTTATGGATGGTGGCCGAATACTTTTCTGTGCCTGACTTCAAGCGTTCCGGTGCATTTTAAGTATAACGTAACACATGAAGCCTGGCACACAAAAGTATTCAGCCACCATGCGTTTCGTTACATTTTAGATATATTTTCAACTGTGCAAATTGTGTCGTGTGCAGGTAGTGATGAAATGGACTCCGCCTATCCTTGGGGTTTGTCCAAAATTGTCGAGAGGCATTTTTCAGATATTCGAAGGTAAGAGATATATTTCAAAACCTAAAGACTGAATTAACTGCTGTTCATTTTTTTCTCGTTTTTATATTTTGTCCCGTTGTTCTGTCTCCACGTTTTTGTGCTGAGTGTTTACTCTAGTGAATGAATGAATTTTATGTGCTACTGATAAAAATTAAAAAATAATTAATAGTTTTTAATATTTTTAACAAACTTTTAATAATTATTCGATCATTTAGATGGAATGCTAAAATAGAAAGACAGGTTTTATGTGATAAACTTTTAAATCGTGTTTTAACTACATCCTTATAAAATGTTTAAAATATTTAGAAAAGTAAGGTGACTGAATACTTTTGTGAAGCACTGTATATAAAATGTATGTTCCTTAAGCTGTAGGTGATTGATTTTAACGGACTTCCCTATCAAACCTTCACACATATCTTGTCACGAAACGGACTACTACTTTCAAAATAAATCTAGAAACATTTCTTTCAACACAAAACTAGGCAGTCAAACCCAAGTGTGCAAAATACAGAAATACGCTATCCAAATAACAAAATAAAACAAAGAACGAGATGTGCAACTTTCGAAACTCGTCACAGAACTCAATAAACCCAATTTATCAAGATAAATTACTTTTATCCCATTCGATGGCATCATATTCAACTCTGTTTTTGTTAGAAGCTGCACAAATCTCTCCGAATCTTAGTCATCCAGCAAAGGAATAAATCCGAAAGAACTTGGAACTTTTTCCCCTAAACGCATCGTTACCCAAAGAAGCTAACCCTAATAAAGAAAAAGTCTGGGCGGCAAAGAAAAACATTTTATATTCCACGTCAAGAAAACTGCGTCTATAAATATTTTATTTACTCTCGCGAACTTCCTAGCATGGGCTTAATTGGTCATAGGTATGCATATAACATAAACTTTCTAAACTTTTTTCAAGTGTGTTGAAAAGTTTACCTCACTGAAAAAGCTTTATCGATTGGAAACTATAAAGTGATCTAAAGTTTGATTTTTAGTTTTGACTTAATAAGTTTATTGTTTATAAAATTTGAGTAGCATACACCATGAAAAGATTTCTTTAAAAGCCCATAACTCGGTAATAAATATTAATTTGAAATTAATTTTTATGAGAATGATAAAGTAGGTACTCAAAACTATATTAGGATAAAAAACAATTCCATATGTGCCATAATACTTTAAAGATGGGTTTTAAATGTCAAACTCACAACATACTGTCACAAAATTGAGTATTCACCTAGCCTATTTCGTACAGAACACAATAAAAACTTAAAATAACGCTTGTTGCACATATTTTTGCATGTAGAACAGCTTTCAAAACGATGGACACTGAATTAACAAGAATTTGTACTGTTTAATCAAAAAATTTAAAAGATTATAATAAGTTATATTAAAGTTTCAGTACCACCTGAAACAGTAACAATGAACTCACTATGATCTCAGGACCCCAATGGACTTCAAAATGTATGGTCCTAATAGGGAAAAGTGGTTAAAAATCACGATATTCAGATCACAAAATATAAGAACAAATATATTCTTTGAGAGAAATGGACAAAAATATTCAGAAACACAACGAAATTCTTGTTAATTCATTGCCCCTCAGTTTAGAAATTGTTCTACAAAAATAATAGCAACGAATTTTTATTTTACTTTCCTATTGTGTTTCTGCTCGAAATATACTAAGTAAATACTAAATTAAATTTGGGGACTGAATTTTGTATGTTTTACATTTAAAACCCGTCTTTAAAAATATTATGGGAAGCGATAGCTCAATTGAAAGAGCAACGGACTAGGAACCGGAGGGTTACGAGTTCGAAACTTGGTCCAGCCAAAGACCGTCGCGTACACGGAGGCTGGTGCACGTCAAATCTGTCATGGCCTGAAATGTCCACAAGCACGCGTGGTGTGGAAGTTTGGAGAGTGGAGTGCCAGCTCAGGAGGTGATCTCGTCATCTAGCCATGGATCAAAATTACGAGGCGTTATCCTTGGATCTTTCCCTTCGGGATTGATCTCGTACCGTCGTCAATACCCCGTTGCGTTGTTTCAGTCCGACGTTTTATAATACCTACCTAAAACTATTATAGCGCGAATATGGAATTGTTTTCTGAGCCTCACATGCTTCTAAATTTGTACTTTTCTTTTCCTATAAAATTTAAGTTCAAATTGCTATTTATTACCGAGTCTAAAGCTTTTAAAGAAATCCCTGTATGGTGTATACTCAATTTAGGAAGCCATTGTAAATATAGTATCCTGTCTAATATAGTAAATATAGTATCCTGTCTAATATAGTAAATATAGTATCCTGCCTATGGTATATATATATACACTACTGTTTGTGAAAATTGCAACACCATGAAGGAATCATGTAAATTAAACAAAACATGCAGGAAATGCAAAACAGGTTAGGATAAACAAATGATTAGAATTACAACGCGATCACGCATGTGTGGGCCGAGAAACACCCTCTAAACTTCCAAGTGAGCCGTTTATAAAAAGCACTGTAAAGGTGCGTTAAAATGTGTGTATCGTCGTTTGACTCCTGTAAATGATTGATTGGAACTCAATATGCCTCGCCAAAAACGCAGAGTGCCATACGAGCAACTAACGGAGTTTGAACGGTGCATATGATCGGCCTCCGTGAGGGTGGACTTTCGTATCGTGAAATCGCCACTCGCACGGGGCGTAATGCCACAACAGTGATGCGTGTGTGGAAGAGATGGACCATGGAGAACCGGACAAGTCAAAACCCCGGCAGTGGGCCACGCAATATGACGACACCTCATCCGCATGGCGGTGACGGACCGTACAGCGTTCTCTCGTGCGTTGACAAAACATTGGAGAACGTCTACAGGTGTGTCATTGTCTGCCACCACGGTTCGTCGACGTCTGCTGCGCCATGGGTTACGTGCAAGGATTCCCCTGCGCAGTATTCCCTTGACGCTGAACCACCGAAGCCTCCGGCTACAATGGGCTCACCAATACAGCCAATGGCGAGCCGATTGGCAACAAGTCGTCTTCTCAAATGAGTCCCGCTACAATCTGTACTATAACGATGGAAGCATACTCGTCAGACGCTACAGAGGTGGACGCCTCTCCCAGAGTGTCTTATTCAGTGTCATACTGGACAAACGCCTGGCGTTATGGTTTGGGGTGCTATCGGATATCATGTGCGATCCCGCCTTTTCCAAATTGTGGGGACCCTGAACTGCGGGCGCTACATCAGGGAAGTTGTGGTGGTCGTACCCCTCCTGCAACGCATTCCCGGAGCTGTATTTCAGCAAGACGATGCCTGTCCGCGTGTTGCTCGGAATGTACAAGCCTTCTTCAGTGCATGACAGGTTCCGCTTCTTCCATGGCCTGCACGTACCCCGGATATGTCGCCCATTGAGCATGTCTGGGACCATGAGCATCGGACGGCGACTCGCTCGTAACGCTCATATGGGCAGAGTACGGCTGAACTTTGGCATCAGATAGAGGCCGTCTGGAATGCCATTCCTCAGCATGACATTCAGAATCTTATACTTAAGAACCCTGCGGGTCACGAAGGCTACATATTAACCATCATTCTGTTTGTCCTAGGTGTGCAGAAGGGGCTAATACAATTTGAAATTCTTATAGGGATAACGAAATAATGACTATCGTTTGATATTTCATAATTTAATACAGATATTTCTGGAGAATGTGTTATAATGCCAAAAAATAATATTAAAAAGGGGGTTATATAAATACATCTGAGTCCAGTGCCAACACTCGAACTTATAACTTTATTATTGTTTTAATTATTTGATCGTTTGAACTGTTCAGAGCATGGCATTGCTCTCTTAATAAACATCGGCCACCTGCAATCTCAGATCAGCTTCTTGTACCAAACCCCTCGGGTATACTGATTTGTTCTGCTCTGGATGATACCGAAGATCAGATTCTGTAGTATCCTTTTTATTACCTCAGCCCCATTCGATTTCATACAGAATTTTCCATTGAGTTCTTCCATCTGAAGGCCAGGGTCGTCACGCAGCTTCACTCGTTACACAATGACGACATCTTTCAGTTTACTTTTCAAAGTTCAATTTTGTAATAAGGTTGATTTTTCGGTTAATTCTATTTTCATTGTTTATTGTTTGCAGAGCTCGGTAATTGGCAACATAACAAGCATCCTGGAGTGCAATCATAATAGAACGCAGCACTACTGGAACTTTAAAGCTTACCTTAATGATATTCGTAATTACTAGATTGTTAATAAATGGCCTTGATGTTTGTTTACTTTTAAGTCTCTGATTAAGCTGAATTCAAATGATGTATAACTTAGGCAGATGATATAGACTCCACGATGACGTTAACCGACTCAGTCCTGTACTTTTGAAATTCAATTATAATAAATTTCTTTTTCTATTAACGAAATGTTCGAATTATTAACAAGAACGCATTCACGTTGACATGAATAGTTTGTTAATATTGTAAATGTTTTTGTTTCGATTACGTTTTATGCTATTTTGTGTATGGTAAGCCTTTTTGTCTAAGCTGTTTAAGAATAAAGACTTTTATTAACTCCTGGTATGAGAGGTTGGTTTTGAGTTTTTTGGTGTATGGGACATAGTTGGCCAAGCTGCACCAAACACAAGAGACAATATTAAGTAATTGAGAAAAGTAAGGATGTAGAGAAAGATCGCTGGTGCATCCTGGGGCAGCGATCCCCGGTTTACCATTAGCAATCTAAGTATGAGATGTATTCTCTGTGTAAACAAACCAGACGGAAGACAGGATCTTACTTTCTATTACCTAAATGCTTTCTCATGATGTAGTTTAATGAAATTCTTTCTCGTGGTGTCTCTTTATAAAATGTAGTTTATCACCGTTCTGACGGCATTCGGAGGTTAATCTAATTGGCAATTAACAATCATACATCAATTAGTATGATCGTATGGCAGCTCATTGAAGAGGTAATCTGTTACTGCTTGTATTCAGTGTGAGAGTGATTTTCAACGTAAACAAATAAACCAGACGGGGATTTGCTTCCTGTTACTCAAATGCCCTCTCAAAATGTGCATATCGGGGTTACTTTAAATTATGGTTTAGCACCGTTTCGACGACATTTGGAGGTTAATCTAATTCGCATTGACCAATTAACAATCATATATCAATTAATATAATAGTATTGCAGCTTATTGAACGGGTAATCTGTGTTCTGATAGTCTTCATTATGAGGATTTTTAGAGAAAACAAAAAAAATAGATGGAAGACGGGGATTTTATTTTGTGTTACTTAAATTCTCTAACATGATATATACCGGGATTATCTTAAAATGTTTATCTCCGTTTTGAAGACGTTTAGCGTTTAATGAAATTGCTGTTAACCTATTATCTACCATATATCAATTCAGAATTCATTATCGGAATTCTATTAGCGTCGGACTGAAATCGTATTCGCAAAACAAACCAAGTGTCGTCCTGTCCACATTATCGATACACGTACCGCCTCTAAAACACTACCACCTATATTTAGCTTGACCGCAAAACCTCTCAAAGCTAATGAATTTAGTGGACTGGCTACAAAAATCCTTGGCCTCCTCCTTAAATTAAGATACTGTGCTCTTCTTTCAGAGCTTTGCATCAGCGAATTAACATTTATATTTAAAAACCTAAAATGCTTAATTTGTATCAAGGAATGCATTAAAATGTGGTAATAAAGGGCTTATTTTCTTGAAAATAGTAAAAGTTGGCTTTACATTTTAACACCGTGTTTGCTTTTCTAAAGCGCAACAGCTAAGTCTAATAATTTACACATTAAGAAAGCTGCGGAAGTTTAGAGCTTTTCCATTGACTTGAAGAAAGAGTTCATTTGAATTTTGCATAATTTAAAAGCATTGCTTGCATTTAAGAAAGCATTTACTTACATTTTCGTTTTCTTTTGGTGAAATGAAACCTGAAAGGTGGAACAACATAACTAAGCAAAAATATTTCCCCTCTCAGTCCTTGGTAAACATAAAAATTAAAACTTCAACAAATGACGTTTTTATGAGAAAACATTGAAATGCCTTTACCCAATTAGAAGCATTTATAATAGATCCCTAGATTTTGACTTTAAAACACTAACTATGTATTTCTATTTTTTAGCACTGTAAGGCATGAAATTGTAATTTTTGTTTACTTATTAGATACCACAAACGCTTCGCAAATTATTCTCTTTAACAATGCTTGCTGATTTTCATTTGGGAAACATTGGTTGAAATGATAACTTCTTCATGTTGGTAAATCCCACTCATATTCTTCATTCCATATTCAAACATTTTTCCATCTCCATATTTTACCATTACAGCTTTCTTTACTACTTTTTAGAATTTTTCTGTCAAGTGCTCAAATAATGCTTAAATAGTCCTAAGACTTCAAGTCTTAGTAAATTTTAGACTTTAAGTCTACGAGTAAATATGAATTAATGCAAATTTTTAATGTAGTCTATTCTTAAAAGGAACACAGATTTCAAACATTAATGTCATTTAATTCGACTTATTAAATGGTTTTAATAAGTCGAAGGATAAGGATCTGGAACATTTACCACAATACCGTCAGTTTGTTCTTCAAATTGTAGGAGGAAATAAGAATTCCAAATTTGTAAA
Source organism: Meta bourneti (assembly GCA_933210815.1). Taxonomy (NCBI): domain Eukaryota; kingdom Metazoa; phylum Arthropoda; class Arachnida; order Araneae; family Tetragnathidae; genus Meta; species Meta bourneti. Next base: position 6,434,860 of record OW119922.1, read on the forward strand.
TGTCTACTTTATTTCTGTAGTTTTCAAATGTTTTATAAGTAGGTAGGTATTTTAATTAACGTCACACTGGAGCAACACAACGTGCTATTGGTGACGGTCCGGGATCAATCCCGAAAAGAAAGATCCGAGGACAACACCACGTAATTTTGAACCACTGTCAGATGACGAGGCAACACCTGAGCTGGCACCCCACTCTCCAAACTTCCACACCACGCCAACGTGAGGACATTTGAGGCCACGACAGATTTAACGGGCACCAGCCCCCTTTTGTACACGACGGTGTTTGGCTGGATTCGAACTCGCACCCCTCCGATTGCTAATCCGTTGCTCTTCAAATGTTTTATAAACAGCTTAAAAGTAATGCAGACTCGTTAATAGTAAGGTATAAGATTGAAATCAAAATAAATAACTTCATTTCTATACTAAAGTAGTTATAACAGCGATTCCGAAAGTTTATAGAATCTGCATGGCTGTCATGCCTTTCAAATTTATTCTCAATATATTTGTTACCTTAAGAAGAAAGTAACAAAAGTAACACCTGTTACCTGTCAAAATAGTTTGAAGTTTGCTAAATCGATGTTCTCTAATATGTAATATGCGAGTACCATTAATTATAGCGTTATTCAAACTTTTATTCAAAAACCAATATTCTAATGAAAATATATTTGTGAACACAATTTTATTATCTAAAGAGTTTTGCATCGGTTTAACCAGCCGGTTTCAACATATATCTTGCAAACAAAAGGCAACTAAGTACAGAAAAGAAAGTTCTGAGAATTTATTAAAAAATGGTTTCTGTAGAATGTAATGAAATCTCAGTTTATTTCTAAGCACAGCTTGTTTGAAAACGGTGTTATTGAAAATTGCTCGAAGACAAAAAATATTTATGGAATTGAATACAATGCATACAAAAGGGAATTGATGTGAATTCGTGTAGCACACTAAATCCCGTATACTACTTTAAATAGAAAAATATTACATCATTGGGGAGATGGGGAATAAAACAGCTGGTAATGCCACACAAAATGCCACAAAATTCTTCTCAACGAAACGTTTATAAACGGCTGTGGTGTTGTGTGGACAAGTGATTTTAGAGAAATAAACACTAAGATGTCGAACACAGCTACATTTTTGAGATAGTGGAACTAAACTATAACTATTTTCTTGTTATTTTTATGTAGCTAAATTGTTAAGATAATGAAATTTTTGTAATATTTCGTATTCAAATCATTTTGTTTGATAACAGGTCCCATTACGTGCGATTATTTTTCAATTTATAAGTATTAAAACGTAAGATAGATTGAACAGACGTAACATATCCTGAGGAAAGGACACGCATGCTGAACATTTATAATGAGTGAATAATAACACCATTGTAGAAATGTAGAGTTATTGAATTTTTAATTAAAATCCACAACTAAGAAGATTTTGTAGCCATTCTCCTCTGTGCATCATTACCTTACGCAATTAACCCATTAATTATGTCAGTGCTGTGTTAAGGGTATATTCGACTAACAAAATCACCCAAATCGATCAAAATAATTTTTATATTTTTAGTTTAAAAAATAATTTGTATAGATAGATATCAAAAATAATTCTTCAATTGCGATACTTTTAGACCGAGTAACACTCACAACAATGTAAAGCATACAGTAGATTAGTCCACTACGAAAAAGGTTTTCTCCTATTTAGATTTTCTGATATTCTTCTGATTTCAAACTGCGCATTAGTTTTTCTTGGATTTCTTAAAAAGTATTTTTGATAATCCTTGTAATATATTGCACACATCTAGTGCAAATGAGAAATTCATCGTGCTCATAATTTTGAAATTTTTGTTTAATGCTTTTCGTCACATACCCAATCTTAGTCTTGGTGCTCTCTAAATGGTATTTCTTGTCACTTTCAAATTCTAGAGCTTTACCCTAGAAGATTGTGTACGCTAAAAATGTGAGACGATATATTATCCTTCTTCGAAAATTTACTGCCAGCAATAAATCAACAAGGATCCCTTGAAATTTACGCTAAAAATAGAAATGGCTATTTACGGTGGAACGTCTGGGTGGGTATAACTAGCATCATTACGACTAAAGCTTCACTAGACCTGGTAATGTATATGACAGAAAGTGATATATTGGTGTAGTATTTATGATCATGAACCGACATATTTAGGACATAACAAATTTAAAAGGTGCTAAAATCCAAGGAAGCTGAATATGTTGTAGGACTCTAGAATTAACTTTATGCCCGAATAAGACTTTGGTAATTCATCGTTGAAAATTACTCACCATGCAGATTCGAAAACACAATCGAAAAGACAAAAGTCCGCATGAAATGTGCGAATGTTCTATTTTACGACGACACTGCGTTTTGATGTATGAGTGAGTAGATGTCGTGTCTAGTGTAGTGCACTTTGAATTTTGGAAACATTGTATAAGCTTTCGAAATTAGAGCTAAATTGACATAAATGAGAAGGGATGTCTTGAAAAAGTTTAATATGATATGCATAATTCCATGAATTATGGAAACATTGTGTAAGCTTTAGAAACTAGTGCTAAATTGATATGAATGAGAAGAGATGCCTTGAAAAAGTTTAATATGATATGCACATTTCCATGAATTATGGAAACATTGTGTAAGCTTTAGAAACTAGTGCTAAATTGATATAAATACGGAGATATCTTAAAAATATGATATGCAAATTTCTGTGTATTATAGAAATATTGTGTAAGCTTTAGAAACTAGCACTAAATTGATATGAATGGGAAGAGAGATGTCTTGAAAAAGTGTAATATGAGATGTAAATTTCCATTCTCAAACGCGTTAAAATTATTGTTTGAACTTTGAAGAATTCATATGTACAATATACAGAAAGAAAAATTATTTTAGATACCCGCAATATATTTTAGCTTAGTTGACCTCTGATTCTTTTACTTCCACCTTTGGCTTCAGATTCATACTTCTAATTTAAAAGTTTCTTAGAATTCTAGAGGTCATGCAAGCATTTTTATACCAGCAACTTATAGTTTTTACTTCACGACTTCTAACTAGTTTCAGACTTCTTGACCAGTTCATTGGATTCTTTCAACCAATAAATGTTGGTCATTTTGCACTTATGTGTTGTGGGCTAAAACAATACTACACAACTAGGAAAAATGAATAGCTGCTCTGGAAAAAGTTCTAGTAGAGATTTGCATTCATTTTTGCAAAATAACCAGAAATCATAATTATTAAACGTATTATATATAGACAAAGCTGCAATGGAAAATAAGCTGAAATTTTGCATTATCGTTTGAGAAGTCCTTATGAATCGATTTCCATTAAAATATATTAAGGTCGTATTATTTCGAATATTAATTTTAAAACTGATATTGTAAACGAAAAATAAATTTAAAAGAAACTATACATAGAATTTGGGGTTCTTTTGGGTTAATTTATCATTAGATGTTCCAAGTTATCGATAGTCATAATCCAAAAACGGCTGGTTTGAAACTTCACAATAATTTTGATAGATTCGAAATTTACTTAAAATTTGGATGTTGTCTGTAGAAATTTTACGTTTGTGTGTAATTTAATATGAAGACGGCCCCTTAAGCAAATTGTATGCCTATAAATTTATAAAAGACGTTATTTTCTACAGAATGGTATCTTTGAATGATGCTCCATAAGGAACGGTGCAATAAAAGAGGGGTGGTTTGATTTTCATCCACAGTTATGCACCGAATTTGATTGTGAATGCGATCCAATAATTATTCCTACTTAAAAATAAATATTCCGTTTCATTTTTTGTCTAAAAATTATACGGCTATTTTTTATTTGAAAATTAAAACCACCCCCTGTTTATGGCAACTGTACAACTTTTCTGAGGCTAAGTTTTCTATCTGCCATAAACTCAGCTCTCCTTTTATCAATGTTTTTATTTTAACGTTTTTTAGATGGTCTGAGCAAGTTGGGGAATGAATTTTTTTGCATTTATTACAGATAATTAAAAACATAATAACATTAAGTTTTATTCTATGCGGCATTATTGTGCCTTTGTGTTCGATGCCTTTTAAAAACTACACTAACGACTAACTGATAATTATACTTTCCCAGATACCAATAATTTCCAGTAGAATAGAATTATTTTTTGAATTAAATACAAAACCGTCCATACTCTTAATAGCTCCTAGTAAATCACTGGTTCATTTTAAATCTACAGCTTTCACTTTATTGACAGTTGTTTTAATTTGAATAATTACACTTAATGACAATTTTAATTACCATTTTTATGCTATGGGAAATGTTAGCTATTCGTTTCTATTTTTTACTTTTTTGGTAATAAATTATTCTGTGATGTGGACATGCATTCTCTCTTCAGCTGTAATTAACGCTTTTGGTCTTTACTAGGTAAAAAATGCTTGTAGAACAACCAAAACGTATTTGATTTCTAATTTTTAAAAAATTTCGTGGTTTTCTTTACTAAACAAATATATGTCGTAATTTCAAACCTTTGTTATTACCTCTCTTCCACTTTTTATTGATCTATTTTTTCAATGTATGTAACTATGAGGTTTCCAAAGAGACAACCCTCAGAGATTAAAACTTAACAATTTTAATTACTCGAAGATAATTACACCACCCATCCAAATTGCAACCCTTCAGGGGCACATCTTTAGGTTTTAGGGCTTCACGGACCTGAATTTAGTGGTCTTTTCTTAACCCGGGGTACTGGAGTGATCGTAGACACCGGAATCGAGCTTCTGGGACACACAAGCCATCTCTTTCTGTTTTCATCCCACTACTCTCTATTTCCCTCTTTCTTTCCTTTCACGATATTTTTCTTATTTGAAGTTGTCTTGTGTTTGGCACGGACTCAAAAGAAACCCGAGAGCAACCAACCAACTTGATTCACAACCATCAAACAGCTTCACAGAAGCGTTATAAACCACTTCTTACAAATGTCACACAAGCTTCTGTCGTGGTCGGCTATTACATAACAGCCACCTTCTATTGAAATAGACGGATTATGTGCTTTGTTCTTTAGACTAAATTTTTCGAGTATTAATTTCAAAACTGATATTGCAAACGAAAAATAAATTTAAAAGAAACTATACATGGAATTTGGGGGGGGTTAATTTATCATTAGATGTTCCAAGTTATCGATAGTCATAATCCAAAAACGACTGATTTGAAACTTCACAACAATTTCGATAGATTCGAAATTTACTTGGATGTTGTCAGTAGAAATTTTACGTTTGTGTGTAATTTAATATGAAGACGGCCCCTTAAGCAAATTGTATGCCTCTGAATTTATAAAAGACGTTATTTTTTACAGAATGGTATCTTTGCATGGTGCTCTACCAGGAACGATGCAAAAAAAGAGGGGTGGTTCGATTTTCATCCGCAGTTATGTACCGAATTTGATTGAATGTGATCGAATAATTATTTCTACTTAAAAATAAATATATCCCGTTTCATTTTTTGTCTAAAAATTATACGCCTTTTTTGTTTGAAATTTAAAACAACCCCCGTTTATGGAAACTATACAACTTTTCTGAGGATAAGAATTTTATTGCTCATCAGCTATTACATAACAGCTACGTAGAATGAAATAGGCGGAGTATGTGCTATTTCTTCTGGTTGCTCGGTTTGAAGATCTGTCAGGTGGTTGGAGGAAAAGGAGTGAATCCTAATGTGGGGAAAATTATTGATTGGTCAAAATATTTATTCATCGCGATTAAAAACTTAAGTCTGCACTTCGATAGCCAATCGACCCAAATCGATAGTAAGCCCACGGGACTTATCCTACTGAATTGGGCAAAGTCATCCCTATTTGACCGGTTACTTTACCCATCCACTTTTTGATTTTTCAACTGAAAAGTAGGTGGGTAGGTAGTTAATTAACGTCGCACTGGAGCAACACAACGGACTATTAGCGACGGTCCGGAATCAATCCTTAAATCAACTGAAAGGAGTTAGAGCAAAAGAAATATAAATATATTGAATCGATTCTACTAACATACCTGCATAATACCGTTGGTTCAAAGTTAGAGTTGACTGTGCTTATGTTATTTTAACATGAATAAGAAATGTATTAATATTTTATTTGAATAGAAGATCGTGCTTAATTTTCTGAGTTCCTGAGTTAGAAAAGCTTTTAAAAATAAAATGCGCAATGAACGAATTTGAAAGAACAGTGTTACTTTTGACTAATATAATACTTTTAGTACTTTTTGTAAGGGAACCTTTTGTCGCGTGATTGGATCTATTTTTGTCGATTCGCAAGAGTGGGGCAGATACGCCCTCGTCAGTTGGAGTAAATGAAACGCCTTTGCTGTTCAGAGTATTTCCGATCAAGATGGAAACATTGACATCGATTTGATGTCTTACCATTTCGTCCCAGACGTCTTTTGTGACAGAATAATGGACTGGGCCTTTGAATGGCGACAAGGTTAGACACGTATGTGAAGACGTTTGGGACAGTGTGTCGCGGAAACAATATGACAGGGAAAGATAGAAACGAATGATTAATAGAAATTACATTTAAATAACTCGGATTGTATATTGATTCTATTAGTATCAGTATACAATCAATACAAGAGTAAGTCAGGTGTCAATGGCACCCAAACGTTTTAACTTAATTGCAAAAATTCAGTGGCTGGTGTAATTTTAAAATATATTTTCTTTACGTGGGTATATGTCAAAACACACTAATTACTGACTAGGGCCTTGAATTTGCTGACGTGTGTTTGCTTTTTATTCTCTTAAAGGACTTCTTTATAAACTTATAAACAAGCGATGCGATTTATTTATTAAAACATTTTCGCGCGCGTATATGGGCGTGATTAGAACAGAAACTTTCCACACCGAATCAAAGTTTAGGAAAATTCCCTGCCTTCGAAAACAGAACCCCGAAGATCCCTGATTTAGAAAGATAATCCATGACAACAAGCACCTTCCCTGACGAAAATTAATCATCCCTGACGTGGCTATCTGCGATTGGCCTTCGACAAATTTCGGACAACAAAGTAAACAAAGCATTAGAGAGTAAGGAATTTGATTGATTACGCTAAGCAGGGCCAAGCTGTGAAAGAATTCTGTCTTCTTTTTCAGCCCCATGGTGTGACCTATCACTTACGGGAGGGAATAGCTTTGTTGGATAGATAATTTTAAGCTCATTAAAATTGAATGCTGATAAAAATTGCGGAGTTAAAAAACATTCTCGTGGGTGGCGAAGGACATTAATTATTCGTTAATCACCTATTCGGAGAAAATAGCATGTCATAATAGTGTTGGAATATTTAAAACATTCGCTTTATATGTTGTGTTATTAAATAATCAGTATGATCTATATTCATTATCAACATAATGCACATCGTGGTATTTGGAATAGGTGATGATAATTATCTTTTAAACGAGTTTGTTAAGGCACATGTTTTTAATTAAAGAAAGTGTTAAATCATGCATAACTTGAAAGTAAAATTCATTTTACAAGGTTTTCTAGGTCATCGTCTTTGAGCAGAAAGATATTAAATGACAAAGATTATATTTTACTGTACAGCTGTTTAAATAATATGTATTAGTTTTTACGTCAAAAATAAAAACTATAAGCATTTTGATAGTGCTGCATACCTTTAAGCACATTACAATAGTACAATGTATTACTTTTCATCATGAAAATAAGCATTTAATGTATTCGAAAAAATGTCAGTTAATATATTTCTGCTCTAAGCCAACGATATAAGTACGTACTTAACACTGATATGTATAAAAGTATAATATAAAGTTATACTAGCTTTAGTACTTATATGTATAAAAGTTAATATAAAGTATTTAATATTTATGGGCATTCCACTGTCATATATGGAACAATCGCAAACAGATATTGGTCATCCAAAAATGGCTGTATCTTTTATAACCTTTATTAATCAAAATCATTTTGTAAACTTAAACTATCTACTTTAAGAGATAGATGCGTACAATGCTCCTATACGAGGACTCCAATGAGAAATTTCTAAATAGAAATTGTTTCTCTAAATTAAGTTAGTCAATGGGAAAATTCTTATACTTCTGAAATGCTGAGATAATCAATTTTTAAGATTGTAGCTTTTATCTCTTAAATGTTATGAATCATCTCCAAAATAAAGAAATGATATAGAGCTTTCTTAATTTCGCTATTCATTGCACTCACAATCCTTTTCGTAAGATAAGTGTAAGCAGTTGAATAAATTGGGCTTGGTATTTAATAGGAATCGTTGAACAGTGTATGTGCAAAAAAACAAAAAATTCTTCCCTAAAAACGAAGCTATGTTCGAATCTTGAAGCAATTTTTGTGGATGGCGAAAAACTTTAACTTGGTTGGTTTGATTTTATGGCCCAAGGGGCCATATTTGGCCAAGCTGCGCCAAAGAACATTAAATAAAGGGACATACGCATACAAGGAATGTTTTACTGACACAGAAGAGAGAAATAAACCTAGTGAGGAATCGACCCTGAAACTTTCAGAATTCAAATTTGGAAAATTCGAAGCATCGACTATGATTAGTTGAAGGACTTCTTCACAAGTCCGTTGCAATCTTTAAGTGCTGTGCAGAAGTCCAAATGATCAGGATTGAAAACAACTTGTCTGGAAGATGATGAGGATGTAGATGGTTGAATTTACACAGCACTGGAGCAACAAAACTGGTTATTGGTGACGGTTCGGGATCAATACCGAAAGGAAAGATTCGAGGACAACATCTCGTAATTTCGAACAATTTGTCTGGAGTCACATAACAAACAAAGGGGAGTACCGGTCACGCTATCCCACAGAGATGGACAAACATTCATGACCCGTTAAACGTTTTTTCTTTTGCCTATGTGCGTGGACACTGGAATTTACGGGAATGAAAGAGCTGATTTTTAGCCAAAGACGCTTTGAATTTAGCATTTGATGTAAATTGTAATATTCCTAAGTGTCACTTGAAAGGATCATATTATGACAAGCTTGTTTCTAAGTGGAACGAAGAGTATGTCTCGTCTGAGAAAGCTGGCCACACCAAAAAATTTTTTCCTTCTATTAAGCATAGATTGAACTCGGAATTATTTTTCTTCACAAACTTCCAAATTACACAATTTTTATCTGGCCATGGAAATTTTGCTAAATATCTATATAGGTTTCATCTTCGGACTAATGATTTGTGCGAGTGTTTTAAAAAGCAGCCACAAGATGTAGAGCATTTTCTTTTCAGTTGTCCTGCATTTAAAACGTCAAGAATGTGCCTGCAAAATGATTTGAGAAAATTAGGTAAAACATGGCCAGTGAAACTCAATGTTTATGTAAAATCTAATCTGCTTTTCTACTCATTTGTCAAGTTCATGAAATCTTGTAATTTTAGTTAAATTGCTTTCCACTGTTTCTTTGTTAAATCAACTTACTTCTGTAAGCCCCGTGTTGTACTTATGTGGTGCACGGGGAGTTTGCTTTAGTTAAATAAAAAAATGGGCAAATGCCGCAGATCTTGGACAAGTTTCCTCTTATCAGGGATTGGCCTACATATCTTTCCACCTATCTGCGACATGAAAAAGTATAGATTTCATCCACATATTGCACCTCCTGATTATAGGATGTAAAGTCAAGCCATAACGCACGCGGTTCGACGAATACGATCAAAACCAAGCTCAACGGGTCAGTTATCTTGCACTTCAAGATTAAAACACTTCTGCCTTCTGTTCAATTCCTGAGAACGGGAATTTTAGTTGCGCAATTATTCAGAATTAATTCTAGCTATCTTTCTGCCCATGTTTTGATATTTCTAATACAACTGATGAATTGAAGGTAGGTAGGTATTTTAATTAACGTCGCACTGGAGCAACTCCACCGACTATTGGCGACGGACCGGGATCACCCCTCCAGAAGGGAAAGATCCAATGACGTAATTTTGAACCACGGTCAGATGACGATTCCGGATTGGGGTGCCTGTTCGGGTCAGATACCCGAACAGGCACGCCAACGTGAGGACATTTGAAGCCCCGGCAGATTTCACGTGCACCACCCGCCTTTGTACACGACGGTCTTTGGTTGGATTCGAGCTCGCAACCCTCCGGTTGCTAGTCCGTTACTCTTCCAACCGGACTACCGCGGTCCGATGATGTACTGAAGGCGAATTTTTTAATGGATTTTTAATATTCCCATACGGTACTGTGGTGTGGAAGTTTGGAGAGTGGGGTGCCAGCTCAGGTGTGACTTCGTCATCTGACCGTGGTTCGAATTTACGTGGTGTTGTCCTCTGATCTTTTCCTTCGGGTTTGATCGGACCATCGCCAATAGCCCGTTGTGTTGTGCTCCAATGCGACGTTAATTAAAATTCCTACCTACCCAAACGGTATTGCAAGAATAAGAAGATTTATAAGTGAGCATAAAATCCTGTTCTATCATATCAAGCTTAAAGTGTGCGTGTCCCTGTTGACTAGGTCATCTACTCCTGGATTAAGGAATACCATTCACTTAAGAAATTTCATCCTGATAACACTTCCATTCACATAACAAGCCTACATTAAACATGGTTAACGGCTTTCAGAATATTTTCCTTTAGACATAACTGCCAAGGAATGAGTTCATAATTATTCCTTGAATAGAGATCATGATCAATACTAAAACAATTAAGTTCTCTGGAAAAGACTCTTGATAAGCATATATTTTCTGTTCCAATGATCCTGCCCCTAGAAAAGGGTTGTCCTAAAATGATTAATTTATGTACACTTGTGAGCACGCGGGTGTTAGAGGCAATGGGGACAATTTGGGAACTCCATAGCAAACTTTCTTGGGAGTAGTCCAAGGTACCATTTAATGGACTCTAACAATGCCACTTATTCCGTATCATGTCACGAAAGTTTTAATTAAGATAATTTAAGCTATGCACACATCATTAATATTCTGCGTTTACTAATCCACCCGGAATAAAGTCGTTTAAATGCAAATTGTAAATTTGGACTGGGGGGGGGGGCTTAGGATGAAATAAAAGTAGGGAGTTAATCCGTAACTCGGTTAAAATTGTGTGAAAACATCTTTTGTGTATGTGTGAAATGGGTTAGTGTGGATTAATTTCACAGTTGTTCGGCTATCCTCAACATTTGTAAGTATTTTCACTCATTGCAAACTTTGGTATATCTAACTACTCTTAGCTTTTTGCTATATTCGTCTAATTTCTTCATGCTTTTACATTGGCGTGAAATATAAGTAGATTGAGCATTGTCTTCTCTCTTGCCGAAGACCAATCAGATGATGAATGCTATTTTCCACCCAGCAGACGGAAGTAATCTAAGGCTCACGTTACTACTAGTCACATGATCCTGGACTCACAAAAAGGTTACCACTCTACTTTTATATTGCCTCTAGGTGTTATAGTGTTCCGTTTGATTTATGATAGCTCGTATGACTCGGATTTGACTACGAAAATGTATATATTTTTTAATTGAAAAAATATTCTTATCTAAAAATATAAATTCTTAAACCATATTTTAGAGCATAGGAAATTAAGCTAAAACTTGAGTTTAAAAGAAAAAAATAAAGTTATAATATCACAGGTACGATAAAGAATGGCTATATTAAAAACATACAATCACTTAATACAAGGCATATAAAAATTGTGTTAATATAAATTTTAGTAAAGTTCGTTATCTGATAGTGGCTCAATTTACGAAGTGCTGTCCTCGGAGGAGGTGGTCTCTTTAGGGTTGCTCCTGTACCGTCGCCACTAGCCTGCTGTAATGCTCCAGTGTGTAAATTTAACTACATACCACTTATTCCCACTAAGTTGCAGGCGGCGCAGGTTCGATTCCTTCCTGGGTATACTTCTCTCTTCCTGTTTCAGATAAGTTTTATTTGTATATGTCCTTAGTCTTTTCTCTTTTGTGTTTGGCACATCTTATCCAAACGTGGCCCTTGCGCTATAAACCTCAAACCAACCTGCCTTTATAAAAAAGATTGCCTCAAGTTTTTTGACAGCTTTTGGAGAAACCGTTCAGGGTTGACAAAATTGAACACAGCTGCTCCTCTGGGTCCTCTTCTTAACTTAGGGCTAAAAAGCATTTGTATTTTATTGTCCTTGAGAAAAGAAAACAATGCAAAATGAAGGAGGCAGTTGAATTAACGTGGGACTGGAACAACTCAACGGGCTATTGATGACGGTCGGGGATCAATACCGAAGGGAAAGACACCTCGTCATTTTGAACCACAGTCTAATGACGAGGGTAGCACGTGATCTGTCAGCCCACTCTCCAAACTTCCACACCACACCAACGCGCAATGGAAAATGCAGTTGAATAATGAGGTCGTCTAAAACTAAACATGCTACTTGTTTTATGCTTTTGAACCATCTCGGCGTCTCTAGTTATAAGTGTTACGCTAAGCTACGTTGCCAATTATTGACTCTCAGAGTGATTCCGACGAGATACCTCGACCATCATGATCTAACCTATTTCGCTAATGGCGAGATACATCGTCTTTAAGATGTTGCCGATTTTTTATAACAAGATCTAGATCTGGTCAGGTATTTTTTTTCTAATGTCGAGATATCTCGTCCATCAAGATCTGGTCAGATTTGCTAATGACGAGAGATACACCAGGAGAGTTAACCCTTTCGCCTCGACTTTTGCATGATTAAAATTTAATCTGAATAGTAGTTTAATTTTGTAGTTTAGTAGTTTCTGCTCTTTTTGACGGACGACCGTACTTTCGCGTTCTTTTTGTGTTTGCTTTCTCCCTTCCAACATTTATCAGTTGCTCAGCTAAGGAATGATAAGAGTGGTTCTGTTTTATGTTCCACATCACACTTCGTAATCCATGCATTCACAACACAAATCATAACTAATCTTTTTCCACCACTTGTCTGATTTTCTGCCATGGCCCTAAAAAGTAGCCATTTCATCACAACTCCATTCATGTACATAGTGTAGTGGGAAATGGCTTCTGGGCAACTAACGTCTCATTTTGTACCATCTTTTTGTTTCCGGTCAATCATTCATCCGAATGAATGGGCGTGCTCAAAACCATAAGTCCGCCATTTGCAATCTGAAAGTATTGCCAGGTTTCTTGAGTCATATTTTTATTCCCTAATTCCTTAAGAACACTGAAGACGTAAAAACCCATTCAAAAGTGGGATTTATTTACCCAGTAGGGAATGAAATCTAATCTCTGGGACGTATATGCCCATTAGGCCCGAAAGGGTTAAGTGATGTGTATCTAGCTATAGTATATTTATCACTAACTGTCACATAACTATCACTGTCACATAATTATCACTACCACGTGATTATCACTCACATAGGGCCACGGTAGCCCATTTGGAAGACAAACGGATTAGGAGGGTTGCGAGTTCGAGACTCGATCCAGCCAAAGACCGTCGTGTACACGGAGGCTGGTGCACGTTAAATCTATCGTGAGCTCAAATGTCCTAACGTTGGCGTGGTGTGGAAGTTTCGAGAGTGGGGGTGTCATCTCAGGTCTCGACCGTAGTTCAAAATTACGAGGAGTCCTTTTATCTTTCCCTTCGGGATTGATCTCCAACCGTCGCCAATACTCCGTTGTGTTGCTCCAGTGTAACGTTAATTAACTATACCTACCACTGTCACATAATTATCAAACTATAACTCTGGCGTCTCACATTTCCGTTCCCTTTTGCTGAGCTTCGATCGATATACCGCTCTCATAGATACATTCTCATCAATAAAAGTTTTAAAACTGACCTAAGAGCGCGTAAGATGTGTTCAACGTTTTCATAAAGCTATCCTGGAAAGCAACATCACTCAGTTGCTTCTGAGCATGACTAATTATAAAAGATAAAACGCATCTTTGATACCTGGAAAGTATTCTGGGAATCAGCTTCAACGTTTTCATAAAGCTATCCTGGAAAGCAACATCACTCAGTTGCTTCTGAGCATGACTAATTATAAAAGATAAAACGCATCTTTGCTATCTGGAAAGTATTCTGGGAATCAGTTTCAACGTTTTCATCAAGTTATCCTGGAAGGCAACATCACTCAGTTGCTTCTGAGCATGACTAATTATAAAAGATAAAACGCATCTTTGATATCTGGAAAGTATTCTGGGAATCAGTTTCAACGTTTTCATAAAGCTATCTTGGAAAGCAACATCACTCAGTTGCTTCTGAGCATGACTAATTATAAAAGATAAAACGCATCTTTGCTATCTGGAAAGTATTCTGGGAATCAGTTTCAACGTTTTCATCAAGTTATCATGGAAAGAAACATCACTCAGTTGCTTCTGAGCATGACTAATTATAAAAGATAAAAGGCATCTTTGATATCTGGAAAGTATTCTGGGAATCAGTTTCAACGTTTTCATCAAGTTATCCTGGAAAGCAACATCACTCAGTTGCTTCTGAGCATGACTAATTATAAAAGATAAAACGCATCTTTGATATCTGGAAAGTATTCTGGGAATCAGTTTCAACGTTTTCATAAAGCTATCCTGGAAAGCAACATCACTCAGTTGCTTCTGAGCATGACTAATTATAAAAGATAAAACGCATCTTTGCTATCAGGAAAGTATTCTGGGAATCAGTTTCAACGTTTTCATCAAGTTATCCTGGAAAGAAACATCACTCAGTTGCTTCTGAGCATGACTAATTATAAAAGATAAAAGGCATCTTTGATATCTGGAAAGTATTCTGGGAATCAGTTTCAACGTTTTCATCAAGTTATCCTGGAAAGCAACATCACTCAGTTGCTTCTGAGCATGACTAATTATAAAAGATAAAACGCATCTTTGATATCTGGAAAGTATTCTGGGAATCAGTTTCAACGTTTTCATAAAGCTATCCTGGAAAGCAACATCACTCAGTTGCTTCTGAGCATGACTAATTATAAAAGATAAAACGCATCTTTGATATCTGGAAAGTATTCTGAGAACCAATTTCAGCGGATACTTCTTTACTACAGAAAAACATTATACGAGTTGTGAATCCTCGATTTCGAGATTCTTGTAATTTACGAGCTGAATGAATTTTGATGAATTCCTCCGAAAGTATTTTATACAAGAGCTACAATCTTTTGAGAAGGATTGATTATCCAAATGCTTGCTTTCTCGAAGTGTAATTTTCTTCTAATCTCAAGAAAGTTATTTCTAGCTTCTACTTTAGGACATATTTTTGCTTCATAGCAAACAATCATACGCTTCTTTCGTTTAATAGGTTAATACTAAATTTGGGATTGGTTTGTAGCTCTATAGAGAGAGTCATTTTTGCTAGACAGGAGCTAATTAGACAGGGACCTACACTAAGTTTTAGAACTTATTTTTAATGGATCGACTCAATAAAACGTTTATGTGGGTCTGACATAAATAGTTACTGTGGCACAAAGATGATTATTAAAAATTAAACTGTAGATTAGGGTATTTATAGTGTTATTGAAAAAAAGAAATTTTCTGAAAGGAAGTATAGATAAAAAACGACAGAGATATTACTGGTGACAGAATTCGAAGTCATTTCTCTTAATAGTACTATAAATTCATGAATGGTTTTTTGCCGACTAGAGCATGAACTATAAAATGCATTGATAAAAAAGATTCAAATGCATTGATAGAAAAATGGTTGTTGAATGTTTTTCAATTGTTACTAATTTTCATAGTATTTGAAAATACTCACCTATTTCAAGGTTTCAAGACTACGTCGCACTGGATCAACAGAACGGTCTATTGGCGACGATCCGGGATTAATTCCGAAGGGAAAGATCCGAGGACACCTCGTAATTTTGAATCACAATCAGATAACGCTCATCTATTGCAAAATCTTTACACTAGACTTTAGTACTAACTTTAAAAACTAATTATTATTTTGAACGAAAATCCCGTTTTAAGAGCTGTCAGTTATTTTAAATGAGAGAAGTCTGTTTTCCCAATACACACATCAAGTGAGCAAGTTGTTCGATTAATTAATTTTTCGTTAAGTTTATTGAAAATAGCAGCTAATAGAGGCTGATTTACTTCTGTTCCATTTAGAAATAGAAAGAAATACTGGGTTATATATATTTTGAAAGACAACAAACAGGCTTTAACCCTCTGAGTTCATGCACATAATTCCACGTTGCAATCTGCAGTCTTCACTGCATGACTTCTAACCAATGTTGATCTTCTTGACCAGTAGAATCTTTCCAAAGGAGTCTATTTTAAGAAAATTAGCAATAGAATTTTCCAAAGGATTCTATTCTAAGTAAAGGAGCAATGTAATATTTTTAAAGAATTCTAATCTAAGAAAAGAACAAATAGAATCTTTCCAAAGGATTCTATTCTAAAGAATGAGCTAATAGAACCGTTCCAAAGGATTTTAATCTAAGGAAAGGAGCAATAGAATCATTCCAAAGGATTTTAATCTAAGGAAAGGAGCAATAGAATCATTCCAAAGGATTCTATTCTACAGAATGGACTAATGAAATAGTTCCAAAGGATTATATTCTACAGAATGGACTAATAAAATAGTTCCAGAGGATTCTATTCTACAGAATGGACTAATAAAATAGTTCCAAAGGATTTTATTCTACAGAATGGACTAATAAAATAGTTCCAGAGGATTCTATTCTACAGAATGGACTAATAAAATAGTTCCAAAGGAATGTATTCTGAGGAAAGGACCAACAGAATCTTTCTAAAGGTTGAAAGAATCCATGAATTCTTTATAAATATGTGGTTATTTAGTCCTTAAATGTGTATGTCTTGGGTAAAACATCACTACACTTCTCGCAAATCTCATGGCGCTAAGAGGGTTAATCTTATATATAACGCAGAAATCTGTTTATCTGAAGAAGCAAAAACTCCCCAAAACTGAGCTCTGGCGTCATGAAATTTTCATCATGACATTTAATATAGAACAATACGAAAGGAGGGACCAATTTTGAATCAAACTCGAGTCAACACAAAACGTCAAAAGCTGTCACGAACTGAGCAATCGGAAGAGAGAGGAACACAAGCACCTGAAACGGAAAAAGTTCAAAAAGCTGCTCGACGACGCAACGAAACTGTTGTGGAAACAGGTTTTATCTGAATCAGCGAACTCTCGAGCTAACCTAAATCCAGTACTAATATAAAATTTTAAAAAGTACTTTGACAGTTTTAAAAGCTGTTGAATACCTTAAACGATGTAAAGGAAGTTTATCAATACAATCGATTGGACAAGTTAATTGCAATTCATTGAAAATAGCAACTACCAATGATTAATTGAAGCAGAGTGATTTATTTTCATGAAAACAGATTCGGTAATAAACAGAATGCTTTCGCATTATACTCGGTAGCCAAATTTCGCATAGGCTGCAACTGATTTAATTAGGAATGATGTAGCATCCCCAACATTTCCAGCTCACTTAAATTCCAATTACAAACTTCAAACAAAATGCGTCACTTCGAACATTCCCTCCAAAAAAGCAACGCGCCATTTGCATTTTTCATTCGCTGGACATCCTCATTAAGCAATTAGTTATTAACTAATTTGGATTCTTTTGGGCCGAATAACCAAAAGAGTACCCGGGTATTTGCCAAATAGTGTCCCTAATAGACTGGATAGTAGAATCAACAGGATCTCGGCGTGTTTTTTTTTTCAGCACATGCATGCAGGATGGTCCATGATATATGACTTAGTTATGTGAAACAATGTATCAAGGGTCTGGGCGCCATTTCGCTTCGGCTGACAGTTTTTAAGCCCACCGAACAACTTTCGGGCCATTTATCTTGCTCACAAATAGAGAATTTTAAAACAATTTCGGGAACTATTTTAATCTCCCAAATGGGGCGTAAAATAATTAATGGGGCACTCTTTTATGAGTAAGTACGAGGATCTTTTTTGGTGTTGTTGTTCTCTGTTCTGTCACGAGTACGACTCAACTCAAGCTGCTATATCGACCCTCTCTCCACGAGGCCTTTAAAAGCCTTTCGTCATTTTCGAACAAAAAGAACAGATGGGGCCGTCGGTTGTTTGACAGAGTGGGTTCGAAGGAGAGCTTTATCAGGTATTGGGGAACACTTTAATTGTTCTCTTTTCGATACCTGGAACGAAAACTGGGAACAATTTGCTGTGAAGCTCGTCCGGGCTGGTTTGACAAGGACTCTTAGCTGCTGTGACAGGTGCATTTGCTGAACATGGCGATTTAATTTAAGTCATGTTTAACCACTTTTTAAATGAACTTTTCCAGAAAGAAAAACAGGGTTTTTTGTAGGGCCCCATTTTGTTTAGGAATAACTTTTAAAAAAAGCATTTTTTTACTAATTTCTTTTATATTTTTCTACTCAATTAATGACAAATAACGGGCACGCTTTAACCCTCCTGGTGGTTTATCACGTCGAAAACCGCCCTGCAGTGACCAGCCTCTAATGCAAAAACTTATTCCAAACTATCCATCAAACTTTACATCCAAGTAGTGTAGTGGTGCTTTTTCCCCACAACTAATGACTAAATATTCCCTTTTCTCTTGGTTGACAGAATCCTACGTGCCTATTTATCTATCGATGATACCTTAAATCTATCGATTCTATTGGTCAAGAAGGTCAAAACTGGTTGAAAGTCTTGCAGACTTCAGAACGTCTTCAGGTCATCTCCCTTTTCCCTAATCAGGGAAATTTCTCAACTTCGTGACCTGTTAACGAATCAGATCACCTCTCTCTTATCCCGCTCCAAAAAAAACGGGGTCTCAATCGTTAAAATGAACATGAAGGCATGAATCTGCAGAGACTGCAGGAAATTCGCATCAATGTGGTTGTAAGAATTGGAATTTGCAATATCAAAAGTATCATCTCAAACGGAACAAATCAGGAAATTCGCCCTACTTTTCGCCTAGACCAAAATATCCTGAACGATGATTCCCTTTTTTGTTATTGAACGATGGTGAGCGTTTAATCCTACCAAATTGACCATAGACTCTCTTTTATATTCTTTGCTATCAATAATTTGATATTACATGTTTTGTGTATTAAGTACACGTAAGATTTTATGTATTAAGATCTACGTCTTTACACCCTTGCAAGATTTAAACTAAAAACTTCATTCATTCATTTTCAGTCGAATGAACTGAAAGTAACAGAAAAAAGATAATTTCATCGTGTAAGTCAGAACAAGAAAACAGGTTACTTGAAAACAGAAAAAGATAATTTCATCGTTTAAGTCAGAACAAGAAAACAGATTGCTTGTAAACAGAAAAAAGGTTACAGAAAAAAGATAATCATCGACTTATATAAGTGAAACACACTAAGCTAGAATTTCAAATATGAGTTTTTTGTTTTTTCTAGACTAGAATGAGTTGTTTTTTAGACTGGTGTACACTAAGTAAATGTTTCTTTGTATGAAGGATAGATTTCTTCTTGAAAAACACTCAGAATACACATTTGAGAAACACATAGACAAATAAACATTATAATGCATTGTGATATAATATGATACATTATTCATGATACATTATTAATTTTAATTTTCTTAATAAATTGCTATAGCAATACATAATCATAATGAAAATACACTTCGCTTAATAATTGATAAATTGAGTAAATACAAAGTTTAATAAATAAAAATAAGTGTTAAAATTACAACTTTCGCATTGATTCAAAATTAGAACTTTTTCCCTACGTTTTCTTAGAAGTATGCTTTTGTCTTAGTTTGGAGGCCACGGTAACCCAGTTGGAAGAGTAACGGATCAGTAAACGAAGTGTTACGAGTTCGAAACTAGGTCCAACCAAAGATCGCGAGGACAGGTGCACGTTAAATCTGTCGTGGCCTCAAATGTCCTCACGTTGTGGAAGTTTGGAGAGTTGGGATGGCCAGCGCAGGTGTTCTCGTCACCTGACCGTGGTTCAAAATTACGAAGTGTTGTCCTCGGATCTTTCCCTACGGGAAGGATCCTGAGCAGTCGCCAATAGCCCGTTGTGTTGCAACAGTGTGCCGTTAATTACTTACCTTTTCTTACTTTGTTTCACTGCCACGATAACAGAATTGTACAAACTGATCCATTCCACTTTCATTTGGAATCATATATATCCTCTTTCTAAGTTATATTCCTCTTCAAAGTTATATTTATTAACAAATATAGTAAAGGTTGGGTATATAGAATCCAAGATCATCGCAAGACATGTTTACACACGTATTGCTGCGTGCAGTTAGACTACAGAGTAATGGGGAAAAGAGAATTTAGTTATTTGCTTTAGATGTCTACAGTAGATAAGATTATATTTTTTGTTTATTTTCATCACTGCTTTTATTCTTAACTAGCAAAATTTCCCGACCTCACTCGGGTTGAATTGGTTTATACAGGGTGAGTCTAAATTGTTTTTACAAAATAAGAGGGGTAATAGTACCCATCCAGACGAGCATTAATTACCATGGAACAGAGGGTCGCATTCCCCTCTGAGAGGCAGAAAAGAGTAAAGTCAAAACGCGTCGAGCATGAACAAGTCATCGCCTCTGACGTCGTTTTGTACCTGCCTACGAAGCATATCTCCTAAGATGGATCGGACGTGGCGGACCTGTGGCTTGGCCTCACCGGACCTCAACCCACTGGACTTTTTCTTCTGGGGGCACATTAAATCTTTAGTGTACCAGACGCCTGAAGATCTCGTAGCGAGAATCGGTGTTGCCGCAGACAGAATTAACACAACACCAGGAATCTTCGAGAGGGTGCGCCAGTCATTCCTTCGCCGGTGTGAACTGTGCAACGACACGCGTGGCCACCACTTTGAGCACTTGCTGTGAGTTTTTCTCTGATCAATAAATCAGATTGTGCAACTTTTGGTATCGTTCATTCGCTTTCCCAACACTGTTGTAAGTTCATGTTGAAATTCTAATTTGACTCTTTTCTGCCTCTCAGAGTGGAATGCGCCCCTATGTTCCATGGTAATTATGGCTCGTCTGGATGGGTACTATCACCCCTCTTATTTTGTAAAAACAATTTAGACACCCTGTATATTGAAAGTGACCAGAAAATAATCACTTTCCTCTTTCGTAGAAAAATGCCAAATCATTTAAGCGTGAGTAAAATAATTTTTTAACACCTTTTCGACATTTTTATAATCTCTACAACCTACTTTGGACACAAATTCTATACATGCAAATCCATCCATGTAATGCATTTAACATATATCGCATCCCTGCTAAAGGTACAAATTGGCGAAAGGTGACACTAAGGTAACTGCTACAAAACACGATTTTGAGGGAGGATAAGGAATTCCCTTTCTTAAGTTCTATTCCTGTAAAATTGCTCAACTCAATTCGTAAAAATGACGATTCTACTGCGGATATTCTCTCACATAATTTACCTGCCAATATTTTATCATTTTTGGCCCTCTTCGAACTTCGCTACCATTAAAGGAAAGATGACAAATTAATTTGATAAGATATTTATCGCAAAGTTTGTTTCAAAAGCGAATACGCTTTTCCTTAAAAATTCCCTTTTGTGGCACTTGCAATAATATAGGAACTTGTTTTAAAATTTAATGTCTTCGGTAGTGATAAAGCAAAGGTAAAAAAACCTATTACCATTTTTTCAAATGGTAAATCAATTTGACGGCGTTTCTTCTAAAGAAAATCATTGTTTAAACAAACTTTCCCTATATAAGTTGCTTAAATATAACTTCAATTCGTAAAATAAGCCACCATGGCCATCTGTCGCTATAACAAAGAATTTGTAATATTTCAAAAGTCCTAGTTCGGATATTTTTAACGTTAACATTCTTTCAATAATGGCAAAATTCCACTTAAAATTTGCTTTATTCTAACTTAAATGTCGCTTTAAACAGAACACTTTGAGGTGATGTTGCGTGTGATGAAAAGGAATTACAATTTATTAAAATAATAAATATTTAAAACAGAAAAAAACAAAATAGTTGAGGAAAACAGTTCTAGATACAAATTCGTGATTCTTTTTTATCTCTTGATCTCGTCCAGTTGCCACAAGTTACAATTAAAAATTAGATAGAATTTAAAAATACGAAATTAATTCGGATCGAAAAAATATCACTGCACGTGGCAAATGAACACGAGTTTCCGTTTTGTTGCAAAACATCGTCTGTCCCAAATGTTCGGAAACAGTTTATATTTTGCAAAAAAATAAGTAATTGCAATGCTCAATATGCATTTCAGCTTCTCCAAAACTACCAAATTATGGTTGATTTAAGTAGTTACTCAGATTTTTTAACATGAAACTTGTTTAAATACGTAAGTAAAGGAATTTAAAATAATGCATTCACTATACTAAAATATGGTTTATCAAATGTAGAACATTACGTTAAATGTTTTGAATAAATTATATGTGATACTTGTACAAACACACAAACACAAAATCGAACATAGAACGGGAAGGCGGACAGACAGACCTACGCAACCAAGTTCAGTCACTAAATGAATGTAAGAACTCACAGTATGCAAAGTTTCATGAAAATATATTCAACGGTTTGGACGTAGCATGAGCATACACATACATATAGACAGATACCAAACGCGCAAGAGACGGATTTTGCATCAGAATGACCCAAAACGGTTAGAAAACTTGGAATGGGTCGAATATATTCAATGTACAAACAAACATTCCATTCTTATTTATATAGATTCTTAAAGCAGCAGCGTGCTGAATGGTTGCGTGACTTTTGAAATATGTTTTATTCGACGATTGAAACGAAAAGCCATTGATTACAAATATTTATGCCCAAACAGCTGTTGACAAATGCCGGTCATTTGGCACTGCTAAGCCATTAAACCACGCATTCTCCTATATTTTTATAAATAAAAGCCACTCGCATAGGGTTGGTTGTTTTCGGGTTTTATGGAGCAAGGGCCATATTTGGCCAAGCTGCATCAAACACAAGACAGACAGCCCAATGAGGGAGGAAGAAAAAGCAAAAGGCAGAAGGAGAGGCAAGGGTATAAATGAAAGGAAGAAAAGATCATTCGGGTACCTCGGTGTTTTACTTGAGCAGGGTAGTCTTCCAAATGTTCACCAGCCATAGGTTGTCCTAAGTTGCACAAATTACTGTCTTGAGAATCAGCAAGTTCTATTCGGTGAAGATCGATCCGGAAACAGTCGTGGCCGGAGCAGCGTGAACATGGCAACCTCTTCTCGTCAGGGCAGACAAGGACAACTGAAATTTCATTGTGGAGGACGCTCCAATGCTTTCCTTCAGAGAGACTCCGCTTCAAATTCTTTAATAAAGGCGCCAATTTGATATGCAATTTTGAATGAAAAGTCACATAGTTAAAAATTCATAAAATTTCTGCTCTACTCTAGCACCTTTTTTCAGCCAAAAAGTCCGCTTTCCATTTCCCATAATTTCTTCATGATGTGCATGCTCCCAGTGTAGAGATATTCTGTTAGTTAGAGCTTTTAATAGTGTCTCTTGAATCCGTTGGAAATTCAGCCGTTGGATAACCAGACAGTGTTTGGAAAGCGAAACTAGAGTCCGAAAAAATTTAGTTTTCTGAAATGAAGAAGGACAAAGAGCGAATTGTTGCAGGGCCACAAAAATTACCTCGATTTCGTGGACAAAATGAATAGCCCGTTGTGTTGCTCCAGTGCGACGTTAATTAATTACCTACCTACTCTCTTTTCCCTACTGAAGGAATCTTCCCCTCAAACCAGCCCCCTTTGTAAATAATGAATAATTGTAAATAATGTTTGAATACTTAGTGATATTATTGCTTAATGATACTTAATGTAAAATTTGCAGAACCATGTTAGTCATTCGTGAACTTTATCAACAGATGTCTCTCTCACTCACTTTTCTCTTTCCACTTACTTAAGTGCAGTTGCTATGTCACTATCTGCTGGTTTTTGCTACTTTAGATTTTTCAGTCCTGTTTCAGATCTAATTCTGAAAATGTGAACCCTCTAATTAGACTAATTAATTTCAATTATACAATGCAACATTCTTGTAAAATAGAAATAATATCTGATAATTATTATTTGAAGGATCCTGGTTCTTTGAAATTTGTGCACTCATTCCAGAGTGCATAAAATCGTATCCATAATTGTAACTATCTTATTCTCAAACAATAAAAACTACAGCATTTTTTCCAAGGCAGATAACAACGAACGTAAACATCCACTAAACTAAACTGTCAGACAAAAACTTTATAGATGTAGTCTTGTTTCTTTAAAAGCAGTGGAGAATAGTAATGCCTTGGAGCTAGAAACAAGCTTATTTCCAGAGACGCAATATGAGTAGCTTAAGTCTGACAACTCGTAAAATGCTCTTAGTGGATCTTCCTTCCCTTAGTTAAAAGGGGAAACTGTCTTGAAGCATCTTATATAATATCGTGTGTACAGTATTTTTTATTTCTTCAAACTCCGAACTTCACTAATGATACAACTTTACCCGGTTTCACATAGAGAAATTAGTTTAACATTAGTTTCTGGACGTAACACAATTTATGCAAGACATGATAAACTTAACTGTAATGAATGGAGGGATCCTGAAAGATTATAAGTGTAAATATTTGAAATAAGTTTAGGTATTTTAATGGAAATCTTTATGCAATTAGTATCATTGCGTGGTTGCTCATTCAGCAGGTACTTTGTGTACTGCTAGTATTCAGTATGAGAGGGATTTTCAGTGTAAAAACAAACAAGCCAGATGGAAGACGGGGACTTTATTTCCTGTTAAAACCCAGTCAGTTTTTGAACACTATATTTTTGATTTTCGGGTTCGAGTTCGGAATGGCGATTCCGATTTCTCAACTCTGATTCCGATTTCTCAACTCTGATTTTTGGGTACTATAAATGGCATTTGTTGGTGATCTTCATGTAGTTTGCGCGGTTTATTATTTTGGGTAAGTTTGTTTTCTTTTCTGTGATTTTGATTTTCTGGTCTTTGTCTTTTAGTTTTGCCTTTCTGTTTATGGTGTTTGGAGGGGGGTGTGGGCTACTTTTGGTTAATTGCCGCCCACACGCAGAACACGCCATATTGTGTTGACTGGGTGAGGCTCCTCCCTGATGACGCCCTCATCCACCAACACTTCATTTTTTCGAAGTTTTCTTGGTGTTCTTGTGTTTAAATTCCTGGATTTCTTTTGTTTTGTGATATTGAATTATATATATATATATATATATATATATATATATAATAAAAACAATCAAATTACAGAATATACAAAACATTAAAACGTAAAATAATAGAAATGCAGACCAGCAAAATGCCAAAAGATCAAAAAGCAGATAAGTAAAAAGCCAAAAAACCAAAAAAGTTGGGGGTAAAAAATAGTCAAGCAGAATCCAGAAGGCAGAACTGTCCATGTATGCGCGCTAAAGCTGCAGACACAACATGGAAAGTAAAATAATTCAAAATTACAAACCAAAACAAAGAGAAATCCAAAAATTTTAAAATCAAGAAATTTAAGAAAATTTTGAAAAAAATGATGGAAGTGTTGGTGGATCAGGGCGTCATCAGGGAGGAGCCTCACCCAGTCAACACAATATGGTGTTTTCTGCATGTGAGCGGCAGTATACCAAAAGTAGCTCACACACCCCTCCAAATATATATTTATATATATATATATATATAATATAATATAATATATATATATTTATATATATATAAATATATATATATATATAATATAATATATATATATTTATATATATATTTATATATATATATATATATATATAAATATATATATATAAATATTATATATATATATATATAAATATATATATATATATAATATAATATAATATATATATATTTATATATATATATATAAATATATATATATATATATATATATATATAATATAATATAATATAATATATATATATTTATATATATATATATAAAAATATATATATATATAATATAATATAATATAATATATATATTTATATATATATATAAATATATATATATATATATATATATATATATATGGGGGGGGAATTGACCAATTGATTGTCATGTATCAATTTAGAATTCTGCTGAATTTCTTTTGGCGATGTGCTATAATAGTAATCGAAAGAAAGTCCAGTGGCGTCACGTACAGGAAGCATGTTCCACCACAAAAACACTACCGTCACTTACATTTAGCTTGAAAGAAAAAGTATCTCATGTGTACTTCCTATTCAGCTAATGTCTGATAAAAAAATGCTCCTTTAATCTATTTGTTAGAGATAGGTTGTTATTCCTTTAGCAGTTAAAATAACAGTGGTATTTGAAATAAGCAGTTAGCAAACGTTGTCGAAAATATTAACAAGTAACGTCTCAGTTTCCTGAACTTTAGTGTACAATAACCCTTGTATATATGGGGGTCAAGAAAAAGCTCGATATAGCGAGGGGATGGATAGAGAAAGGGTTCAGAAAAGGTTCATTATTTACAATAATGTTTTGTTACTCCAGTGTGACGTTAATTAATTAAAAAATACCTTATTTAGAATTAAAAGGAGCATTATAGTGTAAATAACACGTTTTTTTTTTACTTAAATGGCACACATATATAGGGCCACGGAAATATTTGACCGCCTCATATTTCTAACTATTTTCATGTGTTTTATAAGGATGCAGTTAAAATTACGTTTTACCACATAAAAGCCATTTACCACATATAATTTCCATTTTAGTCTCCCGTAAAAATAATGGAATTATAATTAAAAGTTTTGCTAAAACTATTTCAAATGTAACACAACCCATGAAAACAGACCCATTAAAGTATTCAGCCACCGTTCAGTAAAGAGTACAAGTATTAACAAATACGTTAAAATATATGTCAAGTTTTTTGCATTTTGTCTTAACCTTAGATTGCTGTAAGTCTAAATACCATTGTTTGTACCAGATATTTTGTCAAACTACAACCAATGTCATTCCTTTCTGCTTGAAGACAGATTTCACTACTTTATAACAAAAAATGAGTGATTTCTTTAAATTTCTTCATGGAGGTAATGATAGGATGCATATCTTTAAACTGAGATAAGATTTTAAGTCTTTTTGACCTATTCCGTACTAACCAGACTTTCATATGCAAACACTAAATTTTGAATTACTATCATCTTAGACCAATCTGTACTTAAATTTCCAGTTAAATAATTTCTAAATTCTTATTAAAAGATCAATGTATGTATATCGAACTTTATTTCTAGCAATAACTGCTTCAAGTGTATACACCAGCCCGTTAAACACTGTTTAAAAAAGCAAAATTATCTGTTAAATGAATTGAATTTTAAACGAAAAACGAGACTTGAAATTATATCTTTCTTATAAATTCAGATGTCGGGCCTCAAAGAAAGATGAGAAGCCACTTTTATTTGAATTTAACAAATAGTAAATTGGCAAAACTGTTATTTTCCGATAACGATTGTAATGATAATTGCTAATTTGCGACAGCAGCTATTATTTCCTGCTAATAATAGCACTTTCGTTTGTAATTAATGTTAGCATTAAAAATTATTAATTCAATTTAAGTCATCACTTTTACTATAACTATAACTATGACCATTATTCATTGTATTTATTTATTCAGCACAAGCATTTATGTGTTTTTACAGTAGCTCTTTTTACCAACGAAACTCAGAACATGGCTTATTTCAATTCAATTACTATGCTGGAGTCTATCATTATTTGTTTATCGTTCGTTACAAAAACCTAGGGCCTGACACAACCAACGAAAAGATGCATTTTATTACTATTTAGAATCTTCTCAATATCTCACGTCAAAGAACTATGAAATAAGTTTCTCTTTTTCATAGGATAAAACTTCAAATCGTCTCTGCCAGACAAGAGAAATCGAGCCGCGCTTTCGTTGATCGGTTTCTGCACGACTGATCCCCACATACCCAAGCGGTCACGTAGCAAATCAAGACAGACGAGAACATCAAACAGGAAAATGCAATTTAAATTGGGAACCAGTGGCCAAACAAAACCATCATCCAATCATACATACGCATAGAAAACACAGACCTAGTGAAGTAAAGAAATTTTTAATGGATGACTTGGACAAACATTAACCCTCAAAGTGATTTCTACGATATATCTCGTCCATAAAGATCTGATTAAATTTGCTATTGACGTGATATCTCGTCATCAAGATATTTCCGACTTTTTGATAATGACGAGATCAAGATCTGGTCGGTTTTTTGTAATGACGAGGTTGCTGTTGCTAATCTCCACGTCTAGCTAAAGATAGACCAAATTTCACAAGTCCTTTCACCATCACAAAGTGATACGCCAAAAGAAGTTCAGGTAACAGGTCGTTTCGGGACAACCCCAGACACTCGAGAATGTATGCTGGGGAGGCCTGGTCATTTAAGGCAAACAGGATGAATCTTGCGACAACAGCAAAATGTGAGACACCTCAGATGGCCACTGAAAAAGCGGGAGAGCGCGGATTTTCAATATCTTTACAGGTTTGGGTTATGGTCGACAGATAAACGTTGTTGTGGAACCTAAACAAGACAGTGAATACTTACTTCTAAAATACTATATCTCCCTAACACTACAGTTTGTGAGTGCATGCCGGATAATTGTCGCTTGCGCGAATGCTGAATGATTATCGTTTGCCCACGCGCAGAGATATCTTGGCTCGCGAAGAATTAATAATTGTTTGCAGTTTAATTAGTTTTGTTTTTATTCAGAAGCCAGTTGTGGGGGCATCCTTATAGATATATCTTTAGAATTTTTGTTCCTGTTATCGTTAGAACTTCTCGTGTTAAGAATTCTTCGACTTCGTCATCGCACCTTAACTCAAATTTTGTACGGAAGCATAGAATCATTGTTTTAAAGCCACGGCTTCAGTTAATGCGCATTGAATGTTAGTAAATAAATAAGTTTTAATTACACAATCCACTTGAATCTACTTCATCGCACGGGACAACAACAAAGAAAACCTAAATTCTAGTATTAATTGGCCTCAAGACATCCGAATTTGAACTAACAATGCATTTTTACTTTACAGGTAAAATATTTACTGTCAATCTGAATTTTCTTTGCCACTGCTTGCATTTTGCTTTATTTTTGTTTGTAGGGGTATTTATCTGAATTATTTACTCTAATTTTGTTTTTGTTCTTGATACCTTATTGACTGTATATGCCTTATTGTTACTTTCTTCTGAATGCCCCGTTTAATACTTTGTGATACATGAAACAATAGTAAACTTCGTCTAAGCACAAAAAACAATCTCGTTTCCTTTTTTCCTGAGGAGAAAAACCACAAATCTTCTCTTGCCATACAAGAGAAATCGAGCTGCCCCGCTTTTGGTTGATCGATTCCTGTACAACTAATCCCCACATACCCTAGCGGTCACGCAGCAAATCAAGACAGACGAGAAAGTCAAACAGAAAAATGCAATTTAAATTCGAAAACCAGTAGACAAACAAAAACATCCTCCAACACACACACTCAGAAAACACAGACGTAGTGGAGGGGCAAAAAAGGGGAAATACAAAACGCGCCATTTCGCTAACCTCGATTTTTCCAACCTCAGCAATCTGAGCAACAAGCTACAGTCTTGTGGGTAAATATGTATAGGGGTTCTTAAAAATAGAGTTCAATTCGAATTCGTGTTCTTTTCCATTTCCACGAACACGGAAGGGGCGGATTGGCAGATACGGGTATTGTTCTGATTCAGTTTCAAATTGAGTCAATAAGTTCGGAATGCATCGCATACCTTTTTAGCAAGAAAAGAATTTCCAGTGTAAATGTTGACTCCGATACCACTTCAGCCATATAGGTTCGATTAAAGGGGGATTTTCTTCGATTTGAGTACAGGTTGTGGGTGAAGGATTTTTTAAAAGATAAGAAACTGAACGAGACATGGTTTGAGAAAATCAAATCATTTATTCTTTATTTCAATTGATTGAAGTGAAATGGATGTAGAAATGTCTGGAAAACTTCATTAATTTGTATTGTATATAATTTACTTAAAATGGAAAGGATGAGATGGTTATATGTAAATGTGAAAGGATCTTAAATGCATCGAATTGTGCATTTAGTGTCTTTCGGTTTTCTAGAATTCATTCGGTTATTTAAAACATTTACTGTAAAGGGTTTTTGAAAAATAATAAAACTGGACAGCTCTAGGCGTGATTCTAAAAAAAATCATATAATTTAGTCTTTATTTCAGTTTATTGAAGTGAGATTATTCTAAAATGTCTGGAAGACTTTTCATTAAATTTGTATTTCATTTAATTAATTTAAGATGCGAGGATGGAAAAGTTGTATGTGTAAAGAAATCGAATTATGAATTTAGTATCGGTTTTCTAGAATTAATTCGGTTACTTAAAACATTTATTGGTAAGGTAGTAGAATTTACGTCTCAACGGGCTATCGGTGACTGTATGAGATCAATCCCGAAGGGAAAAATCCGAGTGCAACACCTCGTAACTTTAAACCATGATCGGATGAAAATATTTACTGGGTGAGGGATTTTTTTTTAATATAAAAAAATGGACGGCTAGACGATAAGGGAAAATAAAATCATTTTTTTCTTTATTTCAATTTACTGAAGTTAGATGTAGAAATGTCTGGAAGATTTTTTCATTAAATTTGTATTGCATTTAATTATTTTAAAATTTAAAGGTGGGAGAGTAGTATGTAAATGAGAAAATGGATCTTAAAGGCATCGAATTATGCATTTAGTGTCCTTCGGTTTTCTAGAATTTATTAGGTTACTTAAAACATTTATTGGGTGAAGGATCTTTTGAATAACAAAACTGGACAGCTAACCGTTATTAGAGAAAACAAATTCGAATTATTGAAGTGAGATAAGTGTAAAAATGTTTGGAGGATTTTGCGTTCAATTTATGCAAATAGGTTTTCTATAAATTTACATGAATTATGGTGAATTGAAAAATTACATGTATAGTGAATGAATGAACATGTGTATATTTTTTCGCGAAAAATTGTTTTGCAACTGCTTTTTTTTACTTAATTGTATATGAGAGGGATTTGCAGTGCAAACAAACAATCCAGACGGAAAGTAAAGATTTTTCTTCCGCTTCCCAAATGCTCTCAGATGATACATGTCGGAGTTACCTTAAAATGTAGTTTATCACCGTTTTGGCGACCTTTAGCACCTAATTTAATTGATGTTGACCAATCAAGTATATATTAATCCGGAATTCATTCTTTGGGATTTTTCTTGGCGAAGTACTGAAATCGCATTCGAAAAACGCCAAGTGACGTCACGTTTTGAATACATACAAGACAACAATAACTCCACCTACATTTTTCTTGACAGAAAATGCCTCTCATAACCAAAATTCGTAGCTAAAACATATAGCTATTATTTTTATTCTAACATCTCAATTTTTGCAGAAAGTAATAAATATGTTGAAAATGCATGAACTTAGTTTGTTAATAGATTCTTTTATCATCATAGATAATGGATTAAAACTAAATTTGAACAAGACTCCTTTTGCGTAATTTTAATGGATGGCTGAAATCTATTTAATGTGGGTTAAAGGTCCGTCCAAACCCGAGCCTATGTGCCTCGAAGGTAAAAATGTGTTGCGAAATCCTTCCAGGAATTTGCTCAATCCATCACCACGGAGTTTTCAGACTTCACCACGAAGTTCCTTTAAGTTTTCTGGGTACATCCCTCGGGGTTGTAAGATCAAAACAGAAAGGATTAATTTGGATGATGGAATGGGATGATATTGGATGCAAGGTATCGAGTTTTTTCGATTGCTGAAAGAACATTGAAACTTTTTATAGTTTACAGAGAGGCTGTTCGGACATTTTTTGAACGATTTTAATGGACTGAAGCTCAATTTTTTTACATGAAATTTTTGTTTTAAATATTCCATTTGATAGCCCTTATTGTTAACTATCTTTCTACACCTTAGTTTCCATGATAATAATGACTTTTGAAGTATCGACAGTGGTATTTTGTCCCATTCTTGCTCCACAGTTTTCCAATCCTTGAATGGTTTTCGGTCGACGTTTCGATAATGCCCTTTTTAAAAGTCCAAAAGCACAAAAGTCCATGGGTGAAAGATTTAGCAGGAATATCAGTAAAGGACTTGATAACAGTTTCTTATTCCATTTTTTCCCAAGAATTTAATAGTCGATTTAGATGTGTGGCTGCTTAATATAACCAAATATAGGTGGCTAATATAGCTAATATAGGTCAAGCTAAATATAGGTGGCAGTACCATGTCTGCGGTGATCGTGTTTCCTGTGCGTATTCTGAACGTGACGTCAGCTGGCTTGTTTTACGAATATGATTTCAGCACTTCGCCAAAAAAAAATTCGAAATGATGTGCGATAAGTGATTGGTAAATACCAATTAGATTAAACTTCAGACGTTGTCCAAACGGCGATAAGCTATATTTTTAGGTATCCACAATGCGTACATTTGAACAGCAGAAGTAAAATCTTCGTAAACTGCATGGTTTGTTTGTTTCACTGAAAATCCCTCTCATGCATGCTACTTTGATTTATTATAAAGACATCTGGCCTCATTTTTGCGGACTTTATATTTCAATAGATAACATTCATGATTGAACAACCTAAAGCTGACTATCTCAGATTTAAGTAGAGTTTTCGAGTGACTAATGAAAAAGGAATCTGATAATAGGTGGAAATGGAGAAAGTTTCAAAGTTTTACCAAGTTTAAGATTCCTATTTTCATCAAAAAAGAAACTTATTCGTAATTTATTATGTTTTTACATATTTTGAAACTTGCAAAGAGTACTAGTATTGTGATAATCCTTCGTTCCTTGGGGCGAAATTAGGTATGTTACTCGAATGCAATTTCGATATTTCGCTTAAATTAAAATTTAACATCGTCAAAAGAGCAATAAATAAGGGCGAGGTTTTCCTAAATGTTAATGTCCTCACATGGGCGTGGTTTGGAGAGTGGGGTGCCAGCACAGGAGTTGACATCTGACCGTGGTTCAAAATTACGAAGCTTTGTCCTTGAATTTTTCCCTTAGGGATTGATCCGAACCGTCACCAATAGCCCTTTGTATTGCTCCAGTGCGACGTAAATTAGCTCCCCTACCCCTTAATGTTAATGATAATTTTTACAATGCATATATAATTTGCAATGAATAAATTAAAAATAACCTTTAACTTTCGAGAACGCCTGTATTCCTCTATCACACAAAGATTGGCCCGGTTGGAAGAGTAATTGATCAGCAACCGGTGGGTTGCGAGTTCGAATCGAACCAAAGGCCGTCGTGTACAAAGGGGGCTGGTGCACGTTAAATCTGTCGTGGCCTCAGATGCCCTCACGTTGGCGTGGTGTGGAAGTTTGGAAAGTGGGGTGCCAGCTCAGGTGTGACCTCGCCATCAGACCGTGACTCAAAATTACGTGGTCTTCTCCTGGGATCTTTCTCTTGGAGACTGATCCCGGACCGTCGCCAATAGATCGTTGTGTTGCTCTAGTGCGACGTTAATTAATTACCGACCTACCTACCATACTAAGGTTTTCATCTGTTTATCGATAATTATATCTTACCAGGAAATTAAACAGTTCGAAATGTCGTTTCCTTAACTGTATATTAGAGTAAAATTTATTCCCATCCGGCTGAGAACGAAACTCGGGTTTCTTCATGCCAATTTAACAAAACATCGAATCGGAGTTGCAGAGAGAAAACTCAATATCGAATGAGAGAGGAAGAACGCTTGGGGAAAAAAAGAAAGAACCTGGCAGTACCTTCGTAAAGCGTATTGACACATAACTCTCCACAGCCCTCGCAATTCCAGAAAGTTTTTCAAAAGAGATGTTAAATAGGAGAAGCTACATGAAAGAACGCAATTTCGGGCAGGAGAGAACTGGAAGAACCTTTAAAGTTCGGGAAATAGTCAGTTCTTTCTCTCGCTGCAGCTTCTCCTTTTTAGTTCCGCGTCTGGCGAGTGAAAAGCAGCAGAGCAAAGTTTCGGGTTTTGAAAAACAGACAACATTCCGATAAAAAGCTTTAGATACAGACGCATGAATAACGGACGTTTCCACCAAGAAGAAACCCGTAGAAGCAACGTATGATGAGAATGAAAAGAAACAGGAAGATACCTAAATGTTTTCCCTGGAAGTGTTGGAGTTCTTCGTGGATCTTTTTTGTTCCCTTCTTTATCTCCCCCGTGCTTCTTTCGTTCTAGAGCGTTTGTGGATATAACATTCAAAAAACAAGCTATTTCTCTCTCTC
This sequence comes from Meta bourneti, assembly GCA_933210815.1. Taxonomy (NCBI): domain Eukaryota; kingdom Metazoa; phylum Arthropoda; class Arachnida; order Araneae; family Tetragnathidae; genus Meta; species Meta bourneti. The sequence continues at coordinate 6,468,933 of OW119922.1, forward strand.
TCTCTCGGTGTTGTTATTTTCAAACGCATCGCGAAGTTTCTTCGGGGCTTGAAAGAAAGTGAGGAAATATCGGTTTTATTTAAGGTGCTGTTGAAATTTTTTCTCGTTTCTTTCCCCATCTGAGGGGTTTGCACGCGTTTGTCCGTTCTGCAACGTGCAGTCTACACTGCATGACTCTGTGGACTGTCCCTGTAAAATGAGTCTCCAACCCGGTTCGGGACTTTTAATTTCAGTCGACGATTCATTTACAGGACAAACTTTTTAAACAGAAAAGACAGCTTAAATACTCCACAAATTCCATGAATTCTTCAGTTTTAATTAATTTGATCTCGTTCTACTTCAACTCGTTGCCATTGCGGAAAAAGAAACTTTGAACAGACGAAACTGCACGAGCTGCGCAATCGTAGTGATTGGGAGGGGGGGCGGTAGCCCATTTGGAAGAGCAACGGATTAGCAACCCGAGTTCGAAACACTGTTCAGTCAACGACCGTCGTGTATACGGTTGCTGATTCAAGTTAAATCTGTCGTGGCCTCAAATGTCCTCACGTTGGCATGGTATGGAAGTTTGGAAAGTGGGGTGCCGCGGCTCAGGTGTTGACCTCGTCATCTGACCGTGGTTCAAAATTACGTGGTGGTGATCTTGGGCCTTCGGGATTGACCCCGGTCCGTCTCCAATAACCGGTTGTGTTGCACCAGTGCGACGTTAATTAACTACCTACCGCAGTCATTGGTTGGCATGATGTGGAAGTTTAGAGAGTGTGGTGCCCGCTCAGGTGCTGATCTCGTCATCTGACCGTGGTTCAAAACTTCTAGTCAAACATCCTTGGATCTTTCCATTCGGGATTGATCCTGGACTGTCGCCAATAGCCCGCTGTCTTTCTCCAGTGTGACGTTAATTAAATTCCAACCAAGTAATTCCAAGTGTAAGGTTCATAATGTATGTGGGCCGCGGTGGCCCGGTTGGAAGAGTAACGGACTTGCAACCGAAGGGTTGCGAGTTCGAATCCAGCCAAACACCGTCGTGTACAAAGGGGGCTGGTGCACGTTAAATCTGTCGTGGCCTCAAATGTCCTCACGTTGGCGTGGTGTGGAAGTTTGGAGAGTGGGGTGCCAGCTCAGGTGTTGCCTCGTCATCTGACCGTGGTTCAAAATTACGTGGTGTTGTCCTCGGATCTTTCCCTTTGGGATTGATCCCGGACCGTCACCAATAGCCCATTGTGTAGCTCCAGTGTGACGTTAATTGAAATACCCCCCCCCATAATGTATGTACAATTATTATTATGAAAGTAAAATGTAATAAGTTTCTAAAACTCAAGTGGCAACGTACCCGAATAAGTAAACAAACTTCGCAGTACGAATATTCTAGTATCAGTTTTATTCCTGTAGCGCTGTGTTCGTTAAGTAAGTGTTTTCAAATAAATTTGTTGTTTGTTGTAATAATAATCTGTCTCGCACTAAATTTCCTTGTAACTGCCATCACTCCCCCTTATATACCGTAGTCTTTTGTAGACTGTGAGGAATTATCAGTGTAATCAAACGAATCACCCAAGACGCGGATTTTCCTTCTGTTACCCAATACGGAATACGTTCAGGAAGCACGTTCCATCATAAAAACACTAGTGCCATCTACATTTAGATTTACAGAAAAACCTTACATACATTTCATGGCGTGGACATTTGGAGAGGGGGATGCCGTCTCAGGTGTGACCACGTCATCTTACAATGGTTCAAAATAAAGGTGTCCTTGGATCTTTCCCTTCGAGATTGATCCCGGATCGTTGCCAATATCCCGTTGTCTTGCTCCAGTGCGACGCTAATTCAATTACCTAAAACTACCAAATTTAACTTTCGTAATTTTAACAGTATGTATAATAGTGTAATCTATCTCCACCATGAAATGCTTTTTGAGAGAGATTGGTACTGTTTTTTACGTCTCTAAAAGATTAACATTTGGTCCTCCAATAGCTAAAGCCATGGTTCTACCCCTTTTAATAATAAATATGTTATTTTATTTAATATTTTTTCATAAAACAAGCTCTCAATACAACTTTCCCGTAATTCCTTATGTATGACTATAAAAAGAATTCAATTCTGGCTCAGAAAATGGAATTCAAAATGAAATACAGTAGTTTTGTTTCGTTTAGATATGTTTCTAAGTTTTTAAATAAATATTTGTCAAAAGCCATGTCCTAGCTATTTTAACGACAAATTTGTTGTTTTATTTAGCATTTTTCACAACATACAGACAAATGGAATCTATTCTTCTATTTGCATCCATCATTTGTAAATATGTTAGAACATAAGTAATAATACAAAAATGCTTCTAAAATATATCTATTCGATAATAAAGTTTTATCTTGATCATATATCTAATTCCGTTGTGTTACAACTAGAAAAATATCTAATATTCTAAAGAACGCATAGTACGTATACTTCTGACTTCACTTATAAATTCAAGTTAATATTTTCATCTTATATCTGAGGAGAAATATGGATTCCTTCAACTGAATTGAGAAACACGCATTGCAATCCGTTATGTTGATGAAATGAACACTGAATCCTGTTGTACAGTTACTTGATGCATTGGTTTGCTATTTAACAGATTTCAAAACAAGATTTGTTCAACTAAATTTCTCCTTGATAGACAGTTCTAGAAGTATACTTAGGAATTCTTGAACTAGTCTTAATTATAAAAGAGATAGAAAAGAATAAGCGTATTGGACAAATTGAAAAACGGAGTTTGTGTGATATCAACCAGAAATATGTTTGCTAAATAACGATCACATAGTTTGTAAATAGCGCTTTCAATTTTTCAAACTGACACAGATAAATGGTTTACGCTCGATGCCTATTCCCATATCTTAAAGTTCAGTCCAGTGAACTTCTTTGGCATTTCAATTTCGAAGATAAATTTATGTGCAGTTTCAATATAAAATGTTGTTTTTCAACACATTTATACTACACGCTACTTTAAATAAAATTGAATTGTTGGTTGTTCGGGGTTTTATGGCGCAAGGGCCATATTTGGCCATGTTACTCCAGACATACAATATCAAGTAATAGACAAACACAATGAAAGTTTTACTGTCACAGGAGAGACCCAGAGAGGAATGCCTCCAACTCGAAAATTGCTAACGCAGTGGACATACCCTCTGAGCCACAACGGCCCTTGAAGTGAATGGAAAAGAAATGCAAGGTTCGGTTTGCCACTTTACGTCGTTTTCGCTTCACTTGAAACAAATATAAGAAACGCTAATCCCAAAACATTAATATCTTAGGAGTGATTGAATTTTTCTGTCCATTTAATTGTAGTGAATTCAAAGAGATCATTGTTTCTTTGACTGGAAAGTTTGAGATTAATTAGCCACCACTACTGAAATTAACTTACATTATGATGGTACATATATCAATGCAACCACTATCAACCAAAGTACTTTTTCGTAGACAGCACCAATACTCCGCAACATTGGTGACTGGTAGACGTGAATACGAGCACGCGCGCTTTCAAACAAGGATGAGCCTTTTGATGAACCAATGGCGATGTATGTCACTTGCAACGACAAACTGTCTGAAGTTCTGTATAACCGATATTGCTTCTTCTATCGCAGTTTCAGCTCAGATGTGATCTGACCGTGGTACAAAGTTAAGTGGTGTTGTCCTCGGATCTTTCCCTTGGGGATTGATCCCGGACCGCCCGTTGTGTTGCTCCAGTGCGACATTCATTAAAATACCTACCTAACACAGTTTCCCTTTTCAGGGTCGCGGTTGGTAGAATTGCGAAATAGCAACCGGAGGGTTGCGAGTTCGAAACTAGGTCCAACCAAAGACCCTCGTGTACGTGGGAGCTGGTACATGCTCTCTGTCATATATGTGGGGGCTGGTACATGATAAGTCGATCGTGGCCACACGTGGTGTGGTGTGGAAATTTGGAGAGTGGTGCCAGCTGAGGTGATGACCTCGTCCTCTGACCGTGGTTCAAAACGACGAATTGATGCCTTCGGACCTTTCCCTTCAGAACTGACCGTCTCCAATATCCAGTTGTGTTGCTCCAGTGCGACGTAAATTCAACTACCTGCCGTACATCAGTGCGTTTGTTAACTGCAGGGATTCAAACTACCTCTACAATATTCTGGGCAGTGGTAGTCCGGTTGGAAGAGTAGCGGATTAGCAACCGGAGGGTTCCGAGTTCGAAACTCGACCCAACCATGGAAATTGAATTATCGTCGCACTGGAGCAATACAACGGGCTATTAGAGACGGTTCCGGATCGATGTCGAAGGGTACTATCCGAGGATAACACCTCGTCATTTTGAACCGCTCATATGACGAGGTCAACACCTGAGCCGGCACCCCACTCTCCTCGTCTGCATTAAAAATACACGTGTTCGTAATTGGTAGGTATAATATGTATTTAATTAACGTCGCACTGGAGCAACACAACGGGCTATTGGCGGCGGTCAGGGATCAATCCCAAGATCTGAGGACAACACGTAATTTTAAACCACGGTCAGATGGCGAGGTCAACACCTGAGCTGGCGCCCCAATCTCCAAACTCCCACATCACGCCAACGTGAGGACATTTCAGGCCACGACAAATTTAACGCGCACTAGCCCCCTTTGTACACGACGGTCTTTGGTTGGATTCGAACTCGCAACCCTCCGGTTGCTAATGCGTTACTCTTCCAACTGGTCTACCTCGGCCCGTGTTCGTCCATGGAAAGCTGTTTTTTAATGAATTAAAAAATACTCATAACGCACTAGAAATAATCTAACGGCATACATGACAGAAGTACTTTTGGGTAGACGGAAGTTGCGGTGACTTTCCATTCCCTGCTGCAAGTTCTATGAATAGTGGATTTAAATAAATATATGAACTTATCAAAGGTGTATTTCAATGGCGAGTTATAAGTTCTAACTTAACGAAACTTTAGAAAACTACTGATGAAGCTACACTGGCAAAAAACAGATAACAAATTAGACAATCACTTCGTTCGCTCTTGCCACTGAAAAATTTGATTTTCTTGAATTTTGTTACCCCATTAGAGCTGCTATGAGAGGCGTTTTCTGTCAAGCTAAATGTAGGTTGCTTCTGCGGATGAATGCGTTTCCTGTACGTATTCCGAACTTGACGTTGTTCAGCCTCAAGCGTCGCCAAACCGGCGATAAACTACATTTCAAGGTAACTCCGATAAGTATCATACGAGAGCATCTGGGTAACGGAAGTAAAATCTTCGATTTCCATCTCTGGCCACGGAGCTCAAGTGTTGACTTCGTCATCTGACCGTGGTTCAAAATTACGTGGTGTCGTTCTTGGGGGCTTTCCCTTTGGAATTGATCCCTTACCGTCATCAATAGCCCGTTGTATGGCTCCAGTGTTACGTTAATTAAAAACCTACCAACCTCTCTCTGGTTTGTTTACGCTGAAATTTCCTCTCATATGTTGGAAAATAAATTTTACTCACACATACGATTGCATAGTCAGAATATTAATTTTTAAAACAGATTCTATAAACGGGTGAAAACACCATTTTGAAATTAACTAGTAATTTTTTTACTAGTATAATATAGCTAAAAACCCAAATTTCATTTTAAACCTAAACATTCTTTTAAAATATTTTAAACAAACGGGCGATTTGAAATCTTCAATTGAAAGTATTAACACATACCCCTTACAGTAAGTACTTTCAAATTATATTTTTCGTAAATTTTTTCTAATATTCTTTTTATATTTTGAATCGTTCAGACAATTTTTGCATTCCTAGTTTATGATTCTCACCCCTATAAATGCATAAATTGTTCGGTCAAAAATAAATGTTCCAAGAAAGAACAAAGCAAAGCATTGCTCACATTTAATTTGCTTCACTTCACTTGAAAGATCAAGAATAGCATTTCTAGCAGACGACTTTGAATCCCATATCGGTTCTCGTGAAATATGAAAAATAAAAACTCTTTCGTTACATTAACTTGAAAGGAATATATTTCTTCCGACCTGAAAAATACAAAATGGCGAGAATCAGAAAAATCAGACTTGTGCACGTATGGAACCCTTTTCCTTCATAAATTTAATTTACGAAGGTACTTATCTCGGCTGCATGGAATCCAAGAAAACTTTTCAAAAGAAAATGAAATTCTTCTATTTTCCTCATTAATGTCAGTTTACTTTGGTGGGATTGTTTGCTTTGCTAAAATCCTTTTCAGAGAAGGATATTTATTCTATTCTTTTGTCTCTAGAACAGAAAGAAAGGAAAAAGAATTCTGATATCAAAATAACGCCAAGTCAAAACTGTAAACAGAATTGATATAATGAACTTTGGATATTCGTTTTATTAAACATTATGCGCATATAAAAATTCTTTATTAAAAACTATTTTTTAATCGCAAATATAAAGCTGTCATTTTATGACTTTTCTTTGCGAAGAGTTTGAGCAAAGAAAAATTGCCGTTTAGGTTTTTTACCGAAAGAGAAAGATAGTAAACAGGGACAGATTAATAATTCAGACGGAAAATTATTCGGATACGACAAACGTTTCGCTTGTCTTTCAGGTGTTTTTATTGATTTGAGTTCTAAGTACTCTTAATTGCATGCTTAAAATCGGATAGAGTACACGGACAAGAAATGCTTTGATGGTTTTTGTCGATTCTTAATAATTAGTCATTGTACTCTCAACATCTTTACTGACAAAGCTTCGATATAAAAATAACCGGTCGTTCATTTCTTTTAAAAGTAGTCAAAGGCTTAAGATCCATTGTCTGAATATGAACTTTGTTCGGCTTACTGAAGCATTTGACATTTGTTTTTCAAACAATCGTCACATGAATTATTTAGTGTACTTGTATGTAGCTGTACTGCATGTTTGCAATTAGGTAAAGACCAAGCACCTAAAAACCTCGAAACTTTAGAGTGGGTATAGTTAAGAATTAGAAGAATGCATAGACACAGAGAGTGTTATGAAAGCAACCATTTGCCATAAACTCGATAGGAATTGGATTTGCTTTCTTCGATAAAAAGTGGTTTTCGAAGTTATAACCGATAGTATTAGCAGAATCCAAAAAGTGAACAGTTTCCTATACACTTTTAACTCACTCCTCAGGCATAAAGATGATTCAGTGCTTGTATGAGAGGCTTTTCTGTCAAGCTGAATGTAAGTAGCGATAGTGTTTCTAAGGCTGTTTTCTGTTTGTATTCCGAACGTGATGTCACTTGGCTTGTTTTTTCGAATACGATTTCAGCATTTTGCAAATAAAATTTCTAAGGACTGAATTCCGAATTGATTTCGCGGTAGCCCGGTCGGAAGAGTAATGGATTAGCAACCGGAAGGTTGCGAATTCGAATCAAACCAAAGACCGTCGTGTACAAAGCGGCTGGTGCACGTTATTCTACGAGGACAACACTTGAGCTGCCACTTCCACACCACGCCAAAGTGAGGACATTTGAGGTCACGACCGATTTTGCGTACACCAGCTATCGCGTACACGAGGGTCTTGGTTCTACCAAGTTTCGAACTCGCAACCCTTCGGCTGCTAATCCATTACTCTTCTAACTGGGCCCCCTTCACTTGGGATATGAGGTGGGGAAAGTGCGAACTCGAATCATCAAAGTCTACATTGTACAGGTTACTACCCTGTTACCAGTAATTCTTAGATTTCATATTTTTTACTCATATCCTTAGGAACCGCGATAAATCAGTTGGTACAGTCACGGATCAGCAACTGGGGGATTGTGAGTTCGAAACTCGATCCCACCAAAGACCGTCAGATACGTGAGAGCTGGTGCATGTTAAATATATCGTGGCCTCAAAAGTCCTCACGTTGGCGTGGTGTATAAGTTTGGAGAGTGCCAGCTGACGTGTTGACCTCGCCTTCTGACCGTGGTTCAAAATTACGAGGTATTGTCCTCGAATCTTTCTCTTCGGGATTGATACCGGACCGTCTCCAACAGCCCGTTCATTTGCTCCAGTGCTACTTTGATTCAACTACCAACCGAGTAAGACGTCAGTTTCTATTTCAGTGTTCTTTATTTTCATCGCAAAAGGGCTACCAGGGAATGTCGATGTCACATTCAGACTCTTCTCCCGTACCCCTATGCTTCCTACTGAAATCCAGTCTAGATTACATGCGCACTTGGTCCTTATGCGCGGTCTATTTCTCTCTCCTTTTTCTAAACTTATAAAAGACAAATTCAAGCTTAATTCAGCGCTTGGATTATTCATACAGAATTGCCAGGATTGAGCGCATGTTCGGGTTGCACATGCGCTCAATCCTGGCAATAAGACCGTACATAAGGACCAAGTGCGCATGAATCTAGACTGGATTTCAGTAGGAAGCATAGGGGTACGGGAGAAGAGTCTGAATGTGACATCGACATTCCCTGGTAGCCCTTTTGAAGTTACTTTTCAACTTAGGGCTAAATGGTTTGTCGTTGAGGGTAAGTATTTTAATTAACGTCGCATAGGAGCGACACAAAGGGGTATTGGCGACGGTCCGAGATCAACCCATGGATCGAAAGATCCGAGGACAACACCACGTAATCTTGAATCACGGTCAGATGACGTGGTCGCACTTGAGCTGGCCCCTCACTGCCCAAACTTCCAAACATTTGAGGCCAGGACAATTTTAACGTGCACCAGCCTCCTTCGTACACGATGGTCTTTGGTTGGATTGGAACTCGCAACCCTCCGTTTGTCTTTGAGGGAAAGAAGCCACTCTTGTTGACTTATCAGGTTGTCTAAACTTTGCATCAGATGTTGGGATGTAAATTCGTCTTTAAAATCGGAACAGTGCTGGGGCATGCATGAAAAGTCGAGCGTTGCAAAAAGCTTTACAGCTGTTTTGTGTTATGGTTTCAGAACTAGAAGAAACATACAAAAGATAAATATAGCGTCGTGTAGACGTCGAGACATGACCTTCGAACTGAGTGCACAGGGACAGTTAGAGCGAGGGAGGGGATGGGCAATATGTCGAAATTCCACAGAGCTTTGGACCTGTGTAACTTTGGATTTGTGGAGTGAGGCCCGTGTATGTGGTGTCATTGGAATACTACCAAACTACGCTACAATCACAGGATTTTAATCAATAAAATTATGCTTCAATATTAATATCAAACTGCACTTTAATTATTCAAACTGTAAATTGACTGTTGAATATTTCCAATGAACAATCGTACAAACTTCTTGCTTCATTCATTTCACAATCCAACATCAGGTCCAAGTATTCACTTCAAAAGTACGGTTTGTGTTCACTGCCAATTTTTTTTGCTTACTACCAATTTCGGAATCCCCTGTCATCAATATTACCGCTACTGCCAAACTTTCTCTCAGCATATTGACAGACATTTTTTGAACGATTTTAATGGACTGAAACTCGATTTTTTACATGAAATTTTTGTGTTTTAAGTGTTCCATTTGATAGACCTTATTGTTCGCTATCTTTCTACACCTTAATTTCCATGATAATAATGATTTTTGTAGTATCGACAGTGGTATTTTGTCCCATTCTTGTTCCACAGTTTTCCAATCCTTGAATGGTTTTCGTTCGACGTTTCGATAATGCCCTTTTTAAAAGTCCAAAAGCACAAAAGTCCATGGGTGAAACATCTGGAGATTTAGCAGGAATATCAGTAAAGGGTATTGACTTCAGTTTCTTGTTCCATTTTTTCCAAGAATTTATTAGTCGATTTAGATGTGTGGCTGCTTGCTTTACCCTGATGCAGTTCTACTGATTGTTGGCACTGTGGGGAAAGAAATGGTATTTCTTTTTTGAATAGTGGGGATAAAATAGGGTCTTGATAATATGTGGGAGTTGATTTTTACATTTTTTCCCCTCTTTTTACTTTTGATTTTTCATTCTATGCAAAACCGGCAACAATCATAAATCTCTTAGAGAAAGTTCTCACGTTCACTTTGCTATAGTCCTTTGACTAGGCGGATTCTCTTTTAAAATTAAAACAAATATTATCAGAATTTTTTTCTTTTTTGGAAGTATTTTTCCACTTTTACGTTTTTTCCTTTCTCATTAATAATATTACTCATCGTACCTTTAGATATCGAAAAGCCATGACTTTTACAGCGTTTTTGAATAATTGAATAAGTATAATTCTCTTCGGAAAGAGCGGAAACATAGCCTTCCATCCATTGCTTATTTAAAAGCGCCATTTTGAAAGTAAACAAAACTGAGTCAGCAGACGATAAGTTATACTTTAACTATTTAACTGCTGCGAAAATTAAATTCTTTCGTAACATACAATTTTTTTACAGCTCAAAAAAATGTCCGAACAGCCTCTGTATAAGAGCCAGTTGTGGAACTCCAATGCGATGTAAATTACTACCTACCTGTAATTAACTACCTACCAGCTTCAGTATATATTACTAATACACATCTACCATTTCCAGAAAATAAAATAACCCATTCTATTTTAGCTAGTATTGTGACATCACATGTTGAATACATTTCATTGCACGGGCCAACTGATAACTAATGCATTCGTACCCGGACATGTATGTATCTCGCATTTCCATTCTTCCGCATTCATACACAAGCGCTCTATGTACTTTTCATGTAAAATGCATATACTTACAAAAATAGCGTTCGGCAAGGTGTCTGCAATCCATTCATCACACACGTATACTCTTTGTTATGCCGCTTCCAGAAATGCGTTCCATTCTGTAAAGAAATTCGACTCTCTCCCTTTGTTGAATCGAAGCACTTGTCTTGCGTTCGAAATAAGACAATGGGCGATATATATATATATATATATCCCCAACATGACAACGTGGACGAAAGGAATTTTCAGCATAAACAAAGAACACAACGGGCTATTGGTGACGGTCCAGGATCACTCCCGAGGGGAAAGATCCGAGGACAATACTCGTCATTTTGAACCCCAGTCAGATGATGAGGTCAACACCTGAGGTGGAACACCACTCTCCAAACTTCCATAGTACGCCAACGTGAGGACATTTGAGGCCACGGCAGATTTAACGTGCACCAGTCCCTATGTACACGACCATCTTTGGTTGGATCGAGTTTCGAACTTACAGCCCGCTAATTCGCTACCTTTCCAACTGGGCTACCGTGGCACATACATATCGAGGTTTCCTCAAAATGTAGTTTATCACCGTTTTGGTGAGTTTTGCGTTTAATAATTGTTGGTGTTGACCAATCAAGTATCATATATTCAATTCATTCTTGAAATATCAAAATTATACAGCAAGATGTGATTAGAGAAAATCAAATAATCAGTTCTTTATTTCGAATTATTGAAATAAAGATATATTTCCCTTAGAAATTGATCCGGGACCACATATGTTGCTCTAGTGCGTAACTATCTACTTCAAGTGAAAAGCCAAGATGATAACGCTTCCTCACGTTTCGGCTAAGTTGCCATGGTAAGTCCTGATTGATGTTGTTTGAATATTTTTTTGCTTGTTTTATAAGACTAAAAACTTGGAGCAAAGTCAGGCCACACTTGATTACCCCTCCATGGTTGCTGACGAGAAGAGATTAAATGTATTAAAAAAATCACTTTATTAAAGCCGTGAAATGTCTGTCAAAAAGGAAATATTTATTGAATAAACATTTCCTTATAAGTTATAATAGTTAATAATAACTTAATATAACTTAATAATAGTTAATATAACTTAAGTTATAATATCTCCGATATTTCTAACTAATTTCTATTCACACAAACGAATTTATTAAATATTGATCACACGCATTCAAAAATAATTTTTTAAATTTCATGGTACGTGAATTCGATTCATTAAAAATCGATTCAACATCGATTTGGAAAATGAATAAAACCACTAATATGAAATAATTTAAAGCTGGCAAAACCAATTTCAAAGATTCTTACATGCTCTGGAATATTCACATAATTTTTGAACCGGGATGAATTTTTTTGTGATACTTAGTCTCCATCGTTTTTTATCGTGTACGTGTCATTTTTGCTTCAAGAATAATGATCTGTTTAGAATAACGGCATTAATTATCAAGACACTTTTTTACCGATGGACGAAAATAAAAAAGTGATACCTTTAATTGCTAAAGAAAAAGCTGCTAGAACACAAAAAACTTGAATTTTTTTGCCTTTGAATTCAATTTTGCTCATTCATCCGCAGCTGGGAAGTGCTTGAATAACAATTAACGTAAGAGGTAGAGATTTTCTAATTATGAAAATTTGAAAACTTAAGATCTTTGTAATTAGTACCAAAACTTTTAAGCTCTATAGAAAATTGTAAATAATTAAAAAGGGCCGATGGGCATTTTGAACGTTAAGAAGAAAAGGCGTTTACTTAATCAGCAGTTTTTTACCCTTTTATTTGTTTAATAAGCACGCGTCTCCCTTTTTTGACAATAAGTACCTGATAAAGTAAATGAATTTATCAATTAAATAGTAATCAAGTTAATGTATCGCTATCACAACTTTCTCGAAAACTTAATTTCGAGCAAACTAAATGCTCAGCTCAAACGTATAGCAAGGTAGCCCAGTTGGAAGAGCAACAGATTAGCGGAGGGTTGCGAGTTCGAATCCAACCAAAGACCGTCGTGTACAAAGGGGGCTGGTGCACTTTGAATCCGTCGTAGCCTCAAATGTCCTCACGTTGGCGTGGTGTGGAATTTTTGAGAACCAGTTCAGGTGTTGTTCTGGTCATCTGACCATTGTTCAAAATTTCGAGATGTTGTCCTCAATCTTTCCTTCGAGTTTAATCCCTGACGGTCGAAAAATAGTCGGTCGTGTTGCTCCAGTGCGACGTTAATTAAATACCTACCACACATATAGCTGATGGGCTTCAAGTGTCACAACTCAAAAAAAATCGCATTCTGAGATGGTGGATTTAATGTTTCAATCTATACAGGATGTGAATGAGGGGCCCAAAATAAGCATCTTTGTCACCAAATGTGTGACCGGAAATGCCGCGTTTAGGTGGTAAAGGGGTCTGTTTACGTCACTCGATAACATCGTTAATGTGGAGTAAGGCGTCATTCCTCGCTCGGTTGGTTTTGGGGTTTTATGGCGCAAGAGCCATATTTGGCCATTCGGCACCAGACACGACATACAAAATCAAGTAATAGACACACACAATGAAAGTTTTACTGATACAGAAGAGAGAAATACACCCAGGGAGGAACGCACCTGACAGAAATCGAACCGCCTGCAACTCGAAGGTTGCTAAAGCAGTGGACCTAGCCACCACGGCCCCGTCTACATTTAGGATAACAGAAAAAGCATCTTATACAAAGGAGTATCAAAAAGTAAGGTGAATTTTTGATTGACAGAAAAACGTGCAGAGATAAATGTATGAATATTTATTATGTTTGACAAATCATATCACACTATCATTCGACAAAGGAACCATAGTGGTCTAAACATTTATTCCAACGTGGCACCCAATCATCCATGACCTTTTCAAAGAAATCTTGCCCCAGGTTCCCTAACCAGGTAAGTGTAGCCTGTTGTGCCTCTTCCAGTGTATGTATGGAAGCCCACGGAGGTGTTTCTTCAGGGGCCAAACAAATGGTAATCCAAAATGGTAATACTGCTCACTGAACCATATGAGCTATTCAATGCATTTGCAATATCATGCAACCTCACTTTTCTGTCTTCACGAATCATGGCATCGACGACAGCCACATTCATGTCGTTACACCACACGTACACTTGTTTCTGCGACATAACACTCTCTCCATAGACTTCCAACAATTTTCGATGAATATCACGTTTTTTCCTCTTTTCCCATAAAAAACGAATGACACCGCGCACCTCCTCCTTGGAGTAATGTTCAAGTCGATGCGCCATCTTTGATTGGCTCTAAGCACCAGACGGGTTGACGTAGAAGTTACTACAAGCCGTCACACTTCTATCACCTTGGTATATTTGCAACATATAAAAAAATTAATTAGCTACACAAAAAACTCTGAGTTCTAGAGACAAATTCATCTTACTTTTTTATATAACCTTGTAGAAGTCTCTTGTTAGGCATATTGTTTGAAACCATTTTTTTTCCTATAAATTCTGTGATTCTGTAGAAAAGTCAGATAGATAAACGATACATTCTCAAACATCTTCAGTTTGCAGAAAGTCTTGTAATGTGCCTAGGTTATTGCGACGCATATTTCACAATTAACAGGTATATCCTAAGGGATATTTTAATCTCTCTTCGCCCATTCCAATTTCTTTTTCATTCTACTTCCCACGGCTTTCTTTCAGAAAATGCTACAGAGGAAAAACTTTGTTTTGTTGAGAATAAGTGATTGATGCGTTGTAATGTCTCTATCGGCTACAGCGCAGTCTTTCTGGAGGCAGAAAACTTTTTATAAAAAACACAACAATAGATACCCTTAATAAAGGACAACAAATCATCCATTAAAGTTAAAGTGATTTTTTTCTAAGTAGGAAACTGGCTTTGGACCTCAACATATCGATTTCTACTTTCGGAAAAGGCTTTTCGAAACAAAAAGGCCATTCTCGGTCGAATCGAATGCTCCACTTTTAGTTATATGTAAAAGAAACTTCCATTGTCTTTTTGTATTATTATTCTTTTTCACTTCGCAGTTTATGTAAAATTCTCCCCCTCTCTCCCATGTTTGTATTTCCGCAGCATATGAAACAGCACATTTATATTCTTGTCCATTCTTTGGTCGCCTTTTTCAGAATTTTAACAGGTGTCCATAAAAGCTGCCCTTTATTAAAATATTGAATTAAAATACATTAGTAAAAATACAGTAATGTTCATCATCCCACACACCAGTTCATTTAGAACAGTTTAGTACCAGACTTTTCTATATAGCAGAGGGATGCGGCTGCCCAGTTGGATGAGTAGCGAGTTCGAATCCAACCAGAGACCGTCGTGTACAAAGGGGGCTGGTGCACATTAAATCAGTCGTGGCTCAATGTCCAATCAGTCAGACTCAAATGTCCTCATGTTGGCGTGGTGTGGAGGTTTGGTAAGTGGGGTGTCAGCTCAGGTATTACCTCGTCATCTGATAGGGGTTCAAAATTATGTGGTATTGTCCCTTCGGGTTTGATCCCGGACCGTCGCCAATATCCCGTTGCGTTGTTCCAGTTCGACGTTGATTAAAATACCAACCTATCAGTGGGATGTAAATTCGGTCTTTGGTTGGAACGAGTTTCGAACTCTCCGCTTGCCAAAGCGCTACTCTTCCAACAAGTCTACTGCGGCCCCTCTGTTCTTAGGAAAAGACGGAAAGAATCTTTCTATAGGTTGAAACAAACCATGGATTGGTTGAAACAATCCATGGTTTCTTTCAATCAATAGATGTGGTTATTTGAGTGTGTTGTGGAGTAAAAGCACTAAACTACTCCGAAGCATCGCGACCCAAGGAGGGTTAACATCCGTGACCATCCCCCAATAAATATTCGGTAGCACTGTTATTGTAATTGGAGAACTTTAAAAACTCATAATCTTACTCGAGTTACTAAGGGGTATTTTCCAAAGCTAGGTGTCGATAAAAACCGCCTTTATGTATCGAAAGAGTCGATTCCTTCGCTTTAGGAGTGACAACATTGTGAAAAGCGTTCAATTTTATTACATACTGAGGTCGTAACATTGTGGAAGCAAAATATAGCTGTTTCTATTGCAGCTTGTGTTTCAAAGGCGTTGAAACTCTTATTAATACGCTTTAAGCCCAACGCCATAAGGTGAGATACCGATGTTATCTCTGTTATTGCCCGCTTTCTGAGAAAAGCCAGGTATCAAAACTTCTTATCATCTTAGCAAGAACAGGGGGCTTTTTATATTTAGAAAACGAAATTCATTCATGTTGCTTTCTACTTTCTTTATATATTGGACCGCAGTTGGTAGACTAGTGGTAGCGGAGCCCCCACATAGGCGGTGCTGCCGTTGCCATGGAAACGGTCAGGGGGGTCCCGCAAAGGAGCAAAAATATTTGATTAAAAAACAAAATTCATAATACTGGCGATGTTGAAAATAACTTTTTCACATGTCAAATTGAAGTGTAAAAATCCCTTAACTAAAACAACTAAGTAGTTAATTGTAGTACAACGGTAGGTGTAGTCAAGGCTCAAGGTCAATGTCGCTCTCCCTCTCATGATCAGATACTCGCGCGCCACATAACTTATGATGAATCATTCAGTGTCCAGTGACTGCGTGCTTTGTCGGTTTGTGCGAGATTGTTTTTGCGTTAAGGCAGTGGGCTACTAGTTATTTCGATTCCAGTTATTAATTGTATTATTTTGAAGTCCTAAGTGTGAAAGTTTATTATTATTGTGTTTTATAGTGAGTTTAGTTAATGTCTACTACGAGTAATTTCAAGCATAAATCTGGAGCTCAAAAGCGAAAGTTGAAAGCAGTGAAAGAAGCAACAGGTGCTGTAGGACGGCAGAGTATTACAAAGTTTTTTTAAAAAGTGACGACGGGGATGGCCATCCTTTCTCTGTTGAAGATGGAAATATTGAAAGTGAAAGTTTACCTCCGTGTAAGATAAATGATTCTGATACGTTGGTGGTGTCAAGTGAATCGACCGAAACTAACGACGATACAGGCAACACTTCCCCTGTGCTGCAGGAAGGAAAAATTTTACTCTGTAAATAAGAATAATAATTGTCAAATTGACAGAGGGACTGGTGAGATTTGTAACAATGATAACAAAGTCTTAGATTTTACGATCCAAGTACAAGTCAGAAAAAATTAATGACACTAACTGGCAGAATATTGTCTCTCAGAATAATATCAAAGTTGAGGAATTATTTAAGCAGGCTAAGACATTCCCGAGGGACAAAACAGGAAAACTGTTCCCTATCTTCTCAATTCTCAATCTGCAAACAATCGAGAGCCCCAGAGATTGGTTAATCTGGAGCTCTTCAAAACAGACGCTTCATTGCCTCGCATGTACTGTTTGATACTACCCCAAACGAAGCAAATTGGCAAACAGAGAGTTTTCTCCAGAATAGACTTGCCAAGATAGCCACGGCTGAGCCATTTCATACACCTTGCCCTATCAAGAGTTATTCTCCATAAGGAAGAGTTCAAATAATAACATTTGGGAACATCTCATATATGGTACCATATGAACTACCCTGGAGCCTCGCTCAAATATAAGGGCGACAGAAAACTTCCCTTTCTAGGACTAGTAAGTGGACATATCAAATCCTTTCTTCAGGGCCATAAGGAATTTCCAACTTGCCAAAAATTTAATATTAAACAAGCCTCCTCAAGTCATCTGGACTGTGTTGGTCTGACAAGTCAGGATCTCTATGAAAGTCCTGATCCTAGTGTTGAACTGATCGAGCGTGTTCAGGTTCATCGACTTGGTCTAGATGTTTAGTTAAGCCCTTCTTGTGGTTGTCTCGAAGAGGTATCTCGTCATTAGCAAAACTGACCAGTTCTTGATGGACTCGATATCTCGTCAATAGAAGAAAACTAACTAGATCTTGATCTCATCATCATAAAAAATTGCCAATATCTTTATGACGGGACATCTTATTAGCAAAATTGGTCAGATCTTAGCGACGAGATATCTCGTCGAAACCATTTGGAGGGTTAAGGAACAATTAACAATAAAAAGGAAGGATCGTCTGTGCTCATTTATGACTTGAATAAAACGGAATTTCACCCACATCCATTCGCTTGCAGAAGAAAATAATTCAGCTTACCTATTTTAACCAAATGAATAAGTTATTCGACACCCTTTTAAATCTAAAGAATTCAAGATTCCAAGCACGTTGACGTGGTATGGAAGTTTGTAGAGTGAGGTGCCACCTCAGGTTTTGTCCTCGTCATCAGACCATGGTTCAAAATTATGTGGTGCTGTCCTTGGATCCTTCCCTTCAGAATGACCCCGGACCGTTACCTATAGCCCTCTGTGTTGCTCCAGTGCGACGTTAATTCAACTACCTACCCTCAAGATTCAAAGTGACTTTATCCTACGGTTCCGTGTCGAGAGAAATTATCTTAGTCCTAAAGTAGGCGCATTATAAATACAATAAGTATTCATTCTAACAACGGGGCCGTCGTGGCTCAGTGGGTATGCCCACTGCGCTAGCAACCTCCGAGTTGTAGGCGGAGCAGTTTCGATTCCTGTCAGGAATCCCCTGGGTGTATTTCTCTCTTCAGTGTCAGTAAAACCTTCGTTGTGTGTGCGTCTATTACTTGATGTTATTAAGTCTTGTCTGGCACAGCATGTCCAAATATGACCCATGCGCCATAAAACCCTCAAACCAACCAATCATTCTAACAGGCCTTTCTTTTGAAGAATTGAGTAACGTTTGCCCCCCCCCCAAACAAGCCTAAATTTAATTTCAATTAGTGTGAAACAATATTTTAACTCGTTTTTAATTACACTTCTCCACGGCATTCTCAATCTACACAAATAACGCATCAGTTTCGAAAAGGTCGTTCACCAAACAACCCAGTTGAGAGACGCGACATTTTCTGACGTCACTCTTCCCTACAGAATAACCAAAACGAAACTCTCTTTCCCCAAGCACTTTTTTGTTTGATATTTGGAGACGCTGCATAAGCATATTCAGATTCTCGCGTGAAAAGGCACAACCCCCAAAAGAATACAACGACCTCGCTGCGGCACTGCTTTCGCATCACTGATCCCCAAATTGTTTCTGTGTCTGGACCAAATAGAGCCAACGATGGAACGGGGCTAAAATCCCTATTTTAAATATTTGGCAGAATTCCAAACACTCTTGAGCCCACTCGAAGCCACTAACTGTGGAATCCTATCAGGAATATCTTTAGAGGAGTACAATGCATGTGGGAAAGGGATTGTGGGATACTCACCAAGAGCGACAAAACTGTGGTAAAGGTTTAACTGGAAGGTCAGACGGACGAGGTCAATATCTGAAATGGCATATCTTTCTCCAAATTTCCACACCAAGTCAACGTGGGGACATTTGAGGCTACGGCAGATTTAACATGTACCACCACCCCGTACACGACGATGTTTCGTTGGATTGAGTCTAGAAATCGCAATCTTCGGTTGCTAATTCTTGACAATTCTTCAAAAAATTGTAGTTAGAATCCCTGCAATTAATAAACGCACTGATGTACAGTAGGTAGGTAGTTGAATTTACATCGCACTGGAGCAATACAAAGGACTATTGTTGACGGTCCGGGATCAATTCCGAAGGGAAAGGTGCGAGGACAACACCTGTCATTTTAAACCACGTTCAGTTGACGAGGTCAACACCTGAGCTGGCACCCCATTCTCCAAACTTCCGCACCACGCCAACGTGGCGACATTTGAAGCTACGAGACTTAACGTGCACCAGCCCTCCACGTACACGACGGTGTTTCGTTGTGGATTAAGTCTAGAAATCGCAATCCTTCCGTTGCTGATTTTTGACTCTACCAACTGGGCTATTGCTATCCGTATTGGGTGTGAGAGGGTAGGAATGTAAGGAGGGTAGGAGCAACTCAACTGGATTTTGGCGACGGTCCGGGTTTAATCTCGAGATGAAAAAATCCGAGGACACCTCGTAATTTCGAACCACGTTCAGATGACGAGGTCAACACCCGAGCTGGCACCTCACTCTCCAAACTTCCACACCACGCCAACGCGAGGACGTTTGAGGCAACAGGTGTTAGTGTGGTCTCTTATCCCTCTAAGATTATAATCATAACATCAGATTTTTCATACAACGGTTGGATCATACTGCACTGGAAGAAAAGTGCCTAGCGTTGATTAATCGATGAGTCTTTTTACACCAGGATCACTCTCATCTATAAGTCGCCTTAGTCATGAGGAAAAATCTCACTAGATGAAATGTTATCTCATCCTTCTTTTCCCCCTGGACTTTCATCTCTTTCGGTCTTTGTCGAATTTTCTCGATGAGAAACTTTGTAAAAGACGATGTCATGAAACGGTGAATGTAGTATAACTCTTTAAACACCCTCCCACTAAAATACAATCGCAATGGGATGTTTACAACTCAAGGTTTCAGGATTATGCAATGTAAAAAGCGTGAGTGAGCCCGGAAAACGAAAAAAACACCAAAAAGAAATAGAAAGTAGCGTTTTTTGTGTAATGTAAAAATCAAGGGTGTGGGGATGTGCATGTAAAATGTAAGATGAAAAAATAAATTAAAAAGATGAATAAGAGAAAAAAGATAAAAAGAAAATAACTTCAACATAAAATATATTTGTATACAAAAATAATTTGCACAGCATGAAATAAATGAAAGTGGGTTTTCGTTAGAAAAAATTTTAAAAAATAGAAAAAATTTCAAAACAAAAAGTTGAAAGTATTTGAGTAAAAAAATTGTACAATGGAAAAAATCCAGGGTGTGGACTGTGGCGGAAAAATTATAAAAGACAAAAAAATTCACAGCAAAAACATTTGTGTACACAAATCTTAAGTTGTGCAGTAGCGGGGAAAATATAAACATGAAAGAAAAACTTCAAAATGAAAAACATAAAGTTTAAAAGAAAGGAAAAGATTCAAAACAAAAACTATCTGTTCATAAAATATGTCTTGTGCTATGTAAAATATCCAGTTGGTGGGGTGTGCCTGGAAAATATAAAAAAAGAAAAGGTTAAAAGTAAAAGAGGGTTTCTGTACAAATGTTTATTCAATGTAATAAGTCAAAGGGGTGACTGGTTGGAAAATTTTAAAAAGATGAAAAAAAGGAAATTTTCGAAATGTAAAATAAAATCTGTATCAAAAATATAAAAACTTCGAAATGAAAAAATATAAAAGATAACGAAAAGAAAAACTTTGAAAAGAAAAGAAATTTTTGAATGCAAAAAATCGTTTGTACAATGTGAAAAATCCTGGGGATCATGAGGGAAAAATAAAAATATAAGAAAAACTTTGGAAGAAAAAAAAGTGTAGTGTGAAGAGAATAAAGGTGGATAGTGGTGGGAAAAGTATAAAAACCGAATATAAGTTTAATTAAAAGATGTAAAAATAAAAGTAAACAGTTTGCTTTTAAAACTATAAAATATTGTAAAAAAACTATAAATTACGATTTTTTAATGTAACGAACAAAAGGAACTATGATAAATAGTTCAAATTATAAAGTGTGTCCTCATTGTATGGACTAGTTTCGAATACCCGGCGCTTTTGTCATACCATTTTGCCTTCTGCTGCAATATCTTTGAATTCTACATTTAAAGTTCTTAAGTGTCTCACCTCTAAATGATTAGCGTTCATAGGCTAGTCTAGTCACAATGAATACCAAAACAGAACCTTTATCGAGACATCAAATCATTTATGTAAGTTTCCCATAATTTGCCCAAAACGTCTTTCAGACGAAGTTTGCACATACAATCGATTGAAAACAATCGAAGAATCTAAAGTTTAACACGATGTTATATGAACAAAAGATAATGCTGTCTTACAGTCGAGGTACAGCTGTACCCAACCGGGTATAACAACTTCTTTTTTGAAATCTCAATAACAGGATAAATTTTTAGTGGAACTGAATACTTCGATTTCACCAAGAAGCTAGATAATTGATTTTTATAACACTAGATGGCAGCACAAAGCAAATGTTCTTTTAAAGGAAAAAGATTTTAAATACAATATACTGTAGGTTAATATAGCCAAGGTAGGTAGGTATTTCAATTAACATCACACTGGAGCAACACAACGGGCTATATTTGTCGTGATTGCATTTAACCATTTCACAAGGTCACTGAACAATTTGTTGCGAAATGTTATTGGAAAAATACTAGTTTGTAGTTTAGTACTAACGACAAAACAACCAGTAGAAATCTTCATTAAATATTTTTCCAGATAAAATTGGGCCGCGGTAGCCTGGTTGGAAGAATAAGTTCAGAAGACTCACTTAAAAGGTCAAGCACTTTATTTCTCGTGTTTTAGTCAGATATCGTACCACCACGCCAAAGGCATCAATCTGCAAAATTAACGTTTCTACTAAAACGCGTTCAGTTTTGATGCTTCGGGAAAAATCGAAAGGTTTTCTCATGAAGATTCGTCGTTTCAAATAAAAACATGAAATAGCGTCTCGAGAAATGCAGATTGGTGCGCTACACGCGATGAATCTTAACAAGCGAGGTATCAAAAGTTTCCCGGAGCACTGAAGAATCCGTTCGATTTCTCCAAGGTGTGCTATAAACAATTCGAAAACCTCATAGGAATAGTTTTCCAACAAAATTGTTTTACCCAGTACTCGGAAAACAATTTTTTTAATCTATATTATTTCTATAGTATAGATCTCCTATGCGAATTATTTATGTATTGAACTGGTTTTTTATTTCTTCTCATATCAATAATTCATGAATGTGATTTCATATTAAACGACGCATGTTCCGTTCGAGGTGGATTTGAAAAAATTGGAAATATAGAACTCAATTTTTGTGAATTCTAGTCAATATAACCTTATTACGCCTTTTAGCGGAAGAATTACGTGCTTTGCAAATGGTTGGATTAGTTTCATAATTCTTTCCAACGTTGACTAAACAGTTCAGTTTTGATGCTTCGGGAAAAATCGAGAAAGGTTTTCTCATGAAGATTCGTCGTTTCAAATAAAAACATGAAATAGCGTCTAGATACATACTTATGATATACATACTTTAAGATTGTGCAACATTTCTATTTGTACATTAAATTTTGACAGTGACAGATCAAGGAACCCCTAAAATTACTCGCTATAGGTTTCTTACCTTAAATTAATAAATTCGAAATGAAATAAAGTTCCACCCATAATGCGAATTGTAAATTTTAATTTGCACTGTAATACTTGCGCGATACTATTCCTGATCGTACAGCTTACGGCAGTTTTAAGAGTGCGATTTTTGCAGTTAAAATAGTTATACGAGCGTGAGTATGCACTTTCGAATAGAACTTTGATAAAAAAAAAAAGATTAATGTAGTTTCGAGGAGCACTGAGTATTGGAACAGTTCGACGAAATTGGTCAAAACAAATTTGGAAGTAAATATAATTTTTTTTCCATGTCAGAAAACTCAGCATTTTACCTTGAAACGGTGGAAATCCGATATAGTGAATTATTGAGTGTCTAATATTCATAAGTTTCCTAGTAGTAATAGGAAAAAAATCACGAACTTACTCAAGATCGAGTATTTAGAATTAAGTGAATTAAACTCCTCTTTCGCAGAGAAATAATTCCGCAATTCGATTACATGTATAGACGAATCTAAATTCGATATTTTTAGTAATGGGAGTCTACACACAATACTGAAGATGTGTGATTGAGTTTTTTTTCGTTCAAGACACGGTGATGTTATTGCTTTCTTTGCATTACTATTTGACTGGAAAAAAATCCAATTTACGCATTTAAACTTTTCAGTGTTAAGGAAAAAGGGTCGTCTATTCTAAATTTTTTTATCAGGATGTTCATATTTGTAGATTAGACATACCACGTTCGAAGTCAACTTCAGTACAAAGTTCAGAAAACAATCCTATGGATAATATTAAAATTATCTTTGAACTCCTTGTAGAGGGGAAATAAATATATGTAACGAAAAGAATTTACTTTAAGAAAAATATGCATATTTTTTTCATGAATTTATCGAAAGTTGGTTACGTCATTATATGCCCTGATCATTTCTTATTGAGAATCGAGTTATTTTATGAATTTCTTTAGATAGATTGTATGTTTAATCATTTCGGAAACGATTAAAGAATTAAAAGTTCTAAGGGCATCATTGGGGTACCTCGAACACCTAAAGGTCTGAAAAATGCTAAACTACTTCTCGAGTTCAGTAAAAATTGCGAAAACACTTACCAATATACCGTTAGAACCCAAATTCCTGTAATTAACTTCTCCGTTTTGGTCAATTTAAAATGAACTATTTTTTATATAGTCGGGGAAAAACCGAACCACTCCTCTTCGAGCAATTTTAACAGAACAATTCAAAGATAGCGTTCGACAGAAACTAGTCTTCTATAAATTCAAATAAGGGGTGGTTTTCCTTCTAATTTAAATCATAATTTAATTCAGACCAAATTTCATGTCACATTAGGACTTGCCATTTCGAAGTTTTGAGTAGAGATTGGACCTAATGCTAAATCAGTTTCTTTGACTTTTACGGATATATTTTTTACCATGTTACTGTTAAAGAAACCAAATTCCTCATTATAGCGATTTTAGGGACAACCACAAGTTTAAAAAACGTGACATACCTGAAATAATTCTCAGGGTGTTTGCACTTGCATAATTTTCACTTACACAACTGATTATAGGGAGAGGTCCATTGATTGGAATACAACCACAACCCACAGGTTGAGAACCACATGTTCTAGAATCATGCCATTCGGAATGCCCCCAACCGGGAAAAGACAGGACATCCCCTGGATGAAACAGAGCACACACTACCGGGAAGACCCCGGTTCGATGAAGCTTTATTATACTTCAAGTACTTTTAAAATGTAAATGTTGTCAATGGGGACCACACCTCGTAGGGGAGGTTTGCCCATTAAGAGGAACACATGAGAAGAGTACATTTTATAGGAAAAGTCGATGACGCAGGATACTCGGGTTTTGTGGTTCAGATCGTAAATGGATGAGTCGGAGAACAGTTCTTTAGCGACGCTTAACAGTTGAGTGTGTATCCAGAAAAAGGGGGAAGAGATGAGACAGATGTTGATCATTCTGGAGAGAAGTTGGTATCCATCAGTGAAGTGGGGCATTGCGGTTATATACATTAAAAACTGTTTTACTGCCCATAGAAATATAAGTCATATTAATAGAAATATGCGATTTTTTTTTTCACATTCGTGAAAGTTGAATGCGTGTAATGTTTCCGAAATACTCAAAAAAAACATTTAAATTACGTACTTTTTCATGCTGTTACCAATCCGAATTTAATTTTAACTAAACACATTAATTACATAAGTTGGTATATGCTGTAAGCTGATCAACCTATTTTTAAAATAAACTACTGTAGAACAGCTATGCTAGAGTGGGATTCGAACCCAGATCTGTTGAATCGAGACTGGCAGTTACCCGGTCACCAATTCTGTTACGATTGCCCACAAAATTGACACAAAAATATTCGACTTAAGTTGCCACCGAACATCTGACGATTTCACGCAACCTGTTTACTTAAACTCGAATCGTAATCGAGTATATGCTTTTTTTATTTTGTTGTACGTGTTCCATAAACCAACTCAAATTTATTTCGTGAATGTCTGCTCTTTGTAAACGTTTAAAATTAAAATTTAGTTTTCATTTTGGATTATACTCAGCACTTACATTCAACAAATCCAAATGTTCTTTTTCACGTGACGATCCGACTTCAACCCTTGGAATGAAGAAACTGTCCGAGATCTTCCATCCATTCAAGGAACTCGTTTCAAGAATTCCAGCATCAGTAAAAAGAAAATAATATTTGAAGTCATATTTGCTTAACTACAGAACTATTAACAAATTTGGAGAAATGTTAGTTTGTGAGTAGCATTATTTTATTATCCAACCCTCTCCAACAGAAACATCTGACGTGCAAAGCAATGATCCATGCGCAAAGAAATAATTTAAGTACTAAGAAATTTCATGCACTAACATACATGCACAAACGACAAACATACAAAGTAATTTCATACACTATTCTACATACAAAAAGTAATTTCATCAAACATAAGTACTAAACAATGACGTATGCACAAAATGGACTGCAAACAGAAACACAAAGGGGACGACACAAACAGAAAACAAAAAGGACAACAAACACAAAAAGGACAGCACAAACACAAAAAGGATCCCGCAAAACAAACACATTTTCCTTCCATCTGAGGTTTCCATGTCCATTTCATGGAAAGACGTAATTATAATTCGTGAATGGTCCAAGTAAATTAATTCGATCTACAATTTTGAAAAATTTAAATTTTAAAACAGAAATTTTATTGGATGATGGAATCCTAGGTGATTCTATTGGTCAAGTTTGTAGCATGACGCATGAAGGAAAATGAAACTTTGTCTACCAAAAAGTACTCATGGTAGAGTTGGGTTACACTGCTATATACTAGTATACTACTGTATTGCAAATTAATTTTTGTACCAATTTCTTCACTTTTATACATTCAAAGATTTACATTCTTCAAATTTATGTGCCCCACACGGCACTATAATTGGAGGTTTGAGACCGATTCCAACATACGGCCCCATCGGTTGTAAAACCTCAGCAGATGTATTACAATTCAACATATATATATAAATCTAACAAAATATTTTTGTAATAATATTTTTAAATTTATTTAACAATAAAGGCTTTGTTAAAAAGTCAGCCAAATTATTTTCCGATGAAATATAATTTACGTTGAATAGTTCATCTTTTATTAATTTACGAATAAATTTGTACTTGATATCAATATGTTTAGTTTTCTGATTTTCCTGACTATTTTTTGAAAAATAAATAGCAGATTGATTATCACAATATACTTGGGGTCTTATGTAATCACACAAACTTAATTCATTTATAATTCTACTAAACCAAGTAACTTCTTTAGTGCAATCGGTTAGTGCAATAAATTCAGATTCCATTGAGCTAAGAGCTATGCACTTTTGTTTAGAAGATTTCCATGATATTGGGATGTTACCAAAATAAATTAAATAGCCACTGCTTGAATGTCTGTTTGTGAGACCACATCCCCAATTTGCATCAGAAAAAGCAATCAAATTTGAACTTTTTACATTGGAAAGATTAATTTTAAAATCCTTTGTAAGAAAAACATAGTTCATAATATCAACAACGTAAGACCAGTGTTTGTAAGTATAACCATTACAAAACTGATACATTATATTAACAGCAAATGCAATATCTGGTCTGGATCTATCTGACAAAAACGATAAACATCCTATTAAGGAACGATAGGGAAATTTCCTCATTAAATCATTTTCAATTATTTCTTCCTCTTTAACCTTATCAGGTAAGTTACAACCAATTTTAAAAGGTAAATTCACAAAACTTTTAGGAAGATCTTTGAATTTTGACATTAATTTTTCAATGTAGGTAATTTGATGTAAATAAATCGAATTTTCAATTTCTTGAAAGTTTACGCCTAACAAATATTTAGTTTTACCTAGGACTGTAAGATCCAATTTTTTGTCCAATAATTCGATTACTTCATTTATCAAATGTTCCCTTTTTGAAAACAAAACCATATCATCTACATAAACAATTAAAATTACATCTTTAAATTTGTAGACACAATTACACCAATTTAACTGAGAAAATCCTAATTTAGTTAAAATACCGTCTAATTCCAAATTCCATTCTCTACCACTTTGATGCAGACCATATATAGCCTTTTCCAATAGACATACTTTGTTTTCGGATCCTTTCGGCACAAATCCTTTTGGCTGTTTCATGTATATAGTATCCTTAAGGTGTCCATATAAATATGCACTTTTCACGTCAACTTGACAGTGATACCAACCCAACACAGAAATCAATAGTACAAACAATAATCTAACAATAGAAAAATTCACAACTGGTGAAAAAATATCTTTAAAATCAATGCCGGGTTTTTGCTTAAAACCTTGAGCAACAAGACGAGCTTTATACCTTTTAGGTATATTGTTTTCGTCCATTTTTATGCTGTATACCCACTTACTTCCAATTATGGTTGTATTTGGGGGTGTGTCCACTAATTTCCATACTTGCCTATCCTTCATTATCTGAATTTCTTCATTCATGGCAGTATTCCATTTAATTTTATCCTTACTTGCTAGCGTTTCTTCATAACTTTTGGGGATTTCGACATTGTAACACTGATCATACATGTCGTACATCTGTTGGTCTAAAAAATTAGATTCATCACTAGAAGTAGATGGCACATTAGAAATATCCACATTAGGATGTTCAGTTTCTGGCTTAAAATTGAAATTTACAGGATCAAACCTAATCTTATTTTTAGTACAGTACTTTTTAATATCATTTAAAGATCTCATTCTCAAATTTTCAGGAGAATAATAGTATACATCTATCCTATTGCTTTTATTTCTAGGTTTTTCGATTCTACGCCAATTTGAAATGTTAAGACATTTTAAGTTCTCAGTTTTATCTAAATCTTTAGAATCTAAAACTTGAGTTTCACTTTCCGATTTTACTTTTATATTTTCATTTGATTGATAAATAGGAATATTAGAATTAAGATCGAAAGAAACGTACTCAAAGTTTTTACCAAATAGTACATCAACAGCTTTCTTACTTTCGTCGATATGAACATGGACTGTTTCAACTATTCTCTTCTCGTTTGGGATATATATTCTGTAACCTTTAGTTTTCAAACCATATCCTGTCAAAATACCAAGTTTTGCTCTGGGTTGTAATTTATTTCTCTGTATTTTAGGAATATGAACATATGCCAAAGAGCCAAAAATTCTAAAATGTTTTACTGATGGTTTGAAACCAGTCCATATTTCGTTAGGAGATATACCCTCAGTTAATTTGTGTTCGCATCTATTTTTAGTGTGAATAAATGCTAAAAGTGCTTCTGACCAAAATTGTGGTTGTAAACCACTGTCTTGAAGCATAGCTCTGACACAATCCATGGCTGTTCTATTGAACCTTTCTGCAACGCCATTTTGTTCAGGGGTATAAGTTGAAGTTCTTTCGATTTTTATTCCTAGATCATTTAAAAACTTTTTAAATTCTTTGTGACAAAATTCTAAACCATTGTCAGTTCGGACACATTTTAACTTAACATTTAGCTGTCTTTCAGCTTTAACCAAATATTTTTTAAAGTAATCAAAAACTTCATTCTTATTTCGAATAATATAAACAGTTACTTTACGTGAAAAATCATCAATAATAGATAAAAAGTATTTGTTTCCACCTAGAGAGTTAACTGGAGCAGGACCCCACAAATCCATATGGATCCTTTCCAAAACATTTTTAGTTTTCCTTTCGTACATATAGTTTCTTTTTAAGGATATTCTAGTGGATTTAGCAATAGCACAAATCTTACAATTTTTATCTATATTCTTACAATTAAGTTTTTCAATTCCTTTTACACAATTAATTTTACTCATATTTTCAATTAAGGGCATGTTAACATGACAAAACCTACGGTGGGCTTTTTCTAGATCTAAACCAGTTACATATGTATAATTTTTAATCTTGGGATAACCTTTTAAGATATACAATTTTCCAATTCTGGGAACAGTAAACAAATATTTATTATAACTATTATAAATAATCATTTTGTTATTTCCCCATTTAATTTGGTTTCCCACAAGGTCAATACGAGCACCACTAATTAAATTTTTTCTCATATTAGGCGAGTATAACACATCTTTTAAAGTTATATCATAATTTCTGTTTCTATCTAAAACTGTAAATTGAATATCACCCATACCTAATACTTCCGAGGTGCTGTCCTTGTCTCCGACTAGGATCTTCTGTGGTGGTAGTTTTCTGAATGTCGTAAACATATCACGTTCTTTGCAGAAGTGAGCAGTTGCAGCAGAATCAATGAGAAATTCCCTCGGTCTTTCATTTGGAAAATTTGAAACTGCATAGGCACGTTGAAGATCAGTTTTTGGATTGTCCTCCATATAAAATAATTCACCACCAGGTTTCTGCCGATTGCATTTCTTGAAGCACTTCGATTCGTAATGTCCCGACTTTTTGCAGTAGTTGCAGAATGGTCGCGGCCCCATACGACAAACTGTCGACTTTCTTGGGCTTGAAGGAATTAATTCAGGGTCCAGTACGCATCTGCTGTGATCAGGAGTAGACGCCCGTGTCTCCTTGCATCTAGATGACTTGTTTCTTGTAACATAAGCATCGGCCACGATACTTAATTTTGTGCCTTCGTCCTTCCGCTTCAGCTCGATCCGGCTGGATTCTGTTATTAAATGTTTAGACAAATTGTCTAGCGTGAACTCGTTGTCATCCATCCTGTATAGCAGTTGTACCAGATTATCGTATTCGTGAGGCAAATGTCTTATTAGTTGAAAGCAAACTAAGAGGTCTGGGATTTCGAATCCACCTTCTTTTATCTGTAACAGCTTCTCATGCACTCGTTTGCAGAAGAGTCCAATGGATTCGTCCTCCGGCTGGTAGCGGATTGAAAAGAACTCGTCCACAAGGCCTGCCAATCGTGCTCTAGATGCTGGTTCAAAGTTGGTCTTTAATATATCCCAGGCTTCCTTACCGTCCTCAGTAGATGAAATTAAGACTTGATATTTTCTGTCTATGCCCTGGTAGATAGTTGTGTATGTCCTCTGCTTCCTATAACGATAGTCTCTTTTTTCTTGTTCTGGAGCATCTTCCAATAATAGAGGTTCCGTTTTAGTGATAAAATCCCAGCAGTTCCGGTCCATTAGCAATACCTTCATGTCCGTCTTCCACGTGGCATAGTTGAAATCCGATAACTTCGGGAAGGAAAACATGGACATTTCTTGAATACCCATCATACTGGAAACCGGTAGTGGCAGAATTCAGGTTCAGCTTAAGGTCTGAGGCCCATAACCAATTGTTGGGTTTTATCGATTGAAGACAGAGTTTTTACACATTAAAAATAAATTTTATTACGTAACCAAGTCTTATAGTTTAAAACATACATTTTAGAAAACAAGAAGTCTGATCAGATCATGATCCCCAATTTCTTCACTTTTATACATTCAAAGATTTACATTCTTCAAATTTATGTGCCCCACACGGCACTATAATTGGAGGTTTGAGACCGATTCCAACAGTTTTGTAGTCGGTTCTGGGTTCAAAACTGGATAAAAATCGTGCAGGGGAATACTGCAGGTTGCATAACGGATATATGCGTGTGAACCCCTGAGAGGGTTAAGGGCAAACGTGCATTAAAATTCATCACCCACTCTTACAATTAGAGAAAGCTAAACGCGTTATTTGTACCCACGTTTGAAAATTAAAAGAAACATAAAAACGTCTGCAATTGTCTTGATAGCATTCTGTTATGAAGTCCGGAAAATAAGGAGAGAACAATAAGACCATGCGCAAGACCCTACATCGCATACTATCTGGACTGGATACTGGCTTCAGTAGGAATCGAAAAGAGCGCCAACACTCGATGGTACCTGTAGATTGCCACTGAAACATTGTTGAAGAAAAGCCCCACGTCAAAAGGCTGCACAACTGGTTAAAACAGGTGGCCATCTACATAAACAGTGAGAATTTCCTGCAAACTTACACCTCATCCTACTCTCCAAACTTCTACACTACGCCAACGTCAGGAGACCACGACAGATTTAATTCGCATCAGACCCCTTTGTAACACAACGGTCTTTGGCAGGACCGAGCTTCGAACTCAGAGGTTTCTAATCCGTTGCTCTTCCAACTTGGCTACCAATACAAAGGAGATGTAAAAGTCTAATTTATATGCACAAGGGACCGTATTCATGTCAAATAGGGTAGGAGTTTCATAATTTCTAATGACTACCGATTCCGAATCTAAAGCGATTTCTCGATGTCTTACTTAATAAACTTTGTGTTTCAAAGATTTCAAAAGGGTAGCTCTTCATTTAAATTTAGGTATTTTAATTAACGTCGCACTGGAGCAACACAACGGGCTATTGGTGACGATCCGGGATCAATCGCAAAGGGAAAGTCCGAGGACAACACAAAGTAATTTTGAACCCCAGTCAGATGACGAGAATTTAAATTTAGGTGGATTGGGTTTTAGGGTGAAAGGGAATTTTTGGCCATGCTGCGCCAAACATAAAGAAATGGAAATACACACAAGGAAAGTTTTACTAACAGAGAAAAACACCCAGGAGGAAACGAACCGGCGACGCCCACAACTCGTAAATTGCTAGCGCAGTGGGCATACCCACTGAGACCAATTAATGTTGAATTAACGTCGCATTGGACAAATAAAAAGGGCTGTTAGCAACGATCCATCCTGAATGGAAAGAGCCGAGGACAACACCTCGTTTTGAATCACGGTTAAATGACGCGACACCACCTGAGCCTTGCACCCTTTTCTTGACACCTCCAATTTTGAAAAAATAGGAGTTGAGCTTCAAAAAAGGTACCCCTAGTCGCCTACGTTACAAAATAGCAGCAAACCGTGAGCTTTTAATCGATGTGGTCTCGTCAATATGGACGCTGGAGATTTTTGCTGCTAGTAGTGAAGGCTCAACCAGTGAGTAGGGGCGGGCCTTCACAAGTAGCCGTCCGCCCCTTGTAGGATTTAATTTTCTTTTACCGCATGCACCAAGATTTTTTTCTCTAACATCCAATGTTATATTACCAGTGAATTTAAGTGACAAGACTCAGCCCGACACACAATCTTTAAAAAATAGTCTCCAAAAACGTTTTTCGAAAAATGCACTGGTCTATGAAAATCAATAAAATAAATGACTGAAATCCTTTCAATTCTGAAAATTTTAAATAACATCCAGGTCCAAAGACCGTCGAGTACAAAGGGGGCTGGTGCATGTTAAATCAGTCGTGGCGTGAAATGTCCTCACGTTGGCGTGGTGTCGAAGTTTTGAGAGTGGGGTACCAGCTCAGGTGTGACCTCGTCATCTGACCCTGTATCAAAAATACGTGGAGTTGTCCTCGATCTTTCTCTTCGGGGGTTGATCCCGGACCGTCGCCAATAGACCGTTGTATTGCTCCAGTGCGACTTCAATTGAAATACCTACCTAAGTGACATGCATAAAGCAATGGTATACTGCACTGCGCTGAATGGCGCAAGGACTCTTATTTGGACAAGCTGCACCTAACAGATAGACAAGGGCAAGTAATACATAAAGCAGTGAGGCATGCACAATAGCGACGCTCATGCAAAGCAATGACAAAGCAGCGCACGAAACAAAGACGCACACATGAAAAAATTAACAAGGCGACATATGCGGGAAGCGATGACGCCACAAAGAAGGTTGGGTTGGATTTTATGGCGCAATGGCCATATTTAGCCAAGCTGCGCGCCAAACACGAGACAGACAATGTGAAGTAATTGTGAAAAGGATGGAGCAGTGAAAGTAGAGAAAGATCGCTTGGGCATCCTGGGGTCGCCAAATAAATGAACATACACAAGGGAAGCTTTACTGACACAGAAGATACACGCAGCGAGGAATCGAACTTGCGGTACCTACAACTCGCAGATCGCTAGCACAATGGGGAAACCCACCGAGTCATGGCGACTCCCACGACCAAAAGGACAGCACTTAAACAAAACAATGAGGCATGCATAATAGCAACATACAAGTGCAAAGAATGGATACATACATAAAGCAGTGACATACGTACAAAAATACGTGAATAGAGCAGTAATGAGCTATGCGCATACATAAGGGGACAGACATGCAGAAAGGAATGACAGCACAAGAGAAGCAGACAGAAAGAAATACAACACAAGAGTACACAAAAAAGGACGACACAGACACAAAAGGACGACACACACAAAAAACAGGACGACGCACAAAAAACAGGACGACGCACAAAAAACAGGACGACACACACAAAAAAGAACGACACACACACAAAGGACGACACACACACAAAGGACGACACAAAAAAGGACGACACACACACAAAGGACGACACAAAAAACAGGACACACAAAAAGGACGACACACAGAAAAAAGGACGACATACACACAAAGGACGACACACAACTATTACCAGGGGTGTCTGGTGGGCTTCAGTCATCATCACTACCAAAGTAGAAAAATTAAATTTCCATTGATTTGAAATTGTTAACTAATCTACTCTACGTTATTAGGTTGCCAAAAAGTTCGTTCGGTGTTTAAATTAAACTTTTATCATCACAAATAAGTTCGTATCGTAATCTTTTTTGCATTACCTTCTTACTATCTTTCAGGCAACTTCATTACTCCCTCCCTCCTCCCCAATTTATTTTCGTTCTGGGTAAAGAACTATTCCAGGTGCAGTCCTTGCAATAGAATGCTTTCCCATTGGGAAAATTTTGTAAGGATCGGACTCGATATAAATCCGAAGGTATGGCGAGTACGGCTGGATGAGTCAAAACTTCCCGGACGAGCTGTAAGTTTCTACCAAACAAACATGCGTTATCGTGGTAGAAGATTTTCTGGTTGTCCGGACGTTTATCGTTGGTTTTTAATTGGTCTAACTGGGAGCAGACGATTTGTTTTAAAAACGAAAAGTTTTTATTGCGTTTGAATAACCGAACGAACTTTTTGCCAAACCAATAGTTGCATTGCGTCTGTTTGTAGGAACAGACGTAGGAACAGGAATCTTACCCCAAGGGGACAAGACACCCCACCCCAGAGGGGTGCCTTGTCCTCCCCATTCTGGTGGGGTAAAATTCCACCTCCTTTTCTGTTATATAGCCCCCTTGACCCTCCAAGTGGTTTCGACGAGATCTCTCCCATCAACATCTGAGCAATTTTACTAATGACTAGATATTTCGTCGAAACAACCACCAGGGGGTACAGGCAGGTACTTTCAATTTAAGTCGCACTGGAGCAACACAACGGGCCATTGGCGACGGTCCGGGATCAATTCCCCAAGGGAAAGATCCGAAGATAACACCACGTAATTTTGAACCACGGCCAGATGAGGAGATAGCACCCGAGCTGGCACCCAACTCTCCAAACTTCCACACCACGCCAACGTGAGGACATTTGAGGTCTAAAAAAATTTAACGTGTAACAGCCCCCTTTGTTCACGACGGTCTTTGGTTGGATTCGAACTAGCAACCCTCCGGTTGCTAGCCCTTCACTCTTCCGACCGGGCTACCATGACCCACCAGGAGGGTACAATCAAAACGGACAGCAGGATGGATGTTTGGCCGTATGTTGTCGAGGGATGTGAAAATGGAGGTGACACGAATCAGACATTCTTTCAAGGAGCAGAGCTCAAGTACAGCACTCCTCGACATATCGCTAAAGCAAACGAATACAAATTATGCATCACATCTAGCCTTTTTTTTAATTTAAAATTGAATAAAGCTCGTTAATTTACGTTTAAAGTCACGTTAACCCTCTAAGGGGTTCGCACGCATATATCCGATCCGCCACCTGCACTATTCTCTGCATGACTCCTCATGAGTAGCTTTAACCTTTTAGAACAACCCTTACTATGATTCTTTCAACCGATAAATGTACTTGTTGACTCGCCATGTGTTGTGGGGTAAAGCAAACTGCATTTCTAGGGAATCTCGCGACTGAGAGGGTTGAACTAACACTAAATCGGGTAGAATAGTTTTGAAAAGAGAAATTCCTTCCCGTCCCACTTTCGGGGCGTAGAAATCTCTCGACCACTTCAGTTTAGACAGACAGCTCGAAACGAGTCGCCTTTGAATTCCAAATCCAAGAGAAACAGATCGATATTTCCTCCGCTGCTCGCAAATTCAGAGGACAATAAAGAACGATATAGCCGATTGTGCGATACATCGATACTCTAAACGACCTATCTGAAAGAATTATGGTAGGTAGTTGAATTTACGTCGCACTGGAGCAATACAACGGGCTATTGGCGACGATCAGGAATACATCCCGAAGGGTAACATTCCGTTTAAATTCAGTCGTCTTTTATCAGCAAAATTGCCTTTTCGTTACAATCTCTTTTAATCTAAAAATAATTATACTTAAATTCAGTCTGCCTCTAAAACCCACACAGAAAAATTCATTTAGAGCCAGAGCTGCATTTAAGGGGGGAATTTCATTTAACGTCACACTGGAGCAACAGAACGGGCTATTGGTGACGGTCCGGGATCAATCCCAAAGGGAAAGATCCGAGGACAATACCACGTAATTTAGAACCACGAGCTGCATTCAAGGAGACACGGTACTCTGAACATTTTTTTTTGTTTTCATATTCACAACAAAATGTTTTCGTGTACCTTGTTCCAATACACATTAAATATACATTACAAATGAAAGAAATCATTTTTACATTTACAATAACTAAAAAATTAAATTTTTATAAAAATATTACAATATTTTTAAATTCCTACTCCGTCTTCAAATTTTAATTTTTTTTTTCAAATATTTTTTACTGACCTTCTATGAAGTGTACCCTACAATTTTGTGTGTATCACTGTTATTTACTTTGTTAGATATTTTTTGTAACACTTAAAAACAGCAAAAAACAATAGTTGATTTCATCAATATTTGAAAAAATAACTATTCTTCCAAATCCTTATACAATGCACAAAATTATTACATATATCAGTAAACAACCACAAAAAGTTTCAAAACTCTACAATTAGAAAAAAAAGCCTTAGCATTTTAAATACATTGTAGTCATGGAAAATAAAAAGTTGAGAAAAAGCACTTTAAAGTTTCAAATGGCAGTTAAATAAATGAAAGAATTAACTTATACTTGATATAAACATTGATATAAATATTATTGTTCAAGTCATAAGTTATTTTAAAGTAAAATCCATTATAATTTCTAATTACATTGGTAAATAAACATGTTTAAATCATAAGAAAAAATGACCTAATAAGGAGGAATTGATTTTTTGCATTTTTTTCTATTTTAAAAATTAGGGAAAAGCCGATACTGTTATTCGCAAGTGCAATTTTTTTCATTACAATTGCGTGTGACTGCCAGTATTCTCTTCCTCTGATAAATCCTACGATAATATCACCAAGCAGCTAAAGTTCTAGACTGTTTAAACGGAGTCCGCTTTCTTTTTGCAAATTTTCCATCGATTCAAATGTGCCAACATTAAATTCTGATATTGCATCACATACTGCAGTGCTGACTCGGCGAAGAGTGGCTGACGTTTCTTTGGAACACTTGCTCCAAATAATGCCATGAAGGCTTTCATTGGCATTTTATGTGATGCATCTCACACAACGCTCTAGGAGCTCATTCGAGGCAAGTCTGATATATTGGCATAATTTTGGCCAAATGGCTCTCGTTCAATGGTGTTCTTATGTTATTTACATGAGAGCGTGGTGTATCCCCACGAGCTAAAGCTGCCTGGTAGAAACACCACTGATCTCACAAGAATTAAATATGAAAACAAGCAGAATTG
The DNA here is from genome assembly GCA_933210815.1 of Meta bourneti. NCBI lineage: Eukaryota > Metazoa > Arthropoda > Arachnida > Araneae > Tetragnathidae > Meta > Meta bourneti. The sequence continues at coordinate 6,505,806 of OW119922.1, forward strand.
GGGGCAGTATAACAATTTCTCGTGAATAAACACGTGTAGCAATTCACTTCAAACTGAAAAGGCAAGCATAAGAAAGTCTCGGGAAATTAAACACGAAAAGGTTGAGGCTCACTCGACAGTATATATCAGATGCAGACAAAACAGTGACATTAAATGAATCCAACGCTAAAATACACTTTACACAACAAAGCATTTTTGAACCAACTCTAAATAAAATATTAAAGTTTAAAAAAAATTAGGGTGTGGTGGACCACAAATCTTCCAAGTTTTCATTGAACCAATTACTGTCCCCAATTCTTTTAATTGCATATTTTTACCATACTTTCAGATCCTTTACTGATGTGTTTACTATTTTTGCTATTTAATGGTGCAGCATTCGCCCCAAAAAAAGTGGCATGTGCATTATCCTATGGGCTGCTTTCGTGTGGGCAATGTAATGTATTCTGAGTGAGGAAAGGGCATATATAATTTCATTCATGCGCTTGGGTCCATGTCGAAATTGGATCCCTCTAGTGGTGAAACTAATACCCATTTAATAAATTACAAACAATATACATTTTATACATTTAATTTCAACAAGATACTAAAGTTAAAACAAGCGACAAATTTAAGTTTGCGATTGTTTGAAGCACATTTTCTATTTTATCGGGTTTTCCTCTCTTCAAGCAAAAAGAAAAATTAGGTACTTTTCAAGAACATTTTTCATTTTTAAGTCTACATTTCACACAGATCGAAATAGATTAAGCCGTGGCCGCACAGGTGAAAAAACTTTAATGAGGTATGGGTGGACCCAGTTCCAAAAACATCAAATTTTAGCTAATCTTTACATACTATGCCATCGATTTTTGATGGCGAAAAATTAAACGAGTATCACAAAATGACTTTGTTTTTGGAATGCAGGCTAAACGAAAGCAGTTGTAAAACCCAAGACGTTTTTTTTTAATTTGTAAGGACTTCTAGCAAACATTTAAAGCTATTGAAGGGGCGTTTAAAATCCATAATTAAAAGTCCGGCCTTTTTAAGGGAAGTGGAACACCGTTCATGGTTACGTTCGATCAGGCAATGAGAATGACAATTACAGGTAGTATACTTACAAAGACAATAGGCTTTCAGGTGTCATAAACAGAACGACCACTAGCCATCGTCAGTCCACATCAACCATTTCATGGTTATGTTGAATAATGCGATGAGAATGACAACTATAGGTACATTATACTTACAAAGACGTCCGAAACAGAACGACCACTAGCCATCGTCAGTTCCAATGGAAAAGATAGCTGGAGCCTGAGGAAACACAAACTAGGGAACTTGAACATCAATTCTGGAAGGCATCCTAAGTATCACCATCATGTGTATCTTGATCCTGAGATGTCGAACTCCTATTAGATGTTTCAAGAATCCGAAAAATGGACAGGTGTTTCTGTGATTGTTTCCGTATTTCATGAAAACGAGGGTTGGTTGGGATTTCTCAATGCGTAATGGCCAAATTCCTGTCCAACTGACGTTTTTTCAGAGAAATAAATAAACGTACACACAGAAAGAAAGTTTAAAAGCGTAATATTGATACGTTGGGATACAAAATTTCGATAGAAAGCAATAAAGATCTTTTGCTTAACTTTAGACAACCGAGTTGTTTCTTTTCCGCAGACAATGCAATACAAATCATTATTAGCCGTCAGTCAAAAAAGAAGCCGAAAAGGCACAATTGCGACAAATATTCGCAGCTTTGTTTAGGGCTGTCACAGCCAATCATTTGTTAAATGGCATAAATTTTGAAAAATAGCAAAAAGGTCTCTTAAACCTTATTTTAGTAGCAATTTTAGTTGCTGAGATAAAATCAATCGGCTAAAGTACAAAATGTGCTAAGTATGAAACAGACGTTGATCGCTCCAATAAATTTAAATTTTAAAATTAAAAATTAAACATGCAATTGAAAATTTGTAGAATTTCTTATTCGTAAGAAATCCGGTGGTTGGTATATCGTAGATGTGTACTATAATTTTAAGACAAATTCTTCAGTTATCCTGAATACTGACGCCTCAATATCAGTAACTTGATTTTAGAATTAATAAATGAAATTGCAATTAGTATGAAAGTGGAAATAAAACATAGAGTAACAGATGATTCTCTTGTCGTCTCAGCATTGCTTTGGGTGGAATTTAAGTAGGTTACATTTAAAGTGAATGGTGTACTGAGAAAACTTTCGCTTTCTATTGGGAGTATAATTATTATAGATATTTCTATTGGGAGTATTGATTGATATAATTTCTCCAACTTATATCAATCAATATCGTATCCCATGAAACGAAACAATAACTTTCTTAAAACATTTACTTCGAATAAAGCAAAAAAGTTGTTCTCAGACATTAAAGTATGAATGGCTAAGCTCAAAATTATGTCAAAATATGTTGATATCCACTTTCATAATGGATCACTTCTCATACATGCATTAATGACATACCAGACGGGCTGGCTAACGAAGGTAACTTGAAGACAAACGTAATTGAAACAATTAACGTCCTATGAAATTTTCACCATGTCTAAGATCTGCGGTTATATCGTATGGAGAACTAACTCCCTTTACTCATGATTGGTACAGAGAACACTCCCAAATTTCAAAATTGACATGAAATTTTCCGTTTGTCGTCAATGAACGAACGGGCTTTCCCAGCTCACATAGTTTGGTGTGTCCGTTTGGATTCCCATGACCTTTTTAAGAATCCTTCGATTGTTTTGGACATTTTAAAGAGTGGTTTCGCATTCCATAGACCAAAAGGAATTTGAAACAAAGTACGAGTGAAAATTTTCACAAAAAAGTTTAAGAGTTCTAGCGCAGAATAGAAATTCCATATGAAAAGAGAATTGAGTATCCAGAACAGGGAGCAGATTGTAAAAAAATTCTCTCAACTTCTGAAACAAAATACTTCTTGCAGAAACAAAAAGTAATGAGAAATTGAAAAAATCTTCCATGCAAACGAAAGAGTAGATCTCAGATTTTGTAAACTTCAAATTTACTTTACATCGTACTTACTAACATAACACGATTGTTTCTTACACTTGGACAATTTCATGTTACGTTCGACAATGCAATGATCATGCCAATTAACCTTACAAGTGTTTCGACGAGATATCTCGTCCAAGATCTGGTCAAAACTGCTAAGGACGAGATATTTCGTCGAGACAAAATTGCCCTATTATTCCAAGGGGTATGAAGATCCACGTAGGCAAAACGATTTGTCCCCCCGCCCGCAACTGGTGAGTTTGTAGGTTAGTTTTCGACGCAGGAGGGTTAAGATTATACTTACAGAATCCATCGAGGGGTCTACTCAGATGCCCTAAGCACAGAACCACCTCGTGCAAATTGTCATTCCTCATGTACTTCCGTCTTGGGTATTTTAATTAACATCGCAGTGGAGCAAAACAATGGGCTATTGGCGACGGTCCGAGATCAAACCCGAAGGGAAAGGTATGAGGATGACCACCACGTAATTTTGAACCACGGTCAGATGACGAGGCAACACCTGAGCTGGCACCCCACTCTCCAAACTTTCACACCACGCCAACGTGAGGACATTTGAGGCCACGGCAGATTTAACGTGCACCAGCCCCCTCTGTACACGACGGTCTTTGGTTGGATTCGAACTCGCAACCTCCGGTTGCTAATCCTTTATTCTTCCAACCGGGCTACCGAGGCCCTTTTCCACCGAAGAGTTCTGAAAGAATGAGAAAGACTTGGGGCTGCTCCAGAGCAGTTCGCTAACGCCCCTTTTCTGAGGTGTGCTGGGCGAGCACTTAAACGTGATCAGAAAAATAGGGGCGGCCGAAAGACAGGCGCCGTTTGTCTTCAACTGAAAATAAATACGTCCAGGAATAAAATTTTCCAATATTAATAATTTGAACTTATTTGGGCTTTCGTGAGAATGTAATAAAACATACTTTTTAATCTGCACATTTCTACATTAAAATATTAAAAACGCACTCATCAAGAGCAAGGATGTGTTGAGGTGGAGTCCAGGTGCTCGAATTCTTCCTGAAACGATGTTGGGGTTTTGTATTATCTGATCTTGCCTATGTGAAGTTAGATTTATTCTGTGTTTGTTATTCTTGATTATGTTCTTAATTCTCTTGGAACCGTCTCCAGAATCAATTTGACCGTTCCATTTTTTAATTTCGTATAGCCTTGCTCTTAAAACTTTGAGCGCTTTGTTTTTGTGCTGCGATTCTTCATTTTTGATGAATTTGAGCTATCCACATGGATAGTTAGTTCTATTGGAGAAAATATATTATAAGTAAAGTATACTTCGTGACTGAAAACAGCCAAAAAAGTCATTAAAATTAACGTCACACTGGAGCAGCACGAGATATTGGCGACGGTCCGGAATCCATCCCGAAGGGAAAGGACCGAGGACAAGACCTCGTAATTTCGATCCACGGTGAGATGACGAGGCAACACCTAAGCTGGCACCCCACTCCCAAACCACACCAACGTGAGGACATTTGAGGCAGATTTAATGTGCACCAGCCGGGTCTAAATACAAGCGGGTCTTTTGGTTGGATCCAGCTTAAAACTCGCAACCCTCCGGTTGCTAATCTGCTACTCTACCAGCCGAGCTACCGCGACTCTACGGCGTTTAGGGAAACGAGACTGGGCCATCAAATTAATTTCTGAATGTGTCTTATCAAGGGTGTTCTTTCAGAAAATCAGTTTTTGAGAAGAGGTGGGAATTTGATGAGGGACTGCCCTGCCAATAATAAGCTGCAATCACATTTGGACCAGCTCTCTCCGTAGCTATGCCGTGAAACAATCTCACACCAAAAATTATCAATAAGATCCTATTTCCATTATTGTGTTTCAAATCACCCCTTTAAGAAAAAAAAATTGTGTTTTTACTGGTGAGCCTACTTAACTTAGCGAGCTCAACCATCGGTGAATTTCTTTATATAAGTGTGCGTTTGATATTTTCTTCCGGCATGAGAAATTTTTCCCGCCATTACTAACCACTCGGCACAAAAAGGGACAAAATGTTACTTGTAAAGGAGCACCCTCCAAATGGTTGAGCCATCGCTACTCCTATAACAAGGACAATCATTAGCGTCCATTATCTTACAAACCGGGGATTCGAACCCGCGACCTACTGGCTTTCAGACAAGTGCTTATACCAGCTAGAGCTCATTATCACAGGTGCTAGCTAGACATAGAATAAGCGATTGAAACCGATCAAAAATAACACTTCTCATCGACTCGCCTTACTTGAATGGAGCCCGCACACTCGATGGTCCGGGATCAATCCAAAGACGACGCCTTGTAATTTTGAATCACGGTCAGATGACGAGGCCAACACCTGAGCTGACACCCCACCAATCCAACTTGGCTATCACGGCTAGCAATACAAAAGAAGATGACAGATGTAAAAGAGTAATTTCTAAGTAATCAGAACACCCAAAGTAATAAAATATTTTTGAGAGATCTAAGGAATACAAATTTTCAAAATAAAAATTAAAAAATAAAACTTTAAAAAATATTGCACTGATAAAATAAAGTTCTCAACATCAGCTGATTCAATAAGCTCTTGTATTCAAAGCTTCATATAGCTTTGTAAGCTCTAATAAGCTCACAATTTGTCTATCCAAGCCTGTATAAAGGCTCTCCACTTTTTGCGCTAAGATTGTAAACTCACGCCAATATATTTTAAGCTATCCATAAAAAACTTTTCCAAGTTTCACATAAGCTTTAAGATTCGTCAGAACTACGAACCAAAAAAAGGTTTTCAAACCTTTGATAAGCTCAAAAGATGTCTACACTCCAGCCTTTAAAAAGGCTTTTGAAAGCTTTGTAAGCTCAAAAAATTTAACTGCATTTCTAGCCTTAAAAAGGCTTTTCAGGCTTGTAAGCTCGAAAGATTCAACCATCAACTCTCTCCAAAGCTCTTCACAGCTTTTGACTCATTAATGACTACAATATAAATACACTAAGACAGAATACAAAAATATAAATAAGAAAATACGAATATGCATAAAAATATATTAAAAAATATAAATTCAAAATAGATATTTCAAGTACACAATATATATATTCAATAACAAAATAAAGTTCAAAAAATTTAACTGCACCTCCAGCCTTGAAAAAGGCTTTTCACTCAAACGGTACCACCACACCACCACCGCAAACTACAAAAGCTCTTAACAGCTTTTGACATGACTGATACTGATACAGAATACAAAAATACAAAAAAATACTACACTAATAATATAAATTCAAAATAAATCTCAAATGCAATATATATTCCCCCAATTAAAAAATAAAGCTAAAAAAATTTAACTGCACTTCCAGCCTTGAAAAAGGCTTTTCACTCAAACGGTTCCACCATACCACCACCGCAAACTACAAAAGCTCTGCACAGCTTTTGACATGACTGTAATACTTATACTGATACAAAAATACTACACACTAATAATATAAATTCAAAATAGATCTTAAATGCAATATATATTCAATTAAAAAATGAAGGCAATACTTATACTGATACAGAATATAAAAATACGAAAATACACGATTGCACAAAAATACACTAATATAAATTCAAAATAAAAATATCAAATACACTAATATAAATTCAAAATAAAAATATCAAATACACGATATATATTCACTTAATAAAATAATTTTAAAAAAATCACGTCAAACATATTAATGAAAATACATATATATACAAATCGCACTTCTCACCAATGCCATCCCGTCCAAACAACCGAGCGACCCCTCAAAATGTGTCGGAACACCTGTTCGAACCTGGGCTCGAGGAAGAACATTCGGTTCACTTTCGCACTCTGCGCACATTCCACCTCGACACACCGGCGTCACTGTCCACGCCACCACACGTCGAGTCGCTGTAGTTGCACTCGTGTTGCACTTTGAAGTACTGTGTGACACAAGACCTTTCTCCAACGTATTCAGGGGCGTTAACCAGGGGTGCCCACAGGGGGATCCATCAGAACGCCATCAGAATTTTTTTTTGGGGGGGGGGGGGTTCAGGGCGTTTTTTGGAATTTTCAGGGTGGAAATTTTTCGGGCAAAAAATTATTTAATAAGAAACCTTTTATTGTCATATAATTTTTCATAAGTAATTACACACCGTTACGTCATGTGGATCGCTACTAGTCCCATAGACAAAATAAAGTTAAGTCACCAATTGAATGCAGGTAGCCGTCTAGCCGTGTACGTTTTGTGTAGTCTGTCTCGGAGAAAGAAAGGAATTTTATTTCAGTGCTGTTTGATTCCTGAAAACGTCATTGAAGATTTAGAAATACAACCCTCTTCATCAAGTATGACCCAAGGCGTAGATTTTGAAAACCTTGATGAAAATGAAAGTCAGGAAGAAGTTGATGATGAAACTGAATTAGGACACGGAGAGGTAGAATCATGTAGCAATCCATCTACTGAGACCTTCAGTTCCTATTCAACAAGAGGAAACTAACTGAAGATTCTCCTGATGATAGATTGAAAAACCCAAGAGATCCAGCATCATATGCCAACATCAAACTGTCGGCTGAGGAAATAAAGTACTATATTTGGAAAATCAAGATTTGTCTTGTCACTTTTCCTTCAACAGGTGGAAGAAAATTCAACCCATCAATAAAGAATGAAGTTTTACCAAATAAAAGTGTAAAAGTAAGAAAATGGCTGGTATATAGCCAAGAAAAAGATGCCGTATTTTACTTGTCATGTACTATTTTCCCTCCCACGCGAACAGTCAATATGGGGAACAAGGCTAGAGGATTGACAGAGCATAGGGGGACCGGGATATTGTGCTCCATGAAAAATCTAAAACCCACTTAGCACAAATTGAGAGGATCCAATGGATCTCTCAAAAGAGGATTGATTCACGTTTATCTGAACAATCAGATCAGTTAGTCCATCCCAATTAAGATTTTCATTAGTGGAGATACCACAGGCCAAAATCTTTTTAAAGAAATAATGAAATGCCTTAATTTACTTGGTCTTGACCCAAGTGGAATTGTTGATCAAAGTATGGATGGGGCTGGTAATATGAGGAAAATTCAGTGGTGTAAAAGCGCTAATCCAGAGAGAATGTCCCAAAGCGCTCTATATATGGTGTTCGCACAGATTTACGTTAATTGTGGAGAAATCTATGGACATATGCCCCCAAATAAAAATCTATTCTCTTTTAGAGGAATTATGTCTTCATGTAAAGTCATACAAGGCATGATCTTTTTACTACAAACTACAAGGGTCCAACCAAAATAAGGAGACTGAAAAGAGTGCAAACTACAAGATGGTCAAGCAGAAATGATGCACTGCAAACAGTTGTCACCTGCTATGATACAATAAAGGAGACGTTGCATAGTTTGTCCATTGACAAAAAAGCTGCTAATGAATCGAAGGCACTGGCAACTGGCTTGTAGAAATAAATGACCGATTTTGAAAACATTTGTTCAATACATGTTGCCTCAGCTATTTTCAGTGTCACCAATCACAATTGTTCTACAACCAAAAATAGGTAATTATAGCAGTGTCAAAAATTGTTACTGAAACCAAAGAGTGAAATACTTGTGTGGGTTTTACGATCTTGAAAGCGACCAAATAATAGAGGAACTAGAAACTTTTGCAAATGTGTATAAGGTTACTCACTCAGAAATCGACATTTCCGACCTGCTTTTAGAGAAAGAAAAGTGTAAAAATTGGACACCAGACAGGGAACCTGACGTTTCAGGAGGTGAAGGTGGAAATGAAGTCTGTAAAGAGGGAAACGAGGAGGAAGATTCACACCATGAATGAGTTGCTTTTGTCTGTTGATCAGTGGGTAAAAAGAGGCTTTATTAGGCCTTACAGATGCCTGCAATATATGTCATCATTTCCTCAACTCACCATGCTGTATCGTATCCTTTTATCTTACCTGTTACAAGTTGCTCAGCGGAAAGGACGATGAACCGTTTAAAGATTGTAAACAGGTTAAGAAGCAGCTTAGGGGACGATTGGTTGTCAAGCTTATTGATACTATCATCTGAGAATGACATTCTCAAGAAAATCACAAATGAAGAAATTATCGAAGTTTGCCATATCAAGGGCACAGAGAGAAAAGCATTTGTTAAAATCTTATAAATAGTATATGCCCTGTGCTTAAAGAATTTATTTTCTGGTCGTACTACAAATTTTTGTCAAGCTAGAGTGTTCGAATGTTTTCTCTTCCCTACGCATAAGATAGCTATTTTTGTCATTACTCTAAAACAATTTAGTTTTTAAGGTTTTATGAATACTTACGCGACTCAAGTAAACATTACGATAATACTCATATCCATTAGTTTTTACACATTTAGTATGTTTTTTCAATATCTGATTATTAAATTATTGATCTTCATTGATATGTGTTCCATTTTTTATATTCTATTCTTCCATTCACTCAATTTTAGAGGTTTTTTTATGAATACAAAAATTATTCTTATACAAAAGGTCAAGGTAAAATACTTGTTTTATTCATATAACATTCAGAATCTTTCAAAACAACTGTTTTTACTATATTAGTTATTTTCATTTGCAAAGTGTAAGTAATAACATTGCTGTTATAAATATAAACTGATCATTTTCCTAACTGTTCTGGTTTTATTTATCTCATCCATATTTCTCTTAATTTTATTTCTCTAACTGATTTACAAAATGTAGAGCTTTGTGTGGATTCAGTTGGAAATTTGAGATTTCAGTAAAGGTTATATGGTTAACTGGATTTGAGGGGGGCGGTTAAGAAAATTTTTCGGGGGATTTGCGCTATTGGGCTTGAGGGGGATGGGCACCCCTGGCGTTAACATTGCTAAGGTTTGTTTTGGGAGCACTCTTCAGAGCAGTTATTTTGAAGGCTTTTGGAGCAAGTGTAGTTTTGGAGCAAGCATTTTGGAGCTGCGTGTTTCGAAGATTCGTGTTGCCTTTTCGACACGAACTTCAGGGAAAATCAGTAAGTTACAAATGTGACGAACGCTTTCGAACGAGGCGATTGAAGCCATCACCGCTAGAGGGCAGCACGATCCAGGTGTCGTGAATCGATGTGCGAAAGGCACAACGGAGAAGCAACATGTTGCCCAGAGCCTTTCAACGAGTGTTCGACATTCGATTTTCAAATTCAAAAACGTTTTTCTGCTTTTAAAAGGAACACTTACTATGATAGCTAGAATGTTTTGGATCTCCCTAAGCTTCGCTCCAATTTAATTTCAAAATGCTTGCACGTTTCAGTACTTAAAATATCATAAGTGCTTCCAGTTCGGGATAGAATTGTGATGTTGGGAGTTAATGGAATTCTTGTGCCACAGTGAGACAATTGACAGATGGAGTCATTGTGACATTTTTGGAAATTTATTATTTTTTATTTCACATTGTTCTTGGACGAATTGTAAATTTGGAGTAAATATTTTGATGACACCGAACGAAAATTTATTTTGTATTTTTTATCCAGTTATACAATTTCTTTTAAAAAGATTTTGTTTCAATATGCAGAATTCTCCACTAAATACGAAGATTCATAAGAACCAGAAAACTTGAAAGAACTAATGGTAGACAATTGAATGTTCCAATATACGATAACGTAAAGTAGGTTTAGTGATGAAAAATAAGATTATCTGTACTGGTTGTAGAAATATTTTCGTGGAAGTTTTCTCTAAACAAAACTTAATTTGTGAAATTTTTCGTAAGCGAAACGATAAAAAATGAAAAAAGACTACTGTTTCTCTTTTTATGCAAAAAAGTATCATGCAGTTTCAATATTTAAGTGAAAATTTAATTTGTGAAACTCGTTTTTCTTATTATCACTTGTATAAATTGGCCAAAGAAAAATTTTTTCAGACTTCTGGTGTCAAAAGCTCAAAATCAAATGCGTATTTTATAAATTTGCATATTTTCCAAAATTGATCTTTAGAAGCTTTTAATTCAATAAAATTCTTTTGCAGAATTTGACGTTCTGGTAAGTTAAATACTTTTCAAAATTTTGGTTTCATCACCATTGGGACCTTAATTATCCAATAAAAACCATTGAATAAAACTTCAAAAAGGTTTCAATCACGTAGACATCGGTTGAAGAGAAAGTATTTCGTAATCAATAGTATTTGCAATTCTATTGTCAGGAATTTTAGGGCAGTCCTTGAGATTGGCATTTTCGGACAACTCGTAATCTGTACTATCGCTTAAGGTAGATTGAAAGTCGGAACCAGAATTCGTGCTTAAGCGCCAATCGAAGAAAAACATTTCAGAGTGAATTTTCCATGGAGCTCCTGGGGAAAAGGCCCTCCGTCTCCAGATAACAGTCCTTGTGTTCTGAATACGTTTAGGTCATCAGAAACTTTCAACGTATAACAAAGTCTTGGGTGTCAGGTTATCAGTTTAGTTTTAAGTTATCAAAAGTTTACAGTTGGGCGGTAGAAGGCGTTACAATGACTCCAGTGAGATCTCAGAATATATCAGAGTTCAGAATACCTGTGGCTACTGCGGTTAAAAGTAGTATTAAAAATATCAATTAATCAGAAGGCTTGGAAGACTACATGATTTTTCAAAGGGGAATTAGATTAATATTTTTAACTAATTTGAATTTTAAATCAAAAGTATAAATTTAAGTTATTGTTTACATCTTTAGCATAATTCAAAATGACTCCTGGTCTGTTTTTATTAATTGGTAGACGATGGTCATATCTGGGGATCTAAAATTCCTAGTTATTATCTTATTTTGATATTTCTGTAATACACACCATGGGCGGCTGTTCATAATGATACGGAGGGTAGAATTTAGGAAAAGCATTGTTTACGTTTAACCTGTTCCTAATCTAAGACTGGTTCGAAACCACATGACTGAAAATGTCAATTCTTTCTTAATGCATTTTGAGTGTTTAATGGAAATTTAGGTCTTATACCCACACCAGTCCTTAAAATAAGTGCTCAGTTTGCACATAACTTTTTTCAATATGGGGCACCTTCGAAATGAAATCCTAGTCAAGCTGCTTTAGTTCTTGAGTCAACTTCATAGAAACAGTTTTGATTAAGTGTGGTTTGTTTTGTCGCTCTAGTCATTATATGCACGAGGACTAATTAGACCGGGAGCTAAATCAGAATAGGCAAAATAACAAGCTTCAAGGTAGTTTTGTATAGAAATGTTAGGATGTATAAAGTTGTATTGGGAAACATTGTTCTTGTGGGTGAGTGAAATGCATCCGGCCATAGGTAAACATTAAAAAGAGCAACTCGTGTCTCCAAGTGATAGGGCACATAGGGAATCAGAATTTCTTCAATGAGTCAATCGTAAATATGGCTGGTAACCTTTTTATAGGAACATGATCCCTAGGAACAACACAATAAGCACAAGTTCTAAGCACAACTTATCGACCTGTGTAAAACTGAAACATGTATATACAAGAATGAGTCTTTCTGCACAGATCATCACAACCACTAGCTCTAGAACACTGACAGACAAAGAATAGCTCAACATAGATTTGCCTTGTAATATTTACACTGGATATTACACCAGATATAGTACGTATTTCATACCTGCCAACATACACGAGTTTTGAAAATTTTTCAGGCTCATAACGGTAAAAAGTATAAGGATTTTTTGTATTTCTGAAAAACAAAAGTATTAATAAAGCGAAGATATAATCATTTTCTAAAAAATGACGTTGTAGTCAGTTTTAGGGTAAAATAACTTTGAAAACGAAGAATTTGATTTCCGTAGTACAAAGAATACTTGCTTGTAAAAATTACGAAGAATCGGCAATTTTACATTATCGTCAGCAAACATGCATCGAATCTCTCTTGAAATCAGATTTATTAGTAAATTTTGCAAGAAAATCGTACGATCTTGGAATATGCCCACATAACCGTACAGTCCAGCCCAAATCCGCCCATTGTAGTCACATCACACGATTTGGCAGGAATTTACATCAGTGGCGCAACTAGGGATAGGGGTTAGGTGGTAACAACCCACCCAGTGACGGATTTCGCACTAGGCTCGAACCTATGATATTTTTCTGCACGAGAGCCACAATTGCGTGAGTTCCAATAGATCCATAATCTGATTTTTTTTCAAATTTAACTATCAAAATAGGATTAGAATTAAAATAGTGGATTCAGCTTTTTCATTTTTTGCATAACAGGTTGAGGATTTGCTTACAATATCAAAAATTGACCATTTTCGAATGAGTGGACATTTTATGGCAATTTCGCAACGAAAATTTTTTTTTAATCAGTGATAGTTAAAAACACTCGGTGCTAATCACGATAAATTTGTGTATATTTCAACTGAGACAATGTATCGAAACAAGACTTATTGGAATGCTTGTTTTTCTTCTACTTAACAGATTTGTAGGAAAATTTCTCTCGTTACACCATTAACGTTTACTTAGTATTCATAATTATAGTAATAAATAGCATTTGTTAATTGATCATAACAATTTAATATACATTTTTAGTAAAAAATATATAAACGCATTTTGGACAGCAAATCTAAGAATAAATATGGACAGAAAGTCTTAAAAGTTGCTTGTGAGTAGTATATGGTGACATCTGGACTAAATTTTGCATCGATATTTAAGTTGTTGACATCTGGATTAAAGTTGATACCGATATGCCAGTTGATTCTAGGTATTGACAGAACATACGAGTAAATCTTGGGATTGGGATTTCTAAGAACGTTTGTAATTGCATCCTGTCTTGATTTTTTTACAATGAAGTTTCTTCTAAGATTCTGAACCAAACATACGTATATGCATATTTTTACAGATTAAGCATAGCACTTTTGCTAATACAGTTATCGGTACTTTTAAATGAAAAAGTATATAAACATTCCTATCATAGATTAGTTCTAACATAACGTATAGGAGATTGATCTAGAAACAAGTTATTTACGCTCAAGATTCAAGATAAGGTTAAATTCTGATAGATTGGAAATCCTTTCCAAGAGATAATAATAGGCTTACTGAAGACGTCATTAGAAGATTGCAGAAAAAGGTTGATTGTTACCTTCTATCACACGATCAATCCCTTTTATTTACGTTAGAATTTTAAGAACATGCGAATTGGGATGTTATTTGCCAGTAAGTATTGATTGCATGGGAAATTGTGCCACAGTACCAGTCTGTCTCCACAATTTATTCTCAAATTCAAAGATAAAATCGATTGGAAGGTAATTTCAAGGTATCACATGTTGGATAACTATTTTGTTTTTGATCAAGTCAATCATTTGGATGCTCCTGGTATTAAAGTACCTAAAGTTGTCGGAGTCCACAATTGAATGGTTGGTTGGTTGAGATGAAGTTTTTAAAAACTAAGGACCATCTCCAAGGTTTATAACCACTCATTGATAAGATATCTGGATGTAGTACTCCTCAAAACGGGTATCTTGGAGAGTAATCGATACCACTTTTAAAAGTCTTATTTCTTCAACAAATTTTCACAAGATACATAAGTGTTTTGATTTCTATATTCAAAAGATTGGTTGATCTATGAATATGCCTAGTTGCTTGTAAAACTTTGTTGTGAACAAATAAAATTTGGAAGTGAGTTATGTATTGTCATTTTTGTATGGGTTTTCAGAACCTGAATGAACAGTAGACCACACTACGGTAACTCACTCATTCCTTTAGCAGGAGTAAATGAATTGATCCATTATTTTACTGCTTACTATCCTCACAAAGGATGCATTTAGATAACATATTTTCTGAGCATACAAATAGGAAATGAAAAAATAATGAGAAAGATTTTCTTGAATGAAGATTTTAAAAGGTAGTAATGTTAGTTTCCGTTAAAGATAACACTGCAACATTCCCCATTCATTTTAAGATCGCTTTAAAGTTTGATCTTTGACCATCATCATTGGTTTATGGAATAGACTTTTAGTGATTTTATTAAAAATAAATTAATTAGTTTTGTTTCAGAAAAAGATGGGCTATATAACATGTGATATTTTAAATGGTGTTTCAAAAGAGCGGGATGTATTTTGACAGTCAGTAGGTTAGTTACATTAAAAAAAGATGTCATTCAAACATCCATCCTCTCATTGTGTGTGGTCCTACGCTAAGAGGAAAACCACTTTAGTTCGAAACATAATTCATGGAAATACATAAGAAATTGATATCTATAAAGTGGTGTTATGCTGTACATCTAAAATGGTTCTTAGAGGAACCGCTGATTAATATTGAAAGAGGATAACTGGATGCATTTGAAAACTCGGAACTAATTGTAATTGATGATCTTATGAATAAATTGAAAGAAAATGTTTCGAATTTGTTTACAATCGGACCACATCATTAAAACATAAGTGTTATTTTAATCACTCAAAATATACTGAAATGCCAAGTCATGGGATACCTATAGAATATCGTGTGGGATCTCTCCTTAGCTCGGCAAAGTGCATCAACTCAACGTGGCATGGACTCAACTAGTCGGCGGAATCCATAAAGGGCTGCAAATGGACACCAAGCAACTGAACATAACTATTTCTTGTCAATGACCTGTTCAATTTGACCAAAGTACTTAATTCATCATGGAACGTGGCAGTTAGTTTACGCGGTATCGTTCGTCTGTTAGCAGACGCTTCTGTGCAGATCTCCGTGGTCTCGATAGGTATTTTAATTAACGTCGCACTGGAGCAAGACGGGCCATTGGCGACGTAGTGTTATTTTAACAATCTAGGTGGACAAAATTATTGCATCAAAATACGCTGGGTTTGGATGTTTAAAAGAGGTTGTGAGTGATTAAATACTGGTTTGGTACATATTTAGCGATTTTTAGTTACTATTTGAATGTAGAAATATGCTAAATTTAAAGAAATTTGTCAACTTTCCTCTATAATAAAATATATTTCGATCAATAATTAACCAAATTTTTTGCAATTTTATATTAATATACACCTGAATAATGGTCAGATATACCCATAACAGTTCCATTGAAAAATAAAGTAAATGTATAATATAATAGAAAAACTAAAAGGGAAAATCTTTAATTCAAAAATATTACAAAATTATGTATTTGGAATCCCAAGTACCTAAGTAATCTACTGATGTATTGAAGGGAAGGTTCAAACAAATTCAACCTTTTTGGAAGCATTTGGCTGCGTTTAGTTGTAGAACTTGCTCTTAAACTTGCAATTAGTGGATCTGAGGTACTGAGTAATATATTCATTAAATCCATTCGTATCAGTTCTTAACATTTTTGTAGTAAATATTTCCCTTATCGCTTGTTTATTTCTTCGCTTGTGCTTCTAAGAACGAACCAATCGGAATACAAGACAAATATTCTCCACGGACCAGTATTTTATGTATAATCTACGGGCACTGAGGTACCGAGGATACTTTTTAGGTATGTATCTTGTACTTGCTTCGTGCTCAGAAAACTTTTAAGTTTATCGGAAAACCGGAATTTAAACATTTTATTGATTTGGAAGCGCTTGATTACTACATTAATCGCAGTTATTTCAACAGACCTCTCAGCATTTCTAAAAAATCTAAAATGTATTTCTATCGTTAGTATTCCATTTGATGTTTGGTTACATTTACCAAAACAAACTCAGCTTTAAATTATTTTGCAGATTTTTATCTTCCTAATAGTAAAATCTAATTACTCGGCGAAAAGAAATTTCATTAAACAATAATGGAGCAGGATTTTGCCAAATAATTTGTCTTTTACCCTAGCACAAGCATAGATTTCAAAGGTATACCATAGAAATACTAAACATACTTTGCTCAGATTGTTATTTTTCAGAAAAAATTTGCCGGTATCTTTTCTGTCCAGCGCCATCAGATCCACATAATTGTATTTATGATACTATCTTTTGACAAAATCAGTCTCGAGGATTATTCATGAATTAATCGTGTAACAGCAGTTGATAAGTTGTGCTACAGCTGAAGTTTCCTAGAAGAGTAACAACCGTTTAGCTTATTTAATTCTGTTCTGGAGTATACAGATTAGAGTCTATGTCCTTTAGGTTGTTGACATAATTTTATATTGGTATATGGAAAAGATTGGCGTCAATCATCATGATTTGCAGATAATTTTACTGGCTTTTTAATAAAGACACGAGTAATTTTCAAAAATGTACCTCTTCCAGAAAACGGAGAGCTTTGACGATTTGAAGTAGAATATCGTATACCTGACTTATTATTTACTTCAGAGGCCATTGACAATTCTCTTCGACTAGTTGTCTCTACAAGGCTACTAGTTTCGTTTTTATACTTAGATTGCCAGGTAATTCGAGAATTTTCATTTTAATACTATTTAAAACATTCAAAACAGTGTCTGATAACAAGTGTTCATTCATTTCTTGAAATATATGCTATAATAGCATCGATTTTCGTTTGCTTCGGATTTATCACCCAAATGTCAAAAATGTACAGACGAAAAATTGCCATCGTCATTCTGAAATTTAAAAAATATTTCTCAGGTTTGCAAATTTGCGCAAGATTTTTTTTGTTCTGCCACGTCAAATGAGTTAGGCTATAATACACATGTAATGTTTTAGAAATATACGGCTGTATAATGTGTTAAGTTTAGTTGAAATTTGAAATCAGCAGTTGCGTTACACCCTAATTAGCTACAAATCAAAGTACTAATACGCATTCGCCAGAATGGTTTACAGCCAACGTAGAAAGTAAGACTTTGAACCTCTGTACTTCTGGTTGGGAGAAATTGTTTAGAAACATACGCACGTATTCTTGCTAAGGGGGCATTGCTTTTAGGATGTGATGTATTTTTGACAATCTGAGACACTAAGAAAATTTAATTTTGTCCACCTAGATTGCGAAAATGACACTGCGACGCTCCGGGATCAACCTCTTGAGGGAAAGATCTGAGGGCAACACCATGTCATTTTGAATCAGTCAGATGACGAGGTCACACCTAAGTTGGCACCCTCTCCAAACTTTCACACCACACCAATGTGAGGACATTTGTGAAGTCACGACAGATTCAACATTCACCAGCCCCCTTTGTACACGACTGTCGTTGGTTGGATTCGAACTCGCAATCCTCCGATTGCTAGTCCGTTACTCTTCCAACCGGACTACCGTGGCCGTTGCTGCTCTCGATCATTCAACAGACATGTCCGCTCAATGCGCTGTTCCTTGTGGAAGATAATGCCTTCCACGATGTAATCTTGAAATACCTTTGACACTGAAGCAAAGAATCTTAAGTCTCAACAACTTCCGAAATGCGTCGAGTTCCAACTATCATTCCACGTTCAAACTCGTTAATTCCAGCAAGGTAGCCATTATCACGTAATTAAACATTTTGCAAGGAGTCCCAGACAGCACTCGTAACAATCTGACTTATACCCTTTTAAAGCGATGTGAGTGCCACTTGTAAATTTGTATACTGTTTATGCAGTGACTTTGGCACGTCAGTGTATATTTCCAAGATGTAAAGGTAATGCATGACATAAGTTTGAACGTTATATTTTATTTAAAAACAGGCGTAAATAAACTTGCATGTTTAGCACGTCAGACATTTCGTCATAACGTTGCTTACTTTATGGATGCCTATAAAAGGCAATCAAAGCTCCATATGGTCATTTAGTTCTGGATATTTACTGACAGATGAACAAATCCGTTTGTGGGAATACTGCTTTCCAGATAGTTATTTTGGGGATATGCGTGCCTAAGAAATGTGAATAACATAAGAAAACACTATAGGTAGCTATCGTTATTAACTAGTGGGAAATCATCTCCACGAGTAGTAGTTTTGAAATCGTCTATTCCATAACTTAAGTGTCAGTGTGAAGTCTAAAAATGTTTTAGTAGTTAATGTTCCTGTTAATTTGTCGAAACTCAAGAAATACAAATCAACAATAAGAGAAATATCAAAGAAAAATATATCCTTTAAAAGCTTAATCAGAAAGGTGTTTTTTGCCATTGTAACTGGGTGTGATTTCTCTTTTAGGATTGATAGGGGAAAATAACATTTAACAGTTTTGAGAACGGTAGTTATTCCAGAAACCTTAATAAACTTAACCACTTTGTAAAATCTGAAAACAGATTGGAAGATGAAATTAGGGATGATACGTGAACCTGATAACGTTAAAGTTAAATTGTTAGCTAATAACTAAGCAACTAATAACCAAGTATCGTTTAGCATGCACCACCCTTCCTCTCCGTGTATCCATTCGTACTACGGAGATTCGGTGAACCATGTCACTAACGATGTCTTACCAGTAGAGGAAGATATTAACGAGATATTGATCCAGTAGAAGTAAATATATTTATCTTTCCCACAAAATTGTAAAAAGTATGTCGTTGAAATAATTAGGAGATCGCGGGAACAATTCAAAGACCAATGTGCAGGACTCAAACCTGCTGTTAGGGATGACTTTTTATGGTATTGGTACAATACTAAGTGTAATGAGAATAGAATTAAACACTAACGATAGAATAAGAGTCTAAGAAGGATGTTATGTCCCCAGAATCCCGAGATAACGGTACCTTCTATATAAAAATTGAAGCAATAACATTTTGATCACATTACATATTTATCATTCATAGAAAGGCCAATCTCTGCCTGATAAAAACTAAAATATTAACTTGCATATCGGTATCAACTTTATTCAGATGTCAACTTAAATATCGATGCAAAATTTAGTCCAGATATCAACATATTATGCAACACTTTCGCCACAAAATGAATTTTTAATGAGTTCTTCATTTTAGGAAACATTTCAGTTTAAAAAATGATGAGGCGTACCCATGGGGAGGAGCTAAAGCCGCTGACCTAGAAAAAGCAAAGATATCCTAAAAAGTTTTTAATTGTGTACAAAGACACGCTTCACGCAACGAACACTTCATTATTTTTAAATTTCATTTACAAGATTTTAAAATCTAGATCCCCTGCAATTGTGCTGTGCTTCGCTATATGTGAATCTCGAATTACAGGACCTTGAATACAGAACATGCGTAAGAAATGTAGCTTCATCCAGATTGATATCCTGGATGCACCTGAATAGTTTACCAGAATCACTGAAGCAGAACAGAAAAAAAATGTACCACTACAGTCGATAAATAAGAATTAAAACTTCAACAGTGCATTTGATGCGAGTTTGAAATGGTGCATTGCAAGCTTCTGGACACAGTATGCAAGGAACGTTATCATAGGGGAGGGGGTCTCGCAGCTCCCGAAATGCTAGCGATAAAACAGCAGTTTTATTATGTTTAGTAAAATAATCGAAAAAAGGTCAAAATTTTCAAATCGATTTCGAGTTTGACTGATTGTATATGGGTTATTTTAAAAATGACTATTATTGAAAGCTTGACAGGTATTTAATGGGGCTAAGAGCACATATCGTTTTGGATTCAATTCGAATAGCCATCTGAGCTTCTCGCGTCGAACTACCTAGTAAAAGCGTGACACGCTTCTCTCGTACGTTTGCATGTACTCTTAGAGGACAACCACCTGTCCGTACTTAAAAAGCAGTTGCGCAGATTATTTCCAGTACCTTTTCATCAGTCGTACCTAACTAAAAACACCAGCTGCTTGTCTTAAATTTGTCCCTGAAAACTTTATGCTTGCCAGGCTTCGATCTGGCCATTTGAAGACATTTTTAAGGACCCATCTGCCATTGTCCAGAACCTTTTTTCGAAGACTTAATGACATAGTGCCTCTCCGAAATTGTTTTCTAAAAACTTTGCCTACGATACTTCATCCAAAACGGCTCCCATTCGGCTTGACAAATACTAGATTTTAAAAGTTGGACAAGAAACTGGTAAATTGAAAAATAGAAATTAATGAAGCCAAACACTGATGACTGCCCGATCACTAAAACAGTTTGATTTCCCAAACATTCCACTCAATTAGGAACGGGAAACATCGATTTTCATTTAGACAATTAAATTACCCAGATTGGTTGACGGCCATATCTGACAAAGCTGCACCAAACAAGGCAGACAATGGCATTTATCCAGGGTTCCACAGTACATTGAAATGAAATGTCGCTTACGATATGGTATCCATTGATTGTTCTACTTTTACAAATATAATGGAAGATCATCGGTTTAATGTCGATATTTTACGTTCGTTTAAGATCATCGAATGAAAACTCTTTTACCTGTAAACAGTGACTGCTTCCCATTACTATGCAAGTGTTTCAGGGATATGGAGAATCAAGAACTTTTTAGAATCATATACTTAGTATTCGACGCCTTGCAAGTGTCAAACAAGAATTCGAATACATATCCAAAAAAACGACTAATTGATGGAAAAATCAGCCAACTGCGATATAAGGCTATTTTATAAAATATAAATTGGATGAATATGTAAATATTTTGGTATTAAAATACTTTTGATGAATACTACTGTATTCGAATACAAGGATCGAGTACAAAGTATGGTTTTAATTATCAAGTGCATGAATACTTTTGTATTGGAATTCATCCATCTGATTTATATGTATACTTTTCTTCAGAGTTGGGCTTTTCTGTAAGTAAAAACTAAATTGTCATGCAACTCTATTGCAAATCTGCCAAGTTGGCATATATGTAGTTTGTTAATTTATTATATTAATAAACTTTGATTTTAAGTGACTTTGATTGGCATCTACCCCAAATCACCATAATTTCATCTCGAATCCTGCAAAAGCAAAGCCGTTTTGAAAATTATAGTACCATTGAAAGTAAAAATATATTGATTTCAACAAGCATATCAGTTTTCCTCCTAGCTTTTGTATTTCTGAATCCATTTCAATTAAATTTTTTTAAATGTTTTCAGTTTCAACATTTTAATTTTTAACCACCTGTTTTAATAATTGATACCAATTGTAACTGGTAATTCATGAAATAGATCAGCAGAAAACTGGGTTATACTGCTCCATACTATGCAAAATGTTTTTTTAACAAATATCCAGATTTGAACAATGATTAAAAGGTATTTCTGATAATAGTCAATTTGTTTTGAAATGTAATAGCAAAGAAATTAATACAATTCACAATTTAGTAAATGGTCAGCACTGTAGACACTAGTGGATACAGTTCATAGTTCTATAGTCATGCTTTAAAAAATAGGTAGGTATTTTAATTAACGTCACGCTGGAGCAACACAACGGGCGACAGGTAGCGGTCCGGGATCAAACCACAAAGGGAAGAATCATGAACACCACGTGATTTTGAACCAGGTTAGATGACGAAGTCACATGAGCTGGTACCCCTCTACAAACTTTCACACCATGCCAACGAGGACATTGGAAGCCACAACAGATTGAACATATATCAGCTCCCATTTGTACACAATGGTCTTTGGTTTGATTAAAACTCACAACCCTCCGGTCGCTCTACCAACTGAGCTGCCACGGCCCGCTTTAAAAACAAAGCACCTAGGATGTCACTCTCAACTTTGCTAGTTTTCAATTTATATTATACAAAATCAATCGTCACTACAAACTTCAAAAAGATATGTCTGCATTCTTAAGATGCCAGGAAATCATTTCACCATTTTAAAGTGTAAATGTATAGTGAAAATTGTTTAAATATTGTCAGCAACATTTTGTAATACAAAATGATAGAATTACTGAAATTTGGGTGAAATTCACAGAATTCATATTTCGCATTTACATGCAGAAATTAACACAGCGGTGGATTTATGTTGATTAAATTTAATGTGAATAGTTGACATATGGTTTACTCCCAATTTCGAGTTGTTTTTTTCACTTAGAAATTGCAATTTGTAAAACCCTTTAATTTTTTAATACCATGGGAAATTGAACTATTTTCTTTGCTCATTTATCGAATGGGATTCAATTCATTCAAATATATCCATGAAAACCTGATGGAAGAAAATTAATTATAAAAATGAATTTAAAAAAAAAATTCTACAAGTTGTCAGACGAAATATTTTTTGTCACATGTTGTTCCCACCTCCCAATTAAGTTTTTCAGTGTGCAGGTAATAAAATATACCAGTTCTCACATTGACTTCTACATAAACAGGTTTAAATCAAATTTGAAAATGGAACCTCTAAAGTTGAAATTTAAGAGCAGTTGGAGAATTACACAGCTGTTACTGTCATGTCCAAGTGCTTTTTATAGGGATGGGCAAAAGAACAAGCTATTTTTGGACCATATTCTATACATTATTTCGTTAAAATCGATGTTGTGTTGACGAAACACGTAAAAATTGTTGCACTAAAATGAAGCAAACTAGTAAGATATCCACAATATTTAAAGATACTGACATTCCATCAAAACAATTTTAAATATATGCAGACCATCTAAGCATTTAAATAAAATAATGAAACATTGAAATTTAACATGATTGCTCTATAAGAAAAAATGCAGAATATTCAGATAAGATTACAAATGTGTACAACTGAAGTTAAGAACAAAAATTAAAAAGCAATTTCATTTATTTTAAACAGTTTAATAAGTAATCGAAATTGCTTTTTGATTGTCATATTTTAGTACTATAATGTTATACAGCTATATCAGGAATCTATAATAGTAAGCCATATAAACAATACAAATTCATCATGCCTTTCTTTCAGTAACAAATCCTTTTGAATTTTTTTTCTTTTAAATATTTTAAAAGAACCAAAAAAATATAAAATAATTTGACAGGCACATTTTGAGGTTGAGCAGTAAAGTATTTTTTACATTTATTGGATTTCAACTTTAATTCATGTCCTTATAGGTGGAGACCAATTAAATACATAGAAAGGAAATCTTTCCCCATGTAACAATAAGTTTCAAATATTCCGGTCCATAAAATTTTTAAAAATTCAAGGTTCTTTACACTTGAGATCAAGTTGTCTGATAATTGTTGCACTCAGATTAGTGTGAAGGAAATTTATTTAAGGATTCAATATCAAATTCATATTTCTGGAACAGAGAACACAGTGGAAATCAACCGAAAGGTCCAACACCATTAAAGACTGCGACTTTAATTTAGAAGCAAAGGCCATTGAAAATATCATCCCCTTTTTATTTGAAAGAGCCTCTGCCCATTACTTGTCAGTAGTCATTCAAGAACATTCTAACTTTCACAAATATTCAGCAACACGATTTTTTATAATTCTAGTCTAATTTTTATACTAGCATTTATTAATACTAGCTTTCGAATTTCGAAGCAAATGGTTGAAAAGGTAATTCTTCATTTATTTTTTTCATATGGAGAATTTACCTTTCTACAACCCACTATCAACCTGCCAGGTGAGCAATCATTTTTAAAATAGGTGAAGCATTTATTAATAAATACTAGCTTTCAAATTTTGAAATAAATGGTTGAAAAGGTAATTCTCCATTTCTTTTTTTTTTCATATGGAGAATTTACCTTTCTACAACCCAGTGTCAACCTGCCAGGTGAGCAATCATTTTTAAAATAGGCATAGCATTTATTAATATAATAAATACTAGCTTTCAAATTTCGAAGCAAAGGGTTGAAAAGGTAGTTCTCCATTTCTTTTTTTTTCATGCAGAGAATTTACCTTTCTACAACCCAGTGTCAACCTGCCAGGTGAACAATCATTTTTAAAATAGGTGTAGCATTTATTAATTCAAACTAGCTTTCAAATTTTTAAGCAAAGGGTTGAAAAGGTAGTTCTCCATTTCTTTTTTTTTCATGCAGAGAATTTACCTTTCTACAACCCAGTGTCAACCTGCCAGGTGAACAATCATTTTTAAAATAGGTGTAGCATTTATTAATTCAAACTAGCTTTCAAATTTCGAAGCAAAGGGTTGAAAGGTAATTCTCCATTTCTTTTTTTTTTCATATGGAAAACTTACCTTTCTACAACCCAGTGTCAACCTGCCAGGTGAACAATCATTTTTAAAATAGGTGTAGCAATTATTAATAAATACTAGCTTTCAAATTTCGAAGCAAAGGGTTGCAAAGGTACTTCTCCATTTCTTTTTTTTTTCATACAGAGAATTTACCTTTCTACAACCCAGTGTCAACCTGCCAGGTGAGCAATCATTTTTAAAATAGGTGAAGCATTTATTAATATAATAAATACTAGCTTTCAAATTTCGAAGCAAAGGGTTGAAAAGGTAGTTCTCCATTTCTTTTTTTTTTTCATACAGAGAATTTACCTTTCTACAACCCAGTGTCAACCTGCCAGGTGAGCAATCATTTTTAAAATAGGTGAAGCATTTATTAATAAATACTAGCTTTCAAATTTTGAAATAAATGGTTGAAAAGGTAATTCTCCATTTCTTTTTTTTTTTTCATATGGAGAATTTGCCGTTCTACAACCCAGTGTCAACCTGCCAGGTGAGCAATCATTTTTACAATAGGTGAAGCATTTTTTAATAAATACTAGCTTTCAAATATTGAAATAAATGGTTGAAAAGGTAATTCTTCATTTATTTTTTTCATATGGAGAATTCACCGTTCTACAACCCAGTGTCAACCTGCCAGGTGAGCAATCATTTTTACAATAGGTGTAGCATTTTTTAATAAATACTAGCTTTCAAATTTTGAAATAAATGGTTGAAAAGGTAATTCCCCATTTTTTTTTTTTTTTTTTTCATATGGAGAATTCACCGTTCCACAACCCAGTGTCAACCTGCCAGGTGAGCAATCATTTTTACAATAGGTGTAGCATTTATTAATATAATAAATACTAGCTTTCAAATTTCGAAGCAAAGGGTTGAAAAGGTAGTTCTCCATTTCTTTTTTTTTTCATACAGAGAATTTACCTTTCTACAACCCAGTGTCAACCTGCCAGGTGAGCAATCATTTTTAAAATAGGTGAAGCATTTATTAATAAATACTAGCTTTCAAATTTTGAAATAAATGGTTGAAAAGGTAATTCTCCATTTCTTTTTTTTTTTTTTTCATATGGAGAATTTGCCGTTCTACAACCCAGTGTCAACCTGCCAGGTGAGCAATCATTTTTACAATAGGTGAAGCATTTTTTAATAAATACTAGCTTTCAAATATTGAAATAAATGGTTGAAAAGGTAATTCTTCATTTATTTTTTTCATATGGAGAATTCACCGTTCTACAACCCAGTGTCAACCTGCCAGGTGAGCAATCATTTTTACAATAGGTGTAGCATTTTTTAATAAATACTAGCTTTCAAATTTTGAAATAAAAGGTTGAAAAGGTAATTCCCCTTTTTTTTTTTCATATGGAGAATTCACCGTTCCACAACCCAGTGTCAACCTGCCAGGTGAGCAATCATTTTTACAATAGGTGTAGCATTTATTAATATAATAAATACTAGCTTTCAAATTTCGAAGCAAAGGGTTGAAAAGGTAATTCTCCATTTCTTTTTTTTTTTTTTCTTACAGAGAATTTACCTTTCTACAATCACCTGTCAACCTGCCAGGTGAACAATCATTTTTAAAATAGGTGTAGCATTTATTAATAAATACTAGCTTTCAAATTTTGAAGCAAAGGGTTGAAAGGTAATTCTCCATTTCTTTTTTTTTTCATACAGAGAATTTACCTTTCTACAACCCAGTGTCAACCTGCCAGGTGAACAATCATTTTTAAAATAGGTGTAGCATTTATTAATTCAAACTAGCTTTCAAATTTCTAAGCAAAGGGTTGAAAAGGTAATTCTCCATTTCTTTTTTTTTGATATGGAGAATTTACCGTTCTACAACCCAGTGTCAACCTGACAGGTGAGCAATCAGTTTAAAATAGGTGTAGCATTTATTAATACTAGTTTTCAGGTTTTGAACCAAATGGTTGAAAAGGTAATTCCCTTTTTTTCATATAGGCATTACCTTTCTACAACCCCATCAACCTGCCAGGTGAGGAATCATTTTTAAATAAGTGAAGCATTTATTAATAGATACTAGCTTCCAAATTTTGAACAAAGTGTTGAAAAGGTTAATTCCCTATTTCTTTTTTATTCAGAGCGTTAGGCTTTACCTTTTTACAACCTTTGTCAACCTGACAGGTGAGCAATCATTTAACAATAGGTGCAGTACTTATTAAAAGCGTGTTACGGTATTTTTGTACATAGGAATTAATCATTTTTACAAGCCAATGGTATCCATGAATGTTTGTAATCTTTTTTAAATATAAATTTTATATATTGAATGAATAAAATATTTTGAAATTTTGTGAAGGGTATCGAAAAGATTAGTTTTCATTTATAACAGAAGTCAACTCTATCAACAAGTTCTTGCATTTATGTGAATAATCAACTCATTTTAAAAGTTTAATATTTATTCTTGAATATAATATTTCATTTTTGCATATGCTTGAAGAGGGAAGAGCTTCCTCTTTGTTCAGAGAGGCTCTGCTTTTATACCACTAAATGACTGGATGTAGTCATTAGTCTTCAAACTTTAGGATTTAATTCATATTCAGATGAAAATTATCTCTGTTCGAGAAATATTTTGTAAGCTATGAAACATAGCACATGAAAAATAATATAGAACCCAAAATTCTTAATATTTTGACTGACACTTTTAAAGATTGTCTAATCTACATTAGAACAGAAACATATCAAATAAAAATATTAAGAAACCCATTGGTTTATTAAAATGTTAAGTATATTTTTAATCCATTTTTCAAAATACTGCACTTAAGATGCATAAAATATATTTTCGAGTAAAAAGCAATGTTTACAAAAATTTTGTTTAAATGTTTTAAAATAGTGAAATCCATTATACAATTAAAATTAATCTAATGCTCTTAAATTATGTTAAATGCTGCATTAAAAATACATAAGATATAAATTTAAATTATTTAAAAAAAGGATTTCTAGGTTATTGTTCAATACCTTTTCTCAAAATTTGAAATCCTTTTGACTTAATAACTAAGAAACCATTTTTAAGCATAAGTGCATTTAGCATTAACTTCTCGTGCTTTCCTTCACACATAGGTGCCCTTTTGGGTTATTATAACGAGACTGCCTATAAAGTGCATGGACACTAGCTCATGAAATGATACTTGGATTGCTACTTTTTTTACCTGCTGCTGTGGCTGGGATAATCCAGGTAGGTTTGTCATTGAATTTTCTTTCATTTCCTACAAGATTCTGATGCATGTCCAAGTTTATTTGCTGTAAGTTTCATCACCAACTTTTAGTGCTCAAAATGTGTTCAGATGAGAACTATATGCCGTCTTTTACTAGAACTAGAAACGTCGAACTAGAGTCGTCTTTTGCAAAATGAACTTTCTTTGATGTTGAACTCAGTGGTTTAATGCTCTACAGTCAGTGTTCTACACGGGGGTCTCTTTTCAAGTTCCATCAGGTGCACTGGTTACACAAAGTATTCAATATCAGGACTTTCAATTTCAAGTTCATCAATCTGTCAACAATAGAAGTTAGAACAGAAAGATTCCTCTTAGAGCAGCGTCCTTGCCTTAGGATGGAAATTGTCATTCCCACGAAATCTAGTATTGTAATATTGTGAATCAAAGTCTGTTGAATGTACTGAATGTTCTTCAGTGAAATGCATTGCAGTATCGGTGGAAGCTCATGAACTTTCATGACATTCTTCAGAGTTTTAGATTTGTTTAATGTTGCAGTCTTTTGATGTTTCTGTAGAACCTGGCCACTTTAATATGTTGCAATGATCTCTGGTCTTTCAGGAAGGATTGTCACTGAATTTTCTTTTATTTGCATCAGGAATATGCTCAAGTGTCCAAGATGCATTCAAAACAGGAGAATGCAATCTTGAAGTGAAGTGTGGCAATCTTGTCAATGTAGGTGGAAGATGGAGTAAGTGGTTGATGTGCAGATTATGATTGTCACAGAATGCAAGTTACCAGCTTTGCAGAAATCAATTGTTATATGCTGCAATCACAGCCATGGAGTCTTTTGGATGAGTGAAGAACTATTTCTCCAGGAGATGCAATTCAGCTTAGAGAGGGTATTTCATGCACTTCGTCTTACAACTGCAGATTATTGCAGTTAGAGACAAATGTCCTTGCAGAGGTACTTCTCGATGTTTTTGTCTAGCAACAGCACACATTGCATCCATTTTGTCTGTATCAAATCTTTCTTCCCTTCCATCAGATGCACTGTGTTCAAGTCAGGACAAAATGCAATCCTGAAGTAACGTGTGGTAACCTTGTCAGTGTAGGTAGACTAGAGGGTTGGTGATTCTCAGAAGGCGACTTCAGCATTGTGGAAATAGTTCTGTACATTGAGTCTTTTGGATGACTGAAGAAATATTCTTTGAGGAGACACCAGTTAAGAGAGGGCATTTTAAGCAGTCTTGAAGATTGTTGCAGATTCAGAAATGAATGTTCTTGCAGGGATGTACTTCAGGATTTGTCCAGTCGCAGACATCGTTAATCAATTTATTTCGCATCCATTTTAAGTAGGATAGTTCTTACAAGAGCACTTGTAGCACATCACATTTTATCTGACCACTTTTATCAGTTGCAATGGTCTCTGGTCTGGACTTGTTTAATTTTCTTTTATTTACAATCAGGAATATACTCAAGTGTCCAATATTTCCATCTATCAGTGTCCAAGATGCATTCAGAACAGGAGAATGCAATCTTGATGTGAAGTGTGGCAATCTTGTCAATTTAGGTGGAAGATGGAGTAAGTGGTTGATGTGCAGATTATGATTGTCACAGAATGCAAGTTACCAGCTTTGCAGAAATCAGTTCTTATATGCTGCAATCACAGCCATGGAGTCTTTTGGATGAGTGAAGAACTATTTCTCCAGGAGATGCAATTCAGCTTAGAGAAGGTATTTCATGCACTTCGTCTTACAACTGCAGATTATTGCAGTTAGAGACAAATGTCCTTGCAGAGGTACTTCTCGATGTTTTTGTCTAGCAACAGCACACATTGCATCCATTTTGTCTGTACCAAATCTTTCTTCCCTTCCATCAGATGCACTGTGTTCAAGTCAGGACAAAATGCAATCCTGAAGTAACGTGTGGTAACCTTGTCAGTGTAGGTAGACTCCAGGGTTAGTGATTCTCAGAAGGCGACTTCAGCTTTGTGGAAATAGTTCTGTACATTGAGTCTTTTGGATGACTGAAGAAATATTCTTTCAGGAGACACCAGTTAAGAGAGGGCATTTTAAGCACTGTCTTGAAGATTGTTGCAGATTCAGAAATGAATGTTCTTGCAGGGATGTACTTCTGGATTTGTCCAGTCGCAGACATCGTTAATCGATTTATTTCGCATCCATTTTAAATAGGATAGCTCTTACAAGAGCACTTGTAGCACAGCATGGTCGGACAGGATTATCAGGGTTTTTGTAGACAACAGATGGACAGGTCTTTGTAATGTCATGTCCTTCTTATTTTTCAGTTTTTAGAATCATCATGAGGAATGCAAGCACATTGATGATATTGGCAATGCAAATGACATTGGCTCGTGTTCATAGGCTGATACTTCTCTCAAATTATGGTTGTGAAAGGGAAGAGTCCATAGGTTTGCCTCTAAGCTTCACTTGAAGTAGATGAGCATTTCTAGATATGCCAATCCAAATGAATATCTGAATACAAATTCGGTTATCTGCTGATTTTTTATAGTACGTACAGGTGCAGATATGCAGCTGTTTTAATTGTTCAAAATTAATAAAAACTTCAATCAGTTCATTGCTTTTATGTCGTTTCTCTCAGTTTATTATTGCAGACAGTTTCAACTGCTACAGAATAGTCATTTGAAGGAGGTTGTAGAGAAGTCTAAAAAGTCAACTGAATGCAGCAGATCTTTATCACAGAAGAGCTAAAATGGTTCCATACAGTAATTTAAAAAAATTTTAATAAGTCAGTTTCACTGTTTCAGTCTATAAAAATTTCATAAATATATGCTTCCTTCTATACTTCCATGAGGCATGCGTAAGTCGCTCTCATCCATCTTTATCAAAACATTAGCATTAGCATCCACATACTTTAGACAGGATTTTCAGCTTTGTTATATGGCTTTTTCTTTTTGTTAAACATACATGAGAAAAACAATTATCAGACAACTTCAACATATAACAATGCCACCTCCTTAAAATACGGCTTTACGCTCTAGTTATCCAACATTTTCATATACCATAATAAACATAAAAATTATTGGAAAACTGTTCAGTGGAATAACTAACTAGTGCTCTACCAACTTTTATACCTTTAAGATTATTTCAAATAGTCAATCAAGTCAATCATTTAAAATAAACCTTTTAATTATTTAATTGTGATTCATTGTTAAATGTTAGTTAAAAGAAACATTTTCAGTGCATATTCATTCAATGGCATGTTCATTTTAAAGCTGAATAACAAACACTGCATTACATATTCTGCAATTTTTTAAGAGAATCACTATTTTCAGTCATCTCAGACAATCAAAGTGAATGAAATGGGGGAAAAAATTCAGTTGAGGATTATAATTTTTTAGGTTAATTAATGAAATGCTTCGGAGAAATTAAGGACTGATTCTGCAGGTAAATTTTAAGTTAGATGGTTTGCTAACATGGTAAAAATTATAAAATATTTTTTAAATATGCAGTACTAAAATCACAGGGATATTTACACTAGTTTGCTTCAGTTGAATGCTAGATTTGAACTCTTCATTCAAATTTTGCATGCGGAATTTGGCACATTTACCAATCCATTTTGAGCTATCCTCTTATCTAAAGCTGCAAACCAGCTCTTGGAAATTTTTACATAAAAAATAATTTTTCATATTTTATTATAGCAGTTGGAAACTTATTTGCTAGGTATAGAATAATTGTAATGTTTTCCACTTAACTAAATTTAAAAACCACTAATATTAATCGTAAACTTATCAAATGAAAATTTAATTTCGTAGTTTTATACTGAGAAAAATTGTTATGCATCGAGCTATAGCTTACAGCTATGTACTTATTTATGTACTTAATTTATGTACTTAAAAAAACATTCGTTAACTGGAAGCAAATTTTTTCAATAATTCACACGATTGAAATTCAATTTTAAAATAATGTACAGAACATGTTTTTAGGTCCCAATTATCTTTAAAACACAATACCAGTTTTTATTTTGTATGCATGGAATTTTCATGTAATCCGATTTTACACTTGGAAACATTTAATAGAAATTCTAGGACAAATTTGGCCGTTTTTATATTTGGAATGAAAATTGGAAAAAAAATTAACTCAAAGCAATTAGTTATAGGGTAGATGAAACAAGCACTAAAGGGACGAATCAAATGCAGTTCTGCAACAGCAATTACAACCATGAGTAATATTGATGGATAAATTGAACGATTTAAATCTGCCAAAGTCAATATGAGAACTTTGAATATGAATTAATTTTAATCTAATTAGAGTGGATCAGAAAACAATTCCAAGATTCACTTCCTGTTGTAATCTAAGTAAATATTTCAAATATTCAAATCTTTTGAATGAATCTATATTCAGCCTTTCAGATTCCTAGCAGTAATAATTTCACCAGTTTGAATACAAAATCAAGTTGCAAAAAGAACTGGGATTGATTAAAATTCCATCTCTACAGAAATTGTTAATTGTAGGCTTATATAGCTAATTTTGTGAGCATAAGTAGTGAACTCCAAATTAGGAATTGCAAAATTATTTCATGCAATTTCCCATTGCATTGTTAATAGTTTTGAATCAAAATTCAGATAATTTCTATTGATCCCAACATATAACGTAAATATATAAGAATAAAGCAGCATACAATGGTTATTGTATGTGTATGTAAACCACATGTCAAATCCTTTCACATGAGTTACAAATTACACGAATGCTGGAACATAGTAGCATTATGGGTTAATTTATTTGGCCTAAACGTTTTTGTAATGGTATGTTTCCAGGACAGTTTTCAAGTCACTGGTACAAGAGGTAAGTGAAGTAGCCCCGTAAAAACAGCAGGAACTATTACCTTGCTCACTTTCCAAATAGTGCCCCTAGAGTTCATGACTAGGTTATTTTATTGTGTAGTTACTGGTAACATGAACTACAATCTGGCATTGCAGACTTGGAAATAGATATTTTTGACCATGAGAACATGAGCAGATGCCAAACTTGAGAAAAGCTTGATTCGATCAGTGGAACACCTGGGACTTCGTTCGGGGCACAAGTTATTCTAACTAGAATTTTATTAATCTTAATTCAATTATTGACAAAATTAATAATTGATTGAGTTATTGATTATACATATAAAAAACAAACATGATTGGGATTGCTTAAATACTCTTCATGATACAAATCAGGATTTTTCATCTTAAAATGTAATTTGTAGTTGTTTTGACAGCATTCGGCATTTAATAATAGTAATTAACCAATTAACTACCATACATAAATTCATTCTTTAGAATTTTTCATCAAATTCTTTTTGTATCATGATTGTTCTTTCTATCATTTAAAAGATTCAACCATGAACAATCACTTCATTAAATTAAAAGCTGACCTCGATACTAAACTGTGAGTTGAATAAAATTACAACTAATTATAAATTCTATTAAAGTGATGTTTTGGGAAAGTAACCTAAGGGAAGAAATATGGTCAGGAAGCATGTTCCACCACATATCACTACCTACAGTAAGCTTGACAGAAATACCTTCTATATACAATAAATGGAGTAAAATTTGAAAAAAATCTGTGCCTGTAATTTATAAATGACACAATTACTTATTTTAAAATTCTGCAAATTAATAACTCAAATATTTTGAAAAAGAAACAAATTACATACTTGCAAAATTGGAGCAAAAAATTACTATTCTATCTGAAAAACTATCAAATTCAAACTACGAAAAAGCGATAGTTAATACACTAAACACATTTTATTTAGATGTCTAAGCCATTTTAAAACATAACTACTATAATTTTTATAAGAACTTTCAGACTTAAATATTCTTTTCAATGGTACTATAAATGTCAAGCAACTCCAAGCCTCAAGATATAAAACTTATTTAAAACAAATAGTGTGAAGAGAAAAGTCTTGGATTATCATTAATAGCCCCCTGAAACACTGCAGTACGTGGTCAGGATAAGCCATGCTGTTACCTTGACAGCTGTGACAGCCAGGCAAAATCGTATTCGATTCCAAATATTTTGTATTCAAGATGGGAGAGAATACATGAAGTAATAAATGTTTTCGAGATGTTTTTTTCTCGTTCTGCTTCAGTGATCCCATAAATATCTGAAAATTTTGCTTATTTTCATTTCACAAACATTGTTATATAGTCAAGCCATCTTGCTGTATGGTCGGTGTTCAGTGTCAGAGCTTTCAAGCGGAGTGATGATCTGCCCATTTAGAGATTTTAAATGTTCTTTCAGAGTGCAACATGGGTGCAACAACGAGCGACTTCAACATTGTGTTGGCATGGACAATGGCACTGGTGTAGCAACATGGAAGAACACAGAAATTGGAAGACTTACCTGCTGCTCTTCCTCGAGTCTAGGCTCGCCCAGATGCACTTTCACAATTGGGAGACCGCTAACGATTTTGGAGCTCTTGGAGCCTGGAATGGAGGGAATGACAAATTCAGTGACAATCATTCATCAAAACACACTCGGCATTTGACCTAACAAGTTAAATGAGTATAGTGTAATATTGATAACTGGGAGGGCAGACATTAGATCAAACACAAAAGATTAATCTTATGCTTAGCTTATAAGCAAACACCATTTGACATTGTTTCTTTCCTGCATGTTAAAAAGGAGCCCAAAAGATGTAGCTTTGCTCAAACTTGGAATCCTATGGATAATGTAGTCTTAAAAAAGTGAGGCAGTCTTTTCCTTCAGGTTTTGTCAATTTTTTGGGTTGCCAAATTTTAATTTAAAAAATTAGGAACGGTATTCCATTCAAGATGAACTAATTGGGTTTATTTCATTTTTCTAAAGCAATACAAAATTTTTCCATGGCTACATAGTCAATGCAAAACACTTGAAAGGAATATTACTAGAAAAAGCGCTTGAAAATTGATATTTTGTGAAGGAAACCTCAATGTTTCAAATACACTAAAATTACCATTGTATTGCAATGTATTTAATTCTTACTTAGTAGTTCTGTTCCTGAGTAGTGTGCTGGGCATGCGCTTGCAGGGTTGGATGGGAAATGGCAACATAATCTTAATAAAACGACAACTATACCATATATTGAACGAGTCTATTGAATAAATACTATATTAACCCATGGGCAGTTTCCGGGGTTCTACTATTGAAGGGCCCAGTGGCAATATTGAGACAATTAGTTTGAATTTGCCCATGAAAAATTATTCTAGTTTTCAAAGAAAAAAATCTAAAAAATTATAATTGTATTTGAAAGGAAATGAAACAAAATTTATTTCCAGCTCAATCAAAATTCATATTCTAAAAAATGTGTGATTTTTAAAAAAAATCAATAAAATCGGATTTTATTTAAATCATATTATTTCAAATTTAAATTGGATTTTTAAGATTTTGATTTATTTGTATCCTCTACTAGTTTAAATTTGTTGGATAAGGCACTGAAATCATATATTTGAATTATACTGAAACATTTTTGGACCAATCATGGATGACAATTCTAACATATTGGCATTTTAGAGGGCTTCTCAGAAATTGATCAAAGGCAGTGCATGATACTTCTAATAATGACCTAATCAAGACCCCAATTAGATAATAGACAACAGATGCCTTATACTTTGGGTAGTAAACTACTAATCAGTGACCTGGAAATTCCAGACAGAATAAGCTGTGTAAATTTCTGGATAGCTGAGCATTCAGGATGTTTTGCTGCTTCATACAAATTTTCTTATTTAATAAAATGTACATTTATTCCTGTGAATGGTTGAGCAGAGGCCACAGTGCACTATTATTTACAAGGCCCTTCTTGCTCTTAAGATGGCCTGTATCACCGAAAACAAAATCGCAAAACACAAGTTACTCACCTTTGCTGTTCCCTTTCCCGCAAGAACCTCCGACCTCTCCTCAATCCCTCATAAAGCGCTGGGAACTAAAACAAAATATTTTCATCAGTCATCTTTTTCTCAAAATGAAACTTTCAACAGATCTAAACTAAATATTTGACTGTATCAAAGTGAACACGAGTATATGGATATTGTCTGTGCAACGAATTGGCATGGATCATCAAAATCGTTCTTTTAAGGTAATTAATTAATATCGCACTGGAACATGAGCTATTGCCAAAGGTTTGGGATGGATCAATTCCTAAAGGAAAGATACGAGGACATCACCTCGTAATTTTGAATCATGGTCAGGTTAAGAGGTAAACACCTGAGCTGGCATCCCTCTCCTAACTTCCAAACCATGCAGATGATTTAACATGCACCAGTCCCCTTTGATAATCCAAGAAAGGACCCCCACAATGGATTCAAACTCGCATTCCTGATTGCTAATTTGTTACTCTTCCAATTAGGCTACAGAGGATCCAAGAGTTATTGGAAGAGGCTGAGCAAGGCAGTAGTTTTATTTGTAGATCAGGGTATTTAAGGAACTTATTCTTAACTTCTGTTCATATATTTCACTGCACATATTATGTGTAAAAACAGTTCTGGTAGAAGGACAGATCTTGCATGAAGTCACCTTCAGAAAGGTACAAATCTCACCAAAATTACATAAGCATAAGCCCTCTGGGTTCCAAAAAGGGGTTCGGGCCCTGAAGAATTGGGACCTGTGCCCCAGGTAGGTAGATAGTTAATTAATGTTGCATTGGAGCAAAACAGGCTATTGGCAACAATCTGGGATCAATCCCGAAGAGAAAAATATCCAAGAACAACGCCTCTTAAGTTTGAACCATGGTCAGATGACGAGGTCAACACCTAAGCTGGCACCCACTCTCCAAACTTCCACATCATGACAATGTGAGGAAATTTGAGACCACGACAGATTTAACATGCACCAACCTGTGCTCAGACCTTCCTCAATATAAGTTCAATCAAAACAGAACAAAATCACCTACCAAAAAATCAAACCCTTCATTTTCTTCCACAGCAGCTCCTCCATCTTCGAGGGCCATCGGCCGGTCCTGCTGCTCCTCCTCTGCTTCATCTTCGAGGGGCATGCCTTCCTCCTCCGACTCTTCCACAACCTCCATCTGCGAATACAAGAAAAAGGACAAGATGAAACAAGCAGATGGAAAAAGAATGTGGTGTCATATCATATGCACTCAGGACCCCAGATGGCTGCTACCCACACCTTAGGAGGATTGGATTATCCTAGATCATAACAGCGTGCACATATTACAAAAATGAAACATTCCAAAATTAACCCCCTAAAATGTGACATTCTTCAGATGTTTCAGAATAACTACCTTTTCCCCACACTAGTCGGTCGCACAAGTAGTCATCTGGTTCCCAATGCATGTTTACTTCATTTACACTAGGGATGCAGACTTCTTAAGCAAAGGGCCACATAGATTCACTACCACTTGTGAGGGCCTCCCAAAATTATGAAAGTTTTAACTATCTTATATCATTTATTTTATTTCCTTTCCCACCACAATAACCATGGCTCCAAACAGACCTGTTAATCAAGTAGCTATTTTTATATCTACTTTTCACCACATTTAACATGCATGAGACTAATGGAAACCAGCCTCATTTATAAATTATGGGTCCCTTAAGGTGAGGTGGTTGGTTGGTTTTTTTCCCAGGACTGTACATGCATCCTTGCTAACCTTTACTGGCACACGAATAGTGTGTAATATATTGCATCAATTAGAAAGAAAATGAATATTACCTGGAAAGGTAGGAATAGAGTCTCGGGAATCAGACTGCACCTAAATATAAACAAAACATCATATAACACAAGTCAAGTTACACAGCTCTCCCAACATGCATTACACAATTTGTGAACATTCAGGTACATATTCAGAGTAAGTAGTAAATTAACTTCACACTGGAACGCAACAGACTATTGAAGATCCTGGATCAATCCTTCAGGGGAAGCTCCAATGCAACACCTCACAATTTTGAAAGATGATGAGTTCAACACTTGAGATGGCACCCCTATCTCCAAACTTCCACACCATCCCAACATGAGGGCACTGGAGGCCATGATAGATTTACTGTGTCCCAGTCCCGTGCACATGATGGTCTTTGGCTGGACCAAGTTTCACAACCCTAAGATTACTGATCTGTTGCTCTTCCAACTGGGCAACAGCAGCCCTATCTATCGATTTTTGGTGCCATTGTTGTGCTATGATGCAGGTGAACATGTGCATGTTCACATAATTGGCCAGGAATTGGAAAAAAATAATAATTGGTTCATGCAGGCATGTAACTTGGGGATGAGGTCTTAATAAGTAAAATCTGGTAAAATCTCTTCCCATCTAGATCTCAACCTGTAAAACCAACGTCCGAAAGATTGACAGAGTTCAGACTAGTGCCACCCGAATCATTTGTGGAATTTGTTTCTCTTGCCTAGCAAATACATATGAATATCAAACCATAGAAAAATCATTCATACAGTTTATCTTTAAAAGAATCAATGTGCCAGAAGGACACAGGACAGGAGAATTTATCAAGGGATGGAAATTTCATGTAAGATTAAAAAGAACCTCACTTCTCCATACAGCAACTACTGACAGGCTAACTGATATCGCTATGAACTCTCATCCAAGCACATGCCCCTCCACATGAACAATGACCTACAGTGACATTTAAAACCCAACTAATATCTTAATGCTCCAAAAGAGGACCAACCCAAACTTCTAATAGCCCTAGGCCAGTAAACAATAGAAACAAACGATCTAAATATTCTTACAGATGGTAGCCTTTTTCAAGAAGGTTCATCCGGAAGTGCTGTCTTCATTACAGATGAATTCGGCACAAAAGAAATTCGAATCAAGAATAACTCAAACCTCCATGTTTTTAAAGCAGAATTAATGGCTGTCTATAAAGCACTAAAAGAAGTCCCTAAAAATTCAGCTCCTTAAAATAAATATTTACATTGATTCATAGGCAGTAAAACTAACAATTAAAAAATGCTTCACCAGGTTTGATCCTCTTTTGTAAAAATAGCTCTTCTAATATTGTTTCAATAAAAATTCTAAAATAAATTTTCAATGGATCCTCCCATCACAATGGGATTCTGTGAAATGAGAGCTGACATTGGCAAAGGCTGGAATAAACATGGCACAGGAGAAAGCACAGAGAACGATCAGATGTCAGTACTTAAAAAGAAATTGCGCAGATCATTTCCAGTACCCTTTCATCACTGATATCTCAGTGGAACAAAGGAGAGCTGCTTGCCTTCAATTTGCCCTGGAAAACTTTCTCTATGCTTGCCAAGCCATTTGAAAAAGATGGCCAGAAATGCTTTCCCACCTGTACAAAGTGCAGCTTATTACAGGCCTTTCCCTTACACATCCTGAATTGCATTGGAGACATTTGTTTTCATGTCATCAATATTGGGGAGGTCTGGGTCCTGGGGAAAAAAAGGGAATTGAAAAACATGACAACCTTTAGTTCAGATTTATTAGTTTCAAATAACCTCTGCCCTCAACAGTGTTCAGACAAAATCCGTAATATTTTGACATCCTATCTTCAGTCATAATGAAAAAGTCATTACATAGCTTGATAAATAATTTAACGATAGCTATGCTCTCTTCAAAACTGTTCCCTGAAAAAATAATTCAGTAGCTTTTATTTTGAGCAACTCATAGAGTAAATAAAACTGATTGAAGGCAATCGAAAAATAAACTTTCAATTTAATTTAGTCTTTGACTAGAGCTGACGTCATTATTCATATTAAACCAATCTTATTTAAGTTTTGTGTTTTAGCTAAATGAAAAACATTATTGGATAAATTGGAATTTCTTTGGAGAACTTAGCCACCACTACCAAAAAATCAATTTATAATACAATAATATAAATTACAGTGTAACCCATTTCCAGTATGCACTGTGCTTTCAAACAAGCCAAAAGATACTTCCAACAAATTCCAGACATTGCTCACTTTAAGGGATGGCAGGGACGTAACTAGAAGGGGCAGACAGGGCATGTGCCCCGTGAGCCGGATTGGGGGAGTGTTAAATTGGCTGAGTATAGATATTTACGTCTAATGAAAAGGAAAATCTTATTAGTACACTACAAAAACAAAAACTATAAAAGGAGCTAAATGTAGAATGTGTGAAGAAATATCTAGAATCTTAACCTAGATCCTCATTTTAAAGAAGTACAGAGGAGGAAGAAGCAGATGTTTGATGGAGAAGAGCGAAGTTGAAAGCTATGAATTCTCAGAAGTTCAGATTATTGATTATACAATAGATCTGATTCTGAATGAACTGAGGCCAAGGTTTCAAGTCATTCAAAACATGAATAGTTTATTTGGTTTCTTCAATGGAGCTTGGTTTGAAACAATGAATGGAGAAAAAATTGAAGAACAAGGCACTTGAGTTAGCTACCATATAAAGACAGACAGGGACTAGCTGGCAATAGAAGTGGACAGTTTTAAGTATCATGCTTTCGATTTAAGCCCTAATATGAAAATGGCACACCATTAGGTATCCTGACGTTAATATACAAGAACAGACTTGAAGAAGCGTCCACCAGCATAACGGCAGCGTTGAGAATTTTCCTCACAATACCAGTCTCAGTCGCCTCAAATGAAAGGAGTTTAAGTAAACCAAAGATCATAAAAAATTTACCTCAGAAACTTAACAGGACAATAACGACAAACCAACCTGAGCATCATATCAATAGAGCACAAGTTAGCTTCAAAGCTATCTTTTGAGGACATTGTAAAAATGTTTGCAGCCGAAAAAGCCCGTAAAGTTAAATTTTAGTTCAAGCTTTCTGTGTTTAAATTAATTTTTTTCACATTTTGTCAATAGATTAAGAGATTGTGAAAAATAAGTACAATACTCAAGATAATAACTTGAGCAAAATCTGTTATTCCTAATTCTTGTTCCAGTTTTCCAAAATCCTTGAATGGTTTTCGATCGACGTTTCGATAATTCTCTTTTTAAAAGTCCAAAAGCACAAAAGTCCATGGGTGTGACATCTGGAGATTTAGCACGAATATTAGTAAAGGGTATTTATTGACTTGATAACAATTTCTTGTTCCATTTTTTCTAAGAATTTATTAGTGGATTTAGATGTGTGGCTGCTTGCTTTACCCTGATGTAGTTCTGCTGATTGCTGACACTGTGGGTAAAGATATAGTATTTCTTTTTTTAATATTAGGGATAAAATATGGTCTTGATAATTGTGGGAGTTGATTTTTTTACATTTTTTCCCCTCTTTTTACTTTTAATTTTCCATTATATGCAAAACTGGCAATAAATCTCAGAAAGTTCTCATGTTAAAGTTACCAAGTTGAACCACGTTTTAAGATTTTTCTCCTCTTTTATGATAATAAATTGTTCTTTTTTATTGCAATCATTTAAATACACTCACACCTCGTCAATTGTCACAACATTTTTCCATCTGTCTCCAGCTAAATGCTTTTCATGCAGAATTCTGCATTCTGCATTGTCGTGGAGATAGATGATGAACATTGTATTTTTTGGCCTTTTTAGGGTTCAAATCACTGTTAATTATTTTATTTACAGTTGAAACTGAACATTTTAATGACTTTGTAATAGTCCTTTGACTTGGCGGATTCTCTTTTAAAATTAGAGATCTTACCTTACAAATATTCTCAGAAATTATTTTCTTTTTTGGATATGTATTTGGAAGTATTTTTCCAATTTTACGTTTATCCTTTCCAAATAATATTACTTATTGTAAATTTTGATATCGAAGAACCATGACTTTTACAGTGTTTTTGAATAATCGAATAAGCATAATTCTCTTCAGAAAGAGCGGAAACATAGCCTTCCATCCATTGCTTATTTAAAAGCGCCATTTTGAAAGTAAACAAAACTCTGAGTTAGCAGACGATAAGTTATAGTTTAACTATTTAACTGCTGCGAAAATAAAATTATTTCGTAGCATACAATTTTTTACAGCTCATCAAAATCATTCAAAAAGTGTCCGAACAGCTTCTGTATTTATCATAATTAAATATCCTATTCTAAAGCAAGTCTGTTGATTTTGATGCAGCCCACACATATCCCGATATCATTTGATAAAACCTTTTAATTTCATTTGCAGCGATTATAAGTGTGAAAGAATATACCAAACATGCTACTTTTAGATTATTTGTCAATGAAATATTAGGTATGTCAATGAATTGATTAGGCATTTAATCTTGTACTAAAATTCAAATTACTGCAAATTAATCCATTTACCATCTAAGTTGAATAAAAAAAATCTGGACTAGTGGAATTAATGTGTGGTGGGGCTATATCAGATGTTGTCGGGGAGGGTTTTGGTTTGGTTGGTGGGAGCACCAAGGCGAGTTCTGCTCTGGAGGAAACTAGTCTAGTTATGTCTCTGAGGGATGGTCCATGATGAGCAGTTAAGTAGAAACAAATTTCACTTAATTGTATAAAATAACATGCATTCTGTCCCAGATTCTTCAATTTTAATGTTGTCATTAAATTTTATAAGGAAAAGGAGTAATTTAAATTGTTAATTGATTTTCTAAATCTAAAATCACTCAATTTAAATTGAACTATTTTTATTTTACATATACATAGGCATATTCTGCAGACAGGTATAGAATTTTTAAATAGGTGCTTTTTTATATTATATATATTGGTATAAATTTCTTAGTTGAAGTATACTTGAACACAATAATTTACATATATATATAAAAGGACAACAGTAGTAAAGAAATACTTAAACAGCACTCAATTTAATTAAATAAAATAACTAATAAATACAGTATAGCAAGTATGAATGCACACAAAAATGTGTATTCAGAAAAGATGCATAATCTTCACATGAATGTGAACAAACCATTTGAAAAGGACAATTAAGGGTGCCATCTTGGATTAAGTTTGTTGATAACTTACACAATTTGTCCCCCCCCCTTCTAGTACAAATTCTTTGTATTAAGAGTTTCTTAACTTTAAAAATATAGATCCTTTTTATAGGAATAAGCAAATTAGCACCTTAAGCAGTGGTAGACTACTCTAGATGTAATATCTGATAGATCCCCAAAAACATATTTTATAGGTGGGCATTGCATCATCAAAACCATCATTAAATATATTTACTTTGTGAACCTGGCAGATTGTCACAGGTTCAAGATACAGAAAGCACAGCACTTTTCCAAGACCAAAAAGACGGTGTAAATGATGCCGCAATAAATTTATGTATCGATGATTGGTGCATTTTAGTGCCATGATAAAAATGTTCGATTTATTGGCCATGAATTGGAAAAAAATTATTTGTTCATGCAGGTGTGACTTGTCGATGACATAGTGAGAAATCTGCACTAGAAGTTACAGCTGAATTGAAACTGACTTGAAAAACAATGAGGAAATAATTTTTTGAAAGCTTATTGATTAAATCAATACAATTGAAAGTTATCCAACAGAAACATCGAACTGGTAAGCTCATCCACCTCCCTAGTTTGTCAAATCCATCCCAATTGAAATTTGCTAAAATCACTTACATGAATTTCATACAACAATAATGTATACTTCAAATGTTTATTATTGAGAAAACAAAATCAATTACCTCTCCGACAAAGCCTCTTCCTCCTGTTCAGTTGGTGGTGGTAACTGGTATTCATCAGCAAGACTGGCTGAGCTGTGGAGATACAGAGTTACACATTGATGGCTCAATTTAATACTAAAGAAAGATGGAATTCATAAAACTGAGATATATTGAATATTCCATAATGGATGGTCCCATGAATCAAGCTATCTTAACATGTGGC
Organism: Meta bourneti; assembly: GCA_933210815.1. Lineage (NCBI taxonomy): Eukaryota > Metazoa > Arthropoda > Arachnida > Araneae > Tetragnathidae > Meta > Meta bourneti. The sequence continues at coordinate 6,549,402 of OW119922.1, forward strand.
CTTATGTCATTGTAAGATATTTTAACATGGGCTTTGATATATAACTAACACTTTCAGGAGTGAGCTGACTCCAAGACCCCTACTTTGGCCTACGCCACTAAGTTTTAAACAATTATTTGTACGATAATAGGCGAACAAAAATTGTCATAAAACCTTATACATTTTCTACCAGTACCAAAATATCACTCACGAAAAAAGCAATACCAAAACATTCGATATAACAGGATAAAATAAGGAGTATAAAGTATTGTTTGCAACTCAACAAAATACATAGCAAATGATAATGGAATTTATTTTTAAATGCAGCAGATAGAAGCCAGCATGCTGTCGTGAAGCTGAATTTTGATCATGAGCTTGGACAAACTGCATTATCAGCTGGGCTGAGGCTTAAATCTATGGGACACATGGGGAAGGGTGGTGCTAGGACTACCTATGGCAAATCATCAAACGTCAAGACCATCAAGCATCAGTCGCGATGTTCAGTGACAAGTAGCCAACATAGAGGCATAAATGCACATTATAAATCAAAACTGATGTCTGCTATAAGATTTGTCAAAAATAAACTTGGCTTTTAACGTTACATTTTCTTGATTGAGTCGATGACATACAATTCTTTTTTCCCACAATTTTGAGCAAATATTTTCAGATTTCTCCCCAAGTCGATCTGGGGTTGAGATGGTAGGTAGGTAATTAATGTCGCAATGGAGCAACACAATGGGCTAATGGCTACTGTGCAAGATAAAAACTCGAGGGGAAAGGCCCGAGGACATCAGGTAATTTTGAACAAGGTAATACCTGGAGCTGGCACCTCACTCCCAAAACTTCCACATCATGCCAACACGAGGACATTTGAGGCCATGCTAAATTTAATGTGCACCCCCCCCCTTTGTATATGATGGACTTTGGTTGGATTGGAACTCGCAACTCTGGTTGCTAATCTGTTACTCTTCCAACCGGGCTATCGCGGCCCAGTGGCAGGTTATTTGGAAGATTTTAGCAATGAACTAAATGAGAAAATTCTACAAAATCAGCCAATTGAAAAGTTGCTACAACTTTTGTTTATGAGCAATAAAACTGCATCAATATAAGTTCTAGTTCATCATGATTGTATTGCTTCTTAAAAGCAATAAGAATTGTACACAAAATGTATACCTACCCAGCTTGCAACGTGTCTGCTGCAAACCTCTTGCTTGGAGGTCCAGGCAACTCATCATCCGAGCTTCTCTTCCTGAAAGGATGCAAAAATGCTATTAGTCAAAGCTATTAAAGACAAATCTTACATCAGACTAGTACATGCCCCAGTTCCAATTGAGATTTTATCTGTTTGGACAGAGACATGATCAGAGAGGCATTGCCAATTTAAATTTAGATCAAGGCTCATAGGGGTAGGCTGAGAACTCATGCTCCCTCACAAGAGTCACAAGTCATGGGTTTACAGACCAACAGATTTATTGTGCACTTAGGGTGGGCTGAAAAATCCAAACTAGACAATTAACTTCTCGCATTCCAAAAATTGATGAGAGGAAATTAGTAGAAATCTAGCCATTTCTCCATTTTATATCCTGGATTGTTTCCAAAATTACCAGACCTTGCACCATAAAACCCAAATCAACCAACCAAAAGGACCAGAGCAAGTTTGAATTCCATATTGCACTTTAGTAGTATGTAATTTAAAGTAAACTGGGTAGAAACTTCCATACACATATTAGTCCTGCTAAGTTGTCCTATGGCAAACACCATATGCAGTCATTGATACAGAAATTGAGCAACTTTGAGTTTAATGTTTGTCACAAATTGAACTTCCTATGTTTTCTGTGAGTGACTACAATTGAAAATGATTATTTGAGGTCACTTGAACTCTGCACATATGAATATATCCTAGAGGACTAATTTCAGGCAGAATCTTGCATGATTTCCAAAAAGCCAGCATTCAAGAACTTTGACTTCCAGACCTTTCAAAGATATTTTTAATTTCGAAAAAGCAAACAAATATGTTCGTCTGAAGTGGACAACCAAACTTTTTTTTAATGATTAAAAATTCATTCGAGGATTTTGTTTTCTTCATCCCCATAAAAGTGTGCATAGCCAGTGTATTTTAATTTTAAATCTCACGTAGCAGTCACATATTTAAAATTCATTGACGATAATTGATAGGTATCACATAGGTACAGTAATACCCCGAAAGTACGCTATAGGTGGGTTCGACGAAAATCGCTTAAGTCGAATGCGTGTAAGTCGAGGTACAACTTTGCATATAAATACATATAAATTTTGTTTAATTGGACCAAGGACTAATAAAAACACTAGTTTAGAAAAAAATATTTTACAAAATTGCAGTTCTTTATTCCTATTAATACAAAATATTAAAAAATAAATGAGATACGTAAAAAAGTTATTTCATTGTCTATGGCTTCATAAAATCTACCAAATTCGTCTGACAACACAATGCCTTCTTTTTCATGCAGAATTTATTCGTAGCAAGCTAATAATTTTTTATTTTCACTGCATCGAGAATTCTTTCTTTATCTTTTATGATTGTTCTTACTGTGGATTCCGGTAGCTCAAACTTCTTTGCCAATTCACAAATTTTCATTCTATCAAAATCCTTGATAATGTTAAGTTTACATTCCAAAGATATTGTTTTCCTTTTCTTACTACATGAAGGAGAATCAGATTTACTTTGTTTGGATGACAGTTTTTTACGGGTTTAGAAAACGTATAACAAAACAGTCTTAACTTTCGTCGACCGTAGAAGTTCCGTATGTAGAAGTATGTAGTTCCCGCGAAACGCATCCAATGATATCACAGCAAGAGAAACACTGGCAACACTGCCACCCGATATCTTCAAACAAAAAAATCAAGAACCGTGTAACTCAGAGTTTGCATAAGTCAGGGTAGCGTAAGTGGGGTACTAGGGTACTACTGTACTAGGATGAGATGCTCAGATGTCAAAGGATTACCATTTTCTCCTGATCTCCCAATATAAGTTAATGCCTACATTGTGGAAAAGCAAAAGGATTTTGACCATCACCACCTCCCATAGGAAATTTATGACTAGTCTTGTCCCGAACTCTTAACTATTTTATTTGTCTTTTTTCCCAGTAGATGCCAGCATGATATTGATTTTTTCTAATTCTGGTTGCTAACGCTTCGTCTACAATTCTTGTATCTATTTTTCAGCATTTTTTCCTACCTAGTTTTGGGTAATGCTCTTTGTTTTTGTAACTTTTCCCACAACTAGAACAAAGGATAATTTATTTGGAATGCGAGTATTAAGCAGAAAATGTTGTTTATTTCGGTTTTTTCAATGTAAACATATTTCAGCGAAATTCATAGGATGTGTCTTCATTTTGGTTGAGTTTCATTGTGTTAATGAATAGATAACTTTTAGTAAAAGAATTAATAAGAATGGATAAACAAAGGCATCGTCGAATTTGATCTTTTTTTGTTTAGCCCTTGAAAAGAGGGTAGACTCAAAAAGGGTGAATAAACATCCCACTCTTTTATTAGCTTTTAAATGAATTTTAACCTCTTTGAAGCAATAACTACATGACACAAATGAACAGAAGAAAACTGAGAATCAAATGCAGATAAGAAAATGAAAGAAACTCACCGGTCGGAAGGGAGTCGGTTAAGTACTACCCTGCACTGTGGCAGGTGCTGCAGGAGGCTGTGAAACAGAAAAAATATTAGACTACAATTTTAAAATATTCAAGTGTAAATGTTTTCAATTTGATGGAGAAATGGTGGAAATATTGAATAAGTCATAAAAACGTCACAGGGCTGGCCTTACAAAGTGCAGTCCCATTTAGATTAATCTGAGGGGCCCCCATGAAATATTAAAAAGAAATAAATTTAATTTGATGGTTTTTGTAATGAAGTGAATTGAGTAGTTAACAGTAGAAACCGTTTATAAAAGTAAAAATTGTTAAGGTGCCATTAAATAATTTAGGGATAAAATTTAGTAACAAGTGCATTTTTTCTCACTCATTCAAGAGGCTTCTTGGAGTGTGGGTCCCATTTGGGGAATTGATGGAATCATCTTAGGTCCCTGAACAGCCTATTTTCACTTTTATTACTGATTGGAAAAGTATTGGTTTGTATTTACATTTTTTCACTTTTACTGGAAATTACTGCAATTTATTTTATATATTTGTTTTATTTCTCAGTGCCATAAGATATAAATTTCTCAACTCTTTGTTAGATGCTGCACGGTATGATGCTCTAGTGAGAAAGCAGATGATCTAGAACAAGTCCATTAGTTAAAAGTTGGTTAAGCTCACAGGAGGAAGAGTTCTCAAACTCAAAATATTTTACATGATTATTTGCTTTGCCAACTCCCTGCTATGGCTTATGGCATCAAACGATAAACTTAAGACAGAATCTGAGCTAAACACCAACTATAGAATTTGTTTACATGTAACCTGCCTGCCTCTTAACCTTTATGCTATGGCTTACAATTACTTCTTGTATTGTGATAGACAATAGCCATAAGGTTAATTTAATAAATACTCGTTGAATATCATGACTCATATCAATTCACCCAAATGAAAGTTTCTCAGAGTTAAACATAAACAAGTAGAAAAACATACAATTGGTTACGTACTTAATTTACAATGTTTGCAGTGAATTATCTACAACATTAAATTATTCACATGGAATAATTAGCCAGACTTGGTGAAGCCATTCACAACACAAGTATTAAATGTTTGTTTTCAGTTAAGTAAAAAGGAAACAATTATACGAAAGTTGACTGATAAGTAGTCTACCACATGATGTCTCAAGTAGTTGAAATATCAAAACATCACAAGTGTCCAGTAGCAGATGCTGTGCAGTACACACAAGCCTATTTCCAGTTCACTGTTTTGTTGTCTTCGAGTCAGCGTAGGTAAGTCATGAATGCTGTCTCTCTGTTTTGTGTAAAGCAGTGGTCAGCAATAGAATTTAACACTTTTTTGAGAATCGGGCTTGAAAATAGGATTTTTCTTTTCCATCACAATATAGGGCCACATTGCAGATGACTAATGATGGAAACAGTAACAAGCCTTGTATCTATTCTTGTTCCACACCCTTCTCAGCCCAGAATTGACACTGTACGACTTCTGGTTATTCCCAAAATTAAAAGGATGTTGAAAGGTCAACATCTATCATATGATCCAGTGAAAGCAAAATACAAGACCTACAACCTTACATGAATGCATTTACAAACAAAAAATTACATACTTAAGCAGCCTTAACTCTGGGCATAACATCATTTCTAAATAGTGTAGCGGGTTTTTACATAGAACACAGACTTAACCATATCTATTGGTTGAAAATCAGGGGAAAACTGTGGTTAGACATCATGCAGGGAAGATGCTAAAGAACACTTAAAAATGTGTGTGAATCTCTCAGAGAGCTATTTTCCTGAATTAGGGGTGGGGAACCTGTTAATGAAAATAACCGACCTTCTAGGTCCCTAAGTGTAGCCCCTTTTGACTGGATCTAAATTTTACAGAACAAATCCTTTTATTATGTTTAATAAATTTGTAAGTCTTATTGAAAAATTCTATTTTTAAAAGGAACATATTAAAAAACAAAGAATGAACATTAGTACCCCATAAGAACTAAATTAATGGCTGCTATACCCTCATTATTTCAGTCTCACCTAGTGGATGACACCATAGCACCTAGAGAACTACAGAACTGATTGAACTCAGTAGATGAGTTTAAAGTCATTGTTTGATGATAAGATCCAATTGAAATATGGAAAAATGCAAAATATCCATGCCTTAGCAATATGCCCAAAAAATGCTTTCTTGTTTTTCAACCATTTATTGCTCCAAATTTACATTCTCCTACCAAACCCAAATCAAGACGCCCTTAAGGTCATTGACAGATAGCCCATCTAGAGCATCAAATAAAACTGCAAATCTCCAAGTTGAAATCAATCGAATATTCAAATGTTTTCCAAAAAGTAGACAACAAAGTCCTTAAAAGATTAGGTCACTTTGAAATTATAAAATAGTTTTCATTTTTTTAATTAAGTACCTAGTAGTTAAGATTTTTACAAAAAATTTTAATTTTAAATATATTGAATGTGTCCTTATTTGATTACAGCTAAATTAATGAGGCCTTGTAACAAAGCTTCCCCACTCCTGCCCATGACTATATACCTGGTTTTGACCATTTTGAAAGAGTGGGACACAAGACATCCTGATGCCCTCAAAGGATCAATACTTGTCTGGTTGCTTCTGGTCAAACTGACATAATATTTGTTTGAATTGAGAATCGCATGCAGAAAATGAGATACCACATTTTGAAGGGCATGAATAATCACAAGAATTTTAGACAACATACCCCTGTGTTGGGAGCCTTTGTATGCAGACTCTTAGAAGCTGCATAGGTGGTGGTGGTGGTGGTGGCGGCAACGTAGGTGGTGGTGGCAGCACCACTGTTGGTGGAGCTGTGGGAGGCACCCGGTTGGTAGCGGTCCTCCCACCCTTCATCTTCTTACCCTTCTGGATACTTTCCAGTGTCCAGAGAGGGTAAGGCTGCAAAATGAAAGATAATTTTAGGGATGAAGAAACACTCATAAAATTCCCTTTGCAATGCAGGAACTTGGGTTTTGCTTTGAAACACTTGTAAATTCTTTAACTGATAAATGTTTCTCCCTCAAAAGTACAAATATGCTAATATAGATTTTAACAATGCATAACTTGCATACAAGGATATTCCTGAGGTGTAGGTTGCCCATGTGAAAACATAAGAGTAATAAAAAAATAAGGCGATATTTGGTTAATTGGTAGTTACTCAAAACAGAAAATATAGTAACTTTAAAATTATTCATTTGCACAAGGAAAGCAAACAGATTGGAATAAGTTTGTTAAAATTGTTAGTTCCTGTGTATTAACATTGAAATTAGTTCAAGTCATCGGTTCGTGAGTGTTTTTTGCTCAATCCCCAAGAAAAATGAATTTTTCCCTTTCAACCTTAAAATTTAGCCATTTCAATTTACGATACGACTTAGGCGCAATTTCAATTTTTTGTTGCCAAGCCACTGCCAAATGATGAGCCGAAAAGAATGCCACGTGATTGATGACAGGATTGCTACAGCCTATGCACTCGTGAAATAGCTTTACTAGCATAAATTCTTAGAAAATAGCAGCAAAATTAGTCCTCCTAAAGCTTGTCTTAGTAGTTTTAGTTGGTCAGATACAAAAGGAATCAGATAAAACACAGAATATGCTAATTAGGTATGAAACAAACGGTTGAAATAAAAAAATCTAAATTTCCAATGCTGTCAATTTGGTCAAGTTTTGTGAAAAAAAGGACAGTAGCTCATCACTTGGCGACCTTTACTTTAAAATAGGATAGCATGTCGCCAATTTGGAGATTTTTTTAAACATCGTCAAGTGGGGTTTTCCAAAATAATTCCACTAATAGCAGTAATTATAGTGAAATTTTGCAACACATACGGGAAATCCGTAATGGTCCATCTCAGTAGGTAATTCCTGACCAAAAGGAAAACCCTGAAAAGTAATTCAATAGACAAAAAATGGCGACAAATTTGCGATAATTACGCCAGATAAGAAGACATTTCATCAATGTTATAAGCTTGTCTGAAAATCGGACTTCGCGATATTTTCAGACAAAAAGAGTCCAATTTAGCACTCGAAAAGAAAAAATTTGGAAAATACTTTTAGCAAACAATACCCTTTTTTCTCAAGACGTGGAATCTAGTCAAAACCCCAGATTAGTCCGACTAGATTCCAAGTCTTGTCCAAGTGCATAAGATCGCTACTGTGCATGCTCATTCCAATCTTCCTGCCTCAGCTGAAAGTTATGAATCAACTTGATTTCAAATGAATGTGAAAATAGTGAAATTTAATGAGTGATGCGATCTCACAAAATGTTTATTCCCTACACTGTAAAAGTATACGCTCTTGCATTTGCAAACAGAAGGCAGAATGTAAATAAAAATTAGAAAGATCAGAGAAGTACATGCACACATGCCTAGTTTTGATATGTTGCATCAAGACTGGCCCTAGAACTGATTATATGCCAGTGGTTAGAGCTGAGAAAAAGTGTGTAAGAATTGAACTGTGTGATAAAAAATAACTTAAATATTTTCAAAATGTACAAGCCCTGAAATGTTAATCAACTTAATAACTGCTATTTTACTTTAAAATATTGCAAAAATGCTTGATTCTTTGATATTTAATTTGCAAAGATGTGATAGAATTAAAAAACCGACACTTATGGAAAGGGGCTTAACCTCTTGATCCTTCTGTCAATGACACTGAGCACATTAAGTCCAGTGCTACAATATTACTCAATTTGAAAGATATTTAAGCAAGTGAAAAGGTAAATATGCTCCTAACAAAATATCACTAAACAGAACAGCAAGAAAATAAATCATAAGGTATGACATTCATAAATCTAAAAATAGAATGGGATATTTAAATAATTACCTATGATAAAAATCATTCAGAAATAAAATTAGTTTTACATCTATGCGAGAAAATCAAATTAAGACAAACGAATGGAATTTATAGGAGCCAATAGATAGAAAACCTTGGAAGTAATTTTTACTTCTTGTTGACATTTGTAGAATCATCCAATACATAATGTAGTACAATAAATTTTTATAAACCTGAGTCACGAGATTTCTTAGTAGTGTTGTGTTACTTTTCCTCAACACATGTAATGATTAAATAACAACATTGATCTGTTGAAATTCTAAGATTCTATTGGTCAAGAAGGTGAAAACTGGTTAAAAGTCATGCAGGGAAGACTGCAGGTTATATGATGGAATTATGCATGTAAACTCCTCAGAGGGCAAAAACAAGTAGCATTTACTTGGTTTCAAAATTCCATGATTTCAAGTTTAAGGGAATTTTTTCAGATGAAACTTCAAGTCAGCTTAGATCAATTTCTATACTTAATACATCACTAAGATTTGAATGCATGGTAATCAAACATTTTTCTATGAACCAGTCTGTCTCAGACCATCTACCAGTAATTTTTTTACCATATTTCCTTCATTTAAACAAATCATTTAGTCTATTCCACAATAAATCAAATTGGTATTTTTAGTTTTAATGGACAACTAGAATAAATGGTATTCTTCCTGTCTTTTCATTGATAAAAATAATACAAACAAGACAGATGTAAAATCATTATGAAACCACAGAAAAGTGAACTTGTTATAAGTGGTCTTAAACAAAACATTTGTACAAATGTTCGTTTGAATTTTATATTTTAAAAAATAAATAGTCAATTGCTGAATGCCTTTTGGCCAATTATAGATCAAATCACTATTTGCAACTTGGAGAAAAAAATTATTAAAGTATTGAAATTGCACAAGAGCTAATTTTAATCACCATCCATACAAAAGAGTAAGCATAAAAAAAAATTTAAGTGCAATTTGCAAATCTCCAGGGGAATTTTTCACAAATATTATGCAATAACTGGTCCAGTTTACTGGCTGGTTCAACCACTCTACCAACCATTATCATGTCTATTATTAAACAGTAAATATTAACATAGGTACATAAATATTCTCAATGTCTTTTAGTGGTGGTGTTTTAAGTTTAAAATATCTTAAGTTTCAACAAGATAACTTTTGAATTAAATGCATAGGAAATATAATTTTTTGTACAAATTAAAAGGAAATAAGTAGTGATCCAGTCAGTAATTGACCAGTTAGTGCTAATTTTTTGCAAAAAATTTCGAGCTAATTTGTAATTGCATTTTCAAGATTTTTTGTACTTAGTGTCATCTTGTAAAGAGAGTGATTAAAATAAGCTTTAGTACAATTTTTTAAGGTTTAATAGTTTTTAGAATTTTTATATCAAAGTTCAGAATAGTGATTGGACCAGTAATTGACCACTACATCTAATAATTGACTACTACTCAACAAGTATATAATTCACCATTATCTATTTTTTAAATAAAATTCAAATTGAAACATTTGTGCAAATATTTTAGCAATCACAGGTACTTTTTATCCAATCTAGCTATGCTAAACATTTTTTTTACACACGATATTCTAAGTAAAACTATTTAATAAAAGGAGTAACAAGTAAACATGATATCGGTTAGTACTAATATTAAACAAGTAAACTAGTTTTAAAAATGACACATTAACAATTGATTTAAATATTGAAATAAGTAAATGTTGCAATAATAGTGAAAAATATAACAGAAACTAAAGTCAGCCACTGCAAATTCCATCAGTTAAAATCAATATCTTCATTGTCATCTGAGACAAACTGCAAAATATCTTTTGGAATGCATTTTATATATATGCTTTGCAGGAACCTTCACATTTACAGCACATGCTTTTATACCATATTTGTTTTCATTTTGCTAACTACCTTCATATTTTTAGATTCATCACATCTGCCACTGAAGGAAAAGTATTTCCTCTTGTTCCATTATTAATTTAAAATTATTTTGGTTTGAGGTAGCCTGCCATGATTCTTTTTACATTTAACTTTTTCTTAATCACCTTTTAGAAGCAGTTGCATGGGACTATTTTTTGTTTTGAACCTTTCTTTTGGATAGGATTCACTAAGGTATAGCACATCATCTACACTGCTGGACTAACAAAAAGTTTAGTGTAGATATTGGGCTTACATACACTTCCCTTACTAAACATTTAATTGGTTTTGCATTTATCCTCAGTGCTTGATCACACCTCTTCCACTAATGGACCACCTGGTCAAATACAGGATACAAGCTCTTTGTCACATGTTTAACTGTAATTGTATTTGTCCTGTCTAACAGTAACTACTTGTCCTTGTCTAACTGTACCTCACCATCTATCCGATTTTAGCCACTTCATGTGTTGGTCAGGCTTGCATGCAATGTCCTGCTCTTATTGAAAATAAATTATATCTTAATCCAGAAATAATTGTCTCCTACCTCTATGCAACCAGAAAACACTTTTTATACTTAATTAAAATAAAAATTGTAAAACACTTAGTCAACATGAAATATCTAACTTCAAATTTAAAATCAGTGCCTAAAAATCTAATAATTGACCAGTGGTCATAATTATTGAATGCATGCAGCTTTGCTCCACCAGTGAAATGACCAATGTTTATGACTAAATTAATTTAAGATATGAAAAATACTACATTAAAATTAGATATTTATTTACCTTTATGTCAAAGTTCAGTTCAAAACAAGAAATAGAATTGAGACGAATTAAGATAGACATCACTTCTCAGAACAAGTTCATTATCTACTGTGATTTCATAGATCCCAGTCATTTCCATGACTTTACTTTTATCAATAAAACGACAAATTAATGAACTTCAGATTGGCAACAATTTATTCCAATAGTATCCTTTGGCTATATGAATTTTTTTGTGAAATAAACTAGTTTGCTTGTTTCAATGAGAAATTTAAGAAAATGATCGATTCCTGGTACGTGGTCAGGAACTGTCTGGTTCACCCTAAACATGAACAGTCAATCATGTTAAATAAAATTAATATTCTTGCAGCCAGTGGACTATTAAAATAAATGGTAACCAATCTGAACTTCACTCATCTCTTTTTATTGAATGAAAGAAAAAGTCAGGAGTCCAATCATTGGGATCTGATATTAGAGTATAGTATGGACTTGATCTGAGGAATGTCTCAATCTCAATTCTATTTCTCATATTGAAATAAAATTTCGCAGATAAATAAATATATCTAACTGATATACATTTAGTTTTTCTTCATGAACATAGTCGATCCATTGATTGAACAAAATTGCACATGTTCCAGTAATTGATCAAATTGGTCAATTAAACTAATTTTCAAGTTGAGGTTTGATATTGATAACTAAGTGCTTGCTTTGTTGATAAAAATGAGCCTGCATCTAGCATTTGACCAAGTGGTCAATTATACTGGGAGAGGTGGTCAATTAATGGAAAAGGTGATAAATTACAGGAATTTATATAAAATGCCAGTAGTCTCAAAAAAATTCAAGACGATAAAGAAGAAAAATTAGCTGAAAATGAAATGCAAGAGTGGGAAGACAATGATAAATTTTTTGGGTTATATGCATTTTGGAATGGGAAACTGATAGATTGCAGTCACTGACTTTTGTTATAATTAATGCCAAACAATTCTTTAATGTTTTTGCTACATTAACTTGCGATTAGTTATTTACGTATTTTAGCTACTTTACTTGTTCTATATTAGTACTAACAATTATCATATTTACTTGTTTAAGATTCAATAGTTTATACTTTTACTAAACAGTTTTACTTAAAATATGAAGTAAAAATTTTTTCGCCTAGCTATATTTGATTGAAACGTCTTTGTGATTCCTAAAATACTATTTGCACTTATGCTTCAATTTAAATTTTATTTGAAAAATAGTGATGAACTAGTATAGTAGATGGGTGAGAGTCAAATAAGAGTCTTGTAGCAATCCTGAACTAAGAGATAAAATTTGCATTAAGCTATGAAATTTTAAAATTTGGGGACTACAGCTCATTTACATCACCTTCCATACACAAGTACAAAAATCTTTCAAGTACAATTACAAAACACCTCAAGCGAAATTTTTTCATTCAAAATTAGCATTACTGGTACCATTTACTGACTGGTTCACCCTATCAAAAAATAGTGCATTAGGATTCCAGAAAAATTAATTTAAGTATTTGCTAAAAATTTGAAAGACTGGAAAATTGAAGTGCAATTTATAATTTTACATAGCTATGAAATATTGAGCAAAATGTTTCAATCATAGTTCACATTAAACAAAAACAGCGTGTCTGGGCATACCAAGTTCAAATTCTTTTTAAGTTGCATGTGAGTTGCAAGGACTTAGTTGCATGTGCAATCGCCAAGTTTCGCTAAGTTGGCGTGCTGCCGACAATGTAAATACTATTAACATTTGGCATCAGCTTAGCGAGAAAAAAATAAAATTGCGCCAAGGTCGCACCCAGATTAAGATTTCACTCACTTTATATGTAACACTAAAAATGGCTTCCCCCACGAAAAAAGGAATTTTTAAATTTTAACCAAATTGTAACGGTAATATTTGTCCAACTTTATGCGGTGTTACAAAATGCTCATAAAATATTCTTTAATGACAATTTTTTTACATAGTCTTAATATTGAGTATATTAATTATACTATGGTAGTATAATTGCTATTTATCACTTACGTAATGCATGCGTTTAAAGTATGTAGTAAAACTGGGGGTAATTTTTTGTCAGATTTTGATGAGTTAATTAAAATACTCTGAAAATTATTTAAATAATTTTAACAGTACTTTTATAGGTACAAAAGGTAGCCTTTTGATAGCATTCTTTCATCTTTTAAAATCTAAATTCTACTTTGATTGGTATTAGAAACAGCAAAAAGGTAAGAGGAAATAACAATGATTGACAAAAATTTATATATGAATTGCTGAATTAAAGCTTTTGGCAGACATCAACTGTCGGTCGGTCTGAAGTACGTACGATACTCAAAATGTATTTAACAGGAGGTTTAGAACTATTTCAATACAGATATCGTTTAAAATCTCATGCTACTGAATAAAATTAAGAAATCACAGAAAAGTCCGGTCGTTTAAAGAAATTTCCGTTTGGGAATCTTAACTTTTCACAATGGCGGACTTGAAACTGAAACTGTCCGCCATGACGTAACTTGAAACAATTTTAAATGCATAAAATATTAGAAAAAAAGAAAACCAGAATATAAACTGCAAGTGAAATGAACTCACCGTTTTACGGTTCATGCTTCGTGTCACCATACTTTTATATCTTCGCAATTTATCCATAATTCTGGCCAAAAGTTTGAGAACAAATCGAATAAAGAAACACTCTGAAAGCGATCAGAAATAAGACTGAGCCTAATCACTGATAATGAACGCGAAACAAAGAAAAGAGCGCAAAGTTACAATTAATGCGAAAAGTGCCTAGCTCATCACTTCTAAGCCAATCAGAGTCGCTTGCTGGACGGCGCCACAGGACGGTCGCCAACGTTTTCGGTTTCCAAAGAACGCGCAGGTGGAAAGTTATAGTTGCATATTAATCAGCAGTTAACAAATTCTATTTCCTTTCTAGAAAACTTGCGAAGATCATTCCTCTAAAATAGGAACGGTCCCGTTATGGCCCGACATATTAATGTCTTTTAGCTAGCCACGAGAAACAAAAGCATGGAAACTAAAAAGAACTGTGATTAAAAATGCTGTTCCAAATCACATTCTACCAGGGGGCTGGTGCACTTCAAATGTCCTCATTTTGGCTTCCTCGGATCTTTCTCTTAGGGATTGACCGTCGCGAATAGCCCGCTGTGTTGCTCCAAGTGTGACGTTAATTAAAATGCCTACCTGAACGCTCCAGGTGGTTGTTTTGACGAGGCATCTCGCGTCATTAGAAGAAAACTGACCAGATCTTGATCTTGTCATCACAAAAATCGGCAATGTCTTGAAGAGACATCTGGTCATTAGCAAAATTGGTCAGATCTCGATGGAAGGGATATCTCGTCGTAACCACTTGGAGGGTACTGCGATTTGGGGTCAGACAAGATCATTCTAGAATGGTCTTGGGTAGAATCAGTACTGTTTTCCGGCCCTTTCATCATTCGCTCCAGAGCGAAACCTCTCATTCCCTTAGAAAATTTAAGCCATCCCTCAAATAACTCCTCTTTGGGTTATCCCCAGTTACTCAGTCGTGAAATTTTCAGTTAACGTGGCTGATTCCGTCCCTGAACTACAAGTAGAATCGAGCCTAGTATTTCCATTCTACTTTTCCCGAATCCTTAACTGCTGAGGGGCACACCTCCATGGCTTCACGAACCCGAGGTACCTCAGTGATCTTTTCCTTTCCCATGGGGTTTAATGTACACGGGGGTCACGCTCCCCGGAGACTCAAGCAAGCTTTTCCTGCTTTCATCCGATTATTCTATTCCCCTTTCACGACATTTTTTGCTTGAAATTGTCTGTCTTGTGAAGTCTGAAGGCGCCGCTTGGTCCAATATGGCCATTACGCCATAAAACCCCCAAAGGACTCAAATCCGAATCCTTAATTCTAACTCCTCCATTCTCCTCATGATACTGCAAAGAAATCAAACAATACTTTTTCAAGTTTCCTCTATAACTACAATTCAGCGACCCGGAGCATCGTGAGGACCGCGGTAGCCCAGTTGGAAGAGTAGCAATCGGAGGATTGCGAGTTCGAATCCAACGTTATTAATGCACGTTAAATTTGTCGTAGCCTCGAATGTCTTCACGTTGGCGTGGTGTGGAAGTTTGAGGGGTGGGGTACCAGCTCAGGTGTGACCTCGTCATCTGACCGTGGTTCGAACGAAATGACGTGTTGTCCTCGGATCTTTCTCTTGGGGTGGATCCCGTACCGTCGCCAATAGCCCGTTATTTGCTGCAGTGCGATGTTAATGCAACTACCTACCAAGGGCAATATTCAAAACACTTGACGGGGCAGTTTAAAAAAATATTCAGCTACCACCACCCTCCTCGTTCCAGCTTTTTCCAAACTCTCTCCTGCTCTGAACCCTATTTTTTTCCTTGCGATTTTGCGCTCATTTTTATTTACGATAATGGTTTTTTAGAGAAATAATAAATTGTGTTCCACATGACATAAATTGTGTTCCCCAAAACGCGACGTATTAAATAAGGCAGTATGGTTATCCTTCATGTTGCTCTAGAAACAAGTGCAATTTAAACTTTTCCGCGTTTTGGAAGAAAACCGGAATTTTCTCGATTCTATCTGGAAATTCAAAGTGAACGCCCTTCATGATACTAAAATATCCCAGAAAAGCAGCCCCTGTTCCCTTGAGCCCTCTCCTGATGACGACACCGATCCTGTCATGTTTTTCACTGTTCTCCCACTCTGCATTTCTAAACGTGATTCCAAATTACGAGATGTTGTCCTCGGTTCTTTTCTTTCGGGTTGGATTCGGAATGGACCACCATTATCCACCTACCCCAAGTCTCCCTCTTTATTCTCACTGTAGGGTTGCCGGCCGATGTCCGCATGCACCATCCAACATAGTTATTTGGTCACCAAGAATTGGCGATCTGTGAAGTGCCATTGGCAAGCATTTATGGCCCCACTTTAAAATTCTCAAGTCGAAAGAGGCGGGGCTACGATCCGCACGTGTCAAGTCCGATTGGTTCGCAATTCGCTCATGTTTTGGCGTTGGATTTGTGTATTGATTACTCAACTCGGAAAAAGCTCATTGAAAACCGAATATTCAAAACACTTGACGGGGCAGAGTTTTAAAAAAATTCAGCTACCACACTCCTCGTTCCAGCTTTTTCCAAACTTTCTCCCCCTCTCCACCCCTATTTTTAGCTTTTGAACTCATTTTTATTTGCGATAATGGTTTTTAGAGAAATAATAAATTGTGTTCCACATGACAAGTTGGAATATAAAATTAAAGATTCATTTACATACAAACGGGGGGAAATGCCAAGTCACTGGACGGCGTTAATTGCTGATCACATTTCGATTTGTCATTCGACAGCCTTTTAATTCGATTTGTCAGCCGACAAGAGGATTCCCAACTTTTACCCTAGGACACAAGCGTTAATATTTTTTGCATTTACTGCTAGTGAACAAACTTAAATTGAATGTATGCTAATATTAAGTCAATTGAGGGTAAACAGCGGATTGAAAAATGGTTCATCCGGTCGAAGCATTTTGCGCTGGTTTCAAATTATAATAGAGCCCAGTTGGAATAGCAACGGTTTAGCAACCGGAGGGTTACGAGTTTGAAACTATAAAGACCGTGAATGCGGGGGCACGTTAAATCTATCGGGGCCTCAAATGGGGTCGGGTTGGCAGTGTTAGGGTGCCAGCTCATGTGTTGTCATTGGATCGTGGTTCAAAATGACGATCTTCATATCTGCCTGAGGGAATGATCCAGTACCGTCGCCAATAGCATGTTGTGTTGCTTCAGTACGATGTTAATACGTTAGACCAGTGGTCGATATCGACCACTTCGGCGATATTGAAAATATCGAATGTTATAGTATATAGAAGAATGTAACTGACAAGATGAACTTATTGAATTGTCAGTGGATCTTGAAACTAAGACGCTTTTTAAAAATAGGACTTTGTTACTTTAGAATGAATATAAAAATAGAAAAATATCTAAAACTTTCTGAAGTGGTACTCTCCTTTTTGCTTGCATTTCCAAGCTCGTATATGATTGAAGCTGTTTTCAACCATGTTAATTCCATTTTAACAAAACAAAGAAATAAGCTAGACATTAAATTCCGTGGCGATTTAAGCCTGAAACTGACTCATTTTGATCCGAGCATTACTAATCTTGTCAAGAGTCACACCCTTCACATTGACAACGTTAGTAAATTGTATACTAAGTTAATAAGTCTTGTTTTCATATATATAAGGAAGACTATTGTTATTTCCTTATCGAAATTAAACTTTATATTTTATATATTATTTATACCTACTATCAAGGCCTCAAATGTCCTCACGTTGGCGTGGTGTGGAAGTTTGGAGAGTGGGGTGCCAGCTCAGGTGTTGCCTCGTCATCTGACCGTGGTTCAAAATTACGTGGTGTTGTCCTCGGATCTTTCCCCTTGGGATTGATCCCGGACCGTCACCAATAGCCCGTTGTGTTGCTCCAGTGTGACGTTAATTGAAAATACCAATATCAATACCCTCTCCCGCTCCGAAAATATATTCCGAATGTCCCTGCTTACAGTGAAACGAAGTCTGTTTCCCTTTTGGATTCATACAGGACCATCGACAATAGTCCGTTGTGCCGCTCCAGTGCGACGTTAATTAACTACCTACCTACATGACAGATTTAATATACTCAAGCCCATACTTCAAACTTAGCTGTTCAGATTTAAATAATCTATAAGGATGTAATTTAGTACTAATTGCATCACAAATGCTATCAATCAGCCCACGAGATCCTGAGGTAGGTATATCTATTAACGACAACACAACGGGCCATTGGCGATCATCCGGGATCAATCCCGAAGGGGAAGATCCGAGGACAACACGTATTTTGAACTACTGTCAAGATTACGAAATCACATCTGAGCTGGCACCCCAATCTCCATCCTCATCAAGTCATTTGATGCCACGACAGATTTAACGTGCACTAGCTTCCCCGTACACAACTGTCTTTGGTTGGATTCGAACTCGCAACCCTCCAGTTGCTACTCTTCCAACTGAGCTCCCGCGGCCACACAGGTAAAGTACATACCAATGAGTCTGGTTTGTTAATTGGGTTTTATGGCGCAAGGATAAGTCTGAAACTACACTGCTGGCCACCCAAATTGCAACACCAAGAAAGACAAGAGATATCACAACAAAATTTATTTTGTAGATAACATGTTGACCAAGAATCAAATGATTAAATTTATAGACTTCTGTGAAGTGTGGTTCCTGCCAAAATCAGTAGCCAGAGTAGCCGCCATTGTTGGAGATCACCGCTGCCACACGCCTCGGCATTGATTCAAAGAGACTTTGGATGTGTTCTTGGGGTACAGCAGACCAAGCAGCTTCCACACGTTGCCAAAGTTGATCTGGTGTGGCAGCTGGGGATGTATTCTGGGTCAATCGTTGAGCAACCATGGACCACATGTTTTCTATCGGCGAAAGATCCGGAGAGCGAGCTGGCCAGGGAAGCAATTCAATCTGGCGATTGACGAAGAACCCTTGGACAATGCGTGCCACGTGTGGTCGCGCATTATCCTGTTGAAATATGGCTGTGGGCAAGCCCTGAAGGTAAGGAAGGACAACTGGCTCCAACACCTCGGAGATGTAGCGCTGGCTGTTTAAAGTACCGGTAATGCGTACTAGAGGAGTGCGAGAGTGATATCCAATACCGCCCCATACCATAATACCCGGTGCAGGACCAGTGTGGCGGTGCATAACGCAGCTGTTCAGCATCCTCTCTCCACGGTGTCTCCAGACTCGAATCCGACCATCGTGGTGTTGCAGACAGAAGCGTGACTCGTCAGTAAAGACAATTTCATTCCATTCTGCCGTCCACATCCTTCTTTCATCGCACCATTGGCGGCGGAAACGTCTGTGGTTCTGCGTCAAGGGTAGACGAAGCAATGGACGTCTTGCGGACAGACCACTCTGCTGTAAACGGCGTCGAATGGTACGCGCAGACACTGGATGATGCGATACAGACTGAATGTGCTGTGCTATGGTTCGTGATGTGGCTGAGCGATCCGTCACTTCCATACGCACAATATGCCTGTCATCACGTGAAGTGGTGCACTGAGGTGGATGCGATCGAACACGTCGGTTCGTCGTACCCTCCTGCATCCAACGATCCCATATCCGCATTACAGTTGTTTGGTTTCGTCCAACACGACTACCGATTTCCCTGAAAGATAATCCACAATCTCGGTAGGCCACTATCCTTCCTCTGTCGAACTCGGATACTTGATCAAAAGATGATCGCTGTTTTCTACGAGGCATAATTGATCGTTTTTTTGAAAAAACCACAAGAAAAACACAATTGCCGTACTTGAAATCGTCGAAATCGCCAAGCCTTAAATAGCGCTTTGAAGTGGCGCCACAGGCGCGCGTGATGTGCGTCTGCGCTAAAATTTTAATCATTTGCATATCTCACCTCCGCTAATGCATGTTGTAAATTTCATATTATTTGCATGCTTCCTTCAGGGTGTTGCATTTACGGTGGCCAGCAGTGTAGTTAAAAAATCAATAAAATTAAATGTTCATTTAGCATCGCGGCCTTATGATTGGAATAGAAATCTGAGAAAATTGGGTCCCCCTCGCAAATTATATTTTCAAAACCGTGCATAAAGTGCCCCTGCATTTCACAGACCGCTGCCCTCCGTTGATTGCTTACTCGTCATGTTATTTTAACTGTAACAAGAGTAGGTTATTTAGGTTAAAACTTCGCTGCGAGAGATAATGGGGACATTAAAAATGCGCAACCCTCTTTGGGACAACATGTATCTGGGAACAAACCTGAATATTATCAAAGCGAAAAATTGGAACCGCTTGATGAATGAAAATTTAGAATCAATTTTGCCCTTGGTATCTATGTTTTTTGGCTGCCCTTCCATAAGTCACAATGAATCTATGTGTGGTCCTTGGTCTTAACAAGTGTGTGTGCATCCTTGCCATAAGCAAAAGCAATAAATCTGAAAAATCCGCACCGTTGACGAAAAAGTCACTTTCAATTACTTCATAGCCAGCCATTCCTCACCAAATCGGTTGAATCGTCCCAGCTGCATTCAAAATGATGATGCAGTGGTTTTCCTCGACCTCTGATCGGATTCTTCTCACCTCCCCGCTGAGTGAAAGTGCTGCTGGTGCAGATGTCGAAGACATAAGTTCCCTGGAATAGCTGAATGTTTAGACTATCACAATTGCAGATGTTATTAGCATGCAGATCGGCGATTATTATTCCATTCCCATGAAAGGGCGAATGGTTGGCGACTCATGATTTAAATGTAGAGGCTACTGGGGATAAGTTCTGAATGTTGAGATTCGATGTTTTGGCTTTCATAGAAAGGAACGACCAATAATGATCATGCATCATTGCAAGAGAAAGAGACCTATTGAGGTTAAGTTTGATTTGACGGTCATCTTTTGCTACACGAGGGGTAATTAAAGTAGACCCACACCTACTTCTTGGAGTAGACATAACATGTGCAGAGAAATAACTGGCCCCGTTCACATGGACTTTTTCCAACACGCATTTGAAGAATTTTCGAGCGCTATCATGCGAACACCTCTTGGTCTATTCCGTTATGCCTTAAATTGTGTTTTTTATTCCCCTAATCCAACTTTCTATCTTTTGATTGGTTAAAGATAGAATAAAAATTTCAACGGATTTCAAATCAACGTAAAATTTTACGACAGATCAATACCAAATATTTTGAAAATATTTTTTTCTCAATTGTCGAACTAATCTTTTTCAAGATATTCCTTTTATACTGAGCGTAAGCGGAAATATTGCCTTTTTTTAAAGGGAATGTCACTAATAAGATATTTTGTTGCCCCTTATCAACTATTTTAATTTTACAGCCATTAAAAATAGGATGAAAATCTTTCCCCACCTAAAATTGATTTCTATTGTGTTGACAAGAGCCTGGATTAAGACTTGGTTAACTTAGAAATGTATGAGCAATAAAATGCCTAAAATAATCTAAAAAATATTCAAAACGACGTAAAAATTTGATATTCTTTCGATTTGTAAAACATCCGTTCCCTATTTGCCTGTGAATAAAGTGTTTCTGAACTTAAATCTTTGTACATAAATAAATTCAATATTATCGACTTGCTAACCAGAAGTGACAATCTAAACAGGTAAATCTTTCGCAACGTATAGTATACGATGCGTTTCAGTGCAATCAGAGAAACAGTGTTTTATCAAATTGTGGCATTATTAATCATTTTCATTAACTCTAAAAACCTAAAGTATTCGTTTTTTCTAGTTTCGTATTAGAGGAAAACCCTATAACCTTCACTCTCAAGTGTCGATGATTCACCCACCCATAAAAAAATAGTAAGGATTTGTTTTGTGTTAAGGGGTGATCACGGATTTTTTGGGTTCGAGAAGCTAACAGATGAGTCATTTGTAATGTGTTTTATCGTAAAAGCGAACTGCGTATGGGGGGGTATTTCAATTAACGTCACACTGGAGCAACACAATGGGCTATTGGTGACGGTCCGGGATCAATCCCAAAGGGAAAGATCCGAGGACAACACCACGTAATTTTGAACCATGGTCAGATGACGAGGCAACACCTGAGCTGGCACCCCACTCTCCAAACTTCCACACCACGCCAACGTGAGGACATTTGAGGCCACGACAGATTTAACGTGCACCAGCCCCCTTTGTACACGACGGTGTTTGGCTGGATTCGAACTCGCAACCCTTCGGTTGCTAGTTCGTTACTCTTCCAACCGGGCCACCGCGGCCCTGCGAACTGCGTATGAAAAATTGGAATATTTCTGTAAAACTTTGATTCAAACGAAACTAATTGGAAAATGACCAAACAATTTCCTTAAAATTTTAAAATTGACACTGTAAATAAAAATATATCAAACACTTTCTAGAACCATTCTAGAAACATTTCTAGAACCAGGAAATTGGAAACGAAATTTCTGTTTATATGGCATTTTCTACGAAGTACTATCAAAAGATGACACGCAAATAAAATAAGGCACTGGTAATAACCTTTCTTTTTTTGTTATTTTTGCAAATTTTATCGCGTTTCCTACGATCTGTAACTAATTTTTATCTAATTTTCCTTCAAATAAATCTCTATATTTTTAAAACCTATTCTAAACATTTTAATGTATCAGCATAAATAACATATAAAACAATAATTTCTTAATTTTAAACACAATTTCCCCTGAGTTCCGACTATCCGAAACGAAAACTAACCCTCCAACCTCTTTCAGGGGTTTTGTTGCACGAATGGAAGAACGACTGGGAAATCGAAGTTGCTCATTTTCACAATATTGTGGTAAAATTGAAGAAATCAAAGACGAATTCGATAAAAGTTTTAATGATTTCAAAGAGTTACAAAAAAATTTTCTTTTAGTTAGGCCTTTTTCCTTTGAAGTTGAAAATGCTCCCACTTCGATACAACTGGAATTAATTGATTTCCAGAATGATTCGGTTTTAAAAGACAAATATCGAGAAGTAGGAATTCCTAAAACATGTTCTTATTTAGGTGAAAAATATCCGCAAATTAAAAAGTTTGCTGCACAAATTTTATGCTATTTGGGGAGTACGTTTGGAGCTATTGTGTGAGCAGCTATTTTCGTTCATGAAATTAAATAAAACGGCTTACAGATCAAGATTAACTGATAAGCATCTATCGGCCATAATGAAGATTGTCTGTTCTCAATCTTTGAATCCAGATATTGGGAAACTAGTAGGAGAGCGCTGGCAAGTTTCCGATACAAAAAATAATTTTAGTTTTATAAATACACTAGCTGAATTACCCGGCGTTGAAATGTTAAATGTTGCTTGAAATGTGAATTAGAATAATCACTTTTCTTTCACAGAAAAATGCAATCATTTAAGTTGTACGGAAAATTCGTTTTAACTTTTTCATAGCTTCTACTCAATACTTCGGACGCAAATATATACATTTAATTCCTGAATATATTGCAATATGTAAAAGATTAAGACATAAATACAAACAGAAACGAAATTCCGACGAAAAAATGCAGAATTCTAAAAAACGATAGATGCGCAGTGTCGAATTTCGACTGCCTGAGTGTATTCTGAAATAGAGTAATTCGGAAAAAGATATTTGAAAAATATTGATAAAGACGATAATGATTTATGAAATTTAGTAATGCTCAAATAGGACTGCAACATTTCGCTGTGTTAACTCAAATAGACAAACACGGGATTCCTAAATCAAATTTATAAAATAATAAAACATTAATTCTGATGCTGCCAGATACCGTGTCGCGAATGCGAGCCTGCTATCGTTTCTGCCGACTGGTCGCGCTAAAGCAATCAATCTATGCTCAATGTTATTTCTATGGCGATTTCGAATAGTTTTATATATATATATATATATATATATATATATATATATATATATATATATATATTAAATTAAATAAACGTTTAAATAAAAGCAATTATATAGCAATATTATAAATTATTACCCTAAATTCATTTAATTACATAATGTGTTTTAATCATCCTCTCCATATTCCTGAATCCTCACTTCAAAATATAATGTTAAGAAAATTTTCAAATGTGATGTGGCCCGCGTGAATCTTACCAGTTGCATTAAATGGCCCGTGTTTTTATTGAGTTTGACACCCCTGGACTAGAGGAATAAAAAAAGTCCTAACGGTCGTCGAAACGCGTGTCATGTGAACGGTGTGCAGTAGAAATGTATGCTTCTTCAAACGCCTTCTAATCGCTAGAAAAACCGGAGATTGTTGAAGCACCGTAGCTATCCAGCGCGTGGATTCTCGCGATTTCTGCATGTGAACACTCCAGTAGAACTCGATGTACTTTGGCTAACCGCGTTTTGTTTTGACAGAAAACGCCTATGTAAATGGGGCCTTAACGTACTGCCTACACCTCTTCTCTTTCCTGAGTTGCTCTTAACAGCCCGTTATGTTGCTCCAGTGCGACGTGAAGTAAATACCTACCAAAACATTCCTACCTGAGGTGCTCTACGGCCCTCAATTCGAGGTGCTGGTCGTGGCTGAGTGAGTTTGCCCACTCCGCTAGCAACGTGCGAGTTTTAGGCTGCGCAGGTTCGATTCCGCCCTGGGTGTATTTCGAACATGACTGATAAGAATTTTCGAGTGCTATCACGTGAACACCTCTTGGGCGTTTCTCGAGGTCAGTTTCCGTTATGCATTAAATTTTGTTTTTTATTCCTCTAATCCAAGTTTCTATCTTTCGAATGGTTAAGGAGAGTCAAAATCTCAACAGATTTCAAATCTACGTAAAATTTTACGTCAGATCAATACCTAAAACATGATTTTCTTTAAAAGAATTATTTTTTGTCAATAGTCGCAACTAATCTTTTTGCAGATATTCCTTTCAATACTAAGAGTAAACGAAAGTATTGCCTTTTTTAAAAAAGACGTCACTTTAATAAGGTATTTAGTCGCCCCTAAAATCAACTGGGTTTCAATTTTACAGCCATTAAAAGGAAGTGGAAATCTTTCTTTTCCAACAAAGAAACCTAAAATTGTTTTTTGTGTTCACTGGGGTCCAGATTTTGTTAATTTAGAAAGTATAAAATTGACCAATAGAGGACCTAAAATGATTTAAAAATTATTGAAAATGACGTTCCCTAATTGCCTTTGAATAAAGTGTATTTTTGAACCTACTTCTTTGGACATAAATAAATGCAATATAATCGACTTAATGTCCTGAAGCGACAATCTAAAGAGGTAAATCGTAGGATATAGTATACGTAGAGTTCTGGTGCATTATTGATTCTAGGAACCGGTGTGAGTCAGCGGATCACTGAGGAACAGTGCTTTATGTTCGAATTCTGGCATTATTAAAAGTTTTCATTAACAACTCAAAAATTCCAAAGTATGTGATATTTTTACTTTCAAGACTAGAGAAAAACCCTATAACCTTCACTCTTTCCGGAGTAGATGATTCATCCACCAATAAAAAATAGTAAGGATTTGTTGTTAATTTCGAAGCATCCACAGGGATGTGCAGGACCACAACTGCTGATTAACATTTGCTCACGTAAGATATAAAAATTGGGTGTGCAGCCGAGCACTTGGGTCAGAAATCCACCACCTGCGATTCGAAAAACTTTCCATGGCTTTAAAAGGTCTGACACTGCCAATTCTATTTCTGTGTGGATGAAATTTCAACGTCACGTGCTTTTTTTCCAACTGCGGATTGCAATAGAACAAAGCAAAAACAAGTTCGCTCGCAAACATAAAACAAGTGTCAAAATTGGAAAACGTCTCACAAATGTAATATGAAAACTAACACACACACTGTCGTCACCCAACTACAATTTCGTCGCTGAGTGGTTTTATTTCGCGAAATAAAAATGCTTACTTTACATTTTAAGAAAAAAGGTCATACAAAACATTTCGAAATTTTAGTTTAGTATGTGTAGTTTTTGGCAAAATTTGTTGTTTCACAATTGTTCTCAAATATTCCCATTTGGAGACATGAAAGTGAAATTTAAACTTAGGTAATTAATTAACGTCGCACTGGAGCAACCTAACGGGCTATTGGCGTCGGAACGGGATCCATCCCGAAGGGTAAGATCCGAGGGCAACAGCGAAGTTTGGAGAGTGGGGTGCCTGGTCAGGTGTGACCTCATCATCTGACTGTGGTACAAAATTACGTGGTGTTGCCCTCGTATCTTTCCCTTTGGGTTTGATCCCGAACCGTCACCAATAGCCCGTTGTGTTGCTCCAGTGCGACGTTAAATACCTACCTACCCGAGGCACCCCACTCTCCAAACTTCCTCGCCAACGTGAGGACATTTCAGGCCACGACAGATTTAATGTGCACCAGCCCCCGTGTACACGATGGGTTGGGCCGGGTTTCGAAATTTAAACTACGGCTTCGGTTTCTCATGTTCAGAAGGCTTTGGATTAGAAACCTGGTCTCTGCACTGATATCTCAGTTGTTCGGAATCCTCTTTGAGTCGTAGGTGCAGGTGTAATTAGCCCTCTTGTCCTAAAAATGACCGTCGAGGATACCGAAATTTAAATCCGAATTTTATACAGGTCTACCACAGCCAAAGCACTTGTGAAACATCATTGAACCCTATTTTAGTAGCAATTTTAGTTGCTCAGATACCGAAATTTAAAACCGAATTTTATACAGGTCTACCACAGCCAAAGCACTTGTGAAACATCACTAAACCCTATTTTAGTAGCAATTTTAGTTGCTCAGATACAAAATGAATCGATTAAAACACAAAATGTGCTAATCGAGTATGAAACAGACGTCGAAGATCTAGCCCAGAAACTTAAATTTTAAAATAAAAAATCTGCATGTAAGGTTTTCAAGAAAGACATTGTAGGCTTAAAGGATTACCAAGCGGAGGGTTGCGAGTTCGAATCCAACGAAGACCGTCGTGTGCAAAAGGGGCTGGAGCACCGTTAAATCGGTCGTGGCCTCAAATGTCCTCACGTTAACGTGGTGTGGATGTTTGGAGAGTGGGGTGCCAGCTCAGGTGTGACCTCGTCATCTGACTGTGGTACAAAATTACGTGGTGTCGTCCTCGGATCTTTCCCTTCGGGGTTGACCTGGACCGTCCCCAATAGCCCGTTGTGCTTGTCCAGTGCGACGGTTATTGAAATACCTCCCCAACCGGTAATTTAAACTCACAGGTGCAAAGTTGCTCTACTCATTAGAAAAAGACCATACTGCAAAGGAAAATTCGATTTAAAAAGCATCGTGATTGTTACATTTGAAACTAATCTAAACATTATTGGGAATGATTGAAGGTAGGAACAAGGTTAATCAACATTTAATACACTTGAGAAAAATTGACTTGGGCCCACCTTTTTATAAAAAGTTCTATGTAATTCGTTTTAGCAAAAGTAAATTGTCTATTTAGAAATTATATTTAAAAAATAATTATTTATTTAAAAGCGATAATTAATGGCAGTCAATAATTAATGGTGTAAATAATAACTTATTGATGCAAATTGATTATGGTAACTTAGGCGTGTTATTTTTAGATTTATTTTACATTTTTGAATACAGAACAAATAAACAGGCAAATACATTAAAACTTCAGTGTACTCAGCTATAAAATATAAATTTTGATTAAAACTAAAAATTTCTACACACTGCAATTTTCGCTCAATAAGGATTGTCCAGATTTTCAAATTTGGTCCACAGTGGATGTTTACAGGCACACTTGAGTTAAGCCCTACAAGTAAACTAAACATACAGTCTAGTTTCTTTACCTCTGTGTGAAATATCGATAGTCTGCGTAATTAACTAAAAAGTAACAGCAGAGCAACACACCAAATCAAACCTGAACCAATAGTAATTCACGTCACCGATTCACGACAAACTTTTAAGTCATTACTCAGGCTCCGCTTTTGTGGAGCCACCGCAATAACCATTACACAACATTCCCCTAACACTCGTCTCCATCTATATTAAGCCATGTGAATCCATTCACAACGAACTGGAACAAGTTGAGACCACCGTATCTTCGCTACATTGCTTAGAAAATAAACAGAAATGAGATAAATTAGCGTGAATTTTATTATAAATATTCACTGCAATCGTTAAAACAGACCAGAAAATTGGAGTGGTTCGAGTGCTGCTTGACAGCGGCAGCAATAGAACATTCGTGAAAAGGGGAACAGCTGACTCCTTGGGGTTGAAGGTCATTCGCCAAGAAGTGTTTACAATACATGCGTTCGGTGGGATTCGAGCTGAGACCAAACAGATTTATGATATAGTTGAGTTCGATTTGCAGAATAGAATTAAACCTGATCAAAATATCAAATTAGAAGCGGTGGTCATTGAGTCCATTACGCATGGCCATATTGAAATTCCTTCTCAGTGGGTTAGAAACATTGCTTTCGAGAAAGGAATCGAATTAGCCGATATGGAACCACAAATGATACATATACTGATCGGATCGGATTATATATGGGAGATTTGACATGAAAGAAATATAAGGATAGGCAAACGTTTAGTAGTAACTGTGATAGTATGTTTGGGTATGTAATTCAAAGCAGGGAAATGGAATATGACAGTGAGAACGTTTGTGTAAATTATACAACGGTATTCAGAGAAGAATCAGATAATGAAAGGGTTAAAAGTTTATGGGAATTGGAATAAATCAGGATAAAGAAATTTCTCGATCAGATACGGATGTCATGAACATGTTTGAACAAACTATTTTTAAGGACAAGGGGTATCAAACTAAGTTGTTATGGAAAGATAATTATAAGGTATTGGTATTGGTATTTTCAATTAACGTCACACTGGAGCAACACAATGGGCTATTGGTGACGGTCCGGGATGAATCCCAGAGGGAAAGATCCGAGGACAACACCACGTAATTTTGAACCACGGTCAGATGACGAGGCAACACCTGAGCTGGCACCCCACTCTCCAAACTTCCACACCACGCCAACGTGATAATTATAAGGGATTAAACTCTAATTATGAGGTTGCAAGGCGAAGCCTTATTAATTTGAACAATAAATTTAGGCACAATTCAGAGTTGTATTTCCAATATATTGAAATTATTGACGAACAATTAAAAGACGGTATAATTGAACAAGTCAAAATTGTTTTCAATGATTACAAAAATATAGGATATTTTATGCCCCATCATGCAGTGGTAAAAGAATTAAAAGAGAGTACTAAGGTTAGGATTGTCTACGATGCGTCCTCAAAAACTAAAGGGGAACAATCTCTCAACGATTGTTTAGAGAGTGGGCCAAGTCTCAATCCAGATTTACTGAAAATTATTTTGAAATTTCGATACCACCCAATAGCATTTTTCGCAGATATTCAAAGAGCCTTTTTAGAGGTTGGCAGAGTTGAGCAAGACCGAAAGTATTTGAAGATTTTATGGGAAAAAGAGGGAACTTATCTCGATTTCGGTGGTCGTGATAATCAGAGTTCTGCGATTTAAACGAGTTCCTTTCGGAGTGAAATGGAGTCCCTTTATCCTGACGGCTACTATAAGACTGCATCTTACAAAGTATGAGAACTCGCATGCTGAAGCATGTACTGTTCTTAAAGACCTCTATGTCGACGATTTAACTACTGTTGAAGAAGCCGCATCGATATCAAAGGAGGGCAGTTATATATTAAGCGAAGCAAGTATGAATTTGCGACGATGGACTTCGAACTCTCCGACCTTAAACCAAATATGGGAGGACAATCAAATGGAGTGAGTTAAACTTACCACTTAAGCTCCTAGGCAGAGACGTAACTAGGCTAGTTTCCACCCGGGGCAAGAACTCGCCTTGGCGCCCCCCACCGACCAACCAAACCAAAACCCACCCAACAACCACCTGATATCACCCCACCACACATTAATTCCACTAGTCCAAATTTTTTTTTATTCAACTTAGATGGTAAATGCTTGATTTCAAAGGTAAATAGATCAATTTGCCGTAATTTAATTTTTAGTACAAGATAAAATACCTATAATTAATTCTCATAAAATACCTAATTAATTTCATTGACAAATAATCTAAGAGTAGCATGTTTGTTATATTCTTTTACACTTATAATCGCTGCAAATGAAATAAAAAGGTTTTATCAAATGATATCGGAATATGTGTGGACTGAATCAAAATGAACAGACTGTTGCTTTAGGATAGGGGGTATTTCAATTATCGTCACACTGGAGCAACACAAACGGGCTATTGGTGACGGTCCGGGATCAATCCCAAAGGGAAAGATCCGAGGACAACACCACGTAATTTTGAACCACGGTCAGATGACGAGGCAACACCTGAGCTGGCACCCCACTCTCCAAACTTCCACAACACGCCAACGTGAGGACATTTGACACCACGATAGATTTAATGTGCACCAGCCCCCTTTGTACACGACGGTGTTTGGCTGGATTCGAACTCGCAACCCTTCGGTTGCTAGTCGTTACTCTTCCAACCGGGCCACCGCGGCCCGCTTTAGGATAGGATATTTAATTATGATAAATAGAGAGGCTGTTCAGACATTTTCTGAACGATTTTGATGAGCTGTAAAAAATATTGTATGCTACGAAATAATTTTATTTTCGCAGCAGTTAAATAGTTAAACTATAACTTATCGTCTGCTAACTCAGAGTTTTGTTTACTTTCAAAATGGCGCTTTTAAATAAGCAATGGATGGAAGGCTGTTTCCGCTCTTTCAGAAGAGAATTATGCTTATTCAATTATTCAAAAACGCTGAAAAAGTCATGGTTTTTTCGATATCTAAAGGTACGATAAGTAATATTATTAATGAGAAAGGAAAAAACGCGTAAAAGTGGAAAAATACTTCCAAATACGTATCCGAAAAAAGAAAAGTTTTTCTGAGAATATTTGTAAGGTAAGATCTTTAATTTTAAAAGAGAATCCGCCAAGTCAAAGGACTATTACAAAGTCATTAAAATGTTCAGTTCAACTGTAAATAAAATAAGTGAGTGATTTGAATCTTAAAAAGGCCAAAAAATACAATGTTCATCGTCTATCTCCACGACATATTCCAGAACGCAGAACTGGCAGAAGAATTCTTTATGAGAAGCATTTAGCTGGAGAAGATGGAAAATTGTTGTGACAATAGAGGAGGCGTGGGTGTATTTAAATGATTGCAATAAAAAAGAACAATTTATGATCATAAAAGAGGAGAAAAATCTTAAAACGTGTTCAACTTGGTAACTGAGAACTTTCTCTAAGAGATTTATGATTGTTGCCGGTTTTGCATATAATGGAAAATTAAAAGTAAAAAGAGGGGGGGAAATGTAAAAATCAACTCCCACTTATTTTCAAGATCATATTTTATCCCCAATATTCAAAAAATAAATACCATATATTTACCCACAATGCCAACAATTAGTAGAACTGCATCAGGATAAAGCAAGCAGCCACACATCTAAATCCACTATTAAATTCTTGGAAAAAATGGAACAAGAAACTTGTATCTAGACACTATTATCACTATTTAGCGCGAGAATTTGTTGTATAGAAACTGGAAGTTGCTGCAACCAGAGATTTTAAAATATCATCATTGACATGATTACCAGATAAATGTCGCATTTCCAACAGCAATCTCGAAGGACGCTTATCGCCTAACTCCAAACCTTTGAACAAAGTTTTTAGGCGTACTTCGCCTGAATCGGCATATTGAGCTATAACAACCTAGTTTTCAAAGCAGAGTACGATCCTTGTGCTGGTGGATTTTCTAAAATGTCAGATATTATGCACAACTCCGTTTGATCAAGAGCAGTAACAACATAATTGAACTTTGTTGAATCAACGCTTATATCGGCTATTTTAAATTGACAATCCAGTTGTTTGAACCATAGGTCCGGTCTATCTCGCCAAAACGGAGGAATTTTAGGGGATACCCTGGTTATTTCTTTTTCAGCTTTGCCAGCAGATGACATATTGAAAAGCGGCAATGCTAGGAATCAAAAACGCTTACCTTTGCAGCCACGATCCGATCCGCCTTTAGACGGTTCTTGCAAAAAAATAAGTTCTACTGGATTTCCATGATGAGCGCAGCAGACAGTTGAACAAATGGGTCACCACCTTTGGGATGTCACCTGGGTTTGGTAGTTCCGGTTCTGGCTTCCGGAAGAATCCCAACTCAAAATGCTGGCTAGCAGCATTTAATTATTCGATGTTATTTCTGAGTGTTATCAACTGTGCCATAAGCATCTCAGGAACAAGGAAACTTAATTTTATTCAAACATAACAATTAAAAACTGGTAAATAAATAGAGCAAATAGTTCGACATGCGTACGGAGAAAAGATGCGCGGCACACTGCAATTCAGAATTCGCAAGGCGAACACTTATAACCATAAGAACATTCTTCTTAGTGTTGCTACAATAAGAACACAAATTCTAGAGATGTTTTTAAGTGTTGGCCACAACACCCTCCCCAGATGTGAACTGAAGGTTTACAACGACGAATCACACAGCGAAAGTTACTCTTTTCCTCGGACCTAGAGTCATGCCATGTTGGGACTTGTCAGCGACCCCTGGAGGAGCTTGCACCAAGAGAAAGGCTGGCTTTAAACGGTCCGACACTGATGCTGGACTGTCGGTTGCCAATCTGGATAGTGTAATTGCGTTCATGCCTTGCTAGAACAAGAAAGGGACCTTCGTACGCCGCTTGTAGTGGTTTTCTTACTCCGTCTTGTCGGATAAAGACATGAGAACACTTGTCGAGCTCCGGGTGCCAGAAGACTTTAGGTGTTCCGTGCCGTCGTGGAGAGGTACATCTCAATTTGGACATGGAATCCCGAAGTTGCTGGACAAGGTGGTCTGCCTGAACCTCTTCAGAGGGTTGGAAGAAATCCCCGGGAAGACGTAGAGGAGTGCCATAAACCAGCTCAGCCGAAGAAGCATGCAGGTCTTCCTTCAGACAGGAGCGCAAATCTAAAAGAACGCTTGGCAGAGTGTTAGTCCAGTTAACAGTGTCAAGACATTTCATCGCTGTCTTCATATCACGGTGGAAACGCTCAACCATTCCGTTGGCAGCCGGGTGATAAGGCGTGCAACGTATACGTTTAACTCCTAGCAAAGCTGCAAGGGTTCGCATTCAAATTGCCTGCCTTGGTCAGATGTGATGACATCTGGCACACCGAAACGACTTATCTACCCTGAGAATAGTGCATATTCAACAGTTTCGGCCCTAATATCCTCTATGGGAAATGCTTCCGGCCAACGTGTGAACCTATCCACAATAGTTAAGCAATAACGAAAGTTACGGGAAGGTGGGAGTGGTCCAACTAAGTCAATATGTATGTGGGCAAAACGACTGTTAGGAGCGTTGAAATTTCCTGTTGGAGCTTGTGTATGGCGGGTTATTTTGGATTTTTGACATGGTATGCATGTCTTACACCATAAAGCACAATCTTTTTAATTTCTGTCCAAATATAGCGTTTACACAAAAGTTTTTCAGTTGTTCGCTTACCAGGGTGAGATAAATTATGAATGGATTGAAAAACATTCATCCTGAAATTGTTGAGGGATATACGGCCTAACTGTGCTGGTAGAAACGTCACACTGAACTTCGACACCTTTAAATAGGATGGGTTTGAATTCAAGGTTTTGTGACTGTTTTAATTTCAAAAGTTCCTCATCAGCACTCTGGGTCCGTGCAATATCATCGTAATCTATAGGAGAGGGACATTCCACAGCACACATCCTAGACAAAGTATCAGCGACAACATTATCGTGACCAGATATGTGACGAATATCGTTTGAATATTGACCTATGAAATCAAGATAACGAACCTGACGAGTCGAGCTGTTTTTACTTTGTTTTTTTAAAGCATGGGTGAGGTCGGTGGCTTGTGATCGGTGAAAATGATGAAATGTTGTCCTTCAAGCATGTACAAAAAGTGCTTTATGGACGCATATACCGCCAACAATTCGCGATCGAACGCGCTATAGTTTTTCTCAGCGGGAGAAAGTTCTCGCGAGAAGAATGCTAACGGTCTCCAACCATCACCGATCTTTAGTTGCAAAGAAGCACCCAAAGCTACATCAGAAGCATCGACCATAATTGCCAAAGGATACCTAGAATCCGGGTACGTTAACAAAGCTACTTTAGCAAGTTCGGTTCTACTCGATTCAAACGCTTTCTGTGCATCCTCAGTAAGTTCAATTTTTCGTGTGTCGTGTTTTTTGCTACCTTTTAAGTATTCGTTCAATAACAACAATTTACCAGCCGCTTGGGGTATAAAACGTCTGTAGAAATTGAGCATACCTAAATAGCGACGCATTTCTTGAACAGTTTTTGTTAGTGGAAATTCCTGTATAGCTTGCACACGTGTGGGTAGTGGTTTAATACCATCCTGATTCAACACATGACCCAGGAATGTCCCCTCCGATTTACCAAACACACATTTGACCACATTTATGACAAGACCATATTCAACAAATCGTTTGAAAACAGCTTTGAGATGCTGTAAGTGCTCGGACATTGAATTGGATGCAATCAATCATCTAAATATGGGAAACAGAAATCGAAATCTTGTAGAATAAAGTTCATAAACCTTTGCGATGTCTAGGCAGCATTGCATAGACCAAAAGGCATGTCGACAAACTCAAACAAACCAAAAGGGGTTATAATAGCAGTTTTTTCGACATGGTCTGGCTCCACTGGTATTTGATAGTAAGCTTTAGTTAAATCTATAGTAGAAAATACCGTTTTACTCGACAAAAATGTTGCAAAGTCATGAATGTGAGGGACAGGGTAGCGATCAGGAATGGTTTTTGCATTAAGCATCCTAAAATCACCACAGCAACGCCAATTGCCATCAGCCTTTTTAACCATATGAAGCGGACTTGCCCATCTACTCTTCGAAGGTCGACACCAACCTTGTTTCACCATGTAAGCGAATTCGCGTTTAGCAATTCCGAGTTTAGTAGGGGACAAACGGCGTGCTTTAGCGTGTACTGGGGGTCCTGTTGTTTCTATAAAATGTGTGACATTATGCTTCAATACCCTATTCGAAAACTGTTTTCATTAGTTCAGGAAAATGCTGAAGCAGCTGACCAAACAGATCCTGAGCTACTAAAATTAACCCTACTGTTGGACCACCCGCTCTAAAACCAGAAATCACCGTTTTTCTATCTTGTGAAATCATTTTACTTTTGCCAACATCTACTAGTAATTCAGTGTTTAAGGAAGTCTGCACCTAAAATTGGCCTCTGAATATCGGTGATTATAAACTCCCAACGGAAGGTTTTGTAATTGCCGAAATCTAAAGTGAGTACCTTCGTACCATGTGTCAATATCAGAGCCGTTTGCTGCAGTTAATTTGAAAGTTTTTGACGTATTGGTTTTGTCAGCATTTTGTGCATTTCGAAGAGAAACAGACGCACCCGTGTCAACCAAAAGTTTCAGACCTTGTGCGTGATCGTAAACAAAGAGGCGGATTACAGAATTTGCACCGTCGTTCTGCGCCACAAACGCGTGCTTTACTCGTTTTTTGACATGTATGTGCAAGGTTGAATGCATTTAAGGGCCGTGTCTGAAAATTTTCTATGGTACCAACAAAACGTTGATTTACGTTTTTGACTAGGGTCTCTTGAACGCGATCTGGTTGTCGAGCGCGAACGTTGATATCTTGGACGCTTCAAGCTACTTAAAGCTAAAACTCTACTTAAGCGTCTACAGATTTCGGTAAGTTTACCTTCAATATCCGGTTTCCCGACTGAACTAACTTCACAAGTACTACGAGTGACACTATGAATGCCATCGGCCATTTCAGCAAGCTTAGATAAATTGTCACTATTGAGCGCGAGAATTTGTTGTATAGAAACTGGAAGTTGCTGCAACCAGAGATTTTAAAATATCATCATTGACACGATTACCAGATAAATCTCGCATTTCCAACAGCAATCTCGAAGGACGCTTATGGCCTAACTCCAAACCTTTGAACAAAGTTTTTAAGCGCACTTCGCCATATTGAGCTAACAACCTAGTTTTCAAAGCAGAGTACGATCCTTGTGCTGGTGGATTTTCTAAAATGTCAGATATTATGCACAATTCCGTTTGATCAAGAGCAGTAACAACATAATTGAACTTTGTTGACTCAAAGCTTATATCGGCTATTTTAAATTGACAATCCAGTTGTTTGAACCATAGGTCCGCTCTATCTCGCCAAAACGTAGGAATTTTAGGGGATACCCTGGTTATTTCTTTTTCAGCTTCGTCAGCAGATGACATTGAAAAGCAGCAATGCTAGGAATCAAAAACGCTTACCTTTGCAGCCACGATCCAATCCGCTTTAGACGGTTCTTGCAAAAAAATAAGTTCTACTGGATTTCCATGATGAGCGCAGCAGACAGTTGAACAAATGGGTCACCACCTTTGTGATGTCACCTGGGTTTGGTAGTTCCGGTTCTGGCTTCCGGAAGAATCCCAACTCAAAATGCTGGCTAGCAGCATTTAATTATTCGATGTTATTTCTGAGTGTTATCAACTGTGCCAAAAGCATCTCAGGAACAAGGAAACTTAATTTTATTCAAACATAACAATTAAAAACTGGTAAATAAATAGAGCAAATAGTTCGACATGCGTACGGAGAAAAGATGCGCGGCACACTGCTATTCAGAATTCTTAACGCGAACACTTATAACCATAAGAACATTCTTCTTAGTGTTGCTACAATAAGAACACAAATTCTAGAGATGTTTTTAAGTGTTGCCACAACCTGAACACAGAAAGCTTGAACTAAAACTTAACTTTACGGGCTTTTTCGGCTGCAAACATTTTTACAATGTCCTCAAAAGATAGTTTTGAAGCTAACTTGTGCTTTATTGATATGATGCTCAGGTTGGTTAGTCGCTGTCGTCCTGTTAAGTTTGAGGTAATTTTTTATGATCTTTTGTTTGCTAAAACTCCTTTCATTTGAGGCGACTGAGACTGGTATTGTGAGCAAAATTCTCAACGGCTATCACGCGTCTTCAAGTCTGTTCTTGTATATTAACGTCAGAAGACCTGATGGTGTTGCCGTTTTCATATTAGGGCTTAAATCCAAGGTATAATACTTAAAACTCTACACTTCTATCGCCAGCTAGTCCTTGTCTGAATCTTCTTTATATGTGGTAGCTAACGCAAGTGGCTGGTTCTTCAATTCTTCTCCATTCATTGTTTAAAACCGAGATCCATTGAGGAAACCAAATAAACTATTCATGTTTTGAATGACTTGAAACCTTTGCTTCAGTTCATTCAGAATTCGATCAATTATTTGTATAATCAATAATCTGAACTTTTTTTCTTCTACGATTCAAAGATTTCAACTTCGCCCTTCTCATCAAATCCGCTTCTTCCTCCTCCGTCCTCCTTTAAAATAAGGATCTAGGTTAAGCTTTCCTGCTATTTCTTCACACATTCTGCATTTAGCTCCTTTTATAGTTTTTGTAGTCTACTAATAAGTTTTCCTCTTCATTTTTTGTCATACGTAAATATAAAATACTTTGCCAATTTAGCGCCCCTCAAATCCGGCGCCTGGGGCACATGCCCCGTCTACCCCCCCCCCCCCCTACTTACGTCTCTGCTCCTAGTTTAATATGGGACAATGAAAGGGACACCCTGAGGATTGAGCTCAATCAATTCTCGAAAATTAAAGGTGTAACTCCAACGAAACGTGTTGTGCTGAGTGCATGCGGAATGTTATATGACCCTATAGGACTGATAACGCCTTTCACTGTGAGAATAAAGTTAATGATGCAAACTCTTTGGGAGCGAGGCATTCAATGGGATGAGTCTCTTCCTGTGGAAATAGAGGCATTGTTTAAAGAGTGGCTCCATGAAATAGACGAATTCAAGAGACTCGTCATACCCCGACCCTATTTTGATGAAATACAAGTGAAGCAATTCCGAAGGCTTACGGTTCTGCTGCGTACTTCAAAATCAAGTATCAAAATAAGTGTGCGACTAGTTTTATATTTCTAAGACTCGTTTAGCTCCAATTAAAAGAATGACCCTACCACGTTTAGAACTGCTGGGTGCCTTGACATCAGTGAGGTTGTCTTCTTACTTGCAATCTACATTTCCTTCATTGAAGGAAAGTGATATTTTCTTGTGAACTGACTCCCAGATATGTCTACACTGGATTAAGGGTGTTGCTGATGATTGGAAACCGTTTGTCCGCAATTGAGTCTTGGAAATTAAAGCGAAATCCAGTCCTTTAAACTGGAATCATTCCAATGGGAAAACCAACCCAGCCGTTAAACTTACTCGGGGAGTAAGTGCACGTTCTCTCATCGATAACGAGATCTGGTGGACCGGTTCTCACTGGCTTTTAAAACACGAGATGTCCTGTGATGGTACAGTATCAATACTGGACACGGACTCTCAGGAAATCCAGAAAGAAAAAATAATCAACTGAGTAACCTTACAAATGTGTTTTGAATCTTCGGATACATTGTTTGATTTCCACAAATATAGTGATTTGGATAAGGTTTTGAGGATAACTGCATACGTCATGCGGTTTGTGAAAAATTCTAAACCGAATTCTAGAAAAGGAACTGGGACACTTACAGCCACAGAACTATCTAAGGCTGAAGAATATTGGGTTTGTTTTGTGCAAAGAACAGAATTCCAACGTGAATACCTTCAGCTGAGAAGGGGGAGTTCCTATAGACTCTGAATCGAGACTTTACTGTCTGAATCCGAGCATATCTGCTGATGGATTAATTTGTCTCGGCGTTAGATCGCAACGTTCTGAATTTGAGTTTCAGGAAAAGCATCCTTGGATTATTCCCGGCAAATCTAAATTCACCGAATTGCCTATTATTAAGGAACATCAGCACTTGCATCATTCTGGTGTTTCAGATACACTGACTCAACTTCCAGAAAGGTACTGGATAATCCGAGGCAGACAGGCTGTAAAATCCTGCTTGAATAAGTGTTTTATTTGCAAAAGGTTCAAGGTCAGACCTGGTAAACAGGTAATGGCTCCACTACCAGTTGATAGAATAGCTGAGGCAAACCCTTTTGAAGGATTGATTTCGTGGGACCTTTGTATACAAAGGACAGTGACAAAATTTATATTGCCATATTCACTAGTGCAGTCACTTGTGCAATACATCTTGAAGTGGTATCAAGTCTGAGTGCGGAACATTTGCTATTGGCCTTCCGACGATTTGTTTTAAGAGGAGTCTGCCGAACTGTTAACTCGGACAATGCCAAACCTTTCAAAGCAGCAGACTGTGAACTGAAAAGGTTGTATGCTAATATTACTGACACATCCGTAGAAAATTATTTTGGTAAAAATGGTATAACGTGGCGATTTATTGTTGAAAGAGCGGCTTGGTGAAGTGGATACTAGGAGAGAATGGTAAAAATGACAAAAATCATTTTGAGAAAAGTGCTGGGAAGAGCTTTCGTTTCTTTTAAAGAACTACAAACGGTTCTTGCAGAAATAGAATCGATTTTAAATTCTACACCTCTTACCTATATTTATAATGAACCATCAGAACCATTCCCTTTCACCCCAGCTCATTTCTTGACAGGAAAAAGGCTGACGTCCTTACCCCACCGGGCTGGTTACGATAAGGAAGTTGTTATACCAAATAACAAAAGAATTTTAATTAAAAGATATATGTATCGTGAAAAAACTTTTAAATAACTTTTGGAAAAGGGAGTATCTTCTCCAACTAAAAGGTTCAAATTATGTCAAACCAATTAATGTAACTTGTGAATTTAATATAAATGATATACTAGTTTTGATAGGTGATGAGAAATTACCTCGACAATTTTGGAAGTTAGCTAGAGTGATGAAAATTCACAAAGGTCGTGATGACAAAGTAAGGAGTGTTACTTTGATCAAGAAGCTACCTTTGAAATTCATCTTCATCATAACTCACCTGATAAACTTCATTTTGTCCCTAAGATACTTCCCCACTAAATGGAAAATAGCTGTCATCGTTCCCATCCTGAAACCGAAAAACCACCCGATAAAGTCGACAGTTACAGGCCTATCAGCCTGTTATTCGTCCTTAGTAAGACAAATGAAGCCATACTTATGACTTGAACAATATTGCTCAAGCTAAAATTTTGATAGACCAACAATTCGGTTTCGGAAGACAGCTATCCACCCCATCAACTGCTCCGATCAACGGAGCATATTCTTGATGGCTTTGAAACTGGACAAAGCACAGAAGCAGTTCTTTCTGGACATAGCTAAAGCTTTTGACAGGGTTTGGATCAATGGACTAATCCATAAATTCATTACATTAGGCCTCACTACTCGCACAACTTATATCTTCATATCTGACCGATAGGCACTTTGTCGTTCAAGCCAACAAAACACTCTCTACCACACGTGCCATTCAGACAGG
The DNA here is from genome assembly GCA_933210815.1 of Meta bourneti. Classification (NCBI taxonomy): domain Eukaryota; kingdom Metazoa; phylum Arthropoda; class Arachnida; order Araneae; family Tetragnathidae; genus Meta; species Meta bourneti. The sequence continues at coordinate 6,589,383 of OW119922.1, forward strand.
CACATCACAGGGCTCCATATTAGGACCCAAATTATTTCATATTTATGTGAACGACATACCACAGGGCTTCTCCACTATCAAGAAATCATGATTATTATATTATGCTCTTACTAACAAACTACCTCCAAGTACTTGAGTCCTGGCTTACTGCCTGGAAAATTAAAATCAATGTGGATAAATGCCAAGAAGTACTCTTTACTAGAAAAGGAAACTTCTTCCCCCTTAAACTCTATGGAACCTCTAACTGTATTTACCTTGATGTCACGATGGACTCGCTATTAACCTGGAATTCCCTTAAACATAAGTTTCTAGCGGCTAGAAGCATCCTATATCCCCAAATTGCTGGAAATTCGAAACTATCTATTGCTAACAAAGTGCTATCTATTGATAACAAAGTGCTTATCTATAAAACCATGCTTAGACCAGTAGTCAGATAAGCCAGTCGTCTCGGGATATGCAGCAAAGACCCACATTAAAAAACGTGAAACTTCAAAATTCCACACTCAGGATAATTATTAATGCCCCATGGTTCTGTAGGAACCTCCAAATTCGTAAAGACCTGAATGTGTTAGAACTCTGTAAATTCTTTACTAATATAGTAGCCCTTAAATTCTTCTGCAATATGGAAGCAATTGATATCACCGCGATACAGCAAATCCTCAGATATGACTTTCGTCGAAGAATAAACAGTAAGCGGCCAAGAGCCATCCGTAATCATTAAATCATATTAACCCTTTAAACACCCTGTAATCTTTTTTTTTCAATGTAACTCTGCTCAAATCTTTTCTGTATACATCCCCAAGCTCACACTGAATTTTCATCCCTTTCTGTATACATCCTCCTCCCTTGGCTCATTTGATAAGTAGTATCGTCAAGTGACTCCAATTTAGCTTCTGATTGACCACTATCATCAAGACCTGCTCAACAATAGAAAGCTTCTATGAACTCATGGATTCAGTTAACCATATCAAGTACACCACCCAAAAATTCCGCAATGCTAAAAGAAAATTATACCCTCAAATCACCCGTAATTCTGAACTCAATATCAAAAACAGAATACTTGTCAACAAAACCTCCTTGATTTATGTTTTATTGAGATGTTTTTAGATATGCAGATAAGGGATTAAAGCCCCTTCGGAGCTAGTTTTCCTGAATAAACAATCAATTCTTCCATGGATTCAGTAAAGCAAGACATCTAATCGGAGATAGAAAGCTCTCACTCCGGCTCTCCAGGCAACGCAACACCCGCCAAGAGCTGGAACTCCATGACTTCTGCTCTCTAAGAGAGACGAAATTCAGTCATTGTTAAAAAATTTTATGACAGCGAATATGATATAATCAACCAAAATTGGGTAGTCTGCAAAGAATAATAAAGCATAAGATAAGAGTTCAAAAAGGGTTGAAAACCACTGCTTTCAATTAACCATGGGCAAATCTCCTTTAAGTGTGTACAAGCTTCATAGACCCGAGGTAATCTAGTGATCTCATGGAGTTTACTGTCTTTAGTAAACACGGGTATCGCAATACCGGGATACACAAGCGATCTTTTTCTGACTTCATACCACTACTCTTTTCCCCAATCCCATTCTTTTTTCCTTTTCAGTTTTTTACTTGAAGTTGTCCGTCTTGTTTGGCACAGCTTGGCCATAAATGTGAGCCATGATACAACAAAACAACCAACCAAGCCTATAACTCACCAATAAACTTAAGGAAGTTCTTAACTGAAAGGTGAGAAATCGAAAGTAAACATTGCCGTTGGCGTGGTGTGGAAGTTTGGAGAGTGGGGTGCCAACTCAGGTGTGACCTCGTCATCTTACTGTGGTTCAAAATTACGTCCACGGATCTTTTCCTTCGGGTTTGATCCCGGACCGCAGCCAAAAGTCCGTTGTGTTGTTCCGTGTAACGTTAATTAAAATACCTACCTACCGAAAGTAAACATACTAAAAAGTTAAATTCGGTTAGTTTTACCCAGCTGTCAGCGTGAACATTGGTCAAAATTTCGGGAAACAGTTTTGTTAGTAAGTAATTGAACCCTGGAAACAAAATTTAATCGGCAAATAAACGTTTTTATAAAAGGTAGGCAGGCAAGTAGTTAATTGAATGCTTCACTTGCCAAATCGATTAACTCCACTTTCTGAATTTTATTAAATTGTAATGTCAAAGCACTTGATTGACTCCTAACTGTATATATTCAAAACAAATTTCTCTAATAAGTATTAACACCACTAAATGACAAAAATTTTTTTAGCCATTGAATAATAAATAATTTATTTCAATCTGATTAACTCCATACTCTAATGTAAATTGTAATAAAAATTTAGTTAAAACACTTTTTAACAAAGCAATTGACTACTTCTTATATACAGTGAATCAAAGTAAAAACCGTATGTCAAAGAAAATTAAAGGAATTTGTACGTACAGTCCGAACAAACACAAAAATGACGGGAGCTCAAATACAGCTAACGAAGAAGACATCATTTATATTGCTGATGAATCGATTTAAACAAAGTAATAATACTCGTAATATATGTAACAGTAACAGAACAGTTATTATTCATTTTTGATAAAATCTTTAATAAAAAATGAAGTTTTTCTGTAATAAAAAAATAATTTGAATTAATAATTTTCTTTCACTTGCCAAATCGATCAACTCCCTTAATCACGCAAAAATTGTAGTAATAATAACGATTACTCCAAGGATATTCTATCTTATACTCTCTATATGTCGTTAGATAAACGATACATCTGCAGTAATACAGTCTACATCGTTTATTTGAATTTATAATTTAAAAGGAATTTTAAAAAACAATGTATACTTTTTATCATTTTTCTCAATTTTTTGTTTTATGGAGTTAATCAATTTGGCAAGTGAGGCAATCAATTAACGTTGCACTGGAGCAACATAACGGGCTATTGGCGACGATCCGGGATCAATCCCGAAGGGAATGATCCGAGGACAAAACAAGGAATTTTTTAATCACGATCAGACGATGAGGTCAACATCCGAGCTGGCGTCCCACTCTCCAAACTACCACGCCAACGCTGTATTTGAGAATGGAATAAGACACGAATATGCTACACTATCGAATACAGAACATAACCGTTTGAGTAGTTAGCTAAAAAACAGGGATCCTCCTTGTTCAACTGCGTGTGTTAGCGAATATTGTTCCCTGGAATACTCTAAAACTCGAATGTAGAATGAATAAGTAATATAAAGTGTTTGGTGAGTGGAAAAGCTCTACACAAGACAAGAAAAATTGAGAACCCCTTAACATCCTAAGCTTCAGTATGCAGGATGGTAAGGGGTTGGAAAAGTAACGAATTAGCAACCTGAGGGTTACGAGTTCGAATCCAACCAAAAGACCGTCGTGCACAAAGGGGGCTGGTGCACTTTAAGTCTGTCGTGGCCTTAAAAGTCCTCACTTTGGCGTGGTATGGAAGTTTGGATAGTAAGGAGCCAGCTCAGGTGTTGCCTTGCCATCTGGCCGTGATTCAAAAATACGTGGTGTTTTCCTCGAATTTTTCCTTTCCCTTCGGGATTGATCCCGGACCGTCACCAATAGACCTGTGTGACGTTGATTCAACTACCAACCAACCAATTTCGCAAGTAACTTGAGAACAAGAAAAAAATGCGTTACCTGTGGTCGCCCCTGAATTTGTACTTTTCCTTGAAACACATTTGGACTTTGGTTTCGCAAAATCCTCTAAGTGGCGGGGCTACAAGGAAATGAGAGGTGGTCGTCGGAGTTTGCCCCTTGTAGTGGCTATGACCTGTGCCAAAAAGTTGTACAGAATAAGAAAATTTTATGGGTGAAGGCCTATCACCACAGATAAATGTATTTTTCACTTAACAAAACACAATTTTTTAAGGGGAGGGGTGGAATCTGTCCTCCTGGACCTCAAATGAGAGACAATTTATATATTTAGTGGTCTTAATATACTTAGAATATTTACATACAATGCAGGGATGTATTTAGAAGACACTTGTTGGTGCCAGACAGGCGAAAACGATTCAAGTAGGCCTGAGTTACAATTTGGCCTATTCTGGCTTCGGCAGAAAAAGTTGCTACTGCTCAAGGGATTTTTTTTGAAGTAATGGAGGTCATTATGCCCATTCTGGAATTGAAAAAGATCACGATTTATAGTTCAGTGTTTCTCCATAAAGTACACCAAAGTGATCGAGTCTCCATCCTGATCCCATTCAGACACCTAGAGAGGGTAGTTGATGAAGAAACTGGGCCGGGCCTATTGTGGTTGACAATCAGCTAACTTATCAGCCATTTCATTGCCACACACTTTGCAATGCGCAGGAACCCACTGTAAAGTGGTGTCTGTCTTTTAATTTGACTAGAAGCAGTCTGATTTCCCCAATTCTAAAAAAGTAATTGCCTGGTCTATGCTGGCAAAGACAGTGAAGGCAGTCTGTCAGAATACGAATAGGACTATCATTCAAGGAGAGAGAACGCATTAATTGCCAATAGCTCTGCATCAAGATTTGAACATGGATCTGCCGGGACAAGAATCTTAAGTTATACAAAATGCTAAGGAAATATAAAAAAACCATTACCTTAAAATTAATAAAATGCCATTAACTCGTTGAAGGACATGTTAAAATAAGGGTGTTTTAAACGTTTATGGTTTAAAACAAATCTATTATCAGGATCAGGATTTTGTTGACCTAAAAGTGCACAAAAATGACCATAAATTTTATTTATATCTTACATTTTAGATTTGCAAAATACTTGTTTTACAGACTGTCACATATATAATCAAACATTTAAGAGCGCCAATGTTTTAAAGCAGTGTAACAGTCCCAAATAAGAAATGTACTTAATGACCGGAAGTTAATCTGATCAATTCAGTTCTAACTCATCTCGCAAGGCAAAACAGTTTATCGAATTAATATGATAAACAGATTAAATTGGGAAAAAATACAAAATCGTTTATAAATAAATCTAAGAACCAATTCAGCTACAACAGTTCCATAAAAGACAAGCAACAATACAAACACACAGAATTACAATGTTTTAAAATCAATAAAAGTTACGCTGGCTACAATTCAATAAAAAAATCTATTTTTCAAATTAATATAAGCAGAGGTTAAATTGATAAAGAAATACAAAATCAACTACAAATCAAAGTACTGATTAGTATGAAACAGTTCCATAAAAAAACAAGAAGCTCCTTATACAATTTCGTGTAGCATTCTCTAGTTTAGATAATTACTTTAATCATAGCAGATAAATGTTAACTTAAGGATATTTGACTTACCTTCACACACCAGGACACAATGCGTACAAGTTGCATTCGCTGACGTCTGTCGTGAAATAGATTTCATGTCACTCGAGGCGAAGATTTGAACCCACTATGGAACAAAACGTGGCGTGAAGGATTATTTTGCGCTTCCAGTCTAGAAATTAATTAACGTCTCACTGGAGCAACACAACGGGCTATTGGCGACGGCCAGGGATCAATCCCCAAGGGAAAGATCCGAGGACAGCACCACGTAATTTTGAACCACAATCAGATGAGGAAGTCAACATCCGATCTTGCACCTCACTCTCCAAACTTCCATGCCAACGTGAAGACATGAGGATTTAACGTACACCAGCCCCCGTGTTCACGACGATCTTTGGTTGGACCGAACCCTCCGGTTGCTATCCGCTACTCTTCCAACCGAGCTACCGCATTCCCTTTTTTCTCAAGATAATTCCATTTGGATTCTGTTTCCCACTTGCAACAGAATGAAACCGAAGTCTGAATGGAACATGAACTTATGTATGTTACACATAAAAGAATAAATTTGGTAAATTAACATCGATAGAAAAACCACCACACTATCCAGACTGAGAACGAGACATTTTAAAGGCATGAAAATGAGCGGTGAAGGAACCAGAATAGTAGCTGCTCTTCGAATACCATCCTGAAAAACAGAACAGCTAGTTTTGCAGCGAGAAAATAATCGACGTTGCCAAAGCCGCACACGGCGACATCTGACTGAGTCAGAAATGGACACGACAACAAGAACGTGGATTCTAGAAAAAGAAAATGGGGAGGGAAGGGGAGAACACTTGCCGGGGAGAGGGAGATGACAAGTTCTTCCGCCCTTCGGTGATCCCCTGTGTGGGGATGTGATAAGACAGAACACAGATGTTGATTTCCGAGATGCAGGCTTTTACATAGCGTAAATCGTCTCGGCACAGCTGGGGAGAATTGGTTATTGACACTCTGGTGCTTCACCCACTTGGAAGTCAACTGTTGCTGCGGTCCACTCAAAGTACTTACAACTGCTTAGCTTCGATTTTCAAAGAAAAGTGGTAATGGATGACACACTTTTAAATCCTTAAGCCTCCTGGTGGTTTCGACGAGATATCTCGTCATTAGAAGAAAACTGTCCAGATCGTGACCCCGTCCTCCTCGAAACATCAGCAATATCTTGGTGGACGAGATATCTCGTCATTGGCAAAATTGGCCAGATCTTGACGGACGAGATATCTCGTCGAAACTACGCGGATGTTTAAACTGACCTTGATTTTTTGGAAATCGAGATTCAAGTATTACTTTTATCGGAGAATCGTGCGCCGCACCGAACTCTAGTTGGGGGGGGGATGAAATTTACTCCCCAACAGAGAAAGTGACAAAATATAGGAAAGTCATCCCCACATCCTTCTGGTTCATGATACTGAATTATAGAGGACTATTATTGTGATAGCACTTTAAATAACAATGTTATTGCAAAATAGCAGTTAGCAACTGTTATCAAAAATATTAACAGTTATTGAAAAATATTTGGAGTAGCAGTGGAGTGATTTAAAAATTGAAATTTTTAGAATATGCGAATGAATGAAACTAATGCCAGGCACTTGATTTGAAGTCATTTGTCATCTGGCTTCCCAATACTTCTGTACTCTATTACTAAAATTATTAACAGCAGTGCATTGTATAGAATTAGAATACTAATTAGAATGTGCGTGATGAAATTAAAAGGTTGGAAAACAAAATATCCTAAAATCCACTCAATGGCGAATTCAAACAGTAAACATTAACCGTTACTTTTTTTTAATAGCTAACAACAATCATTAAATTTAGCTCTAAGAGATAACAAAACTAAGCTGATAGCAAAACTACTCAGGTATCAGAACCATGACGAAGCGTGTAGGTTCACGTAAGTCAAAAACATAACGGTCACAAAAATAAGACTGATGTCTTTGTATAAATTTCACCAAGCCCTTCAAACTTAAGCCCGAGCTTAAGTTTGAAGGGCTTGAGGCTTACACTATAAAAGGTAGGACGAATAAATAAGGATAAGGCCCTATCCGTCCCCCGTTTAAAGGCAACGATTAGGGTTCAAGTAGGGATGACAAAGACACCTACCTCCGCCTGTACGCGTATGCTGCAAAACCTGCGGTGGACAAGCGACGTCTGACTCTCATTTTCAAGACAGTCAAATGATAAACGATTCTTGCCAATAACTGTTGAGACACTTAGCCAAACATTTTTCTCTGGGCCTTCCCAAATCTGTAGGGGCTTCAGCTAGTCGGAGGGGAGGATCCCAACTAAGAACTGATCCGGGAGGATCCATCCTTCTGACACCCCTTCACACTTTGGGTTCCCTTTGCTTCCTTTCGGACTCCTCAACACCGTTTCAGTCATCTCTGATAAGAGAGCCTTGAATTCGGTCACTTCGGGAAAGCAAGGTCACGAAAGACAAAACAAACCGCTCCAGACGTCTTTCCGCTGACTACCCATAGAAGCAAAGATAAAGATCTCTGCTCTATGCATTGAAGCTGTACGGGGGACAGACGTTATGACCGAGGGGGTCGTCCTTGGAAGAACCAATCGACATAAATTTGTCTTTTCCCCTCCAGAAAGCTGCCGCCGATACCATCATTCATGACACTTGGAACGGAACGGACATATCAATTAAGGAGTACCTAGCAGATGACTGCTTACCTCCACATCAGAATTAATAAGAAACTTTTATGAAACAAAAGATTTGTAGGAGAAAGTTAGAGTGTCATTATTTACTGGTAAAAGGGGAGGATAATTGGGAAGAAAGATAAAATTAGGGTAATTGATACGGTTAGGAGTACGGAATGCGTTCCAAAGAAGCAAAAGACAACCAGAACCGAAAAAGAAGCAGTAAACGAAAGGGCTGTGGTGATAAAAAGGGGGCAAAAGGTGGACAGTTTAAAAAATAATAGTTATTAGGGTGGGTGTAAATGGAGTTCCCTCGGAGTGGAATTTAAAGTTTTATGGCACTATGTCCAGAAACCTTAATTTCCTCTAAGTAATCCAGGATTGCGCATTCACCAACAGGAACAGAAAAATAAAAATCCACATCTCTATGTCAGGACGACGTAACTACAAACAGCGCCTCCCCCCACATATGCACTCAGGGTCCCGATATCAGGTTAGATGACGGGCCCTGCTACTAGGCCGCCTCATAAGATACAAATATATATCCCAAATACTCGTTGTTTAATTTTTTCTATTTCTTTGCAGTCATTGTAAATCCCTTGCACGTGTGCAGAAAACAATTTCTCAGCCCAATCTTTTTTTAAATTCAAAATTTCCTTTTTCATAATTGATTGCTCTCTCAGATTACTTAATTTCGGTTTATTGCAATATGCTCAAATGGAATTGCGATGAAGCAGAATATTGTGTAATTAGAACATCGAATCTAGAATATTCCATCTAGAACATCCCATTTAAAATGAAAATGTACTTGTTGAATAAAGCACTTAAGACTTCAACACCATGATTCACATCCAGAGTAATAAAATTCAAGAAACAGGACAGGAGGAATTTATATAAAAAAATATGTACTCATTTTTAATTTTGCATTCAAAGGTTCTAGCTTTGATTTTGTCATAAACTTATAATTTTCCTTTTTTTAAATAAAGAAAACGTGTTATTTATGTATAATTTGTCGGTATGAGTCAACCGACACTACAGGCCTATGAGGAATCAGTTGATTTTTCTTATGATTTTTAACTTTCATACGATTCCTGGAAAGCTGTATGAAAATAAATAATTGATCTAGAAACTGAATTTCTTAACTTTTTTTGTAGCGTCTTATATACATCTAACTCTTTTTGGCGATATGTAGATCAAAATGAGTGAATACTTAATCGGACAAAAACTTAAACGAAAAAATAATTCAAAATATTAAAACATCGAAATTGTTTTTGTATATTTATAAATAATACCATACTTTCTTCAAAATCAACTGACATTTGTTATCATTTATCAGATTCTAAGAAAAAGCATCCAAACTTCATAATGCTCACTTAAGTTCCCAGAACATACTCCCTAGATTCCCAAGAGAAAAAAAACAATGTAGTTTAATTTTCTTCATGATTAATATACAATGTAGTATATTAATCATGTCTTATTCCTACCTAAGGATTTTCTTTCGCTGTTGACATGCTTTTGTCAGCATTAGGAGTGAATTCTGTTTTCTTTCTGAAAATTAAACCCATTTATTTTTTCTCATTAACAGTAGAAATGTTAAATACTGTGAAACGCAGATCACATGGAGACAGTACCAGATATTTATTTAAAAAATACAGCAACTAAATCGAAACAATACATATCAACTAGTAAGTGATTCTGAAATCAATAAATAGAACGAAAAAGATAATGTCAGTTAACAAATCTAGACTTTAGCAGATTGAGTTGAAGTTAATATGTATGCAGAGTAAAAAAAATATGTATGTGTGTTATGTTTATGAACATCTTGACGCCACGAGTATTTTTGTTTTCCGTACGTATTCCGTGTTGGGTAATTGGAAGTAAAATCCTTGTTTTCCGGCGGTATAATTGTTTATAATAAGATAATGACGTACCAGTGTTCCGTGAACATAGATCACCTGTCACGGAAAAGAGCTGTCAGAAAGACGTTATGGCTGCGTGAAGAGTTTTTTTTGTACATTTCTGTCGTATATTCTGTATATAGTTATGTTGTGTATAAAAATATATTTCGCTCGTTTGTCACAGTCCCAAAAATTTTTCTCTCATAGGAGGAAGGTTGCGCATGAAAAAGAAAAAACGTTTCCTTTTTTCTCCTCTTTGCGACATCAGGGAAATCCTTATGTTCAGTGTTAAGTAGATACGTTTTTGAAAGTTTCATTGTGCCAACTGAAACAAATTTAATGCATTGCATAAATCCCTCAGTTATCATGTGTTATCAATCTTACTTTAAAATTTTATAAAATACATGAAATTAGCATCCGGAACATACCTTTAAACATAAATTTTTATTTCTATACTTATTTTCATACTGGGTCGGTTGTCGTCCAAGTTTCGACACTTGAAGATGATTTTCTTTTATCGTTATTGATCATTAGGATAGTTCTCATTTTTGAGAATTAGAATTTCAGGAGTTATATGGATTGTTTCCAGGAAAAAGCTATCTCCAAGCTGAAATGAGAGTTTAAAAAATGTAAACCTTTTGGACGCTTGTATATCCGAACCTAGCAGGACATACATTTAATCTTTTTTTTTCGGAAATCTAATTTAAACTAACTATAAGGCCCCTTGAAATAAGAATACAACGGGAAAATCACTTATTTCAATTTGGCCGCGAAAGCCCAGTTGGAAGAGAAAAGGATTACCAATCGGAGGTTGTAAATCTCGGTCTAGCCAAAAAACGTCGTGTACACGGGGCTGGTGCACGTTAAATCTATCGTGGCCTCAAATGTCCTCACGTTGGCGTGATGTGGAAGTTTATAGAGTGGGGTGCCAGCTCAGGTGTTCACCTCTCATCTGACCGTGGGTCAAAATTACGAGGCATTCTTAGATTTTTCCCTTGAGGATTGATCCCGGACCCTCGCCAATAGCCCGTTGTGTTGCTCCAGTGCGACGTTAATTAATTACCTACCTGCCACTTATTTTTATTCAAGTGCTTATTATCTTTCATAGAGTAATCATAAATAATGAAAGCGCACTGTGTATATATCCGAACTGTATATATCTTGTGCATCCGCTGTATATATCCTGTGAATCTATTGTATATATATCCTGTGTATCCACTGCATATATTGTGAGAATATCCTTAATATTCTGCATTGTTCATGCATAGAAATTCGGAAGCATAATACAATTGAAAATACTCAGAAAGCCAATTAATAAACTTCAAAACTCAAAAATTTTCCTGTCTCAGTAAAAATCGCACAAAAACTCAGAATTAAATTAAGGGGCCGCAGTAACCCAGTTGGTACAGTCGCGGATTGGGTTGGATTTGAATTTTATGGCACACACAAGATCCTAAGCAGGACAAACTGCGCCAGATGCAACGGAATCGATTATTTAGAGGAAATTTTTTTCAACTAATTTAGATTTTATTCTTGTAGAGGTTGAATTAAAGTTGCACTGAAGCAACAGAACGGGCTATTGGCGACGGTCCGGGATCAATCGCGAAGGAAAGGATCCGAGAACAACTCGTAATTTTGAAAAACCTTTCAAATGACAAGATAGGTTTTTAATTCACGTCGAACTGGAGCGACAAACCCTACAAAGGTCGACACTTAAGCTGGCACCCCACTCTCCAAACTTCCACTCCATAACAACGTGAGGGCATTTGAGGCCACGACCGATTAAAAGTGCACCAGCCCCCTACGTACATGACGGTCTTTGGCTGGATCGAGTTTCGAACTCGCAACCTTCCGGTGCTAATCGGTTACTCTACCAACAAGTTACCGCGGACCTATTCTTGAAAAGGAATGATGTCTAGAGGTATGACACACCGCATAGAGGTAGAGCGCCTGTGCCAAGTGCAAATGGATTTTTCCCTTTGGGATTGATCCCACACCGTCGCCAATAACCCGTTGTGTTGCGACGTTAATTAAAATACCTACCTTGTGTAAGGTTTGTTCTACCTATCCTCATTTTAAATATGTAAATTTTGCTTAGTACAGGGCGACCTCCGCTTAATTTACCCCAGGTCCCAAAAATCTAGTTTCACCTGCATCCGAAGTTAGTCATAAAAATGTTCACGTTTTTATTAGGTCATTAAGTATGAAATATCGAACTGAAAGTTTGGTTTATTCTATCTCAAGCAAGAAGCAGTATAATTAATCAAAATATGCGCCTTAACTATCGATACAGTTTTGCCATCTTAATGGTAACTTGTTAATGCCGGCAGAGAAGACTGGAGAGCGAGTGGTGATAAAATCGCGAAAGGCGTTTTCTACAGCTTGTTGGGAATTCAATATTTTTCCTTGCAAGTGGTCCAATGCCTGGAAGAAATGGTAATCAATTGGTGCAAGGTCTGGGGGAATACGGTGAGTGAGTTTCCAAGTCTCCTGTAGTTTGGGCAACGTTATTCGTGCGACACGTGGTCGAGCATTGTCCTGCAAGAGGATTGGCCTGTCTATTCAACAATTTCGGCTGCTTAATCCCAAGCTCCCTCATCATTTCGTTTAGTTGGTTACAGTAGACATCCGCCGTAATCGATTGACTAGGTCTCATAAAGCTGTAGGGGAAAACACTTGTGCAGGACCACAAGACACCATTAGCTTTTTTCGGCGAATGTTCGGTTTAGGAGTGTGTTTTGACGCTTCATCTTTATCCAACCACTGTGTCGAAATCCATTTTTCAACACACGTAACAATACGGTGTAAAAATAGTTCGCCTTTACGTCGCGACAGCTAAGAAAGGCAAGCTTCGAAACAATTTCTCTTCTGACACTCGTTTAATTCATGTGGAACCCCACCTATCCAGATTCTTAACTGTTGCGAGACTCTATCGGAATTACTTTACCGTCGTTCTCTACTATCTATAATATTAATCTGACTCCATATTTATCCAAACAAAACCACTTTTATTTCAACGGCACTTCTCATGTTCTAAAAACGTCGCCATTTTTTTCATAACAAAAAAACAAAACCGGCAACCAACTCGTTGCCATTCACAAAAGCATAAAGTAAATTATTAAATATATGGATTAATCAACCAATTGAATACATAGATCATAACAGCTTTATTCAGGACAACAAAAACGCAGCATACAGCATTCGAACAAGGTTAAAAGTAGTTGAAGTACTTTTTACCATTCACATTCAAAAGTTTTTAAACAGTTAAGGTCACAGTTAATAACACACTAAATGTTTTGCATGATATCTAACACTTCCTCTCAAAACATACATCCACTAATACCAATTTTCTTGCACAAAAACTGATAGCGAGGTTTCGCCAGGGGTTTGGTCAGAATGTCTGCAAGTTGTTGTTCGCTACAAACATGTTGAATGTTAACTACACCTTCCAGGTATTTTTCACGAACGAAGTGAAACCTAACTTCAATATGCTTAGATCGCTTGTGGAACTCAGGATTCCTCGCAAGCTTTATAGCACTCATGTTGTCAACCATGATGGTTGGTATAGAGTTCAATGTGGTCAGTTCATTAAACAATCGCATCAACCACATGATTTCTTTTGTTGCTTCACAGGCTGCCACATACTCAGCCTCAGTGGTGGACAGTACAACACTCTGTTGTTTACGACTTGACCACGTAATAACACCACCAGAGTACATACTCAGGACACCAGATCTTGAGCGCCTTGTCTTAACGTCCCCGGCATAATCTGCATCGCTGTAAGCTTGAAGTTTCCCAGGTGGTATGTCCGAATGATACAAGAGTCCATAGTTCATGGTGCCTTTCAAGTATCTAAAAATTCTCTTAACAGCCTGCCAATGAGAGTGCATTGGTGATTCAAGATGCTCCGATACCACACTCACAGCATAAGCAATATCTGGTCGAGTCGCTGTAGAGAGGTACATAAGGCTACCTACTGCTTCCCTATATGGTTCTTTTCCATCCAACTTTTGATCATTACTTTGAATCCACTTTTCACAGGGAGTTGCAACAGTGTTGGCATCAGAAAATCTAAACTTGTCAAGAATTTTCTCAACATAGCTCGTCTGAGTGATGAAAATTGAGCCATTACTTAACTGGTTGATTTGCATGCCGAGAAAACAGTCCAAAGAACCAATTGTAATTTTAAATTCTGTTTTCAATAACTCTACGAATTTACAAACTTCTCCATCAGACCCAGCTACCAGTCCATCATCCACGTAGATGGCGACTACAAGTTTTTTACCTGCCCCTTTCCTGAAGAATAAACATGGATCTGCATTGCTGCAACACATATCTTGGCTTTTGATGAAGTCAACAAATCTCTTGTTCCAGCATCTCGGTGCCTATTTAAGTCCATATAGACTCCTGTGAAGCATGCATACACGCCCCGATCCATCATCGAACCCTTCAGGCTGCTTCATATATGTTTCTTCCTTAAGTTCTCCATAAAGGAAGGCAGTTTTCACGTCAAACTGCAGAAGTTGGAGCTTCTCGGCTGCTGCGACACTCAATACTGCTCTAATAGTGTCGAATCTGGCCACAGGACTAAATGTTTCATCATAGTCCTGCCCATGCTTCTGTACATAGCCCCTAGTCACAAGTCTTGCCTTATATCGGTCGACACTGCCATCAGGTTTGGTTTTAAGTCGCAAAACCCAGCGATTAGATATTATCTTCTTTCCATGTGGCAAATTGACAAGTTCCCATACTTCATTTTCAGCCAACGAAGCCATCTCTTCATTCATGGCTTGACACCACTCTCTAGCATTTTCTGATTTCATGGCTGAAGAATATGATTGAGGAACATCTGTGTGCGCAAGCAGGACATAATCTTTCAAATAAGCAGGTTGCCTGACTTTTCTCTTTTCTTGAACAAATGTTTGTGGTTGGTTAACTTCTTCATCTGTTGCTTCCTCTGGTGATTGTGGTAAGTCAACTCCTTCATCTGCTGCTTCCTCTGATGATTCATTCCCACCATCTTCAGACTACATTTTCATGCAGCGTTACACTCAGCTGCACTTTTTTCTCTAACGTTTCTTCTTTTTCAAACACAACATCTCTACTCAAGATAATTTTATTAGCTGGCAACCAGACACGATACCCATCTCTTTCACCACAGTATCCGACAAAGATTCCCTTTTCACTCTTTGAGTCCCATTTTTGCCTTCTTTGCTTAGGTACATGCACAAAGCACTTTGTCCCGAACACACGTAGATAATGAATGTTAGATTTCTTGAGCCAAAGTTCTGCAGGTGTTTTGTCTTTTATGGTGGTAGGGCCAGTTCTATTCAGAACATATGCAGTTGTATTAACAGCTTCAGCCCACAGCTTTACAGGAAGATTCTTTGCATGTAGCATGGACCTTGCACTCTCCACCAAAGTCCTATTCTCCCTTTCTGCAGCTCCATTTTGCTCAGGAGTGTAGGGCATGGAATATCTTATGTTGATCCCCTTGGCATGAAGAAGTTCACGGACATCTGCATTCTTGAATTCTCCCCCACCATCACTGATGAACTCTTTGACAATGTGTCCTGCAGTCTCCACTTCACTTAAAAAGTTTTCATACAGTTGACTACTTCACTCTTAGCTTTTATAAAGAATACTCTACGAAACTTCGAAAAATCATCTTTAAAGCAGACAAAATATCGTGAGCCTCCTACAGAATTCTCCTGCATAGGTCCACAAACGTCAGCATGGATAAGTGCTCCTGCCTCTTTTGGTCTATCTGATCTAGTTCCAAAACTTGCTCGATGTTGTTTTCCAAACATGCAGCCATCACAAAAATTTTCTTTAGCAGCAACCTTAATTCCTTGTTGACCAAGAAATTCTTTTACATGTTGCTTGTTCTGATGACACAGTCTTTCATGCCACAGCTGTGCACTTTCTTCTTGAGATGTAACATAAACATTTGCTGCTGTTTCAGGCATTCTGACCCTCATTTCAAGAGCATAAAGTCCTCCAGCTATCCTTCGACCTCTCAGTCTTTGCACACCATTTCTAGAGAATGTGCAGTTTTCCTTGCCAGCATCAAAATGGAAACCCTTGTCAATGGTCTGTCCAACTGAAAACAGGTTTCTGTCGATTTTAGGGACATACCACACATCTGTCAGATGATTTTGTTCCCACTTTCCATGTATCAGCATCTCAACGCTTACAGTTCCTTTACCGTATGCTAAAATGTCTTCACTGTTCCCTATTCTGATAGGCCTTGGAGTCACAAAAGGTTCAAAAGAATTAAAATATTTTTTTTCTTTTTGTCATATGTGCTGATGCACCTGAATCACCTAACCACAGTTCATTATCTGGAACACCTTCAAGGACACACATGAATGCATCTCCAAGCTTCTTAGAAACATCAGTTCTTTTGGGACAGTTTTTAGCAAAGTGGCCAACCTTGTGGCATTTGAAACACTTCCTTTCAGGCTTTCCTTTACTACTGTTTTTCTTATTGGCAACAAGAGCTGCAGAGTCATCATACTTCTTTGGAAGTCGCATTTCCATGAGTCGGAGACGTTCTGTCAATTTATTTACATTTCTGTCACTTCTTCAATTGGGACAGACTCCCAGACACTTTTAAATTCAAAGTACTCTTGGGGTAACGTTGACATAATTCGACTCATCAGCAGCAGATCAGGAAGTTCTGTTTTCACCAGACGGTTGAGTTCGTCATTGAGCTCACAGAAATTCTTTTGCAGACGTGATACGTGAGTTACAATATCTTCCATAGGATCTTTAACACTGCTAAAGAATTCTTCCATCAGCCTATCCACACGCTGACCAGAGCTTTGCTCGTACACAGACAACAGCTTGTCCCAAATTGACTTTGCAGAGTCACAAGTCGCTGTCAATTCTAGATTTGCATCATTCATGCATCCCACAAGAATTAATTGTGCAAGAGCATCACTCTTTTTGAATGACTTCAGCTCCTTTTCATACGCTGTAAATGCCTCTGTGTCGGCAGTTGCTCCAAGATCAGTCGGGACAGTGCATTGTCCTGTTACAGTGTCCAGGACATCATTATGTCTAAGCAACAGTTCAATCTGTCTCCTCCATTTCGACCAATTTCCTTGTCCTTCGAGCTTATCTATGTGTGGTTTAAAATCCATCTTTGGTAACAGTAAAGTTAAAGACAATAGTCTACGATTTTCACGTAAGTACTAGATTTACTTTAAATTAATAAAAATTTCTTACTGCTCAGTGGAAGAGAGTTGAGCCCATAACCTATTAAATATATAGATTAATCAACCAATTGAATGCATAGATCATAACAGCTTTATTCAGGACAACAAAAACGCAGCATACAGCCATTCGAACAAGGTTAGAAGTAGTTGAAGTACTTTTTACCATTCACATTCAAAAGTTTTTAAACAGTTAATAACACACTAAATGTTTTGCACGATATCTAACATAAATTACAAAATGACTTAAACAAACCAAAAACGTAACAGAAATAAACTAACTCTATATATTTGTACATCTAAGCATTATGAAGTGAAATGTATAGTTTTAATCCAAAATGAGACATAAAAACACCAACTTTTAACATCCTCCCACCTTTTGATTTTCCCTAAAAATTCAAGGAAATCAAAACAAACTCTTCTATACTCAGAAATACAAATAAATTTGTTAAGAACCACGAAATCAATATCAGTCATTATAACGTTTTGGCTTCACAATAGATCTTCCTCGTTTGGTATTCATAGGAGGATTGATCTTCTTGATCAGCTTCTGTTCTTGGTCTTTAACAGTTTTCCTTTTCCCAGGCTCGTTCAAAGTACTGCCAGGAGAAGGATCACAAGTGGACATCACTAAAGGATCACAACTGGACACCTCCAGAGGATACACTCTTTGCACAGGTCGGGTCAGTTCTCCATTTGTGGTCTTTACCTTGACCACACGTATGAAATTGTCTCTACCAGGAATAGTAGACACGATGCGCCCCATAGGCCAGTCTAGGCGCTTCTTATTATCGCAACCAACGAGAACAACATCTCCAACTTTCATGTCTCTTACTAAATGTTTGTTCTTGAGCGGTCGTTGCACTAAAAGACTGAGGTATTCTTCTCTAAACCTTTTCCTGAAGGTTTCTCGTAATGACTGTTGATGCTTAAACCTACTGAAAGGTTTACCCTGTCCAAGTGATCTAAGTCTGGAACTCCCACTGTTCGCAGGTCCCCCACAAACATTGAAGGGGAGAGAGGAAGCAAATCGTTAGGATCTTCAGTAACATAGGTGAGAGGCCTAGCATTGATGACAGACTCAACATCGCACAGAACGGTTAACATTTCTTCATATGCAAGTGAAGCCCTGCCCAGAATTCTTCTTAGCATTCGTTTAACCATCTGCACGATTCTCTCCCACCATCCTCCCCACCACGGTGATGCAGGAGGGTTAAACTTCCATTGTATCCGGAGAATTGAAGCATCAGCAATGATCTTGTCCCAGTCGATAGCTCTTAGGAGATTCTCAGTCTTCATAAAGTTACTTCCGCAGTCACTGTATACTACTTTTGGGCGCCCTCGTCTGGCAACGAATCTTCTGAGGCCCAAAAGGAAACAGTTTGTTGATAGACTTTGTATCAGCTCTAGATGAACAGCACGGTAGACGGCACAGGTGAAGAGTAAAATCCATGCCTTTTTCCCATCTTTCAAGTATAAAGAACCTGCCAAGTCAGTAGGGAGAAAATGGGGATACAACGCCAGAGGGGAGCCAGGGATCGGGAAGTGACGTCATAACAGGAAGTGGAGTTGAGTTGTTTCTCCTGCTGTTGCAGGAAGTGACGTCATGACAGGAAGTTGAGTTGAGTTGTTTTACCGGAAGTGACGTCGTAACAGGAAGTGGAGTTGAGTTGTTTCTGCCTACCCGTTGAGTTGTTTACCACCTGCTACACGAAATGAGCAGAGCCGGAAGTGAAGTCATCAGGAGTTGAGCTGTTTACCACCTACTGTTATTTGTACACCTCCTATTTGTTTATGTTTTGGACTTGTGCTTTTCATCATGTTGGATTGTTTTGTTGGAGTTGCCATGGTGATGAATCACTGGTGGTGCCATCTGGTGGAGAAATTCGAAACCCTATTATTTTCAATTAAAAAGGAGTTCCTGGGATTCGAACCCGGGACCATAGGATCCAAAGTCAAGTGCGCTATCCGTTAGGCTGTAAGAGAGTTAGCTTAAGATGGTGAATTAATGTAGTGTTTCTCTCTCTTTTGGACATTTTTTCTGAGTATTAGGAATGGGTTATTTTTAGAAAATGGTTTGAATAATTGCATGGCGGTTTTAATAAATGCTTTTACAAAATGACTTATGGCGCCATCTAGTGATTTTAAAAGTAATTAATCTAAGGAACGAATTGATTTCTTAATGTTTTTACTTTATTCATCACCAGTAACGTCAGTGTGTTTACATTTGGGATTTGGATTTTTCCTTCTAAGATTTCGATGTGACGTCACGATTATGTCCATCGAGCAAGTCTGAACTTGAATAAGGGTGAATGTTTTGTCGGGAAATCATTATTACAACTAAAGTGGAGGACTTTGAGCTATGAAACATTCGTGTTAAGTGAAAT
This sequence comes from Meta bourneti, assembly GCA_933210815.1. NCBI lineage: Eukaryota > Metazoa > Arthropoda > Arachnida > Araneae > Tetragnathidae > Meta > Meta bourneti. The sequence goes on from OW119922.1 coordinate 6,608,808, forward strand.
ATGCACTTTAAAGGAATTAAAGAATTGTGCCCACCTCCACCCGGTAAAAGAATTTACCGCCACAATTCAATTATTTGTTTAACATACAAAACTAAATTTTGTAATGACCATAAGCTAGTGTAGACACTCCACCTTCTAATATATAACGTTTGTCGTCAAATGGTGAGAGAGCGATTTTTCTTGTCTTCGTAGTATAAAGATAATGTTTTTCACTCTGAATTGCATACTGTTCTTCTTGAGTTATCGATGCATTAAAAAGACATTCTTTATAGTGCTGGTGTTTAATTTTTTTCTTAATAACTGTTTTTGAAATTCCTTTTGCTGTCTTTTTCTCTCCACACTCCGACAAAAGGGAATACATTTTTGATCGTAACCCCACGAATTCTACTACGGGTTTGGAATTTAATTCATCCTTAAAATATCCAATTTTCTTTTTATTTTTTTCGCTGTATGCAAAGTGATCTTTAGGATAATCGGATGTGTCCAAACTGATCGCTATGGATGTGCATATCTTTGTAAACATCTTCGGTTTCAATCTCATAAGTTAACGAGTCTGTGTCAGTGAAAAGTAATTGAGCCTTTTCTCCATATTTCTTTTTAATAAAATTATAGTGAAAATTGTACATATGTAATTTACTTAGTTCTAAAATAACGAATCCTACGTAAATAGGTCGATTCAGTGTTACTTTTGTTTTAACCCTCTCAACTCCGACCAAATCTTCATTGAAAATTGAAAATGTGTTAAATGAGGGAGATGCAATCAATTTTACAGCTCTCTTTGGATTATTGAGAAGTTGAATATCAACTCGATTTCTTACATTTTCCATTGTCTTTCCATACACAGAGTTGTTCATTAATTTGAAAAAATCCTTTTCGAAGAGCGTAGTAGCGTTTTTCCGGCGATCTGTGTTGAAATCAATATAATTTTTAAGCCAAGGTTCCTGCTTAAATTTTATAATTTTATGAATTTTAATTAATTTCATTCCCAGTGACAAGTACAATTTAAGATTTCTATAGTAAATTACATAATTTTTCTTATCGCTTAAATTGGGTACTAATTTTGAGCATACACTAAGACCCTCTGAAGGAAAATGCTCTTTGCTATACTCGGACCACATTTCGATGTTGATTACTTTTCTTTCCGGGGCAAGTGGGTAATCATTATGTAAGTGGTGAATCTCTTTGGGGTAGGCTAAATCCACCTCTAAGATGTAACCCTCAGCGGAATCGTCAGGAATCGAATGAATCCACGTTTCGTCTACCGATTCGGTTGTCATCCATTCCAGATTAGCATAGGGTAGAGGCTGTGACATAGCCCAACCATAGAGGTTGTTGGCATCCCAATACATAATGAATTTATTAGGTTTCGAAGGATCGAAAGGGTCTACATATTCATTATTGGCTTGTGACCAACGTTTACTTATCATTGACACTCCACCTCGAAAACCTCGTTCTAGAAAGAGATGCACATCTATATCTGTTAAAAGTTCCAAGGATCTCCCCGTCATCTTTAGGCAAGCTTCCCATGCCAGTCCTGGAGAAGTGAAAAGATGTGCGCAGTCCAAATCATAATTAACTTTACAAATTTTCCTAAAATTTTCAAACACGTCGGCCAACTGCAACACATCACTTTTCACATACAAATCGTGATATTCCCCCAAATTGTTTAAGTTAAATGTTCTCCACACATTCTGTGCATGTTCATATTCCTCATCAGTAATGTGTTCTTCTGATAGTGTCGAAAAAAAGGCTTCTTTTGATGGCAAATTTGTTTCATGAAACTTTTGAAAGGATGATATGTACTCATATGGATATATACCTTTTCTTAATAGCAAATCTGTATTAAGTGGAATATTTTGAGATAATATGTGAAAATTTTGTCTAGGCAAGTTAGATACTAACTTTTCTAATGACGCTGGCATAAATTGCAAACTATCAATGAATCTTACGTGAACTGGGTTGTCTTTGCTTCTGCTGGATATTGTAAAAGAAATATATTTTTCCATATTAGTGGCTATGACGCTAAACTCACGATTTTTGACTTTGCCTAACCCCTGCATAATGTGATGAGCATCATAGTGTTTTAAATTGTGAAAAATTACAGGAATTACTTTTTTTAATTTGTATTTTAAATTACATGCATTGTGCAAAGCACCTCTGTATTCACCAGAAAGATGATCGTGATCTCTCACTCGATCCACTTTGTCTAATTTTTTCTTGCATAAAAAGCAAAGCGTTGCCGCTTGAAATGCACTTTCTTGCTCCCTTGTCATTGCTAGAGGCTTAATCGTGAACATGTGTTTAGCAAGATCATCCGTTTCATTGATAATATTTTCTAAAAAATCATCGACAGCATCACTGCCCCTATACCATCTGATTGGTTTATAACAGCCCCCACCTGGTCCAACCACAACGTATGCATATCCACAAGGGACGTGTGATGCCATTTTGTGAGTGTTTTTACACTCTCCACTCAAATCTATTGGCTTTATAATTGATTCAAAGTCCGCATAAATAACAAAAGGTAGGGAATGTTGATAGTGCTGGTTTTTGAACGTAAGCATATTATCTCCCACCGCAGGCATTTCAATTTTTTGTACATCATGCTCATTGCAGTACTGAAGATGGTTTATTAAACCTATTTCTTGGGAAAAACTGTGCAGGCAGCGATAGCAAATGTATGCTTTTGCTTTATGTTTAGTTAGGTGATTCAATAACCTCGACATACTTCTAATTAAACAATAATGATGATTTGTTTCATTACTGATGAGGAGTAAATTTATACAATCTTCATGTTTTTCCTTTGAAATATACAACGGAAAAATTTCATCGTTTTCACTCTCATAACCAAACACATTAATTCTTACATGATTTAATTTTTCCACAATAGGCACCTTGGTTACAGGTACGGGAAACGTTACATCACCCATGTTTACGCTATTTTCATGTACATGATAATGAGTGACTCGGTGTGGATGATCTTTAAAACTTATATTTAGCTTATGAGCAATTAAAGTCCAAATGAAACATTTATTATCCTCGTTTTGGATATTAAGGATTGCTTTTCTCGCTTGCAGTTTTGGTGGAAGGGGAATATAACTGCTTGCCGAAAGAGGAGAGTATTTAGCAGAACATAATTCAATGCTTAGAATTTTATTCATAGTCCATCCAGATCCGCGTTGTATAAATTCTTCGAACGAAGTAACTATTTTAGTGAATGCTTCTTCTATATGTTCGGGTATAGACTCCTTCATTAAATCTACTTGACACAGGCTTCTGAAATGGGTAGTTATTGTTTCTTCCTCTCCCTCAACAGAAATTTTACTTAGGCTTATTTTTATTACTAAATACCACTTAATGGCATTGAATCTCTCCATTTCTTCATTTAATAATTCATTGATGGGCAATCGCATTTCAGTTAAACAAGCCATTAAATCAGCGCATACTTCTTCGGGAGGAGATAAATGGTGAGTGCAAAAAGCGTCAAGAGCAACTCCGTTTTCTTTCCTGCGTTTATTCTTAAGGAGAGGCTTATCGTTTTTCCTTTTACGAGGAATGGTACTATGTTGTGTGCGCTTATGGTGTATAAGAAAACTTTTATGAGTAAATTGATAACCACATTCCTCACAACGGTGCGAAATTTTATGATTAATGATATGCCTTTTCAAGTTGTCCTCTCGCGAAAAAAGATCTCCACACACATCACATTGAAACTTTTTTTCATGTGTAGTCATATGTTGAATCAATTTATCGTTGCGATAAAACGTTTTTTCACATATAGAACATGCAAATTCTTTATCTTGAGAGTGTAATTTTATGTGCCTATTTAAATTATTCTTTAAAGTAAAAGACTTTCCACACGTAGTGCAAATCTGCAAAGTTAGAAAAAAGAAAATCTCTATAAATTTAAGGTTGAAATCATATTTGATTAAAATTAATTTTACACCTACACTATGTTTCTATATTAAGAACTACCTTTAAACACTGAAGTGAATCTAGATTTCATATAAAAAGACAATTTCAAGACAACTTATTTTTAACAATACTGATTATACTAAAACGGATAAAATACACTATACGTTGAGCACGGAAGAAATAATTTCAATACAACTTGATTTAACAATACTAGTTATTCTAAAACGATAATATACTTTTATTACTTCACATTCACTATATTTGAAAACTTTAATTGCACGCCTACTAAAACTGAAAGACTCGAAAGAATGAAATTGAATGAATTATTTTATGAATTCATACAATTTCAATAAAATATTAATTAATGTACTTACATGCACACCGCTAGGACCAGCACGTTGTTCATCATTCATGCTGGAAGTAGCTCGTTGTTCATTCATACCAGAAGTAGCTTGTTGTTTTGCATTAATTTCATGATTAATGATATGCCTTTTCAAGTTGTCCTCTCGCGAAAAAAGATCTCCACACACATCACATTGAAACTTTTTTTCATGTGTAGTCATATGTTGAATCAATTTATCGTTGCGATAAAACGTTTTTTCACATATAGAACATGCAAATTCTTTGTCTTGAGAGTGTAATTTTATGTGCCTATTTAAATTCTTCTTTAAAGTAAAAGACTTTCCACACGTAGTGCAAATCTGCAAAGTTAGAAAAAAGAAAATCTCTATAAATTTAAGGTTGAAATCATATTTGATTAAAATTAATTTTACACCTACACTATGTTTCTATATTAAGAACTACCTTTAAACACTGAAGTGAATCTAGATTTCATATAAAAACACAATTTCAAGACAACTTATTTTTAACAATACTGATTATACTAAAACGGATAAAATACACTTTACGTTGAGCACGGAAGAAATAATTTCAATACAACTTGATTTAACAATGCTAGTTACTCTAAAACGATAATATACTTTTATTACTTCACATTCATTATATTTGAAAACTTTAATTGCACGCATAATAAAAGCGAAAGACCGTAGTTCTTCAATGAATTAATTTAATTCCAATAAAATATTGAATAATGTACTTACATGCACATCGCTAGGACCAGCACATTGTTCATCATGCATATCAGAAGTAGTTCGTTGTTCATCGTCCACACTAGATGTAGAACACGTACAGCTTACTGGTGAGGGCTAGAAATGAAAGGAGATAAAAAAATATATCATAGACTTTAAACTATGAAATTATTTTATATTTAAAAAAATATTAACAATATATTTACCTCTGAAACCATTTTCCCATGGACGTTCTTACTCATATCGACTTCTCCAGTTGAAATCTAAAACAGGAATGGTTAAACCAAAGAAATAGTGTCTTACATTATCGTTAATCTTAATGATAAACTAGTCTCGTGATATGCCAAAACAACAAAGTTAAAGATAAACTGTAGATGACCAATGAAAAAATTCCTAGCATGTTCAAAAGCGAAGTGAAATGAAAACATGAAAACCCTACTATTTTTAATTAAAAAGGAATTTCTTGGATTAAATCCAAGAAATTCCTTTTTAATTAAAAATAGTAGGGTTTCGAATTTCTCCACCAGATGGCACTACGAGTGATTCATCACCATGGCAACACAACTCCATATCTTTAGCAGAATGGCAACGAATTTATGATAGGAAATGCATGTTATGAGCAAATTGCGGTGCCGTAAGTGACGTCACAGCGCGGGATGTTTAGCTGGTTAAGGGCTTCTTGACTACGAAGTGCGGTGCCTTGTGTGACGTAAGACTCAGTATGCGAGAAAGGACTCGTTCTTACATGTCTGATCTTGTTCCCATTGCAAGTTCTCTTAGGAGAAATTCACGTCATGTTTTCATTTCACTTCGCTTTTGAACATGCTAGGAATTTTTTCATTGGTCATCTACAGTTTATCTTTAACTTTGTTGTTTTCGCATATCACGAGACTAGTTTATCATTAAGATTAACGATAATGTAAGATACTATTTCTTTGGTTTAACCATTCCTGTTTTAGATTTCAACTGGAGAAGTCGATATGAGTAAGAACGTCCATGGGAAAATGGTTTCAGAGGTAAATATATTGTTAATATTTTTTTAAATATAAAATAATTTCATAGTTTAAAGTCTATGATATATTTTTTTATCTCCTTTCATTTCTAGCCCTCACCAGTAAGCTGTACGTGTTCTACATCTAGTGTGGACGATGAACAACGAACTACTTCTGATATGCATGATGAACAATGTGCTGGTCCTAGCGATGTGCATGTAAGTACATTATTCAATATTTTATTGGAATTAAATTAATTCATTGAAGAACTACGGTCTTTCGCTTTTATTATGCGTGCAATTAAAGTTTTCAAATATAATGAATGTGAAGTAATAAAAGTATATTATCGTTTTAGAGTAACTAGCATTGTTAAATCAAGTTGTATTGAAATTATTTCTTCCGTGCTCAACGTAAAGTGTATTTTATCCGTTTTAGTATAATCAGTATTGTTAAAAATAAGTTGTCTTGAAATTGTGTTTTTATATGAAATCTAGATTCACTTCAGTGTTTAAAGGTAGTTCTTAATATAGAAACATAGTGTAGGTGTAAAATTAATTTTAATCAAATATGATTTCAACCTTAAATTTATAGAGATTTTCTTTTTTCTAACTTTGCAGATTTGCACTACGTGTGGAAAGTCTTTTACTTTAAAGAATAATTTAAATAGGCACATAAAATTACACTCTCAAGATAAAGAATTTGCATGTTCTATATGTGAAAAAACGTTTTATCGCAACGATAAATTGATTCAACATATGACTACACATGAAAAAAAGTTTCAATGTGATGTGTGTGGAGATCTTTTTTCGCGAGAGGACAACTTGAAAAGGCATATCATTAATCATAAAATTTCGCACCGTTGTGAGGAATGTGGTTATCAATTTACTCATAAAAGTTTTCTTATACACCATAAGCGCACACAACATAGTACCATTCCTCGTAAAAGGAAAAACGATAAGCCTCTCCTTAAGAATAAACGCAGGAAAGAAAACGGAGTTGCTCTTGACGCTTTTTGCACTCACCATTTATCTCCTCCCGAAGAAGTATGCGCTGATTTAATGGCTTGTTTAACTGAAATGCGATTGCCCATCAATGAATTATTAAATGAAGAAATGGAGAGATTCAATGCCATTAAGTGGTATTTAGTAATAAAAATAAGCCTAAGTAAAATTTCTGTTGAGGGAGAGGAAGAAACAATAACTACCCATTTCAGAAGCCTGTGTCAAGTAGATTTAATGAAGGAGTCTATACCCGAACATATAGAAGAAGCATTCACTAAAATAGTTACTTCGTTCGAAGAATTTATACAACGCGGATCTGGATGGACTATGAATAAAATTCTAAGCATTGAATTATGTTCTGCTAAATACTCTCCTCTTTCGGCAAGCAGTTATATTCCCCTTCCACCAAAACTGCAAGCGAGAAAAGCAATCCTTAATATCCAAAACGAGGATAATAAATGTTTCATTTGGACTTTAATTGCTCATAAGCTAAATATAAGTTTTAAAGATCATCCACACCGAGTCACTCATTATCATGTACATGAAAATAGCGTAAACATGGGTGATGTAACGTTTCCCGTACCTGTAACCAAGGTGCCTATTGTGGAAAAATTAAATCATGTAAGAATTAATGTGTTTGGTTATGAGAGTGAAAACGATGAAATTTTTCCGTTGTATATTTCAAAGGAAAAACATGAAGATTGTATAAATTTACTCCTCATCAGTAATGAAACAAATCATCATTATTGTTTAATTAGAAGTATGTCGAGGTTATTGAATCACCTAACTAAACATAAAGCAAAAGCATACATTTGCTATCGCTGCCTGCACAGTTTTTCCCAAGAAATAGGTTTAATAAACCATCTTCAGTACTGCAATGAGCATGATGTACAAAAAATTGAAATGCCTGCGGTGGGAGATAATATGCTTACGTTCAAAAACCAGCACTATCAACATTCCCTACCTTTTGTTATTTATGCGGACTTTGAATCAATTATAAAGCCAATAGATTTGAGTGGAGAGTGTAAAAACACTCACAAAATGGCATCACACGTCCCTTGTGGATATGCATACGTTGTGGTTGGACCAGGTGGGGGCTGTTATAAACCAATCAGATGGTATAGGGGCAGTGATGCTGTCGATGATTTTTTAGAAAATATTATCAATGAAACGGATGATCTTGCTAAACACATGTTCACGATTAAGCCTCTAGCAATGACAAGGGAGCAAGAAAGTGCATTTCAAGCGGCAACGCTTTGCTTTTTATGCAAGAAAAAATTAGACAAAGTGGATCGAGTGAGAGATCACGATCATCTTTCTGGTGAATACAGAGGTGCTTTGCACAATGCATGTAATTTAAAATACAAATTAAAAAAAGTAATTCCTGTAATTTTTCACAATTTAAAACACTATGATGCTCATCACATTATGCAGGGGTTAGGCAAAGTCAAAAATCGTGAGTTTAGCGTCATAGCCACTAATATGGAAAAATATATTTCTTTTACAATATCCAGCAGAAGCAAAGACAACCCAGTTCACGTAAGATTCATTGATAGTTTGCAATTTATGCCAGCGTCATTAGAAAAGTTAGTATCTAACTTGCCTAGACAAAATTTTCACATATTATCTCAAAATATTCCACTTAATACAGATTTGCTATTAAGAAAAGGTATATATCCATATGAGTACATATCATCCTTTCAAAAGTTTCATGAAACAAATTTGCCACCAAAAGAAGCCTTTTTTTCGACACTATCAGAAGAACACATTACTGATGAGGAATATGAACATGCACAGAATGTGTGGAGAACATTTAACTTAAACAATTTGGGGAATATCACGATTTGTATGTGAAAAGTGATGTGTTGCAGTTGGCCGACGTGTTTGAAAATTTTAGGAAAATTTGTAAAGTTAATTATGATTTGGACTGCGCACATCTTTTCACTTCTCCAGGACTGGCATGGGAAGCTTGCCTAAAGATGACGGGGAGATCCTTGGAACTTTTAACAGATATAGATGTGCATCTCTTTCTAGAACGAGGTATTCGAGGTGGAGTGTCAATGATAAGTAAACGTTGGTCACAAGCCAATAATGAATATGTAGACCCTTTCGATCCTTCGAAACCTAATAAATTCATTATGTATTGGGATGCCAACAACCTCTATGGTTGGGCTATGTCACAGCCTCTACCCTATGCTAATCTGGAATGGATGACAACCGAATCGGTAGACGAAACGTGGATTCATTCGATTCCTGACGATTCCGCTGAGGGTTACATCTTAGAGGTGGATTTAGCCTACCCCAAAGAGATTCACCACTTACATAATGATTACCCACTTGCCCCGGAAAGAAAAGTAATCAACATCGAAATGTGGTCCGAGTATAGCAAAGAGCATTTTCCTTCAGAGGGTCTTAGTGTATGCTCAAAATTAGTACCCAATTTAAGCGATAAGAAAAATTATGTAATTTACTATAGAAATTTTAAATTGTACTTGTCACTGGGAATGAAATTAATTAAAATTCATAAAATTATAAAATTTAAGCAGGAACCTTGGCTTAAAAATTATATTGATTTCAACACAGATCGCCGGAAAAACGCTACTACGCTCTTCGAAAAGGATTTTTTCAAATTAATGAACAACTCTGTGTATGGAAAGACAATGGAAAATGTAAGAAATCGAGTTGATATTCAACTTGTCAATAATCCAAAGAGAGCTGTAAAATTGATTGCATCTCCCTCATTTAACACATTTTCAATTTTCAATGAAGATTTGGTCGGAGTTGAGAGGGTTAAAACAAAAGTAACACTGAATCGACCTATTTACGTAGGATTCGTTATTTTAGAACTAAGTAAATTACATATGTACAATTTTCACTATAATTTTATTAAAAAGAAATATGGAGAAAAGGCTCAATTACTTTTCACTGACACAGACTCGTTAACTTATGAGATTGAAACCGAAGATGTTTACAAAGATATGCACATCCATAGCGATCAGTTTGACACATCCGATTATCCTAAAGATCACTTTGCATACAGCGAAAAAAATAAAAAGAAAATTGGATATTTTAAGGATGAATTAAATTCCAAACCCGCAGTAGAATTCGTGGGGTTACGATCAAAAATGTATTCCCTTTTGTCGGAGTGTGGAGAGAAAAAGACAGCAAAAGGAATTTCAAAAACAGTTATTAAGAAAAAAATTAAACACCAGCACTATAAAGAATGTCTTTTTAATGCATCGATAACTCAAGAAGAACAGTATGCAATTCAGAGTGAAAAACATTATCTTTATACTACGAAGAAAAGAAAAATCGCTCTCTCACCATTTGACGACAAATGTTATATATTAGAAGGTGGAGTGTCTACACTAGCTTATGGTCATTACAAAATTTAGTTTTGTATGTTAAACAAATAATTGAATTGTGGCGGTAAATTCTTTTACCGGGTGGAGGTGGGCACAATTCTTTAATTCCTTTAAAGTGCATATTTCACTTAACACGAATGTTTCATAGCTCAAAGTCCTCCACTTAAGTTGTAATAATGATTTCCCGACAAAACATTCACCCTTATTCAAGTTCAGACTTGCTCGATGGACATAATCGTGACGTCACATCGAAATCTTAGAAGGAAAAATCCAAGTCCCAAATGTAAACACACTGACGTTACTGGTGATGAATAAAGTAAAAACATTAAGAAATCAATTCGTTCCTTAGATTAATTACTTTTAAAATCACTAGATGGCGCCATAAGTCATTTTGTAAAAGCATTTATTAAAACCGCCATGCAATTATTCAAACCATTTTCTAAAAATAACCCATTCCTAATACTCAGAAAAAATGTCCAAAAGAGAGAGAAACACTACATTAATTCACCATCTTAAGTTAACTCTCTTACAGCCTAACGGATAGCGCACTTGACTTTGGATCCTATGGTCCCGGGTTCGAATCCCAGGAACTCCTTTTTAATTGAAAATAATAGGGTTTCGAATTTCTCCACCAGATGGCACCACCAGTGATTCATCACCATGGCAACTCCAACAAAACGACGAAACAATCCAACATGATGAAAAGCACAAGTCCAAAACATAAACAAATAGGAGGTGTACAAATAACAGTAGGTGGTAAACAGCTCAACTCCTGATGACTTCACTTCCGGCTCTGCTCATTTCGTGTAGCAGGTGGTAAACAACTCAACGGGTGGGCAGAAGTAACTCAACTCCACTTCCTGTTACGACGTCACTTCCGGTAAAACAACTTCCTGTCATGACGTCACTTCCTGCAACAGCAGGAGAAACAACTCAACTCCACTTCCTGTTATGACGTCACTTCCCGATCCCTGGCTCCCCTCTGGCGTTGTATCCCCATTTTCTCCCTACTCAAGTCTACCCCAACAATTTCAAACACAAGGGCATCTCTAATTCTGTCTTCTGGTAGTGGGGCTGGAATAGACTCGACTCCTTTTGCGTCATGTCTTCTGCATCTTATACATCTCGAAATAACTCGTTGCACTATTTTTCTGCCTCTTACAATCCAGAACTTCTGCCTAAGATCAGCCAACACAGACTGCACTCCAGCGTGTGTTTTCCGATGACGATCGAATATGAGTTTCTCAACAATTTCGTGTCTTGACGGCAGCACAGTAGGACACAAAAAGTTTTCATCATCCTTTCTTATAATTTTTGTTGTTAATCTCATAAGTCCTTCATTATCCGTAAAGGTGCAGAGCGATTTCAAATCCTCTTTGATTAGTGCTTCTTGTTGAACAAATCATAAAAGCTTCTTTTCGGCAGACTCCAATTCATTTACTAAAAGTTCCTTCTCTTTCTGGACATTACGCTTAAGCGAATTGTTGATGAATCTCTACATCCAAGCACAAATTCGCAAGATTTTAGGATATTCCGAAAATCTACTGTACCAATTATCTTCTTCGCTACAAACAAGAATAGAAGCAATGCACTTTTGTTTCTCTTTAGAAATTTCAACTTCATCTGCCTGGAATTTGGTTTCAGGCTACTTTTCTTCTCTTAACTTTAGCCATGGTGGCCCCTCCCACCATCTGGATTTTATGAAAGCTTTAACTGAACAACCTCTGGAGGGCAAATCAGCAGGGTTATATTCTCCTGGTACATGTTTCCACGAATCTTTTGATGACAGCTTTCGAATTTCTTTTACTCGATTTTTGACAAAAACTCCCCAATTGTCATCTCTTTTTATCCAGCAAAGTGCGGTAGATGAGTCGGACCAGTAAGTGATAGAAATATCTTTGCGCTCCATGACTGCAGCAAGACGTGCTTCAATGCAACAGGCAAGTAGTTCTAACCGTGGTATAGTCATCTTGTGTAAAGGAGCAATTCTACTTTTCGCTTGTACAAAATGTACTGATATGTTCTCATTTAGCTCCTTCCTAATGAATACAACTGCGCTGTATGCAACCTGACTGGCATCGCAGAAAACATGAAGATCAATTCTTGCATTAGGATTGCATATACCGATGTTTCTAGGAATTTTCACATCACATAGTAAAGGCAAATCTTTAGTCCAGTTCTCAAAGTCTCTTCGGTTGTGTTCTGGTAACTCCAGATCCCAACCTATTTTGAGTTTCCAGGTCTGTTGAACTATAAACTTAGGCGGTAAAATGACTGGACACAAAATTCCAAGAGGGTCAAAAATTTTCTGAACAGGATAAAACATTTCTTCTGGTTGCGGCAGATTTAACTTCTTGTAGAGTGCTCAAATCACAGAACAGATAATCTCCCACTTTATCCCATAGGATTCCTAAAACGTGAGTGGGTTTTTCTAAATTCGAAATTTCTTGCAGAGCAGTATGTTCCCATCCTCGTAAGTCAAAACAAGCACCTTCCAACAATCTTCTCGATTCCCGAATGAATTTCCCCAATTCTTCTTTGTTGGACACAGAAGTTACGCAATTATCCACATAAAAGGATTTCTTCAAAATGTCTGCCGTTTCTTTCATAGCTAGTGGACTATCTTCTAAAACAGAATCCAAAACGGCAGCCATGAGAAAAGGACTACATGTGAGACCGAATACTACTCTTTTGTGCCTAAATACCTTAAGCTTTCTTTCTTCAAAATTTTCCCACCACAGGAAACGCAGAAAATCACAATCTTCCTTCTTAACAGAGATCTGCAAAAATGCCTTTTTGATGTCGGACACAACTCCAATGTTATCCTTGCGAAATCTCATCAGTAGTGGGGATATTTCTTCTAGAAGGTTAGGTCCCTTTTCCAGACAGTCATTTAATGATGAGGAACCTTTTTCATGACTGGATACGTCAAAGACAGGTCGAACTCTTGTCGTTGAATTCTCTTTAAAAACACCTCTATGGGGCAAGTAATGTGATGGAGTTTCCAGTTCATTCTCGGGCACCACTTCGATTATACCAGATTTCTCCCAGTCTTTGAATACATCTCCATAATCAGCATATCTGTCTTGTTGAAGTTTGATCGACATTGATAAACATCTTTTTTCTGCAGCATTCCTATTTTCTTTCAGAAATTCCTTGGATTCCAGCCATGGTAAATGAACCTCATAGCGTCCATCTTCATTCTTTAACAGTGTTTCTGAAATGATTTAGTGCTACAAATTCCTTTTCTTCTTTTGATTTTTTTTCAACTGGATCTCTAATTCCCAAAATGTCGAGTTCCCATAGATTACTAATTGTTGAAGTCTGAGATAAAAGGGATGTTATAGTAAAGTTTGCCAATTCACAATTCACCCTGTCTGGAACCTTTCCCATAATCAACCAACCTAATCTTGTTTCCATAGCTACCAGTCTACAGGTAAGTTGGCGTACATTTCCTGTAAACAAAGTTCCACAAATATCTGCCCCGATGAGTAATTCAATTTCAGGTTGTCCTTCACCATAGTAGGAAATCCAGATTTTGATTTCTTTCAATTGTTTCGACCAAGGTCCTCTTCTTATTGGCAATTTTCCACATATGGTACTTTGATCCAGAACTTGAAGTATACAACTAAAGTTACTACTTAAGCTGCTCACACATTTATCCGGTTACATTCATGAGATTGACTTTGTACTGTAGTTCCACCAAATAAAATGTGAGTTAACTCTTTAGAACCAATTGATTGATAACCCATCTTGTTAGCTGTAGATTTCAAGATGTACGACTGCTGGGAACCACTATCAACAATTGCACGTACTGTGCGACTTCCCTTTTTTGACCTGAGCTGTACAAGCAAAGTTTGCAGAAGTATTTCTCCAGAAGAACTAATACTTGATAACGAAGTATTGGGATTATCTTCTTTTTTCTCTGTATCCTGCAGTTCTCTCTCACTTCGGCTTGTAATTTCCCGACACATGACAGCCCAATGTTTGCGTCCACATATTATGCACTTAACAGTTGTTCGACAACTCTTAAAACAATGTCCTGTCTTTAGACAGGCGAAACAGACTCCTTTTTTCTTAACTATGTCTTGTTTCTCCTGAAATGACATCTTTCGAGCTTGAAAACACTCTTTGCTTTCATGCCTTTTTTGACACAAAATACAGGCGAGGAAATTCTCCTTTCTTTTATCCCCAGCAAATAAATCATTTGCGGTTGCTACAAATTCTTCATCTTGTTTCTTTACTGAGGTTCTTCTATTCCCTGCTTTAGATTTGTTTAAATCAAAACCTCCCACAGCCATAGATATGCGCTGCTCATTTTCCACTTCCTTTCTGATGAATGCCATCAAAGCTTCGAGTCTGTCTTTAGGTGCTTCCACCAAGGTTGTCTGTCGCTGCCATATCCTGAGTAGATCTTCTGGTACACAGGATTCCACTAGCGGAAACAATATCGCATCATACATCTTTGTTGAAATGCCTAAGGAATCCAACGTTCTTAATTGTGACTCGAGCTGGTCATACATGCTAGAAAGTGAGAGTTCTGTTTGTGATTTTGAATTCTGTATCACCAGAGACAATAGTTCCCTGATGTACAGCTCAACCAGGACATCTTCTTTCCCAAATCTACCTTTGAAACTTGCAATGACTTTTGGATAGTTTTCTGCTGTGGCTGGATAACTTTGTACCAGTTCCCTTGCTCGAGAATCCTGTACTGTGCTCTATGAGATACTGGAATTTGCCACCTGGATCAATGTTGTTATCTTCATCAATTTTTCTGAACATTGCCCAAAATGATAACCAGCCTTTCAACTTTCCATCATATTTTTCCAACTCTATTTTTGGAAGTTTGAACTTTTGATTACATACCGTTTCTCGTTCGACAGACCTTATGTCATCGTTTTCTTTCAATTTCCGATCAAGAACAGCTCTTACTTTAAAGAATTTGGTATTGTACTCATCAACGGCTATACTTTCCTCTTCAAATTCTTCATCTGTTACCTTTTCATCTTGTAACAGATGTTCCAAATATTCACTGTTTAAGTTCTGAAGCTCTTCGTGTTTTAGCTTTAGTGTTTCGAATTTAGAGACGGCTTCTAATAATTTATCAGGTTCTCCAGAACTCGTGTCTCCTAATATTTGATTATACAATCTTGTGCAAGAACTTCGAACCAGTCTTCGTTGCTTTAAAAGCTTATCCATGACGAACAGATCCAAAAAACAGAACTATATACTTCAATCACGTCCGCCGGGCACCACAATGCGAGACTCTATCGGAATTACTTTACCGTCATTCTCAACTATCTATAATATTAATCTGACTCCATATTTATCCAAACAAAACCACTTTTATTTCAACGGCACTTCTCATGTTCTAAAAACGTCGCCATTTTTTTCATAACAAAAAAAACAAAACCAGCAACCAACTCGTTGCCATTCACAAAAGCATAAAGTAAATTACAAAATGACTTAAACAAACCAAAAACGTAACATAAATAAACTAACTCTAGATATTTGTACATCTAAGCATTATGAAGCGAAATGTATAGTTTTAATCCAAAATGAGACATAAAACACCAACTTTTAACATTAACCTTACTGATTAGTTTCAAATGGTTTAATATTGTTGGAATAGTAACGTCAGTGGTATACCCCCCCCGGATAGTAGGCGGAAGTGACGTCACAAGTAGTTAACCGTAACAAGTTGACCGTTAAATTCAAGATGGCCGCCGTTTGATAAGGAGAGGGGAAGTTGAAGTAAATAGGGAGAAGGATTTTACACTCTCTAGTAAGCTGTTACCCGACCAACGCTATTCAATATTTGCGATATACTTTTTGGCGTGCATGTATTTTAGATTGACGAGTGTGTACTTTGTATTCTCGCATGTCATTTTGATTAGTACATGTAATTTAAATTAGCTTAAATTTCTCGCGCGTTAATTTGAATTGTGCGCTCATCTCTCCTTTGTGGGTGGTTGTGTAGCTATCGTCATTGCTCACACTCACTGTAAGCCCTGCTTGTGCCTCTTGGTAGATACGTACCATATTTTAGCATTATACCACACGTTAAAATTTAAAGTAGCATTTTAAAGAGCAGCTTACAAAGCAGAGGAACTTCTATTTTCTGTTCATTTTTAAACCTACAGTTTATCGATACATCTTTAATGAATTGGCTTAGTATATTTTATCCCTTCTTCGGTCCGACACATGATTTATAGGAATTTCCTTGCTGTACAGCCCTTTCTTAAACCATATTAAGGCCAGTGGAAGACCCTGCCCTGATTTAATACGTTTGTTTTTATTTAAATGGCATCTTTTATTATTTATTAATGCTTTTTTAATATTCTCATTCTTTTAATTTTAAAATTTTGTTTCCTTAAATGGCAGTTGGGGGGGGGGAAAACCGCTGCAGCAGAGGATTAAGGCTTCTGGCAATACCTATTAAAAAACGCATCATGATTCCTACCTCATGGGTGATGTGGAAATGGAATCTGGTTTATTTTAGGTTGCCTGGTCTGCAGATAGTTTGTTCCAGTGCCTGAACTCGTAGAAAATAGCGATTGGTTAAATTTTGCTTGAAAAGTGAATTATAATAAGCACTTTTCTTTCACAGAAAAATGCAATGATTTAAATTGTACGGAAAATACGTTTTAACTTTTTCATAGCTTCTACAATATACTTCGGACGCAGATGTATACATTTAATTCCTGAATATATTGCAATATGTAAAAGATTAAGACAAGCAGAAACGAAATTCCGACGAAAAAATGCAGAATTCTAAAACACGAAAGATGCGCAAAGTGCAATTTCAACCGCTTCTGTTTAAATACTCTCGCAATCAAGTCGTTGCGCTCACTGGGTAATTGACCATTGGTAAGAACCTCCTTGATCTCCGTCCAAGTCGGATTGCAGGTGAAGGTGATAAATAAGTCTGGTCTAACTTACGTCCTCACGTACGTCATAGCATCTTGCGTGTATTCGTGCATGTGTCTGGGATTCCTGTAAATGTAGCTGGTAGGCACCAAGGCTTTCAACGTTCTCGTCATTTGCCACAGCATCTCTCAGTTTACTTTGATTTAGACTGATGTAAAGGAGACGCTCACTCTCGACTTTTGCGTACGTATCGACGATGAACTGATGAAACAATTGCCTGCAGTTCAATACGTGGTACTGCTCAGTATCTCGAACCATTAATCCATCGCTTAAACTTTCTTGCTGGTTTGTGCTTTTCGGAATAACGGTGCTTGGGTTAGAAATAAATGTAATCTGAATAGATAAAATTTTTTCAAAAAGCAGGTCGATTTTACAGAATTTTTAAGAAAGAAAATCACTGCTTTCAACGGAGGATTCACGTGTATCTATTCCGGACATTTTAAAATAAGTTACACGCCTTACCTAAAAAGCCTTGTGAAACAGAATTCTACAAATCATTACGTATTCAATAAATTATTTAAGGAAAGTTGGTCGAAATATACACCAACTTTCCTTGAACTCCTGAAAACCTTTCCTTGCACAAAATATTCTTTCCCCCTTCATCAATAAAATATCTATAATTTATTTACATCATGGGAAGAACTAAAAAGTCAGTTCAAACATAAATACTGTAATTTAATTTGTTTCGGAAAAAATTGTTTTTCGATCAATAGTGGTAAAGCAACCATCGCTGCCTAAAGCAATCAATCTATGCTCAATGTTATTTCTATTGCGATTTCGAATAGTTTTTAGCCCCCCCAGGGCCAATAGAATGGGGTTAAGAGTTAGCCTATGCTGACCGCAGTATTCTAAAGTATAAGTGTACCAAATTTGGTGTGGATTGGTCAAACGGTGTAGATTTGTATAGAAAATATACACACACCCTATTTTATATATATATAGATAAAATATCCACCTGAGTTATATTGCCCACGAGCTTTCATACTGGTGTATCAAGTGACCTGCCAAAGAATGAATTGGGTAAATAGAAAAAAATAAGAAAATAGCTGACAATTCTGTATGGCGAATTTAATAAATCAACATGTTTTACGGAAATGTTTAAAATATCCACAAAAGTGGTTAGACTGAGTAAAGAAATATATCCAAGTGTCAATATTTTCAGACAATCACGCGCGTTTATTAAGCGATCTGCCAGCTAAAGAGAATTCGAGTCTCCACCTCAATTGTTCGCACATTCTCACACGCCGCCATCATGAGGAAAACAGATATCCAAACAGATCAAACCAAGGGATCGAAAACAAAATTATGCATAAGAACACTAATACTTTGCAACCAATTTTCAGACTAACATTAAATCTTACTATCCAAAAGCTATATCTACTCAAACGCTACAAATATTGATACTCGAACACAAAGACTCTTATTCTAAACTGATTCAATCTACCATAAAGCTATAATATTCGCGTAACGTTTACGGTGGTTTAAGTGATTTTTCATAAGTAAAAATGTACTTCTACAAGCGTATTGGGTATATGCAACGTTTAATAGAATAAGTTGTTTTAAGAAATTGGAAACGTGACAAGTGCTTGACAAACGGCAGGTAAATGAATTAAAGGCTGTTTCTAAGAACTATGCAGTTTTACAAAAATTTGTCACCTTCAAGTAGTGACTCAAACATGTATTTTGGGACACAATT
This sequence comes from Meta bourneti, assembly GCA_933210815.1. Classification (NCBI taxonomy): domain Eukaryota; kingdom Metazoa; phylum Arthropoda; class Arachnida; order Araneae; family Tetragnathidae; genus Meta; species Meta bourneti. The sequence goes on from OW119922.1 coordinate 6,627,795, forward strand.
TTAAATTCATTAACTCATTCCGCACTTGGGACTAATACTAAATTGAAAAATACTATTGTATAATGTAAAGATGAAAAACGAAATTGGTCAATTTAAAGTAATCGCAACAAATTTCAAAGTATAGGTCCGAAAGATTGATTTTTCCCGTCAGAAGACTAATTTGATAGAAAACCTCGAAATGAACAAGGAAAGTGAATATCCCCTAGACCAGACATATCAAAACTTAGTGATTGTGATATTGTCTCATTTTACAGTAAAGATATGAAGTACACGTTTCATAAACTTAGAATGAAATGTCACCAAGACATCTAGAACTAAGAATCGGAAAATTCTCAGATCAGCGATTCTCAACCTTTCCTTTCAATCTTAACTTCTGCTTTCAGTCAATTAAAAATGAATACTATTTTTATATCCAACTTCGTGTTGATATAATCAGTTAGGTGATAAACCATTACTTTTTTGGTATTCTGAAGTATAATCAACTTCAATTCACAAGGTATTAACTATTTTGATCATTTTTGCGTATGTCAAAGTACTAAAATTAATATAGCAAAATATGCATTAGCGAGTACCTTTTTTCACGAGAATACGCCTTTATTATAATTTATTTCAAGTAACTAGTGCTTTGTCCACTTAATTTTCAAAAGAATACCCATGCAGTAGATAAACTTCAGACTTTATATAAATTGTACAATGCTCAATGTATTTTATCTCAAAGGTAGGTATTTTACTTAACGTCACACTGGAGCAACACAACGGGATCTCAAAGAAAGCTTGTCAAAAACTCCGATCGCCAACTGACAAGATTGAACTTTTAAAGTGCTTTTGGAAATCCCTTCGCAAGTATTTCTTGTCAACTTTTTAAACAATCTTCAACTTGACGAGAAGCAGAAATTTTAGATTTCTGGAGATATAAATTAAAGGGAAACAGCGTTATGAAATTCCAATGTCTAAGAGCAAATATCTCGAAACCACTTTCAAGTGGTTTTGTTGTAAAAATATCTACTACAAAACTCAACTTCGATTACGCCAATTATTTGAATATTTCACATAAAATAACCACAGAATCCGCCTCTGTTAAGTTCTACTGTAGTTTATTATAAGGGTGGGAGAGTTGCTTTCATTAGAATACAACCACAACCCAGATTGAGAACGACTTCTAGACACAGGTCATCTGGAATGCCCCATCCTAAAAAGGACATGACTTCCCCTGGTTGAAACGAGCACACGCACACACTACCGGGAAGACCCCCGGCTCTTGATAAAGCTTTATTATACTAATACTTCAAGTACTTTCAAAATGTAAATCGTGTCAATGGGGACCGCACCTCATAGGGTAGGTTTGCCCATTAAGAGGAACACATGAGTGCAGTTCATAGCAAAAGTCGATTAAGCAGCTAACTCGAGGTTCAGTTCGTAAACAGATGCAGTCTGAGTTCTTGCAGTAGTATCCAGAAAAAGAAGGGGAAAGATGAGACAGATGTTGGTCATTCTGGGAGAAGTCCACCAGTGAAGAGGATGCGGCACCTGTTGGCGACGGTCCGGGATCAATCCCAAAGGGAAAGATCCGAGGACAACACAACGTAATTTTGCATCACGGTCATATGACGAGATAACACCAGAGCTGGCACCCCACTCTCCAATCCTAAAAAAGTGAAAGACCAATGCAACTCAAACAAATATTGCGGTTATGTACTTTAAAGACTGTTTTGGGGCTAAAAAAACATAGTCCTATTATTAATTGAAAAAGAATGTTTTTTTCATTCGTGAAAGTTGAAAGCGTGTAATGAATGCTTCCGAGATATAGTAAAAGTACTAAAAACTTACATATACATACTTTTCCATGCTGTTATCAGTCCTAATTTAATTTTAACTAAACACGTTTATTACATAAGTCGGTTTATGCTGTAACCCGATCAACTTATTTGAAAAATAAAGTACCGTAGAACAGCCATGCTAGAGCGGGAATCGAACCCAGATATGTTGAATCGACACTGACACGTGATCGTTTACAAGTAACTTTAATAACAGTGATGGAAGCATTCTCAACGGACAAGCTCCTTGGATCCGAAAATTGGGTTCGATGGAAGTGGATGGTCTGTTGATGGAAAAGGAGGGAGCATTCGAGGTGTGTTCTGGCGAGATTGTGAAGCTGGAAGCGGTTCCCGATGGCGATCCTGCTGATCTCCTGGCTCAATATAGACTCAACCTATCCCAGTTTGAGAATGGAAACAGAGCGGCAAGTGGAATATTTTCCCGGACGAGATTCGACGATTTGTGATCTCTTGTCTATATGTGCAGAACAGGTAGACATTTGGGTGAAACCGCATGACTTGTTTGAACAGAAAACAAACAAGCTCAGTATGTATGTCAACTACAGTTCTCATCCTTTATAAGAGATTCGTCAGACACAATGGCTATGCATATAGCAAAGTTGGAGCGTATTGTGTCAAGGATGAGTGACCTCGAAATCAAGCCAAATGACTTTGTCATCATGAGCAAACTGCTCAAAACTATGTCAACTGATTTTGAACCTCTCAAAATGGCATGGTGCACAAGGCCTGAGGAGCAGCAGACACTGGATGAACTAAAGAGACTCTTGGTTTCAAAAGAGCAAAGGAAGTCTTCTGAATCCTCCAAGGAATATGAAACTCCGAACTCTGGAAGGAGTGCATCCAAACCTGACAAGGCAAACAAGCAGGGGAAGAAATTTAAGTGTGGCAAGCCAGGCCACATGAAAAGAGACTAAGCTGATGAAACCTAATGAAGTGTTCATTAGTGAATGCCTTATGACTAAAAGTGATAACTCATGGGTTATTGACACTGGTGCTACAAAGCATATAACAAACAGAAGCGACTGGTTCCAGACATGCGCAAAGTATAAATGCCCAATTGAAGTGCGCATTGGAAACAGCTCTATAATGAAAGCCTATGGGCATGATGTTGTTTCTCTCCAGATGCTTGTCAATGGCAGCTGGAGAAATAGCATGATGGAAAATGTGCTGTATGCTCCAGAAGCATCAAGGAACTTGTTCTCTGTGAGTCAGGCTTTGGACCACGGATCAAAATTTAACATATCAAATGACAAGTGTGAATTTGTAAACAAAAAGGTGGTGTAGCTGTACGAATTCGCTCTGGCAACCTTTTTAAACTGTTGTGCAGGGTAGTGAATAACACAGCTCACAGCAGCTGTACACCTGCTGCTGAAGCTCAAATTAATAAGGTAAGCTCACTTCAGCTGTGGCATGAACGTTTGGGACATTTCAATAAGCAGCATGTATCTAAGTAGCTGCTCTCTGAGGGTATACAAGTGAAGGCAGAAGTGACTGGCAAGATGTTATGGAAGAAGAGCTTAAATCCCTAGCAGATAATAAAACTTGGTACCTGACTCATCTACCAGAAGGCAGACAAGCCATTGCTAACAAATGGGTCCATAAAATAAAACGGCAAGCCAATGGTAACATTGAGCGATATAAAGCCCGTTTAGTCATCAAGTGTTTTTCACAAAAGGAAGGCATTGACTACTACGAAACCATCAGCCCAGTGGTACGATTCGAGTTGTGATTGGGGTTGCAACCAATGAAGGTCTAGACCTGGTGCAATTCGACGTAAAGACAGCATTTTTGTATGGAGCATTAAAGGAAGAAATCTACATGAAACAGCCCATGGGATTTGATGACGAGTCTGGCTGAATATGTCGATAGATGAAGAGTCTCTATGGATTAAAGAAATCACCCAGATGCTGGAACATGAGATTTAAAGAATTCTTGGAGCGGTATGTTGTCGTTTTGCAGGGTAGGGACCCCTCATCCTGTGGCTCTTACCATCCTATTTGTCTACTGCCCACTTTGGGGAAGATAATTGAACGTGTTTTCATAAAGCAGTTAAATTTTTGGTTATTTTCAAATTCAATTCTCTACCCACTAGTTTGGTTTTAGGGAGCAGCACTAATGCGAAGATGCCATACAAACTGCGGTATCAAACATTAAGTCTCATCGGGGTATCAGCCATTGTTCCTTAACAACTCTGGACATAAAAGCCGCCTTTGATACAATGGACTGGCGGGTGTTGGTGGACATGCTCCTCTCTTACAATGCTCCTTCTTTTCTAATTAATTTCATTAAATCTTATTTAAGTTCACGCACTATTTTTTTTATAATTCTAAACTTTTCCGAAACATTATAAAAGGATGTCCACAGGGCTCGGTTTTAGCTCCTGCCCTGTGGAACATTTATTTCAATAAAGTTTTATTTCTCTCTGATAATTATAGCCAAATCCAGGCCTTCGCTGACGACCTGGCTGTAATAACGGCTGGCGTCACGCGAAGGAATTTAGAAAATAATGTTAATAATATTCTCGATATAATTCTTAATACCTTGACTAGCATGGGACTTGTACTGTCCACCGACAAATGCCGGTCCATTGTCTTTTTAAAATCATTCAAAATTAAAAGAAATCCTATTTTTAAACTCGGTAATAAAACAATAACTATTTCTACTTCACTCAGATACCTAGCTTTAATTTTAATAACTCAATTGTCAAGGTAGCCGGGGGTGGCTGGGGAGTCGACGGCCGGCTCCAAAGATCATGGTACTTGTCAGTGATAGAAAAAATCCTTACTTATGGAGCCGGCGTATGGGGTGGTTCACTGACCAAAGAACAAAGTTATCTTCCACAGAGACCATTTTTAATAAAAATGTCTCGGGCATATATCACCACCCCAACAGACTCCCTAAACATCATCACGGGTATTCCGCCGCTCCACGTGACGGTCCGATCTTTGTTCCTTAAATTCAAAATCTGGAAAAGGCGGCTCCCTGATCCAAATATCGAGGGACTGTCGCTGACCCATCTAGATAATTTTGTTCCAATTAATCACTTACCCTCTAGCCTTATTAATCTTAATTTTTCCGAATTAATAGACAATCCCGATTATGATATTTATACTGACGGCATTGATGGGAATGTCGGAGCCTCCGTTTGTATATTCCAAAATAATAGTTTAAAATTCGTTTTTTGTTACAAATTACTTCCCTCCACTAGTGTGTTCCAGGCCGAATTCACTGCTATATATAAAGCCGCCGTTGTGGGCCAGGGACCACCATAAAAAAGTAAATATATACAGCGACAGTCTTAGCTCGATATAACCCCTTAAATCAAATACTAACAAATCTGAATAATTAAATCTAATAAAAAAGGAAATAGCCCATCTAACTACTATCCTTGGCTTGTCTTGGGTCAGGGCTCATGTCGGACTGTCCCGAAATGAGACGGCCAACCACTTTGCGAAGCTAACCTCGTTTTACGGAGAGGAGTTGAGGGTTCCTGCCCCTCGTTCATTCTTGATAAGAGAAATTAAAAAATATATACAGGTTGAGTAGCGTGCGTCTCACGAACAGTCCATTATGGGACTAAGACTTAAAAGTTTTACCCCTGAGATTGGCCCGGGCCTCCTCTCCGCGAAACGTTACGTCATTTGGTACTTGACCGGCCATGGCCCCTTCGCCGAGTATTTATGTCGCTTCAGATTGAAGGATTCCAATATTTGTACCTGTGGTGAGCTGGGGAGTCCGAACCATTACCTCTTTGGCTGCCGACTCACCTCTAATTATCATCTTGTCACTCCCAATTCTGATAATAAAGGTCTTTGGATGAAGGCTATTCTTGGTAGCCAAAACAGAATTAAAATGTGCGTATTGGCCACCAGGGAGGTGGCGGACTGGCTCCTCCCCCTTCATAATAAATTCATAGCTTGATATTGGTTTTTAAGGTATTACATTTTAATATTTTATTTATACACTTTTTTAATCTTTTAAATATCATCAATTTAAAAGCATTTCATATCATATACTTTATAACTATTTTGGTTATCCCCCTCTGCCCTTTCTTGCTGTTGCCTCGTTCTGTCTTTTTTTTTTTATTCTTTCGGTGTAGTAATTGTTTTGTATAAATATTTCTAATTGTATTGTTTGTTTTTATCTGTATATTGAATCTGTTTATCCTTTTTCTCATGTTATTGCGGCCTCGAGCCTATTGAACAAGATTACTACGCTGTGACTGACTTTTTTGCCGTATTGAATCACCACCGGACATTTTCCCAATAAAGTGGTTCCTCTGATTGCCTATTGTCCAGAGTTATAAATTTATCATTGCGGCTTCTTGTGTTATGCTATTGTTCTTTTAAATTATTGATGTTCATATACGCCATTGCTTGGCGTTTTTGTACCTTTATACAATAAAAGCCGTACGGGCGACATTGGGGTTGGTCGGTGCACACCCTCTTTCGTTGCTGGGAATCACCCCCCCCCCCCCCTTCATGGGCTCTAAACCTTATGGTGAGCCGGGGAGGGCGTGGGTCGAAAAAAAAAGACATAAGTCTATGGTTAAGCGGATACTAAAGTACATTAAAGGGACAGTTTCTTTTGGATTATTATTGCTCAAATGTGGTTTTCAACCAGGTACATTAGATGCATATTGTGATGCAGACTATGCCAGTGACGTAGCAACCAGAAAGTCTGTTTCTGGTATCGCCTTCAAGTACAGTGGAGCAGCAGTAGGATGGGCCAGCCGTCGACAGCAATCTGTTTCTCTAAGCACCAGAGGCAGAATATGTTGCTGAAAGTGAAGCTGCCAAAATGGTTTGGCTGAAATGGTTGTACGATGATATTGCTCCTTTGAGAACTAATGCTACACTGCAAGTTGACAAAGCAAGTGTTGTTCGTTTGTGTAGGAATCCGGAGTTCCATCCACGAACAAAACAGACATCAAGTACCATTTTGTGCGGGAAAAATGTTTAAGTGGCGGGTTAAATGTTGAACATATTGCTGGTGACCTGCAGGTTGCTGACATTTTAACAAAAGCTCTGCCTAGGAAGTGATTCCAGGGTTTGAGAACGGCCCCAGGTGTTATGGACATTGCGGAACTAGTTCAAGGGGAAGTGTTGGTATAATGAACTTATTTCTATTGTCCGGACCACCTATATGTATCATCATAATTGATGTTTTCTTGTAATATGTTATATCTGGCAACACATCTAATTTTGAGTTTGTCGTTTTTCTGCCGCTTGTTTATTAAAAGGCTATCGTATTATCTGTGAACTGTTTTGTTACTTCAAATAAAACTCATCTGATAAAAACTCTGGTTTTGTATTGTAATAAGCTATCTCAACAATATAATTTAATAACTCAGTCACCAGTCATGTTTACTGATAAAATGGATTGGATTTTTAGGGTTTTATAGCGCAAGGTCCAAAAGCAGACAAGCTGCGCCATACTGACAAAATGGTACAAAAATATTGCAGCATCCTCTTCGACTTAAGTTGCCACCAAACATCTGACGATTTCATCCAACCCGTTTACTTAAACATCGCAACGAAGTATAAACTATATGAGTTACTTAAGATTAGTTCTGTCAGGGGTACGGATAGGTAGGTATTTAATTAACGTCGCACTGGAGCAACTTGGAGAAGTTCCGGGATCAACCCTCAAAAGGAAAGATCCGAATCGGGGTACGGGAACCGGAACTTAAATGTTTGATTTTTATTCTTCTGTTATGTGTGTAAATTTATTTTGTGAATGCTCTTTGAAAACATTTAAAATTAAAATTATTTAGTTCCCATTTGGGATTATACTCATTTCTTCACAATACACTTACATTCAACAAATCCAAATGTTCTTCATATGAAGATCTGAATTCAACCTCTGGATTGAAGAAACTGTCAGAGTGCAAATTAAGAGATCTTCCATCTATTCGAGGAACTTGTTTCAAGAATTGCAGCACCACTAAAAACAAGAGCATTAGCATTAAGAATATAATATTTAACGTCACATTTGCTTAATTTCAAAGCTATTAACAAATCAGGTGAAATGTTAGTTTGTGAGAAGTATTATTCTATTATCCAACCTTCAACAGAAACATCTAACGCGCATAAAAAACACATACGCAAAGCACTGACACACGTAGCAATGATCCATTAGCAAAGAAATTATTCAAGCATTACATACACATACAAAGAATAATTTCATGATTACCACACATGCACAAACGATGCATGCACTAAGTAATTTCATGAACAAACATACGCACTAAACAATGACGCATGCACAAACAACCACACACAACAAACAACTTTCTTTCTATCTGAGGTTTCCAAGTCCATTTCGTGGAAAGACGAAATTATAGTTTGTGAATGGTCCAACTTAATTCGATACACAATTTTGAAAAATTAAAATTTTGAAACTATTTGAGATTTTTTTAAATTTAAGGCAGTGCATTCGAGATGTGTTCTGGCGAGATTGTGAAGCCGGAAGCGGTTCCCGATGGCGCTCCGGCTGATCTCTGGCTCAGTATACTCAACCTATGTCAGTTTGAGAAGGGAAGCAGCGGCAAGAGGAATATTTTCCCCGACAATAGATTCGAGGATTTGTGATCTCTTGTCTATGTGCAGAACAGGTATTTGGTGAAACTGCATAACTTGTTTGAACAGAAAAACAAACAAGCTCAGTATGCATGTCAACCACAGTTGTCATCCTTTATAAGAGATTCGTCAGACAAAATGGCTATGCATATAGCAAAGTTGGAGCGTATTGTGTCAAGGATAATCAAGCCTTCAAATGACTGTCATCATGAGCAAACTGCTCAAAACTATGTCAACTGATTTTGAACCTCTCAAAATGGCATGGTGCACAAGGCCTGAGGAGCAGCAGACACTGGATGAACTAAAGAGACTCTTGGTTTCAAAAGAGCAAAGGAAGTCTTCTGAATCCTCCAAGGAATATGAAACTCCGAACTCTGGAAGGAGTGCATCCAAACCTGACAAGGCAAACAAGCAGGGGAAGAAATTCAAGTGTGGCAAGCCAGGCCACATGAAAAGAGACTAAGCTGATGAAACCTAATGAAGTGTTCATTAGTGAATGCCTTATGGCTAAAAGTGATAACTCATGGGTTATTGACACTAATGCTACACAGCATATAACAAACAGAAGCGACTGGTTCCAGACATACGCAGAGTATGAATGCCCAATTGAAGTGCGTGTTGGGAACAGCTCTACAATGAAAGCCTATGGGTATGGTGGTGTTCAGTCCAGATGCTTGTCAATGGCAGCTGGAGGAATAGCATGATGGAAAATGTGCTGTATGCTCCAGAAGCATCAAGGAACTTGTTCTCTGCGAGTCAGGCTCTGGACCAAGGATCAAAATTTAACATGTCAAATGACAAGTGTGAATTTGTCAAACAAAAAAGGTGTTGTATGTAGCTGTAGGAATTCGCTCTGGCAACCTTTTTAAACTGTTGTGCAGGGTAGTGAACAACACAGCTCACAGCAGCTGTACATCTGTTGCTGAAGCTCAAATTAATGAGGTAAGCTCACTTCAGCTGTGTCATGAATGTTTGGGACATTTGAATAAGCAGCATGTATCTAAGTTGCTGCTCTCTGAGGGTATACAAGTGAAGGCAGACAAGGAATTTTCTGAAGCATGCGTTCTCGGTAAACAGCAGAGTACCTTTTCAGTCGTCAGCAGCATGCAAAAGATGTTGGTAAACTTATATACACTAATGCGTGTGGGCCTATGGAACAGGAATCAATTGGTGGTTCTCGTTATTTTGTGTGTTTTACAGATGACTACTCTAAATTTAGGAAAGTGTATTTTCTGAAACACAAATTGGAGGTGGTCGATAAATTGAAGGAATTCTATGTATTCTTCCAAAATCAAACAGAAAAGTCAATCAAGGCAGTTCTCAGTGATGGTGGACTAGAATATGATAACAAGAGCTTCAAATATCTTCTACAGGAAATGGGTGTCAGATAACTGTAACTGAACTTGGATAACTGTAACGATCCCTAACTAGAACTCAACAGACTATGTTGATAAGCAACACGTTCTTGAATGTTGTATGACATATACGTTGTATCTTTCTCATAATTTTTAATTTAATAAAGGATAAGTTAAGTGATTAATATGTATTTTTATATTACATTAATTAAGACATCACTGACAAGACATGGTGTCAGAATTTAGAGGATTGAATTAGATTGTGACCGGCGTGGACTTTTGAACTTGCAGTGCATATTACTATTGTGGATCTTCGGAGCAATGGAGGTTTTTAGAGCCCCAGGCGAGCTCAAGTTTTCTTCTGGAAATGTAAAAGAAAGCTGGAAGAAGTGGCGACAGCAGCTAGAGAATTATTTGCTGGCTACGGAAAAGGACTCACGACCGGACATAACAAAATTGCAATTCTACTAAATCTACTCGGAAATGAAGGTTTAGAAATCTTCAATACATTTAAATTTCAATCGCCATCCAGTCGAGACAACTTTAATGATGTGCTTGGAAAAGTTCTGTCTACCAAGGCAGAACGTTGTATTTGAAAGATACAAGTTCTTTTCATGTGTCCAACAAGAGGGACAATCCATTGATAACTACATTACTCAACTTAAAACTTTGGCATCTACCTGCGAATTTAATGATCAAGCAGATGGCCTAATCCGTGACAGAATTGTGTTGGGAGTGCGTGACAATGGACTGAAAGAACGTTTGCTGTGTGAACCAGTTCTAGATGTACAGAAAGCTGCTGAAATTGTCAGAGCTGCGGAAGCAAGTAAAGAACAGCTAAGATCCATGAGAGAGATGGGAGCAATGTCAAGCAAAAGCAGTGTGCATGCTATAAGGCATAAGAAAAATACAAGAACTCGGTATTCGAAACAATCATCGGAACATGACTAAGAAATGTGGGAGACGACATAAGTCAAGAGAGTGCCCTGCATATGGATAAGTGTGTTCCAAATGTAAACAAAAGAATTATTTTGCTGTTGGGTGTCCACAACGTGCCAAGAAAGTGCACCAAATGGACAAATGTGAGGAAGTAACATTTTTATTGACTCTGTAGGCAAAAAGTGTGTTAACATGGTAAGTCAAAAATCTTGGTGTAAAAATGTAACAGTATGTGTAAATAAGGTAACAACCGAAGTTAAATTTAAATTAGATACCATGACAGAAGCGAATATTTTGCCTTTAAGTATATTGAAAAGTGTGAATTCTGAATTTCATGTGAAACCGACGAATATAACTCTTATGTCTTATGGTGATTTTAAGATAAGTAAATTCACAACCTATCTTAGGGTTAAATGCATGCTCAGAATTAAAATTAATTGAAGGAGTTGATGAAATCAGAATTGAGAAGAAAGACATTATTTTAAATAAGTATAGAGAACTATTTAAGGGTACAGGAAAATTTCCAGATGAACCGTATTGAATTGTGCTAAAAGATAGTGCTATACCTGTAGTTCACCCACCTAGGCGCGTTCCACAAGCTCTACAATCGAGATTAAAAGAATCGTTAAATAATTTAGAAAATGAGGGGATCATTTCTAAAGTCAATAAGCCAACCGACTGGGTACAAAGTCTTGTGGTCATAGAAAAGCCTAATGAAAAGCTACGTTTATGTCTGGAACCCAGAGATTTAAATAAAGTAATAAAAAGGGAACATTATTTAATTCCTTCAGCAGAGGACATTATAAGTAGACTTGAGGGACAGAAAATATTTTCAGTGTTAGATCTGAAAGATGGATTTTGGCAAGTGCCACTGGATGAAGCGAGTTCTGAAATTTGTACATTCAATACCCCATTTGGTAGATACAAATTTAATAAAATGCCATTTGGCATAGCTTCAGCCCCTGAGGTTTTTCAGAAGAGAAATCAAAAACTGTTTGGAGACATTCCTGGTGTTGAGATTTATTTTGACGACATCATCATTGCAGGTTCTAATGAAATAGAACACGATGCAACTTTGCTTAAGGTTCTTGACAGAGCTAAAAAGTTAAATGTTAAGTATAATCTCGAAAAATTTCAGTTCAGGGTACCTGTCAAATCATATCTAGTTTAGGTTTAAAAGCTGATCGGGGTCATATTAAAGGTATTATTGATATGCCAACACCTAAATGTAAAACTGAAGTAAGGAGATTGTTGGGCATGATAAACTTCTTATCTAGATTTATACCCAATGTTTCAAAAGTTACTGCCCCCTTGAGAGAAATTACAAAGCAGAATGTAGAATTCATTTGGGATAAGGAAAAGAAGCTTTCAACAAAATTAAAACATTGTTAACTAATACCCCAGTATTACAGGTATTTTCAGGGTCAGAAGAAACACCAATCAATGTGATAGCTCAAAAGATGGGTTGGGTGCATGTTTAATACAGAAAGATCAACCAGTGCCTTTCATGCCGAGGAGTCTAACCAACAGCGAGAAAAACTATGCTCAGATCAAAAAATAATTATTGGCCATAGTATTCTCATTTCAAAAGTATCATAACTTAGTATATGGACGTAAAGTAACCATACAAAGTGATCATAGACCCCTGTTATCAATTGTAAAGAAACCGATGCATCAAATATCCTCTAGAATGCAAAGAATGTTACTTAAACTTCTAAAGTATGATTTTGAGATAGTATATGTGCCAGGTAACCAAATGTACTTAGCTGATACATTATCACGTGCATTTTCAGAAAGTGAAAAGGTTAAAGATTACCCTGAAATGTCAAACATGGTACATAGCATCACAAAGTAGTATCGGATAACGTTCCATTTAACAGCTATAATTATAAGCAACTTGCCAGGGAATGGGATTTTGACTATGTTTTTATTAGTCCTCACTATTCATAGAGTAATGGCATGGTTTAAAGAGCTGTAGGAATTGCCAAGAGTTTGTTCAGAAAAGCAAAAGAGGGAAATAAAGATTATCATGTAGGACTCATGGAATACTCCTATATCACAACTTGATCTGTCCCCTGCTCAAATGATGTTCAATCGTCGACTAAAAACAAAACTACCAGTAACAACTAAATTATTAAAGAATGAAATTTTTAATAATATTAGAAAAATTAGTACTAAGGCAAGAAAAACAGAAAAATTATTATGATAAAACAGTTCATCCATCCTCTACCAGAGCTTAATTCAGGAGATAATGTGAGCATACGAAATTATGTAAATAAAACATGGGTACCAGCTCAGGTCGTATCACAAGAAAAATCTGTTCCTAGATCGTATCTTGTTAAAGACAAGTCGGGCAGAATTTTCAAACGAAACAGAAGGCATCTTAGAAAATCTAAGACACCTTTTACTGAACAAACAGATCCTAATGATTATGATAATATTAAGGATAGTGATAAAAAAAATATCACCAAGCCCAAATGACATAAGCAGAACTAGTGCTCAAAGTTCGAACAAATCAAATACCACAAGGACAAGAAGTGGTCGTGTTTTTAAGAAACCTTCACATTTACAAGATTTTGTTTAGTGTAAATATATTGGTTATTTCATAATTCATTATTGTTAATTTGAGTAATTTTAAATTAAGAATTTTTGTGCTTTGTAATGTTGTAATTTTGTTGTGCATAATTTCAATATGTATTGATGGACACAAAAGGGAGGATGTCAGATAACTGTAACTGTGTGAACATAATTGTAATTTAATAAAGTATAAGTTAAGTGATTAATATGTATTTTTATATTACATTAATTAAGACATCACTGACAATCCACATGACAAGACAATGGGAGCTCGGGTTGTCACAGTACTATACTCCTCAACAAAATGGAGCTGCTGAACAAACTAACTGAACACTAGTAGATTCAGCAAGGTCAATTATGATTGCCAAATCTTACCAAAATCATTGTGGGCAGAGATGATTAATGCTGCAGTGTACATTTTAAATCGAGCTGGAACCTCGGCAGTTAAAGGAAAATCTCCTTATGAACTGTTCTTTGGCAAAATTCCAAGACTAAATCATCTACGAATCATTGGGATAGTACACTTTGTTCAGACCTCTAAACAAAAGAAGTGGGACCCAAAGAGCAAGAAAGGTATCTTGGTTGGATATCTGGTTGATGGCTATCGTGTATGGCTTGAAGATACACGGAAGATAGAAAGAACCAGAGATGTTGACACTGATTCGGGAGAAAATATGACATCAGTCATTGGAACTGTGAGCTTGTTTAATTATAATTCGATTGTCGCGAGAGGGCGCCACTGTGAGTATGGTATGTATAGACGTTTTCGTTGCAGTGTAAAAAAAGAGAAGACGGTCTGGGACCGTCCGTTGCGAATGTTATTTTACGAAGGACCAGTGGGTCGATTGATGCGAGAGGCACAGGGTGGCATGTATATATATTAATTATACATAAAGTTGTATATAAAGATTATTAGATTGAATTTCCGTGTTGCCATCCATCGAGACGCCTACATAGAAGTTTGTCAGTTGGAAATAAGCGACAAGAATCATAAGTGGGATATTTGACCGTGGATAGAACAATTACATGTATACAACAAAGACTTAATCAATGTGAAATTTAAACTAATCACATGAAAGCCGAACAACGCTGTATGTGCAAACGGAACTCAGGACGAACTCCTAACAATTTAAGAAGGTATGTGGCATGAAATTTCTGAAACTCCGTCTTGGTGCAATTTATTTTTAATTTCTGTGTGAAATTGTGTAAAGGAGTTTATTTTAGTTTGTGTTAAATTGGTTAAGGAACTTTGAAATAGTGTGTAAAAATGGCATTTCTTGCAAAATCGAAAAAGGTAGATTTAATTTCTTTAGCGGAAGAATTAAATATAAAATTACCTGATCACGCAGTCGTTGTTGAAATTAGAGAGTTAATTACGAAAAGTAAGGGTTATGATGAGGAATTCACACGTGATTTGTTAAAAACGATAGTAAGTACCAGAGAAGAAAATCAAAAGCTAAACGAACGTGAATCAGAAAGACAGCTAAACGAACGTGAATTAGAAAGACAGTTCGAACTAGAAGAATTAAGAATAGAACAAGGTAACGTATCTAACGAAAGCGAAAATGGAAACCAAAATGAAATTTCTAGTAATTGCATGATTACTAAAATAATGCAACGATACGAAATGAGGGATGGAGACATTAGTTTTTACCTCATATTGTTTGAACGACAAGCGAAATATTTAAATCTGAGTCCTGAGAATTGGGTTAGTCATTTGGTTAATTTATAACCGTATGAAATTAACCAAATTATCGCGAGAGTTCCGGAAGAACTTTCAAATGACTATGGACACATTGAAGATTTACTATTAAAAAAGATAAATTAAGTCCGGATAAATTCTGACAGAAGTTCTTTGACCTTGCCGAACTACCCAAAAATACATGAAGAGATTTCACGTACGAATTACAAAACTACTTTGACGAGTGGTTACGCGGAACTAATGTAAGTGATTTTGATGGTCTTGGAGAGTTAATCATAACAGATCAATTAAAAAGAAAAGTTCCCGTTGTAATGAAAGAACATTTCGTGGACGAATGGGTAAAAATAGTTAAATCGTCAGAATTAACGGATAAACTAGATCAATATGAAAATGTACGAAACGAA
This sequence comes from Meta bourneti, assembly GCA_933210815.1. NCBI lineage: Eukaryota > Metazoa > Arthropoda > Arachnida > Araneae > Tetragnathidae > Meta > Meta bourneti. The sequence continues at coordinate 6,643,188 of OW119922.1, forward strand.
AGTAACTTGTCCAGATTCAAAAACGGAAATCAAAATATGTATGAAAAAAAATACGAATTTACGTCTAGACCGAGATCATCGTTGAATGAGTCAGCTGGGTATGAAAGAAAAACAAATCTTAGTTTCAGTAACGGACGATATACAACCCGAAGTAATAATAATAAATATAATAGACAGAATGGCAGCGTCCAATGCAGAAAGATAGATGTTTCATTTGTAATGAAAATACTCATTTCGCTAGATCGTGTCCAAGACAAAAAAATAAATTCGATCAAATTAGAGAGCAGGGACAAGGAGAAAGAATTGATCGGAATGAAGGAAGCCACGTGTCGAAATGAGATCAGTTTAGCGACGACTAGTGAGGGCGGAATAGACAGTGAGACATCATCTTATGTTAAAATTGCATGGATAAACAAGGGTTCGTTGGAGTTTGCAGCTCTGATTGATACTGGGAGCGATTCCGTTATTTGTACGAATTCTGTAGCGAAAAAGTTAGATCTAAAAATAGAACCAGCTTCGAACGTAATGTACGGATTTGGGAATGTCAAATTGTGTGCCGCACGCGCACTGGGAAAGTCAACAGTAGATATTTCCTTGGATGGCGTTGAAGTAAAAAAGTTTGAAATGCTTATTGTTAGAGACGACACTTTACCGCACGACTTGTTAATTGGGAGATCATTTTTGGATCGGGAGAACATATCATTTGCTCGCATTGAGAATAAATTTCATGTTTATTATGCAGAGGATAACCCGTTTGCTAACATGGAATGTGAAAAAAATTCGGACGTAAGAGAATTGAAAACGTCTAGTAAAGTGTTACTTGAAAGAAATTCGGTGAATTTTGTAAGGGTTCAGACTACCTTGGTAAATGACGGCTTGGTAATTATAGAGGGAGAAGAAGGGTGTTACGATTCTTTGTTAGAAATAAAAGATGGTGAAACAGTAGTTCCAATTATTAATATGGGAAATGAGAACGTTTTATTGAGGAAAAATCAATGTGTAGGAAGAGTTATTGAATTAGACCCCATTTGTTTGGTTAATGAGGAGAGTTGTTACGTAAACGTGATAAAGGAAAATAAGCGTTTAATCGAAATGAGTGAAATTAAATTTGACGAAGGAACATCAATTGAGAATAGAAGTGAAATTTTGAAGTTAGTCAATGAGTTTAGGGACTGTTTTGCACTGGAATTGGGTGAATTAGGGTGTACAACGCTAACTAAAATGAGTATTAAGGAAGTAGAGGGGAGTAAACACATTAGTGTACGACCCTATAAAACGAATGCAATTGAGAGGAGGATTATCAAGGATGTAGTGAGGGAAGGAAAACGGTATTTTTTCTGAAACATGTTTGCCGTATGCTAGTCCGGTACTGTTAGTCAAAAAGAAAACAGGGGAGCACAGGTTAGTTGTTGATTACAGGAAATTAAATAATCAAACAGTTAAAGATAAATTCCCGTTACCTAAGCAACTTCCACAATGTTCACAACGCTAGATTGCGCTTTGTAAATAGCAAAGCTTTGTAATAGAAAGTGCTTTGTAAATAGCACGGATATTTACAAATACCATCGAGTGAGGAATCAAAATTAAAAACCGCGTTTGTAACACCGGATGAAACGGGTCAATTTGAAAGGATGATTTTTGGATTGGCTAATGCACAGGCGGAGTTTCAGAGGTTAATGCACCATGTCTTAGGGCGACTACTGAACACAAAAGCTCTGTGCTATTTGGATGATATATTGATACCAGCCAAAAATTGGTACGAGATGGTAGAAAGACTGAGAGAAGTACTTGAATGTCTAAGGAAATTTAATTTGACACTTAAATTACCTAAATGCGAATTTGGGAAGAAGGAAGTTGACTTTTGGGGTTATGTGATCAGTAAAGAAGGAATAAAGCCAGGAGTAAGGAAAGTGGAAGCAATAGCGACCTAACCACAACCTAAGAATGTTCACGAAGTTCGCCGTTTCTTGGGTTTGACTGCTTTCTTCAGAAGATTTGTTCCGAAGTATGCTGAGAAGGCAGCACATCTAACTTGTTTAATTCAAAAGGACAAGGTGTTGAGAAGTTAGTTTTAAATGTATTAGTGCTCCTCATAGATGGCAGCATGGTCCCCTTGTAACTATTGGTATATGTGTTCCTTTAATAAAATTTCAGTCTAGCTTGCTCCACCTAACAGGTATGTTGTGGCTGTTTTTATTCTTGGGCTCATGCTATTAGTTATTTTATTATCCACATAACTGTTTGAGTAGGTTTTTAGGTTATGGGCCCAGAAAGGTCCAAGAATAAAATTTTGAATTAGTTAGGAAAATTAAGATATTTATTTCTATGTTAAATTGTAGGATTAAATACTTAGACATTTGTCCCATGTGGTTAGGCTTAGTTTCATGTATGGTTTGTAAATGGTAATTTTAAATTGTTACTAAAATCCATAACCATTAGGCAATTCCAGATTGAGATTAGGTAATTTATTTCGATAGAAAATTTATTGCAATTAATCTCAAATTTAATTTTTTTTGTCAAATAGGATTGATAAGTTAAAATTTAAACATGCCTGGAGACTCATTCAGTCATAAGCAGTTAGTTGGTAGGGCTAACTTCATTGATTGGCAATTTACAATGAAGATGCATTTAATTAAAAAGGATTTATGGGACTATGTTGCGGGAATTAAAGAGAATGATACAAAAGATGCCATAGCCTTGTCATACATAGTAGAAGGGGTTAATGAGACCATTTTTAATGATTTAAGTAGTGGAAAGGAAGCCTGGAATGTTTTGGCTAAGACATATGATGATAAAGGAATCACTAAAAAGGTGTCAATTATTAAGGAATTGGTCAATACCCGTTATGTGGATTCTAGGGACATGTCTGATTATTTACACAAGGTAATTTCAGCATATCAACAATTAAAATCTACAGGTCTTAAAGCTGATGAAGAGTTAGTTGCTGGTAGTAATTCTAGCAAATTGACCAGATAGGTTTGAACCTCTTATCATGGCACTAAAAAATTGTGGTGAGGAAATTACTGTTGATAACATAAGGACACGTTTAATGGCTGAAGATGTTAAGCCTTTTGTAAATGAAAGTCAGGAACAGGCTTTTATGAATGAAAGATATAAAGGAAGAGGGCAGTTTAAAGGAAGGTGCTTCAAATGTAATTTATTTGGGCATAAAAGTGTAGATTGTAAGAGACCAGTTCGTCCAAAAGGGAATAATTATTCAAATAAATTTGGTAGGCAAAATAACTCTAATGGGACTAAAGGAATAAAAGGGAGGAAGCTTATATAGCTGAAATGTACTTGGCTAACTCTAATCCAGATCCAAAAATTTGGTACATGGATTCATGTGCCTCCTACCATATGACCCCACATAAAGTGTTAATTGAAAACTATTCAAAGAGTAGTGTGCAGCAAATTAAAACTGGAGTTCTCTGATAGAAGTTGAGGGTGTAGGAGATGTAACATTTCTTTTGGCTAGAAATGGAGAAAAAGTTAAAATAACATTTAGTAATGTCTTACATGTACCCAAATTGTCAGCCAATTTGTTGTCAGTTAAATATTTAAATAAGAAATTTGGCATGGTTAGCACTTTCACTCATGAAAGATGTTATGTTCAAAAGGGTAATCATTTAGTTGTAAGTGGAACTGGGATAGGAGATAATTTGTACTCCCAGGATCTCAGTAATGATTGGGCCTTATTTAGCACCGTAGGTGTCCCAAATGAGGTACTGCATAAAAGAGTAGGCCACTTAAGTGAAGGAGGGTTGAAAAGACTAAATGATATGGTAGACGGTTTTGTATTTAAGGGTAGTTTGAATGATTGTGTTCCTTGTATAAAAGGCAAAATTTTCCAAAGGGTAAAGCAAAAAGAGCAAAGGAATTGCTAGAAATTGTGCACAGTGATCTATGTGGTCCAATGAAAGTTTCATCAATTGGCGGTTCACGTTATTTTCCCACACATTCCAAAACAAAGACGCTCAAAATGGGATGAGAAAGCTAAAGGCTTGATGTTTGTAGGATATTGTCCAGACAGGAAAGGGTATCGTCTGATTGATCCAATCACAAAAGAGATAGTTAATGCTCGAGATGTACATTTGTTGGAAAATCAAATGTATCAAGATAGTGGGAGCAAACCACTATTTTATGATGACTCCTTATTCAGTGGGAGTGTTAGTGGTGGAATAGGCAGCTCATTTGATAAAATAGATGACAGTAATGATAATGCTGTAGGGACAGGTAGTGAGTTAGGTAACCTAAATGATCAAAATGATGAGGGTGAAGGGACAGTGAGATAGATAGCCTTCATCACCAAAGTAATAACAGTAGTGTTTTGGGGATAGTAAATAACGACCAACCTCTATTGGATAGGCCACAGAGAGGTATAAGACCTCCAGCAAGTTATCAGGATTATGATATGAGAGGTATGCCAAAATTACAAATTCAAAATTTAGATAGTGTATGTTATGTTCAGGCATTAGCAGCAATAGCTAATGATTTTCTTTCAGAACCTAAATCAATTACTGAGGCACTTAATAGCATTTATGCACACCATTGGAAAGAATCTTTACGTGATACAATATCAGGTCATATTAAAAATAAAACGTGGGATGTAGTTGATAGGCCTCAAAACAGAAATATCGTTGATTGTAAATGGGTTTTTAGGATCAAGTATAATTCTCTGGGAGAAATTGAAAGATTTAAAACTAAACTAGTAGCAAAAGGTTTCTCTCAGGTTGAGGGTATTGATTATGATGAAACATTTTCACCTGTAGTTCGATATGTAACCTTGCGTGTTTTGTTGGCATACTCGGCTTTGTATAATTGGGAAGTAGACCAAATGGATGTGGTTATGGCTTTTGTTCAGGGTAAATTAAGTGAAGAAATTTACATGAGGATACCTGAGGCTTTTAATGAGTATTATCATGGAAATTTGGAGGGGAAAGTCTTAAAACTTAATCAAGCTTTAGATGGGTTGAAACAAAGTGGCAGACTTTGGTATCTTATGCTAGAGGAAGGATTAAAAGATATGGGATTGAGACAAAGTTCTTTTGATAGTTGTGCTTTCATTAGACAAAATGAAAACAAAGAACTTGTAATTGTTACAATTTACGTAGATGATTTGCTAATTTTTAGTAATTCTATTGATCTAAAAAATTGGGTTAAAGAAGAGCTAAGTAACAGATTTGAAATGAAAGATCTAGGTGCAGCAAATTATTGTTTAGGTATTAAAATAGAATGTAACAGATCTAAAGGGTCCATTAGCCTAAACCAAACTCAATATGTGGAATGTATTTTACGTAAATATAACATGCATGAGTCTCATACAGTCACATCACCTCTAGATCCTAATCAGATTCTTACACAACTTCAGTCACCAACAAATCAAGAGGCTATGGCTGAGTGTAAAACATCTGATGTACCTTATCAAGCTGCTGTTGGGAGTTTACTTTATGCTTCTCAGGCAACCAGACCTGACTTATCCCATGCAGTGAACACAGTTTGCCAGTTCTGCAAACTCCTGGCAACATCCATTGGAAAGCTGTTAAGCGCATCATGAGGTACCTTCGTGGAACGACAGTTGCTACACTCAACTACTCACAAAGCCATGGGTGCGAAGTGGTTGGGTACTGTGATTCCAATTATGGAGGTGATTTGGCTGATCGCAGATCAACAACTGGCTATGTGTTTTGCATCGGAGATGCTGTTTCTTGGTGTAGTAAGCGTCAACCGACTATAGCCACAAGTACCACCGAAGCTGAATATATGGCTTTGTCCGCAGCTGCAAAGGAAGCCATATGGCTTTCTAAAATTGTGAAAGAACTAGGTATTGAGGAAGTCAAACCAATAAAAAATTTTTTGTGATAACAGAGGTGCAGTAGCACTGTCTAAAAACAGTGTCAACAATGGTAGATCAAAACATATAGACATTCAGCATCATTTTGTGTGTGAAGCCTCAAAACTTGGACATATTGATGTCCTTAGTGTGTCAACATCAGATATGTATGCTGATTTTTTGACAAAAACTGTCAATAGATTCAAACATGAACTTTGTGCTACATCTTTAGGTCTGTGTCTGTAAACCAGAATATTTGATTCTCTGGTCTTCAGATAATTGTTTGTGTATTAAATTTCTAATGTTGTGCTACTTTTTTTTATTTCACTGATTATATGTTTTCGAATGATTTTGTTAAGTATTTAAAACTAAAGTGGGAGTGTTGAGAAGTTAGTTTTAAATGTACTAGTGCTCCTCATAGATGACAGCACTGTCCCCTTGTAACTATTGGTATGTGTTCCTTTAATAAAATTTCAGTCTAGCTTGCTCCACCTAACAGGTATGTTGTGGCTGTTTTTATTCTTGGGCTCATGCTATTAGTTATTTTATTATCCACATAACTGTTTGAGTAGGTTTTTACAAGGACTTTGAATGGACGGAGAAGCAGGAAAATGCTTTTGGAGAACTCAAGGGTAATCTAACCAACAAACCGATAGTTGCTCATTACCAGCACGAAGCATTGACTGAGGTACACACCGATGCTTCATCTGATGGACTCTCAGGTATACTCCTACAAAGAGGAACAGATGGTTGCTGGAACCTAGTGTACGCTGTCAGTAAAAGGACAACACCGGCTGAAAAGAACTATCATTCTAGCAAACTAGAATTGATGGCGATAGTGTGGACTTTGGACAGACTTCGACAATTCCTGCTCAGAATAAAATTTACTATCGTCATCGATTGTCAAGCCTTAGTCTATATGAATGCAAAGAATTCGACAAATCCTCAAATTGCCAGGTGGAGCAATCTTATTCAAGAATACGATTTTGAAGTAAAACATAGACCAGGTATGAAGATGTCTCACGTAGATGCAATGAGTAGAGCTCCTACCTTAGAAGCTGATGACACGATGACTGAATTGATCGAAAGGAATCTAGAAGTTTATCTAACGATGTCCGTTGATGAACAAATCCTTATGATTCAACGAGGAGATCCCGAATTGGATAAGATTATTTCCATTTTCAAGAAAGAAAAATTTGAAGGAACAAAACCCGACAACCAAATTATTGCAAATTACGTTTTCAAGAGAGAAAGACTGTATTGAACCATAAAAGACAATGGAAAAGAAAGACTGCTTTACCTTATACCTAGATCCATGTGCAAAAGTACTGTAGTCAAGTTTCACGATCTAATCGGACATTTTTCAGTTGACAGAACTGAGTAAAATTAAGGAATTGTATTGTTTCCCAAGAATGAAGCGCTACATGAAGAAACACATATCGATGTGCTTAGAATGTTTAGTGAACAAGGTTCCCGGAGGTAAACAACAAGGACTGTTACATCCTATTAAGCCTGGAAAGAGACATTTTCCATAACTCACTTCGATCACTTGGGTCCATTTGTAAGAAGTTCCAGAGGCAACCAACACTTACTGGTCATCATCGATAATTTCACGAGGTTCTTATGATTGATACCTGTGAAAAGTACGATATACAGCTACATTCAGAAGGCATTGAAAAACTTCATCAACGACTTTGGTTTACCAGATCGAATCATTAGTGATCGGGGTTCCAGTTACACCTCACAAGGTTTAGAGAAGTTTTGTCGAGAAAATGGCATCGCTCATACTCTAAACTCTACAAGATAATGGGATGGTTGAGAGAGCTAATTGCACCATTATCCCAACCATAGCAACATCCATGGAAGACCATAGACACAAAGACTGGGACTTGAGAATGAAAGAAGTGGAAAGAAATCTAAACAATGCCTTAAACAAAACTAACAAGACTCCTTTCCAAATGTTAAAAGGCTACTCACCAAGATTTAATGAGGGAATTTTACGAAAACAAGCTGATGAGAGTGAAGAAGGATGGACTGAACCTGCGGAGAAGCTGTAATACCGACAGGAGAACCAACAAAAACCCAACCAAAATATCGAGGTCCTTTAATCATAACTGATGTGCTACCAAGCGACACCTACAGAATCACTCAACTTGGGGAAAAGAGCAAGGGACACTCTTACACCACTACTGCACACGTAAGCCAGTTAAAGACATGGCCAAACCAAACTGATTCTGATACAGAGGACTCATCAGATGAACTCAGTGATTTTTCAGGCAACAAACTTAGTGACTCTGAACTGAGACATAATCCAAAGCGTGCCTGTACTAAGACAATTTTCTACGGAAAATAATAATTAAAAAAGGAACTAACTAGTTGAATATAACTGATTCAACTATTTGTTTATATTCAATTTAACCGATTTATTTGTTATTTGATGATCTTTTTTATATTGAATTGATTTATTTGGTTATTGCTGATTTATGTAGTTTGATAATCATGTGCATGATTTCTATAAATTTCCAATCATGTTTATTAATATACTTGTTTTATTTTATAACATTAGTAGCACATTCGAGGGCAAATGGTTGTCAGGAAAGGCCGAATGTGAGCTTGTTTAATTATAATTTGATTGTCGCGAGAGGGAGCCACTGTGAGTATGGTATGTATAGATCTTTTTGTTGCAGTGTAAAAAAAGAGAAGACGGTCAGGCACTATCCGTTGCGAATGTTATTTTACGGAGGACCAGTGGGTCGATTGACATGTGAAAGAGGCACAGGGTGCCATGTATATATATTAATTGTGCATAAAGTTGTATATAAAGATTATTAGATTGAATTTCCGTGTTGCCATCCATCGAGACGCCTACATAGAAGTTTGTCATTGGAAATAAGCGACAACAGAACTATACCAATAACCACATTTGGAGGATCTATCAGTGATGAACCTGGTTCATCTAACAGGGCTGATGTTGGATATGATGCCAACTGACTATGAACTGACTCAAACAGTACAGTAGCTGAATTGGACAGTTCTAGAGTGGACTCTGTTTCGGACGATTCTTCTGAAGATACCCAACTCAGAAGCCGAGACCAACTGAACGCTTGATAGTGCTGGATTGCTGAGGAGATAGAGCTAGAACACTACTATCAAGCCATAAAATCAGAGAAAGCCAGTGACTGGCAAGATGCTATGAAAGAGCTTAAATCCCTAGCAGATAATAAAACTTGGTACCTGACTCATCTGCCAGAAGGCAGACAAGCCATTGCTAACAAATGGGTCTATAAAAATAAAACGGCAAGCCAATGGTAACATTGAGTGATATAAAGCCTGTTTAGTCGTAGAGGGTTTTTCACAAAAGGAAGGTATTGACTACTACGAAACCTTCAGCCCAGTGGTAAGATTTGAGTCATTTCGTGCTGTGATTGGGGTTGCAGCCAATGAAGGTCTAGAACTGGTGCAATTTGACATGAAGGCAGCTTTTTTGTATGGAGCATTAAAGGAAGAAATCTACAAGAAAAAGCCCATGGGATTTGATGACGAGTCTGGCAGAGTGTGTCGATTGATGAAGAGATCAAGAGACATTTCCTTGAGAAATTGCAACAAGAGTTCAAGGTAACCTACAAGGATGCAGAATACTTTCTCAGTTTAAAGATTAAAAGACTGCAGTGGTGACATTGATGTTACTCAGCAAAGCTATGCTGAGAAAGTAGTGAAACGATTTTTCATGAGAGAACCTAATCATGTATCTACTCCAATGGAAAAGGGACAGCTTCCAGAAGATACTACAGAAATAAAATCTGAGAAAATTCCGTACAGAAAAGCTGTCGGCAGCTTAGTGTACATGGCTGTAAGTACCCGCCCTGATATTTCATTTACAATTTCATATTGCTCCCAGTTCCTGGATTAGGCTGATCAAAGACATTGGTCTATGGTTAAGCGGATACTACATTAAAGGGAATACATTAAAGCGACTGCTTCTTTTGGATTATTATTGTTCAAATGTGGTTTTCAACCAGGTACATTAGATGTGTATTGTGATGCAGACTATGCCAGTGACGTAGCAACCAGAAAGTATGTTTCTGGTATCATTTTCAAGTACAATGGAGCAGCAGTAAGCTGGGCCAACCATCGACAGCAATCTGTTTCTCTAAGCACCAGATGCAGAATATGTTGCTGCAAGTGAAGCTGCCAAAGATATGGTTTGGCTGAAATGGTTGTTCGATGATATTGCTCCTTTGAGAACTATTCCTACACTGCAAGTTGACAATGCAAGTGCTGTTCGTTTTGTGTAGGAATCCGGAGTTCTATCAACGAACAAAACATAGACATCAAGTACCATTTTGTGAGGGAAAAATGTTTAAGTGGAGAGCTAAATGTTGAACATATTGCTGGTGACCTGCAGGTTGCTGACATTTTAACAAAAGCTCTGCCTAGGAAGCGATTCCAGGGGTTGAGAACGGCCCTAGGTGTTATGGACATTGCAGAACTAGTTCAAGGGGAAGTGTTGGTATAATGAACTATTTCTATTGTTCAGACCACCTATATGTATCATCGTAATCAATGTTTTCTTCTAATATAATGTTATATCTGGCAACACTTCTAATTTTGAGTTTGTTGTCGTTTTTCTGCCGCTTGTTTATTAAAAGGCTATCGTATTATCTGTTAACTGTTTTATTACTTCAAATCAAACTCATCTGATAAAAACTCTGGTTTTATACTGTAAGAAGCTACTCTGGTTTTATATTGTAAGAAGCTATCTCAACAATATAATTTAATAACTCAGTCACCAGTCATGTTTACTGATAAAATGCATTGGATTTTTGGGGTTTTATAGCGCAAGGTCCAAAAGCAGACAAGATATGCCATACTGACAAAATGGTACAAAAATATTGCAGCATCCTCTTCGACTTAAGTTGCCACCGAACATCTGACGATTTCATCCAACCCGTTTACTTAAACATCGCAACGAAGTATGAGTTACTTAAGATTAGTTCTGTCAGGGGTACGGATAGGTAGGTATTTAATTAACGTCGCACTGGAGCAACTTGGAGAAGTTCCGGGATCAACCCTCAAAAGGAAAGATCCGAATCGGGGTACGGGAACCGGAACTTAAATGTTTGATTTTTATTCTTTTGTTATGTGTGTAAATTTATTTTATGAATGCTCTTTGAAAACATTTAAAATTAAAATTATTTAGTTCCCATTTGGGATTATACTCATTTCTTCACAATACACTTACATTCAACAAATCCAAATGTTCTTCATATGAAGATCTGAATTCAACCTCTGGATTGAAGAAACTGTCAGAGTGCAAATTAAGAGATCTTCCATCTATTCGAGGAACTTGTTTCAAGAATTGCAGCACCACTGAAAACAAGAGCATTAGCATTAAGAATATAATATTTGACGTCACATTTGCTTAATTTCAAAACTATTAACAAATCAGGTGAAATGTTAGTTTGTGAGAAGCATTATTCTATTATCCAACCTTCAACAGAAACATCTAACGCGCATAAAAAACACATACGCGAAGCACTGACACACGTAGCAATGATCCATTAGCAAAGAAATTATTCAAGCATTAAGTAAATTCATGCGCTAACATACATGCAAACACATACAAAGAATAATTTCATGATTACCACACATGCACAAACGATACATGCACTAAGTAATTTCATGAACAAACATACGCACTAAACAAAGACGCATGCACAAACAAAAGGACAACACAAACAAAAAGAACACAACAATTAACTTTCTATCTGAGGTTTCCAAGTCCATTTCGTGGAAAGATGAAATTATAGTTCATGAATGGTCCAACTTAATTCGATCTATAATTTTGAAAAATTGAAATTTTAAAACTATTTGAGATTTTTTTAAATTTAAGGCAGTGCATTCGAGATGGGTTCTGGAGAGATCGTAAAGCCAGAAGCGGTTCCCGATGGCGCTCCGGCTGATCTCTGGCTCAGTATACTCAACCTATGCCAGTTTGAGAAGGGAAGCACAGCGGCAAGAGGAATATTTTCCCCGATGATAGATTCGAGGATTTGTGATCTCTTGTCTATGTGCAGAACAGGTAGACATTTGGGTGAAACTGCATAACTTGTTTGAACAGAAAAACAAACAAGCTCAGTATGCATGTCAACTACAGTTCTCATCCTTTATAAGAGATTCGTCAGACACAATGGCTATGCATATAGCAAGGTTGGAGCGTATTGTGTCAAAGATAATCAAGCCTTCAAATGACTGTCATCATGAGCAAACTGCTTGAAACTGTCAACTGATTTTGAACCTCTCAAAATGGCATGGTGCACAAGGCCTGAGGAGCAGCAGACACTGGATGAACTAAAGAGACTCTTGGTTTCAAAAGAGCAAAGGAAGTCTTCTGAATCCTCCAAGGAATATGAAACTCCAAACTCTGGAAGGAGTGCATCCAAACCTGACAAGGCAAACAAGCAGGGGAAGAAATTCAAGTGTGGCAAGCCAGGCCACATGAAAAGAGACTAAGCTGATGAAACCTAATGAAGTGTTCATTAGTGAATGCCTTATGGCTAAAAGTGATAACTCATGGGTTATTGACACTAATGCTTCACAGCATATAACAAACAGAAGCGACTGGTTCCAGACATACGCAGAGTATGAATGCCCAATTGAAGTGCGTGTTGGGAACAGCTCTACAATGAAAGCCTATGGGCATGGTGTTGTTCTGTCCAGATGCTTGTCAATGGCAGCTGGAGGAATAGTATGATGGAAAATGTGCTGTATGCTCCAGAAGCATCAAGGAACTTGTTCTCTGCGAGTCAGGCTCTGGACCAAGGATCAAAATTTAACATGTCAAATGACAAGTGTGAATTTGTCAAACAAAAAGGTGTTGTATGTAGCTGTAGGAATTCGCTCTGGCAACCTTTTTAAACTGTTGGGCAGGTAGTGAACACAGCTCACAGCAGTTATACATCTGTTGCTGAAGCTCAAATTAATGAGGTAAGCTCACTTCAGCTGTGTCATGAACGTTTGGGACATTTGAATAAGCAGCATGTATCTAAGTTGCTGCTCTCTGAGAGTAGATAACTGTCACTGAACTTGGATAACTGTAACTATAACGATCCCTAACTAGAACTCAACAGACTATATTGATGAGCAACACGTTCTTGAATGATGTAAGACATATACGTTGTATCTTTCTCATAATTGTTAATTTAATAAAGGATAAGTTAAGTGATTAATATGTATTTTTATATTACATTAATTAAGACATCACTGACAATCCACATGACAAGACATGGTGTCAGAATTTAGAGGATTCAATTAGATTGTGACCGGCGTGGACTTTTGAACTTGCGGTGCATATTACTATTGTGGATCTTATGAGCGATGGAGGGTTTTAGAGCCCCAGGCTAGCTCAAGTTTTCTTCTGGAAATGTAAAAGAAAGCTGGAAGAAGTGTCGACAGCAGCTAGAGAAATATTTGCTGGCTACGGAAAAGGACTCACGACAGGACATAACAAAAATTGCAATTCTACTAAATCTACTCGGAAATGAAGGTTTAGAAATCTTCAATACATTTAAATTTCAATCGCCATCCAGTCGAGACAACTTTAATGATGTGCTTGGAAAAGTTCTGTCTACCAAGGCAGAACGTTGTATTTGAAAGATACAAGTTCTTTTCATGTGTCCAACAAGAGGGACAATCCATTGATAACTACATTACTCAACTTAAAACTTTGGCATCTACCTGCGAATTTAATGATCAAGCAGATGGCCTAATCCGTGACAGAATTGTGTTGGGAGTCCGTGACAATGGACTGAAAGAACGTTTGCTGTGTGAACCAGTTCTAGATGTACAGAAAGCTGCTGAAATTGTCAGAGCTGCGGAAGCAAGTAAAGAACAGCTAAGATCCATGAGAGAGATGGGAGCAATGTCAAGCAAAAGCAGTGTGCATGCTATAAGGCATAAGAAAAATACAAGAACTCAGTATTCTAAACAATCATCGGAACATGACTAAGAAATGTGGGAGACGACATAAGTCAAGAGAGTGCCCTGCATATTGAAAAGTGTGTTCCAAATGTAAAGAAAAGAATCATTTTGCTGTTGGGTGTCCACAACGTGCCAAGAAAGTGCACCAAATGGACAAATGTGAGGAAGTAACATTTTTATTGACTCTGTAGGCAAAAAGTGTGTTAACCCTTCAGGCGGCGTGGTATCTCACAGTTGTGTTGACGAAAACGGCACCCCGAAAAAGCGAGTTCCCCTTTAAAGTGTCAGGGTTTGGACAAAGGGAGTGCTTTCCCCTTCTTCAGTCAATTGGTCTCAGCAGTAGTCTATTTAGACCGGATCATCAAAGGAGAGCGATGACAGTGATAGATAGCAAAGCCACGGGCTACTTCCCAGGTTCCAGAATACCCTAAGTATACCTAGATTCTTCTCAAGTGTGCTTCTCAAATGCTTGTAGAATGATTTTCAAATAGTGAAATAATTCAGGGGCCCAAGATACATTTGACTGATCCGTACAAATATTCTTATACGTGTTTGAAAAAACAAATATTTACTGTAACAATGGGAAACTTTGAAATTATAAATTTATGTAATTTTCTTTTAATGAGTAATATTCTACTAATTGTAAATAAGTTAAATTCTAGCATTGATTTTCTTCCCCACAAAAGTTTGTCTCCATTACATAGATTTACAGCATGATTTTTGTATAAATCAAGCGATGAAATTATGTATCGCAGTTGAGTTAGACATGAGACTTAAAGCAAAGATAAACAAAAAATATTCAATACTTGCTTTGTTAATGTAAAATATCCTAAAGAGTAATCACAACGGATATTACCCCAAAGGTTTTCAGATTTTGGGTGTTCACATATCCGTGAAGAAATGAGTAGAATCAAAACCTTACACATATGGTAAACTGAGTTATTTTGCACCAATAACTTTTTAAAGAGAGGAAGTATGGGACGTTTGGAATCTTCTTGGTCATGATTTTGGAAAGATTATTTTTATCAAATTTTAATGGTCTAGTTATTTCAGACAATCCTCTGAGAACCGCAAAAGACTAAAATGGCATCCGGATAATTAACGATTCATAGGCGCTAGATACAGAATACAAAAATGGAGGAATTAAGTAAATCCCGAAATATTTGCGATTTGTTTCATATGAATGGTTGAATATAATTTTATAAATCCGTACAAATTATTTGAGTGATAATGGTTTGACATAGCCTCAAACAGTTTTACATAAAAAAAATCTAAATTTCAACCAGCATTTTCGAGGATCTGTCATTTATTTTGTCTTCCATTGAAAATGAGTAGCCTGGTTGGAAGAGTAATGGATTAGCAACCGGAGGGTTGCGAGTCCGAATCCGACCAAAGACCATCACGTAAAAGGGGGCTGGTGCAAGTTAATTCTGTCGGTAACCTGAAATATCCTCACGTTGGCGAGGTGTGGAAGTTTGGAGAGTGGGATGCTAGCTCAGATATGAACTCGTCATCTGACTGTGTTTCAAAATTACGTGGTGTTGTCCTTGGATCATTCCCTTTGGGTTTGATCCTGGACCATCGCTAATAGCCGTTGTCTTGCTCCAGTGCGACGTTAATTAAATACCTATCCACTGAAAATGAAGTGTTTCTCAACTGCCGGTGTCAGCCAATTACCTTGCCCTAGCATTAGTTATATCGGGTCGTAAGAGGTTATCCTGGGATTTGTCATTTTTGATATCTAAGGATTTTTTATGATGAAATATTTTATAGTGGTAATATTCTGAGAATATTTGTGAATGGTGCCAAAATATTCAGACTCAGAAAGTCTTAATAACATCTGTTATAGATAACATCACTGACCAAGTAACTAACTGTAAAGAAAATTTCTCCACTGAAAATGAAGATCAAAGGGGAAATGTATCATCTATCGGGGTCTCAAATATAATACTAAATACTGTTTCTTCGCAAATTCTCCTAGCAGTGTAAGTTTTTGTTTCGAAAATCGAGTGACGAGATTTTTTTAAAAAGTAATAAGCCCTAAAAATTAAAATTTAATATGAATAAGAGACAAGGGATTTCGTTTAACTTTGGTGTACAGAAGTCTCGTATGGAAGGTGTTTATAGCCCAACAAACATAAATATTTGGTGAACAGAATGAGATGAAAATCAGCACAAATTATTTTAATTTTGGCCTGAAAAAATTTACGTGTTACAAGATTTCATTAGTCCAGTGATTGATAGCTAATTTCCTCCTCCATTTCCTTATAACCATGACATAATTAATAATTGTTTTTTAATGCATGCACTTTAAAAGAATTTTAAAGGTATTTACGAGTAAATTTGTTGAAACCGGACCCTCTTATAAAACACTATCTGAATTACCCGGCGTCGATCGAATTGTTTGAAACTCATCGTAATATTCAATAGTAGTCCTATGGGGATTTCGAATTGTTTTGAGATCTCTCTACAGACCCAGGACAAATCAAATGGAGTTAATATCTAGACTATGTTTCTCGCAGGGTTTTAAAGAATGAGTGTAGCAAATTCGATATGAGTTGATCAAACTGTTATAGTAAGGATAATCAATGTCATTTCTATGGGGATTTCGGGGGCAGCAGTAGCCCAGTTCGAAGAGCAACGGATTAGAAAACAGAGGGTTGCGAGTTCGAAACTCGGTCCAGCCTAAGACTGTCGGATACACGGAGGCTGGTGCACGTTAAATCTGTCGTGGCCTCAAGTGTCCTCACGTTGGCAAAGTTTGGAGTGGGGTGCCGGCTCAGGTGTTGTTCTTGACCGTGGTTCAAAATTATGAGTTGTCCTGGGATCTTTCACTTCAGGATTGATTCCGGACCATCCCCCAATAGCCCGTTGTGTTGGCTCCAGGGGGACATTAATTAACTACCTACCTATTTGGATTTCGAATTGTTTTTAGCCCCTTCTCCCGACCCAGGACAAATAGAATGGGATTAATATCCTTTATAACCTATGTTTCCCGCAGACTTCCAAAAATTGAATGTACTAAATCTGGTGTGAATTCGTCTTCAAAATATTCAATGTTATTCCTGTGGGGATTTTGAATTGGTTTTAGCCTTTCTCCAGACCTAAGACAAAAGAACGGGTTAAATATGTAGTCTATATTTTCCACAGGATTCTAAGAAATGAATGTACCAAATTTGGTGTGACAGTGATCGTAAAATATTCAATGTTATTCCTAAGGGGATTTCAAATTTGTTTTGGCCCCTCTGCAGATCTAGGACCAATTGAACGGGGTTAATATATAGCCTATGTTGCCAGCAGGATTCTATAGAATGAATGTACCATATATTTGGTGTGAATTGTTCAGACAGTGATCGTAAAAATACTTAATGCTATTCCTATGGTGATTTCGAATTGTTTTACCCCCTCTGCACACCCAAGAAAAATAGAATGGGGGTTAATATGTAGCATACTTTACCCGTAGGGTTCTGAAGAATAAGTGTACCAAATTTGGTGTGGATAGGTCAAACGGTGTAGATTTGTATAGAGGACTCTAACTCAGCTTTGTATATAAATGTCTATCCCCTTGTTGCATTATGTGCGTTAAATATATTTTATTTCTGATCGGAAATGTTTATAATTAAATAGAATACTGCAGGTATAGTGTTAAAGAATTTTAAAGACAAGTACGAAAGGAAGTACATTTGCCAAGACTGGCAAATGTTAACAATTTTGGGGAGGTAGGACGTCTCATTACCTTCAAATGGTAAAAGTTCGATATAGGTATGTTCTAGGCATATTAAGACTATATTCTCTTGTTTGATAGAGTGATATCTAGGAGGTGTTCTAGAAGTGACATACAAGAGCGCACCACCCCTTAAAAAACTAATTTATGTTTTGTGCAAATTACATTCATACGAGGCGAAAGGTCTTTACCCAGTTTCTTTTTTTTGCAGAACAAATTTTATTTAACATGATTTTCAAAGGGTTAATTATCCATTGTTAATTAATGTTTGTGAGAAAGAACCAAACTAGAGGTTTTGGAATTTTTAAATTCTTTATCGCATCGATGGCCCGCAGGTAGCCGGCTTCACCAAACCTATTAGAACTCCGTCAATTATCGTACTTCATCAAGTTTCCAATACGTAGAGAAATATTAAAATAAACAATTGTGCATAATTTAAAATGTATGTCTTATGATTTTGGCTGCAGCAAAAATCATACCTTTAATTTTTTAATTTTCAATCTTTTTCCCTAAATTCATGTCCTTTCGTGTTGTTATTTGCTTTTTGTTTGGTAAATTTTAATCGTACTTCAAATGAAGCATTTAAAAATGTTTTCATCTCAAAAAGTAAAAGCAAAATAGCAGTGAGAATACAATTTCGAAAAGTGCATGTGGGTTCCAAATTTCTAATTCAACTTCTTTTTCCCGAAGAACCCAAAAATAGACGCTTCCAAAGCGTAGCTTAACAAAGACAGGAATGCCGTCATGATACTCAACGAACACGCCAAAAGCAGTGACTTGAGGGAAGCATTTTAGGGATTGTCCGTTCCCATCAGGACCCCTAGCACAAAAGGTCTCCAGTCACGCCCTCTCATTAGAGGACACGGGTCAAAGATTCTCGGGGGTGACACTTAAACTGGCATTTTGGTTTACGAAATATCTCGGGGTGGCCGCCTGAAGGGTTAACATGGTAAGTCAAAAATTTTGGTGTAAAAATGTAACAGTATGTGTAAATAAGGTAACAACCGAAGTTAAATTTAAATTAGATACTGGGACAGAAGCGAATATTTTGCCTTTAAGTATATTGAAAAGTGTGAATTCTGAATTTCGTGTGAAACCGACGAATATAACTCATGTCTTATGGTGATTTTAAGATAAGACCTAAAGGTACTGTAATTTTACAATGCTCTACAATCAAGCATGAAAATATTCCATTAGAATTTTTTTATAGATGTAAATTCACAACCTATCTTAGGGTTAAATGCATGCTCAGAATTAAAATTAATTGAAGGAGTTGATGAAATCAGAATTGAGAAGAAAGACATTATTTTAAATAAGTATAGAGAACTATTTAAGGGTACAGGAAAATTTCCAGATGAACCGTATTGAATTGTGCTAAAAGATAGTGCTATACCTGTAGTTCACCCACCTAGTCGCATTCCACAAGCTCTACAATCGAGATTAAAAGAATCGTTAAATAATTTAGAAAATGAGGGGATCATTTCTAAAGTCAATAAGTCAACTGACTGGGTACTAAGTCTTGTGGTCGTAGAAAAGCCTAATGGAAAGCTACGTTTATGTCTGGACCCCAGAGATTTTAAATAAAGTAATAAAAAGGGAACATTATTTAATTCCTTCAGCAGAGGACATTATAAGTAGACTTGAGGGACAGAAAATATTTTCAGTGTTAGATCTGAAAGATGGATTTTGGCAAGTGCCACTCGATGAAGCGAGTTCTGAAATTTGCACATTCAATACCCCATTTGGTAGATACAAATTTAATAAAATGCCATTTGGCATAGCTTCAGCCCCTGAGGTTTTTCAGAGGAGAAATCAAAAACTGTTTGGAGACATTCCTGGTGTTGAGATTTATTTTGACGACATCATCATTGCAGGTTCTGATGAAATAGAACATGATGCAACTTTGCTTAAGGTTCTTGACAGAGCTAAAAAGTCAAATGTTAAGTTTAATCCCGAAAAATTTCAATTCAGGGTACCTGTCAAATCATATCTAGTTTAGGTTTAAAAGCTGATCGGGGTCATATTAAAGGTATTATTGATATGCCAACACCTAAATGTAAAACTGAAGTAATTAGATTGTTGGGCATGATAAACTTATCTAGATTTATACCCAATGTTTCAAAAGTTACTGCCCCCTTGAGAGGAATTACAAAGCAGAATGTAGAATTCATTTGGGATAAGGAAAAGAAGCTTTCAACAAAATTAAAACATTGTTAACTAATACCCCAGTATTAAAGGTATTTTCAGGGTCAGAAGATACAACAATTCAATGCGATAGCTCAAAAGATGGGTTGGGTGCATGTTTAATACAGAAAGTTCAACCAGTGTCTTTTGTGCCGAGGAGTCTAACCAACAGTGAGAAAAACTATGCTCAGATCGAAAAATAATTATTGGCCATAGTATTCTCATTTCAAAAGTATCATAACTTAGTATATGGACGTAAAGTAACCATACAAAGTGATCATAGACCCCTGTTATCAATTGTAAAGAAACCGATGCATCAAATATCCTCTAGAATGCAAAGAATGTTACTTAAACTTCTAAAGTATGATTTTGAGATAGTATATGTGCCAGGTAACCAAATGTACTTAGCTGATACATTATCACGTGCATTTTCAGAAAGTGAAAAGGTTAAAGATTACCCTGAAATGTCAAACATGGTACATAGCATCACAAAGTAGTATCGGATAACGTTCCATTTAACAGCTATAATTATAAGCAACTTGCCAGGGAATGGGATTTTGACTATGTTTTTATTAGTCCTCACTATTCATAGAGTAATGACATGGTTTAAAGAGCATTAGGAATTGCCAAGAGTTTGTTCAGAAAAGCAAAAGAGAGAAATAAAGATTATCATGTAGGACTCATGGAATATTCCTATATCACAACTTGATCTGTCCCCTGCTGAAATGATGTTCAATCATCGACTAAAAACAAAACTACCAGTAACTAAATTATTAAAGAATGAAATTTTTAATAATACTAGAGAAAAATTAGTACTAAGGCAAGAGAATCAGAAAAACTATTATGATAAACAGTTCATCCTCTACCAGAGCTTAATCCAGGAGATAATGTGAGCATACGAAATTATGTAAATAAAACATGGGAACCAGCTCAGGTCGTATCACAAGAAAAATCTGTTCCTAGATCGTATCTTGTTAAAGACAAGTCTGGGAGAATTTTCAAACGAAACAGAAGGCATCTTAGAAAATCTAAGACACCTTTTACTGAAAAAACAGATCCTAATGATTGTAATGATATTAAGGATAGTGATAAAAAATATCACCAAGTCCAAATGACATAAGCAGAACTAGTGCTCAAAGTTCGAACAAATCAAATACCACAAGGACAAGTGGTCGTGTTATTAAGAAACCTTCACATTTACGAGATTTTGTTTAGTGTAAATATATTGGTTGTTTCATAATTCATTATTGTTAATTTGTGTAATTTTAAATTAAGAATTTTTGTGCTTTGTAATGTTGAGGGTTCAACCCTCAAAGGGAAAGATCCGAATCAGGGTACAGGAATCTGAACTTAAATGTTTGATTTTTATTCTTTTGTTATATGTGTAAATTTATTTTGTGAATGCTCTTTGAAAACATAAAATTAAAATCATTTAGTTCCAATTTGGGATTATACTCATTTCATCACAATACACTTACATTCAACAAATCCAAATGTTCTTCATATGAAGATCTGAATTCAACTTTTGGATTCAAGAAATTGTCCGAGTGCAAATTAAGAGATCTTCCATCTATTCGAGGAACTCGGGTTTCAAGAATTGCAGAGCCACTAAAAACAAGAGCATTAGCATTAAGAAAATAATATTTGATGTCACATTTGCTTAATTTCAAAAATTTAACAAATCAGGTGAAATGTTAGTTTGTGAGTAGCATTATTTTATTATCCAATCTTCAACAGAAACATCTGATGCGCATAAAAAACACATGCGCGAAGCACTGACACACGGAGCAATGATATATTAGCAAAGAAATTATTCAAGCATTAAGTAATTTCATGCGCTAACATACATGCAAACACATATAAAGAATAATTTCATGCACCACCATACATGCACAAAGTAATTTCATGAACATATGCACTAAATAATGACACATGCACAAAAAGGACAACACAAACAAAAAGGACAAACACAAACAAAAAAGGACAACACAAACAAAAAAAGGACAACACAAACAAAAAAGGACAACACAAACAAAAAGGACAAACACAAACAAAAAAGGACAACACAAACAAAAAAAGGATAACACAAACGACCACACAAAACAAACAACTTTCTTTCTATCTGAGGTTTCCAAGTCAATTTCGTGGAGAGACGAAATTATAGTTCGTGAATGGTCCAACTTAATTCGATCTATAATTATTAAAATTTTAAAACTATTTGATATACCGTATATTTCCGTGTATAAGCCGAGAATTTTTGGAACTTTTTCTAAAGCTAAAGTGGGGGGGTCGGCTTATATACGGATCCGCTAATTTCGCAAAAAACGAAGGTACTTTTCCGTTAGCCGTGCGCAAGCGATAAATCGCCAAATATAGGACACAAAATAATAATTGAATACCGTAATTATTTAGCACATAAAAATAATAATTGGAAAGGGAATATTTTTTTGATTCAGCTGTTGGATTCGGATCTCCGTCCGGCGGCAGCAACTTGGCGAAATTTTCGAATACTTTACGAGCGATTAACAATTTTTATAGCAACTCCAACGGGTGTTGGGAAAGCAACCCTACTTGTTTTACTTCATGCCATCCGAAGCCAATAACAGACAGCAAATGAATGGAAAAACTGTGCTGGAATCAGATAGGGTTACCGTAGCTGAGATTCTTTCAAGGGTCACAATGAGCCCGCTCCCCCTTTTGAAACTTTGTTCCGCACATGTTTTAGGCTGCACGGCGAAGAAAAGTGGCACTGATAAAAAAAATTCCCATACCCCAGCCGCTCCCCTTGACCATTGTTGAACTGATCATCTGTCAATCACCCCATCAGATGTCGGATATCAGGAGCTGGACACTGGGGGAAATCATTAGCTGGTTAAAACTATCATCGTTGGCGAGTGGCGTTTTAACTTTACAGCGATTTGATTGGAAAATATTCCACCCGTTTTACCTTCTTGGCGACATTTACGCCCTCATGGCGTTATGTTTGAACGTCACAAATTTTTTTAAATTTTTATTTCGGCTTATATACGGGTTTTGAATTTTGGGTAAATTTTTGAAGAAAAAACGCACCCTCGGCTTATACACGGATCGGTTTATATTCGGAAATATACGGTATTTTTTTAAAATTTAGGGCAGTGTATTCTATTAAAACCGAGAGTCACAAGATATTCGAGTTGTGCAGCACTGCTTTTACCCTGCAACACACAATGATTCGATAACCAAATAAATCTATTGGATGAAGGAATCTCAGGTAATATTCTATTGGTCAAGAGGGTGGAAGAGCCACATTGTCTACCAAAAGGTACTTCATGGAGTGTTTTTGTTGTGGCTAATTTCGCAAGTACAAAACTGGTCAAAAATTGTGTAGGGAAGACTGCAGGTTACAGAACGGATATATGAGTATGAATCTCTCAGAGGGTTAAAGGCATTTCTATCCTTTCAGATCTATTTTTAAAAGGGCACTGACAAGCGTGATTATGGGACATACATCGTACTATATATTACGTACCGTGCAAGAGGAAAATAAAAAATGTCAATCCTTAGTTTTTAATTATCACCAATAACAAATCTAAAATTATAATTAGTAATTATTCTGGATGTATTTTACTTTACATAAGAAACGCAAATTAATAGGTTAAAACATTTGCTATAATAGTTGATGGAAATTCTTCAAATATTTTCAGTCTTAAAAGTATTTTTTAATTAATGTGCATTAATATTTATTGCCCACTCTTTTGATGATTAGTGAAAGCTAAACACTTTATACCGAGTATGAAAATTAAAGGAAACTCAAAAACGAAATGTTTGATCACTACTTCCATCTATTCATGTCACGTTCATTCATGCCACGTCATTAATCGCACTCAAATTCGATCTTAAAAATCACAAAGCATCGAATGTTCTGGAGACAATCATCGAGAACAAATCTTTGTAACAGTGCTATTATTTTACGATTGACTTTTTCAAATCGGAGAACTGAGTTCAACTACTTTTCAAGGGTAACTATGAAAAGTAGCCATTTATGTTTATGTAATTCATAAACATAAACCTCTTCACAACTGGTATAGAAACGATTTTTAAACCCTAGTCAAAGACAAAACAAGGAGCTTGTAGAAAAGCCTATAATCCTGACCTAAATTCAAGAATAAAGGAACTGTTGGTGTTTTTCACACTTCCCAGTGAAGTTAGGGGAATGTTAAAATAATACAAGTAAAATGAAAAGGCGTAGTATTTGTATGTTGCATAACAGTAAAATACTAGTCCAAAAATATTTGAGGCTGTCGTGGTTTAGTGAGTTTGCCCACTGCGTTAGAAATCTGCGAGTTTAAGGGGGCACAGATTTGATTCTTCCCTGGGTGTATTTCTCCTTTCTGTGTCGGTAAAACTTTATGTTATGTCCATTATTTGACGTCTTGTGTTTAGAGAAGCATGGCCAAATATAGTTCTTGAGCCATAAAACCCACGGCCCATCGCCGAAGTTGCGACTCAAATTTGAGTCGTTAGCCAAAGGGCTATTTGGATAGGCCGCCATGTTGGATACCTTCCACTTGCGAACAAAAGGAAACGCATGTAGCAAACTTACGATGAGTTGCCATATTCTAAAATTATTGTTAATTAGCGATGGAAAATTATCGCCAATTGGTGATGGTACCGTGATCTTGTTAATCCAATATTTTCTTGTTTTTGATCTTTTCAGTCATTATTAAGTTAGAAAAAAAAATCGCATTTCCGAAGAGTTTAGGGGTTGCTAAGACACAAAAAGATCCGAAATTCAGCTTAAGTGGCTGTTAATTCGGAAATAAGTGTAAGAACTGAACTGCTACAAATACGAGAACTTCTCTATTATTTTGAATTTGGACTATACTTTAACGCGTAAGTAGAGGACTCAATGGATTGGTTTAGATTTTATGCCGCGAGATTATAAATTAAATAAATAGCAGCATAAAGCGAAAGGCAAAAATTGAATCGGATGAGAAATTTAATTTACATGCTTAAAAATTTAATTTAGAAAATGTAGACATTCCTGTTTAATTTATTAATATAAAATTTAGATATTTGAAAGACCAATTTCAATACAAACAAGATTTGAATGGGAACGTTCCACAAGCAAATCCTATAAATTTTGAATCGTACTCTTGAAATTTTTGAGGTGATGTTAGAAAATGTAAACGATTAGAATTGATGAACACTTAAGGTACTTAGTATGATTGACATGATGGGCTTTCTCCCAACAAAAGACGAGTTAAATGCATAGGTCTAATGTGAAGGGCGGGACAGATTTACATCCGTCCTTCGCATTGGAGATACTGGTCGCTGGTGAATGATTTCTTATAGAATGTAACTTGCAGATTCCTAAATCACCATAGTTGAAAAATATTTTGTGGACAGTTTGACGTTATTGAAAAGGATAGCTAGCTCAGTACTTTCACATAAGGCGTCAAGTTCGTTACCCTTGATGAAAACATGATTCCGGACTTATCAAAACAAAACCCTTGCTTTGAGAGGCAAGCAAGATAGTAGATATCTGACACAAGATGGCAATTGATGTTATAATGCTGACTGTTGTAAAACTCCAATTGTCAGTGTTAACTGATACCAATTTCTGCTTAGTGGCAGGATAGCATTTCCACAGTATATAAGGAGCAGGAAGTATGAAAGCTGTAACAATAAATAGTATTATAAAAAACTATTGCACACCACAAATCTTATACTCATCCGTGAAAACTGGTAAATAGGTATCATAGTGACAACGGTTTAAACGGAATATTTGTTGGAAAATAGCTGAAACAGTGTCTGTATTAGCGTACAAAGGGAAAGCACTGATATAACTTATAGATGGAATCCCATGGTGGGAGTCTTAAAAATCCCTGTTTGATGGGACGCGTCATTTGGTTTGAAACACTGATGATGAAATTTGTGTAAAGTCGATTCAAACCAGGGGTAAGAGTCATGCTTCAAGGGATGATATTACTTGTGATTGTTGATAAGATCTTAAAATAATCTTTTATGCTACTGTCTTCAACTCTTTCTAAAGCAACGTCAAGCAATAATTAATCATGAAATCCCACTCGCTCTGTTACCATGTTGAAGTTGAAGGGTCGTGAATAAAATGAACAGACATGTTACTAAAAAAAGGAAATGTTTATACACATACGCAATGAGAAAAGGGATTTAGGACACCCAATGATCTAAAAGGCAAACCTAACAAGTTAGCCGTAAAGTTGAAGCTCAAATTCAAGCAGATGGAAAAGCGAGTCACGCATATCGTATTTCCTATCTTTGGTCCTGTGGAATCATAAATGCTATCGATTTGCTTACGATTCACAAATAAAACTGAATATAATTAAATTAATTGGACCATATACCCATTTCTTAGAAATACTCACACATCTGGCAAAAGACAATTTCACCGAGGCCAGACAACTTCAAGATATAAAAACTGTTATTAAAAATTTTAAAGGAACAGAACACCAGAGATGAAAACCCTAATATTTAACATCTCACAACATGAGCGGTCTCAGAAACTCAAGAAATCGTATTCATGAATTGGCTACAGCGACACATTGATCCTTGAAAAGACAGTGTCTTCAATGATCACATATTTGCTCAATTATTACAAAACTGGAAAGAAATTTCAGCATTAATTACATTTAAAAAATATTTTGGAAGTCAATAGTTTGGTAAAAATGCTTTAAGTGATAATTTCCTTTTCTGTCAAGGAATTCACTCCTTATGTTTTCGCGAAATGTATTTGCTAAAACATATTTTTCAATGTATTCAAAACTTTGAAATCAAAACTAGATTTAAAAACATGCAAGATTTTATGAAATAAAAATGCGATTTAATGATGAAAAAATCTCAATAATTTTAACCAAATTCCTACTCAAAGCTCTTTACTGACTGTCAGAAAGTGAATATTCCTGATATAAATTATATTGCCATCAATTGTTTGGCACAGATTTAAAAAAATATTTTTGATTGAGACATTTTTAATGCCTGACTTGATTTTTCATTCAGGCACAAGCAAAATTCAATTTTCGTGTCATCAGACAGATTGAATGATAGGGGCATAAGTTTTAAGATCGAGTATTTTAGAGACTCAATTGTGATGACAGTACACAAACTATCGTGACTAGGTAGGTATTTTAATTACCATCGCACTGGAGCAACACAACGGGCAATTTGCAACGGTCCGGGATCAATCCCAATGGAGAGATCCAGACATGATTCGCGCTTCCTATGATAAAGCAAATATCATGGCGGGCACATGCCTCCTTTGTGACACTTTAGAAGTGCTTAACTTTGATACAAAGACATTAGAAAAGGATGTACATGGGGCATATATCCTTTTCTAATCCCTGAAGTAAGACGTGAAGTTTGAACTTCTACAAGACGAGTGTTGTACTATTTTCAATGTCATCGTTTGATGGGATAATACGATCAATACTAAGGCACTTAAGTGTAAGTAGTATACTTACGCAAATCACCCAAATTTTCAGATCTTACACATATAGAACCACTTGTTATTGTCTTTTCATGTCACGAGTTTTGTTCTCTTTCGTTTTTTCTAGGATGTCTTCAACGCATTTTCTTTCCTTACACTAACTGAAAAAGATCAAAAGAAGTCTGCTCCATAGAGCAGTTAATTGGGGGAAGGCTTTTGCAGGTTGAGAACAGAAGCAAACTTGGTGGCTTGAAACAATTCCGAAAGGCATCAAATCTATCACCAGTTATCCAGAAGGACACCAATAAAATTTCCATTCATGTCTCGAATGATTCGATAAGCTCATTAGTATAAAGCTTTTTCTAAACTACATTGTAAGCTCAATTTCCCCACTTAATACTATTTAAAGCCTTTAAAAGTCAGGCTTTCAGCATTTTACTCTGAAACCATACATCCACTTCTGTATATTTCAAAATTATCACAGCTTTGGGTAAGTTCAATCGATTTATTCACTCCATTCTACTTCCAGCTTTCAAGAAAAGTATGCAAAGCAATCATTGTATGGAATGCTTAGGCAATGTATAGAATGCCTGGAGTTTTGGGGCAAGTATAAAACTATTAATATTTCACATTTCCTAGGCATTCTATGCAATGCCAAGACAAACCAGCAAAGTATTAAATACTCCGCTAATGACGTTTCTAATGTCACGTGGCAAGGCACGTGACTTTTGAAGCTCACCTCAGATGGAGAATTCCCCATTTGCAATTCAGGCTTTATTCAAAAAAGTGACGAAATACGCTACTTTGAATTTGTTCAGCAGACTCTAGCTCATACTGTGCTGGATGAAAATCAGAGCAAGGTGCAGTGTCCGAGAAGGAATCATGGCATATTGACATGCAACGACGATTCTGCGATGAACTGTCTAAAGTGTGAGCCAATACAACAAAAAAGTTTTTCTAACCTAAACTGTTTATCAGAAGTTAGGAGGCTTTTAATATTTTACATAAGTAGCATGTCATTTTATATAATGCCTAGTAAACAACTTTTAACATGACAAACGCTTAACAGGAGTGATGAAATCCTTGCGTCATTGCATAAGCCAACTTTTGCACAATCACCATAACTAGGGCCCTACTTTCATGAAATTTGCGTTTCACCGCTTTTATCTCCGAATTTATATGGAACTTTTAAGATCATGTGACATATTTTCATACTTTTTTTCTGTGTTAACGTTTTAGACAGTCATTTTTGGAATTAAGAAATTACATTTTCATCTATAGATTACGGCTTTCAAACTAACACATAATCCTGGATTGACAGACAAGCAAATAAATAGTATCTCATTCTGTTTAGAAACAGTTGGGTGCATGCATTTATTTCTAAGTAATGAACAGGTATTTGCTTGCTTTTTTAAAAAAAGCTTAAGAGCGTCTTTTATTAAGAAAAATTCAAGTTCATTTTAATTTTTAAAATGCAAAGCAGTTTTGGGGTATTATTCCTTCATATTGAGAGGATGTCTTTATCTTTCAAAGGCATTTTTTTCTAAATTTATTGGTCAACACCTCGCGGCTCTAAATATAGCACATTCAAAAATGATCTAGTAGATGGAGTGGATTATGGAACATTTTACTTAAGTAGGAGAGGGTTCGCATGGAAAACATCAGACTCGCAGCAGTTTGGACAATTAAGTAATTTTTCTTAAAGCTAAAAGTCAAGGTAGGTATTTTAATTAACGTCGCACTGGAGTAACACAATGGGCTATTGGCGACGGTCCGGGATCAACAGCCGAAGGGAAAAATCGGAGGACAACACCACGTAAATTTGAAACACGGTCAGATGATGCGATCACACCTGAGCTGGCATCCTCACGAGTTCACTATTCTTCCAACCGGGCTACCGTGGTCCTATCAATCAAACTTATGAACTTATAAGAAACGTTTAAAATTATGTATTCAGAACTTTTTGAAAATGTACCACAATAGAATTTACTTAAAAGGTCATATACTAAATATACTATGAAACCCTTTTACTTCATATTCTTAAAATAGTGCCTTATTGCTTGGTTTGCGTGTGCAATGTATATTTTCAATTTCAACGCCCTTCGAAATGAAACCCTGGCAACGCTAGTGTATAGCTATAGTTTATAAAAGCCTCTTTATATAAACTGTTTTGATCACATTGTTTGGTTTTGGTTTGTCCTTATCAGCATTTTTTTGCTACACAAGGGCAGGTATCTAGCTCAGAGTAAGGAAAAGGCGATATTCCAGGCAGTTCTAATAGGCATGTCAGTATCTAAGATAGCTTAAATGTTTTGGAAAACCACACTTCGGTGGGTGGGTAAAATATGCATTCATAGCAGGTCATGTTTCCATGTCATAGATACAGGTTATCTGTAGGTTAAAAATCTTTGATTCGGAATATCTCCAAAGGAGCTGTACGAGTCAATCCTAATCCAAATGCTGGCAACTAAAGCTTTTCATTTGGTTTTTGATAGGATACCATCTTGAATCACAAATGAAACGGAAGCCTCTCGAAACTAGATCTAGATCTTAAACGACTAAGGAAATTATTTTCTATTCGGTAAGACACCCTTGCACTGCTAAGATAACATGCAAAGTAGAAGATTTGTCTGATAAAAATATTGAACCCCCTCTGCCTAATTTAAGTATAATTAGGCAGAGGGCCTCATTATACTTTAATAAACATAGGTATAGCACTTAGTTTCCATCTAACATAATTCACAAGTAGCCTGTGTTTATAATTATATGCAGAAATTTGAACTTTCATTAATGTTTTGTGCTTTCAATCACAAAAGGGGATTAATGTATCTTATTTTTTAAAGTTAAGTTTTCAAAAATTTTAGTTAATTTTTAATTTTCGCAGCAGGAAGCAATATAACGAATTTCTCAATAATCAGATACCACCTGATTGTTGTCAAATTGTAGATGATAGAGACTACATATTTTCCTGGTGCTTATTTAGACTCTTGCCACAAGGAGTCGACGAACTCCTTTGTGGACATTTTGATATCACTAAGAGGAACGGTTTGCTGCAATGGAACGCAAGCTGCCTTCGCAGCACTGTCAGGAAGCTCGTTACCCTTTACGTCCATGAGACTAGGGACTCAACAGCACCGAATATCAAAACCCTTGCTTTGCAAGGAACATAAGATGGTAAAAATATCTGACATGACAGGATGGCAAGTGATGGTATATTGCTCCAGCTGTTTTAAGACACTCATGCTGTCAATATAAATGAACAACTTATGGTGGTTACTAGAAGATATCTGCTGAAGGGTGCAATAAATTGCCACTGCTTCAGCAGTATGAATTCCCTAACTATAGTGTTAGGAAAAGCGATTCCGCATTCAAAATTAGCTCCTCCTTTAGACCCATACGCGAGTACTGAAAAATAGGTGTCAAACTAACAGTGGTTTGATGTGTTGGAGCTGTGTTAGACTTTGCGTATGGAGTGAAGGGATTGCTATAATTCAGAGATGCAAAGTCAAATAGTGGGAAATGAAAAATTTCATTTGTTGAGGCACAATATCACTATAGAATCGTTTCTGATGGAATGTCTTCTGAATAAAAGGTCAATTATCACAATATTAACAAATTTTGACATGCACTGTTTGCCCAAACATGCTAGAATATACAATACCTGGTCAATAATTATGCATACGATAGGTGGATGATATATCACTGCTCACCAGTAGCATACGAGGACTGAAGAATATGAAAGGAAGATGGAGGGTCCAGGCTAGAAAATTTCAATCTGAAAGATTTGACCTCCTGTAGCTTTCTTGCATTATATGTAGCGGCAGCCTTTCACTTCATGAAATCGCTTAATTATACAGTGTACAGCAACGTAACTGGTGTAGACGGTTCTTTCTATCATCGGAGTGACTGGAAGCGCTTACACAAGCTGTGCCACGATCTATCCTAATTTCGGGTACAAATGATAACTGCAAAAAACTTCAGCATATGTTAGTTTGATACGACATGGCATTGCTTGCCACAAGGTTTATTGGGTATGGTGTAAGACCAGTAATGGGCAAGTTGCATCCAGACAAAGATAAAAACAGCATTAAGGAGTAGATAATGCATGAGACTAATTAACTCTCACGGACCTCCCATTCATGATATATTTGTGTTGGCAGATGAATACCAGAAATGTTAAGGAGTGCAATTCCCAACAGCATTTCACCAGCTACTATATCTACAAACTACAACTATCTTATATCTGACACTAGACACGTTTAATTGCTTTTTCACAAGATGCAGGAGAAAGAATGGTTAGATTACAATAAAAACACTCTATCCACTTATAAAAAGCTGTAAGTCACAAACCACTCAGCTGACTACCATTCTCTACCTAGGATATTTTGGGGGGAAAACTGAAGCAATTCAACTAAGGAATGTAAAAA
This sequence comes from Meta bourneti, assembly GCA_933210815.1. Lineage (NCBI taxonomy): Eukaryota > Metazoa > Arthropoda > Arachnida > Araneae > Tetragnathidae > Meta > Meta bourneti. The sequence goes on from OW119922.1 coordinate 6,674,777, forward strand.
CACTCATAAAAAAATCAGCCAACAGGAAAGTCCGAGAACATTAGATCGATATCAAATTAGTGAATGGAATAAAAATTATCTTTATATCTCACTCAGTAGGACGCAACTTGAGCTTGAATGGACACCTGAAGTACCATTCGCTTGAAGCGAGCATCATTCAACAATCCAGCTAGCAGATCAGCAGTTCACTGGAAGAATCTTTAAGAATGGTTTAGGGAATCTAGTCACCCAGCCCGGGTGACTAATGAAGAAAAGATATCTGCCCCTAGCACTTTTTAGAAATATTTTATAAAGTTAATTTTAGCATCCTTACGACTTTCAAAACTTGATTTCATGTCTTCAAGATTTCAAGTAATTGAGCCGAAAACACTAAATAAAAATTAATTAATTTTTTGCATTACTTTTGGAGATTCCTATCGTCTTGGGTAGATACCGCATCCCGAGTTTCTTATGTCAAATGAAAAGGAGTTGATTAGGTGCTCGCTGGTATTTCTCATACGCATATGTAGAATCTCTTCCATGATATCTGACTGATCGGTATATTTAGTATAAGCTACTACTCTCAAAATTAATTGCTAGACTCGTCAGACATTCATATATTTTGCTGCAGAAATCCTTTAACAAATTGCTATCGATGTTTGACTATTCTTAATCATCATTTCAATAGTTGATTAAACTTAACTCCCGGAATACGAAACATTTAACGAATATTGTAAAAGTAATTTAAAATAAGTACAAAAATACCAAATGAGACAAAAAAGAAAATACTACTTTATCTTTTTAACTTCCATCACATCTTCGAAAATTTCTTTGGCACATCTGTATGAATTTCCTGGGGTAACAGAATGCTGGACTATTCAGTTTTTCTTCCTTCATAGCTGATCGCAGGTTCCCACTTCCTCAAGGTTAAGAACTGCGACTGCTGCCAGTCATCATAAACCTGAAATGAATCCTGGAACGTCGTCTCTTAACGGCCTCGATATGCTCTTGAGCAAATACCGGTACAAATCCGCTCAAGATTTGACTGGTAGTCATGAGTAGTTACTTTCAAACTGATATTTTAAATGTCCTAAAAACGCAAAAACATACAAGTCTACTACATTTTTTAGACTTGAGGTTGTTATGAATTGGGCGATTTGAAGTCCTTGATGTATCGACTATGATAAGGAATGTCCTATCCACGAGGTTTGAAACTTCAGTTCACTTTCAAGTACTTAGAAAATTTGTTGAACTCTTGTTTCTCGAGAGTTATAATTTATTATTACTCGAATGAACACTGAAAATAATTAACTTGTGTAAGTTTGAAAACTTGTGAAAATTTTAATGCACATAACTGATATTGATTCAGAGTAGCCAGAATTTGTTTTCTGGATTTATTTGCACTCTCGACTAGACTAGAAGTGCAGAATTAAACGTTCTCCATGCCTATAACCAATTTTATTCAATCATTGGAGCCAGAACTTGCGATTGGAGTTAATTTGCCCTCTAGACAAGTTTTAGAATTAATAGTTCTTCAGTTTCTAAAACAAATTAACTAAGCTCAGATTTGTCATTCTTTACTTGTTTTTGCAATAAAAGGGTTAATTAGACGGGAGAAGAAATTGGACTCTACGACTTATGTGGACATAGAAAGGACATTGTGTTTAATGAACACATAATTGTTCAGTTATCACAAAACTGGAAACAAATTTCAACTTTAGTTACATTTTAAAAATACTTCAGAAGTCAACAGTTTGGTAAAAATGCTTTCATTCATTATAATCATAAGGAGTGAATTCCTTTGCTGTCAGACCATGGTTCAAAATTACGTGGTGTTGTCCTCGGATCTATCCCTTAAGGATTGATCCCGGATCGTCACCAATTTGCTCCAGTGTGACGTTAATTGAAAATACCAAACCAACCTTTGCTGTAAGAAAAAGAAATAATTATTTCTTTTTCTGACAGCAAAGGAATTCACTCCTTATGTTTTCGCCCAAAATGCATTTCCTAAAATATATGTTTAATGTATTCAAAACTTCGTAAAATCAAAACTAGATTAAAAAATTATGCAAGATTTTATGAAAATTAAAATGCGAGTTAATGATAAAAAATCTCAATATTAACACTTTACTGAAATTCCAGTATGACAGAAAAAAAACTCCTAATACTTTTAACTTGAACCAAATTCCTACTGAAAGCTTTTCAGTGACTGTCACAAAGTGAATATTCTTGATATAAATTATATTGTTTATGAGTGAGACATTTTTAATGCCTGACACACACTTCACATACTTTTGGAAAATAGAATCCTGGAAAGAAGTTGATTTTTCATTCAGGCACAAGCAACTTTCATGTCATCAGACAGATTTAATAAGGGCATAAGTTTTAAAATCGAGTATTTTAGAGACAAAATTGTGATGACAGTCGACAAGCAAACTCTCGTGACTAGATAGGTATTTTAATTACTGTCGCACTGGAGCAACACAATGGGCTATTGGCGATCAATAAAAATGTGAAAGATCCAAGGTAATTTTGAATCATGGTCAGATGATGAGGCAACAACTGAACTGGCACCCTATTCTCCAAAGTTCCATGCCAACGTGAGGACATTTGAGGCCACGACACATTTAACGTGCACCAGCCCCCTTTCTACACGACGGTCTTTGGTTGGATTCAAACTCGCAACTCTTCCAACTGGGCTACCGAGGTCCTGCCGTGAATAGGAGTACAAGAAATACAGCATCAGTATACAATGAATACTGATACAATGAACTGTTACAATGAACTGTTAAGGCATGCCATGCTGCAAAGTTTCATTAGCCATTGGTTTCTGCAATTATTCGACTCAGACGACCTGACTGGGTTAAAACAGCTCACATTTAGACATGATTCTATACACAATTCCTCAAATAGCATGCACAATTTTAATCTTTAAAATGGAAGGGTTTATTTTGCAATGATTCGTGATACCTATGACAAAGCAGATGTCATGGCGGACACATGCCTCCTTTGTGACACTAGAAATGCTGACCTTTGATACGAACACATCAGAGAAGGATGTACAAATCCCTGTAGTAAGGTTTGAACTTTTACTAGACGATTGTTTTACTATTTTCGTTGTCATCGTTTGATGGGATAATACGATCAATACTAAGGCACTTAAAGGGTAAGTAGTATACTTACGCAAATCACCCAAATTTTCAGTTCCTATACATATAGAACCACTTGTTATTCTCTATTCATGTCACCTCACGAATCTTGATATTCGCTTTTTCTAGGACGTCTTCAACGCATTCTCTTCTTTCCTGACACTAACTGAAAAAGATCAAAAGAAGTCTGCTCCATAGAGCAGTTACTTGGGGGAAGGCTTTTGCAGGTTGAGAACAGAAGCAAACTTGGTGGCTTGAAAATATTCCGAAAGGCATCAAATCTATCACCAGTTGACGGCTTGTTTCGAAACTTTCAACAGGCGCGAATTAACTTTCTGGAGTTTTGACCTTTAACGATTTAGAACTGAGAACTCGATCTCATCGAAATTGTTTCAAGTGATTTTCCCTCACAATACCAGTTTTCTAAGGAGTTTAGGTATCTTTACATTAATCTCAGCATAAAATGTTTCCACTTATTAATTTGATGTTTCTCCAGATAATTTTTTATACCATTTACTCCAAGTGTAACAACTTTCACTAAGTAATGCTGACCCACCCAAAAGCAATGCTGAATTGCATAGAGAAACATTTGGTTCTTAACCACTTCAGAGGCAGTCAGATATCTGGCATAGCACCTCTTTTGAATGTTAAAGAATTATTGAGTATTAAGCTGCTACAGTATTAAATGCGATGACACATTAAAGACGCCCACCGCCATTTAAAAATGTAATTTCTGCCTATGAGCAAAATGCATTTCACACAAGGTAGATCTTCATCCTGATCAAAGGCTTGAAAACACTGACCTCAAATTACAGAAAAAAATTATTGTCATACTTAAAAATGTGAATGAAAACGTTCTGAAAAAATAGAAATGAAAATTCTAAATCAAAAATAGAATTGTGTGGCTAGAACAAGAACAAAGTACGAACTCAAATTCTGTTAGGGACACTAGGATAGGGGGACTATGACTATGCAGTCTTATTTAGTGTACAGTTCCTCACAAAACTAGTTTATTTTCATTACTTATTCACATTATACACATCGAAAGATGTTGGGAAAACGTTTGATAATTTCCTCATGGTAAAGAGATCTATAAGAGTTAATGCTTACAGTTAAGCTGCAGGATCTAAGCGGTTGCATTCAAACGCTAGAAGGTCGGAACTGGTATAAGAATTAAGGTTTGGTGCCTCATGTTCTCCAGATTGTCAATACTGAGCAATAAAAACCGTTCTGTATCCACACATGAACTGCAGCCATCGAGCAGAAATCGCTTTATAGCAGATGTACTTTAGTGGCCAGGACTATTATTCCCTATCATGTGTCCGATCTTCTTGTGGTTTGCTCTGTCCAAGCACAATTGCATCACAAGTATGTAGACGAAGAACCCAATCTCTAAGAGATATCTGGGTTTCGTCTCGCATTTGAGGTGTGATTGCAGTTAAGTGGACTTTAGTGGGTGCCAACTAAAACAGGAACCTCTGAAAATTCAGAACACTTGCATGGAGGGCATACAGATTTCTCTTGAACAAGTAAATAAGCTCGAATGATTCGATAAGCTCATTAGTATTAAAGCTTTTTCCACAACAACGCGTTTAAGGGTGATCAATGCCACAGCGGTAAATGTAGTAAAAATGCACAACACTACTCCTTGCTGACATGAGCGGAACCGAAAAATTACCGTTATTGCTGATTGGGACATGCAACGACAATTCTACGACGAACTGTCTGAAGTATGAGCCAATGTAACAAAAAACAGTATTTCCTAATCTAAATTACTTACCAAAAGTTAGTAGAGCCTTTTAATATTTTGCCTAAATAGCATGTTATTCTATGCCTAACGAAAGTATAATATAAAAATAATTCGTATATTTCATACTTTGCCTCATTCATTGAAAACGCCAGGCATTCTATACAATGCCTGCTTTTCATACATTGCCAGTAACATAGAATAAAAATATATCAAAATACTTATATATAATAAAAAATATTTTTGATTATAATTAGATATCAAATATACTTAATATATTAAATAAAAGAAAATATTTATAAAAATCATAGTATAGACAAATTTCAAACATACGTGAGGTAGCATTCTACAATCAGCAGTCGAGAAGAGAGAACCTGTTGACACATGTGACCTCGGGTGTCTGAACACCTGTTCCGAGTCTGGGGTAGAGGAAGAATTTCTGCTCCATTCCTCTTAGGACGCTTTTCCGTGCTGTGTCCATCCATACCACGTCGATACACCAGTGCCACTGTTCATGCCGCTGCACGTCAAGTCACTTGTTATCGTTGCAATCATGTTGGAAATACCGGTGATCATGTACTGAGTAAAGGCAAGCCAGACATAGTTCCAGTATCGATCATACGATACGAAAATGATTCAAAGATTATCACAGCTTTGGGTAAGCATATGTATAAAAATCATAGTAGACAAATTTCAATCATACATGAAGCAGCACGTTCCAATCAAAAGTCGAGAAGAATAGAGAACCTGTTTACACACGTGCCAAATCAGGTTGGACACGTGTTCGAGTTTGCCCTAGTAGGACGCTTTACTGTGTTGTGTCCATTCCACATCAATACACCAGTGCCAACTGTTCATGCCACTGCACGTCAAGTCACTTTTGCTATCGTTGCAATCATGTTGGAAATACCGGTGATCAAGCACTGAGTAAAGGCAAGCCAGACATAAGTCCAGTATCAATTCTATGTCGATACACCAGTGCCAACTGTTCATGCTACTGCACGTCAAGTCACTTTTGCTATAGTTGCAATCATGTTGGAAATACCGGTGATCAAGCACTGAGTAAAGGCAAGCCAGACATAAGTCCAGTATCAATTCTATGTCGATACACCAGTGCCAACTGTTCATGCTACTGCACGTCAAGTCACTTTTGCTATAGTTGCAATCATGTTGGAAATACCGGTGATCAAGCACTGAGTAATAAAGGCAAGCCAGACATAAGTCCAGTATCAATAATGCTATACAAAAATGATTAAAATGCGACCAACGTGTCGCCCCAAAACGAAAGGCACTCTATACAATGCCTGCTTTTCATACATTACCGGTAACATACATATATATAATACAAATGGCAATAAAAAGTATTTTTGATTATATAATTTACAAATAGAGATATCAAATATAACATATATTTACTTATTTTAAGAAAATATTTATAAAATTCATAGCAAAGAAAAAATTTCAATCATACATGAAGTATATATAATATTAAAATAATTCAGATACTTCATAATTCACCCCAAAATGAAGGGCATTCTATACAATGCCTGCTTTTCATACATTACGGGTAACATACATATATAGAATACAAAATACAAATGGCAATAAAAAGTATTTTTGATTATATAATTTACAAATAGAGATATCAAATATAACTGCCCATTCCATGTCGATACACCAGTGCCAACTGTTCATGCCACTGCACGTCAAGTCACTTTTGCTATCGTTGCAATCATGTTGGAAATACCGGTGATCAAACACTGAGTAAAGGCAAGCCAGACATAAGTCCAGTATCAATTCTATGTCGATACACCTGTGCCAACTGTTCATGCTACTGCACGTCAAGTCACTTTTGCTATCGTTACAATCATGTTGGAAATACCGGTGATCAAGCACTGAGTAAAGGCAAGCGAGACATAAGTCCAGTATCAATTCTATGTCGATACACCAGTGCCAACTGTTCATGCTACTGCTCGTCAAGTCACTTTTGCTATAGTTGCAATCATGTTGGAAATACCGGTGATCAAGCACTGAGTAATAAAGGCAAGCCAGACATAAGTCCAGTATCAATAATGCTATACAAAAATGATTAAAATGCGACCAACGTGTCGCCCCAAAACGAAAGGCACTCTATACAATGCCTGCTTTTCATACATTACCGGTAACATACATATATATAATACAAATGGCAATAAAAAGTATTTTTGATTATATAATTTACAAATAGAGATATCAAATATAACATATATTTACTTATTTTAAGAAAATATTTATAAAATTCATAGCAAAGAAAAAATTTCAATCATACATGAAGTATATATAATATTAAAATAATTCAGATACTTCATAATTCACCCCAAAATGAAGGGCATTCTATACAATGCCTGCTTTTCATACATTACGGGTAACATACATATATAGAATACAAAATACAAATGGCAATAAAAAGTATTTTTGATTATATAATTTACAAATAGAGATATCAAATATAACTGCCCATTCCATGTCGATACACCAGTGCCAACTGTTCATGCCACTGCACGTCAAGTCACTTTTGCTATCGTTGCAATCATGTTGGAAATACCGGTGATCAAGCACTGAGTAAAGGCAAGCCAGACATAAGTCCAGTATCAATTCTATGTCGATACACCAGTGCCAACTGTTCATGCTACTGCACGTCAAGTCACTTTTGCTATAGTTGCAATCATGTTGGAAATACCGGTGATCAAGCACACTGTTCATGCCATATGCAAACATCAAACTTTCATCAGACACTTTTTCCACTTTTAAATCTTATACATCATTATCGAAACCTAGATTCGAGCCATTTCGCATGTCCCCCAGAAGAAATTAAAAAATAATTAATAAAATAATTAATTTTAGAAATTAAAAAAGAATAAATAAAAAAGGTGCCATACATAAAACATCCATATTGAAATGATTATGCACAGTAAGAGATAGCATTTAAACTTTAGAAGGGCGGAATAATAAAGATGAAAGAATATGGAAAGGTAAGTGAAATGGAAGAGAGGATGGATCACTGGGGTACCTCAGGGTTGTGAAACCCGTGTTTACTTCAAGAAAGTAAACCCCTGAGGGCAAATCCATTCAAAATCGTAATCTGCTGAAATCTACTTTCAAATTAACCTGGGCTTGTGAGCCTACATTGAAAAAAATTATCCACAGAACTATTACAATTTTTCTTTTCTCAGGGCTTCCACTCTTCAAGGAAAAAACACTTTTTGAGGTTATTTTTCATTTCAAATTGCAATAGACTAACCAGAGTGAACATGTGAAGATACAGTTGCTGTTTGGGTTCCAAGGGACCAGTTTTTATAAAACCCAATTTTTTAGTAAACCAATAAATTATGCCAGAGTTTTGGATGACACAGCCTTTAAAGGAATACTACTCTAAGGAACCCTCGCTAAAAAGTAAAAAGAAAAATCAGGTCTTATTAAGACCAGTGGGAACCCTGATACATGAGGGAAAGTCAACATTTGCACTTTAAAAAGAAAATAGAAACATGCACGGTGATATTTCTGCTTTCTCCAATTTATTTTTGACACATCAGTATCAATTATACGTAAATAGGACTCCTACCTATTCGAATTAAATATGCTACTAAACAAGTGAAATCCTGTTTCAAATTCGGTCTTTACAATTGTTTACTTGATCATTAACCATTTCTGTCATTCGCAGTTTTTCCCTATTAGGATGAGCTGGTAACAGATGACTAATTAAATTTCCTAATAGAACACAACTAGGGAAATCAAAAAATATAGGAAATTTCAATTTAAAAATTGTTGCAATTGCAGCAGAATCTGACAAACATATGAAATCAAACTTAAGAGGCTCGTGGGTCCCAAGAAAACTAATATATCTTCTAATACTGCATGAGCAAGGACTGGAATTTAAATATTTTGGGAAAAATTTGAACATGTTTCAGCAATGACATACATTTCTAATATCAGCTAGTTGAAACAGCTCTGCAATTATATAGGAGCATTAATGTTCACCCAGTTCATACAATACATTATTCAGCAATTTAAATTGAAGCAGTCTGTTTGGTACCATAGCCTGTTTACCAGTATACTATTCATCTCAACTATTCACTTGCAGTGATTTAGTTTTAAATATCAATGTAAAACATCTTGTATTCTAACAATTAAATTATCATAAATCAAATATTGCTTGATGTGCCACCAAGATACATGAACCGACATTTTCTAAAAATATACTATTTTGTCTAGTTTCCTTTAAAAGTATTCGAATATACGTAGAGTTCGGAAAATCCTTTTGACTCATTCCTATGAGTGGATGCACCAAGTTTTACAACGTCCAAATAATCATTTTCTATTATGCATGGACAATCAACGTTAACAGTCCTTTTCCTGGAAGCACATCTGAATTTCAATGTGCTATAAGACAATTTAAACAGTACTTTAAAGTTTGGTTTTACCTTGACATTAGTATCCAATAGATGAAAATCCTTACATTTCAAGCATGTTAAAATCACCCTTCCCCTTAACACGCATCTTTAAGTTTTAGAGAAGGTAAACAAGTCTTTCCTGTTGTGGTACTGACTTTAATACATAATTGGCTTATAACATATTGTACATTATTTAGCAGCAAAAATTGGTAGTGCCTAATTTTTACTTAAAGCATTGAAAAGACAACATAGTACTTTCAAATGGGGTTTCAATTTTAACATTAAAATGTTAAGATGGAACACCATTACACAAAGACGTCAGTTATAAACACGAGAACTTGGATGTATTAGAATTTGCAGGAGGGCACCCAAATACCTTTACGGCTCTAGTCGACCTTTTGTAAGTCATGATAAAAGGCCAAAGAAGGTCACAAAGACGTCAGTTATAAACACGAGAACTTGGATGTATTAGAATTTGCAGGAGGGCACCCAAATACCTTTACGGCTCTAGTCGACCTTTTGTAAGTCATGATAAAAGGCCAAAGAAGGTCACAAAGACGTCAGTTATAAACACGAGAACTTGGATGTATTAGAATTTGCAGGAGGGCACCCAAATACCTTTACGGCTCTAGTCGACCTTTTGTAAGTCATGATAAAAGGCCAAAGAAGGTCACAAAGACGTCAGTTATAAACACGAGAACTTGGATGTATTAGAATTTGCAGGAGGGCACCCAAATACCTTTACGGCTCTAGTCGACCTTTTGTAAGTCATGATAAAAGGCCAAAGAAGGTCACAAAGACGTCAGTTATAAACACGAGAACTTGGATGTATTAGAATTTGCAGGAGGGCACCCAAATACCTTTACGGCTCTAGTCGACCTTTTGTAAGTCATGATAAAAGGCCAAAGAAGGTCACAAAGACGTCAGTTATAAACACGAGAACTTGGATGTATTAGAATTTGCAGGAGGGCACCCAAATACCTTTACGGCTCTAGTCGACCTTTTGTAAGTCATGATAAAAGGCCAAAGAAGGTGAACCTGCATAGCTATGACATACCCTAACCTTCGATGAAATGAATTATCACAGAATGATTTATCAGATTTGAAATCAGCTCGCACGCATTCATTGCAGTTAGAATTAATATAACATTGGTTCAGGGTAGGAACAGTCACTTTCTCCATTGGGGATCAAGGCAGAAACTGTTGTACAAATCCAAGATCATGTGATGTCACAGAGAGGGAAGCAGGCCTTACAGGAAGAGGTTGTGTAATTCTTTGTTTAAAATTCTTGGGACAGGCTGAAGGATGGCAGGATATCTCCATAAGAGTAACTATGGGCATAATTGCGATTTCGGGGGCAATCTAAAACACATACTTTTGTTGAAAATTATTAGATTGTAATGTCTTTTTTGGGGGAGGGACCAACTTCCACCTTGAAACTGGACAATTGCGCACCTTTAACCAAATATTTTTTGCCATACATAATTTAAACTTATACCAAACCACTTCTTATACTTATCAGCTTTAAGATCAAAATGGCTACAAGCTAACTACATGTTACTGTGAGTGAATACTCACTGATTTTGAGAAACCTGCATGCATCACAAGTCGATTTACAAAATGTGCCATTTATATTTCTATGGACCACTCAGGCATCATGAATCTGATATGGCCGTATTTCTAAAACTGAGGAATTAAATTATAAAGATTTGAGTTTTGTGCGAATAAAGTAAACTGCAAATCAAGTGGTGTAAAATAAAATATAAAACTAATCAATCAACTAAATAAAAAAGATAAATAAAAATAAAAAGCTTTAAAAAATTTGTTTAAAATTGATAATGAGATGCTGATGTGTTAGCAACCAGGAAAACCATGAAACATTTCTCCAGAAAAATTTTCTAGGTCTATATATAGGTTGAAAATGTGTGTACTATACACATAAAAAATACATATCCAAAATGGCAAATAAATCTAAACTTTTTTTTCAAGTTTCCACAGCATCAACTCTATAATAAGTAATAAATATTACCATTTATGCAAAGTAAAATTATTTTGATTGTTATAAAAAATGAAGTCTGCATAGATGTTTTTTTATGGCACAAGTGCCTGAAGAGATAAGATTTCAGACTGAATTCTCTGATAACCAGTCATGCCTTGCAAAGATTCTTGTAAATCACATCTTGGATTAAACTATAGTTAATAAACATAAAGACTTAAGCAAGTAAATTCACCGAATTTGACAGGGTACTGCATAAGTTATTTAGGCAAGATATTAAAATCAATGAGGAATTTCTGAATTTTTGTGATTTGAGATGTACTGATTGCTCAGAGGTTGGTTGTTGATCAGTTTTACTTTTTGAAACAATTATTTGTCCTTAAGTGAAAATGGTCACTTAAACCTTTCTCAAATGAAGCAATCATTCTGTTTGGTGATTTTTTAAGGATTGAAATGTTCAATAGAAATGAAAATCAATTGTAAGTATTTCAAGCAATTTTGACCTGTTTTATTATAGAAGGGAAAGCATACCAGTGTATTTTTCAAATTTAAGTATTAGTGGGGAATAAAAGAACACGACTAAACACATATTCCAACTGAGCTTGATCTCAAGTGTTATTATTCATCCTCAAGTAATAGGCTTAACACACATGGAACGTTTAACTACCTACAAGACAGAAATACAACCAGGGTCAGTTACAGGAATCGAACCTGTGCCTCCAACAGCTCGCAACCTGCTAGAGTAATGAGTAAACATTGAGCCACGGAGGCCATAGTAGAAAGTGTTCAAAATAGTGAGTCCTTAAGATTGAACCAAATAAATTATTCTGCATTTTGTATCATTACACTATTCCAATACATTGACGAGATTTCCTCAAAAATGATCCACTTAGAAGGGTTTGTGATCTCTCTTCCATCCTAGATGAAAGATTGAATGTCTGAATAGAGATGGGCGAAGGTTTTGTGATACGTCCAATATTGCTGGTCAGTTATTGGTTTCGACAGAATAACGATTGTCAGGAATTTGGTCATTATTTCAATAAATAGTTATTAAAATAAATTGTTTCAATGGTTTGAAAAATTCATAGGATGCATTTAACTTAAAAGAAGTAGCTATATAATAGGAGTTTCATATCATATACACTATACAAATAATAATTAAAACCCAAAATGGCGGCATTAGACAAAAGGGTTTGACAAAGCACAAATCTGAATAATTCGTTTTCTTGCAGGAAATTATGGGGAAAGAATTAAGAGTTCTCTTTTTTAAATTCAATTACACTTTGAAAGGGTACCATACCCCATTTGAATTATCCAGAAACTTTAGAATGGGAACATCTAACGTCATTGGTAGATATCAAAATATTTTTGTAAACGAAGAGCTAAGCTGATTAATTAATGAAAATTTATTCTATCAAAATAGTAAATCATTCTAGAAATCAACATGGAATCCAGTCAATAAATGCTTGATTAGAATATAAGTGATTATAAAAACAGTCATTAAAATATTGTCCAACACATAAAGTTCTTGTGGCCTTTGTTTTGCATCAACCGCTTAATAGGAATGAATGATGAGATATACATGTGATATTGTCGAAAAGAATATATTTTTGTATATTGTGAAGTCATAAAATTTTGTCAACTATGGAAAATTTGATCCCAGAATAAGGATTACATTTCATAAATGCTTTATGCAGTTAAATAAATTTACAAAATCATAATGCAATACCATAGCACATAATTATATTTTACAGGAGATTCTAGACTTCTTAAACTTAATGTACAATATTACAAATAATTGCTTTTAAAAATTTATTTTCGCAGAATGGCAGGTATAAAAATGTACAAAATCACCAATTTTATCACATTAAATTTATTTCTTTAGTTCTACCTAAACCTAGTGTAATCAACTTAAAATCCTTTGAAGGTACAACTCCGTCAGCTTTTCTGTTCCTGAACTTTTGGATGGAATTCGAAACAAAAAACCTAGTCGAGGATTTATTTCGTCATCTTACAGCAGAACAGATTAGTTCAGTTTCTTTTTTAAATTTAATTAATTTAATATCTATCAAGGTATTCTAAGATATTTTGCAATGATCATTGACAGAAGTTTTCAGTCTAATGGCTCTGATATATTCAATAAAAAAAGTTTTTTAAAATTCATTTATACAATGACACTAGTTTTACCAGCATAAGACATTTAACGTTTGACTCGTATCTTATGCAAATCGTGTCCTGGAAATTTATACTTTCACTTCGATTGCTATATTAGGCATAAAAACAGTGGCTGAAGTCTACATGCTCCACAGTATGCACTTAGTTGGATGGGTAAGTTACTCAAGGTATGTTCATTTTGATACCAGATATTTTCTCTATAAACTGGTGTACTTATTCTCCACAGCGCACTTTCCCTAAGCTTTTGCAGGTGAGAGCAATGTTGGAGAACGAAAATATGTTGCATATAAGCAAAAGATGTAGATTTATCGTGAATGTGCATATTGCACCATCCGTTAATTGTTTAATTAGGATATCGTATGCATCCAGCAATAAACTAGAAGAAATCGTTCGGAAAAAGTGTATGCCAGCTGAAAGGCATCATCTGAAAGTGACGAGACTAGATTTGGGTACAATACAAGAAAACATACTTTTATTAACATTGTCTCCAAAATAAAAATTTCTGTTGGTAAAACTAGGTAACTTAGTATTTGATTTGAAAGTTGAATGGATTATAAAGATTAATTACAGCCAATAGCAAATAGTGGACAAAATGTTTCTCCAGTTGTGAGCAAGAGAAAACTAACACCAAGAGAAATATAACCAAGAAAATACTTATAGCAAGAGACGGCAAGTCTATGGATCATTCATTTCCTTGCTCACTCAGCAGATTCCAAATCATAGAGAACATCACAGGAAATGTTAAGAACCAAAAGCAATGATATGGAGCAGAAGTTTTGTAGGGTTTAATTAATTGAAAAAGAAAATAACCACTTTTAACCCTTTCATAGGCACACCACCCCAGAAGGGTTTTGAATAGTTTCCTTTCCTCAGTTCAAATAAAAAATTTATTTTGATCATTGACTACATTTAAATTATATTTAATTGCATTGCATTTTTTTAATATAAGCAATTGTGAAGATCAAACAGAAATACAATACTAAACCCTAATGTGGATACTAGTAAGAGATCAGACAAGTGGTACAAAACCTTAACAGTTTGAAGAGACTCAATAGTCTAATAATTCCAGACATGCACAGTGCAACACAATTTTGAAGAGAAAAATATATTACTTGAACACCAGCTTATAAGTAACTGAACGATGCCCCTACCTGAACTACCTCGAAGGAGAAATCAACTTTCATTCTTAGAACAAATATCTCATAGTAAGACAGAAAACCACTCTACTCAAGTATCCAAGCTATGATCACTTCGAGATCAAACACCCAGTTAAAATCTTTAGTAGCATCCCATACATATATATATTCTAGCAAAAATACTTTGATATTTTTCATCCTGCCAGGTTGTTTAGAAAGTGAAAATGGAGGAACAGGACATGTGTTTTTACTTGCTTTTCCTCTCTTCTGAGCTTATAGTGCATTTCAGATAGAAACAATAATTTATTTAGCAGAATTTCTCGAGATTAAATTTTTAATATTGAAAAAGTGTAATTGTATCGAGGAATTTTTGAGTTCCATTCAGATAATTTTAAAATGCATTTTATAGGAATTTTTAGGTAATTAATATATGGTTACTACATACAGAAAGCCATAATTGAGACTCGAATAATGTATAAAGTAGAATCACAACCCTTATCACTGCAACCAGCAGTAATGATGCCAAGCACAAGCCTGCTTTCTATGCATGCTAAAACATTCTTGGACAGATAATTAAGTAATCTCTGACACCGCTCGATTGACCTTTAGCTGTAACAAGAGTATTCTGCGAGTATAAACTATTACAGCATCCTGTAAACCTGCTGCCAAAAAATACCCAAGTGCATAGTTTGTAAAAATGGTTCTGGACGTAGAGCTTGCTGAGGTCAGGGGCTTAAAGGACACTTTTCAATTGAGGCTAGAGTTTAGATAAAAAGGGGAGGGGTGAGCCCCCTCACATTGCAAGGTCCATCTACAGGGTATTTAACCTTTAGACTACGGGCAGTACAAGTCGTACCATGAAATTTTTCCTTCCTAGAGCGGCTCGGTACAGATGCTGTACCCAAGATTTTATCCCTTTTAAGTGACCGCTTACATCGATCACCATTTGCGAGCTGTCATCAACTGGTCCTAAAGAGGAACGGTCCTTTTGTTCGAAGCCCTACCCTTCCCAAAATAATTTTTGGAAACAAAAAAGTTATGCCGAAGTCTCAAATCAACTCGAAGTCAAATAAACATGTCTCAAAAAGTAAAGAATCAGTAATGATATATTCTTTCTTGATATGTGCTTGACAGTCGTTCGAAAAATAATGACATTATAGCCTAGAAAATTTGCATAAGCAGTGGTCTATATTACGAGCCAGCGAGATAGCATTCGAGTCCCTATTCTTTAAATTAAAGGGCAGATTAAACATAAACAATGCTGCCATGAGTGGCATCATAAGCATAGTATATGGCTTTGACTTTATAATTCTAAGCCAGAAGTGATAGTAGTGATTACAGGCTGATGAAACAAATAATCATAGGGCATCGCCATCTGATTTTTGTGTATAGCATCACTTTTCCCTTGTCAAGTTAAACCTTTTTTTGTACTCATGGACTTGGCTAAGATCATCTGTCTTCTCACTAAAACTGCACAATATAGAAATGGCTATATTTGCAATGAGTTTCGAATTGGTTCAGCAGGGAAGAAACAATTTGATTATTCAAGAGGAATCAAGTGTTTTCATACCTAATCATTAAATTCTTCAAAGAAAATAAATTAATTAGAAGTTGATCAACATTTCCTTACTTCATGCTAATTATAATTCATTTCAAATTAACAATTTTTGTTGATAAGATGAAAGAATAAAGGTGTGGAGAACTCTGGGTGAGTGCCTGCAGGCAAGAAAAACATGCCAGTGCAGCTAACTTAAGATACAAAAAATCACAAATGACATTAGAAAAATGTGTTTTGAGTCGGATTATAGGTTTTCCAGATTCGTGTTTTGAATATATAATTAAAAGGATTTTAAATTCGTCTTCAGGTCATCACGTGATTCAGCATCTAAATGAAAAATGTTGCGAGTGCTTAAACCTCCTTTTAACTTTTGCCAACTTTCCTGACACAAGCAGTTTAGTTCAATGTTAAGTCGAGTTCAAAACTTAAAGGCTTGTCTCAAGTCAATGATTTTTTTTACTTCTTTCGTAGAAAAAAATACTGGTGCTAAAACAAAAGAAAACGATTGATGAGAAGAAAACCAAAAGACAAACTCTGAATCTTCAAGCTGAAAATACACCCACTTTTTCATGGGATTTTGTCAGTATAGCAAAGTATAAATCAGAGAAAAGTATACTTTTAAATAACCAATTTTAAAATAAAGTACACATTCATCGAATCAAATGGATACTGCTGTCTCAGAATTTAAGAACATGTTCATAGACATGCAATTGATGCAGAAAATTCAGTACCTGGAATACAAAAACAAAATATAGGGCTCGGGTATGAGACAGATTTAAAATACTCTTCAAATGAAGTCAGCAGAAGTAGATTTTCCCCTGAGAGAATAAGGACATTTTAGCATTTTATAAGGTTTTAAAAAGGTTTTGTAGCTGCTTAATTTTCTTATATACCCCAGATTCCCTTGATAACTATTAAATGTGAAATCAGCCTCAATGCAGTTCCCTCTTCTAATGCTGATGGCCTCTCATCAGAATGCTCACAGAATAAAAGGTAAGACACAGGTAGATTCGTCGAATTTAAACTAGTACACTCATTTAAGCAAGAGTATTCACAAGTGTGCATATCTTTGTTTCAAGATCCAAAATAAAGTCGGAGTCCTTGCACATTTTGTAAAAGTACAATTGCGAAGAGAACAGTTACATTCGAAAGCTGAATTAATTTAAATGAATGAAATCCCTACATTGTTATAACGAAAACATTGTTACAGAATTGTTTCAAAATGTAGCAATCAACAGAATTCTTAAATATTTATTGTTTTTGAATATATATGTATAGTATCGCATTAGTAATCATTTCATTTCTTAACAATAGGAATTCATGATTTAAGTACAAAATAAAGCTCTCATTCTTTATTTGAAAAACAATGCCTTTACAGCTTTTTAACATTTTTTTTAGTTTGTGAAAGCTTAATAAACGTATTTGGAAAAATTACTTTAATCTTTTGATACACTTCAAATAATAAATTATTTTTACAATTTTTTTCAATTAGAATAGATTATTTTGTAATAAACATCAAATTTTATTGTTACTTATGTGTCAACTTTAATTGAGGACGCCAATGCAAGACCCTGACAACTCCATTTTTTCAAACACATAATTTGGAATTTGTGGATATTAATTTAATGATGATTAATAATTAATGTTGAGCAAAATACGATTTCATGACGTATCTTACGTGTCCGGGCAAATGGGGTTAAGTCAAAATGGCTACTTTTCAGAATCTTAATTCAAATATCTTTCTCAAATATTCAGGAAGAAAAAGAAGCATGTCATGATACAAATAATGGTAATTTTGATTAATTCAGTTTTGATTTTAAGTATACATACTTTTTTAAAATTATAACGTACTTGACTCCTTTGAACAGATCAAATGTTCAACTTAACCCCTTTTGCCCTGACACAGAAGATATATATCAATCTATATTTTTCAAACGCAAAAATTTGTCATGATCTATTTCACATGCCCAGCTCTAGAGTTCTCTGGTTCTTGCACCTGCATCCTCGATAATGGTTAGCTTAAAGTAGTCACTAGAACAATAAAATTTGGCAAATAAAAGTAAAATCAAGACATTCAAAAAGAGTGATAGGCAAACTTGCGATAAAACTAGCAACATCAATTTATGTGGTAATAAAACATGAATGTATAATTCTGATAATCTCAAACCATTTTTAGATTTAAACTACAGCATCAAGTGAAGATTTATACATGCCAATTTCCGTGTTCTTTTATGCCAGTTTCATACTTCGAACAATCTCAAAAATAGTCACAACTCAAAAATAAAGTCAATTTCACATTAAATATAACAATTCATTTTATTAAACTATAATAAACTGAAGGTTTGAAAAACCTTCAGTTTATTAGAGTTTAATAAAATGAATATGGGAAATGTGTTAAAATTTTAACCAAGATGCCAAAGCCAAGAAAAATGTACTTAGATTTTCAATTTTTTAATTACTGTGAAATTATTTTTTTGAGTTGTCACTTTTCTTGAGGTGTGATGTTAAATTGTATTAGACTTCAGAAGAATCAGCACAGAATCAAGTATATTTTCTAAAATCATACAAATTTAATAAATTTATAAATCAATGTAATATATATTTGAACTTGCTCAGGGTGTAGTTTTTCTCCATCTCACACATAAATATTTTCTCAACAATTTTAAATTTAATTAGGAACAGTTGTTTTAAATTATACAATTTCTAATATTTGATGACCCAGCTGCAAGTTCTCCATGACAGTATTACATGAAAATAAATGAGCAATATTAATATATTTCAATAGTTACATTGAAGTTGCATTTTTTAAGTCACAATACACCACTGCCTCAAAGAGCTCTGGGAATATTGCATACACACATGGACTCACATGAATGGTAAATTTTAGAGTTTTAAATTTATGTACTTCTAGAACACAGGTCACTGCCCAGTCTCAATTTTACTCACTAACTCTGAGGATAGTGTTGAAACACTCCATTTAACTTTGGAAAACAAAATCACTTATTGGAAAATTAAAAAATATTTGCACTTATTCAAAATTTTCATTTATTTGAAATTTTAACAGTGCTATAGTGTTTAGATATATAGATTAGATTAAGTTAAATGGAGTGTTTCAACACTATCCTCAGGGTTAGTGAGTTACAGAGTAGATTACAGATTTCTGTCTTTTATTTGTTGAATTTTAAAAATACTTTTTCACAATCCATTTATAATTTATTATTGCTTCAATTAAAATTGTTTGATTCCAAACTTATCCTTTTTGTAAATTTCTAATCAAATTTATTACTAATCATTTTCATAAAGTTAATTTTATAAAAACATTGCAACTACTTTTAAAAGTATTTAAATTTTGATAAAACATTCAAGAAACAAAAATATGGTCATATACTAATTTTACAAGTTGCAATAACTGAAATGTTGTAAAAACAGTAAAAAGTATTTTAACATTGAACAAATAAAACACTGCAGTGACTCGTATTCAGAAATAATTATTTTCTTTTTTCACAACTAAACATTTACCATTACTATTAACTCATCCATGACCTAATGAAGAGATTGCATAAGCAAATTTCGTTCAAGTTCAGTATTTTGTCAATACAATTTTAGTTGCAAACATTACTAATGAAATTTTAAATTAAGCATGCCAAATATAAAATGCATAATTTAAGACAGAAAGGAAACAGGCTCTTTTTCCAACGTTTTAACTTCCATCAAGTTAAAACGCTGTGATAGTTTTGATAAAAAAATAATTCAAAATGTCTAACTTTTTGGACTGGCAATTCAGTTATATTGATCACAGTCTTTTATTAAATATACCTTCATATAACATGAAGGCACGATTAATATGAAAATGTATTTGGTTAAGAAATAAAAACTAGTAATTTTTGTTCAACATTCTATGAACACAAAATAACATTAAAAAAAAGGCTTATGCATTTTATGAAAAGTACGAGGATTGTTTGATAAGTATAGTAAAACAGCATGTTAAATATTTTCAGGCAAAATCCATTTAATTCCTCACAAGTCTCCATTGAGGACTGCAAACTTTGTCTGAATTTACTGATCGCCCAGACGACAGCAAGGCACTCCTTTTCGGTTGTAGAATAGTTCTTTTCAGCGGCTACCTGGATGTGTAGGCTATTGGTCTTTCCTTATCATCTTGGACCTGTATTAGTACTGCACCGATGCCATAACCGCTAGCATCTGAATGTATCTTCGTTTCTGCGTTTGGAAAGAAATGCCCCAAAACAGGGTCACTTGTCAGTAATTTTTTGAGTTGCAAAAGATTCCCTCTGCTAAGTGCTCCAAGAAAACTTTACATCTTTCTTCAATAAGTCATGCAGGGGCTTTGCGATATCGGCGAATTTTTTGACAAATCGTCGGTAATACGAGCACAGGTCCAGAAACCTTCGGACATCTGCGATATTTTCTGGAACAGGAAAATGTTACAGCAACTATCTTTTGTGGATCGGGATAGATCCCATGTTGATCAACTAGGTGTCCCAATATCGTCAATTTCTTTTTGCCGAATGAGCGGAATGTTGGAATTCAGTCAGTCCTGCACATTTCAAAACTTTCCTCAAGCATACTTAATGTTCTTGGAAATTTGGTGCATATTCAATGATCTAGGTAGCATAGACAGATATTCCACTTCAGGCCTTGTAGTAGTGTCCATCATCCGTTCAAATGTAGCTGGGGCGTTGCATAATCCAAACGGCATGACTTTGAATTCATAGACCATCTGATGTCATAAAGGCTGTCTTTTCTCTATCTTTGTCATCAACCTCTATTTGCCAGTAGCTGGACTTTAAATCCATCATAGAGAAAATTTTTGCACCAACTAGGCAATCCAAAACATCGTCGATGCGTGGTAGCGGATAGACGTCTTTTTGGTGACCTTGTTCAATCTTCTGTAATCGACACAAAAGCGCCATTCACCATTTTTCTTTTTCACAAGTACGACTGGAGATGACCATGGACTGACTGTCTGATGGCTGTATCATGTTTTCTTTTAGTATCCTTTGTACTTCGTCTTCAATTATGTGTCTCTCAGTGGCTGATATACGGTAAGGTCTCTGCTTAATTGGGGTGCTGTCATCTGTGTCGATCTTGTGTTTCACAGCATTGCATCTGGATTTCTTCGATTTTCTGTTAAAGTAAAAATGTCACTTAATTCTTCCAGCAGATTCAATAACTCATCTTCCTCAGCAATAATCAGCTCAGTATCTAAAATTTCTTTTAATTTTTCTCGAGTTAATCGCCTTCTCGACTTGTCTCTTAGAACCTTCTCGTTCTTCATCATTCAGAGAACAAATGGCGTCGTTTGCTACTGTCGTTAAGCAAGCTATGTTCATCCCCTTTGCAGTTGGTATCGACGAGAGTAATTTGCTACCCATACTTTACAACAGCCATTGTCAACGTTAACAATTGAAGCTGGTATAGACAGCTTTCACGCATGAGAATTTTGTTGCCAATAATCATAGTTTTATATGCCTCTGGAATTTCTGGATTAAGAGCACATATTTGCTTTACCGAATTGGCTTCAATTAAGTAATCTGTTGTGGCAAACAAGGAGCAATCTGATTTACTTGATACTATGTTGTCTGGAAGGATTTCTGTAAATTGAAGTTCTTCATTTCCACAATCTATGACATCAATGGCGAGGAAAAAGTCCCACCCAAGTATCATTTGGTGGCTACACTGCGGAAACACCAGAAATTTAAATGGTTTCACAGTCCCATTCAAGTTGACTTTTAATACACAGCATCTGAGGCGGCTACAGGTTTTCCACAGGCAGTTTTCAGTACAGGTCCATTCTCAGAAAACAGGAGTATTCAATTGTCCGCATAATTCTTCAGATATGACGGAGTAATCGGCACCTGAATCAACAAGGGCTTTTTTTACACATTGTCCATTCACTGTGATATAGGTGGTATTTTTTTTAACTTGGTCGTAGTGTACGTCGGGGAGGATTTTCTTCAACTGCCTCCAACACAGGTCGCCTGAATTAGTTTTCTTCATTAGGTCGGCGTGGAGCGGCGTACAGGTGACTGACTGTTGGCGGTTGAAGGTGCGGTGATAGTAAGGTGAACTGCTTCTGAAACTGGAAGTGGGTTGTGCATAGTTGTCAAAGCTGTGTAGGGACTCAGTATCAATTTCTCGTCATGGGTTGGATGTTCTGGCGACTCTTGCATCTGCAAATATTTGTCACCTCTCGCTACAGTACATCAGCACGTGTCCTGGGCGTCTGCAATGGTAGCAGATAGGCACAATATTAGCAGCTCTCAACAGGTGTTATGCTGTGGAATGGCGCTATTTCTGGCCTGACGTCTTGGCTGTGGCCTAACTGGAATTGAAAGTCGGGGAGTGGCGTTGCATCTCCTTGGACCTGTGAGTGGTGCCAGAGCTTCCATAACTTCTTCCCGGACCATAGATGCGATGTCAGCTGGTGATTCAGGGTCGTCTTCATGTAGCATTGCACTTACGGCAAGAGCTGAAGCTCTTCCCTGACAATGGTACGTACCAGCGATTCTATGTCGCCGATGTCTGTTTCGGCAGACACTGCAGACATTAGGCAGCCTCTGGAATCTTGGGTAGGGCAATACGTCTTCGTCGGAGGCTTTCTGTTTGACGGCAGCGTTTCACAAAAGCATCGACGGTCTCATATTCCTGAACCAACAGGATCTGGTACGTCCTCTGCAATCCCCTTCATGAAATGGGCTACTTTCCCGACTTCTGGCATGGAGGGGTCAATTTTTCGGCACAGAGCGAGTGCGTCTTGGATGTATGATTCAGCCGTCTGGCCGATTTGCTGTGCACATATAAGCAAGTCTCTCAGCTTGACGCTTTATGTCATCTGTTTGGCAGAACATGTTGTTTAGGGAATTCCTGAACGCAGTCCAATCAGTGAAAGTGTCCTCATTGTTATCAAACCATTGTCGGGCTGTTCCGGCGAGATAGAATATAACGTTCGCCAGACACATCTGTTCGTCCTAACGGGCATAGCTGGCGATTCGTTGATTGGAAAGTTCTAGAAATTTGCATAATACAGAACATAAGTACAATCTTGAAGAAGTGAGAAACACAAATAAAAATTTGTTTTTAGGCAACTCGCTTCTAGTGGGATTCGAACTCGTACATTCCGCTTCGCAGTCAGATACTATACCAACTGAGCCACAATATTTAGTCAGAGGGAATAAGTTTCGCTACAATATGCATTCAGGACTGCAATGACATTCTTATTCCACGAGTTTCTTCCCAGAGAACTACATTTTCAAGTTTTGGAACAAGATGTTGCACAGGGAGAATGAAGGTATGGAGAATAAGGAGGATGGGGAATCAATTCAAAGTCAACACTGCAGAGTTCCAACTTGTGGGACGGCGCATTGTCTTGGAGAAAGAGCACGTTTTTGAGCAAATCTTGGCCGTTTGTTTCATTTCTTTGAAAAGGTCCAATAATGTGATAATAGGCTCTTGTTATTGTTTTCCCCTTTTCCAAGTAGGCAATTACGATGATTCCTTGATATATCGAAAACAGAGGCTATCACCATTCCAGATGACAAAAAGATCTTCACCTTCTTCAGCGCATTTCACTACTCAGTCCAATGTTGACTGCTGATTGAACTCTGGTGTGTTGTGGTGGACCTATTTCATCCAGGTACAAATCGACACATATAGTCCTGCAGATTGCGGTTGAACATTCAAGTGTCCTTTCACAGGAGTTTTTCGTCGACAGTCAACAATCACAGCACCTATTGTGAACAGCTTTTTCACATGCAGGATACTGTGCTCCAAGTAGTCGATTAGGATGGCTCCTTTGGGATCCCAAAAAATAGCGGCCATCACCTTCCCAGCGGAAAAAATGGTCCTCGCCTTCTTTGGAGTACTTTCACCACTTCGTTCAATGTTTTGACTTTTGATTGCACTCGGGTGTGTAGTGGTGGACCTATATTTCATCCGGTTACATAACGATGCAAAAAGTCCGGCAGATTGTGGTTAAACATTGAAGTGTCCTTTCACAAGAGTTTTTGGTAGTCATGAATCGCGGCATTTATTGTGCAGATTTTTTACCTGCAATTTTTCATGCAGGATATGGTGCACTAGTTCAGTTCAGATGTCTAGTCTCTGATACAGCTTGGCCAGGTCTGGCCCTTGCACTGTCACAGCAGTATCATGTACTTTCACTCAGCGTTTTTCCACGATACCATGGATTTTTTTTTCAACGATATACGCCATGGCTTTAACTGGATGCCCAGAAAGTTCTTCATCTTTAGAGTGCATGTTTAGCCCCATTTCAACTCATTTTTATTCAATACAAACGTTCTTAAATGATGGTATAACCTAATGCAACGAAATCGTATCGCATAACCTAATGCAACTCCTTTGATATGGGCAGTCGTCCACTTTTTTAAAAATAAAACTGTATTATCACTTCACGGAATTTTCCCGTCTTGTGGTAGCTGCTCCAAACGTCTAAAAATTGCAAACAAAGCATCGCTTCTAGCTGAAATTTAGCACAGCAGCTTGAAGGGCGACACTTGCCAGCAGTGATGTCACCAAATTAATTGTAGAGGCATCTCAGAAATTTACCAAACTTATCAAACCCTCGTATTTTAAATGAAAGATAAAATTTTTATGAAGATCAATCTCAAAAGCATACAGTTTTAAAAAAGTACTTTAATTAAAAATTCTAATACTTAATTTTTAAAATGTGTCATTCTTTTATAAAACTTTATTTTTTTTAGATTTAAAATAGATATTTAATACACTAAAATTCTGCAGAAATCAATTAAACATTTATAACTTTTTAAATTTTAACCTTTAATTTTTATTTTCCAGGTGTGTTCTTAAAGCTTTATATTTACCCTCATACAAAAATGACTAAATATACAGACACGAGCTAAAACACTACATTCAGATCAAGGAACACTTAATTACAATAAGTTTCTGCAATTATTTGTGTCCTTTTATTCTAGGATGGTGAATATCACTGTTGCAGAAGTCATAAACAAAGTAAGAGATCAATTCTTGTGACAGTTTTGATCCCATACGATCAGCCATGATGACAGAATTGTGAGAAGTTGGCACAATGAACCCGAAATATTGTTCAAGTTCAACAGGATACACTATATTGAGTAATAACGTTCAATCTTGGCAGATGAATGCAATGGACAATCAGCGTATCTCTGCAGTGTGGAGGATTTGCATGTTTAACCCAGGACATTTTAAGAAGCAGGTTAAGTTCTGGAGCATGTGCTACATTCAATTCAGACTTAAAACATACCTCAATTGAGGTTTGTTAAGTAAGGTGATAATCAGGCAGTCTCTACAGCACACTATTTCTATAGCTGTATTTTAGAACCCATTTCCATTGGGAACATGTAATCTTATTTCAGCCACCATTGTTAAAGAATGTTAATCACTGTGTTGTCACAACATTGTTGAAGTCAGTGGAATGTTCAACTTTCAGAATAAATGTTCAATGAGCATTAACAGTCTTCATCAAAGTTCAAGTTCGAGCAGTGCTCTGTTCTAGAGCTGCAGCATACATTTATACAGTAATATATTGTAAATATAGTCCATAAGTGACTTTCAAAGTCCATAAGTTTAATCCATAAGT
Organism: Meta bourneti; assembly: GCA_933210815.1. Lineage (NCBI taxonomy): Eukaryota > Metazoa > Arthropoda > Arachnida > Araneae > Tetragnathidae > Meta > Meta bourneti. The sequence continues at coordinate 6,700,566 of OW119922.1, forward strand.
TCTACACAATCATCTGTGCTTCTATATTGCAATTATAAGATATATCAAAATAAATACAGTTTCATTTAATAACAGCAAGTGTCTGTATACTTGATGTGATTTAGTGCACAATAACATGAGTATTCCCACTCTTTTTACAGTTGCTTTTAAGCAATGAGACTTAACGTGGTACGAAGGAAATGAAAAAGCTTAATAAATTAAACACACATGTGAGGTGCTTACATTCAAAAACAAACAAATCCACTTTCTTCACTTTGCAAAAGGAAAAGATATAATTATTAAGCAGCCCAAATAAAAGTTACAATAAAAAACAATGTTTTGACCATGCTATTTTTTATAATCCCAAACTGGATTTGTATGGTTTTAAATGCAAGATCCTCATGTAAAGGTGAAAAATGTATGGCAATTGTGAACAAAAAAAGTGGCATGTATAAATATTTACTTGGCTCTTAAATTATTAATTTGAAAGAATCATAATTTAAGGATTTTAATGTAACAGAATTTTTTACTTAATAATTTTTTTTGATTACTGATCAAATGCTGGATTGCAATTTTTTAAAGTACAAAAAAAACATTAGTTTTAATTAGATATTGGTAGCAGTACTTCAATTTTTAATGTGAAATAATAGAAATGTTCTAAGCCTTTAAGCATTTTTTATCCAATTACTTGAATATTTATGCATTCATAACTTAATTTATAATTTGGAAACTCTCCAAAGAAAGTACTGCACACTAAAAATAACTAGTTATTTTATGATTTAAATACAATCTCATAAAAATTATCACATTACTTTTTAATTTACATTTTACACAAAGAACAAGATTCATTAAAGTTCATTAGATTCATGATTTATATTTTGATTGCTACATTTTAATTATACAGAAGGAAAATAATCCTTTTCCATATTGTAAAAACTGCATTTAATAAGGTATATCCAGAGAGATCACAAAAAATCTAGAGCTAGTAGAAAATGCAGTAGAAAGTCATCAGCAAAGATTTTTCAGGAAGTGTTTTACTTTTTAAATCCACATTTTCATAAATGTTTTCAGTATTAACTTTTTAAATTTCAATTCTTCCTTTAACAAAAACAATACAAAAAACCTTTGCAATTTTTTTGACTTGTGTACCTCTCTCACCATCTCTAGAAAAGATATGCAGCTCATTTACAGCCTAATTTCTAAAAATATTAAAATTTTACATGGTTTTCAAGTGAATTGTCTACAATTCAATTTCAAGTTATTTCTCTGAAGTTTTAAACAGCTTTTAGTAATTTCAGCTTATAGGGTTTGTTTAATTTCTCCATTGATTAATTTCTCAAATGCAATGCACTTTTAGTTAATTTAGAAAATTGAAATTTTGTACATAAAGCCTCGTGGTCAGATATAATAGTGCCTACTACACATTTTGAATTGTTACATGATAAATATTCATCTGTATCACGAACAATGGACACCAACTTTACTCGGAAGTTCACACACAAAACAAAAATCAGTGTACAAATTTAAATTACTAAAACCTTAAAATGGAATGAGATCGTGGTGTTGCAATTAAAGTAAGTCGTCTGGTCATAATAAAGGCCCTTCACTATTTTGCAAATACTTACCTTGTAGTTGTATTTTCATCTTCATTTTAAATAAGATTGCATGTATATGATTTTGCAGTGGGAAGGATTTCTTTTATTATGATTCCATTGATATATCAGCCTAAGTCCTGACATACCCAGTTAACTTTTTAAAAGTTCAAAGAAACCAAACAATGACGAAATTCATTAACCTTTAGCTAGTCAGTTGATGCTTTCACTGCTGGCATCCATTTGTTTTTTTAAATAGTTGTCTTACTTTTGAGGGATTATTAATTAGCATAAGAGAAATGCAATGTGCTGCCCAGTTTTACTAATTGGAAGGTAGTACAAATCAGTTGGAGTATAAAATTCAATAAGAACTGATAAACAACTGAAGTTGAAAATCAGCAAGAGAAAGGAAACCTCAGAGAAAAAAAATACTCATTGTGCCGTTCACAGCTGTTTTTGTTTAAAGAGGGAGATTCTTCCAATATTTTAGAATTTGCCTTATTCATTCAAGGTATGTTTGCTTAGAGCTGCAGAGGAAAATCTGACATTTACTAAAAGTTCAAAGAATTTCAAAGCCCATACCTTGATTAGAGATAAAAGATCTTTGATGCCATTGTTTAATAATGACATGTAAACAGACAAGTTTACTTTACATCTGGTCATAAAGTAAAATTTGGAAAAGGCAGCATCTGTTGATCTCTTGCGCATCAATCACTCAAGTTTTAGCACCTTTTTCTCTCCATTAAAAAGTGTACTTGGTAAAAAAAGTTTCAGTTCCCATACAGGACTGGAAAGGAACTTTATATGCGATCCTATCACAAAAAAAAATATTAAAAAAAAGGAATCTTAACAATTCGGATAAATTATTTCATAAAAAGTGAGCTATCTCAGTTTAATGATAGAATTGATAATGAAACTTCCCTTACACAGCGAGATTTAAAACTAATATCAAAATCCAAAAAAATTCTTAACAGAATTATTTCAGAATTCAAAAGCATGCGTCAGAAAACAATCATTTCAAGCAAAATATAGTTAAGAGAAAATTACACTTGTCTACTGCATTTCTGATGGCCTAGCATCTATGCACTCACGAAACAAAAGGAGTATATTGAGAGAGCGTGCTCAGGAATTGCAGATCTTACACTAATTTAAAGTACCGTTTCTTAAAGCTGTCATGTGTATTATTTTTAGTCAGTTTAGGACAGACCACATACCAGTGGTGTAGGAAAGGGGAGGTGCTCAAGAACCCTCTCTTCGTCAAATATCAAAACATTTTCTTCGTGTCTAACTGAATCACGTGATTTCCTTGGAAGTAAAATTTTAAAAGTTCATTACAAATATCAAGATGAATCTGAACCTATAAAAACCATCTCAAATCACACTTTCCCCAAAAGATTGTAAATTTTATTGAATCCATTTCATAGTTGCAGTTTTTACAAATACAGTGGACTCCCTCTTAACCGGCCGCCACTGACCAATTATGTACTGTAAATACAGTAACATGTGTTTAGTTTTTCCAACAAAGGAAGTCCTTCAAGGTTAAGTTTTCTTAATTATGCATATCATATTACATTAAAGTAGGCTATATACTTAGTTTTATTCTAATAAAAACGATTTTGGGAGTGCATTTTAATGTTATTAAGGAAACAACGGTTTAACAGGCCAAATTGATATCCGTTCTGGGTCCAGGTCCTGAAGTGGCCGGTTAAGAGGGAGTCCACTGTACATACATGAAACACATGCAGTGTTAGCTCGCCACCACATCTGAAAACTTTAATGCACGAACACATAATTTTATATACTATTAAAAAGGTGTCATTCATTGTAAACTTTATAATTAATCCAAATAGTACATTAAATTATTATAAACGCTCAATTATTATTGCATTTTTTAGATTAGCTAAGGTTTTTGGTGTTTGGGTATGAAACTACTTAAGATTCCTTTCATAATATTTTCAATTGATATGCCTGTCACATACTGTAAAACCCTGGGAATGTTTATCAAATGCTATCTCAGCCAGCCGTATACCCAGATACATTCCTTTTTAAACAATGTGGACAAAGTGGAAAGTCATTGCAGTTTCTGGCACAAACAAATCCTCTAACGGAGAAAGCTAATCTGGAAGCAATTCTTAACCATCAATAAGACAGGTTGATAGCTTCAATAAATGGTCTGCTCTATTGGTCGATTTCTCTAACAAATGGACTGTCAATAGAAAGAACACAGCTTAATAAATCCTACCACAAGTACGAATCAAACTAAAACCCAACTTATTTTATTTGCTAAAAATTCATGAGTACGATTTCACAATCCTGCAATCTTACAGTGCAACAAAATGAGACTCCAGCTGAGCCGAACCCAGTAAAGGCTGGATGTTTGGGGGTTTTATGGTACAAGGGCAACACAAGACAATGTTAAGTAATGAACATACACACAAGTTTAACTGACACAGAAGAGAGAAATACGCCCAGGAAGCCAAGTAAAGGCTTGGGGAGCACAATACTTCAAAAATTCTCTATGAACAGACACCAGAGAATGTCTAATGTCTGCAATAAAATCTTCCAAAATGATCAAGACTATTTGCAGTAGCATTCTATGCAGAGAAATGGAGCAATTTTAGCAAGTCGGTTGAATTTTTGAATCAGTTGCTGCTGAAATAGTTCATTAGCCTACATCTGAACTAGAGCAGTCTTTGATGCAAAGATAAACCAGGTGGGTTTAAATAAGTTAGCTTGAGGCTCCACTGTTTATAGGAACGATTAAAGCATTCAGCAAAAGCTTATGTAATTATGATTAACAGTTCACTTCTATCAGCTTATGTTAATGTAACTAGACACTAAATATCTTATTAACAAAAAATTAAATTTAGCCCATTGAATCATTGTGCCAAGCAACCAACCTACACTTTGCTACATAACAAGAGGTGTGAAAGTGACTTTAGGTTTTCAATTATTGCAATAAGATTTGTTATGCAATAATCAAAATACTTGTGTTTTCAGATAGTTTAGAAAACAGGAAAGAAAAAATATATCATTTCTTAAAAGTTACACAACTTCTTAGTCTGTCAGGGAAAGGAACTAAATTTCTTTACAGGGACATATTTATCAAATCTGTCAGTATCATACGCATCGTTCCAGTTTTTGCCAGGCCATACAAAATATATCCTGATTTGATACATCACATGGCATCCCCTCCCAATTCCTTTAACACAAATTTCTTGTTCCATACATTTCCAGTTTCCACATTTAGTTTTTACTTCTTATTCTACATATATGTAATGTACATGCACTTGCTGTTATGACATAGGTGCAAACAAATGAAAAATGCTAAGCTCAAAAAAGGTTTAGTTTTATTTGAGCTTCCAAAATAAATCATGCAGTGGATAGCAATTTAATATCAAGCGTCATATGAAGAATAGTTCTCACAATTTCCCTGAATTTTAATTAACCCTCCCTTAATCAAGCTACTGGCTAGTTTTTCTTACAAATGAGCACAGAATTTAAGAATGGCAGAATGAAAATTAGTGTTTTCAGTTTTTGGGAGAATAATTCAGTTCCATGGCTAGAATTTGTGAATTTGGACACAGAAATTTCTCGAAGATTGTGCTATTTGATGTGGGGTCAACCCTGTTACGTTTATTGGCCACTTACAATCAAGTAGAAGATAAGGTAAAAACATGAGTAAATTTAAGATTTAATATAAGATTCAGACAGCAAGTTAGATCTTTTACTTCTCAAACACCATTAAACCTTTGTTTCATTGGAAGCAAGACACCAAGTTGGTAAGTTAACTTGGGTTTTATGACGTAATGCCCAAAAATAAACGTGCTACAACCAATATAGGTCTAAATAACATTCCATTAAATTGAAAGGCAAATCACCATTAAGATATATTAAAACTATGTAGGAAACATGAAAACAAAGTAACACTTTAATCCAAAACTACAGCAAGCCAACATTCAATTTAAAGTATATTGTAATCATAAAAAAGTAAAATGCACTGACAAAAACAATGATTAAAATTGATCTGTTGACAAACACATCTAGCCTGTTCTTACATTGGCAAAAATTAGATGTAAAAGGGTAGGGTGTTTGACATCCAGTTCGAAAAGATACCATGTCACTGAAAAGAAATTTTTGAAAAAAATTTCAGCTGACTACTTTTTATGAATGAGGGAAAGAAAATCATCTTTCCAAAGAATGGTTGGCAAGAACATGGGCTTTATAACCCGAAAATGGATTATGTATACTTGTATGCATATGGCAAACAGAAAATTAGAATATTGTTGAATGAATCATAAACATTCATAAAGCACCACATTAATGGTTATACAAACAGAAAACCTTGCTTGTTATCCATAAGGGAAATTTCAAAGATTCTCCAGGTGGAAAATAATTAGAAAATTGAAGTCGGCATATTCTACTAGAAAGATTTCGACCTTATCACGATTCTGTTGCATCTATCACCAAACACTACTTCAAAAAAGGTGAAACTTGTGACATAAAGTGCATTTAAAATTGAAAACAGTCAAGATCGCAAGATATTCGAAAAAATTCAGGAACATGTTGATGAAATTTTAAAACCTATTTAACATCAGTAAATCGACATAAAAATTTTAATTTGAAAATTTGCTTAAAATTCAAATTGGTGAATTGCAGATTTCAGAGGTATTTTAATTCTAAATTAATCACTAAAAATTGGTAATTTTTCTATTAACTTCTGTTTCAGATTAAAAATACGCATGTTCAGATTAAGTACTCTAATTTTTTCCAAATGATAGCTTTTCACTGCGCTTCACACAAGTCATGCTTTTGGTTTTGCACGCAATTGTCATTTTTTGTTATACAAGGGTTAACGAGACTGGGATCAATAGCTAAAGCTGGATTCTAAACCACCACAGACCGGGATTCAAACCCAGAGCCTGTTGAAAAGAGGGTCACCACTAACCTATCAGGTCTCATAAAGTCATAGATACAAATTAAAGATATGAATTGTTTCAAGGCCCTTTATTCCATCAAGATTTTTAACTGAATGAAGAGAATCCAAAAAATAGAAGGGATTCAGTTATACTCAAGTTTTTGGTTCTGCTGTACATGACTTTAATATAATTTACCCTTAATCACATGGCCTGTAGAAAGGATTGAGATGAAAGAAAATTGATTACCCTTTAACAAAACTGCAATACAATAACAATACAGAATGGAATATTGAGATATCTACCAAATTTGTTGCTCTGCTGTTTTTGCTACACGAGGGCTAATTAAATTGGGGCCTACTACACCAAATTGAAACTTGCAGTCAATATACTTGACTGTCTAAGTGTTAATTCTCAATCATGACAGAATGAACAGACACTGGGATACAAGAGATCTAGACCGAAAAATCAACACTCCCTTTCTAATTATGTACACCCTTTCTATTTAATACTTCAAATTATGTTTCTTACATTTGGATGTTCAACTTCCAAAATTATTGTCCTGAAAAGCCAAAATGTCTTTTTGAAAGAAGCTAAATTAATTTCAAACACAATATCAATGCCACAGTATGCTGATATACCAGTATAATACTCACTAAATTTTTTTGCCAAATAAATGCTTAAAAATGTAATTTTGGTGAATATTCCTGACTTTTAATTTTCTTTTAGTTTAATTCTTCTAAATGATATTTAACAATAAAAAAAAACGAAAGCAGCCACATTGTAGGTTTCTGGAAACAATTTTAAAATCATTACATATAGGAGTGTATAAAATAAGATTACAGGGAAATTAGATTAAGGCAAACAACAGAAAGGCAGATCACCGATTATCTTGGGGTTGCAAAGCCAGTGTTTACTGAAATTAAAACCACTGAGTGATATCTTAAACATGGAAATGTTATTGACTATTGAAACTTATTAACTACTGAACACTTGCTTAATCGAAACTGAGACAATTTTAATTATTTTTCCAGTTCAATAACAATTTAAATTTGTCATGTTAACCAGTTTCATATATCTTAAACCATATGCTGAATCATGTACTCTCTTAAATTTCTCAACAATGAAATAAATTATTATATTTCACAAAATAATTATGGATCCTACAAGAAGTATGTTTCCACTTTTAAACAGTATAAGATATTTAAAAAATCATGAGCAAAAATATAACCGAGTTTCAATAGAATAGGGAATTTTTTTAAAAGCTATATGCATATTTGCAATGCATAAATGAAACAAATTTGTGCAATGAAAAACCCTTTTATATCTAAAATGAAGAAATTTTGAACTGAAAAAAATGATAGCTAATCGAGCAAATTCTTAAATATTATTTTAAAATATCATATCTGATACATTTATAGAATTACCCAAGAAAATAAGAAAAATATGGATAGTGTCCAAACAAACTCAACACTTCTCGGGTTGTAGCAAAAATAGGGAATAGATTTTAGGAAAGCCTATAGTGGCAAAAAGTTAAGATCTGTCAATGCATGAAAAATTGTCTCCATCTCTAATTATTGCTATCATTGATAAAACATAGAATGGTTAACTTAATAAAGGGGGAAATGGCACTAGATTATGGAAAATAACTTATGATCAAGAAAAGGGATTCAACCAAATACCTGATTCCGTAGTTGGATAAGTTTCTTGCTGACACTTGACACAGAACACTTGATTTTATTCATATTGTGAAAATTAAAACCAATACCAATCAAACAAATGAATAGGTATTGAAGGGTTCAAAATGTGATGTAAAATCATTTAAAAATATTTTTCTATATTTTTATTTAAATGAAAATACTCTAAATCTAAACAGTGTCAGTTGAAATTGACAATCCTTTATTTTGATCTCCTAATTTTGATCTGATAATTGCAAGGTACCAAATTATAAAATCCTCAACCAAACCAGAAAAATTCAAAGAATCTAAAACTTAAATGTGTTGTTTTGCACTTATGTTGTTGATTTAAATTACCATATTTAATAGATACAAATTTTTAAGCTGGCAACCTTTGGGCAATCGTAAAAATCTAATATTGTCTTCTAAAAATTCTACTTCGAAACTCAAGACTATTTCTTCAAATTGACAATGCAATGTAGAGTGAAACTAACAGTTGAGTTGTACAACAATTCTACAGATAATATATATTTTAAATACGGAATATGCAGATAAAGACTTAAATCAGATATTCTGTCTAAAGTTTAAGGAATTCATTATTTCCTTTTCTTTCAAGATATCTTTTAACTACAAATACTGATGAAATTTTGATAATATCCTAAATGATTAATCCATCAACTAATTTCAGTGGGTAGAAGATTATTCTGAAGGTTTTTCTATACAGAATTTTTTCCCAGTTTAAAATTGAAAACAGACAAAACACATTTTAGACAATATGAGTGAAAGCACTTTATGAGTCGTAGAAAGCTTGAAGTTTTCTCAATTATTACTAACAAATTTCCAGATTACTCATCAGGAAATTGCCATCAGCATCTCTATATCAAAATTTTAAAAGCATATAGCAACGCTTTTTAATGCTCACTACATAATAAACTTAAAAATAAAAAACAGCTTGATTACTTAATAGTTTTTATAGCCTAATAAAAAAGAAAAAAATTCTGAGAACTTGGAAACTTCCAAACTCAATTAAGTTTAATTCTAATTTATAGCCCTTTCATAATACTTAGTTTTTTATTTTAAATGCACTACAAAAACATAAAACAAATTAAATTGAGTTCAGTTTATTTAAGTTATTTATTTAGTTTTTAATTATTAGTAAATTATGTTTCATTCATAAAACCCCTTGTTCTATACATAATTTGTTTGGATCAACCCTCTTTTATGCACATGAATTTTAATGTTGCATTCAACAAAGGAGATTAAAGTGAACAAATGCGTTTTTTAAATGCATACAATTGGTGCTACAACTTTGCAACATCATATACCATCATGTTTCATTCGAGAATCCATCCTTAATAGGAAATTTTTTTTATTTTTGAAATTTACATTTTTTTTAACTTTGTAAGACTTTTTTAGATGCTGGTCCACATTCGTACAATACACGAAACTGTAAACTATCAACCAACCAAACTGTTATTTACAGATAGATTTATTGTTCAACTATTTTGTATTATTAAATTAATAACTTACTAATTAACAGAAGTATCTGGATTTCAACATTGTGTGTAATTCTATCTTAATTCATTCATGTAGACATTAAAAGACGTGTTAACTTTCTACAGCAAAGCATTCTATTCTGATGTGAAAATATACAAACTAGATTTTATTTAGAATGTTCCATTTTAAGAAAGTATTGATATTAGCAAGCATAATTCATCACTTTGTTAGCCTAGCTTTTAGATTATTATTTTGTGTTTCCCAGAAATTTATGGCAAACATCTGGCTTCATTAACTCGTCTGTCTTTTAAAGAGCTTTATTTAACACTGAATTAGTCCCCCAATGAAAGCAAATTATGGTTTACATTTTGAATCTAAAAACTAGATTGTAATACTTTCAAGACTTTGGATTAGAAAAATAATACATTTCAACTCTTGTACCTGATTACAGGCAAGGACTGTTAAATCGTATTTTAAGTCATGCACAATAAGATTTTACCAAGCATAATCTTAACAAGGGCACTAATAAGTTTTAAACAAAAGAAATTCAAAATAAAGCAACAATTGGAATACAGTTTGTATTAATTTATAACTTGGTAATAGAAAAAAGGTTTTATTTGTAACGGCTTCTAATCATTTTTGGGACACAGACTAATTAAATCCAGGACCTGAAACTAAAGAGGATTCTGAATAACTACAAACATCCATGCCTCGACCGAGATATGTACCCAGTCTCTTGAATCGAAAGGCCAGAGCACTACCCTTTCGACTACCAAGCCTATACATAAAAGAAGATAACAAGAAAATGATGCATTTTAGTTCTTGCCCAATTACACCAGTTATTTTCTTGATAAAACCATGTTATTCATTTTCTTGGTGGCACATGCTGTCAAATTTACAATGCTTCACAATATTTAGTAAAAACAATCCTTTAGTAATTTCTCAATCCATGAGTACAGCATTTTAATTGTTCTCCAGAATTCTTAAAATAAGATCTTTGAGTTCTGGTATGAAATATAGAGCCATGAAATTAAAATTTATTTCTGAGATACTCCATTTTTATCTCATTGCTTGTAAATGATTATTTGAATTGCGAATTCCACAAGCCCAGAAACTTTATGGCACTCAAGATTTTAATGAAAAATTAATTTAAATACGAGTTTTAATACATTTAATAGAAAAATTTGCAAAATAACTAAATTGAATGTATTGAGTATTTTTTACAAGCTGGAATGCAACATTGATTCTACTTCATTCACGAAGTCAATATTGTTGTCCAGCAATCACAGGAACGTTGTTTTGTGACCAGCATTCACGGGGCCCTCGTGACCACCAGTCACAGACAACATTACCCAGAAAAAGACATTTAAAAGATGGAGCTTAAAATTCAAGAGTTTATCAGAAGTAAACAACAAACACAAGCTAAGTTTTACAATATAGAACTTAGATAAATATGGTTTGAGGATTTCAAAATTAATTTTTCCCTTACTTAGCTCGGTTTTCAGATTTTTCATTCAGTTAATGAAATTAATGAGATACATAGACAAGAGTATATTGGAGATTCAATAGCTTTAATAGGGTTGCATGTGAATCACTGTACTTATAGATTGAGAAATTCAGAACATCTTGGGTTTTGTTGTCACTATGGTCATTTTTTGTAACATGGGGGTTAATTTAACCAAATAGTATCTGAGGAATTAAGAGATTTATCATAAGCGACTAAAATGCAATCGGTTTAATTATTATGCTTTCTGTTTACAAATTAAGAGACAAGTCAAATTATGGCGTGTCTAATTTATGAATCAAAATAAGGCCAAAAATGTATTATATCCAAGCTGATTAAATTTTGTTTCCAAATATAAGATTTTTAAAATGCTTTTCTAACATTAAGTATTTATTTGTGGAAAAGTTCATTTAATATTCTTGGGGACCACACAAGCCTCATCGACAGAAGGAAAAAAATCTAAAATTATATAGCTTGCTCATTCACAACCATAAATATTATGGATTACACTTTTAGTTACTTTTTAAAAAATCCATGAATGCACAATCACTGAATACATGATAAAATTATAAAGTTCAAAATATATTTTAATAAGGTATAAAAGATTTCCACCCAAATTGTGGACAGTTTGAAAATATTATGGTAAAGATTTTTTCAAAAAAGAAATTGACCCTTTATGCATTCTCTGCATGGTACTGACAGAGAATACAGTAAAGCGATAAAACAATGAACCCAAACTTCATGCGAAATGGTCTCAAAAATAGGAAAAGACTAACATACAAGATTTAAAAATGGAAAAACATGCAACTCCTACCTCCCACAACGAAAGTCATCAGATGCTTAATCCACATTTCAGTTCTGAAATAGAGAAGTACAAATGAAGGAAAAGGCAAGTACAATTGGAGTTTTTATATACAAACACAATGAAAAAAAATTTTCATATAGCAATCAATATATCAATGAAAATAACGGTGACAAAATTCGCCCTATTTTAAAATTCTAAGAATTCCATAATATCTAATATTCAATGTACACCTATTACAGCACATAACCTACTTGTGTGACTTAAGTATTGAACATAATGTAGTGCAGGAAGATAACCTTTATCCAGATAATGAATCAAGATTTAACGTAACCAGCAAATGTGTAGTGCTGTGAATAAACATGTTTTTCGTTGGTTCAGGATTTTATGGTGCAAGGGCATATTTGGTCAAGCTGCTGTGAAAAGGATGGAGGAAAGAGAGATCGCTTGGGTATCCTGGAGTCACGATACCTGTGTTTCCCATTCAGTGAACCTAGTGGGAAAATAGATCACTAGAGTACCACAGGTTTGTGAAGCCCGCACACACCAAAAGATGTACCCATGAGGGATAAACATGTTTTTGAAATTTAAAATGTGGACTTATTACATGGACATGACTTGTGATGATGACCCAATGATAGAAGCCAGTCATCTAGATGACAGACTGAGTCTCTCCACTTTCGCTTAAGACTAGTTTGGTAGGTTTGGGTTTTATGGCACAAGGTCTGATAGCCGGCAAGCTGCCCCAAACACAAGATACAGTTCAACCCAGTAGAATATAAATACTCAAATTAATAGTCTATCTAAAAGTGGATTAAAAAATAGGTACATTCAATACTTTTTATAACATAAAATAGCATTTAAACACAAAAGTATAAGAACAAACCTCGTCATGAACATAAAAATAATGAGTGACAGTTAAAAAATTTTGAAGTCGGGTAGTTTAAAAGACATGAAAGATAAAAATCATTAGATGTAATTTAATAATTTTATGCTTTGTAAAAATTTAAATCATGTGAACTGAACGACGCGCAAGACTCGGGAATCTGAGTGGAGTGGTGGTTGTGACATCACCGAAGCAGGCTCATATCTCAAGTTCTGGTTCGTAACTCAAGGCAAAAAAATCGACCTAATGACAGCTCATATATCAAAAACCTCGTATCTCAAGGTACCACTGTATATTGTACATACAACATAATAGCTAAAAAACCACTTTATTGGTCATGGAAAAGATTCTTTTGATCAAAGTCATACCTGGTTTCAAAGTCAAGGAAAAAAGACTGCTTGCACACTGAATGCAATCAATGTATACCGAATCACCACCCAAAAATCTATTTGATACAATTAGCTTTTGATTTTCAGTGTCATTTTATTTACACATTAAGCTAGTCTGTCATACAATGGTATCCATAAATGTGTTGCACTTTTTAAATTTAGGCCCTAGATTACAGCATTCACAATAAACTCACTTAAATATTTCTAGTACCTGAGCAAGAACCTAATTTATAGTTGCAAATTTTTTATACAGAAACATTTACCATCGAGTCTTTCTTGAAAATGGCTTGAAAGATAATTTATTTCTATCTATTATGGATGCAGAGGTAAGATCTATACCAAATTACAGAGAAATGTCAAATAGTTTAAAAATTTAGATTTGAATACATAATTGTTATCTACATAAATAATGGATGAATCTGGCAAGTTACTGTTTAGAAATAAATTGGGAAATTTATTTTAAAGGTACTGAAATTTTAAACCCATTTAAAATTGCAATCATGTATTTTCATAGTTTTCTGAAGTATTCTACCCATTTAATCCAATATTTTGAATATTTATAGATTCCACTTCTTGGACACAAAATTTTTAAAAAGTGTTTACTTTAGCATATAATTTCGATTCATTTGTTGGCCTTATCTACATGGCACATTTTTTGTTTCTGAAGAAATGCAATATATCAAGGAGTTACAGTACAAGAGGATCCTTCCTACAAGCACATAAAACTCAATAGTTAATGACAAGTAAAGCACATTTGTCAGCAGTCACGACTGAATTCAGTGAAGTGTTTCCTAACACACGACTTAATTATATAACAGCCGTCTGACTCGACATTAGGTGGGCCACGATAGCCCAGTTGCAAGAGCAACGGGTTGCGAGTTCAAAACTCGATACAACCAAAGACAACATGTACGCAGAGGCCAGTGCACATTAAATCTGTCATGGCTTCCAATGTCCTCACGTTGCAGTGGTCTGGAAGTTTGGAGTGACGAGTGAGTCAGATGACGAGCTCAGGTGTTGTTATCATTTGATCGTGGTTCAAAATTACGAGGCATTGTCCTTGGATCTATCCCTTCGAAATTGATCCAGGACCGTTGCCAATAGCCCATCGTGTTGTTCCAGTGTGATGTTAATTAACTACCTACCGCCTCGACACATTGGGTGTTTCCAAGTTCGAAAGATTTTTCTTTTTTTTCCTAGTTGCTTGAATATCAAGAGAGCACTTAAGCTACAATCCATTGTTTACCATACCATGAAAACTGACCATCTTTTAAACACCAAACATATATAGATATTCTTGTGTACATATATTCCAGTTAAAATAAAAGTACCTCAATTTTCCTCTCGTCTTGCTCTTCTTTCTTCCCTCAACTCTTTCTTGATTCTAAAGAGATATACATGAAAACAATGAAGTGATTGTCAGCACAAGACAGAATGCAATCCAATAAAACAGTTCAAATACTTAAGAGTAGTAGTCAGATCTATAATAAAAGTATGAATGAAATTGTGTAGGTTCACTACATTTAAGACAACTAAGATATTTAAAATACTTATTTAAAAGGGTAAAGATAATGAGTTTTTTGTCGATGGTATTGTAAGGCCCTTTCAAGGCCTATTCAAGGCTCTTTAATTTTAAAGGCCACATTTTAAAGATTGTTAAGATTAATGCAAGTAAAGAAATGTTCACTAGAAATGAAAGCCTTTTTTTAAGTCCTGTGGGAATCTTTATGACAATGTCCCATAAAAGTACATTTTAAAAGCTTAAGTACTTTAGAGAATGCACATAGCCTGATAGATGACAAATCTGCTTATGATCAGATCCAAGTATTATAGGTGGCAAAAGGGATCCTCATAACATGGATAAGGCCATGACAGATTGATAATGTTGTAATTCATTGTAAATATAAATTCATTTGTACACATTGTTAGAACGAGGTTATTTAATCACCTAAAATTTGCTACAAAATGTTGACTAAAAATGTATTTACTATCCAAAGAGCAAAAGTAATAAAACCAAAGTCGAAACATTCCCTATACAGCACAAAAACTTTTAAAAACGCATTTTTCACTCTTATTGCAGTTTCTCTGCCAAACTGAAAAATAGGTCCTATAAAAGAAAATTGGTAAATCCTGTCACATTGAAAGTTCGAATTTTACAAACCAAAACATTCATTAAATATTTTATAGTTTGCCATAGGAAAGGATTTTTCCTGTCCTGAATTACAAAAAAGCCAGACCCATGATCAACAAATCTTCAAAACGATTTTCAATGGACTGTCAAAAGTTAGAAACATGTCTTCACTTTATGATTGTTCAGTTTCCAAAACTTGAGGGAAAACTTTTTCAGACTGGTAAAAAATGGAGCTTTAGGGGGAATACAATTTTCTTTGAAAACACCTAAATTTATAAAATGGCTCGAAACATGAATTAAAAATGTCTTAAAATGAACAAGCCCTTTTTGCCATAAAAATAAAGGGAAATGAATTAAAATTCAAAACACAAGCACGTTAATCTAAATGTTTAGTTTTCCATGACATTCACTTGACTGACATTTCCACATAAAAAAGTATCCTTATCCTTGATTTATTTAGACAGTTACACAACACTAATGGTAACCATGTTTTGAATTAAAAAACTTTAAGGGATAGCAGGGTAAACAAGGCCATTTCATGTGAATAAATGAAACTTAATAACATAATAGTAATGGATCACTATTATTTCACAATAAAAATCTACTATTAAACTATGTATTCATTCTTGCTCTATTCATACTACTTACATTCACGATTAATGACAAAATTGGACCTCACCAATCTCAATCTCAAGTAAAGATCATCACATTCTGGTCTAAAAAAGCTTTAATAAATAATCTTGAAAATTTTGACTTAGTATTTCACTTGCATGAAAAGAAATTGGAGTATTGAGCACAATACACAGAAACAATTTCAATTTTAATGGTTGAAAAATTAAGATTCTCAGAGCGCTTCAGAATTCATAATTATACACACACCAGACCTAATAAAATGTCAACTAAAGTGAATATTATAAAGAAAGACAAAAATGTAGAACATTTTTGCAAAATTTATCACAGCCTTACCTTCTCTGCACTCTCCTAAATCCCTCCTGCCACCTCCTAAATTCTCTCTCCTCCTGCTCCTCCTCAGTGAGCTGAAAAACAAACATTTCCTCACATCAGATTATGCATTCCTTTATTGACAACACTTTTGACGGATCTGAGTTGTATTGTTTACAATTACCATCAGCCATACAAAAAATTGCTAATCACCTTTTTTGTATATCATAATACTCTTGGATTACAAATAAAAAATTAAAGCATTTCATTAAGTAGTGAGAAAGAGCAGTGTGGATTTAAACAAACCCATCAATTTTAAAAAGTAAAAAACTATTTGAAAACATTTTTTATTAGGAGAATATAAGAACACTAAGGAGAAGTAAAATTACCTTTGTTACATTTCGGTGGAAATATTTTTGAACAGAATTTAAATTTTATTCTGCAAATTTAGAGGATTACACACACACCTGTAGGACTTTGTCAGTAGTCTAAATCATATACAGTAGAACTCCAATTATCCGAACTCGTTATCCGGATTGCTTTGAGAAAAAAAAAAGAAATCAGCAAAATCCGCATTTTAAGTTTCTTATCGGTGAATGATAAAGGTGAGCTAGGTGTAGCGATAGCGGATACACAGATGATGAGTCACTAGTCCTGTCACTTACAGTGTGGCTTTGGCTTTCAGTTGTTTCGTTTGTTACTGTGTTCCATCTTTCGTGTTCTGTTTTATTTGTTTTACTGTGCAGTATAGCTTATCGTTGGGAGACGAAATAAAAATTAAAAATCATTGAACAATTAGACAGAGGAATGTCTGGTAAGCAGTTAGCTGAGATCTATAGTGTGGGAACATCAACAATTTCCGACATTAAAAAAAACAGGTCTTTACTTTTAAACTTTGTCCTGGAGAGTGAAGGTGGGAGTTTGTCGAGAAGAGCTATGAAAATGGCAGAAAACAAAGAACTGGAGGAGGCTGTATTCAAGTGGTTTCTGCAGCAGCGAGGAAATCCTTTTTCTGGGCCGATCGTTTGCAAAAAGGCGAAGCTTTATGCTGAGAAAATCGAAGGTTTGTCTTCTTTTAAGGGGAGTAATGTTTGGTTACGGAATTTTAATTCAAGGCATGGTATCCGTGAGTTAGATTAAGTGGCGAGAAGCTATCAGCAGACCCTAAAGCAGCAGAAAACTTTATTGAAAAACTCAAAATGGAAATAAAATCTTATGCCGAATTTTTATATAATGCAGATGAGATAGGCCTTATCTGGAAGGCTTTGCCTAGAACTTAAGCTTCTAAAAGGGAATCTAGTGCTCCTGGTCATAAGGTTAGTAAAGATCCCTGCTATCCATTTAACCCTGCTAAATTGTGCTAACTCTATGGGATACCACAAAATATCCCTTCTGTCGATAGGCAAATCGAAAAATCCCTGGGATTTCAAAAATGTGAAAAAACTGCCCCTCTTACAAGAATCAATCAAAGGCCTGGATGATTGCTGCTGTTTACCGGATGGTACGACGAAGTTTTCATACCAGAAGTAAAACATCAAAAGACCTTAGGAAAGCAAGGCAGTAAGGTGTTGTTAATCACTGACAATGCACCCACCCCACAGAACACCTTGAAAGAAAACGGACGTTTCAAAACACTCTTCTTGCCGCCAAACGTAATGAGTTTGTTGCAGCCGATGGACCAATCGGTTATGGAATCTATGAAGAGCAATTACAGAAGACAACTGTCAAGGAAACTTTTGATAGAAGATGAAGGCATTGTGGCTCATCACATAAAGATTGATTTAAAAGACTGCTCTTACATGGTGGCGGAAGCATGGAGTTTACTGAAGTGAACGAAATTGAGAGCTTGGAACAAATTGAGAGGCATTTCAATCAAGGAGGTACAGAAAGAGGTAGAAAGGGCCTTGAAAAGCAGGAAGAGACAGAAGAGGACGAAGTGTCAGTTGACATAAGAAACCATATTGAAAATTCCTGGATGTTCCGAGTGCAGTGCAGAGGACGTAGGCAAGTGGCTGGTGTGATTCTTTGGATCCTGGATTCCAAATTCTCAGTGACAAACTCGTTCAAAGTGTGCGAGAACTAACTCATTAATGACCCGGAAGATGCCGACGACATTGCTACTCAACCAGACGCAGGACCGTCAGCTAGTAAGGTGTTTGAGTGCCTTGGTACAGCGCTAAAATGGATGGAGCGGCAGCCTGAGTGCGACCATCTACAGCTTCTCACCGTTAAGCGGATGCGAGACTTGGCTGCACGGAAACAAGTAAAGACAGCGAAACAACTGACTTTGACCGATATGTTCGAGCAATGATACATTTTAATACAGTAAGTACAAAATGTAAACAATATTGTTTTCATGGTCATTAAATTACATTACATACTAAAGCAAAATTCGTTTTTTACTAAGAAATAACCTTTTCGTGAATTATCCAATTATCCGGATATTTGATTATCCGGATGGGGTCTGGTCCCAATTGATCCGGATAATTGGAGTTCTGTATTTTATTAAAAGAATGAAAAGTAATTTAATTTAAAATTTGGTTTCATTTCGTTTGTCACTCTAGAATTTTTTTGTAAAAAATGAGTAAGGGATGTTTTTTAATGAAAATATACGATTTTTTTTCTGAATTTCTCAATAGACCAAGTAGGAAGCAGCCTAGGGTGGGAAATTTTGCAATTTTCTCAATGAAAACTAACCTTTAAATACCAGTTTAACACTTTGAGCCACACATTATTGTACATCTTGCTGGTATATTCTTGGGTAAATTTCTTGGTAATAAATCAAGAAGCACCGAGACTGATAACGAACTACAAACTGAAAAACTTTGGAATAAACTATACAAGTGAACAACATGATTAATATATAAATTACCCCATTATCACAATCAACATCGTATGCAGACCTATTAAATGAAAAAGCATAAACTGATGTTATCAGTGTCTAAATTTTTCATTATAGGAAGCAATGTCTTGGTTCAGTTGGCGATAAAAGCACCCTTAATATATCAAATACAAAGTAAGCATATCACTTCATGCAAATAGCATACCAACAGTACTTCAATAAAGTTTTATTTAGCGGATGATACTTTTGCAGTGACAAATGAAACATTTCACCTTTTAAGTGAATTGAATGAAGTTTTCATTAATGTTGTATTATCCAAAAATGTTACGTAAAAAGCCACTATTCAACTATGCAAGAGAATAATTTGAAGAGAATAAGGAAATATTTGAGGTCCCATGCTGCTTTTCTCAGGATAAAATAGCTGAATAGATCACTGAAACCAATTCCCAATCCTAGAAGTATTTTAGCATCAAATGAAATTTAGATCTTTTGGAGAAGTATTAATTTTTCAAATCAACACGACAGAAATCTTTTGATCCCTTGATAATAATTAAAGTACCATCTGAACCATTATGAGAAATATTTCCGCATGGCAGAAACCTCCCCACCTGTTGGGATGACAAGACATCGCCTTTGGTTGTGTCTGATTACATTCTGGGTTTCCTCGAAATGTGGCCTTGCCTACATCGAGTATTTATTCCACTTGTAACATAGGAGCTTAGGTAAAACTTGGGAGTTTTAAATTGGGGAGCCTCTACACTGTAGGCATCTTTCCACCATTGAAACCTTCCACATTGAGATGAAGGGTGGAAGTCACCAGAGCACCACACACCCTTCCCTAATCAGAATTCCCCTAAATCACCTCAACTCTTGAGTTTTTCACCTTTTCTCAGACTGGATTAACAGCGAGCCCTGTGAACATGAATTGGACTCCTAAATGTATCAAATTCGTTACTTTTTCACTCTTATTTCCCATTTTCCAAATGCTTAACATGACTTATCCTTTCTTTTTGTCTTGGTAGTTTTTTATTCAATGGATTAAAGTTTCTTATTAATTATTATGTTTGCTGAAATTCAGTAGGTACTCTGTAATTGATACGTCCATCCCTTTTTTATCTCGCGATTTTCCTCAGTGGTGGCTTTGCAAGAAATTTAGTTCTCTTGCACTGATTGAAACCGATTGTCTGAATGAAGATGAGAGGGACACTGATTTGAGGCTGGAGTGCCCCCAGAAGTAAATTCAAATGTCATTGCTATAGCCTAGATTTCCATGTAAATTATCCAAATTCCCAGCATAATAAAACTAAGATTTATATTTTACTGGAAATCATGAGAAAGCTTATTTAACCACAATATTTTTCTAACAATTTTAACTCAACACCATTTTTTCCTAATCAATCAGTTGCAGTAAATTTCAGACAGGGCACACTTCCGACATTATCGAGAAGTGTCGTCGAACAGGGAACATCAACTCTGACTGCAATTCACTTAAGTACTGCAATTCCAATTACTTTTTCACTATGGGTCATGAAGTAGATGAGGCACTCCAAAATAGTTAGAAGACACTGCCAGATCCAGGGGTAAGAAGATGAGGGCTGCCCTTCTCTTTAAGTAATATTTTTGTTAGAAAGTCAAAATTGCACACAACACAAATTCTTTGCTCATAGCCTTATTCAAGAGTAGTTCTTTGTAAATTGAAAATGCAATCAGACAGTAAACGCACGCTAATGCCCCAATACATTTGATTTTTAACGAAAATTTTTCAGCTAGCATCTTTTACTTTAAACATGGTTGAACATATTTGTTTTGAAGTCAATTGAAAATTTCAGTTTTAATTTTTCCATAACTAATGAATTTTTGTAGAGGGGGTTATGATGTATACCCCAAAGTTTTACCGGCACAAAAAAAGGGAAATACACCCAGGGAGGAATCGAACCTGACAGGAATCGAATCTGCACCGCCTACAACTCGCAGGTTGCAAGCAAAGTGAGCATACACACTAAGCCACGAATTTCTGTAGAACGTGTGGAGTACACACAAAATTTTAGAATTGTTTCCCCCACACATAAAGTCCTTTCTCCCATTTTGTAATCAACTCCAACCAGCTGTTTGCAAAGCAGGTGTTAGTCCTGTTATATGTTGCATTCATAACCATCCCCTCATGATTCTAACAAAGATAGACGCCTGCTCACCTGCTGCTGTGTTTCTTCTTCCTCCTCATACTCAATGGGCTGAGCCCTCAATTCTCCTTGTCCAGTATGCGTTTCAATACCATGGACGACTAGGATGTGAGTTCTGTACCCTTCAAGAGTCCAAGATACATAATCACATCCTAGTGCGTCACATGGAATACTCTCTTCTGATAGGTATTCTGTTATGTTCTGTATTTCCACATCTGCTTCTTCCTATTCATAGGTAATGGAAATTACATTAGTAAGAATAAATAGCAAAGAATATGTTTAATATTAAAAAACAAAACATGGTACTTATTGGCAGACATGCAAATCACAATGCACATCATGTGTAACTTTCAATGATTCCCAGGACGTAGATTCACAGACTAATGGCAGGGTCGCCAAAAATTACGAGTTAACAATATAAATAAAATGAAAATAATATAGATAATTTATTGTTACTAAGATAATAAAGAGCAAATAAGGAATTTAATTTGAGGTGTGACATTGCATTGATTTAGCAATTGTTTTAATGTTTGGTTCCATTTTCGTAGTTGCAAGATTGATTCTAAATTTTCATTCTTCGTCAAGCTATTCCTATTTTTCAATTAGTTAGTATTCATTAATGAAAAAGTTTGTTCAGATATGCATGTGCAGTGCCTGGCACCACAGCTACTTTGTTGTGCATATGTGCAATTTTTAAAATTACATGCGACTTGTTAAAGTTAAAAATAACACATGGTGAGGTGGACCATCAGCCAATCAGTGGAGGGTCATGGTCTGTGCATTCCTGCTCTAGGGCTTAGCACTCCTTCTGGTTGGTTGTTTCGAGGTTTTATGGCGCAAGAATATTTTGGCCATGCTGCGCCAGACACAACACATACAATATCAAGCAATACACATACACAGTGAAAGTTTTACTGACACAGAAAAGGGAAAAACCCAGGGAGGGATGCACCTGACAGGAATCAAACCTGCACCGCCTACAACTCGAAGGTTGCTAGTGCAGTGGAAACACCCACTGAGCCACAATTGATGGGCTCAAGAGGAATGGGATTTAGAATTTTAAGGCACAAGGTGCTAATCAAAAGGGTGCCAGATGCAGTAAATTAAACAAATAGCAGCATTATGCTAAAGGCTAAAAAAGAAGTCAAGAATTGACAGAAGTATAAGAATTGATTTACGTGCATAAAATTTCGAGTGTGAAATTTGAAGGATTGAAATGTAAAAGAATTTGAAGTAGTCACGACTCCTTCATAATTTAAAAAATAATTAGATGATAGTTAAAACCAACCATACATAAAAATCTGAAAAGGTTTGAATGGGGATTTTCCCCAACTCAATCTCGCAGATCTGAAATGGTACTTATAAAAAATATAAGATGCTGACAATTAAAGTCAGGACAGGCAATTAAAATACAACAGAAAAAGAAATGAGCATGAGTTACAATTGGGGGCCCCTTTCAAGAGGGAGTTTGTAATTTCTGGAAAAAAGTGTTGTTTAACATTTGTATTCAATATTACAAAATGCTATGGGTGCTCTTCACTAACAATCTTACTGAACCTTAAATAAAATAAACAGAGCTTAAATTGAAAAAAGCTCTTAATATTTGCAAAACCAAAACATTCGTCTATATCAGGGGTCTCCAAACTATGGCCCACGGAAACACATGCATGCAATTTTTCGTAAAATTGTAGATTGTAAAAATAATTCAAATTCAGTAGTCGTGGCAATTCAAGTGTTGGTAGGTTCGAGGTTCCGTGTAATTTGGGCTGGTTTTATGGAAAATAAACTATTACAAACTATTAATAAATGACTTTCGTTACCGAGTGCCTTCAATTTAATAACGCTTTCCGCTTTCTCATTGATGTTTGCCTTGTGTTCTTTACTAAGGTAAATGAAACCCTTTCTAAACTTCAATTAGATCTAAAAAATTAAAAGGCGTTATCACAGATGAAGGTAAAAGTATGTGTGGCGGTAACACAGGATTAGTAGGACATGTATGCAATGCTATTCAAAATGCTGGAGGTGAGAAACCAATGGTTTTTCATTGCATTATCCATCAACAATCCTTGTGTGGGAAAAACATATATGTGTTGAAAGTAATGCAGGTAGTTGTTAAGACAGTAAATTACATCCGATCCCACTCTCTTAAACACCGGCAGTTTAAGAATTTTCTTTTGGATATTGAAAGTAAGAGTTTCAGACTTTCATGGACTCTAAATTGAGGTCTAGAGGAATTGATGTGCAATTCTTCATGATTCTGGGACACAAAAACCTAACATATAGTAAACTCATCACAGGAAAATATATAACAAATTAATTTTCTCTATCAGCATAACTAGAGGGTATTGATATAACCAGAAAGGGCTCTGGGCTTGGCCCCCATGTCTTTCAATACAAGAGCCAGGAACAGTAACTCGTTTTAACATGAGATTTATTACATAAGATTTTCTTGGAGCAGGGAATCCTTACCTCAGACAACCACCACCACTCCTCCTCGTCTACTATTTCCTCCTCTGGTTCACCAAATTCCTCTTCCTCATCCAACTGCTCTTCAATTCTCTCATCGATGTCTTGCACTCTATCTTCCACTTGCAACACTGCTTCCTGCTCATTCTCTGCCTACACAAAAATGCAATAAGATAATAAGAAAAATAAATGTAATAAGGTGTTATAACACAAGCATATATTAACACACTGAAATTGCAAGCACATTCAAGTGATGCAATAACCTGCTTTACTAAAAAATTTCAGTTTAACACAGAAACTAAAACGTTCAATTCCATTTAAAGCATACTTTTTACCATAAAGGGATGTTTGTATTATTTTCTTGTTCACACATTTTAAACCACCTAGTGTCACAAAAGAATGAATTATTTAGTTTTTGCACATTTTAGATCATAAATGTACATTTATACAGAATTTCCTAGCATTTTTGTTCATTTAACAAGAATATTTCCTTTTACTCATGTTACGTAATTTTCATTTTGTGAACAAATAATTGTTTAATTTTATAAGTGCAATTTGCAACTTTCTTGAAGTTAATAGCATATTTATGTTCATCAGTTCACATTGTCCACCCAAATATATTCACGGAGGTCATGAAACAAAAACCTATTTTATAAGTAAAAAGCCAAAACTTGGCTCCAGCAAAGGCCACAAAACTAAAAATACCAGTTTCTAACAAGACAATTTAGAAAACTGCCCTACTCAAAAATAAAGTTCATTTTAGCTGCACTAGGGCTAATTCGATGGAGGCTTCTGCCTTAGAGTGAATTTTAAATCAGATTTAGTTTTTCATACTCTGTGGTCACTTTTATTAGAGTATTAGTTAGACTAAGGCCTACAACTTGAGGTAGATTTCGAACTGATACAAACATTCATGCCTAAACCAATATTCAAACCCTTAAACAAGGTGTAGAATACTAACTACTCAGTTACCAGGCTGGCATTAAAACACTTTTATTTCAAACCAGAGCCGGTAAAATCGAGGTAAAATCAGGTACCAGGCTGAATGTAATTGTGGTGGATTTTATTTTAACATTGCTATGCTTTTTACAGTTTAAAGATTGCATGATTGTTCAAAAATTTAAATGGATCTTAGATCAGTTTCTTACATCGGGCGCTACCGCCACCCTTTGGGCACAACAGGTGGTAGAGCCCACTTTGAACATTTTGGGAATATTTTTAAGGAATGTTAGGGGCAAAGCCGGTCACAGGGGAGGGGTGTTGAAGAGCAAGTGTTGGCGATAACATGCTAAAAAGATGTGCCGCCTAAAAATTTTTAAGCACACATTTATCCACTTGACCAAACAGACACTAGTGATGCACTGTTAGTTGGTTGTTCTGGATTTTATGGCAAAGGTCATATTTGGTGAAGCTGCACCAAACAGAAAACGTCAAGTAAAACATGTAGTAAAAGGGGAATAGAGTAGTGTGATGAAAGCAGTAAAAGATCTCTTGGTACCCCCGGGATCATGACTCGTGTTAACTAAAGACAGTAAACCTCATGGGGAAGGAACAGATCTATAAAGTACCTCGGGTCTGTGAAGCTTGTACACACCTAAACAAGATATGCCCTGAAGGCACATCATAGTAAAATGCAAATTATAACTGATTGGTCTAAAAACAAGGCAACGGGTTGCAACAAGTGGATATTAGCATGCATGCATTTACACTTATGCAGGTTCTTACAAGAGTAGTGGCAGGAATCTATATTACGTCAAGTTCTATGGTCTATACCTGAGGTTCTCAAACTTTTTCAGTCACAGAGCACCTTTGAAATTGGAAATTCAACGCGGAGCACTAAATTTTATCTCGCAGCTATATACTGTACTTAGTAAATAGAACGACAAAATAGCATTGACGATGCAAAGTAGTTTCATCATTTAAGCTTGCAGGACATTAGATTTCACCGTTTAATTTTTTTTCTGCACTAATTTCCCATTGCAGACGGAAAACACACACGTGAAAAAAACATTTGAAAATAAATTCAGGGCAAATATTGCAGATCCACAATTTGTTATTTCATTAATTTGGCATTATTACATTTGTTACAAATTTTTATTTGGTTTCATGAAACAGAAATTTAATGAGAAGGATGAGGCTGTTTTGATTTGCACAATGAGATTATTTCTGGCTGAATTTCGGATAATTGCAACTGAATATCTTGCTCTGCATTGAGATGTGATGCGTGTTTTGTTTTAGTAGCGGCGTATGCGGAGAATCCTGTTTCACATAAATAAGTGGTTGCGAAGGGCAGGAGAATAAGTTTCGCTTTATCTGATAGGATTTTAAATTCATCTTATAGCATACACCAAAAATCTGAGATTGATTTCTCAGTTTCAAACTTTGATCTTATCGCTGTATCTGATGTCAAAATCAAGCAAGCATTCATATTTCTTTGATGTCAGAGAGGATGGGTTTTTGGATATAGAGTATGGTGTTACAACCCAAACTTTTCTTTTGTTTTCATGCAATCCTTTTGGAAAATAAGAGTTCAAAGTATCAATCAAACGCAAGAGATGAACTTCAAACTCGTTTAAGATATCAGCAGGAATGTATGATTCGAGTTCTCCAAATCCTTTTGTTAGTGGAAAACAATCCAGGCTTCCGTTTTTGATTGACTCTACCTAATACTTCAGTTTCTTTTTAAATCCTTCCATTTTATCAATAGCATCAAAACCAGTTACTGCTTTTCCTTGAAGTGAAAGACATAAATCATTACTTTTTGTAAAAATATCTGCTAAATACGCCAATTTCTTTAGCCAACGATCATCACACAACTTCTCTCCCAAAGCAAAATCATTGTCACTCATGAAGATTCTGACTTCATTCCTTAGTTAAAATGCAATGCCCCTTAGTTCAAAGAGGCGCATTAAACTTTTACCACAGGAGAGCCACCTTATTTCTGTATGAAGTAAAGATGCATGCAGACTCCTTTTGAACCTGGTATTCTTAGGTCGTGATTTTGTAAAATTTATTATTTTAAGTTTCATCCAGCACTTCTTTTATAAAAGGTGGCATTTTCTTCCTCGCAAGAGCATGTCGGTGAAGTACGCAGTGGCTACTGCTGCACCCCTTGGCATTTTCTTTTATTTTTGTGATTGCAGCCAGCGATCCATTGAAAGAAAATCGACGTTATTCCCCGTATCACACTAATTTAGTGTATTTGAAGAAACCCCCACAAGACAGATATTTTGTCATCAAAACGAAAAATCTGTGAAGCTACAGAAAATTGATTTTTAAAAATAATAAATTACATATAATGAACTTTATAATTTGTCTGTTATCGACTGAATGTTGACTAACTAAAATGCAACTGATTTGAGAAGTGAGTAAACCACCAGTTTTATAATAAAAAATCTAATTGTTTCTGCAAACGCAGAACTTTTTAAATTTTGAGTGCTCCAAATAGAACTCTACAAGAGAATTTTTACTATTTTCCTGCTATATCAATTATTGCAAATTCATTTAATTAATGGAATTGTATATATTACCTCAGCAGGTTGGACTTCTGGCTCTGGCGCAGGGCACATACTGAAAACAATGGAATACAGTAATGTGTTAGTCAATAAATCACTTTTAATCAGATTTATAATCATTAGCTATATAATCAAGACACATTGAGCACTAAAACATTCACTGGTTATTTTTAGAGGGAAAAACGACTGAGAATAGTGCTTGAGTGACTATTTCAATTTTCTTTAACTGTCAGGCAAGAAATCTGATCTCATTCAATTCATCCCACTAGAAATTTCCAGAAATCAAATACAATATTATCTAATAAACTCAGTTGGGAGTGAAGTTTTTAATCTATTCTATTTTCACCTGTTATAGTACATAATATTATGCAACTATTAAATTAAGATACAGGACACGAGTTCATGGGATGAAAACAATTAAAATGCAAAAGATTAAGCTCTCAAGACAATTTATAGTACATTCAATTGCTAAAAGGTTGAATGAGTTGTGTAAAAATTTATATTCGTTCTTTAATTATTCCATGTGCAAATTTTTGAACACCTTATTATAACAGCTATACTTGTAATGTAAAATACCTCTGGTAGTATGTTTGCATAAATAGGAACAATTTTGCAAATAAAGGAGCAGTCATCTTGCTAACTTGGAATAGGTGAACGAGTCCTACAGCATATGGGCTTCTCATAATTCTCAACCAACTTCGATTCATTCTGGTTAGCATGAACACACGCAAGTAAAATAAATGATGGTCAATTAAATAAATTCTCTAAAATTTTGGTCCCCGTACAAGTCATGAAATCTGAACTGAAGATGAAACCCAAAGATATATAATTTGTGGATCAATGAACGGTCGTCATCCATAATAATTATGGTTAACACAAAACATTTTAGTAAGTGTTGTGACGTTCGAGTCCGCGACTGTCAAAATTGCGTTCTGGGACTTCGAAACAAGAACCAGTGTCCAATCAGAACAATGTTTAATGGTCAGTATCATAAGTTCAGTTTGTACTTGGTCAACTTGAATGTTCATGTGCGATTTCTATCCCTTATACGTTAAATTAGAGAACAAGTTCCTAGCAAATTAGTTTTCAATTCAGGAAAACATAAATAGTAAGCATTAGCACAAACTTAGAAGAAAAAATTTCGAATTTAATTTTACTTATCAGACAATCTGATTCCGATGAACAAAAATTGATTGAACTTAAAGAGAAAAATTCCTCCCTTCTTCCAGGACGATTCCCTGAATTTATTACTAACTTCATTGGTTAATTTACAACTGATAACCATCTAAGATATTCACATGTCTGTATATGGTATCAATGCTTCAAAAGTGGCAGAGAAATACTGAGCGACTATTTGGAGAAATAAGATTGAAATATTACTTTAATATTAGTTGTCAAATATCTTTTTGAATCACTTATTTCTACATTTGGATTCCTTGTCATACAATTATGGATCACTAGATTAAACAGTGAGCTTTTTAAAAAGCAATTAAGTCAAGATATTCACTTGGCATGAAATTTTCATTTCTAACACAGGGCCCCATCGAAATGAAATCCCAGTAACACTTTTAAAACAGAATGAATGGTACACTTCAGAGGTTTTACTAATTTCACAATGCAGACTTTAAAATGAAGATACTGAAAATTAAGGAGTAATGTGAGGTTTCCACATTAAAGTGTTAAGTTTAGAAAAAGTTTTAGACGAATTAGTAAAAAATATGGAAAATACATTGGAGTTCGTAAGGAACTGCAATTAAATTACCTCTCAGGCTGGCTCCTGGCAGCAATTCGTGCAGATCTTCTTAGCCTGTCAAGAAATAACAATTAGTAATTTTCATCAATTGTTCTTAGAATTATTTTTTATCAGTAAGAAATAAATCATAATAAAATAAAGGTCCCTGATGCTTTCATGCCAGTTCTGAATTAAAAATTCTGAATTCAGAACAAGACTTCTGCTTAAAAATAACTTTTCCCAACAAATATCCCACTTCAAATCATAAAGAAAGGGAAATTTTACTGATCAGGGTTTTATTCATCAATAATTATTGCTTTTTTTCCCTGATATTTTAAGTTTGTTACTATTCAAGAACCCAAACGAAAGCTACGTTATGCTCCTCTTAAAGAAAATTTTTTTCATTAAACTAATTTGTTTTACACTTTTTATTTAAATTATTTAAACATATTTTGGCTATAAAACTGAATTGGAGGCCACAAAATTATCTGTGCCTATAGCCTTGAAATTACTTGGTTCGCAACTGATTTGATCGATTAAAAACATTAGATTTAGAATGTGAAGTTACCTGGTTGCGTCTGTTGGTCCCCTCTTCATCTTCTTTTGTTTCCTAAAAAAGAACTCCACCAAATCAACATTTTTGCCATTAAAAGAAATGCATACATGTTTTGACAATCTAAGTACTGATAATATAAGAAAAGCAGGGAAAAGATTTGAACGAGTGTAGTAAAATAGAAAAGGGAGGTGCTCAGACTCCTGCATATCACATTTTTCTCATGAATGACAAATTACATTATCTCTCTTTAAGAACAGATCTTACACATAGCAAAAATGGATAAGAGAAGAGTCTTAAAATTTAATTAAAAAACTGACTTGAATATCATTTTCTCAAAAAAAATTTAACCCTCCTGGCGGCGAGGCATCTCAAAGTTGTGTTCCCGAAAACGGCACCCCAAAAAAGCGAGTTCCCTTTAAAAGTGTCAGGGTTTGGACAAAGGGAGTGCTTTCCCCTTCTTCAGTCAATTGGTCTCAGCAGTGGTCTATTTAGACCGGACCATCAAAGAGAGCGATGACAGTGATAGATAGCAAAGCCACGGGCTACTTCCCAGAATACCCTAAGTATACCTTCTCGAGGGTGCTTCTCAAATGCTTGTACAACGACTTTCAAATAGTGAAATAATTCAGGGGCCCAAGATACATTCGACTGATCCATACAAATTTTCTTATACGTGTTTGAAAAAACAAATATTTACTGTAACAATGGGAAACTTTGAAATTATAAATTTATATATTTTTCTTTTAATGAGTAATTTTCTACTAATTGTAAATATCGTCATCTGACCGTGGTTCAAAATTACGTGGTGTTGTCCTCGGATCTTTCCCTTTGGGAGTGATCCCGGACCGTCACCAATAGCCCATTGTGTTGCTCCAGTGTGACGTTAATTGAAATTCCCCTCCCCTAATTGTAAATAAGTTAAATTCTAGCATTGATTTTCTTGCCCACAAAAGTTTGCCTCCATTACACAGATTTACAGCATAATTTTTGTATAAATGAAGCGATGAAATTATTTATCGCAGTTGAGTTAGACATGAGAGACTTAAAGCAAAGCTAAACAAAAAATATTCAATACTTGCTTTGTTAATGTAAAATATCCTAAAGAGTAACCACAACGGATATTACCCCAAAGGTTTTCAGATTTTGGGTGTTCACATATCCGTGAAGAAATGAGTAGAATCAAAACCGTACACATATGGTAAACTGAGTTATTTTGCACCAATAACTTTTTAAAGAAATGAAGTATGGGACGTTTGGAATCTTCTTGATCACAATTTTGAACGATTATTTTTATTAAATTTTAATGGTCTAGTTATTTCAGACAATCCCTGAGAACCCCAATAGACTAAAATGGCATCCGGATAATTAACGAACCGTTAATTATCCGGGTATATAGGCGCAAGATACAGAATACAAAAATGGAGGAATTAAGTAAATCCCGAAACATTTGCGATTTGTTTCATATAAATGGTTGAAAATAATTTTATAAATCCATACAAATTATTTGAGTGATAATGGTTTGACGTAGCCCTCAACAGTTTTACATAAAAAAAACCTAAATTTCAACCAGCATTTTCGAGGATCTGTGTCTCGTCATCTGACCGTGTTTCAAAATTACGTGGTGTTGTCCTTGGATCTTTCCCTTCGGGTTTGATCCTGGACCGTCGCTAATAGCCGTTGTCTTGCTCCAGTGCGACGTTAATTAAATACCTATCCACTGAAAATGAAGTGTTTCTCAACTGCCGGTCTCAGCCAATTACCTTGCCCTAGCATTAGTTATATCGGGTCGTAAGAGGTTATCCTGGGATTTGTCATTTTTGATATCTAAGGATTTTTTATGATGAAATATTTTATAGTGATAATATTCTGAGAATATTCGTGAATGGTGCCAAAATGTTCAGAATCAGAAAGCCTTAATAATATCTGTATAGATAACATCACTGACCAAGTAACAGTAAAGAAAATTTCTCCACTGAAAATGAAAATCAAAGGGGAAATGAATCATCTATCGGGGTCTCAAATCTGATAATACTAAATACTGTTTCTTCGCAAGTTCTCCTAGCAGTGTAAGTTTTCGTTTCGAAAATCGAGTGACGTGATTTTTTTTAAAGTAATAAGCCCTAAAGATTAAAATTTTAATATGAATAAGAGACAAGGGATTTCGTTTAACTTTGGTGTACAGAAGTCTCGTATGGAAGGTGTTTATAGCCCAACAAATATAAATATTTTGTGAACAGAATGAGATGAAAATCAGCGCAAATTATTTTAATTTTGGCCTGAAAAAATTTACAACGCGTTACAAGATTTCATTAGTTCAGTGATTGATAGCTAATTTCCTCCTCCATTTCCTTATAACCATGACATAATTAATAATTGTTTTTTAATGCATGCACTTTAAAAGAATTTTAAAGGTATTTACGAGTAAATTTGTTGAAACCGGACCCTCTTATAAAACACTATCTGAATTACCCGGCGTCGATCGAATTGTTTGTAACTCATCGTAATATTCAATAGTAGTCCTATGGGGATTTCGAATTGTTTTGAGATCTCTCTACAGACCCAGGACAAATCAAATGGAGTTAATATCTAGACTATGTTTCTCGCAGAGTTTTAAAGAATGAGTGTAGCAAATTCGATATGAGTTGATCAAACTGTCATAATAAGGATAATCAATGGTAATTTCTATGGGGATTTCGAGGGCAGCGGTAGCCCAGTTCGAAGAGCAACGGATTAGAAAACAGAGGGTTGCGAGTTCGAAACTCGGTCCAGCCAAAGACCGTCGGATACACGAAGGCTGGTGCACGTTAAATCTGTCGTGGCCTCAAGTGTCCTCACGTTGGCGAAGTGTGGAAGTTTGGAGTGGGGTGCCGGCTCAAGTATTGTTCTTGACCGTGGTTCAAAATTATGAGGCGTTGTTCTGGGATCTTTCACTTCAGGATTGATCCCGGAACATCCCCAATAGCCCGTTGTGTTGGGGGGACATTAATTAACATCCAGGGGGACATTAATTAACTACCTACCCATTTGGATTTCGAATTGTTTTTAGCCCCTTCTCCCGACCCAGGACAAATAGAACGGGATTAATATCCTGTATAACCTATGTTTCCCGCAGACATCCAAAAATTGAATGTACTAAATCTGGTGTGAATTCGTCTTCAAAATATTCAATGTTATTCCAATGGGGATTTTGAATTGTTTTTAGCCTTTCTCCAGACCTAAAGCAAAAGAACGTGTTAAATATGTAGTCTATATTTTCCACAGGATTCTAAGGAATGAATGTACCAAATTTGGTGTGAATTGGTATGACAGTGATCGTAAAATATTCAATGTTATTTCTAAGTGGATTTCAAATTTGTTTTGGCCCCTCTGCAGATCTAGGACCAATTGAACGGGGTTAATATATAGCCTACGTTGCCAGCAGGATTCTATAGAATGAATGTACCATATATTTGGTGTGAATTGTTCAGACAGTGATCGTAAAAATACTTAACGCTATTCCTATGGTGATTTCGAATTGTTTTACCTCTTCTCCACATCCAAGAAAAATAGAACGGGGGTTAATATGTAGCATACTTTACCCGTAGGGTTCTGAAGAATAAGTGTACCAAATTTGATGTGGATAGGTCAAACGGTGTAGATTTGTATAGAGGACAGAAAGACGCCAACTCAGCTTTGTATACAGATGTCTATCCCCTTGTTGCATTATGTGCGTTAAATATATTTTATTTCTTATCTGAAATGTTTATAATTAAATAGAATACTGCAGGTAAAATAAGAAAAGCTATGCAAATACGATGATTTGGGAAATTCAGATTAAAAAAAAATTTAGTCGCACCTGCTAGTAGCATGGCGGTGTTAAAGAATTTTAAAGACAAGTACGAAAGGAAGTACGAACAAGTACGAAGTACATTTGCCAAGACTGGCAAATGTTAAGAATTTTAGGGCAGTAGGACGTCTCATTACCTTCAAATGGTAAAAGTTCGATATAGGTATGTCCTAGGCATATTAAGACTATATTCTCTCGTTTGATAGTGATATCTAGGAGGTGTTCTAGAAGTGACATACAAGAACGCACCACCCCTTAAAAAACTAAATTATGTTTTGCGCAAATTACATTCATACGAGGCGAAAAGTCTTTACCCATAGTTTCCTTTTTTTGCAAAACATATTTTATTTAACATGATTTTCAAAGGGTTAATTATCCATTGTTAATTAATGTTTGTGAGAAAGAACCAAACTAGAGGTTTTGGAATTTTTTAATTCTTTATCGCATCGATGGCCCGCAGGTAGCCGGCTTCACCAAACCTATTAGAACTCCGTCAATTATCGCACTTCATTAAGTTTCCAATACGTAGAGAAATATTAAAATAAACAATTGTGCGTAATTTAAAATGTATGTCTTGTGATTTTGGCTGCAGCAAAAATCATACCTTTAATTTTTTTAATTTTCAATCTTTTTCCCTGAATTCATGTCCTTTCGCTTTTGTTTGGTAAATTTTAATCGTACTTCAAATGAAGCATTTAAAAATGTTTTCATCTCAAAAAGTAAAAGCAAAATAGCAGTGAGAATACATTTTCGAAAAGTGCGTGTCGGTTCCAAATTTCAAATTCAACTTCTTTTTCCCGAAGAACCCAAAAATAGACGCTTTCAAAGTGTAGCTTAACAAAGACAGGAATGCCATCGTGATACTCAACGAACACGCCAAAGGCAATGACTTGAGGGAAGCATTTTAGGGATTGTCCGTTCCCATCAGGACCCCTCGCACAAAAGGTGTCCAGTCACGCCCTCTCGTTAGAAGACACGGGTGGTAGAGGGGAAGGAAAAGTGACCGTTCAAAGATTCTCGGGGTTGACACTTAAGCTTACATTTTGGTTTACGAGATATCTCGGGGTTGACACTTAAACTAGCATTTTGGTTTACGAAATATCTCGGGGTGGCCGCCTGAAGGGTTAAGATTCCTTCAAATTCATCTCACTACGGAAAGTTTTTCATATCACAGGGTCCACAACTCACACACATCTTTGTTCTTCCATCTGTTCTTAATTAATAAAACAGTTCATTTGTTAACATTAAACAAAAAAAAAAAATTTCATTTGTAAGCATCTAAAATCTAGGTCTTGAGCAAAACAGATCAGAGGCCCGCTCCGACTTATCCATTTCAGGGAAATAAAATTATAAAATAAATTTTTATGAGTTTTAGATTATTTTAATAAAATCAATGTGAGTAAAAATGTGTGTAATTACATGTGCAAGTACAAAAAACTTCTGAACTTGGAGAAGCAAAAACTTGAACATTTCAATACATAAATGATAAGTAATTGTAAAATAATTCGTTTGTTAATGTTTGAAAAATTGATTCCTGGAGAAATAATTTAAACTGAAATCTTTGCTCTTAGGGACATCTTAAATGCATCCCTTTATGTGTAGATAGATTACATTGAGTATTGAAAATTTTAGACTTGCATCCATGAATATCAAGACAAAATAGAAGCACAGGAGTAATATACTAATTTCATCAAGGAAATACAATTATTAATGTGTTCTAGACTATTACTTGCAAATGGGAAAAACTATATTATGGATCACAATAGAAACCTGATTTAATCACAACATTCATCAGTTTGGGTTGGCTGGGTTTCTTGGTGCGAGGGCCATATCAGGCTAAGCTGTGTCAAGCAGACAATGTCAATTAATGGACATACACAAGGAATGTTTAACTGACAGAACAGAAAAATAAACCCAGGTAAGTTACAGGAATCGAACCTGCATTAGCTGCCTACAACTCGCAGGTTGCTAGTAATGGGCAAACGGTAGAGATTAAATAACCACAAGACCCTAAAATTCTGGGGCCTTGGATAATTTTCAGTAAGGTTCTCTGGTCAGATAAGAATGTAGGCCTGAAGGAACATTTGATCTACAATAGACAGGACCTTCGTAAATTATTCTCAGTGCTTTCTCAACATGATTCAAACTATAGGCTTTCTTAAATTTGGTTAAAACCGAATAGAGTTAGAAATTTTTCACATGAAGTTGAGAAGCAAAACTACCTTTGCAATTGTTTCTAAATAAATTTAAGATATTTCCAAAGTTAACCAATTTTTTCCAAGCTAATGTAAAAGGAAATCTTTCCATAATTTGAAAACAAAAATTGTAGGTTTTCAAAAATTTAGTTCCTTTTATAAAAACAAAATACTTAGATGTTACAAAGGCATTTCAATCAATTGTGTTTTTGCAACATGTTATGCATTCAATTTCTCCGATAAAACTCATGCATGTATTAAGAGACTTCTACTTAAAAATAACTTTTTCCAACAAATATCCCACCTCATATCATAAGGACTTGTTGAAATTTTACTGATCAAGTTCTTATTTGTCTCTAATTGTTGCTTGTTTTTAGTCCTGATGCTTTTAGTTTATGTTAATAATAAAAAAGCTATGTAAAGCTCCTGGTTTAGAATAATTTCGTTTTGTTACACAAAAAACTTGTTTCATACTTTTTAATTTAATTATTTAAATATATTTTGCTCATAAATTTAAATAATTGGGGCCACCAAATTATCTGTGCCTATAATCGTAATGACTGATCCACTGATTTACTCTATTTAAAAGGCAAAAAAAAAGATTTAGAATGTGCAAGGTTACCTCTTCTTTTCCTCTTCCACTCGCCTCCTCTTTGTTGAGGGACCTCCATCATTGTCTGTCTTTCTCTTTTGTCTAAAAAAGAAAAAGCCAATACATCAACATTTTGTCCTTTAAAATGAATGTATACATGTTTTGGCAATCTAAGAAAAGCAGGGGGCAAGATTTGAATGAGAAGTAGAAAAGGGAAGTGCTCACACTGAAAAGACATTTATCAATGTGACAAATCATGATTTCTCTTTACGGTTCAGATCTTACTCATTCAAAATATGTATAAGGGAAGAGTCTTCAAAACACGATTTAAAAATTGACTTCAATCTCCTTTTCTCAATAAAATAACCAAATTTTAGGTTTCCTTCAAATTCATTTCACTACTGAAGGTTTTCCATGTGCAAACAAAGCAAAGGTCCACTTCTCCCACTCATAGAAACATCTTAGTTCTTTGATCTTATTTTAATTATCAATACAATAGTTCATTTATTATTAACTTAAATTATGGGAAAGATAATTTTAAATGAGTCTATAGATTAGCTATTTTTTCGAGCATTTGAGTTTCAACTTGATTTCCCTTCATAATTTGACTTAAGAGATTTACGATTGTTGCCGGTTTTGCATATAATGGAAAATTAAAAGTAAAAAGAGTGGGAGTGTAAAAATCAACTCCCACATATTATCAAGACCTTATTTTATCCCCAATATTCAAAACAGAAATACCATATCTTTACCCAAAGTGCCAACAATCAGTAGAAATGCATCAGGATAAAGCAAGCACCACACATCTAAATCCACTATTAAATTCGTGGAAAAAATGGAACAAGAAATTGGTATCAATAAATACCC
Source organism: Meta bourneti (assembly GCA_933210815.1). Lineage (NCBI taxonomy): Eukaryota > Metazoa > Arthropoda > Arachnida > Araneae > Tetragnathidae > Meta > Meta bourneti. Next base: position 6,737,651 of record OW119922.1, read on the forward strand.
TTTACTGATATTCCTGCTAAATCTCCAGATGTCTCACCCTTTTGTGAGAAAGGGTGAGACAAAAGTCCAAAAGCACCTCTTGTGCTTTTAAAAAGAGAATTATTGAAACGGCGACCGAAAACCATTCCAGGATTTTGGAAAACTTGGAACAAGAACTAATAACATATTTTACTCAAGTTATTACTTTGAGTATACTTAGACATTTTTCATAATCTTTTAATCTATTGATAAATGTGAGAAAATTTAATTTAAACACAGAAAGCTTGAACTAAAACTTAACTCTATGGGCTTTTTCGGCTGCAAACATTTCTACAATGTCCTCAAAAGATAGCTTTGAAGCCAACTTGTGCTCTATTGATGATGTTCAGGTTGGTTAGTTGTTGTCCTGTTAAGTTTCTGGGGTAATTTTTTATGATCTTTAGTTGCTAAAACTCCTTTCATTTGAGGCGACTGAGACTGGTATTGTAAGGAAAATTCTCAACGCTGTCGTTATGTTGGTGGATACGTCTTCAAGTCCGTTCTTGTATATTAATGTCAGAAGACTTGATGGTGTAGCCGTTTTCATATTAGGGCTTAAATCCAAGGCATGATACTTAACACTCCACTTCAATCGCTAGCTAGTCCCTGTCTTCTTTATATGTTGTAGCTAACTAAAGTGCCTGGTTCTTCAATTCTTCTCCATTCATTGTGTCAAACCAAGCTCCATTGAGGAAACCAAATAAACCATTCATGCTTTGAATGACTTGAAACCTTTGCCTCAGTTCATTCAGAATCTGATATATTATTTGTATAATCAATAATCTGAACTTTTTCTGAGAATTCATAGCTTTCAACTTCGCCCTTCTCATCAAACATCCACTTCCTCCTCCTTTAAAAAGAGGATCTAGGTTAAGCTTTCCTACTATTTCTTCACATTCTGCATTTAGCTCCTTTTATAGTTTTTGGTTTTTGTAGTCTACTAATAAGTTTTCCCTCTTCATTTTTTATCATATGTAAATATCTATAGCTAAAAAATAATCAGCCAATTTAGCAAACCCCCAATACGGGGCACATGCCCTGTCTGCCGCCCCTAGTTACATCCCTGTTGCTATCCATTCTTCTATCCACAGCATTTTTTACTATTCAGAAGGTTGTCAATTAGAGAATCTTACATGGAACCCATGGAATATTTACCCGGTAGGATAGAAATACCAAGCTAATCAATCAACAGAAGCCAAGCATCTACCTGATTTGGTTTGACACTCAAGTCATTTTTGTTAAATGGTGGCTAATAAAATCCAATACAAAAGTTGATTCCAAACCACTATGAATTTCCATGCCATGACAGATTCGAACCCAGAACCCATTGGACAAGATCACTAACCACTCGGCTCAAGGCTGGCATGTCCTGGAGGAATTGTATGGAGAATCTGCATTTGTGTTACTCTGATGGAATTAGAAGCCCTAGCACCAAAAAAACTTGTATTGAACTAAGAAAGTCTCTTTAAAATCTTATACAACCAGTGCTTTTAGCATATCAATCTGCTTGAGCAGTCAGGTGGTTGGCCAAGCTCTCCCTAAAGTAGCTAGTTCATTTTTGCTGGTTGCTTTGTTTTAAATCAGCATAATCGAAATTTCACTACAAATAAATTGTGAAGAAATATCTAAAACCAGTTAAGAAAAATCCAAAACACATTGTTCATTCGATATTAAGGCAATTTGATTGGAACTAAAAAAGACTGGGCCAGCTGCGAAATTGTTCTCTGAACATAATGCAAATGTTTAAGAATGCTTAAAGAACGAACGTACTTCCAGGCCTTTAGGAACATGATGACCCTTCACATTTGATTGGTTGTTTGGGGTTTTTATGTCGCAAGGGCCATATTTGGCCAAGCTGCAAACACAAGACAGCGAAGGAAGGGACAAAAGCAAAAAGGAGAAGGATAGGCGAGGGTGAAACAGAAGAAAAGACAGATCAATAGTCCCTCGAGATTGTGATGTCTGCACACACTTAAAGATGTGCGCCTGAGGACCCTTCACACTTGAATGCTCCCCATTTAATTTTCCCAAGTAACCTCAGGAGAACCTGGAGACAGTTCTCGTATTGTTATATTCCACTGTATGTCAAATTTAGTGACAGAATAGGTTTTCTTTCCCATCCTGATGACTGACTTGCAGCAAACCAGATAACGAAAATAAAAGATAATTTGAACTTTCAAAAAGAAAAGCTTTCACCAACAGAGTGCTTAACACGTAAAAGGTGTACTAATGTTACAAAAAAGCTTGAAATTATAAATTTCATCAAATTTGAATCTCAAACATTACGATAAGAATATATAAACAAAGGGAAAGAGCCTTCAGAAAATAACTTACACCCTTCTTGGTACATCATCATTACAGGTCGAGCTCTGGACCTCTTCCACTTCTTGTGGGCTCTAAATGAAAAATAAAATACATTAAGGATATTACAAAAGAAACATTTAACTTTAGAAAAACTAAAAGAGAAAACAATGTAAAGACGATAAGACCTTGATTTACTTGGAAAAACAAATGAACAAGAACATTTTATGAAAATTACCCCATAATGCATTAAATAAATGATTCCAGGAAATCAAGAACTAATGTGATATAACATGAATATTAGATAACATTGGCTGGGAAAAGCCAATTCCCCATTATCATTCTTTTCATAACGGATACTAAGTTCATTGCAAAATAATTATGACAACAAATACGCGAGTCAAAATAACTAAATTATTTAAATATTAAAATGAATTCTGCACATTTATAAGTATTGGATATGTAGATATTTAAAAAATAAGAAACCAACACTTTTTAGGGACCCCAAAGGTCCTTTAGGCAACGCCAATTGAAAACCTAGACACCAACAGAGCCCCATTGTTCCCCCATAAAATAATCTCCAATTATTTAATTGGTACTTCCTAAGGGACAGAAGCATTGGTCATCCTGATTGTCAAGAGGATTGCATTCGCTAGCACCAAGAGACTAAAATTTCAAGATAGCAAGGACTTGGTTGGGTTCAATGGCACAAGGGCCATATTTGTTCAATTATAAATCAATACCTGTTAGATATGCCTCTAACCGTAACTGTTTTCCTATGTAACTGTATTGCCTACTCTGTTGTTCCTTTACATCCTGCATGCTGTTCTTAGCTGTTTAAGATATTTTTAATAAACTATTTATTTAACTGCTTAACACTGATTGCTTTATTATTACATTTTGGTAATATGTTTAAGTGATTATGGGCCCAAATATGCTGATTTGCACATCGCTGAATAGTCTTTGAAAAAGATATGTATCGTGACTGGCAAGTCATTAGGCTTATTAAGTTCCTGATCGTCAAAGGTATGTGCATTCTGTTCAGCTTTTTGTCGATGAACTCTAACATGGAGAAATTCAATTTCATTGAGAAGTTAGGTGAAAGGAACAGGGTGAGCTGGAAATTTGACATTAAACTGCAACTCACAGAACAGAGAGCCATGTCCATAGTACTGGGTGAAATGACTAAGCCTGAATCGTCCACAGTATTTGTAAGAGGTTGAAAGAAAAGCATATGCAAACTTGAAAGCTTACCAGGAAGCAGATGCCATACCTCAATACATAATTGGCTCTACAGTTAGCCTGAGCCTAAACAGCACATTTTAACGTGTGAAACGGGAAAAGAAATGTGGGTATGCTCTTCATTGTGTTTATGAGCAGAAACACGAGCGAAGGTTAGATTTGCTGTACCCCAACTTTTCAACTACACAAAAGATCCGATCCCCTGGACAATATCGCTACCCATGTATCCAAATTGCAGAGAATTTGGCAGGAACTGCAGGAAGAGCTGAGGAATGAAAATGTGCAGCTATCAAAATCTATGTGGCTTAACAGTTTTGAATACACTATCAAATGAATACCTGGAATTCAAAAATGCCTGGGAATCTGTTCTGAACAGTGAAAGAACTCTTTCAAGACTTACTGAAAGGTTACGTCTTTATGAGCAACGTTTAGAAGTGAAACGTCCTTCCCCTGAAAGCAAGAGTGTGGCTTCTGTAGTGAAGCCAAATAGCAGTTATGGCAGAAAGTTCCGGAAAAAGCTGCAACTAATCCAAAAGATGGAAAGAAAATGAAGTGCTATGCATGTGGTCGTCTTGGACATTTGAAAAATAACTGTTATTTACTGAAAGCTGGAAATAATGCCGATAAGGATAAATTGAAGTTTGGTCAAGCCTTTATGACTGCTGAGCTGAAGAGTCAAGACTACTGGCTTAGACCTCGGGTGCTTCACATATATCATCCAAGTTGAATTGTTTTTCCTGTAATGAACAATTTGATATCCCAAAGTCATTACGATTAGGTGATGGAAGATCCATGTTTGCCAAAGGTATTGGTGAGATACAAATTGAAATGCTTGTTAGTGGTGAATGGAAACCTGGTTCACTCACTAAAGTTTGGTATGTTCCCAACAGTAATCAAAATCTCCTTTCATCTGGTGCTGCATTAGAAAATGGACTTTGTGAGTATGCTGATAACAAAGTACGAGAGCTCAGGAACAAAAGTGGTGAAACTAGCCGTTGGCGTAAGACACAAGTGTTTACAGACTTCTTTTAAGTGTTATAATTACTGAATCTGCGTGTGGCTGTCGACAATGATAGTCTTCAGTTATGGCATGAGTGTATGGGACATCAAACTAAGCGCCGTGTTCAAAAGTTCCTAAAACTCAAAGGCATTGATGTAAAATTTGACAGTGAATTTTGTGATGCCTGTATGTATGGCAAGATGTATAGGCTTAGCTTTGGCTCATGCCAAGAATGTCCTACAAAACCTGGTCTTGTTCATGCTGATGTGTGGTCCAATGCCTGAAAAGTTACTGGGTGCAAATATACTTTGTGGAAATTTAAAGATGACTATTCCAAATATAGGACTGTTTATATGATGACGTTTATATGATGATAAAAGAAAAGTCTGAAAAAGTCATGTTGTCTAGGTTTTTGAGAAGTTAAGACTGCTGGTTATACATTGAAAGAACTATTTACTGATGGAGGTGGAGAGTTCAACAACTCTGATGTCCATGATATTGTACAGAAAGTTGGACTAAATCATCGAACATCCATGTCTTATACTCCTGAACAAAATGGAGTAATTGAAAAGGAAAACAGAATTTTAGTTGAAGCTGCAAGATCCATGCTGCATGCTGGGGGGGGGGTATTTCAATTAACGTCACACTGGAGCAACAACGGGCTATTGGTGACGGTCCGGGATCAATCCCAAAGGGAAAGATCCGAGGACAACACCACGTAATTTTGAACCACGGTCAGATGACGAGGCAACACCTGAGCTGGCACCCCACTCTCCAAACTTCCACACCACGCCAACATGAGGACATTTGAGGCCACGACAGATTTAACGTGCACCAGCCCCCTTTGTACACGACGGTGTTTGGCTGGATTCGAACTCGCAACCCTTCGGTTGCAAGTCTGTTACTCTTCCAACCGGGCCACCGCGGCCCGCTGCATGCTAGGGATTTACCAGAAAGATTGGGGTGAGGCTGTTATTCAGCTGCATGTGATTAATTGCACAGGTCCTTCTCCAGAGGAAGGTAAATCGCCATATGAACTTCGGTTTGGTAAAGCCCCAGCAATTCATCATATGAAAATCTTTGGTACAAAGTGTTTCGTACATATCCCTAAACAGAAAAGGAACAAATTCGACAAAAAGGCTTTGAAGGGACATCTTGAGGGATACTGTGGAAATGAAGGATATAGAGTATGGATTCCAGATAAAAATGAAATTATTTTATCAAGGGACATTGTTTTTAAAAGTGAGGTTACTTCACAGAAAATGTTAGTGAATCAGATTCCTATGCATTCTACAGAAAATTTGTGTGAAATTTAAAAGGTAAAAATGAGTTTTATGTTGAGATTTGATATGAAGTAAATATGAATGAACATAAATATAGTAAAATAGCTTTAAAAATGAGTGATGAGCAGAAACAACAGATGAAATCTGGTGCAGTTTAAAAGGTATGATAGATAAAACCATTATTTGAAATCTTAAAAAAGCCAATGTAGTGTGTAAGCATTATAATAGATTTGGATAGGAATTTTCTCTTACCAAACCTTGCACATTAAAATTGAATTGCCGAATTACTTTCGACAATGCTGGTTAAAAACTGGGCGATTTTATTAAAATATGAATGGTGAAAGGGACCATCCACACAATACACACAGATGCACTCCTAATAAAATATGCCCATGAGTAGAAAGTGTGTACAATATGAAAGTGTGTTAACACTCTTGGTGATTGCCCCAATGAGGTATCTCATTATTAGCTAACCTGATCAGATCTTGTGGAATATATTGTCATTCAAAGGAAACAAGATAATTGGAAGAAAACTGACCAGATCTTGATCTCATCATCAACCATATCTTGAAAAGATATCTTGTCACTGTCAATAATCGGTCAAATCAATGGATGAGATATCTCCTCAAAACAATGTGGAACATTAAAAAAGCATATCGGAATAACAAGAATGCAATTAAGGCCACAATTAAACAGCGATGAATGCCACAGCACTTCTTGTTTGTAAGCTCCAATCATTTTGACCCTCATAACAAAATGTCTGACAGCATGACCAATATCATAAACACAAATAGGTTCAAAGCATTTTTTGTCATTGTATCAGCTTGCTCATTGCTTGCTATCTTGACATGTCCAGGTGTCCAATAGAAAAGGATAGCAAAGCCAAGCTGGGTAAGTCTAAGATATAATTTAAAATAGCAAGAGCAAGCGGTTGAGGTGAGTCAGAAGCAAGGCAGTCTATGATACTCTTTGAATCTGAATATTATAAATTTACCATTTCTGAGTGGATGTTTCAAAGCTATATACAGCACACAAAAAAATTCAGCTGTAAATACAGAGAGCATGCAGAGTAGAGTAACTCATGATAGTTGAACAGCACCCTTAAGATATTTGAAATCAAAGATAAGTTATCTTACCGTGTTGCTTTTTAATATGTCCCTAAGGACAACCCTTGGTTGCCATACAGGGAGCTGTAGGGCTGCTGGTGTGGGTACCTGGACGGGTACTGGAGCAGAAGTCGCAGCGAGAACTGCAGCAATGGCTTGCTTCACTGCTGCCTGAAAACGAATAAAACTTGTTTTAAGTACACTGAGTATCAGTGGTACCAACCACGGAAATAATTAGGGTAGTTCCTTCATGCTTTTGGAACTCTACTTTGTTGGAATGGTGCCATTTCAGAGTTCATGAAACAGATTTCCCACTTTAAACTTCTGGGGTAAAGAATTTGATTTTGACAGAATAAGTAATAGTGAAGTCAAAGTTTATGTATAGCAGCTACTTATATTATTATTATGGCTGGGTTACTATTAAAACTAGACATGTACTAGATTATATAAGCTTTCCAAAAAAATGTCAGTCAAAACTAGTTAGAAGTCATGCAAAGACTGCAGGTAGAACAGATGTTTGAACTCATAGGAGGCAACCTCTCAGAAAATCAATTATGGGTTTTTGAAAATATAAATTTGTATTATTTCCCCATTCAAAAAAATGAGATCCCTTAAAAACCTTCAATTTTACAAACCCCTTAATGGAAACTCTAAAGGGGTTTGTGGATTTGGAAGTTAAGTTTAAGATTGCCTGAGTACAAAACATAATAGATTAAAAATCTAATTTGTAATGAAAGCACAATTTGGTGAAGTGGGTTTTTCTAGAATGTAATCATATAAGCACCACTTACAGTGTTTACTCTTCTCTGCTTCTTCTTCTTTATCTTCTCCAGGGAAAAATTAGGACTGGGCTGAAAAACAATTAAAATGTCAAACATTTCAAACAGCTTAATTACACATACAAGTGAAACATGCATTTTTATACAGGGACAAATGCATTATTTCATGACATGTCGTACGAAAATATATCAATTGCTCAATATATCTTAAGTAGTTAGATTGGCCAAATCTTAAAATTATTTTTGTTGACTCCTTGCTGTAAGTGGAATTCCTGCTGAAAATAACTGATAATTTTAAGATTGCACCTACTAAATCAGAATAAAATGACATCTAGTGATTTTAAATATGATGAAGCAGGTTGGCTTCCAAACTTTAAGTCTGAAGATGTTATGACCTAGTTTTAAAAATAATGTTTCTAATTTTTGCATTTTTAATGCTTGATTACAATTTAAAACCATTTACATTTTTAATTCTGAAAATTAATGAGCATGTAGCGTAGTTAGTAATATCTGTTACTAAGATGCTGTCATTTTGTCTTGGATTAAGCGATAACAGGCGCATAAACTGTGAGCAGGGTCAAATGGTGTACCAGTAAACTGGTTGAAACCAACAGATGAACCCTATCCAGCTGATTGACTACTTGGTGTTTTACAGGGCTGCCAGTCAAGGCACTAGTGAAATAGCAGCATTAGAAGCATAAATTCTTAAATATAGCAAGGCCTCCTTTAAGACTGTTAACTTATTAACTAAAACTGCCACTAGTCTTCTTTGAAGACTAGTGGCAGTGTTAGTTGCCTAGAAACAAATTGAATCAGCTAAAACACAAAATGTGCTCATTAAATTGAATGACACAGATGTTGATGCCCAAGATATTTAAATTTTTAAATTAGAAACTAAATATTTTCTTCATACGAATTTGAAGTTCCAACACTGTCGGAATTAACAGAGAGAATTTCTAGCAATTCCAAATACCATTGTGACCAGTATTCAAATTGAAATAGATTTTTAGTGCGCCACTTATACACAAGGCAAAATAAGTCATGAAAAACATTCCCCATACAGATGTATTCATGACAAACAAGGATTCATTCTAATGGTAAAAAAGGGGGCTTTATTTTTGTTGATCTTAAGTTATTTTTTAAAAACAAGTGCCAAAGTGTACGAAAAGTTGCCAAACAAGTAAAATTATTGTCGGTTTACAAGTGAAATACTCAAAATTTTCAAATATGAGTTTTTTAGTTTTTCTAGACCAAGAATGTACCGTATGGAACTTTAGACTGGTGAAGTTCGCTGTCATTTGGTCTTTTCATGAAGGTCAGATTTCGTTTGTTTCTCAAACGAATGAATAAATGTACATTATTTGGCATCATTTAATACGTTTCTATAGTAATATATATTTATAATAAAAGTACTCTTCTATGAATAATTGATAAATTGTATAAATGCTAATGTGAAATAAAGTAGTTGAAAGAATTGCAATTTTCGCATCACTAGAAAATAACTCCTCCTCCACTTCGAACTTCTTTAATTTTTTATTCTATGTTACTTGTAAGCTAAATATATGAACTTTAGAGATGATTTTGCTAAAATATACCTCTAGTTGCTAAGGTTGCAAAGTAGTCACAAAAAGTGGGCTGTCAGTTCTGGTATTAATAATAAGTATAGATTTTTGTCAGGTATTGTTGTCTGTAGTTGAGCTTCTTAAAAATCTAAATTAGTTTTACTCAATTTATAACCAGTGGCTTAATTACTCATGATTTTACTGTAATCAGTAAATAAAATAGGAAAACAAAATTAGGAATAAAACTGACCACTTAACAAGAGGTAAAAGTAAACGACCAGCCATTGGCTGATATTGAATTATTTTTCCAAGTCAATCACTTATGGGAAAAATATTTATATTTATCTTGCACAAAAGCTCAAAATTAATTCTAAGAAATGGAATTTCTTTCCATGTAATTCATTTCTATATAACTAAAAAATTTATTTTGCATGCTCAATGGAATGCTATTAAAATGGTTCAATCCTTCAATTACAAGTCAAGTAATAAGGGTTTTATGTTTGCTGTAAAACTACCACCCTATAAATTACAGGAGCTAAATAGGTGAAACAGATCTGGTCGAAAGTTTATTTCAATGGAATTCAGATCCACCCCATGGGGTGTTTGCAGGTAACTGGTCCCCAACGGTTGGTTGGGTCTTATTGTACAAGTGCCATTTTTCAAGTCAAGATGCACCAGATAGATAATTAATCAAAACTTAAAATTTTTAATGCAGAAATTTGTGATATCAAACTGAAATTATAGTCAAGGTATAAATTCAACATTAAGTTTTCCAATGGACATCAGTGATAAATTAAAATAAATATACAGTAGCTCCCAAAAGTGTTCGTACACTTACGAATTTCAATAAAATATTGCTCTATCCATTAATAAAAATTAATATTTCAGAATGGGAATTTTTTAATAACATCTATAACTTGTTCGTAACAAAACTACATAAAATATTTTAAAAACATAGTAGAACCTTTTTTCGAAAAATCAATAATCAAAAAGTAACAAAAAAGTTATCTCACAAGTCTTCGCACACTTTAAAAAAAATCTCTACATATTAGTAAATATTGTAATATTTCGGCAAATTAGTACTTAGCAGGATATCCTATTGTTGAAAAATATATTCTATTTTTTTTGTCCAGTGGAAATAAGACATACAACTAAACTCTGTTAATTTTTATGTTGTTCGAGCTGTTTACAAAATTAGAAGTTGTATTTTATTGCCAAGCAAGTGTTCTTTTAATATTTTTCCAAATTTAATTTCTTCTTATGTATAAATAAAATATTTATTTTTTAAAGTAATAAATAATTATTAAAAGAGATAAGATAATTTCTGCAGTTATTAAAAATTTATTGTAACAGGTTATGGGCCCAGGATACTTTTCTTAACCCTAACACCATTTTTTTCTTGAGAAAAAGAAAATGGAACAGATCATGCAGAAAATTGAACCTCTTTAAGGAAGGGAAAACTGGGAAGATTGGAAATATTTGATTCAGATCAAATTAAAAGGAATTCCAAATGCAATGTAATTAATTTCAGGAAAATTAAAAATTTCTAAAGAACCAAGTGGCAGTGCAACATTAGAAGAAAGAAATGTCTACAAGACTTGGAAAAATTTAACAAGACACAATCAGAAATAATGTTTTTATTAGTTTCAACCCTTGAGTCCCAAACGTTAGAGCTCAAATAAGAAATCTTTTAAGCCCAGATGAGATTTGGACAGAACTCCACAATCTTTTTGCTGGTGTAGAAGAAAATAAAGCCTTTGAAATTTGTTTGGAGTTTTTTGGTTGTAAATGGAAAGAAAGTCTAGATATGGCTGGAAACTTGTCTTCAACTAGGCAGCTTTGGAACAATCTTCAAGAAATAGGAAAATGTCAAAACAGCAATAATGGAAAGTTGCCACCAATTTTTCTTATATGTAAAATATTTGAAATTCTACCCAGAGATTATTCAAATTTTCAAACTTGGCTTATGATTCATAAAGATAACGAAAGGAATGTGGACAATCGCATCAACTGGCTCTGCACAGAAGCAAGCAAGTTAACCTAATTCAGAAAGTGTTGATCGGGAAGCCTTAACAGTCAAGAAAATTGTCAAAGATAAAGTAAATGAATAAAGACAAGAGGTACACATATCCATGCAATTATTGTAAAAAGAAAGGCCATTGGATTAAAGATTGTTATAAATGGATTGCTGATGGAAGACCAAAAAAGGAAGAAACAAAAACATAAAATTATAAAAATAATACAGGAACCTGAAGGGAAGTAAATGCATTTATGCTATCAATAGATGATCATGCATTTGTTACAGAAAGTGATGACAAAGAAAACTGGTACCCCTTTGATAATGGTGCCACAAGACATATTACTAACCAAAATCAATTTTTCAAAACTTATAGTGAATTTGAGTACTGTCAAAGTAAGTTCAGCAAATGGACAAGAAGCTAAAGTTTTGGGTCAGGGAACAATTGAAGTTGAATCATATATGTGGATGGAAATATTCTTCATTTAACTCTTGAAAATGTATGGTATGTTCCTGATATTAAGAAAAATCTTTTTTCAATTCTGCAAACTCACGATAAACTACTCAACAGTGAATTTATCTCAGGACCAAATAGATGTAGCCTAAAGGTAAACAAGAAAACATATTTTAATGGCTATCGTAAAGAGAATGGAGGACTGTTTAAAGTGGAAATGAAAGCAAAATCATCAGTCGACAGAAGCAAATTTCATAGATCCAAATATTTTGCAGCTTTATCATGAAAGAATGGGTCATCAAGATAAAAGACATATTATGAAGGTTTTTAGTGCAGAGACAACACATTGGTTTATGGCTAAATTAGTTTATTGAGGACAAAACATGGTAGCAGCAAAATAATAATTCTACAACAGCTAGGACTAGAAGATCACAAACATGCATACGATACAGAACATAAAACAATTCTAGTGTTGCCACTCTTGATTAACTTAACTTTAATAATTATTTCTTAACATATTAAAGTTCTTATTGAGAGAGAATTGAACATAAGGACAAACATCAAAGATGAACATTGTACACGATGTATAAAAGGAAAAATGCATCGTCAGAAATTTGGAACCCGACCACGAGCAACCAAGCAGGGAGACTGCATGGAGATATTTGTGGACCATTTCAAGTTCCAACAAATTCAGGCTTTCGTTACTTTGTTTGCTTTAAAGATGATTTTTCTCGAATGCGAATGACTTTCTCAAAGAAATGTCAGAAGCTCTGGAAAAGTTAAATCAAGTGCTTGAAGAAGCAAAAGTTGAAGGTCATCCGATCAAAGAATTCTGCAGTGACAATGGTGGAGAATTTGATAATAAACAAATGAGAATGTTACTAAAGAAATATGGTGTAAGACAGCTGTTTACAACACCATATACTCCACAGCAAAATGGATGTGCCGAAAGGGAGAATAGAACCATAGTTGAAGCAGCTAGATCTCTCATGTATTCCAGAAAGATTTTTCCACAAAAATTTTGGGCAGAACTAATCAATACAGCAGCATATATACTAAACAGAACTGCGAAGTCCTCGGTTGATGGAAATTCGCTCTATGAAATATGGTATGACAAGAAACCAAGACTTAAGCATTTACGAGTGATTGGAACTGCATGTAGTGGATGGATTCCTGATCAAAAGAGAAACAAGATGGATCCAAAGGCAAGATCTGGAATTCTAATAGGCTATGATGGTGATGATAGCTACAGAATTTATGATGAAATAAATGATTCGGTATTTCGATGTCGAGATGTAATATCACACAAGGAAGAGTTTTCAAATCCACTACCAGTGATTGTAGAATCAGAAGAAACTAGAGATGAAGATATTGAAAATAAATCTGAAGATCATTTAAGTGAACAAAGGGAAACTGACAAGATAATGGTGACACAGCAGATCAAAGACAACTTAGGGATAGATCTAGAATTAAGAAACCTTCAAGATATGATGATTATAGTTTGCACTCAGTATTGGAAAATATGGATGAACCAGAAACCTATGATGAAGCAATAGGACTAAACAAAAAGATAAGTGGTTACATGCTATGGACAGTGAATTAAAATCTCTACAGGAAAACCAAACTTGGGAGTAGTTGATTTACCACCTGGATTCAAGCCGATTGCATGCAAATGGGTTTTTAAACTTAAAACTAACCCGGATGGCTCAATAGATAAATACAAGGCAAGATTAGTAGCAAAAGGTTTTTCCCAACGTAAGGGAGTAAACTATGAAAAGACATTTAGTCCAGTAACAAATAAAAATACTGTCCGTACCTTAATTAGCGTAGCAGCTAGTGAAAATATGCACTTAATGCAATTTGATGTTTCAACAGCTTTTTTGTATGGAGAACTTTCTGAAGAAATCTGTCTCAACCTGAAGGCTTTAGTGATGGAACAAATAAGGTGTGTAGGCTAAACTGTAGCTTATATGGACATAAGCAAGCTCCTAGATGTTGGAATGAAAGATTTGGAAGTTTTCTCGCCAAGCTCGGTTTCACTAGAAGTGCATCTGATCCTTGTTTATTTATCAGAAATAGAGAAATGTGTGATCTTAAGATCATACTTGCACTCTATGTGGATGATGGTTTAGTTGCATCAACAAACCAAGATGAAATAAATAAATTCTTAAATGAATTGAAAACAGAATTTAAGATTACCTTCAAACCTGCTTCATTTTTTGGGGGGCATTGAGATTGAACAAAGAAATGATGGTTCAATAAAGATCACCCAATCTAGTTATATTAAGAAAATGTTGGAAGATTTTGGAATGGAAAATTGCAGAGCAGTTTCAACACCAATTACTAATGATAATTCTCAAGATAATACTGATATAAAAGGGAATTTTCCCTTTAGATCAGCTATAGGAACTCTACTATTTTTAGCAACTGGATTGAGACCAGATATAACATTTTCCGTTAACTATTTAGCAAGAAGTGTTGAAAATCCTACCAGTGCAGATATTGTAAAAATCAAGGATATTCAGATATTTAAAGGGAACACAAGAAAAAGGTATCATTTACAAATCCAACTTTAACCAAGGACATTTAGAAGGATTTAGCGATGCCGACTATGCTGGAGATGATAAAACCGGACGTTCAACAACTGGTATTGTTTGCCTGTATGCAGGTGGAGCAATATTGTGGACAAGCCAAAGACAATCTTCAGTTGCACTCCAACAGAGTTTGTTTCTTTTTACAATCTCAAGTCTCTCCTTCACCGATAACCTCTTAAAGTTATAGCACTTTTGCAAAGGATGAGATTCCGATTTACACAAATCACATTTTGAGGATCTGAAATCTGAAAGGAAAACCTTTGGAACGTGTTTTGAAAACCTATCTGGATGTTTCGGAGGGAAGTACGACGTGCCTCGAGATGAGGAAAAAACGTCACATTCCTTTCCTAACACTTGTGGTTTCATCCAAGATGGACATAGGTAGCTGTTTGTTTATCTAAAATTTCAAACATTTTATCAGAAACTGTAAGCTGTTTTAAGCTTTCAAAATCAGTTACATTTCTCAGCTTAAGATAGTAATCGAAATTTGCAGTTAATCTAAAAGCGAATTGCACGTACCTTTCGTTTGATTGGCGATTAGCAAGTTTAAAGTTTTCCAAGCATTTCTGAGGTGTCGGATCAAACTCTTTTAACACGATCGATTTAATTTTTTCATAATCTCTTATTTCATCATCCCTTATGCAAACTATAACATTCGAGGCCTTTTCTCCGAGTAAATTAAGTAAAATCTCAGCTTTGAATTGTTTCGGGACACCTTTCGTGTCAAACGCTTCCGGTTTGCTCGGAACTTTAAGGGTCAACGGGGGGGGGGGTAGTTCAATTAACGTCACACTGGAGCAACACAACGGGCTATTGGTGACGGTCCGGGATCAATCCCAAAGGGAAAGATCCGAGGACAACACCACGTAATTTTGAACCACGGTCAGATGACGAGGCAACACCTGAGCTGGCACCCCACTCTCCAAACTTCCACACCACGCCAACGTGAGGACATTTGAGGCCACGACAGATTTAACGTGCACCAGCCCCCTTTGTACACGACGGTGTTTGGCTGGATTCGAACTCGCAACCCTTCGGTTGCTAGTCCGTTGCTCTTCCAACCGGGCCACCGCGGCCCTTAAGGGTCAACGTTCTGATATTTTTTATAATTGAATCCAACGATTCCGAAACTAATAAATTCGAATCCCTATCCACTTTTATCTCAGATTGAGCTTTAGTAAGTTCAAGCTCAGCTTCTATTCTTTGCAACTTAATCTTTTCCAACTCAAGTTTATAACTTTCGTCAGCTTTCCGTTCCGAAATTACAGATTCTAATAGATCCTTTACAAATTGGGGATTTTTTTTTTTTTTTTTCAATTAACGTCACACTGGAGCAACACAACGGGCTATTGGTGACGGTCCGGGATCAATCCCAGAGGGAAAGAACCGAGGACAACACCACGTAATTTTGAACCACGGTCAGATGACGAGGCAACACCTGAGCTGGCACCCCACTCTCCAAACTTCCACACCACGCCAACGTGAGGACATTTGAGGCCACGACAGATTTAACGTGCACCAGCCCCCTTTGTACACGACGGTGTTTGGCTGGATTCGAACTCGCAACCCTTCGGCTGCTAGTCCGTTACTCTTCCAACCGGGCCACCGCGGCCCTTAAATTGGGGATCAGAAATATATTTAGGATTGGTTTTAATCTTATCTTGGATTTCGGTTTTGGTCATTTCATCTATTATGACCTCACCGAGTTCTTCGGCCACATAAAAAGATCTCTCTTATTTACTCTAAACATTTTGCAAACTTATTTACAAAATAATACTCAAGGTAGGGAAAAAAGAGGTACTCACTCAGCGATCCCACTAATAAATTCGGGTATTCACTAAACCGAAAACAACCAACCACAAGCACTTATTAATTAACACATCACTATGCACATGAAACAGCACAAACAGATCGTATAAATCCATAGGACCTCCGGTCGCTCGGACCATGTTTTGTCGCTAGCTCAAAAAACACACATGGACTGAAATAGACTTTATTTTTAACTCTCAACTCCTTCAAAACTTTGGCTCCAGGGCGCACTTTCTCGTTGACGTTACGTCACTGTTCGCAACGCCACCTCGCGATAAGAGTCTATACAATAATGATTCGGTTTTAATAGACATATCGAGCAGTAGGAATTCCCAAAATATATTCTTATTTAGGTGAAAAATACCCGTAAATTAAAATGTTTGCTGCACGAATTTTATGCTATTTTGGGAGTACGTACGTACTTGTGTGAGCAACTATTTTCGTCCATTAAATTAAATAAAACGGCCTACAGATCCAAGATTAACTGATAAACATCTATCTGCCATAATGAAGATTGTCTGTTCTGTCTGAATCCAGATATTGGAAAACTATAGGAGGAAAGCGCTGGCAAGTTTCCGGCAAAAAAATTAATTTTAGTTTTATAAATATACATTAAATTAAATAAACGTTTAAATAAAATCAATTATATAGCAATATTATAAATTATTACCCTAAATTCACTTAATTACATAATGTGTTTTAATTATCCTATCCATATTCCTGAATCCTCACTTCAAAATATAATTTTAAGAAAATTAGTAAATGCGTTGTGGCCCGCGTGAATCTTGCCAGTTGCATTAAATGGCCCATGTTTTAATTGAGTTTGACACCCCTGCTGTACAAGATAGACATTAATATAGCAATGAATAGCATTAACAAAGTGAGCTGCAGCAGGGCCTGCCATTTGTGAGAATAGCTAGCAAATAAATTCTTAAAATTAGTATCAAAAATAGTCTGCATAAAATTTATTTTAGTCGCAATTTAAGTTGCTCAGATACAAATAAATCGACAAATACATAAAATGTGCTAACTGCGCATAAGACATTAAAGGATTCGCCAAGAAATTTACACTTGGATAGTAAATAGTAACTAAATATGTTCTTAATATGATATAATTTTAATTTCCAGACTGTATGTAGGTAGTTGAATTAACATTGCACTTTAGCAACACAGCCCAATTATTGACGGTCCGGGATCAATCCTGAAAGGAGAGACCGAGAACACCTAATTTTGAAACACGGTCAGAGGGCGAGGCAATACCTAAGCTGGCAACCCACTCTCCAAACTTCCAGTGAGTGCAGAAAGTATTCGTTCAGTGCGAATTTTAAAGTGAAAAACACGGTTTTAACATTTAAACTCAATGAAAATAATTATTACATGTTCGAAAAATCTTTTACAAAGTTATTTTTATCCAATAACCAAAATATACTGAAAATTATTTTTTAAAACTTTACTGCAAAAAAGGAAATGGGTTTCTCTCAAGTAAAATGTATTCGTACACACAAAAAATGCAAATTTATTTTCACGTTTCGTGATTGGTTTCAGAAGTAAAAGGTAGGTAAATAAATTGGAATACTAGAGAGTATATATATATTCAGTAAAAATTTAGCTTGAAATTTGTTTTCTAAGTACTGTACGAAATGCATACAGAAAAGCAGGATTTCACGGTCGAGTTGCTCGGAGAAAATTCTTCGTAAATGAGAAGAACCGCAAACTGCGCTTGGCATTTGCACAAAAATATCTGCAAGAAAGCCCAGAATTTTGGAAAAAATTTATATTCTCAGATGAGAGTGAATTTAACATTTTTGGGTCCGATGGTGCAAGAGTGGTGTGGAGAAAAGCAAATGCAGAGATGGATCCAAAGAATCTTTTTCCAACAGTGTAGCATGGAGGGAGCCTGTGCTTGCTTGGGGATGTATGAGTGCGTCTGGTGTAGGAAATTTAGTAGTAATTGAATAATTTGCAGTCCAGTTCCATGAAAATGGGACTTAATCGTGATTATGTTTTTATACACGATAATGATCAGCCGTAAATACGCGGCTCTGGGTGCTGCATAATGCACCAAAATTCATGACATTTCCTCCCAGTCTCCAGATATCAACCCAATTGAGCACCCTGTGGGATGTTCTGGATAAAAAAGTACGACCAAGATCAATTTCCAACAAAGATGATCTTGAAAAGGCTTTTCAAGAATAGCATTTCATATCCAGCTCGTAACTTCAAAACTGGCCAAGTCTACGCAATGAAGGCTCCAAGCAGTGAGTTATTAAGGCAAAAGGATACCCAACCTGGTATTAAATACAAAATATTTGATGAAAACAGCAAATTTTTTTTAACTGTACAAATAGTTTTTGCACCACTAGACAAATGGAAGTTTATGTTTTTTTGTTATAAATATATGTATAGTTGCATTTTTTAATGTAAAGTCTTGTAGAATACTAAATAAATACTTGTACATATTCATTAATTTTTGGGAAATTTTTGGGCATAGATTTTAAGTTACAGGCATTTTTTAAACATACGCAAAGTGCACGAATACTTTCTACACTCACTGTAGGTAGTTGAATTAACATTGCACTTTAGCAACGCAGCCCAGCTACTGACGATGGTCCAGGATCAATCCTGAAGGGAGAGACTGAGAACAACACCTCGTAATTTTAAATTTTGCGGGCGAGACAATACCTGAGCTGGCACCCCACTCTCCAAACTTCCACACCATGCCAGCATGAGAACATTTGAGGCCATGACAGATTTAACGTGCACCGGCCTTTGTGAATAGTTTCGAACTTGCAGCCCTCCTGTTGCAAATCCGATAGTACTCTACCAACAGGGCTACCTAAGCCCCGAAATTTCCAGTCGAAATTTGCAGCATTTCTAGCAATTGCATGTACTAACATTATCAAATTAATTATACTGAAACAGATTTATATTACAGCAAAACAAACAAGCCATAATTTACCATTTATGGATGAATTTATAATTTGAAATGTTGATTTTTACTTCTAAATTTGAAGGAACATTTTTGTTAATTTAGTACAAATATAGTTCATTTAGGAGTGTAAATAATTAATGTATTCTTCAGACCACTGCTCAGAGCAGTTATTTTGAGAATATAGAACCTGGTATCATGAAGCAACAATACAAATTTGGAACAAATTTATGGACTTTTTGATACTGTTCAAAAGTTTTTGATCAGTTAAAAGAGCTTCAAAATATTTTGGAAAATATTAAAATTTAACTTTTGATAACAATATATAAATGCAACTAAATATAAATATTATGAATAGTAAATATAAATTAATTATAAACTCATCACTGAAATCACTCGCATATTTAAATTAAACTCAATTACTTTAATACTAGACAATTTCTTACACTCCAGAAATCAAGAAATCGGTGTTAAAAATCTCATCAGAAAAGTAGAATTTAACAATACTTCAAAATTCAAAAGCCAAATTTTTAAGTCTCTTGTACCATTATATATAGTTCCCATATCAGACTTAAGAGATCTTATAACACAAGGAAACATGTAAAAAAAAAGCTGTTTGGAATACACTAGCAAAAAGGTTGTGTGCTTTATTAAGGCCTCACTATTTCTGTACATCTCAAAGGAGTTCTTCAAAGAAATTGAAAATGTTTTGAATTATAAAAAAACTCAGTATTTTTTAAGTTAAAAGAATAGTTTTAAAATTGAATTCCATCAAAAAATACTTTTTAAAACAATTTATGTAAAAACAAACACTAAAACCAACCTTTGGCTATCAGTATTAGAGAGGAAATGATTTCAACAGAATTTTAAGTTATATGGAATACATTTTAAAGTTTGCAACTATTACATTACAGCATATGCTTTTATACTATATTTTTCTTTTACCAATTACCTTCAAGTTTTTCAAAGTGTTTCCTGTTTTTTCTCCACTATCAGTTTAAAATAATTTTTCTTTTGGTTCGAGGTAACCTGCATTGATTCTTTTTACCTCTTAACTTTTCCTTATTGTAGTTGACTGATTCACCAACACTCAGTTCATTTTCAAAAATAAATGTCATGTGGTTCAAAAATAAAATGCGAGTTTCACTTAACACTTTCATAAAAGCTAATACAAAATGCATCTTCAGTTTTAAACGTGGATTTTAGAAAGTAAAATACATACAAAAAATAACCACAACTACCACAAACTCCAATCCAGACATTTGGATCATTCCATGTGAAAACTCATTTTGAAAAAAAGGTGTTGCATCAGTCATGGATTTTTTCAGATTTTTACCAGACAGACATGGCAGTGAAACCCATAGATCTCAATTACTTAAATAATTTGTCCAATATTAGCTGAGACACAGGAATTTAAAAATTGGTCGATTTTACAAAATGGTGGACATCTTGGTTGATTGATTTGGGGTTTTATGGCACAAGGTACACTTTGGCCAGACACAATATCAAGGGTGGATTGCATCACTGTCTATAAATGACCCTAACTTGAGAACTAATAGTTCAAATTTCGGTACCAAATGGAAGTAATTTATATCAGTATATATACTACAAAACAATGGCGATTTTACACTTTAATGGATTTTTTTACAAGTGAAAAAACACTTTTAAAAACAGTCGACTATAAAGAGCTATAGAAAAAAAGAACCCTCATTTTTTCTGAAACTGTAGAAGTATTAACTAACATGAACTTCAATCTGAAAAAAATTTATAGGTAAAATTTTTTGTTCCTGAATTCCTATTCTAATGATAGCATATGTATTTCTAAACAATGGTCATCTTACAGTGCAAAAATGACAATAGCTTAAAAATAATGGTCAAATTTGAATTTATGATTATTTGTTTTGCTAATTCAAAGCAGGCTCACATTAATGTAAAAATATCAAGACAACCTCAAATCACAGTTCTATGTAATTTTTAATTTATTGTATCATCGTGTCTTTGGAAAAGTATAGTAAGTACCATTGAAAATAATTGTTTTTATTTATTTAAGTTATTTTTAAAAAATACTTTAAAAAGTTTAATGTATTTAATTACAATATTCCTGCTCAAAAATTTACATTTATGTTTAGAACTCGCTTTTATTTGTAAAATTATCCATATTTCAGTTTCATTCACAATCTGCTTGAATAACTCATTGCTTTATGTGGGCATTAGTTTTTTTACAAAAGCTCAACGCTACTAATAAAAAATGGATGAATTGAGTCTGCATACTGCTATCATCGCAGATTTTTCTGAAAATTATACCTGCGTTATACAAGATGCAATTCAAAACATTCATTGGAAAAACTCGTAGCAACAGTTCATCCTTTTCTACCGTATATTAAGGCTCTTGTTCATGGAAAATCAGTTTCTATAAGTGGCAATTTAGTGCACAACACTTCAACATTTTGGACTTTCCAAAAGGTAATTGTCAAACATTTAATCATACAAGTTCCACAAATTAAAATGCATATTGTATTTCAGTGATGGAATCTCAGACCAATGCAAAAATAAGTTAGAAAACTTAATTTTGTCAAAAAAAAACCATGGTGTAAAAGCAGTGACACTTTTTTGCCTGTCATGGAAAAGGAGCTTGTGACTATTGGTGGCACCATAAAGCATATGGCCACTAAAAGAAAACCTTAAGTGTCCATGTAGTGATGCAATATTAGATGCTTTTGGTTATGCAACTTGCGAGTCCATTAAATGAATCGATACAAACAAAAGTCGGATATAAGTTTCCAAAGTTTAAGGTTTCTGAACATTTGTTGCTACCATGGGATTGGAGAAAACCATCAAATTACAACATTCCAAAATGAAAAATATGTTGCACGTGTGTATGGAATTCATTGATGGATTGGAAAGATTTTAGATTGTTGAGAAATATTACAAAATTATGTTCATGTTTCCTCATGGACCAAGTGCATCCTATACATTGCCAAGAGCCCTTAGACACATTAGATTCCTTATGAATAAAAAGTAAAATTCCTATCTCCTTCCTTATTTACAAGAACCTGTTTCTTCTAATGAGAATTAATTAATTTAACTTTTGTTCCAAAACTACAAGACAAATGGAATCAATGTTTTTAACTTTACCATTAAAATTAACGTGGCACCCTTTTTCATTTCTTAAAATTTTCTTGATAATGCTATCAACATATTGTTTAGTTCTTTAGTCTTTAAACATGTTCTTTAAAAAATTTCCAATGCCCAAAAATTTTATTTTATTCATTTAAAGTACACGTGATTACATTTACTACAAAGTTTCTAAAAAAATTGGATCAGCTAAAAATATTTCAGTAATGTCAAAAATATTTTCTTATATTGAGCTTGTTTTTATTTATGTATAATAATGGGTATTAGTTATATATTTGGGACTATTTCAGTATTTTACTATTTCTAATTAAGTTAAGAAACAAGTATAAAACTTCATTTATTTGTAATTTTAAAACAATGTACCCTAAGCATAAATGTACATACATTTTAACGTAAATATTGTAATAGATTATAAAACATTACATTTTTAAAAGTATTTTAAAAAGAGGTTAAGTGAGAAATATAGATTTTTATTCATCAAAACACTGATTAAGCATTAGTTGAATTGGTGGGCAATACAACTAATGCTTTTTTCAGATAGGTAGACCTGATAAATTGTTTAACAAATGCTCATTTAAACTAGGCAAGCGACATAAAATAGTGCCGAACTGCAACTGCCTTGGTCGGGGGTTCGAACTCGGAACCTGTTGAACCGAGCGCCAAAGCGTTGGATTCAAGGTAGAGTTCGTTGATTCGGATTTAATAGGTCAGGGTCCAGTGCTGCACTACGTCAAATGCAAGTCCAAATTAAAATCAAAATACAGTAATTACTCAAAATGTAAATTTCGATTAGTCAAAAAAAAGTGTGGACACTTCAAAAATCTAAGACTGAGCATGACAAAATATGCATGAGGTTATCCCTACTATAAAGCTAATCTAAAACCAAAACCATTTACTTAATTTTACAAAATGATAAACTAGATGCACATTAAATATTGATCATTGTAAATACTATCCTTTATTAAATGTGATATTTGTTTCAAAGCTGTTTCTAGGCCTTAATCCACTAGCAACTTAAATTCCATCTCGCAACGTTACAGTACCTAACACACGGCACGAGTTTGAAAACCTATCCCCACCGCCTGTTTCAGAGTCGGATGTTCAGATTGAGATTCCTTCATTAGTATTCATTCTAGAGAAAATTGAATCACTTACTTTGCCCCTCTGTTGGCTTCTAAGTTTCATCCTGGACGAAGAAAAGAAAAGTCTAATCAGAGAAGAGTTCTGGCTTTGAGCTACTGCTCCGTAACACGTAGTTGGTAACACATAAAAAAATTATATTTACAAAAAAAATACAGTATAAGATTAGGATATAAAAGAGATATTAATTTAAATATATATTATAATTAAGACATTTAAAATTAGAAAAAATATGTACAACGACGATCACAAAATCTTGTGCAAGGGCATATCAGAGGAGCGAAAAATTAAATATCTTAGCGCACTCTAATTAAATTTGCAACTGATAACTAATGGGGAAACTGAAGTTGAAGCAGGGATTCAATGACGTCAGAACAATTTTCTAAACCGAAACCTTCAAAGCTCCACTATTGGCCAGGAATCGTTGCAACCCTCCTGCAAAACCACACCCTCCATCAGAAATACTTGTTAGCACATACGGGCCAACTCGCCAAAGTTTAGTGTCAGCATCAGCGAGATGCATAGAAAATTTGCATATCAGGCGCCTTCTTCGCAAGAGAACGAGTTTTTCAATGAAATTTTTAACGACGAGAGCAAACCATGGAAACCAATTCAGGGAGCAGGCTACGAATTTTTAATAAGGATATGGAACTACAAATTTTTAATTCAGATGGATGTAAAGCATGCGACATTTCAATTGAGTTGCTTCTTCAAGAAGGGAGGATTCCTATTACCTTTTAAACGGCCCCTCACTTGGAAGGGCTACGGATTAGCAACCGGAGGGTTGCGGGTTCGAGACTCCGTCCAGGCAAAGACCGTCGAGTACACGACTCAAATGAATACGGGGCTTGTGCACGTTGGCCTCGAATGTCCACACGTTGGCGTGGTGTGGAAGTTTGGGGAGTGGGTGTTATCTCAGGTGTTGTTATCGTCATCTGACCGTGATTCAAAATTACGAGTTGTCCTCGATCTATCCCTTCGGGACAGATCCCAATAGCCCGTTGTGTTGCTCCAGTGTGAGGTTAATTAAAAACCTTACCCATCTTTTCTGTTCTTCGGAAATTTAATTTTTCATATACCTAAAAGCTACGGTTGATGAATGCAATATCCTGATGATATAGGTTTGGTTTTGTTTGTCGTTCTACACGAGGGTTCGGTCATCCAGGGTTTGGTTTGGATTGTCACTGCGGTCATTTTTGCTACACGAAAGCTAATTATACTAGGACTTAAAGTGGATTCCGAACCACTACGAACATCTTCGCCTAGGCGAGGATTCGAACCCAGAGTCTTAAAACGAGAGCCGGAGGGTTCGTTGGGCTTTAGGGCCATATTTGGCTAAGATCCGCCTAAACACGTCAAGTAGTGGACATAGACACGCCCCATGAAAGTTTTTAAAGACATAGTAGAGAAAATACACTGAGGGCAAGGTATTAGAATCTGACTGGCGTTGTCTACAAGATGCTAGTGCCGTGGGCAAACTCACTGAGCCACAACCCCATTCTCATTTACCCGTGACCTACGGCACTAACGTGGAATCTTAAAAATATCCATGTCTAGAGTCGAACCCTCTCGAATTGAGGTTGGTTGGATTTGGTTTTATGGCGCAAGGGCCATATTGAGTCATGCTTCGCGAAACACAAAACAATTAACATCGAGAAATGTACATACACACGAGGAAAGGTTTTACTTGCATAGACCCAGGCCGGAATCTAACCTGCGCCGCCTACAAGGTTGCTAGAGCAGTGGGCATACCCACTGAGCCACCACGGCCCCTAAATGTAAAGGTAAAATTTTAACTGAGAACTTTACTTTTTAAAAGTGATTAAGATGGGGTGTCCCCATCTTGGATAAAACTTTGTAAATTTCAATTTGAAATCTTATCAATTATAGATGCGATCTTGAATGATGAAGGAAGGTAAAAAGGGATGGGTGATCCAACAAAATTGGTGATGAATATCGACGATAAAGATGTTTAAAAAGGTGAACAAGTTAAAATATGGCGTATGGTTAATGGTTGTTGACAATGATGGAGCGGTTTCATTCAATAAGCAAATGTCTATGAGTGAACCTGGAATGGCCAATGCAAAAACGAGTAATCTAGATGGTAATGACGGCAGGAGTGTTATATATTGGTGCAGTTTGTTGTTCATCTGCTCGCTCCAGTCTTCGCGCCATTTGTTCCACACGATGTCTCGAATAAAATGACGGATATCATCATATGGAACGCAAATGCTTTTAAAGTTTATGGCATTTCTTGCTGCGACATCAGCCAATTCATTGCCAATTATTCCGACGTGTCCCAGTATCCAACAAAATGTGATACCGAAACCACGTCGGATGAGCTTGTTATTAAGTTTAAAAATATCCTTCGCCAAAGGGTGTTTTAAAATATCAAACACTCCAAAACACTTTTAGAATCTGTAAAGAATAAAATTGCCAATCCCAAAGTGTGAAATATATCTTATAGCTTTATACAAAGCTAAAAATTCAGCCGTAAAAACAGAAATGGATGGTAATGAAAAACTAAAAATGTCTTGGCCGCAAACAAAGGCGCAGCCGACATGATTGGGCGATTTTAATCCATCAGTGTATAGGACTGTGTGATCTTTAAAATGATGACGATAAGAAATAAAAAGTTGGCGATCCCAAGGACAACACTTCGTAATTTTGAACCACGGTCAGATGGCACCCCACTCTCTAAATTTTCACACCACGCCAACGTGGAAATTTGAAGCTACGACAGATTTAACATGCACCAGCACCGTGTACACATCGGTCTTTGGTTGGATCGAATTTCGAACTCGCAACCCTCCGGTTGTTAATCTACTCTACCAACCGTGCTACCGAGGCCTCGCAGATTATATAAGTGGGTGGCAGATAAAAGCTATCCTAGGTAGTTGAAATCGGACTTTTCCAAAATAATCACTCTTCCCAAATGTGCTGGGGCAGCGGTAGCCCAGTTGGATGTTCGGAATCCGTATTAACCCTTTGGTTCCGGTCAAATTAATCTTTGTGTAGTTAAAAACCAAACTATCATTGAACGGCAAAGGGACTGGTGCACGTTAAATCTGTCGTGGCCTCAAATGTCCTCACGTTGGCGTGGTGTGGAAGTTTGGAGAGTGGGGTGCCAGCTCAGGTGTTGCCTCGTCATCTGACCGTGATTCAAAATTACGTGGTGTTGCCTCGTCATCTGACCTTGGTTCAAAATTACGTGGTGTTGTCCTCGGATCTTTCCCTCTGGGATTGATCCTGGACCGTCACCAATAGCCCGTTGTGTTGCTCCAGTGTGACGTTAATTGAAAATACCAAAATACCCATTGAACGGCAAAGGAGAAATCAAATAAACAATTTTTAGTTAGGTAGGTCGGTATTTCATTTAACGTTACACTGGAGCAACACAACGGGCTATTGGTGACGGTCCGAGATCAATCCCAAAGGGAAAGCTCCGAGGACAACACCACGTCATTTTGAGCCACGGTCAGATGACGAAATATTTAGTTACGATTAATTCTTTAAAGAAAGTTGCTTAGAGCGAAGTAGTTAAAATAACAATGTTATTACAAATTTGGTAAAAACAACTGTTATTGGAAAATATGTAGTTTGAATAAATAATTTTAAAAGGTAACTTCAAAAATGTCTCATCATGTGTGTTACGAAAGTTCTTTAATCAAATAAATGCATTTGGAAAAGTCGAAATTGCTGATACATGAGTGGTCACTGTTAAAATGAAGGGTTAATGTCAATTTCTAACAGTCAATAATTGTTCAATTTTTATTCTCCGTTTGTGTTAATTATCGATCCCCTTATCTGTTAATATAATCGTTCTTTATTAGCGGCTAAAATTAACTTCGGAATATCCGGATAATCGCATGTTAGAAACAAGCAGAAAGGAACTTTCGAAAATGAGCATTTCAGCGTACAAGAATTGGCGATTTTTGTGGTGCCTTTGGCAGGCAATTATCGCTCCAGCTGAAAAACTCGAAGTCGATGAAAGAGGCGGGGCCTCAACTCGCACGTGCCAAGTCTGATTGGTTCGCATTTCCGCACTAGTCTTGGCTGTCGAATCTCCGGAGCGTTCTTTGTTCGTCATGGAATGAGAACTGAACGGGAAAAGGGCGAAATCCTTGAACACCGAATTCATAAGACACTGAAGCTGCAGTTTTAAAAAGTTTCCACGTTTTTTTGTGCGACCAATCCCACGTTCGAGGCCATGTGCTGCGCAAATCCTTCAAAATCTCACCCCATTCCAACGTTATCAAAACCTCATGCTTTCAACCTCTATTTTTTTAAGTTTGCTCTCACGAAAATAGATTAATTACAATATCAGTGTTTTTCTTTTAGAGGAATTAATAAAACTGTTGAACTAGATAAAGTTGCAATATAAAATTACAGATTAATTTACAAGCAAACTGCTCATCTGTCATCGTACTTTTTCACTCATCTGTAATCGTACATGTAATATGGAGGGGTTATATATCTCAAGGATCCAGTATACCAAAATACAACAAAACAGATTACACGAAATTATAGCAACAAGGATTACACGCCCCTTAGACAACCGATCTTGTACTCCGGAGTCACTCCCCTTTAGTCTACTCCCTCTTGATCAAGGGAGCTCCGCTCTTTTCGAAGAGAATTATTCAAAAACGCTGTAAAAGTCATGGTTTTCTATATCTAAAGGTACGGCAAGTAATATAAATGAGAAAGGAATAAACGCGTAAAAGTGGGAAAAATACTTTCAAATACGTATCCAAAAAAGAAAAGAATTTCTGAGAATATTTGTAAGGTAAGATCTTTAATTTTAAAAGAGAATCCGCCAAGTCAAAGGACTATTACAAAGTCATTAAAAGTTCAGTTTCAAGTGTAAATAAAATAATTAACAGTGATTTGAATCTTAAAAAGGCCAAAAAATACAATGTTCATCGTCTATCTCCACGACATATTGCAGAAAGCAGAACTCGCTGCAGAATTCTGTATGAGAAACATTTAGCTGGAGAAAGATGGAAAAATGTTGTGACAATAGACGAGGCGTGGGTGTATTTAAGATTGCAATAAAAAAGAACAATTCATTATCATAAAAGAGGAGAAAAATCTTAAAACGTGGTTCAACTTTGTAATTAACGTGAGAACTTTCTCTATAAGAGATTTATGATTGTTGCCGGTTTTGCATATAATGGAAAATTAAAAGTAAAAAGGAGGTGGAATGTAAAAATCAACTCCCACATATTATCAAGACCCTATTTTATTCCCAATATTCAAAAAAGAAATACTATATCTTTTACCCAAAGTATCAACAATCAGAACTGCATCAGGATAAAGCAAGCAGCCACACATCTAAATCCACTATTAAATTTGTGGACAAAATGGAACAAGAAACTGGTATCAAGTCAATAAATACCCTCTACTGATATTCCTGCTAAATCTCCAAATGTCTCACCCTTTTGTGAGAAAGGGTCCTCTCATCTTTGAACTGTAGATATTTGAAATGTTGATTCCAAGTCAAATTCTTATCAAAGCTGAGGCCCAGGATTTTGATTTTATTTACTTCTGGAATAGGAGTATTGTTAATTTTTATGTTGCATTTATGTTTTTCCGAGAAAAATTGACAACATTGCATTTGTTCAAACTGATTGTTAATTTCCAGCGGCTACACCAGTTATTGATGATTTTAATAGTTTGAATAGCTTCTGTGGATTCGGTTAAAATTTGATTTTCACTGTAAATAGAAATGTCATCAGCATACACTAAACATTTGACGTGTAAAGGGATATGTACAAATAAAAAATCAAGAAAGATGAGAAAGAGAAAAGGTCGTCCTTGCGGTAAACCTCGAGAGCTGTTTTGCTTCTGATACAGTATTGCGCCACCTCACCTGACAAGTTCTTTGGTTAATAAAATTGAAAATCCATAAAGCCATTTTTCCTATGATTCCTATTTTAATAATTTGTACATGAGTCCATCTCTCCAAACCGAATCATAAGCTCCCTTTAGGTCTATGGAGGCGAAAACTATATCATTTTTTTCTAGCTATTAGTATATCATTGTGGATATGAGTTAAAAGTGTAATGCAGCTTCTGTTTTGCAGAAAACCACGGTTATTTTTATTAATACATTTCCTGTTATAGTAGATGTCGTCCATTAGTCTATTAAGAATCATGTGCTCTAAAATTTTCGCAAAGGTGGAGGTTAAAGAAACAGGCCTATATGAGGTTATGTCCAGTGGATTTTTATGTGGCTTTCAGATAGGGACGATAAGAGAGTGGGTCCAAGACATGGGGATAGAGCCGGTGGCAAAGCTGTAATTAAGAATTTTAAAAATGCTCTTCTGGATATTTTCAGGTGATCTTTTGATCATAGTAATCGTACTTTATCCCTCCCTGGGGTTGATTTCCTTATTTGAGAGATAGCTTTGGAAAATTCATTCCAAGAAAATTCCTTATTCAGCGCATTGTTATTGTTATCCACAAAGCTAAGGGGAAGGAAGTCTAGATTCTCATCTGAAGTGTATTGCTTGTTAAAAAGGTTGGCTTGCTCCCGGGGAATGGATCTTTATGTTGTTGAATTGAATATTATAAGCATCCTTTTGTTGGTTGGCTGGATCTTTTAGTCTTTGTGGGATTTTGTATATATTTTTGTCTTTAGCGACTGTTTTGCAGGTTGTATACCATGTAACGTCTTGATTCACGGGTAGCTAGACTAGTTACCATTGAAAATATCCGATTCTGGACTAAATTGGTTTATTTTACAATTTGTACAAAAAGTCGGAAAATGAATGTAAAGTTCATTAATATTAGTTCCTTGGAAGGTCCAAAGTTCTATCGAGGCGCTTAGGGCTGCTGGCGAGCCTCACAATTTCGCTCGGGGAAGTCTAACGCACGGCTACGGGTGAGCCTATTCTCAACACAAAATTACTCGAATGAGTACAGAGTTCCAAGGCAGGAAATCTCAGTCTTTCCGGACAGGATCACTACTAGGATGAGCAGTTACACGGATCTCTAGGAGGGTTCTCCTTTACGGCTACGGTCGAGCCTTTCTCACTAAAATACTCCGGCGAGTATAGGATCCCAAGGTGGGATAAATGCACAACAGTGAACGAATATTCACTTCAAGCTCCAAAAACGGTCTCTGCTGACCGCCTCTCTCCAAGCTCTCTCTCTCTGATCCTCTGTCTCCGTCTCTCTCTCTGGTCCTCTGTAAAAAACTCTCTATATGTTGGGTGCTTATCGACTCCTCCTTTCCGTTTCTGGTCCGCCTTTTAGTCGGTGCTGGATTGGGTGTTGAAGATTTCTCACGTTCTTGATTGGCTGTCTCACGTTGGTCTTTCCCCTCAACTTTTACGACAGACTTCGGCGGACTTGAAAGGGGACCATCAAACCCTGTCGGAAACTCATCATCATTTATCTCTGTCTTCTTGGTCTCGAAATGTCGAAGAGAGCGACAGAAAGGCGCCTGCCCTTTGTTTTGAAACCAGAACGATTTCCGACCCCTGCTGGCTGTCGTTAAGAAATCATTAAGAAGATGTTTTCGGGTGGTCGTTATGGTGTGTGGGCTTTTCCTCTCGACACTTGAGTCAACAAGACTCCATTTTCCCACGTTGCCGTGGTGATCGTTTCTCTAGCTGCCGTTACAACCAAAATTCTTTTTTAAGTTTCTGCATCAATTCTTTTAACTTTTTTATATTGATCCCAGTCAGTTGTACTCATATTTTTTTAGTTCTATTCAGATATTGTCTAGTTTTGGCTCTTAATTGACTGCATTTAGAGTATTCCACCAAGGGGCCCTGGGTGGTGGAAGTTCTTTTTTAGATTGGGAACTCTCAATGGCCTTCTGGAAAGTTTCGTTGAAAAAACATGGAACACTGAGAAAAGTTAGGTTATCATTTAAGATTTTGCTAAAGATGTTCCAATTAAACTGTATAGTAAAATTACGTCTATTGTTCGTTGGTGTATTATAGGAAAATTTTATGGGGAAATGATCACTCCCAAAATTGTCTTGATGCACCTGCCAAGAGGTTATTGAGGTACAGTTGTTGGATATCAAGGTGAGATCAATAGCAGACATGATACCCTCGTTACTGATATGAGTTTCAATTTGGTGGTTGAGTAAAATTAGGTTCTGGTTGTTGATCCATTTTATTAAGTTTCTTCCGCTGGTGTTATCCTTGAAACCCCAATTACTGTGTTGCGTTGAAATCTCCAGCTAGAATATAAAGGTTATTCGGATCCAATCTGAGATCGTTGAGCATCCTTTCATCTCTAACTCCTTTAGGACAATAAATATTGATGATGTGTATGGCTGTGTTGTTATGGTGAATTTTTACTGCTTGGAATTCGAAAAATTGATTCTGTTCCTCTTTGATGAGTTGAACACTGATGTTTCTATTGACGGCTATTATTATCCTTCTCTGAAAGGACAGGGTCGATCAAAACGCGAAAAATGTTTTTTTAAGAGTAAATCGATTATTTGGTTTTAAAAAAGTTTCTTCTAAAATTAAGATGTCAGCCTGGTTAAAATATTAATTGTAATTTAAATCAAAGCGGCGCGCGCTGGCGCCTTGGCAGTTCCATTGTATGAGGTTAATTCCAAACACGGTTAAGAGGAAAAAAATTCAACTAATCAGGCAGCGGGAAGACCTATTTATATTCCATTTTGCCACTTATGAGAGATTGTTCTAGTGGAGATTGTGAGTGTGTAGGTTTTTTTTGTATTTAGTATATTCTTAGAATCTTCGCTTATTCGTTTTATTTGTGGTATTACTGTTATTATCTTCTATATTTTTCCTATTTTGTATTAGATTTTTATTTGCCATTCTAGCAGTTTGTCTTTTTGTGATTCCCCTTCTCGATCTTGAGTGATTTTTGTCCCTTATTCTCTTCCTGTATCATCATTTCATTTTCACCTGTAGTATTTTCTCGAGTTTCATAAATTACATTTTCTTTTGGTATTATATTGTTTTCAGTCATTTGTGGTAATATATACATTTGATTTCTTTGAATTTGTTCGATTGTAGTTAGTATTGGTTTTAGTGTTTCAAGTATTATTTCTTTTATTTCGCTATTTTTTATTACTTCTCTGTGTTGATCTTTTTTCTGTTGAGTTATCGCCTTAGGGTATGAGGTTGCAAGTTTATTTTTAGCATCTATGTAGGATATTAAGTTTTCGTTTTTATATTTCAATATTTCTACTTCTTCCTTTCTCTTTTCGCAATTTTCATCATCTATTGCAATTTCTGCAACATTTTTTCCCTGATTTGTACACATTATTTCTGAATGGTCTTCTGAACAGATTTTACATTTTTTGTTGGATCATGCCATGGCCAAATAGCCAGCAGTTTTTGCATTGCCTTGGTTTTTCTATGAATAATTTCAGTTGGTGCATCATAATCCCAATGTGCACTTTATCTCCAATTTTTTTCGAGGGGTGGGGGTGTCGAATTTTATAGTTTTTAACGGAATTTTTATTTGATTGACATTTTTTTCGAATCTGGTTATATTTGCGATTTTAATTCCTTGTTTTTCTAAATCCTCAATTATGTCTTCTAGTGTTATTTCTATTTCTATTCCATTTATAATATATTGTGTTATTATTAAATTGTCCTCCGTTAATTTAGTATCAACTGTAGTATCCAAAATATTTTTGATTTTGGAAGCTTCGTGGGCAGCGACCTTACCTTCTACTGTGATGATAATGTTGTTGTTTCGAGTTCGTCGGCATACTATGATGTTCTTGGGTACAGAAAAATGTTTATATATTTCTTTTTTAATTGTATATGGGTTTTTATTGAGTATAGGTTGTGTTGGGCGAATGATGAAAGTGAAAAATATTAATCCCCTCATCACTGCAATAATCAATAAGGTCATTGACTTGTAAACGTCCAGGTGTAAGTGTCGCCCCCGTTGGGCAGGACGTCAAGTCGTCACTCATTAATAGGGGGTTAACCTCTGTTCGCTCAAAATAACAGTCAGCCGATAAGAGAATATACTACTTACCCAAGTAGCAGAAACAAAAGTAAAAGGGAAATAATAATCTCAAAAAGACCAAAGAACCAAGCAGCCAAGAACCTTCAATTTCCACAAACTCCAGAAATTGGAAAACAGAATTCTCACAAACTAAGTAGCCATTCGTCGCAACATCGTTTTCGCAATCCTTCGCAAGCACAAACTCTCACCTAACTTATCTAACTTTCTTTAAGCACAAATGACTGCAGTTGCGATGTGAAAGTAGTGTTCAATTCTTTTGTTAACATGCAGATATTTGCAACAAAATGACTGCGCCATGAATCCGTGTGAAATAAGGAGGGTTGGTTGTTTTGGGACTTGATCAAATATGGCCCAAACTCAACTTGAAGTAAAAGGGGGGGGGGAAAGAGGTATCAGAGAACAGAGTAGTGGGATGAAAAAGATCACTTGGGTA
The DNA here is from genome assembly GCA_933210815.1 of Meta bourneti. Taxonomy (NCBI): domain Eukaryota; kingdom Metazoa; phylum Arthropoda; class Arachnida; order Araneae; family Tetragnathidae; genus Meta; species Meta bourneti. The sequence continues at coordinate 6,771,433 of OW119922.1, forward strand.
TCACGGGAGCTCGATCCCCGTGTTTACTAAAGACAGTAAACCCCAAGGAGTGATATAGGGAAGCAGCCATTTTTTACTTCCCAACAGAAGATTCCGAAACTGAATGAAACCTTGAACAGTCTCGGGGCCGCGGTAGCCTGGTTGGAAGAGTAACGGATTAGCAACCGGAACGTTGCGAGTTCGAATCCAACTCAATACCATCGTGTACAAGGGGGGGGGGCCTGGTGCACGTTAAATCTGTCGTGACCTCAAAGGTTCTCGCGTTGGCGTGGTGTGAAAGTTTGGAGAATGGGGTCAGTTCTTGTCATCTGAGCATGATTCAAAATGACGAAGTGTTGTCCTCGGATCTTTCCCTTGGTGATTGATTGACCATCGCCAATAGCCCGTTCTGTTGCTCCAGTTCAATGTTAATTACCTACCTACCGTGGGATGAATGGATCCCTGAACTAAATCTTCAAAACTAAAGCTGAAACAATAATGAAATATCGCAGCTTCGGTAATGATGTTTCCTTAACAATAATTCTTTCCAATTTCCTGTAAACCCTCTTCGGAATGCTATGTTGCTCAGGGGACCGCAGTAGCCCGGTTGGTAGAGTACCCTATTAGTACCCGTTAGGAGGGTTTTGCGAGCTCGAAACTCGATCAAACAAAAGACCGTTGTGTAAGGTCCAATCTGCCCCAAATGTCCTTACTTTGGGTGGTGGTGAAGTTTGGAGAGTGGGATGCCAGCTCGTCATCTGACCGTGTTTCAAAATTGCGTGGTGTTGTCTCGGATCTTCCCCTTCGGGATGGACCGATAGGTAATAGATCATCTTTTTATGCGAAACTAAGCATTTGTCAAACTTCACTCTAAAGGTCTTCACTATAAAGGTCTTCCCCTGTGTTATTTAGCGCTCTTGTCCTTAGGCTCATGGTTCGGTCTTGTCTTGGATGTTTGTAATGGTTCCAGGGCTGCAACAGAGGAAGGTGACTTTTGGTGCTATTTTTCAATCTTGGCGACTAGGAGGACCTTTTTAAGTAAAGTCGGGTCTCATGTTCCTATAGTCTAAATTTTGGCGACGTTTTGGTGAAAATTCACCAAAGGTCAACGAACATTTTTGAACTAATAGTGGACAGGGAAAATATTTTTCAGATTTCTTTTTTTAGAGAAGTTTCCAAAGGAGCCAATATCGAAGTTTAGGCACCAAGCCGTACGAAAGAAAAAGATCTGTGGTTGCTAGATTGTCGTTAATACAGCAAGAAATTATTTCGTTTTTAATTTTAAAATTCTTGGCACGATCATCAGCGTCTGTTTCATGCTTAATTAGCACATTTTGTGTTTTAGCCGGAAGAGCAACGGATTAGCAACCTGAGGGTTGTGAGTTCGGTCCAACCAAAGACCGTCGTGTACACGGGGGTTGGTGCACGTTCAATCAGTAGTGGCATCAAATGTCCTCACGTTTGCCTAGTGTGGAAGTTTGGAGAGTGTGGTGCCAGGTCTGGTGTTCTCGTCATCTGACCGTGGTTCAAAATTACGTGACATGGTTCTTGGATCCTGGACTGTTGCCAATTGTGTTGCACCAGTGCGAGTTTAATTAACTACTATTTACCTTTTAAAAATTTAGGCTATCATTTCAGAAGTGCTTTCTCTGAGATAGCGCTGGATTTTAAACTTGAATATATGGCAGTATAAAGGTATTTGTGTATTTAAAAGAGTCCTTCCATAACCAGTTCATGATTGAGTATGGAAGCTCAGTTAGAATTAGAAAGAATAAATTTAGAGAGGTTGAGATATGGAAGTTCGCTTGGCAAGGCTGAGCAAGTTAATGTAAATTCTGAGATAGTGAGTCAACTTTCAATAGAAAATTTCATTCGTAGTGAAAGGGAGTGTTCGCACACTAACACTCCCTGTTCCGAAAAGGCCAGAGGGCTGAAATTTATTTTTCTCGTCACTAGAGAGAGCATTCAAAACCAAAAGACGAATTCAAAGGGGAAATTCTGTTGAATCTCTTAGGAGAAAAGGCCGTTAATATATTAGTTTACATTAAAGACGAGGAGATAAATGATTACAATAAAATAAGAAGTGCAGTTCTAAGAGAATTTGAACCGACACCATTGATCTGTTCACAGAATTTTCAAAAAGCCAAATGAAACTCATGTTTATGAAGTCAATGGCAAATGAAATTCATGTTCAGTTTGCATCGCGACTGGCAACCAATTGGGAACAATATTGTAAGCTAAGAGAAGGTAATGATTTTAATTCTTTAAAAGGATTAATTGTTAGTGATAAGTGATATCAAATACTTGATCGAGAAACATATAAACATAAAGCAAGAACAAAGTTGGTTTGAACCCACACAAATGGGCAGAGAATGCGACATGCTCTTTGCTTCGATAGGAAAATCGCTTGCCTAGACACCTTTGAATTGTAACAAAACTTCAACTAATCACATCTCAACACGCGTAATGATTTTTAAATACATCCCTCCTCATTTAAGACGCGAAGAGTTAAAACCAAGGCTTAAAGACAAAATGAGTAGGAAAATTGAATGCTACATTTGTGGTGAAAACCATTTGGCCCGAGAGTGTAACAAAAAGTACCCCCAAACAAAAACAAGCGAAAGGAAAGAGAGGGCTGTCGTAGCAAAGGTTCTTTCGGAACGCTTCAAACCACATTTAACCTTTGAAGCAGGTCACCATCTTCGTTAAGGGAAGAGAGATAGAATGACTCAACTGTTGGTCATAAATTCTGACTAACGTGGACAGCGATGAATTTGGGAAGGTTGATTGTGAGATGCGCTGACAGATAAATTACATGCGCAGGCATTGATACCACCGTCTGTATGAGTCATTATGTTCAATAAACAGCGAAGCGCCAGACGGAACGGTAAACAAGAGATTTGTTTATTTCAATGAGGGGAGTGGCATCCGTAGACGTTTTTATGCATTCAACAAGTGAAAAGGAAATGGGGACGCTATGTCTAGTGGAGAGGAAAAAAACGGTAAGAGCGTAGTCGTGGAAAATAATGAAAATGATTTAGACGATTCTCAATTTCTTTCGGATCATGTTAAACTAAAAGACGAGCCGAGTAATTGCAAATCTTTAGAAAGGGTGTGCGAGGAATTAAAGCAAAATAAAGGCAATTTTATTTTCTCGACGGATTAATCTATCACAAAGACAAAATTCTCGATGAACAAGTGGCACAATTAGTTTTACCACAGAATAGGTTAAATAAAGTTTTAAGATTAGCTCATGAGTCAGTTTTCGGGGGCCATATGGGGTAAGAAAACTAAAGAAAGGATTAGATATCATTTTTATTGGCCGGGCATGAACAAAAATATTTCTGAATTTGTCCGGACTTGCAAGCAGAGACGTAACTAGAGGGGGGGCAGGCGGGGCATCTGCCCCGGATTGGAGGGGGGCGAGTATTTTTTTACTATAGATATGTATACACGTATGATAAAAAATGAAGAGCAAAAACGCCTTTAAATTCATAGCTTCAAAGAGGTGGGGTGCAAATACCAAACACCTTAAACAAATAGGTAATTCTACTATCCGCAGCCAATTTGATTTCGGAACTCCTTAAGTACAGCTGCAGATTCACATTACAAGAAAATTAATCCAATCTTCAACTGCATGCTAAGAATTGCTACTGGCCTACCTAAATATACTCCTATTGAGATCTTGCATGCTGAGACTCAATCCTCATCTTTACAACAGACATCAACTCTTAAATGTAATTTTTTCATAAAACATGTTTGCCTGAGAGAGTGGTCTCCGATATACGACCTTATTTACAATACCCCTTTTATTATATATGTTCGATGGAAAAACACTAACAAACCTATATCTGCAAATACGATCAATTGTTTCGGTGCATCCCTAAAAGACCCTTGGTGCCCTCCTGACTTTGATTATATCTCCAGAATTTTTCCCATTTCAAAATAAGAATCTACCCGATAGTGCAAATTCAAACCTCTTTCTACAAACGTTTCCGAATCATATCATCACAGGGACGGACGACTCAAAAACTAGCACAACCAGTTCATTTGGAATCGTAATTCCCAAACTATTTGTAAAAAGAAGCTACTCCGTGAATGCTTTAAATTCAATTTTTACAATAGAAGCTATGGCAATTTTTAAGGCAATCCAAGACTGGGTTGAAACTTTATTTTAATAAGCGATAGCTACAGTGTATTATCTAGTTTGGAAAATGTAAGTAAATATTCAAGCTGTTTCATTTTGCAAATTCACAGAATATTAAGCAAAAAAAGCCAATACAATAATATGTTAGTGTGGACCCCTGGACATAAAGTTGCACCCATAAATGAAATAGCCGATCAGGTAGCTCGAATGGCTGAATTGTTTAACGTCGCTGAAGGTGTCTCAGCTGAGGACATTATAAAAGATAAAACTGAATACAATAATGAGATTTATAATCAATGGAAAAGATACCATAGAAGCGATCACTTTCCTCATGTTAACCCTAAAAGTTTATGGTATGAAAACATTTTATTAAACAGAAATTACGAGACCCTCTTTCAGAATTTTCGGGCAAATACCCTGATGGTAAATTCTATTAAAAATAAAATCAAACTTTCAGACACCCCTAATTGTCTCAGATGTCGCACCTACGAAGATTTAGATCACATTCGATTCCACTGTACAACTTTCTTAAAAGGTCGAAAAAATCTGCTACGTACTCTCCGCTTTGAAGATTCCACATCCTTTGAATGATATCTATTCCAATATTTCGTTGACCATTTGTAATGGCCATATGCTTATTTTTAAGCTCTAATCCTCGATTCTGATTCTATTCCATTTCGAATTATTTTTTTTTCTCTAGAGGCACAAGGCAAAACAGTCGAGCCTCAATTTCTGCTTCTTCCAGGGGAAAAGCATCATCATAAGTTAGGTAGGTAGTTAATTACCATCGCACTGGGGCAACACAAAGGGCTATTGGCGATGGTACGGGATCAATCCCCATGAGAAAGATCTAAGGTTGGTTGGTTTGGGTTTTATGGCGCAAGGTCCATAAGTGGACAAGCTTCGCCAGGAAAGATCGAAGGACAATGCCTCGTAATTTTGAATCACGGTCAGATGACGAGATCAGACCTGAGCTGGCACTCCACTCTCCAAACTTCTCACACCACGCCAACGCTAGGACATTTGCGGTCACGACAGATTTAAGGTGCACAGTCCCCGTGGTGTTTGGCTGCACCGAGTTTCGAACTCGCAACCCTCCGGTTGATAATCCGTTGCTCTGCCAAGTGGCCCCACAGTTAGACCAACAAATTAAAAACTACGTAAAGATTGCGTCGTAATTTACCGATTTTGAGAATATTAGGAATTTTCAAATTTTAGTATTGTGAGTACTCATACCTTGATCGAACCCAGGGACTGTTGAATCAAAGGTCAGAACAGTGTGACCGTAGGAAAGGTTTGATTCCATTCACCCAGATTATTAAAGAATTTCTTTTCTTCCGGCGAATGTTACTTCCCGTTCCATAAAAATTCGTACCTCCCTGGCCCACAGTTCAACAGGCTCTTGGTTCGTATCCCGGTTCAGACATGGATATGCGAAAGTTTCATTCATCACGCAGGTAAAATACATGTTGATAAGTGTGAAAATAGTCAAACAATCAATAAGCTTTACGTTCATTTAGCATTACGGTTGGAATAAGAAATCTGAAAGGATTGGGGCCTCCTCCGAAATTATATCTTTAACGCGTGCACATGAAGTCTTCATACACAAAAGCTAAGTCCTTGAAAAAATCGGTAGGTCGGCTGGAAGAGTAGCGGATTAACAACAAGAGGGGTACGAGTGTTCGAAACACGATTCAACTAAAGACCGGGGCTGGTGCACGTTCAATCTGTCGTGGCCTGAAATGTCCTTACGTTGTGTGGAAATTTGGAGAGGGGTGCCAGCTCAGGTGTGACTTGGTCGTCTGACTGATTCAAAATGGCCTCGGATCTTTCACTTCGGATTTGATCCCGGACCGTCGCCCGTTGTGTTCCTCCTGTGCGACGTTAATTAAAATACCTACCTCCCCTCTACTATTCCTCTATCCATCTTTTTTCCTTTGACATTTTTCACTTACCGTGTTCGGCGTAGCTTGACCAATTAAGCCCCTTGAGCCATAAAACCCCCAAACAAACAACCAGCTCTGGTGTTGACCTCGTCATCTGACCTTGATTCGAAATGACGAGGTGTTTCCTCGAATCTTCCCCTTCGGGATAGATCCCAGACCATCGCCAATAGCCCGTTGTGTTGCTCCAGTCCGACCTTAAGTAAACTACCCTACCTACCTTGCAAAAATGATCCCCTCTCAAAACAAAATAAATGCCTCTTTGAAACTTGAAGATAGGTAGTTAATTATCGTCGCACTGGAGCAACACAACGGTCCGGGATCCATCCCGAAGGGAAAGATTCGAGGGTAACGCCTCTTCATTTTAAACCACGGTCAGATGATAACACCTGAACTGGCTCCCCCACCCTCCACACCACGCAAACGTGTGATCATTTGAGGCAACAACAGATTGAACGTGCACCAACCCGCGCGTACACGACGGTCTGGAAATAGTTACGAACTCGCAACCTCCGGTTGCTAATCCGTTGCTCTTCCAACTGGGCTACCGCAGAGCCCGTTGTGCTGCTCTAGTGCGACGTTAATTACCATTACCGCCAGAGCACCCTTTGAAACTTAAATTGTCAAGATAAAGCTCAGATTCTTAGACAAGAAACTTTCTACTTAAAGTTCAGTTCCCCACAGAAAATCGGCTGGATTTTCCAAATCCAGCTGCCTTCAAAATGATGACGCGGTGTTTATTTTCTTTCGACCTCCGAACTGATACTTCAGGATCCACTCCCATGCGCTTGTGGGAAAGTGCTGCACTTGCAGAATTCGTTGGGTGTGCCTTTGATTGTCAGGATGTTTAGACTATCATAGACATGTAAAGCACAGATGGGTTTTTTATCAACTCCGAAAATGGCACTGCCAGAGATAGCGAGTTTTGGTTCGAATTTTGCATCCCTTGCTTAGGCCCCGTTCACATGGACTTTTTGCAACGCGCGTTTGAAAAGAATTTTCGAGCGTTACCATGTGAACAGCACTTGGGCACTTTTCAAGGTCAGTTTCCGTTATGCATTAAAATGTTTTTTTATTCCTTTAATCCAACTTTCTATCTTTTGAATGGTTAAAGATAGAGCCAAAATTTCAACGGATTTCAAATCAGCGTAAAATTCTACGTTAGATCGATACCAAAATCATGCTTTTCTTTGAAAAAATTATTTTTTTGTCAATAGTCGCAACTAATCTTTTTTCAGATATTCCTGTTATGCTAAGCGTAAGCGGAAGTATTGCCTTATTTTTAAAGGGAATGTCACTTTAATACGATATTTTGTTGCCCCTTATCAACTGTTTTAATTTTACAGCCTTTAAAAGTAGGATGAAAATCTTTCTTTCCCAACCTAAAATTAATTTCTCTGTATTCACAAGAGCCTGTATTTGGTTAACTTAGAAATGTATAATGAGCAATAAAATGCCTAAAATAATCTAAAAAATATTCAAATCGACGTAAAAATTTGATATTCTTTCGATTTGTAAAACATCCGTTCCCTAATTGCCTGTGAATAAAGTGTTTTTGAACTACAACCTTTATACATAAATAAATGCAATATAATCGACTTGCTGACTAGAAATGACAACCTAAACAGGTAAATCTTTCGTAACGTGTAGTATACGATTCCAATGCCATCAACCTCGGTTGTAAATTTTTGAACGTTAGCTTTTCGTACGTTTTTCAAAATTTTTCGAATGACGGGATATTTTGGACCTAGGAACCGGTAAGAGCCAGCGGATCACGGAGAAGCAGTGCTTTATGTAGTTCAAATTGTGGCATTATTAAACATTTTCATTAACTCTAAAATCTTAAAGTATTCGTTTTTTACTGTCAAGACTAGAGGAAGAAACCCTATAATCTTCACTCTCCAGTGTCGATGATTCACCCACCAAAAAAAAAGTAGGATTTGTTTTGTGTTAAGGGGTGATCACTAATTTTTTGGGCTCAAGAAGCTAGCAGATGAGTCATTTGTAATGCGTTTTATCGTAAAAGCGAAACTGCGTAAGAAAAATTGGAATATTTCTGTAAAACTTTGATAAAAAACGAAACTAATTAGAAAATGACCAAAGAATTTCCTTAAAATTGACAGTGTAAAGTAAAAATATATCCCCAAAAAACGTTATTTCTAGAACCAGGAAATTGGAAACGGAATTTCTGTTTATATGGCATTGTCTACGAAGTACTATCAAAAGATAACACGCAAACAAAATCCGGCACTGGTGATAACCTTTCTTTTTTATGCTATTTTTGCAGGTTTTATCGTGTTTCCTACGATCTATAGCTAATTTTTATTTAATTTTCCTTCAAATAAATCTCTATACTTCTTTAAAACCTATCTCTAAACATTTTAATGTATCAGCACAAATAACACATGTAACAATAATTAGTTTTTTAATTTTTAAACACAATTTTCCCAGAGTTCCAACTATCCGAAACGAATACTAACCCTCCAACCTACCCTCTTTCAGGGGTTTTGTAGCACAAATGGAACCACGAATGGAATAATGACTGGGAAATATTTTAACTAAAATTTGATTAAACCCCACGATGAAACGAGAAAATTTTGTTAAAACTAAAAAATCTCAAAGAAAAACCAAAAAGCAGTATATATCGAAAATCAGGAGATTGCTAATAGAATTTGCGTCTACACGTATATATAATATAAAAATTTTGATTAAAGTAGTAATAACACTAACTGCAAGATTAAAATATAAATTCTATGAAAAATAAGCACACAGTAAATTAAGTTGATTTTCAAAAGTGATATCGAGTTCAATGTAACACGAGGATGTGAAAATTGAAACTTATCTTACGCATTTCACCCGTTGAGGAAAAATAAAAAAAATAACTAAAGTTTAGCTCTTTTAAACTGAATATTTTATTTAATATTTATTTTAAAGACGTTTGCCGCACATGAAAACTAGAACGGACAGTTGTCGGTATACGTTATTGTCAGAAATAAAATTACCCACTATCCTCTTTAGTTATAAACTATCAAATTTTTGCAAGTTTTGTGTGAAAGCAGGGTAAATTTCTTCAATAAATCGAATACGATTCAATTTTCTCATCCTATTTTTAATGGCCATAAATATAAATCAGTGGATTAAGACAAAATACTCCAATCAAGTTATATCTTTTCTATAAAAACGAGATTAATACTCCCTTTTGTGTTCGTAATGGATATATTCGTCAGATGAGTATCGCGAAAATATTAAAGTTACAGTTGAAAAATTATTTATTTAAAGAAAATCACATTTCAGGTATCGATCTGGTGTAAAATTTTCCGCAGATTTCAAATCCGTTGAAATTTTCACTCTATCTTTAACGATCGCGAAGATAGAAACTTGGATTAGAGGAATTAAAAAACCTAACGCCCGTCAAAACGCGTGTCATGTGAACGCTGCAGAAAAAACCTATGCTTCTCAAAACGCCTTCAAATCGCGAGAACGACCGGAGATTGTTGAAGCGCCGAAGCAATCTAGCGCTTGGATTCTCGCGATTTCTGCATGTGAACACTCCAGTAGAATTCTGTGTACTTTGGCTACCCGCGTTTTGTTTAGACGTAAAACGCGCGTTGGAAAACGCCTCATGTGAACGGGGCCTTAACGAGAACTAATTTAATTAGACCCAGATCCTGCAGTATAAAGCAGACACAATAAGGAATACGACACAGCAGTGCATATAAATAGTTAAGACACGATATGAAAAAGAAACTGCGCCAATTTGGAAACGGGAAAGAGTTTTAGAATTATCTTTTGTGCACTCCTCCCATTCGGTGGTATGAGGAATGAGTAATCTTTTGTCAATCCTTTGACATTAAAAAGATTTCTGGTAAATTAATTCTAACCCTCAGTTAGTCCCGACTAAAACACGGTTTTAAATGTTATGCCAATGACTGACTAAAAATGAATTCATAAATTTATAAAATACATTTTTTAGTTACTTGTTTTTTTTAGTTTGTTCTAAAACAATGGTTCCATACCTGTGCTGCGCGTAGCTCTGGGTGTTCCCCGCTACCGCTCCAGGAAAATAAAATAAATAAAAATTAAATGAAATAAAGAATAAGAAACAAAAAGTAGAATCAAAATAAGAAAATTAGAAATTACATTCTGAACAGAAATTTGCCACGGTCCATTTCGCGCCTCCTCTAGCAGCCATTTAAATGCGGAACCAGACATTAGCCTGCAATTATCATCAATTATACCTAAAATAAGAACACTGCAAAAAATGCTTCAACAGGTGTCTGATTAAACGTTAATACGTATTATATGTTGTTTTAATTTAGGCCTACTGTTGGCACTACAGTGAACTTTAGTAAAATTAAATAGGAATTGTCTAATGAATAATAAAGATTTCGAATAACAAGTAATGAACGAATTTGTATTTGAATTGAACTGGATGTAATGAATTGGAGGAACTGACTTTATTCTAACGCAAATGGTTTGATTTATTGAACTTTGGAAGAACTTTTATGTATGGCCAAGTTTTGACACTATCGTATGTATTGGTGGTAGTTGAGAATAAATTGAGATATTATGGTACACTTAAAAGTTCTCAAAATATAATTTGATTGCATTGACTCTGCGTAATTGTGTCTCTTTACTCTCTCTTCCTCCCCCTGTAGCAGTACTCCTAAACACCATTAAAATTGTCTTAAAAGACAAGGTCGGCCTAAGAGGATCCGCCATTAAAATTGGTTCTTAAAAGGGCTCCGCTAGTCAAAAAGGTTGGGACCTATATTATACTTCGTATTTTATTCAAGTACATAATTAACCCTCCTGGTGGTTGTCTCAACAAGGTAGTGTCAAGCAAAACTGACCAGATGACGATCTATCTCGTCATAGGAGGAAAATTGTCCAGATCTTGGTCTCGTCATCATCAAAAAATCGGCAATATCTTAATGACGAGATATCTCGTCATTAGCAAAATTAGTCAGATCTTGATGGACGAGATATCTCACCATCAGTACAAAAGTGTTCAAATCTTCGTCTCGTCATTGTCAAAAGATCGGCAATATCTTGATGCCGAGGTAGGTAGGTAGGTAATTAATTTACCTCTCACTGAAGCAACACAATGGGCTGTTGGCGACGGTCCGAGATGGAGAGATTAATTTCCCCAAAGGGAAAGTTCCGAGGACAACACACACACAACAGCTCGTCACTTTGAACCACGGTCATATGATAACACCTAAGCTGGCACCCCACTCTCCAAATTTTCACACCACTCCAACGTGAGACGTTTGAGGTCACGACAGATTTAACTTCCACCTGCCCCGATGGTGTGGTTGAACCCAGTATCGAACTCGCAACCATCCGGTTGCTAACTTTTTACTCTTCCAACGGTACCCTTGATGACGAAGTATCTCGTCGTTCGGAAAATTGGTCAGGTCTCGATGGGCGAGATATTTCGTCGAAACCACGCGGAGAGTAAATGCAACTAAGAAAGAGAACCTCACAGATGCACCACGATTTAATTGTTAAAAAAAGACCCGAGACTGATGAAAGTTTAAATTATCTTTCAAACAGATTCAAAAAAAGGTTGGGGTACAGCCGTTTCGATAAAATGAAACAAAATTTTCATATTTTTCTTAAAGTAAAATTTTGTTCGTTGCATAAAATATCTTAGAATTAAACAAAATGTAATTTGCAAAACAGCTAATATGAAAACCTGAATATCCTTTTCGACTTAATTTACGTTTGATGACTTCTCTCAACCCATTAAGCCTTGATTTTGAATGTTTTTCGCAAATTATTGGTTCTATTACCCATTCTGGCGGCAACCCAGTTGGAACAGCAACGGAGTAGCAACCCGAGGGTTACGAGTTTGAAACTCAGTTCAGCCAAAGATCGTGTACGCGGGGGCTGATGCACGTTAAATCGCGCGGAAGTTCAGAGTGGGGTGCCAGCTCAGGTGTTGACCCCGTCATCTGACCATGGTTCGAAGTGACGAGGCATTGTCCTTCGGGATTGATCCCGCACCGTCGCCAATAGCCCGTTGTCTTGCTTCAGTGCGACGTTAATTAACTACCTACCTTTCTCTTTGCAGGTAAGAAAACGGACAAATAACTCAGTTGCCCCTTAAAAATTAGGGGGAAACTCCTTGTTTAAGAATTGCAGCAGATCGAAGAGATTCAATTTTAACAATTCTGGGCATTTATAAATACGATGAGATTTTAATTTACAAAAACACATGCATACGCGTTAACATTAGTCTACCAGAAGACTTTTCGACTCAACAAGCTTTGGTTTAACTTGAGCCGATTGCCATTGTATATTTTCTAGCCAATTGACAGCGCATTTTTAGAAAATCCATTAAGTCATCCCATTTGGGCAAATCCTTTGCCCAAATGGACATTTCAAATTGTTTAAGAGTTTCCTTGTCAACCTTTTGAAGAACGATATTAATGAGAATACCCTCACTTTATTTAATTCTAAATCCACTGATTTTAATGCTCTAATATGCTTCAACAATTTGTCAAGTAGACCCCGTAAATCGAAACCAGATTCATAATGTGTCTTTTCCAAACTAATCAACTCATTGATACAACGGTTTACGATTTAACGCTTATTGTTACATCGTTCTCATAATGCTTTGAGCAATGAAGTATGAGTCCTCCATAGTTTAAATTTGTTTCGCAGAACCGCTCAATGATGATTGTAAATAATACAATTTCTGCGATTCGTTTAACTGATCATTAGCATAAATGAGAGAATTAAATTGCATTTTGAAGATATTCCAGTCTTCAAGCTGACCAAAATATTTAGGTAGAGGAATATCAGGAAGTTTCGCTTTCACATTATCCTTAGATGACTTATGAGGCATATCATTTAAAGATAATGCAGATTTAATTCTGGTAAGTCTTACCTGCATATCTTCGACGTCTGTCTCCATTCATCCAGAATTTTCTCATTTGCTTGAACATCCTCATCCAATAAGGCGCGACATTCCTCTCGAATATTCATTAAGGTGTTACTTGAAGAGGTAAAAACTTTCACCATAGATTTCTATCAAATTAGCAACTTGGACACATTTTCATTTCTTAAGTAGTATAAAAGTTTTAAGAGTTTTCATTTTTAGCGATTCTCGTTTCCGGTCAAGAATTTTCAACGTAGCCATGATAAAATGCGGGATTTCCAATGAAACACAGTCACTAGAATTCTTGAGCACTTTTCGATGGATCGAAAGCGTAGCGAGAATTTGTAATCAGTCCTAATTTAATACAGATGTAGCCGTACTGAGGCTTGACGATGACCAGTCTTTGCGATTCAAAAATATGGAATAGGTCGATCAAAGTGAACTGTAGTTTTTATTTAGTTTAATTAATTTATCTATAGATTATTAACAACTTGTATGATAATTTCGAGCATCATAGCTCTGATGACAAGAGATTTTGACGTTTTGTAGCGTTCTGAGAGTAATACAATAAATAGGCACACATTTTTCTTGGAACTATCCATTAACTTAATTTTAACGGAGCTTTAAATTCGAAATTGGCAATTCCAAGTGTTCACAAGTGATGGATCCAAAAAGCGTGAAAAATTTCTTTCGGTAGAAAGTGTAAAAATTTTTATATTGGAAGTCTGCGAAACATTTTCTGAATGGGGCTATATTCGGGAGTTGAATTTCCGTCGCAACGGAGTTATTGGCAACGTATCAATCCTGAAGGGTAAGAATCGAGGAAAACACATCGTAACTTTGAACCACGGTCAAGACAAGGAAACTTCGTTGTATCCTCATACAAGCGAAGTTAAATTTGCTTCGAAGTCAACAGATATTAAAATGGTGTGAAAAAATGATTAAAAAATCAAACAAATCAGATTTAATTGATTTAAATCAATATTTCTTTTATTCATATCGGATTTTTATGATTTAAATTAAATCGCTGTCCCAATCAGTGACAACTTGTTAAACATGATAAATGCAAATCATAGTGTAGTTTCTAAATAGTTTCGATTTCTGTTAATTATATGATGGTTTAGGAAGTATAAAGAAGCAAATCTTTTAAATATTTAAAACAATTAAAAGTTCTCTTGGGGCCTTTATTCTTCCATTTAATACCATTTTATGCTACAAATATATACTTAAATTTCTAAAATAAATAACTATTTTAAAGGATAAAGTAATTTTATATTATATAAATTTAATACATTTTAATTTACCGGCAATTTTGTTACGCAGTTTGTTTCAAAGGCAAACTAAGTTAAATTAAACTGTCGTTATAGTACATAAGTTTAACGAGTTCTTTCTAAAAATACAGAAGGGTAGGTGGTCGTAAGATGGCCGCTTGTGAATGTTTTTTTTTGTCTTCTACATAAAACCCTAAAATCCAAATGAGTTTCCCCATTTCCAATGGAGAAACATTGCTTTGGCAGAGGAAATCGAAAAATTTAATCCGCATTGATTTGAATTTTCCTAATTGCAAGCATAATTACATGAGTATTTTGCTTTCTGTGAATATTAAGTTATTTCTATTTAAGATGGGATGAGTGTTTTATTAAATAAACTAGGAAGTGAGTGGACCCTGTATTCGTTTGTACCATACCGAAAACCAATGTTAAAACTGCGCTAATTCCTTTATCAGAAACAGCAAATTCCGTCTTAAAAAGCATCAGTTCATGTGTATCCAACCTTTCCGTGCTTAAATGTAACGGAAAATTAAGTTAGTCAAAATTAAGAGAAAAACTGCTATGTATGGACTGGCCTATGGAATAAAACCTTGCCTCTGCTGTTTAACAGATTTACCATTAATTAACGATTGTATAAGAGTGCGAAAAAAAATAATTCTAAAAATCTTTTCCGTTTTCCAAACACTCATGACGTTTTTTTAAATTTCATTTCGCCTCCTATTTTTCAGTTGGAAATTGTTGCCACCTTCCCTGTTATGTCTAACTCTAAGAAGTTCTGGATCTAATCAAAATATAGCCTGCAAATCAAACCTAACATCGATTGGTCCCTTTCTCATGAAATGCATCATTATTTGGAGTATATAAAGGAACATCTGCTTTTCCTTCTTTCTATCAAAGCGAAAACATCGAATCTCAATATTAAAAACATTTCAGTCGTCTTCACATACAAA
Organism: Meta bourneti; assembly: GCA_933210815.1. NCBI lineage: Eukaryota > Metazoa > Arthropoda > Arachnida > Araneae > Tetragnathidae > Meta > Meta bourneti. The sequence goes on from OW119922.1 coordinate 6,786,612, forward strand.
TTCATGATTTGTGGCGCCAACAGTTTGCACTTTCATCGGATTTGAACACTGCTTGTTGATCTGCGTACTAATAAAATCTGCTTTATAAATTCAAGGGAACTTTACTTATCCCATACACCCGACTTAGCACCGTCAGCACAAAGGGGGTGAGGAGAAGCCGATCAGAGGTCGAGAAAAACCACCGACTCATCACCTTTCGAATGCAGCTGCGACGATGCAAACGATTTTCGGAGATGCGAGTGGAGCTGGCTGAAAAAAAATTGTCTTTGATTATGAGGAGCCTATTTAATTGAGGTTGCAATCCGTTTTTGTTAACGGGTTGATTTTTTCAGAGATTTTGCTTTTGTATATGGGCACTTTATGCACAGTATTCGAAATATAATTTGGAGGGGCCCCAATCTTCTCAGATTTCTATTCCAATCAAAAGGCCGCGAATGCTGAATGAACTTTTAAATGGATTGATTTTTTGACTATTTTCAGACATATGCATGCGCCATAAAAACCCCAAACCAACCACCGAAAGAGAAAAAATAGATAAATCTAGTGTGGTATGCTTAGCCCTATGCTTAGTAGAAGCAAAATTAGAAACTAAAAACTGACTGGTATTATTAAATATTATTTAAATAGCAGTTTCGAAGCCCACAGCATCTCAGACGCTTTTACTCCGCAGTCGATTATGAGCAAACAAGGAGTTATATTTCAAGGTAGCCCGGTCGGAAGAGTAACGGATTAGCAACCGGAGGGTTGCGAATTCAAATCCAATCGAAGACCGTCGTGTACAAAGGCGGCTGGTGCACGTTCAATTTGTCGTGCCCTCATATGTCCCCACGTTGGCGTGGTGTGGCAGTTTGGAGAGTGGGGTGCCAGCTCAGGTGTTGTCTCGTCACCTGACCGTGGTTCAAAATTAGGTGTTGTCCTCGGATCTTTCACTTCGGGTTTGATCCCAGACCGTCGCCAATGGCCCGTTTTGCTGCTCCAGTGCGACGTTACTTAAAATACTTACTTACCTACAAAATACCTACCTAACTTATATTTCAGGAAAGAAATTGAGGGCTATAAAAAGGCATTAGGCTCATTAGCCGGGAAATTATAACAATTTAGTTCAAAATGTTATGATTCTAGAGAGAATATTTTCTGAGAATTAAAAAAATATTTGTCTTGATGGTGAGAAGCGAGGAAAGTAGGGTTCGAATTGTTGTCGCTGGAGTTGAGCCCGCGATTTTGCCAACTCGGCTGTTGGGAGGGTTCATTTTACAAAAGAAGTGGTAGTGTTCGAGCATCCGGACGAGAATCGTTCTGGACCAATGAGTGATTTTCAGTGAAGCGATCCGTCAGGGTGGTTATAGAAAAGGGGTAGTTGTGTCTATTTCGCGTGGGGTTCTTGGATAACGTTGTTTTTGTAGTAGGATTTAAAGAATGTAATGGAGAGTTTTTAAATATGGAGTGGAAAGGTTTCAAATTTTTAGTCGTTAAGGGTGAAAACATTACCCCGTACGTAAACATAATATACCAAGGGGTATTCATTCTAATTCTAAGTATTTTGTTGTGGAGATAGTTAAGCTTTTCATGTGAGTTTTTGCTGCAAGCCCCAAATTGGGGCTGCTTAGGTGATAATGGACTTAAATTTTTTTTTAAATAGGAGAGGTTTGTTGCTTAGGGAGAAAAAAAATGATTGGGATTTATTGTAGGTATCCTCAGAAACTTTCGAGAAAACGAAAATAAGTTACGGGGAGGAAATGGTGAGGGAGCAGCCCTGGCGTACGAATCAATTTACATGGGCTTGGGCATCGCAGGTGACCACTTACCTCCTGACATGAATCAGGTTTAAGTGGTGTCTAGGTCACCTACGGGAAAGTAGTCTGAATTCAAATATTGGGAGATGCGACAGTCACGGCTGTCGCCACCGTGGCCAGACGTCTCGGCTTCATTCCTTAAAGCATAATTGCATAAATTTCAATTTTAGATCAATGTACAAAAATATTTACAAGATAAACCGAAGATATTACATACATTAGCAAGTACAGATATACAAAGGCACAACACAATAATTTACAATTTTTCCTTAGCACAATCTTATATGCGGTATTTGCATTGTTCACATTCACTTCTATCATTCATGGATTTTTCGCCCCTATTGGGTTACATGCACTCATTAGTTTATGTGCTTTGCTATCTTTTAATAATGTCAATGTTTTCCGTGAGGAAATGCATTATTTTCTTAATTTTATGTAGCACTGTATTATTTTTTGCAGTATTCGCGGCCCAGGCTCCATAATTTGTTTGGGTGGGTGATTACTACACGGGGGTTAACGGGCACCCAAAGCTATAATGGTCGGGGGTGCCGATCTCCCCACATAGGCACTTTCGGTTATCTATGCAGGTAACTGCGCCTGTAAAGAAGAAAGTCATGAACGGTCCACATGGTTGTTTGAGTTAGGGAAGAATTCCCAGTCTCAGCTGCTTCCCAGTTTTCCTGCCAGTGACAGTTCTCTCATCTTTCTTTTTGCATGGCTCTTTGGAAACTTCAATGATAGCTGAAATGGCTTGTGGCTGCTGCTTTTGCCAACTGTTCCGCCCTCTCATTACCTTGGATGCCCGTGTGGGCCATTTAATTTTTATTCGGTCTGTATTGTGTTTAATTTTATTCCTGATGTTGTGCACAATTCTGTGTTTATTCTGAAACCGTTGGATTGTCTTAATGGTTGAGAGGCTATCTGTGGAAATTTGGCAGATGGTGTGGTGCTGAAGGGCGGCCCAGTCTATGGCGAAGAGTAAAGCAATTTTTTCAGCCAGGAAGACCGAATTTTTCTTCTTGGAAGTACTGGACCACGGTAGCCCAGTTGGAAGAGCGACAGGAGGATTGCGAAATTAGGTCCAGCCGAAGACCGTCATGTACACGGGGGATGGTGCACGTTGAATCTGTCATGGCCTGAAATGTCCTCACGTTGGCGTGGTGTGGAAGTTTGGAGAGTGGGGTGCCAGTTCAGGTGTTCTCGTTAGCTGACCATGGTTCAAAATCGCAAGGGTTTGTCCCTGGATCTTTCCCACCGGAACTGATCCCGGACCGTCGCCAATAGCCCGTTGTCTTGCTTCAGTGTGACGTTAAAATACTTACCTACCTTAAGAAATGTTTCCCGGACCGTCACCATTAGCCCGTTGTGTTGTTCCAGTTCGACATAAATTCAACTACCAACCCAAGTATTTCTTTCGGCGGCTATCGCTCTAGGCCTTGGTTCAATAGGTTCCTGTTGGTTGCTCCAGTGCGACGTTAATTAAAAAAAATTACCTCCATTAGGTTACAGGTCTGAATCCCGGTTTGGGGTTGCCATGACTCAGTGAATTTGTCCACTGCGAGTTGTAGGTGGTGCAGGTTCGATTCCTGTATCTACCCCGGGGGTACTTAGTGCCAGTAAATCTTTCCTTGTGTGCATGTCCATTTACTTGATGTTGTTTGGTTCACGTTGACGTGGTGTGAAAGTTTAGAGAGTGGGGTGCCAGCTCAATTGTTGGCCTCGTCATCTCACCGTGGTTCAAAATTACGGTGTCCTCCGATCTTTCCCTTTGGGATTGATCCCGGACCGCCGCCAACAGCCCTTGCTCCAGTGCGACGTTAATTAAAATACCTACCACTTACCCAAGATCGCGGCCCCAATTATAATTTGGAATCAGCTGAATACGAGTCGTCAAATAAATGCATCAATCAGCTCTTTTAACCCTAGAATATTAGCATACATAAAATCTACGTTTGTTTATTAGTAGTGAATTATTAACGATTGTGTCCTAGGATTAAGGTTAAGTATCCTCATGTAGCATAAAAAGACCGTAGAGCGACAAACCAAACGTAATCTGCAATTAACGCCCGCGTTTTTTTCGTTTGTGTAAATTAATCTTTCATTTTATATTGCAATTTTCTCTAATTGAACACAATTTATTATTTCGCTAAAAAAACTATTCGTCGAAGGGTAAATTAGAAATAAGTGCAAAGCTAAAAATCGTAAGGTAAAAACAGTTTTAGAGCGTGAGGAAGATTGGAAAACACGAACGAGGAGCGGTCTCTGAATCTTTCTTTTTAAACTGCAGCGTCAAGTGTTTTTGAAAATTCGGTTTTCAATGACCCCGAGATGAGAACTAGCAATTTTCGTGCTGTATTTCTCTCTTCTGTGTCAGTAAAACTTTTATTGTTTGTTTTTATCTATTACTTGATGTACGTCTTGTGTCTGGCACAGCATGCCAAATATGGCCCTCGGGCGCCAGGGTACGCGCCTTTCGTCGAGCTGAGTATTTTGAAGGTTGGGGTGATAAATTCCCGCCAACGGCACCTCAAAAATCGCCAATTTTTGGGATGTCGAAATAGTACTTGCATGTGGGATGGGGCAGAAGTATAAGCGGCAATATAGTTTCAAAAGCAAAAAAACGGTAATTGAGTTAGTTATAAGAAACAGTAGAAAAGAAATCAATACATACTGTAGTGATTCTCTGGGTAGCGTGGTAGATTCAAATCTACAGAGAACAGTCTGGCTTAAATAACAAACGATAATTTTATTTAAAACAATTTCTTGACTATATTAGAATCTATTTACACGACACTTTCACGAATTTCTATGCCTCTGCTAACTGGATGCGACAGGGTGTCGAAATCTCAGGACGTACGAAAGTCTCTGAGTTGGAGAAAGGTATCTCAACAGTCTCTAGATGAAACTCTACTCGTCGGGTGACGATTTCACAAGATCAGCACTGGATCCTCACTGGACGACGGGACAAGGCAGGTTCACTGCCGGACGAGAAGTCGGTACCGAACTCTCCGCAGGTCGTCGGTTCGGCACAATCAGGGATCGGCTCCACTGGGGTCGTCGGGTCAGTACAAGACAGCACGGCTCCGCTGGGGTCGTCGGATCGGCACAAGACAGGCACGGCTCCGCTGGGGTAGCTGGTTCAAGTCTCGAACGAGAAATAAGCAGGAACTCGAGATAGGCAGCCTCCGCCAGGCTACAAGAACGCGTTCTCTCAGGGTGAGAGAACCGTCTTCCAAATTATTAAGAGCTCCTTAATGGGGTTGACCGCTCAAAGGGTCACTGAGCTAAGACGCTAGCTCGGGAAACAAACAAGACTCGAGATGGGTAGCCTACGCCGGCTACAAGAACGCGTCCTCTCAGGTTGAGAGAACCGTCTTCAAAAATATATTTTCTCCCTAAGGAGTGACCGCTCAAAGGGTCGCTGAGTTAAGCTGATCGATCGAGATCACAAGCAAGAACTGACGATTCGACTCCCTGCTTTTTCTTTTGAAACCTCCCAGCCTTTGTTCGCTGGTGGTTCTCGATTCGTTCGTTCTTGATTGGTTCTTACTTTTAATTGGTTCGTTTTTACTTTGCTCATTTTTGAGGTTGCTGATTCGGTAGAGACTCTCTGACGTAAAATGGGATCAGCTACTTAGCGCAGGTGGCTTGATTACCTAGCAGGTGGACTTAATCACCTGGCAGGTGCACTCCTAAACACCTGGGCTCTTTCCGGAACGAATCCCCTTTTGTCCTCTTCGATCCAAGTCCCGACCGTCTGGCGCCAGAGAGATGGACATGTATTGTCCGGCTCTTTTACGACCTGTCGGCGAGTTTGCCTTTGGCGCCAGAGAGATGGAAATGTATTGTCCGGCTCTTTTACGACATGTCGGCGAGTTTGCCTTTGGGAGGGATAATTGAGGGGTCCATGAATGAATCCTCACAATACTTACAATCGATTCACATGTTACATGATTTTTATTGAAATTACAACGGATGTAATTAAAACTTCTTACCTAAAAATTTTTCGTTACTTAAAAATGGACTTCGTTTAATAAATCTTTAAATGTTTCTCAACTTGTATTTAGTGTTAACATCTGCATGCTTCCAATTTAACATGATTCAAAAAGGTTTCTTTGCAGTTTGTTTTCATTGTAGTCATTGATGAGTCAAAACTGAAGAGTTGATGGTTGAATCTTTCGAGCTTACAAGCCTGAAAAGTTATTTTAAAGGCTAGAAAAGCAGTTAAATTTTTTGAGCTTACAAAGCTTTCAAAAGCCTTTTTAAAGGCTGGAGTGTAGACAAATATTTTGAGCTTATAAAAGGGGTTTGAAAACCTTTTTTTAGGTTCGTAGTTCTGACTAATTTTTTTTATTTTAGAGCTTATGTGAAACTTGGAAAATTTTTATGGATAGCTTAAAATACGTTGGCGTAAGTCTACAATCTTAGCGCAAAAAGTGGAGAGCCTTTATACAGGCTTGGATAGAAGAGACAAATTGTGAGCTTATTAGAGCTGACAAAGCTATATGAAGCTTTGAATACAAGAGCTTATTGAATCAGCTAATGTTGAGAACTTTATTTTATCAATGCAATATTTTTAAAGTTTTATTTTTTTTAATTGTTATTTGAAAATTTGTATTTCTTAGATATCAAAAATATTTATGATTACTTAGAAATTCCTCTTTTACATCTGTCATCTCCTTTTGTGTTGCTAGCCGTGGTAGCCAAGTTGGAAAAGCAATGGATTAGTAACCGGAGGGTTGCGAGTTCGAAACTCGGTCCAGCCAAAGACCATCGTATACACGGGGGCTGGTGCACGTTAAATCTGTCGTGGCCTCAAATGTCCTCACGTTAGCTTGGTGTGGAAGTTTGGAGAGTGGGGTGACAGCTCAGGTATTGGCCTCGTCATCTGACTGGCTCAAAATTACGAGGCGTTGTCTTTCGATTTATTCCGGACCGTCGAGTGTGCGGTCTCCATTCAATTAAGGCTGACCTCCTGCGAGTCGTAGAGAAGAGTTATTTTTGATTGTTTTCAATCTCGCTTTTCCTCTGTGTAGCTAGGACCTGGGATAATGAGTTCTAGCTAGTATAGGGTTCATAGCGCTTGTCTGCCAGATCGCTGGTTCGAATCCCGGTTTGTAAGATCATGGACGCTAATGATTGTCCTTGTTATAGGAGTAGCGATGGCTCAACCATTTGAAGGGTGCTCCTTTACAAGTAACATTTTGTCCCTTATTCTGCTGAGTGGTTAGTAATGGCGGGAAAATTTTCTCATGCCGGAAAAAAATATCAAACGCACACTTTTATATAAAGAAAGTCACCGATGGTTGCTGGCATCCCAACTTCTCGCAATGATAAGTTAAGTAGGATCACCAGTAAAAACATTTTTTTTTCTTAAAGGGGTGATTTGAAACACAATAATGGAAATAGTATATCACTGATAATTTTTGGTGTGAGATTGTTTCACGGCATGGCTACGGAGATAGCTGATGATTTGTGATTGATTGCAGCTTATTACTGTCAGGGCAGTCCCTCATCGAATTCCCCGTGGTGTGGTAGTTTGGACAGTGGGGTGGCAACTCAGGGGACCTCGTACTGACTGGTTCAAAATTCGTTGTCAATAGCCCGTTGTTCCAATGGGACGTTAATTAAATTACTTACCTTAAAAATATTTATTAAATTTGAATTATTTTACTGGTATATTTTCACTTACAAAATTCGAAGGACTTTATTTTTTACATTTTGGTATTTTTAAAAACTAAAGTACAAATCATTTTGAAGAGTGCAGGAAACATTACTTTCAGTAATATTAAGAACTTGATAAATTCAGCTCATCTTGTTTAAATTATAAATACTAAAAATATCGTGTTATAGGAAATTTCTTTAACGGCATTATTTTCCATGAAATGCCAGGATTGGATGTGTGTCAAATAAGCTACTAAACACATGGATTTAAAATTGTTACCTTCAGATAGTGCTAATGAGAAATTGGTATGACTTTCTACTTTGAAAAACTCAACTTGGAATGCCATGACGTTTGAAATAAAAAAGTAAGAGTAAAGCACTCTCCACATCGAACCAAATAAGTTAAAATCAATTAGTGCTTACATAATTAATCTTCATCGAGCATACAAATATCTTTAATTGTTATGCTCTTTCAAAGAAATTTAATATTGAAAATGTTAATAAATGTGTGATTAAAGTTTAATTTTTAGAATGATAGAGAATCGATCTCTTGAGAACAGTTAAAACAGTACTTTAAAATCTGTTTCCTGATCTTAAATATTTTCATGCACAGAATTTTAGTGAACAAAATGAAAAAGAAGCCCTTTCGTCGTTAACATTAGTTTTGTGGCAATTTAAGGTTAATTTTCGCTCTAAAATTATTTGCATGATTGGTACGTTGGACACATTCAAATGACTTGGAAAAAAATTGGTGTTGCATCTATTGGTCATTCGATACACATTGACTTTTATAGTTCTAGTTTATGTCGGCAGATGGCAGCACGAAATATAGTTTGCCATTACATGGAAATTTAAATGGTCTTCATTCAGTTATAATCGTTTTGACTCGAGATTAAAAAGTCCAATTCTTAGTCACAAAATGAGGTTCTCTAAATATCCCAAAAGATTATTTCTGTAAGTAAAATGTATTTTGCTGAGTTATGAAGATTTTATTGGAGGATTTTTAAGCAATGTGTGCTGTCTAATTTCATCGATATAGCACCAACTATTTTATGATCAACTCAACCCTCTATTAGTGACTGAAAAAGGAAAATAGGTAAATAATTTTTATGCAAAAGAAAATGGGATTTTATATATATAATTCTCTTAAAACTTGTTTCCTGAACAATTTAAGTTTCGAGCTGCTTGTTCTGTTGCGGAAATGCGAATTTAACAATTGAGAAGGAATAGTAGGCAAATGGAATTCAACTGAGAAAAGGATTTGTAAAATTCAATTCAGTACCCCCAACACTGGCTTCTATTCACATTTAAAGGTTATGGTTTCCATTCAGTTCGACAGATGGCAGCACCCCGAAAGTCATCAATTCTTCATAATTTTTATAGAAACTATTTTACCTGGCGTTGCTCTGATTGAATTGGTCACTAATCGCTTCTTTCATAGGAAATAATTTTTTGACAGGTTTTTACTTTTTTATAGCTTCTACAATTTCATATTAATCGCACCCTGTTGCAAGATAAATAACAAAAAGTTTGGAGTGATTGTAAATGCCCCGTAAGTTTATTTTCTGTAAAAATGATTAACATCTGGCAAATACTCTTGCCCACTTAGCTTTCCTATCAGTATCCTTTAACTTATATTCGTGCACCAGTGAAGCAAATTAATTTTTCTTAAAAATTCCATTCAGCGGCACGTGGAATAACGAAACTTTAGAAAATATCTGTAGACAGTCAATCTATTAGAATTTTTCAAAAACAAGGTCGATTTTACTGCCTTTGTGAGGAGCCACCAGATTATTTTATTTTCCAACGAGTTTTTGTTGGTTTTGTTTTGGCATCAGCCGAATACAACTGTTGTTCTAATAAATGAAATAAAATCGTTACGAAAATTTTTATTCTCTTAGTGAATTATTTTCTTATATCTGTTATTTTGGAACTTGCGAATCGCATTTTTAGTGGAATAGAGAAAATCGAGTAGATTTTCCTGTAGATTCCTGACATCTGGTGACCTGGACGTGATCGCATTCTAAAATGTATTTATTAAGCGTAATTTAGTTGATATTCTATTTGAATTATGGAAACAATTGTACGGAAAAGAAAGCCAGTTCTTGGCTAATTTTACGAAAACGTTTAATGCACTTATGGATATTTTAATTGATGATTCAGCGAATGAAGGAACTATTAAGACACGATTTGTTACTTTAGAAAGATTAGCGTCAGATTTAAGGAACATGGATGAGGAGATTACAATTTATTTATTAGAAGATGAAGCAAAATATGATGAATATGAAAAAGAATATGCAGTAATTGAAGATTATGAAGAGAAAATGGATAGAGCTAGAATGAATGTCGACAATCCACTCATAGCTGAGAGTATACATTCGCAGATACTGAACAAAGGAAATTGAATCTTCCAAAGATTGAGCTTATTAAATTTGGCGGTGATGTGAACGATTGTCTGTCCTTTTGGAGCCAATTTAAGCGAATTCATGAAGATCGCAACATGGGTGAGGAGGACAAATTTCAGTATTTAATTCAGTGTATGAGTATCGGAAGTAGAGCCCGCGAAATTATCGACAGCTTTCCTCCTACTGCAGAAAACTATGCTAAAGCCATTGAGAGTATAAAATCTCGATTTGGCAGAGAAGAATTGCTTATAGAATGTTATGTAAGATAGCTTATAGGACTTGTAATAAAAAATGTTACTGATGTAAGAAGGAAGAATATGTAGTACAACACGATTATATGATAAATTAGAATCTTATTTACGAGCGCTTGAGTCTATCGGAATGGGCTCAGACAAATATTTTGCAATGCTATATCCTCTTGTGGAATCGTGTATTCCAGAGGAAATTTTAAGATTTTGGCTGAGAAGTCCATTACTGGCATCGGAAGACAATAAATATAATGATAAATTGAAACAGCTATTGTTATTTTAAGAAATGAAGTGGAAGGAGAAGAAAGAATTTTTATGGCTAAAACAGAATTTAAACTAAAAGAAAATTACAAGAGAGTAGACATTTAAAGAGTCAGAAAATTCTACCCCAACAGTGAATGATTTGCTTGTAAGTGCAAAAAACCGGTCGATTCCTGTATGTCAATTTTGTGGGAAGACACACGACTCCAGAGACTGTTTCAGGGGACAGAAGCTACCCTTAGAAGAGAAAACAAATATTTTAAAGAAGAATAAGTGTTGTTTTTCCTGTCTAAAGGTTGGGCACCGATCGCTGAATTGTAAATCTAATGTAAGATGTGCAGTTTGTGGAAAGAAACATTGGGTAATTATGTGTCCCGAATTAGGTAAGAAAAATTCAGAGATTGAAATAAAAGAGACAGAGGACACCACTTTATCCAATCAGAGCCATGCCGAAGTGTTTTTACAAACATTACTTGTTAGATTGTCCTTTCGAGGGAAGGAAAAGACTAAGAGCGTTAATAGATACGGGCTCACAACGTTCTTATATATTAAGTAAAGAGATGAAATATGTACCAGTTTCTAAAGAACAGTTAACCCAAGTAGTTTTTGGGGAGCATGCTGAAAGAAAAGAGCATGCGTGCTATAATGTAGTTCTAAGAAGCCTCCATGGTAATAATTCAGTTGAAATCCAAGCGTTGGACCAACCGGTTATTTGTGGTTCTATACCTAGGCTTAACAAGAAAGTGTTCAGAGATTGCCCCAAAAATGGGTATTCAGTTGGCAGATGTCGGACATGGTCAACCACCAATTGAGATACTCATAGGCTCCGACTTTGCTGGTTTTCTGTACACTGGAGAAATACGTCAGCTTGAGTGGGGATTATTTGCAGTGCAGACTCATCTTGGTTGGATGATAATGGGAAGTCATCGGGTAATTCAGAACAGGACTTACGGTTCGGACTTGATCTCACTTTTGATACAGAGCAATGATATAACGGATTTATGGAAGCTTGAAAGCATTGGTATCACAGACCCTTGCTAACTCAGTCCAGAGGAGAAATTGAAGCTGCAGTTGAAGAGTATTTTAAAGATACAATCCGGTATAAACGCAGAAGGACGTTACTCTGTACGATACCTGTGGATATATGATCCAGAAGGGTTACCGAAAAAAAGAGAAATTGCTAAGAATCGATTGTATTCCACAACTTCAAAAGGAAGGAAAATCCCTGGATTACGACAAGGTTTTTAAAGACTGACTAGACCAGGCCTGGCCAACACGCGGCCCGCAGGGCGATTTTATATTTCTATTGAAACCTTTGTTTTTCGTTGCATGTATACAAAAAATATTAAATAAATGAAAATTTGAAATAACGATAAAAAATTAAATTTTAAATTAACTATAGAAAAACCACGTAAAAAAATTTAATATAAATTGCGCCAGTAAGTGATAATTTCGCCAAGGGGTAATCTTGGTTGTGTATGGAAGCCGGCAGTCAAGGATGACTCGAGACACTAGTCTAGACACGCTTGGGTCCGTCATCGTTTCGTTATCCACTGCACGAACGAAGTTATTATTTCAAGTGATGTTCGACCCGAACATCACCGTTCTCATACAGGCGTCTATCATGAGATAGTTTGCGATGATGACTCCAGGGTGTTGTAATCCGATTTCACTTCACTCCGGTTAATCCAGGCTGAGCCTCCAAATTTGTCAGAAGTGGGATAGAACAGGAACAGTTCTACTTTTTACTAACACAACATTTATTACGAAAATATTTAATTTAGCATTGATGTTCAAAAGTCCACATTCAGAAGAAGTAACATTTTTTATCCACAGAGGATTAATATGGAGCCACTAAGGTCTCCCGTTCTTAAGATGCACGATCAGCCACGCAGGTCCTGCGCCCATCCGAAAATTTCCATGTTCTACAATCAGAATGAATTATTTTCACGCTCTGTTTTGAGCGTTTCCATCGCGACCAGAAAGCACGGAACTCCAATCAATCAGAGCATAGTGACGAGAACGTATGGAGCTCCAACCAATTAGAAGATCGCTCTCGGAATGCGAATATGATTGAGTGTTCTAAGACGAATGGGGAAACGATTCAGTCTTGATATATATTTAAATTTTTTCTCTTTTAATTTTAAAAGTGATCGCCAGATGGCCCCACGGGTACCGAAAGTATCACTAAGTCATGACGTCACACAAGGCACCGCAATTTGTCGAACACGCCAGACTGTGACGTCATAGCAGCATTGAGAACATGATCAGACATGTAAGAACGAGTCCTTTCTCGTCTACCGAGTCTGACGTCACACAAGGCACCGCAATTTGTTCAATCCAGACTGTGACGTCACTCGCGGCACCGCAATTTGCTCATAACATGCACTTCCCATGATAAATTCGTTGCCATTCTGCGAAAGATACATATTCGTGTTGCCAGATCCCAAAAAAACTAAAAGGAAAACAACTAAACTCAACCTATAGCCTATGACGTCATTTTTAGCAGTAGAAGGAAACAACTAAACTCAACTTCCGGCAGCAGGAGAAAACATCTAAACTCAACTTCCGGTTTACGACGTCACTTCAGGGACAGGAGGAAAGAACTCAACTCCGCGTGACGTCACTTCCGGCACCGCTGTTCCAGAACCCGCCTTTCCCATCTACTGTCAATGATCTTATTCGAGTAAACGTGTAGCGAAAGAAATGAAATGATTTTATTAAAGAAAGTGTTATTCATAATTTATTTGGGGGCAGAGAACATCCCGAGAAACATTTTAAATAGAGTATTCATTAGCAGTTTGAAAGGTGATTATAATTGTAACTTTGAGGTCCTTGACCAGCAAACCATTTGTTCAGCTGTATCCATTCCAACATTAAAAACATTCGCTGAGGAGCTTGAATATCATATTACTGTGTAACTGATCAATTAATCTCTGAACAAGAATCGTTAGAAATTGATTTATTAATCGGGGCTGATGTTGCGGGTAAACTCTTTAATGGAAAGATTATTCATCTGCCGTGTGGACTTGTTGCTGTAAGGAACATATTTAGGTTGGACCTTGATGGGAAAGATGCCATATGAAACTTCTGATACCAATTCTACGATGGTAGTTACAAATGTTAGTTAAGGATGTAGCTATTAACGAGCTCTGGGGGAATCTTGATATCATTGGAATAATTGATCCGGCCACACAAAAGGCCAGAGAGGAAAGAGATTTGCAAACAAAGATGCGATTTCAACATTCTGTGTCCGTGAACAGTGAAGGGCGCTATGAAATTGTTTTACCCTGGTCTGAAGATCATCTACCGCTACCCACCAATAAGGATTTAGCCGTGAAGCGTTTAGAATCTATAACGCAGAAACTTCGCTCACAAAACCTGCTTACATTGTACGAGGAGGTTTTCGACAGTTGGCTCGATTTGGGTATAATCGAAGTCAAACAAAGTGAGGTTATTGATGATGTACACTATTTGCCACACCGACCAGTTATAAAGGAAAATAGTTCCACCCCAATAAGACCAGTATTCGACGCTTCTGCGAGAGTAAAGCATTCTCCGTCTCTAAATCAGTGCTTAGAATGTGGTCCGAATTTAATAGAGTTAACACCTTCCATTCTTGTAAGATTTCGGGAGGGTAAATTTGCAGCCATAGCAGACATAGAAAAGGCATTTTTACAAATTAGTGTAAAACCTGATGATCGAGATTATCTTAGATTCTTTTGGTGGAAGGATGTGAATAAAAAGGAGCTAAAAATATTTCGTCATACCCGAGTAGTGTTTGGTGTTAAAAGTAGCCCTTTTCTTTTAGCAGCTGTAATAGAATTTCATTTGCAGAAATATATAGAAAATTCTCACTATGATAAAAATATGTTGCATAAACTTATTCACTCTTTCTATGTAGATAATGTTGTTACCAGTTTTGAAGATGAGCTTGAAATGACACTGTTTATTGAAGAATCTCAAAAAGTAATGAACGAAGGAAAGTTTAATCTCCGAGGTTGGTTACGTACTGGGGATGATTTTCAAACAGGTGTTGAGTCCCCGGTATTGGGATTACCAGAAAGATTTTTTTTAACTGTGAACCTGACATGGTTGGAAAGCTTCAAATTGATGGACGTAACTAAGGACTATTTTGTCTATAGCCCAGAGTATATGACCCGATTGGTCTTGTAAGCCCTGTTCTCTTGCTTCCTAAGCTATTGCTGCAAAGTTTATGGAAAATGGGAATTTCTTGGGATACTGAAGTTGATGGAAATACGAAAGAAAAGTTTTTAAGTTGGTTCAGGGATCTGAGTCTCTTAAAAGAAATTTCTATACCCCGATAGATACACACTAACAGAGATAACAAAAATTTGTGTAGCATTCACACCTTCTGCGATGCCAGTAGTAATGCATATGCTGCTGCAGTGTTCGCGAGAATTAAGACTTCTTATGGAGTTGAAGTTCATTTATTAGCTTGTAAGTCCAGAGTAGCTCCGGTGAAATCAATCACGATTCCACGTCTTGAGTTGATAGCTGCAACGGTGGGAGCGAGACTGCACTTCAGTTTTAGAAGGTATGCAATGGCAAACCTGGATCCAAAAGGAAGAAATCTGGACTGTTTTTGTATTGAACCGAGTACGAGGAATCAGGAAATTAACAAACCCGAATGCATGGAGACATGTATCAGGAACCGATAATCCTGCTGACCTTCCATCCAGAGGCTGTACTGCCATACAGCTTTGGTCAGTTAGATGGTGGGAAGGACCCGCATGGTTAGAGGAATGAAGGTGAATGGCAACACCAAAATTGGAATATAATCAGGAAAACATTCAAGAAATCAGAAAAGGTGCTGTAACTAACACGTATGTAAATCTAGAAACAGGAAATCTTCCATAGAATATCTTCGTATCTCAAACTTGTTTGAGTAATTGTTTGGATTTATAGATTTTTCTCTAATGCAAAATTGAAAACATCACGTTACTTTGGGGATCTAACTTTGAAAGAAATAAATCATGCAGAATTAGTTTTGTTAAAAATTATCCAACGCGAAGCATTTCCTGTTGGCATAAATGAACAACAAATAGACTCTTTATCCTGTACTCGACGAAAAGGGGCTATTGAGAGTAAAAACGTGCATTTTTAACCGAAGAGACAAAAAGAACTTTAGATTACCCATAATCTTACCATCAAAACATAGAATAGTGCATATACTTATAGACAATAAGCATAAAGAACTAGGACATCCTGGAGTCCAAATATTGATGAACCAGCTCAGAGAAAATTATTGGATATTGCGTAGCAGAAAAACGATTAGACAAGTTATATTGAAATGTGTCCGATGCAAAAGATTTACTGTGACCCATCCAGAACCAAGAGCTTCTTCCTTACCTGAAGATAGAGTAAGAGAAGCTACGATATTCAAAGTCTTGGGTGTAGATCTCGCCGGACCGCTGTATTTGAAAGATGGGACAAAATCTTGGATAGTTCTGTTCACTTGTGCAGTATATCGCGCAGTGCACATGGAATTAATAACATCCTTGACAGCAGAAGCCTTCCTGCAGTCACTAAGATTTATAGCTCGTAGAGGGCGACCCACTATTATTTATTGTGATAATGGCAGTAATTTCGTTAAAGCTCACAGCTAACTTTGCAAAGTGGCTGGCTTAAAATAAAGTCTGAATCCATGATGAGGAAGATAACTTGGAAATTCATTCCTCCATCTGCACCATGGTGGGGCGGATGGTGGGAGAGACTGATTGGTATGGTCAAACAAGTTTTTCGCAGAATATTAGGGCAGGCTTTGTTAAATTACGAAAAACTAAACAGTGTTGTGCGATACCGAAAGCCTAATAAACTCTCGACCCTTAACTTACTTATCTGAAGATATAAACGATTTGATTGTTTTGACGCCTTCTATGTTTCTACAGGAAACGATAGAAAGTGGCGTACCGGATATCGATAGTATAGATGTCGCCTATATGCGCAAAAGATACCGGTACGTACAAAAAGTACCTGAAGATTTACGAAAGAGGTTTCGACTGGAATATCTAGGATAGTTAAAATACACTGCTGGCCACCGTAAATGCAACACCCTGAAGGAAGCATGCAAATAATATGAAATTTACAACATGCATTAGCGGAGGTGAGATATGCAAATGATTAGAATTTCAGCGCAGACGCACATCACGCGCGCCTGTGGCGCCACTTCAAAGCGCTATTTAAGGCTTGGAGATTTCGACGATTTCAAGTACGGCAATTGTGTTTTTTCTTGTGGTTTTTCAAAAAAACGATCAATTATGCCTCGTAGAAAACAGCGATCATCTTTTGATCAAGTATCCGAGTTCGACAGAGGAAGGATTGTGGATTATCTTTCAGGGAAATCGGTAGTCGTGTTGGACGAAACCAAACAACTGTAATGCGGATATGTGATCGTTGGATGCAGGAGGGTACGACGGACCGACGTGTTCGATCGCATCCACTTCAGTGCACCACTTCACGTGATGACAGGCATATTGTGCGTATGGCAGTGACGGATCGCTCAGCCACATCACGAACCATAGCACAGCACATTCAGTCTGTACCGCATCATCCAGTGTCTGCGCGTACCATTCGACGCCGTTTACAGCAGAGTGGTCTGTCCGCAAGACGTCCATTGCTTCGTCTACCCTTGACGCAGAACCACAGACGTTTCCGCCGCCAATGGTGCGATGAAAGAAGGATGTGGACGGCAGAATGGAATGAAATTGTCTTTACTGACGAGTCACGCTTCTGTCTGCAACACCACGATGGTCGGATTCGAGTCTGGAGACACCGTGGAGAGAGGATGCTGAACAGCTGCGTTATGCACCGCCACACTGGTCCTGCACCGGGTATTATGGTATGGGGCGGTATTGGATATTACTCTCGCACTCCTCTAGTACGCATTGCCGGACTTTAAACAGCCAGCGCTACATCTCCGAGGTGTTGGAGCCAGTTGTCCTTCCTTACCTTCAGGGCTTGCCCACAGCCATATTTCAACAGGATAATGCGCGACCACACGTGGCACGCATTGTCCAAGGGTTCTTCGTCAATCGCCAGATTGAATTGCTTCCCTGGCCAGCTCGCTCTCCGGATCTTTCGCCGATAGAAAACATGTGGTCCATGGTTGCTCAACGATTGACCCAGAATACATCCCCAGCTGCCACACCAGATCAACTTTGGCAACGTGTGGAAGCTGCTTGGTCTGCTGTACCCCAAGAACACATCCAAAGTCTCTTTGAATCAATGCCGAGGCGTGTGGCAGCGGTGATCTCCAACAATGGCGGCTACTCTGGCTACTGATTTTGGCAGGAACCACACTTCACAGAAGTCTATAAATTTAATCATTTGATACTTGGTCAACATGTTATCTACAAAATAAATTTTGTTGTGATATCTCTTGTCTTTCTTGGTGTTGCAATTTGGGTGGCCAGCAGTGTATAACAGAAAACCTTCGGAAACCTCAAAATTTATCTGTCGGCGACATAGTACTCATTGGTTCAGACAATCTGAAGCGTTTACAATGGCCGATAGGGCAGTTGTGCAAGTCCTTCCTGGAAGAGATGGAATCGTTAGAGTTGTGAAACTGAAAACCAAATCCGGAACTATAATACGCCCTGTTCAACGTCTTTATTCCTTAGAATAATCAGATGAGACATCAGGTCCTTTCCTCAGAAGCAGAGTTCCCAAAGATAAAGATAACCCAGGTGCCACAAATATTGACTATGAACTTGTTCCTGCCAAAGAACATCAAAAGTCACCCAAATCGACAATCACTCGGAGTGGGAGAGCAGTGAAACCTATCCAAAGACTCGGCTTGCGAGACGCGACAATTGGTTGAGTTCTTCAGTTACAAACTCAAGGTGGGAGGATGTTGCAACCTGACCAGACTTTTTGCTGAAAAGCCTTTCGGAGTTGATCCTACACCGTTGCCAGTGAACTGTGTTTATATTATTCGGCACCAGTGAGGCGCACAAATCTGTTGCGCTTCGAGATGTATATACGTTCGGGAGGCGAAAGCAGACGCTCGTGTGATCGGTTCAAGTTTAGAACATTAAAAACTTTAGACTATCTATGCTTTTTCGTTTAACATGTCAGGAGCCATATGTAAGTTTCTACTATTAAATTATTTTTGATATAAATTAGCTGTACTTTACTCTCTCCAAAAAGTAACTATAGGAAACAAGTTCCAAGTATTAAGAAGCAGATAAAAAAGACTGGTAGTTTTTTAACGTTCTACACTTGAACCGATCATACGAACGTCATCTTTCGCCTCCCGAAGAACGTACAGGTAACCCCGTATAACACGGCACTTCTATAGCACGGATTCACTCTAACACGGTTCGAGAATTGGGAACATCCCCGTATAACACGGTGCTTTTATGGAATGATTGGAACAACGATGCGAAAAGGGCGGCATTATCAAAGTTTAATTTAAACGGTGTAGCATGGAAATATCCTAAGAACTACACGCGCGGATATTATCTCGAGATAAATTAAATAAAAAGTAACTTAGCTTAGAAGAGACATGGCGTCTCTCGGAGATCCCCGCTCGTCATCAAAAAGAAAAATGGCAAGAACGCTTAACGTGTTTCTTTCTCACAAAACTACTTACTTACCAAAAAGAAAACACCCTCGGTTAATAGTGCTTAGTGATGACGAAAAAAACATTGTTTAATTCATATTAATATGTATTACTTAAGAAAATTTTAATAAATATATTTATCTTAATTATGAAAATATAATAGCATGTTTTTTAATTTTTGGAACCTAACCCCCCTTTTCGTACTAGTTCTTTGTTTCATATAACACAGCAATTTTTTGGAACATAACTCCCTTGTTATACTGGGGTTACCTGTATTAACATTTCGAAGCGCCAGAGATTTGTGCGCCTCGCCGGCGCCGAATGATATAAACACAGTTCACTGGCGACGGTGTAGGTTCAACTCCGAAAGGCTTCTCAGCAAAAAGTCTGGTCAGGTTGTGACAAGAACAGCATGAATTACTAGTTCAATGTCAACAATGAAATTCATTTCTGGACTAACGGCAATGTTCAGACCTTGTATCAGCATAACACCTGTTTTCATTCTTAATATTTGTGCTTAATTGCTTTCTTGATTTTACAAGGAAATTGACTTCAGTATGTAATATACAGCCCTGATAACAACTTTAAAGCCCCCCTTTTTGTTTATAGCAAATAATTTTTAAAAATTTATCACATGACAATTAAAAACAACGGCATACAAAATCACAATCAACTCTTTCAACAATTTATTCAAAAAATTTTTTCTTTACCACATGACGAATGCACTGCATAATTACATTCCTCTCGTGCCTAATGTCATCAGCAAGAAGCTGAAAGAAAAATTTGAAAGCATTAGCACAGATCTATGCAAAAATTTATATTTTCAAGTGGAATAAATTTAAAATTAAATAAAATATATACATGAAACATATTAAATTTATCCCCTAATAATTTTATATTCATCACAAATAAGCGCTTTAATGTTCCAGAGAAAAGCTCCCTCTTTTTATTCTTTTCACTCACAAGTCTTTGTTCCTAAACCCTAGATTCATCTCTTTATTATATTTCCCTCTTCTCCAGTCATCTGGTTCCTGTCCCCAATGAATTTTTACACCACTTCAACCTTCTGAACTTTCCAACCAAGCTAATGTTAGCATGATGTTTATCTCTTCCCTTTCCGATTTAGCTGTGCATTCCAACCCCAACACTTGAGATGCATGTGCAGCATTAATAAAAAATCCACCTTTTCTGCCAGTAAAATTACTTAACTCTTAGTTGCAAGTCTATTTTAATAAATGAGATCCCAGTGCATCTGAGATGTGCTTGAGGTTTCCCTAGTTACGCATGCATTACTTGTTCATTTTCTAAAAAAATATGTATTATATTTTAGAGCATACTAAAAACCAAACTGCAAGAAACGTATTATTTAAATTTATGAATAATGCATGTGTTTTAGTTATTCTTTTTATTGCATAACAAAGAAAAAGGTCGTTGTGCACCTGTCAGGACAAGTGTGACTAGCGAAGGATTGATAGATCTCCTAATCTTCCAATTCCTTAACCCCCAACAGATTAAACTTTAACTACTCATTATTCCATGAGCCCCTTAGGGGAAAGATTAGAGCTGTTCCATGGCTCACACATATAGCAGAAGCACATCTACTTTGATTAAGGACATACCTTTATAATACAACATCGTTAAATTTAATGAAGGATTAAATAGTGTTTCCTCTGCCTCAGCCATCAATTTATGAATATTTAACACTACACACTCTGCCAATAGTGAAGAACTCACACCCAACCATCATACACACATGCCACACCTGTTATTATGGCATAAATAGGGTAACACATACACACTTACAAAATTAGATTTATTTCTATCATTAACAGAAATAAATTGGGAAAGGCCTTTTAATTTAGATTATTTTCAAATACCAGGCCCCCCCCCATTACTTTATTAAACAATACACGTGCTAAAACATCAGCACTGAGATTCTAATTCCATAGCAACAGAAATTTTACAATTACTGTAAGTCCCTTAACAGTTAACCATGCAATTAAAAAAACAATAAATGTCAAAACACGACCAATTAAATATGTTACTAAACTACGAATGCAGATGTTATCTGAAATTTGCATTCTGATTCCACTAGAACAGCACTTGTTTTTTGCGAAGGAAGCAAGACAGGTTATCAACACAACCAAATAGATGACATACTTCATTCTGTGCTGGAATAAGAATTCTCAAATATTGGATATGGTACCAAATTTATAAAATGTATGCCTGTAAAACTTTTCTGATTGTATTAGCTTTCAGAATTGCTAGGAATAGTTTGAAATCAAGTTGATTTGTAAATATGCAGCTGCATTGAAAATGGCAGATGCAAATTTCTTGCAGAATAAAAATGCTTTAGTTGATTTATTAGGTACGAAAGAAAATTAACAATGTATATTTCTTAACTTTGCACCAAAACTAGCAAGCATGAAAGTAATTGGATTACATTGATTTGTCAACAAATTGAATATAATTATCTCTTGACATAAATTTCCATAAAAATCTGATCTGCAATTAAATAATTTTAAGTAAAATTATTTTCTATTAAAAAAAAAACGAATTGTAATGTGTCATTAAAACTATCCTGTATGCCTTTCATTGAAACCAAAATTTGGAATTAATTTTGCTGGTGAAGTATTTGGCAAGTATAGAATGTTTTAGATTCGGGCATCATAAGAAATGTTAACATCATATGAACGAAAGAGGAGACTTGTAGCTAATCACTTAATTCATGGTTTGTGGATATGGTTCTTGAATAATCCTAAGTTTGACCCTGACCCATGGATTAACTCGAAACTTGTGAATATGGCAGTAGATGAATTTAAAGATGCAGTCACTGAAAATTCAACCATGCAATAATACCAAACTGCTACAAAAATATAAAATTTTTCTTTCTGGATGCAACTCATACAATCAGAAGACAGTTAAATTTATTATTATTGTTCTAAATTAAGATCCTTAGAAAAAAGAAATCCACATCAAGTAAATAAAATTCAAACCTTTTCCAAGAGAGAACTTTTCCGTGGTAAATGGTTTTTCACATTTACCGTCCATTCTCTACATTTGGATTCAAAATTTTTACCTCTGAAAAGAGAAAAATCTGAATGTTATAATACATATAAAATACAACGGTTTAGAAAGTGTACATCAAACTTTGAATTTTTTTATAAAACTTATCTTTTGGAATGGTTTACTTGACAGCGGAATTGCTTTGCAGAAAAACGTTTTTTAAATCTATGTTGGGTAAATTACTAAATTATGATTTTGTAGATTCCACATTTATATTGCTTGCATAAGAGTAGAAAAATGAATAAACACATTTTTCTTGGGTAAACAGAAAGATGTGAAAATTGGGACATCTCTTTAAAAATTATTCTTTATTTTTTAACCTCAAATGAACAGTTTATAAAACTGTGTTTAGTTAATTTAGAATAAAGAATATATTTTGCACAGAAAGAACGGGTAAACATAAAATATTGCCTCATTTATAATCTACTTTGTATACAAATTTCAGAATGATTTATTATCTTAGATATAAAATGATTTGATGAACCACTTTTCTTTTCTATACTGTTTTTGCTAGAACATTAAATATACCATTCAGACCAGAACGGATGTCATGCTTGTGGTGTTTAGGGACGTTTAAAAAGTGCTTAAAAATAAGGAATGTGGAAAGTAAAGTTAATATTGTAAGCTATATATATCTACAGCTCACCAGAATCCTACACTTGCCCTGACTACACCAGAATCTACAAAGCGTTTCATTTTCAGAACCATACAGCATATTCCATGCTACAAACCAGTGGGATTCTGTACCTATTGTTTTGACTGGAAATCAAACAGTACGTAAATATGGAATTGGAAACTGGAGCTGCAATTTCACTTAATAAGAGAACTTATGAGAATTTGAAACTGCCAGCCTTACAGCAGGTAAATCAGTTGTAACTTTTATTGCATATTGATTTCAATTAAAGTGGAAGTTAAGTAGAAAAACCAATTGCAAAAATTACCTTTGTTGATTGTAAGGAAAGGGCCTAATTCATGTGGTCATATTGAACTATTCTTAGTTCATGCACATTTGGCCAAAGTAGCTAAAGATATGGAAATACAATTGATAAACCAATACAAGTATGTGTTTGGTCGAGATTTAGGACTTTTTTAAGGAGTTCAAGTTGACCTATTCAAGAAAATATACAGCCAAAATTCTTTAAGGGTAGCTCATTGCTTTTAGCTATATTGGAGGTGGAACCTGGGACCAAACACAACCTCAACTTAATCCTACGCAATTGTATACTGATTCAAGTATGCTAACTTCAACAGTTCACTAAAAAAGGATAATTTTGGAACTTCAAGGACTGTAATATGAGTCAGAACATGTCAGGTGTCTATTTAAGAGAATATTCTGAGTGATTGAACTTCTTTAGGGAGAGGAGTATTGTATATTAAGTGTTAAAGATTACTTGCTGACTGCATGCATATTATTATTAAACTTGTCTGAGTAGCAACCATTTTAAATTCAAAGTAAAGAGTTGTTTAATAGTTTTTTAGGCTTGCATGTCTGTTGTGATGTTTGAATTGTTTCTTTGGATTTATAAAGCTTCTTGTCACTGTACTTAGTAACTCTTATTTCAATCAGAGTAAATTCTGAAAACAATGAACAAACCTCTTCCAATTCTTTCCTTCATGAAACTCAATGGGAGATTCACTCTATCAGAATCTATATTAATTACTGAATTAAGATTTTATTCTGTGGTACATCATCTGAAGTTGGAAGAAAATCAATGAATGCATGAAAAATAAAATAGGGAAAAAATTTATTAGAATAAAAGGATATCTATATCATTTCAGGATATTTGAAACTTTTTTATTCTTTAAATGTTATATTATATTTTAATGTATTTACTAAATTGCAGTCTGAAATATTCTTTATGTATAAGAAATAAGTAAGCATTGAATAATAACAGGGTACCCACTCTTCAAGAAAAGAAAAATTAGGACCACCTTCAAGACTATTTTTCAATTTCTTAAGGCAGCATTTTACAGATGGCAAGAGATTACCTCATGATGAAGAAACTTTCATGATTGCAAAGATTGGGTCCCAGACCCAGTTTTAAAAACCTAAATTTTTAATAACCCTATAAAAAATCATGCTTTTTATTTTTAATGACACATGACCTTGGACAATTATCACTGATCTTGGCCTTTTGAAATGCAGGAGAAATAAAATATGCACTGTTCTTGTAAAAATTAATGCTTTCTAGAATTTTTAATGCTTTCACAAAATGTTAAGGTTTTTAAGTGCCTTGAGAAACCAAAATGAAAACGTGGGAACCTTGAACATGATAAAAAGAGAAATCTAAGAACAGCAGTTTTGTCTCTTCATATAAAAATAAAATTTCTTTATAAAACAGAATATTTAAAATATAAAAAAATGTGAGTTTCATTTTTTACATAAGGATCAATCCATGTCAAATGAACACACCAAAGTATAATTTTCAACCTGACCCCGATTTCAATGAAATTTAGTATATCTTAGCCTCATACAAGAAATGAAATTGTACAATATGAGAGGTATATATACGTTATTTTTCAAATTAAAGGTCATTAAAAATTTGGGAAAAAGGCAAAATTTGAGCAATATAATGTAACAAATTTAGTAAAATCCTTAGTTCCATTCACGCTAGAAAGCTGAACTTGTACTTATTTTGAAGTCCATGTACCAAGCTTAACTTCTAATTGATATGCAACAATCGTGACACTTTATTTCAAATTTTCAATGAGATATTTTTAAAACAAATCACATGATTGCTTCCAAAATTGTATTTTTGGTTAAGTCTACCTAAGTACATTTTCACCAATTTTTATTGAAATTGGAGATATTAAGATTGAGCGCTGTGTTGAATTGACAGTGAATGAAAAGGTAAATATTTCCAAACAGTAACCAAATACGTTTTTAAAAGCATCTACACCAAACATGCCCATTTTACCCACCTAACCCCCAAACATAAGGGATAAATATTACAAATATAGATAATATATTTGTAATATTACCCCCAAACTCAGCATTCAATTGTTTATATAAATCATTTAATTTATATAAACTGAGTGCTTTACTTAATTGCTTACTTACATATTGGTCTTTAGTCCCCCAATAATGCCACTGCCATCCCAATCAATAGTAATTTCAAGTGTCCTCAAAGTAAAGAAGCCAATAATTTTCAGTTTAAAAAGTCACTCTTGAGATACTACTGAGCACAAACAAACTTCTAAACTCATTTTTATATAACATGCATTCTGTCCCAGGTTATTTCATTTTCGATTTTTAAACTTTGAAAAAGAAAATTTAAGGTTTGATTTAAATAATTTTAAAAAATCACTAGATTTAAATCTAGCTGATTTAAATTGGCCCACCCTGTTTTCATTACAATATTTGTTACAAATGACTCATCTGCCAGCTTCTGGCACCAAAAAAGTCAGCTATCTACCCTTCCAAGAAAAATCCCTTTCTATGCTTTTCTATTGGCAGATGATTGATTGGGTATACAAACAATTTTGTTACTTCTATTTAAAAAATGCAATTTTTAATTCCTACATGTGTGCAAAAGCATCTTTTACTGACAGAAGATTTGTCTGTTTTGTAAGTTTTTTCAAATCAAAAGTATATCAATTAAACATTTTTAATTTTTATGTCCTTTTGCCCATTTTTTGGTCAATAGAATTTTGGCAATGTGCATTAAAAAATTACCATGTGTGAAGTGATGAATTTTAATGATATTCTTTAAAATCAATGAAACCAAGAAATAGGACGAGCTTGAAATTGTTGAAGAGGAAATAATGAAAGATTTTCAGAATTAATTAAAATAACCAAGAAAATCTTTTAGGGGATAAATATTTCTATGGTAAAAGAATATTTCCATATATAGTGAAGAAAGTAATAAAAGTGTGGGCAAATAAGCATAACTTGGGACCTAAAAATTTAGGAAGCTTAATGTGGAAATCATCTGAATCGGATTCAGACTCAGAAACATTTAAAGTGACTTTAGAAACTGAGTGTGGGTATTCGATACTTCTAGGCGCATTCTTATTCTTTGAAGCACATCGACGACGCTTTTTGGCATTTCCTTGATTATTTCGACAGCCATTTTGCTGCTTCTGTCCTTTGAACTTCCTACATAAAGATATCAAGTCAAAAGCTAATGCTGTGTATCTTTCAACAGGATTTAGTAGTCCTTGAACACTTTGAAATGGCATTTAAAAAATTATGTGATGAAAAAAGCGAATTAAAGATAGACCTGAGATAGAATTTTATCCATTTTTATAAAATACATCAAAATTTTTTGGTTAGTGACATGTTGCTTCACAAACTCAGATCCCAGAATGCAGAGGGCTAGAAAACTATCCAGCTCCATCCCAGCAAGACAAGCACATTGTTGATTTTTTACATTTACATGCATTTAATGTTAATACTGATCTCAATTAATAAGCACAATGGATAGATCATGAAAGAATACAACACCATTGTATTTCTCTAAACTTTGGAAATATTTGTTTTAATTAATCCAAATTATGTACTCTAACCATTAAAAAAACTAATGTCTTAATCCTCGCAGAAAAGATAAAAGCAAGTTTGAGAACTTAAATATTTGAGAAAAAAACTCATGTTCAAAACGGGGTATGAAAAAAAATCATGATTTAAAAAAATAAAAAACATTGGATTTATTTGATTTAAATCAGACTTTTTATTTAAATCGGATTTTTACGATTTTAATTAATTCCTTACCTGTACAAGTTTAAATTTGTTGGACATGAGACACGCAAATTCCAGTGTAGTTTCCAGAGTTTTGATTTATTTAAACATTGATATTTTTATGCAAAACATTAATGTATTAAGATATATAGCCAGGTAAATTTTTGAAAGATTAAAACGCAACATAGGAATTAGCAAAGTAAGTCACATGAGAGTAAATAGACTCCAAATGCCAAGATTAGCAATGTTTTCCCATCTGGTTCTCAAGTGGAAAAAGTGACATGAATTTTTTGGACCCAGAATAAATAAGGTTGCCAGATCCCACATACACCATACTATGAATTTTTTCAATCATACAAATTTCAGAATTTTTTTGGCATTATATATCTAAAATATGTGAATTAAATGTGTCTTGAATTACTTCAATTATTTTGATATAAAATAATTAATTAGTTCAAGACTTGCTTTTGAGAAAAAATTATGTCATCAATAGAAAATGAACTTGCCATCTAGAAAAATTCCTACTTCTCATTAATTTTTAGCTTGCAAAAATAACTTGTTGGTGACAAAAATTATTTTTTGTCAAGTTCAGTAAAAAAATTAGATGACATGAAAATACATAAATTTGAAATAAAATGTCTATTTCCCAAATTCTTTGAGTATTGAGAAGTATTTCATAGGTATATTCAAAGCACACAAAAAGGGTTTATATATAAAACAAAAAAATGAAGCTTTTCTCTATGAACTGCATTAAACAAGTGTAATAGCATCCTCCAGATAATGCCAATTCAGTGGAATTTTGAGCCTGCAATAAAAAATTTATCAATTCCAATAACGCTTCAACCCGTAATCTTCTCTCAACATACTCACTCGATTAGAGAATTAACTTTTACATTCCAAATTTCAATTCCATAAATATTGAATAGTTATTCTAGGAGGGTAAAGAATTGAAAGGGATCAATACACAACATTTCCCAATAAATTGAAAAAAATACAAATTAATCAATATATTACACAAAAAATGAAACTATTAAAATTGCCAATTATAAAGATTTATGTGCAAAATTGGAATGCTTTGGTGATTCTGCAGAAAATCTTTCCATTGTATCTTTTTATGTTTTATGACCACTCTATAATACTAAATAAATAACTAGAATATCTTAAAAAGAAAGCAAGTTACCACAATTTTAATAATTTGATTGAATATATTTCGAGCATCTTCACTCAACACATGGTGAATGGTTTAAAATTGGCCACGTGCGATTAATAGTTACATGGAATGTTTAAAACAAAACCAACACTGTTGACAGGCTTGTGAGTGACACCTATTGGTCAACGGCCAAGATGAAAATACTTGTCTGGTAATTATGATCCCAATCAGGAAATGCTGTTATTTAGTGTCTTCAAAGGGAGGATGATTTTCAACATAATTTTGGGTTGAACTCAGTATGAGCGAAGTTCTTAACTTATTGGAATAAAATAACATGCATCTTGTTGAGTATTTCATTCTCCTCAATATTATTAAACATAACAGAAAGAAAATGAAATTTCAAATCAGCATACCCTGGTTCAAAACACACATAAATTTGTTTGATATTATTTAAAAAAATAGTGTCTTAAATACAAACCCAAAGTCTTTGCTTTCTATAACTTCACCACGAGCTTCTTTCTCACCTTCTTCTGCTATACGTTTTTGAATATTCACCGTAGTAGGGAATCGGCTACAAATTTTATAATATCAACAATTAGTTCCGTATTGATAAAAATGTATAAATATAGAAAGAAATTGAAACAGTTTTTATTTTGAATACATTCAAGCTGTTCAAGTATTTTGTAAAACAAGCCATAACATGAAATTCAGATAGTGAGTACAGGTAACCCCGTATAACACGGCACTTCTATAGCACGGATTCACTCTGACATGGTTCGAGAATTGGGAACATCCCCGTATAACACGGTGCTTTTTTGGAACGATTGGAACAACGATGTGAAAAAGACGGGCATTATGAAAGTTTAATTTAAATGGTGTAGCATGTGAATATCCTAAGATCTACACGCGTGAATATTATCTCGAGATAAATTAAATAGAAAGTAACTTAGCTTAGAAGAGACATGGCGTCTCTTGGGAATTCCCGCTCGTCATCAAAAAGAAAAAATGGTAAGAACGCTTAACTCGTTTCTCCTCACAAAACTGCAAGGTCATTGGACTGAGGAGAAAAAAAAGAGAAGCGTGTTCTTCCTCTCCACGCTTTTTATAAGTTTTTCAGGGGGTCGCAAATCAGGGGAGACGGTCTTGTCAATCAAGGGAGCTGGACTTCCTGATTCGCTGTTTTTAAACTAGCTCATCTGTAATTTGTTAGACGGACACACATGGCATGACGTAACTTTCTGGAAGATTCTTAGCATAGTTAATGAGTGTCACTGGAGCGAGGGAGAAACGGAATTGAGAAATAAAGGACTTATGTCACTCAGAGGATGAGGATATCTTGCCAAAAAGAAAACGCCCTCGGTTAATAGTACTTAGTGATGCTGAAGAAAACATTGTTTAATTCATATTAATATGTATTACTTAAGAAAATTTTTAATTATGAAAATATAATAGCATGTTTTTAATTTTTGGAACCTAACCCCCCTTTTTGTACTAGTTCTTTGTTTCGTATAACACGGATTCGCATAACACAACAATTTTTTGGAACATAACTCCCGTGTTATACGGAGGTTACCTGTATTTCGTCAGATGCTAAATTCAGGTTGCAGTTACTTTCAAAATCAGTTGACAAAAAATTCAGATGGTAGTCATTATTAAAAACAACCATAATCCGAATTTTTGGTAACTTTTGTCACTCAATTAACATTATCAGTGATCATATATACTTGGGCCAACAGCAAGTAATTCCCAGGTGATCACACTGGTATATTTCAAATTGTGATTGTTTAACATAAGTTTCATTTGGGGTTCTATAAGAAAAGGAATATAATAAGCCCAAAGGACTGTAAACGAATCAGTTAGTTTTTCAATTTCATACATATCCATAGTCTTCCTTTTCTTCCCTGGATTCCGACATGCTTTTAAATGGTCTCTGCATCCGATACACATCTTTTGTATAGAGAGTGTCCCTGTGTAACACGTGTAGTTCACCATTCATCATTTTAATTCCTTGATCAGTTTTTAACTATCATTGTTTAAACTTTTTAAGTCCTATTTTAAATTTGCAAGATTTGGTAGGGGAAAGCCTGATCCAAAACTTTTTAAATCGCACATAATGTTTTTATCCCCATTTACACCAATTGTAATCTAGTCTCAAAAACATTGATTTTTTAACATAGTGCCATAAAATTCAAACCAAACGTAAACGTTCCCTACTCATCTATTTTAAATAAACATCAATATTAAAAATTTAATTTCAATTAATTTACTATTTGTCACGTTGATTGACATATTTCGAACTTACTTTATGTTTTTATATCATTGACCAATTATTTTAATATTATTCATTGTTTTATTTGGTCAACATGGTTTTCAACCTATTTTTTGTGATTGGTATAATTAATTGTTTCATATTGTGAATTGTTTTATATTTAAATTGAATAACTGTTTTGGGAGTCATTTTATTCCAAATTAGTTTTATGGTTTCTCTTTAATCTTGTGTTTGGTGCAGCTCATCCTTTTGGATTTTGTGCCATAAAACCCAAAGGAATCAATCAACCTGATATAGTATCTGAAATCACTGGTTAGTTAGACTTTTATGGCTGGCGCAGGGGTCATATTTGGCCGTTGTGCCAAATTCAAGACTTCCTTGTAAGTGAATAAGTAATGTACATACCCTTACAAGGAAGTTTTACAAACACAGAAGAGAGAAATACACCCAGGGAGGAATCAAACTTGTGCCATCTACAACTCACAAGTTGCTAGCGTAGTGAACAAACCCACTGAGTCACGGCAGCTTCTGAAACCACTGGATTGAAAGGGTGATTATATCACACAAATGTCGAAAGAGAATTATTCTTTTCAAAAAAATTCCTCTGAAAATAGTTTTGATCTACACACAGCAATGCAGACAAAAATAAATGAAATTAAAATCTGAAATATACTAAGACATTGATTACCGTCTTCTTTCACCTCTCCATTTCTCAATGTCCTCAGCACTGGTGCTATTAGCATGTTGCTGAAAATATTAAAAATTCTATTACCAAACAATTTTATAACAATTAAATTTGAAATTTAAGGCTGAAATTATTAAGAAATAAACTATTCTGCTGCAAAAACAGGATAGCTAAATGAAAATTTCAAAACATGCATACTACAAAAAATCCCATTTGTGTCATAATTGAAATATGGTTCCATGACACAGAGCACAAGACTTTTGTATTCTTTTTCACAATACTTTAAAGCAGTGTTTCTCAACCTATGTGCCGCGGCACACCAGTGTACCACGAGAGATTGTCAAATGTGCCGCGATGGTTTTTGACAAATAATTAAAATTGCATGGGTTTTGTAACTTTGAAATAGTATTTGTAATTACCTCAACGGTTTCTAAAAAGTCTTTTTAAATTTAGTTTTCCAGTGTTTTCATTTGATATTATTTTTTCCCAATTGTAATTGACGTTGATTCAAATTGGCTTTCTTAAAATCAAAAGATTTGTGAAATAAGTAAGTCCTAATTTATTTAATGTGATTGCATTGCTGTGAACTAATTAAAAAATGTTTCATTCATCTAGCCATAATGGACAAATATTTAATAAAATCTGGTGCTTCACAAACGGAAGATAAACAAAGAAACAAACATGAGTATAAAGATGACTACATCGAATTCGGATTCATCGCAATTGAAACGGGAAAAGGGATTGATTGCCAGCTACAAGGTTGCACAATTAATAGCACAAAAGCACACCGATGCTGAGACCAGCGAGATAGCCGATGCACCAGCATTAGCTATCATTGTCGAAACAATGCTGGGAAAGGAAGCGACAGAGAAAGTCAAGAAAGTACCATTATCCAATGACACAATATCACGCAGAATCGAAGATTTATCTTCAGACTTAAAAAACAAATTGTCGAGCATTTCGAATCGCACGACAGTGAACTCTGGTCACTTCAGATTGATGAATCGACAGATATCAGTGGGAAAGCACAGCTCCTTGCTTTCATTCGATTTGTTAATGATGAAAAATTCTTGAAAGAGTATCTTTTCTGCGTAGATTTGAAGAGTACGACGACAGGAAAAGACATATTTGAGCATGTAAAAGAAAATATTTCAAGCTTTGGTTTGCTGTGGAAAAACTGCGTTGGTGTTTGCACAGACGGATGTCCATCAATGTTGGGAAACAAAAAAGGATTTATCACACTTGTGCTCAAAGAAAACCCAAATATTATAAGCGTCCACTGCATGATTCAGAGAAATCAAAATCTTTAATTCCAGATATGTTGATTGTTATGAACCAAGTCGTCCAAGTGGTCAATTTCATCAAGAGTCGACCTCTTAAATCCTGAATTTTCTCTCAGCTGTGCGACGCAATGGATTCCGACCACAAAACTCTTAATCACACCGAAGTGTGCTGCCTTTTGAAGGGAAAAGTTTTGAAACGACTCATACGCCTGAAAGTAGAGGTGATTTTGTTCTTGGGGGTCGAAGAAAAATCTTTCGAATTTTCTCTTCATGACGAGATTTGGTGGCTTAAGTTCGATTTCTCTCGGACTTGTTTGAAAAGCTGAACTCTAAATTTAAGTCTTCAAGGTCCATCCGAGAATATCGTCACATCAATATCAAAACTGAACTCATTTGAAGAAAAATTAACACTTGAAATCTGAAATATCAAAAGGAAATTTTGACTGCTTTCCGGGTGTCAATGAATCTCAGTCGAAAAAAAAATTGCAGACGAAATTATAAGCACCATTGACGAATTTCAAACCTCACTTAAAAGCTACTTTCCTTCGCTTTCAGTTGACGAATATGAATGGTTAATCAACCCATGTGTAATTTGGAAGACACCAAAAAAAGAACAGTCTCATTGATTTCAGAAACGATAAATTTTACCGTTCAACATTATTCGAGAAAAATTTAGATGTGAGTTTTGGCTTTCTGTCAAAAATTTGTACCCTGCAATCAGCTTGAAAGCTATTAAAATTCTTCTGCCTTTTGCATCTTCATGGTTCTGTGAATTTGGATTTTCAGCATTGACAGAAATCAAGACCAAAAAGCGAGAAAGACTTTTAAAAGAAATATTCACAGGTGCTTACAGATGGTTGGATTTCAGACCCAGTAATGATACGCGCGTCTAATGTCACTGATATTGGTTTTGTGAGTGTAAGGTTGGTTGGCTGGTTTTTATGGTGCAAGGGCCAATTACTATGCCAAGCTGCACCAAACACAAGACAAACAATGTCAAGTAATTGTGAAAAGAAAGGATGAAAAGGAGAAAGTAGAGAGCGATTGCTTGGACATCCTAGGGTTGTGACCCCATGTTTACCAGAGGCAGTAAACCCCATGGGAAAAGAATAGATCACTAGAGTTTGTGAAACCAGTACACACCTAAAGATTTGAGGGGTACTGCAATTCTAGTATCCATAAAACGTTAATTTTATTTTACAGAAATTGACAGAGTAAAAGATCACATGAATATACATTTCCTATGAAATGGTACATTACAGAACAAATTTCAATAAATTTGTTTATACTGAAAAATATCATGTGTATACATTTAGATCTTGAGTTCCACATGTAGTTCAAATTCTAATTGACTCAAGATTAAAAAACTAAAGTAACAATTGAAGATTACTCACCTTGTCTTCAACTGCAGGTGCTGATTTTTTAGTATTTGCCTTTTGTGACGAGGCCATTGTATCAACCAGAGGAGTTTCCCTGATGTTGAAATTATTAACATGAGAATTCTAGAATGAAAATATGTAAATTTAAAAATAAAGGCACAATAATTGTGTACTGTAGTACATAAACAGTAACACACACATATTCAAGCATCCATTACTTACTTTTCTAGCTTGGTGCTTCATGCGAGGCACCTTCATTGGAACATGTTTTATGTTGGAATTGGAAGGCCGTTTTTTGTTTTGCCTAGAAAATTGTGGGTTTTGGGGGAGATTTTTCCTCCTGAAAGTTAATAAAATTAATTTGGTATTTACCAGTGGCATTTACAATAACCATAACTAAAATGGGACAGATGATGAAATAAAAACTACACACAAACAGTGTTTTCCAAATTTTATGTACTTCTGCCTCCATTATCACATATAAATATGCCAAGCCCCCTAATTTTCAAGTCTAAATTCATAAATAATTTTAGATCATGCTTTGAAATATAATAAAAAACCTAATATCTATACATTAAAATATATAGCTATTGTGTAACTTTTAAAAATATGTTCAAGCAAATCATAACTTTCAAGTATCAAATGACACAAAATACATGTATAAATCAGCATAATATTGTTACTGCGATAAGTGGGCTTACTTTCCAGCACGAAATATCAAATTGGAGGGTCATTAAAGATATCTTTATCCTTAAATTTTCGAGTAATAAATAATGATATTTTGTCTTTATAACAGGTAAAAACAGGAAAAAGAATTTTTCTACAGACTAGTCTTGTGATTATGTATATGTAACTTTTTTTATTAAAATACATTGAAAATAACATTCTTGGTAAAGGCTACAGCATTTTTAACAATCTTGTGCCCCAGTAAGGGGTAGTGCCCTACAGTTTAGAAAATCCTAGA
Organism: Meta bourneti; assembly: GCA_933210815.1. Taxonomy (NCBI): domain Eukaryota; kingdom Metazoa; phylum Arthropoda; class Arachnida; order Araneae; family Tetragnathidae; genus Meta; species Meta bourneti. The sequence continues at coordinate 6,821,044 of OW119922.1, forward strand.
TTAAAATGTGCATGGCTTACAACTTTTATGCAGTTAAAACACAGTAGAGCCTGCATTTATTTATTTTAATCAATCACAACCAAAAAATAAGTGTCGACATCACAACTAAAAATAAGTGTTGTTTTAGAATGCAGCTGAAGTAAAATAGGCTGTGTTCTAGTAAAACTCGTAAGTTAAAAATTTTTAAAGGATTTTCAGAAACACATTCAAGGTTTTCAAGAGCCCCTAAAAACTAAATTGAAAAATAAGGCTTTTTAAGGCCTATGAGAACCCTGTAGCAGAAAGAACTTTTATGGCCCAATTCTAGCTCTAGGGGGGCAGATCCAGGTTTGCATTCTATATTTTGCTGAAAATGCATGGAATACATGACACATAAATGGGTTAGCCATTTAATTGTCTGGGATTGGATTTTTTGGGTTTTATGGCACAAGGTCCAAAAGCAGACAAGCTGCGTTAATTGTCTGGGATGTGAATATATTCATAAGAAAATCAAAAATCTAAACTTAGTTGAAACTGCATTGAAAAAGGAAAATCATACTTACTGAGCATGTGGAGGCACATTATGACCGATGTTTCTTTGTTCGTGATAAGGTTTCTAAAAAATGGAAACATGTAAATTTAGTGAGGTTAATATTATTTTATTTTAATAAGTAAATAATACTGTTGTGATTAAATTATAATAGTTCTTTAAATTACGTTAGAAAATAACTATCTAAATTCCTAATTAGTAATTTACTCAAAAGTAATACAAATATTGATATTTATTTGGCTTTGCTCCAAAGTTCAACTATGTACTGTCTGCTTACCATGATAACTACTCCCACCAAGTCTGTTTGGTGGCAGTCGCTATAGAAACAGAGCTTCATTTTGAGCAGGGATGTTTCATTTCACAAATGTTAATGCTGGAAGGTAGTTTTCTAGTATAGATCTCCTCGACACAGGGGCAGACTTAAGATCTGCAGGAGTTCTCGTGCTAGACAGACAATATAACAGACAGTAACAGTTCCCAACACCAAGTCTGACTGGTGGCAGTCGCTATAAAAACAGGCTTCTTGATTTTCAGCAGGGGGGTTTTTCCTGCAAATGTTAGTGGCAGAAGAAGCAGTTTTCTAGTACAGATCTCCTCGAAACAGACTGTTTTTGCAGCAGTTATCGTGGTAGATAGACAGTATAAGTATTTAACCAATGTAATCCTATGCCTCCCATCCGCTGCAATCATATATTAACTGGTAATTTAAAGTCCTCTTCATATAATAAAATGGTATTCCTGGCTACACATCCTGGCCCATTGATGAAAACAAATCGTAATTCCCAATATTAACCATTTTGTAAGTGTAAATGGATTGGGAACGCCAAGCAGAAAACTCCAGACGATTCCCTACAAACCATAAATTTTTTTACCCAAATTACAGTCCAGAATATACAGTAGAACCTTCTTGATTATCCAAGCTTTGAATAAATGAGTGTCTATGTTAGCTGAGCAGAATTTGATAATTTTTTAAAGCTTTAAAAAAGTTTCTAGCATGAACACCTCTAGTGTACACTTTGCCCTTGACTGGTCTGGTGGACAGAATGCTGCCTGTCACAACATGAGATCCTTGCTTTATGAATCTTTCATTAGCAGTAGCACTAACATGTAGTATAGTAAATTTTTTCTGATTTCATATGTCCACATTATATAAGGTAGTCTCGGTGCACATTATCTTGGATAACCAAGGTTCTATTGCACAAGTTTTATTCCACTTTTACATGAAAAAAAATTAATGGTTATCTCTCATTTATTTCAAGACTGACAAGTCAGTTAAGCCTCTTTGGTTGGATTTTATGACACGGCCTATATTTGGCTCAGCTGTGACAAACACAAGACAATGTCAAGCAAAAGCCCTTAGGTAGGTAGTTGAATTTACATCACACTGGAGCAACACAACAGACTATAGGTGAAGGCTCAGAATTAGTCCAGAAGGGAATGATCTTTAACCTCATTATTTTGAACCATGGTCAAATGACAAAGTCAACATCTGAGCTAGCACCCCACTCTCCAAACTACCGCACCAATATGATAATATTTGAGGCCACGACAGATTTAATGCATGCCAGCCCCCACGTACACAATGGTCTTTGGATGGTTAGTTTTGGGTTAAATGAAGCAAGGCCAAGCTGCACCAAACTCAAGACAAGGAGTGAGAAAAAACTGAAGGGAGGACAGATCACTCTGGGGTCGTGATGCCTATACACACCTAAAGATGTGCCTCTAATGGCAGGTCTTTGGTTGGATCAAGTTTTAAACTCACAATCCTCAAGTTGCTAATCCTTGACTACCCAACTGGGCTAAAGCAGTCCCAAAAAGAACCCCGTCAGTTTGGTTGCCAGTCATTTTTTCTACATGAGATTAATGGTGGAACTCATGGCTTAAAAGGCTCATTAAATCACTAAATACATTTGTTCCAAACTCAGATGAGCTACCAGGCTGCCAAAACCCTTTTCAAACATAGGTATGTTTTCAAAAAGAATTAGTTGGTTATACTTTCACGAAACACACTTTACAAATTAATAAAAATGCAGTGTGAATTACTGAACTTCTAGACAGCTTAAATCATATCATTCACATTGATAAATATTTATGAAAAATATAATTATATTTTCAAGAACATTGGTAAAAATTCATAACAGCATTACAAATCAAACATTAAAAAAATACAAAAAGTTAAGGTATTCATCATACCTGCATTACATTCTGCAGATGTCCAGGCTGACTAGACTGGTAATGCCCTGGAGTATGAAAGGATGTAACAAGTGGTGGGTTGTACGAAGGGGTATGCAAGTGAACAGATGGTGGGGGTTGATTATAATTAATGGGTTGAGGAAAAGGTATGGGTACATTTTGGTTGCCTGCATTCTGATAAGCATTTTGGTTATAGCTTCTGTGATAACCTGAAACTCGTGCTATAGGATCTGAAATAAAAAATAAAGCAGAGTAAAAAAATTATGATCTGTATAAGGTTTTATGTTACAAGGTCACAAAAACAATTTTTCAACCATTTCACAATATTTTTTTAGAAGAAATAACAAAATCCATGCCTTCACCTCTTGGTTTACCACATTACGATGTTAAAAGTGTATCATTATTGTGTATCTCTCTATCACTTATATTACTACATAACATTCTCCCAGACACAACAATAAGTGACTTATTCGTTAATACTTTTGCGTTTGTCAAGAGGACAGATGGTTCAGTGGTTCCCAAAGTGTGGTCCATGGCAAGATTTCAGGAGGTCTGCACAAAATATTCAATATTTTACTAGCCAAAATAGAAAACTAAAGAAAAAATAAAATGTTCCATAATTCTTCGATTTTTTATAATCTAAAAAAAAACGTTCAATTCCAAAAATGATCATCTATATTAACCCTTTGAGGGTGACACATCTATCATGTTCTACAACGTGCCATTGACTTCTAACCAGTTTTGACCAATAGAATCTTCTTAGGATTCTTTAAACCAATAAATGTGGTTATTTAGTCATGTATGTTGTGGGGAAGATGCAATACTAAGGATTACTAGTCCTATGTAGGTCTAATGTTGTAAAGTTCATCAGGCATGAATTATTTGCAACTTCAACATCCAATACTATAGTCTCTACAATTATACAGAATTTATAACTAGTCTCTATAACTGTACAGAATTTAGAACTATATAAGATGTTTAGTGTACATTTGAAGACATATTCATATCCCAAAGAGTAGGTAAAAGTTTCTAATGGAAATAGATTCCCACCATTTGCTATCATTCCCATAGTGATCTACAATAAATTTCGAAACCCCTTACCTGTTCTTAGAATATCCAATAGTACACTAAATATTCTATAGACTGGGGGTATTTTAATTAAAGTCACACTGGGCTATTGGTGACGGTTCGGAATCAATTCCAAAGAGAAAGATATCTGAGGACAACACCATGTAATTTTGAATCACAGTAGGAGTGTTGGATGCTGAAGAAACTTATAATTCATGCCTGATGAGCTTCACAACATCTACATAATATGCCCTATTACATTTTATTATCTCAAGGGGTCTGAAAACGTTTAATTTCCAAAGGGGTCAGTGGAGTAAAAAGTTTGGGAACCACTCACTGAGTTGGCTGGTTGGGTTTTATGCCGCAAGGGTCGTATTTGCCAAGGTGCGTCAAACAGAAGACAGACAATATCAAGTAATGGATATACACACAAGGACAGTTTTATGGACACAGAAGAGATATACACACAGGGATGAATCGAACCTGCACTGCCTGTAACTCAAGGTTGCTAGCACAGTGGGCATATGTACTGAGCTCGATGGCCCCAATATTTCCTTTCGAGATGGAATATGCATGTTAGATGTTTATGTTACATGTGTAACTTATGTCAGACCAGTTATGTATCTAATGTAATATATCCTTGGCTTACATACTCATTCTTGTCTAGAATGTTTTTTGAATTGACTTTAGATTGACAGTATAAAACCATACAATTGAGAGTTTGTCATTAACAAATGATAAAATTTCCCACCATAAGCATAAGATTTAAAACAAACCTTACCCCCATAGTTCAAAACTGGTGAAGGATTAGCATGAGAAACAGGTGGTGATGCTATTTCAGGAGACTGCCAGATGGGAGGCTGAAAACAAAACACTTATAAGATGGAACCTCTAAGAAAAAACATACAATTCACAAGGATTGATTGATAAGATCTCCAATTGTTTAAAATAAGTTTCCGATAAAATAAAACAATGAAAGGCTATCAAAACAAAGGAAACTTATTTATCTTGAACATTAGAACCTTATTTTCCAAAAGTCACCAATTGCTGCATCATATTTCTAACATCAATCTCAACTTTGGATGAAAAATGCTGATCTTTCAATTGAAATAATGAATAGTTGAATGAATAAACTGAGATATGCCTTGCTCTAATTAGATGTTTCAGCAAATTGAAATGTGATTTTTTGGAATTTTTATGTTCCCCAGAATGTTTTTAAGTAACAATGTGGTAATAAACCGGGAAAGGTGTAACCAAATACAATTATATTTTTCGTTTTACTGCTTTCTTGCCCCCCCCAAAAAAAGATGAAAATATTTTTTCGTTTGCAGTATGTTGAAAAAGGAACTACGTTTTCACTGACCTTTGGTGAATTTTAAAACAGTCGCCAAAATTTTGTTAATAGGAGCTTTTGAGATGATCTTATTTAAAACAATATTCATAGACAAGGTTGAAAAATAGTAGCAAAAGTCACCTATGGCAGTCCTGGATTTTCCATAATAATTTCTCTGTACACGAAAGCGGTGAAAGTTTGTTATTATGTTAAAAAATCTATAATGGTTTCCTTCATAGAAGACAAGTTTTAGTTTCATGAAAGAGTAATTCATAATATGCTGTTAAATAACGAAACTGCAAAACCAAATTTATGCTGAAAGCTACCTGTTGCAAGTGCATTTGTGGTGGAGGAATTGGAGGTGAATACGCTGGAGGCTTGTATGGAATGGAAGGTGGAGTGCTGAAGATAGGCTGAGAAACGTTCACTGGAAGCGAGTTGTGATGAGGATACTAAAAAATTAAAACAGTTTAGTTACATTACACGAACATGCAAATAACACAGCATAAGAAACACATTTGATTCCAGTAGAACTTAACCAATGTAAAATATTAATTTTAATTGCTGTTCATTTAAATTACTGTAAGATATTGAATTAGTTTAAATTTCCCCAGAACATGCTTATTTATAGCTTAAAACAATGATACATAACATTTTTCTCCAAGAGATTACACTTTTGGTTCTTCGAATAAGTCTTGTATTACTTTTCCAAATTCACTGGTGCTGAATTAATTAACATCTGTGCTTTGTCCTTTTTGGTGTAAAAAAACTCTAGTAGCAGATTTGAAATCTTTTATGGTTATTGATAATATATACACATTAAAGAACAGAACATTTAGGACAAGACATAATTTAGAAAGATTGCCCAAAATGGCATGTCTTAACGGATCCAGTGCTCTATTTCATCTCTCAATAGGTTTCCTTTCTGCCAGCAAAGATAATTCTTTTATAAGTCACATGATCACTGGTAAATGGGAATCCCCAAAATGTAACCATGGTAACGTAAGGTGAAAGGTAAAGTTTAGTATTATGGCTCCCTCAAGGATGTAAGAACACATCTATTGATTGAATTTTTAAGGCACAACGGCCAGGTTGGGCCAAGCTGCGCCAAACTATCGATAATATCAAATAAATTTTTATCACCATTTATTCATAAATTCAATACTAATAATCAAAATTCAACAAAGATAAATTAGTAAAAAACCACTTTAAATCATTTTAGATAAAATTATAAAAACCTATGTCTGATATAAATAAAAACAGATTTGGATGAAAGGATCACTTAATAAGTCTTTAATATTAGGATTAGTAGCACCAAGTAGTTGAGTCTGATAGCATTAAAATCAGGACATACACTTAAAATGCGTCCAACAGATAGGATTGAATCAAACGTTGGGCATGTCAGAGCTGGTTCTGAGTGTAGTAAATGCCTGTGAGTTAAATAGGAGTGACCTATACAAAGTCTTGTCAGTTTTACTTCGAGTCTTCTACTAAAATTATTAGGCTTAAAGCTCTTTACATATGGTTGAATGGAATATAATTTAATTTGAATATCCCATTTATTCTGCCATGAATTTTTTATGGACTTTTTGATGATATGATCCCCGTCTTGGAAGGGGATGGATGATCTTATCATGGTATCAGCAGTTTAGGCTGCTTTATCAGCTGCTTCCTTTCTTGATATACCCACATGGCCTGGAATTCAGCACAGAAAAATATTGAAACCTTGGTCAGCCAATTTAAAATATAGTTTAATTGAACTCAGCACCAATAGGTGGCTCTGCCTTGAAACATTAGCAAGTCCCTCAATTGAACTTCTGGAGTCTAAATAATCCAACTTTTCCCCTGCGAATCAGAAATTTTTTTAAAGTCATATAAATAGCATTAATTTCAGAAGTAAAAACTGTACAGTATTTGTGTAATTTCAGATATAGCCGATACATTAAAAACTACTGCACAACCGACATGTTCTCCATTTTTAGAACCATCTATAAAAGCAATATGAAAGTTAAGATAAAGTTGTCTATGGTAATAAAATAGTTGTAAATAGACCAGTGGAGATGTTTTTCCTTTGGGATATCTGATAAAATCATCAAAAATAGATATAGCTGTGTCCCTCCTGGAAGTTCATCTACTTTAGGTAATATTTCTATATTGTCGATATTGTAAAAATGGAGTATGGAATGACTCCTATTTCCAAATGTAGGAATGTATGCAGTATACAGTAAAAAGTGCCAAAAATAGGATTCACGACTGTCATGCATTGGATAATGGTTATTGCATTTGAATTTATAAAAATATTAAAGAGTCTCTTGTCTCATTTGTAGACAAGGTTCGTTTGGAATTACATAAAGACTGGGTGGAAGATGTCCTGAATGTTCTAGATGATATGCGAAGGCCTTGATGATGGATGGGGTCTAGGGTCTGTACAGTCCATTGAGCTGCAGATCCATACATCATGCAACCGTAATCTAGTCCAATTTGGATGGAACTAAAGCTTTACAGTTTTATGAGTGAAAAGCAATCAGCTCCCACGTTGTGCTTGATAAAACTTTCAAAAGATTTAACGTTTTGTTGCATTTTCGTTTCAGATTTAGGTATGAGGTCGAAAAGGCAGTTTAGAATCAAGCAAGATTCCCAAAAATTTGGTCACTGGTACTATAGGTATGGTGGTTCCATTCATTAAAATTTCTGGGTCTGAATGAAGACCATGGCGTCTGAAAAAATGAAGTTTGTTTTTAGAAGACGGAACCATTCTCGTTCGTCCATTCTGTTATAGTTTTTATAGCAATTTGCATTTGTCTTTCGATGAAAGACATGTTGACACCTGCGCAGTGAATTTGAAAATCATCAACAAAAAGAGATCCATGTATATATAGTGGAAGTTGATGAATGATTCCGTTAATTTTCATGATAAATGAAACTACACTTGAAACACTACATTGAGGAACAAACACCCTCGTGTTGAAAGAAATCATCTGATAAAACATCAACGTGAACTTGAAATGTTCTTGTCGAAAGAAAGTTTTGGATAAAAATAGGTAGGTTGCCATGGAAGTCCATGTTGTATAAGTCTTTTAAAATTCCATATCGCCATGTCCTGTCATACGCTTTTCCCATGTCAAAAAACACAGAAATCAAAAGTTTTTTACTGACGAATGCATCTCTCATTGAAGTTTCCAGCATTAAAACATTGTCCATTGTGCAGCGTCCATAACAAAATCCACTATGATACTTCGAGAGATGGCCATCCCCTCCAAAACATGGACCAAACGTGAGTTGACCATTTGCTCCATAACTTTGCAAAGGCAGTTTGTGAGTGCAATGGGTCTATAGCTACTGGAGCTCTGGGAATCTTTTCCCAGTTTTAAAATGAGAATAAGAATGGCCCTACACCATGCCTTAGGAAAGACATGCTCGTTAAAAATCCTGTTAAAAAGGTATAAAATTAAGCACAGTAAATTTTCACTTAGGTTTTTAAAAGGTTGTGATGAATTTCATCTGGACCAGGGGAAGTAGGATGCGATTTGTAAAGAGCTCTTATTAGATCATGAAAAGTAAAATTAGTATTATATATTTCAGATGAAGAATTTCGGAAATTTAAAGTCTTTTTGTCCTCTTGTGTTTCAAATCTCATGAAGTCCAATGGATATGAATCGTTGCTAGATATTTTTGCAAAAGTTGCACCTAAAGTGTTTGCTATATCTTTAGCATCCGATGAATTGACCGTTATTTTTCAGAAATTATAATGAATGTCTAGAGTTGGTGCCAAGTATTTTTCTGACTTTGTACCAGATGAATTTTTATACCTCATTTTGGATAGTACTTATGTAAGATTCTTTTTGACTGGTGTCTGATTAGCCGAGCAATTGCTTTAGTACATTTAAAAACGATTACATTTTCAGAGGTGGGGTATCGTCGAAATCGATTCCAGGCTTTCTTTGGAGCTTAGTAAGCTTCAGCACATTCCTCGTTCCACCAGGGTTTCCACAATTTGGGAAATTTTCCAGATGTTTTGGGAATTGCAACATCTGTAGCTTTTTCAATGTAGGTCATAACTGTTTCTATAGCTGTATCAATATTTAGATGTTCTACCATGTCTTCGCTAAGTTCCAAAAGTTCTTCAAATAGGGGCCAATTAGCTTTATCAAAAATAAAACGTATAGGTCGTCTAGGGAATGTAACGTCTTTCACAGAATATGTTAAAATGATTGGGAAACGATCACTATTGTGCAAATTCCTGTCGATACTAAAATTGCATTTTGTGAAAAGAGAAGGGAAACAAATTGCAAGGTCTATCGAATGAAAAGTTTTAGTCGGTTGGCGGAAGTAAGTATTGCTTGTATCATTTAAAAGGCATAAATTACCAGTCTGAAATAAATTTTTCTATCTGTACTCCTCAGGCATTGTTACTTTTTCTCCCCAAAGAGAGCTGTGACCATTCCAATCTCCAAAAATTATAAAAATGTAAAGGAAGTTAGTTGACAAGCTCATCAAGTTCTCTGATGAAGGTTTTGGCATGGTGGAAGATATATGGTGCATATTGTAATTGGTGTTTCTATTTGAATTTGTAGAGCTGTTGCTTGCAAAATGAGGTATTTAAATCTGTGCCTGGATGGAAAATATTACGAATGCATTAATGCAACTCCTCCTACAGTACGTTCATTTTGTATATTATCTTTCTTACAAAGCTATACTGTTTGATTTTTGTTTCTATTGCAGGTGTCAGATATGTTTCTTGTAATCCAATACAAGCGGGTTGAAATGAGTTAATAAGTGTCTTGATGTCATCAGTATGGCTTCGGAAACCGTGACAATTCTACGAAATGAGGTTTATAGCCATATTATTTAGGTTACTTCTTTATCCAATTCATTCCTTGGTACGTAACCTTCATCAGACAAATAATCCAGTAAATCGTCTTTTTTGCCTCGAAAATTATCTAAAACTTTCCGGAGACCTTTTTTTCTTTCTTGACTCCTCAGGACAATTTTTTTGACTGAGAAACTTTATATTTTCTTTTCGATTATTCAGTCTTTTTAGTGTTTCAATTCACTTAGAAGTTTCGGTCAATTGTTTACTTTTGGTATTTTGGAACCAGAAGGGATTAAACTATTCGTTGGTTTAGTATTAGTTGGTTTCTATTGTTTTTCAAATGTTTGGTTAACTGTTTTGGGTTGAATACTAACGAGTTGATCAAAAGGTAGAGGGTCTGTTTGTGTAGTTATGGATTTTGAAACTTCTTTTACTGCTGTAGAGTAAGTGCATGCTCATGGGGTTCTAACGGTAACGATTTTCCTGGCTTCGGTAAAGGAGAGATTTTGAGTAATCTTGATGGGGGGGGGGGTTGAATTTGTTTTTCCTCGATTCAACAAGAGGACATGTGTGGGAATAGGATGGATGATTGCCCTTGCAATTAACACACTTTGGTGTAGATTCGCATATTTTAGTATCACGGCCTTCCATTGAACAGCATGCGCAGGTTTCTTTACCATGGCAATTTTGCATGGAATGGCCAAATCTCTGGCATTTAAAGCAATGCACGGGATTGGGTATGTATGGACACAGAACATCTAAGGTAAGCGATATTGACAAATTTTGGTAGAACAGGGACCTTGAAAGTAAGTACTGTGTTTTGTTGGGAAGGTTTGACTGTCACGACGAAATATTATTCTTCGAATTTGGCAAACGTGTTGGTTTTTAAGTGCCTCTAAAATATCTTTCCGAATCAAATTGCAAATTCGATTCTGAGATACACCTTGGGAGTGATTTAGTGACAAATGAGGTGAAACAGTAACCTCATATTGTCCTATTTTTTCAAATTTATGATGGGTTGGATTTGTTTTTGAGATGTAATTTCAACTAATATCTCAATGTTGTTACATTTCTTTATAGTTTTGACCAGTGGCAGCTTTTCAGGGGAAGGAAGGGAAGTGCCACTTCCCTAACATTTTTCAAATTACATTTCTCAAATTCTTTTTCAGTGCTTCATATAAATATACTTTTCAATATTTCTAAGGAAAATTACTCTATTTTTTTTCTTTTACGATTTATAAATTACTAAAGTACTTACAAATATGAACTAATTTAATTTCGCAGAGCGCGTTATTCAATAAACAGAAAATATCTTACAATGCTTACGACTGTAGACACACGAAAGCTTAGTATGGAAATTTTTGCTGAAAAATAGCTGAGCCATATTCCATAAGCCAGATGATTGCTATGACAACACAGCCATTAGCAGCCATCGAACCGAACAGACTTTCGGCTCCAAAGGAAGACAAAAGCTAGAAACACCGATTCCCCTTCCTCTATAGGGTTGCTGGATGAAATCTAAAAATAGATGTCCCTTGTTTCCCGTTAGGAGCAGCGACACAGAAAACAAATAGAGGGAACTTTAGCGCCAAAAAGTCTAGCCAATCGCGCCGAAACTGATACAACAAAATTCGAACAATTGAATTTACATTTTCCAGCTCAGGTACTTGAAAATCTTCAACAGTTTTATGGCAATGTGTTTAAAAAACCCAGCGCCTTAAAAATTAACTGTCGTATATATGCCGATACGTTATCATTACAACTATATCTGCCTTGAGCGGAACAACGCCTCGTTGCAACGATCACTTGAACCCTAGCAGATGACCGAAGTCAATCCACCTGCCGATTGATACATTGGAGAATGCAATGCACCTCCCATTTACCTGAAGCAGAGGCCAAAGCAGTGTATTGGGTCAGTATATCGCCCCTCAAGTGCCAGGATCCTCCCTTCCAGGGACACGGGTGTCCACACATGGCAAACATGTGGTTGATATCATCCCCAAGAGGAGCTGAAGGCAACAGAGCGACGAAAAGCTTCTCAAGGGGAGTCCTCACCTCCGAAGAGGCAACCACAACGAGGGAGGAAGAAAAAGCAAAAAGCACAATGGGAGAGGAAAGATGAAAGGGAGAACAGATCACTCAGGTACTCCGGGTTCTGAAGCCCTTACAAACCTATAGAAAGTATGCCCCTGAGGACTAAGAACTCGTCTAATATTACCTGCAATTACATCTCTACATATCTGTCATAGCATTTAAAATATTTCCAATTTTGCAAGAAAAATTATTTTTGTACAGCTTATTACTTTTGTTTGGGTTCAAACCTTTGAATGAAATTATTGCCATTCATTGTGGTATTTCATAAATTTTATTTTTCAAAACCATAAATCTGCCTTCCCCTGTTCCTACAGCTGCTTCCTCCTTCATTTAATAGCTTTTTATCTGATTTTTACATTACAAAACTTTGTTATTCTTCAATAACAAACGTTTTCTTTGCCATGACATAGTCTATACTTAAAAGGTACATTTAGTATGACTATATTATACAAATTTTGCATATGGCTAGGTCAACTGGAATTTTAAACAATGCATTAATATGTTTTTCCCAAGTTCACATAAAGAAATTCAAACCAATTCAATTAGTCATAGTTAAATTTACCATACTACATATACAAAAGCAAACTGATATTTACCATTGGTGGAGCATAGTTTTGAGGTGTTTCATAAGATCCAGGAGGTGGTATGGATTCTTGTGGAGGTTGATTTACAATCATTCCTAAAAAAAATATTACAATATATTTTTCTTTAAACCAACCTAAAATACAGAGATTAAGGTTTGGAGGAAGGTAGTTTAAATTTACATTGCACTGGAGCAGAAAAACAGGCTATAAGCGAAGATCCAGGATCAATCCCAAAGGGAAAGATCAGAGGATGACATCTCATCATTTTGAACTGCGGTCAGATGACAACGGTCTGAAATCAATTACCGAAGGAAAAGATCCAAGAACACCTTGTAATTCTGAACCACGATCAGATGACGAGATCGCACCTGAGCTGGGACCCCACTCTCCAAATTTCCAAAACTCGCCAATGTGAGGACATTTGAGGCCACGACAGATTTAATATGCACCAGTCCCCCTTGTACATAACGATCTTTGGTTGAATTCGAACCCGCAACCCTCCAAGCATTTTATTAGAAGTAATGCCAGTAAAATTAAACATTAACACTGTTATTCAATTTCAAATAATTTCATTTGGAGGTACGAAATGTGAATATGGATGCTATATTTATTAGAAATGCATTGAAATAAGATAAGAAATACGAGTACCAACACTTTGCCATCAATAGATATAAGCAATTAAAAAAAGTTTAGAACAGATATAGAAGAAAATGATACAGATCAATAGTTATGGTTGCACATTTAAAAATAACGATATACAAACTGGTAATTAGAAAGCAATGTGTAACTAACTACTCCTGTAAACTGGAATTCGAAAGTTCTTGTAAATGGGGCTCAGGCAAATATTATGTAGTTTAGCAGACATAGTAGTGACCTTACTGAGAAAACCTTGGGGAAGTCCATTTGAAGAAAAGTTTTAAGTTTGCAATCCAAAAGATCTCCGATACACAAAATCATGCATGGTGATTGTTACTAATTTGCCAACTTGCAGACACTAATCGATTCTCAATTTTTCTCAAAAGCAAGTCTTGAACCAATGAATTATTTTATATCAAAATAATTATTGTAATTCTATACATTTGATTCATATGATAAATATATAATGCAAAAAAATATCCTGAAATTTGTATGATTGAAAAAATTCATGAGGTGTCGGTGGGATCCAACAACCTCATTTATCTGGTCCAAAAATTCACATCACTGGTTATGGGTTACTCTCAAAGTAATCAAAATTGCTTGAGAATCAGATGGTAAAACATTGCTCATGCTTGACATTTGGGGTACTGTTCCATTTACTCTATCATGTGATTTACTTTGCTAATTCATGTCGCATTTTAATCTTACAAAAATTTAACCAACTATATTTCCTAATACATTAATGTTTTACATAAAAAATATTAATGTTTCGTTAAATCAATACTATCCAGAAATTACACTGTAATTTGCATGTCCCATGTCCAACAAATTTAAACTTGTACGGGCAAAGAATTAATTAAAATCATAAAAATCGCGATTTAAATAAAAAATCTGATTTAAATCAAGTAAATCCAATATGTTTCATTTAAAAAAATCTTAAATTTTTCATACCCAGCTTTTGGCTACTTAAATTGTTCACAACATCATTATTTTTCTTCAAATGAAATTAGCAAGCCTTTGCAGAATAAATTTAACCCATAGATGGAAATTCCTAGGTAGTTTCAGTTATACCTGGTTGAACACTGATCTAACACAATTGAGAAGTATGCATTTTATTTTAAAAACCATCAAGCTCAAATAAACTTTAGACATTTCAACCAGGGTATGAAAAAATCATGATTTTTTAAAAACCAGATTTATTTAATTTAAATCAGATTTTTATGATTTAAATTAATCCCTTGCCCATACAAGTTTAAACTCGTTGGACATGAGACATGCAAATCAATGTAGTTTCTAGATAATTTTGATTTAGGTTAAACATTAATATTTATGATGAATAAAATTAATGTATTAGGTAATATAGTAGGGTGAAATTTGAAAGATTAAAATGCAACATAGGAATCAGCAAAGTTAATAACATGATAGAGTAAATACAACAAATGCCATGCATAAGCAATGTTTTCTCATCTGGTTCTCGAACAGTTTTATTGTCTGCTTTTCTCCATAACTGGTAGCATGAAACTTTTAGACCTAGATAAATAAGGCTGCAGGACCTCACTAACACCATATTATAAATATCACCATACTTCCAAATAAGTATCCAAAAAAGATAAGAATTTCTCGGAATATTTGTAAGGTAAGATCTTTAATTTTAAAAGAGAATCAGCCAAATCAAAGAACTATTGCAAAGTCATTAAAATGTTCAGTTTCAACTGTAAATAAAATAATTAAGTGATTTGAATCTTAAAAAAGCCAAAAAATACAATGTTCATCAGCTATCTCCACGCTATTTTGCAGAACGCAGAATTCTGTATAAGCATTTAGCTGGAGAAAGATGGAAAAATGTTGTGACAATAGACGAGGCATAGGTGTATTTAAATGATTACAATAAAAAAGAACAATTTACTATCATAAAAGAGGAGAAAAATATCTTAAAACGTGGTTAAAGAACCTAAAAAAAACTTTCTCTAAGGGATTTATGATTGTTGCCGGTTTTGCATACAATGGAAATTTAAAAGTAGAGTGGAGAAATGTAAAAATCAACTTCACATACTATCAAGACAATATTTCAGCCCAAATATTCAAAAAAGAAATACCATATCTTCAGGGATGTAACTAGGAGGGGGCCAGATTGGGGGCGCTAAATTGGCCGAGTATTTTTTTACTACAGATATTTACGTATGATAAAAAATGAAGAGGGAAAACTTAGTAGACTAAAAAAAAACAAAAAAGGAGCTAAATGCAGGAAAACTTAACATAGATCCTCATTTTAAAAAAGTACAGAGCAGAAGAAGCGGATGTTTGATGACAAGAGTGATTAAAAGCAATAAATTCTCAGAAGAAAAAAGTTCAGATTATTGATTATACAATAGATCGGATTCTGAATGAACTGAGGCAAAGGTTTCAAGTCATTCAAAACATGAATAGTTTATTTGATTTCCTCAATGGAGTTCGGTTTGAAACTATGAATGGAGAAGAATTGAAGAACCAGGCACTTGAGTTAGCTACCATATATAAAGAAAACTTAGATAGGGACTAGATGGCGATAGAAGTGGAGAGTTCTAAGTATCATGCCTTGGATATAAGCCCTAATATGAAAACTGCTACACCATCAGGTCTTCTGACGTTAATATACAAGAACGGACTTGAAGATGCATTCACCAACATAACGACAGCCTCAGAATTTTGAGAATTTTCCTCACAATACCAGTCTCCACTCGCCTCAAATGAAAGGAGTTTTAGCAAACTAAAGATCATAAAAAAATTACCGCAGAAACTTAACAGGACAATGACTAACCAACCTGAGCATCATATGAATAAAGCACCAGTTAGCTTCAAAGCTATCTTTTGAGGACATTGTAAAAATGTTTGCAGCCGAAAAGCCTGTAAAGTTAAGTTTTAGTTCAAGCTTTCTGTGTTTAAATTAAATTTTTTCACATTCTGTCCATAGATTAAGAGATTGGGTAAAATGTCTAAGTATTAATACTCAAGATAATAACTTGAGTTAAATCTGTTATTCCTAATTCTTGTTCCAGTTTTCCAAAATACTTGAATGGTTTTCGGTCAACGCTTCGATAATGCTGTTTTTAAAAGTCCAAACGCATGAAAGTCCATGGGTGAGACATCTGGAGATTTAGCAGGAATATCAGTAAAGGGTATTGACTCGATACCAGTTTCATGTTCCATTTTTTCCAATTTAATAGTGGATTAGAAGTGTGGCTGCTTGCTTTATCCTGATGCAGTTCTACTGATTATTGGCACTGTGAGTAAATATGGTATTTATTTTTTGAATATTGGGGATAAAATATGGTCTTGATAATATGTGAGAGTTGATTTTTACATTTTTTCTTTTAATTTTCCATTATATGCAAAACCGGTAACAATCATAAATCTCACAGAGAAAGTTCTCACATTAAAGTTACCAAGTTGAACCACGTTTTAAGATTTTTCTCTTTTATGAAAATAAATTGTTCTTTTTTATTACAATCATTTAAATACACCCACGTCTCATCTATTGTCACAACATTTTTCCATCTTTCTCCAGCTAAATGCTTTTCATACAGAATTCTGCAGCGAGTTCTGCGTTCTGCAATATGTCGTGGAGATAGACGATGAACAGTGATTTTTAAGATTCAAATCACTGTTAATTATTTTATTTACAGTTGAAACTGAACATTTTAATGACTTTGTAATAGTCCTTTGACTTGGCGGATTCTCTTTTAAAATTAAAGATCTTACCTTACAAATCTTCTCAGGAATTCTTTTCTTTTTTAGATACGTATTTGGAAGTATTTTTCCACTTTTACGTTTTTCCCTTTCTCATTAATAATATTACTTATCGTACCTTTAGATATCGAAAAACCATGACTTTTACAGCTTTCTTGAATTAAATAAGCATAATTCTCTTCGGAAAGAGGAAACAGCCTTCCATCCATTGCTTATTTAAAAGCGCCATTTTGAAAGTAAACAAAACTCTGAGTTAGGAGACGATAAGTTATACTTTAACTATTTAACTGCTGTGAAAATAAAACTATTTAGTAACATACAATTTTTTTTCAGCTCAAAAAATGTCCGAACAGCCTCTGTATTTATCATGATTCCTATTCTAAAGCAACAGTCTGTTGATTTTGATTCAGCATACACACATATCCCGATATCATTTGATCAAACCTTTTCATTTCATTTGCAGCGATTATAAGTGTGAAAGAATATACCAAACATGCTACTCTTGTTTTTTTTGTCAATGAAATATCTTAGAATTAATTAGGTATTTTATCTTGTTCTAAAAATGAAATTCCTGCAAATTAACCTATTTACCTTTGAATTAAGCCTTTACCATCTAAGTTGAATAAAAAAAATTGGACTAATGATATTAATGTGTTGTGGGGCAATATCAGGTGTTGGGGAGGGTTTTGGTTTGGTTGGTCGGTGTGCGCCAAGGCGAGTTCTTGCCCCGTGTGGAAACTAGCGTAGCTACGTCTCTGCATATCTTTACCCACAGTGCCAACAACCAGTAGAGCTGCAACAGGATAAAGCAAGCAGCCACACATCTAAATCCACCATTAAATTAGAAAAAATGGAAGAAACTGGTATCAAGTCACCCTTAACTGATATTCCTGCTAAATCTCCAGATGTCTCCCCCTTGGACTTCTGAACTTTTAAAAAGAGCATTATTGAAATGTCGACCGAAAACCATTCAAGGACTTTGGAAAACTGTGGAACACGAATAGGGGACAAAATATTTATCGATAAAAGTCATTATTATCATGGAAATTAAGGTGTATAGAAAGATAGTTAACAATAAGAGCTTTCCTATAGAACATTCAAAATACAAAAATTTCATGCAAAAGATTGATCTTCAGTCCATTAAAATTGTTCAAAAAATGTCAGAACAGTCTCTATTAGAAGCACATATAAAGGTTCATACAAAACATACAAGAAAATGAAGCTTTTCTTTATGAACAGCACAGAATAAGTAATAGCATTCCCCAGAAAATACTAATTGAGTGGAATTTCGAGCTTGTAATAAAATATACCTTTAGGCTTCGAAGTAGTGTGCAGGACAAGCGGATGGACACAGAATGGTTGGTTTTTTTTCTTGAGACTTTTAGCTGCAGAATCAGGCCTGTCTCCAATCTTCCTAAATGATCTAAATTTAAGAGAAACACATAAAGAGATTAAAACTTTTCAATTGATATGAGAAATCTAATTATGTCTCTAGCTTGTTGTGGTTTATTTATGATGCTTTTTGAGATTTTTGAAGGTGAAGTTTTGAGATGGACACAGAAAGATTCAAATTGTGGTACAGCTGTAGTCTCTGCCGCGCGCGGTGGCAACGACTCTTGGCGCGGCTTTTGGCGTAGTTATAAGCGACTCATACCGGGTGATGGTAACCCATTTTTTCCTCGAATTTTCTCCTGGTTAGGGTTAACCTGTTTTTATGGCAACCTTGCCGGCGTCCAGTTCTGTCCAGCATTGGTTGTTCTTTTTAGTTTGGACACGGTGGAGAGCGGGTCTTTTTTTTTTCAGGATAGAAGTGGAGAGAGGGTCTTTTTTTTCTGGATATTGCATCAGGTTGTACTTTTTCGGTTTATTTTATTTTATTATTTCTAGAATTCCTTATTTAAGATGCCTTCTGTTTTTAGTATTGTAGATAAGTTTCAGACTTATCTGCAATACTAATATTTATTGGTTGTTCTTTTTAGTTTGGACACGGTGGGGAGCGGGTCTTTTCTTTTTAGGATATTGCATCAGGTTGTACTTTTTCGGTTTATTTTATTTTATTATTTCTAGAATTCTTTATTTAAGATGCCTTCCGTTTTTAGTATTGTAGATAAGTTTCAGGAGAATTTTGCTCGCAATTTAAAGTTTTCTTTTTCTGGTGGTAGGCTAACTTACGGGACTGAGGGAGTAGCTAATCGTTTTTTTTGTTACGAGTTGTGTCGAGATAAAGAGCTTTTTTTAAATTTTTTAAAGGAAACGGGATTAATTAAATCTAAAGTTTCATGTGATAAATGTAACGGGGATATGACTTTTTCAGTTAGGAATGCTGTTAGCGATGGTTACACATGGATTTGTCGAAATCGTCGGGATGATCAGCCTTGTCGTAGTTATAAATCTATTAGACACGGGTCATGGTTCCGTAAGAGTAATTTGAAGATGGAGGAGATTTTTTTTTTGACATATGAGATTTTAAGGGGTACAAAGACGGAAGATATAGGGGAGGAGTATTTTTTTGCATCCCACACCTTAGCCGATTGGCGGCAGTTTGTTAACGAGGTGATTTCTGATTTTGTTGAAACGCAATCAGAAAAAATAGGAGGGGTAGGTAAGCACACACAGAATGATTAGTGTGCAAAATGGCGAAATAAAAATCATCGAGGAACATCTCGCCACCACTTCCGAGTCCTAGCTCGCGGAGTTTATGTGCAGCAAAAAACAAGCCTCAATTGATAATATGTTTGATGCCATCATTAGGGCAATTGCTAAACATTTTCCGCCCGAAAGAAAACTTGGTTGATATTCTCGGACGGGCATGATGTTAATACGTAGGTACCTCTTTGTATTACTAGATTACATTTTTACTAGTCTAAATGTTAGTTACGTTAAATTTTTTATATTTATAATCAAGATTTACGTTATTAAATATGACGAATGGGCGATTTCTTTGCAGATCGCATGGGAAAACATAAGGGTTCCTATAATGGTTTGCTTTGAAATTTCGTTCCATTTAAAAAAAAAACGAATGGGGTGCGACTGAGGGTTCAGTTCACGACTGGCAGCCCCGTTTAAACAGGAAACCCTCATTTACAGTGAAAACTGTTAAAAGAACTTATATTCTACTTATGTTGATTTTTTGATTTATTTCATCCATATGTACAGTATAGATTCACTGTTGGAAATTCGAGAAAAAATGGGTTACCCTCACCGGCATGAGTCGCTTATAACTACGCTAAAAGTCCATATAATTATTCAATATTTGCAGTGTTTTTCTAGTCACAATGTTGTTTAATTCAGATTTACATAATTCTTCCGTACGTATGCAGTATATATTCGATGTTGGCAGATTTCCTTGGCGACATAAAAAGTGCGCCAAACACGCCGCCAAAAAAAAACGCGTTGCCACCGCGCGCGGCAGAGACTACAGCTGTACCCAAATTGTTGAGTACTTTGAGGTTTATGGCTGCGACGTGGTCGCCTTCACCTCTATTGTTCGAGTCTTGGGTTTTGTTTATTGGTAATAGGACAAGTAGAGTTGTTGAGTTTAGAATTTGTTTATGTTGCAATATTAACGAAATAAAGTGATAGCTAGTTGAATTCAGGATTTTAGTGAGTAGAAAGTAGGAAGAGAACCATCGTATGTCTTACCGTTTACATAAAAAAAAATAGAACACAAGAAAGGTGATGCCAGATGCATAAAACATAACACAAAATAAACGAAGAGATACCACAATATTGCACGATAGCTCGATTCTCAACAGCCTCCTTCGAGCATGAAAACAGTCATTGTTTATATGAGTTAAACTGTCACTTATACATATTGACTGCCCTAATACCGAGCAACGTCTTTTGAGAATGAAACTGTGGTGCTGGAAGCGCCTTCGTCAGAATGTCTGCTCGCTGATCATCACTTCTGACATAGCCTAATTCAAAGCGTTCCTTTGAGAACTCATCTTCGACAAACTTGTATCTTTGGTCGATATGCTTTGTGTATGCGTGGAACATCGGATTTTTGATGTATTTGATAGCACTGATTATCAATTTGCAGGATTGGTAATGAGACATTGTTGGCTATCTCGTTAAACAAGCGCTTCAACCATATCAGGTCTTTTGTGGCATCAGCTGCTGCCATGAACTCTGCCTCTGTCGTTGAATTGGATATGGCCTCCTGTAGCTTGCTTCGCCACGTAATTGCATCTCCACCATAGAAAGAAACTACACCTGTGCGAGACCTGCGTGTTTCTGCACAGCCGTTGTTATCTGCATCACTAAACAACACCAGACTTCTGTCATCTTCATTATTGTACACAATGCCGTGTCCAATGGTATTGCAAAGGTATCTTAATGTTGTCTGCACGATTTCCCAATCAGTCTCTGTGGGGTTGTCCAATTTACGAGACACCAAACTCACTGCGTAAGAAATATCTGGTCGAGTCCCCATCGCCAAATAAAGCAAACTGCCAACTGCTGATCGGTATGGAATTTCACTGCTGAGAGGCTTCGCCTCCTTGCTCTTGATCATGCCATCGTCATTTGGCTGACCATAGTCGACCTTGAGACGACTTCTTTACTGGGATGCGTGATTTCTTGACATCTCCAAATCACTCTAACATCTTTCTTATAAATGCTTCTTGGTGCAAGAAGAGTGAGCCGCCTTTCAACTGATCAACTTGCAGACCAAGAAAACAATTCAACGTCGTCACTTTAATGTTGAAATGTTGCTTGAGCTCGTCCATAAATGTGAAGAATGCAGCTTCGTCCTGAACAGCGACAATGCCATCATCAACATAAATCGCCATCAACATCTTGTGTCCGTAATCATTGCGTATGAACAGGCAATCGTCGGATTTACTTTGGATCATGCCATGTTTCTTTAGCATGTTAGTAAACTTAGCATTCCAACATCGTCCAGCTTGTTTCAAGCCGTATAAAGGTCGGAATATCTTGCATATACGCCCACTTCCGTCATCGTATCCTTCGGGTTGATGCATGTAGATCTCCTCAGTCAGGTCGCCATAAAGGAATGCCGTCTCCACGTCAATTTGAAATAATTTTAGATTCTCCTTGGCTGCCTTTGCAATTATAGCTCGAATAGTGTCGTAGCGGCACAAAGGACTAAATGTTTCTCTGTAGTCGATATCCGCCGTCTGCATACACCCCTTTGCTACTAAACGAGCCTTGAATCTCGATTGAGCCATCCGGATTTCACTCTTACCCCAGTACTCTGTAAACCCAGCGATTTTCGAGAATTTTTCGTCCTTTAGGTTGCTCAACAAGCTTCCACGTTCCGTGCTTGGCATGCGAAGCCATCTCTTCGTCCATGGCTCGTTTCCAGTCGGCATATTCAGGAGACTTCGTTGCTTCGTCATACGTTTGGGGCTCTTTCAACTTCAGAATGCTGCTGTACACGTAGTAGTCGTTAAATCTGACAGGGCGTTGGATAGTTGAACGGTCTCGCAATACATGCGCCGTCATCTGTGTTGGGTTCGTCTTCATCAGTGCAAAGATCTCCAGCCTCCTTTGTGTTTGCATCGTCGGGAGTATCCAAGATTTAAAACCCCATACCGCTTGATGGACCGGTATTAGATGTCGCTTCTAAAGGCTGGGAAGCAGGATTGATTTGCTGGTCATTGAACACTACGTTGGCACTCTTTATCGTGTCATTCTTTGATGGTATGAAAACACGATACCCATCGTAATCACTATAACCAACCAAATAGCCCTTTATAGCCTTGTCGTCCAGTTTACTTCTGTTGACATCTGGTACATGTACAAATGTAGTTGATCCAAAAACTCGAATCCTGTTGATTGCCGGCTTGCGTCCAAACCATTCCTCAAATGGAGATTTTCCTGTGGTCTTGGCCCAGTTCGATTCAGAATGTAAACAGCTGTAGATGCTGCTTCTGCCCATAGGTACTGTGGTAGGCCTGTATCCTTGAGCATAGTGCGAACTGCGTCCATTATTGTACGATTCTCTCTTTCAACCAAACCGTTTTGCTCTGGCGTATACGGCATAACGATTCGCAACTTGATGCCTGTATCATCAGTCAGTTTCCCCAATTTAGCATTTTCGAACTCACGACCACCGTCTGTGACCAGTTCTTTTACATTTATACCATCCTTGTTGGCCCAAGCAAGAAACTGCTTGATTTTATCCACAGCCTCATCTTTATGTCTCAGAAATTCTACACTTCGAAACTTTGAGTAATTGTCCTTAAGCACTAACATGTACTTCTTTCCACCTCTTGACAAGACTGGCGATTCGAGCCAGTCTGCATGTATGATCTCACCAGACTTTTCCGTCTTGAATCGTTTTGATTTGAATGTTCGTCGACTTTGTTTACCATATGTACATGGCTCGCAAAACAGTCCATCGTCGATGAAATCGATACCATTCTGACGCAGGTTTGCTTCACATACTGTATTCCCTGGTGCCCAAGCCGTCGATACCAAAGTGATAACGGCAACTTTGTCGTCGTCGTCATTACCGTTTCAGGAAAAGGAGTTGTTGTCATTTCTTTGTCAACCAAGTAGGTTAAAGCAGCAGAACCCCCTTGTGGCTTGACCGGTTTTGCACGTAGTTCAAAGAGTCCATTTGATGAGCATGGAGCCTCTAAAAGTACATTATCTGGGGTCTCCTTGCGGAAGAAACGACAAATCATGTCATCTGAATCTCCGAAGTTCGAATAAATTTTTGCCGATGTCTGGTGCATACAATACATCACTGAGTTCAATAGATTTTTGTATAGTTCCAACCGTCACGCACATGTCAATGTCCCCGCAGCCATATGCCGGTATTGTCTGCTTGTTACCGACTGTGATTTCTGCTTGTTTGTCAAAGTGACGGTACGTCTTGAAGTACTCTGCAGAATTCGTAATGTGTGCTGTAGCTCCGTCTTCCTTAAGCCACACATTTCGGCCACTATCATCTTCTAGACAGGCAAATGCACTGCATTGAGTATTTGCAAAGAAGGTTTCTGTTCTGCCACCCGTCGTGGTTGGCTTGTCAGGGAAATCTGGACAAAATTTTCTAATGTGCCCAGGCTTATTACAACGAAAACAGATGCCATTGAAACCTTTCACACCATCACTGGTCCTACTAAGTCTATTTGTCTTTTTGACATTATTTATTGTCAAGGGCTGGGGTTGGCTCACCATCTGGGGCCTTTTCCCACCCTTCTTCCATTTCTTTCCACTATGTTTTGCACCATATTTAGCATTTGCCATGAATGCTGTCGTAGTATCGTCTCTAAGCTCCTGATTTCGTCTTTGCAGTCTCATATTGATCTGTTCGATCAGTTTTTCAGGTGACTTTTCTGTCCTTGGTGTTGAGTCCCACTGTGACTTGAACTCACGATATTCATCATAAGAAAGAATAGACAAGATGCGTGGTGCTAGCAGGTTCTGCGGCAACTTCCCTTCGCCGCTCAACTCTTGCTCACGTTGAAGATCCACCCACAGTGTACGCAAACGTGCGAGTGAATTCATTACATTTTCGTCTTTTTCGATCCGGAAGGTGAAAAACTGTTGCAGAAGAATATCCAATTTGACGCTGGACACTTTCTCAAAGTTGCTTAACAACTCGGTCCATATCGCTCGAGCAGAATTACCATGCATGCGGATCAAATTCAACACATTCGCTGATACATTTGTGCGGATGATCACAACAGCTTTCGCATTCGCCTTTGCATACGCTTTTGCCGCTTGGTTGTACTCGCGTATCGTCTTTTCATTTGCGTCTGCTACCGGTTCTGTTGGCTCGACAAGGGAATCATCGAAGATGCCCGCACAATCGTTGAGCACGAACAAAGAGTTTACTTCAAATTTCCAGTCAGTCCAATTGGATGAACCTTCCAACTTGGTGCACTGAACAAAATTTTTAGCTTCCATATTACGTCGTCATTCACCAAAGTGTGCAAAAAAGAGATATCGGTACACAATCGTTTGCCTACACACAATCCAGCAGATATGGTGAAAAAAAAATCCGAAATCGAAACTCGAAATCGAAACTCGAAATCAAAATCCGATTCAAATACGTCGTCATAGCCATCGTTACTTCATCTGCACAGTGGAAAGGTGCTGGGCCCATGACCTGTTGCAATATTAACGAAATAAAGTGATAGCTAGTTAAATTCAGGATTTTATTGAGTAGAAAGTAGGAAGAGAACCACCGTACGTCTTACCGTTTACATAAATAAAGAATTGAACACAAGAAAGGTGATGCTAAAACATAATACGCCAGATGCATAAAACATAATAACACAAAATAAAGGAAGAGATGCCACAATATTGTACGTAATATTAATTGAATGCTTGATTCTCAACAGTTTGTAGAGATTAGAAATCGGATTAGTCCTTTAGTTGTTGTTTTGTTTTCAAATGTTCGGGTCATCAGATTGCAGAAGTTATCAGTATATGCTGTTCGGAGTTTTAAGGAATGGAAATTTTTTTTTCGTTCTTTATTGTATTTTTTGTGCAATCTAGTAAAACGTGGTCTAATGTATCCTCCTTTTCGCAAGTAGAACATTCTGCTGATTCTTCGAGATTGAAACGGAATAATAAGGAGGGAATAATAAGGATTTAACATTTTAATTCTACATCTTGTTAATAAAACATCTTCTCTTCTGTTGTTTGACCATTTGCAAATGTTTGGTAAATAGGGAATATTTCCTAAAGTCAAGTGATATTTGCTTGTTATCCATTCTTTAGTTAGTTCTTTATCGATTTCAATTATTCGTCTTGTCAGATCTTCTGGTATTGGTATTGGTATTTTTTAATTAACGTCACACTGGAGCAACACAACGGGCTATTGGTGACGGTCCGGGGTCAATCCCAAAGGGAATCCGAGGAAAACACCATGTAATTTTGAACCACGGTCAGATGACGAGGCAACACCTGAGCTGGCACCCCACTCTATAAACTTCCACATCACGCCAACGTGAGGACATTTGAGGCCACGACAGATTTAACGTACACCAGCCCCCTTTGTACACGACGGTGTTTGGCTGGATTCACCTGGACAGTGTTGGCTCGCAACCCTTCGGTTGCTAGTTCGTTACTCTTCCAACCGGGCCACCGCGGCCCTCAGATCTTCTGGAGATATCCAGTCTAAAAAGATGTCTTGATGATTGACAGCTTTTGCAAGTTTATCCGCTTTTTCAATAATATCTACGTTCCGGTGGCCTGGTATCCAAAATAAAGTTATGTTGATTGATTTTAATTGTGATTTAATTAATTTATTTCTTAAGCGAAGGATTACTTTGGGAGATTTAATGTTAATGTTGGTCAACGCTGTTAGATTTACTATCAGAGAAAATCGAATATCTTTTGTTCGGGGTTGTTAAGTCGTCAATTGCTTGACAAAGAAAACTATTTGAAAGTAATAGACCACTTGAAGTCTCGTTTTGGAAGGCGACAGATTTATTAATTGAAGTATATATTAGAGATCTTTTAGCTTTAGTGCTGAATCGCCAAAATGTCCGGCTTGCTGAATTTTATGACAAATTGGGTTCAAATCTGAGATCTCTCGAAACATTGGGTGTGACTACAAAAAATTACGCAGCAATGTTGTACCCGGTGGTTAATCGTGTTTACCCGTTGAGGTTTGAAGGCGTGGGACAGATCTATATATTAATGCGTGAAGAAAAAACTTTGTACCCCTTTTTAAGCACATTGCGCGCACGGAGGAGTATGAAATTTGGCGTAATTAAAGTTCATATGGAGAAGGAGTGCAGAAAGATAAAATTAATGTATAATATGCGTTATAAATATATTAAATTAAACAAAATAAAACATTCATTCTTTACGTTCATATACTGTAATCTATATATTAATACGCGAAGAAAAACATTGTACCCCTTTCTAAGCACATTATGCGCACGGAGGAGTATGAGATTTGGCATAATTAAAGTTCATATGGAGAAGGAGTGCAGAATCTATATATTAATACGTGAAGAAAAAGCTTTGTACCCCTTTTTAAGCACATTGCGCGCACGAAGGAGTATGATATTTGGCATAATTAAAGCTCATATGGAGAAGAAGTGCAGAAAGATAAAATTAATGTATAATATGCGTTACAAATATATTAAATTAAACAAAATAAAACATTCATTGTTTACGTTCATATACTGTAATCTATATATTGATACGTGAAGACAAAACTTTGTACTCCTTTTTAAGCACATTGCGCGCACGGAGGAGTAAGACATTTGGCATAATTAAA
Source organism: Meta bourneti (assembly GCA_933210815.1). Lineage (NCBI taxonomy): Eukaryota > Metazoa > Arthropoda > Arachnida > Araneae > Tetragnathidae > Meta > Meta bourneti. The sequence goes on from OW119922.1 coordinate 6,848,236, forward strand.
GTTCATATGGAGAAGGAGTGCAGAAAGATAAAAGTAATGTATAATATGCGTTACAAATATATTAAATTAAACAAAATAAAACTTTCATTGTTTACGTTCATATACTGTAATCTATATATTAATACGTGATGAAAAAACTTTGTACCCCTTTTTAAGCACATTGCGCGCACTGAAGAGTATGAGATTTGGCATAATTTGCCACCACATAAGTTAGTATTGAAAGTTAATTGCTTCGTTTTGCTGATCAGAAACTTAAATACAAAGGAAGCATTAGTCAATGGAACAAGAATGCGCATCAAATTTATGCATCGTAATACTACTGATTGCGAAGTTTTAACTGGAACCGCACGCAATAAGAGAATTTTGATTCCACGTATAAATTTAACATATTCCGGAACTATTTTACTATTGAACTTTCAAAGAACTCAATTTCTAATTATACCTGCATTTGCGATGACAATAAATAAGTCTCAAGGACAAACATTCGAAAAAATTAGAATTTTATTGAGGCAGCCAGTTTTTACACATGGTCAATTGTACGTCGCAGCAAGTAGAGTTCGATCATTCGATGGTTTGAGATTTTATATTTCAGAATATAACGGTCAAGGGCATTTAGCAAACGATGAAAGAGTTTTTACAAAAAACATCGTCTACACAGAAGTTTTGAATCATTAAATTCATTGTCGAACTATTTCAAGTTCAATGGACAACATTTATTTTTTTAGTTTTTACCACCCGGTTTTTTTGTTTCAATAATATATATATATATATATATATATATATATAATACGAAGCACGTATTCCTTATTTCATTTTTCATTTTTTGGATTTATTTTTTATTTAAATTTTATATAATTTGAAAAAGATAGGCAAATTATCTGTGTAGCCTTGGCGAAACCTGTGGCCAGTATAGCAATAAAAAAACCCCAAGAAAATGTCAAACAACGCGTTATTGTTTTTTAGATATGGCTTAACCAAGTTATACCGCATTTTTCCTATGACGTATTTGTACATGCTCGCAGCTTACGTAATAGCACAAAATTCAGAAAAATTATATGCAATATAGAGGTATACTCTTTGACAAAAGAACCTTATTAACGTTCAAACTTAAAAATTAAATGAATTATGGTCGAATTTCGACCACTGGGCGACCACTAGTCTATATATTAATACGTGAAGAAAAAACTTTGTACCCCTTTTTAAGCACATTGCGCTCATGGAAGAGTATGAGATTTGGCGTAATTAAAGTTCATATGGAGAAGAAATGCAGAAAGATAAAATTAATGTATAATATGCGTTACAAATATATTAAATTAAACAAAATAAAACATTCATTCTTTACGTTCATATACTGTAATCTATATATTAATACGTGAAGAAAAAACATTGTACCCCTTTTTAAGCACATTACGCGCACGGAGGAGTATGATATTTGGCATAATTAAAGTTCATATGGAGAAGGAGTGCAGAATCTATATATTAATACGTGAAGAAAAAGCTTTGTACCACCTTTTAAGCACATTGCGCGCACGGAGGAGTATGATATTTGGCATAATTAAAGCTCATATGGAGAAGAAGTGCAGAAAGATAAAATTAATGTATAATATGCGTTACAAATATATTAAATTAAAGAAAATAAAACATTCATTCTTTAAGTTCATATACTGTAATCTATATATTAATGCGTGAAGAAAAAGCATTGTACCCCTTTTTAAGCACATTACGCGCACGGAGGAGTATGAGATTTGGCATAATTAAAGTTCATACGGAGAAGGAGTGCAGAATTTATATATTAATACGTGAAGAAAAAACTTTGTACCCGTTTTTAAGCACATTGCGCTCACGGAAGAGTATGAGTCTAGTGAAATTATTCGGCCTTGAGTCTCTTATTCGGCCTATTCAACGACTCTATCCTTTAGAAATACGGTTCGAGGATTTACCACCCGTCACCGAGGCACGGATTTCTGATGTTTCTGGAGACAATACCCTAGAGACTTCTGAAGTAAAGTGTACCGAAGTGGTCGTCAAGTGAAGATGCCACAGAGACTAGACCTTTGACTAGAAAGAAACTTTATCGACTTTACTTTAGAGACTTTAAGTTATAGTAATGTAAATTTTAAGCAATATTATAGATTTAAGTTTAAGTATTACTCTCCAATATTCTGTAATAATAGTTTCTCATACCAGTTGTTATAATATCACTTTAAGGTTGTTTTTTTTCTCTCACAGACATTTTCCCCTTTTGGTCTACTTTCATAAGTTCATTAAGTTGTGTCTTGATTAAAATCAATACAAAAGGTGGGAGTGTTGCGAAGATATGATACTTTTAATCGTACTCGTTATGATTATCTACTCAATAAATAACAAGCTGCATCTGGCAACAAAAAAATATATGGAGAAAAAGATGTTTGTTTTTTATAACTAAGATTTAAGCGTATTCTTTGCATTGTTTAACTTGCAAATTTCGCCTCTTATTTTATAATGAGGTCTCGTTCGTAAAGCGAAACAATGATAATCATTAAGTGTTCTGTCTCTGAATTCTTGGAAAAGTGGATTGATTGTTTCGGGAATAAGATTTTTATTTTGGAAATCATAGTCTGAGATTTTAATCTGGATATCGTAGTGTTCATGATTAGTTGGAAAAATAAATTCGATGATATTATCGGGATTAATGTCAAGATTTTTAAATATTTCTACTATGTGTTGAACATAAGGGTCACTTTAATCTTTCGTTTGTTCGTTTTTGAATTTTGCGATGGTGGTTTTAAGGGAAGAAATTTCATTGATACTGATATGTCGGATCCAAAAGTTGGATATTCAATCTAGTGATTCTTTTTGACAGGTTTGATTCATTTGATATTTTCCTTAGAGCGAGTAAAGGAGTCCATCTTGGTAAACCAAGAGCGATTCTTAAAGCTGAATTATAAGCTACTTCTAAGATTTGTTTTTGGGATTTGCTGGCGTAGTGAGTAATAATGTTTCCGTAGTCAAAAAGGCTTCGAATGCAAGATTGAACTAATTGATGTAGATGTTTGGATCTTGCACCATAACTGTTGCTAGAAAGTGCTTTTAATAAATTAATTCTTTTGAAGACTTTGGAACGAATGTAATTGAAGTGTGGTTCGAATTTTCCTGTTTTAGAGAATATAACACCAAGAAATTTCAGTTGATTTGTCCAAGGAATGTGCTTCCGATTGTTAAGAAATAGTTAGGAATCTCTTTTACGAGAAAGGTTGATAGAATGACATTTGTCCGGACGGATTTCTAATTTCCAATACTTGCACCATTTAGAAATTTTGTCAAGTGTGTTCTGGAGTTTGATGTAAATATTATTGAGGTTGGGTCCGGTATAAATAATAAAAATGTCGTTTGCATAAATGATAATTTTCAGTCCATGAAGATTGGTTTCGTATATATATCTTTCATATATATCGTAAAAAGAAAAGCGGATATAACGCCACCTTGTATTAAACCTCGTCGTGTGGGTTGGGCTGTGGAAATTCTCCACTTGACTTTAATATTTCTTTCTTTGAGAAAATTATGGATCCATTGAGCTGCTCGACCTTTGATGTTATTTTTAAGACATTTTTCTGAGTCCGTCGATCCAAATAGAATCATATGCTGGATGAATATCTAACGATATTCCTATAATAAATTCTTTTTTATCGATTGCTTTCTGAATTGTTTTATAAACTTGAAAAATAGCTGACTGGGTGTCTCTGAAGGGTAAGAATCTGAGATGAGGATTTTTAAGTGGTTCTTTAAGGATTGTGTTTTCAATAAGGCTTTTGTTAGGTCTGTCTTTTCTGAATATTGTTTTATTTTTAAGATGAAATTTTTGATCGGATTTTAGATGTTTCTTGAAATACGCATATATCTGTTGAGTTAAAGAGCGAGTTCTGTAGCCATAGATTCCTATAACGAACGCTTCTTGCGTTCAACTGAACAATTTTTAGATTGAAAGCAATATAAAATAAATGAAAGACCTTCTTGGTAGAAATGAAAACCCATGGCTAACTATCTTCCGACTATTTCCTAGAGTTTGGTTGGATTGTTCTGTTTCTTCGTTTTATCGAGTCGAAAAGGTTAGTTTTACTTTCTGTTTCCAAGTCATTTTCAGCTTCAATTTTATCTTTATGTTGGTCACTTTTTTTTGGACTAAGATTATTTGGGGTTTGATTTTTCTTTCTGGACTTGTAACGGTTGTAGATGTTTGGGAATCTTTAGATTGCGTGTTTCCTTGGATGATAGTTTGGATTAGGGATTTGCCGAATTCATTCAAAGTTTCGATGAATTGTTGTGCTTGTTCTTTCAATGCTTCAGCTAGGGATTGCTTTGAAATTTGTTAGTTTCTTGAATTACTTTTTTATATTCTAAATTAGTTGGTTTGTTTTCTTGATTATTTTGAAGAGTTTGTGATATTAGTGGTTTGGGAGTTGTTGATTTATATGTTCTTGCTTCAGTGAATGAAAGGTGATTATGCTTTAATTTCCAGAAATTTGCGTTCTTCATGGCGTTTCGGGCAATTTGGGTAGTCTGCTGGATGGTCTTGTTGGCAATTGCAGCATTGTATTGGATTGTTACAGTTCGGGTTTTCATGGATTTGATCGCATTTCACATTTTGCCTCGTATCTACAATTCCTTGTTGCGTGATCAAATTTGAAACAATTATGATTATGCTTTGAATTGTCTTGGTTTGTCGATGAAAATTGATATTTTTTGAATGGTGTACCACATTTTGATTTCAGGAGGTATTTTCGTTCCTATTATTGTTACAAGGACAGTGGGAGTGGGTACTTTGTCGTTTGGTATTCTTTTTTGAAACTTTCTAATCTCCAGTACTTTCAAGTCGTTTTCTGTTTCTAGTTCTACAATTTCTTCTACTGGGGCATCAATCGGAATATCAAATAAGAGAAATCGTGTTGTAACATTTTCTGTTTTTATTTCTGTCGTGATAGGTATGTTCAGTATTTCTTTTAATTTGGCTATTTCAGAGGCACATTTTCCGTCTTTACTTGTAATAATGATTTTGTTGTTGCGTGTGAAACGTAGTTTCAATTTCCTTGTGAGAGTTAGCTCTTTGAGTTTTCTTGGGTATTGCTGAGGTATTCCATTTCTATCATCTTTTGAGCTGAGGAATAAACAATACTTTGCAATTCCGTAGTCAGAGGCTAAGTCGATGAGTTCTGATGTTGTTAAATTCTTTTTCCACCAAGAGTTATCTGTTTCCATGTTGTGATTTGTTTCGGATCCCAAATCATTTCTTGGCTCTGTCAGTTCTGACATCTTCGAAGGTTGTTGAATGGCCAGCTTGGCCAATAAATTATTGTCGTATAGTCTTTTAAAATATTTACTTGCTTCAGTAAATGGAAAAGGAATAGAAATTAATAAAAATTAGGAAAAAATATAATTAATGAAATAAGTTTTTAAATTTTAATTCAAAATTTTTGCCGGTTTCAAACAATTTGAATTTCTGCTTCCGCCAACTTCAAAAAATAAAACTTCAGAAATTGATGCCGAATCTACAGCGACTTAAATCAACGTCTCGAATCCAACGCGGCAGCGAAGCCAAATTTCATCATCCACCTTAGCATATCAGCTTCTCAAAGTCTGGACACAGCAAGAATCCTAACGTTAATTTCGAAGGTTCGCACATGCGCATTGGTTCCGTTAGTGGTAGGGAAAAGTTTAAACGGGTTTGAAAAAATCCCTAAAATAATGGCGGTTGTTTATATGCATGCATTTAGCATGGTCTTTTAATCGAGACCAAGGATTACATGAATTTCTGATGGCGGAAGAATGAAAGTTCACTTGCCCAAAAGAGTACTCGTTCACAAGATTGGATATAACTTAAAGGTAAGCACAATCTATAAAGTTTCATTTTTAGATATGTTCCTCCAAAGAATTTTTGGAGGGAAATGTAATTGGGGGAACAGACATTTACATTCAACTGAGTTTCACACTTTCTGAGGAGGCAACATAAATTGGTATGGTCGAGAATGCTTTATCATGCTTAACACACTCAGGCTGCATACATATCAACAAAAGGAGTGACTGCTTACAAATCAAAACTAATGACTCAATACTCCCTTAATTTATATCAAGTAATGCTGTCAAATCAAAATTAATAAAATAAAACCCCTTAAATTTATCTGAGATAGAAGCACAAGAAAGCTTTGTTTTTGAAAGGAAAGGAAGGATTCAGGAAAAATTAATTGCCAAACTATTTTTAATTTATACAAGTTTCACGAAATTAAATCGAATTATGAATTGCTTTAATTATGTTTGGAGAATACAGTTAAATTATGAAATACAACGAGCAAAATTTTATATCTTGGAAAAGATAAAAATTTAAATTTACGGATTTGTTGATTCGCGAACAAAATATATGGCAGAACAGGAAATACAAAACGCAACGTAATGTTATTAAACATCAAGTTAAGAGCAAAGTACAAAAGAAATGACATTTAAAATGTTGCAAAATTATGAACCAAATAATGCTGAAATACTCGAATGAATGTGATGAAAAGAAACTAAATACCGCGCGAGATTTGCCAGAGCAGGAATCCTAATGTAATAAAACTCTTCGTAATGAAACAAAGTAGAAAAACAGATGAAGACTATCTAAAACGAATCATACAACAAATTAAATTATTAAGAAAATGTTTGAATATCGCCTCGTAATGGAACGTAACACCGAAAAATCTAAGAAACTAATGGAATTATGGAACCCAGATTAGACAGCAAGAATCCTAATGTTAAATTTATGCATGCCGAGATTTTCCCCCATTTTCACGAATCTTTCCTTTAAGTATTTTTCCCCATACAAAATCACAACTAATGCCCATGCGCTAACCTTCGAAATTTCGTTTTATGTTGTAGGGATGGGAAATACTCTTCTTTTAGGTGAACAGTTCTTTGTTGTTCCTGTTCTTTCTAAAAGAACTGTTCTTTAGCCTGTTCTGCTCACTACTGTTCTCACATTCAACTTGAGACATACGAGCCTTGTTCCTATAGCAACCGCCCTTTATGGCGGGAGTTTTTGTGGTAGACACACAGGGCCCAGATTCTGTTAACACCTCATCTTTTTGTAAGTATTATTGTTGATAATACCAGAAAAGGCAAGTACAAAAAAATTATTGCTAGCGTTTTTGCGATCAACGATTTTTTATTGGGGAGGATCTGGAAGATTTTTTCTCTTGTTAGAAGAAAACGAAAGGTATATATATCGCATAATTTTGGATTTTTGAGTTGATCGAGATGTTTCTTACGTCTACCCGAACCATCTACAGCATGGTTTCTGGAAATGTGGTTCGTGTTGAATAGGACAAAAAATTTTCCCTCCTTTCGTTATACATGTTGGGGAAATTTTTGGTCAACAAAATTCGAGCCCTGATAATCACAGGGCAGACGTCTAAATATATATTTGAACAACAGCGAACAGCCATTAAAAATTAAACACTTAAGACATCTTGAGGTTACCACTTTGTAAGTATAATTAATTTATTTATCAAAGGCCAGATTAATCATTATATGATATATCTCAGCACGTTCAAAAACATGAAGAATATAAATCAGTAGAATTGAAATATACATTACAAAAATATACAATACGTAAAATATAAACACTACAACAATGAATACACTACTTTATAAAAATAGTTAGCAAAAATAGGAGTTGTTTCGTACACAATTTTCATTACATTTTACACTTTCTCACAATCAAAAGAAACTGCATATTATTGTTTAATTACCATTTTAATTTTCAAAACATGAAGTGAAGAATCAAAAGGGATTGAGAATACTTTAAATATCAAATGTGAATACAGTGAATTAAATTTTTATATACAAATTTGTATGAAATAAAAAATTCACACCTTAGTACAAAATTCTCTAATTTTTTTACTCTTTTATTTTACATATTCTTTTAAAAATAGATACAACTAATTGTTACTATTACAATTGATAAACAATAATTGTTTTACTTTTTCAACAGACAGCCTAGATCTTTCATTTATAATTTGTCCCGATTTGGAAACTATTCTTTCATTAGGAAATGAAGTAGCCGTGACAGGAAAGTGTTCTCGAAATAATCTTTTCAAATTCGGATACATGTACCCATTTTCACTCCACCACTTCAATGGGTCCTCATTTCTTGGCAGTAAGTGGCCATCTGGCCTCATCCATGTACCTCAATGATCACTTTTGAATCACTCGATCCGGAAGGTTTGAATTTCGAAGCTTTAGCATCAAAAGCACCCCAAATAGACCTACTAGTAGTCTCATTGGCATTTCTTGAAGAATCTAAACTTCTTTCGGAAACTTCAGATTTAATGTACCCAGTAACCATTCTTATACTTTCTTTTACCTGCGATTGAATATTTTTTCACAAATTTGAACTTAGGATCGAAAAACATTGCTTGGTGGAGAGTGTTGCTGTTTTCTAAATTTCCTAGGCGATCTTGTAATTGTTTTAAAATTGCACAAATTTAATTCTTTCATATTATTATCGTACTTTTCACTTTCTTTTAACATTTCCTCATACACATTTTGCAGTTCCTTGGACAAATTATCATTGAGGAGCAAGAAACATACTTTTCTCCACTTAAGAGTTTTTGTTACATTTTCCAGGGTTTCTAAGATTTCAACCATGCACTCGCAACTTTCCCACTCTGATGTTGTGAGGCAAGGTACATTGCTAGTCAGTTCCGTATTTAAAAGGGCCATGGATGTTTTGACAGCTATTTGCAGCTCGATCATTCTTCTTACCATGTAGAAAGTCGAGTTCCAACGTGTTGGAACACTCAATATGAGTTTTTTTGCTATTGTACCCTGCGCTTCTTTTAATTTATGACTAGCAATTGAGCTTTGTCTAAAAAGTATAATAGTTTTTATTTTTCCAATTAAATTATAAACTTTCTTTAAAGCATCATCAGCTATCAAATTGATAGTATGGGCTAAACAAGCCCAAATGTTTCCATCGTAGAATCTCTTTAATGGCTTTTTAATGTTGGAGGCATTGTCAGATACGGTAAGGATAATCTTTTTTTCTATGTTCCAATCTGAAATTATTCGCTTTAAACAAAAAGCTAAATTTTCACTGGTATGACGCGTTATCATACAATCACATTCCAATAAAACAGAACGAATTCTAAACCGTTCATCAACAAAATTAGTAGTGACTGCTATGAAGCTGTCATTGTTTATCAAAGTCCAGCAATTGGTTGTTAAAGTAATATACGATGCTTCTTTTATTAAATTTAAAACATTGTTCTTAACACTTTCATGCATTGCTGGCAATAGGGAATTACGTATCGCTTTCCGATCAGGTAATGCATATTGATAATTTAATGACTTAGTAAAAGATCGAAAATCAATATCCTCGACAATAGAAAACGGTTGTAAATCGTTAGTAAATAACTTCATCAATTCATCGTCAATCGTTTTACGATTGCTTAGTCATTCTTTTGTCCATAAATTGCACAATATTGGATTGTGATGTATGTTGAAATGCATTATTGTCAGTAAACATAATATCATCGTTATTACCGACTACTTTTTTACTGGTTGAGGCGATACTCTTTCAGTGGTTTCCGTCAACTTTTGCTTTTCAACACTTAATTTTATGGTGGGATACATTTTTCTGAGATGTCTTTTTAAATTAGAAATAGATGATGTTTAGCTACAATCGATTTCCGATATATAGAGCATGACGTCCGATCCTAATCTCCATCTTTCACAATGAAATATGTCCTCACATTTGAAAATTTGCGTTCCATTGTGTGGTAAAATTCGGTTTTAAAAAGAAGTTAAAAGAATTGCAAATCCTGAGAACGAGTAGAGGCAACACCACTAGAGAGAAATCTAAGCAAAATCTTAAACAGTAATGTTTTTTAAATTTGTTTAAAACTTTCCTCACCACCCATTCATTGCCTAATTAAAAAATTTCACAATTATTAGACTAGTCTTTTCACAAATTCGTCAAACGTCGGGGCCTTGGTTCAGTCAAGAACAGTTCTGCGAGTGCAGAGTGAGAACAGTTCCGGGTGCAGTCCAGCGAAAGCTTTCGTCGAGAGCAGCTTCGCGAACAATTCATCGAGATCAGCTCCGAGAACGGAGAGCAGGGTTAGAACAGTTTGAGAGCAGGAATCGATTCATTCGGTAAATTTGATTCCTTCTCTCAAACAGGAAGTAGTCTCAGAGCAGGGAGTAGGTTTATGGACAGAGAACGGATAAATGAATCACAGGAAACAGTGAGTCACGAATTGTAGGATGTGCAGTTGTGTTTCGGACTTGGCATAATTTAGAATATACAAAAATTCGAGAAAAGATAAACTACTTTCTTTGCAAAATTCCCATCCGTTTAAAATCGAAGTAGAAAAAAATTAGTTTCTTTTTACAAAAAGAACGGAGAACAGGGTCTTGTGAAAAGTGGAAACAGGCTGTTCCCGTTCTTTTTGAAGAACAGGTGAAAAGAACAGGTTGTTCATTTTTCCCCATCCCTAGTTTTATGTAACATTAGGATTCTTGCTTGCTTGTTATTAGGATTGTGGATGTTTATGTTTGCGCTGTTATTGTTCTTCCTTACTATAACAGATATTTGAAATCACCAGTGAGCGTTTGTAACTAACTGTTATGGAAAGGAAAATAACACTTAAACTGACTTTTGTCTGTAAAAAGGAATAAGCGTTAATCTGATTGCTCTATTAGAAAGTTCATAGTTTGCCCAGTATGATGAGAAGGGGCGTGATCATAACCAACTCATTTTAATCCCAATTTTATACTTGACTCCTAAGACAGTATCAACCTATATACTTCCTAATTTAAAAAAGTAAAAAAATGACTAAAAGAAAATATGATGTTGCAAATATAGCTAATACCTAAAAAAACAAAAAAATAATATAGACATTAATTTAGAAGATGTTATTAAGTATTACTTAATGCCGTCGTTACAACATGTATCAATAAGCAATATAATAATTACATTATGGAATCAAGCAGATATTAAATATAAAATAGTAAAACTATTAGGTACAGCTGCAGTCTGTGCTGCGCGGAGTGGCAACGCGTTTTTTTGGCACTTTTTATGTGGCCAAGGAAATCTTCCAAAATTGAATATATACTGCATACACATGGATTAAATATATAAATCTTGATAAAACAACATTTTGACTAGTAAAACACTGCAAATCTGGATTAAATATACGAATATACAAAAAATATTTTTTAACGGAATTAAATATATAAATCTTGATTAAATATAAAACATTTAGACTAGTAAAAAATTTTGATTGTTTCCACAAAATCAGAAATTGCCTCGTTCACAAACTGCCGCCTATCGGCTAAAGTGTGGGACGCAAAAAAAAATACTACCGCTATATCCTCACTCTTTGTGCCCTTTAAAATCTCATAAGTTAAAAGAAAAATCTCCTCCAACTTCAAATTGCTGCTGCGAAACCATGATCCGTGTCTGATCGATTTGAAGCAACGACACGGCTTATCCCTACGATTCCTACAAATCCAACCGTATCCATCGCTAACTGAATTCCTCACAGGAAAAGTCATTTCCCCGTTGCATTTATCGCAAGAAAATTTTGATTTGATTAATCCCGATTCCTTTAAAAAAGTCGAAAAAAGCTCTTTATCGCGACACAACTCGTAACAAAATAAACGATGAGCAACTCCCATAAGTTTCTCTACTACCAGAAAAACTTCGAGATGTGAACTTCGCATCCTACTACCAGAATGTTTCGAGAAAAATTCTCTTGAAACTTATCAACTACACTAAAAACAAAGAACAATCTACGCAAGAGCCCTTTGACTGTGTCGAAAATAAATAGAAAAATCTAGAAAAAAAAGATCTGCACGCTGGCTAGGTTGCCATAAAAACACGCGAACCCTAACCTTAAGGCCCCGTTCACATGAGGCGTTTTCCAACGCGCGTTTTACGTCTAAACAAAACGCGGGTAGCCAAAGTACATAGAATTCTACTGGAGTGTTCACATGCAGAAATCGCGAGAATCCAAGCGCTAGATTGCTTCGGCGCTTCAACAATCTCCGGTCGTTTTCGCGATTTGAAGGCGTTTTGAGAAGCATAGGTTTCTTCTGCAGCGTTCACATGACACGCGTTTTGACGGGCGTTAGGCTTTTTAATTCCTCTAATCCAAGTTTCTATCTTCGCGATCGTTAAAGATAGAGTGAAAATTTCAACGGATTTGAAATCTGCGGAAAATTTTACACCAGATCGATACCTGAAATGTGATTTTCTTTAAATAAATATTTTTTCAACTGTAACTTTAATATTTTCGCGATACTCATTTGACGAATATATCCATTACGAACACAAAAGGGAGTATTAATCTCGTTTTTATAGAAAAGATATAGCTTGATTGGAGTATTTTGTCTTAATCCACTGATTTATATTTATGGCCATTAAGAATAGGATGAGAAAATTGAATCGTATTCGATTTATTGAAGAAATTTACCCTGCTTTCACACAAAACTTGCAAAAATTTGATAGTTTATAACTAAAGAGGATAGTGGGTAATTTTATTTCTGACAATAACGTATACCGACAACTGTCCGTTCTAGTTTTCATGTGCGGCAAACGTCTTTAAAATAAATATTAAATAAAATATTCAGTTTAAAAGAGCTAAACTTTAGTTATTTTTTTTATTTTTCCTCAACGGGTGAAATGCGTAAGATAAGTTTCAATTTTCACATCCTCGTGTTACATTGAACTCGATATCACTTTTGAAACTCAACTTAATTTACTGTGAGCGTATTTTTCATAGAATTTATATTTTAATCTTGCAGTTAGTGTTATTACTACTTTAATCAAGATTTTTATATTATATATACGTGTAGACGCAAATTCTATTAGCAATCTCCTGATTTTCGATATATACTGCTTTTTGGTTTTTCTTTGAGATTTTTTTAGTTTTAACAAAATTTTCTCGTTTCATCGTGGGGTTTAATCAAATTTTAGTTAAAATATTTCCCAGTCATTATTCCATTCGTGGTTCCATTTGTGCTACAAAACCCCTGAAAGAGGGTAGGTTGGAGGGTTAGTATTCGTTTCGGATAGTTGGAACTCTGGGAAAATTGTGTTTAAAAAACTAATTATTGTTATATGTGTTGTTTGTGCTGATACATTAAAATGTTTAGAGATAGGTTTTAAAGAAGTATAGAGATTTATTTGAAGGAAAATTAAATAAAAATTAGCTATAGATCGTAGGAAACACGATAAAACCTGCAAAAATAGCATAAAAAAGAAAGGTTATCACCAGTGCCGGATTTTGTTTGCGTGTCATCTTTTGATAGTACTTCGTACACAATGCCATATAAACAGAAATTCCGTTTCCAATTTCCTGGTTCTAGAAATAACGTTTTTTGGGGATATATTTTTACTTTACACTGTCAATTTTAAAATTTTAAGGAAATTCTTTGGTCATTTTCTAATTAGTTTCGTTTTTTATCAAAGTTTTACAGAAATATTCCAATTTTTCTTACGCAGTTTCGCTTTTACGATAAAACGCATTACAAATGACTCATCTGCTAGCTTCTTGAGCCCAAAAAATCCGTGATCACCCCTTAACACAAAACAAATCCTACTTTTCTTTGGTGGGTGAATCATCGACACTGGAGAGTGAAGATTATAGGGTTTCTTCCTCTAGTCTTGACAGTAAAAAACGAATACTTTAAGATTTTAGAGTTAATGAAAATGTTTAATAATGCCACAATTTGAACTACATAAGGCACTGCTTCTCCGTGATCCGCTGGCTCTTACCGGTTCCTAGGTCCAAAATATCCCGTCATTCGAAAAATTTTGAAAAACGTACGAAAAGCTAACGTTCAAAAATTTACAACCGAGGTTGATGGCATTGGAATCGTATACTACACGTTACGAAAGATTTACCTGTTTAGGTTGTCATTTCTGGTCAGCAAGTCGATTATATTGCATTTATTTATGTATAAAGGTTGAAGTTCAAAAACACTTTATTCACAGGCAATTAGGGAACGGATGTTTTACAAATCGAAAGAATATCAAATTTTTACGTCGTTTTTAGATTATTTTAGGCATTTTATTGCTCATTATACATTTCTAAGTTAACCAAATACAGGCTCCTGTGAATACAGAGGGAGAAATCAATTTTAGGTTGGGAAAGAAAGATTTTCATCCTACTTTTAAAGGCTGTAAAATTAAAACAGTTGATAAGGGGCAACAAAATATCGTATTAAAGTGACATTCCCTTTAAAAAAATAAGGCAATACTTCCGCTTAGTATAACAGGAATATCTGAAAAAAGATTAGTTGCGACTATTGACAAAAAAATAATTTTTTCAAAGAAAAGCATGATTTTGGTATCGATCTAACGTAAAATTTTACGCTGATTTGAAATCCGTTCAAATTTTGGCTCTATCTTTAACCATTCAAAAGATAGAAAGTTGGATTAAGGGAATAAAAAACCATTTTAATGCATAACCGGAAACTGACCTTGAAAAGCGCCCAAGTGCTGTTCACGTGGTAACGCTCGAAAATTCTTATAAAACGCGCGTTGCAAAAAGTCCATGTGAACGGGGCCTTAAACCAGAGAAAAATTCGAGATAAAAATGGGTTACCATCAGCCGGCATTAGTTGCTTAAAAGTGCGCCAAAAAACGCGACAAGAGTCGTTGCCACTCCGCGCGGCACAGACTGCAGCTGTACCGATAAGGTATTACAATTATCTGTACCTGATCGTGTAAAAAAATATTTATCAAATATTATACATCCTATAGCGTATGAAATATTTGGTGAAATTATGTATCAAGATAAATATATTTTTAATACAGGTTATTATGGGCATCAAGATCCAAAATTCATAGCAATAAATTATATATATGATTTAGTTTGGACAGCAAGAGGGATAATAGATTATAAAGGGACAGCAAACACTTTATTAGCTAAAGAGGAAAAATTATCTGATAGTTACAAATATAATATTGCTTGTGCATATTGTTTTGAAGATGATATAGCAATTATTGTTCCAAAGATTATCAATACTACATTAAACCTAAAGTGCGTTTCACGAGGAATTGAGATGATTTTCGTTATTTCGCAAATATCGTAGGCTGTAACTCCCGAACAACTCGATGGATTTTAAAATCGCTTGGCACATATCTATTTGGGTATGAAACACTAATGCACACCAATTTTCAGACCAATCCGACAATTTAAACGGGAAAAGTGCAAATTTCAGTACATTTTCTGACCCGAGTTGGCAATTGAGGGTGGCCATAACTCCCGAACTAATCGAAGGATTTTAAAATCGCTTGGCACACCTCTTTCTCAAATCAAAAACATACTACACGCAAATTTTCAGTCCAATCGGAGTTTTGGTTCGGGAGAAATCCGGAAAAGAGTGTGTTTTTTTCCATTTTTTTCACCCATTTAACATGGGTAATCACTTTTCTCCGACACACAAATGGCTCTAACTAAACAAGTTTTAGTCCGTTTTTAATTTCGCTTGGGGAATCTGTTAATTATAAGTTTTTCCAAGTATCCTGGAATTTAGAACGTGTTTCTATCGTAATTAGAGCCGGAATGGCGTCTGGTTTTGCGAAAATGTGGAAAACGCGCGTTTCACGAGGAATTGAGACGATTTTCGCAACTTTCATAGGCTGTAACTACCGAACCGCTCGATGGATTTTTAAATCGCTCGGCACATATCTATTTGGGTATGAAACACTAATGCACACCAATTTTCAGACCAATCCGACAATTTAAACGGGAAAAGTGCAAATTTCAGTACATTTTCTGACCCGAGTTGGCAATTGAGGGAGGCCATAACTCCCGCACTAATCGATGGATTTTAAAATCGCTTCGAACAACTATTTCTGAAATCAAAAATATACAACACACAATTTTTCAGCCCAATCGGAGTTTTGGTTCGGGAGAAATCCGGAAAAGAGTGTGGTTCTTCCATTTTTTTGACCCTTTTAACATGGGAAATCACTTTTCTCCCACACACAAATGGCTCTAACTAAAAACAATTTAGTCCGTTTTTTTTGGTCCGTTAGTTTTAGTCCGTTTTTAAAATCGCTCGGGGAATCTGTTAATTATAAGTTTTTCCAAGTATTCTGCAATTTAGAACGTGTTTCTAACGTAATTAGAGCCGAAATGGCGTCTGGTTTTGCGAAAATGAGAAAAACGTTCGTTTCACGAGGAATGCAGACGATTTGTGCATTTTCGTAACTTTCGTAGGCTGTAAATCCCAAACCCCTCGATGGATTTTAAAATCGCTTGGTACAATTTCTATTGGATATGCCCAAGATATGCCTTAAAATTTTTAGACAAATCGTACGAGTGGTTTGGGAAAAAACGGGAAAAGTTCATTTTCCGTACCCCTGACTTGGCAAATTTGGGAGGCCATAACTCCCGAACTAATAGACCGATTTTAAAATCGCATAGCCCATCTTGTTCCTGGTCTCAAAAATATATGGGACAAAAATTGACCGACGAATCGGATAATCGGTTCGGGAATAGTCCGCAAAAGAGTGACAAAGTTTCACTTTTTTCGCCGTTTAACATGGGAAATCACTACCCTCCGACACTCACAAAATTCCCATTTGAAAAGTTATTGTCCGATTATAAAATAGCCTGGTGGATCTCTTAAGACCGAGACTATTCATCTATCCTGCAAGTTACAACGTGTTGCTAGCATTATTAGAGCCGGAATTACGTCTCTTTTATCGAAAGCGCGAAAAACGTTCGTTTCACGAGGAATGGAGACGGTTTCAACATATTCGTAATTTTCGTAGGCTGTGAATCAAAAACCCCTCGATGGATTTTAAAATCTCTTGGTACGATTTCTATTAGATATGCATAGAATATGCACACCAATTTTCAGACAAATCGGATAAGCGGTTCGAGGGAAAACGGGAATTGTCCAAATTCTATTACAGTCCGGGGGAAAAAAAACCTGGTATGCTGTAAATCCCAAACCCCTCGATTGATTTTCAAATCGCTTTTTACGATTTCTATTGGATATAACCAGGATATGCCCTAAAATTTTCAGACAAATCGTACGAGTGGTTTTGGAAAAACGGGAAAATTTCTTTTTTCGGACCCATGCCTTGGCAATTTTGGGAAGCCATAACTCCCGAACTAATGGGCCGATTTTAAAATCGCATACCTAATCTTGTTCCTGGTCTCAAAAATATACGGGACAAAAATTGACAGTCGAATCGGATAATCGTTTCGGGAATGACACCAAAAGTGTGACAAAGTTTCACTTTTTTCGCCGTTTAACATGGGAAATCACTACCCTCCGACACTCACAAAATTTCCATTTGTAAAGTTATTGTCCGATTATAAAATCGCTTGGTGGATCTCTTAAGACCGAGACTATTCATCTATCCTGCAATTTAGAACGTGTTGCTAGCATTATTAGAGCCGGAATTACGTATCTTTTAGCGAAAGCGCGAAAAACGTTCGTTTCACGAGGAATGGAGACGGTTTACACATATTCGTAATTTTCGTAGGCTGTAAATTAAAAACCCCTCGATGGATTTTAAAGTCTTTTGGTACGATTTCTATTGGATATAACCAGGATATGCCCTAAAATTTTCAGACAAATCGTACGAGTGATTCGGGTAAAACGGGAAAAGTTCATTTTCCGGACACCTGCCTTGGCAAATTTGGAAGGCAATAACTCCCGAACTAATGGACCGATTTTAAAATCGCATAGCTCATCTTGTTCTGCTCTCAAAAATATACGGGATAAAAATTGACAGACGAATCGGATAATCTGTTCGGGAATAGTCCGCAAAAGGGTGACAAAGTTTCACTTTTTTCTCCGTTTAACATTGTAAATCACTACCCTTCGACACTCACAAAATTCCCATTTGAAAAGTTATTGTCCGATTTGAAAATCGCTTGGTGGATCTCTTTAGAACGAGACTATTAATCTATCCTGCAAGTTAGAACGTGTTGCTAGCATTATTAGAGCCGGAATTACGTCTCTTTTAACGAAAGCTCGAAAAACGTTCGTTTCATGAGGAATGGAGACGGTTTGCACATATTCGTAATTTTCGTAGGCGGTAAATCAAAAACCCTTCGATGGATTTTAAAATCTCTTGGTACGATTTCTATTAGATATGCAGAGAATATGCACACCAATTTTCCGACAAATCGGATAAGCGGTTCGGGGGAAAACGGGAATTGTCCAAATTCTATTGCAGTCCGGGGGGGGGGGGAACGTGGTAAGCTGTAAATCCCAAACCCCTCGATGGATTCTCAAATCAATTGGTACGATTTGTATTGGATATAACGAGGATATGCCCTAAAATTTTCAGACAAATGGTACGAGTGTTTCGGGAAAAAACGGGAAACGTTCGTTTTCCGGACCACTGGCTTGGCAAATTTGGGAGGCCATAACTCCCGAACTAATAAACCGATTTTAAAATCGCATAGCTAACCTTGTTCCTGATCTCAAAAATATACGGGACAAAATTGACAGACGAATCGGATAATCGGTTCGGGAAAAGTCCGCAAAAGAGTGAGAAAGTTTCACTTTTTTCGACGTTTAACATGGGAAATCACTACACTCCAACACTCACAAAATTCCCATTTGAAAATTTATTGTCCGATTTGAAAATCGCTTGGTTGATCACTTTAGAACGAGACTATACATCTATGCTGCAAGTTAGAACGTGTTGCTAGCATTATTAGAGCCGGAATTACGTCTGTTTTAACGAAAACGCGAAAAACGTTCGTTTCACGAGGAATGGAGACGGTTTGCACATTTTCGTAAATTTCGTAGAATGTAAATCCAAACCCCTCGATGGATTTTCAAATCGCTTTGTACGATTTCTATTGGATATAACCAAGATATGCACTAAAATTTTCAGACAAATGGTACGAGTATTTTGGGAAAAACGGGAAAAGTTCATTTTCCGGACCCCTGGCTTGGCAACTTTGGGAAGCCATAACTCCCAAAATAATGGGCCGATTTTAAAATCGCATAGCTAATCTTGTTCCAGGTCTCAAAACTATACGGGACCAAAATTGACAGACGAATCAGATAATCGGTTCGGGAATAGCCACCAAAAGAGTTACAAAGTTTCAATTTTTTCGCCGTTTAACATGGGAAATCACTACCCTCCGACACTCACAAAATTCCCATTTGAAAAGTTAATGTCCGATTTGAAAATCGCTTAAAGGATTTCTTAACAACGAGACTTTTCATCTATCCTGCAAGTTAGAACGTGCTGCAAGCATTATTAGAGCCGGAATTACGTCTCTTTTAGCGAAAGCGCGAAAAACGTTCGTTTCACGAGGAATGGAGACGGTTTGCACATATTCGTAATTTTCGTAGGCGGTAAATCAAAAACCCTTCGATGGATTTTAAAATCTCTTGGTACGATTTCTATTAGATATGCAGAGAATATGCACACCAATTTTCCGACAAATCGGATAAGCGGTTCGGGGGAAAACGGGAATTGTCCAAATTCTATTACAGTCCGGGGGGAAAAAAACCTGGTATGCTGTAAATCCCAAACCCCTCGATTGATTTTCAAATCGCTTTTTACGATTTCTATTGGATATAACCAGGATATGCCCTAAAATTTTCAGACAAATCGTACGAGTGATTCGGGTAAAACGGGAAAAGTTCATTTTCCGGATACCTGCCTTGGCAAATTTGGGAAGCCATAACTCCCGAACTAATAAGCCGATTTTAAAATCGCATAGCTCATCTTGTTCCTTGTGTCAAAAATATACGGGACAAAAATTGACAGACGAATCGGATAATCGGTTAGGGAAAAGTCCGCAAAAGAGTGAGAAAGTTTCACTTTTTTCGCCGTTTAACATGGGAAATCACTACACTCCGACACTCACAAAATTCCCATTTGAAAAGTTATTGTCCGATTTGAAAATCGCTTGGTGGATCTCTTTAGAACGAGACTTTGCATCTATCCTGCAAGTTAGAACGTGTTGCTAGCATTATTAGAGCCGGAATTACGTCTCTTTTTTTGCGAAATTCGAAAAACGTTCGTTTCAAGAGGAATGGAGACGGTTTGCACATATTCGTAAATTTCGTAAGCTGTAAATCAAAAATCCCTCGATGGATTTTAAAATCTCTTGGTACGATTTCTATTAGATATGCAGAGAATATGCACACCAATTTTCAGAAAAATCGGACAAGCGGTTCGGGAGAAAACGGGAATTGTCCAAATTCTTTTGCAGTCCGGGGGGGGGGGAACGTGGTAAGCTGTAAATCCCAAACCCCTCGATGGATTCTCAAATCAATTGGTACGATTTGTATTGGATATAACGAGGATATGCCCTAAAATTTTCAGACAAATGGTACGAGTGTTTCGGGAAAAAACGGGAAACGTTCGTTTTCCGGACCACTGGCTTGGCAAATTTGGGAGGCCATAACTCCCGAACTAATAAACCGATTTTAAAATCGCATAGCTAACCTTGTTCCTGATCTCAAGAATATACGGGACAAAAATTGACAGACGAATCGGATAATCGGTTCGGGAAAAGTCCGCAAAAGAGTGAGAAAGTTTCACTTTTTTCGACGTTTAACATGGGAAATCACTACACTCCGACACTCACAAAATTCCTATTTGAAAAGTTATTATCCGATTTGAAAATCGCATGGTGGATCTCTTTAGAACGAGACTATTCATCTATCCGGCAAGTTAGAACGTGTTGCTACGTTACCACCGAGATAACAAGGCCTGACCGCTGCCGTCCTGGCGTCTCCCTAGTAGTCATACGTGCGATACGAACGACCACCGCCGTATTGGAATATTCAAAGCTTAATACAGTGAAATCCGTCTACAACGATACATAATATATTCTATATACGTCGAGACCACAGGAAAATATTGTTATACGTTATTGCAAATTATTTTAGCAGTTTGTAAATATGGTTTTTCCCGAGTCAAAACTATGATAATCTCAGAATGAAACTTCCACACCCTCGCGTCTTTCTTCCTTATTTACAAACGATAACAGAGAGTGTGCGTAAATAGTAAAAGCACTAACTTATTAAAAAACCAGCCAAAATTATATCGTAAATTCAATTAAAAATAGTGAAAAACTAGCTTATGACTTTTATTAACTAAAATCGCTAAAATACAGTCAATCAAGGTTAATACCGCTCAATATCATAGTTTCTCAAATGCGACCATAAATCAAAAAGAAAAGAAAACTCTTTCTCATAGTCTAAAGAAATCCAATTAATGTTTTCATCATTAAATCTGTAAAAATGGGAAATCAAAGCAATTGAACTGTAAAATACGATTTATGTAGTATGTTACCTATCTGGAGGAGAGTCTCATAACAAGCTATAGTTTTCTGCTCTCATACATTTCCAACATAATCACCAGTCAACATTACTTTAACCTCAAAAATGTCAATATAACATCAGAAATAACAGATGTACTACAAAAAACTGTACATAAGTTGAATAAATTTATTCTTTTATTCTTATAAACAGATTGTAAATGAGGGTTTCCTGTTTAAACGGGGCTGCCAGTCGTGAACTGAACCCTCAGTCGCACCCCATTCGATTTTTTTGTAAAATGGAAAACGAAATTTCAAAGCAAACCATTATAAAAAATGTCAAAAATACATATAAAAATAAAATTATTTATTAGAAACAGTATCCAGCTTTCTTTTTTTATTTTTGCCCAATCTATCGTTGGATTTTCCACAATAATTTTTCAATAGAGTGTTTTTTGTGCTATTAATAATGAATTTTAAAATAGTTTCATGCTTATGATTTGCACATGTATTGAATTTGTAATGTTCTGATTCATGCAGCTGCCAGTATTTAAAAACAAAATTTATTATAAAATCTCTTTTGTAATGAATGCTCAGAAACTCATCCTCGTAATATTTAAGTAGTTTGTTGAACAATATATAATTAATTAAAACCACACGAACAGCACCATCTTTTGGAAACGATAAACCACCTCGATTCAAATTTTTAATTAAATCATAACTTTCCTCAACAACCATTTGCTCATCATACACCAACCCTGTTTTACACAGTTCACACTTTATGTTTCTTAAAATTTTATAACAACAATAGCCTGCCAAATAAGTTATCACTGACATTTCATGTTCAACTTGTTGAAAATCACTTACTTCGAGATGTATGTCCGGATTAAATGAGTTGTCCCACTGTTTTTGTTCTTCATAAGAACAATCTAAGTTTTCTGAAAAACTGGTTATGGGTATATTTCCAAAAGTTTGTGATGACAAGGTCAAAAGAGATTGAATTCTTAATTTTTTCTCCGATTCGTATAATTGCCTGATCGATATGTTGTACTGACCACCTGATAATTGTCTATATTTTCCAAACCGATATTCCAAAGGATCTGTTTGAAATTTTCCTAACAAAACATAATTCATTTTAAGTTCTTGTAAACAATATTGCGTAATTTCCAACATTCCATGAATTGTGTGAGAAAGAGCGGTATGGGTTTGGGGTGAAAGTTTATGAGGAAAATCACCGGATTTCCAAGTATCAAGCCAGAGAATCATTTTCCGCAAAAATAACAATTTAGGGTCATCTGGATTCTCGAGTAGAGGGGTTTGGAAATTATCTTTAAGTCGCTGTCCTTTCAATGGTGTTTTCACATTGACAATTTTCCACCAGGTTGATACAATATCTATGAATTCAGCTGTTTCTTCAGAATTTTCTATTTTCGTTCCAAATTTCAATAGGGCCTCTTTCACAAACGGATTGAAAACTTTTAAAGATAGACTGACATTCTGACGTTCAAAAGTAGTTGGAAATAATGCTTTCAGCGATAAAGAATACCCAAATTTCAATAATTTATCATGCTCCAATTGATGTAACAATATTAAGGAATTGAAATTTGCAATTTTTTTCTCACCTGTCTCGAAGTCTGGGAAGGTTAAGATCTTGTTACTCTTAGGATTCAACCAATTATTTTTTATACATTTTAGTAGATGAACAGAGTCGTACAAGAAGAAAATAGGGCGTGTGTTGTCACAGGGATGTGGATAAACTACGCTTGATTGGTTTTTCGGTGAAAAATTCCTCATAGCTTTGCCATTGAGTGCATTGTTATCACTAATAATACAAAATACTTTGTAGCCTATCTCTTCTAATTTAGTGACAATTGTTCGAATACAATCAAAAAGAATGTCACTGCTGATGGTTGAAGTTGGAAATATATGAATAACTTCCTTTAACTTCGATGTGACACTGGATATCATGAATGCATAAGCGGATGTAGCCAAAGAATTGCCGTTAAATGCATTCCCTACAATATTTCCACCTTTGAAGTCCAAATAAGGTTGAACATGAATTTCATCCATAAGCAGTATGACATTTTTCTCATGCTCTTCTAAAAGTCTGAAAAGAGAACGTGCGTACGCGAGAAACAATTTTCTATCTACATCGGTTGGATCGGTTAAAAATTTATTACAAACAGTTTTTATTTTTGATAGATGAGGTAAAATTAGCGAACTGTAGTGCCGTAAATATTTGTATGCATGTGAGCTTATTGAGTGCATAACGGATGAAAAAATCATTGTATTTGCAGAATAACGATATCTCTCTTTTGGAGTAACAAGAAAATTTAACTGTTCTGAAAGAAAGTTGAGAGAAGCACGTTTATCAAGGTCATCACACTCTACTTCAACCAAGACATTTCTTAAATTATGTATAATTTGTTTGAAGCTATTATCATAGTTGGCTGAAGAATTTTTCATTGATATTTCATTTATAAAATTCAAGCAATTTTCAATAACTTCCAAATTATTAACGTGACAGGGTGTTTTGATTTGATTGTTATCTACAGAAATTTCTTGGCCATATAAATATGTTTCCATTTTCAGATTTGAATGTATTACAACAGTGTAATTTGTTGTAGGTCCTGGATTAAAACAAATTTTGAAAAAAGTAACTTCCTCAATTAGTTTAAACCAATTTTGTTTATGAGGTAATGAATCCAGAATTTCTAATAGCCTATTAAAATTTTAAAAAGAAATAGATTCATGATGAGCAATGAACTCAGATTTGCTTTCGTTGATAGCTCTCAATAAATTGGATTCCTCAGTTTCACGAATTTTATCTTCCCTGCTTTTACGAACTGTGGGACAAGTTTTCGAGAGATATTTAGGGCAATTCGGAAATATACTTGGTATAGCACCAACTTTTAAGCGGAGACGTTTCATGGAAAAGGTAGAACACTCACCAGTTTTTTTGTTGAATTTGGATACATTCCGGACGATATCATCGTTTTGAAAATGAAGTTCGCAGACTTTGCTGCGTTTTGATGGTGTAAAGTCGGCTCGTGGAATCGCCCTGAGCCATCTTTTTCTAATATTTTCATCCTCTGGAAAGGAGAAAACCGCCACTTTTGGTGCATCACCATATCCATAATTTACAGAGCAAGAAGGTACACAGCATCTAAAAGGCATTTTGGATAACCTCGTGGTAAGCCTAAAGAAATCGGTCTGGACACACGTTAAACGTGTTGTTTGACGAAAGCCTTTAACACCTCGACACTGTAATGTTCCACAAATGCTTTATAACAATATATAACTGCAGCTGTACTTACTTTCCGGTAAAATAGTATAAAAAACCCTAATTTCTTACGCTACATTAAAGGTAATCCACAAGTAGCCGACCATGCGGCGATGTTTGTTATGACTACTAGTAAGCGAGTCACGTGATTGAAACGTCACAGCGGTCTGGCCTTGTTATCTCGGTGGTAACGGTTGCTAGCATTATTAGAGCCAGAATTACGTCTGTTTTAGCAAAAACGCGAAAAACGTACGTTTCACGAGGAATGGAGACAGTTTGCACATTTTCGTAAATTTCGTAGGCTGTAAATCCCAAACCCCTCGATGGATTTTAAAATCTCTTGGTACGATTTCTATTGGATATGCAGATATTATGCACACCAATTTTCAGACTAAACGGACAAGAGGTTCGGGTGAAAACGGAAAATGTCCAAATTCTATTGCAGTCCGGGGGGAAAAACGTGGTATGTGTAAACCCCAAATATCCCCTCGATGGATTTTCAAATCGCTTGGTACGATTTCTATTGGATATAACCAGGATATGCCTAAAATTTTCAGAAAAATCGTACGAGTGGTTTGGAAAAAACGGCAAAATTTCATTTTCCGGAACCCTGCTATGGCAACTTTGGGAACCCATAACTCCCGAACTAATGGGCCGATTTTAAAATCGCATAGCTCATCTTGTTCCTGGTCTCAAAGATATACGGGACAAAAATTGACAGACAAATCGGATAATCGGTTCGGGAATAGTCCGCAAAAGAGTGACAAAGTTTCACTTTTTTCGCCGTATAACATGGGAAATCACTACCCTCCGACACTCACAAAATTCCCATTGGAAAAGTTATAGTCCGATTTGAAAATCGCTTGGTGGATCTCTTTAGAACGAGACTTTTCATCTATCCTGCAAGTTAAAACATGCTGCTAGCATTATTAGAGCCGGAATTACGTCTCATTTAGCGAAAGTGCGAAAAACGTTCGTTTCACGAGGAATGGAGACGGTTTGCACATATTCGTAAATTTCGTAGGCTGAAAATCATAAACCCTTCGATGGATTTTAAAATCTCTTGGTAAGATTTCTATTAGATATGCAGAGAATATGCACACCAATTTTCAGACAAATCGGACAAGCGGTTCGGGAGAAAACGGGAATTGTCCAAATTCTATTGCAGTCAGGGGGGAAAAACGTGGTATGCTGTAAATCCCAAACCTCTCGATAGATTTTCAAATCGCTTGGAACGATTTATTTTGGATATAACCAGGATATGCCCTAAAATTTTCAGACAAATCGTACGAGTATTTTGGGAAAAACGGGAAAAGATCATTTTCCGGACAACTGCCTTGGCAACTTTGGGTAGCCATAACCCCCGAAATAATGGGCCGATTTTTAAATCGCATAGCTAATCTTATTCCAAGTCTCAAAAATATACGGGACCAAAATTGACAGACGAATCGGATAATCGGTTCGGGAATAGCCACCAAAAGAGTTACAAAGTTTCAGTTTTTTCGCCGTTTAACATGGGAAATCACTACCCTCCGACACTCACAAAATTCCCATTGAAAAAGTTATTGTCCGATTATAAAATCGCTTTTTGAATCTCTTAAGAATGAGACTATTCATCTGTCCAGCAAGTTAGAATGTGTTGCTAGCATTGTTAGAGCCGGAATTACGTCTGTTTTAGCGAAAACGCGAAAAACGTACGTTTCATGAGGAATGGAGACGGTTTGCACATTTTAGTAAATTTCGTAGGCTGTAAATCCCAAACCCCTCGATTGATTTGAAAATCGCTTGGTACGATTTCTATTAGATATGCAGAGAATATGCACACCAATTTTCAGACAAATCGGACAAGCGGTTCGGGAGAAAACGGGAATTGTCCAAATTCTATTGCAGTCTGGGGGAAAAACGAGGTATGCTGTAAATCCCAAGCTACTCGATGGATTTTCAAATTGCTTGGTAAGATTTCTATTGGATATAAATAGGATATGCCCTAAAATTTTCAGACAAATGGTACGAGTGCTTCGGGAAAAAACGGGAAACGTTCATTTTCCGGACCACTGCCTTTGCAAATTTGGGAGACCATAACTCCCGAACTAATAAACCGATTTTAAAATCGCATAGCTAATCTTGTTCCTGGTCTCAAAAATATACGGGACCAAAATTGACAGACGAATCGGATAATCGGTTCGGGAAAAGTCCTCAAAAGAGTGAGAAAGTGTCAATTTTTTCGCCGTTTAACATGGGAAATCACTACCCTCCGACACTCACAAAATTCCCATTGAAAAAGTTATTGTCCGATTTGAAAATCGCTCGTTGGATCTCTTTAGAACGAGACTTTTCATCTATCCTGCAAGTTAAAACATGCTGCTAGCATTATTAGAGCCGGAATTACGTCTCATTTAGCGAAAGTGCGAAAAACGTTCGTTTCACGAGGAATGGAGACGGTTTGCACATATTCGTAAATTTCGTAGGCTGAAAATCATAAACCCTTCGATGGATTTTAAAATCTCTTGGTAAGATTTCTATTAGATATGCAGAGAATATGCACACCAATTTTCAGACAAATCGGACAAGCGGTTCGGGAGAAAACGGGAATTGTCCAAATTCTATTGCAGTCAGGGGGGAAAAACGTGGTATGCTGTAAATCCCAAACCTCTCGATAGATTTTCAAATCGCTTGGAACGATTTATTTTGGATATAACCAGGATATGCCCTAAAATTTTCAGACAAATCGTACGAGTATTTTGGGAAAAACGGGAAAAGATCATTTTCCGGACAACTGCCTTGGCAACTTTGGGAAGCCATAACCCCCGAAATAATGGGCCGATTTTTAAATCGCATAGCTAATCTTATTCCAAGTCTCAAAAATATACGGGACCAAAATTGACAGACGAATCGGATAATCGGTTCGGGAATAGCCACCAAAAGAGTTACAAAGTTTCAGTTTTTTCGCCGTTTAACATGGGAAATCACTACCCTCCGACACTCACAAAATTCCCATTGAAAAAGTTATTGTCCGATTTGAAAATCGCTCGTTGGATCTCTTTAGAACGAGACTTTTCATCTATCCTGCAAGTTAAAACATGCTGCTAGCATTATTAGAGCCGGAATTACGTCTCTTTTAGCGAAAGCGCGAAAAACGTTCGTTTCACGAGGAATGGAGACGGTTTGCACATATTCGTAAATTTCGTAGGCTGTAAATCAAAAACCCCTCGATGGATTTTAAAATATATTGGTACGATTTCTATTAGATATGCAGAGATTATGCGCACCAATTTTCAGACAAATCGGATAAGCGGTTCGGGAGAAAACGGGAATTGTCCAAATTCTATTGCAGTCCGGGGGAAAAAACGTGGTATGCTGTAAATCCCAAACCCTTCGATGGATTTTCAAATCGCTTGGTAAGATTTCCATTGGATATAACCAGGATATGACCTAAAATTTTCAGAAAAATCGTACGAGTGGTTTGGGAAAAAAGGGAAAAGTTCATTTTCCGGACCCCTGCCTTGGCAACTTTGGGAAGACATAACTCCCGAACTAATAAATCGATTTTTAAATCGCATAGCTAACCTTGTTCCTGATCTCAAAAATTTATGGGACAAAAATTGACAGACGAATCGGATAATCGGTTCGGGAATAGTCCGCAAAAGAGTCACAAAGTTTCAGTTTTTTCGCCGTTTAACATGGGAAATCACTACCCTTTGACACTCACAAAATTCCCATTTGAAAAGTTAATGTCCGATTTGAAAATCGCTTAAAGGATTTCTTAACAACGAGACTTTTCATTTATCCTGCAAGTTAGAACGTGCTGCTAGCATTATTAGAGCCGGAATTACGTCTCTTTTAGCGAAAGCGCGAAAAACGTTCGTTTCACGAGGAATGGAGACGGTTTGCACATATTCGTAAATTTCGTAGGCTGTAAATCAAAAACCCTTCGATGGATTTTAAAATCTCTTGGTACGATTTCTATTAGATATGCAGAGAATATGCACACCAATTTTCAGACAAATCGGACAAGCGGTTCGGGAGAAAACGGGAATTGTCCAAATTCTATTGCAGTCCGGGGGGGGGGGAAACGTGGTAAGCTGTAAATCCCAAACCCCTCGATGGATTTTCAAATCGCTTGGTACGATTTCTATTGGATATAACCAGGATATGCCCTAAAATTTTCAGACAAATGGTACGAGTGTTTCCGGAAAAAACGGGAAACGTTCATTTTCCGGACCACTGCCTTGGCAAATTTGGGATGCCATAACTCCCGAACTAATGGGCCGATTTTAAAATCGCATAGCTAACCTTGTTCCTGATCTCAAATATATACGGTACAAAAATTCACAGACGAATCAGATTATCGGTTCGGGAAAAGTCCTCAAAAGAGTGAGAAAGTTTCACTTTTTTCGCCGTTTAACATGGGAAATCACTACCCTCCGACACTCACAAAATTCCCATTGGAAAAGTTATTGTCCGATTATAAAATCGCTTTTTGAATCTCATAAGAATGAGACTATTCATCTGTCCAGCAAGTTAGAATGTGTTGCTAGCATTGTTAGAGCCGGAATTACGTCTGTTTTAGCGAAAACGCGAAAAACGTACGTTTCATGAGGAATGGAGACGGTTTGCACATTTTAGTAAATTTCGTAGGCTGTAAATCCCAAACCCCTCGATTGATTTGAAAATCGCTTGGTACGATTTCTATTAGATATGCAGAGAATATGCACACCAATTTTCAGACAAATCGGACAAGCGGTTCGGGAGAAAACGGGAATTGTCCAAATTCTATTGCAGTCTGGGGGAAAAACGAGGTATGCTGTAAATCCCAAGCTACTCGATGGATTTTCAAATTGCTTGGTAAGATTTCTATTGGATATAAATAGGATATGCCCTAAAATTTTCAGACAAATGGTACGAGTGCTTCGGGAAAAAACGGGAAACGTTCATTTTCCGGACCACTGCCTTGGCAAATTTGGGAGACCATAACTCCCGAACTAATAAACCGATTTTAAAATCGCATAGCTAATCTTGTTCCTGGTCTCAAAAATATACGGGACCAAAATTGACAGACGAATCGGATAATCGGTTCGGGAAAAGTCCGCAAAAGAGTGAGAAAGTTTCACTTTTTTCGACGTTTAACATGGGAAATCACTACACTCCGACACTCACAAAATTCCTATTTGAAAAGTTATTATCCGATTTGAAAATCGCATGGTGGATCTCTTTAGAACGAGACTATTCATCTATCCGGCAAGTTAGAACGTGTTGCTACGTTACCACCGAGATAACAAGGCCTGACCGCTGCCGTCCTGGCGTCTCCCTAGTAGTCATACGTGCGATACGAACGACCACCGCCGTATTGGAATATTCAAAGCTTAATACAGTGAAATCCGTCTACAACGATACATAATATATTCTATATACGTCGAGACCACAGGAAAATATTGTTATACGTTATTGCAAATTATTTTAGCAGTTTGTAAATATGGTTTTTCCCGAGTCAAAACTATGATAATCTCAGAATGAAACTTCCACACCCTCGCGTCTTTCTTCCTTATTTACAAACGATAACAGAGAGTGTGCGTAAATAGTAAAAGCACTAACTTATTAAAAAACCAGCCAAAATTATATCGTAAATTCAATTAAAAATAGTGAAAAACTAGCTTATGACTTTTATTAACTAAAATCGCTAAAATACAGTCAATCAAGGTTAATACCGCTCAATATCATAGTTTCTCAAATGCGACCATAAATCAAAAAGAAAAGAAAACTCTTTCTCATAGTCTAAAGAAATCCAATTAATGTTTTCATCATTAAATCTGTAAAAATGGGAAATCAAAGCAATTGAACTGTAAAATACGATTTATGTAGTATGTTACCTATCTGGAGGAGAGTCTCATAACAAGCTATAGTTTTCTGCTCTCATACATTTCCAACATAATCACCAGTCAACATTACTTTAACCTCAAAAATGTCAATATAACATCAGAAATAACAGATGTACTACAAAAAACTGTACATAAGTTGAATAAATTTATTCTTTTATTCTTATAAACAGATTGTAAATGAGGGTTTCCTGTTTAAACGGGGCTGCCAGTCGTGAACTGAACCCTCAGTCGCACCCCATTCGATTTTTTTGTAAAATGGAAAACGAAATTTCAAAGCAAACCATTATAAAAAATGTCAAAAATACATATAAAAATAAAATTATTTATTAGAAACAGTATCCAGCTTTCTTTTTTTATTTTTGCCCAATCTATCGTTGGATTTTCCACAATAATTTTTCAATAGAGTGTTTTTTGTGCTATTAATAATGAATTTTAAAATAGTTTCATGCTTATGATTTGCACATGTATTGAATTTGTAATGTTCTGATTCATGCAGCTGCCAGTATTTAAAAACAAAATTTATTATAAAATCTCTTTTGT
Organism: Meta bourneti; assembly: GCA_933210815.1. Lineage (NCBI taxonomy): Eukaryota > Metazoa > Arthropoda > Arachnida > Araneae > Tetragnathidae > Meta > Meta bourneti. The sequence goes on from OW119922.1 coordinate 6,879,216, forward strand.
AATGAATGCTCAGAAACTCATCCTCGTAATATTTAAGTAGTTTGTTGAACAATATATAATTAATTAAAACCACACGAACAGCACCATCTTTTGGAAACGATAAACCACCTCGATTCAAATTTTTAATTAAATCATAACTTTCCTCAACAACCATTTGCTCATCATACACCAACCCTGTTTTACACAGTTCACACTTTATGTTTCTTAAAATTTTATAACAACAATAGCCTGCCAAATAAGTTATCACTGACATTTCATGTTCAACTTGTTGAAAATCACTTACTTCGAGATGTATGTCCGGATTAAATGAGTTGTCCCACTGTTTTTGTTCTTCATAAGAACAATCTAAGTTTTCTGAAAAACTGGTTATGGGTATATTTCCAAAAGTTTGTGATGACAAGGTCAAAAGAGATTGAATTCTTAATTTTTTCTCCGATTCGTATAATTGCCTGATCGATATGTTGTACTGACCACCTGATAATTGTCTATATTTTCCAAACCGATATTCCAAAGGATCTGTTTGAAATTTTCCTAACAAAACATAATTCATTTTAAGTTCTTGTAAACAATATTGCGTAATTTCCAACATTCCATGAATTGTGTGAGAAAGAGCGGTATGGGTTTGGGGTGAAAGTTTATGAGGAAAATCACCGGATTTCCAAGTATCAAGCCAGAGAATCATTTTCCGCAAAAATAACAATTTAGGGTCATCTGGATTCTCGAGTAGAGGGGTTTGGAAATTATCTTTAAGTCGCTGTCCTTTCAATGGTGTTTTCACATTGACAATTTTCCACCAGGTTGATACAATATCTATGAATTCAGCTGTTTCTTCAGAATTTTCTATTTTCGTTCCAAATTTCAATAGGGCCTCTTTCACAAACGGATTGAAAACTTTTAAAGATAGACTGACATTCTGACGTTCAAAAGTAGTTGGAAATAATGCTTTCAGCGATAAAGAATACCCAAATTTCAATAATTTATCATGCTCCAATTGATGTAACAATATTAAGGAATTGAAATTTGCAATTTTTTTCTCACCTGTCTCGAAGTCTGGGAAGGTTAAGATCTTGTTACTCTTAGGATTCAACCAATTATTTTTTATACATTTTAGTAGATGAACAGAGTCGTACAAGAAGAAAATAGGGCGTGTGTTGTCACAGGGATGTGGATAAACTACGCTTGATTGGTTTTTCGGTGAAAAATTCCTCATAGCTTTGCCATTGAGTGCATTGTTATCACTAATAATACAAAATACTTTGTAGCCTATCTCTTCTAATTTAGTGACAATTGTTCGAATACAATCAAAAAGAATGTCACTGCTGATGGTTGAAGTTGGAAATATATGAATAACTTCCTTTAACTTCGATGTGACACTGGATATCATGAATGCATAAGCGGATGTAGCCAAAGAATTGCCGTTAAATGCATTCCCTACAATATTTCCACCTTTGAAGTCCAAATAAGGTTGAACATGAATTTCATCCATAAGCAGTATGACATTTTTCTCATGCTCTTCTAAAAGTCTGAAAAGAGAACGTGCGTACGCGAGAAACAATTTTCTATCTACATCGGTTGGATCGGTTAAAAATTTATTACAAACAGTTTTTATTTTTGATAGATGAGGTAAAATTAGCGAACTGTAGTGCCGTAAATATTTGTATGCATGTGAGCTTATTGAGTGCATAACGGATGAAAAAATCATTGTATTTGCAGAATAACGATATCTCTCTTTTGGAGTAACAAGAAAATTTAACTGTTCTGAAAGAAAGTTGAGAGAAGCACGTTTATCAAGGTCATCACACTCTACTTCAACCAAGACATTTCTTAAATTATGTATAATTTGTTTGAAGCTATTATCATAGTTGGCTGAAGAATTTTTCATTGATATTTCATTTATAAAATTCAAGCAATTTTCAATAACTTCCAAATTATTAACGTGACAGGGTGTTTTGATTTGATTGTTATCTACAGAAATTTCTTGGCCATATAAATATGTTTCCATTTTCAGATTTGAATGTATTACAACAGTGTAATTTGTTGTAGGTCCTGGATTAAAACAAATTTTGAAAAAAGTAACTTCCTCAATTAGTTTAAACCAATTTTGTTTATGAGGTAATGAATCCAGAATTTCTAATAGCCTATTAAAATTTTAAAAAGAAATAGATTCATGATGAGCAATGAACTCAGATTTGCTTTCGTTGATAGCTCTCAATAAATTGGATTCCTCAGTTTCACGAATTTTATCTTCCCTGCTTTTACGAACTGTGGGACAAGTTTTCGAGAGATATTTAGGGCAATTCGGAAATATACTTGGTATAGCACCAACTTTTAAGCGGAGACGTTTCATGGAAAAGGTAGAACACTCACCAGTTTTTTTGTTGAATTTGGATACATTCCGGACGATATCATCGTTTTGAAAATGAAGTTCGCAGACTTTGCTGCGTTTTGATGGTGTAAAGTCGGCTCGTGGAATCGCCCTGAGCCATCTTTTTCTAATATTTTCATCCTCTGGAAAGGAGAAAACCGCCACTTTTGGTGCATCACCATATCCATAATTTACAGAGCAAGAAGGTACACAGCATCTAAAAGGCATTTTGGATAACCTCGTGGTAAGCCTAAAGAAATCGGTCTGGACACACGTTAAACGTGTTGTTTGACGAAAGCCTTTAACACCTCGACACTGTAATGTTCCACAAATGCTTTATAACAATATATAACTGCAGCTGTACTTACTTTCCGGTAAAATAGTATAAAAAACCCTAATTTCTTACGCTACATTAAAGGTAATCCACAAGTAGCCGACCATGCGGCGATGTTTGTTATGACTACTAGTAAGCGAGTCACGTGATTGAAACGTCACAGCGGTCTGGCCTTGTTATCTCGGTGGTAACGGTTGCTAGCATTATTAGAGCCAGAATTACGTCTGTTTTAGCAAAAACGCGAAAAACGTACGTTTCACGAGGAATGGAGACAGTTTGCACATTTTCGTAAATTTCGTAGGCTGTAAATCCCAAACCCCTCGATGGATTTTAAAATCTCTTGGTACGATTTCTATTGGATATGCAGATATTATGCACACCAATTTTCAGACTAAACGGACAAGAGGTTCGGGTGAAAACGGAAAATGTCCAAATTCTATTGCAGTCCGGGGGGAAAAACGTGGTATGTGTAAACCCCAAATATCCCCTCGATGGATTTTCAAATCGCTTGGTACGATTTCTATTGGATATAACCAGGATATGCCTAAAATTTTCAGAAAAATCGTACGAGTGGTTTGGAAAAAACGGCAAAATTTCATTTTCCGGAACCCTGCTATGGCAACTTTGGGAACCCATAACTCCCGAACTAATGGGCCGATTTTAAAATCGCATAGCTCATCTTGTTCCTGGTCTCAAAGATATACGGGACAAAAATTGACAGACAAATCGGATAATCGGTTCGGGAATAGTCCGCAAAAGAGTGACAAAGTTTCACTTTTTTCGCCGTATAACATGGGAAATCACTACCCTCCGACACTCACAAAATTCCCATTGGAAAAGTTATAGTCCGATTTGAAAATCGCTTGGTGGATCTCTTTAGAACGAGACTTTTCATCTATCCTGCAAGTTAAAACATGCTGCTAGCATTATTAGAGCCGGAATTACGTCTCATTTAGCGAAAGTGCGAAAAACGTTCGTTTCACGAGGAATGGAGACGGTTTGCACATATTCGTAAATTTCGTAGGCTGAAAATCATAAACCCTTCGATGGATTTTAAAATCTCTTGGTAAGATTTCTATTAGATATGCAGAGAATATGCACACCAATTTTCAGACAAATCGGACAAGCGGTTCGGGAGAAAACGGGAATTGTCCAAATTCTATTGCAGTCAGGGGGGAAAAACGTGGTATGCTGTAAATCCCAAACCTCTCGATAGATTTTCAAATCGCTTGGAACGATTTATTTTGGATATAACCAGGATATGCCCTAAAATTTTCAGACAAATCGTACGAGTATTTTGGGAAAAACGGGAAAAGATCATTTTCCGGACAACTGCCTTGGCAACTTTGGGTAGCCATAACCCCCGAAATAATGGGCCGATTTTTAAATCGCATAGCTAATCTTATTCCAAGTCTCAAAAATATACGGGACCAAAATTGACAGACGAATCGGATAATCGGTTCGGGAATAGCCACCAAAAGAGTTACAAAGTTTCAGTTTTTTCGCCGTTTAACATGGGAAATCACTACCCTCCGACACTCACAAAATTCCCATTGAAAAAGTTATTGTCCGATTATAAAATCGCTTTTTGAATCTCTTAAGAATGAGACTATTCATCTGTCCAGCAAGTTAGAATGTGTTGCTAGCATTGTTAGAGCCGGAATTACGTCTGTTTTAGCGAAAACGCGAAAAACGTACGTTTCATGAGGAATGGAGACGGTTTGCACATTTTAGTAAATTTCGTAGGCTGTAAATCCCAAACCCCTCGATTGATTTGAAAATCGCTTGGTACGATTTCTATTAGATATGCAGAGAATATGCACACCAATTTTCAGACAAATCGGACAAGCGGTTCGGGAGAAAACGGGAATTGTCCAAATTCTATTGCAGTCTGGGGGAAAAACGAGGTATGCTGTAAATCCCAAGCTACTCGATGGATTTTCAAATTGCTTGGTAAGATTTCTATTGGATATAAATAGGATATGCCCTAAAATTTTCAGACAAATGGTACGAGTGCTTCGGGAAAAAACGGGAAACGTTCATTTTCCGGACCACTGCCTTTGCAAATTTGGGAGACCATAACTCCCGAACTAATAAACCGATTTTAAAATCGCATAGCTAATCTTGTTCCTGGTCTCAAAAATATACGGGACCAAAATTGACAGACGAATCGGATAATCGGTTCGGGAAAAGTCCTCAAAAGAGTGAGAAAGTGTCAATTTTTTCGCCGTTTAACATGGGAAATCACTACCCTCCGACACTCACAAAATTCCCATTGAAAAAGTTATTGTCCGATTTGAAAATCGCTCGTTGGATCTCTTTAGAACGAGACTTTTCATCTATCCTGCAAGTTAAAACATGCTGCTAGCATTATTAGAGCCGGAATTACGTCTCATTTAGCGAAAGTGCGAAAAACGTTCGTTTCACGAGGAATGGAGACGGTTTGCACATATTCGTAAATTTCGTAGGCTGAAAATCATAAACCCTTCGATGGATTTTAAAATCTCTTGGTAAGATTTCTATTAGATATGCAGAGAATATGCACACCAATTTTCAGACAAATCGGACAAGCGGTTCGGGAGAAAACGGGAATTGTCCAAATTCTATTGCAGTCAGGGGGGAAAAACGTGGTATGCTGTAAATCCCAAACCTCTCGATAGATTTTCAAATCGCTTGGAACGATTTATTTTGGATATAACCAGGATATGCCCTAAAATTTTCAGACAAATCGTACGAGTATTTTGGGAAAAACGGGAAAAGATCATTTTCCGGACAACTGCCTTGGCAACTTTGGGAAGCCATAACCCCCGAAATAATGGGCCGATTTTTAAATCGCATAGCTAATCTTATTCCAAGTCTCAAAAATATACGGGACCAAAATTGACAGACGAATCGGATAATCGGTTCGGGAATAGCCACCAAAAGAGTTACAAAGTTTCAGTTTTTTCGCCGTTTAACATGGGAAATCACTACCCTCCGACACTCACAAAATTCCCATTGAAAAAGTTATTGTCCGATTTGAAAATCGCTCGTTGGATCTCTTTAGAACGAGACTTTTCATCTATCCTGCAAGTTAAAACATGCTGCTAGCATTATTAGAGCCGGAATTACGTCTCTTTTAGCGAAAGCGCGAAAAACGTTCGTTTCACGAGGAATGGAGACGGTTTGCACATATTCGTAAATTTCGTAGGCTGTAAATCAAAAACCCCTCGATGGATTTTAAAATATATTGGTACGATTTCTATTAGATATGCAGAGATTATGCGCACCAATTTTCAGACAAATCGGATAAGCGGTTCGGGAGAAAACGGGAATTGTCCAAATTCTATTGCAGTCCGGGGGAAAAAACGTGGTATGCTGTAAATCCCAAACCCTTCGATGGATTTTCAAATCGCTTGGTAAGATTTCCATTGGATATAACCAGGATATGACCTAAAATTTTCAGAAAAATCGTACGAGTGGTTTGGGAAAAAAGGGAAAAGTTCATTTTCCGGACCCCTGCCTTGGCAACTTTGGGAAGACATAACTCCCGAACTAATAAATCGATTTTTAAATCGCATAGCTAACCTTGTTCCTGATCTCAAAAATTTATGGGACAAAAATTGACAGACGAATCGGATAATCGGTTCGGGAATAGTCCGCAAAAGAGTCACAAAGTTTCAGTTTTTTCGCCGTTTAACATGGGAAATCACTACCCTTTGACACTCACAAAATTCCCATTTGAAAAGTTAATGTCCGATTTGAAAATCGCTTAAAGGATTTCTTAACAACGAGACTTTTCATTTATCCTGCAAGTTAGAACGTGCTGCTAGCATTATTAGAGCCGGAATTACGTCTCTTTTAGCGAAAGCGCGAAAAACGTTCGTTTCACGAGGAATGGAGACGGTTTGCACATATTCGTAAATTTCGTAGGCTGTAAATCAAAAACCCTTCGATGGATTTTAAAATCTCTTGGTACGATTTCTATTAGATATGCAGAGAATATGCACACCAATTTTCAGACAAATCGGACAAGCGGTTCGGGAGAAAACGGGAATTGTCCAAATTCTATTGCAGTCCGGGGGGGGGGGAAACGTGGTAAGCTGTAAATCCCAAACCCCTCGATGGATTTTCAAATCGCTTGGTACGATTTCTATTGGATATAACCAGGATATGCCCTAAAATTTTCAGACAAATGGTACGAGTGTTTCCGGAAAAAACGGGAAACGTTCATTTTCCGGACCACTGCCTTGGCAAATTTGGGATGCCATAACTCCCGAACTAATGGGCCGATTTTAAAATCGCATAGCTAACCTTGTTCCTGATCTCAAATATATACGGTACAAAAATTCACAGACGAATCAGATTATCGGTTCGGGAAAAGTCCTCAAAAGAGTGAGAAAGTTTCACTTTTTTCGCCGTTTAACATGGGAAATCACTACCCTCCGACACTCACAAAATTCCCATTGGAAAAGTTATTGTCCGATTATAAAATCGCTTTTTGAATCTCATAAGAATGAGACTATTCATCTGTCCAGCAAGTTAGAATGTGTTGCTAGCATTGTTAGAGCCGGAATTACGTCTGTTTTAGCGAAAACGCGAAAAACGTACGTTTCATGAGGAATGGAGACGGTTTGCACATTTTAGTAAATTTCGTAGGCTGTAAATCCCAAACCCCTCGATTGATTTGAAAATCGCTTGGTACGATTTCTATTAGATATGCAGAGAATATGCACACCAATTTTCAGACAAATCGGACAAGCGGTTCGGGAGAAAACGGGAATTGTCCAAATTCTATTGCAGTCTGGGGGAAAAACGAGGTATGCTGTAAATCCCAAGCTACTCGATGGATTTTCAAATTGCTTGGTAAGATTTCTATTGGATATAAATAGGATATGCCCTAAAATTTTCAGACAAATGGTACGAGTGCTTCGGGAAAAAACGGGAAACGTTCATTTTCCGGACCACTGCCTTGGCAAATTTGGGAGACCATAACTCCCGAACTAATAAACCGATTTTAAAATCGCATAGCTAATCTTGTTCCTGGTCTCAAAAATATACGGGACCAAAATTGACAGACGAATCGGATAATCGGTTCGGGAAAAGTCCTCAAAAGAGTGAGAAAGTGTCACTTTTTTCGCCGTTTAACATGGGAAATCACTACCCTCCGACACTCACAAAATTCCCATTTAAAAAGTTATTGTCCGATTTGAAAATCGCTTGGTGGATATCTTTAGAACGAGACTATACATCTATCCTGCAAGTTACAACGTGTTGCTAGCATTATTAGTAGCGGAATTACGTCTCATTTAGCGAAAGCGCGAAAAACGTTCGTTTCACGAGGAATGGAGACGGTTTGCACATATTCGTAAATTTCGTAGGCTGTAAATAAAAAACCCCTCGATGGATTTTAAAATCTCTTGGTAAGATTTCTATTAGATATGCAGAGAATATGCACACCAATTTTCAGACAAATCGGACAAGCGGTTCGGGAGAAAACGGGAATTGTCCAAATTCGATTGCAGCCTGGGGGGAAAAACGAGGTATGCTGTAAATCCCAAGCTACTCGATGGATTTTCAAATTGCCTGGTAAGATTTCTATTGGATATAAATAGGATATGCCCTAAAATTTTCAGACAAATCGTACCAGTATTTTGGGAAAAACGGGAAAAGATCATTTTCCGGACAACTGCCTTGGCAACTTTGGGAAGCCATAACCCCCGAAATAATGGGCCGATTTTTAAATGGCATAGCTAATCTTATTCCAAGTCTCAAAAATATACGGGACCAAAATTGACAGACGAATCGGATAATCGGTTCGGGAATAGCCACCAAAAGAGTTACAAAGTTTCAATTTTTTCGCCGTTTAACATGGGAAATCACTACCCTCCGACACTCACAAAATTCCCATTGGAAAAGTTATTGTCCGATTATAAAATCGCTTTTTGAATCTCTTAAGAATGAGACTATTCATCTGTCCAGCAAGTTAGAATGTGTTGCTAGCATTGTTAGAGCCGGAATTACGTCTGTTTTAGCGAAAACGCGAAAAACGTACGTTTCATGAGGAATGGAGACGGTTTGCACATTTTCGTAAATTTGGTAGGCTGTAAATCCCAAACCCCTCGATTGATATGAAAATCGCTTGGTACGATTCTATTAGATATGCAGAGAATATGCACACCAATTTTCAGACAAATCGCACAAGCGATTCGGTAGAAAACGGGAATTGTCCATATTCTATTGAAGTCCGGGGGGGGGGGGAACGTGGTAAGCTGTAAATCCGAAACCCCTCGATGGATTTCAAATCGCTTGGTACGATTTCTATTGGATATAACCAGGATATGCCCTAAAATTTTCAGACAAATGGTACGAGTGTTCGGGAAAAAACGGGAAACGTTCATTTTCCGGACCACTGCCTTGGCAAATTTGGGAGGCCATAACTCCCGAACTAATAAACCGATTTTAAAATCGCGTAGCTAACCTTGTTCCTGATCTCAAAAATATACGGGACAAAATTGACAGACGAATCGGATAATCGGTTCGGGAAAAGTCCGCAAAAGAGTGAGAAAGTTTCACTTTTTTCGACGTTTAACATGGGAAATCACTACACTCCAACACTCACAAAATTCCCATTTGAAAATTTATTGTCCGATTTGAAAATCGCTTGGTTGATCACTTTAGAACGAGACTATACATCTATGCTGCAAGTTAGAACGTGTTGCTAGCATTATTATAGCCGGAATTACGTCTGTTTTAACGAAAACGCGAAAAACGTTCGTTTCACGAGGAATGGAGACGGTTTGCACATTTTCGTAAATTTCGTAGAATGTAAATCCAAACCCCTCGATGGATTTTCAAATCGCTTTGTACGATTTCTATTGGATATGACCAAGATATGCACTAAAATTTTCAGACAAATGGTACGAGTATTTTGGGAAAAACGGGAAAAGTTCATTTTCCGGACCCCTGGCTTGGCAACTTTGGGAAGCCATAACTCCCGAAATAATGGGCCGATTTTAAAATCGCATAGCTAATCTTGTTCCAGGTCTCAAAACTATACGGGACCAAAATTGACAGACGAATCAGATAATCGGTTCGGGAATAGCCACCAAAAGAGTTACAAAGTTTCAATTTTTTCGCCGTTTAACATGGGAAATCACTACCCTCCGACACTCACAAAATTCCCATTTGAAAAGTTAATGTCCGATTTGAAAATCGCTTAAAGGATTTCTTAACAACGAGACTTTTCATCTATCCTGCAAGTTAGAACGTGCTGCAAGCATTATTAGAGCCGGAATTACGTCTCTTTTAGCGAAAGCGCGAAAAACGTTCGTTTCACGAGGAATGGAGACGGTTTGCACATATTCGTAATTTTCGTAGGCGGTAAATCAAAAACCCTTCGATGGATTTTAAAATCTCTTGGTACGATTTCTATTAGATATGCAGAGAATATGCACACCAATTTTCCGACAAATCGGATAAGCGGTTCGGGGGAAAACGGGAATTGTCCAAATTCTATTACAGTCCGGGGGGAAAAAAACCTGGTATGCTGTAAATCCCAAACCCCTCGATTGATTTTCAAATCGCTTTTTACGATTTCTATTGGATATAACCAGGATATGCCCTAAAATTTTCAGACAAATCGTACGAGTGGTTTGGGAAAAAAGGGAAAAGTTCATTTTCCGGATACCTGCCTTGGCAAATTTGGGAAGCCATAACTCCCGAACTAATAAGCCGATTTTAAAATCGCATAGCTCATCTTGTTCCTTGTCTCAAAAATATACGGGACAAAAATTGACAGACGAATCGGATAATCGGTTAGGGAAAAGTCCGCAAAAGAGTTAGAAAGTTTCACTTTTTTCGCCGTTTAACATGGGAAATCACTACACTCCGACACTCACAAAATTCCCATTTGAAAAGTTATTGTCCGATTTGAAAATCGCTTGGTGGATCTCTTTAGAACGAGACTTTGCATCTATCCTGCAAGTTAGAACGTGTTGCTAGCATTATTAGAGCCGGAATTACGTCTCTTTTTTTGCGAAATTCGAAAAACGTTCGTTTCAAGAGGAATGGAGACGGTTTGCACATATTCGTAAATTTCGTAAGCTGTAAATCAAAAACCCCTCGATGGATTTTAAAATCTCTTGGTACGATTTCTATTAGATATGCAGAGAATATGCACACCAATTTTCAGACAAATCGGACAAGCGGTTCGGGAGAAAACGGGAATTGTCCAAATTCTATTGCAGTCCGGGGGGGGGGGAACGTGGTAAGCTGTAAATCCCAAACCCCTCGATGGATTCTCAAATCAATTGGTACGATTTGTATTGGATATAACGAGGATATGCCCTAAAATTTTCAGACAAATGGTACGAGTGTTTCGGGAAAAAACGGGAAACGTTCGTTTTCCGGACCACTGGCTTGGCAAATTTGGGAGGCCATAACTCCCGAACTAATAAACCGATTTTAAAATCGCATAGCTAACCTTGTTCCTGATCTCAAGAATATACGGGACAAAAATTGACAGACGAATCGGATAATCGGTTCGGGAAAAGTCCGCAAAAGAGTGAGAAAGTTTCACTTTTTTCGACGTTTAACATGGGAAATCACTACACTCCGACACTCACAAAATTCCTATTTGAAAAGTTATTGTCCGATTTGAAAATCGCTTGGTGGATCTCTTTAGAACGAGACTATTCATCTATCCGGCAAGTTAGAACGTGTTGCTAAGTTACCACCGAGATAACAAGGCCTGACCGCTGCCGTCCTGGCGTCTCCCTAGTAGTCATACGTGCGATACGAACGACCACCGCCGTATTTGAATATTCAAAGCTTAATACAGTGAAATCCGTCTACAACGATACATAATATATTCTATATACGTCGAGACCACAGGAAAATATTGTTATACGTTATTGCAAATTATTTTAGCAGTTTGTAAATATGGTTTTTCCCGAGTCAAAACTATGATAATCTCAGAATGAAACTTCCACACCCTCGCGTCTTTCTTCCTTATTTACAAACGATAACAGAGAGTGTGCGTAAATAGTAAAAGCACTAACTTATTAAAAAACCAGCCAAAATTATATCGTAAATTCAATTAAAAATAGTGAAAAACTAGCTTATGACTTTTATTAACTAAAATCGCTAAAATACAGTCAATCAAGGTTAATACCGCTCAATATCATAGTTTCTCAAATGCGACCATAAATCAAAAAGAAAAGAAAACTCTTTCTCATAGTCTAAAGAAATCCAATTAATGTTTTCATCATTAAATCTGTAAAAATGGGAAATCAAAGCAATTGAACTGTAAAATACGATTTATGTAGTATGTTACCTATCTGGAGGAGAGTCTCATAACAAGCTATAGTTTTCTGCTCTCATACATTTCCAACATAATCACCAGTCAACATTACTTTAACCTCAAAAATGTCAATATAACATCAGAAATAACAGATGTACTACAAAAAACTGTACATAAGTTGAATAAATTTATTCTTTTATTCTTATAAACAGATTGTAAATGAGGGTTTCCTGTTTAAACGGGGCTGCCAGTCGTGAACTGAACCCTCAGTCGCACCCCATTCGATTTTTTTGTAAAATGGAAAACGAAATTTCAAAGCAAACCATTATAAAAAATGTCAAAAATACATATAAAAATAAAATTATTTATTAGAAACAGTATCCAGCTTTCTTTTTTTATTTTTGCCCAATCTATCGTTGGATTTTCCACAATAATTTTTCAATAGAGTGTTTTTTGTGCTATTAATAATGAATTTTAAAATAGTTTCATGCTTATGATTTGCACATGTATTGAATTTGTAATGTTCTGATTCATGCAGCTGCCAGTATTTAAAAACAAAATTTATTATAAAATCTCTTTTGTAATGAATGCTCAGAAACTCATCCTCGTAATATTTAAGTAGTTTGTTGAACAATATATAATTAATTAAAACCACACGAACAGCACCATCTTTTGGAAACGATAAACCACCTCGATTCAAATTTTTAATTAAATCATAACTTTCCTCAACAACCATTTGCTCATCATACACCAACCCTGTTTTACACAGTTCACACTTTATGTTTCTTAAAATTTTATAACAACAATAGCCTGCCAAATAAGTTATCACTGACATTTCATGTTCAACTTGTTGAAAATCACTTACTTCGAGATGTATGTCCGGATTAAATGAGTTGTCCCACTGTTTTTGTTCTTCATAAGAACAATCTAAGTTTTCTGAAAAACTGGTTATGGGTATATTTCCAAAAGTTTGTGATGACAAGGTCAAAAGAGATTGAATTCTTAATTTTTTCTCCGATTCGTATAATTGCCTGATCGATATGTTGTACTGACCACCTGATAATTGTCTATATTTTCCAAACCGATATTCCAAAGGATCTGTTTGAAATTTTCCTAACAAAACATAATTCATTTTAAGTTCTTGTAAACAATATTGCGTAATTTCCAACATTCCATGAATTGTGTGAGAAAGAGCGGTATGGGTTTGGGGTGAAAGTTTATGAGGAAAATCACCGGATTTCCAAGTATCAAGCCAGAGAATCATTTTCCGCAAAAATAACAATTTAGGGTCATCTGGATTCTCGAGTAGAGGGGTTTGGAAATTATCTTTAAGTCGCTGTCCTTTCAATGGTGTTTTCACATTGACAATTTTCCACCAGGTTGATACAATATCTATGAATTCAGCTGTTTCTTCAGAATTTTCTATTTTCGTTCCAAATTTCAATAGGGCCTCTTTCACAAACGGATTGAAAACTTTTAAAGATAGACTGACATTCTGACGTTCAAAAGTAGTTGGAAATAATGCTTTCAGCGATAAAGAATACCCAAATTTCAATAATTTATCATGCTCCAATTGATGTAACAATATTAAGGAATTGAAATTTGCAATTTTTTTCTCACCTGTCTCGAAGTCTGGGAAGGTTAAGATCTTGTTACTCTTAGGATTCAACCAATTATTTTTTATACATTTTAGTAGATGAACAGAGTCGTACAAGAAGAAAATAGGGCGTGTGTTGTCACAGGGATGTGGATAAACTACGCTTGATTGGTTTTTCGGTGAAAAATTCCTCATAGCTTTGCCATTGAGTGCATTGTTATCACTAATAATACAAAATACTTTGTAGCCTATCTCTTCTAATTTAGTGACAATTGTTCGAATACAATCAAAAAGAATGTCACTGCTGATGGTTGAAGTTGGAAATATATGAATAACTTCCTTTAACTTCGATGTGACACTGGATATCATGAATGCATAAGCGGATGTAGCCAAAGAATTGCCGTTAAATGCATTCCCTACAATATTTCCACCTTTGAAGTCCAAATAAGGTTGAACATGAATTTCATCCATAAGCAGTATGACATTTTTCTCATGCTCTTCTAAAAGTCTGAAAAGAGAACGTGCGTACGCGAGAAACAATTTTCTATCTACATCGGTTGGATCGGTTAAAAATTTATTACAAACAGTTTTTATTTTTGATAGATGAGGTAAAATTAGCGAACTGTAGTGCCGTAAATATTTGTATGCATGTGAGCTTATTGAGTGCATAACGGATGAAAAAATCATTGTATTTGCAGAATAACGATATCTCTCTTTTGGAGTAACAAGAAAATTTAACTGTTCTGAAAGAAAGTTGAGAGAAGCACGTTTATCAAGGTCATCACACTCTACTTCAACCAAGACATTTCTTAAATTATGTATAATTTGTTTGAAGCTATTATCATAGTTGGCTGAAGAATTTTTCATTGATATTTCATTTATAAAATTCAAGCAATTTTCAATAACTTCCAAATTATTAACGTGACAGGGTGTTTTGATTTGATTGTTATCTACAGAAATTTCTTGGCCATATAAATATGTTTCCATTTTCAGATTTGAATGTATTACAACAGTGTAATTTGTTGTAGGTCCTGGATTAAAACAAATTTTGAAAAAAGTAACTTCCTCAATTAGTTTAAACCAATTTTGTTTATGAGGTAATGAATCCAGAATTTCTAATAGCCTATTAAAATTTTAAAAAGAAATAGATTCATGATGAGCAATGAACTCAGATTTGCTTTCGTTGATAGCTCTCAATAAATTGGATTCCTCAGTTTCACGAATTTTATCTTCCCTGCTTTTACGAACTGTGGGACAAGTTTTCGAGAGATATTTAGGGCAATTCGGAAATATACTTGGTATAGCACCAACTTTTAAGCGGAGACGTTTCATGGAAAAGGTAGAACACTCACCAGTTTTTTTGTTGAATTTGGATACATTCCGGACGATATCATCGTTTTGAAAATGAAGTTCGCAGACTTTGCTGCGTTTTGATGGTGTAAAGTCGGCTCGTGGAATCGCCCTGAGCCATCTTTTTCTAATATTTTCATCCTCTGGAAAGGAGAAAACCGCCACTTTTGGTGCATCACCATATCCATAATTTACAGAGCAAGAAGGTACACAGCATCTAAAAGGCATTTTGGATAACCTCGTGGTAAGCCTAAAGAAATCGGTCTGGACACACGTTAAACGTGTTGTTTGACGAAAGCCTTTAACACCTCGACACTGTAATGTTCCACAAATGCTTTATAACAATATATAACTGCAGCTGTACTTACTTTCCGGTAAAATAGTATAAAAAACCCTAATTTCTTACGCTACATTAAAGGTAATCCACAAGTAGCCGACCATGCGGCGATGTTTGTTATGACTACTAGTAAGCGAGTCACGTGATTGAAACGTCACAGCGGTCTGGCCTTGTTATCTCGGTGGTAACGGTTGCTAGCATTATTAGAGCCAGAATTACGTCTGTTTTAGCAAAAACGCGAAAAACGTACGTTTCACGAGGAATGGAGACAGTTTGCACATTTTCGTAAATTTCGTAGGCTGTAAATCCCAAACCCCTCGATGGATTTTAAAATCTCTTGGTACGATTTCTATTGGATATGCAGATATTATGCACACCAATTTTCAGACTAAACGGACAAGAGGTTCGGGTGAAAACGGAAAATGTCCAAATTCTATTGCAGTCCGGGGGGAAAAACGTGGTATGTGTAAACCCCAAATATCCCCTCGATGGATTTTCAAATCGCTTGGTACGATTTCTATTGGATATAACCAGGATATGCCTAAAATTTTCAGAAAAATCGTACGAGTGGTTTGGAAAAAACGGCAAAATTTCATTTTCCGGAACCCTGCTATGGCAACTTTGGGAACCCATAACTCCCGAACTAATGGGCCGATTTTAAAATCGCATAGCTCATCTTGTTCCTGGTCTCAAAGATATACGGGACAAAAATTGACAGACAAATCGGATAATCGGTTCGGGAATAGTCCGCAAAAGAGTGACAAAGTTTCACTTTTTTCGCCGTATAACATGGGAAATCACTACCCTCCGACACTCACAAAATTCCCATTGGA
Source organism: Meta bourneti (assembly GCA_933210815.1). Taxonomy (NCBI): domain Eukaryota; kingdom Metazoa; phylum Arthropoda; class Arachnida; order Araneae; family Tetragnathidae; genus Meta; species Meta bourneti. Next base: position 6,895,315 of record OW119922.1, read on the forward strand.
AAAGTTATAGTCCGATTTGAAAATCGCTTGGTGGATCTCTTTAGAACGAGACTTTTCATCTATCCTGCAAGTTAAAACATGCTGCTAGCATTATTAGAGCCGGAATTACGTCTCATTTAGCGAAAGTGCGAAAAACGTTCGTTTCACGAGGAATGGAGACGGTTTGCACATATTCGTAAATTTCGTAGGCTGAAAATCATAAACCCTTCGATGGATTTTAAAATCTCTTGGTAAGATTTCTATTAGATATGCAGAGAATATGCACACCAATTTTCAGACAAATCGGACAAGCGGTTCGGGAGAAAACGGGAATTGTCCAAATTCTATTGCAGTCAGGGGGGAAAAACGTGGTATGCTGTAAATCCCAAACCTCTCGATAGATTTTCAAATCGCTTGGAACGATTTATTTTGGATATAACCAGGATATGCCCTAAAATTTTCAGACAAATCGTACGAGTATTTTGGGAAAAACGGGAAAAGATCATTTTCCGGACAACTGCCTTGGCAACTTTGGGTAGCCATAACCCCCGAAATAATGGGCCGATTTTTAAATCGCATAGCTAATCTTATTCCAAGTCTCAAAAATATACGGGACCAAAATTGACAGACGAATCGGATAATCGGTTCGGGAATAGCCACCAAAAGAGTTACAAAGTTTCAGTTTTTTCGCCGTTTAACATGGGAAATCACTACCCTCCGACACTCACAAAATTCCCATTGAAAAAGTTATTGTCCGATTATAAAATCGCTTTTTGAATCTCTTAAGAATGAGACTATTCATCTGTCCAGCAAGTTAGAATGTGTTGCTAGCATTGTTAGAGCCGGAATTACGTCTGTTTTAGCGAAAACGCGAAAAACGTACGTTTCATGAGGAATGGAGACGGTTTGCACATTTTAGTAAATTTCGTAGGCTGTAAATCCCAAACCCCTCGATTGATTTGAAAATCGCTTGGTACGATTTCTATTAGATATGCAGAGAATATGCACACCAATTTTCAGACAAATCGGACAAGCGGTTCGGGAGAAAACGGGAATTGTCCAAATTCTATTGCAGTCTGGGGGAAAAACGAGGTATGCTGTAAATCCCAAGCTACTCGATGGATTTTCAAATTGCTTGGTAAGATTTCTATTGGATATAAATAGGATATGCCCTAAAATTTTCAGACAAATGGTACGAGTGCTTCGGGAAAAAACGGGAAACGTTCATTTTCCGGACCACTGCCTTTGCAAATTTGGGAGACCATAACTCCCGAACTAATAAACCGATTTTAAAATCGCATAGCTAATCTTGTTCCTGGTCTCAAAAATATACGGGACCAAAATTGACAGACGAATCGGATAATCGGTTCGGGAAAAGTCCTCAAAAGAGTGAGAAAGTGTCAATTTTTTCGCCGTTTAACATGGGAAATCACTACCCTCCGACACTCACAAAATTCCCATTGAAAAAGTTATTGTCCGATTTGAAAATCGCTCGTTGGATCTCTTTAGAACGAGACTTTTCATCTATCCTGCAAGTTAAAACATGCTGCTAGCATTATTAGAGCCGGAATTACGTCTCATTTAGCGAAAGTGCGAAAAACGTTCGTTTCACGAGGAATGGAGACGGTTTGCACATATTCGTAAATTTCGTAGGCTGAAAATCATAAACCCTTCGATGGATTTTAAAATCTCTTGGTAAGATTTCTATTAGATATGCAGAGAATATGCACACCAATTTTCAGACAAATCGGACAAGCGGTTCGGGAGAAAACGGGAATTGTCCAAATTCTATTGCAGTCAGGGGGGAAAAACGTGGTATGCTGTAAATCCCAAACCTCTCGATAGATTTTCAAATCGCTTGGAACGATTTATTTTGGATATAACCAGGATATGCCCTAAAATTTTCAGACAAATCGTACGAGTATTTTGGGAAAAACGGGAAAAGATCATTTTCCGGACAACTGCCTTGGCAACTTTGGGAAGCCATAACCCCCGAAATAATGGGCCGATTTTTAAATCGCATAGCTAATCTTATTCCAAGTCTCAAAAATATACGGGACCAAAATTGACAGACGAATCGGATAATCGGTTCGGGAATAGCCACCAAAAGAGTTACAAAGTTTCAGTTTTTTCGCCGTTTAACATGGGAAATCACTACCCTCCGACACTCACAAAATTCCCATTGAAAAAGTTATTGTCCGATTTGAAAATCGCTCGTTGGATCTCTTTAGAACGAGACTTTTCATCTATCCTGCAAGTTAAAACATGCTGCTAGCATTATTAGAGCCGGAATTACGTCTCTTTTAGCGAAAGCGCGAAAAACGTTCGTTTCACGAGGAATGGAGACGGTTTGCACATATTCGTAAATTTCGTAGGCTGTAAATCAAAAACCCCTCGATGGATTTTAAAATATATTGGTACGATTTCTATTAGATATGCAGAGATTATGCGCACCAATTTTCAGACAAATCGGATAAGCGGTTCGGGAGAAAACGGGAATTGTCCAAATTCTATTGCAGTCCGGGGGAAAAAACGTGGTATGCTGTAAATCCCAAACCCTTCGATGGATTTTCAAATCGCTTGGTAAGATTTCCATTGGATATAACCAGGATATGACCTAAAATTTTCAGAAAAATCGTACGAGTGGTTTGGGAAAAAAGGGAAAAGTTCATTTTCCGGACCCCTGCCTTGGCAACTTTGGGAAGACATAACTCCCGAACTAATAAATCGATTTTTAAATCGCATAGCTAACCTTGTTCCTGATCTCAAAAATTTATGGGACAAAAATTGACAGACGAATCGGATAATCGGTTCGGGAATAGTCCGCAAAAGAGTCACAAAGTTTCAGTTTTTTCGCCGTTTAACATGGGAAATCACTACCCTTTGACACTCACAAAATTCCCATTTGAAAAGTTAATGTCCGATTTGAAAATCGCTTAAAGGATTTCTTAACAACGAGACTTTTCATCTATCCTGCAAGTTAGAACGTGCTGCTAGCATTATTAGAGCCGGAATTACGTCTCTTTTAGCGAAAGCGCGAAAAACGTTCGTTTCACGAGGAATGGAGACGGTTTGCACATATTCGTAAATTTCGTAGGCTGTAAATCAAAAACCCTTCGATGGATTTTAAAATCTCTTGGTAAGATTTCTATTAGATATGCAGAGAATATGCACACCAATTTTCAGACAAATCGGACAAGCGGTTCGGGAGAAAACGGGAATTGTCCAAATTCTATTGCAGTCCGGGGGGGGGGGAAACGTGGTAAGCTGTAAATCCCAAACCCCTCGATGGATTTTCAAATCGCTTGGTACGATTTCTATTGGATATAACCAGGATATGCCCTAAAATTTTCAGACAAATGGTACGAGTGTTTCCGGAAAAAACGGGAAACGTTCATTTTCCGGACCACTGCCTTGGCAAATTTGGGATGCCATAACTCCCGAACTAATGGGCCGATTTTAAAATCGCATAGCTAACCTTGTTCCTGATCTCAAATATATACGGTACAAAAATTCACAGACGAATCAGATTATCGGTTCGGGAAAAGTCCTCAAAAGAGTGAGAAAGTTTCACTTTTTTCGCCGTTTAACATGGGAAATCACTACCCTCCGACACTCACAAAATTCCCATTGGAAAAGTTATTGTCCGATTATAAAATCGCTTTTTGAATCTCATAAGAATGAGACTATTCATCTGTCCAGCAAGTTAGAATGTGTTGCTAGCATTGTTAGAGCCGGAATTACGTCTGTTTTAGCGAAAACGCGAAAAACGTACGTTTCATGAGGAATGGAGACGGTTTGCACATTTTAGTAAATTTCGTAGGCTGTAAATCCCAAACCCCTCGATTGATTTGAAAATCGCTTGGTACGATTTCTATTAGATATGCAGAGAATATGCACACCAATTTTCAGACAAATCGGACAAGCGGTTCGGGAGAAAACGGGAATTGTCCAAATTCTATTGCAGTCTGGGGGAAAAACGAGGTATGCTGTAAATCCCAAGCTACTCGATGGATTTTCAAATTGCTTGGTAAGATTTCTATTGGATATAAATAGGATATGCCCTAAAATTTTCAGACAAATGGTACGAGTGCTTCGGGAAAAAACGGGAAACGTTCATTTTCCGGACCACTGCCTTGGCAAATTTGGGAGACCATAACTCCCGAACTAATAAACCGATTTTAAAATCGCATAGCTAATCTTGTTCCTGGTCTCAAAAATATACGGGACCAAAATTGACAGACGAATCGGATAATCGGTTCGGGAAAAGTCCTCAAAAGAGTGAGAAAGTGTCACTTTTTTCGCCGTTTAACATGGGAAATCACTACCCTCCGACACTCACAAAATTCCCATTTAAAAAGTTATTGTCCGATTTGAAAATCGCTTGGTGGATCTCTTTAGAACGAGACTATACATCTATCCTGCAAGTTACAACGTGTTGCTAGCATTATTAGTAGCGGAATTACGTCTCATTTAGCGAAAGCGCGAAAAACGTTCGTTTCACGAGGAATGGAGACGGTTTGCACATATTCGTAAATTTCGTAGGCTGTAAATAAAAAACTCCTCGATGGATTTTAAAATCTCTTGGTAAGATTTCTATTAGATATGCAGAGAATATGCACACCAATTTTCAGACAAATCGGACAAGCGGTTCGGGAGAAAACGGGAATTGTCCAAATTCGATTGCAGCCTGGGGGGAAAAACGAGGTATGCTGTAAATCCCAAGCTACTCGATGGATTTTCAAATTGCCTGGTAAGATTTCTATTGGATATAAATAGGATATGCCCTAAAATTTTCAGACAAATCGTACCAGTATTTTGGGAAAAACGGGAAAAGATCATTTTCCGGACAACTGCCTTGGCAACTTTGGGAAGCCATAACCCCCGAAATAATGGGCCGATTTTTAAATGGCATAGCTAATCTTATTCCAAGTCTCAAAAATATACGGGACCAAAATTGACAGACGAATCGGATAATCGGTTCGGGAATAGCCACCAAAAGAGTTACAAAGTTTCAATTTTTTCGCCGTTTAACATGGGAAATCACTACCCTCCGACACTCACAAAATTCCCATTGGAAAAGTTATTGTCCGATTATAAAATCGCTTTTTGAATCTCTTAAGAATGAGACTATTCATCTGTCCAGCAAGTTAGAATGTGTTGCTAGCATTGTTAGAGCCGGAATTACGTCTGTTTTAGCGAAAACGCGAAAAACGTACGTTTCATGAGGAATGGAGACGGTTTGCACATTTTCGTAAATTTGGTAGGCTGTAAATCCCAAACCCCTCGATTGATATGAAAATCGCTTGGTACGATTCTATTAGATATGCAGAGAATATGCACACCAATTTTCAGACAAATCGCACAAGCGATTCGGTAGAAAACGGGAATTGTCCATATTCTATTGAAGTCCGGGGGGGGGGGGAACGTGGTAAGCTGTAAATCCGAAACCCCTCGATGGATTTCAAATCGCTTGGTACGATTTCTATTGGATATAACCAGGATATGCCCTAAAATTTTCAGACAAATGGTACGAGTGTTCGGGAAAAAACGGGAAACGTTCATTTTCCGGACCACTGCCTTGGCAAATTTGGGAGGCCATAACTCCCGAACTAATAAACCGATTTTAAAATCGCGTAGCTAACCTTGTTCCTGATCTCAAAAATATACGGGACAAAATTGACAGACGAATCGGATAATCGGTTCGGGAAAAGTCCGCAAAAGAGTGAGAAAGTTTCACTTTTTTCGACGTTTAACATGGGAAATCACTACACTCCAACACTCACAAAATTCCCATTTGAAAATTTATTGTCCGATTTGAAAATCGCTTGGTTGATCACTTTAGAACGAGACTATACATCTATGCTGCAAGTTAGAACGTGTTGCTAGCATTATTATAGCCGGAATTACGTCTGTTTTAACGAAAACGCGAAAAACGTTCGTTTCACGAGGAATGGAGACGGTTTGCACATTTTCGTAAATTTCGTAGAATGTAAATCCAAACCCCTCGATGGATTTTCAAATCGCTTTGTACGATTTCTATTGGATATGACCAAGATATGCACTAAAATTTTCAGACAAATGGTACGAGTATTTTGGGAAAAACGGGAAAAGTTCATTTTCCGGACCCCTGGCTTGGCAACTTTGGGAAGCCATAACTCCCGAAATAATGGGCCGATTTTAAAATCGCATAGCTAATCTTGTTCCAGGTCTCAAAACTATACGGGACCAAAATTGACAGACGAATCAGATAATCGGTTCGGGAATAGCCACCAAAAGAGTTACAAAGTTTCAATTTTTTCGCCGTTTAACATGGGAAATCACTACCCTCCGACACTCACAAAATTCCCATTTGAAAAGTTAATGTCCGATTTGAAAATCGCTTAAAGGATTTCTTAACAACGAGACTTTTCATCTATCCTGCAAGTTAGAACGTGCTGCAAGCATTATTAGAGCCGGAATTACGTCTCTTTTAGCGAAAGCGCGAAAAACGTTCGTTTCACGAGGAATGGAGACGGTTTGCACATATTCGTAATTTTCGTAGGCGGTAAATCAAAAACCCTTCGATGGATTTTAAAATCTCTTGGTACGATTTCTATTAGATATGCAGAGAATATGCACACCAATTTTCCGACAAATCGGATAAGCGGTTCGGGGGAAAACGGGAATTGTCCAAATTCTATTACAGTCCGGGGGGAAAAAACCTGGTATGCTGTAAATCCCAAACCCCTCGATTGATTTTCAAATCGCTTTTTACGATTTCTATTGGATATAACCAGGATATGCCCTAAAATTTTCAGACAAATCGTACGAGTGATTCGGGTAAAACGGGAAAAGTTCATTTTCCGGATACCTGCCTTGGCAAATTTGGGAAGCCATAACTCCCGAACTAATAAGCCGATTTTAAAATCGCATAGCTCATCTTGTTCCTTGTCTCAAAAATATACGGGACAAAAATTGACAGACGAATCGGATAATCGGTTAGGGAAAAGTCCGCAAAAGAGTGAGAAAGTTTCACTTTTTTCGCCGTTTAACATGGGAAATCACTACACTCCGACACTCACAAAATTCCCATTTGAAAAGTTATTGTCCGATTTGAAAATCGCTTGGTGGATCTCTTTAGAACGAGACTTTGCATCTATCCTGCAAGTTAGAACGTGTTGCTAGCATTATTAGAGCCGGAATTACGTCTCTTTTTTTGCGAAATTCGAAAAACGTTCGTTTCAAGAGGAATGGAGACGGTTTGCACATATTCGTAAATTTCGTAAGCTGTAAATCAAAAACCCCTCGATGGATTTTAAAATCTCTTGGTACGATTTCTATTAGATATGCAGAGAATATGCACACCAATTTTCAGACAAATCGGACAAGCGGTTCGGGAGAAAACGGGAATTGTCCAAATTCTATTGCAGTCCGGGGGGGGGGGAACGTGGTAAGCTGTAAATCCCAAACCCCTCGATGGATTCTCAAATCAATTGGTACGATTTGTATTGGATATAACGAGGATATGCCCTAAAATTTTCAGACAAATGGTACGAGTGTTTCGGGAAAAAACGGGAAACGTTCGTTTTCCGGACCACTGGCTTGGCAAATTTGGGAGGCCATAACTCCCGAACTAATAAACCGATTTTAAAATCGCATAGCTAACCTTGTTCCTGATCTCAAGAATATACGGGACAAAAATTGACAGACGAATCGGATAATCGGTTCGGGAAAAGTCCGCAAAAGAGTGAGAAAGTTTCACTTTTTTCGACGTTTAACATGGGAAATCACTACACTCCGACACTCACAAAATTCCTATTTGAAAAGTTATTGTCCGATTTGAAAATCGCTTGGTGGATCTCTTTAGAACGAGACTATTCATCTATCCGGCAAGTTAGAACGTGTTGCTAAGTTACCACCGAGATAACAAGGCCTGACCGCTGCCGTCCTGGCGTCTCCCTAGTAGTCATACGTGCGATACGAACGACCACCGCCGTATTGGAATATTCAAAGCTTAATACAGTGAAATCCGTCTACAACGATACATAATATATTCTATATACGTCGAGACCACAGGAAAATATTGTTATACGTTATTGCAAATTATTTTAGCAGTTTGTAAATATGGTTTTTCCCGAGTCAAAACTATGATAATCTCAGAATGAAACTTCCACACCCTCGCGTCTTTCTTCCTTATTTACAAACGATAACAGAGAGTGTGCGTAAATAGTAAAAGCACTAACTTATTAAAAAACCAGCCAAAATTATATCGTAAATTCAATTAAAAATAGTGAAAAACTAGCTTATGACTTTTATTAACTAAAATCGCTAAAATACAGTCAATCAAGGTTAATACCGCTCAATATCATAGTTTCTCAAATGCGACCATAAATCAAAAAGAAAAGAAAACTCTTTCTCATAGTCTAAAGAAATCCAATTAATGTTTTCATCATTAAATCTGTAAAAATGGGAAATCAAAGCAATTGAACTGTAAAATACGATTTATGTAGTATGTTACCTATCTGGAGGAGAGTCTCATAACAAGCTATAGTTTTCTGCTCTCATACATTTCCAACATAATCACCAGTCAACATTACTTTAACCTCAAAAATGTCAATATAACATCAGAAATAACAGATGTACTACAAAAAACTGTACATAAGTTGAATAAATTTATTCTTTTATTCTTATAAACAGATTGTAAATGAGGGTTTCCTGTTTAAACGGGGCTGCCAGTCGTGAACTGAACCCTCAGTCGCACCCCATTCGATTTTTTTGTAAAATGGAAAACGAAATTTCAAAGCAAACCATTATAAAAAATGTCAAAAATACATATAAAAATAAAATTATTTATTAGAAACAGTATCCAGCTTTCTTTTTTTATTTTTGCCCAATCTATCGTTGGATTTTCCACAATAATTTTTCAATAGAGTGTTTTTTGTGCTATTAATAATGAATTTTAAAATAGTTTCATGCTTATGATTTGCACATGTATTGAATTTGTAATGTTCTGATTCATGCAGCTGCCAGTATTTAAAAACAAAATTTATTATAAAATCTCTTTTGTAATGAATGCTCAGAAACTCATCCTCGTAATATTTAAGTAGTTTGTTGAACAATATATAATTAATTAAAACCACACGAACAGCACCATCTTTTGGAAACGATAAACCACCTCGATTCAAATTTTTAATTAAATCATAACTTTCCTCAACAACCATTTGCTCATCATACACCAACCCTGTTTTACACAGTTCACACTTTATGTTTCTTAAAATTTTATAACAACAATAGCCTGCCAAATAAGTTATCACTGACATTTCATGTTCAACTTGTTGAAAATCACTTACTTCGAGATGTATGTCCGGATTAAATGAGTTGTCCCACTGTTTTTGTTCTTCATAAGAACAATCTAAGTTTTTTGAAAAACTGGTTATGGGTATATTTCCAAAAGTTTGTGATGACAAGGTCAAAAGAGATTGAATTCTTAATTTTTTCTCCGATTCGTATAATTGCCTGATCGATATGTTGTACTGACCACCTGATAATTGTCTATATTTTCCAAACCGATATTCCAAAGGATCTGTTTGAAATTTTCCTAACAAAACATAATTCATTTTAAGTTCTTGTAAACAATATTGCGTAATTTCCAACATTCCATGAATTGTGTGAGAAAGAGCGGTATGGGTTTGGGGTGAAAGTTTATGAGGAAAATCACCGGATTTCCAAGTATCAAGCCAGAGAATCATTTTCCGCAAAAATAACAATTTAGGGTCATCTGGATTCTCGAGTAGAGGGGTTTGGAAATTATCTTTAAGTCGCTGTCCTTTCAATGGTGTTTTCACATTGACAATTTTCCACCAGGTTGATACAATATCTATGAATTCAGCTGTTTCTTCAGAATTTTCTATTTTCGTTCCAAATTTCAATAGGGCCTCTTTCACAAACGGATTGAAAACTTTTAAAGATAGACTGACATTCTGACGTTCAAAAGTAGTTGGAAATAATGCTTTCAGCGATAAAGAATACCCAAATTTCAATAATTTATCATGCTCCAATTGATGTAACAATATTAAGGAATTGAAATTTGCAATTTTTTTCTCACCTGTCTCGAAGTCTGGGAAGGTTAAGATCTTGTTACTCTTAGGATTCAACCAATTATTTTTTATACATTTTAGTAGATGAACAGAGTCGTACAAGAAGAAAATAGGGCGTGTGTTGTCACAGGGATGTGGATAAACTACGCTTGATTGGTTTTTCGGTGAAAAATTCCTCATAGCTTTGCCATTGAGTGCATTGTTATCACTAATAATACAAAATACTTTGTAGCCTATCTCTTCTAATTTAGTGACAATTGTTCGAATACAATCAAAAAGAATGTCACTGCTGATGGTTGAAGTTGGAAATATATGAATAACTTCCTTTAACTTCGATGTGACACTGGATATCATGAATGCATAAGCGGATGTAGCCAAAGAATTGCCGTTAAATGCATTCCCTACAATATTTCCACCTTTGAAGTCCAAATAAGGTTGAACATGAATTTCATCCATAAGCAGTATGACATTTTTCTCATGCTCTTCTAAAAGTCTGAAAAGAGAACGTGCGTACGCGAGAAACAATTTTCTATCTACATCGGTTGGATCGGTTAAAAATTTATTACAAACAGTTTTTATTTTTGATAGATGAGGTAAAATTAGCGAACTGTAGTGCCGTAAATATTTGTATGCATGTGAGCTTATTGAGTGCATAACGGATGAAAAAATCATTGTATTTGCAGAATAACGATATCTCTCTTTTGGAGTAACAAGAAAATTTAACTGTTCTGAAAGAAAGTTGAGAGAAGCACGTTTATCAAGGTCATCACACTCTACTTCAACCAAGACATTTCTTAAATTATGTATAATTTGTTTGAAGCTATTATCATAGTTGGCTGAAGAATTTTTCATTGATATTTCATTTATAAAATTCAAGCAATTTTCAATAACTTCCAAATTATTAACGTGACAGGGTGTTTTGATTTGATTGTTATCTACAGAAATTTCTTGGCCATATAAATATGTTTCCATTTTCAGATTTGAATGTATTACAACAGTGTAATTTGTTGTAGGTCCTGGATTAAAACAAATTTTGAAAAAAGTAACTTCCTCAATTAGTTTAAACCAATTTTGTTTATGAGGTAATGAATCCAGAATTTCTAATAGCCTATTAAAATTTTAAAAAGAAATAGATTCATGATGAGCAATGAACTCAGATTTGCTTTCGTTGATAGCTCTCAATAAATTGGATTCCTCAGTTTCACGAATTTTATCTTCCCTGCTTTTACGAACTGTGGGACAAGTTTTCGAGAGATATTTAGGGCAATTCGGAAATATACTTGGTATAGCACCAACTTTTAAGCGGAGACGTTTCATGGAAAAGGTAGAACACTCACCAGTTTTTTTGTTGAATTTGGATACATTCCGGACGATATCATCGTTTTGAAAATGAAGTTCGCAGACTTTGCTGCGTTTTGATGGTGTAAAGTCGGCTCGTGGAATCGCCCTGAGCCATCTTTTTCTAATATTTTCATCCTCTGGAAAGGAGAAAACCGCCACTTTTGGTGCATCACCATATCCATAATTTACAGAGCAAGAAGGTACACAGCATCTAAAAGGCATTTTGGATAACCTCGTGGTAAGCCTAAAGAAATCGGTCTGGACACACGTTAAACGTGTTGTTTGACGAAAGCCTTTAACACCTCGACACTGTAATGTTCCACAAATGCTTTATAACAATATCTAACTGCAGCTGTACTTACTTTCCGGTAAAATAGTATAAAAAACCCTAATTTCTTACGCTACATTAAAGGTAATCCACAAGTAGCCGACCATGCGGCGATGTTTGTTATGACTACTAGTAAGCGAGTCACGTGATTGAAACGTCACAGCGGTCTGGCCTTGTTATCTCGGTGGTAACGGTTGCTAGCATTATTAGAGCCAGAATTACGTCTGTATTAGCAAAAACGCGAAAAACGTACGTTTCACGAGGAATGGAGACAGTTTGCACATTTTCGTAAATTTCGTAGGCTGTAAATCCCAAACCCCTCGATGGATTTTAAAATCTCTTGGTACGATTTCTATTGGATATGCAGATATTATGCACACCAATCTTCAGACTAAACGGACAAGAGGTTCGGGTGAAAACGGAAAATGTCCAAATTCTATTGCAGTCCGGGGGGAAAAACGTGGTATGTGTAAATCCCAAACCCCTCGATGGATTTTCAAATCGCTTGGTACGATTTCTATTGGATATAACCAGGATATGCCTAAAATTTTCAGAAAAATCGTACGAGTGGTTTGGAAAAAACGGCAAAATTTCATTTTCCGGAACCCTGCTATGGCAACTTTGGGAACCCATAACTCCCGAACTAATGGGCCGATTTTAAAATCGCATAGCTCATCTTGTTCCTGGTCTCAAAGATATACGGGACAAAAATTGACAGACAAATCGGATAATCGGTTCGGGAATAGTCCGCAAAAGAGTGACAAAGTTTCACTTTTTTCGCCGTATAACATGGGAAATCACTACCCTCCGACACTCACAAAATTCCCATTTGAAAAGTTAATGTCCGATTTGAAAATCGCTTAAAGGATTTCTTAACAACGAGACTTTTCATCTATCCTGCAAGTTAGAACGTGCTGCTACCATTATTAGAGCCGGAATTACGTCTCTTTTAGCGAAAGCGCGAAAAACGTTCGTTTCACGAGGAATGGAGACGGTTTGCACATATTCGTAATTTTCGTAGGCTGTAAATCAAAAACCCTTCGATGGATTTTAAAATCTCTTGGTAAGATTTCTATTAGATCTGCAGAGAATATGCACACCAATTTTCAGACAAATCGGACAAGCGGTTCGGGAGAAAACGGGAATTGTCCAAATTCTATTGCAGTCCGGGGATGGGGGAAACGTGGTAAGCTGTAAATCCCAAACCCCTCGATGGATTTTCAAATCGCTTGGTACGATTTCTATTGGATATAACCAGGATATGCCCTAAAATTTTCAGACAAATGGTACGAGTGTTTCCGGAAAAAACGGGAAACGTTCATTTTCCGGACCACTGCCTTGGCAAATTTGGGATGCCATAACTCCCGAACTAATGGGCCGATTTTAAAATCGCATAGCTAACCTTGTTCCTGATCTCAAATATATACGGGGCAAAAATTCACAGACGAATCAGATTATCGGTTCGGGAAAAGTCCTCAAAAGAGTGAGAAAGTTTCACTTTTTTCGTCGTTTAACATGGGAAATCACTACCCTCCGACACTCACAAAATTCCCATTTAAAAAGTTATTGTCCGATTTGAAAATCGCTTGGTGGATCTCTTTAGAACGAGACTATACATCTATCCTGCAAGTTACAACGTGTTGCTAGCATTATTAGTGGCGGAATTACGTCTCAATTAGATAAAGCGCGAAAAACGTTCGTTTCACGAGGAATGGAGACGGTTTGCACATATTCGTAAATTTCGTAGGCTGTAAATAAAAAACCCCTCGATGGATTTTAAAATCTCTTGGTAAGATTTCTATTAGATATGCAGAGAATATGCACACCAATTTTCAGACAAATCGGACAAGCGGTTCGGGAGAAAACGGGAATTGTCCAAATTCTATTGCAGTCTGGGGGGAAAAACGAGGTATGCTGTAAATCCCAAGCTACTCGATGGATTTTCAAATTGCTTGGTAAGATTTCTATTGGATATAAATAGGATATGCCCTAAAATTTTCAGACAAATGGTACGAGTGCTTCGGGAAAAAACGGGAAACGTTCATTTTCCGGACCACTGCCTTGGCAAATTTAGGAGACCATAACTCCCGAACTAATAAACCGATTTTAAAATCGCATAGCTAATCTTGTTCCTGGTCTCAAAAATATACGGGACCAAAATTGACAGACGAATCGGATAATCGGTTCGGGAAAAGTCCTCAAAAGAGTGAGAAAGTGTCACTTTTTTCGCCGTTTAACATGGGAAATGACTACCCTCCGACACTCACAAAATTCCCATTTGAAAAGTTATTGTCTGATTTGAAAATCGCTTAATGGATCTCTTAAGAACGAGACTTTCCATCTATCCTGCAAGTAAGAACGTGTTGCTAGCATTATTAGAGCCGGAATTACGTCTCTTTTAGCGAAAGCGCGAAAAACGTTCGTTTCACGAGGAATTTAGACGGTTTGTACATATTCGTAATTTTCGTAGGCTGAAAACAAAAACCCTTCGATGGATTTTAAAATCTCTTGGTAAGATTTCTATTAGATATGCAGAGAATATGCACACCAATTTTCAGACAAATCGGACAAGCGGTTCGGGAGAAAACGGGAATTGTCCAAATTCTATTGCAGTCCGGGGATGGGGGAAACGTGGTAAGCTGTAAATCCCAAACCCCTCGATGGATTTTCAAATCGCTTGGTACGATTTCTATTGGATATAACCAGGATATGCCCTAAAATTTTCAGACAAATGGTACGAGTGTTTCCGGAAAAAACGGGAAACGTTCATTTTCCGGACCACTGCCTTGGCAAATTTGGGATGCCATAACTCCCGAACTAATGGGCCGATTTTAAAATCGCATAGCTAACCTTGTTCCTGATCTCAAATATATACGGGGCAAAAATTCACAGACGAATCAGATTATCGGTTCGGGAAAAGTCCTCAAAAGAGTGAGAAAGTTTCACTTTTTTCGCCGTTTAACATGGGAAATCACTACCCTCCGACACTCACAAAATTCCCATTTAAAAAGTTATTGTCCGATTTGAAAATCGCTTGGTGGATCTCTTTAGAACGAGACTATAGATCTATCCTGCAAGTTACAACGTGTTGCTAGCATTATTAGTGGCGGAATTACGTCTCAATTAGATAAAGCGCGAAAAACGTTCGTTTCACGAGGAATGGAGACGGTTTGCACATATTCGTAAATTTCGTAGGCTGTAAATAAAAAACCCCTCGATGGATTTTAAAATCTCTTGGTAAGATTTCTATTAGATCTGCAGAGAATATGCACACCAATTTTCAGACAAATCGGACAAGCGGTTCGGGAGAAAACGGGAATTGTCCAAATTCTATTGCAGTCCGGGGATGGGGGAAACGTGGTAAGCTGTAAATCCCAAACCCCTCGATGGATTTTCAAATCGCTTGGTACGATTTCTATTGGATATAACCAGGATATGCCCTAAAATTTTCAGACAAATGGTACGAGTGTTTCCGGAAAAAACGGGAAACGTTCATTTTCCGGACCACTGCCTTGGCAAATTTGGGATGCCATAACTCCCGAACTAATGGGCCGATTTTAAAATCGCATAGCTAACCTTGTTCCTGATCTCAAATATATACGGGGCAAAAATTCACAGACGAATCAGATTATCGGTTCGGGAAAAGTCCTCAAAAGAGTGAGAAAGTTTCACTTTTTTCGTCGTTTAACATGGGAAATCACTACCCTCCGACACTCACAAAATTCCCATTTAAAAAGTTATTGTCCGATTTGAAAATCGCTTAATGGATCTCTTAAGAACGAGACTTTTCATCTATCCTGCAAGTAAGAACGTGTTGCTAGCATTATTAGAGCCGGAATTACGTCTCTTTTAGCGAAAGCGCGAAAAACGTTCGTTTCACGAGGAATTTAGACGGTTTGCACATATTCGTAATTTTCGTAGGCTGAAAACAAAAACCCTTCGATGGATTTTAAAATCTCTAGGTAAGATTTCTATTAGATATGCAGAGAATATGCACACCAATTTTCAGACAAATCGGACAAGCGGTTCGGGAGAAAACGGAAATTGTCCAAATTCTATTGCAGTCAGGGGGGAAAAACGAGGTATGCTGTAAATCCCAAGCCCCTCGATGGATTTTCAAATCGCTTGGTAAGATTTCCATTGGATATAAATAGGATATGCCCTAAAATTTTTAGACAAATGGTACGAGTCCTTCGGGAAAAAACGGAAAACGTTCATTTTCCGGACCACTGCCTTGGCAAATTTGGGAGGCCATAACTCCCGAACTAATGGGCCGATTTTAAAATCGCATAGCTAACCTTTTCCTGATCTCAAAAATATACGGGACCAAAATTGACAGACGAATCGGATAATCGGTTCGGGAATAGTCTGCAAAAGTGTCACAAAATTTCAGTTTTTTCGCCGTTTAACATATGAAATCACAACCCTCCGACACTCACAAAATTCCCATTGGAAAGGTTATTGTCCGATTATAAAATCGCTTGACGGATCTCTTAAGAATGAGACTATTCATCTATAGTGCAAGTAAGAACGTGTTGCTAGCATTATTAGAGCCGGAATTACGTCTGTTTTAGCGAAAACGCGAAAAACGTACGTTTCATGAGGACTGGAGACGGTTTGCACATTTTCGTAAATTTCGTAGGGTGTAAATCCCAAACCCCTCGATAGATTTTAAAATCGCTTGGTACGATTTCTATTAGATATGCAGAGAATATGCACACCAATTTTCAGACAAATCGGACAAGCGGTTCGGGAGAAAACGGGAATTGTCCAAATTCTATTGCAGACCGGGGGGGGGGAAAAACGAGGTATGCTGTAAATCCAAACCCCTCGATGGATTTTCAAATCGCTTGGTAAGATTTCTATTGGATATAACGAGGATATGCCCTAAAATTTTCAGACAAATGGTACGAGTATTTTGAAAAAAACGGTAAACGTTCATTTACCGGATCACTGTCTTGGCAAATTTGGGAGGCCATAACTCCCGAACTAATAAGCCGATTCTAAAATCTCATAGCGAACCTAGTTCCTGATCTCAAAAATATACGGGACAAAAATTGACAGACGAATCGGATAATCGGTTCGGGAATAGTCCCCAAAAGTGTCACAAAGTTTCAGTTTTTTCGCCGTTTAACATGGGAAATCACAACCCTCCGACACTCACAAAATTCCCATTTGAAAAGTTATTGTCCGATTTGAAAATCGCTTAATGGATCTCTTTAGAACGAGACTTTTCATCTATCCTGCAAGTTAGAACGTGTTGCTAGCATTATTAGAGCCGAAAATACGTCTGTTTTAGCGAAAACGCGAAAAACGTTCGTTTCACGAGGAATGGAGACGGTTTGCACATATTCGTAAATTTCGTAGGCTGTAAATCCCAAACACCTCGATTGATTTGAAAATCGCTTGGTACGATTTCTATTGGATATAACCAGGATATGCCCTAAAATTTTCAGACAAATTGTACGAGTGTTTCGGGAAAAAACGGGAAACGTTCATTTTCCGTACCACTGCCTTGGCAAATTTGGGAGGCCATAACTCCCGAACTACTAAACCGATTTTAAAATCGCATAGCTAACCTTGTTCCTGATCTCAAAAGTATACGGGACAAAAATTGACAGACGAATCGGATAATCGGTTCGGGAAAAGTCCGCAAAAGTGTGAGAAAGTTTCACTTTTTTCGACGTTTAACATGGGAAATCACTACCCTCCGACATTCACAAAATTCCCATTTGAAAAGTTATTGTCCGATTATAAAATCGCTTAATGGATCTCTTTAGAATGAGACTATTCATCTATCCTGCAAGTTAGAACGTGTTGCTAGCATTATTAGAGCCGAAAATACGTCTGTTTTAGCGAAAACGCGAAAAACGTACGTTTCATGAGGAATGGAGACAGTTTGCACATTTTCGTAAATTTCGTAGACTGTAAATCCCAAACCCCTCGATTGATTTGAAAATCGCTTGGTACGATTTCTATTAGATATGCAGAGAATATGCACACCAATTTTCACACAAATCGGACAAGCGGTTCGGGAGAAAACGGGAATTGTCCAAATTCTATTGCAGTCCGGGGGCGAAAAACGAGGTATGCTGTAAATCCCAAACCCCTCGATGGATTTTCAAATCGCTTGGTAAGATTTCTATTGGATATAACGAGGATATGCCCTAAAATTTTCAGACAAATGGTACGAGTATTTTGGGAAAAACGGTAAACGTTCATTTACCGGACCACTGTCTTGGCAAATTTGGGAGACCATAACTCCCGAACTAATAAGCCGATTCTAAAATTGCATAGCGAACCTAGTTTGTGATGTCAAAAATATACGGGACAAAAATTGACAGACGAATCGGATAATCGGTTCGGGAATAGTCCGCAAAAGAGTCACAAAATTTCAGTTTTTTCGCCGTTTAACATGGGAAATCACTACCCTCCGACACTCACAAAACTCCCATTGGAAAGGTTATTGTCCGATTATAAAATCGCTTGTTGGATCTCTTAAGAACGAGACTATTCATCTATCCTGCAAGTTAGAACGTGTTGCTAGCATTATTAGAGCCGGAATTACGTCTCTTTTAGCGAAAGCGCGAAAAACGTTCGTTTCACGAGGAATGGAGACGGTTTGCACATATTCGTAAATTTCGTAGGCTGTAAATCCCAAACACCTCGATTGATTTGAAAATCGCTTGGTACGATTTCTATTAGATATGCAGAGAATATGCACACCAATTTTCACACAAATCGGAGAAGCGGTTCGGGAGAAAACGGGAATTGTCCAAATTCTATTGCAGTCCGGGGGGGGGGGAAAAACGAGGTATGCTGTAAATCCCAAACCCCTCGATGGATTTTCAAATCGCTTGGTAAGATTTCTATTGGATATAACGAGGATATGCCCTAAAATTTTCAGACAAATGGTACGAGTGTTTCGGGAAAAAACGGGAAACGTTCATTTTCCGGACTAATAAACCGATTTTAAAATCGTATAGCTAACCTTGTTCCTGGTTTCAAAAATATACGGGACAAAAATTGACAGACGAATGAGATAATCGGTTCGGGAATAGCCACCAAAAGAGTTACAAAGTTTCAATTTTTTCGCCGTTTAACATGGGAAATCACTACCCTCCGACACTCACAAAACTCCCATTGGAAAGGTTATTGTCCGATTATAAAATCGCTTGCTGGATATCTTAAGAACGAGACTATTCATCTATCCTGCAAGTTAGAACGTGTTGCTAGCATTATTAGAGCCGGAATTACGTCTCTTTTAGCGAAAGCGCGAAAAACGTTCGTTTCACGAGGAATGGAGACGGTTTGCACATATTCTTAATTTTCGTAGGCTGTAAATCAAAAACCCCTCGATGGATTTTAAAATCTCTTGGTAAGATTTCTATTAGATATGCAGAGAATATGCACACCAATTTTCAGACAAATCGGACAAGCGGTTCGGGAGAAAACGGGAATTGTCCAAATTCTATTGCAGTCTGGGGGGAAAAACGAGGTATGCTGTAAATCCCAAGCTACTCGATGGATTTTCAAATTGCTTGGTAAGATTTCTATTGGATATAAATAGGATATGCCCTAAAATTTTCAGACAAATGGTACGAGTGCTTCGGGAAAAAACGGGAAACGTTCATTTTCCGGACCACTGCCTTGGCAAATTTAGGAGACCATAACTCCCGAACTAATAAACCGATTTTAAAATCGCATAGCTAATCTTGTTCCTGGTCTCAAAAATATACGGGACCAAAATTGACAGACGAATCGGATAATCGGTTCGGGAAAAGTCCTCAAAAGAGTGAGAAAGTGTCACTTTTTTCGCCGTTTAACATGGGAAATGACTACCCTCCGACACTCACAAAATTCCCATTTGAAAAGTTATTGTCTGATTTGAAAATCGCTTAATGGATCTCTTAAGAACGAGACTTTTCATCTATCCTGCAAGTAAGAACGTGTTGCTAGCATTATTAGAGCCGGAATTACGTCTCTTTTAGCGAAAGCGCGAAAAACGTTCGTTTCACGAGGAATTTAGACGGTTTGTACATATTCGTAATTTTCGTAGGCTGAAAACAAAAACCCTTCGATGGATTTTAAAATCTCTTGGTAAGATTTCTATTAGATATGCAGAGAATATGCACACCAATTTTCAGACAAATCGGACAAGCGGTTCGGGAGAAAACGGGAATTGTCCAAATTCTATTGCAGTCCGGGGATGGGGGAAACGTGGTAAGCTGTAAATCCCAAACCCCTCGATGGATTTTCAAATCGCTTGGTACGATTTCTATTGGATATAACCAGGATATGCCCTAAAATTTTCAGACAAATGGTACGAGTGTTTCCGGAAAAAACGGGAAACGTTCATTTTCCGGACCACTGCCTTGGCAAATTTGGGATGCCATAACTCCCGAACTAATGGGCCGATTTTAAAATCGCATAGCTAACCTTGTTCCTGATCTCAAATATATACGGGGCAAAAATTCACAGACGAATCAGATTATCGGTTCGGGAAAAGTCCTCAAAAGAGTGAGAAAGTTTCACTTTTTTCGCCGTTTAACATGGGAAATCACTACCCTCCGACACTCACAAAATTCCCATTTAAAAAGTTATTGTCCGATTTGAAAATCGCTTGGTGGATCTCTTTAGAACGAGACTATAGATCTATCCTGCAAGTTACAACGTGTTGCTAGCATTATTAGTGGCGGAATTACGTCTCAATTAGATAAAGCGCGAAAAACGTTCGTTTCACGAGGAATGGAGACGGTTTGCACATATTCGTAAATTTCGTAGGCTGTAAATAAAAAACCCCTCGATGGATTTTAAAATCTCTTGGTAAGATTTCTATTAGATATGCAGAGAATATGCACACCAATTTTCAGACAAATCGGACAAGCGGTTCGGGAGAAAACGGGAATTGTCCAAATTCTATTGCAGTCTGGGGGGAAAAACGAGGTATGCTGTAAATCCCAAGCTACTCGATGGATTTTCAAATTGCCTGGTAAGATTTCTATTGGATATAAATAGGATATGCCCTAAAATTTTCAGACAAATCGTACCAGTATTTTGGGAAAAACGGGAAAAGATCATTTTCCGGACAACTGCCTTGGCAACTTTGGGAAGCCATAACCCCCGAAATAATGGGCCGATTTTTAAATGGCATAGCTAATCTTATTCCAAGTCTCAAAAATATACGGGACCAAAATTGACAGACGAATCGGATAATCGGTTCGGGAATAGCCACCAAAAGAGTTACAAAGTTTCAATTTTTTCGCCGTTTAACATGGGAAATCACTACCCTCCGACACTCACAAAATTCCCATTGGAAAAGTTATTGTCCGATTATAAAATCGCTTTTTGAATCTCTTAAGAATGAGACTATTCATCTGTCCAGCAAGTTAGAATGTGTTGCTAGCATTGTTAGAGCCGGAATTACGTCTGTTTTAGTGAAAACGCGAAAAACGTACGTTTCATGAGGAATGGAGACGGTTTGCACATTTTCGTAAATTTGGTAGGCTGTAAATCCCAAACCCCTCGATTGATATGAAAATCGCTTGGTACGATTCTATTAGATATGCAGAGAATATGCACACCAATTTTCAGACAAATCGCACAAGCGATTCGGTAGAAAACGGGAATTGTCCATATTCTATTGAAGTCCGGGGGGGGGGAACGTGGTAAGCTGTAAATCCGAAACCCCTCGATGGATTTCAAATCGCTTGGTACGATTTCTATTGGATATAACCAGGATATGCCCTAAAATTTTCAGACAAATGGTACGAGTGTTCGGGAAAAAACGGGAAACGTTCATTTTCCGGACCACTGCCTTGGCAAATTTGGGAGGCCATAACTCCCGAACTAATAAACCGATTTTAAAATCGCGTAGCTAACCTTGTTCCTGATCTCAAAAATATACGGGACAAAATTGACAGACGAATCGGATAATCGGTTCGGGAAAAGTCCGCAAAAGAGTGAGAAAGTTTCACTTTTTTCGACGTTTAACATGGGAAATCACTACACTCCAACACTCACAAAATTCCCATTTGAAAATTTATTGTCCGATTTGAAAATCGCTTGGTTGATCACTTTAGAACGAGACTATACATCTATGCTGCAAGTTAGAACGTGTTGCTAGCATTATTATAGCCGGAATTACGTCTGTTTTAACGAAAACGCGAAAAACGTTCGTTTCACGAGGAATGGAGACGGTTTGCACATTTTCGTAAATTTCGTAGAATGTAAATCCAAACCCCTCGATGGATTTTCAAATCGCTTTGTACGATTTCTATTGGATATGACCATGATATGCACTAAAATTTTCAGACAAATGGTACGAGTATTTTGGGAAAAACGGGAAAAGTTCATTTTCCGGACCCCTGGCTTGGCAACTTTGGGAAGCCATAACTCCCGAAATAATGGGCCGATTTTAAAATCGCATAGCTAATCTTGTTCCAGGTCTCAAAACTATACGGGACCAAAATTGACAGACGAATCAGATAATCGGTTCGGGAATAGCCACCAAAAGAGTTACAAAGTTTCAATTTTTTCGCCGTTTAACATGGGAAATCACTACCCTCCGACACTCACAAAATTCCCATTTGAAAAGTTAATGTCCGATTTGAAAATCGCTTAAAGGATTTCTTAACAACGAGACTTTTCATCTATCCTGCAAGTTAGAACGTGCTGCAAGCATTATTAGAGCCGGAATTACGTCTCTTTTAGCGAAAGCGCGAAAAACGTTCGTTTCACGAGGAATGGAGACGGTTTGCACATATTCGTAATTTTCGTAGGCGGTAAATCAAAAACCCTTCGATGGATTTTAAAATCTCTTGGTACGATTTCTATTAGATATGCAGAGAATATGCACACCAATTTTCCGACAAATCGGATAAGCGGTTCGGGGGAAAACGGGAATTGTCCAAATTCTATTACAGTCCGGGGGGAAAAAAACCTGGTATGCTGTAAATCCCAAACCCCTCGATTGATTTTCAAATCGCTTTTTACGATTTCTATTGGATATAACCAGGATATGCCCTAAAATTTTCAGACAAATCGTACGAGTGATTCGGGTAAAACGGGAAAAGTTCATTTTCCGGATACCTGCCTTGGCAAATTTGGGAAGCCATAACTCCCGAACTAATAAGCCGATTTTAAAATCGCATAGCTCATCTTGTTCCTTGTCTCAAAAATATACGGGACAAAAATTGACAGACGAATCGGATAATCGGTTAGGGAAAAGTCCGCAAAAGAGTGAGAAAGTTTCACTTTTTTCGCCGTTTAACATGGGAAATCACTACACTCCGACACTCACAAAATTCCCATTTGAAAAGTTATTGTCCGATTTGAAAATCGCTTGGTGGATCTCTTTAGAACGAGACTTTGCATCTATCCTGCAAGTTAGAACGTGTTGCTAGCATTATTAGAGCCGGAATTACGTCTCTTTTTTTGCGAAATTCGAAAAACGTTCGTTTCAAGAGGAATGGAGACGGTTTGCACATATTCGTAAATTTCGTAAGCTGTAAATCAAAAACCCCTCGATGGATTTTAAAATCTCTTGGTACGATTTCTATTAGATATGCAGAGAATATGCACACCAATTTTCAGACAAATCGGACAAGCGGTTCGGGAGAAAACGGGAATTGTCCAAATTCTATTGCAGTCCGGGGGGGGGGGAACGTGGTAAGCTGTAAATCCCAAACCCCTCGATGGATTCTCAAATCAATTGGTACGATTTGTATTGGATATAACGAGGATATGCCCTAAAATTTTCAGACAAATGGTACGAGTGTTTCGGGAAAAAACGGGAAACGTTCGTTTTCCGGACCACTGGCTTGGCAAATTTGGGAGGCCATAACTCCCGAACTAATAAACCGATTTTAAAATCGCATAGCTAACCTTGTTCCTGATCTCAAGAATATACGGGACAAAAATTGACAGACGAATCGGATAATCGGTTCGGGAAAAGTCCGCAAAAGAGTGAGAAAGTTTCACTTTTTTCGACGTTTAACATGGGAAATCACTACACTCCGACACTCACAAAATTCCTATTTGAAAAGTTATTGTCCGATTTGAAAATCGCTTGGTGGATCTCTTTAGAACGAGACTATTCATCTATCCGGCAAGTTAGAACGTGTTGCTACGTTACCACCGAGATAACAAGGCCTGACCGCTGCCGTCCTGGCGTCTCCCTAGTAGTCATACGTGCGATACGAACGACCACCGCCGTATTGGAATATTCAAAGCTTAATACAGTGAAATCCGTCTACAACGATACATAATATATTCTATATACGTCGAGACCACAGGAAAATATTGTTATACGTTATTGCAAATTATTTTAGCAGTTTGTAAATATGGTTTTTCCCGAGTCAAAACTATGATAATCTCAGAATGAAACTTCCACACCCTCGCGTCTTTCTTCCTTATTTACAAACGATAACAGAGAGTGTGCGTAAATAGTAAAAGCACTAACTTATTAAAAAACCAGCCAAAATTATATCGTAAATTCAATTAAAAATAGTGAAAAACTAGCTTATGACTTTTATTAACTAAAATCGCTAAAATACAGTCAATCAAGGTTAATACCGCTCAATATCATAGTTTCTCAAATGCGACCATAAATCAAAAAGAAAAGAAAACTCTTTCTCATAGTCTAAAGAAATCCAATTAATGTTTTCATCATTAAATCTGTAAAAATGGGAAATCAAAGCAATTGAACTGTAAAATACGATTTATGTAGTATGTTACCTATCTGGAGGAGAGTCTCATAACAAGCTATAGTTTTCTGCTCTCATACATTTCCAACATAATCACCAGTCAACATTACTTTAACCTCAAAAATGTCAATATAACATCAGAAATAACAGATGTACTACAAAAAACTGTACATAAGTTGAATAAATTTATTCTTTTATTCTTATAAACAGATTGTAAATGAGGGTTTCCTGTTTAAACGGGGCTGCCAGTCGTGAACTGAACCCTCAGTCGCACCCCATTCGATTTTTTTGTAAAATGGAAAACGAAATTTCAAAGCAAACCATTATAAAAAATGTCAAAAATACATATAAAAATAAAATTATTTATTAGAAACAGTATCCAGCTTTCTTTTTTTATTTTTGCCCAATCTATCGTTGGATTTTCCACAATAATTTTTCAATAGAGTGTTTTTTGTGCTATTAATAATGAATTTTAAAATAGTTTCATGCTTATGATTTGCACATGTATTGAATTTTGTAATGTTCTGATTCATGCAGCTGCCAGTATTTAAAAACAAAATTTATTATAAAATCTCTTTTGTAATGAATGCTCAGAAACTCATCCTCGTAATATTTAAGTAGTTTGTTGAACAATATATAATTAATTAAAACCACACGAACAGCACCATCTTTTGGAAACGATAAACCACCTCGATTCAAATTTTTAATTAAATCATAACTTTCCTCAACAACCATTTGCTCATCATACACCAACCCTGTTTTACACAGTTCACACTTTATGTTTCTTAAAATTTTATAACAACAATAGCCTGCCAAATAAGTTATCACTGACATTTCATGTTCAACTTGTTGAAAATCACTTACTTCGAGATGTATGTCCGGATTAAATGAGTTGTCCCACTGTTTTTGTTCTTCATAAGAACAATCTAAGTTTTTTGAAAAACTGGTTATGGGTATATTTCCAAAAGTTTGTGATGACAAGGTCAAAAGAGATTGAATTCTTAATTTTTTCTCCGATTCGTATAATTGCCTGATCGATATGTTGTACTGACCACCTGATAATTGTCTATATTTTCCAAACCGATATTCCAAAGGATCTGTTTGAAATTTTCCTAACAAAACATAATTCATTTTAAGTTCTTGTAAACAATATTGCGTAATTTCCAACATTCCATGAATTGTGTGAGAAAGAGCGGTATGGGTTTGGGGTGAAAGTTTATGAGGAAAATCACCGGATTTCCAAGTATCAAGCCAGAGAATCATTTTCCGCAAAAATAACAATTTAGGGTCATCTGGATTCTCGAGTAGAGGGGTTTGGAAATTATCTTTAAGTCGCTGTCCTTTCAATGGTGTTTTCACATTGACAATTTTCCACCAGGTTGATACAATATCTATGAATTCAGCTGTTTCTTCAGAATTTTCTATTTTCGTTCCAAATTTCAATAGGGCCTCTTTCACAAACGGATTGAAAACTTTTAAAGATAGACTGACATTCTGACGTTCAAAAGTAGTTGGAAATAATGCTTTCAGCGATAAAGAATACCCAAATTTCAATAATTTATCATGCTCCAATTGATGTAACAATATTAAGGAATTGAAATTTGCAATTTTTTTCTCACCTGTCTCGAAGTCTGGGAAGGTTAAGATCTTGTTACTCTTAGGATTCAACCAATTATTTTTTATACATTTTAGTAGATGAACAGAGTCGTACAAGAAGAAAATAGGGCGTGTGTTGTCACAGGGATGTGGATAAACTACGCTTGATTGGTTTTTCGGTGAAAAATTCCTCATAGCTTTGCCATTGAGTGCATTGTTATCACTAATAATACAAAATACTTTGTAGCCTATCTCTTCTAATTTAGTGACAATTGTTCGAATACAATCAAAAAGAATGTCACTGCTGATGGTTGAAGTTGGAAATATATGAATAACTTCCTTTAACTTCGATGTGACACTGGATATCATGAATGCATAAGCGGATGTAGCCAAAGAATTGCCGTTAAATGCATTCCCTACAATATTTCCACCTTTGAAGTCCAAATAAGGTTGAACATGAATTTCATCCATAAGCAGTATGACATTTTTCTCATGCTCTTCTAAAAGTCTGAAAAGAGAACGTGCGTACGCGAGAAACAATTTTCTATCTACATCGGTTGGATCGGTTAAAAATTTATTACAAACAGTTTTTATTTTTGATAGATGAGGTAAAATTAGCGAACTGTAGTGCCGTAAATATTTGTATGCATGTGAGCTTATTGAGTGCATAACGGATGAAAAAATCATTGTATTTGCAGAATAACGATATCTCTCTTTTGGAGTAACAAGAAAATTTAACTGTTCTGAAAGAAAGTTGAGAGAAGCACGTTTATCAAGGTCATCACACTCTACTTCAACCAAGACATTTCTTAAATTATGTATAATTTGTTTGAAGCTATTATCATAGTTGGCTGAAGAATTTTTCATTGATATTTCATTTATAAAATTCAAGCAATTTTCAATAACTTCCAAATTATTAACGTGACAGGGTGTTTTGATTTGATTGTTATCTACAGAAATTTCTTGGCCATATAAATATGTTTCCATTTTCAGATTTGAATGTATTACAACAGTGTAATTTGTTGTAGGTCCTGGATTAAAACAAATTTTGAAAAAAGTAACTTCCTCAATTAGTTTAAACCAATTTTGTTTATGAGGTAATGAATCCAGAATTTCTAATAGCCTATTAAAATTTTAAAAAGAAATAGATTCATGATGAGCAATGAACTCAGATTTGCTTTCGTTGATAGCTCTCAATAAATTGGATTCCTCAGTTTCACGAATTTTATCTTCCCTGCTTTTACGAACTGTGGGACAAGTTTTCGAGAGATATTTAGGGCAATTCGGAAATATACTTGGTATAGCACCAACTTTTAAGCGGAGACGTTTCATGGAAAAGGTAGAACACTCACCAGTTTTTTTGTTGAATTTGGATACATTCCGGACGATATCATCGTTTTGAAAATGAAGTTCGCAGACTTTGCTGCGTTTTGATGGTGTAAAGTCGGCTCGTGGAATCGCCCTGAGCCATCTTTTTCTAATATTTTCATCCTCTGGAAAGGAGAAAACCGCCACTTTTGGTGCATCACCATATCCATAATTTACAGAGCAAGAAGGTACACAGCATCTAAAAGGCATTTTGGATAACCTCGTGGTAAGCCTAAAGAAATCGGTCTGGACACACGTTAAACGTGTTGTTTGACGAAAGCCTTTAACACCTCGACACTGTAATGTTCCACAAATGCTTTATAACAATATATAACTGCAGCTGTACTTACTTTCCGGTAAAATAGTATAAAAAACCCTAATTTCTTACGCTACATTAAAGGTAATCCACAAGTAGCCGACCATGCGGCGATGTTTGTTATGACTACTAGTAAGCGAGTCACGTGATTGAAACGTCACAGCGGTCTGGCCTTGTTATCTCGGTGGTAACGGTTGCTAGCATTATTAGAGCCAGAATTACGTCTGTTTTAGCAAAAACGCGAAAAACGTACGTTTCACGAGGAATGGAGACAGTTTGCACATTTTCGTAAATTTCGTAGGCTGTAAATCCCAAACCCCTCGATGGATTTTAAAATCTCTTGGTACGATTTCTATTGGATATGCAGATATTATGCACACCAATTTTCAGACTAAACGGACAAGAGGTTCGGGTGAAAACGGAAAATGTCCAAATTCTATTGCAGTCCGGGGGGAAAAACGTGGTATGTGTAAACCCCAAATATCCCCTCGATGGATTTTCAAATCGCTTGGTACGATTTCTATTGGATATAACCAGGATATGCCTAAAATTTTCAGAAAAATCGTACGAGTGGTTTGGAAAAAACGGCAAAATTTCATTTTCCGGAACCCTGCTATGGCAATTTTGGGAACCCATAACTCCCGAACTAATGGGCCGATTTTAAAATCGCATAGCTCATCTTGTTCCTGGTCTCAAAGATATACGGGACAAAAATTGACAGACAAATCGGATAATCGGTTCGGGAATAGTCCGCAAAAGAGTGACAAAGTTTCACTTTTTTCGCCGTATAACATGGGAAATCACTACCCTCCGACACTCACAAAATTCCCATTTGAAAAGTTAATGTCCGATTTGAAAATCGCTTAAAGGATTTCTTAACAACGAGACTTTTCATCTATCCTGCAAGTTAGAACGTGCTGCTACCATTATTAGAGCCGGAATTACGTCTCTTTTAGCGAAAGCGCGAAAAACGTTCGTTTCACGAGGAATGGAGACGGTTTGCACATATTCGTAATTTTCGTAGGCTGTAAATCAAAAACCCTTCGATGGATTTTAAAATCTCTTGGTAAGATTTCTATTAGATCTGCAGAGAATATGCACACCAATTTTCAGACAAATCGGACAAGCGGTTCGGGAGAAAACGGGAATTGTCCAAATTCTATTGCAGTCCGGGGATGGGGGAAACGTGGTAAGCTGTAAATCCCAAACCCCTCGATGGATTTTCAAATCGCTTGGTACGATTTCTATTGGATATAACCAGGATATGCCCTAAAATTTTCAGACAAATGG
This sequence comes from Meta bourneti, assembly GCA_933210815.1. Taxonomy (NCBI): domain Eukaryota; kingdom Metazoa; phylum Arthropoda; class Arachnida; order Araneae; family Tetragnathidae; genus Meta; species Meta bourneti. The sequence continues at coordinate 6,924,319 of OW119922.1, forward strand.
TACGAGTGTTTCCGGAAAAAACGGGAAACGTTCATTTTCCGGACCACTGCCTTGGCAAATTTGGGATGCCATAACTCCCGAACTAATGGGCCGATTTTAAAATCGCATAGCTAACCTTGTTCCTGATCTCAAATATATACGGGGCAAAAATTCACAGACGAATCAGATTATCGGTTCGGGAAAAGTCCTCAAAAGAGTGAGAAAGTTTCACTTTTTTCGTCGTTTAACATGGGAAATCACTACCCTCCGACACTCACAAAATTCCCATTTAAAAAGTTATTGTCCGATTTGAAAATCGCTTGGTGGATCTCTTTAGAACGAGACTATACATCTATCCTGCAAGTTACAACGTGTTGCTAGCATTATTAGTGGCGGAATTACGTCTCAATTAGATAAAGCGCGAAAAACGTTCGTTTCACGAGGAATGGAGACGGTTTGCACATATTCGTAAATTTCGTAGGCTGTAAATAAAAAACCCCTCGATGGATTTTAAAATCTCTTGGTAAGATTTCTATTAGATATGCAGAGAATATGCACACCAATTTTCAGACAAATCGGACAAGCGGTTCGGGAGAAAACGGGAATTGTCCAAATTCTATTGCAGTCTGGGGGGAAAAACGAGGTATGCTGTAAATCCCAAGCTACTCGATGGATTTTCAAATTGCTTGGTAAGATTTCTATTGGATATAAATAGGATATGCCCTAAAATTTTCAGACAAATGGTACGAGTGCTTCGGGAAAAAACGGGAAACGTTCATTTTCCGGACCACTGCCTTGGCAAATTTAGGAGACCATAACTCCCGAACTAATAAACCGATTTTAAAATCGCATAGCTAATCTTGTTCCTGGTCTCAAAAATATACGGGACCAAAATTGACAGACGAATCGGATAATCGGTTCGGGAAAAGTCCTCAAAAGAGTGAGAAAGTGTCACTTTTTTCGCCGTTTAACATGGGAAATGACTACCCTCCGACACTCACAAAATTCCCATTTGAAAAGTTATTGTCTGATTTGAAAATCGCTTGATGGATCTCTTAAGAACGAGACTTTTCATCTATCCTGCAAGTAAGAACGTGTTGCTAGCATTATTAGAGCCGGAATTACGTCTCTTTTAGCGAAAGCGCGAAAAACGTTCGTTTCACGAGGAATTTAGACGGTTTGCACATATTCGTAATTTTCGTAGGCTGAAAACAAAAACCCTTCGATGGATTTTAAAATCTCTTGGTAAGATTTCTATTAGATATGCAGAGAATATGCACACCAATTTTCAGACAAATCGGACAAGCGGTTCGGGAGAAAACGGGAATTGTCCAAATTCTATTGCAGTCCGGGGATGGGGGAAACGTGGTAAGCTGTAAATCCCAAACCCCTCGATGGATTTTCAAATCGCTTGGTACGATTTCTATTGGATATAACCAGGATATGCCCTAAAATTTTCAGACAAATGGTACGAGTGTTTCCGGAAAAAACGGGAAACGTTCATTTTCCGGACCACTGCCTTGGCAAATTTGGGATGCCATAACTCCCGAACTAATGGGCCGATTTTAAAATCGCATAGCTAACCTTGTTCCTGATCTCAAATATATACGGGGCAAAAATTCACAGACGAATCAGATTATCGGTTCGGGAAAAGTCCTCAAAAGAGTGAGAAAGTTTCACTTTTTTCGCCGTTTAACATGGGAAATCACTACCCTCCGACACTCACAAAATTCCCATTTAAAAAGTTATTGTCCGATTTGAAAATCGCTTGGTGGATCTCTTTAGAACGAGACTATAGATCTATCCTGCAAGTTACAACGTGTTGCTAGCATTATTAGTGGCGGAATTACGTCTCAATTAGATAAAGCGCGAAAAACGTTCGTTTCACGAGGAATGGAGACGGTTTGCACATATTCGTAAATTTCGTAGGCTGTAAATAAAAAACCCCTCGATGGATTTTAAAATCTCTTGGTAAGATTTCTATTAGATATGCAGAGAATATGCACACCAATTTTCAGACAAATCGGACAAGCGGTTCGGGAGAAAACGGGAATTGTCCAAATTCTATTGCAGTCTGGGGGGAAAAACGAGGTATGCTGTAAATCCCAAGCTACTCGATGGATTTTCAAATTGCTTGGTAAGATTTCTATTGGATATAAATAGGATATGCCCTAAAATTTTCAGACAATTGGTACGAGTGCTTCGGGAAAAAACGGGAAACGTTCATTTTCCGGACCACTGCCTTGGCAAATTTGGGAGACCATAACTCCCGAACTAATAAACCGATTTTAAAATCGCATAGCTAATCTTGTTCCTGGTCTCAAAACAATACGGGACCAAAATTGACAGAAGAATCGGATAATTGGTTCGGGAAAAGTCCTCAAAAGAGTGAGAAAGTGTCACTTTTTTCGCCGTTTAACATGGGAAATGACTACCCTCCGACACTCACAAAATTCCCATTTGAAAAGTTATTGTCTGATTTGAAAATCGCTTAATGGATCTCTTAAGAACGAGACTTTTCATCTATCCTGCAAGTAAGAACGTGTTGCTAGCATTATTAGAGCCGGAATTACGTCTCTTTTAGCGAAAGCGCGAAAAACGTTCGTTTCACGAGGAATTTAGACGGTTTGCACATATTCGTAATTTTCGTAGGCTGAAAACAAAAACCCTTCGATGGATTTTAAAATCTCTAGGTAAGATTTCTATTAGATATGCAGAGAATATGCACACCAATTTTCAGACAAATCGGACAAGCGGTTCGGGAGAAAACGGGAATTGTCCATATTCTATTGCAGTCCGGGGGGGAGGAAACCTGGTAAGCTATAAATCCCAAACTCCTCGATCGATTTTCAAATCGCTTGGTACGATTTCTATTGGATATAACCAGGATATGCCCTAAAATTTTCAGACAAATGGTACGAGTGTTTCCGGAAAAAACGGAAACGTTCATTTTCCGGACAACTGCCTTGGCAAATTTGGGAGGCCATAACTCCCGAACTAATGGGCCGATTTTAAAATCGCATAGCTAACCTTGTTCCTGATCTCAAAAATATACGGGACAAAAATTGACAGACAAATCAGATTATCGGTTCGGGAAAAGTCCTCAAAAGAGTGAGAAAGTTTCACTTTTATCGCCGTTTAACATGGGAAATCACTACCCTCCGACACTCACAAAATTCCCATTTGAAAAGTTAATGTCCGATTTGAAAATCGCTTAAAGGATTTCTTAACAACGAGACTTTTCATCTATCCTGCAAGTTAGAACGTGCTGCAAGCATTATTAGTGGCGGAATTACGTCTCATTTAGCGAAAGCGCGAAAAACGTTCGTTTCACGAGGAATGGAGACGGTTTGCACATATTCGTAAATTTCGTAGGCTGTAAATAAAAAACCCCTCGATGGATTTTAAAATCTCTTGGTAAGATTTCTATTAGATATGCAGAGAATATGCACACCAATTTTCAGACAAATCGGACAAGCGGTTCGGGAGAAAACGGAAATTGTCCAAATTCTATTGCAGTCAGGGGGGAAAAACGAGGTATGCTGTAAATCCCAAGCCCCTCGATGGATTTTCAAATCGCTTGGTAAGATTTCCATTGGATATAAATAGGATATGCCCTAAAATTTTTAGACAAATGGTACGAGTCCTTCGGGAAAAAACGGGAAACGTTCATTTTCCGGACCACTGCCTTGGCAAATTTGGGAGGCCATAACTCCCGAACTAATGGGCCGATTTTAAAATCGCATAGCTAACCTTTTCCTGATCTCAAAAATATACGGGACCAAAATTGACAGACGAATCGGATAATCGGTTCGGGAATAGTCTGCAAAAGTGTCACAAAATTTCAGTTTTTTCGCCGTTTAACATATGAAATCACAACCCTCCGACACTCACAAAATTCCCATTGGAAAGGTTATTGTCCGATTATAAAATCGCTTGACGGATCTCTTAAGAATGAGACTATTCATCTATAGTGCAAGTAAGAACGTGTTGCTAGCATTATTAGAGCCGGAATTACGTCTGTTTTAGCGAAAACGCGAAAAACGTACGTTTCATGAGGACTGGAGACGGTTTGCACATTTTCGTAAATTTCGTAGGGTGTAAATCCCAAACCCCTCGATAGATTTTAAAATCGCTTGGTACGATTTCTATTAGATATGCAGAGAATATGCACACCAATTTTCAGACAAATCGGACAAGCGGTTCGGGAGAAAACGGGAATTGTCCAAATTCTATTGCAGACCGGGGGGGGGGAAAAACGAGGTATGCTGTAAATCCAAACCCCTCGATGGATTTTCAAATCGCTTGGTAAGATTTCTATTGGATATAACGAGGATATGCCCTAAAATTTTCAGACAAATGGTACGAGTATTTTGAAAAAAACGGTAAACGTTCATTTACCGGATCACTGTCTTGGCAAATTTGGGAGGCCATAACTCCCGAACTAATAAGCCGATTCTAAAATCTCATAGCGAACCTAGTTCCTGATCTCAAAAATATACGGGACAAAAATTGACAGACGAATCGGATAATCGGTTCGGGAATAGTCCCCAAAAGTGTCACAAAGTTTCAGTTTTTTCGCCGTTTAACATGGGAAATCACAACCCTCCGACACTCACAAAATTCCCATTTGAAAAGTTATTGTCCGATTTGAAAATCGCTTAATGGATCTCTTTAGAACGAGACTTTTCATCTATCCTGCAAGTTAGAACGTGTTGCTAGCATTATTAGAGCCGAAAATACGTCTGTTTTAGCGAAAACGCGAAAAACGTTCGTTTCACGAGGAATGGAGACGGTTTGCACATATTCGTAAATTTCGTAGGCTGTAAATCCCAAACACCTCGATTGATTTGAAAATCGCTTGGTACGATTTCTATTGGATATAACCAGGATATGCCCTAAAATTTTCAGACAAATTGTACGAGTGTTTCGGGAAAAAACGGGAAACGTTCATTTTCCGTACCACTGCCTTGGCAAATTTGGGAGGCCATAAATCCCGAACTACTAAACCGATTTTAAAATCGCATAGCTAACCTTGTTCCTGATCTCAAAAGTATACGGGACAAAAATTGACAGACGAATCGGATAATCGGTTCGGGAAAAGTCCGCAAAAGTGTGAGAAAGTTTCACTTTTTTCGACGTTTAACATGGGAAATCACTACCCTCCGACATTCACAAAATTCCCATTTGAAAAGTTATTGTCCGATTATAAAATCGCTTTGTGGATCTCTTTAGAATGAGACTATTCATCTATCCTGCAAGTTAGAACGTGTTGCTAGCATTATTAGAGCCGAAAATACGTCTGTTTTAGCGAAAACGCGAAAAACGTACGTTTCATGAGGAATGGAGACAGTTTGCACATTTTCGTAAATTTCGTAGACTGTAAATCCCAAACCCCTCGATTGATTTGAAAATCGCTTGGTACGATTTCTATTAGATATGCAGAGAATATGCACACCAATTTTCACACAAATCGGACAAGCGGTTCGGGAGAAAACGGGAATTGTCCAAATTCTATTGCAGTCCGGGGGCGAAAAACGAGGTATGCTGTAAATCCCAAACCCCTCGATGGATTTTCAAATCGCTTGGTAAGATTTCTATTGGATATAACGAGGATATGCCCTAAAATTTTCAGACAAATGGTACGAGTATTTTGGGAAAAACGGTAAACGTTCATTTACCGGACCACTGTCTTGGCAAATTTGGGAGACCATAACTCCCGAACTAATAAGCCGATTCTAAAATTGCATAGCGAACCTAGTTTGTGATCTCAAAAATATACGGGACAAAAATTGACAGACGAATCGGATAATCGGTTCGGGAATAGTCCGCAAAAGAGTCACAAAATTTCAGTTTTTTCGCCGTTTAACATGGGAAATCACTACCCTCCGACACTCACAACACTCCCATTGGAAAGGTTATTGTCCGATTATAAAATCGCTTGTTGGATCTCTTAAGAACGAGACTATTCATCTATCCTGCAAGTTAGAACGTGTTGCTAGCATTATTAGAGCCGGAATTACGTCTCCTTTAGCGAAAGCGCGAAAAACGTTCGTTTCACGAGGAATGGAGACGGTTTGCACATATTCGTAAATTTCGTAGGCTGTAAATCCCAAACACCTCGATTGATTTGAAAATCGCTTGGTACGATTTCTATTAGATATGCAGAGAATATGCACACCAATTTTCACACAAATCGGAGAAGCGGTTCGGGAGAAAACGGGAATTGTCCAAATTCTATTGCAGTCCGGGGGGGGGGGAAAAACGAGGTATGCTGTAAATCCCAAACCCCTCGATGGATTTTCAAATCGCTTGGTAAGATTTCTATTGGATATAACGAGGATATGCCCTAAAATTTTCAGACAAATGGTACGAGTGTTTCGGGAAAAAACGGGAAACGTTCATTTTCCGGACTAATAAACCGATTTTAAAATCGTATAGCTAACCTTGTTCCTGGTTTCAAAAATATACGGGACAAAAATTGACAGACGAATGAGATAATCGGTTCGGGAATAGCCACCAAAAGAGTTACAAAGTTTCAATTTTTTCGCCGTTTAACATGGGAAATCACTACCCTCCGACACTCACAAAACTCCCATTGGAAAGGTTATTGACCGATTATAAAATCGCTTGCTGGATATCTTAAGAACGAGACTATTCATCTATCCTGCAAGTTAGAACGTGTTGCTAGCATTATTAGAGCCGGAATTACGTCTCTTTTAGCGAAAGCGCGAAAAACGTTCGTTTCACGAGGAATGGAGACGGTTTGCACATATTCTTAATTTTCGTAGGCTGTAAATCAAAATCCCCTCGATGGATTTTAAATTCTCTTGGTAAAATTTCTATTAGATATGCAGAGAATACGCACACCAATTTTCAGACAAATCGGACAAGCGGTTCGGGAGAAAACGGGAATTGTCCAAATTCTATTGCACTCCGGGGGAAAAAACGTGGTATGCTGTAAATCCCAAACCCCTCGATGGATTTTCAAATCGCTTGGTAAGATTTCCATTGGATATAACCAGGATATGCTCTAAAATTTTCAGACAAATCGTACGAGTACTTTGGGAAAAACGGGAAAAGTTCTTTTTCCGGCCCCCTGCCTTGACAAATTTGGGAAGCCATAACTCCCGAACTAATGGGCCGATTTTAAAATCGCATAGCTAATCTTGTTCCTGGTCTCAAAACTATACGGGACCAAAATTGACAGACGAATCAGATAATCGGTTCGGGAATAGCCACCAAAAGAGTAACAAAGTTTCAATTTTTTCGCCGTTTAACATGGGAAATCACTACCCTCCGACACTCACAAAATTCCCATTGGAAAAGTTAATGTCCGATTTGAAAATCGCTTAAAGGATTTCTTAACAACGAGACTTTTCATCTATCCTGCAAGTTAGAACGTGCTGCAAGCATTATTAGAGCCGGAATTACGTCTCTTTTAGCGAAAGCGCGAAAAACGTTCGTTTCACGAGGAATGGAGACGGTTTGCACATATTCGTAATTTTCGTAGGCTGTAAATCAAAAACCCTCCGATGGATTTTAAAATCTCTTGGTAAGATTTCTATTAGATATGCTGAGAATATGCACACCAATTTTCAGACAAATCGGACAAGCGATTCGGTAGAAAACGGGAATTGTCCATATTCTATTGAAGTCCGGGGGGGGGGAAACGTGGTAAGCTGTAAATCCGAAACCCCTCGATGGATTTCAAATCGCTTGGTACGATTTCTATTGGATATAACCAGGATATGCCCTAAAATTTTCAGACAAATGGTACGAGGGTTCGGGAAAAAACGGGAAACATTCATTTTCCGGACCACTGCCTTGGCAAATTTGGGAGGCCATAACTCCCGAACTAATGGGCCGATTTTAAAATCGCATAGCTAACCTTGTTCCTGATCTCAAAAATATCCGGGACAAAAATTGACAGACGAATGGGATAATCGGTTCGGGAAGAAAAGTGAGAAAGTTTCACTTTTTTCGACGTTTAACATGGGAAATCACTACACTCCGACACTCACAAAATTCCCATTGGAAAGGTTATTGTCCGATTATAAAATCGCTTGATGTATCTCTTAAGAATGAGACTATTCATCTATCCTGCAAGTTAGAACGTGTTGCTAGCAATATTAGAACCGGAATAACGTCTCTTTTAGCGAAAGCGCGAAAAACGTTCGTTTCACGAGGAATGGAGACGGTTTACACATATTCGTAAATTTCGTAGGCTGTAAATCAAAAACCCTTCGATTGATTTTAAAATGTCTTGGTAAGATTTCTATTAGATATGCAGAGAATATGCACACCAATTTTGAGACAAATCGGACAAGCGGTTCGGGAGAAACAGAGCATTGTCTAAATTCTATTGCAGTCCGGGGGGGGGGAAACGAGGTATGCTGTAAATCCCAAACCTCTCGAAGGATTTTCAAATCGCTAGGAACGATTTCTATTGGATATAACCAGGATATGCCCTAAAATTTTCAGACAAATCGTACGAGTATTTTGGGAAAAACGGGAAAAGTTCATTTTCCGGATCACTGCCTTGGCAAACTTGGGAAGCCATAACACCCGAACTAATGGGCCGATTTTAAAATAGCATTGCTAATCTTGTCCCTGGTTTCAAAAATATACGGGACCAAAATTGATAGACGAATCGGATAATCGGTTCGGGAATAGTCCGCAAAAGAGTCACAAAGTTTCAGTTTTTTCGCCGTTTAACATGGGAAATCACAACCCTCCGACACTCACAAAATTCCCATTTGAAAAGTTATTGTCCGATTTAAAAATCGCTTAATGGATCTCTTAAGAATGTTACTATTCATCTATCCTGGAAGTTAGAACGTGTTGCTAGCATTATTAGAGCCAGAATTACGTCGGTTTTAGCGAAAATGCGAAAAACGTACGTTTCATGAGGAATGGAGACGGTTTGCACATTTTCGTAAATTTCGTAGACTGTAAATCCCAAACCCCTCGATGGATTTTCAAATCGCTTGGTACGATTTCTATTGGATATAACCAGGATATGCCCTAAAATTTTCAGACAAATGGTACCAGTGTTTCGGGAAAAAACGGGAAACGTTCATTTTCCGGAACACTGCCTTGGGAAATTTGGGAGGCCATAACTCCCGAACTAATGGGCCGATTTTAAAATCGTATAGCTAACCTTGTTCCTGATCTCAAAAATATCCGGGACAAAAATTGACAGACGAATGGGATAATCGGTACGGGAAAAGTCCTCAAAAGAGTTAGAAAGTTTCACTTTTTTCGACGTTTAACATGGGAAATCAATACGACACTCACAAAATTCCCATTGGAAAGGTTATTGTCCGATTATAAAATCGCTTGACGGATCTCTTAAGATTGAGACTATTCATCTATAGTGCAAGTAAGAACGTGTTGCTAGCATTATTACAGCCGGAATTACGTCTGTTTTAGCGAAAACGCGAAAAACGTACGTTTCATGAGGACTGGAGACGGTTTGCACATTTTCGTAAATTTCGTAGGCTGTAAATCCCAAACCCCTCGATAGATTTTAAAATCGCTTGGTACGATTTCTATTAGATATGCAGAGAATATGCACACCAATTTTCAGACAAATCGGACAAGCGGTTCGGGAGAAAACGGGAATTGTCCAAATTCTATTGCAGACCGGGGGGGAAAAACGAGGTATGCTGTAAATCCAAACCCCTCGATGGATTTTCAAATAGCTTGGTAAGATTTCTATTGGATATAACGAGGATATGCCCTAAAATTTTCAGACAAATGGTACGAGTATTTTGAAAAAAACGGTAAACGTTCATTTACCGGACCACTGTCTTGGCAAATTTGGGAGGCCATAACTCCCGAACTAATAAGCCGATTCTAAAATCTCATAGCGAACCTAGTTCCTGATGTCAAAAATATACGGGACAAAAATTGACAGACGAATCGGATAATCGGTTCGGGAATAGTCCGCAAAAGAGTCACAAAGTTTCAGTTTTTTCGCCGTTTAACATGGGAAATCACAACCCTCCGACACTCACAAAATTCCCATTTGAAAAGTTATTGTCCGATTTGAAAATCGCTTAATGGATCTCTTTAGAACGAGACTTTTCATCTATCCTGCAAGTTAGAACGTGTTGCTAGCATTATTAGAGTCGGAATTACGTCTCTTTTAGCGAAAGCGCGAAAAACGTTCGTTTCACGAGGAATAGAGACGGTTTGCACATTTTCGTAAATTTCGTAGACTGTAAATCCCAAACACCTCGATTGATGTGAAAATCGCTTGGTACGATTCGTATTAGATATGCAGAGAATATGCACACCAATTTTCAGACAAATCGGACAAGCGGTTCGGGAGAAAACGGAAATTGTCCAAATTCTATTGCAGTCAGGGGGGAAAAACGAGGTATGCTGTAAATCCCAAGCCCCTCGATGGATTTTCAAATCGCTTGGTAAGATTTCCATTGGATATAAATAGGATATGCCCTAAAATTTTTAGACAAATGGTACGAGTCCTTCGGGAAAAAACGGGAAACGTTCATTTTCCGGACCACTGCCTTGGCAAATTTGGGAGGCCATAACTCCCGAACTAATGGGCCGATTTTAAAATCGCATAGCTAACCTTTTCCTGATCTCAAAAATATACGGGACAAAAATTGACAGACGAATCGGATAATCGGTTCGGGAATAGTCTGCAAAAGTGTCACAAAATTTCAGTTTTTTCGCCGTTTAACATGGGAAATCACAACCCTCCGACACTCACAAAATTCCCATTGGAAAGGTTATTGTCCGATTATAAAATCGCTTGACGGATCTCTTAAGAATGAGACTATTCATCTATAGTGCAAGTAAGAACGTGTTGCTAGCATTATTAGAGCCGGAATTACGTCTGTTTTAGCGAAAACGCGAAAAACGTACGTTTCATGAGGACTGGAGACGGTTTGCACATTTTCGTAAATTTCGTAGGGTGTAAATCCCAAACCCCTCGATAGATTTTAAAATCGCTTGGTACGATTTCTATTAGATATGCAGAGAATATGCACACCAATTTTCAGACAAATCGGACAAGCGGTTCGGGAGAAAACGGGAATTGTCCAAATTCTATTGCAGACCGGGGGGGGGGAAAAACGAGGTATGCTGTAAATCCAAACCCCTCGATGGATTTTCAAATCGCTTGGTAAGATTTCTATTGGATATAACGAGGATATGCCCTAAAATTTTCAGACAAATGGTACGAGTATTTTGAAAAAAACGGTAAACGTTCATTTACCGGATCACTGTCTTGGCAAATTTGGGAGGCCATAACTCCCGAACTAATAAGCCGATTCTAAAATCTCATAGCGAACCTAGTTCCTGATCTCAAAAATATACGGGACAAAAATTGACAGACGAATCGGATAATCGGTTCGGGAATAGTCCCCAAAAGTGTCACAAAGTTTCAGTTTTTTCGCCGTTTAACATGGGAAATCACAACCCTCCGACACTCACAAAATTCCCATTTGAAAAGTTATTGTCCGATTTGAAAATCGCTTAATGGATCTCTTTAGAACGAGACTTTTCATCTATCCTGCAAGTTAGAACGTGTTGCTAGCATTATTAGAGCCGGAATTACGTCTCTTTTAGCGAAAGCGCGAAAAACGTTCGTTTCACGAGGAATGGAGACGGTTTGCACATATTCGTAAATTTCGTAGGCTGTAAATCCCAAACACCTCGATTGATGTGAAAATCGCTTGGTACGATTCCTATTAGATATGCAGAGAATATGCACACGAATTTTCAGAAAAATCGGACGAGCGGTTCGGGAGAAAACAGGAATTGTCCAAATTTTATTGCAGTCCGGGGGGGGGGGGAAACGTGGTATGCTGTAAATCCCAAACCCCTAGATGGATTTTCAAATCGCTTGGTACGATTTCTATTGGATATAACCAGGATATGCCCTAAAATTTTCAGACAAATTGTACGAGTGTTTCGGGAAAAAACGGGAAACGTTCATTTTCCGTACCACTGCCTTGGCAAATTTGGGAGGCCATAACTCCCGAACTAGTAAACCGATTTTAAAATCGCATAGCTAACCTTGTTCCTGATCTCAAAAATATACGGGACAAAAATTGACAGACGAATCGGATAATCGGTTCGGGAAAAGTCCGCAAAAGTGTGAGAAAGTTTCACTTTTTCCGACGTTTAACATGGGAAATCACTACCCTCCGACATTTACAAAATTCCCATTTGAAAAGTTATGGTCCGATTTGAAAATCGCTTAATGGATCTCTTTAGAACGAGACTTTTCATCTATCCTGCAAGTTAGAACGTGTTGCTAGCATTGTTAGAGCCGAAAATACGTCTGTTTTAGCGAAAACGCGAAAAACGTACGTTTCATGAGGAATGGAGACAGTTTGCACATTTTCGTAAATTTCGTAGACTGTAAATCCCAAACCCCTCGATTGATTTGAAAATCGCTTGGTACGATTTCTATTAGATATGCAGAGAATATGCACACCAATTTTCAGACAAATCGGACAAGCGGTTCGGGAGAAAACGGGAATTGTCCAAATTCTATTGCAGTCCGGGGGCGAAAAACGAGGTATGCTGTAAATCCCAAACCCCTCGATGGATTTTCAAATCGCTTGGTAAGATTTCTATTGGATATAACGAGGATATGCCCTAAAATTTTCAGACAAATGGTACGAGTATTTTGGGAAAAACGGTAAACGTTCATTTACCGGACCACTGTCTTGGCACATTTGGGAGACCATAACTCCCGAACTAATAAGCCGATTCTAAAATTGCATAGCGAACCTAGTTTGTGATCTCAAAAATATACGGGACAAAAATTGACAGACGAATCGGATAATCGGTTCGGGAATAGTCCGCAAAAGAGTCACAAAGTTTCAGTTTTTTCGCCGTTTAACATGGGAAATCACTACCCTCCGACACTCACAAAACTCCCATTGGAAAGGTTATTGTCCGATTATAAAATCGCTTGTTGGATCTCTTAAGAACGAGACTATTCATCTATCCTGCAAGTTAGAACGTGTTGCTAGCATTATTAGAGCCGGAATTACGTCTCTTTTAGCGAAAGCGCGAAAAACGTTCGTTTCACGAGGAATGGAGACGGTTTGCACATATTCTTAAATTTCGTAGGCTGTAAATCCCAAACACCTCGATTGATTTGAAAATCGCTTGGTACGATTTCTATTAGATATGCAGAGAATATGCACACCAATTTTCACACAAATCGGACAAGCGGTTCGGGAGAAAACGGGAATTGTCCAAATTCTATTGCAGTCCGGGGGGGGGGGGAAACGAGGTATGCTGTAAATCCCAAACCCCTCGATGGATTTTCAAATCGCTTGGTAAGATTTCTATTGGATATAACGAGGATATGCCCTAAAATTTTCAGACAAATGTTACGAGTGTTTCGGGAAAAAACGGGAAACGTTCATTTTCCGGACTAATAAACCGATTTTAAAATCGTATAGCTAACCTTGTTCCTGGTTTCAAAAATATACGGGAGAAAAATTGACAGACGAATGAGATAATCGGTTCGGGAATAGCCACCAAAAGAGTTACAAAGTTTCAATTTTTTCGCCGTTTAACATGGGAAATCACTACCCTCCGACACTCACAAAACTCCCATTGGAAAGGTTATTGTCCGATTATAAAATCGCTTGCAGGATCTCTTAAGAACGAGACTATTCATCTATCCTGCAAGTTAGAACGTGTTGCTAGCATTATTAGAGCCGGAATTACGTCTCTTTTAGCGAAAGCGCGAAAAACGTTCGTTTCACGAGGAATGGAGACGGTTTGCACATATTCTTAATTTTCGTAGGCTGTAAATCAAAAACCCTTCGATGGATTTTAGAATCTCTTGGTAAGATTTCTATTAGATATGCAGAGAATATGCACACCAATTTTCAGACAAATCGGACAAGCGGTTCGGGAGAAAACGGGAATTGTCCAAATTCTATTGCAGTCTGGGGGAAAAACGAAGTATGCTGTAAATCCCAAGCTACTCGATGGATTTTCAAATTGCTTGGTAAGATTTCTATTGGATATAAATAGGATATGCCCTAAAATTTTCAGACAAATGGTACGAGTGCTTCGGGAAAAAACGGGAAACGTTCATTTTCCGGACCACTGCCTTGGCAAATTTGGGAGACCATAACTCCCGAACTAATAAACCGATTTTAAAATCGCATAGCTAATCTTGTTCCTGGTCTCAAAAATATACGGGACCAAAATTGACAGACGAATCGGATAATCGGTTCGGGAAAAGTCCTCAAAAGAGTGAGAAAGTGTCACTTTTTTCGCCGTTTAACATGGGAAATCACTACCTTCCGACACTCACAAAATTCCCATTTAAAAAGTTATTGTCCGATTTGAAAATCGCTTGGTGGATCTCTTAAGAACGAGACTATACATCTATCCTGCAAGTTACAACGTGTTGCTAGCATTATTAGTGGCGGAATTACGTCTCATTTAGCGAAAGCGCGAAAAACGTTCGTTTCACGAGGAATGGAGACGGTTTGGACATATTCTTAATTTTCGTAGGCTGTAAATCAAAAACCCTTCGATGGATTTTAAAATCTCTTGGTAAGATTTCTATTAGATATGCAGAGAATATGCACACCAATTTTCAGACAAATCGGACAAGCGGTTCGGGAGAAAACGGGAATTGTCCAAATTCTATTGCAGTCTTGGGGAAAAACGAAGTATGCTGTAAATCCCAAGCTACTCGATGGATTTTCAAATTGCTTGGTAAGATTTCTATTGGATATAAATAGGATATGCCCTAAAATTTTCAGACAAATGGTACGAGTGCTTCGGGAAAAAACGGGAAACGTTCATTTTCCGGACCACTGCCTTGGCAAATTTGGGAGACCATAACTCCCGAACTAATAAACCGATTTTAAAATCGCATAGCTAATCTTGTTCCTGGTCTCAAAAATATAAGGGACCAAAATTGACAGACGAATCGGATAATCGGTTCGGGAAAAGTCCTCAAAAGAGTGAGAAAGTGTCACTTTTTTCGCCGTTTAACATGGGAAATCACTACCTTCCGACACTCACAAAATTCCCATTTAAAAAGTTATTGTCCGATTTGAAAATCGCTTGGTGGATCTCTTTAGAACGAGACTATACATATATCCTGCAAGTTACAACGTGTTGCTAGCATTATTAGTGGCGGAATTACGTCTCATTTAGCGAAAGCGCGAAAAACGTTGGTTTCACGAGGAATGGAGACGGTTTGGACATATTCCTAATTTTCGTAGGCTGAAAAAAAAAACCTTCGATGGATTTTAAAATCTCTTGGTAAGATTTCTATTAGATATGCAGAGAATATGCACACCAATTTTCAGACAAATCGGACAAGCGGTTCGGGAGAAAACGGGAATTGTCCATATTCTATTGAAGTCCGGGGGGGGGGGGGAAACGTGGTAAGCTGTAAATCCAAACCCCTCGATGGATTTTCAAATCGCTTGGTACGATTTCTATTGGATATAACCAGGATATGCCCTAAAATTTTCAGACAAATGGTACGAGTGCTTCGGGAAAAAACGGGAAACGTTCATTTTCCGGACCACTGCCTTGGCAAATTTGGGAGACCATAACTCCCGAACTAATAAACCGATTTTAAAATCGCATAGCTAATCTTGTTCCTGGTCTCAAAAATATACGGGACCAAAATTGACAGACGAATCGGATAATCGGTTCGGGAAAAGTCCTCAAAAGAGTGAGAAAGTGTCACTTTTTTCGCCGTTTAACATGGGAAATCACTACCTTCCGACACTCACAAAATTCCCATTTAAAAAGTTATTGTCCGATTTGAAAATCGCTTGGTGGATCTCTTAAGAACGAGACTATACATCTATCCTGCAAGTTACAACGTGTTGCTAGCATTATTAGTGGCGGAATTACGTCTCATTTAGCGAAAGCGCGAAAAACGTTCGTTTCACGAGGAATGGAGACGGTTTGGACATATTCTTAATTTTCGTAGGCTGTAAATCAAAAACCCTTCGATGGATTTTAAAATCTCTTGGTAAGATTTCTATTAGATATGCAGAGAATATGCACACCAATTTTCAGACAAATCGGACAAGCGGTTCGGGAGAAAACGGGAATTGTCCAAATTCTATTGCAGTCTTGGGGAAAAACGAAGTATGCTGTAAATCCCAAGCTACTCGATGGATTTTCAAATTGCTTGGTAAGATTTCTATTGGATATAAATAGGATATGCCCTAAAATTTTCAGACAAATGGTACGAGTGCTTCGGGAAAAAACGGGAAACGTTCATTTTCCGGACCACTGCCTTGGCAAATTTGGGAGACCATAACTCCCGAACTAATAAACCGATTTTAAAATCGCATAGCTAATCTTGTTCCTGGTCTCAAAAA
This sequence comes from Meta bourneti, assembly GCA_933210815.1. Taxonomy (NCBI): domain Eukaryota; kingdom Metazoa; phylum Arthropoda; class Arachnida; order Araneae; family Tetragnathidae; genus Meta; species Meta bourneti. The sequence goes on from OW119922.1 coordinate 6,940,674, forward strand.
TATACGGGACCAAAATTGACAGACGAATCGGATAATCGGTTCGGGAAAAGTCCTCAAAAGAGTGAGAAAGTGTCACTTTTTTCGCCGTTTAACATGGGAAATCACTACCTTCCGACACTCACAAAATTCCCATTTAAAAAGTTATTGTCCGATTTGAAAATCGCTTGGTGGATCTCTTTAGAACGAGACTATACATATATCCTGCAAGTTACAACGTGTTGCTAGCATTATTAGTGGCGGAATTACGTCTCATTTAGCGAAAGCGCGAAAAACGTTGGTTTCACGAGGAATGGAGACGGTTTGGACATATTCCTAATTTTCGTAGGCTGAAAAAAAAAACCTTCGATGGATTTTAAAATCTCTTGGTAAGATTTCTATTAGATATGCAGAGAATATGCACACCAATTTTCAGACAAATCGGACAAGCGGTTCGGGAGAAAACGGGAATTGTCCATATTCTATTGAAGTCCGGGGGGGGGGGGGGGAAACGTGGTAAGCTGTAAATCCAAACCCCTCGATGGATTTTCAAATCGCTTGGTACGATTTCTATTGGATATAACCAGGATATGCCCTAAAATTTTCAGACAAATTGTACGAGTGTTTCGGGAAAAAACGGGAAACGTTCATTTTCCGTACCACTGCCTTGGCAAATTTGGGAGGCCATAACTCCCGAACTAGTAAACCGATTTTAAAATCGCATAGCTAACCTTGTTCCTGATCTCAAAAATATACGGGACAAAAATTGACAGACGAATCGGATAATCGGTTCGGGAATAGCCACCAAAAGAGTTACAAAGTTTCAATTTTTTCGCCGTTTAACATGGGAAATCACTACCCTCCGACACTCACAAAATTCCCATTGGAAAAGTTAATGTCCGATTTGAAAATCGCTTAAAGGATTTCTTAACAACGAGACTTTTCATCTATCCTGCAAGTTAGAACGTGCTGCAAGCATTATTAGAGCCGGAATTACGTCTCTTTTAGCGAAAGCGCGAAAAACGTTCGTTTCACGAGGAATGGAGACGGTTTGCACATATTCGTAATTTTCGTAGGCTGTAAATCAAAATCCCCTCGATGGATTTTAAATTCTCTTGGTAAAATTTCTATTAGATATGCAGAGAATATGCACACCAATTTTCAGACAAATCGGACAAGCGGTTCGGGAGAAAACGGGAATTGTCCAAATTCTATTGCACTCCGGGGGAAAAAACGTGGTATGCTGTAAATCCCAAACCCCTCGATGGATTTTCAAATCGCTTGGTAAGATTTCCATTGGATATAACCAGGATATGCTCTAAAATTTTCAGACAAATCGTACGAGTATTTTGGGAAAAACGGGAAAAGTTCTTTTTCCGGACCCCTGCCTTGGCAAATTTGGGAAGCCATAACTCCCGAACTAATGGGCCGATTTTAAAATCGCATAGCTAATCTTGTTCCTGGTCTCAAAACTATACGGGACCAAAATTGACAGACGAATCAGATAATCGGTTCGGGAATAGCCACCAAAAGAGTTACAAAGTTTCAATTTTTTCGCCGTTTAACATGGGAAATCACTACCCTCCGACACTCACAAAATTCCCATTGGAAAAGTTAATGTCCGATTTGAAAATCGCTTAAAGGATTTCTTAACAACGAGACTTTTCATCTATCCTGCAAGTTAGAACGTGCTGCAAGCATTATTAGAGCCGGAATTACGTCTCTTTTAGCGAAAGCGCGAAAAACGTTCGTTTCACGAGGAATGGAGACGGTTTGCACATATTCGTAATTTTCGTAGGCTGAAAATCAAAAACCCTCCGATGGATTTTAAAATCTCTTGGTAAGATTTCTATTAGATATGCTGAGAATATGCACACCAATTTTCAGACAAATCGGACAAGCGATTCGGTAGAAAACGGGAATTGTCCATATTCTATTGAAGTCCGGGGGGGGGGGAAACGTGGTAAGCTGTAAATCCGAAACCCCTCGATGGATTTCAAATCGCTTGGTACGATTTCTATTGGATATAACCAGGATATGCCCTAAAATTTTCAGACAAATGGTACGAGGGTTCGGGAAAAAACGGGAAACGTTCATTTTCCGGACCACTGCCTTGGCAAATTTGGGAGGCCATAACTCCCGAACTAATGGGCCGATTTTAAAATCGCATAGCTAACCTTGTTCCTGATCTCAAAAATATCCGGGACAAAAATTGACAGACGAATGGGATAATCGGTTCGGGAAGAAAAGTGAGAAAGTTTCACTTTTTTCGACGTTTAACATGGGAAATCACTACACTCCGACACTCACAAAATTCCCATTGGAAAGGTTATTGTCCGATTATAAAATCGCTTGATGGATCTCTTAAGAATGAAACTATTCATCTATCCTGCAAGTTAGAACGTGTTGCTAGCAATATTAGAACCGGAATAACGTCTCTTTTAGCGAAAGCGCGAAAAACGTTCGTTTCACGAGGAATGGAGACGGTTTACACATATTCGTAAATTTCGTAGGCTGTAAATCAAAAACCCTTCGATTGATTTTAAAATGTCTTGGTAAGATTTCTATTAGATATGCAGAGAATATGCACACCAATTTTGAGACAAATCGGACAAGCGGTTCGGGAGAAACAGAGAATTGTCTAAATTCTATTGCATTCCGCGGGGGGGGGGGGGGAAACGAGGTATGCTGTAAATCCCAAACCTCTCGAAGGATTTTCAAATCGCTAGGAACGATTTCTATTGGATATAACCAGGATATGCCCTAAAATTTTCAGACAAATCGTACGAGTATTTTGGGAAAAACGGGAAAAGTTCATTTTCCGGATCACTGCCTTGGCAACCTTGGGAAGCCATAACACCCGAACTAATGGGCCGATTTTAAAATAGCATTGCTAATCTTGTCCCTGGTTTCAAAAATATACGGGACCAAAATTGATAGACGAATCGGATAATCGGTTCGGGAATAGTCCGCAAAAGAGTCACAAAGTTTCAGTTTTTTCGCCGTTTAACATGGGAAATCACAACCCTCCGACACTCACAAAATTCCCATTTGAAAAGTTATTGTCCGATTTAAAAATCGCTTAATGGATCTCTTAAGAATGTTACTATTCATCTATCCTGGAAGTTAGAACGTGTTGCTAGCATTATTAGAGCCAGAATTACGTCGGTTTTAGCGAAAATGCGAAAAACGTACGTTTCATGAGGACTGGAGACGGTTTGCACATTTTCGTAAATTTCGTAGACTGTAAATCCCAAACCCCTCGATGGATTTTCAAATCGCTTGGTACGATTTGTATTGGATATAACCAGGATATGCCCTAAAATTTTCAGACAAATGGTACCAGTGTTTCGGGAAAAAACGGGAAACGTTCATTTTCCGGAACACTGCCTTGGGAAATTTGGGAGGCCATAACTCCCGAACAAATGGGCCGATTTTAAAATCGTATAGCTAACCTTGTTCCTGATCTCAAAAATATCCGAGACAAAAATTGACAGACGAATGGGATAATCGGTACGGGAAAAGTCCTCAAAAGAGTTAGAAAGTTTCACTTTTTTCGACGTTTAACATGGGAAATCACTACGACACTCACAAAATTCCCATTGGAAAGGTTATTGTCCGATTATAAAATCGCTTGACGGATCTCTTAAGAATGAGACTATTCATCTATAGTGCAAGTAAGAACGTGTTGCTAGCATTATTAGAGCCGGAATTACGTCTGTTTTAGCGAAAACGCGAAAAACGTACGTTTCATGAGGACTGGAGACGGTTTGCACATTTTCGTAAATTTCGTAGGCTGTAAATCCCAAACCCCTCGATAGATTTTAAAATCGCTTGGTACGATTTCTATTAGATATGCAGAGAATATGCACACCAATTTTCAGACAAATCGGACAAGCGGTTCGGGAGAAAACGGGAATTGTCCAAATTCTATTGCAGACCGGGGGGGGAAAACGAGGTATGCTGTAAATCCAAACCCCTCGATGGATTTTCAAATAGCTTGGTAAGATTTCTATTGGATATAACGAGGATATGCCCTAAAATTTTCAGACAAATGGTACGAGTATTTTGAAAAAAACGGTAAACGTTCATTTACCGGACCACTGTCTTGGCAAATTTGGGAGGCCATAACTCCCGAACTAATAAGCCGATTCTAAAATCTCATAGCGAACCTAGTTCCTGATCTCAAAAATATACGGGACAAAACTTGACAGACGAATCGGATAATCGGTTCGGGAATAGTCCGCAAAAGAGTCACAAAGTTTCAGTTTTTTCGCCGTTTAACATGGGAAATCACAACCCTCCGACACTCACAAAATTCCCATTTGAAAAGTTATTGTCCGATTTGAAAATCGCTTAATGGATCTCTTTAGAACGAGACTTTTCATCTATCCTGCAAGTTAGAACGTGTTGCTAGCATTATTAGAGTCGGAATTACGTCTCTTTTAGCGAAAGCGCGAAAAACGTTCGTTTCACGAGGAATAGAGACGGTTTGCACATTTTCGTAAATTTCGTAGACTGTAAATCCCAAACACCTCGATTGATGTGAAAATCTCTTGGTAAGATTTCTATTAGATATGCTGAGAATATGCACACCAATTTTCAGAAAAATCGGACAAGCGATTCGGTAGAAAACGGGAATTGTCCATATTCTATTGAAGTCCGGGGGGGGGGAAACGTGGTAAGCTGTAAATCCGAAACTCCTCGATGGATTTTCAAATCGCTTGGTACGATTTCTATTGGATATAACCAGGATATGCCCTAAAATTTTCAGACAAATGGTACGAGTGTTTCCGGGAAAAACGGGAAACGTTCATTTTCCGGACAACTGCCTTGGAAAATTTGGGAGGCCATAACTCCCGAACTAATGGGCCGATTTTAAAATCGCATAGCTAACCTTGTTCCTGATCTCAAAAATATACGGGACAAAAATTGACAGACAAATCAGATTATCGGTTCGGGAAAAGTCCTCAAAAGAGTGAGAAAGTTTCACTTTTATCGACGTTTAACATGGGAAATCACTACCCTCCGACACTCACAAAATTCCCATTTAAAAAGTTATTTTCCGATTTGAAAATCGCTGGGTGGATCTCTTTAGAACGAAACTATACATCTATCCTGCAAGTTAGAACGTGTTGGTAGCATTATTAGTGGCAGAATTACGTCTCTTTTAGCGAAAGCGCGAAAAACGTTCGTTTCACGAGGAATGGAGACGGTTTGCACATATTCGTAATTTTCGTAGGCTGTAAATCAAAATCCCCTCGATGGATTTTAAATTCTCTTGGTAAAATTTCTATTAGATATGCAGAGAATATGCACACCAATTTTCAGACAAATCGGACAAGCGGTTCGGGAGAAAATGGGAATTGTCGAAATTCTATTGCACTCCGGGGGAAAAAACGTGGTATGCTGTAAATCCCAAACCCCTCGATGGATTTTCAAATCGCTTGGTAAGATTTCCATTGGATATAACCAGGATATGCTCTAAAATTTTCAGACAAATCGTACGAGTATTTTGGGAAAAACGGGAAAAGTTCTTTTTCCGGACCCCTGCCTTGGCAAATTTGGGAAGCCATAACTCCCGAACTAATGGGCCGATTTTAAAATCGCATAGCTAATCTTGTTCCTGGTCTCAAAACTATACGGGACCAAAATTGACAGACAAATGAGATTATCGGTTCGGGAAAAGTCCTCAAAAGAGTGAGAAAGTTTCACTTTTATCGACGTTTAACATGGGAAATCACTACCCTCCGACACTCACAAAATTCCCATTTAAAAAGTTATTGTCCGATTTGAAAATCGCTTGGTGGATCTCTTTAGAACGAAACTATACATCTATCCTGCAAGTTAGAACGTGTTGCTAGCATTATTAGTGGCGGAATTACGTCTCTTTTAGCGAAAGCGCGAAAAACGTTCGTTTCACGAGGAATGGAGACGGTTTGCACATATTCGTAAATTTCGTAGGCTGTAAATCAAAAACCCTCCGATGGATTTTAAAATCTCTTGGTAAGATTTCTATTAGATATGCTGAGAATATGCACACCAATTTTCAGACAAATCGGACAAGCGATTCGGTAGAAAACGGGAATTGTCCATATTCTATTGAAGTCCGGGGGGGGGGGGAAACGTGGTAAGCTGTAAATCCGAAACCCCTCGATGGATTTCAAATCGCTTGGTACGATTTCTATTGGATATAACCAGGATATGCCCTAAAATTTTCAGACAAATGGTACAAGGGTTCGGGAAAAAACGGGAAACGTTCATTTTCCGGACCACTACCTTGGCAAATTTGGGAGGCCATAACTCCCGAACTAATGGGCCGATTTTAAAATCGCATAGCTAACCTTGTTCCTGATCTCAAAAATATCCGGGACAAAAATTGACAGACGAATGGGATAATCGGTTCGGGAAGAAAAGGGAGAAAGTTTCACTTTTTTCGACGTTTAACATGGGAAATCACTACACTCCGACACTCACAAAATTCCCATTGGAAAGGTTATTGTCCGATTATAAAATCGCTTAATGGATCTCTTTAGAACGAGACTTTTCATCTATCCTGCAAGTTAGAACGTGTTGCTAGCATTATTAGAGTCGGAATTACGTCTCTTTTAGCGAAAGCGCGAAAAACGTTCGTTTCACGAGGAATAGAGACGGTTTGCACATTTTCGTAAATTTCGTAGACTGTAAATCCCAAACACCTCGATTGATGTGAAAATCGCTTGGTACGATTCGTATTAGATATGCAGAGAATATGCACACGAATTTTCAGAAAAATCGGACGAGCGGTTCGGGAGAAAACGGGAATTATCCAAATTTTATTGCAGTCCGGGGGGGAGGAAACCTGGTAAGCTATAAATCCCAAACTCCTCGATGGATTTTCAAATCGCTTGGTACGATTTCTATTGGATATAACCAGGATATGCCCTAAAATTTTCAGACAAATGGTACGAGTGTTTCCGGGAAAAACGGGAAACGTTCATTTTCCGGACAACTGCCTTGGAAAATTTGGGAGGCCATAACTCCCGAACTAATGGGCCGATTTTAAAATCGCATAGCTAACCTTGTTCCTGATCTCAAAAATATACGGGACAAAAATTGACAGACAAATCAGATTATCGGTTCGGGAAAAGTCCTCAAAAGAGTGAGAAAGTTTCACTTTTATCGACGTTTAACATGGGAAATCACTACCCTCCGACACTCACAAAATTTCCATTTAAAAAGTTATTTTCCGATTTGAAAATCGCTTGGTGGATCTCTTTAGAACGAAACTATACATCTATCCTGCAAGTTAGAACGTGTTGGTAGCATTATTAGTGGCAGAATTACGTCTCTTTTAGCGAAAGCGCGAAAAACGTTCGTTTCACGAGGAATGGAGACGGTTTGCACATATTCGTAATTTTCGTAGGCTGTAAATCAAAATCCCCTCGATGGATTTTAAATTCTCTTGGTAAAATTTCTATTAGATATGCAGAGAATATGCACACCAATTTTCAGACAAATCGGACAAGCGGTTCGGGAGAAAATGGGAATTGTCGAAATTCTATTGCACTCCGGGGGAAAAAACGTGGTATGCTGTAAATCCCAAACCCCTCGATGGATTTTCAAATCGCTTGGTAAGATTTCCATTGGATATAACCAGGATATGCTCTAAAATTTTCAGACAAATCGTACGAGTATTTTGGGAAAAACGGGAAAAGTTCTTTTTCCGGACCCCTGCCTTGGCAAATTTGGGAAGCCATAACTCCCGAACTAATGGGCCGATTTTAAAATCGCATAGCTAATCTTGTTCCTGGTCTCAAAACTATACGGGACCAAAATTGACAGACAAATGAGATTATCGGTTCGGGAAAAGTCCTCAAAAGAGTGAGAAAGTTTCACTTTTATCGACGTTTAACATGGGAAATCACTACCCTCCGACACTCACAAAATTCCCATTTAAAAAGTTATTGTCCGATTTGAAAATCGCTTGGTGGATCTCTTTAGAACGAAACTATACATCTATCCTGTAAGTTAGAACGTGTTGCTAGCATTATTAGTGGCGGAATTACGTCTCTTTTAGCGAAAGCGCGAAAAACGTTCGTTTCACGAGGAATGGAGACGGTTTGCACATATTCGTAAATTTCGTAGGCTGTAAATCAAAAACCCTCCGATGGATTTTAAAATCTCTTGGTAAGATTTCTATTAGATATGCTGAGAATATGCACACCAATTTTCAGACAAATCGGACAAGCGATTCGGTAGAAAACGGGAATTGTCCATATTCTATTGAAGTCCGGGGGGGGGGAAACGTGGTAAGCTGTAAATCCGAAACCCCTCGATGGATTTCAAATCGCTTGGTACGATTTCTATTGGATATAACCAGGATATGCCCTAAAATTTTCAGACAAATGGTACGAGGGTTCGGGAAAAAACGGGAAACGTTCATTTTCCGGACCACTACCTTGGCAAATTTGGGAGGCCATAACTCCCGAACTAATGGGCCGATTTTAAAATCGCATAGCTAACCTTGTTCCTGATCTCAAAAATATCCGGGACAAAAATTGACAGACGAATGGGATAATCGGTTCGGGAAGAAAAGGGAGAAAGTTTCACTTTTTTCGACGTTTAACATGGGAAATCACTACACTCCGACACTCACAAAATTCCCATTGGAAAGGTTATTGTCCGATTATAAAATCGCTTGATGGATCTCTTAAGAATGAGACTATTCATCTATCCTGCAAGTTAGAACGTGTTGCTAGCAATATTAGAACCGGAATAACGTCTCTTTTAGCGAAAGCGCGAAAAACGTTCGTTTCACGAGGAATGGAGACGGTTTACACATATTCGTAAATTTCGTAGGCTGTAAATCAAAAACCCTTCGATTGATTTTAAAATGTCTTGGTAAGATTTCTATTGAATATAACCAGGATATGCCCTAAAATTTTCAGACAAATGGTACCAGTGTTTCGGGAAAAAACGGGAAACGTTCATTTTCCGGAACACTGCCTTGGGAAATTTGGGAGGCCATAACTCCCGAACTAATGGGCCGATTTTAAAATCGTATAGCTAACCTTGTTCCTGATCTCAAAAATATCCGAGACAAAAATTGACAGACGAATGGGATAATCGGTACGGGAAAAGTCCTCAAAAGAGTTTAACTTTTTTCGACGTTTAACATGGGAAATCACTACGACACTCACAAAATTCCCATTGGAAAGGTTATTGTCCGATTATAAAATCGCTTGACGGATCTCTTAAGAATGAGACTATTCATCTATAGTGCAAGTAAGAACGTGTTGCTAGCATTATTAGAGCCGGAATTACGTCTGTTTTAGCGAAAACGCGAAAAACGTACGTTTCATGAGGACTGGAGACGGTTTGCACATTTTCGTAAATTTCGTAGGCTGTAAATCCCAAACCCCTCGATAGATTTTAAAATCGCTTGGTACGATTTCTATTAGATATGCAGAGAATATGCACACCAATTTTCAGACAAATCGGACAAGCGGTTCGGGAGAAAACGGGAATTGTCCAAATTCTATTGCAGACCGGGGGGAAAAAACGAGGTATGCTGTAAATCCAAACCCCTCGATGGATTTTCAAATAGCTTGGTAAGATTTCTATTGGATATAACGAGGATATGACCTAAATTTTTCAGACAAATGGTACGAGTATTTTGAAAAAAACGGTAAACTTTCATTTACCGGACCACTGTCTTGGCAAATTTGGGAGGCCATAACTCCCGAACTAATAAGCCGATTCTAAAATCTCATAGCGAACCTAGTTCCTGATCTCAAAAATATACGGGACAAAAATTGACAGACGAATCGGATAATCGGTTCGGGAATAGTCCGCAAAAGAGTCACAAAGTTTCAGTTTTTTCGCCGTTTAACATGGGAAATCACAACCCTCCGACACTCACAAAATTCCCATTTGAAAAGTTATTGTCCGATTTGAAAATCGCTTAATGGATCTCTTTAGAACGAGACTTTTCATCTATCCTGCAAGTTAGAACGTGTTGCTAGCATTATTAGAGCCGGAATTACGTCTCTTTTAGCGAAAGCGCGAAAAACGTTCGTTTCACGAGGAATGGAGACGGTTTGCACATATTCGTAATTTTCGTAGGCTGTAAATCAAAAACCCCTCGATGGATTTTAAAATGTCTTGGTACGATTTCTATTAGATATGCAGAGATTATGCACACCAATTTTCAGACAAATGGGACAAGCGGTTCGGGAGAAAACGGGAATTGTCCATATTCTATTGCATTCCGGGGGGGAAACGTGGTAAGCTGTAAATCCGAAACCCCTCGATGGATTTTCAAATCGCTTGGTACGATTTCTATAGGATATAACCAGGATATGCCCTAAAATTTTCAGACAAATGGTACGAGTGTTCGGGAAAAGACGGGAAACGTTCATTTTCCGGACCACTGCCTTGGCAAATTTGGGAGGCCATAACTCCCGAACTAATGGGCCGATTTTAAAATCGCATAGCTAACCTTGTTCCTGATCTCAAAAATATCCGGGACAAATATTGACAGAAGAATGGGATAATCGGTTCGGGAAAAGTCCTCAAAAGAGTGAGAAAGTTTCACTTTTTTCGACGTTTAACATGGGAAATCACTACACTCCGACACTCACAAAATTAACATTGGAAAGGTTATTGTCCGATTATAAAATCGCTTGATGGATCTCTTAAGAATGAGACTATTCATCTATCCTGCAAGCTAGAATGCGTTGCTAGCATTATTAGAACTGGAATTACGTCTGTTTTAGCGGAAACGCGAAAAACGTACGTTTCACGAGGAATGGAGACGGTTTGCACATTTTCGTAAATATCGTAGGCTGTAAATCCCAAACCCCTCGATGGGTTTTAAAATCACTTGGTACGATTTCTATTAGATATGCAGAGAATATGCACACCAATTTTCAGACAAATCGGACAAGCGGTTCGGGAGAAAACGGGAATTGTCCAAATTCTATTGCAGTCCGGGGGGGAAAAAACGTGGTATGCTGTAAATCCCAAACCCCTCGATGGATTTTCAAATTGCTAGGAACGATTTCTATTGGATATAAACAGGATATGCCCTAAAATTTTCAGACAAATCGTACGAGTATTTTGGGAAAAACGGGAAAAGTTCATTTTCCGGATCACTGCCTTGGCAAGTTTGGGAAGCCATAACTCCCGAACTAATGGGCCGATTTTAAAATAGCATAGCTAATCTTGTTCCAGGTCTCAAAAATATACGGGAGCAAAATCGACAGACGAATCAGATAATCGGTTCGGGAATAGCCACCAAAAGAGTTAAAAAGTTTCAATTTTTTCGTCTTTTAACATGGGAAATCACTACCCTCCGACACTCACAAAATTCCCATTGGAAAGGTTATTGTCCGATTATAAAATCGCTTGTTGGATCTCTTAAGAACGAGACTATTCATCTATCCTGCAAGTTAGAACGCGTTGCTAGCATTATTAGAACTGGAATTACGTCTCTTTTAGCGAAAGCGCGAAAAACGTTCGTTTCACGAGGAATGGAGACGGTTTGCACATATTCGTAATTTTCGTAGGCTGTAAATCAAAAACCCCTCGATGGATTTTAAAATGTCTTGGTACGATTTCTATTAGATATGCAGGGATTATGCACACCAATTTTCAGACAAATGGGACAAGCGGTTCGGGAGAAAACGGGAATTGTCCATATTCTATTGCATTCCGGGGGGGAAACGTGGTAAGCTGTAAATCCGAAACCCCTCGATGGATTTTCAAATCGCTTGGTACGATTTCTATAGGATATAACCAGGATATGCCCTAAAATTTTCAGACAAATGGTACGAGTGTTCGGGAAAAAACGGGAAACGTTCATTTTCCGGACCACTGCCTTGGCAAATTTGGGAGGCCATAACTCCCGAACTAATGGGCCGATTTTAAAATCGCATAGCTAACCTTGTTCCTGATCTCAAAAATATCCGGGACAAATATTGACAGAAGAATGGGATAATCGGTTCGGGAAAAGTCCTCAAAAGAGTGAGAAAGTTTCACTTTTTTCGACGTTTAACATGGGAAATCACTACACTCCGACACTCACAAAATTAACATTGGAAAGGTTATTGTCCGATTATAAAATCGCTTGATGGATCTCTTAAGAATGAGACTATTCATCTATCCTGCAAGCTAGAACGCGTTGCTAGCATTATTAGAACTGGAATTACGTCTGTTTTAGCGGAAACGCGAAAAACGTACGTTTCACGAGGAATGGAGACGGTTTGCACATTTTCGTAAATATCGTAGGCTGTAAATCCCAAACCCCTCGATGGGTTTTAAAATCACTTGGTACGATTTCTATTAGATATGCAGAGAATATGCACACCAATTTTCAGACAAATCGGACAAGCGGTTCGGGAGAAAACGGGAATTGTCCAAATTCTATTGCAGTCCGGGGGGGAAAAAACGTGGTATGCTGTAAATCCCAAACCCCTCGATGGATTTTCAAATTGCTATTAACGATTTCTATTGGATATAAACAGGATATGCCCTAAAATTTTCAGACAAATCGTACGAGTATTTTGGGAAAAACGGGAAAAGTTCATTTTCCGGATCACTGCCTTGGCAAGTTTGGGAAGCCATAACTCCCGAACTAATGGGCCGATTTTAAAATAGCATAGCTAATCTTGTTCCAGGTCTCAAAAATATACGGGACCAAAATCGACAGATGAATCAGATAATCGGTTCGGGAATAGCCACCAAAAGAGTTAAAAAGTTTCAATTTTTTCGCCTTTTAACATGGGAAATCACTACCCTCCGACACTCACAAAATTCCCATTGGAAAGGTTATTGTCCGATTATAAAATCGCTTGTTGGATCTCTTAAGAACGAGACTATTCATCTATCCTGCAAGTTAGAACGTGTTGCTAGCATTATTAGAGCCGGAATTACGTCTCTTTTAGCGAAAGCGCGAAAAACGTTCGTTTCACGAGGAATGGAGACGGTTTGCACATATTCGTAATTTTCGTAGGCTGTAAATCAAAAACCCCTCGATGGATTTTAAAATGTCTTGGTACGATTTCTATTAGATATGCAGAGATTATGCACACCAATTTTCAGACAAATGGGACAAGCGGTTCGGGAGAAAACGGGAATTGTCCAAATTCTATTGCAGTCCGGGGGGGGAAAAACGTGGTATGCTGTAAATCCCAAACCCCTCGATGGATTTTCAAATTGCTAGGAACGATTTCTATTGGATATAAACAGGATATGCCCTAAAATTTTCAGACAAATCGTACGAGTATTTTGGGAAAAACGGGAAAAGTTCATTTTCCGGATCACTGCCTTGGCAAGTTTGGGAAGCCATAACTCCCGAACTAATGGGCCGATTTTAAAATAGCATAGCTAACCTTGTTCCTGATCTCAAAAATATCCGGGACAAAAATTGACAGACGAATGGGATAATCGGTTCGGGAAGAAAAGGGAGAAAGTTTCACTTTTTTCGACGTTTAACATGGGAAATCACTACACTCCGACACTCACAAAATTCCCATTGGAAAGGTTATTGTCCGATTATAAAATCGCTTAATGTATCTCTTTAGAACGAGACTTTTCATCTATCCTGCAAGTTAGAACGTGTTGCTAGCATTATTAGAGTCGGAATTACGTCTCTTTTAGCGAAAGCGCGAAAAACGTTCGTTTCACGAGGAATAGAGACGGTTTGCACATTTTCGTAAATTTCGTAGACTGTAAATCCCAAACACCTCGATTGATGTGAAAATCGCTTGGTACGATTCGTATTAGATATGCAGAGAATATGCACACGAATTTTCAGAAAAATCGGACGAGCGGTTCGGGAGAAAACGGGAATTATCCAAATTTTATTGCAGTCCGGGGGGGAGGAAACCTGGTAAGCTATAAATCCCAAACTCCTCGATGGATTTTCAAATCGCTTGGTACGATTTCTATTGGATATAACCAGGATATGCCCTAAAATTTTCAGACAAATGGTACGAGTGTTTCCGGGAAAAACGGGAAACGTTCATTTTCCGGACAACTGCCTTGGAAAATTTGGGAGGCCATAACTCCCGAACTAATGGGCCGATTTTAAAATCGCATAGCTAACCTTGTTCCTGATCTCAAAAATATACGGGACAAAAATTGACAGACAAATCAGATTATCGGTTCGGGAAAAGTCCTCAAAAGAGTGAGAAAGTTTCACTTTTATCGACGTTTAACATGGGAAATCACTACCCTCCGACACTCACAAAATTTCCATTTAAAAAGTTATTTTCCGATTTGAAAATCGCTTGGTGGATCTCTTTAGAACGAAACTATACATCTATCCTGCAAGTTAGAACGTGTTGGTAGCATTATTAGAGCCGGAATTACGTCTCTTTTAGCGAAAGCGCGAAAAACGTTCGTTTCACGAGGAATGGAGACGGTTTGCACATATTCGTAATTTTCGTAGGCTGTAAATCAAAAACCCCTCGATGGATTTTAAAATGTCTTGGTACGATTTCTATTAGATATGCAGAGATTATGCACACCAATTTTCAGACAAATGGGACAAGCGGTTCGGGAGAAAACGGGAATTGTCCATATTCTATTGCATTCCGGGGGGGAAACGTGGTAAGCTGTAAATCCGAAACCCCTCGATGGATTTTCAAATCGCTTGGTACGATTTCTATAGGATATAACCAGGATATGCCCTAAAATTTTCAGACAAATGGTACGAGTGTTCGGGAAAAAACGGGAAACGTTCATTTTCCGGACCACTGCCTTGGCAAATTTGGGAGGCCATAACTCCCGAACTAATGGGCCGATTTTAAAATCGCATAGCTAACCTTGTTCCTGATCTCAAAAATATCCGGGACAAATATTGACAGAAGAATGGGATAATCGGTTCGGGAAAAGTCCTCAAAAGAGTGAGAAAGTTTCACTTTTTTCGACGTTTAACATGGGAAATCACTACACTCCGACACTCACAAAATTAACATTGGAAAGGTTATTGTCCGATTATAAAATCGCTTGATGGATCTCTTAAGAATGAGACTATTCATCTATCCTGCAAGCCAGAACGCGTTGCTAGCATTATTAGAACTGGAATTACGTCTGTTTTAGCGGAAACGCGAAAAACGTACGTTTCACGAGGAATGGAGACGGTTTGCACATTTTCGTAAATATCGTAGGCTGTAAATCCCAAACCCCTCGATGGGTTTTAAAATCACTTCGTACGATTTCTATTAGATATGCAGAGAATATGCACACCAATTTTCAGACAAATCGGACAAGCGGTTCGGGAGAAAACGGGAATTGTCCAAATTCTATTGCAGTCCGGGGGGGAAAAAACGTGGTATGCTGTAAATCCCAAACCCCTCGATGGATTTTCAAATTGCTAGGAACGATTTCTATTGGATATAAACAGGATATGCCCTAAAATTTTCAGACAAATCGTACGAGTATTTTGGGAAAAACGGGAAAAGTTCATTTTCCGGATCACTGCCTTGGCAAGTTTGGGAAGCCATAACTCCCGAACTAATGGGCCGATTTTAAAATAGCATAGCTAATCTTGTTCCAGGTCTCAAAAATATACGGGAGCAAAATCGACAGACGAATCAGATAATCGGTTCGGGAATAGCCACCAAAAGAGTTAAAAAGTTTCAATTTTTTCGTCTTTTAACATGGGAAATCACTACCCTCCGACACTCACAAAATTCCCATTGGAAAGGTTATTGTCCGATTATAAAATCGCTTGTTGGATCTCTTAAGAACGAGACTATTCATCTATCCTGCAAGTTAGAACGCGTTGCTAGCATTATTAGAACTGGAATTACGTCTCTTTTAGCGAAAGCGCGAAAAACGTTCGTTTCACGAGGAATGGAGACGGTTTGCACATATTCGTAATTTTCGTAGGCTGTAAATCAAAAACCCCTCGATGGATTTTAAAATGTCTTGGTACGATTTCTATTAGATATGCAGAGATTATGCACACCAATTTTCAGACAAATGGGACAAGCGGTTCGGGAGAAAACGGGAATTGTCCATATTCTATTGCATTCCGGGGGGGAAACGTGGTAAGCTGTAAATCCGAAACCCCTCGATGGATTTTCAAATCGCTTGGTACGATTTCTATAGGATATAACCAGGATATGCCCTAAAATTTTCAGACAAATGGTACGAGTGTTCGGGAAAAAACGGGAAACGTTCATTTTCCGGACCACTGCCTTGGCAAATTTGGGAGGCCATAACTCCCGAACTAATGGGCCGATTTTAAAATCGCATAGCTAACCTTGTTCCTGATCTCAAAAATATCCGGGACAAATATTGACAGAAGAATGGGATAATCGGTTCGGGAAAAGTCCTCAAAAGAGTGAGAAAGTTTCACTTTTTTCGACGTTTAACATGGGAAATCACTACACTCCGACACTCACAAAATTAACATTGGAAAGGTTATTGTCCGATTATAAAATCGCTTGATGGATCTCTTAAGAATGAGACTATTCATCTATCCTGCAAGCTAGAACGCGTTGCTAGCATTATTAGAACTGGAATTACGTCTGTTTTAGCGGAAACGCGAAAAACGTACGTTTCACGAGGAATGGAGACGGTTTGCACATTTTCGTAAATATCGTAGGCTGTAAATCCCAAACCCCTCGATGGGTTTTAAAATCACTTGGTACGATTTCTATTAGATATGCAGAGAATATGCACACCAATTTTCAGACAAATCGGACAAGCGGTTCGGGAGAAAACGGGAATTGTCCAAATTCTATTGCAGTCCGGGGGGGAAAAAACGTGGTATGCTGTAAATCCCAAACCCCTCGATGGATTTTCAAATTGCTATTAACGATTTCTATTGGATATAAACAGGATATGCCCTAAAATTTTCAGACAAATCGTACGAGTATTTTGGGAAAAACGGGAAAAGTTCATTTTCCGGATCACTGCCTTGGCAAGTTTGGGAAGCCATAACTCCCGAACTAATGGGCCGATTTTAAAATAGCATAGCTAATCTTGTTCCAGGTCTCAAAAATATACGGGACCAAAATCGACAGATGAATCAGATAATCGGTTCGGGAATAGCCACCAAAAGAGTTAAAAAGTTTCAATTTTTTCGCCTTTTAACATGGGAAATCACTACCCTCCGACACTCACAAAATTCCCATTGGAAAGGTTATTGTCCGATTATAAAATCGCTTGTTGGATCTCTTAAGAACGAGACTATTCATCTATCCTGCAAGTTAGAACGTGTTGCTAGCATTATTAGAGCCGGAATTACGTCTCTTTTAGCGAAAGCGCGAAAAACGTTCGTTTCACGAGGAATGGAGACGGTTTGCACATATTCGTAATTTTCGTAGGCTGTAAATCAAAAACCCCTCGATGGATTTTAAAATGTCTTGGTACGATTTCTATTAGATATGCAGAGATTATGCACACCAATTTTCAGACAAATGGGACAAGCGGTTCGGGAGAAAACGGGAATTGTCCAAATTCTATTGCAGTCCGGGGGGGGAAAAACGTGGTATGCTGTAAATCCCAAACCCCTCGATGGATTTTCAAATTGCTAGGAACGATTTCTATTGGATATAAACAGGATATGCCCTAAAATTTTCAGACAAATCGTACGAGTATTTTGGGAAAAACGGGAAAAGTTCATTTTCCGGATCACTGCCTTGGCAAGTTTGGGAAGCCATAACTCCCGAACTAATGGGCCGATTTTAAAATAGCATAGCTAACCTTGTTCCTGATCTCAAAAATATCCGGGACAAAAATTGACAGACGAATGGGATAATCGGTTCGGGAAGAAAAGGGAGAAAGTTTCACTTTTTTCGACGTTTAACATGGGAAATCACTACACTCCGACACTCACAAAATTCCCATTGGAAAGGTTATTGTCCGATTATAAAATCGCTTAATGTATCTCTTTAGAACGAGACTTTTCATCTATCCTGCAAGTTAGAACGTGTTGCTAGCATTATTAGAGTCGGAATTACGTCTCTTTTAGCGAAAGCGCGAAAAACGTTCGTTTCACGAGGAATAGAGACGGTTTGCACATTTTCGTAAATTTCGTAGACTGTAAATCCCAAACACCTCGATTGATGTGAAAATCGCTTGGTACGATTCGTATTAGATATGCAGAGAATATGCACACGAATTTTCAGAAAAATCGGACGAGCGGTTCGGGAGAAAACGGGAATTATCCAAATTTTATTGCAGTCCGGGGGGGAGGAAACCTGGTAAGCTATAAATCCCAAACTCCTCGATGGATTTTCAAATCGCTTGGTACGATTTCTATTGGATATAACCAGGATATGCCCTAAAATTTTCAGACAAATGGTACGAGTGTTTCCGGGAAAAACGGGAAACGTTCATTTTCCGGACAACTGCCTTGGAAAATTTGGGAGGCCATAACTCCCGAACTAATGGGCCGATTTTAAAATCGCATAGCTAACCTTGTTCCTGATCTCAAAAATATACGGGACAAAAATTGACAGACAAATCAGATTATCGGTTCGGGAAAAGTCCTCAAAAGAGTGAGAAAGTTTCACTTTTATCGACGTTTAACATGGGAAATCACTACCCTCCGACACTCACAAAATTTCCATTTAAAAAGTTATTTTCCGATTTGAAAATCGCTTGGTGGATCTCTTTAGAACGAAACTATACATCTATCCTGCAAGTTAGAACGTGTTGGTAGCATTATTAGTGGCAGAATTACGTCTCTTTTAGCGAAAGCGCGAAAAACGTTCGTTTCACGAGGAATGGAGACGGTTTGCACATATTCGTAATTTTCGTAGGCTGTAAATCAAAATCCCCTCGATGGATTTTAAATTCTCTTGGTAAAATTTCTATTAGATATGCAGAGAATATGCACACCAATTTTCAGACAAATCGGACAAGCGGTTCGGGAGAAAATGGGAATTGTCGAAATTCTATTGCACTCCGGGGGAAAAAACGTGGTATGCTGTAAATCCCAAACCCCTCGATGGATTTTCAAATCGCTTGGTAAGATTTCCATTGGATATAACCAGGATATGCTCTAAAATTTTCAGACAAATCGTACGAGTATTTTGGGAAAAACGGGAAAAGTTCTTTTTCCGGACCCCTGCCTTGGCAAATTTGGGAAGCCATAACTCCCGAACTAATGGGCCGATTTTAAAATCGCATAGCTAATCTTGTTCCTGGTCTCAAAACTATACGGGACCAAAATTGACAGACAAATGAGATTATCGGTTCGGGAAAAGTCCTCAAAAGAGTGAGAAAGTTTCACTTTTATCGACGTTTAACATGGGAAATCACTACCCTCCGACACTCACAAAATTCCCATTTAAAAAGTTATTGTCCGATTTGAAAATCGCTTGGTGGATCTCTTTAGAACGAAACTATACATCTATCCTGCAAGTTAGAACGTGTTGCTAGCATTATTAGTGGCGGAATTACGTCTCTTTTAGCGAAAGCGCGAAAAACGTTCGTTTCACGAGGAATGGAGACGGTTTGCACATATTCGTAAATTTCGTAGGCTGTAAATAAAAAACCCTCCGATGGATTTTAAAATCTCTTGGTAAGATTTCTATTAGATATGCTGAGAATATGCACACCAATTTTCAGACAAATCGGACAAGCGATTCGGTAGAAAACGGGAATTGTCCATATTCTATTGAAGTCCGGGGGGGGGGGGGGAAACGTGGTAAGCTGTAAATCCGAAACCCCTCGATGGATTTCAAATCGCTTGGTACGATTTCTATTGGATATAACCAGGATATGCCCTAAAATTTTCAGACAAATGGTACGAGGGTTCGGGAAAAAGCGGGAAACGTTCATTTTCCGGACCACTACCTTGGCAAATTTGGGAGGCCATAACTCCCGAACTAATGGGCCGATTTTAAAATCGCATAGCTAACCTTGTTCCTGATCTCAAAAATATCCGGGACAAAAATTGACAGACGAATGGGATAATCGGTTCGGGAAGAAAAGGGAGAAAGTTTCACTTTTTTCGACGTTTAACATGGGAAATCACTACACTCCGACACTCACAAAATTCCCATTGGAAAGGTTATTGTCCGATTATAAAATCGCTTGATGGATCTCTTAAGAATGAGACTATTCATCTATCCTGCAAGTTAGAACGTGTTGCTAGCAATATTAGAACCGGAATAACGTCTCTTTTAGCGAAAGCGCGAAAAACGTTCGTTTCACGAGGAATGGAGACGGTTTACACATATTCGTAAATTTCGTAGGCTGTAAATCAAAAACCCTTCGATTGATTTTAAAATGTCTTGGTAAGATTTCTATTGAATATAACCAGGATATGCCCTAAAATTTTCAGACAAATGGTACCAGTGTTTCGGGAAAAAACGGGAAACGTTCATTTTCCGGAACACTGCCTTGGGAAATTTGGGAGGCCATAACTCCCGAACTAATGGGCCGATTTTAAAATCGTATAGCTAACCTTGTTCCTGATCTCAAAAATATCCGAGACAAAAATTGACAGACGAATGGGATAATCGGTACGGGAAAAGTCCTCAAAAGAGTTTAACTTTTTTCGACGTTTAACATGGGAAATCACTACGACACTCACAAAATTCCCATTGGAAAGGTTATTGTCCGATTATAAAATCGCTTGACGGATCTCTTAAGAATGAGACTATTCATCTATAGTGCAAGTAAGAACGTGTTGCTAGCATTATTAGAGCCGGAATTACGTCTGTTTTAGCGAAAACGCGAAAAACGTACGTTTCATGAGGACTGGAGACGGTTTGCACATTTTCGTAAATTTCGTAGGCTGTAAATCCCAAACCCCTCGATAGATTTTAAAATCGCTTGGTACGATTTCTATTAGATATGCAGAGAATATGCACACCAATTTTCAGACAAATCGGACAAGCGGTTTGGGAGAAAACGGGAATTGTCCAAATTCTATTGCAGACCGGGGGGAAAAAACGAGGTATGCTGTAAATCCAAACCCCTCGATGGATTTTCAAATAGCTTGGTAAGATTTCTATTGGATATAACGAGGATATGACCTAAATTTTTCAGACAAATGGTACGAGTATTTTGAAAAAAACGGTAAACTTTCATTTACCGGACCACTGTCTTGGCAAATTTGGGAGGCCATAACTCCAAAACTAATAAGCCGATTCTAAAATCTCATAGCGAACCTAGTTCCTGATCTCAAAAATATACGGGACAAAAATTGACAGACGAATCGGATAATCGGTTCGGGAATAGTCCGCAAAAGAGTCACAAAGTTTCAGTTTTTTCGCCGTTTAACATGGGAAATCACAACCCTCCGACACTCACAAAATTCCCATTTGAAAAGTTATTGTCCGATTTGAAAATCGCTTAATGGATCTCTTTAGAACGAGACTTTTCATCTATCCTGCAAGTTAGAACGTGTTGCTAGCATTATTAGAGCCGGAATTACGTCTCTTTTAGCGAAAGCGCGAAAAACGTTCGTTTCACGAGGAATGGAGACGGTTTGCACATATTCGTAATTTTCGTAGGCTGTAAATCAAAAACCCCTCGATGGATTTTAAAATGTCTTGGTACGATTTCTATTAGATATGCAGAGATTATGCACACCAATTTTCAGACAAATGGGACAAGCGGTTCGGGAGAAAACGGGAATTGTCCATATTCTATTGCATTCCGGGGGGGAAACGTGGTAAGCTGTAAATCCGAAACCCCTCGATGGATTTTCAAATCGCTTGGTACGATTTCTATAGGATATAACCAGGATATGCCCTAAAATTTTCAGACAAATGGTACGAGTGTTCGGGAAAAAACGGGAAACGTTCATTTTCCGGACCACTGCCTTGGCAAATTTGGGAGGCCATAACTCCCGAACTAATGGGCCGATTTTAAAATCGCATAGCTAACCTTGTTCCTGATCTCAAAAATATCCGGGACAAATATTGACAGAAGAATGGGATAATCGGTTCGGGAAAAGTCCTCAAAAGAGTGAGAAAGTTTCACTTTTTTCGACGTTTAACATGGGAAATCACTACACTCCGACACTCACAAAATTAACATTGGAAAGGTTATTGTCCGATTATAAAATCGCTTGATGGATCTCTTAAGAATGAGACTATTCATCTATCCTGCAAGCCAGAACGCGTTGCTAGCATTATTAGAACTGGAATTACGTCTGTTTTAGCGGAAACGCGAAAAACGTACGTTTCACGAGGAATGGAGACGGTTTGCACATTTTCGTAAATATCGTAGGCTGTAAATCCCAAACCCCTCGATGGGTTTTAAAATCACTTCGTACGATTTCTATTAGATATGCAGAGAATATGCACACCAATTTTCAGACAAATCGGACAAGCGGTTCGGGAGAAAACGGGAATTGTCCAAATTCTATTGCAGTCCGGGGGGGAAAAAACGTGGTATGCTGTAAATCCCAAACCCCTCGATGGATTTTCAAATTGCTAGGAACGATTTCTATTGGATATAAACAGGATATGCCCTAAAATTTTCAGACAAATCGTACGAGTATTTTGGGAAAAACGGGAAAAGTTCATTTTCCGGATCACTGCCTTGGCAAGTTTGGGAAGCCATAACTCCCGAACTAATGGGCCGATTTTAAAATAGCATAGCTAATCTTGTTCCAGGTCTCAAAAATATACGGGAGCAAAATCGACAGACGAATCAGATAATCGGTTCGGGAATAGCCACCAAAAGAGTTAAAAAGTTTCAATTTTTTCGTCTTTTAACATGGGAAATCACTACCCTCCGACACTCACAAAATTCCCATTGGAAAGGTTATTGTCCGATTATAAAATCGCTTGTTGGATCTCTTAAGAACGAGACTATTCATCTATCCTGCAAGTTAGAACGCGTTGCTAGCATTATTAGAACTGGAATTACGTCTCTTTTAGCGAAAGCGCGAAAAACGTTCGTTTCACGAGGAATGGAGACGGTTTGCACATATTCGTAATTTTCGTAGGCTGTAAATCAAAAACCCCTCGATGGATTTTAAAATGTCTTGGTACGATTTCTATTAGATATGCAGAGATTATGCACACCAATTTTCAGACAAATGGGACAAGCGGTTCGGGAGAAAACGGGAATTGTCCATATTCTATTGCATTCCGGGGGGGAAACGTGGTAAGCTGTAAATCCGAAACCCCTCGATGGATTTTCAAATCGCTTGGTACGATTTCTATAGGATATAACCAGGATATGCCCTAAAATTTTCAGACAAATGGTACGAGTGTTCGGGAAAAAACGGGAAACGTTCATTTTCCGGACCACTGCCTTGGCAAATTTGGGAGGCCATAACTCCCGAACTAATGGGCCGATTTTAAAATCGCATAGCTAACCTTGTTCCTGATCTCAAAAATATCCGGGACAAATATTGACAGAAGAATGGGATAATCGGTTCGGGAAAAGTCCTCAAAAGAGTGAGAAAGTTTCACTTTTTTCGACGTTTAACATGGGAAATCACTACACTCCGACACTCACAAAATTAACATTGGAAAGGTTATTGTCCGATTATAAAATCGCTTGATGGATCTCTTAAGAATGAGACTATTCATCTATCCTGCAAGCTAGAACGCGTTGCTAGCATTATTAGAACTGGAATTACGTCTGTTTTAGCGGAAACGCGAAAAACGTACGTTTCACGAGGAATGGAGACGGTTTGCACATTTTCGTAAATATCGTAGGCTGTAAATCCCAAACCCCTCGATGGGTTTTAAAATCACTTGGTACGATTTCTATTAGATATGCAGAGAATATGCACACCAATTTTCAGACAAATCGGACAAGCGGTTCGGGAGAAAACGGGAATTGTCCAAATTCTATTGCAGTCCGGGGGGGAAAAAACGTGGTATGCTGTAAATCCCAAACCCCTCGATGGATTTTCAAATTGCTAGGAACGATTTCTATTGGATATAAACAGGATATGCCCTAAAATTTTCAGACAAATCGTACGAGTATTTTGGGAAAAACGGGAAAAGTTCATTTTCCGGATCACTGCCTTGGCAAGTTTGGGAAGCCATAACTCCCGAACTAATGGGCCGATTTTAAAATAGCATAGCTAATCTTGTTCCAGATCTCAAAAATATACGGGACCAAAATCGAC
Source organism: Meta bourneti (assembly GCA_933210815.1). Classification (NCBI taxonomy): domain Eukaryota; kingdom Metazoa; phylum Arthropoda; class Arachnida; order Araneae; family Tetragnathidae; genus Meta; species Meta bourneti. The sequence goes on from OW119922.1 coordinate 6,964,708, forward strand.
AGACGAATCAGATAATCGGTTCGGGAATAGCCACCAAAAGAGTTAAAAAGTTTCAATTTTTTCGCCTTTTAACATGGGAAATCACTACCCTCCGACACTCACAAAATTCCCATTGGAAAGGTTATTGTCCGATTATAAAATCGCTTGTTGGATCTCTTAAGAACGAGACTATTCATCTATCCTGCAAGTTAGAACGTGTTGCTAGCATTATTAGAGCCGGAATTACGTCTCTTTTAGCGAAAGCGCGAAAAACGTTCGTTTCACGAGGAATGGAGACGGTTTGCACATATTCGTAATTTTCGTAGGCTGTAAATCAAAAACCCCTCGATGGATTTTAAAATGTCTTGGTACGATTTCTATTAGATATGCAGAGATTATGCACACCAATTTTCAGACAAATGGGACAAGCGGTTCGGGAGAAAACGGGAATTGTCCAAATTCTATTGCAGTCCGGGGGGGAAAAAACGTGGTATGCTGTAAATCCCAAACCCCTCGATGGATTTTCAAATTGCTAGGAACGATTTCTATAGGATATAACCAGGATATGCCCTAAAATTTTCAGACAAATGGTACGAGTGTTCGGGAAAAAACGGGAAACGTTCATTTTCCGGACCACTGCCTTGGCAAATTTGGGAGGCCATAACTCCCGAACTAATGGGCCGATTTTAAAATCGCATAGCTAACCTTGTTCCTGATCTCAAAAATATCCGGGACAAATATTGACAGAAGAATGGGATAATCGGTTCGGGAAAAGTCCTCAAAAGAGTGAGAAAGTTTCACTTTTTTCGACGTTTAACATGGGAAATCACTACACTCCGACACTCACAAAATTAACATTGGAAAGGTTATTGTCCGATTATAAAATCGCTTGATGGATCTCTTAAGAATGAGACTATTCATCTATCCTGCAAGCTAGAACGCGTTGCTAGCATTATTAGAACTGGAATTACGTCTGTTTTAGCGGAAACGCGAAAAACGTACGTTTCACGAGGAATGGAGACGGTTTGCACATTTTCGTAAATATCGTAGGCTGTAAATCCCAAACCCCTCGATGGGTTTTAAAATCACTTGGTACGATTTCTATTAGATATGCAGAGAATATGCACACCAATTTTCAGACAAATGGGACAAGCGGTTCGGGAGAAAACGGGAATTGTCCATATTCTATTGCAGTCCGGGGGGGAAACGTGGTAAGCTGTAAATCCGAAACCCCTCGATGGATTTTCAAATCGCTTGGTACGATTTCTATAGGATATAACCAGGATATGCCCTAAAATTTTCAGACAAATGGTACGAGTGTTCGGGAAAAAACGGGAAACGTTCATTTTCCGGACCACTGCCTTGGCAAATTTGGGAGGCCATAACTCCCGAACTAATGGGCCGATTTTAAAATCGCATAGCTAACCTTGTTCCTGATCTCAAAAATATCCGGGACAAATATTGACAGAAGAATGGGATAATCGGTTCGGGAATAGCCACCAAAAGAGTTAAAAAGTTTCAATTTTTTCGCCTTTTAACATGGGAAATCACTACCCTCCGACACTCACAAAATTCCCATTGGAAAGGTTATTGTCCGATTATAAAATCGCTTGTTGGATCTCTTAAGAACGAGACTATTCATCTATCCTGCAAGTTAGAACGTGTTGCTAGCATTATTAGAACCGGAATAACGTCTGTTTTAGCGAAAACGCGAAAAACGTAGGTTTAATGAGGAATGGAGACGGTTTGCACATTTTCGTAAATTTCGTAGGCTGTAAATCCCAAACCCCTCGATGGATTTTAAAATCGCTAGGTACGATTTCTATTAGATATGCAGAGAATATGCACACCAATTTTCAGACAAATGGGACAAGCGGTTCGGGAGAAAACGGGAATTGTCCATATTCTATTGCAGTCCGGGGGGGAAACGTGGTAAGCTGTAAATCCGAAACCCCTCGATGGATTTTCAAATCGCTTGGTACGATTTCTATAGGATATAACCAGGATATGCCCTAAAATTTTCAGACAAATCGTACGAGTATTTTTGGAAAAACGGGAAAAGTTCATTTTCCGGATCACTGCCGTGGCAAGTTTGGGAAGCCATAACTCCCGAACTAATGGGCCGATTTTAAAATAGCGTACCTAATCTTGTTCCAGGTCTCAAAAATATACGGGACCAAAATCGACAGACGAATCAGATAATCGGTTCGGGAATAGCCACCAAAAGAGTTAAAAAGTTTCAATTTTTTCGCCTTTTAACATGGGAAATCACTACCCTCCGACACTCACAAAATTCCCATTGGAAAGGTTATTGTCCGATTATAAAATCGCTTGTTGGATCTCTTAAGAACGAAACTATTCATCTATCCTGCAAGTTAGAACGTGTTGCTAGCATTATTAGAGCCGGAATTACGTCTCTTTTAGCGAAAGCGCGAAAAACGTTCGTTTCACGAGGAATGGAGACGGTTTGCACATATTCGTAATTTTCCTAGGCTGTAAATCAAAAACCCCTCAATGGATTTTAAAATGTCTTGGTACGATTTCTATTAGATATGCAGAGATTATGCACACCAATTTTCAGACAAATGGGACAAGCGGTTCGGGAGAAAACGGGAATTGTCCATATTCTATTGCAGTCCGGGGGGGAAACGTGGTAAGCTGTAAATCCGAAACCCCTCGATGGATTTTCAAATCGCTTGGTACGATTTCTATAGGATATAACCAGGATATGCCCTAAAATTTTCAGACAAATGGTACGAGTGTTCGGGAAAAAACGGGAAACGTTCATTTTCCGGACCACTGCCTTGGCAAATTTGGGAGGCCATAACTCCCGAACTAATGGGCCGATTTTAAAATCGCATAGCTAACCTTGTTCCTGATCTAAAAAATATCCGGGACAAATATTGACAGAAGAATGGGATAATCGGTTCGGGAATAGCCACCAAAAGAGTTAAAAAGTTTCAATTTTTTCGCCTTTTAACATGGGAAATCACTACCCTCCGACACTCACAAAATTCCCATTGGAAAGGTTATTGTCCGATTATAAAATCGCTTGTTGGATCTCTTAAGAACGAGACTATTCATCTATCCTGCAAGTTAGAACGTGTTGCTAGCATTATTAGAACCGGAATAACGTCTGTTTTAGCGAAAACGCGAAAAACGTAGGTTTAATGAGGAATGGAGACGGTTTGCACATTTTCGTAAATTTCGTAGGCTGTAAATCCCAAACCCCTCGATGGATTTTAAAATCGCTAGGTACGATTTCTATTAGATATGCAGAGAATATGCACACCAATTTTCAGACAAATGGGACAAGCGGTTCGGGAGAAAACGGGAATTGTCCATATTCTATTGCAGTCCGGGGGGGAAACGTGGTAAGCTGTAAATCCGAAACCCCTCGATGGATTTTCAAATCGCTTGGTACGATTTCTATAGGATATAACCAGGATATGCCCTAAAATTTTCAGACAAATCGTACGAGTATTTTTGGAAAAACGGGAAAAGTTCATTTTCCGGATCACTGCCTTGGCAAGTTTGGGAAGCCATAACTCCCGAACTAATGGGCCGATTTTAAAATAGCGTACCTAATCTTGTTCCAGGTCTCAAAAATATACGGGACCAAAATCGACAGACGAATCAGATAATCGGTTCGGGAATAGCCACCAAAAGAGTTAAAAAGTTTCAATTTTTTCGCCTTTTAACATGGGAAATCACTACCCTCCGACACTCACAAAATTCCCATTGGAAAGGTTATTGTCCGATTATAAAATCGCTTGTTGGATCTCTTAAGAACGAAACTATTCATCTATCCTGCAAGTTAGAACGTGTTGCTAGCATTATTAGAGCCGGAATTACGTCTCTTTTAGCGAAAGCGCGAAAAACGTTCGTTTCACGAGGAATGGAGACGGTTTGCACATATTCGTAATTTTCCTAGGCTGTAAATCAAAAACCCCTCAATGGATTTTAAAATGTCTTGGTACGATTTCTATTAGATATGCAGAGATTATGCACACCAATTTTCAGACAAATGGGACAAGCGGTTCGGGAGAAAACGGGAATTGTCCATATTCTATTGCAGTCCGGGGGGGAAACGTGGTAAGCTGTAAATCCGAAACCCCTCGATGGATTTTCAAATCGCTTGTTACGATTTCTATAGGATATAACCAGGATATGCCCTAAAATTTTCAGACAAATGGTACGAGTGTTCGGGAAAAAACGGGAAACGTTCATTTTCCGGACCACTGCCTTGGCAAATTTGGGAGGCCATAACTCCCGAACTAATGGGGCGATTTTAAAATCGCATAGCTAACCTTGTTTCTGATCTCAAAAATATGCGGGACAAATTTTGACAGAAGAATGGGATAATCGGTTCGGGAAAAGTCCTCAAAAGAGTGAGAAAGTTTCACTTTTTTCGACGTTTAACATGGGAAATCACTACACTCCGACACTCACAAAATTCCCATTGGAAAGGTTATTGTCCGATTATAAAATCGCTTGATGGATCTCTTAAGAATGAGACTATTCATCTATCCTGCAAGTTAGAACGCGTTGCTAGCATTATTAGAACTGGAATTACGTCTGTTTTAGCTTAAACGCGAAAAACGTACGTTTCACGAGGAATGGAGACGGTTTGCACATTTTCGTAAATATCGTAGGCTGTAAATCCCAAACCCCTCGATGGGTTTTAAAATCACTTGATACGATTTCTATTAGATATGCAGAGAATATGCACACCAATTTTCAGACAAATCGGACAAGCGGTTCGGGAGAAAACGGGAATTGTCCAAATTCTATTGCTGTCCGGGGGGGAAAAAACGTGGTATGCTGTAAATCCCAAACCCCTCGATGGATTTTCAAATTGCTAGGAACGATTTCTATTGGATATAAACAGGATATGCCCTAAAATTTTCAGACAAATCGTACGAGTATTTTGGGAAAAACGGGAAAATTTCATTTTCCGGATCACTGCCTTGGCAAGTTTGGGAAGCCATAACTCCCGAACTAATGGGCCGATTTTAAAATAGCATAGCTAATCTTGTTCCAGGTCTCAAAAATATACGGGACCAAAATCGACAGACGAATCAGATAATCGGTTCGGGAATAGCCACCAAAAGAGTTAAAAAGTTTCAATTTTTTCGCCTTTTAACATGGGAAATCACTACCCTCCGACACTCACAAAATTCCCATTGGAAAGGTTATTGTCCGATTATAAAATCGCTTGTTGGAGACTTGTTGGAGATAGACGAGACTATTCATCTATCCTGCAAGTTAGAACGTGTTGCTAGCATTATTAGAACCGGAATAACGTCTGTTTTAGCGAAAACGCGAAAAACGTAGGTTTAATGAGGAATGGAGACGGTTTGCACATTTTCGTAAATTTCGTAGGCTGTAAATCCCAAACCCCTCGATGGATTTTAAAATCGCTTGGTACGATTTCTATTAGATATGCAGAGAATATGCACACCAATTTTCAGACAAATGGGACAAGCGGTTCTGGAGAAAACGGGAATTGTCCATATTCTATTGCAGTCCGGGGGGGAAACGTGGTAAGCTGTAAATCCGAAACCCCTCGATGGATTTTCAAATCGCTTGGTACGATTTCTATAGGATATAACCAGGATATGCCCTAAAATTTTCAGACAAATGGTACGAGTGTTCGGGAAAAAACGGGAAACGTTCATTTTCCGGACCACTGCCTTGACAAATTTGGGAGGCCATAACTCCCGAACTAATGGGCCGATTTTAAAATCGCATAGCTAACCTTGTTCCTGATCTCAAAAATATCCGGGACAAATATTGACAGAAGAATGGGATAATCGGTTCGGGAAAAGTCCTCAAAAGAGTGAGAAAGTTTCACTTTTTTCGACGTTTAACATGGGAAATCACTACACTCCGACACTCACAAAATTCCCATTGGAAAGGTTATTGTCCGATTATAAAATCGCTTGATGGATCTCTTAAGAATGAGACTATTCATCTATCCTGCAAGTTAGAACGCGTTGCTAGCATTATTAGAACTGGAATTACGTCTGTTTTAGCGGAAACGCGAAAAACGTACGTTTCACGAGGAATGGAGATGGTTTGCACATTTTCGTAAATATCGTAGGCTGTAAATCCCAAACCCCTCAATGGATTTTAAAATGTCTTGGTACGATTTCTATTAGATATGCAGAGATTATGCACACCAATTTTCAGACAAATGGGACAAGCGGTTCGGGAGAAAACGGGAATTGTCCATATTCTATTGCAGTCCGGGGGGGAAACGTGGTAAGCTGTAAATCCGAAACCCCTCGATGGATTTTCAAATCGCTTGGTACGATTTCTATAGGATATAACCAGGATATGCCCTAAAATTTTCAGACAAATGGTACGAGTGTTCGGGAAAAAACGGGAAACGTTCATTTTCCGGACCACTGCCTTGGCAAATTTGGGAGGCCATAACTCCCGAACTAATGGGCCGATTTTAAAATCACATAGCTAACCTTCTTCCTGATCTCAAAAATATCCGGGACAAATATTGACAGAAGAATGGGATAATCGGTTCGGGAAAAGTCCTCAAAAGAGTGAGAAAGTTTCACTTTTTTCGACGTTTAACATGGGAAATCACTACACTCCGACACTCACAAAATTCCCATTGGAAAGGTTATTGTCCGATTATAAAATCGCTTGTTGGATCTCTTAAGAACGAGACTATTCATCTATCCTGCAAGTTAGAACGTGTTGCTAGCATTATTAGAGCCGTAATTACGTCTCTTTTAGCGAAAGCGCGAAAAACGTTCGTTTCACGAGGAATGGAGACGGTTTGCACATATTCGTAATTTTCGTAGGCTGTAAATCAAAAACCCCTCAATGGATTTTAAAATGTCTTGGTACGATTTCTATTAGATATGCAGAGATTATGCACACCAATTTTCAGACAAATGGGACAAGCGGTTCGGGAGAAAACGGGAATTGTCCATATTCTATTGCAGTCCGGGGGGGAAACGTGGTAAGCTGTAAATCCGAAACCCCTCGATGGATTTTCAAATCGCTTGGTACGATTTCTATAGGATATAAACAGGATATGCCCTAAAATTTTCAGACAAATGGTACGAGTGTTCGGGAAAAAACGGGAAACGTTCATTTTCCGGACCACTGCCTTGGCAAATTCGGGAGGCCATAACTCCCGAACTAATGGGCCGATTTTAAAATCGCATAGCTAACCTTGTTCCTGATCTCAAAAATATCCGGGACAAATATTGACAGAAGAATGGGATAATCGGTTCGGGAAAAGTCCTCAAAAGAGTGAGAAAGTTTCACTTTTTTCGACGTTTAACATGGGAAATCACTACACTCCGACACTCACAAAATTCCCATTGGAAAGGTTATTGTCCGATTATAAAATCGCTTGATGGATCTCTTAAGAATGAGACTATTCATCTATCCTGCAAGTTAGAACGCGTTGCTAGCATTATTAGAACTGGAATTACGTCTGTTTTAGCGGAAACGCGAAAAACGTACGTTTCACGAGGAATGGAGACGGTTTGCACATTTTCGTAAATATCGTAGGCTGTAAATCCCAAACCCCTCGATGGGTTTTAAAATCACTTGGTACGATTTCTATTAGATATGCAGAGAATATGCACACCAATTTTCAGACAAATCGGACAAGCGGTTCGGGAGAAAACGGGAATTGTCCAAATTCTATTGCAGTCCGGGGGGGAAAAAACGTGGTATGCTGTAAATCCCAAACCCCTCGATGGATTTTCAAATTGCTAGGAATGATTTCTATTGGATATAAACAGGATATGCCCTAAAATTTTCAGACAAATCGTACGAGTATTTTTGGAAAAACGGGAAAAGTTCATTTTCCGGATCACTGCCTTGGCAAGTTTGGGAAGCCATAACTCCCGAACTAATGGGCCGATTTTAAAATAGCGTAGCTAATCTTGTTCCAGGTCTCAAAAATATACGGGACCAAAATCGACAGACGAATCAGATAATCGGTTCGGGAATAGCCACCAAAAGAGTTAAAAAGTTTCAATTTTTTCGCCTTTTAACATGGGAAATCACTACCCTCCGACACTCACAAAATTCCCATTGGAAAGGTTATTGTCCGATTATAAAATCGCTTGTTGGATCTCTTAAGAACGAGACTATTCATCTATCCTGCAAGTTAGAACGCGTTGCTAGCATTATTAGAACTGGAATTACGTCTGTTTTAGCGGAAACGCGAAAAACGTACGTTTCACGAGGAATGGAGACGGTTTACACATTTTCGTAAATATCGTAGGCTGTAAATCCCAAACCCCTCGATGGGTTTTAAAATCAATTGGTACGATTTCTATTAGATATGCAGAGAATATGCACACCAATTTTCAGACAAATCGGACAAGCGGTTCGGGAGAAAACGGGAATTGTCCAAATTCTATTGCAGTCCGGGGGGGAAAAAACGTGGTATGCTGTAAATCCCAAACCCCTCGATGGATTTTCAAATTGCTAGGAACGATTTCTATTGGATATAAACAGGATATGCCCTAAAATTTTCAGACAAATCGTACGAGTATTTGGGGAAAAACGGGAAAAGTTCATTTTCCGGATCACTGCCTTGGCAAGTTTGGGAAGCCATAACTCCCGAACTAATGGGCCGATTTTAAAATAGCATAGCTAATCTTGTTCCAGGTCTCAAAAATATACGGGACCAAAATCGACAGACGAATCAGATAATCGGTTCGGGAATAGCCACCAAAAGAGTTAAAAAGTTTCAATTTTTTCGCCTTTTAACATGGGAAATCACTACCCTCCGACACTCACAAAATTCCCATTGGAAAGGTTATTGTCCGATTATAAAATCGCTTGTTGGATCTCTTAAGAACGAGACTATTCATCTATCCTGCAAGTTAGAACGTGTTGCTAGCATTATTAGAACCGGAATAACGTCTGTTTTAGCGAAAACGCGAAAAACGTAGGTTTAATGAGGAATGGAGACGGTTTGCACATTTTCGTAAATTTCGTAGGCTGTAAATCCCAAACCCCTCGATGGATTTTAAAATCGCTTGGTACGATTTCTATTAGATATGCAGAGAATATGCACACCAATTTTCAGACAAATGGGACAAGCGGTTCGGGAGAAAACGGGAATTGTCCATATTCTATTGCAGTCCGGGGGGGAAACGTGGTAAGCTGTAAATCCGAAACCCCTCGATGGATTTTCAAATCGCTTGGTACGATTTCTATAGGATATAACCAGGATATGCCCTAAAATTTTCAGACAAATGGTGCGAGTGTTCGGGAAAAAACGGGAAACGTTCATTTTCCGGACCACTGCCTTGGCAAATTTGGGAGGCCATAACTCCCGAACTAATGGGCCGATTTTAAAATCGCATAGCTAACCTTGTTCCTGATCTCAAAAATATCCGGGACAAATATTGACAGAAGAATGGGATAATCGGTTCGGGAAAAGTCCTCAAAAGTGTGAGAAAGTTTCACTTTTTTCGCCTTTTAACATGGGAAATCACTACCCTCCGACACTCACAAAATTCCCATTGGAAAGGTTATTGTCCGATTATAAAATCGCTTGTTGGATCTCTTAAGAACGAGACTATTCATCTATCCTGCAAGTTAGAACGTGTTGCTAGCATTATTAGAGCCGGAATTACGTCTCTTTTAGCGAAAGCGCGAAAAACGTTCGTTTCACGAGGAATGGAGACGGTTTGCACATATTCGTAATTTTCGTAGGCTGTAAATCAAAAACCCCTCGATGGATTTTAAAATGTCTTGGTACGATTTCTATTAGATATGCAGAGATTATGCACACCAATTTTCAGACAAATGGGACAAGCGGTTCGGGAGAAAACGGGAATTGTCCATATTCTATTGCAGTCCGGGGGGGAAACGTGGTAAGCTGTAAATCCGAAACCCCTCGATGGATTTTCAAATCGCTTGGTACGATTTCTATAGGATATAACCAGGATATGCCCTAAAATTTTCAGACAAATGGTACGAGTGTTCGGGAAAAAACGGGAAACGTTCATTTTCCGGACCACTGCCTTGGCAAATTTGGGAGGCCATAACTCCCGAACTAATGGGCCGATTTTAAAATCGCATAGCTAACCTTGTTCCTGATCTCAAAAATATCCGGGACAAATATTGACAGAAGAATGGGATAATCGGTTCGGGAAAAGTCCTCAAAAGAGTGAGAAAGTTTCACTTTTTTCGACGTTTAACATGGGAAATCACTACACTCCGACACTCACAAAATTCCCATTGGAAAGGTTATTGTCCGATTATAAAATCGCTTGTTGGATCTCTTAAGAACGAAACTATTCATCTATCCTGCAAGTTAGAACGTGTTGCTAGCATTATTAGAGCCGGAATTACGTCTCTTTTAGCGAAAGCGCGAAAAACGTTCGTTTCACGAGGAATGGAGACGGTTTGCACATATTCGTAATTTTCCTAGGCTGTAAATCAAAAACCCCTCAATGGATTTTAAAATGTCTTGGTACGATTTCTATTAGATATGCAGAGATTATGCACACCAATTTTCAGACAAATGGGACAAGCGGTTCGGGAGAAAACGGGAATTGTCCATATTCTATTGCAGTCCGGGGGGGAAACGTGGTAAGCTGTAAATCCGAAACCCCTCGATGGATTTTCAAATCGCTTGGTACGATTTCTATAGGATATAACCAGGATATGCCCTAAAATTTTCAGACAAATGGTACGAGTGTTCGGGAAAAAACGGGAAACGTTCATTTTCCGGACCACTGCCTTGGCAAATTTGGGAGGCCATAACTCCCGAACTAATGGGGCGATTTTAAAATCGCATAGCTAACCTTGTTTCTGATCTCAAAAATATGCGGGACAAATTTTGACAGAAGAATGGGATAATCGGTTCGGGAAAAGTCCTCAAAAGAGTGAGAAAGTTTCACTTTTTTCGACGTTTAACATGGGAAATCACTACACTCCGACACTCACAAAATTCCCATTGGAAAGGTTATTGTCCGATTATAAAATCGCTTGATGGATCTCTTAAGAATGAGACTATTCATCTATCCTGCAAGTTAGAACGCGTTGCTAGCATTATTAGAACTGGAATTACGTCTGTTTTAGCTTAAACGCGAAAAACGTACGTTTCACGAGGAATGGAGACGGTTTGCACATTTTCGTAAATATCGTAGGCTGTAAATCCCAAACCCCTCGATGGGTTTTAAAATCACTTGGTACGATTTCTATTAGATATGCAGAGAATATGCACACCAATTTTCAGACAAATCGGACAAGCGGTTCGGGAGAAAACGGGAATTGTCCAAATTCTATTGCTGTCCGGGGGGGAAAAAACGTGGTATGCTGTAAATCCCAAACCCCTCGATGGATTTTCAAATTGCTAGGAACGATTTCTATTGGATATAAACAGGATATGCCCTAAAATTTTCAGACAAATCGTACGAGTATTTAGGGAAAAACGGGAAAATTTCATTTTCCGGATCACTGCCTTGGCAAGTTTGGGAAGCCATAACTCCCGAACTAATGGGCCGATTTTAAAATAGCATAGCTAATCTTGTTCCAGGTCTCAAAAATATACGGGACCAAAATCGACAGACGAATCAGATAATCGGTTCGGGAATAGCCACCAAAAGAGTTAAAAAGTTTCAATTTTTTCGCCTTTTAACATGGGAAATCACTACCCTCCGACACTCACAAAATTCCCATTGGAAAGGTTATTGTCCGATTATAAAATCGCTTGTTGGAGACTTGTTGGAGATAGACGAGACTATTCATCTATCCTGCAAGTTAGAACGTGTTGCTAGCATTATTAGAACCGGAATAACGTCTGTTTTAGCGAAAACGCGAAAAACGTAGGTTTAATGAGGAATGGAGACGGTTTGCACATTTTCGTAAATTTCGTAGGCTGTAAATCCCAAACCCCTCGATGGATTTTAAAATCGCTTGGTACGATTTCTATTAGATATGCAGAGAATATGCACACCAATTTTCAGACAAATGGGACAAGCGGTTCTGGAGAAAACGGGAATTGTCCATATTCTATTGCAGTCCGGGGGGGAAACGTGGTAAGCTGTAAATCCGAAACCCCTCGATGGATTTTCAAATCGCTTGGTACGATTTCTATAGGATATAACCAGGATATGCCCTAAAATTTTCAGACAAATGGTACGAGTGTTCGGGAAAAAACGGGAAACGTTCATTTTCCGGACCACTGCCTTGACAAATTTGGGAGGCCATAACTCCCGAACTAATGGGCCGATTTTAAAATCGCATAGCTAACCTTGTTCCTGATCTCAAAAATATCCGGGACAAATATTGACAGAAGAATGGGATAATCGGTTCGGGAAAAGTCCTCAAAAGAGTGAGAAAGTTTCACTTTTTTCGACGTTTAACATGGGAAATCACTACACTCCGACACTCACAAAATTCCCATTGGAAAGGTTATTGTCCGATTATAAAATCGCTTGATGGATCTCTTAAGAATGAGACTATTCATCTATCCTGCAAGTTAGAACGCGTTGCTAGCATTATTAGAACTGGAATTACGTCTGTTTTAGCGGAAACGCGAAAAACGTACGTTTCACGAGGAATGGAGATGGTTTGCACATTTTCGTAAATATCGTAGGCTGTAAATCCCAAACCCCTCGATGGGTTTTAAAATCACTTGGTACGATTTCTATTAGATATGCAGAGAATATGCACACCAATTTTCAGACAAATCGGACAAGCGGTTCGGGAGAAAACGGGAATTGTCCAAATTCTATTGCAGTCCGGGGGTGAAAAAACGTGGTATGCTGTAAATCCCAAACCCCTCGATGGATTTTCAAATTGCTAGGAACGATTTCTATTGGATATAAACAGGATATGCCCTAAAATTTTCAGACAAATCGTACGAGTATTTGGGGAAAAACGGGAAAAGTTCATTTTCCGGATCACTGCCTTGGCAAGTTTGGGAAGCCATAACTCCCGAACTAATGGGCCGATTTTAAAATCGCATAGCTAACCTTGTTCCTGATCTCAAAAATATCCGGGACAAATATTGACAGAAGAATGGGATAATCGGTTCGGGAAAAGTCCTCAAAAGTGTGAGAAAGTTTCACTTTTTTCGCCTTTTAACATGGGAAATCACTACCCTCCGACACTCACAAAATTCCCATTGGAAAGGTTATTGTCCGATTATAAAATCGCTTGTTGGATCTCTTAAGAACGAGACTATTCATCTATCCTGCAAGTTAGAACGTGTTGCTAGCATTATTAGAGCCGGAATTACGTCTCTTTTAGCGAAAGCGCGAAAAACGTTCGTTTCACGAGGAATGGAGACGGTTTGCACATATTCGTAATTTTCGTAGGCTGTAAATCAAAAACCCCTCGATGGATTTTAAAATGTCTTGGTACGATTTCTATTAGATATGCAGAGATTATGCACACCAATTTTCAGACAAATGGGACAAGCGGTTCTGGAGAAAACGGGAATTGTCCATATTCTATTGCAGTCCGGGGGGGAAACGTGGTAAGCTGTAAATCCGAAACCCCTCGATGGATTTTCAAATCGCTTGGTACGATTTCTATAGGATATAACCAGGATATGCCCTAAAATTTTCAGACAAATGGTACGAGTGTTCGGGAAAAAACGGGAAACGTTCATTTTCCGGACCACTGCCTTGGCAAATTTGGGAGGCCATAACTCCCGAACTAATGGGCCGATTTTAAAATCGCATAGCTAACCTTGTTCCTGATCTCAAAAATATCCGGGACAAATATTGACAGAAGAATGGGATAATCGGTTCGGGAAAAGTCCTCAAAAGAGTGAGAAAGTTTCACTTTTTTCGACGTTTAACATGGGAAATCACTACACTCCGACACTCACAAAATTCCCATTGGAAAGGTTATTGTCCGATTATAAAATCGCTTGTTGGATCTCTTAAGAACGAGACTATTCATCTATCCTGCAAGTTAGAACGTGTTGCTAGCATTATTAGAGCCGGAATTACGTCTCTTTTAGCGAAAGCGCGAAAAACGTTCGTTTCACGAGGAATGGAGACGGTTTGCACATATTCGTAATTTTCCTAGGCTGTAAATCAAAAACCCCTCAATGGATTTTAAAATGTCTTGGTACGATTTCTATTAGATATGCAGAGATTATGCACACCAATTTTCAGACAAATGGGACAAGCGGTTCGGGAGAAAACGGGAATTGTCCATATTCTATTGGAGTCCGGGGGGGGAAACGTGGTAAGCTGTAAATCCGAAACCCCTCGATGGATTTTCAAATCGCTTGGTACGATTTCTATAGGATATAACCAGGATATGCCCTAAAATTTTCAGACAAATGGTACGAGTGTTCGGGAAAAAACGGGAAACGTTCATTTTCCGGACCACTGCCTTGGCAAATTTGGGAGGCCATAACTCCCGAACTAATGGGCCGATTTTAAAATCGCATAGCTAACCTTGTTCCTGATCTCAAAAATATCCGGGACAAATATTGACAGAAGAATGGGATAATCGGTTCGGGAAAAGTCCTCAAAAGAGTGAGAAAGTTTCACTTTTTTCGACGTTTAACATGGGAAATCACTACACTCCGACACTCACAAAATTCCCATTGGAAAGGTTATTGTCCGATTATAAAATCGCTTGATGGATCTCTTAAGAATGAGACTATTCATCTATCCTGCAAGTTAGAACGCGTTGCTAGCATTATTAGAACTGGAATTACGTCTGTTTTAGCGGAAACGCGAAAAACGTACGTTTCACGAGGAATGGAGACGGTTTGCACATTTTCGTAAATATCGTAGGCTGTAAATCCCAAACCCCTCGATGGGTTTTAAAATCACTTGGTACGATTTCTATTAGATATGCAGAGAATATGCACACCAATTTTCAGACAAATCGGACAAGCGGTTCGGGAGAAAACGGGAATTGTCCAAATTCTATTGCAGTCCGGGGGGGAAAAACGTGGTATGCTGTAAATCCCAAACCCCTCGATGGATTTTCAAATCGCTTGGTACGATTTCTATAGGATATAACCAGGATATGCCCTAAAATTTTCAGACAAATGGTACGAGTGTTCGGGAAAAAACGGGAAACGTTCATTTTCCGGACCACTGCCTTGGCAAGTTTGGGAAGCCATAACTCCCGAACTAATGGGCCGATTTTAAAATAGCGTAGCTAATCTTGTTCCAGGTCTCAAAAATATACGGGACCAAAATCGACAGACGAATCAGATAATCGGTTCGGGAATAGCCACCAAAAGAGTTAAAAAGTTTCAATTTTTTCGCCTTTTAACATGGGAAATCACTACCCTCCGACACTCACAAAATTCCCATTGGAAAGGTTATTGTCCGATTATAAAATCGCTTGTTGGATCTCTTAAGAACGAGACTATTCATCTATCCTGCAAGTTAGAACGCGTTGCTAGCATTATTAGAACTGGAATTACGTCTGTTTTAGCGGAAACGCGAAAAACGTACGTTTCACGAGGAATGGAGACGGTTTACACATTTTCATAAATATCGTAGGCTGTAAATCCCAAACCCCTCGATAGGTTTTAAAATCAATTGGTACGATTTCTATTAGATATGCAGAGAATATGCACACCAATTTTCAGACAAATCGGACAAGCGGTTCGGGAGAAAACGGGAATTGTCCAAATTCTATTGCAGTCCGGGGGGGAAAAAACGTGGTATGCTGTAAATCCCAAACCCCTCGATGGATTTTCAAATTGCTAGGAACGATTTCTATTGGATATAAACAGGATATGCCCTACAATTTTCAGACAAATCGTACGAGTATTTGGGGAAAAACGGGAAAAGTTCATTTTCCGGATCACTGCCTTGGCAAGTTTGGGAAACCATAACTCCCGAACTAATGGGCCGATTTTAAAATAGCATAGCTAATCTTGTTCCAGGTCTCAAAAATATACGGGACCAAAATCGACAGACGAATCAGATAATCGGTTCGGGAATAGCCACCAAAAGAGTTAAAAAGTTTCAATTTTTTCGCCTTTTAACATGGGAAATCACTACCCTCCGACACTCACAAAATTCCCATTGGAAAGGTTATTGTCCGATTATAAAATCGCTTGTTGGATCTCTTAAGAACGAGACTATTCATCTATCCTGCAAGTTAGAACGTGTTGCTAGCATTATTAGAGCCGGAATTACGTCTCTTTTAGCGAAAGCGCGAAAAACGTTCGTTTCACGAGGAATGGAGACGGTTTGCACATATTCGTAATTTTCGTAGGCTGTAAATCAAAAACCCCTCAATGGATTTTAAAATGTCTTGGTACGATTTCTATTAGATATGCAGAGATTATGCACACCAATTTTCAGACAAATGGGACAAGCGGTTCGGGAGAAAACGGGAATTGTCCATATTCTATTGCAGTCCGGGGGGGAAACGTGGTAAGCTGTAAATCCGAAACCCCTCGATGGATTTTCAAATCGCTTGGTACGATTTCTATAGGATATAAACAGGATATGCCCTAAAATTTTCAGACAAATGGTACGAGTGTTCGGGAAAAAACGGGAAACGTTCATTTTCCGGACCACTGCCTTGGCAAATTCGGGAGGCCATAACTCCCGAACTAATGGGCCGATTTTAAAATCGCATAGCTAACCTTGTTCCTGATCTCAAAAATATCCGGGACAAATATTGACAGAAGAATGGGATAATCGGTTCGGGAAAAGTCCTCAAAAGAGTGAGAAAGTTTCACTTTTTTCGACGTTTAACATGGGAAATCACTACACTCCGACACTCACAAAATTCCCATTGGAAAGGTTATTGTCCGATTATAAAATCGCTTGATGGATCTCTTAAGAATGAGACTATTCATCTATCCTGCAAGTTAGAACGCGTTGCTAGCATTATTAGAACTGGAATTACGTCTGTTTTAGCGGAAACGCGAAAAACGTACGTTTCACGAGGAATGGAGACGGTTTGCACATTTTCGTAAATATCGTAGGCTGTAAATCCCAAACCCCTCGATGGGTTTTAAAATCACTTGGTACGATTTCTATTAGATATGCAGAGAATATGCACACCAATTTTCAGACAAATCGGACAAGCGGTTCGGGAGAAAACGGGAATTGTCCAAATTCTATTGCAGTCCGGGGGGGGGGGAAAAACGTGGTATGCTGTAAATCCCAAACCCCTCGATGGATTTTCAAATTGCTAGGAACGATTTCTATTGGATATAAACAGGATATGCCCTAAAAGTTTCAGACAAATCGTACGAGTATTTTGGGAAAAACGGGAAAAGTTCATTTTCCGGATCACTGCCTTGGCAAGTTTGGGAAGCCATAACTCCCGAACTAATGGGCCGATTTTAAAATAGCATAGTTAATCTTGTTCCAGGTCTCAAAAATATACGGGACCAAAATCGACAGACGAATCAGATAATCGGTTCGGGAATAGCCACCAAAAGAGTTAAAAAGTTTCAATTTTTTCGCCTTTTAACATGGGAAATCACAACCCTCCGACACTCAGAAAATTCCCATTGGAAAGGTTATTGTCCGATTATAAAATCGCTTCTTGGATGTCTTAAGAACGAGACTATTCATCTATCCTGCAAGTTAGAACGTGTTGCTAGCATTATTAGAGCCGGAATTACTTCTCTTTTAGCGAAAGCGCGAAAAACGTTCGTTTCACGAGGAATGGAGACGGTTTGCACATATTCGTAATTTTCCTAGGCTGTAAATCAAAAACCCCTCAATGGATTTTAAAATGTCTTGGTACGATTTCTATTAGATATGCAGAGATTATGCACACCAATTTTCAGACAAATGGGACAAGCGGTTCGGGAGAAAACGGGAATTGTCCATATTCTATTGGAGTCCGGGGGGGAAACGTGGTAAGCTGTAAATCCGAAACCCCTCGATGGATTTTCAAATCGCTTGGTACGATTTCTATAGGATATAACCAGGATATGCCCTAAAATTTTCAGACAAATGGTACGAGTGTTCGGGAAAAAACGGGAAACGTTCATTTTCCGGACCACTGCCTTGGCAAATTTGGGAGGCCATAACTCCCGAACTAATGGGCCGATTTTAAAATCGCATAGCTAACCTTGTTCCTGATCTCAAAAATATCCGGGACAAATATTGACAGAAGAATGGGATAATCGGTTCGGGAAAAGTCCTCAAAAGAGTGAGAAAGTTTCACTTTTTTCGACGTTTAACATGGGAAATCACTACACTCCGACACTCACAAAATTCCCATTGGAAAGGTTATTGTCCGATTATAAAATCGCTTGTTGGATCTCTTAAGAACGAGACTATTCATCTATCCTGCAAGTTAGAACGTGTTGCTAGCATTATTAGAGCCGGAATTACGTCTCTTTTAGCGAAAGCGCGAAAAACGTTCGTTTCACGAGGAATGGAGACGGTTTGCACATATTCGTAATTTTCCTAGGCTGTAAATCAAAAACCCCTCAATGGATTTTAAAATGTCTTGGTACGATTTCTATTAGATATGCAGAGATTATGCACACCAATTTTCAGACAAATGGGACAAGCGGTTCGGGAGAAAACGGGAATTGTCCATATTCTATTGGAGTCCGGGGGGGGAAACGTGGTAAGCTGTAAATCCGAAACCCCTCGATGGATTTTCAAATCGCTTGGTACGATTTCTATAGGATATAACCAGGATATGCCCTAAAATTTTCAGACAAATGGTACGAGTGTTCGGGAAAAAACGGGAAACGTTCATTTTCCGGACCACTGCCTTGGCAAATTTGGGAGGCCATAACTCCCGAACTAATGGGCCGATTTTAAAATCGCATAGCTAACCTTGTTCCTGATCTCAAAAATATCCGGGACAAATATTGACAGAAGAATGGGATAATCGGTTCGGGAAAAGTCCTCAAAAGAGTGAGAAAGTTTCACTTTTTTCGACGTTTAACATGGGAAATCACTACACTCCGACACTCACAAAATTCCCATTGGAAAGGTTATTGTCCGATTATAAAATCGCTTGATGGATCTCTTAAGAATGAGACTATTCATCTATCCTGCAAGTTAGAACGCGTTGCTAGCATTATTAGAACTGGAATTACGTCTGTTTTAGCGGAAACGCGAAAAACGTACGTTTCACGAGGAATGGAGACGGTTTGCACATTTTCGTAAATATCGTAGGCTGTAAATCCCAAACCCCTCGATGGGTTTTAAAATCACTTGGTACGATTTCTATTAGATATGCAGAGAATATGCACACCAATTTTCAGACAAATCGGACAAGCGGTTCGGGAGAAAACGGGAATTGTCCAAATTCTATTGCAGTCCGGGGGGGAAAAACGTGGTATGCTGTAAATCCCAAACCCCTCGATGGATTTTCAAATCGCTTGGTACGATTTCTATAGGATATAACCAGGATATGCCCTAAAATTTTCAGACAAATGGTACGAGTGTTCGGGAAAAAACGGGAAACGTTCATTTTCCGGACCACTGCCTTGGCAAGTTTGGGAAGCCATAACTCCCGAACTAATGGGCCGATTTTAAAATAGCGTAGCTAATCTTGTTCCAGGTCTCAAAAATATACGGGACCAAAATCGACAGACGAATCAGATAATCGGTTCGGGAATAGCCACCAAAAGAGTTAAAAAGTTTCAATTTTTTCGCCTTTTAACATGGGAAATCACTACCCTCCGACACTCACAAAATTCCCATTGGAAAGGTTATTGTCCGATTATAAAATCGCTTGTTGGATCTCTTAAGAACGAGACTATTCATCTATCCTGCAAGTTAGAACGCGTTGCTAGCATTATTAGAACTGGAATTACGTCTGTTTTAGCGGAAACGCGAAAAACGTACGTTTCACGAGGAATGGAGACGGTTTACACATTTTCATAAATATCGTAGGCTGTAAATCCCAAACCCCTCGATAGGTTTTAAAATCAATTGGTACGATTTCTATTAGATATGCAGAGAATATGCACACCAATTTTCAGACAAATCGGACAAGCGGTTCGGGAGAAAACGGGAATTGTCCAAATTCTATTGCAGTCCGGGGGGGAAAAAACGTGGTATGCTGTAAATCCCAAACCCCTCGATGGATTTTCAAATTGCTAGGAACGATTTCTATTGGATATAAACAGGATATGCCCTACAATTTTCAGACAAATCGTACGAGTATTTGGGGAAAAACGGGAAAAGTTCATTTTCCGGATCACTGCCTTGGCAAGTTTGGGAAACCATAACTCCCGAACTAATGGGCCGATTTTAAAATAGCATAGCTAATCTTGTTCCAGGTCTCAAAAATATACGGGACCAAAATCGACAGACGAATCAGATAATCGGTTCGGGAATAGCCACCAAAAGAGTTAAAAAGTTTCAATTTTTTCGCCTTTTAACATGGGAAATCACTACCCTCCGACACTCACAAAATTCCCATTGGAAAGGTTATTGTCCGATTATAAAATCGCTTGTTGGATCTCTTAAGAACGAGACTATTCATCTATCCTGCAAGTTAGAACGTGTTGCTAGCATTATTAGAGCCGGAATTACGTCTCTTTTAGCGAAAGCGCGAAAAACGTTCGTTTCACGAGGAATGGAGACGGTTTGCACATATTCGTAATTTTCGTAGGCTGTAAATCAAAAACCCCTCAATGGATTTTAAAATGTCTTGGTACGATTTCTATTAGATATGCAGAGATTATGCACACCAATTTTCAGACAAATGGGACAAGCGGTTCGGGAGAAAACGGGAATTGTCCATATTCTATTGCAGTCCGGGGGGGAAACGTGGTAAGCTGTAAATCCGAAACCCCTCGATGGATTTTCAAATCGCTTGGTACGATTTCTATAGGATATAAACAGGATATGCCCTAAAATTTTCAGACAAATGGTACGAGTGTTCGGGAAAAAACGGGAAACGTTCATTTTCCGGACCACTGCCTTGGCAAATTCGGGAGGCCATAACTCCCGAACTAATGGGCCGATTTTAAAATCGCATAGCTAACCTTGTTCCTGATCTCAAAAATATCCGGGACAAATATTGACAGAAGAATGGGATAATCGGTTCGGGAAAAGTCCTCAAAAGAGTGAGAAAGTTTCACTTTTTTCGACGTTTAACATGGGAAATCACTACACTCCGACACTCACAAAATTCCCATTGGAAAGGTTATTGTCCGATTATAAAATCGCTTGATGGATCTCTTAAGAATGAGACTATTCATCTATCCTGCAAGTTAGAACGCGTTGCTAGCATTATTAGAACTGGAATTACGTCTGTTTTAGCGGAAACGCGAAAAACGTACGTTTCACGAGGAATGGAGACGGTTTGCACATTTTCGTAAATATCGTAGGCTGTAAATCCCAAACCCCTCGATGGGTTTTAAAATCACTTGGTACGATTTCTATTAGATATGCAGAGAATATGCACACCAATTTTCAGACAAATCGGACAAGCGGTTCGGGAGAAAACGGGAATTGTCCAAATTCTATTGCAGTCCGGGGGGGGGGGAAAAACGTGGTATGCTGTAAATCCCAAACCCCTCGATGGATTTTCAAATTGCTAGGAACGATTTCTATTGGATATAAACAGGATATGCCCTAAAAGTTTCAGACAAATCGTACGAGTATTTTGGGAAAAACGGGAAAAGTTCATTTTCCGGATCACTGCCTTGGCAAGTTTGGGAAGCCATAACTCCCGAACTAATGGGCCGATTTTAAAATAGCATAGTTAATCTTGTTCCAGGTCTCAAAAATATACGGGACCAAAATCGACAGACGAATCAGATAATCGGTTCGGGAATAGCCACCAAAAGAGTTAAAAAGTTTCAATTTTTTCGCCTTTTAACATGGGAAATCACAACCCTCCGACACTCAGAAAATTCCCATTGGAAAGGTTATTGTCCGATTATAAAATCGCTTCTTGGATGTCTTAAGAACGAGACTATTCATCTATCCTGCAAGTTAGAACGTGTTGCTAGCATTATTAGAGCCGGAATTACTTCTCTTTTAGCGAAAGCGCGAAAAACGTTCGTTTCACGAGGAATGGAGACGGTTTGCACATATTCGTAATTTTCCTAGGCTGTAAATCAAAAACCCCTCAATGGATTTTAAAATGTCTTGGTACGATTTCTATTAGATATGCAGAGATTATGCACACCAATTTTCAGACAAATGGGACAAGCGGTTCGGGAGAAAACGGGAATTGTCCATATTCTATTGGAGTCCGGGGGGGAAACGTGGTAAGCTGTAAATCCGAAACCCCTCGATGGATTTTCAAATCGCTTGGTACGATTTCTATAGGATATAACCAGGATATGCCCTAAAATTTTCAGACAAATGGTACGAGTGTTCGGGAAAAAACGGGAAACGTTCATTTTCCGGACCACTGCCTTGGCAAATTTGGGAGGCCATAACTCCCGAACTAATGGGCCGATTTTAAAATCGCATAGCTAACCTTGTTCCTGATCTCAAAAATATCCGGGACAAATATTGACAGAAGAATGGGATAATCGGTTCGGGAAAAGTCCTCAAAAGAGTGAGAAAGTTTCACTTTTTTCGACGTTTAACATGGGAAATCACTACACTCCGACACTCACAAAATTCCCATTGGAAAGGTTATTGTCCGATTATAAAATCGCTTGATGGATCTCTTAAGAATGAGACTATTCATCTATCCTGCAAGTTAGAACGCGTTGCTAGCATTATTAGAACTGGAATTACGTCTGTTTTAGCGGAAACGCGAAAAACGTACGTTTCACGAGGAATGGAGACGGTTTGCACATTTTCGTAAATATCGTAGGCTGTAAATCCCAAACCCCTCGATGGGTTTTAAAATCACTTGGTACGATTTCTATTAGATATGCAGAGAATATGCACACCAATTTTCAGACAAATCGGACAAGCGGTTCGGGAGAAAACGGGAATTGTCCAAATTCTATTGCAGTCCGGGGGGGAAAAACGTGGTATGCTGTAAATCCCAAACCCCTCGATGGATTTTCAAATCGCTTGGTACGATTTCTATAGGATATAACCAGGATATGCCCTAAAATTTTCAGACAAATGGTACGAGTGTTCGGGAAAAAACGGGAAACGTTCATTTTCCGGACCACTGCCTTGGCAAATTTGGGAGGCCATAACTCCCGAACTAATGGGCCGATTTTAAAATCGCATAGCTAACCTTGTTCCTGATCTCAAAAATATCCGGGACAAATATTGACAGAAGAATGGGATAATCGGTTCGGGAAAAGTCCTCAAAAGAGTGAGAAAGTTTCACTTTTTTCGACGTTTAACATGGGAAATCACTACACTCCGACACTCACAAAATTCCCATTGGAAAGGTTATTGTCCGATTATAAAATCGCTTGATGGATCTCTTAAGAATGAGACTATTCATCTATCCTGCAAGTTAGAACGCGTTGCTAGCATTATTAGAACTGGAATTACGTCTGTTTTAGCGGAAACGCGAAAAACGTACGTTTCACGAGGAATGGAGACGGTTTGCACATTTTCGTAAATATCGTAGGCTGTAAATCCCAAACCCCTCGATGGGTTTTAAAATCACTTGGTACGATTTCTATTAGATATGCAGAGAATATGCACACCAATTTTCAGACAAATCGGACAAGCGGTTCGGGAGAAAACGGGAATTGTCCAAATTCTATTGCAGTCCGGGGGGGAAAAACGTGGTATGCTGTAAATCCCAAACCCCTCGATGGATTTTCAAATTGCTAGGAATGATTTCTATTGGATATAAACAGGATATGCCCTAAAATTTTCAGACAAATCGTACGAGTATTTTTGGAAAAACGGGAAAAGTTCATTTTCCGGATCACTGCCTTGGCAAGTTTGGGAAGCCATAACTCCCGAACTAATGGGCCGATTTTAAAATAGCGTAGCTAATCTTGTTCCAGGTCTCAAAAATATACGGGACCAAAATCGACAGACGAATCAGATAATCGGTTCGGGAATAGCCACCAAAAGAGTTAAAAAGTTTCAATTTTTTCGCCTTTTAACATGGGAAATCACTACCCTCCGACACTCACAAAATTCCCATTGGAAAGGTTATTGTCCGATTATAAAATCGCTTGTTGGATCTCTTAAGAACGAGACTATTCATCTATCCTGCAAGTTAGAACGCGTTGCTAGCATTATTAGAACTGGAATTACGTCTGTTTTAGCGGAAACGCGAAAAACGTACGTTTCACGAGGAATGGAGACGGTTTACACATTTTCGTAAATATCGTAGGCTGTAAATCCCAAACCCCTCGATAGGTTTTAAAATCAATTGGTACGATTTCTATTAGATATGCAGAGAATATGCACACCAATTTTCAGACAAATCGGACAAGCGGTTCGGGAGAAAACGGGAATTGTCCAAATTCTATTGCAGTCCGGGGGGGAAAAAACGTGGTATGCTGTAAATCCCAAACCCCTCGATGGATTTTCAAATTGCTAGGAACGATTTCTATTGGATATAAACAGGATATGCCCTACAATTTTCAGACAAATCGTACGAGTATTTTTGGAAAAACGGGAAAAGTTCATTTTCCGGATCACTGCCTTGGCAAGTTTGGGAAGCCATAACTCCCGAACTAATGGGCCGATTTTAAAATAGCGTAGCTAATCTTGTTCCAGGTCTCAAAAATATACGGGACCAAAATCGACAGACGAATCAGATAATCGGTTCGGGAATAGCCACCAAAAGAGTTAAAAAGTTTCAATTTTTTCGCCTTTTAACATGGGAAATCACTACCCTCCGACACTCACAAAATTCCCATTGGAAAGGTTATTGTCCGATTATAAAATCGCTTGTTGGATCTCTTAAGAACGAGACTATTCATCTATCCTGCAAGTTAGAACGTGTTGCTAGCATTATTAGAGCCGGAATTACGTCTCTTTTAGCGAAAGCGCGAAAAACGTTCGTTTCACGAGGAATGGAGACGGTTTGCACATATTCGTAATTTTCGTAGGCTGTAAATCAAAAACCCCTCAATGGATTTTAAAATGTCTTGGTACGATTTCTATTAGATATGCAGAGATTATGCACACCAATTTTCAGACAAATGGGACAAGCGGTTCGGGAGAAAACGGGAATTGTCCATATTCTATTGCAGTCCGGGGGGGAAACGTGGTAAGCTGTAAATCCGAAACCCCTCGATGGATTTTCAAATCGCTTGGTACGATTTCTATAGGATATAAACAGGATATGCCCTAAAATTTTCAGACAAATGGTACGAGTGTTCGGGAAAAAACGGGAAACGTTCATTTTCCGGACCACTGCCTTGGCAAATTCGGGAGGCCATAACTCCCGAACTAATGGGCCGATTTTAAAATCGCATAGCTAACCTTGTTCCTGATCTCAAAAATATCCGGGACAAATATTGACAGAAGAATGGGATAATCGGTTCGGGAAAAGTCCTCAAAAGAGTGAGAAAGTTTCACTTTTTTCGACGTTTAACATGGGAAATCACTACACTCCGACACTCACAAAATTCCCATTGGAAAGGTTATTGTCCGATTATAAAATCGCTTGATGGATCTCTTAAGAATGAGACTATTCATCTATCCTGCAAGTTAGAACGCGTTGCTAGCATTATTAGAACTGGAATTACGTCTGTTTTAGCGGAAACGCGAAAAACGTACGTTTCACGAGGAATGGAGACGGTTTGCACATTTTCGTAAATATCGTAGGCTGTAAATCCCAAACCCCTCGATGGGTTTTAAAATCACTTGGTACGATTTCTATTAGATATGCAGAGAATATGCACACCAATTTTCAGACAAATCGGACAAGCGGTTCGGGAGAAAACGGGAATTGTCCAAATTCTATTGCAGTCCGGGGGGGGGGAAAACGTGGTATGCTGTAAATCCCAAACCCCTCGATGGATTTTCAAATTGCTAGGAACGATTTCTATTGGATATAAACAGGATATGCCCTAAAAGTTTCAGACAAATCGTACGAGTATTTTGGGAAAAACGGGAAAAGTTCATTTTCCGGATCACTGCCTTGGCAAGTTTGGGAAGCCATAACTCCCGAACTAATGGGCCGATTTTAAAATAGCATAGTTAATCTTGTTCCAGGTCTCAAAAATATACGGGACCAAAATCGACAGACGAATCAGATAATCGGTTCGGGAATAGCCACCAAAAGAGTTAAAAAGTTTCAATTTTTTCGCCTTTTAACATGGGAAATCACAACCCTCCGACACTCAGAAAATTCCCATTGGAAAGGTTATTGTCCGATTATAAAATCGCTTCTTGGATGTCTTAAGAACGAGACTATTCATCTATCCTGCAAGTTAGATCGTGTTGCTAGCATTATTAGAGCCGGAATTACGTCTCTTTTAGCGAAAGCGCGAAAAACGTTCGTTTCACGAGGAATGGAGACGGTTTGCACATATTCGTAATTTTCGTAGGCTGTAAATCAAAAACCCCTCAATGGATTTTAAAATGTCTTGGTACGATTTCTATTAGATATGCAGAGATTATGCACACCAATTTTCAGACAAATGGGACAAGCGGTTCGGGAGAAAACGGGAATTGTCCATATTCTATTGCAGTCCGGGGGGGGGGGAAACGTGGTAAGCTGTAAATCCCAAACCCCTCGATGGATTTTCAAATCGCTTGGTACGATTTCTATTAGATATGCAGAGAATATGCATACCAATTTTCAGACAAATCGGAAAAGCGGTTCGGGAGAAAACGGGAATTGTCCAAATTCTATTGCAGTCCGGGTGAAAAACGAGGTATTCTGTAAATCCCAAGCCCCTCGATGGATTTTCAAATCGCTTGGTAAGATTTCTATTGGATATAAATAGGATATGCCCTAAAATTTTCAGACAAATGGTACGAGTGTTTCGGGAAAAAACGGGAAACGTTCATTTTCCGGACCACTGCCTTGGCAAATTTGGGAGGCCATAACTCCCGAACTAATGGGCCGATTTTAAAATCGCATAGCTAACCTTGTTCCTGATCTCAAAAATATCCGGGACAAAAATTGACAGACGAATCGGATAATCGGTTCGGGAAAAGTCCTCAAAAGATTGAGAAAGTTTCACTTTTTTCGACGTTTAACATGGGAAATCACTACACTCCGACACTCACAAAATTCCCATTGGAAAGGTTATTGTCCGATTATAAAATCGCTTGATGGATCTCTTAAGAATGAGACTATTCATCTATCCTGCAAGTTAGAACGCGTTGCTAGCATTATTATAACTGGAATTACGTCTGTTTTAGCGGAAACGCGAAAAACGTACGTTTAACGAGGAATGGAGACGGTTTGCACATTTTCGTAAATATCGTAGGCTGTAAATCCCAAACCCCTCGATGGGTTTTCAAATCGCTTGGTACGATTTCTATTAGATATGCAGAGAATATGCATACCAATTTTCAGACAAATCGGAAAAGCGGTTCGGGAGAAAACGGGAATTGTCCAAATTCTATTGCAGTCCGGGTGAAAAACGAGGTATTCTGTAAATCCCAAGCCCCTCGATGGATTTTCAAATCGCTTGGTAAGATTTCTATTGGATATAAATAGGATATGCCCTAAAATTTTCAGACAAATCGTACGAGTATTTTGGGAAAAACGGGAAAAGTTCATTTTCCGGATCACTGCCTTGGCAAGTTTGGGAAGCCATAACTCCCGAACTAATGGGCCGATTTTAAAATAGCATAGCTAATCTTGTTACAGGTCTCAAAAATATACGGGACCAAAATCGACAGACGAATCAGATAATCGGTTCGGGAATAGCCACCAAAAGAGTTAAAAAGTTTCAATTTTTTCGCCTTTTAACATGGGAAATCACTACCCTCCGACACTCACAAAATTCCCATTGGAAAGGTTATTGTCCGATTATAAAATCGCTTGTTGGATCTCTTAAGAACGAGACTATTCATCTATCCTGCAAGTTAGAACGTGTTGCTAGCATTATTAGAGCCGGAATTACGTCTCTTTTAGCGAAAGCGCGAAATACGTTCGTTTCACGAGGAATGGAGACGGTTTGCACATATTCGTAATTTTCGTAGGCTGTAAATCAAAAACCCCTCAATGGATTTTAAAATGTCTTGGTACGATTTCTATTAGATATGCAGAGATTATGCACACCAATTTTCAGACAAATGGGACAAGCGGTTCGGGAGAAAACGGGAATTGTCCATATTCTATTGCAGTCCGGGGGGGAAACGTGGTAAGCTGTAAATCCGAAACCCCTCGATGGATTTTCAAATCGCTTGGTACGATTTCTATAGGATATAACCAGGATATGCCCTAAAATTTTCAGACAAATTGTACAAGTTTACGGGAAAAAACGCGAAACGTTCATTTTCCGGACCACTGCCTTGGCAAATTTGGGAGGCCATAACTCCCGAACTAATGGGCCGATTTTAAAATCGCATAGCTAACCTTGTTCCTGATCTCAAAAATATCCGGGACAAAAATTGACAGACGAATCGTATAATCGGTTCGGGAAAAGTCCGCAAAAGAGTGAGAAAGTTTCACTTTTTTCGACGTTTAACATGGGAAATCACTACACTCCGACAATCACAAAATTCCCATTGGAAAAGTTATTGTTCGATTTGAAAATCGCTTTTTCAATCTCTTAAGAATGAGACTATTCATCTATCCAGCAAGTTAGAATGTGTTGCTAGCATTATTAGAGCCGGAATTACGTCTGCTTTAGCAAAAACGCGAAAAACGTACGTTTCATGAGGAATGGAGACGGTTTGCACATTTTCGTAAATTTCGTGGGCTGTAAATCCCAAACCCCTCGATTGATTTGAAAATCGCTTGGTACGATTTCTATTAGATATGCAGAGAATATGCATACCAATTTTCAGACAAATCGGAAAAGCGGTTCGGGAGAAAACGGGAATTGTCCAAATTCTATTGCAGTCCGGGTGAAAAACGAGGTATTCTGTAAATCCCAAGCCCCTCGATGGATTTTCAAATCGCTTGGTAAGATTTCTATTGGATATAAATAGGATATGCCCTAAAATTTTCAGACAAATGGTACGAGTGTTTCGGGAAAAAACGGGAAACGTTCATTTTCCGGACCACTGCCTTGGCAAATTTGGGAGGCCATAACTCCCGAACTAATGGGCCGATTTTAAAATCGCATAGCTAACCTTGTTCCTGATCTCAAAAATATCCGGGACAAAAATTGACAGACGAATCGGATAATCGGTTCGGGAAAAGTTTGCAAAAGAGTGAGAAAGTTTCACTTTTTTCGACGTTTAACATGGGAAATCACTACACTCCGACAATCACAAAATTCCCATTGGAAAAGTTATTGTTCGATTTGAAAATCGCTTTTTCAATCTCTTAAGAACGAGACTATTCATCTATCCTGCAAGTTAGAACGTGTTGCTGGCATTATTAGAACCGGAATAACGTCTGTTTTAGCGAAAACGCGAAAAACGTAGGTTTAATGAGGAATGGAGACGGTTTGCACATTTTCGTAAATTTCGTAGGCTGTAAATCCTAAACCCCTCGATGGATTTTAAAATCGCTTGGTACGATTTCTATTAGATATGCAGAGAATATGCACACCAATTTTCAGACAAATCGGACAAGCGGTTCGGAAGAAAACGGGAATTGTCCAAATTCTATTGCAGTACGGGGGGGGGGAACGAGGTATGTTGTAAATCTCAAACCCGTCGATGGAATTTCAAATCGCTTGGTAAGTTTTCTATTCGATATATAACCAGGATATGCCCTAAAATTTTCAGACAAATGGTACGTGTTCGGGATAAAACGGGAAACGTTCATTTTCCGGACCACTGCCTTGGCAAATATGGGAGGCCATAACTCCCGCACTAATGGGCCGATTTTAAAATCGCATAGCTAACCTTGTTCCTGATCTCAAAAATATCCGGGACAAATATTGACAGAAGAATGGGATAATCGGTTCGGGAAAAGTCCTCAAAAGAGTGAGAAAGTTTAACTTTTTTCGACGTTTAACATGGGAATTCACTACACTCCGACACTCACAAAATTCCCATTGGAAAGGTTATTGTCCGATTATAAAATCGCTTGATGCATCTCTTAAGAATGAGACTATTCATCTATCCTGCAAGTTAGAACGTGTTGCTAGCATTATTAGAGCCGGAATTACGTCTCTTTTAGCGAAAGCGCGAAATACGTTCGTTTCACGAGGAATGGAGACGGTTTGCACATATTCGTAATTTTCGTAGGCTGTAAATCAAAAACCCCTCAATGGATTTTAAAATGTCTTGGTACGATTTCTATTAGATATGCAGAGATTATGCACACCAATTTTCAGACAAATGGGACAAGCGGTTCGGGAGAAAACGGGAATTGTCCATATTCTATTGCAGTCCGGGGGGGAAACGTGGTAAGCTGTAAATCCGAAACCCCTCGATGGATTTTCAAATCGCTTGGTACGATTTCTATAGGATATAACCAGGATATGCCCTAAAATTTTCAGACAAATTGTACAAGTTTACGGGAAAAAACGCGAAACGTTCATTTTCCGGACCACTGCCTTGGCAAATTTGGGAGGCCATAACACCCGAACTAATGGGCCGATTTTAAAATCGCATAGCTAACCTTGTTCCTGATCTCAAAAATATCCGGGACAAAAATTGACAGACGAATCGTATAATCGGTTCGGGAAAAGTCCGCAAAAGAGTGAGAAAGTTTCACTTTTTTCGACGTTTAACATGGGAAATCACTACACTCCGACAATCACAAAATTCCCATTGGAAAAGTTATTGTTCGATTTGAAAATCGCTTTTTCAATCTCTTAAGAATGAGACTATTCATCTATCCAGCAAGTTAGAATGTGTTGCTAGCATTATTAGAGCCGGAATTACGTCTGCTTTAGCAAAAACGCGAAAAACGTACGTTTCATGAGGAATGGAGACGGTTTGCACATTTTCGTAAATTTCGTGGGCTGTAAATCCCAAACCCCTCGATTGATTTGAAAATCGCTTGGTACGATTTCTATTAGATATGCAGAGAATATGCATACCAATTTTCAGAGAAATCGGAAAAGCGGTTCGGGAGAAAACGGGAATTGTCCAAATTCTATTGCAGTCCGGGTGAAAAACGAGGTATTCTGTAAATCCCAAGCCCCTCGATGGATTTTCAAATCGCTTGGTAAGATTTCTATTGGATATAAATAGGATATGCCCTAAAATTTTCAGACAAATGGTACGAGTGTTTCGGGAAAAAACGGGAAACGTTCATTTTCCGGACCACTGCCTTGGCAAATTTGGGAGGCCATAACTCCCGAACTAATGGGCCGATTTTAAAATCGCATAGCTAACCTTGTTCCTGATCTCAAAAATATCCGGGACAAAAATGGACAGACGAATCGGATAATCGGTTCGGGAAAAGTCCGCAAAAGAGTGAGAAAGTTTCACTTTTTTCGACGTTTAACATGGGAAATCACTACACTCCGACAATCACAAAATTCCCATTGGAAAAGTTATTGTTCGATTTGAAAATCGCTTTTTCAATCTCTTAAGAACGAGACTATTCATCTATCCTGCAAGTTAGAACGTGTTGCTGGCATTATTAGAACCGGAATAACGTCTGTTTTAGCGAAAACGCGAAAAACGTAGGTTTAATGAGGAATGGAGACGGTTTGCACATTTTCGTAAATTTCGTAGGCTGTAAATCCTAAACCCCTCGATGGATTTTAAAATCGCTTGGTACGATTTCTATTAGATATGCAGAGAATATGCACACCAATTTTCAGACAAATCGGACAAGCGGTTCGGAAGAAAACGGGAATTGTCCAAATTCTATTGCAGTACGGGGGGGGGGGAACGAGGTATGTTGTAAATCCCAAACCCGTCGATGGAATTTCAAATCGCTTGGTAAGTTTTCTATTCGATATATAACCAGGATATGCCCTAAAATTTTCAGACAAATGGTACGTGTTCGGGATAAAACGGGAAACGTTCATTTTCCGGACCACTGCCTTGGCAAATATGGGAGGCCATAACTCCCGCACTAATGGGCCGATTTTAAAATCGCATAGCTAACCTTGTTCCTGATCTCAAAAATATCCGGGACAAATATTGACAGAAGAATGGGATAATCGGTTCGGGAAAAGTCCTCAAAAGAGTGAGAAAGTTTAACTTTTTTCGACGTTTAACATGGGAATTCACTACACTCCGACACTCACAAAATTCCCATTGGAAAGGTTATTGTCCGATTATAAAATCGCTTGATGCATCTCTTAAGAATGAGACTATTCATCTATCCTGCAAGTTAGAACGTGTTGCTAGCATTATTAGAGCCGGAATTACGTCTCTTTTAGCGAAAGCGCGAAATACGTTCGTTTCACGAGGAATGGAGACGGTTTGCACATATTCGTAATTTTCGTAGGCTGTAAATCAAAAACCCCTCAATGGATTTTAAAATGTCTTGGTACGATTTCTATTAGATATGCAGAGATTATGCACACCAATTTTCAGACGAATGGGACAAGCGGTTCGGGAGAAAACGGGAATTGTCCATATTCTATTGCAGTCCGGGGGGGAAACGTGGTAAGCTGTAAATCCGAAACCCCTCGATGGATTTTCAAATCGCTTGGTACGATTTCTATAGGATATAACCAGGATATGCCCTAAAATTTTCAGACAAATGGTACGAGTGTTCGGGAAAAAACGGGAAACGTTCATTTTCCGGACCACTGCCTTGGCAAATTTGGGAGGCCATAACTCCCGAACTAATGGGCCGATTTTAAAATCGCATAGCTAACCTTGTTCCTGATCTCAAAAATATCCGGGACAAATATTGACAGAAGAATGGGATAATCGGTTCGGGAAAAGTCCTCAAAAGAGTGAGAAAGTTTCACTTTTTTCGACGTTTAACATGGGAAATCACTACCCTCCGACACTCACAAAATTCCCATTGGAAAGGTTATTGTCCGATTATAAAATCGCTTGTTGGATCTCTTAAGAACGAGACTATTCATCTATCCTGCAAGTTAGAACGTGTTGCTAGCATTATTAGAGCCGGAATTACGTCTCTTTTAGCGAAAGCGCGAAAAACGTTCGTTTCACGAGGAATGGAGACGGTTTGCACATATTCGTAATTTTCGTAGGCTCTAAATCCCAAACCCCTCGATGGATTTTAAAATCGCTTGGTACGATTTCTATTAGATATGCAGAGAATATGCACACCAATTTTCAGACAAATGGGACAAGCGGTTCGGGAGAAAACGGGAATTGTCCATATTCTATTGCAGTCCGGGGGGGGAAACGTGGTAAGCTGTAAATCCGAAACCCCTCGATGGATTTTCAAATCGCTTGGTACGATTTCTATAGGATATAACCAGGATATGCCCTAAAATTTTCAGACAAATGGTACGAGTGTTCGGGAAAAAACGGGAAACGTTCAT
Source organism: Meta bourneti (assembly GCA_933210815.1). Taxonomy (NCBI): domain Eukaryota; kingdom Metazoa; phylum Arthropoda; class Arachnida; order Araneae; family Tetragnathidae; genus Meta; species Meta bourneti. The sequence goes on from OW119922.1 coordinate 6,997,997, forward strand.
TTTCCGGACCACTGCCTTGGCAAATTTGGGAGGCCATAACTCCCGAACTAATGGGCCGATTTTAAAATCGCATAGCTAACCTTGTTCCTGATCTCAAAAATATCCGGGACAAATATTGACAGAAGAATGGGATAATCGGTTCGGGAAAAATCCTCGAAAAGAGTGAGAAAGTTTCACTTTTTTCGACGTTTAACATGGGAAATCACTACACTCCGACACTCACAAAATTCCCATTGGAAAGGTTATTTTCCGATTATAAAATCGCTTGATGGATCTCTTAAGAATGAGACTATTCATCTATCCTGCAAGTTAGAACGCGTTGCTAGCATTATTAGAACTGGAATTACGTCTGTTTTAGCGGAAACGCGAAAAACGTACGTTTCACGAGGAATGGAGACGGTTTGCACATTTTCGTAAATATCGTAGGCTGTAAATCCCAAACCCCTCGATGGGTTTTAAAATCACTTGGTACGATTTCTATTAGATATGCAGAGAATATGCACACCAATTTTCAGACAAATCGGACAAGCGGTTCGGGAGAAAACGGGAATTGTCCAAATTCTATTGCAGTCCGGGGGGGAAAAAACGTGGTATGCTGTAAATCCCAAACCCCTCGATGGATTTTCAAATTGCTAGGAACGATTTCTATTGGATATAAACAGGATATGCCCTAAAATTTTCAGACAAATCGTACGAGTATTTTGGGAAAAACGGGAAAAGTTCATTTTCCGGATCACTGCCTTGGCAAGTTTGGGAAGCCATAACTCCCGAACTAATGGGCCGATTTTAAAATAGCATAGCTAATCTTGTTCCAGGTCTCAAAAATATACGGGACCAAAATCGACAGACGAATCAGATAATCGGTTCGGGAATAGCCACCAAAAGAGTTAAAAAGTTTCAATTTTTTCGCCTTTTAACATGGGAAATCACTACCCTCCGACACTCACAAAATTCCCATTGGAAAGGTTATTGTCCGATTATAAAATCGCTTGTTGGATCTCTTAAGAACGAGACTATTCATCTATCCTGCAAGTTAGAACGTGTTGCTAGCATTATTAGAGCCGGAATTACGTCTCTTTTAGCGAAAGCGCGAAAAACGTTCGTTTCACGAGGAATGGAGACGGTTTGCACATATTCGTAATTTTCGTAGGCTGTAAATCAAAAACCCCTCGATGGATTTTAAAATGTCTTGGTACGATTTCTATTAGATATGCAGAGATTATGCACACCAATTTTCAGACAAATGGGACAAGCGGTTCGGGAGAAAACGGGAATTGTCCATATTCTATTGCAGTCCGGGGGGGGAAACGTGGTAAGCTGTAAATCCGAAACCCCTCGATGGATTTTCAAATCGCTTGGTACGATTTCTATAGGATATAACCAGGATATGCCCTAAAATTTTCAGACAAATGGTACGAGTGTTCGGGAAAAAACGGGAAACGTTCATTTTCCGGACCACTGCCTTGGCAAATTTGGGAGGCCATAACTCCCGAACTAATGGGCCGATTTTAAAATCGCATAGCTAACCTTGTTCCTGATCTCAAAAATATCCGGGACAAAAATTGACAGACGAATCGGAAAATCGGTTCGGGAAAAGTCCGCAAAAGAGTGAGAAAGTTTCACTTTTTTCGACGTTTAACATGGGAAATCACTACACTCCGACAATCACAAAATTCCCATTGGAAAAGTTATTGTTCGATTTGAAAATCGCTTTTTCAATCTCTTAAGAACGAGACTAGTCATCTATCCTGCAAGTTAGAACGTGTTGCTGGCATTATTAGAACCGGAATAACGTCTGTTTTAGCGAAAACGCGAAAAACGTAGGTTTAATGAGGAATGGAGACGGTTTGCACATTTTCGTAAATTTCGTAGGCTGTAAATCCTAAACCCCTCGATGGATTTTAAAATCGCTTGGTACGATTTCTATTAGATATGCAGAGAATATGCACACCAATTTTCAGACAAATCGGACAAGCGGTTCGGAAGAAAACGGGAATTGTCCAAATTCTATTGCAGTACGGGGGGGGGGGGAACGAGGTATGTTGTAAATCCCAAACCCGTCGATGGAATTTCAAATCGCTTGGTAAGTTTTCTATTCGATATATAACCAGGATATGCCCTAAAATTTTCAGACAAATGGTACGTGTTCGGGATAAAACGGGAAACGTTCATTTTCCGGACCACTGCCTTGGCAAATATGGGAGGCCATAACTCCCGCACTAATGGGCCGATTTTAAAATCGCATAGCTAACCTTGTTCCTGGTCTCAAAAATATCCGGGACAAATATTGACAGAAGAATGGGATAATCGGTTCGGGAAAAGTCCTCAAAAGAGTGAGAAAGTTTAACTTTTTTCGACGTTTAACATGGGAATTCACTACACTCCGACACTCACAAAATTCCCATTGGAAAGGTTATTGTCCGATTATAAAATCGCTTGATGCATCTCTTAAGAATGAGACTATTCATCTATCCTGCAAGTTAGAACGTGTTGCTAGCATTATTAGAGCCGGAATTACGTCTCTTTTAGCGAAAGCGCGAAAAACGTTCGTTTCACGAGGAATGGAGACGGTTTGCACATATTCGTAATTTTCGTAGGCTGTAAATCAAAACCCCTCGATGGATTTTAAAATGTCTTGGTACGATTTCTATTAGATATGCAGAGATTATGCACACCAATTTTCAGACAAATGGGACAAGCGGTTCGGGAGAAAACGGGAATTGTCCATATTCTATTGCAGTCCGGGGGGGAAACGTGGTAAGCTGTAAATCCGAAACCCCTCAATGGATTTTCAAATCGCTTGGTACGATTTCTATAGGATATAACCAGGATATGCCCTAAAATTTTCAGACAAATGGTACGAGTGTTCGGGAAAAAACGGGAAACGTTCATTTTCCGGACCACTGCCTTGGCAAATTTGGGAGGCCATAACTCCCGAACTAATGGGCCGATTTTAAAATCGCATAGCTAACCTTGTTCCTGATCTCAAAATTATCCGGGACAAATATTGACAGAAGAATGGGATAATCGGTTCGGGAAAAATCCTCGAAAAGAGTGAGAAAGTTTCACTTTTTTCGACGTTTAACATGGGAAATCACTACCCTCCGACACTCACAAAATTCCCATTGGAAAGGTTATTGTCCGATTATAAAATCGCTTGATGGATCTCTTAAGAATGAGACTATTCATCTATCCTGCAAGTTAGAACGCGTTGCTAGCATTATTAGAACTGGAATTACGTCTGTTTTAGCGGAAACGCGAAAAACGTACGTTTCACGAGGAATGGAGACGGTTTGCACATTTTCGTAAATATCGTAGGCTGTAAATCCCAAACCCCTCGATGGGTTTTAAAATCACTTGGTACGATTTCTATTAGATATGCAGAGAATATGCACACCAATTTTCAGACAAATTGGACAAGCGGTTCGGGAGAAAACGGGAATTGTCCAAATTCTATTGCAGTCCGGGGGGGAAAAAACGTGGTATGCTGTAAATCCCAAACCCCTCGATGGATTTTCAAATTGCTAGGAACGATTTCTATTGGATATAAACAGGATATGCCCTAAAATTTTCAGACAAATCGTACGAGTATTTTGGGAAAAACGGGAAAAGTTCATTTTCCGGATCACTGCCTTGGCAAGTTTGGGAAGCCATAACTCCCGAACTAATGGGCCGATTTTAAAATAGCATAGCTAATCTTGTTCCAGGTCTCAAAAATATACGGGACCAAAATCGACAGAAGAATCAGATAATCGGTTCGGGAATAGCCACCAAAAGAGTTAAAAAGTTTCAATTTTTTCGCCTTTTAACATGGGAAATCACTACCCTCCGACACTCACAAAATTCCCATTGGAAAGGTTATTGTCCGATTATAAAATCGCTTGTTGGATCTCTTAAGAACGAGACTATTCATCTATCCTGCAAGTTAGAACGTGTTGCTAGCATTATTAGAGCCGGAATTACGTCTCTTTTAGCGAAAGCGCGAAAAACGTTCGTTTCACGAGGAATGGAGACGGTTTGCACATATTCGTAATTTTCGTAGGCTGTAAATCAAAAACCCCTCGATGGATTTTAAAATGTCTTGGTACGATTTCTATTAGATATGCAGAGATTATGCACACCAATTTTCAGACAAATGGGACAAGCGGTTCGGGAGAAAACGGGAATTGTCCATATTCTATTGCAGTCCGGGGGGGGAAACGTGGTAAGCTGTAAATCCGAAACCCCTCGATGGATTTTCAAATCGCTTGGTACGATTTCTATAGGATATAACCAGGATATGCCCTAAAATTTTCAGACAAATGGTACGAGTGTTCGGGAAAAAACGGGAAACGTTCATTTTCCGGACCACTGCCTTGGCAAATTTGGGAGGCCATAACTCCCGAACTAATGGGCCGATTTTAAAATCGCATAGCTAACCTTGTTCCTGATCTCAAAAATATCCGGGACAAATATTGACAGAAGAATGGGATAATCGGTTCGGGAAAAGTCCTCAAAAGAGTGAGAAAGTTTCACTTTTTTCGACGTTTAACATGGGAAATCACTACACTCCGACACTCACAAAATTCCCATTGGAAAGGTTATTGTCCGATTATAAAATCGCTTGATGGATCTCTTAAGAATGAGACTATTCATCTATCCTGCAAGTTACAACGCGTTGCTAGCATTATTAGAACTGGAATTACGTCTGTTTTAGCGGAAACGCGAAAAACGTACGTTTCACGAGGAATGGAGACGGTTTGCACATTTTCGTAAATATCGTAGGCTGTAAATCCCAAACCCCTCGATGGGTTTTAAAATCACTTGGTACGATTTCTATTAGATATGCAGAGAATATGCACACCAATTTTCAGACAAATCGGACAAGCGGTTCGGGAGAAAACGGGAATTGTCCAAATTATATTGCAGTCCGGGGGGGGGGAAACGTGGTATGCTGTAAATCCCAAACCCCTCGATGGATTTTCAAATTGCTAGGAACGATTTCTATTGCATATAAACAGGATATGCCCTAAAATTTTCAGACAAATCGTACGAGTATTTTGGGAAAAACGGGAAAAGTTCATTTTCCGGATCACTGCCTTGGCAAGTTTGGGAAGCCATAACTCCCGAACTAATGGGCCGATTTTAAAATAGCATAGCTAATCTTGTTCTAGGTGTCAAAAATATACGGGACCAAAATCGACAGACGAATCAGATAATCGGTTCGGGAATAGCCACCAAAAGTGTTAAAAAGTTTCAATTTTTTCGCCTTTTAACATGGGAAATCACTACCCTCCGACACTCACAAAATTCCCATTGGAAAGGTTATTGTCCGATTATAAAATCGCTTGTTGGATCTCTTAAGAACGAGACTATTCATCTATCCTGCAAGTTAGAACGTGTTGCTAGCATTATTAGAGCCGGAATTACGTCTCTTTTAGCGAAAGCGCGAAAAACGTTCGTTTCACGAGGAATGGAGACGGTTTGCACATATTCGTAACTTTCGTAGGCTGTAAATCAAAAACCCCTCGATGGATTTTAAAATGTCTTGGTACGATTTCTATTAGATATGCAGAGATTATGCACACCAATTTTCAGACAAATGGGACAAGCGGTTCGGGAGAAAACGGGAATTGTCCATATTCTATTGCAGTCCGGGGGGGAAACGTGGTAAGCTGTAAATCCGAAACCCCTCGATGGATTTTCAAATCGCTTGGTACGATTTCTATAGGATATAACCAGGATATGCCCTAAAATTTTCAGACAAATGGTACGAGTGTTCGGGAAAAAACGGGAAACGTTCATTTTCCGGACCACTGACTTGGCAAATTTGGGAGGCCATAACTCCCGAACTAATGGGCCGATTTTAAAATCGCATAGCTAACCTTGTTCCTGATCTCAAAAATATCCGGGACAAATATTGACAGAAGAATGGGATAAACGGTTCGGGAAAAGTCCTCAAAAGAGTGAGAAAGTTTCACTTTTTTCGACGTTTAACATGGGAAATCACTACACTCCGACACTCACAAAATTCCCATTAGAAAGGTTATTGTCCGATTATAAAATCGCGTGATGGATCTCTTAAGAATGAGACTATTCATCTATCCTGCAAGTTAGAACGCGTTGCTAGCATTATTAGAACTGGAATTACGTCTGTTTTAGCGGAAACGCGAAAAACGTACGTTTCACGAGGAATGGAGACGGTTTGCACATTTTCGTAAATATCGTAGGCTGTAAACCCCAAACCCCTCGATGGGTTTTAAAATCACTTGGTACGATTTCTATTAGATATGCAGAGAATATGCACACCAATTTTCAGACAAATCGGACAAGCGGTTCGGGAGAAAACGGGAATTGTCCAAATTCTATTGCAGTCCGGGGGGGGGGGAAACGTGGTATGCTGTAAATCCCAAACCCCTCGATGGATTTTCAAATTGCTAGGAACGATTTCTATTGCATATAAACAGGATATGCCCTAAAATTTTCAGACAAATCGTACGAGTATTTTGGGAAAAACGGGAAAAGTTCATTTTCCGGACCACTGCCTTGGCAAATTTGGGAGGCCATAACTCTCGAACTAATGGGCCGATTTTAAAATCGCATAGCTAACCTACTTCCTGATCTCAAAAATATCCGGGACAAAAATTGACAGACGAATGGGATAATCGGTTCGGGAAAAGTCCTCAAAAGAGTGAGAAAGTTTAACTTTTTTCGCCTTTTAACATGGGAAATCACTACCCTCCGACACTCAGAAAATTCCCATTGGAAAGGTTATTGTCCGATTATAAAATCGCTTGTTGGATCTCTTAAGAACGAGACTATTCATCTATCCTGCAAGTTAGAACGTGTTGCTAGCATTATTAGAACCGGAATAACGTCTGTTTTAGCGAAAACGCGAAAAACGTACGTTTAATGAGGAATGGAGACGGTTTGCACATTTTCGTGAATTTCGTAGGCTGTAAATCCCAAACCCCTCGATGGATTTTAAAATCGCTTGGTACGATTTCTATTAGATATGCAGAGATTATGCACACCAATTTTCAGACAAATCGGACAAGCGGTTCGGAAGAAAACGGGAATTGTCCAAATTCTATTGCAGTCCGGGGGGGGGGGAACGAGGTATGTTGTAAATCCCAAACCCCTCGATGGATTTTCGAATCGCTTGGTAAGTTTTCTATTCGATATATAACCAGGATATGCCCTAAAATTTTCAGACAAATGGTACGTGTTCGGGAAAAAACGGGAAACGTTCATTTTCCGGACCACTGCCTTGGCAAATTTGGGAGGCCATAACTCTCGAACTAATGGGCCGATTTTAAAATCGCATAGCTAACCTTGTTCCTGATCTCAAAAATATTCGGGACAAAAATGGACAGACGAATGGGATAATCGGTTCGGGAAAAGTCCTCAAAAGAGTGAGAAAGTTTAACTTTTTTCGACGTTTAACATGGGAATTCACTACACTCCGACACTCACAAAATTCCCATTGGAAAGGTTATTGTCCGATTATAAAATCGCTTGATGGATCTCTTAAGAATGAGACTATTCATCTATCCTGCAAGTTAGAACGCGTTGCTAGCATTATTAGAACTGGAATTACGTCTGTTTTAGCGGAAACGCGAAAAACGTACGTTTCACGAGGAATGGAGACGGTTTGCACATTTTCGTAAATATCGTAGGCTGTAAATCCCAAACCCCTCGATGGGTTTTAAAATCACTTGGTACGATTTCTATTAGATATGCAGAGAATATGCACATCAATTTTCAGACAAATCGGACAAGCGGTTCGGGAGAAAACGGGAATTGTCCAAATTCTATTGCAGTCCGGGGGGGAAAAAACGTGGTATGCTATAAATCCCAAACCCCTCGATGGATTTTCAAATTGCTAGGAACGATTTCTATTGGATATAAACAGGATATGCCCTAAAATTTTCAGACAAATCGTACGAGTATTTTGGGAAAAACGGGAAAAGTTCATTTTCCGGATCACTGCCTTGGCAAGTTTGTGAAGCCATAACTCCCGAACTAATGGGCCGATTTTAAAATAGCATAGCTAATCTTGTTCCAGGTCTCAAAAATATACGGGACCAAAATCGACAGACGAATCAGATAATCGGTTCGGGAATAGCCACCAAAAGAGTTAAAAAGTTTCAATTTTTTCGCCTTTTAACATGGGAAATCACTACCCTCCGACACTCACAAAATTCCCACTGGAAAGGTTATTGTCCGATTATAAAATCGCTTGTTGGATCTCTTAAGAACGAGACTATTCATCTATCCTGCAAGTTAGAACGTGTTGCTAGCATTATTAGAGCCGGAATTACGTCTCTTTTAGCGAAAGCGCGAAAAACGTTCGTTTCACGAGGAATGGAGACGGTTTGCACATATTCGTAATTTTCGTAGGCTGTAAATCAAAAACCCCTCGATGGATTTTAAAATGTCTTGGTACGATTCCTATTAGATATGCAGAGATTATGCACACCAATTTTCAGACAAATGGGACAAGCGGTTCGGGAGAAAACGGGAATTGTCCATATTCTATTGCAGTCCGGGGGGGGGGAAACGTGGTAAGCTGTAAATCCGAAACCCCTCGATGGATTTTCAAATCGCTTGGTACGATTTCTATAGGATATAACCAGGATATGCCCTAAAATTTTCAGACAAATGGTACGAGTGTTCGGGAAAAAACGGGAAACGTTCATTTTCCGGACCACTGCCTTGGCAAATTTGGGAGGCCATAACTCCCGAACTAATGGGCCGATTTTAAAATCGCATAGCTAACCTTGTTCCTGATCTCAAAAATATCCGGGACAAATATTGACAGAAGAATGGGATAATCGGTTCGGGAAAAGTCCTCAAAAGAGTGAGAAAGTTTCACTTTTTTCGACGTTTAACATGGGAAATCACTACACTCCGACACTCACAAAATTCCCATTGGAAAGGTTATTGTCCGATTATAAAATCGCTTGATGGATCTCTTAAGAATGAGACTATTCATCTATCCTGCAAGTTAGAACGCGTTGCTAGCATTATTAGAACTGGAATTACGTCTGTTTTAGCGGAAACGCGAAAAACGTACGTTTCACGAGGAATGGAGACGGTTTGCACATTTTCGTAAATATCGTAGGCTGTAAATCCCAAACCCCTCGATGGGTTTTAAAATCACTTGGTACGATTTCTATTAGATATGCAGAGAATATGCACACCAATTTTCAGACAAATCGGACAAGCGGTTCGGGAGAAAACGGGAATTGTCCAAATTATATTGCAGTCCGGGGGGGGGGGAAACGTGGTATGTTGTAAATCCCAAACCCCTCGATGGATTTTCAAATTGCTAGGAACGATTTCTATTGGATATAAACAGGATATGCCCTAAAATTTTCAGACAAATCGTACGAGTATTTTGGGAAAAACGGGAAAAGTTCATTTTCCGGATCACTGCCTTGGCAAGTTTGGGAAGCCATAACTCCCGAACTAATGGGCCGATTTTAAAATAGCATAGCTAATCTTGTTCTAGGTGTCAAAAATATACGGGACCAAAATCGACAGACGAATCAGATAATCGGTTCGGGAATAGCCACCAAAAGTGTTAAAAAGTTTCAATTTTTTCGCCTTTTAACATGGGAAATCACTACCCTCCGACACTCACAAAATTCCCATTGGAAAGGTTATTGTCCGATTATAAAATCGCTTGTTGGATCTCTTAAGAACGAGACTATTCATCTATCCTGCAAGTTAGAACGTGTTGCTAGCATTATTAGAGCCGGAATTACGTCTCTTTTAGCGAAAGCGCGAAAAACGTTCGTTTCACGAGGAATGGAGACGGTTTGCACATATTCGTAACTTTCGTAGGCTGTAAATCAAAAACCCCTCGATGGATTTTAAAATGTCTTGGTACGATTTCTATTAGATATGCAGAGATTATGCACACCAATTTTCAGACAAATGGGACAAGCGGTTCGGGAGAAAACGGGAATTGTCCATATTCTATTGCAGTCCGGGGGGGAAACGTGGTAAGCTGTAAATCCGAAACCCCTCGATGGATTTTCAAATCGCTTGGTACGATTTCTATAGGATATCACCAGGATATGCCCTAAAATTTTCAGACAAATGGTACGAGTGTTCGGGAAAAAACGGGAAACGTTCATTTTCCGGACCACTGCCTTGGCAAATTTGGGAGGCCATAACTCCCGAACTAATGGGCCGATTTTAAAATCGCATAGCTAACCTTGTTCCTGATCTCAAAAATATCCGGGACAAATATTGACAGAAGAATGGGATAAACGGTTCGGGAAAAGTCCTCAAAAGAGTGAGAAAGTTTCACTTTTTTCGACGTTTAACATGGGAAATCACTACACTCCGACACTCACAAAATTCCCATTAGAAAGGTTATTGTCCGATTATAAAATCGCTTGATGGATCTCTTAAGAATGCGACTATTCATCTATCCTGCAAGTTAGAACGCGTTGCTAGCATTATTAGAACTGGAATTATGTCTGTTTTAGCGGAAACGCGAAAAACGTACGTTTCACGAGGAATGGAGACGGTTTGCACATTTTCGTAAATATCGTAGACTGTAAATCCCAAACCCCTCGATGGGTTTTAAAATCACTTGGTACGATTTCTATTAGATATGCAGAGAATATGCACACCAATTTTCAGACAAATGGGACAAGCGGTTCGGGAGAAAACGGGAATTGTCCATATTCTATTGCAGTCCGGGGGGGAAACGTGGTAAGCTGTAAATCCGAAACCCCTCGATGGATTTTCAAATCGCTTGGTACGATTTCTATAGGATATAACCAGGATATGCCCTAAAATTTTCAGACAAATGGTACGAGTGTTCGGGAAAAAACGGGAAACGTTCATTTTCCGGACCACTGTCTTGGCAAATTTGGGAGGCCATAACTCCCGAACTAATGGGCCGATTTTAAAATCGCATAGCTAACCTTGTTCCTGATCTCAAAAATATCCGGGACAAATATTGACAGAAGAATGGGATAAACGGTTCGGGAAAAGTCCTCAAAAGAGTGAGAAAGTTTCACTTTTTTCGACGTTTAACATGGGAAATCACTACACTCCGACACTCACAAAATTCCCATTAGAAAGGTTATTGTCCGATTATAAAATCGCTTGATGGATCTCTTAAGAATGAGACTATTCATCTATCCTGCAAGTTAGAACGCGTTGCTAGCATTATTAGAACTGGAATTACGTCTGTTTTAGCGGAAACGCGAAAAACGTACGTTTCACGAGGAATGGAGACGGTTTGCACATTTTCGTAAATATCGTAGGCTGTAAATCCCAAACCCCTGGATGGGTTTTAAAATCACTTGGTACGATTTCTATTAGATATGCAGAGAATATGCACACCAATTTTCAGACAAATCGGACAAGCGGTTCGGGAGAAAACGGGAATTGTCCAAATTCTATTGCAGTCCGGGGGGGGGGAAACGTGGTATGCTGTAAATCCCAAACCCCTCGATGGATTTTCAAATTGCTAGGAACGATTTCTATTGGATATAAACAGGATATGCCCTAAAATTTTCAGACAAATCGTACGAGTATTTTGGGAAAAACGGGAAAAGTTCATTTTCCGGATCACTGCCTTGGCAAGTTTGGGAAGCCATAACTCCCGAACTAATGGGCCGATTTTAAAATAGCATAGTTAATCTTGTTCCAGGTCTCAAAAATATACGGGACCAAAATCGACAGACGAATCAGATAATCGGTTCGGGAATAGCCACCAAAAGAGTTAAAAAGTTTCAATTTTTTCGCCTTTTAACATGGGAAATCACAACCCTCCGACACTCAGAAAATTCCCATTGGAAAGGTTATTGTCCGATTATAAAATCGCTTGTTGGATGTCTTAAGAACGAGACTATTCATCTATCCTGCAAGTTAGAACGTGTTGCTAGCATTATTAGAGCCGGAATTACGTCTCTTTTAGCGAAAGCGCGAAAAACGTTCGTTTCACGAGGAATGGAGACGGTTTGCACATATTCGTAATTTTCGTAGGCTGTAAATCAAAAACCCCTCAATGGATTTTAAAATGTCTTGGTACGATTTCTATTAGATATGCAGAGATTATGCACACCAATTTTCAGACAAATGGGACAAGCGGTTCGGGAGAAAACGGGAATTGTCCATATTCTATTGCAGTCCGGGGGGGGGGGAAACGTGGTAAGCTGTAAATCCCAAACCCCTCGATGGATTTTCAAATCGCTTGGTACGATTTCTATTGGATATAACCAGGATATGCCCTAAAATTTTCAGACAAATGGTACTTGTTCGGGAAAAAACGGGAAACGTTCATTTTCCGGACCACTGCCTTGGCAAATTTGGGAGGCCATAACTCTCGAACTAATGGGCCGATTTTAAAATCGCATAGCTAACCTTGTTCCTGATCTCAAAAATATCCGGGACAAAAATTGACATACGAATGGGATATCGGTTCGGGAAAAGTCCTCAAAAGAGTGAGAAAGTTTAACTTTTTTCGCCTTTTAACATGGGAAATCACTACCCTCCGACACTCACAAAATTCCCATTGGAAAGGTTATTGTCCGATTATAAAATCGCTTGATGCATCTCTTAAGAATGAGACTATTCATCTATCCTGCAAGTTAGAACGCGTTGCTGGCATTATTAGAACTGGAATTACGTCTGTTTTAGCGAAAACGCGAAAAACGAACGTTTAATGAGGAATGGAGACGGTTTGCACATTTTCGTAAATATCGTAGGCTGTAAATCCCAAACCCCTCGATGGGTTTTAAAATCGCTTGGTAAGTTTTCTATTCGATATATAACCAGGATATGCCCTAAAATTTTCAGACAAATGGTACGTGTTCGGGAAGAAACGGGAAACGTTCATTTTCCGGACCACTGCCTTTGTAAATATGGGAGGCCATAACTCCCGAACTAATGGGCCGATTTTAAAATAGCATAGCTAACCTTGTTCCTGATCTCAAAAATATCCGGGACAAATATTGACAGAAGAATGGGATAATCGGTTCGGGAATAGCCACCAAAAGTGTTAAAAAGTTTCAATTTTTTCGCCTTTTAACATGGGAAATCACTACCCTCCGACACTCACAAAATTCCCATTGGAAAGGTTATTGTCCGATTATAAAATCGCTTGTTGGATCTCTTAAGAACGAGACTATTCATCTATCCTGCAAGTTAGAACGTGTTGCTAGCATTATTAGAGCCGGAATTACGTCTCTTTTAGCGAAAGCGCGAAAAACGTTCGTTTCACGAGGAATGGAGACGGTTTGCACATATTCGTAACTTTCGTAGGCTGTAAATCAAAAACCCCTCGATGGATTTTAAAATGTCTTGGTACGATTTCTATTAGATATGCAGAGATTATGCACACCAATTTTCAGACAAATGGGACAAGCGGTTCGGGAGAAAACGGGAATTGTCCATATTCTATTGCAGTCCGGGGGGGAAACGTGGTAAGCTGTAAATCCGAAACCCCTCGATGGATTTTCAAATCGCTTGGTACGATTTCTATAGGATATAACCAGGATATGCCCTAAAATTTTCAGACAAATGGTACGAGTGTTCGGGAAAAAACGGGAAACGTTCATTTTCCGGACCACTGCCTTGGCAAATTTGGGAGGCCATAACTCCCGAACTAATGGGCCGATTTTAAAATCGCATAGCTAACCTTGTTCCTGATCTCAAAAATATCCGGGACAAATATTGACAGAAGAATGGGATAAACGGTTCGGGAAAAGTCCTCAAAAGAGTGAGAAAGTTTCACTTTTTTCGACGTTTAACATGTGAAATCACTACACTCCGACACTCACAAAATTCCCATTAGAAAGGTTATTGTCCGATTATAAAATCGCTTGATGGATCTCTTAAGAATGAGACTATTCATCTATCCTGCAAGTTAGAACGCGTTGCTAGCATTATTAGAACTGGAATTACGTCTGTTTTAGCGGAAACGCGAAAAACGTACGTTTCACGAGGAATGGAGACGGTTTGCACATTTTCGTAAATATCGTAGGCTGTAAATCCCAAACCCCTCGATGGGTTTTAAAATCACTTGGTACGATTTCTATTAGATATGCAGAGAATATGCACACCAATTTTCAGACAAATCGGACAAGCGGTTCGGGAGAAAACGGGAATTGTCCAAATTCTATTGCAGTCCGGGGGGGGGGAAAACGTGGTATGCTGTAAATCCCAAACCCCTCGATGGATTTTCAAATTGCTAGGAACGATTTCTATTGGATATAAACAGGATATGCCCTAAAATTTTCAGACAAATCGTACGAGTATTTTGGGAAAAACGGGAAAAGTTCATTTTCCGGATCACTGCCTTGGCAAGTTTGGGAAGCCATAACTCCCGAACTAATGGGCCGATTTTAAAATAGCATAGTTAATCTTGTTCCAGGTCTCAAAAATATACGGGACCAAAATCGACAGACGAATCAGATAATCGGTTCGGGAATAGCCACCAAAAGAGTTAAAAAGTTTCAATTTTTTCGCCTTTTAACATGGGAAATCACAACCCTCCGACACTCAGAAAATTCCCATTGGAAAGGTTATTGTCCGATTATAAAATCGGTTCTTGGATGTCTTAAGAACGAGACTATTCATCTATCCTGCAAGTTAGAACGTGTTGCTAGCATTATTAGAGCCGGAATTACGTCTCTTTTAGCGAAAGCGCGAAAAACGTTCGTTTCACGAGGAATGGAGACGGTTTGCACATATTCGTAATTTTCGTAGGCTGTAAATCAAAAACCCCTCAATGGATTTTAAAATGTCTTGGTACGATTTCTATTAGATATGCAGAGATTATGCACACCAATTTTCAGACAAATGGGACAAGCGGTTCGGGAGAAAACGGGAATTGTCCATATTCTATTGCAGTCCGGGGGGGGGAAACGTGGTAAGCTGTAAATCCCAAACCCCTCGATGGATTTTCAAATCGCTTGGTACGATTTCTATTGGATATAACCAGGATATGCCCTAAAATTTTCAGACAAATGGTACTTGTTCGGGAAAAAACGGGAAACGTTCATTTTCCGGACCACTGCCTTGGCAAATTTGGGAGGCCATAACTCTCGAACTAATGGGCCGATTTTAAAATCGCATAGCTAACCTTGTTCCTGATCTCAAAAATATCCGGGACAAAAATTGACAGACGAATGGGATAATCGGTTCGGGAAAAGTCCTCAAAAGAGTGAGAAAGTTTAACTTTTTTCGCCTTTTAACATGGGAAATCACTACCCTCCGACACTCACAAAATTCCCATTGGAAAGGTTATTGTCCGATTATAAAATCGCTTGATGCATCTCTTAAGAATGAGACTATTCATCTATCCTGCAAGTTAGAACGCGTTGCTGGCATTATTAGAACTGGAATTACGTCTGTTTTAGCGAAAACGCGAAAAACGAACGTTTAATGAGGAATGGAGACGGTTTGCACATTTTCGTAAATATCGTAGGCTGTAAATCCCAAACCCCTCGATGGGTTTTAAAATCGCTTGGTAAGTTTTCTATTCGATATATAACCAGGATATGCCCTAAAATTTTCAGACAAATGGTACGTGTTCGGGAAGAAACGGGAAACGTTCATTTTCCGGACCACTGCCTTTGTAAATATGGGAGGCCATAACTCCCGAACTAATGGGCCGATTTTAAAATCGCATAGCTAACCTTGTTCCTGATCTCAAAAATATCCGGGACAAATATTGACAGAAGAATGGGATAATCGGTTCGGGAATAGCCACCAAAAGTGTTAAAAAGTTTCAATTTTTTCGCCTTTTAACATGGGAAATCACTACCCTCCGACACTCACAAAATTCCCATTGGAAAGGTTATTGTCCGATTATAAAATCGCTTGTTGGATCTCTTAAGAACGAGACTATTCATCTATCCTGCAAGTTAGAACGTGTTGCTAGCATTATTAGAGCCGGAATTACGTCTCTTTTAGCGAAAGCGCGAAAAACGTTCGTTTCACGAGGAATGGAGACGGTTTGCACATATTCGTAACTTTCGTAGGCTGTAAATCAAAAACCCCTCGAGGGATTTTAAAATGTCTTGGTACGATTTCTATTAGATATGCAGAGATTATGCACACCAATTTTCAGACAAATGGGACAAGCGGTTCGGGAGAAAACGGGAATTGTCCATATTCTATTGCAGTCCGGGGGGGAAACGTGGTAAGCTGTAAATCCGAAACCCCTCGATGGATTTTCAAATCGCTTGGTACGATTTCTATAGGATATAACCAGGATATGCCCTAAAATTTTCAGACAAATGGTACGAGTGTTCGGGAAAAAACGGGAAACGTTCATTTTCCGGACCACTGCCTTGGCAAATTTGGGAGGCCATAACTCCCGAACTAATGGGCCGATTTTAAAATCGCATAGCTAACCTTGTTCCTGATCTCAAAAATATCCGGGACAAATATTGACAGAAGAATGGGATAAACGGTTCGGGAAAAGTCCTCAAAAGAGTGAGAAAGTTTCACTTTTTTCGACGTTTAACATGTGAAATCACTACACTCCGACACTCACAAAATTCCCATTAGAAAGGTTATTGTCCGATTATAAAATCGCTTAATGGATCTCTTAAGAATGAGACTATTCATCTATCCTGCAAGTTAGAACGCGTTGCTAGCATTATTAGAACTGGAATTACGTCTGTTTTAGCGGAAACGCGAAAAACGTACGTTTCACGAGGAATGGAGACGGTTTGCACATTTTCGTAAATATCGTAGGCTGTAAATCCCAAACCCCTCGATGGGTTTTAAAATCACTTGGTACGATTTCTATTAGATATGCAGAGAATATGCACACCAATTTTCAGACAAATCGGACAAGCGGTTCGGGAGAAAACGGGAATTGTCCAAATTCTATTGCAGTCCGGGGGGGGGGAAAAACGTGGTATGCTGTAAATCCCAAACCCCTCGATGGATTTTGAAATTGCTAGGAACGATTTCTATTGGATATAAACAGGATATGCCCTAAAATTTTCAGACAAATCGTACGAGTATTTTGGGAAAAACGGGAAAAGTTCATTTTCCGGATCACTGCCTTGGCAAGTTTGGGAAGCCATAACTCCCGAACTAATGGGCCGATTTTAAAATAGCATAGTTAATCTTGTTCCAGGTCTCAAAAATATACGGGACCAAAATCGACAGACGAATCAGATAATCGGTTCGGGAATAGCCACCAAAAGAGTTAAAAAGTTTCAATTTTTTCGCCTTTTAACATGGGAAATCACAACCCTCCGACACTCAGAAAATTCCCATTGGAAAGGTTATTGTCCGATTATAAAATCGGTTCTTGGATGTCTTAAGAACGAGACTATTCATCTATCCTGCAAGTTAGAACGTGTTGCTAGCATTATTAGAGCCGGAATTACGTCTCTTTTAGCGAAAGCGCGAAAAACGTTCGTTTCACGAGGAATGGAGACGGTTTGCACATATTCGTAATTTTCGTAGGCTGTAAATCAAAAACCCCTCAATGGATTTTAAAATGTCTTGGTACGATTTCTATTAGATATGCAGAGATTATGCACACCAATTTTCAGACAAATGGGACAAGCGGTTCGGGAGAAAACGGGAATTGTCCATATTCTATTGCAGTCCGGGGGGGGGGAAACGTGGTAAGCTGTAAATCCCAAACCCCTCGATGGATTTTCAAATCGCTTGGTACGATTTCTATTGGATATAACCAGGATATGCCCTAAAATTTTCAGACAAATGGTACTTGTTCGGGAAAAAACGGGAAACGTTCATTTTCCGGACCACTGCCTTGGCAAATTTGGGAGGCCATAACTCTCGAACTAATGGGCCGATTTTAAAATCGCATAGCTAACCTTGTTCCTGATCTCAAAAATATCCGGGACAAAAATTGACAGACGAATGGGATAATCGGTTCGGGAAAAGTCCTCAAAAGAGTGAGAAAGTTTAACTTTTTTCGCCTTTTAACATGGGAAATCACTACCCTCCGACACTCAGAAAATTCCCATTGGAAAGGTTATTGTCCGATTATAAAATCGCTTGTTGGATCTCTTAAGAACGAGACTATTCATCTATCCTGCAAGTTAGAACGTGTTGCTAGCATTATTAGAACCGGAATAACGTCTGTTTTAGCGAAAACGCGAAAAACGTACGTTTAATGAGGAATGGAGACGGTTTGCACATTTTCGTGAATTTCGTAGGCTGTAAATCCCAAACCCCTCGATGGATTTTAAAATCGCTTGGTACGATTTCTATTAGATATGCAGAGATTATGCACACCAATTTTCAGACAAATCGGACAAGCGGTTCGGAAGAAAACGGGAATTGTCCAAATTCTATTGCAGTCCGGGGGGGGGGAACGAGGTATGTTGTAAATCCCAAACCCCTCGATGGATTTTCGAATCGCTTGGTAAGTTTTCTATTCGATATATAACCAGGATATGCCCTAAAATTTTCAGACAAATGGTACGTGTTCGTGAAAAAACGGGAAACGTTCATTTTCCGGACCACTGCCTTGGCAAATTTGGGAGGCCATAACTCTCGAACTAATGGGCCGATTTTAAAATCGCATAGCTAACCTTGTTCCTGATCTCAAAAATATTCGGGACAAAAATGGACAGACGAATGGGATAATCGGTTCGGGAAAAGTCCTCAAAAGAGTGAGAAAGTTTAACTTTTTTCGACGTTTAACATGGGAATTCACTACACTCCGACACTCACAAAATTCCCATTGGAAAGGTTATTGTCCGATTATAAAATCGCTTGATGCATCTCTTAAGAATGAGACTATTCATCTATCCTGCAAGTTAGAACGCGTTGCTGGCATTATTAGAACTGGAATTACGTCTGTTTTAGCGAAAACGCGAAAAACGAACGTTTGATGAGGAATGGAGACGGTTTGCACATTTTCGTAAATATCGTAGGCTGTAAATCCCAAACCCCTCTATGGGTTTTAAAATCGCTTGGTAAGTTTTGTATTCGATATATAACCAGGATATGCCCTAAAATTTTCAGACAAATGGTACGTGTTCGGGAAAATACGGGAAACGTTCATTTTCCGGACCACTGCCTTTGTAAATATGGGAGGCCATAACTCCCGAACTAATGGGCCGATTTTAAAATCGCATAGCTAACCTTGTTCCTGATCTCAAAAATATCCGGGACAAAAATTGACAGACGAATGGGGTAATCGGTTCGGGAAAAGTCCTCAAAAGGGTGAGAAAGTTTCACTTTTTTCGACGTTTAACATGGGAAATCACTACACTCCGACACTGACAAAATTCCCATTGGAAAGGTTATTGTCCGATTATAAAATCGCTAGATGGATCTCTTAAGAATGAGCCTATTCATCTATCCTGCAAGTTAGAACGTGTTGCTAGCATTATTAGAACCGGAATAACGTCTGTTTTAGCGAAAACGCGAAAAACGTACGTTTAATGAGGAATGGAGACGGTTTGCACATTTTCGTAAATTTCGTAGGCTGTAAATCCCAAACCCCTCGATGGATTTTAAAATCGCTTGGTACGATTTCTATTAGATATGCAGAGAATATGCACACCAATTTTCGGACAAGCGGTTCGGAAGAAAACGGGAATTGTCCAAATTCTATTGCAGTCCGTGGGTGGGAACGAGGTATGTTGTAAATCCCAAACCCCTCGATGGATTTTCGAATCGCTTGGTAAGTTTTCTATTCGATATATAACCAGGATATGCTCTAAAATTTTCAGACAAATTGTACGTGTTCGGGAAAAAACGGGAAACGTTCATTTTCCGGACCACTGCCTTGGCAAATTTGGGAGGCCATAACTCCCGAACTAATTTGCCGATTTTAAAATCGCATAGCTAACCTTGTTCCTGATCTCAAAAATATTCGGGACAAAAATGGACAGACGAATGGGATAATCGGTTCGGGAAAAGTCCTCAAAAGGGTGAGAAAGTTTCACTTTTTTCGACGTTTAACATGGGAAATCACTACACTCCGACACTCACAAAATTCCCATTGGAAAGGTTATTGTCCGATTATAAAATCGCTTGATGGATCTCTTAAGAATGAGACTATTCATCTATCCTGCAAGTTAGAACGCGTTGCTAGCATTATTAGAACTGGAATTACGTCTGTTTTAGCGGAAACGCGAAAAACGTACGTTTCACGAGGAATGGAGATGGTTTGCACATTTTCGTAAATATCGTAGGCTGTAAATCCCAAACCCCTCAATGGATTTTAAAATGTCTTGGTACGATTTCTATTAGATATGCAGAGATTATGCACACCAATTTTCAGACAAATGGGACAAGCGGTTCGGGAGAAAACGGGAATTGTCCATATTCTATTGCAGTCCGGGGGGGAAACGTGGTAAGCTGTAAATCCGAAACCCCTCGATGGATTTTCAAATCGCTTGGTACGATTTCTATAGGATATAACCAGGATATGCCCTAAAATTTTCAGACAAATGGTACGAGTGTTCGGGAAAAAACGGGAAACGTTCATTTTCCGGACCACTGCCTTGGCAAATTTGGGAGGCCATAACTCCCGAACTAATGGGCCGATTTTAAAATCGCATAGCTAACCTTCTTCCTGATCTCAAAAATATCCGGGACAAATATTGACAGAAGAATGGGATAATCGGTTCGGGAAAAGTCCTCAAAAGAGTGAGAAAGTTTCACTTTTTTCGACGTTTAACATGGGAAATCACTACACTCCGACACTCACAAAATTCCCATTGGAAAGGTTATTGTCCGATTATAAAATCGCTTGTTGGATCTCTTAAGAACGAGACTATTCATCTATCCTGCAGTTAGAACGTGTTGCTAGCATTATTAGAGCCGTAATTACGTCTCTTTTAGCGAAAGCGCGAAAAACGTTCGTTTCACGAGGAATGGAGACGGTTTGCACATATTCGTAATTTTCGTAGGCTGTAAATCAAAAACCCCTCAATGGATTTTAAAATGTCTTGGTACGATTTCTATTAGATATGCAGAGATTATGCACACCAATTTTCAGACAAATGGGACAAGCGGTTCGGGAGAAAACGGGAATTGTCCATATTCTATTGCAGTCCGGGGGGGAAACGTGGTAAGCTGTAAATCCGAAACCCCTCGATGGATTTTCAAATCGCTTGGTACGATTTCTATAGGATATAAACAGGATATGCCCTAAAATTTTCAGACAAATGGTACGAGTGTTCGGGAAAAAACGGGAAACGTTCATTTTCCGGACCACTGCCTTGGCAAATTCGGGAGGCCATAACTCCCGAACTAATGGGCCGATTTTAAAATCGCATAGCTAACCTTGTTCCTGATCTCAAAAATATCCGGGACAAATATTGACAGAAGAATGGGATAATCGGTTCGGGAAAAGTCCTCAAAAGAGTGAGAAAGTTTCACTTTTTTTGACGTTTAACATGGGAAATCACTACACTCCGACACTCACAAAATTCCCATTGGAAAGGTTATTGTCCGATTATAAAATCGCTTGATGGATCTCTTAAGAATGAGACTATTCATCTATCCTGCAAGTTAGAACGCGTTGCTAGCATTATTAGAACTGGAATTACGTCTGTTTTAGCGGAAACGCGAAAAACGTACGTTTCACGAGGAATGGAGACGGTTTGCACATTTTCGTAAATATCGTAGGCTGTAAATCCCAAACCCCTCGATGGGTTTTAAAATCACTTGGTACGATTTCTATTAGATATGCAGAGAATATGCACACCAATTTTCAGACAAATCGGACAAGCGGTTCGGGAGAAAACGGGAATTGTCCAAATTCTATTGCAGTCCGGGGGGGAAAAAACGTGGTATGCTGTAAATCCCAAACCCCTCGATGGATTTTCAAATTGCTAGGAACGATTTCTATTCGATATAAACAGGATATGCCCTAAAATTTTCAGACAAATCGTACGAGTATTTGGGGAAAAACGGGAAAAGTTCATTTTCCGGATCACTGCCTTGGCAAGTTTGGGAAGCCATAACTCCCGAACTAATGGGCCGATTTTAAAATAGCATAGCTAATCTTGTTCCAGGTCTCAAAAATATACGGGACCAAAATCGACAGACGAATCAGATAATCGGTTCGGGAATAGCCACCAAAAGAGTTAAAAAGTTTCAATTTTTTCGCCTTTTAACATGGGAAATCACTACCCTCCGACACTCACAAAATTCCCATTGGAAAGGTTATTGTCCGATTATAAAATCGCTTGTTGGATCTCTTAAGAACGAGACTATTCATCTATCCTGCAAGTTAGAACGTGTTGCTAGCATTATTAGAACCGGAATAACGTCTGTTTTAGCGAAAACGCGAAAAACGTAGGTTTAATGAGGAATGGAGACGGTTTGCACATTTTCGTAAATTTCGTAGGCTGTAAATCCCAAACCCCTCGATGGATTTTAAAATCGCTTGGTACGATTTCTATTAGATATGCAGAGAATATGCACACCAATTTTCAGACAAATGGGACAAGCGGTTCGGGAGAAAACGGGAATTGTCCATATTCTATTGCAGTCCGGGGGGGAAACGTGGTAAGCTGTAAATCCGAAACCCCTCGATGGATTTTCAAATCGCTTGGTACGATTTCTATAGGATATAACCAGGATATGCCCTAAAATTTTCAGACAAATGGTGCGAGTGTTCGGGAAAAAACGGGAAACGTTCATTTTCCGGACCACTGCCTTGGCAAATTTGGGAGGCCATAACTCCCGAACTAATGGGCCGATTTTAAAATCGCATAGCTAACCTTGTTGCTGATCTCAAAAATATCCGGGACAAATATTGACAGAAGAATGGGATAATCGGTTCGGGAAAAGTCCTCAAAAGTGTGAGAAAGTTTCACTTTTTTCGCCTTTTAACATGGGAAATCACTACCCTCCGACACTCACAAAATTCCCATTGGAAAGGTTATTGTCCGATTATAAAATCGCTTGTTGGATCTCTTAAGAACGAGACTATTCATCTATCCTGCAAGTTAGAACGTGTTGCTAGCATTATTAGAACCGGAATAACGTCTGTTTTAGCGAAAACGCGAAAAACGTAGGTTTAATGAGGAATGGAGACGGTTTGCACATTTTCGTAAATTTCGTAGGCTGTAAATCCCAAACCCCTCGATGGATTTTAAAATCGCTTGGTACGATTTCTATTAGATATGCAGAGAATATGCACACCAATTTTCAGACAAATGGGACAAGCGGTTCGGGAGAAAACGGGAATTGTCCATATTCTATTGCAGTCCGGGGGGGAAACGTGGTAAGCTGTAAATCCGAAACCCCTCGATGGATTTTCAAATCGCTTGGTACGATTTCTATAGGATATAACCAGGATATGCCCTAAAATTTTCAGACAAATGGTGCGAGTGTTCGGGAAAAAACGGGAAACGTTCATTTTCCGGACCACTGCCTTGGCAAATTTGGGAGGCCATAACTCCCGAACTAATGGGCCGATTTTAAAATCGCATAGCTAACCTTGTTCCTGATCTCAAAAATATCCGGGACAAATATTGACAGAAGAATGGGATAATCGGTTCGGGAAAAGTCCTCAAAAATGTGAGAAAGTTTCACTTTTTTCGCCTTTTAACATGGGAAATCACTACCCTCCGACACTCACAAAATTCCCATTGGAAAGGTTATTGTCCGATTATAAAATCGCTTGTTGGATCTCTTAAGAACGAGACTATTCATCTATCCTGCAAGTTAGAACGTGTTGCTAGCATTATTAGAGCCGGAATTACGTCTCTTTTAGCGAAAGCGCGAAAAACGTTCGTTTCACGAGGAATGGAGACGGTTTGCACATATTCGTAATTTTCGTAGGCTGTAAATCAAAAACCCCTCGATGGATTTTAAAATGTCTTGGTACGATTTCTATTAGATATGCAGAGATTATGCACACCAATTTTCAGACAAATGGGACAAGCGGTTCTGGAGAAAACGGGAATTGTCCATATTCTATTGCAGTCCGGGGGGGAAACGTGGTAAGCTGTAAATCCGAAACCCCTCGATGGATTTTCAAATCGCTTGGTACGATTTCTATAGGATATAACCAGGATATGCCCTAAAATTTTCAGACAAATGGTACGAGTGTTCGGGAAAAAACGGGAAACGTTCATTTTCCGGACCACTGCCTTGGCAAATTTGGGAGGCCATAACTCCCGAACTAATGGGGCGATTTTAAAATCGCATAGCTAACCTTGTTTCTGATCTCAAAAATATGCGGGACAAATTTTGACAGAAGAATGGGATAATCGGTTCGGGAAAAGTCCTCAAAAGAGTGAGAAAGTTTCACTTTTTTCGACGTTTAACATGGGAAATCACTACACTCCGACACTCACAAAATTCCCATTGGAAAGGTTATTGTCCGATTATAAAATCGCTTGATGGATCTCTTAAGAATGAGACTATTCATCTATCCTGCAAGTTAGAACGCGTTGCTAGCATTATTAGAACTGGAATTACGTCTGTTTTAGCTTAAACGCGAAAAACGTACGTTTCACGAGGAATGGAGACGGTTTGCACATTTTCGTAAATATCGTAGGCTGTAAATCCCAAACCCCTCGATGGGTTTTAAAATCACTTGGTACGATTTCTATTAGATATGCAGAGAATATGCACACCAATTTTCAGACAAATCGGACAAGCGGTTCGGGAGAAAACGGGAATTGTCCAAATTCTATTGCTGTCCGGGGGGGAAAAAACGTGGTATGCTGTAAATCCCAAACCCCTCGATGGATTTTCAAATTGCTAGGAACGATTTCTATTGGATATAAACAGGATATGCCCTAAAATTTTCAGACAAATCGTACGAGTATTTAGGGAAAAACGGGAAAATTTCATTTTCCGGATCACTGCCTTGGCAAGTTTGGGAAGCCATAACTCCCGAACTAATGGGCCGATTTTAAAATAGCATAGCTAATCTTGTTCCAGGTCTCAAAAATATACGGGACCAAAATCGACAGACGAATCAGATAATCGGTTCGGGAATAGCCACCAAAAGAGTTAAAAAGTTTCAATTTTTTCGCCTTTTAACATGGGAAATCACTATCCTCCGACACTCACAAAACTCCCATTGGAAAGGTTATTGTCCGATTATAAAATCGCTTGTTGGAGACTTGTTGGAGATAGACGAGACTATTCATCTATCCTGCAAGTTAGAACGTGTTGCTAGCATTATTAGAACCGGAATAACGTCTGTTTTAGCGAAAACGCGAAAAACGTAGGTTTAATGAGGAATGGAGACGGTTTGCACATTTTCGTAAATTTCGTAGGCTGTAAATCCCAAACCCCTCGATGGATTTTAAAATCGCTTGGTACGATTTCTATTAGATATGCAGAGAATATGCACACCAATTTTCAGACAAATGGGACAAGCGGTTCTGGAGAAAACGGGAATTGTCCATATTCTATTGCAGTCCGGGGGGGAAACGTGGTAAGCTGTAAATCCGAAACCCCTCGATGGATTTTCAAATCGCTTGGTACGATTTCTATAGGATATAACCAGGATATGCCCTAAAATTTTCAGACAAATGGTACGAGTGTTCGGGAAAAAACGGGAAACGTTCATTTTCCGGACCACTGCCTTGACAAATTTGGGAGGCCATAACTCCCGAACTAATGGGCCGATTTTAAAATCGCATAGCTAACCTTGTTCCTGATCTCAAAAATATCCGGGACAAATATTGACAGAAGAATGGGATAATCGGTTCGGGAAAAGTCCTCAAAAGAGTGAGAAAGTTTCACTTTTTTCGACGTTTAACATGGGAAATCACTACACTCCGACACTCACAAAATTCCCATTGGAAAGGTTATTGTCCGATTATAAAATCGCTTGATGGATCTCTTAAGAATGAGACTATTCATCTATCCTGCAAGTTAGAACGCGTTGCTAGCATTATTAGAACTGGAATTACGTCTGTTTTAGCGGAAACGCGAAAAACGTACGTTTCACGAGGAATGGAGACGGTTTGCACATTTTCGTAAATATCGTAGGCTGTAAATCCCAAACCCCTCGATGGGTTTTAAAATCACTTGGTACGATTTCTATTAGATATGCAGAGAATATGCACACCAATTTTCAGACAAATCGGACAAGCGGTTCGGGAGAAAACGGGAATTGTCCAAATTCTATTGCAGTCCGGGGGGGAAAAAACGTGGTATGCTGTAAATCCCAAACCCCTCGATGGATTTTCAAATTGCTAGGAACGATTTCTATTGGATATAAACAGGATATGCCCTAAAATTTTCAGACAAATCGTACGAGTATTTGGGGAAAAACGGGAAAAGTTCATTTTCCGGATCACTGCCTTGGCAAGTTTGGGAAGCCATAACTCCCGAACTAATGGGCCGATTTTAAAATAGCATAGCTAATCTTGTTCCAGGTCTCAAAAATATACGGGACCAAAATCGACAGACGAATCAGATAATCGGTTCGGGAATAGCCACCAAAAGAGTTAAAAAGTTTCAATTTTTTCGCCTTTTAACATGGGAAATCACTACCCTCCGACACTCACAAAATTCCCATTGGAAAGGTTATTGTCCGATTATAAAATCGCTTGTTGGATCTCTTAAGAACGAGACTATTCATCTATCCTGCAAGTTAGAACGTGTTGCTAGCATTATTAGAACCGGAATAACGTCTGTTTTAGCGAAAACGCGAAAAACGTAGGTTTAATGAGGAATGGAGACGGTTTGCACATTTTCGTAAATTTCGTAGGCTGTAAATCCCAAACCCCTCGATGGATTTTAAAATCGCTTGGTACGATTTCTATTAGATATGCAGAGAATATGCACACCAATTTTCAGACAAATGGGACAAGCGGTTCGGGAGAAAACGGGAATTGTCCATATTCTATTGCAGTCCGGGGGGGAAACGTGGTAAGCTGTAAATCCGAAACCCCTCGATGGATTTTCAAATCGCTTGGTACGATTTCTATAGGATATAACCAGGATATGCCCTAAAATTTTCAGACAAATGGTGCGAGTGTTCGGGAAAAAACGGGAAACGTTCATTTTCCGGACCACTGCCTTGGCAAATTTGGGAGGCCATAACTCCCGAACTAATGGGCCGATTTTAAAATCGCATAGCTAAACTTGTTCCTGATCTCAAAAATATCCGGGACAAATATTGACAGAAGAATGGGATAATCGGTTCGGGAAAAGTCCTCAAAAGTGTGAGAAAGTTTCACTTTTTTCGCCTTTTAACATGGGAAATCACTACCCTCCGACACTCACAAAATTCCCATTGGAAAGGTTATTGTCCGATTATAAAATCGCTTGTTGGATCTCTTAAGAACGAGACTATTCATCTATCCTGCAAGTTAGAACGTGTTGCTAGCATTATTAGAACCGGAATAACGTCTGTTTTAGCGAAAACGCGAAAAACGTAGGTTTAATGAGGAATGGAGACGGTTTGCACATTTTCGTAAATTTCGTAGGCTGTAAATCCCAAACCCCTCGATGGATTTTAAAATCGCTTGGTACGATTTCTATTAGATATGCAGAGAATATGCACACCAATTTTCAGACAAATGGGACAAGCGGTTCGGGAGAAAACGGGAATTGTCCATATTCTATTGCAGTCCGGGGGGGAAACGTGGTAAGCTGTAAATCCGAAACCCCTCGATGGATTTTCAAATCGCTTGGTACGATTTCTATAGGATATAACCAGGATATGCCCTAAAATTTTCAGACAAATGGTGCGAGTGTTCGGGAAAAAACGGGAAACGTTCATTTTCCGGACCACTGCCTTGGCAAATTTGGGAGGCCATAACTCCCGAACTAATGGGCCGATTTTAAAATCGCATAGCTAACCTTGTTCCTGATCTCAAAAATATCCGGGACAAATATTGACAGAAGAATGGGATAATCGGTTCGGGAAAAGTCCTCAAAAATGTGAGAAAGTTTCACTTTTTTCGCCTTTTAACATGGGAAATCACTACCCTCCGACACTCACAAAATTCCCATTGGAAAGGTTATTGTCCGATTATAAAATCGCTTGTTGGATCTCTTAAGAACGAGACTATTCATCTATCCTGCAAGTTAGAACGTGTTGCTAGCATTATTAGAGCCGGAATTACGTCTCTTTTAGCGAAAGCGCGAAAAACGTTCGTTTCACGAGGAATGGAGACGGTTTGCACATATTCGTAATTTTCGTAGGCTGTAAATCAAAAACCCCTCGATGGATTTTAAAATGTCTTGGTACGATTTCTATTAGATATGCAGAGATTATGCACACCAATTTTCAGACAAATGGGACAAGCGGTTCTGGAGAAAACGGGAATTGTCCATATTCTATTGCAGTCCGGGGGGGAAACGTGGTAAGCTGTAAATCCGAAACCCCTCGATGGATTTTCAAATCGCTTGGTACGATTTCTATAGGATATAACCAGGATATGCCCTAAAATTTTCAGACAAATGGTACGAGTGTTCGGGAAAAAACGGGAAACGTTCATTTTCCGGACCACTGCCTTGGCAAATTTGGGAGGCCATAACTCCCGAACTAATGGGCCGATTTTAAAATCGCATAGCTAACCTTGTTCCTGATCTCAAAAATATCCGGGACAAATATTGACAGAAGAATGGGATAATCGGTTCGGGAAAAGTCCTCAAAAGAGTGAGAAAGTTTCACTTTTTTCGACGTTTAACATGGGAAATCACTACACTCCGACACTCACAAAATTCCCATTGGAAAGGTTATTGTCCGATTATAAAATCGCTTGTTGGATCTCTTAAGAACGAAACTATTCATCTATCCTGCAAGTTAGAACGTGTTGCTAGCATTATTAGAGCCGGAATTACGTCTCTTTTAGCGAAAGCGCGAAAAACGTTCGTTTCACGAGGAATGGAGACGGTTTGCACATATTCGTAATTTTCCTAGGCTGTAAATCAAAAACCCCTCCATGGATTTTAAAATGTCTTGGTACGATTTCTATTAGATATGCAGAGATTATGCACACCAATTTTCAGACAAATGGGACAAGCGGTTCGGGAGAAAACGGGAATTGTCCATATTCTATTGCAGTCCGGGGGGGAAACGTGGTAAGCTGTAAATCCGAAACCCCTCGATGGATTTTCAAATCGCTTGGTACGATTTCTATAGGATATAACCAGGATATGCCCTAAAATTTTCAGACAAATGGTACGAGTGTTCGGGAAAAAACGGGAAACGTTCATTTTCCGGACCACTGCCTTGGCAAATTTGGGAGGCCATAACTCCCGAACTAATGGGGCGATTTTAAAATCGCATAGCTAACCTTGTTTCTGATCTCAAAAATATGCGGGACAAATTTTGACAGAAGAATGGGATAATCGGTTCGGGAAAAGTCCTCAAAAGAGTGAGAAAGTTTCACTTTTTTCGACGTTTAACATGGGAAATCACTACACTCCGACACTCACAAAATTCCCATTGGAAAGGTTATTGTCCGATTATAAAATCGCTTGATGGATCTCTTAAGAATGAGACTATTCATCTATCCTGCAAGTTAGAACGCGTTGCTAGCATTATTAGAACTGGAATTACGTCTGTTTTAGCTTAAACGCGAAAAACGTACGTTTCACGAGGAATGGAGACGGTTTGCACATTTTCGTAAATATCGTAGGCTGTAAATCCCAAACCCCTCGATGGGTTTTAAAATCACTTGGTACGATTTCTATTAGATATGCAGAGAATATGCACACCAATTTTCAGACAAATCGGACAAGCGGTTCGGGAGAAAACGGGAATTGTCCAAATTCTATTGCTGTCCGGGGGGGAAAAAACGTGGTATGCTGTAAATCCCAAACCCCTCGATGGATTTTCAAATTGCTAGGAACGATTTCTATTGGATATAAACAGGATATGCCCTAAAATTTTCAGACAAATCGTACGAGTATTTAGGGAAAAACGGGAAAATTTCATTTTCCGGATCACTGCCTTGGCAAGTTTGGGAAGCCATAACTCCCGAACTAATGGGCCGATTTTAAAATAGCATAGCTAATCTTGTTCCAGGTCTCAAAAATATACGGGACCAAAATCGACAGACGAATCAGATAATCGGTTCGGGAATAGCCACCAAAAGAGTTAAAAAGTTTCAATTTTTTCGCCTTTTAACATGGGAAATCACTATCCTCCGACACTCACAAAACTCCCATTGGAAAGGTTATTGTCCGATTATAAAATCGCTTGTTGGAGACTTGTTGGAGATAGACGAGACTATTCATCTATCCTGCAAGTTAGAACGTGTTGCTAGCATTATTAGAACCGGAATAACGTCTGTTTTAGCGAAAACGCGAAAAACGTAGGTTTAATGAGGAATGGAGACGGTTTGCACATTTTCGTAAATTTCGTAGGCTGTAAATCCCAAACCCCTCGATGGATTTTAAAATCGCTTGGTACGATTTCTATTAGATATGCAGAGAATATGCACACCAATTTTCAGACAAATGGGACAAGCGGTTCTGGAGAAAACGGGAATTGTCCATATTCTATTGCAGTCCGGGGGGGAAACGTGGTAAGCTGTAAATCCGAAACCCCTCGATGGATTTTCAAATCGCTTGGTACGATTTCTATAGGATATAACCAGGATATGCCCTAAAATTTTCAGACAAATGGTACGAGTGTTCGGGAAAAAACGGGAAACGTTCATTTTCCGGACCACTGCCTTGACAAATTTGGGAGGCCATAACTCCCGAACTAATGGGCCGATTTTAAAATCGCATAGCTAACCTTGTTCCTGATCTCAAAAATATCCGGGACAAATATTGACAGAAGAATGGGATAATCGGTTCGGGAAAAGTCCTCAAAAGAGTGAGAAAGTTTCACTTTTTTCGACGTTTAACATGGGAAATCACTACACTCCGACACTCACAAAATTCCCATTGGAAAGGTTATTGTCCGATTATAAAATCGCTTGATGGATCTCTTAAGAATGAGACTATTCATCTATCCTGCAAGTTAGAACGCGTTGCTAGCATTATTAGAACTGGAATTACGTCTGTTTTAGCGGAAACGCGAAAAACGTACGTTTCACGAGGAATGGAGATGGTTTGCACATTTTCGTAAATATCGTAGGCTGTAAATCCCAAACCCCTCGATGGGTTTTAAAATCACTTGGTACGATTTCTATTAGATATGCAGAGAATATGCACACCAATTTTCAGACAAATCGGACAAGCGGTTCGGGAGAAAACGGGAATTGTCCAAATTCTATTGCAGTCCGGGGGGGAAAAAACGTGGTATGCTGTAAATCCCAAACCCCTCGATGGATTTTCAAATTGCTAGGAACGATTTCTATTGGATATAAACAGGATATGCCCTAAAATTTTCAGACAAATCGTACGAGTATTTGGGGAAAAACGGGAAAAGTTCATTTTCCGGATCACTGCCTTGGCAAGTTTGGGAAGCCATAACTCCCGAACTAATGGGCCGATTTTAAAATAGCATAGCTAATCTTGTTCCAGGTCTCAAAAATATACGGGACCAAAATCGACAGACGAATCAGATAATCGGTTCGGGAATAGCCACCAAAAGAGTTAAAAAGTTTCAATTTTTTCGCCTTTTAACATGGGAAATCACTACCCTCCGACACTCACAAAATTCCCATTGGAAAGGTTATTGTCCGATTATAAAATCGCTTGTTGGAGACTTGTTGGAGATAGACGAGACTATTCATCTATCCTGCAAGTTAGAACGTGTTGCTAGCATTATTAGAACCGGAATAACGTCTGTTTTAGCGAAAACGCGAAAAACGTAGGTTTAATG
This sequence comes from Meta bourneti, assembly GCA_933210815.1. Lineage (NCBI taxonomy): Eukaryota > Metazoa > Arthropoda > Arachnida > Araneae > Tetragnathidae > Meta > Meta bourneti. The sequence goes on from OW119922.1 coordinate 7,029,684, forward strand.
AGGAATGGAGACGGTTTGCACATTTTCGTAAATTTCGTAGGCTGTAAATCCCAAACCCCTCGATGGATTTTAAAATCGCTTGGTACGATTTCTATTAGATATGCAGAGAATATGCACACCAATTTTCAGACAAATGGGACAAGCGGTTCTGGAGAAAACGGGAAATGTCCATATTCTATTGCAGTCCGGGGGGGAAACGTGGTAAGCTGTAAATCCGAAACCCCTCGATGGATTTTCAAATCGCTTGGTACGATTTCTATAGGATATAACCAGGATATGCCCTAAAATTTTCAGACAAATGGTACGAGTGTTCGGGAAAAAACGGGAAACGTTCATTTTCCGGACCACTGCCTTGACAAATTTGGGAGGCCATAACTCCCGAACTAATTCGCCGATTTTAAAATCGCATAGCTAACCTTGTTCCTGATCTCAAAAATATCCGGGACAAATATTGACAGAAGAATGGGATAATCGGTTCGGGAAAAGTCCTCAAAAGAGTGAGAAAGTTTCACTTTTTTCGACGTTTAACATGGGAAATCACTACACTCCGACACTCACAAAATTCCCATTGGAAAGGTTATTGTCCGATTATAAAATCGCTTGATGGATCTCTTAAGAATGAGACTATTCATCTATCCTGCAAGTTAGAACGCGTTGCTAGCATTATTAGAACTGGAATTACGTCTGTTTTAGCGGAAACGCGAAAAACGTACGTTTCACGAGGAATGGAGATGGTTTGCACATTTTCGTAAATATCGTAGGCTGTAAATCCCAAACCCCTCGATGGGTTTTAAAATCACTTGGTACGATTTCTATTAGATATGCAGAGAATATGCACACCAATTTTCAGACAAATCGGACAAGCGGTTCGGGAGAAAACGGGAATTGTCCAAATTCTATTGCAGTCCGGGGGGGAAAAAACGTGGTATGCTGTAAATCCCAAACCCCTCGATGGATTTTCAAATTGCTAGGAACGATTTCTATTGGATATAAACAGGATATGCCCTAAAATTTTCAGACAAATCGTACGAGTATTTGGGGAAAAACGGGAAAAGTTCATTTTCCGGATCACTGCCTTGGCAAGTTTGGGAAGCCATAACTCCCGAACTAATGGGCCGATTTTAAAATAGCATAGCTAATCTTGTTCCAGGTCTCAAAAATATACGGGACCAAAATCGACAGACGAATCAGATAATCGGTTCGGGAATAGCCACCAAAAGAGTTAAAAAGTTTCAATTTTTTCGCCTTTTAACATGGGAAATCACTACCCTCCGACACTCACAAAATTCCCATTGGAAAGGTTATTGTCCGATTATAAAATCGCTTGTTGGATCTCTTAAGAACGAGACTATTCATCTATCCTGCAAGTTAGAACGTGTTGCTAGCATTATTAGAACCGGAATAACGTCTGTTTTAGCGAAAACGCGAAAAACGTAGGTTTAATGAGGAATGGAGACGGTTTGCACATTTTCGTAAATTTCGTAGGCTGTAAATCCCAAACCCCTCGATGGATTTTAAAATCGCTTGGTACGATTTCTATTAGATATGCAGAGAATATGCACACCAATTTTCAGACAAATGGGACAAGCGGTTCGGGAGAAAACGGGAATTGTCCATATTCTATTGCAGTCCGGGGGGGAAACGTGGTAAGCTGTAAATCCGAAACCCCTCGATGGATTTTCAAATCGCTTGGTACGATTTCTATAGGATATAACCAGGATATGCCCTAAAATTTTCAGACAAATGGTGCGAGTGTTCGGGAAAAAACGGGAAACGTTCATTTTCCGGACCACTGCCTTGGCAAATTTGGGAGGCCATAACTCCCGAACTAATGGGCCGATTTTAAAATCGCATAGCTAACCTTGTTCCTGATCTCAAAAATATCCGGGACAAATATTGACAGAAGAATGGGATAATCGGTTCGGGAAAAGTCCTCAAAAGTGTGAGAAAGTTTCACTTTTTTCGCCTTTTAACATGGGAAATCACTACCCTCCGACACTCACAAAATTCCCATTGGAAAGGTTATTGTCCGATTATAAAATCGCTTGTTGGATCTCTTAAGAACGAGACTATTCATCTATCCTGCAAGTTAGAACGTGTTGCTAGCATTATTAGAGCCGGAATTACGTCTCTTTTAGCGAAAGCGCGAAAAACGTTCGTTTCACGAGGAATGGAGACGGTTTGCACATATTCGTAATTTTCGTAGGCTGTAAATCAAAAACCCCTCGATGGATTTTAAAATGTCTTGGTACGATTTCTATTAGATATGCAGAGATTATGCACACCAATTTTCAGACAAATGGGACAAGCGGTTCTGGAGAAAACGGGAATTGTCCATATTCTATTGCAGTCCGGGGGGGAAACGTGGTAAGCTGTAAATCCGAAACCCCTCGATGGATTTTCAAATCGCTTGGTACGATTTCTATAGGATATAACCAGGATATGCCCTAAAATTTTCAGACAAATGGTACGAGTGTTCGGGAAAAAACGGGAAACGTTCATTTTCCGAACCACTGCCTTGGCAAATTTGGGAGGCCATAACTCCCGAACTAATGGGCCGATTTTAAAATCGCATAGCTAACCTTGTTCCTGATCTCAAAAATATCCGGGACAAATATTGACAGAAGAATGGGATAATCGGTTCGGGAAAAGTCCTCAAAAGAGTGAGAAAGTTTCACTTTTTTCGACGTTTAACATGGGAAATCACTACACTCCGACACTCACAAAATTCCCATTGGAAAGGTTATTGTCCGATTATAAAATCGCTTGTTGGATCTCTTAAGAACGAGACTATTCATCTATCCTGCAAGTTAGAACGTGTTGCTAGCATTATTAGAGCCGGAATTACGTCTCTTTTAGCGAAAGCGCGAAAAACGTTCGTTTCACGAGGAATGGAGACGGTTTGCACATATTCGTAATTTTCGTAGGCTGTAAATCAAAAACCCCTCAATGGATTTTAAAATGTCTTGGTACGATTTCTATTAGATATGCAGAGATTATGCACACCAATTTTCAGACAAATGGGACAAGCGGTTCGGGAGAAAACGGGAATTGTCCATATTCTATTGGAGTCCGGGGGGGAAACGTGGTAAGCTGTAAATCCGAAACCCCTCGATGGATTTTCAAATCGCTTGGTACGATTTCTATAGGATATAACCAGGATATGCCCTAAAATTTTCAGACAAATGGTACGAGTGTTCGGGAAAAAACGGGAAACGTTCATTTTCCGGACCACTGCCTTGGCAAATTTGGGAGGCCATAACTCCCGAACTAATGGGCCGATTTTAAAATCGCATAGCTAACCTTGTTCCTGATCTCAAAAATATCCGGGACAAATATTGACAGAAGAATGGGATAATCGGTTCGGGAAAAGTCCTCAAAAGAGTGAGAAAGTTTCACTTTTTTCGACGTTTAACATGGGAAATCACTACACTCCGACACTCACAAAATTCCCATTGGAAAGGTTATTGTCCGATTATAAAATCGCTTGATGGATCTCTTAAGAATGAGACTATTCATCTATCCTGCAAGTTAGAACGCGTTGCTAGCATTATTAGAACTGGAATTACGTCTGTTTTAGCGGAAACGCGAAAAACGTACGTTTCACGAGGAATGGAGACGGTTTGCACATTTTCGTAAATATCGTAGGCTGTAAATCCCAAACCCCTCGATGGGTTTTAAAATCACTTGGTACGATTTCTATTAGATATGCAGAGAATATGCACACCAATTTTCAGACAAATCGGACAAGCGGTTCGGGAGAAAACGGGAATTGTCCAAATTCTATTGCAGTCCGGGGGGGAAAAACGTGGTATGCTGTAAATCCCAAACCCCTCGATGGATTTTCAAATCGCTTGGTACGATTTCTATAGGATATAACCAGGATATGCCCTAAAATTTTCAGACAAATGGTACGAGTGTTCGGGAAAAAACGGGAAACGTTCATTTTCCGGACCACTGCCTTGGCAAATTTGGGAGGCCATAACTCCCGAACTAATGGGCCGATTTTAAAATCGCATAGCTAACCTTGTTCCTGATCTCAAAAATATCCGGGACAAATATTGACAGAAGAATGGGATAATCGGTTCGGGAAAAGTCCTCAAAAGAGTGAGAAAGTTTCACTTTTTTCGACGTTTAACATGGGAAATCACTACACTCCGACACTCACAAAATTCCCATTGGAAAGGTTATTGTCCGATTATAAAATCGCTTGATGGATCTCTTAAGAATGAGACTATTCATCTATCCTGCAAGTTAGAACGCGTTGCTAGCATTATTAGAACTGGAATTACGTCTGTTTTAGCGGAAACGCGAAAAACGTACGTTTCACGAGGAATGGAGACGGTTTGCACATTTTCGTAAATATCGTAGGCTGTAAATCCCAAACCCCTCGATGGGTTTTAAAATCACTTGGTACGATTTCTATTAGATATGCAGAGAATATGCACACCAATTTTCAGACAAATCGGACAAGCGGTTCGGGAGAAAACGGGAATTGTCCAAATTCTATTGCAGTCCGGGGGGGAAAAACGTGGTATGCTGTAAATCCCAAACCCCTCGATGGATTTTCAAATTGCTAGGAATGATTTCTATTGGATATAAACAGGATATGCCCTAAAATTTTCAGACAAATCGTACGAGTATTTTTGGAAAAACGGGAAAAGTTCATTTTCCGGATCACTGCCTTGGCAAGTTTGGGAAGCCATAACTCCCGAACTAATGGGCCGATTTTAAAATAGCGTAGCTAATCTTGTTCCAGGTCTCAAAAATATACGGGACCAAAATCGACAGACGAATCAGATAATCGGTTCGGGAATAGCCACCAAAAGAGTTAAAAAGTTTCAATTTTTTCGCCTTTTAACATGGGAAATCACTACCCTCCGACACTCACAAAATTCCCATTGGAAAGGTTATTGTCCGATTATAAAATCGCTTGTTGGATCTCTTAAGAACGAGACTATTCATCTATCCTGCAAGTTAGAACGCGTTGCTAGCATTATTAGAACTGGAATTACGTCTGTTTTAGCGGAAACGCGAAAAACGTACGTTTCACGAGGAATGGAGACGGTTTACACATTTTCGTAAATATCGTAGGCTGTAAATCCCAAACCCCTCGATGGGTTTTAAAATCAATTGCTACGATTTCTATTAGATATGCAGAGAATATGCACACCAATTTTCAGACAAATCGGACAAGCGGTTCGGGAGAAAACGGGAATTGTCCAAATTCTATTGCAGTCCGGGGGGGAAAAAACGTGGTATGCTGTAAATCCCAAACCCCTCGATGGATTTTCAAATTGCTAGGAACGATTTCTATTGGATATAAACAGGATATGCCCTACAATTTTCAGACAAATCGTACGAGTATTTGGGGAAAAACGGGAAAAGTTCATTTTCCGGATCACTGCCTTGGCAAGTTTGGGAAGCCATAACTCCCGAACTAATGGGCCGATTTTAAAATAGCATAGCTAATCTTGTTCCAGGTCTCAAAAATATACGGGACCAAAATCGACAGACGAATCAGATAATCGGTTCGGGAATAGCCACCAAAAGAGTTAAAAAGTTTCAATTTTTTCGCCTTTTAACATGGGAAATCACTACCCTCCGACACTCACAAAATTCCCATTGGAAAGGTTATTGTCCGATTATAAAATCGCTTGATGGATCTCTTAAGAATGAGACTATTCATCTATCCTGCAAGTTAGAACGCGTTGCTAGCATTATTAGAACTGGAATTACGTCTGTTTTAGCGGAAACGCGAAAAACGTACGTTTCACGAGGAATGGAGACGGTTTGCACATTTTCGTAAATATCGTAGGCTGTAAATCCCAAACCCCTCGATGGGTTTTAAAATCACTTGGTACGATTTCTATTAGATATGCAGAGAATATGCACACCAATTTTCAGACAAATCGGACAAGCGGTTCGGGAGAAAACGGGAATTGTCCAAATTCTATTGCAGTCCGGGGGGGAAAAACGTGGTATGCTGTAAATCCCAAACCCCTCGATGGATTTTCAAATTGCTAGGAATGATTTCTATTGGATATAAACAGGATATGCCCTAAAATTTTCAGACAAATCGTACGAGTATTTTTGGAAAAACGGGAAAAGTTCATTTTCCGGATCACTGCCTTGGCAAGTTTGGGAAGCCATAACTCCCGAACTAATGGGCCGATTTTAAAATAGCGTAGCTAATCTTGTTCCAGGTCTCAAAAATATACGGGACCAAAATCGACAGACGAATCAGATAATCGGTTCGGGAATAGCCACCAAAAGAGTTAAAAAGTTTCAATTTTTTCGCCTTTTAACATGGGAAATCACTACCCTCCGACACTCACAAAATTCCCATTGGAAAGGTTATTGTCCGATTATAAAATCGCTTGTTGGATCTCTTAAGAACGAGACTATTCATCTATCCTGCAAGTTAGAACGCGTTGCTAGCATTATTAGAACTGGAATTACGTCTGTTTTAGCGGAAACGCGAAAAACGTACGTTTCACGAGGAATGGAGACGGTTTACACATTTTCGTAAATATCGTAGGCTGTAAATCCCAAACCCCTCGATGGGTTTTAAAATCAATTGGTACGATTTCTATTAGATATGCAGAGAATATGCACACCAATTTTCAGACAAATCGGACAAGCGGTTCGGGAGAAAACGGGAATTGTCCAAATTCTATTGCAGTCCGGGGGGGAAAAAACGTGGTATGCTGTAAATCCCAAACCCCTCGATGGATTTTCAAATTGCTAGGAACGATTTCTATTGGATATAAACAGGATATGCCCTACAATTTTCAGACAAATCGTACGAGTATTTGGGGAAAAACGGGAAAAGTTCATTTTCCGGATCACTGCCTTGGCAAGTTTGGGAAGCCATAACTCCCGAACTAATGGGCCGATTTTAAAATAGCATAGCTAATCTTGTTCCAGGTCTCAAAAATATACGGGACCAAAATCGACAGACGAATCAGATAATCGGTTCGGGAATAGCCACCAAAAGAGTTAAAAAGTTTCAATTTTTTCGCCTTTTAACATGGGAAATCACTACCCTCCGACACTCACAAAATTCCCATTGGAAAGGTTATTGTCCGATTATAAAATCGCTTGTTGGATCTCTTAAGAACGAGACTATTCATCTATCCTGCAAGTTAGAACGTGTTGCTAGCATTATTAGAGCCGGAATTACGTCTCTTTTAGCGAAAGCGCGAAAAACGTTCGTTTCACGAGGAATGGAGACGGTTTGCACATATTCGTAATTTTCGTAGGCTGTAAATCAAAAACCCCTCAATGGATTTTAAAATGTCTTGGTACGATTTCTATTAGATATGCAGAGATTATGCACACCAATTTTCAGACAAATGGGACAAGCGGTTCGGGAGAAAACGGGAATTGTCCATATTCTATTGCAGTCCGGGGGGGAAACGTGGTAAGCTGTAAATCCGAAACCCCTCGATGGATTTTCAAATCGCTTGGTACGATTTCTATAGGATATAAACAGGATATGCCCTAAAATTTTCAGACAAATGGTACGAGTGTTCGGGAAAAAACGGGAAACGTTCATTTTCCGGACCACTGCCTTGGCAAATTCGGGAGGCCATAACTCCCGAACTAATGGGCCGATTTTAAAATCGCATAGCTAACCTTGTTCCTGATCTCAAAAATATCCGGGACAAATATTGACAGAAGAATGGGATAATCGGTTCGGGAAAAGTCCTCAAAAGAGTGAGAAAGTTTCACTTTTTTCGACGTTTAACATGGGAAATCACTACACTCCGACACTCACAAAATTCCCATTGGAAAGGTTATTGTCCGATTATAAAATCGCTTGATGGATCTCTTAAGAATGAGACTATTCATCTATCCTGCAAGTTAGAACGCGTTGCTAGCATTATTAGAACTGGAATTACGTCTGTTTTAGCGGAAACGCGAAAAACGTACGTTTCACGAGGAATGGAGACGGTTTGCACATTTTCGTAAATATCGTAGGCTGTAAATCCCAAACCCCTCGATGGGTTTTAAAATAACTTGGTACGATTTCTATTAGATATGCAGAGAATATGCACACCAATTTTCAGACAAATCGGACAAGCGGTTCGGGAGAAAACGGGAATTGTCCAAATTCTATTGCAGTCCGGGGGGGGGGAAAACGTGGTATGCTGTAAATCCCAAACCCCTCGATGGATTTTCAAATTGCTAGGAACGATTTCTATTGGATATAAACAGGATATGCCCTAAAATTTTCAGACAAATCGTACGAGTATTTTGGGAAAAACGGGAAAAGTTCATTTTCCGGATCACTGCCTTGGCAAGTTTGGGAAGCCATAACTCCCGAACTAATGGGCCGATTTTAAAATAGCATAGTTAATCTTGTTCCAGGTCTCAAAAATATACGGGACCAAAATCGACAGACGAATCAGATAATCGGTTCGGGAATAGCCACCAAAAGAGTTAAAAAGTTTCAATTTTTTCGCCTTTTAACATGGGAAATCACAACCCTCCGACACTCAGAAAATTCCCATTGGAAAGGTTATTGTCCGATTATAAAATCGCTTCTTGGATGTCTTAAGAACGAGACTATTCATCTATCCTGCAAGTTAGATCGTGTTGCTAGCATTATTAGAGCCGGAATTACGTCTCTTTTAGCGAAAGCGCGAAAAACGTTCGTTTCACGAGGAATGGAGACGGTTTGCACATATTCGTAATTTTCGTAGGCTGTAAATCAAAAACCCCTCAATGGATTTTAAAATGTCTTGGTACGATTTCTATTAGATGTGCAGAGATTATGCACACCAATTTTCAGACAAATGGGACAAGCGGTTCGGGAGAAAACGGGAATTGTCCATATTCTATTGCAGTCCGGGGGGGGGGAAACGTGGTAAGCTGTAAATCCCAAACCCCTCGATGGATTTTCAAATCGCTTGGTACGATTTCTATTAGATATGCAGAGAATATGCATACCAATTTTCAGACAAATCGGAAAAGCGGTTCGGGAGAAAACGGGAATTGTCCAAATTCTATTGCAGTCCGGGTGAAAAACGAGGTATTCTGTAAATCCCAAGCCCCTCGATGGATTTTCAAATCGCTTGGTAAGATTTCTATTGGATATAAATAGGATATGCCCTAAAATTTTCAGACAAATGGTACGAGTGTTTCGGGAAAAAACGGGAAACGTTCATTTTCCGGACCACTGCCTTGGCAAATTTGGGAGGCCATAACTCCCGAACTAATGGGCCGATTTTAAAATCGCATAGCTAACCTTGTTCCTGATCTCAAAAATATCCGGGACAAAAATTGACAGACGAATCGGATAATCGGTTCGGGAAAAGTCCTCAAAAGATTGAGAAAGTTTCACTTTTTTCGACGTTTAACATGGGAAATCACTACACTCCGACACTCACAAAATTCCCATTGGAAAGGTTATTGTCCGATTATAAAATCGCTTGATGGATCTCTTAAGAATGAGACTATTCATCTATCCTGCAAGTTAGAACGCGTTGCTAGCATTATTATAACTGGAATTACGTCTGTTTTAGCGGAAACGCGAAAAACGTACGTTTAACGAGGAATGGAGACGGTTTGCACATATTCGTAATTTTCGTAGGCTGTAAATCAAAAACCCCTCAATGGATTTTAAAATGTCTTGGTACGATTTCTATTAGATATGCAGAGATTATGCACACCAATTTTCAGACAAATGGGACAAGCGGTTCGGGAGAAAACGGGAATTGTCCATATTCTATTGCAGTCCGGGGGGGAAACGTGGTAAGCTGTAAATCCGAAACCCCTCGATGGATTTTCAAATCGCTTGGTACGATTTCTATAGGATATAACCAGGATATGCCCTAAAATTTTCAGACAAATTGTACAAGTTTACGGGAAAAAACGCGAAACGTTCATTTTCCGGACCACTGCCTTGGCAAATTTGGGAGGCCATAACTCCCGAACTAATGGGCCGATTTTAAAATCGCATAGCTAACCTTGTTCCTGATCTCAAAAATATCCGGGACAAAAATTGACAGACGAATCGTATAATCGGTTCGGGAAAAGTCCGCAAAAGAGTGAGAAAGTTTCACTTTTTTCGACGTTTAACATGGGAAATCACTACACTCCGACAATCACAAAATTCCCATTGGAAAAGTTATTGTTCGATTTGAAAATCGCTTTTTCAATCTCTTAAGAACGAGACTATTCATCTATCCTGCAAGTTAGAACGTGTTGCTGGCATTATTAGAACCGGAATAACGTCTGTTTTAGCGAAAACGCGAAAAACGTAGGTTTAATGAGGAATGGAGACGGTTTGCACATTTTCGTAAATTTCGTAGGCTGTAAATCCTAAACCCCTCGATGGATTTTAAAATCGCTTGGTACGATTTCTATTAGATATGCAGAGAATATGCACACCAATTTTCAGACAAATCGGACAAGCGGTTCGGAAGAAAACGGGAATTGTCCAAATTCTATTGCAGTACGGGGGGGGGGAACGAGGTATGTTGTAAATCCCAAACCCGTCGATGGAATTTCAAATCGCTTGGTAAGTTTTCTATTCGATATATAACCAGGATATGCCCTAAAATTTTCAGACAAATGGTACGTGTTCGGGATAAAACGGGAAACGTTCATTTTCCGGACCACTGCCTTGGCAAATATGGGAGGCCATAACTCCCGCACTAATGGGCCGATTTTAAAATCGCATAGCTAACCTTGTTCCTGATCTCAAAAATATCCGGGACAAATATTGATAGAAGAATGGGATAATCGGTTCGGGAAAAGTCCTCAAAAGAGTGAGAAAGTTTAACTTTTTTCGACGTTTAACATGGGAATTCACTACACTCCGACACTCACAAAATTCCCATTGGAAAGGTTATTGTCCGATTATAAAATCGCTTGATGCATCTCTTAAGAATGAGACTATTCATCTATCCTGCAAGTTAGAACGTGTTGCTAGCATTATTAGAGCCGGAATTACGTCTCTTTTAGCGAAAGCGCGAAAAACGTTCGTTTCACGAGGAATGGAGACGGTTTGCACATATTCGTAATTTTCGTAGGCTGTAAATCAAAAACCCCTCGATGGATTTTAAAATGTCTTGGTACGATTTCTATTAGATATGCAGAGATTATGCACACCAATTTTCAGACAAATGGGACAAGCGGTTCGGGAGAAAACGGGAATTGTCCATATTCTATTGCAGTCCGGGGGGGAAACGTGGTAAGCTGTAAATCCGAAACCCCTCGATGGATTTTCAAATCGCTTGGTACGATTTCTATAGGATATAACCAGGATATGCCCTAAAATTTTCAGACAAATGGTACGAGTGTTCGGGAAAAAACGGGAAACGTTCATTTTCCGGACCACTGCCTTGGCAAATTTGGGAGGCCATAACTCCCGAACTAATGGGCCGATTTTAAAATCGCATAGCTAACCTTGTTCCTGATCTCAAAAAATATCCGGGACAAATATTGACAGAAGAATGGGATAATCGGTTCGGGAAAAGTCCTCAAAAGAGTGAGAAAGTTTCACTTTTTTCGACGTTTAACATGGGAAATCACTACCCTCCGACACTCACAAAATTCCCATTGGAAAGGTTATTGTCCGATTATAAAATCGCTTGTTGGATCTCTTAAGAACGAGACTATTCATCTATCCTGCAAGTTAGAACGTGTTGCTAGCATTATTAGAGCCGGAATTACGTCTCTTTTAGCGAAAGCGCGAAAAACGTTCGTTTCACGAGGAATGGAGACGGTTTGCACATATTCGTAATTTTCGTAGGCTGTAAATCCCAAACCCCTCGATGGATTTTAAAATCGCTTGGTAAGATTTCTATTGGATATAAATAGGATATGCCCTAAAATTTTCAGACAAATGGTACGAGTGTTTCGGGAAAAAACGGGAAACGTTCATTTTCCGGACCACTGCCTTGGCAAATTTGGGAGGCCATAACTCCCGAACTAATGGGCCGATTTTAAAATCGCATAGCTAACCTTGTTCCTGATCTCAAAAATATCCGGGACAAAAATGGACAGACGAATCGGATAATCGGTTCGGGAAAAGTCCGCAAAAGAGTGAGAAAGTTTCACTTTTTTCGACGTTTAACATGGGAAATCACTACACTCCGACAATCACAAAATTCCCATTGGAAAAGTTATTGTTCGATTTGAAAATCGCTTTTTCCATCTCTTAAGAACGAGACTATTCATCTATCCTGCAAGTTAGAACGTGTTGCTGGCATTATTAGAACCGGAATAACGTCTGTTTTAGCGAAAACGCGAAAAACGTAGGTTTAATGAGGAATGGAGACGGTTTGCACATTTTCGTAAATTTCGTAGGCTGTAAATCCTAAACCCCTCGATGGATTTTAAAATCGCTTGGTACGATTTCTATTAGATATGCAGAGAATATGCACACCAATTTTCAGACAAATCGGACAAGCGGTTCGGAAGAAAACGGGAATTGTCCAAATTCTATTGCAGTACGGGGGGGGGGGAACGAGGTATGTTGTAAATCCCAAACCCGTCGATGGAATTTCAAATCGCTTGGTAAGTTTTCTATTCGATATATAACCAGGATATGCCCTAAAATTTTCAGACAAATGGTACGTGTTCGGGATAAAACGGGAAACGTTCATTTTCCGGACCACTGCCTTGGCAAATATGGGAGGCCATAACTCCCGCACTAATGGGCCGATTTTAAAATCGCATAGCTAACCTTGTTCCTGATCTCAAAAATATCCGGGACAAATATTGACAGAAGAATGGGATAATCGGTTCGGGAAAAGTCCTCAAAAGAGTGAGAAAGTTTAACTTTTTTCGACGTTTAACATGGGAATTCACTACACTCCGACACTCACAAAATTCCCATTGGAAAGGTTATTGTCCGATTATAAAATCGCTTGATGCATCTCTTAAGAATGAGACTATTCATCTATCCTGCAAGTTAGAACGTGTTGCTAGCATTATTAGAGCCGGAATTACGTCTCTTTTAGCGAAAGCGCGAAAAACGTTCGTTTCACGAGGAATGGAGACGGTTTGCACATATTCGTAATTTTCGTAGGCTGTAAATCAAAAACCCCTCGATGGATTTTAAAATGTCTTGGTACGATTTCTATTAGATATGCAGAGATTATGCACACCAATTTTCAGACAAATGGGACAAGCGGTTCGGGAGAAAACGGGAATTGTCCATATTCTATTGCAGTCCGGGTGGGAAACGTGGTAAGCTGTAAATCCGAAACCCCTCGATGGATTTTCAAATCGCTTGGTACGATTTCTATAGGATATAACCAGGATATGCCCTAAAATTTTCAGACAAATGGTACGAGTGTTCGGGAAAAAACGGGAAACGTTCATTTTCCGGACCACTGCCTTGGCAAATTTGGGAGGCCATAACTCCCGAACTAATGGGCCGATTTTAAAATCGCATAGCTAACCTTGTTCCTGATCTCAAAAATATCCGGGACAAATATTGACAGAAGAATGGGATAATCGGTTCGGGAAAAATCCTCGAAAAGAGTGAGAAAGTTTCACTTTTTTCGACGTTTAACATGGGAAATCACTACCCTCCGACACTCACAAAATTCCCATTGGAAAGGTTATTGTCCGATTATAAAATCGCTTGTTGGATCTCTTAAGAACGAGACTATTCATCTATCCTGCAAGTTAGAACGTGTTGCTAGCATTATTAGAGCCGGAATTACGTCTCTTTTAGCGAAAGCGCGAAAAACGTTCGTTTCACGAGGAATGGAGACGGTTTGCACATATTCGTAATTTTCGTAGGCTGTAAATCCCAAACCCCTCGATGGATTTTAAAATCGCTTGGTACGATTTCTATTAGATATGCAGAGAATATGCACACCAATTTTCAGACAAATGGGACAAGCGGTTCGGGAGAAAACGGGAATTGTCCATATTCTATTGCAGTCCGGGGGGGGAAACGTGGTAAGCTGTAAATCCGAAACCCCTCGATGGATTTTCAAATCGCTTGGTACGATTTCTATAGGATATAACCAGGATATGCCCTAAAATTTTCAGACAAATGGTACGAGTGTTCGGGAAAAAACGGGAAACGTTCATTTTCCGGACCACTGCCTTGGCAAATTTGGGAGGCCATAACTCCCGAACTAATGGGCCGATTTTAAAATCGCATAGCTAACCTTGTTCCTGATCTCAAAAATATCCGGGACAAATATTGACAGAAGAATGGGATAATCGGTTCGGGAAAAATCCTCGAAAAGAGTGAGAAAGTTTCACTTTTTTCGACGTTTAACATGGGAAATCACTACACTCCGACACTCACAAAATTCCCATTGGAAAGGTTATTTTCCGATTATAAAATCGCTTGATGGATCTCTTAAGAATGAGACTATTCATCTATCCTGCAAGTTAGAACGCGTTGCTAGCATTATTAGAACTGGAATTACGTCTGTTTTAGCGGAAACGCGAAAAACGTACGTTTCACGAGGAATGGAGACGGTTTGCACATTTTCGTAAATATCGTAGGCTGTAAATCCCAAACCCCTCGATGGGTTTTAAAATCACTTGGTACGATTTCTATTAGATATGCAGAGAATATGCACACCAATTTTCAGACAAATCGGACAAGCGGTTCGGGAGAAAACGGGAATTGTCCAAATTCTATTGCAGTCCGGGGGGGAAAAAACGTGGTATGCTGTAAATCCCAAACCCCTCGATGGATTTTCAAATTGCTAGGAACGATTTCTATTGGATATAAACAGGATATGCCCTAAAATTTTCAGACAAATCGTACGAGTATTTTGGGAAAAACGGGAAAAGTTCATTTTCCGGATCACTGCCTTGGCAAGTTTGGGAAGCCATAACTCCCGAACTAATGGGCCGATTTTAAAATAGCATAGCTAATCTTGTTCCAGGTCTCAAAAATATACGGGACCAAAATCGACAGACGAATCAGATAATCGGTTCGGGAATAGCCACCAAAAGAGTTAAAAAGTTTCAATTTTTTCGCCTTTTAACATGGGAAATCACTACCCTCCGACACTCACAAAATTCCCATTGGAAAGGTTATTGTCCGATTATAAAATCGCTTGTTGGATCTCTTAAGAACGAGACTATTCATCTATCCTGCAAGTTAGAACGTGTTGCTAGCATTATTAGAGCCGGAATTACGTCTCTTTTAGCGAAAGCGCGAAAAACGTTCGTTTCACGAGGAATGGAGACGGTTTGCACATATTCGTAATTTTCGTAGGCTGTAAATCAAAAACCCCTCGATGGATTTTAAAATGTCTTGGTACGATTTCTATTAGATATGCAGAGATTATGCACACCAATTTTCAGACAAATGGGACAAGCGGTTCGGGAGAAAACGGGAATTGTCCATATTCTATTGCAGTCCGGGGGGGGAAACGTGGTAAGCTGTAAATCCGAAACCCCTCGATGGATTTTCAAATCGCTTGGTACGATTTCTATAGGATATAACCAGGATATGCCCTAAAATTTTCAGACAAATGGTACGAGTGTTCGGGAAAAAACGGGAAACGTTCATTTTCCGGACCACTGCCTTGGCAAATTTGGGAGGCCATAACTCCCGAACTAATGGGCCGATTTTAAAATCGCATAGCTAACCTTGTTCATGATCTCAAAAATATCCGGGACAAAAATTGGCAGACGAATCGGAAAATCGGTTCGGGAGAAGTCCGCAAAAGAGTGAGAAAGTTTCACTTTTTTCGACGTTTAACATGGGAAATCACTACACTCCGACAATCACAAAATTCCCATTGGAAAAGTTATTGTTCGATTTGAAAATCGCTTTTTCAATCTCTTAAGAACGAGACTATTCATCTATCCTGCAAGTTAGAACGTGTTGCTGGCATTATTAGAACCGGAATAACGTCTGTTTTAGCGAAAACGCGAAAAACGTAGGTTTAATGAGGAATGGAGACGGTTTGCACATTTTCGTAAATTTCGTAGGCTGTAAATCCTAAACCCCTCGATGGATTTTAAAATCGCTTGGTACGATTTCTATTAGATATGCAGAGAATATGCACACCAATTTTCAGACAAATCGGACAAGCGGTTCGGAAGAAAACGGGAATTGTCCAAATTCTATTGCAGTACGGGGGGGGGGGGGAACGAGGTATGTTGTAAATCCCAAACCCGTCGATGGAATTTCAAATCGCTTGGTAAGTTTTCTATTCGATATATAACCAGGATATGCCCTAAAATTTTCAGACAAATGGTACGTGTTCGGGATAAAACGGGAAACGTTCATTTTCCGGACCACTGCCTTGGCAAATATGGGAGGCCATAACTCCCGCACTAATGGGCCGATTTTAAAATCGCATAGCTAACCTTGTTCCTGATCTCAAAAATATCCGGGACAAATATTGACAGAAGAATGGGATAATCGGTTCGGGAAAAGTCCTCAAAAGAGTGAGAAAGTTTAACTTTTTTCGACGTTTAACATGGGAATTCACTACACTCCGACACTCACAAAATTCCCATTGGAAAGGTTATTGTCCGATTATAAAATCGCTTGATGCATCTCTTAAGAATGAGACTATTCATCTATCCTGCAAGTTAGAACGTGTTGCTAGCATTATTAGAGCCGGAATTACGTCTCTTTTAGCGAAAGCGCGAAAAACGTTCGTTTCACGAGGAATGGAGACGGTTTGCACATATTCGTAATTTTCGTAGGCTGTAAATCAAAACCCCTCGATGGATTTTAAAATGTCTTGGTACGATTTCTATTAGATATGCAGAGATTATGCACACCAATTTTCAGACAAATGGGACAAGCGGTTCGGGAGAAAACGGGAATTGTCCATATTCTATTGCAGTCCGGGGGGGAAACGTGGTAAGCTGTAAATCCGAAACCCCTCAATGGATTTTCAAATCGCTTGGTACGATTTCTATAGGATATAACCAGGATATGCCCTAAAATTTTCAGACAAATGGTACGAGTGTTCGGGAAAAAACGGGAAACGTTCATTTTCCGGACCACTGCCTTGGCAAATTTGGGAGGCCATAACTCCCGAACTAATGGGCCGATTTTAAAATCGCATAGCTAACCTTGTTCCTGATCTCAAAAATATCCGGGACAAATATTGACAGAAGAATGGGATAATCGGTTCGGGAAAAATCCTCGAAAAGAGTGAGAAAGTTTCACTTTTTTCGACGTTTAACATGGGAAATCACTACCCTCCGACACTCACAAAATTCCCATTGGAAAGGTTATTGTCCGATTATAAAATCGCTTGATGGATCTCTTAAGAATGAGACTATTCATCTATCCTGCAAGTTAGAACGCGTTGCTAGCATTATTAGAACTGGAATTACGTCTGTTTTAGCGGAAACGCGAAAAACGTACGTTTCACGAGGAATGGAGACGGTTTGCACATTTTCGTAAATATCGTAGGCTGTAAATCCCAAACCCCTCGATGGGTTTTAAAATCACTTGGTACGATTTCTATTAGATATGCAGAGAATATGCACACCAATTTTCAGACAAATCGGACAAGCGGTTCGGGAGAAAACGGGAATTGTCCAAATTCTATTGCAGTCCGGGGGGGGAAAAACGTGGTATGCTGTAAATCCCAAACCCCTCGATGGATTTTCAAATTGCTAGGAACGATTTCTATTGGATATAAACAGGATATGCCCTAAAATTTTCAGACAAATCGTACGAGTATTTTGGGAAAAACGGGAAAAGTTCATTTTCCGGATCACTGCCTTGGCAAGTTTGGGAAGCCATAACTCCCGAACTAATGGGCCGATTTTAAAATAGCATAGCTAATCTTGTTCCAGGTCTCAAAAATATACGGGACCAAAATCGACAGACGAATCAGATAATCGGTTCGGGAATAGCCACCAAAAGAGTTAAAAAGTTTCAATTTTTTCGCCTTTTAACATGGGAAATCACTACCCTCCGACACTCACAAAATTCCCATTGGAAAGGTTATTGTCCGATTATAAAATCGCTTGTTGGATCTCTTAAGAACGAGACTATTCATCTATCCTGCAAGTTAGAACGTGTTGCTAGCATTATTAGAGCCGGAATTACGTCTCTTTTAGCGAAAGCGCGAAAAACGTTCGTTTCACGAGGAATGGAGACGGTTTGCACATATTCGTAATTTTCGTAGGCTGTAAATCAAAAACCCCTCGATGGATTTTAAAATGTCTTGGTACGATTTCTATTAGATATGCAGAGATTATGCACACCAATTTTCAGACAAATGGGACAAGCGGTTCGGGAGAAAACGGGAATTGTCCATATTCTATTGCAGTCCGGGGGGGGAAACGTGGTAAGCTGTAAATCCGAAACCCCTCGATGGATTTTCAAATCGCTTGGTACGATTTCTATAGGATATAACCAGGATATGCCCTAAAATTTTCAGACAAATGGTACGAGTGTTCGGGAAAAAACGGGAAACGTTCATTTTCCGGACCACTGCCTTGGCAAATTTGGGAGGCCATAACTCCCGAACTAATGGGCCGATTTTAAAATCGCATAGCTAACCTTGTTCCTGATCTCAAAAATATCCGGGACAAATATTGACAGAAGAATGGGATAATCGGTTCGGGAAAAGTCCTCAAAAGAGTGAGAAAGTTTCACTTTTTTCGACGTTTAACATGGGAAATCACTACACTCCGACACTCACAAAATTCCCATTGGAAAGGTTATTGTCCGATTATAAAATCGCTTGATGGATCTCTTAAGAATGAGACTATTCATCTATCCTGCAAGTTACAACGCGTTGCTAGCATTATTAGAACTGGAATTACGTCTGTTTTAGCGGAAACGCGAAAAACGTACGTTTCACGAGGAATGGAGACGGTTTGCACATTTTCGTAAATATCGTAGGCTGTAAATCCCAAACCCCTCGATGGGTTTTAAAATCACTTGGTACGATTTCTATTAGATATGCAGAGAATATGCACACCAATTTTCAGACAAATCGGACAAGCGGTTCGGGAGAAAACGGGAATTGTCCAAATTATATTGCAGTCCGGGGGGGGGGAAACGTGGTATGCTGTAAATCCCAAACCCCTCGATGGATTTTCAAATTGCTAGGAACGATTTCTATTGCATATAAACAGGATATGCCCTAAAATTTTCAGACAAATCGTACGAGTATTTTGGGAAAAACGGGAAAAGTTCATTTTCCGGATCACTGCCTTGGCAAGTTTGGGAAGCCATAACTCCCGAACTAATGGGCCGATTTTAAAATAGCATAGCTAATCTTGTTCTAGGTGTCAAAAATATACGGGACCAAAATCGACAGACGAATCAGATAATCGGTTCGGGAATAGCCACCAAAAGTGTTAAAAAGTTTCAATTTTTTCGCCTTTTAACATGGGAAATCACTACCCTCCGACACTCACAAAATTCCCATTGGAAAGGTTATTGTCCGATTATAAAATCGCTTGTTGGATCTCTTAAGAACGAGACTATTCATCTATCCTGCAAGTTAGAACGTGTTGCTAGCATTATTAGAGCCGGAATTACGTCTCTTTTAGCGAAAGCGCGAAAAACGTTCGTTTCACGAGGAATGGAGACGGTTTGCACATATTCGTAATTTTCGTAGGCTGTAAATCAAAAACCCCTCGATGGATTTTAAAATGTCTTGGTACGATTTCTATTAGATATGCAGAGATTATGCACACCAATTTTCAGACACATGGGACAAGCGGTTCGGGAGAAAACGGGAATTGTCCATATTCTATTGCAGTCCGGGGGGGGAAACGTGGTAAGCTGTAAATCCGAAACCCCTCGATGGATTTTCAAATCGCTTGGTACGATTTCTATAGGATATAACCAGGATATGCCCTAAAATTTTCAGACAAATGGTACGAGTGTTCGGGAAAAAACGGGAAACGTTCATTTTCCGGACCACTGCCTTGGCAAATTTGGGAGGCCATAACTCCCGAACTAATGGGCCGATTTTAAAATCGCATAGCTAACCTTGTTCCTGATCTCAAAAATATCCGGGACAAATATTGACAGAAGAATGGGATAATCGGTTCGGGAAAAGTCCTCAAAAGAGTGAGAAAGTTTCACTTTTTTCGACGTTTAACATGGGAAATCACTACACTCCGACACTCACAAAATTCCCATTGGAAAGGTTATTGTCCGATTATAAAATCGCTTGATGGATCTCTTAAGAATGAGACTATTCATCTATCCTGCAAGTTACAACGCGTTGCTAGCATTATTAGAACTGGAATTACGTCTGTTTTAGCGGAAACGCGAAAAACGTACGTTTCACGAGGAATGGAGACGGTTTGCACATTTTCGTAAATATCGTAGGCTGTAAATCCCAAACCCCTCGATGGGTTTTAAAATCACTTGGTACGATTTCTATTAGATATGCAGAGAATATGCACACCAATTTTCAGACAAATCGGACAAGCGGTTCGGGAGAAAACGGGAATTGTCCAAATTATATTGCAGTCCGGGGGGGGGGGGGGGAAACGTGGTATGCTGTAAATCCCAAACCCCTCGATGGATTTTCAAATTGCTAGGAACGATTTCTATTGCATATAAACAGGATATGCCCTAAAATTTTCAGACAAATCGTACGAGTATTTTGGGAAAAACGGGAAAAGTTCATTTTCCGGATCACTGCCTTGGCAAGTTTGGGAAGCCATAACTCCCGAACTAATGGGCCGATTTTAAAATAGCATAGCTAATCTTGTTCTAGGTGTCAAAAATATACGGGACCAAAATCGACAGACGAATCAGATAATCGGTTCGGGAATAGCCACCAAAAGTGTTAAAAAGTTTCAATTTTTTCGCCTTTTAACATGGGAAATCACTACCCTCCGACACTCACAAAATTCCCATTGGAAAGGTTATTGTCCGATTATAAAATCGCTTGTTGGATCTCTTAAGAACGAGACTATTCATCTATCCTGCAAGTTAGAACGTGTTGCTAGCATTATTAGAGCCGGAATTACGTCTCTTTTAGCGAAAGCGCGAAAAACGTTCGTTTCACGAGGAATGGAGACGGTTTGCACATATTCGTAACTTTCGTAGGCTGTAAATCAAAAACCCCTCGATGGATTTTAAAATGTCTTGGTACGATTTCTATTAGATATGCAGAGATTATGCACACCAATTTTCAGACAAATGGGACAAGCGGTTCGGGAGAAAACGGGAATTGTCCATATTCTATTGCAGTCCGGGGGGGAAACGTGGTAAGCTGTAAATCCGAAACCCCTCGATGGATTTTCAAATCGCTTGGTACGATTTCTATAGGATATAACCAGGATATGCCCTAAAATTTTCAGACAAATGGTACGAGTGTTCGGGAAAAAACGGGAAACGTTCATTTTCCGGACCACTGACTTGGCAAATTTGGGAGGCCATAACTCCCGAACTAATGGGCCGATTTTAAAATCGCATAGCTAACCTTGTTCCTGATCTCAAAAATATCCGGGACAAATATTGACAGAAGAATGGGATAAACGGTTCGGGAAAAGTCCTCAAAAGAGTGAGAAAGTTTCACTTTTTTCGACGTTTAACATGGGAAATCACTACACTCCGACACTCACAAAATTCCCATTAGAAAGGTTATTGTCCGATTATAAAATCGCGTGATGGATCTCTTAAGAATGAGACTATTCATCTATCCTGCAAGTTAGAACGCGTTGCTAGCATTATTAGAACTGGAATTACGTCTGTTTTAGCGGAAACGCGAAAAACGTACGTTTCACGAGGAATGGAGACGGTTTGCACATTTTCGTAAATATCGTAGGCTGTAAACCCCAAACCCCTCGATGGGTTTTAAAATCACTTGGTACGATTTCTATTAGATATGCAGAGAATATGCACACCAATTTTCAGACAAATCGGACAAGCGGTTCGGGAGAAAACGGGAATTGTCCAAATTCTATTGCAGTCCGGGGGGGGGGAAACGTGGTATGCTGTAAATCCCAAACCCCTCGATGGATTTTCAAATTGCTAGGAACGATTTCTATTGCATATAAACAGGATATGCCCTAAAATTTTCAGACAAATCGTACGAGTATTTTGGGAAAAACGGGAAAAGTTCATTTTCCGGATCACTGCCTTGGCAAGTTTGGGAAGCCATAACTCCCGAACTAATGGGCCGATTTTAAAATAGCATAGTTAATCTTGTTCCAGGTCTCAAAAATATACGGGACCAAAATCGACAGACGAATCAGATAATCGGTTCGGGAATAGCCACCAAAAGAGTTAAAAAGTTTCAATTTTTTCGCCTTTTAACATGGGAAATCACAACCCTCCGACACTCAGAAAATTCCCATTGGAAAGGTTATTGTCCGATTATAAAATCGCTTGTTCGATGTCTTAAGAACGAGACTATTCATCTATCCTGCAAGTTAGAACGTGTTGCTAGCATTATTAGAGCCGGAATTACGTCTCTTTTAGCGAAAGCGCGAAAAACGTTCGTTTCACGTGGAATGGAGACGGTTTGCACATATTCGTAATTTTCGTAGGCTGTAAATCAAAAACCCCTCAATGGATTTTAAAATGTCTTGGTACGATTTCTATTAGATATGCAGAGATTATGCACACCAATTTTCAGACAAATGGGACAAGCGGTTCGGGAGAAAACGGGAATTGTCCATATTCTATTGCAGTCCGGGGGGGGGAAACGTGGTAAGCTGTAAATCCCAAACCCCTCGATGGATTTTCAAATCGCTTGGTACGATTTCTATTGGATATAACCAGGATATGCCCTAAAATTTTCAGACAAATGGTACTTGTTCGGGAAAAAACGGGAAACGTTCATTTTCCGGACCACTGCCTTGGCAAATTTGGGAGGCCATAACTCTCGAACTAATGGGCCGATTTTAAAATCGCATAGCTAACCTTGTTCCTGATCTCAAAAATATCCGGGACAAAAATTGACAGACGAATGGGATAATCGGTTCGGGAAAAGTCCTCAAAAGAGTGAGAAAGTTTAACTTTTTTCGCCTTTTAACATGGGAAATCACTACCCTCCGACACTCAGAAAATTCCCATTGGAAAGGTTATTGTCCGATTATAAAATCGCTTGTTGGATCTCTTAAGAACGAGACTATTCATCTATCCTGCAAGTTAGAACGTGTTGCTAGCATTATTAGAACCGGAATAACGTCTGTTTTAGCGAAAACGCGAAAAACGTACGTTTAATGAGGAATGGAGACGGTTTGCACATTTTCGTGAATTTCGTAGGCTGTAAATCCCAAACCCCTCGATGGATTTTAAAATCGCTTGGTACGATTTCTATTAGATATGCAGAGATTATGCACACCAATTTTCAGACAAATCGGACAAGCGGTTCGGAAGAAAACGGGAATTGTCCAAATTCTATTGCAGTCCGGGGGGGGGGGAACGAGGTATGTTGTAAATCCCAAACCCCTCGATGGATTTTCGAATCGCTTGGTAAGTTTTCTATTCGATATATAACCAGGATATGCCCTAAAATTTTCAGACAAATGGTACGTGTTCGGGAAAAAACGGGAAACGTTCATTTTCCGGACCACTGCCTTGGCAAATTTGGGAGGCCATAACTCTCGAACTAATGGGCCGATTTTAAAATCGCATAGCTAACCTTGTTCCTGATCTCAAAAATATTCGGGACAAAAATGGACAGACGAATGGGATAATCGGTTCGGGAAAAGTCCTCAAAAGAGTGAGAAAGTTTAACTTTTTTCGACGTTTAACATGGGAATTCACTACACTCCGACACTCACAAAATTCCCATTGGAAAGGTTATTGTCCGATTATAAAATCGCTTGATGGATCTCTTAAGAATGAGACTATTCATCTATCCTGCAAGTTAGAACGCGTTGCTAGCATTATTAGAACTGGAATTACGTCTGTTTTAGCGGAAACGCGAAAAACGTACGTTTCACGAGGAATGGAGACGGTTTGCACATTTTCGTAAATATCGTAGGCTGTAAATCCCAAACCCCTCGATGGGTTTTAAAATCACTTGGTACGATTTCTATTAGATATGCAGAGAATATGCACACCAATTTTCAGACAAATCGGACAAGCGGTTCGGGAGAAAACGGGAATTGTCCAAATTCTATTGCAGTCCGGGGGGGAAAAAACGTGGTATGCTATAAATCCCAAACCCCTCGATGGATTTTCAAATTGCTAGGAACGATTTCTATTGGATATAAACAGGATATGCCCTAAAATTTTCAGACAAATCGTACGAGTATTTTGGGAAAAACGGGAAAAGTTCATTTTCCGGATCACTGCCTTGGCAAGTTTGGGAAGCCATAACTCCCTAACTAATGGGCCGATTTTAAAATAGCATAGCTAATCTTGTTCCAGGTCTCAAAAATATACGGGACCAAAATCGACAGACGAATCAGATAATCGGTTCGGGAATAGCCACCAAAAGAGTTAAAAAGTTTCAATTTTTTCGCCTTTTAACATGGGAAATCACTACCCTCCGACACTCACAAAATTCCCATTGGAAAGGTTATTGTCCGATTATAAAATCGCTTGTTGGATCTCTTAAGAACGAGACTATTCATCTATCCTGCAAGTTAGAACGTGTTGCTAGCATTATTAGAGCCGGAATTACGTCTCTTTTAGCGAAAGCGCGAAAAACGTTCGTTTCACGAGGAATGGAGACGGTTTGCACATATTCGTAATTTTCGTAGGCTGTAAATCAAAAACCCCTCGATGGATTTTAAAATGTCTTGGTACGATTTCTATTAGATATGCAGAGATTATGCACACCAATTTTCAGACAAATGGGACAAGCGGTTCGGGAGAAAACGGGAATTGTCCATATTCTATTGCAGTCCGGGGGGGGGAAACGTGGTAAGCTGTAAATCCGAAACCCCTCGATGGATTTTCAAATCGCTTGGTACGATTTCTATAGGATATAACCAGGATATGCCCTAAAATTTTCAGACAAATGGTACGAGTGTTCGGGAAAAAACGGGAAACGTTCATTTTCCGGACCACTGCCTTGGCAAATTTGGGAGGCCATAACTCCCGAACTAATGGGCCGATTTTAAAATCGCATAGCTAACCTTGTTCCTGATCTCAAAAATATCCGGGACAAATATTGACAGAAGAATGGGATAATCGGTTCGGGAAAAGTCCTCAAAAGAGTGAGAAAGTTTCACTTTTTTCGACGTTTAACATGGGAAATCACTACACTCCGACACTCACAAAATTCCCATTGGAAAGGTTATTGTCCGATTATAAAATCGCTTGATGGATCTCTTAAGAATGAGACTATTCATCTATCCTGCAAGTTAGAACGCGTTGCTAGCATTATTAGAACTGGAATTACGTCTGTTTTAGCGGAAACGCGAAAAACGTACGTTTCACGAGGAATGGAGACGGTTTGCACATTTTCGTAAATATCGTAGGCTGTAAATCCCAAACCCCTCGATGGGTTTTAAAATCACTTGGTACGATTTCTATTAGATATGCAGAGAATATGCACACCAATTTTCAGACAAATCGGACAAGCGGTTCGGGAGAAAACGGGAATTGTCCAAATTATATTGCAGTCCGGGGGGGGGGGGAAAACGTGGTATGCTGTAAATCCCAAACCCCTCGATGGATTTTCAAATTGCTAGGAACGATTTCTATTGGATATAAACAGGATATGCCCTAAAATTTTCAGACAAATCGTACGAGTATTTTGGGAAAAACGGGAAAAGTTCATTTTCCGGATCACTGCCTTGGCAAGTTTGGGAAGCCATAACTCCCGAACTAATGGGCCGATTTTAAAATAGCATAGCTAATCTTGTTCTAGGTGTCAAAAATATACGGGACCAAAATCGACAGACGAATCAGATAATCGGTTCGGGAATAGCCACCAAAAGTGTTAAAAAGTTTCAATTTTTTCGCCTTTTAACATGGGAAATCACTACCCTCCGACACTCACAAAATTCCCATTGGAAAGGTTATTGTCCGATTATAAAATCGCTTGTTGGATCTCTTAAGAACGAGACTATTCATCTATCCTGCAAGTTAGAACGTGTTGCTAGCATTATTAGAGCCGGAATTACGTCTCTTTTAGCGAAAGCGCGAAAAACGTTCGTTTCACGATTAATGGAGACGGTTTGCACATATTCGTAAATTTCGTAGGCTGTAAATCAAAAACCCCTCGATGGATTTTAAAATGTCTTGGTACGATTTCTATTAGATATGCAGAGATTATGCACACCAATTTTCAGACAAATGGGACAAGCGGTTCGGGAGAAAACGGGAATTGTCCATATTCTATTGCAGTCCGGGGGGGAAACGTGGTAAGCTGTAAATCCGAAACCCCTCGATGGATTTTCAAATCGCTTGGTACGATTTCTATAGGATATAACCAGGATATGCCCTAAAATTTTCAGACAAATGGTACGAGTGTTCGGGAAAAAACGGGAAACGTTCATTTTCCGGACCACTGCCTTGGCAAATTTGGGAGGCCATAACTCCCGAACTAATGGGCCGATTTTAAAATCGCATAGCTAACCTTGTTCCTGATCTCAAAAATATCCGGGACAAATATTGACAGAAGAATGGGATAAACGGTTCGGGAAAAGTCCTCAAAAGAGTGAGAAAGTTTCACTTTTTTCGACGTTTAACATGGGAAATCACTACACTCCGACACTCACAAAATTCCCATTAGAAAGGTTATTGTCCGATTATAAAATCGCTTGATGGATCTCTTAAGAATGCGACTATTCATCTATCCTGCAAGTTAGAACGCGTTGCTAGCATTATTAGAACTGGAATTACGTCTGTTTTAGCGGAAACGCGAAAAACGTACGTTTCACGAGGAATGGAGACGGTTTGCACATTTTCGTAAATATCGTAGACTGTAAATCCCAAACCCCTCGATGGGTTTTAAAATCACTTGGTACGATTTCTATTAGATATGCAGAGAATATGCACACCAATTTTCAGACAAATGGGACAAGCGGTTCGGGAGAAAACGGGAATTGTCCATATTCTATTGCAGTCCGGGGGGGAAACGTGGTAAGCTGTAAATCCGAAACCCCTCGATGGATTTTCAAATCGCTTGGTACGATTTCTATAGGATATAACCAGGATATGCCCTAAAATTTTCAGACAAATGGTACGAGTGTTCGGGAAAAAACGGGAAACGTTCATTTTCCGGACCACTGCCTTGGCAAATTTGGGAGGCCATAACTCCCGAACTAATGGGCCGATTTTAAAATCGCATAGCTAACCTTGTTCCTGATCTCAAAAATATCCGGGACAAATATTGACAGAAGAATGGGATAAACGGTTCGGGAAAAGTCCTCAAAAGAGTGAGAAAGTTTAACTTTTTTCGCCTTTTAACATGGGAAATCACTACCCTCCGACACTCACAAAATTCCCATTGGAAAGGTTATTGTCCGATTATAAAATCGCTTGATGCATCTCTTAAGAATGAGACTATTCATCTATCCTGCAAGTTAGAACGCGTTGCTGGCATTATTAGAACTGGAATTACGTCTGTTTTAGCGAAAACGCGAAAAACGAACGTTTAATGAGGAATGGAGACGGTTTGCACATTTTCGTAAATATCGTAGGCTGTAAATCCCAAACCCCTCGATGGGTTTTAAAATCGCTTGGTAAGTTTTCTATTCGATATATAACCAGGATATGCCCTAAAATTTTCAGAAAAATGGTACGTGTTCGGGAAGAAACGGGAAACGTTCATTTTCCGGACCACTGCCTTTGTAAATATGGGAGGCCATAACTCCCGAACTAATGGGCCGATTTTAAAATCGCATAGCTAACCTTGTTCCTGATCTCAAAAATATCAGGGACAAAAATTGACAGACGAATGGGGTAATCGGTTCGGGAAAAGTCCTCAAAAGGGTGAGAAAGTTTCACTTTTTTCGAAGTTTAACATGGGAATTCACTACACTCCGACACTCACAAAATTCCCATTGGAAAGGTTATTGTCCGATTATAAAATCGCTTGATGCATCTCTTAAGAATGAGACTATTCATCTATCCTGCAAGTTAGAACGTGTTGCTAGCATTATTAGAACCGGAATAACGTCTGTTTTAGCGAAAACGCGAAAAACGTACGTTTAATGAGGAATGGAGACGGTTTGCACATTTTCGTAAATTTCGTAGGCTGTAAATCCCAAACCCCTCGATGGATTTTAAAATCGCTTGGTACGATTTCTATTAGATATGCAGAGAATATGCACACCAATTTTCGGACAAGCGGTTCGGAAGAAAACGGGAATTGTCCAAATTCTATTGCAGTCCGGGGGTGGGAACGAGGTATGTTGTAAATCCCAAACCCCTCGATGGATTTTCGAATCGCTTGGTAAGTTTTCTATTCGATATATAACCAGGATATGCTCTAAAATTTTCAGACAAATTGTACGTGTTCGGGAAAAAACGGGAAACGTTCATTTTCCGGACCACTGCCTTGGCAAATTTGGGAGGCCATAATTCCCGAACTAATTTGCCGATTTTAAAATCGCATAGCTAACCTTGTTCCTGATCTCAAAAATATTCGGGACAAAAATGGACAGACGAATGGGATAATCGGTTCGGGAAAAGTCCTCAAAAGAGTGAGAAAGTTTCACTTTTTTCGACGTTTAACATGGGAATTCACTACACTCCGACACTCACAAAATTCCCATTGGAAAGGTTATTGTCCGATTATAAAATAACTTGATGCATCTCTTAAGAATGAGACTATTCATCTATCCTGCAAGTTAGAACGCGTTGCTGGCATTATTAGAACTGGAATTACGTCTGTTTTAGCGAAAACGCGAAAAACGTACGTTTCACGAGGAATGGAGACGGTTTGCACATTTTCGTAAATATCGTAGGCTGTAAATCCCAAACCCCTCGATGGGTTTTAAAATCACTTGGTACGATTTCTATTAGATATGCAGAGATTATGCACACCAATTTTCAGACAAATGGGACAAGCGGTTCGGGAGAAAACGGGAATTGTCCAAATTATATTGCAGTCCGGGGGGGGGGAAACGTGGTATGCTGTAAATCCCAAACCCCTCGATGGATTTTATATTGCTAGGAACGATTTCTATTGCATATAAACAGGATATGCCCTAAAATTTTCAGACAAATCGTACGAGTATTTTGGGAAAAACGGGAAAAGTTCATTTTCCGGATCACTGCCTTGGCAAGTTTGGGAAGCCATAACTCCCGAACTAATGGGCCGATTTTAAAATAGCATAGCTAATCTTGTTCTAGGTGTCAAAAATATACGGGACCAAAATCGACAGACGAATCAGATAATCGGTTCGGGAATAGCCACCAAAAGTGTTAAAAAGTTTCAATTTTTTCGCCTTTTAACATGGGAAATCACTACCCTCCGACACTCACAAAATTCCCATTGGAAAGGTTATTGTCCGATTATAAAATCGCTTGTTGGATCTCTTAAGAACGAGACTATTCATCTATCCTGCAAGTTAGAACGTGTTGCTAGCATTAGAGCCGGAATTACGTCTCTTTTAGCGAAAGCGCGAAAAACGTTCGTTTCACGATTAATGGAGACGGTTTGCACATATTCGTAATTTTCGTAGGCTGTAAATCAAAAACCCCTCGATGGATTTTAAAATGTCTTGGTACGATTTCTATTAGATATGCAGAGATTATGCACACCAATTTTCAGACAAATGGGACAAGCGGTTCGGGAGAAAACGGGAATTGTCCATATTCTATTGCAGTCCGGGGGGGAAACGTGGTAAGCTGTAAATCCGAAACCCCTCGATGGATTTTCAAATCGCTTGGTACGATTTCTATAGGATATAACCAGGATATGCCCTAAAATTTTCAGACAAATGGTACGAGTGTTCGGGAAAAAACGGGAAACGTTCATTTTCCGGACCACTGTCTTGGCAAATTTGGGAGGCCATAACTCCCGAACTAATGGGCCGATTTTAAAATCGCATAGCTAACCTTGTTCCTGATCTCAAAAATATCCGGGACAAATATTGACAGAAGAATGGGATAATCGGTTCGGGAAAAGTCCTCAAAAGAGTGAGAAAGTTTCACTTTTTTCGACGTTTAACATGGGAAATCACTACACTCCGACACTCACAAAATTCCCATTGGAAAGGTTATTGTCCGATTATAAAATCGCTTGATGGATCTCTTAAGAATGAGACTATTCATCTATCCTGCAAGTTAGAACGCGTTGCTAGCATTATTAGAACTGGAATTACGTCTGTTTTAGCGGAAACGCGAAAAACGTACGTTTCACGAGGAATGGAGACGGTTTGCACATTTTCGTAAATATCGTAGGCTGTAAATCCCAAACCCCTCGATGGGTTTTAAAATCACTTGGTACGATTTCTATTAGATATACAGAGAATATGCACACCAATTTTCAGACAAATCGGACAAGCGGTTCGGGAGAAAACGGGAATTGTCCAAATTATATTGCAGTCCGGGGGGGGGGGGGGGAAAACGTGGTATGCTGTAAATCCCAAACCCCTCGATGGATTTTCAAATTGCTAGGAACGATTTCTATTGGATATAAACAGGATATGCCCTAAAATTTTCAGACAAATCGTACGAGTATTTTGGGAAAAACGGGAAAAGTTCATTTTCCGGTTCACTGCCTTGGCAAGTTTGGGAAGCCATAACTCCCGAACTAATGGGCCGATTTTAAAATAGCATAGCTAATCTTGTTCTAGGTGTCAAAAATATACGGGACCAAAATCGACAGACGAATCAGATAATCGGTTCGGGAATAGCCACCAAAAGAGTTAAAAATTTTCAATTTTTTCGCCTTTTAACATGGGAAATCACAACCCTCCGACACTCAGAAAATTCCCATTGGAAAGGTTATTGTCCGATTATAAAATCGGTTCTTGGATGTCTTAAGAACGAGACTATTCATCTATCCTGCAAGTTAGAACGTGTTGCTAGCATTATTAGAGCCGGAATTACGTCTCTTTTAGCGAAAGCGCGAAAAACGTTCGTTTCACGAGGAATGGAGACGGTTTGCACATATTCGTAATTTTCGTAGGCTGTAAATCAAAAACCCCTCAATGGATTTTAAAATGTCTTGGTACGATTTCTATTAGATATGCAGAGATTATGCACACCAATTTTCAGACAAATGGGACAAGCGGTTCGGGAGAAAACGGGAATTGTCCATATTCTATTGCAGTCCGGGGGGGAAACGTGGTAAGCTGTAAATCCGAAACCCCTCGATGGATTTTCAAATCGCTTGGTACGATTTCTATAGGATATAACCAGGATATGCCCTAAAATTTTCAGACAAATGGTACGAGTGTTCGGGAAAAAACGGGAAACGTTCATTTTCCGGACCACTGCCTTGGCAAATTTGGGAGGCCATAACTCCCGAACTAATGGGCCGATTTTAAAATCGCATAGCTAACCTTGTTCCTGATCTCAAAAATATCCGGGACAAATATTGACAGAAGAATGGGATAATCGGTTCGGGAAAAGTCCTCAAAAGAGTGAGAAAGTTTCACTTTTTTCGACGTTTAACATGGGAAATCACTACACTCCGACACTCACAAAATTCCCATTGGAAAGGTTATTGTCCGATTATAAAATCGCTTGATGGATCTCTTAAGAATGAGACTATTCATCTATCCTGCAAGTTAGAACGCGTTGCTAGCATTATTAGAACTGGAATTACGTCTGTTTTAGCGGAAACGCGAAAAACGTACGTTTCACGAGGAATGGAGACGGTTTGCACATTTTCGTAAATATCGTAGGCTGTAAATCCCAAACCCCTCGATGGGTTTTAAAATCACTTGGTACGATTTCTATTAGATATACAGAGAATATGCACACCAATTTTCAGACAAATCGGACAAGCGGTTCGGGAGAAAACGGGAATTGTCCAAATTATATTGCAGTCCGGGGGGGGGGGGAAAACGTGGTATGCTGTAAATCCCAAACCCCTCGATGGATTTTCAAATTGCTAGGAACGATTTCTATTGGATATAAACAGGATATGCCCTAAAATTTTCAGACAAATCGTACGAGTATTTTGGGAAAAACGGGAAAAGTTCATTTTCCGGTTCACTGCCTTGGCAAGTTTGGGAAGCCATAACTCCCGAACTAATGGGCCGATTTTAAAATAGCATAGCTAATCTTGTTCTAGGTGTCAAAAATATACGGGACCAAAATCGACAGACGAATCAGATAATCGGTTCGGGAATAGCCACCAAAAGAGTTAAAAATTTTCAATTTTTTCGCCTTTTAACATGGGAAATCACAACCCTCCGACACTCAGAAAATTCCCATTGGAAAGGTTATTGTCCGATTATAAAATCGGTTCTTGGATGTCTTAAGAACGAGACTATTCATCTATCCTGCAAGTTAGAACGTGTTGCTAGCATTATTAGAGCCGGAATTACGTCTCTTTTAGCGAAAGCGCGAAAAACGTTCGTTTCACGAGGAATGGAGACGGTTTGCACATATTCGTAATTTTCGTAGGCTGTAAATCAAAAACCCCTCAATGGATTTTAAAATGTCTTGGTACGATTTCTATTAGATATGCAGAGATTATGCACACCAATTTTCAGACAAATGGGACAAGCGGTTCGGGAGAAAACGGGAATTGTCCATATTCTATTGCAGTCCGGGGGGGGGGGAAACGTGGTAAGCTGTAAATCCCAAACCCCTCGATGGATTTTCAAATCGCTTGGTACGATTTCTATTGGATATAACCAGGATATGCCCTAAAATTTTCAGACAAATGGTACTTGTTCGGGAAAAAACGGGAAACGTTCATTTTCCGGACCACTGCCTTGGCAAATTTGGGAGGCCATAACTCTCGAACTAATGGGCCGATTTTAAAATCGCATAGCTAACCTTGTTCCTGATCTCAAAAATATCCGGGACAAAAATTGACAGACGAATGGGATAATCGGTTCGGGAAAAGTCCTCAAAAGAGTGAGAAAGTTTAACTTTTTTCGCCTTTTAACATGGGAAATCACTACCCTCCGACACTCAGAAAATTCCCATTGGAAAGGTTATTGTCCGATTATAAAATCGCTTGTTGGATCTCTTAAGAACGAGACTATTCATCTATCCTGCAAGTTAGAACGTGTTGCTAGCATTATTAGAACCGGAATAACGTCTGTTTTAGCGAAAACGCGAAAAACGTACGTTTAATGAGGAATGGAGACGGTTTGCACATTTTCGTGAATTTCGTAGGCTGTAAATCCCAAACCCCTCGATGGATTTTAAAATCGCTTGGTACGATTTCTATTAGATATGCAGAGATTATGCACACCAATTTTCAGACAAATCGGACAAGCGGTTCGGAAGAAAACGGGAATTGTCCAAATTCTATTGCAGTCCGGGGGGGGGGGAACGAGGTATGTTATAAATCCCAAACCCCTCGATGGATTTTCGAATCGCTTGGTAAGTTTTCTATTCGATATATAACCAGGATATGCCCTAAAATTTTCAGACAAATGGTACGTGTTCGTGAAAAAACGGGAAACGTTCATTTTCCGGACCACTGCCTTGGCAAATTTGGGAGGCCATAACTCTCGAACTAATGGGCCGATTTTAAAATCGCATAGCTAACCTTGTTCCTGATCTCAAAAATATTCGGGACAAAAATGGACAGACGAATGGGATAATCGGTTCGGGAAAAGTCCTCAAAAGAGTGAGAAAGTTTAACTTTTTTCGACGTTTAACATGGGAATTCACTACACTCCGACACTCACAAAATTCCCATTGGAAAGGTTATTGTCCGATTATAAAATCGCTTGATGCATCTCTTAAGAATGAGACTATTCATCTAACCTGCAAGTTAGAACGCGTTGCTGGCATTATTAGAACTGGAATTACGTCTGTTTTAGCGAAAACGCGAAAAACGAACGTTTGATGAGGAATGGAGACGGTTTGCACATTTTCGTAAATATCGTAGGCTGTAAATCCCAAACCCCTCGATGGGTTTTAAAATCGCTTGGTAAGTTTTGTATTCGATATATAACCAGGATATGCCCTAAAATTTTCAGACAAATGGTACGTGTTCGGGAAAAAACGGGAAACGTTCATTTTCCGGACCACTGCCTTTGTAAATATGGGAGGCCATAACTCCCGAACTAATGGGCCGATTTTAAAATCGCATAGCTAACCTTGTTCCTGATCTCAAAAATATCCGGGACAAAAATTGACAGACGAATGGGGTAATCGGTTCGGGAAAAGTCCTCAAAAGGGTGAGAAAGTTTCACTTTTTTCGACGTTTAACATGGGAAATCACTACACTCCGACACTGACAAAATTCCCATTGGAAAGGTTATTGTCCGATTATAAAATCGCTAGATGGATCTCTTAAGAATGAGACTATTCATCTATCCTGCAAGTTAGAACGTGTTGCTAGCATTATTAGAACCGGAATAACGTCTGTTTTAGCGAAAACGCGAAAAACGTACGTTTAATGAGGAATGGAGACGGTTTGCACATTTTCGTAAATTTCGTAGGCTGTAAATCCCAAACCCCTCGATGGATTTTAAAATCGCTTGGTACGATTTCTATTAGATATGCAGAGAATATGCACACCAATTTTCGGACAAGCGGTTCGGAAGAAAACGGGAATTGTCCAAATTCTATTGCAGTCCGTGGGTGGGAACGAGGTATGTTGTAAATCCCAAACCCCTCGATGGATTTTCGAATCGCTTGGTAAGTTTTCTATTCGATATATAACCAGGATATGCTCTAAAATTTTCAGACAAATTGTACGTGTTCGGGAAAAAACGGGAAACGTTCATTTTCCGGACCACTGCCTTGGCAAATTTGGGAGGCCATAACTCCCGAACTAATTTGCCGATTTTAAAATCGCATAGCTAACCTTGTTCCTGATCTCAAAAATATTCGGGACAAAAATGGACAGACGAATGGGATAATCGGTTCGGGAAAAGTCCTCAAAAGAGTGAGAAAGTTTCACTTTTTTCGACGTTTAACATGGGAATTCACTACACTCCGACACTCACAAAATTCCCATTGGAAAGGTTATTGTCCGATTATAAAATAACTTGATGCATCTCTTAAGAATGAGACTATTCATCTATCCTGCAAGTTAGAACGCGTTGCTGGCATTATTAGAACTGGAATTACGTCTGTTTTAGCGAAAACGCGAAAAACGTACGTTTCACGAGGAATGGAGACGGTTTGCACATTTTCGTAAATATCGTAGGCTGTAAATCCCAAACCCCTCGATGGGTTTTAAAATCACTTGGTACGATTTCTATTAGATATGCAGAGATTATGCACACCAATTTTCAGACAAATGGGACAAGCGGTTCGGGAGAAAACGGGAATTGTCCAAATTATATTGCAGTCCGGGGGGGGGGAAACGTGGTATGCTGTAAATCCCAAACCCCTCGATGGATTTTATATTGCTAGGAACGATTTCTATTGCATATAAACAGGATATGCCCTAAAATTTTCAGACAAATCGTACGAGTATTTTGGGAAAAACGGGAAAAGTTCATTTTCCGGATCACTGCCTTGGCAAGTTTGGGAAGCCATAACTCCCGAACTAATGGGCCGATTTTAAAATAGCATAGCTAATCTTGTTCTAGGTGTCAAAAATATACGGGACCAAAATCGACAGACGAATCAGATAATCGGTTCGGGAATAGCCACCAAAAGTGTTAAAAAGTTTCAATTTTTTCGCCTTTTAACATGGGAAATCACTACCCTCCGACACTCACAAAATTCCCATTGGAAAGGTTATTGTCCGATTATAAAATCGCTTGTTGGATCTCTTAAGAACGAGACTATTCATCTATCCTGCAAGTTAGAACGTGTTGCTAGCATTAGAGCCGGAATTACGTCTCTTTTAGCGAAAGCGCGAAAAACGTTCGTTTCACGATTAATGGAGACGGTTTGCACATATTCGTAATTTTCGTAGGCTGTAAATCAAAAACCCCTCGATGGATTTTAAAATGTCTTGGTACGATTTCTATTAGATATGCAGAGATTATGCACACCAATTTTCAGACAAATGGGACAAGCGGTTCGGGAGAAAACGGGAATTGTCCATATTCTATTGCAGTCCGGGGGGGAAACGTGGTAAGCTGTAAATCCGAAACCCCTCGATGGATTTTCAAATCGCTTGGTACGATTTCTATAGGATATAACCAGGATATGCCCTAAAATTTTCAGACAAATGGTACGAGTGTTCGGGAAAAAACGGGAAACGTTCATTTTCCGGACCACTGCCTTGGCAAATTTGGGAGGCCATAACTCCCGAACTAATGGGCCGATTTTAAAATCGCATAGCTAACCTTGTTCCTGATCTCAAAAATATCCGGGACAAATATTGACAGAAGAATGGGATAATCGGTTCGGGAAAAGTCCTCAAAAGAGTGAGAAAGTTTCACTTTTTTCGACGTTTAACATGGGAAATCACTACACTCCGACACTCACAAAATTCCCATTGGAAAGGTTATTGTCCGATTATAAAATCGCTTGATGGATCTCTTAAGAATGAGACTATTCATCTATCCTGCAAGTTAGAACGCGTTGCTAGCATTATTAGAACTGGAATTACGTCTGTTTTAGCGGAAACGCGAAAAACGTACGTTTCACGAGGAATGGAGACGGTTTGCACATTTTCGTAAATATCGTAGGCTGTAAATCCCAAACCCCTCGATGGGTTTTAAAATCACTTGGTACGATTTCTATTAGATATACAGAGAATATGCACACCAATTTTCAGACAAATCGGACAAGCGGTTCGGGAGAAAACGGGAATTGTCCAAATTATATTGCAGTCCGGGGGGGGGGGGAAAACGTGGTATGCTGTAAATCCCAAACCCCTCGATGGATTTTCAAATTGCTAGGAACGATTTCTATTGGATATAAACAGGATATGCCCTAAAATTTTCAGACAAATCGTACGAGTATTTTGGGAAAAACGGGAAAAGTTCATTTTCCGGTTCACTGCCTTGGCAAGTTTGGGAAGCCATAACTCCCGAACTAATGGGCCGATTTTAAAATAGCATAGCTAATCTTGTTCTAGGTGTCAAAAATATACGGGACCAAAATCGACAGACGAATCAGATAATCGGTTCGGGAATAGCCACCAAAAGAGTTAAAAATTTTCAATTTTTTCGCCTTTTAACATGGGAAATCACAACCCTCCGACACTCAGAAAATTCCCATTGGAAAGGTTATTGTCCGATTATAAAATCGGTTCTTGGATGTCTTAAGAACGAGACTATTCATCTATCCTGCAAGTTAGAACGTGTTGCTAGCATTATTAGAGCCGGAATTACGTCTCTTTTAGCGAAAGCGCGAAAAACGTTCGTTTCACGAGGAATGGAGACGGTTTGCACATATTCGTAATTTTCGTAGGCTGTAAATCAAAAACCCCTCAATGGATTTTAAAATGTCTTGGTACGATTTCTATTAGATATGCAGAGATTATGCACACCAATTTTCAGACAAATGGGACAAGCGGTTCGGGAGAAAACGGGAATTGTCCATATTCTATTGCAGTCCGGGGGGGAAACGTGGTAAGCTGTAAATCCGAAACCCCTCGATGGATTTTCAAATCGCTTGGTACGATTTCTATAGGATATAACCAGGATATGCCCTAAAATTTTCAGACAAATGGTACGAGTGTTCGGGAAAAAACGGGAAACGTTCATTTTCCGGACCACTGCCTTGGCAAATTTGGGAGGCCATAACTCCCGAACTAATGGGCCGATTTTAAAATCGCATAGCTAACCTTGTTCCTGATCTCAAAAATATCCGGGACAAATATTGACAGAAGAATGGGATAATCGGTTCGGGAAAAGTCCTCAAAAGAGTGAGAAAGTTTCACTTTTTTCGACGTTTAACATGGGAAATCACTACACTCCGACACTCACAAAATTCCCATTGGAAAGGTTATTGTCCGATTATAAAATCGCTTGATGGATCTCTTAAGAATGAGACTATTCATCTATCCTGCAAGTTAGAACGCGTTACTAGCATTATTAGAACTGGAATTACGTCTGTTTTAGCGGAAACGCGAAAAACGTACGTTTCACGAGGAATGGAGACGGTTTGCACATTTTCGTAAATATCGTAGGCTGTAAATCCCAAACCCCTCGATGGGTTTTAAAATCACTTGGTACGATTTCTATTAGATATACAGAGAATATGCACACCAATTTTCAGACAAATCGGACAAGCGGTTCGGGAGAAAACGGGAATTGTCCAAATTATATTGCAGTCCGGGGGGGGGGGGAAAACGTGGTATGCTGTAAATCCCAAACCCCTCGATGGATTTTCAAATTGCTAGGAACGATTTCTATTGGATATAAACAGGATATGCCCTAA
Organism: Meta bourneti; assembly: GCA_933210815.1. Lineage (NCBI taxonomy): Eukaryota > Metazoa > Arthropoda > Arachnida > Araneae > Tetragnathidae > Meta > Meta bourneti. The sequence goes on from OW119922.1 coordinate 7,067,941, forward strand.
AATTTTCAGACAAATCGTACGAGTATTTTGGGAAAAACGGGAAAAGTTCATTTTCCGGTTCACTGCCTTGGCAAGTTTGGGAAGCCATAACTCCCGAACTAATGGGCCGATTTTAAAATAGCATAGCTAATCTTGTTCTAGGTGTCAAAAATATACGGGACCAAAATCGACAGACGAATCAGATAATCGGTTCGGGAATAGCCACCAAAAGAGTTAAAAATTTTCAATTTTTTCGCCTTTTAACATGGGAAATCACAACCCTCCGACACTCAGAAAATTCCCATTGGAAAGGTTATTGTCCGATTATAAAATCGGTTCTTGGATGTCTTAAGAACGAGACTATTCATCTATCCTGCAAGTTAGAACGTGTTGCTAGCATTATTAGAGCCGGAATTACGTCTCTTTTAGCGAAAGCGCGAAAAACGTTCGTTTCACGAGGAATGGAGACGGTTTGCACATATTCGTAATTTTCGTAGGCTGTAAATCAAAAACCCCTCAATGGATTTTAAAATGTCTTGGTACGATTTCTATTAGATATGCAGAGATTATGCACACCAATTTTCAGACAAATGGGACAAGCGGTTCGGGAGAAAACGGGAATTGTCCATATTCTATTGCAGTCCGGGGGGGGGGGAAACGTGGTAAGCTGTAAATCCCAAACCCCTCGATGGATTTTCAAATCGCTTGGTACGATTTCTATTGGATATAACCAGGATATGCCCTAAAATTTTCAGACAAATGGTACTTGTTCGGGAAAAAACGGGAAACGTTCATTTTCCGGACCACTGCCTTGGCAAATTTGGGAGGCCATAACTCTCGAACTAATGGGCCGATTTTAAAATCGCATAGCTAACCTTGTTCCTGATCTCAAAAATATCCGGGACAAAAATTGACAGACGAATGGGATAATCGGTTCGGGAAAAGTCCTCAAAAGAGTGAGAAAGTTTAACTTTTTTCGCCTTTTAACATGGGAAATCACTACCCTCCGACACTCAGAAAATTCCCATTGGAAAGGTTATTGTCCGATTATAAAATCGCTTGTTGGATCTCTTAAGAACGAGACTATTCATCTATCCTGCAAGTTAGAACGTGTTGCTAGCATTATTAGAACCGGAATAACGTCTGTTTTAGCGAAAACGCGAAAAACGTACGTTTAATGAGGAATGGAGACGGTTTGCACATTTTCGTGAATTTCGTAGGCTGTAAATCCCAAACCCCTCGATGGATTTTAAAATCGCTTGGTACGATTTCTATTAGATATGCAGAGATTATGCACACCAATTTTCAGACAAATCGGACAAGCGGTTCGGAAGAAAACGGGAATTGTCCAAATTCTATTGCAGTCCGGGGGGGGGGGAACGAGGTATGTTGTAAATCCCAAACCCCTCGATGGATTTTCGAATCGCTTGGTAAGTTTTCTATTCGATATATAACCAGGATATGCCCTAAAATTTTCAGACAAATGGTACGTGTTCGTGAAAAAACGGGAAACGTTCATTTTCCGGACCACTGCCTTGGCAAATTTGGGAGGCCATAACTCTCGAACTAATGGGCCGATTTTAAAATCGCATAGCTAACCTTGTTCCTGATCTCAAAAATATTCGGGACAAAAATGGACAGACGAATGGGATAATCGGTTCGGGAAAAGTCCTCAAAAGAGTGAGAAAGTTTAACTTTTTTCGACGTTTAACATGGGAATTCACTACACTCCGACACTCACAAAATTCCCATTGGAAAGGTTATTGTCCGATTATAAAATCGCTTGATGCATCTCTTAAGAATGAGACTATTCATCTATCCTGCAAGTTAGAACGCGTTGCTGGCATTATTAGAACTGGAATTACGTCTGTTTTAGCGAAAACGCGAAAAACGAACGTTTGATGAGGAATGGAGACGGTTTGCACATTTTCGTAAATATCGTAGGCTGTAAATCCCAAACCCCTCGATGGGTTTTAAAATCGCTTGGTAAGTTTTGTATTCGATATATAACCAGGATATGCCCTAAAATTTTCAGACAAATGGTACGTGTTCGGGAAAAAACGGGAAACGTTCATTTTCCGGACCACTGCCTTTGTAAATATGGGAGGCCATAACTCCCGAACTAATGGGCCGATTTTAAAATCGCATAGCTAACCTTGTTCCTGATCTCAAAAATATCCGGGACAAAAATTGACAGACGAATGGGGTAATCGGTTCGGGAAAAGTCCTCAAAAGGTTAGAAAGTTTCACTTTTTTCGACGTTTAACATGGGAAATCACTACACTCCGACACTGACAAAATTCCCATTGGAAAGGTTATTGTCCGATTATAAAATCGCTAGATGGATCTCTTAAGAATGAGACTATTCATCTATCCTGCAAGTTAGAACGTGTTGCTAGCATTATTAGAACCGGAATAACGTCTGTTTTAGCGAAAACGCGAAAAACGTACGTTTAATGAGGAATGGAGACGGTTTGCACATTTTCGTAAATTTCGTAGGCTGTAAATCCCAAACCCCTCGATGGATTTTAAAATCGCTTGGTACGATTTCTATTAGATATGCAGAGAATATGCACACCAATTTTCGGACAAGCGGTTCGGAAGAAAACGGGAATTGTCCAAATTCTATTGCAGTCCGTGGGTGGGAACGAGGTATGTTGTAAATCCCAAACCCCTCGATGGATTTTCGAATCGCTTGGTAAGTTTTCTATTCGATATATAACCAGGATATGCTCTAAAATTTTCAGACAAATTGTACGTGTTCGGGAAAAAACGGGAAACGTTCATTTTCCGGACCACTGCCTTGGCAAATTTGGGAGGCCATAACTCCCGAACTAATTTGCCGATTTTAAAATCGCATAGCTAACCTTGTTCCTGATCTCAAAAATATTCGGGACAAAAATGGACAGACGAATGGGATAATCGGTTCGGGAAAAGTCCTCAAAAGGGTGAGAAAGTTTCACTTTTTTCGACGTTTAACATGGGAATTCACTCCACTCCGACACTCACAAAATTCCCATTGGAAAGGTTATTGTCCGATTATAAAATACCTTGATGCATCTCTTAAGAATGAGACTATTCATCTATCCTGCAAGTTAGAACGCGTTGCTGGCATTATTAGAACTGGAATTACGTCTGTTTTAGCGAAAACGCGAAAAACGTACGTTTCACGAGGAATGGAGACGGTTTGCACATTTTCGTAAATATCGTAGGCTGTAAATCCCAAACCCCTCGATGGGTTTTAAAATCACTTGGTACGATTTCTATTAGATATGCAGAGATTATGCACACCAATTTTCAGACAAATGGGACAAGCGGTTCGGGAGAAAACGGGAATTGTCCATATTCTATTGCAGTCCGGGGGGGAAACGTGGTAAGCTGTAAATCCGAAACTCCTCGATGGATTTTCAAATCGCTTGGTACGATTTCTATAGGATATAACCAGGATATGCCCTAAAATTTTCAGACAAATGGTACGAGTGTTCGGGAAAAAACGGGAAACGTTCATTTTCCGGACCACTGCCTTGGCAAATTTGGGAGGCCATAACTCCCGAACTAATGGGCCGATTTTAAAATCGCATAGCTAACCTTGTTCCTGATCTCAAATATATCCGGGACAAAAATTGACAGACGAATGGGATAATCGGTTCGGGAAAAGTCCTCAAAAGAGTGAGAAAGTTTCACTTTTTTCGACGTTTAACATGGGAAATCACTACACTCCGACACTCACAAAATTCCCATTGGAAAGGTTATTGTCCGATTATAAAATCGCTTGATGGATCTCTTAAGAATGAGACTATTCATCTATCCTGCAAGTTAGAACGCGTTGCTAGCATTATTAGAACTGGAATTACGTCTGTTTTAGCGGAAACGCGAAAAACGTGCGTTTCACGAGGAATGGAGACGGTTTGCACATTTTCGTAAATATCGTAGGCTGTAAATCCCAAACCCCTCGATGGGTTTTAAAATCACTTGGTACGATTTCTATTAGATATGCAGAGAATATGCACACCAATTTTCAGACAAATCGGACAAGCGGTTCGGGAGAAAACTTGAATTGTCCAAATTCTATTGCAGTCCGGGGGGGAAAAAAACGTGGTATGCTGTAAATCCCAAACCCCTCGATGGATTTTCAAATTGCTAGGAACGATTTCTATTGGATATAAACAGGATATGCCCTAAAATTTTCAGACAAATCGTACGAGTATTTTGGGAAAAACGGGAAAAGTTCATTTTCCGGATCACTGCCTTGGCAAGTTTGGGAAGCCATAACTCCCGAACTAATGGGCCGATTTTAAAATAGCATAGCTAATCTTGTTCCAGGTCTCAAAAATATACGGGACCAAAATCGACAGACGAATCAGATAATCGGTTCGGGAATAGCCACCAAAAGAGTTAAAAAGTTTCAATTTTTTCGCCTTTTAACATGGGAAATCACTACCCTCCGACACTCACAAAATTCCCATTGGAAAGGTTATTGTCCGATTATAAAATCGCTTGTTGGATCTCTTAAGAACGAGACTATTCATCTATCCTGCAAGTTAGAACGTGTTGCTAGCATTATTAGATCCGGAATTACGTCTCTTTTAGCGAAAGCGCGAAAAACGTTCGTTTCACGAGGAATGGAGACGGTTTGCACATATTCGTAATTTTCATAGGCTGTAAATCTCAAACCCCTAGATGGATTTTAAAATCGCTTGCTACTATTTCTATTAGATATGCAGAGAATATGCACACCAATTTTCAGACAAATCGGACAAGCGTTTCGGGAGAAAACGAGAAAAAGGGGGGGGGAAACTAATGGGCCGATTTTAAAATCGCATGGCTCATCTTGTTTCTGGTCTCAAAAATATACGGGACAAAAATTTACAGACGAATCAGATAATCGGTTCGGGAATAGTCCGTAAAAGAGTCAAAAAGTTTCAGTTTTTTCGCCGTTTAACATGGGAAATCACTACCCTCCGACTATCACAAAATTCCCATTTGAAAAGTTATTGTCCGATTTGAAAATCGCTTAATGGATCTCTTTAGAACGAGACTTTTCATCTATCCTGCAAGCTAGAACGTGCTGCTAGCATTATTAGAACCGGAATTACGTCTCTTTCAGCGAAAGCGCGAAAAACGTTCGTTTCACGAGGAATGGAGACGGTTTGCACATATTCGTAATTTTCGTAGGCTGTAAATCAAAATCCCTTGGATGGATTTTAAAATCTCTTGGTAAGATTTCTATTGGATATAACCAGGATCGTAAAGCGGTTTGGGAAAAACGGCAAAAGTTCAATTTCCGGACCCCTGCCCTGGCAAATTTGGGAAGCCATAACTCCCGAAATAAAGGGCCGATTTTAAAATTTCATAGCGCATCTTGTTCCTGGTCTCAAAAATATACGGGACAAAAATTGACAGACGAATCGGATAATCGGTTCGGGAATAGTCCACAAAAGAGTGACAAAGTTTCACTTTTTTCGCCGTTTAACATGGGAAATCACTAACCTCCGACACTCAAAAAATTCCCATTTGAAACGTTATTGTCCGATTATAAAATCGCTTGGTGGATCTCTTAAGAACGAGACTATTCATCTATCCTGCAAGTTAGAACGTGTTGCTAGCATTATTAGAGCCGGAAATACGACTGTTTTAGCCAAAACGCGAAAAACGTACGTTTCATGAGGAATGGAGACGGTTTGCACATTTTCGTAAATTTCGTAGGCTGTAAATCCCAAACCCCTAGATGGATTTTAAAATCGCTTGGTACTATTTCTATTAGATATGCAGAGAATATGCACACCAATTTTCTGACAAATCGGACAAGCGGTTCGGGAGAAAACGGGAATTGTCCAAATTCTATTGCAGACCAGGGGGAAAATACGTGGTATTCTGTAAATCCCAAACCCCTCGATGGATTTACAAATCGCTTGGTACGATTTCTATTGGATATAACCAGGATATGCATAAAATTTTCATTAAAATCGTACGAGTGGTTTGGGAAAAACGGCAAAAGATCATTTTCCGGAGACAGGTCTTGCATTAACTGCAGGGAGTCTAACTCCCTGCACAACACAACTTATAATGTGAACCATGATGTCCGCTCGAGGACCTGTCCTAACTATAAGAGGCAGCTAGCTATCTTGGAGGCAAGTATCTGCTACGGCGAGTGATGACAGACTCAAAAGTGAAATTACTTCAAATTAACATTAATCATTCCTATTCCGCCCACAGCTTGGCTTTGGCCACTGCAGTGAATCTCAAAATTGATTTTTTGTTAATCCAGGATCCATATATCGTTAAAAACAAACCCGTTGTTCCTTTTCCAGGCCATCGACAACTAACCTCCAATAACAGTACTTGTACTATTATTTGTTTAAATCCTGGTTCTAAATTTAATCTTAGTTTTGTTTCTCAAAATTGTGTTATTGCGGAGGTCTCGACGCAGGCCGGCCCCTTATTGTTGGGAAGCGTTTACTTCCCCCCCAATGATAGCATCCAAGATCAGCTGGAGGAGCTATCAGACCTCGACTTTAGTAGAGGCAGGCTCCTCCTCATGGGGGACTTTAATGCCCGATCCCCTCTTTGGGGATACGGGCATGAAGACATAAGGGGCAGGTGTGTGTTGGACCTCTGCAATGCCAATTCTTTGTCTATTATTAATATTCCTGATAAAGGGCCTACCTTCATTGCCCATTCTGGGAGGGGATGGCCCGATTTGACCCTTGCGGGTCCAGATGTCGTTGGTCATTTGGAAAATTGGACTGTTCTTGATCTAGATTCCTGCAGTGACCATCGCTATGTGTCGGTGGTATTTAATACCCGCATTACTAACAGCCGGGGATTCTTCTTTAGAACGAAATTCGGTCTGGGACGTTTCCCTGGTTATTTTCATAAATTAACCAAAGATTTGACCCATTTAACTAACAATATTAACAACACCAGTGATCTAGAAAATTACTTTATTAAACTTATTAATTGCGTTAAAATAGCTGCCAATCATACCTTAAAGAAGTCAAAAAAAATGGATAAATTTAATGTCACAGTTCACTGGTGGACCAGCGAGCTGGCGTCATCGAGAAACAGGGTCACTGCTCTCTTCAAAAAAAATAAAATCCCTCCGTTTACACAATGCCCCAGTCGATGAGGTTCGAGCCGCGGAGGTCGTGTACCGATATAGGAGGGCCGCCCTCAAAAAATTAATTACCAACACAAAAAGGGCGGCATGGAGGGAACATTGTTCCGGTCATGGTGCCGCATTTGGTTCACTTTTTAAATCTACGTTCAATAAAAAACAAAATAATAATCTTGATTTATTCTTTACAGACAAACCCAATTTAACCCAAAACAACAAAATATCAATTTTGATGGATCATTTTTTTTCCAATAATGTTTCTACACCGACTATAATTGACTATCCTATAAATTTAAATCCTCCTGATAATATTACGACCCATGACCTGGACCATGTTTTCTCCAACCTCAAGGATGGGAAGGCCCCGGGGCCGGACCTTATCGACTATAAAATATGGAAATTTATATACAATAGATACCCCCACCTTATTTTAATTTCTTTTCAAAAATCATTTTTACTTTCGTACTTTCCAAGGTGCCTCAGGTATGGGGGGGTTCGCTTCCTGCTTAAACTAGGTCGCGACCCCTCATCCTGCGGCGCCTACAGACCCATCTGTCTTTTGCCCACTCTGGGAAAGATCCTGGAGCGGGCCTTTACTATAAAACTTAATTTTTGGTTACACCATAATAATATTATTCATTTTAATCAATTTGGCTTCCGAGAGCAGAGATCCTGCGAGGACGCCTTGTTCGCTGTTGTTTCTAAAATTAAATCTTTTAAAAGAGTCTGTCATTCCGCATTAACTACCCTAGACATCTCAGCCGTTTTTGACAATATGGACTGGCACTTGTTGATCGACAGGCTCGGCATCTTAAACTTCCCTCCCTATTTTATTAATTTTATATGTTCTTACTTAAGTTCTCGTTATATTATTTTTGATCTTAACAACAGTATTATTTCTCGTTTTCTAATTAAAGGGTGTCCACAGGGTTCGGTGCTTGCGCCGACCCTGTGGAACATCTATTTTAATGAAATTCTTAATCTAAATAACGACCTTTTTTATCTCCAGGCCTTCGCCGACGACCTGGCGTTAATAACGTCAGGTAGGACGCGAAGTGTCCTGGAGACGAATACTAATACAGCTTTGAATATGATTTGCAGTAAGTTGAATTGTATGAAGTTGAGCCTCTCGGTCGACAAGTGTCGGTCCGTTATTTTTTCTAAAGCCCAGAGACTCAAGAGAAACCCAATTTTTAAACTTAATTCTAACAGGCTTAGGATCTGTGGTAGCTTGAAGTTTCTGGGCGTAATTATTGACAGCGGGCTCTCGTGGAGCGATCATATCTTAAATCTACGAGATCGATGTTATTCGATAGGCGGATCTCTCCATAAGATCCGAGGCGGGGCGTCGGTGGCCGGCTCCAGAAGATGTGGTATCTCTCTGTTACCGAGAAAATTTTAACTTTTGGAGCCGGCATCTGGGGCGGTAACTTAAATATTGAACAAAAAAAGAAGCTCTCCGCCATACAGAGACCATTTTTACTTAAAATTTCGAGAGCTCCCCAACCGACTCCCTTAACACCCTCTGTGGTATTCCGCCGCTCCACGTGACCCTGCTGTCTTTATATAAGAAATTTAATATTGTCAGAAGACGGCAGCCCGACCCCGAGCTGGGACTGTCACCTTCAAACTATGATTTCGACATGCCATTCCATGGGGTCCCGATGTCCGCCGTCAGGTTGGACATTCGGGACTCCATTTCAAATCCCGATTACCATGTGTACACCGACGGCTCCGGCATTAATGGGAATGTCGGGGCGTCGGTGTGCATTTTGGACCCAAAAACAAGTATTATCCATGAAATTTTAGAATATAAGTTACATGCCGACAACTCCGTTTTTCAAGCGGAGTTGTCGGCAATATATAGAGCAATAGATTGGTCGATCGCCCACAATAGCAAAATTAATATTTTTAGTGACAGCCTCAGCTCAATTCAGGCCCTCAAATCAAGCAAAAATAAATCTAGTTTTCTTTTTAATATAAAATCATTAATAGCCCCTTTCACTAACAATTTTGGCCTGAGTTGGGTCCGGGCACATGCGGGACTCGCCGGCAACGAGCTTGCCGACGAGCATGCAAAGCTTGCCTCGGTCCGTGGTGGGGAACTTGGGGTCCCCCTTCCAATAAGTGCATTGAAGAAAAAAATTTAAAAAATCTTGCTAAACGAATGGCAGATTGCACACGATTGTTCAACCAATGGACTTAGAACCAAGGACTATCTGCCAAGGGTGGACCCCGACTTCCTCATCACGGATCGCTACTTGACATGGTTTTTGACCGGCCATGGTCCTTTTGCGGCCTACCTCTGCAGGTTTCATCTTCGCAACGATGATTTGTGTGTCTGCGGTGGGGTGGGGGATGCCGACCATTATCTCTTCGACTGCCTGGTTACGCGGGACCATCACATAACTAGGCCGAGTATTGATTCTAAACCTACATGGCTAAAAAACATTATTAATAATAAAATCTCGGCCTATAGAATTAGGTCCTGCGTCCTGACGGCCGCGGGGGTGGTGGACGGCCCCTCTGCGCCCTAGCTGATGGTGCGGCCCGGTGCTTGCTGCTCCCTTATTTTAATGTAGGGGCTGTTGCACTAAGTGCCAGCCCATTTTAAATTTTTAACTTTTGTATATATTCATTGCCTTTTAATCTTGTAATTTTAAATTCATTCATTTGATATTTTATCCACTTGTTTAATTTTAATTCATTGTGTGTTTTAGTTCTGCTCTTGTATTTTTAGTTATTCTGCTTTTACTATTTTGTACTTATTGTGGTTGTCTTTTATATTTTAAATGTATTTTAACTGTATATCTTGTATTATTATTTCTTGTGTTTAATTTATATGTAATATTTGTCTCTTGTTTGTATTGTTGTTCCCTGTAAACTACATTATATTTAAATAAACGCTGTCCTGGGGTTGGGTCCGTTGGACTGCTGTGGTGGAAGTCCTCACCTCCGGGCCACACATAACGCTCTAAACTTAACGGTGAGTGGGCCCGGAGAGTGTCTTCCAGACAAATCGGACAAGCGGTTCGGGAGAAAACGGGAATTGTCCAAATTCTATTGCAGTCAAGGGGGGAAACGTGGTAATCTGTAAATCCCAAACCCCTCGATGGATTTTCAAATCGCTTAATACGATTTCTATTGGATATAACCAGGATATGCCCTAAAATTATCAGACAAATCGTACGAGTGGTTTGGGAAAAACGGGAAAAGTTCATTTTCCGGACCCGTGCCCTGGCAACTTTAGGCAGCCATAACTCCCGAACTAATGGGCCGATTTTAAATTCGCATAGCTAATCTTGTTCCTGCTTTTAAAAATGTACGGGACCAAAATTGACAGACGAATCGGATAATCGGTTCGGGAATAGTCCGAAAAAGAGTCAAAAAATTTGTTTTTTCGCCGTTTAACATGGGAAATCACTACCCTCCGACTATCACAATATTCCCATTTGAAAAGTTATTGTCCGATTTGAAAATTGCTTAACGGATCCTTTAGAACGAGACTTTTCATCTATCCTGCAAGCTAGAACGTGCTGCTAGCATTATTAGGACCGGAATTACGTCTCTTTTAGCGAAAGCGCGAAAAACGTTCGTTTCACGAGGAATGGATACGGTTTGCACATATTCGTAATTTTCGTAGGCTGTAAATCAAAATCCCTTCGATGGATTTTAAAATCTCTTGGTAAGGTTTCTATTGGATATAACCAGGATCGTAAAGCGGTTTGGGAAAAAACGGCAAAAGTTCAATTTCCGGAACCCTGCCCTGGCAAATTTGGGAAGCCGTAACTCCCGAACTAATGATCCGATTTTAAAATTTCATAGCGCATCTTGTTCCTGGTCTCAAAAATATACGGAACAAAAATTGACAGACGTATCGGATAATCGGTTTGGGAATAGTCCGCAAAAGAGTCAAAAATTTCAGTTTTTCGCCGTTTAACTTAAGAATTCACTACCCTCCGACACTCACAAAATTCCCATTTCAAAGGTTATTGTCCGATTTGAGAATCGCTTGGTGGATCTCTTTAGAACGAGACTATTCATCTATCCTGCAAGTTATAACGTGTTGCTAGCATTATTAGTGCCGGAATTACGTCTGTTTTAGCGAAAACGCGAAAATCGTACGTTTCATGAGGAATGGAGACGGTTTGCACATTTTCGTAAATTTCGTAGGCTGTAAATCCCAAACCCCTAGATGGATTTTAAAATCGCTTGGTACTATTTCTATAAGATATGCAGAGAATATGCACACCAATTTTCTGACAAATTGGACAAGCGGTTCGGGAGAAAACGGGAATTGTCCAAATTCTATTGCAGACCAGGGGGAAAATACGTGGTATGCTGTAAATCCCAAACCCCTCGATGGATTTACAAATCGCTTGGTACGATTTCTATTGGATATAACCAGGATATGCATAAAATTTTCATTAAAATCGTACGAGTGGTTTGGGAAAAACGGCAAAAGTTCATTTTCCGGCCCCTGCCTTGGCAAATTTGGGAAGCCATAACTCCCGAACTAATGGGCCGATTTTAAAATCGCATAGCTCATCTTGTTTCTGGTCTCAAAAATATACGGGACAAAAATTGACAGACGAATCGGATAATCGGTTCGGGAATAGTCCTTAAAAGAGTCAAAAAGTTTCAGTTTTTTCGCCGTTTAACATGGGAAATCAATACCCTCCGACTATCACAAAATTCCCATTTGAAAAGTTATTGTCCGATTTGAAAATCGCTTAACGGATCTCTTTAGAACGAGACTTTTCATCTATCCTGCAAGCTAGAACGCGCTGCTAGCATTATTAGAACCGGAAATACGTATCTTTTAGCGTAAGCGCCAAAAACGTTCGTTTCACGAGGAATGGAGACGGTTTGCACATATTCGTAATTTTCGTAGGCTGTAAATCAAAATCACTTCGATGGATTTTAAAATCTCTTGGTAAGGTTTCTATTGGATATAACCAGGATCGTAAAGCGGTTTGGGAAAAAACGGCAAAAGTTCAATTTCCGGACCCCTGCCCTGGCAAATTTGGGAAGCCATAACTCCCGAACTAATGATCCGATTTTAAAATTTCATAGCGCATCTTGTTCCTGGTCTCAAAAATATACGGAACAAAAATTGACAGACGTATCGGATAATCGGTTTGGGAATAGTCCGCAAAAGAGTCAAAAATTTCAGTTTTTCGCCGTTTAACTTAAGAATTCACTACCCTCCGACACTCACAAAATTCCCATTTCAAAGGTTATTGTCCGATTTGAGAATCGCTTGGTGGATCTCTTTAGAACGAGACTATTCATCTATCCTGCAAGTTATAACGTGTTGCTAGCATTATTAGTGCCGGAATTACGTCTGTTTTAGCGAAAACGCGAAAATCGTACGTTTCATGAGGAATGGAGACGGTTTGCATATTTTCGTAAATTTCGTAGGCTGTAAATCCCAAACCCCTAGATGGATTTTAAAATCGCTTGGTACTATTTCTATAAGATATGCAGAGAATATGCACACCAATTTTCTGACAAATTGGACAAGCGGTTCGGGAGAAAACGGGAATTGTCCAAATTCTATTGCAGACCAGGGGGAAAATACGTGGTATGCTGTAAATCCCAAACCCCTCGATGGATTTACAAATCGCTTGGTACGATTTCTATTGGATATAACCAGGATATGCATAAAATTTTCATTAAAATCGTACGAGTGGTTTGGGAAAAACGGCAAAAGTTCATTTTCCGGCCCCTGCCTTGGCAAATTTGGGAAGCCATAACTCCCGAACTAATGGGCCGATTTTAAATTCGCATAGCTAATCTTGTTCCTGCTTTTAAAAATGTACGGGACCAAAATTGACAGACGAATCGGATAATCGGTTCGGGATTAGTCCGAAAAAGAGTCAAAAAGTTTGTTTTTTCGCCGTTTAACATGGGAAATCACTACCCTCCGACTATCACAATATTCCCATTTGAAAAGTTATTGTCCGATTTGAAAATTGCTTAACGGATCCTTTAGAACGAGACTTTTCATCTATCCTGCAAGCTAGAACGTGCTGCTAGCATTATTAGAACCGGAAATACGTATCTTTTAGCGAAAGCGCGAAAAACGTTCGTTTCACGAGGAATGGAGACGGTTTGCACATATTCGTAATTTTCGTAGGCTGTAAATCAAAATCCCTTCGATGGATTTTAAAATCTCTTGGTAAGGTTTCTATTGGATATAACCAGGATCGTAAAGCGGTTTGGGAAAAAACGGCAAAAGTTCAATTTCCGGAACCCTGCCCTGGCAAATTTGGGAAGCCGTAACTCCCGAACTAATGATCCGATTTTAAAATTTCATAGCGCATCTTGTTCCTGGTCTCAAAAATATACGGAACAAAAATTGACAGACGTATCGGATAATCGGTTTGGGAATAGTCCGCAAAAGAGTCAAAAATTTCAGTTTTTCGCCGTTTAACTTAAGAATTCACTACCCTCCGACACTCACAAAATTCCCATTTCAAAGGTTATTGTCCGATTTGAAAATCGCTTGGTGGATCTCTTTAGAACGAGACTATACATCTATCCTGCAAGTTATAACGTGTTGCTAGCATTATTAGTGCCGGAATTACGTCTGTTTTAGCGAAAACGCGAAAATCGTACGTTTCATGAGGAATGGAGACGGTTTGCACATTTTCGTAAATTTCGTAGGCTGTAAATCCCAAACCCCTAGATGGATTTTAAAATCGCTTGGTACTATTTCTATAAGATATGCAGAGAATATGCACACCAATTTTCTGACAAATTGGACAAGCGGTTCGGGAGAAAACGGGAATTGTCCAAATTCTATTGCAGACCAGGGGGAAAATACGTGGTATGCTGTAAATCCCAAACCCCTCGATGGATTTACAAATCGCTTGGTACGATTTCTATTGGATATAACCAGGATATGCATAAAATTTTCATTAAAATCGTACGAGTGGTTTGGGAAAAACGGCAAAAGTTCATTTTCCGGCCCCTGCCTTGGCAAATTTGGGAAGCCATAATTCCCGAACTAATGGGCCGATTTTAAATTCGCATAGCTAATCTTGTTCCTGCTTTTAAAAATGTACGGGACCAAAATTGACAGACGAATCGGATAATCGGTTCGGGAATAGTCCGAAAAAGAGTCAAAAAGTTTGTTTTTTCGCCGTTTAACATGGGAAATCACTACCCTCCGACTATCACAATATTCCCATTTGAAAAGTTATTGTCCGATTTGAAAATTGCTTAACGGATCCTTTAGAACGAGACTTTTCATCTATCCTGCAAGCTAGAACGTGCTGCTAGCATTATTAGAACCGGAAATACGTATCTTTTAGCGAAAGCGCGAAAAACGTTCGTTTCACGAGGAATGGAGACGGTTTGCACATATTCGTAATTTTCGTAGGCTGTAAATCAAAATCCCTTCGATGGATTTTAAAATCTCTTGGTAAGATTTCTATTGGATATAACCAGGATCGTAAAGTGGTTTGGGAAAGACGGCAAAAGTTCAATTTCCGGACCCCTGCCCTGGCAAATTTGGGAAGCGATAACTCCCGAACTAATGGGCCGATTTTAAAATTTCATAGCGCATCTTGTTCCTGGTCTCAAAAATATACGGGACAAAAATTGACAGACGAATCGGATAATCGGTTCGGGAATAGTTCGCAAAAGAGTGACAAAATTTCACTTTTTTCGCCGTTTAACATGGGAGATCACTAACCTCCGACACTCAAAAAAATCCCATTTGAAACGTTATTGTCCGATTATAAAATCGCTTGGTGCATCTCTTAAGAACGAGAGTATTCATCTATCCTGCAAGTTAGAACGTGTTGCTAGCATTATTAGAGCCGGAATTACGTCTCTTTTAGCGAAAGCGCTAAAAACGTTCATTTCACGAGGAATGGAGACGGTTTGCACATATTCGTAATTTTCGTAGGCTGTAAATCCCAAACCGATAGATGGATTTTAAAATCGCTTGGTACTATTTCTATTAGATATGCAGAGAATATGCACACCAATTTTCTGACAAATTGGACAAGCGGTTCGGGAGAAAACGGGAATTGTCCAAATTCTATTGCAGACCAGGGGGAAAATACGTGGTATGCTGTAAATCCCAAACCCCTCGATGGATTTACAAATCGCTTGGTACGATTTCTATTGGATATAACCAGGATATGCATAAAATTTTCATTAAAATCGTACGAGTGGTTTGGGAAAAACGGCAAAAGTTCATTTTCCGGCCCCTGCCTTGGCAAATTTGGGAAGCCATAACTCCCGAACTAATGGGCCGATTTTAAAATCGCATAGCTCATCTTGTTTCTGGTCTCAAAAATATACGGGACAAAAATTGACAGATGAATCGGATAATCGGTTCGGGAATAGTCCTTAAAAGAGTCAAAAAGTTTCAGTTTTTTCGCCGTTTAACATGGGAAATCACTACCCTCCGACTATCACAAAATTCCCATTTGAAAAGTTATTGTCCGATTTGAAAATCGCTTAACGGATCTCTTTAGAACGAGACTTTTCATCTATCCTGCAAGCTAGAACGTGCTGCTAGCATTATTAGAACCGGAAATACGTATCTTTTGGCGAAAGCGCGAAAAACGTTCGTTTCACGAGGAATGAAGACGGTTTGCACATATTCGTAATTTTCGTAGGCTGTAAATCAAAATCCCTTCGATGGATTTTAAAATCTCTTGGTAAGGTTTCTATTGGATATAACCAGGATCGTAAAGTGGTTTGGGAAAAACGGCAAAAGTTCAATTTCCGGACCCCTGCCCTGGCAAATTTGGGAAGCCATAACTCCCGAACTAATGGGCCGATTTTAAAATTTCATAGCGCATCTTGTTCCTGGTCTCAAAAATATACGGGACAAAAATTGACAGACGAATCGGATAATTGGTTCGGGAATAGTCCGCAAAAGAGTGACAAAATTTCACTTTTTTCGCCGTTTAACATGGGAGATCACCAACCTCCGACACTCAAAAAAATCCCATTTGAAACGTTATTGTCCGATTATAAAATCGCTTGGTGGATCTCTTAAGAACGAGAGTATTCATCTATCCTGCAAGTTAGAACGTGTTGCTAGCATTATTAGAGCCGGAATTACGTCTCTTTTAGCGAAAGCGCGAAAAACGTTCGTTTCACGAGGAATGGAGACGGTTTGCACATATTCGTAATTTTCGTAGGCTGTAAATCTCAAACCCCTAGATGGATTTTAAAATCGCTTGGTACTATTTCTATTAGATATGCAGAGAATATGCACACCAATTTTCAGACAAATCGGACAAGCGGTTCGGGAGAAAACGGGAATTGTCCATATTCTATTGCAGTCCGAGGGGGGGGGGGGGAACCGTGGTATGCTGTAAATCCTAAACCCCTGGATGGATTTTCAAATCGCTTGGTACGATTTCTATTGGATATAACCAGGATATGCCCTAAAATTTTCAGACAAATGGTACGAGTGTTTCGGGGAAAAAACGGGGAACATACATTTTCGGGACCACTGCCTTGGCAAATTTCGGATGCCATAACTCCCGAACTAAGAAACCGATTTTAAAATTGCATAGCTAACCTTGTTCTTGATCTCAAAGATATACGGGACAAAAACTGACAGACGAATCGGATAATCGGTTCGGGAATAGTCCGCAAAAGAGTGACAAAGTTTCACTTTTTTCGCCGTTTAACATGGGAAATCATGACCCTCCGACACTCACAAAATTCCCATTTGAAAACTTATTGTCCGATTTGAAAATCGCTTGGTGGATCTCTTTACAAAAAGACTTTTCATCTATCCTGCAAGTTAGAACGTGTTGCTAGCATTATTAGAGCCGGAATTACGTCTCTTTCAGCGAAAGCGCGAAAAACGTTCGTTTCAGGAGGAATGGAGACGGTTTGCACATATTCGTAATTTTCGTAGGCTGTAAATCAAAAACCCTTCGATGGATTTTAAAATCTCTTGGTAAGATTTCTATTTGATATGCAGAGAATATGCACACCAATTTTCAGACAAATCGGACAAGCGGTTCGGGAGAAAACGGGAATTGTCCAATGTCTAATGCAGTCCGGGGGGGGGGGAACCGTGGTATGCTGTAAATCCTAAACCCCTCGATGGATTTTCAAATCGCTTGGTACGATTACTATTGGATATAGCCAGGATATGCCCTAAAATTTTCAGACAAATCGTACGAGTGGTTTGGGAAAAACGGGAAAAGTTCATTTTCCGGACCCTGCCTTGGCAACTTTGGGAAGCCATAACTCCCGAACTAATGGGCCGATTTTAAATTCGCATAGCTCATCTTGTTCCTGGTCTCAAAAATATACGGGACAAAAATTGACAGACGAATCGGATAATCGGTTCGGGAATAGTCCGCAAAAGAGTCACAAAGTTTCAGTTTTTTCGCCGTTTAACATGGGAAATCACTACCCTATGACACTCACAAAATTCCCATTTGAAAGGTTATTGTCCGATTTGAAAATCGCTTAATGGATCTCTTTAGGACGAGACTTTGCATAATATCCTGCAAGTTAGAACGTGCTGCTAGCATTATTAGAGCCGGAATTACGTCTCTTTTAGCGAAAGCGCGAAAAACGTTCGTTTCACGAGGAGTGGAGTCTGTTTGCACATTTTCGTAAATTTCGTAGGCTGTAAATCAAAAACCCCTCGATGGATTTTAAAATCTCTTGGTACGATTTCTATTAGATATGCAGAGAATATGCACACCAATTTCCAGACAAATCGGACAAGCGGTTCGGGAGGAAACGGGAATTGTCCAAATTCTATTGCAGTCCGGGGGGATAAAAACGTGGTATGCTGTAAATCCCAAACCCCTCGATGGATTTTCAAATCGGTTGGAACGATTTCTATTGGATATAACCAGGATATGCCCTAAAATTTTCAGACAAATCGTACGAGTGGTTTGGGAAAAACGGGAAAAGTTCATTTTCCGGACCCTGCCTTGGCAACTTTGGGAAGCCATAACTCCCGAACTAATGGGCCGATTTTAAATTCGCATAGCTAATCTTGTTCCTGCTTTTAAAAATATACGGGACCAAAATTGACAGACGAATCGGATAATCGGTTCGGGAATAGTCCGCAAAAGAGTCACAAAGTTTCACTTTTTTCGCCGTTTAACATGGGAAATCACTACCCTCCGACACTCACAAAATTCCCATTTGAAAAGTTATTGTCCGATTTGAAAATCGCTTGTTGGATCTCTTAAGAACGAGACTATTCATCTATCCTGCTTTTCTTTTGCAAAAAAACCTTTTTCTCTGCAAGAGGAGAATTGAATTTGTCCTTCCCTAGAAAGTAATAACTTTCTTCACTGGTTTTAACGTATTACCATTTTATATTTCATGACATTCAAGGATCATTCACAATTTCTAAAGCAATGCTTTTAGAAATTGTGGCTTTCTGGGCTTCTTCAAACTTAAACAGGTGTCCATTATCAAATAAAATTTAACCATTTAAAGTCCATTTTGCACCCTTTAAATGTACTCCTTGGTAGCTTGAAAATAAAAAAAGAATACATAGTACACGTACCAGTTTTTACATGTTTTATTGTATAAGATTTTCAATTAAGAAAATTGTTAGTTTTAGAAAAATATTCCAGTCACAAATGTTAGCTAAGATGCATATAGCAGCTAATATTTTAATTTCTTTCATTTTTTAATTAAGACCGATGTTTTTATTTGGAAAGTTACATAAGTCACATGTGCATACTTTAAGTTCTTGTTCCATTAATTAATTTCTCTCATAGAAATATAGAGCTATAACAATTTTAATTTTTGCCAATAGTATAATCTAGCTCAAACCAGTGAAATTGTATTACAATACAACTTGATAAACAGTTACTTGGTATAAAAACAGGTGTAATTCTAAGAACTGACACAATTATGAGATTCAGATTTATATATATAATTTTGAATTCTTCTCAAAATGAATTACTTCTTGAAACCACTGTTAAAAAATTAATATTGTAGGAAATGTTTAATAACAAAAAAGGCAGAAAAAAGGGACACATACCGTTTATTCGCAGAAAGATAAACCAGCAACTCTTACAAAGTTAAGAGGAAGGGTTATTGATGACAGATAATTTCATTCAAATAGAATTTTCCATTACTTAAAAAAAATTCAAAAATCACAATTCAAATAATTTATTTTATTTTAAAGACAAGCTATTATCTGAAGGGCGAATTCTTCGCCCATTCCATTCTGCCGCACCAGCTAAGGTTTGCTTTGCCAAACATCTCTGATAATTTTTCCTTTTCCATATCTTTATACTTCATAGCAGCTGGAGGGAAAAAAGATATTTAGCTTTTGTTAAGAAACTTAAGTTTAGAGGTTTGAATACATTAAAACATCAACATCTATAAAGCAAATCTTCAAAATTTGTTATCAAAAATCTTTTTCAAATAATCTTACACATATACACAATCTTGTTACAGACAGAAATTGATGTAAGCAAAATCTACATTCTTTTGACTCAAATTTTACCCCAACAAAGTAGTACATGATTTTAATTTATACATTTAAATATCAATAAGTAACAAGAAATACATTACTTTCTAAGAGACAAGTTTTATTACTATACAACTTTTAAAATTTATTTTATCATACTCAATGTAATATTTACCAATTTACAGTATATTTAAGTTTACCTAAAATAACAGTCATTATTTCGCTGAAGGCTAAAAAAGGATTTTTTTTCCTTTTCGTCCATACCCGCTGAACTGCATAGCAATGTCTTGGGCCAAAATCTTTTTGGTCAGACTCAGTACAAAAGAGCAGGCTGTTTTGCCATTACCCACTCCATGAAGATAACGAACCTGAAGAATTTACATTCAATAAGTGCCTAATTCATAAAGCCTTTGTAATGATAATTATTTTTAAAATACAGGCAACATTTACCATGACTGCTGATAGTTCTCTCTTTCAATTTTTCCATTAAAATCTTTTATTTCGTCCTCAGTGGTGATGGGTAGCTCCATCCCAGATGGAAGAAAATCTAATGTAGTATTTTCTAGATTTCATTGTAGTTCGCTCCATTAGACAGTCAACTTTCTCATTTAATTCATTCATTTTAGAGTTCAGCCCCTCTATGTACTTAAACATGTGCTGAACTGCAAAATAAAAATCATTTTTAATTTTAAAATATGAGGGAATAATAAAAGATCAAATACATTCAAACACTTTACATATGTATAAGAATCCTAAAAACAATATTTAAAGAGAATTAAATTTATAAAAAGTGATTACAGTAAAACTTGCTTAAAAATTCTTGTTTAAAAAGTTTTACTGCATAATTAATAATTTGCTGACATTCCTTGTTTAAAGTGCCGCGGTGGCCCGGTTGGAAGAGTAACGGACTTGCAACCGAAGGGTTGCGAGTTCGAATCCAGCCAAACACCGTCGTGTACAAAGGGGGCTGGTGCACGTTAAATCTGTCGTGGCCTCAAATGTCCTCACGTTGGCGTGGTGTGGAAGTTTGGAGAGTGGGGTGCCAGCTCAGGTGTTGCCTCGTCATCTGACCGTGGTTCAAAATTACGTGGTGTTGTCCTCGGATCTTTCCCTTTGGGATTGATCCCGGACCGTCACCAATAGCCCATTGTGTTGCTCCAGTGTGACGTTAATTGAAATACCCCCCCCCCTCCTTGTTTAAAAAGTTTTAAACGGTAAAGCTCAAAAGGTTTATTTCCTTAAAACTTTCTTTCCTTATTTTCTAGATCATTTCCACCCAGGGGTGGCCAACTTCGGGTTGTTAGTGCCCCTTTTGGTGAATAATTATCCACTTATGATATGAATAACAGAGTTGTGTGCAATTGATGAATTGCATACAACTCTAAAGACGACATCCAATTTTTTCATACCTTTCCGCTTAAAATCGAGAGATTTCAAGCAACAAACTATTGTAGCCGCTGCATTTTAAGCATGAAATATGTGTGTATATTTAACCCTTCAACTGGCTTCTATCAGTCTAAGAATATTAAATTCAAAAAAATACTTTTGCAATTGATTGCATTTGGCAGAAAAGATCTTACATTACAACAGAACAAATGTTGTTTGAAAAGTACATTAAGTATTAGTGGCCAATTCATCAAGGAAATTAAATTCAAAATGTTTTTTAATTACCTGGCATTTTCCTTCAAAAGAACAAGTAAATGGGAAAAACATTTTTATCACTGCATAGAGTAGCGTATTCGTAATGTAATACGGCAACCAAACACACACAGACCGACCACGTGACCAAACATGGCCATTCAGTTCAAAAATAAATATCGGCCAATATCAGCTCAATATCCTTTCATTGACATCGTTTTCACAATGTCGCCAAATATCAATAAAATATCAAAAAATATTTAAATTTTTGAAAAAATGGCTAAAACATTCCAGTATCACTCTTTACATTATTATTACATGATTTTTTTATAAAAAATGTTATTTACTGTTCTTCCTCATTATATAAAATTAAACAACATTTAACAATATCGACAAATATCGTAATTCCAATATTCGACATTCAGCGACATTCAAAATATTAGCCGATATTGGTAGAATGTTGGCCGATGTTGTTGTGCTACCTGGGACAGCAATTTCCAGCTTCTTTCTACCATAATTAAGGGAGAAATGGTGTATGGATTAAGTGAAAACGCTAAAAACGAGCGTTTCAGCACGAATGGAGACGATTTTCGCGATTTTGTCAGTTTCGTGCACTGTAACCGGAAAAGTTATCGGCGGATTTTGAAATCGCTATGTAGATATGTTTTAAATATGATAGAGATTATTGGACACAAATTTTCAAACCAATCCCGGACTTTAAACGGGAAAATGGAAGAGGAGTCCATATTTTTGACCCGAGTTTGCAACTTCCGTTCGCTGTAACCGGAAAAGCTGACGATAAATGTTAAAAACGCTTTAAATATAGCTTTCCTACATCGCAGAGATTATGCACACCAATTTTCAAACCAATCCGGGACTTAAAGCGGGAGAAATCCGGAAAAGAGTGCGATTTTTCCATGTTTTTGACCGATTTAACATGGAAAATCACTTCTTCCGACACTCAAATGACTCTAACTCCGAAAGTTTTAGTTCGTTTTTAAAATCGCTTTAGGTACCTGCTTAGTATACTATTTCCCACATACACAGCAAATAGTTCATAATGTCGAGGCGTTGCCCTAGGTTCTTTCCCTTCGAGTTCATTCCCGGACCGTCGCCAATAGCCGGCTGTGTTGCTCCAGTGCCACGTTAATTAAATACCCTACCTTTAACCCTTTTGCTTCCCGCAATAAATCTGACATCGCACCCAACTGTTTTTCTTTTACCATGCACCGCTGTCAATACACTCCATGTAATCCAGTTTTGAGGATGGATCAGGGCGAGCGGGGTGTGTTGACTTTGATTATGCCCAATTCCTGCATCCTACTCAGTATGAACTGCTGAAGCTATCGCCCGTTTGTTGTACACTTCAGCTGATATCTTCTCACTCGCACCGCGTGCATAGTGACAGTATGATGTCTTGAAACAGTTGGTGTCCTGCAATCCTGAATTCCGCCTTGTGATAGATATTTTGAGTACACTCGGGGAAAGGAGTTTTGATATTCTGTTCTGATGGGTACCAAGTCAACTGGGCATCGAGGTTAATGAGCTTGCTGACAGCTCCATGAAACACAACCACCCATAACGAAAAAATACGAGAAAATCGGTTAATTTTAAGGCACCACGTTAGGATTAACTGGAATTTTTTTATGGTAGGGGCACCCCATACATGAGGAATAAATGTTGCAAGTTTTCAGTCGTGTACAAACAGGATAAATTACTCCGAATACACATGTCGGAAGTGACGAGCCTTATTTGGGCAATCGATACTAGTTTCCCTAAGTTGGAGCGAGAGCTCCTTAATATTTATGAATGATAAAAACATAAAATATTTTTGTATTTATCAATCACTTAGGAAATACTCAAGTACAGATAAAAGTATGACGTATTTTGATTATTACAATTTCGGAAAACATTTTGCTATAATTTTTAATTATTACAATTGAAGTAACTTATTTAAACCTTTCACATTTGAATAGAAATTTAATTTACATCGCAATATCTATTTTTCTTTTTAGTATAAAAAAGAATTTTTAATAATTGAGTCTGAGGTATAAAAGGGTACGATTGAAAGCAAACGCACCATCGAGTCCCGGCGGAGCAGTTGGTAGCGCCTCTGCCTCGCGTTCGGAAGGTGCCCGCTTCGAAACCAACTCAATATATTCATCATCACACGCACACATTTAATTTCAATCATCAAATTAATTTCACGTTATCGTTAATTTCGTCAGTTACTCACACTTTCCACCAGGTGGCACTATTCGGAATTTCCGCTAAAAAAAAAAAGAAATGGTCGAGACTCAAAACTGTCTTCTCCGGATGTCCGGCAACCCGCTCCCGGGAAAACGGCAGCGTCGGGGGGTCTTCGTACGCTGCCCCCGCCGTTGTCGTCGGTACCGGGGTCAGTGGAGGTTCGATCGGCTTCCGCACGAGGAGGCAGTTTTGCTATTTTTTGATTCTCCATTCAAGTGACAGTAGGCGAAAGCGCCATCTGGTGGAATTTCGTTGAACCAGTGGTTGGATTATGTGCATCGTTGTGGTTGTGTTCGCCTTCGCAAAGTTGGCGTTTTAAAGGAAGATGGTAATTAACGCTCGTACTAGAGCAACACAACGGGCTATTGGCGTTTTAAAGTAAGTAGACATCGTGCAGGTATATATATGTTCGTCACCTTCCTAATCATCTGTCTTAGTGTTTTATTCCGTGTTTTAGTACTTGATATTTT
This sequence comes from Meta bourneti, assembly GCA_933210815.1. Lineage (NCBI taxonomy): Eukaryota > Metazoa > Arthropoda > Arachnida > Araneae > Tetragnathidae > Meta > Meta bourneti. Next base: position 7,091,843 of record OW119922.1, read on the forward strand.
GTGTGATCAGTTTATCTTTTACTTCAACGCATATATACTGTATTTTTCTGCATCAATATTGGGATTGGAAGCTGAAGCAAGTGGATTTGAGAGCAGTATGGTGAAACTTTAGTTGAAACAAATGTGTTTTGCTACTTTCTGTTTGAATCTGGTCTGTTTTCGTGTTTTGAATTTGTTGGACCTTCAACCATTTATAGTTTACAACTGCATTTTTTCTTTTACATATTTCCTTTCTGTATCTACTATTTATTCCAAACTTCGATTTTCCCCAAGTATCCAAACTGTTAACACGTCGCTGTACATGGGATTGTATAATATAACATACAGTGCTTGTGTGGTTTTGTTTTGATTTTGATGCGGTATTGTTAAACATATTAATAGCTATCGTTCCGTAAAGGCATTTTTTATATCAACTAAGCTACAAACATACAAATCAATTGTAAGGTACGCCCTCATATAGCAAAACATGACAGTAGAGAGACAAATTAAATCAATCTTAACAAAACTTGTACTTTATCTTGGCAATATCTTTTGTAACTGTACTAATGGTTTGTCTGAATTGTACATCTTTTAATTATTTAAGGAGTAATCTCGCGGATTTCAATACAAATCTACCATGTTGGGTATAAATGCATGCGTATCATTCAAAGCAAAAATATCCTTGCATCCATATCGTTAGGCCTTGTGTGTATATCCATTACTTAACGTTGGCTGTCTTGAGTTTGGCGCAGCTTGGCCACATATGGCCTTTGCGCCATAAAACCCAACCAACCCAATCGTTGCATCCTTATTGTGAATGAACTAAGTATTCAAATCCTACCTTGAAAGTTTAGGAATCAATGTAAGTTGATCAACACCTTTAAGCGTGTTTTCTCGAAACAACCATTTTGCAAATCTACTTTGGGGAGTGTTGCCAACGGATGCAAACAAAAACACGGTTTTAATCTTAAACAGTTGATTATTTATCATTGTGATGATTATAAAAAAATTCCTTCAGCTTACGATACGGATTGCATTGCATTGTATCTCGGGCACCTTTGTTGAATGTGTTCTATGAAACTCGGATAAAACATTTAAGGAAAATCAGAAATGTTCTACGCTTTTTTAAGTTTGGACTGAATTGAAATTTTTGATCAAAAGAATATGTACCTTGCGCCACATAAAACCCAAATCAACCAACCATCGAAAGATTTTCAATCCCTAAACCAAAAGTATTCTCATTTTTGATACCCGTGTTATCCTTATATTAATACTTTTTACACAAAAATAATTTCATCTATCGTTTTCTTCCTGCTTAACAGCAGGAAGAAAACGATAGATGAAATTATTTTTGTGAGCAACTTCATCTTTTTTCTCTAATTGATCCTAATGACAGGAGGATAAGTTTGAGTCTTGTGAATGGCTACAAGTCTTCATCGATATTTCCCATACTGATCCTTTTATTTTACAGGTGTGAAGCATTTATTTGAAAGGAGGATTCAACTGCCTTGGTATTTGCATCCGAGATCAACCCCGAAGGGAAACATCAGAAGACAACGCCACGTAATTTTGAACCACTGTCGAACAGATGACGAACTGCTTTGGATGATCTCTGTTTCTCGACTACCAGCTGCATCACCTTTATCTGAAGAAAAGCTCGTTGGAGCCACTTACGAGACAAGAAATGCCGATCCAAATACTCTTGGTGATTCGGAATGGAAGCTGATAATTCTATATATCCCCAAATTTTCATAACGCGGAAATATTTGCGATCCTTTCTAAGATTAAGTCTTATTTATTTACCCTAAAAAGATATTTTCCTTTCGTGATCTCCATTTACGACTTAATAGAAAACTAGTTTGAAAAAGTTTGTTTGCAATATGAAATTAATATACATGAGAAGGAAACTATCTCATGTATATGAATTATATACATGAGAGAAACTAACCGTAGGGATCAAAGCACTTTTCGCGTTGGAGGCGAAAAAAGTTCATTTTTGTCTCTAAGTCGTCCAATTTGTTTTCGCATGTTTTTTGAAAGAGGTAAAACAGAATTCAAACCAAGTCTACGGAAAACGGTTGGAAACCAATCATAGCTTGTTTTGATTAAATAAGTCTTCACGATTCTTTGCGGCAGTCATAAGAGAAAAATAAGTTAGGATTATCGCAGCAATTCTTCGATAGGTTATTGGTTTCATTTAAAACGAACTCATTTTTGCCTCAAATTATGTAACCAACCCTCTGAGTTTCATGATGTTTCCATTTCACCCCACAATACACGACTATACGGCCATACCTATTGGTTGAAAGAATCGCAAGAAAGAATATATTGGTCAAGAAGAGTCAGCGGGTTAAAAGTGATGCAGGTTGCAAAGTTGAATTTTGGGTGCGAAGAGTCTTAAAACTCGTGAAAGGTTGAAAGTGAGGCAGCACGAAGTTAAAATTAAAACGGCGGGACTTTTGAAATGTAGCACCTTCCCGAGAAAAGTGGCAACCCAAAAAAGTAAATTTCGCTCAACATTGAAAATCTTTCAGCCTATTTTACTTTTAAAATTAAAATGTGTAAACTTATTTTGATTAAGTTTCGTAGAATATTTTTTGATAAGATTTCCAGGGATTCATCCCGGACCGTCGCCAATAGCCCGTTATGTTGCCCCAGTGTACGTTGATTAAAATACCTACCATACTAGATTTTTGTTTTAAGGGGGTATTTCAATTAACGTCACACTGGAGCAACACAATGGGCTATTGGTGACGGCCCGGGATCAATCCCAGAGGGAAAGATCCGAGGACAACACTACGTAATTTTGAACCACGGTCAGATGACGAGGCAACACCTGAGCTGTCACCCCACTTTCCAAACTTCCACACCACGCCAACGTGAGGACATTTGAGGCCACGACAGATTTAACGTGCACCAGCCCCCTTTGTACACGACGGTGTTTGGCTGGATTCGAACTCGCAACCCTTCGGTTGCAAGTCCGTTACTCTTCCAACCGGGCCACCGCGGCCCTTTGTTTTAAGGAAAAGATAGGGTATTTGGGTATTTCAATTAACGTCACACTGGAGCAACACAATGGGCTATTGAGGAAAAGATAAATTGAAAAAAAAAATCTTCACACTTTTTTAAATTGTAACTTTTCTCTCATGTGTAATGTGGCGAAATGCTATTTGTAACGTTAAATATTGTATATTGATTTGGATTTTTTGCTGTTTCTAAATAAAAAATTACGAAAAATCCTAATTTGTTCATTATTCATTGTTAAACCAAGCTCTTTCCACAAATTCATTAAAATTTGAATTTCCTTCTGTAGTTATTGATTGACTTGGGAGGAGGTGATGACCAAATAAACATTCTTTTAATACATATTTTTCAAATATTAAATCCGTTTAGAATTTGCTTGTCTAAAATATTCTATCAATCATTTAAGCGACCACACGAAATTGTTCCTCCCCGAAAACTACGGAAACTGACCCCAAATATCGTTTGAGTGGAATAAAATTTTTGTGATGCGAGAAAGTGGGAATACAACCTTTAATTGTCTCTAGGATAAGAGTGAGGAATAGTTCTATATAGTGAACCTCAGTAAGTTATTAAATAAAATGGTTTTGTTAAATAATTAAAGGTAGGTATTTTAATTAAGGTTACACTGGAGCAACATAACGGGCCATTAGAAATAATTAAGAAAAGTAAAATTTAATGAATGGGAATTATGAATTAAGGTGGAACGAAATTAAATTTTCCCCAAAATTGGTCCTCCGAATCGAATGAAACTGGTACTTCTGGACAGTAGAACAATTATCGATTAATCGATAGATAATTTCAATCGATAAAAGTACCGACAAGCTCGAAGTCACAAATTTGACTCTTTTTCACCTACCTTCTAAAATTTTTTGAATTGTAAATTTTGAGGTCATTTGGGATATCGATCATTTATCAATATATAATCGATTTAAACGGCAGTTGATTTAATCGTTCTCACGTTGGCGTGGAAGCTTGGAGAGTGGTGTCAGCTCAAGTGTTGATCTTGCCATCTGACCGTGGTTCAAAATTAGGAGTCCTTGATCTTTCCCTTCGGGATTGATCCCGGACCGTCGCCAATAGCTCCAGTGCGATGTTAACTACCTACCGATTTAATCTATAACAGAATCAATGTGGACTCTTCAAAATGTTGCAAAAACTTGGCACTTTTCCACCTTCTGGGGAGTCCACTTAATTCCTACAGGCTCGAAAGATCAAAGAATATAGATGGCCGATTTCTACGATGGGGTATTTTTGGATATGGACATAACCTTCACAATTTAATGTCGATTGAAATTAAAAAAATGAGTCGATTAAGATACCTAGTTGGGACTTATGGGAAGGGAAATCAATACTTTTACTAGCTCATATCGATTATTGGTAGGGAAATTTATCGATTATAATTGACATCGATATTTAATGGTGCGGAATTTTTGTAAAAACTCAGGGAAGAGGCGGGAAAATGCCAGTTTTCTTACATTTCTCTTTACTTCCCGGACAATGCGATGTCAATTCGACTTCCGGATATCTCAAATATTTTTACATGTGCATATCGATTCTTTTATCAATATAAACTCTATCCATTAATCGATCATTTAGTGTTGCAAAATTTTCAACAATTCCAGAAATGTTAGTGGAAGTGCTGATTTTATATATAAAATATTTTCATCCTTATATCGATTACTCGATACTTGTTAAATCGTTCTGGGCTGTAAAGAAGCATCCCTTTTTTATTCGCTTCGTACGATTAAGATGGAATAGAAACATTTTTAAATTGACTTTTACTGAATTGATATAACACTTCTCATACTCTTTATTAATTGAATTATTTATTTTTCTTTAAGCGAATAGGCGCTAAATTTTATTTTGAATGTATATTTTATTCTGAACATGCATGACTATCTTGAAAAATTTTCATGATTTCGTGTTGTCGCTTAAATTATTGACAGAACCTTTCTGGATAAGCAAATTTACCCTAAGTAGATTTATTACTTTCAAAGCATTTTAATATGGTTAAAGAAGCTAATATTTGTTTTGTCGATTCATAAGTTAATACATAGGGAGAGAATTTAGTGAATTTTATTTTTTGAAATTTCGAACGTCCTCTATGGAAACTAGTCTGGTTTCACCAGTGAATAAATATACACAAACAAGATTTTTCTGTACATCTTTTTATTAAGAAACTAGGTCAGAAACATCACATCTGAATCGAAACATTTGACGTTACACGAAATATTTCAATACGTTCAATTAAAAAGTTCTTGAGTGATAGAGACATATACACAGAGGGATAATATAAAATTATATCATTAGTGGGTACGCTCACCAAACCTTAGCAAGTGACGAAAGCTTAAGAACTCTTGAAATAGTTTGCGTATTTATCTACTTCGCTGAAAAAATACTTAACATTGTTTACAATATAATAGCCCATACAACAATTAATAGGAAATCTCAATTCCTCTATCCATTGGTTTTCAAATGAAATAGACGGAGCATGTGCCCGCAGCTTCATGTTACTTCCAGTTGCTCGGTTTGAAGATCTGTCAAGTGGTTGGCGATAAAAACATGAATCCTAAATTATTGATTGGTTAAAGTGATTATCCACGGTGATCAAAACCACTAGTCCGCTTCCATGGCCAATCGGCTAATTCGATTTGTGATTTACCCTTCAGAGATCTTTACGACAGCAGCTGCGCCCACATGATCCGTCTATTTCATTAGAAGGTCTCTATCATGCTTACGTCATACATGTTCACTTCTTGGCACAATATAGGAGAGTGATCTTTAAAATACACAGCATCGAATGTTTTGCGAACGAATCGTTAAAATCCGCAAAGTGCTGCCGTTCTTTTAAGACCAGTTTTTCTTAAACTCAGAATGTTTCGACATTTAAAATATTTGAGAGAGGGCTCGAACCCTGTCTCACTTCTAGGCGAATGGACAAGAGATTGCTTCGTCTTCCATTCAGCCAATCACCCAACACACGGAGAAGGTTCTTCGCTTGCTTTAGTAACCAGTCCCATTGCCAGCCCGACCAAATGAGCATTTCGTTTACAAACATGTTTGAGCATTTTTAGACCTGTCCAAGAATTTTCTACCTACAGTATTGGTATTTTTAATCAACGTCGCACTGGAGCAATACGAGCTATTGGTGAGGTCCGGGATCAAAGCAGAAGAGAAACATCCGAGGGTACACCGTAATTTTGAATCACGGTCAGATGACGTGGTCACACCTGAGCTGGCACCCCACTTCCACACCAAAGGGAGGACATTTGAGGCCACGACAGATTTAACGTGCACCAACCCTTTTTTTACACGAAGGTCTTTAATTGGATTCGAACTCTCCGGTTCTAATCGGTTATTCTTCCAACCGGGTATTACCTACGGGGTTAACAAAACTTCGATTGCCATGAATTAAATAACTAGGGAATTTATTTTTGTAACCTTAATAATTTTTAGGGGAGTGCTCTTCTCTGAGTGCGTCCCTGTTCCAAGCATTTCTTGTACTTCGGAAGCGGCTCCAAACTTCTTGGCCTGTTGACCTTCATTAAAAGGTGCTGCAGTCAGAAACACGTTTCGAGATCATCCAAAGCAGTTTTGAATCCCCAGTCGCTATCAATCCTTCACACCTGTAAACAAGGCGGATCAATAAGAGAGCTGTAGAAGAGCACTTGTAGCCATTCATAGACGACTCAATCCCACGCTTCTTGGGGTTCCAGAAAAAAGTGCGATATAGCGAGGAGAATGATATATCGAAGGTCGCAAAAATAAGAATTTAAAAAACACAAATTATGTATTGAATTAAGCGTTTATGTACAAGTATCGGTGGTAAAACTTTAAAATATATTTTCTAAAATTTAAAAAACAAATTTCTTCTCATTCACACTTACGATGCACTTGAATCCGTTTTCAGTTCAATTCCTTTAATAATATTCTGTTCCCGTTGAGATGACTCACGTTGGCATGGTGTGGAAGTTTGGAGTGAGGTGCCAGCTTAGGTGTGATCTCGTCATCTGACCGTGGTTCAAAATTACGTGGTGGTCTCCTCGGATCTTTCCCTTTGTTATTGATCCCGAACCGTCGCCAATAACCCGTTGTTCTGCTCCAGTGTGACGTTAATTGAAATACCTACTTACCAGTCGAGATGTAACACGTATGGAGGAGTGTAAACTGTTTAAGCTGTAGTCTATTTTCTTGGCAAAAATGGCATGTTTTCATCCCTACTATAAGAAAAGACGATCTCAAGAGCCGCTTTGAATAGGTCTGTGGAGATTTTCAAAGTCTCTTGTGGAGTACGATGAACGCCGACCCCCTTTGTCAGAGAACTATTTTGTTATACGAGTGAAGTGAATGTGCTTTGATACACTCTATCTGTAGAAGACCCCTCCCCATACACGATCGTATTATTCCAGCGGTTTTATGGCTCAAGGAACGGCTGCTGCCAAGCGGAAGATAAAATGATATAATCAATGCAAATATAATATTAATTAACGTCACACTGGAACAACACAACGGGTTATTGGTGACGGTTCGGGATCAATAACAAAGGGAGAGCGATGTCAGCTCAGGCGACTTCGTCATCTGACCGTGGTTTAAAATTATGTGGTGTGGTCCTCGGATCTTTCAATTCGGGATCGATCCCGGACCGTCGCCAATACCCCCTTGTGTTTCTCCAGTGTGACGTTAATGAACTACCTACCGCAGTATATAGCTTGACTGGCTGCTACTCTCTTAGGGAGTAAAAGGCCAAAGAAATCAAAACATTTGCCTCTTCGACTCTATTCCATAAGTGTTCAATGAAGTGCAGTTCTTCATTTTAACTTTTAGAAGAAACACGATTCAAATTTTCAGTTCATGTTGAAGTCTATTGATGGATGCAACACTCGCATAACGTGAGGATTAGTTTTCGTTTAGAAATGAAGCACGCTACATGAACTTATTATATCCAACATGATAGATTCGAATCCGCTATAATACTAGCTAAATATAAAAGAAATTTGCCCAAGCCTGTTCAGATCTACTTTCTGTAGGACTACATCAATCTAAGTAAACGCCCAACAAGTATGTGCGTGATCGTATAAATAGTTCGGTGCAGTCTTCCAAGGGGTAAAGAGAAAGGTTTAACTAAATATAAACAAATACCGAACACAAAGACACATACGGAACGTAATAAAGACTGTTCACGCCTTCTGCTACTACAGCAAAGGTAAACATCCAATGATACGCATAACTGGTTTATATCGTTCCACCAGAAACTAAACGGAAAGGTGACTTTAAAGATGTTAACCGAACACAGAACAAAGGTTGAACACATAAAAACCTATCGCACTCAAGCCTACTTCGTTCAAAAGCCAACTTCTTCGGGAAAAGCGAACATACAACCACTGGTTCGACGAAGTTTCACCAGAAGGCGCTCTCGCTCACGGTCACGTGAATGCCGTAGTCCAGAGAAAAAAAATAGCAAAACTGCCTCCTCGTGCGGAAGCCGATCGAACCTCCACTGACCCTGGTACCGACGACAACGGCGGGGGGCAGCGTACGAAGACTCCCCCGACGCTGCCGTTTTCCCGGACAAGACAGTTTTGAGCCCCGACAATTTCTTTTTCGAGCGGAAATTCCGAATAGTGCCAGCACGAGTGACTGAAGAAATAGTGAAATTAAATTAAATATGTGCCTGTGTTGGGTTAGCATATCGAGTGGGTGTCGAACCGAGTACCTTCCGAACGCCAGGCTGAGGCGCTACCAACTGCGCCGCCGGGACTCGACCGTGCTCTTGCTTCCAATCGTACTCTTTTATACTTACTGAATAAAAATATGGAAGTGTTTTGAATTCTATTTTATACCAGAGAAAAAATATTACGATATAAGCTAGAGTATTTAGTTTTTGAAATATCTTGCTGAGAGACCGGAAAACAACATTTGGATATTTTGTTAAAGGAAAGAAACACAATTCAAACAATCGTTTTATCTTTCAATAAAATCACTTTTCTCCATTTCTTGCTTCACAAGTACTTGCCGTCTGGACCCTATATCCAAAAATATTTTATACCCTCTTCCATTGTCTTCAATCTCGTATCTCAGAAAGGCCTTTCCTTCCAATCTGTCTGGCCCTCGGTTTGACAGGCCAATCCCGATCTAGATAGCCCTTGTGTAGGACGTTAAGGCGTCAAACTAAACTAATTCAGACGCAATTTAAACAAAATATACAGCAAACTACAAATCATGGGCAGCGCAAGTTTAGTTACTGTAACTCCCCTGGCTGCTTCTTCTGTGTGAGTAAAACTTTCCTTGTGGGTGCAAGGGGACTGGTGCATGTAAAATCTGTCGAGGCTTCGAATGTCCTCACGTTGGCGTGGTGTGGAAGTTTGGAGAGTGGAGTGCCAGCTCAGGTGTGACCTCATCACCTGACCGTGGTTCAAAATTACGGGGTTTGATCCCGGACCGTCGCCAATAGCCCAGTATTGGTATTGTGTGTTCATTTTCTTCACGAATCTAGCACGACCAGATCTCGCGCCATAAAAAACCAACGGACTGTCGACGAGTGATTATTTAACCCTTCTGAGGGGTTCACATATATAATTCCACCAATAGAATCTTTATAGGATTTTTCAAGGAAAGGAGGAGTATAATTCAAAAGGGTTCTATTCTCAGGATGGTAGGTAGGTATTTAACGTCGCACCGGAGCAACACAACGGGCTAATGGCGACAGTCTGGGATCAATCCACAAGGGAAAGATCGAGGACAACACTACGTCATTTTGAACCAAGGTCAGATGACGAGATCAACACCTGATATGGCACCCCACTCTCCAAACCTCCACACCACGCCAACGTGAGGACATTTGACGTTACGACAGATTTAAAGTGCACCAATCCCCGTGTATATTTGGCTGGATCGAGTTTCGAGCACGAAACCCTCCGTTGCTAATCCGTTGCTCTTCCAACTGGGCTATCGCGGCCCGTTTTCAAAGGATTCTATTCTAAGGAAAGGACGAAAAGAATCTTTCCAAAGGATTCGCTTTCAAGGAAAAGAGGACGAGTCTTTGTAAAGTTTGAAAGAATCCGTGGATCCTTTCTCCCAATAGATGTGGTTATTTAGTCATTAGGTGCAATAAAAGCAATACTACGCTACACTCGGAAATCTTTTGATGATCAGAGGGTTGATTTCTAAGGACTTCAGTCCTTAGAAATCAACCCTCTACCTAAGGAACCTTCAGGGTTGATTTCTAAGGACCAGTCATGACTGTTTAACAGTACTAAGAACGTAATAACTTTGTTGGGATTTTGATATCTCGTTGCTCTACGAAAATAAATGGACTGAACTTAAAACTTTTGAAAGAAAATCAGCATTAATTAGGTTATATTTGGAATGGTATTTTGAGAGTTTATGAAATTAGAAAGTTTGTTCCATCACCGATTCAGATATTGATAGCATCGATGCTGAGATGATAACACCGTTGATTGAGCTACATAAGGATCGAGTTGATTGAGCAACATAAGGAATACCATTCAAAGTGTTTTTAGCGTTAGGGTCGTGAGCAACACCTGCAGTCAATGCAGTATGGCAAATGAGCTCGGACATGACTGTCACTCTTAATCACGAAGGCTGTTGTTAGAAAACAAGTTCGTAAAAATAAGTTCAGAAAGTCTTCACGGGCTGCATCTACCCGATGCCGGGTGGATTTGGAAATAAGCCAAAAAGCCTTTTAACACAACGTACATAATTTATTTACAAAATTATCAGACGACAGAAACATACATACCGCACATACCACCGAGATCAAACTTAATCTAACTTACAAAATTCAGCTCGGAAGCTGACGTCACTTTTTATAGCGCCGCTCATTGGCCAGTTACATTTCACGATTACTTCACTTCACAACATCCTCCCCCCTTGAGACTCAGATAGTCTCAAGGGGGAGGATGTTGTGAAGTGAAGTAATCGTGAAATGTAGATAGAGACTCAGATAGTCTCAAGCTCATAGCTAATATTATTCAAAAGATCAAGCCTCTTTGGAGCTTTCACACACCTTCCAGTGGTGGTGTATCTTTTCATTATCAGGTGTTAATGTACACTGCTGGCCACCGTAAATGCAACACCCTGAAGGAAGCATGCAAATAATATGAAATTTACAACATGCATTAGCGGAGGTGAGATATGCAAATGATTAGAATTTCAGCGCAGACGCACATCACGCGCACCTGTGGCGCCACTTCAAAGCGCTATTTAAGGCTTGGAGATTTCGACGATTTCAAGTACGGCAATTGTGTTTTTCTTGTGGTTTTTTTCAAAAAAACGATCAATTATGCCTCGTAGAAAACAGCGATCATCTTTTGATCAAGTATCCGAGTTCGACAGAGGAAGGATAGTGGCCTACCGAGATTGTGGATTATCTTTCAGGGAAATCGGTAGTCGTGTTGGACGAAACCAAACAACTGTAATGCGGATATGTGATCGTTGGATGCAGGAGGGTACGACGGACCGACGTGTTCGATCGCATCCACCTCAGTGCACCACTTCACGTGATGACAGGCATATTGTGCGTATGGCAGTGACGGATCGCTCAGCCACATCACGAACCATAGCACAGCACATTCAGTCTGTACCGCATCATCCAGTGTCTGCGCGTACCATTCGACGCCGTTTACAGCAGAGTGGTCTGTCCGCAAGACGTCCATTGCTTCGTCTACCCTTGACGCAGAACCACAGACGTTTCCGCCGCCAATGGTGCGATGAAAGAAGGATGTGGACGGCAGAATGGAATGAAATTGTCTTTACTGACGAGTCACGCTTCTGTCTGCAACACCACGATGGTCGGATTCGAGTCTGGAGACACCGTGGAGAGAGGATGCTGAACAGCTGCGTTATGCACCGCCACACTGGTCCTGCACCGGGTATTATGGTATGGGGCGGTATTGGATATCACTCTCGCACTCCTCTAGTACGCATTGCCGGTACTTTAAACAGCCAGCGCTACATCTCCGAGGTGTTGGAGCCAGTTGTCCTTCCTTACCTTCAGGGCTTGCCCACAGCCATATTTCAACAGGATAATGCGCGACCACACGTGGCACGCATTGTCCAAGGGTTCTTCGTCAATCGCCAGATTGAATTGCTTCCCTGGCCAGCTCGCTCTCCGGATCTTTCGCCGATAGAAAACATGTGGTCCATGGTTGCTCAACGATTGACCCAGAATACATCCCCAGCTGCCACACCAGATCAACTTTGGCAACGTGTGGAGCTGCTTGGTCTGCTGTACCCCAAGAACACATCCAAAGTCTCTTTGAATCAATGCCGAGGCGTGTGGCAGCGGTGATCTCCAACAATGGCGGCTACTCTGGCTACTGATTTTGGCAGGAACCACACTTCACAGAAGTCTATAAATTTAATCATTTGATACTTGGTCAACATGTTATCTACAAAATAAATTTTGTTGTGATATCTCTTGTCTTTCTTGGTGTTGCAATTTGGGTGGCCAGCAGTGTATTTCCAAGACAGGAGATTCCATCAGAATTAGATTCCTCTTCACCCGGTTTCTTATCAGCAATTACATTTGTTTCATTTGCTTGTATCTCCAAAGGGAAGATACGCTGTATCGGACTTAAAACTGTTCCATGCTGAGTCTTAAGTTTAACTGTGCGAATCTTTCCATCACGTCCTGGAATCAACTCAAAAATCTTTGCTAAAGGCCAAAACAAACGTTTTTGTTATCATCTCCCACTAAAACTATTTCTCCAACCCTTGGCTCATCTGGTCGTTTTTCATCATGTTTTTGAACCAACTGACTCAAATACTCTTTTCTGAAACGTTATCTTAGATAATTTAACAGTTTACTACTATATTTAATTCTTGTCCTAAGATTTCGCGAATCTAATTCGTCAATATCCTCAACACTGGAACTCCGTTTCTCGATAAGAAACATAGCGGGTGTCAGAGGAACCAATTCCTCCGGATTTTCAGAGACATATGTTAACGGTCTACAATTAATTATGGATTCACAGTCACAAATCACAGTATTCAGTTCTTCATAAGTTAACACATATTTACCCAAAGTACGTTTTAACAGTTCTTTTACAGTGCGGACCAACAATTCCCAACAGCCTCCCCACCAAACTGCGGTGGGTGGAATAAATTTCCAAAGTATTTTAGGAGTTCTGGTTTCTTTTAATATTTCATCCCAATTCAATTTCGAAAGATCATTAGAGACGCCCCGAAATTTAGTTCCGTTATCACTATAAATTGTTCTAGGCCGCCCACGTCTAAGTGCTAATAGAAAAGCGTCAGAAGATAGGGAATTCACAAATTCAAGGTGAATAGCACGGTACACGGCACAAGTGAACAGCGCTATCCACACCTTTTCTTTATTTTTCAGAAAGAGAGGCCCAGCTAAATCAATTCCCACAATTTCGAAAGGCGCACAATCCGTAACTCGGTCTGGTGGTAAAGGTGTCGGTTCGTTTGACATAGATTTAACCTTAAAGCGTTTGCAAGCAATACAGTTATATACAACATTTCTAATAGCTTTCCTAGCCCTGATAATCCAAAACCTTTCTCTTATCAGGCATCGCATCATTTGGATTCCCGCATGACAGTTTTTATATGTACAAATCTGATTAACAGCTTAGTAAATTCACATTTATCTGGTAACAATATTGGGTACAGAAAAGTTTTATCATCATCTCGATAAAGTATTCTGGTTTTCACTCTCAAATACATTCATCATCTATGAAAGTTTCAATAAAATTTTACGACTTTGCATCAGACAGATAATGTCTTTGAACTAAACGAATTAAATTATTTTCAGCATTTTCAATTTCAGACTTTGAAAGTTCATAGTTTTTACATTTCTCATGTGCCTCTTTACAATTATTCACAAATCTCAATATCCATGCAAATACTCTAATCATTTTATCATAACTGGATACACTGTTTAGATGCCAAGGGGGTGCGTCTTTTGATAGATCAATATTCACTACTTTTATTTTTTTCCTCTCTACGTCTACTTCTTCAGACTGACAGTGTGTTTCACCAATAGGCCAGTACTCAGGACTTTCTCGTAACCACGAAGGACCGTCCCACCATCTAGAAAGGAGCATTTGTCGCGAAGAACAACCACGCGATAATAAGTCGGCAATGTTCATATTTCCTGAAACATGTCTCCATAACTGACCTCTCGACAACTCACGAATTTCTCTTACCCTATTGCTCACAAAAACAGACCAATTGCCTTGTTCTCTTATCCACCAAAGCGCTGTGGTGGAATCGGACCAAAATGTGATTTTTATGTCTGGCAAATTGAAGGCTTTGATAATAGAATTCGAAAGTCTAGAACCTATACAACAAGCCATCAATTCTAAGAGAGGTATGCTTAAAGGTTTCAGGGGGCTACTCTGGACTTCGCTTTAGCGAGAATTACTTTTACTTCAGAATCAAGTATTGATCGAACAAAGACGGACGCCGCATACGCCCCCTTGCTAGCATCCACAAAGACATGTAGTTCAGACGAAAAATTAATTACCATGTAACGAGGTAAAGTAACATCTTTTAAAACATAGACATTTTTAAACCACTTTACAAAGTATTTACATCATTAGGGGACAATTCATCGTCCCAAGCAATTTTCAACTTCCACAAATCTTGCAATAACAGTTTCGGAAGCAATGTAGTTGGTGTTAACAAGCCAATAGGATCAAAACATTTCTGCACAATTCCTAAAATTAGTCTTTTTGTGATTTTCGTATCACATGTCAATGCTTTCATATCTGTGCAACACTTCAAGTTATCATTATCTAAATTCCAAATTACCCCTAAAACGCAAGTATCCCCTGAATATTTATCAACATTTATACCTGCTACATTGCTTTCAAAACCACGCAAGTTAAAACATCGATTTGACATAATTAATTTAGCATGCTCAATGAAACGTTCTTGTTCATCAGTATTAAATACTCCTGATACACAATTGTCTACATAGAATGAACGTTTCAGTTTCTGAGCAACATCTTTATACTGAGGTGGACAAGAAGCATTCAACAAAAAGGGGCTAGAAGAGACTCCAAACACAACTCTACAGTGCCTATAAATGAGCTGCCCTTCATAACATGGGAAAAAAAACCGAAGAAAATTTCTGTCCTTAGGTGCAACAGACAACATTAAAAAAGCTTTCTCTATATCCGCACTTATACCGATTGGATACATTCTAAACCGATCAAGAATATCAGGTATCAATTTAATATAGATAAATTCCCTCAAATAAACATTCGTTCAAAGAGGGTTTCCCTCTCTCTGATGCAGAAGCGTCAAAAACCGGACGGATTTTAGTAGTTTCACTATCTAGTTTAATCACTGGCCTGTGTGATAAATAATGGCATTCTTTATTCAATTCGAAATCTGGCACGCGTTCGATTATGTTCAATTTTTCCCATTCCTGAAACACCTTCTGATAATCGGTGAAAAATTCACCACATCTAAATCTATTGATCATTTTTTCATGTCTCTTCCAGACTAATTTTTTATTATTAGGTAAATTCGCAGAATTGCACTTCCATGGAAGTTCTACTTCATATCTTTCAGCAGGAAGAATTTTCATTCTATCATTAAAATCACTTAAATTAAGATCACCTTTCTCCCTTTCAATTTGGGTTGGATCAGATATTCCTAAAATTTCAAGTTCCCATAATTTATTTACAGTTACTTTCATTGCATGCATTGATAATGTCAAAATATTATCTTTCTCACATGAATTCTGCTTTCCAATTACAGTCCATCCAAGTTTTGTTTCTACGGACATTAAGCCAGACTGTAATTCAACAGAATTTCCTGTCAACAATTTTCCTACATCTGCACCAATCACAAAGATTAATTTCGGTTTCTTTTCGGAAAGAATCAGTAAAATCTATCTTCTTTTCTTTTAATTCATTCAATATCCCGTTATCCTTAATCTTGGGAATAAAACCACAAATCTTTTTTTCAGAAAGAGCTTCAAAACTACAAGCAAAAGTTCTTTTTAAATTACTGACCTCGACAGAAAACAAATCATGTCGTTTTGGTTTCGTTTCAGCCTCCCTAAATAGCGCATGTATAACAGTTTCGTCTCAGTGGAGATGCTTTAAGCTGAGTCATAACATTTTCGCTTACGTAACTACTTTGACTTCCTGTGTCAATCACCGCGCGAATAATTTCTCATGACCTAGATATCGAATGTAAGTACGCAAAGAGTTTGCAAAAATATAATTTCGCTTCTGCCACCAATTAGAGAACTCTTGCTCATTATTTTTTTCTTGTTTGGAACACATAATTTCAAAATGAGGATTATTACAAATAGAACAATTCAATTGTTTTTTAACACTATAAAATTTACTTAAGTGACCAGCTCTTTTTAAACAAGAAAAACATGCACCTTTTTTCATCAATAATTGTTGTTTAGCAGTCAAAGTCATTCTCCTCGCGGTAAAAATTTTTTCACTAGGATGAGACTTATCACAAAAAATACAGTTATTAATTCTCTTACCTGAATTATCAACAAGGCTTACCAAAGCTGATGCTGTTGTCAGGTCAGCTTGTTTTACCTGTTCAATAAAGTCCTTCTTTCGATGACTTTGGTGCGGGGCGAAACCAGTCCGGGCAAGTAAAATCATTTCTTCACCCTTTACTTCCTGTCGAAGAAAATTCATCAAATGTTCTAAAGTTCGAAATCCTTTGGTTTCTGTCGAGTCGTGATTTCTACTTCTTTCCCAAGTCACTAACACTTCTTCTGGAAGGCAACTCTCTATTAACGGCGTTAGAAAGTCCCCGTACTTTTCTTGTGTTCTTTCCAAGCTTTCCAATGCTCGCAGCTTTCCTTCCAGTTCATCATATAGAGAGGGAAGATTCGTATTCGCTCTTCCGGTAGCAGCGTTCTTCATAACTAAGCTTAACAAATCTCTAACAAGCAAATCTTCTCTTCCGAAACGCTCTTTTAATTGTTCAATTGCCTTAAGGTAATTATCCGCCGTAGCTGGGAAACTAAGAACTAAACGTTCTGCTTTCGATTTGGGTTCCATAGATTGCAATAAATATTGCATCTTATCCTCATCGGCAATAATTTTGTCGTCGCGTATTTTCTGAAACTGACTCCAAAAAGTCAGGTATTCTTTCGCTTCGCCATTGAACTTTTTCAGCTCTATCTTCGGCAATTTAAATTTTCTCGTCTCCTTGTCATTCGGCAGAGCGACTTCTTGCAATTTCAAATCTATCTGAGCACATAGCTCTAAGTACCGGTCTCTGTATGTTTCAGATTCTTCTAAATCTTCATTAAATAAATGTTCGCCATCTTCACTCTGTAAAAACTGTTCTGAAATAGCAGTTTGACAGACATCAAGTCTCTGAAACTTATCACTAAAATGAATTCTCAAATTCGAAAACTTTTGCTCTCTGAATTTGTTTCTAAAAGAAACGATAGTGTGTACTGAATTATTTGTTTTAAATTGTTTTTTCACTTGTTATGTTAATAAAAAAAATTATCGTTATATATAATACATTTGTGATGTATTTGTCTTCATTAATTTAATAGACATATTTGTTTTTATGTTCAGTGAAATTTATGTGAAGCATACAGGTTGTCTCTAAATCCCCTCACCTGACTTTTAAAGGGGGGGGGGGGTAAGGTGCACGGAAATAAACATTTTCTTCTAAAGAATGTATGTCCACAACTGCTCTTTTGTGCTAGGGGACGCGTTTGGAAATCGTTCTTAAAAAAGAACTTTGTCTTCGGCAATTCCGAGACGGCTGATAT
Source organism: Meta bourneti (assembly GCA_933210815.1). Lineage (NCBI taxonomy): Eukaryota > Metazoa > Arthropoda > Arachnida > Araneae > Tetragnathidae > Meta > Meta bourneti. The sequence continues at coordinate 7,109,613 of OW119922.1, forward strand.
GTATCTGGCGTAAGGAGCTGCCGTTGCAAACGGAAGAGCTGCTCCAAGATCGAACCCTTCCCCAATGGACGAGTGCCAGTAAGCCTCTCTCCTCCTGGGAAGCAACTTTCTCTCTTCATCAACTCTTTTTAAATGCATATAATTTGATTGTATAAGTAAAAACAGCTTAGTTTATGAACTGAAAGTCAAACAGAATGGAGGTAGGAAACATTTATTTTTAAAGATTAAAATGTGAATATAAATGTGGTTCTCGATACTATTTTAAATCTATTGCTGCTTTGATGTGAATGAATGAGTTTCGGAACTTTATAACATTCCTATTAGGGCTTGCTGTGAAAACGATGGTAGGTCCAAAATCTTATGTAAAAGGAGTAACAGTGGGAGTTCTCTTCGCATGAAATTTGTTCCTTTACTGATCCTGACACCATCGAAGAATTTTGTTTTTATCAAGTTAAAGCTCAATGAAACCAAATATTTGAAAATAAATTTTTGTCATTCAGCTTAGAACAATACGAAGCCAAGTGGTGCGACTGAGTGGGGGATAGGCGGGTGAGTTAAACCATCCGTTGAATATTTTATTGCCGACAGGAAGCTCTTATCAAAATATTTTTTTAAACTTATATTTTAATGAAATAATTTGTAACGAACTCTGTTCCATTTCCGAGCGATGGGGTAACGGGCTTTTTAAAAGAAATTTTAATAAACCACGATTCGATCTGCTTATGCTTCCGCGTAGTAACAGGATCTTAACAAAAAAAGTTTTGGACTCTTATCAGTGGTGGTCAGCGTCTATTTGTTACTTTGCAATCTTCTAACATGATTCATCTGCATTCCAACTCCAACTGTGAATGAAATGTCTGGATGGGAGCGGAGAAAGGCAACGACCATCGATGTCATTTTTGCGGAGTAAGGAAAATAGAAATTATATAGCTACTCTTATTACGCCAGATATGAATAAATGAAATCTCAGGACGAGACGTAGCATTTATTGTCAGACAAGAAACGATAAACATCTCAAAACGATCAACAAAACTATTGCTGTCATGCTTTTGATAAAAAAATACACGCTTCCGTTTTAAATGGTCTACATGCGCTGATGAGAGCACGCTACAAAATATAATTTCTTTCTCATTTTTGGTTTAACTGACACATATCAGATACATTTTATAAAGGAAGCTGGTCAAAGGTTGTTCAAGAAGTTCAAAACTTTCCCACGCAAGGGAAAGCTCAAATACGATAGAAACAAACGTGAGCGTAAATGCAGATGTTACTGAAACTGCTGTTTTTATTCTTGGAATCAAAAGACGATAGTTGTTAGGCGAATTAATTCAGCCTTTACTACTGCAACAGCATTTTTGCTGCAGTGTTTTGAAAAGTGGTTGCAATTTAGTTTGAAGTATAAGCAGTTGCACAATTTCAGTTCAAATGCAATGGTGCCACTTGGATGTTTTGTTTGCGAGAAATCAAATGATTACAAGTTGTGCAAAAAATAGCTAACTTAACAAGGAACGTACGTTTCTTCAACTGTACCATGACGGAAAGAGTATCTTGTTTGTGTAACTGTCGATCTTTACGTATTTATATTTCCCCATTGCCTTTCCTAGCTATCACTTTTCATTTAAAGTGTGGTCTTCGAAGATGTTTTTGTTTAAAGTGATCACTTCAGAGACTTTCATGTATTTTTTTTAAAATCAAATTTACAAATTACTATGAAGCGCCTTTCTGAAATATATCTGTTTTCATTCGAACCTACCTTTATTTTTCTCTAGTTTTGACACTGATGATGACTTTCTTCCAAACAGCACTCTCATATATAGGAGGTAATAAATCATTTGAAGCTATATTTTATGATAGCACCATGTGATTTTATATCCCATAAGTTAAAATTGATGGCCTTAAACGTATTGAATTTTTCACAATTTTTAAAGGGGATTCTTTTATAGACTATTTTTATATATCTGTTCAAAGCTTTTGAAAATTGCAAAAGCAACTGGTTAATAGCATATAATTATAACATAGCTTCATTGTTGTCAAATGCCCGTGACAAAATTTACAATGCCAATTCTTACGCTAGCATCGACCCATGATACCGCTGCAGGAAGCCTCTATTCTATTCCACTCCTTACTACCGATTAGACAATTATCCAAAGAATCTCAACAGGCAAAAAAACAAGGAACTTAAGCATTTTTAGAAGTTTTATCAGAAAAATGTCGAGGAAAGCAACAGATTTGATACACTTTTAGTATCTTCAGATCCTTTTATTAGCTGCTTATGCTTGCCCCTGACAAAAGTTTCAAATGTCAGTTGATATGAAGCTAGTCATGGAAAAGCAAAAAGCTCTATTGTCAGATGTCAGTTTTGATACAGAGAAAAGCGCGACATCAGACAACTCCAGCGAATTAGTAATTATGAGTGAAACGATAATTGATTAACTTTGGATGGAAACGGCGCATTTATTGCTAGCAAAATATGCTAACAGTCATAATGTTCAATAAATTAGTCATAATTTTCAATGTAACGTGAATAAATTTGATTTTTGGTCAACTTTTCGGGGTTTTGACCCACTGAACAATGACGTGTACTTCCATTTTTGTTCAATTCTGAAAGTAATAAACTTTTGTATTTCTAACGGACCTTGCGACAACACTTTTCAAAGAGATATCAAGACGTCTGTACTTGATCGAATCTGCTTTCTTGTACTCTGCTTTCTGATTTCTTACCATAAGCATTACCTTAGAAGAAAAACAAACGCAGTTTTTGACAGCTTTCAAACTGAAATGCTCAGATTCTGTTCAATGAAACATTTTCAGGTTAATAACTAAAACGAACAAGAAATGTTGCTGAACATTGAAAAATGTGACTATTTTCTTCCCAACACTACTTGCACATCCGAAACCAAAGGGTTGTTTGAAATGAAAATAAAATTATTTTATCCTCTCTGTTTACTCCTATCTAATGGTATCTACCTGCCGGAAGGTCCTCCAGTAGTCCAAGTGCGAGGAAATGTTAATAATTAATGGGTTTCAAATGATTTTCAATCATAGATTAGAGCTCCGCTGAGATTTTTGCTTTCAAGAATGTGGTAACTAACTTCTTACATTTTCAACCAGAATTTCTAAAATGTCACATTCACGAACGATTGTTTGCAACATTTGATTCGTCGTGAAGTATGCAGCTCTCGGCTTGTTTCCGAAGGAAACAATTCAGGACTCACCACGAGAAGGTGGCTGCACTTCGAGTCCCGCCCCTTCCCTCCCCTATTAGGACCCCCCTATTATGATCCTATAGAGGGATCCCTATAGGATCATACAACCCCCTATTATGATCCTCCTGCTTCCCCAACCTCGATGTCTGTGTACTGTTGCAATGCTTGGGTGGTGCAAGGCTATTGTGGGTTATTGCTGATGCATCTGAAAAACAAAGGCAGCTATTAGAAAAATATAAAAACAGAAGAATTTTGAGAGATATGCCAAAAAATAAAATCCATGAAATCTTACATCCTAACTTATATTTTATCTTATATCCTAATTTATTTCCTATCTTATATCCTAGACCTAATCAGAAATTCGAATCATTTAGCCGAATTAATTCTCTATCCTCCTCATGATTAAGAATTTAGATATGCGCTCGAATAGTCGAGGAGGACAGTACTCAACAACTGGCAGTCACGAGACTCACTAAAGTGCCCCGTGACTCCAGCCCTTCAACGTCTCCATCGGATGTCGCTCAAACCTGAAAAAGAAGCAAAGACAACATATTATTTTACCATCCACTGTTGACATACATAAACACAATCACTTCTGAATCAATCCAGATGTTGTTAAAACTTTGGCCTCTCCTTACTCTTTTCGATTAAGGGCCGCGTTTGAGAATGCAAGCTATTTTGAAAGTTAAAAACTTCATGTGGACTCAAATTATTATATTCCTCTTTCTGCTGAAATCTCACGCAATTGATATCGTCTTTTTAACACACGAGTGTTCTACCAGAGAACGAAACATATTTGTCTTTCGCTGAGTTCGTGACGTCATGGGTGATGTCAGTGACCATTCGCGGTCGTCGTGACGTTTAAGACACCATTTTACTCGATCGAAGAACAGGAATTGCGGAAAACCTCCAGATCACATTTTATGTGTCAAGAATCTGTTTATTTTAAATTACATCGCTATGAGGTTGAAGAAAATTGGAGGCCCACAATGGACGAAGTTTATATATTTTTTGTTTATGGTTTTTTAAAAACCAATTGCAAGTGCGTGATGTCAATGAACAAGATGCTCTTAGCGACGTGATGGATCGTCTTTGGTTTGTCAAGTATAAAATTGGCGATTTCGGCATCCGAAATGTCCCTTATTTCAAAAACTCCCAGAGTAATGGACAGCTCCAAAGAGATTAGGAGAAATATTTTAATCCACGCTTATAAATTGCCCGGAAGACGACAGTCATTATTGACTTGAAGTGATACTCTTTGCGAAAGTTTAGAAATGCAAGTACGGTACAAGTCGTTAAAAAAGGTATTTCTGTAGGTATTAAGTCCTCGATGCTTCAATAAAATGATATACGTAAGGAGTGTTTAGAAAGAAAAAAGTTATTTTATATAATATAAAACAAATTTAAAATTCTTTTAGCTTCTATTTTTTCTTATCAAACATTATTTTTTTTTTTAATTTTTAATCGGTGAGAATTTTGGTTCATGGAGAATGTGTGGAAACACAAAAGAGATATTCACCTTTTCGCAGTAAAACTCTTCCATCAACTCCTCGATGTTGCGGATGTCAGACATCGGTCCGACATTCTACAAAGAGACGGGAGAGAAATTTGATGTTTAGTTATCTGTGTTAATCAAGTTTCCTTGTAGTGAATAGGACATTCATGCTACGCCCTAAAAATTCTTCTATTTCGTAAGATTTAGTGAGCAAATTAGACAATTTAGAGAAGATTAATGAGTTGGAAATGCAAACGCGATACAATATGCAAAATTAGTATTTTTGCAGGTATTAAGTCATCAATGCTTCAATAAAATGATATACTTAAGGAGTTTTTAGAAAGAGAAAAAAATCATTTTATAAAATAGCTGAATTTACCCGGCGTTGCTCGGGTTTAATTGGTCAAACGTCGATTGAAAGGGATCCAAAAAATCACTGCAATTTACTTTAGATCCATTTCCACATACTATAGGTAAGACAAACCTACAAAACTGATACTGAGATAGATGACTATACAGGGTGAGTCTAAACTAATGATACAAACTTCAGGGGATGATAGAGCACAACGAAACAAACACTTTTCCCCATAGAATGTAGGGTCGCAAATGCAGCGGTTGGCCGCTAGAGAGCGCAGTCAAAAGCTTGTATAAAAGCTTTCGCACAAATGATAGAGTATTAAACACTGGCAGAAAACAAAAAATCCGCAAACTAAAACCCCCTTCTGAATTATATTCAAAAAAACCCTCAGAAGAAAAATTTCTAGTCACTCCCAAGAGTCTTGGAAAAACCACCTTCAATCCCTCAGCACTGAAGATAGCTCTATATGGAAAACTGTCAGATGCATCACCAAAAAACGTAAAAACATTCCTCCACTTGTTTCATCACATCAAACAGCTGTCTCTGATAACGAGAAAGCTAATTTGTTAGCAGATAGCCTGGAAAATCAATTGACCGAAAACAGTATTAACGACCCAGCTACAACTTCGCAAGTTCGATTCAATCCTACAATAGCAAACACGATCAAATCTGTAATATTACAATTCTCCCCTCTGATATAACTCGTCAAATCGAAAAACTAAATGTGAAAAAATCACCCGGTAATGAAGGGATCACTAACAAGATGATCAAAAAGCTCCCCCTAAAACAATTCTCATGTTTACAATGATTATTAATGCCATTTTAAAAATTAAATACTTTCCTCGTCCATGGAAAACCACATGCATTGTTCCTATTCTGAAACCAGATAACCCACCCATACACCAACCAGCTACAGACCTATTTCACTGTTACCCACTCTAAGTAAAATTACTGAAGCGGTCATTCTTGAGCACCTACAGCACCTTTATAAACACAAACAACATAATGATTCACCAACAATTTGGCTTCACCCCCACCTCTCCACTACTCATCAGCTACTTAGGGTAGTTCAATATATTTAGTCTGGAAATACAAATAAACCGAATAAATACACTGGGATAGTCTTTTTTGATATTGCCAAAGCCTTTGACAGAGTCTGGATTCAGGGTCTTATTTACAAAATGATCTTATATAACTTCCCTGATTATATTATTAAACTTACAGCTTCATATCTTACCAATAGAACGTATGTTGTTAGAGTCAATAATCAGTTATCCTCGAAAAGAAATAATTTATGCTGGAGTCCCACAAGGATCCAAACTCGGACCCTTTCTCTTTAATTTATATATGAACGATATACCCCAAACGGATAACACTAAAATTAGCATGTTCGCAGATGACACTGCAATTTTTACTCAACAAAAAAAATTATAAAATATTTATTGCTGACCTTAAAAAGTCCATATCTACTACCTTGAATCCTGGCTTGTCAAATGGAAAATACTACTCAATGTTGAAAAGACAGCTGCAATCATGTTCCACTGCAGAAATCCCTCAAAACTACCCAAACTCCAACTTTATGGTCAATCAATCCCTTGGTCACTTCAAACCAAATATCTAGGACTTATCCTAGACTCAAAATTAAACTGGAAGCCACGCATACAACATGTACAGGATAAATTTCGTAAAATCACTGTTTACCCTCTCACATCCCGGAGTTCAACACTTTCTATACACAACAAAAAAAATCATATACCTTTCATTTGTCAGGCCAATCATAACATATGCTTGCCCAATCTGGGGGACTAATGATATGAATCTAAAGCGCATCGAACAGCTCCAAAATATCTTCCTTAGGCAAATATCGAATGCAAGATGGTATTACCGCAACAGCGATATCACCAGAGCCCTCAATATCCCAACCATAAGAAAATTTATCTATAAAATCTCTCGCAAATTCTTCCTCAAAAATTAATAATAGTCACAATGCAGCGGTGCAGGAAATAGAAATCTACGACCCAACCCTTCCTCAAAATAAATCCAGACCTAGGCGCACCCTCACACTGGGCAGCTGAGATCACTGACTTATCTAATTAAAATTGATCCTTATTCTTCCTAACTCCTAAATTTTACCGTATTCTTGTTTATTATTAGCTAGCTTTTAATTTCAATACTTAACAAGGCAAATTCCAATAAGTCAAGCTCTATGTTCAACACCGGAGATTTAGGCCCTTGTGGGGCCATGTGCTCCATAAATATATCAACATTCCAAATGATAGAAAATTCACCCTCACTACACGTCCAGCTAGCGGGGGCACTTGTATCTATATTAAACGAAGCATCTCTCATAAACTCATCACTACTCCGAAATTAGATCACGTCGAAGCGACCCTGGTTAAGGTGAAAATGAGAGATTCACCCCCAATCAAAATTATTTCAGCATACGTTCCCCCTCGTAAAGGATCGAGACGTATTTTTCCGGAAGCAAGCTGATCTGACAAAATTACTAGCAATAGGAAACAATGTCATCCTAGCAGGAGATCTTAATTCTCCCCATATTGCATGGAATAACCATTGCACAAACCCAAATTGAAAACAATGTTGGACAAAATTAAAGGGATTACGATCATGGTTCAGGATGACCCACATAAACACCGGAGGAACCACTGACTCATATTTAGATTTGGCAATAATCAAGTATGTCCCTTTTCTGAAATCGATCAGAGTTATTAACGACCTTAGCTCTGGTCATCTCCCAGTGGAGCTCACAATAAACTCATCCAAATTAACTCTAAATTTGCCAGCACTGGTCTCCACAAATTGGGGAGACTTCAATTTTAATTTGGATAATTCCACCCTTCCGTCACTTAATGTTACCTCGAACGATGACATTGATATCTCCATTGCTCAATTGGGCATTAAATTTAAGGAAGCTTTCGATGCAGCTTCCTAACCCAAATTAAAACCTGATCTTCCTCGTTTCCCAGAAGAAATCAGGGCACAAATTAAGCATCGAAACCGGTACGGAAAATTTGGCAACGTTCTCGAGATCCCCAATCTAAAGAAATTCTCCGTACTGCCAACAGAGAACTCTCATGCGCAAGAAAAATGTACAGCAAACATAGAGTCCCTAACGACTGAAAACAATTCACTTTGGAGGAGAGCCTCTCAATTAAAAAAGACATTTACGACAATTCCGCCCCTAAATGGCGCTAGCGATGAAATTGCATCAACTGCGAAAGAAAAGGCTGAGGTTCTTGCGGACAGCCTCGAATCGTTCCAAATCCAGCCCTGCCGAATTTGTATACGCAAAGCCACCAGGGCATACACACCCAGGTTGAAGAGTTCCTAGGTACACCATTCGGACCTTGTATCGAACCTGCAACCGAAGTAGCCCAATACATTTCCAACCTTCAAATCAAAAAGTCTCCCGGCATAGATTCCATTTCGAATCGCATGCTCAAAAACCCTCCCATTAAAAATTCATCCTATTCATAACATTCTCGATTAACGTTATGATTAAAAACAGTTACTTCCCCCAAAGCTGAAAAATAGCGGTCGTAATCCCTATTCCAAAGCCCTCTCAAAATCTTAAATTACCACAAAATTATCGTCCGATCTCACTACTCAGCTCACTGAGTAAGATCTTTGAATATATTTTGCTTATACGCCTGGATCAATTCAATTCGTTCAGGAAAATAACATTCTTATTCCTGAGCAATTTGGGTTTCGTAAGAAACATAGCACCAACCACCAGCTGTTGCGTGTCACTGAATTGATTCATGAAGGCTATCGCAAAAAAGCACACACAGATGTGTTATTCTTAGATGTTGCCAAAGCCTTCGACCGCGTTTGGCATGAAGGACTAATTTACAAGCTCATGCGACTTGGTTTTTCGGCCCATTATATTTCCCTAATCAACTCGTATCAGTAAAAGTTCATTCACAGTACGAGTCGATTTTTCCCATTACTCCACCACCCGCCCTATCTGTGCCGGAGTCCCACAAGCATCCCTTTTGGGACCCAGGCCCTACAACCTTTTCGTTAACGATCTGCCCAAGACACTGCACAGTGAGTTGGCTATATACGCCGACGACACCGCTATTCTCGTCCAATCGAACAACATCTACCATATCCTTACACGAATGAAAACGTACATCCGTGAACTTGAGGGCTGGCTCTCTGATTTGCGAATCAAAATAACGCTTCAAAGCGTGCCTGCATGCTTTTCTCGGGGAAATTCATCCATTACAAATATACCAAATATTTCGACATTAAGCTCAACAACCCAGACTATTTGGACATCCCCCCATTTCTTTATTTGGCACACCTGTGTACTGGGTGCGCAGGTACAAATACTTAGGATTAATCCTTGATCCAAAATTACTTCGGAATGAGCACATTAGTCGTGCTGTGCAAAATGCTGCCATTGCCAAAGCCCAAATTTATTAGCTCATAGCTCGAAGGAGCAGGCTCTCCCTTCACAATAAGCTTCTCCTCTACAAAGCCATCATTCGGCCTACCCTGACCTACGATTCCCAAGTATGGGCATCGACCAGCTCAAAAAATATGAAAAGGCTGCAGATCTTTCAGAACCGCACTTTACGTGCTATCACTGGAGCCCCTTTTTATGTCAGGAATGAAGTCATCCATTCGGACACTAAAATTAAACCCATAGCTGAATTCCTACAGCACATATCTTTCAAATTCTTCCAAAAACTACCTCAGGTGCCAAACGATGCATTAAGGGCATTACCAGCATACGACCCTTCGGTCAAAAGCTCGCAGAAGAGACCAAGAGCATTTCTGCAGCAAAATCTTCAGACCTTCCCACACAGACCCAAACGTCACTGTGGAGTTTTTCGTTTGGACCCTGAGATCTACGACTTCAGTTCCGCTAATTCCACACACCCCTGCAAATCAATTGCAATATCCTATTTGAATGGACCTCGACTGTTGTCACTCGTAATGTCGAGCATTAGGACTCGACTGGACCCTTAATTATATCACAGAAACATCAATTACTTTTTAAATATCTTTTCACCAAGTTCCTTAAACAAATTTTCTAATTCGTGTGTATTTTTATTTTTATGTATACTCTATGATGGGGAGATAAGCTGTTTACAGTAGGTGCTCCGTAAGTGATATGTCCAGTCCAGTCCCAACGTCAGTCGCGACTGGAAATGGCTGAATATTCGAATGCGGTGAAAGCAGACATGCCTTTTGTTTACGGTCTGGCCGACGGTAATGGCAGGCATGCACAATGCCTTTACCGAGATCGCTTTCCTAACAGGCGCATTCCCCAACACTGGATTTTTGCGCGTTTGCACCGACAACTCTCGCAAAGGGGAAGTTTCCACGCTGACATGTATGAGATTCCCATTGAGGATCATGAAGATCTTGTTGCCAGGTTTTCAGTAGCTGCGGCAGAAGTCCACGAAATGCCTGGTATTTTCCAGACCACACGGGAATCCTTACGTCGGCGATGCGAGGCCTGCATCAGGTGTGGTGGTCGACATTTTGAACAGCTTCTGTAATTGTGCATTTGAGTTGTACTTACCGACTGATGTTTGTACATGTCGTTTCATTTCCATGTGAAAAGTTTCTCATGTTTTGTACATGTCATTTCTTTCTTACCCGTTGTTCCTTGTACTTATCTTTAATTTATGAAAATCTAATTGTATTATTTCGTTTTGTCAAGCAGTTATTGATGTTTATGACATTAAGGCGTTGTTTCCATATTTCATGCCTCTTCTCCTTTCCAACTTGCATCGGACCGTGTGTTTGTGCCGAAATGGAAAGCGCTCTCTAGCGGCCAACCGCTGCACTTGCGACCATACATTCTATGGTGAAAAGTGTTTGTTTCGTTGTGTTCTATCCCCTGAAGTTTGTATTATTAGTTTAAACTCACCCTGTATACAAAAGTCGATTTTGAGTTTTGGAATGATTGTGAATGCCCTTTAAGTTCATTTTGTAAAAAAATGACATACATCGTATTATTGCACTCAGGTTTTTTTCTGATCAATATTTTTTTATTTGTAGCACCTTGCACCAGAAATGCGAATTTCGGAATTCCACCATCATTATGAAAGGCTGACAAGTCATATAGATACAATATCATGATCAAAGTTTCAAGAAATTGCACTTTATGCTTGAAAATCCCATCCCGCATTTTACAGACGGGATACATAAACGATATGATACTGAGCGATTTCTAGCGCAACCGCAATCATCTGCGATTGCCCCACCACCACCATACACTAAGATTCTAAAAACACTCCAATGTCATCTTGAGAGGTGACTCCTGTAGATGTTAACTCTGAAGTCATCTGCACAGGATAGAGCGCCCCTAGCAAGTGCTCTGTCCAGGATGACGGGACGTTACACCCCTCTGCACACCCAAGACAAATAGAACGGGGGTTAATATGTAGCCTACGTTACCAGCAGGGTTTCAAAAAATAAGTACCAAATTTGGTTTGAATTGATCTCTAGATGTTGCGAGTCTATAAAGAGACTTGAGAGAAATTCGATGTTTTGTGTGTGATCTATGTTAATTAAGTTTCTTTGTAGTGTGAATTGGGCATTCATGCTACGCACTTAAAATTCTTTTAGTTCATAAGACTTAGTGCAATTAGAGTATGAATACTAACCACCCATATTTTTCTACAAGAACACTGATTTCACTATATTCACGATAATATTAAACAAAAACACAAATTATTCAAAAACTCAAGAATTCTCTGATTGAAACCTGATGCATAAATTCTTGCTTTTTGTGTCATTTAGACAAACATACAAATGAGAAAAGGCGTCCAGGATATGTGAGAATAAAACACTTGCTTTTTTGCAAGCGTAGTCTTATAGAAAGAAATTAGCTAAAATGAGTGTAAAATATGTTTATCAAAGCTAATATAATCCGAGGCTGCCAATTCTGTTTAGGATCTGCCTATAACGAAAATGCAATTCGAAGTTATTAACATTTGAAAAATCTGCATTCTAGTTGACAAGGAGGAGTACAACTCTTTATCAATGCAACGACGCACTTTTCACAAGCTGTACCCTTCCTGGATTAATTCTGCACTTAAATTCAATTTGGCGTATCTATTATTCTTTATATAAAATATAGATGACGCAGTATAGATTATATTCTGTAATTTATTACACATTTCTCGAAGCAATTCGTTGGGTTACATGTTCAAACCCTTCTGCAGACCTGGTACCCTTGAACTTCCAACTCTTATAGACTCCAAAACGTCTTTGAATGGAAAAACTTCCACAACAAAGGACGTGGCACATTGGCTTCTAACACTGGTTTAGCAACCTACTAGTTGTTGGCGTCCTCGAAAGTTCGAGTCCTGCAACATACCCTGGGTGTATTTTCCTCTTCTGTGTCAATAAAACCTTCTTTATTGTGTGTATGTCCATTGCTTGATATTGTCTGTCGTGTTTGCCTCAGTTTGGCCCTTGAGGCAGAAAATCCTTCCAACCATCCTGAGCAACGAGCATAGCCAAAGAACTCTGGAGAAATGTTTAAACGCACTTCCACCCAGCTATTTTAAAGTTTGATTTCATAAATTACTCCAAAGATCACGAAAGTTCATTTATGGTCAAATTGATTCACTGTATTAAAAAACTAGAAGTGGAGATTCCATACAAAAAGCGAAAGGGCTTTTGTTACCCAATGTGATGCACTTTAACCAGAGATACTACCAATATCATTTGTAAAAGTGGTATTTCTGAGAATTAAGTCCTCTATGCTTCAACAAAATGATATAAGTAAGTAGATTTTAGAAAGGAGAACTATTATTGTCATTTATTTTTTTACATTATATATATATATATATATATATATATATATATATATATATATATATATATATATATATATAAAAGTGGTTTAAAATTCTTTTGGTGTTAGAGTTCCTAGTATTTTACTTATGAGACATCGTAGTTTGAGTCTTGGTGAGTGAGAAATGTGGTTTGTGGGTAGAAACACAAAAGAGATATTCACCTTTTTCCCGTAGAAGCGTTGCCACAGCATCTCGAACTTGTGCGTCGGAGGCATCGGTCCAACATACTGCAGAGAGAAATTCGTTGTCAAGCGATCTATGTTAATCAGGTGTTCGCAGCAAATAATTCAAATACAGGAATACAATCGTATATAGTACAACTGATGAATATAAAAAACAAGCGTTGAGAAGGCAGGCCTCGAATGTGAAGAAAGAATCCACTTGCGAAGTATATATTCTTTTTTTAATCGAAAGGCATAAGTTCACGCTGAATTTGAACATATAGAAGAACATACTTCGGAATATGTAGTTATGGTGGGCGTATAGTAACTAAAATATGTATTGATTAAGTAGAGTACACTAGCATCTACTTGAATTACTGCCTATTCAAGTAAACCACCTCATTTTTATATAGTTCCACCATAATATGTAACTTAATTGTTCAAGAGAGTTCGCTAGACTGAAGTCCGGTGTGTAATGAAAGCTGATTCATTACATACCGGACAATACTCTCAGAACTATGATGAGATTGCAGCTTCTCCTCTTGACAGGTTCACTTCCAAATGTGTTATTCATGTTGCCCAAAATCTGAATTTGTTTTTCGCTTTACTTGATTGATATCTACGTTATATTGCTTTGTGAAGTGCTGTCATTATAAGCTCATTATAAACTCAATTTAGCCTTCGTAACTCGGAGGGGCTCGGTCTAAGGTTCATTTCCATAAAAGATAAAGGTTCATTACCCACAGGAAATGCCTCCTGATGGCAGATGCTCAAAAACTACAATTTGTGTGTATTTTAAGTGTATTTGATTTTATGATCCAAAATCAAGTTCCTGAAAATCTACTATTTTACACAATGTTCAATATCATTTTCAGTTAAAGTGGAATTACAATTTATCATATGAAAGATCAAGCAAGGAAAGTGATGCAGATCTCGTCTGTGTAGATCTGGATGTCGACAGGTGCCATCTGAAAGAACAAACACCCATTTGTTAAAAAAAGTAAAGGTTTGGTTTGTTACTACGTGCTCTTTTTTAGTTACCCAACGACTACTTACATCGAGAAAAACTTAAGGGAGTCGCATTTGTTTGCAAAATATTTGCCTGCGATCCTAAAGTTTAGAAATAAGTATGTAAACTTCTAAAACCTCTTGGAAACAGTCTCTATCTGGACAATATGCGTTAAATAAAGTATCAATATTACCAAAATTGTGATTGATTTTTCTTGATTATTTAATAGTGTGCTTTTCGTTTTATCTGATCATTTTTGCTGTTTATAATACTTCACGGAAATATGCTTTGTATGCAAACCAATATCCTACAATTGAAGTATTCACTCAAATAGAACTGTATATTTGTTCTTTAAAAAGCAAGGTTTCTAAAGAATCTTCAAAATGGTTCAAAACTGTCTTGCTTTTGTGAATGTTTTCGGAAACGAGTTTCGAATAAATTTGGTACTATGTGCTAAATGGTATATCACCATTTTCTCCTATTTACGAGTAAGTTAATGAGAAAAATACGAGTAATATTTTACTTACATGCCCCATTGGTTTGTATATATATTTAATGAACATTAAAATACTTACTTCAGTTGTTCGCAACCAATGGTCTTTCATTTACGGAGTAGTTAAAGACATTGCTATGCAATATCGACTGTGAGACCTAAGGTGGGTCGCTATTTGGAAGATTTTACCATTTCGGACGAAAAACATGTAAAACATATTATTGCCAACAAAGAATAATATTCAGACCTTTTTTTAGAATTGAAGCTAGTACTTAAATTTGACGTTTAATAGTATAACTACTCTTATTTATATCACACACACACACATATACTTTTACTAAAACTTACTAAAGCTTACTTAATTGTATACTTACTTCGCTCGTTCGGAAACACTTCGTCAAGAAACGGAACCTGTAACGATACAAAAATTGTGAGTTTAGCGTGAATTAAACTTTAAAACTATTTATCCGGATTTTACTTTCCTTCCTCTCGAAATACTTAGTGACAATTGCACGAACAAATAACCAATCCAGTTTCTGATTTGATATTTTATACAATATAACAGAAAACCTGAAACTCGTATTAAATTGTCCGACTTCAACGCTGGGGGAAAGAGTTTCACAGATATAAAGTTCTAAAAAACATTATTAAACACCATGATTCCTTGGGTGGTAAATGTTCATGAAACTAATCGAAACATTAAATGATAATTCTTAAAAATTTAGTAATTTAATCTACGAAAGCAAAGAAGTTGATACGTTTTATCAAGATGCTGAAAATACCTGATGATACTTCATATTGTCACAACTCGAAGCCCATAGCGAAAATCTTCAGCTATTCTTCTCGACTTTTCACACAAGCAGAGCCGCTTATTGCGATGTGAGGGAACTTCACGCAGAGAAAGCGTTGAGCTTCTCCGAGTCGTGTACATTTTTGTCGGTGTGTCAAAGCTTAGTCATTAACAAATTCGACACATTTACTTTAAGGAAATTATAAACGTAGATAGTCTTTATGGAGTTTTTAATACACCTTTCAAAAATGCAACAAAACATCTACAGGGTGTTCCGCTTAGGACTAATAAAATTAACTTAAAAATAAAACTAATGGAAACCATGGAACTAAATAAAGAGCATTTTGAAGTGAGCTAGACTTGCAAAAAACATTTTCTGAGTCTGCATAAATGTAAGAAATTTCGGGAATAAATCATAGTAAAAAGTAAAGAAAATATGATACTTTCTTTTATTACAAATCCTAAAGTAACACCCTGTGTTTTTAATTAAGAAAGCAATTTCTTTCCAGTTGAATTTGAAGGCAGCTTCATTTCAGAGCTATGGCCAAAGGCAAAAAGGTAATGTTCTTTAAAGAAATGACGGCTTCTATATTATGCATCTCTGATAGGAAAATTATAGAGGCCTAGTTGTACGAAAAGATAAATTAAGAAATTCTTGAATCTTTTAGGATGAAAGTATCCGAATATTTAAGTGAGGATAATTATTTCTCAACAACACTTAGCAGCATTATCTTCAAAGAGCTGGCGCAACCAGCGCCAAATCAACACACTTCCCTGGACAGCAAACTTGCTTAAAAGACTGAGTCGCTTGTCACTTACATGTTAAATCGATTCCGTGTTGTTATTAGAGCTAAAGATGATGCTACGACATAATAAAGAATTATCGGTTTCTGAATTTTGGACAAAAATCACGGAGCATTCTAATATACGTTATGGAAACAATTTCAGAACTCTGGAACTGTTGTAAGGAGGCCTGTACAAGGTCGTAAACGAATAACAACTGCTTCTCAAGATCGATATCTGGCAATAATTGCCCGTCGTAACAGGAAGTCTACTGCTCGGCAGTTAAGTTCAGAAGTTGCAGCCGCCACTGGAACTGTTGTATCACGGCAAACTGTATACTGTAAGTAGAAGTCTTAATGAAAAAGGCCTTTATGCCAGAAAGCCAAGGGTATGTGTTTCACTGTCTTCACAACAAAAGAGGGATCGCTTTAATTGGTGCAAACAACATCAGAACTGGAGTGAACACCAATGGACCCATGTTCCCTTTACTGGTGAGTTGAGGTTTAGTCTAACTTCTGATTCTAAGCGTGTTTATATCTAGAGGGAGTCAGGAACGCGAAATCTTCCTTCGAACATTATGGAACGTGACCGTTTCGGTAGTGCAGGTGTGATGGTATGGGGAGGAATAATGATCAATGGACGTACGCCCCTACACATTTTCAACAGCAGATCTGTGACCGGACAGAGGTATCAGGATGAGGTCTTAGAACCTTATGTAAGACTTTTCAGAGGTGCATATGGATCTGACTTTTTATTTATGGACGATAATGTTCGTCCACATCGAGCAAACCTCGTTGACGAATTCCTTGAAATTGAAGCCATTGAGCGAATATCGAGGCCAGCAAAATCTGCTGATCTGAACCCGATAGAGAACTTATGGGACTACCTTGGAAAAGCAGTTGCACAGAGACATCCTCCTCCTAGAGATATAAATGCCCTGAAGACCGCATTGCGGGAAGAGTGGAACTTAATTTCCCAAACTGTGGTTAACAACATTATTGCCAGCAGTAAAACACGTTGTGATATGTGTGTATACGTCAGGGGAAATCACATTCCATATTAAATTCATAAGCCTTGATTTTTTTTCTGAGTTATTCTTTTCTTTCTGAACTCTCCTAGTCACATATTATTGCCATTTTTATTGTTTCATGCTACAGTTTTATATCATATGCAGTGCTCTTAAATTTTTCCTTTGTATTTATGTGTTAGGATGTTATGTATCATTTCACACAAATTCATAAAATTATAGTTCACAGTTTTTGAGAAATCCGTGATTTTATGCATGTAAAGATAATTTTGGACATAAGTGTAATATTTTTACTTGCAGCTGTAGAATTGAAAATTTGCAAAAGGTAAAAGTTCACCTGTTTGGAGAAACACCCTTTAGTCTGTCAGGAAGATTCCGACCCTTTTGACTCCACAGAGACCATTCTGGACCGGACTCTCACCACTCACCTGGATTCCTCCTGAAAAGAAACTAGCGATTTTCCCCCTCTACATTTCGCGGATAGTCGGGACATTTTCGATGAGATGTTTTATGTACTATTTACTATTTCGTCGTCATTGAATCAGGTGTCGCACTACTCTCAGAGGCAATTGCAGAAGTTTAGAAAACGTTACAATTCGTTGAAATGAAATGAGTAAAGCGGGATGAAAGCGATTTGTTGTTGACAAACTAATTGTTTATACTCGATAAAGTTTTCTTCTGTTAGATCTTTCATTTCTTTCGTATGCTTTCTTTTGTGTCGATTTTAAGACGGGTGCTTCAATATTTCATTCAAAAGAATATCAAAATTTGAATTTTCATGTTAAAGAATTAAATTAGAAAACTGACTTTTCTCGCTTTGAAATTTTACTGGAAATTGTATAAAGCTTTTTAAATTGTATTGTTCCTTTCTATTTGCAGTCTCGTAAATTACAATACATTATCTGAAACTGATGCTTAGGGATGAAAAAACATGTTACCTATAAAACTATAAATTAACATTCATGGTGAATAAAATGTTTTATACAAATAAGCAATAAAATTTTTAAATATATCTTATATGTGTATTAATTTAAACTGTATCAATTTAAAATATACAAGCAATAATCATCTGATATCATTAATATTCAAAGAAAAACAAATTTAATTTCTAGAAAAATTCTTAAGGCTTCCTCTGGATTGTATTGTAAATAAGAAACTCTCTCTCTCTCTCTCTCTTCGATATTGCATTAATATCCTTCCTTACATTTATATTTAGAACTTAATGACTAAAAATCACACACACACACACTCGATGGCTGGAAATGAATGCTTAATTTAATGTGTGTGAAGTAATTGTATAATTATTTAGTGGAATAATTGTTTTGCTAAATTTAAAAATAATGTGCGTATTTTGGTTATTTGTTTCATTTGGAAATCACTCTTGAAGAACACTTCTATCTACACACTGGAAATCTAAATTTTACGCACGATGTAAGTGAAATCAGGGCTCTTTTTTCAATCTGTTAAGTAACTCCACTTCCTTTACACCGTCGACTGAAATGGTCCCGTTTGTTTTGTCTATCTACGCAAGGACACCGAAAAGCACATCATTTAAATAAACGATGGAAAATACCTCTACAGAAAAACCTTTGCTATTGAGTTTCATTTCTGCAGTGAATTCAAGGTTAAAACATTCGTCACTTTAACATGAAGTTTTAGTTATTGCTTCTTAAAATGATTTGTGTTTTATAGAAACCAGTAAGTCTACCATATTGCAGTGTGGATTCTTTTGTTCCAGTAAAAGGCTTAGTTTTACCATTTAATAATAAAATATGTTTTAAATTCAAGTTGATTTAGGAGAGCTTATTATGTTTACCTTGCACACAATAACTTAGCAACGTAAATTCCACTTTACTGTTATTGTCATTTATAAAATATTTAGCTAAATAATTCAATCAAAATGTTGTATAGGAAAAGGTCTCTGACCACGCATTTTTTTAATTTGAAATGCCTGGTTTCTACATCATTTTTTTAAATATTTTTTGTAACGTTGTTTCACAAGTTAATTGCTTGTGAAAGTTTGCTTTGTATCATAAAGAGAACATAATTTGTAACTCTAACTGGTTACATAATTTGTTTAATTAGAACTGATTATATGAAACTAGTCATTGAGTAACCATTGTCATGTGTTTGGTTTACGAGGCATTTATCGAAGCGGAAATATACTTTGAAGTATTCTATAAGAAGTTATTTCTATTGAATTAATAGTAATACCTTTCGCATGCATCCGTTTAGATGATCTTGTATCGATATTCTTATCAATGAATTTAAATTCACATGTTATTGGGTAAGGAAAAACTAGGGCGAAGTGTTTGAGAAAACTAAATTTCCTGGACAAAGTATGAAGCGCGAGCTTATGTGAAGTGGGTAGCGGATTATATAGCTATAACGAGTAATTTACAATACTTTGATGTTGTAAAAAGTCTATTAATTGTTATCGCTTCTCAAATTTTCTCTACGATTTCTTTTAAGATATGTGTGTTTTAAGATTTGATGCTGAAGTAGAGTACATACTATTCATATTCTAAAATTTGCAGGATGTGAAAAAAAAAATTTTTGAATACTGCTAAGTATTTCTGTGTGTTTGCAACTAAACTCCATTAGAAATATTTTTTGACAGGATCTATGGAGAATTCATTAACATTAATATTTGCTTCAGTTGAAAAGAAATTTTCTTGTGTATCTTTGATGCATTCAAATAAATTGTAATGCGACGAATATGAATAGTTATCTCAATTAAGAGTTTATTTGAACAATATTTTATTTTACAGAATTAAATATATCAGATTTAAAAGAATCACTTACATCTTCACAGGTGCAGAATAGTCAAAGAAGAAAGTAGTAAGACAATCTGTAAAAGTAAATATATACAATTTATTTGAGAATTGAATGCTCTTACATATTTATTTACACTTAGAAGTATATACACGAACTAATGTGCAGGTAATAAATAAGTATGCGTATATGAACCAATATAATGCTATTCAAAATGAGAGTGCAAAACTTGGTACAAGATTTCAACAGTGCACGTACGAAAGGAAAGCAATGATAAAAAAACTATTTCAATAACTGTGCAGAGTTAAATAAATATGCAAGTATTTTATTTTCATTTTGCGTACATTAAACGGAGGTGACCCTAAATCAAAAAGAGTTTTTCTCTTAGGAGCTTCGCATAGACTCTTATGCTTATTAAAAGCAATCTTTACGCGAGGCACCACTTCTAAATTGGCCTCATTATCTGACACGAGTGGGAGGGCAAGATGAGCGACCATTTTGTAATAATAGGGAAGTGAGCGAAGACGTATGTTTTTGTGAGATCAGCTAACTCCCA
Source organism: Meta bourneti (assembly GCA_933210815.1). Taxonomy (NCBI): domain Eukaryota; kingdom Metazoa; phylum Arthropoda; class Arachnida; order Araneae; family Tetragnathidae; genus Meta; species Meta bourneti. The sequence goes on from OW119922.1 coordinate 7,130,116, forward strand.
TGTGAAGGGATTGTTTCGGGGAACTCTTCCTATTGATGTTTCATTTTCAGAGAACAACTCAACACTTGAAGCTTATGTTACTGTATTATGTTATGTACCTTTGTCTTTATATTATGTCTCAACTCAAGTGGATAATACAGAATACCCTATAAATAATCTCAATAGCATCCGTATGACCCATAGATTTGATCTGAGCGGATGCATACGTTACGTGCATCACGCATACAAGTGGTTTGTCTTATAAGAGGCTTTTACTGTGAAGCTAAATGTAGATGACGCTTTTTTTTGTGGTAGAATGTCCGTATTGGAAAACCGGAAGTAAAACTCTTCTCTTCCGGTCAAAACCAAACGTAGCATTTTAAACAATATCCTATGAGAAGAATTTTCAGTGTTAAACCACCGGAAGTAAAACTCTTTTCTTTGTTTAATTTTAAACGTTTAAACTTTGTTTAATTTTGACGTTTGATTAATTTTAAAGTCAATGCTTACAACTGTAAATATCATTCACATTATTGAGATCAGTTTTAATTTTTGGTTAAGGTGTAGACAATGATTAAACATACTATGGAAAAATACTCTTAAAATTTGTGCTGAAAAAATTGCCTATCTATATTTATTTCATCATATACTCGAATGAACTCTTAATTGTCTTGGTTTTTACGTGCCTTTTGTAGCATTTTATGAATCATTCTATCAGTATTATTGTTATAATTCGTGGGACGCATGTCGTTTTGGATGTTTTCACCTATAAATGAATTTTCTGAATAATTCAAGGTTTTGTGCTAAGTTAAAATTATGCTATTCGAATCCCGAAAAACCATTCCGAGATCTAAACTTTAACCATAACACTATTTTCATACAACCTCTGACCTTTAAATGAGTTTTCCTCAAAACAACGATTTTGCATATTCGTAGTTTTGGCGTGGAGGAATTTTAGAGGAAAATGATCACATTTTTTATCGTGAAAATCTTAAGAAATTAACGAAACGTTAGCAGCAAGAATTGAATCTGCAAAAAATCTATGCCATCACCAGTGTCTTGTGTCTAAGTAGTAAGCTAAGTCGCGTTTTCAAGACACCTTTTTGTTTTCCTTTGTTCTTCTGACTCATTTTGAATTAATTGTCATGGCTTGGGCAATAAATGAAAAAAACATTTCTTTCACAATAAATATTCCATGTTCTTTCATTGTTTTCAAAATGTTATTTAAATTCATTCGTGTTTCCTTTTATAAATATTATTTTTTATGCATTTCTTATTTTTTAAATATTTTTTGTTTCCTTTATGTTGTTGGTGTGGTGTGGAAATTTCGAGAGTGGGGTGCCAGTTCAGGTGTGACCTCGTCATCTGACCGTGGTTCAAAATTACGTGGTGTTGTCCTCGGATCTTTCCCTTCGGGGTTGATCCCGGACCGTCGCTAATAGCCGGTTGTGTTGCTCCAGTGCGACGTTAATTAAATACCTACCTCTATTGCTTCTAAAAGTAAAACGTTCTAAAGTGATGCCCCTTTATGTGCTAGCGTTTCTCAACCATTATAAAGTTCGACATATTTTCCTTATCAAAATCCTATTTTTTAACCAGCACTTTAAACGAAGAGCAGTCATTCGGACCAACTTCGCCCATACGTGTGACCACTAATAATGAAATGTTAGGTATCGATCTCTTCAATGCCAAGTCATTTCCTTAAATATCTGTAAATGATTAGTTGATATTTCTGGCTACTTATTCTAGTTGAACAGATTCATTCGTTTTTTGCTTGTCTATCTTAATTTTACCCAGCTAACTATACTACAACTTGTTTAGCGTCTTGTTCAATCTATTTTCATTGGTTTCATTGGTTAACCAATTTATTTTAAGAAGTTCGGTAGCAGTTTCACTTTTCTGAAAATTCTTTTAGGCTGGTAATATAATAATTTATCGAAATGCATTGCTTAAAAATGATATTTATGATTATACCCTCAAGTATTACATGAATTCTAGCAACATTGGCAGTGCGACCCATAATACTTCCTGTAATAAAAGTCCACATAAATGTATGTTATTATTTAATAACAGTATACTTTCATTTGGGTTTGAATATGAAAAGTATTTCAAATGAGAGTAGGAACAATATGCCCTCCACTTTCATCAGGCCTGTTTAAATGGATGGTTTGGAAAACACGTTTTCTAACTTTTAAATTGAAAGGCGACATTCATCCTTTCTTTAGTTTCAATGCTAAGTCTTATTTGTTGAATCTCACACTAGGATTCAGTGAATATACTTAAATGTTACTTCAGAACACTTTTAGTCATGTGTTACTCTGTACCCCAGGTCTTGCCACACTAACAAGAGAGTTAAAAATTATAATTGGAATTATAATTTATTATAAATTATAATTGGAATCTAATTTCAGAATGGTGAAGAACACATTTAGAAACATTTGACAAAAACCAATTCCATAGTTGGTATAATATTTTTAAAGATAGATTTTAAATGTCAAATAATCAAAATTATAGGTCACACGAGTCATAGGTCTCATGAGTAAACACCCAACCTATTTCAGAGAAAAGCGAAATAAAATTCTTGTTACATAAATTTTTGTATGTAGAACTGCTTCAAAATCGTCGAGGCACACAGTATTTTCAATGTTATTTTTCTGAATGTTTTGGCCCATTTTACTCATAGTAGAATCGTTCTTACATCCTGTGCTCTCAATATCTCGCTTTTTAACCACTTTTCCTTGAACATACATTTTCAAGCCGTTTTCAGATTATGGTGAGGTGTATAGATGATTTTTTTAAGGTGGCACAGAAACTAATTTAACTATTTTTGCTTTGAGAACCTCCCCTCCCTTTGTGGAGACGTTACCTACTGACAGGAAAATTTCATTCTAAATCCAAAATTTTCAGCACTTTAAAAAATTGTCCTTTAATGGAGTTCAATCTTTCATTTTCCCGCGATTTCATCAATAAAAACTAAATTTACAAACTCCCCAGCCAGCATACAATCACTGAAACACATCCATGCTTGGTAGTGGGTACAATATGCTGAGGAATGATTCACTTTTATTGTCATGATAAACCTATCATAGACCATCATGTCAAGAAACATTGAATTTTCTTTTTTTAGCTAAAAACTGTTTAATGTTATGCGGCATCTGTATTGTTTTTGATTAAACTGAAATACTTTTAGTTGTATGAAATATTCATTAACGATAATAGATAGTCACTAGTTTTAAATAGTTTTTAACGTTACTACTTAAGCTTGAAAGATATTTTAGTGTAAGAATATCTTTGTCTTCATAACATGTATCAATTTAAATACTAGATAGTACAGAATCCTCTGCGAATCGGAAATAATCTCAATAGCATAAATGCGACGCATTGATTTGAATTCATACACTACCGGCGTCATGCGAGCGACAAATAAGTAGTTTGGTTAAATTGCTACGTTTGATTTATTTCGAAGTCAATGTATGCTATATATAATTAATTTTATTGAGAGAATTCGGTTTTAATTCCAGAGATTTAGGCCTAAACAATAATATAATTATGAAATACTCTCAAAACATGTGCTAAAGAAAATGCAAAGCTTTTTTTTTTCATTGTAGGCTGTTATGAGTTCCAATATTTTTGGAATTTTTCCGAGTCTTGGTCCATTTTGTGAATCATTGTAGCATTTCTAGATTATCATTCAATGTCTTATACTATGTTAAAGGCACGAGTTCGTATCATAAAGAACCTAACTTGATATCTAAACTTTCATCCTAAAACTTTTTCTTGTACCTTTAAGTTTTTCTATAAACAACAATTTTACATAACCGTGCCCTTAGCATGGTGCCGACGATGTCTTCGTGGGGTATTTTAGTAAGTTTGATGTTTATTGTTGATCAATTCATTTTAATGGTTCTTAATAGAAAGTATTAATGAGTCAATGTGATTGTCACCTCTAGGAGAGTTGTTAACCCTCCTAGAGGTTGCTTCGACAATGCATGTCGTCATTTGCAGATCTTTATGGACAAAATATCTCATCATTAGAAGAAAACAAATCCATATCTTGATCTCGTAACCATAAAAAAATGGGCAATATCTTCATGACGAGATACCTCGTTGTTATCAAAATGGGTCCGATTTCGATGGATGAGACATCTCGTCAAAACCACTTGGAGGGTTAAAGGAAATAAATTATCTCTTGTTAAGCATTCAGTTTATCTCTGATATAGTAATATATTACAAGGTGGAATACATGCAAAACATCAAGATTATTCCTGCGCATGATAAAGATTAACTATTGCCTTGAAAGTATTAACATGTTTTGAATTACTGTATTAGAAATAAAACGTGTGGGAAATTACGTTAACTATCACGTGAGTATGTACCCAGTCACCAATAGCCATGATCTACAAACACGCAGTAAACGTTGCTTCTTAAAAAGAGTTTTAGTCTGCTAATATTCAAAAGTAAATGCAAGATTTCCATTTACAAGTAATGTTTTAAGTCAGAGAGGAGTAACGCCATAATTCAATTAGCAGTTAGTCGGAATACAATTCTTGCACTAATTAGTGCAGGAATTGTATTCCGACTAACTGCTATATATATATATATATCCCGTTTTACACTCCTACCCTTTAAAAAAGCTTAAGATCTACACAGCCTCAGTCTGGGGCATTACAGCAAAACCCTAGAGGTAATATAATTGTCCTCCAAACTCAAATGCTTCGAATCATAACCGAAACACCAATGTACATTTCAATTGCTTATCTTCCATCACGATGTTAATGTTGACCCCCTTCCCAAGCCCATTCAAAATCTCTCCATTAAATTCTTCAATACTATTCCTCATCAAGCTAAAGATATATTCTACAATTCCGCCCAAGCCAGACATAACTGACCACAACCACCCTAAATGATCGATTAATATCAAGAATTCGCTTATCTAGAAATCTGGATAACACTCTGGTCCAGGATAACAATTACTACTGCTGATCCGTCGCTGGCTTCAAACCAAGCTAACACATTTCAACCTCCTCCCCGAATATGCCTTTTTATCCCCATCAACGATTCAAAAAATTTGAAAATGAATCTAATACAATATCACTTAATAAAACTAGCCTTTGAACTTAAATTCTAATTTCTTGGCTGATGAACATTTATTGTTTTTAAGAAGCCCTTAATGTCTTTCTATCTCTCAATAACCTAATGCAGATTAAAATGCGTCTGCGACTTCAAAAGTATGTGATGTACGATAAGCGGAAGGTAAAGTTATGGTCTTTAGATAACTTAAGTGGGGGAGGCGTAATACCTTTAACACTTCGAAAAACTCAATTTTTCCATTCGATGTATTTGGAAAGTCTGAAATCTCTTCTAAGTCTACTTATTATAAATGCCCAGCTAGTAGCTATTCCACATGAACGAAAACCTTTCAAATACGAGTACCTGGGAGCATTCTAAAAATAAGGCAAATTTTATGAAAACTGCACAAAAACAATTGTATACTTATGTTTCTATAAGTTGTAATAATTTTTTCATGAAGAAAATAGTAATTTCAACTTGGAGTGCATTTTTACAAAATGATCCTTTTGGGCATTGCGCTCACAATAACTCATCAACTGTTGAACATGAACTATGAAGTGAAGATGCGCTTTAGAGCAGCCTTCAAAATGAACCAAAGTATTTTGAAAAAGGAAACGTGTTCTGTTTATTAGGCCATGTGGTTGAAATCTTGCTAAAAAGCAATAAAACAAAATAAATCTATATCTATGCACAACATTTGTGATATTTTTTATTTAATATGTATTAAGTTTTTTATTACAATTTCAGCCAACATATCACAGCGTAACTCATTTCAATCAGTATGGGTATCCTATAATTGGTATATTATGCATTTGTTTATTTCCAATGTTGCAAACAAAATGCAATTATAGGTATCTGCTTAAAAATTGACCATATGTAAATGGACAGAATATCATTTAATTTTCATTCAAACACACAACTTTTCTGTATGTTTTAAAGAGAACAAATAAATTATTAAACGTTTCATTTTGATATACATAAAAGTTTACGAGTGACATTTAGAGAAAAATTAAGATCTATCGAAAATTTGATATTTTCCGTCACAATTAAAAGTATTAATTTGATGACTTTGCTGATAATTCTGTTCCGACATAATTTTCATTTTTGCCTGCGCACCTCGGACAGCTCATGCGAAACGTTAAATTATGGAATCAGCAATTCCAGGGTTATGATATTACGTGAACTGTGTACATAACATGAGAACTAATTATTTCAATAGACCTCTATCCTCGAGCCAAAAAATTCATTTCTCCAATTCTTTTCTTGGTATTAATAGAATCTTAAATCGAGTATCGTAATTGTCTAAGGCTAGCAATTATTATCATTTGGTTTGATAAGCTTCCGAAAATAAGCTTAAAAATGAGTCTTATTTTACTTTCCTCAAGTTGAAAAATCATTAAACAAAAGTGTTCAAAAATAATGAGATCCATTGAAAATACGTCTTTAAGTAGAGCGGGACGAAATTGGTTCGTTCCCTGGTATAAAAAGTGTAATTAAGACTTTAAGCAGTAAAAGGTGGAGGGGAAATAAATACAAATAAATCTGAGAAATATTAATTTTCAGTCTTGTTTCAAACGTGTTCTTTTTTCACAGAAATTGACCGAATACTTTTATGTGTTTGTTTTACTAGGTTATGATACAAATTTCAAAACATTTTTGTAAATCTTTTCATAATTATAGGATTTTTGTCAGGAAAATCGCATAACTGATATTAATTGTGGTTACTTAATTTTAAATAATCTTAAAAAGCACATGAAAATAGTAAAAACCTTGAGGTGACCGATTATTTTTGTGATCCACTGTATACAGCTTTAAGCAATGCTACAAACACGAATAACATTAAACGAATGAGGAAAACGAAGCAGGGTTAGCTGTTAGCGTTTGAATTGAAAGATTCAAACGTTAACAGTTTACTTCATAATAATCGAAGCTGTTTGGTAAATGTTGAACCCAGCTTTGTATGCACAAAAATTTTTGTCGGAATAAAAATCCATTAAAATTATATTTCCTGCAATTTCCTCTAGTGAAATAAGAAATGGTCTCGAAACTAAAAATACTTAAATCTTTCAACGGAAGCGACCATTATAAAATCGTTCGATATGAAAAGTAACATTGAAATATACTACATAGCGGCAAAAGAGGTATATTATAGAATTGGTTTTTAAAAATTAAAGCATTTTAAGCAAATAGTATTGTGTAAAGTACTTACGTTTGAGAGAAAAGTTTAGTTTGTGATGTTATGAACGATATTCTAACTATGCATTCAATTTGTCCACTGTCTAACTGTTTGGTGCTCTAGATTTGGAGGATTGCTTTTACCTCACCTGCTCCGTTTGATTTCGAATCGATAAAATTGTTTTAAAACTCCCACTAGTAGGAGTGAACGAAAGGAGTAGAGAAATGGGAAGGGGACATGAAAATTCGTATCATCCCAAATAAAACTATACTTCGCATCTTGAGCATTGAAAGAAAAAATAGACAGTCCTTCAATGCTCGAATCAGGATTAACAATACTTCAATTGAAAAGGCTGCAAACCTAACATATTTGTGCCTTACGCTTGATATAGAATTACGTTTCAATCAGCACATAATCAAAATCTCCAACAAAGCTCTTAAAAAAACTGAACGTTATAAAAAGACTGGAACAGGATGGAAACCCAAACGAAAAACCCTCAAGACCACCTATTCTACCCTAATAAAATCAATAATGGAATATGTAGCACCTATTTGGTCCCCGACTTGTGGATCATTAAAGGGACAAATTGATAGGACACAAGCAAAAGCAACCAAACTATTTACTAGCGCAATCTCCTCCAAAAATAGCACTAAAACTGAACAAGAGGCTGGACCTGCTTGAAGACCGAAGAAAATTGTCTACAATCAAATTCCCCCAATTGTGTCAGAAGCTACCAAAATTAACACATCTCCCAGAAAGCCTTTGAAAACAGAACGCAAGAAATGCCGACTTAGCAGATCAACTCGGCAGTATAATCAGGAAAGAAATATCACTGAATCAAGATATCGACATACATGAAGAACCTTTATTCTCCACACCAATGCACTAAAACCCAATCAATAAATGTTCACCTCACAGATCCCTGCACTAAGGAAGAATTATCTCTTAACGCTTTATCATCGTAGACTAACCTGATGGGTCATCGGACACTAATATGAATAAAAAAGGAGGTGCTGGGGTATTTCCACTGATTCCAGATGGAGAAGAATTACAAATAAAGGATGGAACAGGAAAAATATACTCCAATTTCACCAGTGAACTCATTGCTATAAATAAGGCTTTTGAAACTTATATTTAAATCTCTCATCAGCACACAGCAAATCGAATGGAATTATTATCTTTAGCACGTCCAAATCTTGCTTAGAAGCAATGGCATATGGCAACTCAAAATGTGCACAATATATCCATTCACTTCTGTATGTGCTTGGAGAACAGGTGCACTCTTCAGTGGATTCCCGCACATGTGGACATTGAGAAAAATGAAGTTACAGACTGTCCTCAGGGGCACATCTTAAAAGTGTGTACGGGCATCACATCCCGAAGTACCCGAGTAATCTTTTCCCCTTTTTATTTTTACCCTCGCCTACTCCTGTCTGTCTTGTTTAGCGGAGCTTTGCCAAATATGGCCCTTGCACCATAAAAACCGTAAACCAGTCGGTTTAAAACTTGGATCTAAATTATTTGGTCCCTAACGAAATAGTTAAAGGGAAACCCAATGATCTTTCCTTTTTTTCGTCTTTTCAAATTTTCTGACACCATTCCTGCGGCCAGGATTCTCGTCAAGACGGCCGAGTGTAATAGTGCGATATCCCGTGACTCGTCCTACTTGACACACCTACGGCAAACACCTGCGACTTCCGGTAGAAAAAGATAGAGTTGTGCGAGAAGATTCCAGCGTTTTTGGAAAACGGCCATCCCTTCTTTGTGTTGGTTTGTTCTTATCCCTAATTGTTATTTAAGGAAAAGTTTTTTCCTTTGAAAGAATTTCACTCTATTCTCTAAAGACCTGTTACACTAACACTGAACTTAACATCTGTACGATAGTTTTGGTTTTAAATTAAATTATCATCACTAACTCATCTCAATCATTATTGGTATCACAATTAGCATATCTTGATTTGCTTGCTCCGAAAGTTTTCTATATGTTGTATAGAAAACTAAACTTTAAAAAATTTCATTTTCATGTACGTAAAAAAGTTTAGGAGTTTATCTAAAATTTAGGACATTTATCTAAAATCAAAAATTGAATATTTTCCGATCATAATTTGAATGCTTAAGGCGCTATGCTCCCTTAAAAGTATTAATTTGATGATTTTGTTGAAGATTCTAATCGACATAATTTTCATTTTTTACTGTGGGTCTCTCAAACAGCACATACGAAACGTTAAGTTATGGAATCAGCAATTCTATGGTTATATTACGTGAACCGTATACAGGGTGAGTCTAAATTGTTTTTACAAAATAAGAGGGGTGATAGTACCCATCCAGAAGAGCAATAATTATCATGGAACATAGGGTCGCATTCTACTCTGAAAGGCAGAAAAGAGTAAAGTCGAAACGCGTCGAGCATGAACAAGTCTTCGCCTCTGACGTCGTTTTATACCTGCTTACGTAGCATATCTGGACTTTTTCTTCTGGGGCCACATTAAATCTTGAGAGTATCAGACACCTGTGGACTTGGCTGAAGATCTCGGAGCGAGAATCGGTGTTGATGCAGACAAAATTAACACACCAGGAATCTTCGAGGGTGCGCCAGTCATTCCTTCGCCGGTGTGAACTGTGCAACGACACGCGTGGCCGCCACTTTGAGCACTTGCTGTGAGTTTTTCTCTGATCAATCAATCAGATTGTGCAACTTTTGGTATCGTTCATTCGCTTTCCCAACGCTGTTGCTAGTTCATGTCGAAATTCTAATTTTACACTTTTCTGCCTCTCTGAGTGGACTGGATGGGTACTATCACCCCTCTTATTTTGTAAAAACAATTTAGACTCACCCTACATATCATAGTATTCGTAACTATTTATTTGAATACACCTTTATCCTCGAGCCAAGAAAATTCATTCCTCTAATTCATTTTCTTAAGATTTACAATACCTTAAAACGAGTATCGTAATTGAGGTTAATTAGTAATGATCATATTTTGTCCTATTAGCTTCCGAAATTCAGCTTAAAAATAAGTCTTTTTTACTTTTCTGTAGAACTTGAAGAAATCCTTAAACATATGTGTTCAAAATAATAAAAGTCCACTACACATACACCTTTAAGTAGAGGACAACGAAATGGATTGGTTCAATGGTGTAATTAAGACTTGAAGCAGTCCAAGATGTAAGGGAATAAATGCAAGTAAATCTGAGAAATATTAATTCTCTCTTGCTTTAAGTGTTCTTGTCACAGAAATTGATCACTTTCATGTGTTTATTTTAATAGGTTATGCTACAATTTCTTAAATAAGTTTAGGAAATTGTTTAATTGCTTTTGTGCCACGGAAGTAGGAATATTGAACTTTATCATAGAGTAAAAACCTTGAGGTGACCAATCATTTTTGCCATCCACTTTAAGCTATGCAATTTCTACAAACGCGTAAAAAGATAAATGAATGAGGTTAAGTGAAAAATTAAATGAGTGAAGTTTACTTCATGATAATCTTCGTATCCACTAATTTTTTGTCGATATAAAATCCAGTAAAAATTATATTTCCTGAAATGTCCTCTGGTGAAAATAGAAATGAACTCGAAAATAAAAATAGTGAAATCATTCAACTGAAGTGATCGCTGTAAAATCGTAAGGTATAAAAAAATGTACCATTGAATTATATCTATATAGCGGCAAAAGAGATATATTATAAAATGGTTTTTGGAAAATTAAAAGAATTTTAAGCAAATAACATTGAGTAAAGTACTTACGTTTGAGAGACGTTTAGTTTCACACTTTATGAACGATATTCTAACTATGCATTTAATTTTTCCACTGCTAACTGCCCTAGATTTTGAGGTTTGTTTTCACCTCAACTGTTTGATTTTTCAGTGTACGAATCAAAACTTCCACTGGAAGGTGAGGGTTTTTCCTGGAAGACTCTTATGAGACTTGGTTTCATGTTTATATTTTAGATTGTTAAACGGGGAACCCAAAGAAAAATAACCAAACAAGTACTATTTGAAAATGTTATGTTCCTTTCACTTCAAGTATGGCTTAATTATTTCTATTGTCTTCTATCAAAGTCGTTTCGACCGAAGAGGAGGTAAGCATACAGCTTCCTTTTCTCCGCATTTTCAATTACAAAAATAGCCCACATCAAATCTCAATTCATGTGGAAATATAACTTAGAATAGAGCAATTAGCTTTCACATAGAAGACCTAAACGAATTAGCACTTAATGCATGAAAAATTATTATTTCAAAAAAGTTTAATTTTTCAAGAATAAGTTTAATGTATTAAGACTAAAACCAAACCTTTTATGGAACTTTGAATCAAGTATTCTTCCTTCCAATCTGTGCAGCTGATATAAATCACATTTCAGGATAATCTCAGTGCAATACACGATTTCTATGTTTTGCTTTTCTACACAATTCTCACCTTCATATCTAAAATTAAGCTGCAGATTAAAAGCAAAAATTTATTTCAATCGCAGATTTAAAGCGAAAACCATTTAGTTGGTGAGACTTCATTTGGTATATGTAGACTATCATATCTGCAATAGACAAGAATATCTCTAATCCCTTGAAAAGTGGCTTACTATTCCTGCCAACGTCATTATAACTAAAGCCGCAATGTTCTATAAAGCAAAGCACAAATTATATATTCCTCCCTTGTACTGTTCGATGACCCACGTCCTTGGATCTGCAACAACCACCAATGGGATCTCTGAATGCACTTCAAGAAAATGGAGGAATAGTACAGCAAGATCTATTTTCGATCATGCTTCGTTTCCGAAAATATCGCTATGTATTTACTGCGGACATTGAGAAAGTGTACAGACAAATTTTAATTCATTGCAAAGAATTTGTGAAAGGAAGGTCTAGAACCAGTCAAGGTCTACAAAACTCTGACACATATGGAACTACAAGTGCTCCCCACTTGTCAACAAGAACTTTGAAACAATTAGCAGATGAACAGAAATACTTTCCAGAAGCAGCGGCGATCGTGCGGGAAGTACTAGATAGAAGTGGAATGATCCTGGACTTCTAAATATAAACTTTAGTAATGAACATAACTGAGAGGGAGGGAGAGGGGGAGAGAGAGAGAGCCTGTCAAACCCAGTAGACTCGTTCAAAGTAAGCTTCCAATAGCAACATTACACCAAGCAGTTTTTCGGAAATTTCTAGAACTTTCAACCCTCTGAGACTGATAGCACCAGTCATAACAAGAGCGAGTGTTTATTCAAAATATTTGGCTTCTAAAATTGAACTGGGATGCCCCTCATTAAGTGGCAGGAATTCGCATCTGAACTTCCTGGTTTAGAAAATCTTAGCATTCCAAGGCATTTTCCCAATCATGGCAGTATAACGATAAATGGGTTGGCAGACATCCGCATATGGTGCAGCAGTTTTTTAATCGAAGTTTTAACCATTGTTTAGAAAAATCTAGTGTTGTATGTAAACATTCAACGCGGGCGGGATGTTGGAGCCTCTGGTAGCCACTTCGAGCGATAACGCGCTAATCCTGGCGCAGTGTGGGAGTTGGCGATTTTTATATTGGTTCTAGAAAAAGGATTTTCTCGTGGGTGCAGATGGTCCAGTTGGGAAAGGGAGGCAGACGCTATGGTTGCCAGGGAAACCGGAGGGGAAGATTTGATCTTCCCCTGTTCATCCCTCCCGACGGATAATCGCGCTCACTCTTTCGCCGAAACGTTCGGAGGAATCGTTTTTCGCTTGTCAGCTGATTTCTTTCTTCGGTGATGTTGAGCTTCTGAGTGAAAAGTGGTCGTGTTTGGGTAGGTAGTTAATTAACGTCGCACTGGAGCAACAAAGCGATAATGTTAACTAGGTTCTGGAATTTTTCAGGCGCTATTGGATGGTATTTAAGGTGTACACATGTACTTAATTTAAAATTTTGACTTTAAAAATCCTATTTGTTTAACAAAAGGTCATTTGTACCTAAACTCATTTCAGTTTGAAAAATTCAGATGAATCTAGTCATTATCTAATTTAAATATAATTAGCTATTTAGCATGTTTTTGAAGTGATATCAAATTCTGCATTCAGAAAGGCAATTCCTATTGGAAATTTTTCCTATATTATTCTTGTTTTGACTCAAATTGCTAGGAAGATTTTTTATACATTTTATTTCACCAAGTCTTGGAAATCAAGATTTTTTTCAGGAAATTTGACAATTAAAAATCAACTAAAAATTAATTTCTTAACCAATAACTTTGAGTCAAAACATCCACTATATTATAGATCATGATACAAAAATTATAATAGATCCATTCATTGTGGAGTTATCACTGTTTGCATCAAAGTCATCCTATTCCAAAAACAGTTTGGGCCGCGGTGGCCCGGTTGGAAGAGTAACGAACTAGCAACCGAAGGATTGCGAGTTCGAACCCTTCGGTTGCTGCGAACTCACAACCCTTCGGTTGCTAGTTCGAATCCAGCCAAACACCGTCGTGTACAAAGGGGGCTGGTGCACGTTAAATCTGTCGTGGCCTCAAATGTCCTCACATTGGCGTGGAAGTTTGGAGAGTGGGGTGCCAGCTCAGGTGTGGATTCGTCATCTGACCGTTGTTCAAAATTACGTGGTATTGTCCTCGGATCTTTCCCTTTGGGATTGATCCCGGACCGTCACCAATAGCCCGTTGTGTTGCTCCAGTGTGATGTTAATTGAAATACCCCCAAAAAAAACAGTTCTTCAGAAATTAAGTTTGAAGTTTTGGAAACGTGTTTGTATATATATAGGGTGTCAGTACCTAACGTAAACCCTCCTAACTAGAAAACTATTTGATTATTTAGAACACCTTGGCATCGTTTGAGCTAAGGCGTTTGAAAACAAATTCAGAGTTCGAAACTCGGTCCAGAGCCAAACGTTCGGGCACATTCAAACTGTCCTTGCCTTGAATGTCCTCACGTTGGCGTAGTACGAGTCTGGAGAGAAATGCCAGCTCAGGTGGTTTTCTCGTCATCTGGCCGTGATTCAAAATGACGTGTTGTCCTCAGATCCTTCCCTGTGGGATGGATGCCGGAAAGTTGCCCAGACCCTTGACTCGGTGGGCTAGCCCACCTTAGAGTTGTAGGCAACGCAGGTTCTATTCCTGTCAGATGCATTTCTCCCTTGTGCCAGGAAAACTTTCATTGCGTCTATTGATATTGTGTCTTGAGCCGTAAACCTATCAAAACCAATTAACCCGATACGGTGTCAATGGCCCGTTTCGTCGCAACCCTCAAATTGCTAATCCATTACTCTTCCAACCGGGCTACAACTGCCCTTCGGAATAGGAATAAGAACTGCTCAATGACTTTCAGCATATGCGCATTCTAGATTTAATGTGGAATAAATATGTTGAGCTTTATGACCGATATGCAATTAATGTCGCACTGGAGCAACGGGCTATTAGCAATCCACTAAGGAAAGATGCGACGCCGCCTCGACATTTTCAACCACTATCAGATGACTGAGCTGGCACCCCACTCTCCAAACTTCCACACCATGGACCAACACCGGCGTGCTGGGTTTTATGGCGCAAGGTCCGAAAAAGGACAAGCTGCGAAGGTCTTGGGTTGGATTCGAACTCGTTTTAAGACCGGAAACCAGGTATGGGTCGCCGCCTTCAAAGCATTGAGCGACCCAATTATTGACGGAAAGGTTCCTGCGGAACCTCGCATTCTGAGATACTAAAGCAGTTTGCTTCGTCTCTTGCTGTTTTTTGAAGCACTTCGTAACGCTCAGTTTATCGTCCCACTGCGCTAGCAACCTTCGAGATGTAGGAGGCGCAGGTTCGATTCCGGCCAGGTGTATTTCTTTCTCGCAACCTTCCGGTTGCTAATCCGTTACTCTTCTAACCGGGACCCTACGGGTAACGCAAGCTAGAGCGGTTCACTCTTTTCAATATCAAATAACATTTTATAAGGACTAATCGAGATGTACCAAAAACCATATTGCACCTTCATTGTACGAGGACAAAAATTAGGATATGCAGGACCGTTGGCAGATTTATAGTTAAGTTTTTATGTTGTATGTTAAATACATTGTGTTTTGAAGTTAACTTCTAAAAACAATGCACAAAAGATTTCTAGCCCCATTTAACCACAATAAAACTAATTTTTAAGGATGTCATCTCAAGGAGGAAAGAAATGAAATTCTTCCGATTTAGAATTCATAAATCCGAACATTCAGATTTATTTTCAGTTTTAAATACAAATACATTGCCCCCTGAGAAAAGTCTTACGAATAAATTTCAACTGATTTGTTTTTCTAGAAATTATTTTGTCTAATTCCTTTATTTCAGCTGCTTTTCCTTTAATTTCTTCACGTAGTGCATTTGCACTTAAGAGAAAAGTCCTCAGAAGCTTCTGCCTCATTAGCCAGTTCTTCAGCTGACTTTTCCATTCTCATTATATCACCCTTAAGACAAATTCTTTGATTTTAAGGAATTAAGTTCTTGCAGCTCAAGTTTTTTTCATTTTCTAAATTTGTCTTCGCTCTTTTTAAATGCATAACATATTTCTGCCCTTTGAAGAAACAAATTTTCTCATTTCTTTAGTAATTACTAAATTTGGAATATCATTAGCACTTTCATAAATAAGTCTCCTTTTAAATTTTCAACTCCTAAGGATTTGTTGACATTAAATCCACATTCCACAGAAGCCTGGCCATGATATAAGATCATTATGGTTTTCATTAACTTTCCCCTTTGTATCTCATCTATACTATGAAAGTCATTTAAAAAACTATCTGAACATTGTTTTGGGTTCAAAATTCTGAAACAATGAAGCTGATTTGAAAACGGTGCTTTCAATAAAATCTTTGAATTGAAGTAATACATCAATCTTTTTATAAGTAAAGTGCTATAGTACAAACTCCATGAACTTGGTTGATCTTTGTCTAGGATCAAGACATGAAGCATTTCGAACTAATATTCTGCAGATTTAGCCACGAGTTTGTTATACAAATTTAGCATTTGTATAACAAACTTCGGCAATCACGCAGCAAATCAAAGGCAGCATAAGGCGGGTTTTTTTCTCATTTACTATTCTTTCCCAATGAACATTATATTGCTTTACAAGCTTTAACACATCTCCAAAAAAGGCAACAATGATTTATCGTTTTAATAAAATTCAAGGAATGGTTGCAATAATTTTGCCACAGCTAAAAATAAATTAAACCTTGCCAGAATTAACTCATCCTTTGTAGCGTCTCGTACTGTCAGAAAAAAACTTGCAATTTACTTTATTTACCCTTTTCTACACTTCTAACATATCTGATAACATCAGTCCAATTGCAATTTCTACAACTGGGACATTCTCTAGCCATCTATGACCACAAAATGTTACGGAAAATTCTTGACTTTTGTGAAATACCCCAGACGGCACTAAGCGCGCCAAATTGCAAGTTTTTGGCAGCCAAACACCAAAGCATATATAATAGTTCTAATCTCTGAACTTGTTTGGCGTTAAAATAAAATTTAGTTATCGTAAATAGAACTACCACACCAATGCACATTCGACTTCAAATTACTGAAATCTTGCAGAAGAATCTTAATGCACACAGAACATGTTCTAGTTTTTCAAAAATTGTATTACATTTGGAAAATGATAATCGCACGCCTCTGCATTTTTTTTATTATATTAGTACCTAAATAATTTTGCAATCCATTTGCATCAGTTTTTATATTTATTTTAATTTTCTAATATCGGAGCGAATTTTCGGAGTATAGGCTCTTAATATTCATTTTGGACACGTTTTAAATTTTATTTTATTAAATGGATTATGCCCAGCACCGTGAATGATTTTAAATATATTAGAACCTAAATCCGAATTTACATTCATCTGAGTTTTTTTATTTTCGTTATCATAAAAACTCCTTTGTTAATTTTCTAATTAAATCGGGGTGCATTTTTGGAATAGGCTCTAAAAATAATTCATTTAGTGAATACATTTGTAATTTATTTTACATGTAAAAAATTATCACTGTTGAATACGTAATAGTTTGTAGAATTTTCATAAAAATTAATAAAACCTTTTTAAGTAAGGTGCAACTTATTTTAAAATGATTTTCATTACGATTAAATTTACTTTTGTTTTTCATGTTTCATTGGATATTATTGAAAGCTGTACTCCATAGTCAAGTAATTACATCTATCATTGTAATTAGGTGCCATATAAAACCAAATATCAATTGGAAAAAACGTAGATTCGATTTAAAAATAAATGTCTGTCAGTAAAGTGAATTTTAAATTAGATTTTACAGATCTTGGAATATCAGTTAGGAAGCATTTAAAAGCTAGAAAAATTGAAATGTCTTAATAGGTCGAGGTTCCTTACTTTGAAAGTTGAAGCTGTTTTTATGTCACTAAGATACATTTGAAACATACGTTGAAAGCAGCGATTTCTTTTTTGAAAAATTCCAAATCGATTGACTTTGCTATCTACACTGATATTTTTTAAACAAGTTTCGTTATTCCACGTGCCGCTGTATGGAATTTTTAAAATTAATTTGCTTCACTGGTGCACGAATAAGTTAAGGTGTATGTATATACTAGAAATTTTTTTTTTTAATTTTGACTTTAAAAATCCAGTGTTTTCACAATAGGTCATTGGTTTGCGCTTACTCATTTCAGTGTGAAAAATTCTGATTAAGCCACTCATTAATTATCTAATTTAGATATAATTAGCATGTTTTTTTGAACAGTGATATCTCAAATTCTAATGTGTTCAAAAAGACAATTCCTGTTGGAAATTATTCCTATTATTATTCATGTTTTGACCCTCCATTAAGTTGCTAGAGAGAATACGTTCTTTTTTACATTTTTTTTTCACGAAGGAAGTCTAAAAATCAACTAAAAATTCATTTCTAAACCAAAAATTTCGACTGATGGTCAAAACATCCACTGTATTACATAGATTATGACACAAAAGTAATTATAATAGATCAATTCATTGTTGAGTTATCACTGTTCGAAAGTATCCTATTGCAAAAACATAGTTCTTCAGAAATCGAGTTTAAAGTTTTCAAAACGTGTTTGTCTAAGCCAAACCCTTGTAACTTGAAAATTATTTTTTTGGTATCGTTTGAAAGCTAAGTGGTTGGACAATATATTGAATTATTAAAAAATATATCGATATTTTGGTCAATTTTCGTGATTTCTAGTGTATACATATACCTTAAAGGATATTGATAGGAAAGCTAAGTGGGCAAGACTATTTACCAGAACGTTAATCATTTCTACAAGAAATGAACTTACAGGGCTTACACAATCACTCCAAACCTTTTGTTTTTTGTCTTACAACAGGGTGCGATTAATGTGAAATTGTAGAAGCTATGAAAAAGTAAAAACCTGTCAAAAAAATTATTTCCTATGAAAGAGAAGCGATTAGTGACCAATTCAATTCGAGCAACGCCAGGTAAATCTGCTAGTTTCAATAAAAATTATGTACAATTGGTGACTTTCGGGGTGCTGCCATCTGTCGAACTGAATGGAAACCATAACCTTTAAATGTGAATGGAAGCCAGTGTTGAATTTTAGTCCTTTTCTCAGTTGAATTCCAATACAATCTCTTATATTGGATTTCAGCTTACAATGCATAAACATTTTAATTTTACTTTTAGCGACTAGCAGTGGATATCTTTCGAATATTTAATGTCACATTTGCATACTATTCCTTCTCAATTGTTAAATTCGCATTTCCGCAACAGAACAGGCAGCTCGAAACTTAAATTGTTCAGGAAACAAGTTTTAAGAATTATATATAATCCCATTTTCTTTTGCATAAAAATTATTTACTTATTTTCATTTTTAAGTCACTAAATAAAGGGTCGAGTTATAAAATAGTTGGTGCTATCTCGATGAAATTAGACAGCACACATTGTTTAAAAATCCTCCAATAAAATCTTTTGGGATATTTAGAGAACCGAAGTAACACTTCATTTTGTGACTAAGCATTCGACTTTTTATCTCAAGTCAAAACGATTACAACTGAATGAAGACCATTTAAATTAGGATTGTTTTATCAAACTATATTTCGTGCTGCCATCTGCCGACGTAAATTGGAACTATAAAAGTCAATGTGTATCGAATGACCAATAGATGCAACACCAATTTTTTTTGCAAGTCATTTCAATGTCCAACGTACCAATCATACACAAATAATTTTACAGCGAAAATTAACCTTAAATTGCCACAAAACTAATGTTAACGACGAGGGTTTTAAAGTACTGTTTTAACTGTTCTCAAGAGATCGATTCTCTATCATTCTAAAAATTAAATTTTAATCACACATTTATTATATAACATTTCTTTGAAAGAGCGTAACAATTAAAGATATTTGTATGCTCGATGAAGATTAATTATGTAAGCATTAATTAGGTATGTATATTGATTTTAACTGTTATTTGGTCCGATATGGAGTGCTTTAATCTTACTCTTTTATTTCAAACGTCATGGCATTCCAAGTTGAGTTTTTCAAAGTAGAAAGTCATACCAATTTCTCATTAGCACTATCTGAAGGTAACGATTTTAAATCCATGTGTTTAGTAGCTTATTTGACACACATCCAATCCTGTCATTTCATGGAAAATAATGCCGTTAAAGAAATTTCCTATAACATGATATTTTAAATATTTATAATTTAAACAAAATTAGCTGAATTTATCAAGTTCTTAATATTACTGAAAGTAATGCTTCCTGCACTCTTCAAAATGATTTGTACGCTAGTTTTTAAAAATACACAAAATAAAGGCCTTCGAATTTTGTAGGTGAAAATGTACCAGTAAAATAATTCAAATTTAATAAATATTTTAAAGGTAAGTAATTTAATTAACGTCGCACTGGAACAACGGGCTATTGACAACGAATTTTGAACCAGAGTACGAGGTCCCCTGAGCTGCCACCCCACTGTCCAAACTACTACACCACGCCAACGTGGTGTGATAGTTTTGTTCCATCCTCTTATTTCGATCATGAAACAGTCCTCCTTGGTATTCCATGAAATACCCAACATTTTTGGTCCGTCGAGCCGGAGTCGAACCAGCGACCTATGGATAAACACGAAGTCGCGCTTAATCGATCCAAGGGATCGGTTAAATCTACTCTTACCAAGTTGGAGAACTTTATATTGGAGAAATCGCAAATGGAAGAACCTTCAAACATCGAAATTGATGTGAAACTCAGGACAATCGATCATATTCGGGACTCGTACTAAGCAATTCCTGATCTGCCAAATCTACCTGCGATAGAGGAAGATATCGATGAAATCGAAAATCGCCTAGGTGAGTTTGAAATTATTTTTAATAAAACTTTCTATATATATATATATAGTTCTAGTTCTGGACATTCACTCAATGTCTCAAATGAAAATGTGGTTGTCAAAACTAAATCGAAAATACATTTTCCCGAGATTCCACGCCCAACCTTTTCTGGTCAGTACGAAGAGTGGAATAACTTTTAAAACTCAATTTGTATCCTTAATAAGTGAAAATCCTTCTTTAAGTGATTCACAAAAGCTGTTTTATTTGCGCGCTTCCCTTAGGGGTGAAGCCAAAAACTTAAGTCTGTAGATGATTCATTCAGTTCCTTATTTACTGCATTGACTGAACGTTTTGAGAACAAGAGTGTTGATTGAAACTCACGTTTTAGGAATTCTTAACCATGGAATATAAGCGAATCGTCAGGGGATTTGCGAAACTTAGTCGACTGTGTAAAAAAGAACTTAAGCGCGAACTTAACTTCTTGATTATAAACAAAATAATTTATCTGATGCTATGCTAGTTAACATTGTTACAAAAGTTGGATAAGGAAACGAGAAAAGTTTGAATTTTCTTTGAAGTCGAAGGAGCTTCCAGACTCTGAAAGCTTAAAATCGTTTCTGGAAACAAGAGCTTCTATTTTGAGCAGCATAAATCAAAATCCTTCCTCAGTTTTGAGTAATAAAATCCCAAACAAAGGTTTGATCATGCTAAAAAAAGCAAAATTTGCGTGAACTGATTACACGTCCATAAACCCAAATAACCAACACATTCATAAAACCCGTCTATGTTCAATGCAGGATTTGTTCGAAGTCTCTTCATACGTTATTACACTTTGGCGAAATAAAAAATAAAATTGATCAACCAATCTCAAGTTGTTGATACATCTGCGACGCCAGAGAAACTAAACACATCGATCAGAGAAAAATGAAAAGTGAGAAATGAAAAACAAGAAAGGGCCAAGGGAAGTTATATTCATTTCAAATGAAAGTAGAAAACTATCGCTTTTATGTACTTGCATGATTTATTTGGAAGATCGGTATGGTAATAGGCATGGAATTAGGTCAATTATTGATAGCGCAGGCACTATTTGTATTTTGACTAAGAGTAGCAGAGGCTACAATTAAAGAAAGAAAAACTTTTAGCGCGCCGATCGAGCTGTTTACGCCGTCTCTGAAATAAACACTTCGGATTTGGAACTGCAAGACTTTGTGAAATTAGCAGATCCTAACTTTTTCGTTCTTTCATCGTGATTGTATTCTTTTATCCCAATGGGTGCTACAAATTCTTAAGAATGACATTTAAAATCAATCTTTTTCAGACTGTTTTCGGTTACATTGCCTCTGGTACGGGGAACGAACGTTATTCATCTAATGATGCTATCTCATTCAAGATTCTGAACCCCTTAGGATGATAATTTGAATCACTTTTTCGCCTTGGAGTCAGGGATGACCCAAGACTTTTTGAGGACGATCGGGCCATGGAAATCTTCAATAAAAATGTCGAATTCAAAAACTCGCGATACGTGACCTTTCCGTGGAGAAGAGAATTTAAGGAACTAAAAGACAATTTTTCCGTTGCATACCAGCGCTTCCGAGGCACTTTGAAAAGATTGCAGCGGAATCCTGAAATGAAGATCAAGTGTCAAGAAATAAGAGATAACGACGAAACGCAAGAAATTATTGAAAAAATTGATGATTCGGACTTAAAACCTTCCGGTTTAAAAAAAAAATCCGGTTTATTATATTCCTTATCACGCAGTTGTAAAGGATAGTTCAACTTCAACGAGACTGATTTTCGACGCAAGCTCACATAAACCTGGTCAATTATCATTAAATGACTGTCTTTCGACTGGTCCAAACCTAAGGCCTCGTTCACATGAGGCGTTTTCCAACGCGTGTTTTACGTCTAAACAAAACGCTGGTAGCCAAAGTACATAGAGTTCTACTGGAGTGTTCACATGCAGAAATCGCGAGAATCCAAGCTCTAGACGGCTTCGGCGCTTCAACAATCTCCGGTCGTTCTCGCGATTTGAAGGAGTTTTGAGAAGCATAGGTTTCTTCTGCAGCGTTCACATGACAGGAGTTTTGACGGGCGTTAGGCTTTTTAATTCCTCTAATCCAAGTTTCTATCTTCGCGATCGTTAAAGATAGAGTGAAAATTTCAACGGATTTCAAATCTGCGGAAAATTTTACACCAGATCGATACCTGAAATGTTTTTTTTAAATAAATAATTTTTCAACTGTAACTTTAATATTTTCGCGATACTCACTTGACGAATATATCCATTACGAACACAAAAGGGAGTATTAATCTCGTTTTTATAGAAAAGATATAGCTTGATTGGAGTATTTTGTCTTAATCCACTGATTTATATTTATGGCCATTAAAAATAGGATGAGAAAATTGAATCGTATTCGATTTATTGAAGAAATTTACCCTGCTTTCACACAAAACTTGCAAAAATGTGATAATTTATAACTAAAGAGGATAGTGGGTAATTTTATTTCTGTGAATAACGTATACCGACAACTGTCCGTTCTAGTTTTCATGTGCGGCAAACGTCTTTAAAATAAAGCTAAAATTAAATATTCAATTTAAAAGCTAAACTTTAGTTATTTTTTATTTGTCCTCAACGGGTGAAATGCGTAAGTTTCAAATTTCCTTCATTTTTCGCATCCTTGTGTTACATTGAACTCGATATCACTTGAAAATGAACTTCTGATTTACTGAACTTAATTTACTGTGAGCTTATTTTTCATACAATTTATATTTTAATCTTGCAGTTAGTGTTATTACTACTTTAATCAAAATTTTTATATTATATATACGTGTAGACGCAAATTCTGTTAGCAATCTCCTGGTTTTCGATATATATATTTTTTGGTTTTTCTTTGAGATTTTTTTTTTTAGTTTTAACAAAATTTTCTCACTTCATCGTGGGGTTTAATCAAATTTTAGTTGAAATATTTCCCAGTCATTATTCCATTCGTGGTTCCATTTGTGCTACAAAACCACTGAAAGAGGGTAGGTTGGAGGGTTAGTATTCGTTTCGGATAGTTGGAACTCAGGGAAAATTGTGTTTAAAAATTAAAAAACTAATTATTGTTATATATGTATTATTTGTGCTGATACATTAAAATGTTTAGAGATAGGTTTTAAAGAAGTATATAGATTTATTTGAAGGAAAATAAAATAAAAATTAGCTATAGATCGTAGGTAACACTTTAAAACCTGCAAAAATAGCATAAAAAAAAGAAAGGTTATCACCAGTGCCGGATTTTGTTTGCGTGTCATCTTTTGATAGTACTTCGTAGACAATGCCATATAAACAGAAATTCCGTTTCCAATTTCCTGGTTCTAGAAATAACGTTTTTTGGGGATATATTTTTACTTTACACTGTCAATTTTAAAATTTTAAGGAAATTCTTTGGTCATTTTCCAGTTTCGTTTTTAATCAAAGTTTTACAGAAATATTCCAATTTTTCTTACGCAGTTCCGCTTTTACGATAAAAACGCATTACAAATGACTCATCTGCTAGCTTCTTGAGCCAAAAAATCCGTGATCACCCCTTAACACAAAACAAATCCTACTATTTTTATTGGTGGGTGAATCATTGACACTGGAGAGTGAAGGTTATAGGGTTTCTTCCTCTAGTCTTGACAGTAAAAACGAATACTTTAAGATTTTAGAGTTAATGAAAATGTTTAATAATGCCACAATTTTAACTACATAAAGCACTGCTTCTCTGTGATCCGCTGGCTCTTACCGGTTCCTAGGTACAAAATATCCCATCATTCGAAAAATTTTGAAAAACGTACGAAAAGCTAACGTTCAAAAATTTACAACCGAGGTTGATGGCATTGGAATCGTATACTATACGTTACGAAAGATTTACCTGTTTAGGTTGTCACTTCTGGTCAGCAAGTCGATTATATTGCATTTATTTATGTATAAAGGTTGAAGTTCAAAAACACTTTATTCACAGGCAATTAGGGAACGGATGTTTTACAAATCGAAAGAATATCAAATTTTTACGTCGATTTGAATATTTTTTAGATTATTTTAGGCATTTTATTGTTCATTATACATTTCTAAGTTAACCAAATACAGGCTCTTGTGAATACAGAGAAATTAATTTTAGGTTGGGAAAGATTTTCATCCTACTTTTAATGGCTGTAAAATTAAAACAAATGATAAGGCGCAACAAAATATCTTATTAAAGTGACATTCCCTTTAAAAACAAGGCAATACTTCCGCATAGGCTTAGTATAAAAGGAATATCTGAAAAAAGATTAGTTGCGACTATTGACAAAAAAATAATTTTTTCAAAGAAAAGCATGATTTTGGTATCGATCTAACGTAAAATTTTACGCTGATTTGAAATCCGTTCAAATTTTGACTCTATCTTTAACCATTCAAAAGATAGGAACTTGGAAAAAAAACAATTTAATGCATAACGGAAACTGACCTTGAAAAGTGCCCAAGTGCTGTTCACATGGTAACGCTCGAAAATTCTTATCAAACGCGCGTTGCAATAAGTCCATGTGAACGGGGCCTAAGTCCAAATATCTTTGACATTCTGGTGAATTTCAGGACAAAGTGGCATTCTCTTCAGATATTGCCAAGGCCTTTCTCCAAATAACTCTTGCAGAAAATCAAAGGGACGCAGTTCGCTTCTTGTGGCACAACGACCATTTTTCGGACCATAAGTTCCAAGTCTTCAAATTTACCCGTTTTATTTGGAGTCAACGCCTCTCCTTTTCTAATGCCGGCAACTAAAAACATTACATCAAAAGGTTTGCTGAAAATTTTCCCACAACAGTTGAAATATTGAATACTTGCTTTTATGTTGATGTTATAATTGCAGTTGGAAAATGGATTACAAACGATAACGAATTGTTGGAACAGTGGTCGAATGAGGGATTCGGCACATTCCCTGTGGATTACCCGGTCAGTTTAGACTCCAACTTGACCAAAGAGGACTGTTTCATGATCGAAATAAGAGGATTACTCGAATTCCTATCGCCTAACAAGAACACAAAACGCTTTCTATTACAAGCCGTTGGGAAAATTTTCGACCCTTTGGGTCTACTTACACCATTCACAATTCGAGCCAAATGTATGCATCAATCCCTTAAGGAACGAAAAATCTCTTGGGATTGCGACATATATCCAGCAAGAATGGCAACGGTGGTGCACAGAAATTCCAACGTTGGAGAAACTGATCGGAATCTCGAGATAGGTCAACTCATCAAAGGATGAGTGATGACATCAGAGATTCATACCTTTTGTGTTGCAAGCAAGAAAGCGTTCGGTGCTGCTGTATTCTTGAGGGTAATCAACATTACAGTAAACCTCGTCACTGCAAAGAGCCGCGTCGCACCTCTGAAAACAATAATTTTACCTCGACTTGAGCTACTTGGTGCACTTTTAGCAGCTCGATTAACGAGTAAGAATCAGATCATCGAAGACAAAAATCAGTTTCAGTGACACCCTGGAGACTCGAAAATCGTCTTGTATTGGATTAGGGGATCCAACAAAAGGTGGAAGCAATTCGTGGCCAATCGAGTAAATGAAATCAAGTTATTGTCCAACCCGGACAATTGGTTTCACTGTTCCCGGCAAGGAAAATCCGGCCGATCTATTGCCCAGAGGGACTTGGGCCGAGAATCTCATTTACAATCCAATTCGGCTGAAAGGGCCGTGCACCAGCCCCAGTGTACACGACGGTCTTTGGCTGGACCTAGTTTCGAACTCGCAACCCTCCGGTTGGTAATCCGTTACTCTTCCAACCGGGCTACCACGGCCCCTTCCCCTAGGAATCGGAAAGAACCCCAACACTCGATGACACCTGTAGATTGGCACTGAAATGTCATTGTTGAAGAAAAGACCCGTCAAACGGCTGTACAAGTGGTGGAACAGGCGACGTTTGAACTCCATCTAAATAAAGTGAGATTTCCCTGCTGTTCGCAAACTTAAAATTCATCGTCGGTGGCGGTGAAAACGAGCCAAATATCGAAGCCTTGCAGTACCTTCAGTAGTAGCTAACGTCGCACTGGAACAACACAACGGGCTATTAAACACGGTCAGGGATCAATAACGAACGGAAAGATGCAATGGCAATGCCTCTTAATTTTGAACAACGCTCAGATGACGAGGTCACACCTGAGATAGCACCCTACTCTCCAAACTTCTACACTAAGCCAACGCGAGGACATTGAGATTTAACGTGCACCATCCCCCTTTATACACAACGGTCTTCGGCAGGACCTAGCTTCGAAATCGCAACCCAGAGGTTTCTAATCCTTCTTCCAACTGGCCATCACTTTCAATAGGTAATGCCTATAAGTTTATATGCACAAGGGACCGTATTAATGTCAGATTAGGAGCTTCATAATTTCTAATGACAACCGATTCCGAATCTAAAGTGATTTCTCGATGTCTTACTAGTCACTCAATAAATTTTGTGATTCAAAATGGTTGCTGTTAAATTTAAATTTAGGAACGTAGGTATTTTAATTAACGTCGCACTGGAACAACACAAGGGGCTATTGAAGACGGTCCGGAATCAAACTCGAAGGGAAAGATCCGAGGACAACACTAAGTAATTGTGAACCACGGTCAGATGACGAGAATTTAAATTTAGGCTGGTTGGGTTTTATGGTGAAACTGAATTTGGCAATGCTGAGTCAAACACGAGACAGACATCAAGTGAGGCGTGTCACTGCAAAAGAACCCTTGGTTCTACCAGCATACCCTCGTTGCGACCACTTCCACGTCTTACAAGTGCAGGAAATTAACAATGAGGGACATTTGGGAATTCCACCAGAATTTTTATTCGACGCGCGAAAAAACCTTCAGGATACGTTTATCAATCAAACAAGCGAAGGCAACAGCTGCAAAAAAAAAGACCCTGACTGTCAAAAGAACCTGGTTCTGCCAAAGGTTCAAGATCAGATTGTCTACTATAGTAGGCAAATTTACATATACAATTTATCTGTTGTAAAGGGGAGCTCAAAAGACTGCTTGACTCCGGAGAATGTATATTGCTACTCTTGGATGGAGCATGAACACAAGGAGGGTGCGAATGAAATTGCTTCAGAGATGTTCCATCTATTATCACTCATCCTACTCAACGATTAGGTTGTGTTCAGGAAATACAAATGATTTTCCCAATCACTGGACACTCGTTTTTGACAGCAGACGGTGTTTGCTTCCATAGAGAAAAACTGCATAAGCTATCAGTAGTAATACAACCAACAGAATATGAAACCGTTTTTCAGAGCACTCCACTATTTTTAAAATGAGCACTGACTTGGAAGGTTTACGACTGGAAAACTTTAGTAGGGACTTACTACAAAAAAAACTATATCTTGGCACTTCAAATTTAATGAGGAAAAACGTTTCATTCTCACCAAATCTAAACAAATATCTTGGTTAGAGGTGAAACATGTTACAACAGTGACTTAACCAATGGTAAATTTAAAAAGGGTGTTAAAATAAGGTTGATCGTATTGTCATTGGGAGTTGAAAGCAGCCAAGATTGATGATGTTAAAAACCTTTTGAAGAAGCACTTTGCGGAAACCTGGGACACAATGGCAGAATGCTCTTTCTATAAAATGTGGTCTTGGGAAACAGCTGAGAAGTCAGCCGACGACACAGAAGACCTCGGAGCAGAAGATGAGTTTTGTGCAGGGCATGCAGATGAGCGACTTGCTGAACGTTATACTGGAAAATTACTGGGAGTAGATATAGGCACTTTTGCGGTGACGCGCTTCAAGTAATGGGCATACACAAGGAAAGTTTTACTAACAAAGAGAAAAACACCCAGGAGGAAACGAACCTACAACTCGAAGGTTGCTAGCGCAGTGGGCATACCCACTGAGACCAATTTAAATTTAAGTAGGTAGTTGAATCAAGTCCCACTGGAGCAATACAACGGGCTACTGGCGACGGTCCATGATCCATCCTGAATGGAAAGAGCCGAGGACAACACTCAACGTGAGGACATTTGAGGCCATGGCAGATTGAACGTACAGCAGCTCTCACATACACGACGGTGTTTGATTGGAACGAGTTTCGAACTCGCAACCCTCCGGTTGCTAATCCGTTAATCTTCCAACTGGGATACTTCAGCCCCGAAATTATTTGGGAAATCAAAATACAAGTCTGGGAAGTTAAGGTATCCACATATGTTGAAAAAGCCAATTTTGACGAAAATTTTCAAATTTTTTTTATTTTACTCAAGAATTAATTCCCTGTACTTTTGTGCTTCTGGAAACAGTTCCAACTTTTAATGCGACCAATAGAAAAAATTTAGGTCAATTTAAAATTCGAACGAAATTGTTAAATGAAACTGGAAATAGCATAACGAAACCGGAACTAACAGGAATATTCTATTTTTACCATACTTTTATAAGTTAAAATATATTACAATAATGTTGCTATAAGTTGGCCACTGCAATTTTTTAATACAATTCGCTTATTTCTTAACAGAATTTGGCAATATCTTTACTCTTGGATTTTGTTTACAAGCAGAGGCGTGTTATTTTGCTTCGAATATTATTTCAGCAATTTCAATATTAGTTTAATTATATTTTGTGGAATTTATAGCTTTTAAGTGAAGTTTGACATAGGTAATTCACGGAATAAGCGATTTACCCGTAAGCCTTGTTTCCGTGGAAATAGGTATATGAACAATGTGTCACCTGCTTCATTGAAAAAAAATCGTCTGCATCGAATGTTGCACCGACAGCAAGTGAAAAAAAAGCTTGAAAGTTCTATTTTGTCGAATTTTCCTCAAGGTGAACAATCTGGTAATCAATTATTTGACATCGAAATTCTCAGATGTGATAAAGTGTTTGCGTTGTCCCATGTGCTTGACCAGTGGTTTATGTCTACAACAAAATGCTATATTTGGACTGGCATCAAATATGACAGTAAAGTGCCAGAACTGTGAGTATGTGAATGTTTTCTGCACATCCAAAAAAAATTGATAAGCTGCATGTTTGTACAGCATCCTTTGTTTTCGGACTAAGAATTATTGGTAAGGGTCATTCATTCTGCTGACCGAAAACTGTTCGTCTATAGATATGAACACTCCAAGAATGCTTTCAAAGCTTTGGAAAAAAGCTCGCAAATGTGGCTCAATGTACTGCTTCTGAAGCAATGAATGAGGCTGCAGTGCAGACTTTGCAAACGAAATGGGGAAAATAACCACAACTGCGTGAAACATACTGGCTCTGCCAATTCCATGGAAGTTGTCGGTGTGTACCGCATCTTCGAAAGATCCCTGCAAATCAGAAATACACTAACTTTTATGGTGATGGAGATTCTAAATGGTACGATGCTGTCCGAGAAATTTATGGGAAAAAGAATCCAGTTGTAAAACACGAGTGCATTGGCCACATTCAGAAACGTGTTGGTTCCCGACTGCGAAAACTAAAAACAAAGCAAAAAGGACTTGATGGTCGTGGTAAATTGACTGATGTTTTCATCGATAAACTACAAAACTATTATGGTATTGCCATAAGAAGCAATATCAATGATCTAGATAGCATGGCAAGCTGCAGTAATTTCAGCTTTTTTCATTGCTGCTCAAATGCAGAGATCAATGCATGGCCAGTGCCCCATTGGACCTGACAGCTGGTGTAAGTTTCAGCGAGCCTCTGCAGCTGGGAAAGTTTACAAGGACAGAAACAAAGGTCTGCCAAACAATGTAATAAATATTGTAAAGCCGGTTTATATGCAGCTATGTGACCGAGAACTACTCACAAAATGTTTGCATGGGTTAACTCAAAATGCAAATGAGTTTTAATGTAGTGTGGAAGTTTGTCCCTAAGGAGGTATTTGTTGAGAGCGAAACATTAAAATTTGCTGTAAACCTTACTAAGGTTTACTGACTATTCTTGAACGTGTTGGGAATAATGCCTGGTGTTCGCACTTCGAAAGGTTTTATCGAGCACTCGAACGAGTAAATGACTCGGAACGTCACTCGTTAACGAGTACAAAAATTTCCAGAAATGATAACTAAAAAGTTATTGATATATTTTTATAAATTTTGTTGTGCATATTCTAAATAGTGTTTCCTAGTGCCCTGTAACGATTTTTCGATGAGTTAATAAAATCTTTATTTTTTTATATATTTATCTGCCTACTTCTAGGGGAAGCCCTAGAAGTAGAAATTTACTCCGTCATGTTTTACTCCGATCATGAAATTTACTCCGATCATGTTTTTTGCTGATAATTTAAATTGTGCGCCCCCCCCCCCCTGTATCATTTTTCAAAGTTTTGAAGAAAAAAACTTCAAATTTACACAAATTATTGATAGTGCAAAATTAATTTTGACCACAAATAATTATAAAAATAATATTAAATTGCTTCTCCATAGCATTTTTTAAAAAAAGTGCTCCGAACGTATGCGGATACCTTAACTTAACATTATGCGCTCGAAATGTTCCTGACTCAATCTAGGAATGGCTGGATCCAGCGACTTGAAGCTTACCGAGTTTGAATTTTTTTATAGATTGTGTGTGGGAATTACAGGGTAGCCACAGCCTTTGCGAAGCAGTAGCATAAACTTTGAAAAATAGACAAAAAAAAGTCCTCTTAAACCCTAATTTAGTAGCAACTTTTAGTTGCTCAGATAGAAAACGAATCGGTTAAATACAAAATGTGCCAAGTGTGAAATATACATGTAACATTGTTAAAATTTTTAAAATAAATATTTTCTTAATAAGGTTTTCATGACTAGCAACCATATTCCGATGTTTATGGTTGCCACGGCTTGAAACCAAACCTTCTAAATGAGCGTCCTTTGGACAATTTTGTTCCTAAAGAAAATCAGAAAATATGTTTCCCGTCCGTTATTAGTTAAAAGAGGGACTAAACTTTCATTGACCTTTGGTGAATTTTCAAAAAAGTTGCCAAAATTTTGAAAAATAAGAAAGTACCCTAGTCGCCTAGGTTACAAAATAATAGCAAACCGTCGCCTTTTAATCACCCTGGTCTTGTCAATATGGATGCTGGAGATAGTCGCTGTTAGTAGTGCAACCACTGGGTACTGCTTTACAAGTAGCCGCCAGTTCGCCCCTAATAGGTCAGTGGGACATCGGAAATGATTAATAAAAAACTACGAACGACACGAGAAGAAAGGGATGTTTAATTTTCTTTTACCGTATGCACCAAGAATTTTTCTGTAACATCCATTATAATACCAATACAGTGAATTTAAGTGACAAATTCTGAATTAAAAAAAATCCAGGTTCTTCGAGCAAACAATCTGTCTCCATAGCAACTGCTCACTGACCATGAAACAACGCACCTACTGACTAAACAACTCTAAGTGACATACATAAAAAACAATGGTTGGTTGCATTGTGTTTTATGACGCAAGGACCCTATTTGGCCAAGCTGCACCAAACAGATAGACTATGTCAAGTAATACATAAAGGAATGAGGCATGCACAATAGCAACACTCATGCAAAGCAATGACACATGCACAAAGCAGTGCACGAAACAAAGACGCACACACAAAAAAAAAACTGCACGAGGCGACATATGCGGGAAGCGATGGCATCACAAAAGGGAAAGTTGATTGGATTTTACGGAACAAGGGATATATTTGGCCAAGCTGGGCCAAACACGAGACCATGTGAAGAAATTGTGAAAAGGATGGAGCAGGGAAAGTAGAGAAAGATCGCTTGGACATCCTGGGGTCGCCAAATAAATGAACATACACAAGGGAAGCTTTACTGGGACAGAAGATACACGCAGCGAGGAATCGAACTTGCGGTACCTACAACTCGCAGATCGCTAGCACAATGGGGAAACCCACTGAGTC
Source organism: Meta bourneti (assembly GCA_933210815.1). Taxonomy (NCBI): domain Eukaryota; kingdom Metazoa; phylum Arthropoda; class Arachnida; order Araneae; family Tetragnathidae; genus Meta; species Meta bourneti. Next base: position 7,162,427 of record OW119922.1, read on the forward strand.
ATGGCGACTCCCACGACCAAAAGGACGGCAATTACATAAAACAATGAGGCATGCATAATAGCAACAAACAAGTGCAAAGAATACATACATAAAGCAGTGACATACATACAAAAACACGTGAATAGAGCAGTAATGAGATATGCGCATACATAAGGGGACAGACATGCAGAAAGGAATGACGAGACACAAGAGAAGCAGACAGAAATACAATACAAGAGTACAAACAAAAGGACGGCACACACACAAAAAAGGACGACACACACACAAAAGGACGACACAAGACACAAAAGGACGACACATACACAAAAGGACGACACACACACAAAAGGACGACACAAGACACAAAAGGACGACACATACACAAAAGGACGACACATACACAAAAGGACGACACATACACAAAAGGACGACACACACACAAAAGGACGACACAAGACACAAAAGGACGACACAAGACACAAAAGGACGACAGACACAAAAGGAAATTGGTGTTAACTAACCTACTCTACATTATTGGGTTGCCAAAAAGTTCGTTCGATGTTTAAATTAAACTTTTATCGTCACAAATGAGTATGTATCCTAATCTTTTTTGCATTACCTTCTTTCAGGCCAACTTCATTACCCCTCCCTCCTCCCCAATTTATTTTCGTTCTGGGTCAAGACCTTATTCCAGGTGCAGTCTCGCAATAGAATGCTTTTCCATTGGGAAAATGTTGTAAGGATCGGATTCAATATAAATCCGAAGATCTGGCGAGTACGGCTGGATGAGTCAAAATTACTTGGACGAGCTGTAAGTTACTGCCAAACAAACATGCGTTATCGTGGTAGATTTTCTGGTTGTCCGGAACTTTATAATTAATCTAATTGGGAGTAGTACTGATCGAAACGAATCGTTTGGCGGAAGGAGCTCGTCAAGTATCCCCTTCCAATCCTTTGGAAGAAGTTGCCCTTTGGGTGATGAAGGGTGGGGTTAATATTTCTCTGGCCAGATCCACAATTTCTTTAGTCTCACATTTATCGTCACGATTTGTTTTAAAATCGGAAACTTTTCATTGCGTTTAAATAACCGAACGAACTTTTTGCCAAACCAATAGTTGCATTGCGTCTGTTTGGTTTGCTCTCAGGTGTAGGAAAAGGAATCTTAACTCAAGGGGACAAGAACACCCCACCTCAGAGGGGTGTCTTGTCCTCCCCCTGTTACCTCCCAGTTCTGGTGGGGTAAAATTCCACCTTTTCTGTTACATAGCCCCCTTGACCCTCAAAGTGGTTTCGACGAGATATCTCTCCCATCAACATCCGAGCAATTTTACTAATGACGAGATATCTCGTCACCAAGATGAAGACAATTTTTGGATGACGATATCAAGATCAGGTCAGTTTTGCAAATGACGAGATATTTCGTCGAGACAACCACCAGGAGGGTACAGGCAGGTACTTTCAATTTAAGTCGCACTGGAGCAACACAACGGGCTATTGGTGACGGTCCGGGATCAATCCCCAAGGGAAAGATCCGAAGACAACATCACGTAATTTTTAACAACGGCCAGATGACGAGATAACACCCGAGTTGGCACCCCACTCTCCAAAACTTTCACACCCCGCCAACGTGAGGACATTTGAGGCAGCGACAAATTTAACGTGTACCAGCCCCCTTTGTTCACGACGGTCTTTGGTTGGATTCGAACTAGCAACCCTCCGGTTGCTAGCCCTTTACTCTTCCGACCGGGCTACCATGGCCACAAGGAGGGTACAATCAAAACGGACAGCAGGATAGATGATTGGCCGTATGTTGTCGAGGGGTGTGAAAATGGAGGTGACACGAATCAGACATTCTTTTAAGGCGCAGGGCTCTCAAGTACAGCACTCCTCGGCATATCGATAAAGCAAACGAATACAAATTATGCATCACATCTAACCTTTTTTTAAATTTAAAATTCGTTAATTTACGTTTATGGGACACAGTACCTTTAAAAAAATCGATATTCCAATTTTATCTATTTAGATAGTTTGAAATGTTCCGATTCTGGTAAAAAACCGCATGAAAAAATTCGCATTCGTTCGTTCGTAATGAGGATTTTTCCGAACACACCTATTTTTATTTTCAGCTGTTTGTTTACATTTCTTAGTTTTGGTTTGGAATTATGCTATTAATTTTTGGAATTATGCTATTTATTTTTTCGAAAGTTTTAATAATATTTTTACTGTAACAAATATAAGCAAAATATGTATTACTCAATTCTTTCATTTCACAAATCTATTTGTTTACTTGAACGCACGTGAATGCTAAAAATAACTTTCAACTTTAATTGCATTTATCTCAGAATGGTAATTTTCAAGCTGCGCGTACTCTGCAACTCATGAACGTAGACTACTGAAATTTTGAATGAAAATAGATTATCAAAAGGGCTTCAAAATGAAACCAAAATTTTACTCAAAAGCTAAAAATATATTAATAAATTTTTATGTAGTATGAGCGAAAATTTGGAAAAAATTAATGAAGTGAAATATGAATTGATTGTTATTTTATGGTTCTAATTTAAAATAAAAGCATTGTGTTACTCAAATCAGCCATTAGTTTTATAGAAAATGCACAGGATGACTCAGAATGTTGTGCACAATTTATGCTTGTAAAAAAGTATGTTAAAAATTACCTTATGTAAATTCTAGTAAAATATTATTTAATTTTTAAAAATCAAACCAATTTTTCTGCATTTTGTAGTATAAAGTATAAATAAACCCTGCAAAAAATTTCATTATGATACACATAAAACTTTTGGTGATACAGTTTACCGAAATTAGTCTATTTTACCTGTTGATTTGTATGCTTAAAGGTACTGTGCCCCTTAAATTACGATCGTTTCAAGTCACGTTAACCCTCTGAGGGGTTCGCACGTATATATCCGATCCGCAGCCTGTGCTCTTCTCTGCGTGACTTCTGAGCAGATTTAATCTTATCGACCAACACAATCCTCACTAGGATTCTATCAACCCGATTAATATACTTGTTTACCCACCATGTCGGTTGTGGGGGAAAGCAAACTGCATTTCTAGGAAATCTCGCGACCTTAAGAGGATTGAACTCATACTAAATCGGGTAGAATAGTTGTGGAAAGAAATTCGTCCGCACTTTCGAGACACCGCAATCTTTCGACCACTTTAGTTTAGACCGACTGCTCGAAACGAGTAGCCTTTCAATTCCAAGAAACAGATCGGTATTTCCTCCGCTGCTCGCAAATTCAGAGGACGAGCATAGAACGATATAGCCGATTCTGCGATATATCGATACTCTAAATGACCTACTTTAAAGACTTAAGGAAGGTAGTTGAATTTACGTCGACTGAAGCAATACAACGGGCTATTGGCGATGTTCAGGAATACATCCCGAAGGGCAACATTCCGTGTAAATTCAGTCGTCTTTTATGAGCAAGATCGCCTTTTCGTTACTATCTCTTTTCAATAATTATACTTAAAACCCTCACAGAAAATTTATTTAGAGCATCTCCTGCATTTGCATTTAATAACTCAAAATTTCTGTTTTGCATCACAAGAAATTATTCCTCGTCCTCATCAAGTCAATGTTGTGGGAATTGTTTTTACCGCAAATTCTTAGTAGACAATATCCCACGGTGGAGTTGAGTCCATACCTGAGCTGGCACCCCACTCTTCGAATTTCCACACCTCGCCAGGGCCAGAATTACACCTTTGCGGCCCGATCTAACGTGCACAAGCCCCCACGAACACGATGGTCTTTGGTTGGATCGAGTTTCGAACTCACAGCCCTCCGGCTGCTAATCCTCTTCCAACCGGGCTATCGCGGCCCACAGGAATCAATTTTGAATATCACTATTTTTTTTTAGTAAGTGCTCATTGAAAGAAGGGCTTAAAGGGCAAGAAAATAAAAACAATAACTTTATATATTCTCGAATTAAAATATCTTCTTAGAACACTAATTCCTCAAACTAAGCAATTAAACTAAATTTCTGAGATCCCACTGAAATTATTTGCATTCCGAAACAAAATATGCGAAATTTACTTTTTATGCCGCAAAATGTTATCAAACACTGAGTTGTATAGGAAGAAAATCGCTACATAACTGTAAAAAGAATGATATCAAAGTTTCTAAAACATAGTACCGGAGATTGTAATGAACGTACAATATTACATTGCTCACAACATAAGTGGAATTCAAAAATTTTAAAAAATAGGACTCAGTTAATTGTTAACAATTCATCACTTCGAAAGAACATGTGTTTTTTGTACAAACGATTTCTTACAACTATTAATCAGGAAAAAAATTTTAGCAATTGCTATACATTTTTTAAAAATTTAGCGAAATTGCACTTTAAAATCCTTCCATTTTCTGATTAAAATACACTACTTAACACAAAGCATTTTTGAATGAACACTAAAATGTTTTAAAAAAATTAGTGAGGTGGACCACAAATCTTCGAAGTTTTTATGGGACCAATTACTACTGTCCCCAAGTAATTCTTTTAATTGCATATTTTTACAATACTTTCAGACCCTTTACTGATGCGTTTATCTCTTGTTTTAACTTACCATTGATATCATTTGAAATAAAAAATAATGCTAATGCTTTCTAATGCTATTTTATGGGGTAGCATTCACCCCAAATAAAGTGGCAAGTGCATCATACTATGGACTGCTTTCGTGTGGGCAATGTAATGTATTCTGAGTGCGTATTATGGGTAATTATGTATCATTGTAATGTATTCTTGGGTACATGTCGAAATTGGGGCCTTTTGTGGTGAAACTAATACCATAGGACTCTTGCAAACAGGTTGTAAATCACCGACATTACCCACCCCCTAATTCCAAAAATTTAAATAGGAATTTCTTAGCATTTAATAAATTACAAATAGTACATTTTATATTAACATTTAATTTCAATGATACTGAAGTTAGAACAAGCGACAAATATAAGTTACCGATTGTAGAACAGATTTCCCTCTCTTCAAGCAAGAAAAATTAGGTCCTTTTCAAGGCCATTTTTCATTTTTAAAGCAGATCGACAGAAGCAATTTTTACATTTCACAGATCGAAATAGATTAAGCCATGATTGCTCAGGTAAAAAAAATTTAACGAGGTATGGGTTCAAAGGACCCAATTACAAAAACATCAAATTTTAGCTAACCTATAAATACTATGCCATCGATTTTTGATAGCGAAACATTAGACATGTATGATAAAAATGACTTTGGTTTTTGAATGCAGGCTAAACGAAAGCAGCTGTAAAACATAAGACGTTTTTTTTTTAATTTGCAAGAACTTATAGCAAACATTTAAGGCTATTGAAGGGGCGTTTAAAATCCATAATTAAAAATATCTCCTTTTTAAGGGAAGTGGGAACACCGTTCATGGTTATGTTCGATAAGGCAATGAGAATGACAATTATAGGTAGTATACTTACAAAGACAATAGGCTTTCAGGCGTCATAAACAGAACGACCACTAGCCACCGTCAGTCCACATCAACCACGATTCTTGATATCATCCCTTTCTTCCAGAGCACACTGAAAAAGGGCCAAACGTAGGCAACCCAATGAAAATTATAGTTGGAGCCTGTAGAAACACAAACCAAGGGACATCAATTCTGCAAAGTATCCTTAGAATTGCCATCGTTTCTATCTGGATAAGGAGATGTCGACCTCCTATTGGATGTTTCAAGAATCCGAAAAGAGAATAACAGGCATGTTTCTGTGATTGTTTCCTTATTTCTCGAGGGTTAAGGGCTTCACCAGAACCTAGAAACTATAGTTTTGCTGTAAATAACACTTAAATGTGTTTCAGATATCGTATGCACGAAAACGAGGGTTGGTTGGGATTTTTCAAGACGCAATGGCCAGATTTCTGACCAACTGACGTTTTTTCGGTGAAATAAATAAACGTACATACAGAAGGAAAGTTTTACTGGCACAGAAGAGAAACACAGAAAGTTACCCGAGGGGATTGTACAAAAGCACATCTGTGAATTCAAGGCCAGTACAGCGTTTAATGAGAAGTTGATGGAGTCCTCGTAAAAGTAAAAAAAGGTGGTCTAATTCTCGAGGAAATACGGGATAATTTACTTTCAATTTTGTGCTATCAACAATGTGGCGTAATATTGATAATAAGTTGGGATACAAAGATTTGATAGAAAGCAACAAAGTTCTTTAGCTTAGCTTTAGACAACCGAGTTGTTTCTTTTCCGCAGACAATGCAATACAAATCATTTTTTACCGTTAGTCAAAAAAGAAGCCGAAAAGGTACAATTGCGCCAAATATTCGCAGCTTTGTTTAGGGCTGTCACAGCCAAAGCATTTCTTAAATGGCATAAATTTTGAAAAATAGCAAGTCTTTAAAACCCTATTTTAGTAGCAATTTTAGTTGCTGAGGTAAAAATCAATTGGCTGAAGTACAAAATATGCGTACTATAATTTTAAGACAAATTCTTAAGGTATCCAGAGCAATACTGACGCCTCAATATCAGTAACTGAATTTTAGAAACAATAAATGCAATTGTATTTTGAGAGGAAATTGTTTGACACGTTTTCCAGGTGGCTTTTCTAAATTGGTGGCAAAAAAACTCTTTCCGAGAGAAAACTATTAAGAAATAAACCAACTGAATATCCAGGACCAAGAGAAACCTTTATTCAGAATTTGTAAACTATACTTCAATTGCAGTTAAATATTTCCACTCTTATTAATTTTATACTCCCAATAGGAAGCGAAAGTTTACTCAGTACATCATTGATTTTAAATGTAACCTACGACTGGATTTGTCATCATTCCATTAGACCAAAAGGAATTTAAAACAAAGTACGAGTGAAAATTTTCACAAAAAAGTTGAAGATCGGTCTAGCGCAGAGGAATAGGAATTCCAAATGAAAAGAGAACTGGGAATTCAGAACAGGGGCCAGATTGAGAAATTCTATCAACTGTTGAAACAAAATATTTCTTCCAGAAACAAAAACTAATGAGGAATTGAAAAAATCTTCCATGCCTAACTAAAACTTTTCTCAGATTTTGTAAATTTACTTTACATAGTACTTACTCGCAAAACACGATTGTTTCTTAAACATGTACTATTTCATGGTTATATTCGACAATGCAATCATCATGATAATTAACCCTTCAAGTATTTCGACGAGATATCTCGTCCAATATCTGGTTAATATTGATTAGGAGATATCATGTAGAGAAAACTGCCCTATTTCCAAGGGAAATGAAGATCCACGTAGGCAAAACAAATTGTCCCTTGCTCAGAACTGGTGAGTTTGGAACAGGTTTTTTCCCAAGAGACTGGACACTACAGGGCAGTTTTCGTCTCGAAGACTAACCACCAGGAGGGTTAAATGCATGCTCTATACTTAGAATCCATCGAGGGGACTACTCAGATGTCCTAGCACAGAACCACCTCGTGATATGTCATTCCTCATGTACTTCCGTCTTGGTTTCTTCCACTGAAGATAAATATTTTAATTAACCTTGCACTGGAGCAACACAACGTGCTATTGGCGACGGTCCGGGATCAAACCCAAAGGGAAAGATACGAGGACAACACCACGTAATTTTGAACCACGGTCAGATGACGAGGCAACACCTGAGCTGGCACCCCACTCTACAAACTTTCACACCACGCCAATGTGAGGACATTTGAGGCCACGGCAGATTTAACGTGCACCAGCCCCTTTTGCACACGACGGTCTTTGGTTGAATTCGAACTCGCAACTCTCCGGTTGCTAATCCGTTACTCTTCCAACCGGGCTACCGCGGCCCTTTTCCACCGAAGAGTTGTGAGTAAATGAGAAAGACTTCTCCAGAGCAGTTCCCTGACGATCCTCTTCTGAGGTGTGCTGGTCGAGCACTCAAACGTGATCAGAAAAATAGGGGCGGCCGAAAGACTGGCGCCGTTTTTCTTCAACTTTAAATAAACAAGCCAAGCTATAATGTTTTTCTATATTAATAATTTTGAACTTATTCGGGCTTTGTACGATCGTGAGAAGGTAATAAAATACTTTTGAATCTGCACATTTCTACTGTAGAATATTCAAAAATCACTCATCAAGGGTGTTTTGAGGGGAATCCACGTGCTCGAATCCTTCCCGAAATGACGGTGGGGTTTTGTGTATTATCTGCTTTAGCCTATGTGAAGCTAGATAAATTTGGTTTGTTCCTAATTATGTTTTTAATTCGCTTGGAATGTGTCGTGACTGAAAACAGTCGAAAAAAATTATTAAACGCAATGGTCGTTTAATATTACGCGTTAAGGGTAGGTATGCAGTTAATTAACGTCACACTGGAGCAGCACTGGCAAATGGGCTATTCGCGACGGTCGGGGAAAGGGAAAGACGCGAGGACAAGACCTTGTAATTTCGATCCACGGTCAGATGACGACGTCAACACCTGAGCCGGCACCCTACTCTCCAAACTTCCAATCCACACCAACGTGAGGATATTTGGAGACACGACAGATTTAACGTGCACCAACCCCCATGTGCATGCCGGTGCTTTGGTTGGATCCAGCTTCGAACTCGCAACCCTCTGGTTTCTAATCTACAAACCGGACTACCCTCCGGCGTTTATGGAAGCGAGAGAAAGACTGGGCCATCGAATTGTTTTCTGAATATGTGTTTGATCAAAGGTGTTCTTTCTCTGAAAATAAAATGTTTTTGAGAAGAGGTGATGAGTTTCGCTCTAGGGGTCCCCAGTGTATACTTACTTCAGGGACTGCCCTATACCAGTAATAAGCTGTAATTACACCAGTCATATCTGGACCAGCTCTCCATAGCCAAGCCGTAAAACAATCTCACACCAAAAATTATTAGTGAGATCCTGGTACCTATTTCCATTGTGTTTCAAATCACTCCTTGACGCAAAAAAAAAGTGTTTTTACTTGTGAGGCTACTCAACTTATTGCGAGCATCGGTGAATTTCTTTAGATACAATTGTGCGTTTGATATTTTCCTCCGTCATGAGAAATTTTCCCCCGATTACTAACGACTCGGCACAATAAGGGACAAAATGTTACTTGTAAAAGAGCACCCTTCACAATGGTTGAGCACTCGCTATTCCTAACAAGGACAATCATTAGCATCCATGATCTTACAAAACCGGGATTCGAACCAGCGACCTACTGGCTGGCAGACAAGCGCTATGAACCCTATACTAGCTAGAACTCATTATCCCAGGTCCTAGCTACACAGAGTAAAAGCGAGATTGAAAACAATCAAAAATAACTCTTCTCTACGACTCGCAGGAGGTCAGCCTTAATTGAATGGAGACCGCACACTCGACGGTCCGGAATAAATCGAAAGACAACGCCTCGTAATTTTGAGCCAGTCAGATGACGAGGTCAACACCTGAACTGACACCCTACTCTCCAAACTTCCACACCACGCCAACGTGAGGACATTTGAGGCCACGGCAGATTTAACGTGCACCAGTCCCCGTGCACACGATGTTCTTTGGCAGGACCGAGTTTAGAACACGCAACCCTCCGGTTGCTAGCCCGTTACTCTTCCAACCGGGCTACTGCGGCCCACCAGGAGGGTACAATCAGAACGTAGAGCGGGATGGACGATTGGCGGTATATTGTCGAGGGGTGTGAAAATGGAATCACATTCTTTTAAGACGCTGAGCTCCAGTACCCCTCGACATATCGCTAAAGCAAACGAATACAAATTATGCATCATCATAACTAACCTTTTTAAAAATTACGTCAAGCTTGTTAATTTACGTTTAAATAACGTTCGTTAAAAATTACGTTAACCCCCTGAGAGGTTCACACGCATATATCCAATCCGCAGCCTGCACGTATTTAACAGTTTACTCGCCATGTGTGTTATGCGGAAAAGAAAACTGCATTTCTAGGACATCTCGCGGCTCAGAGGGTTGAACTAATACTAAATAGGGTAAAATAGTTTTGAAAAGAGAAATTCCTTCCCGTCCGCACTTTCGCGACGCCGAAATCTCTCGACCACTTCAGTTTCGACAGACTGCTCGAAACGAGCCGCCTTTCAATTCCAAATCCAAGAGCAACAGATCGATATTTCCTCCGCTGCTCGCAAATTCCAAATTCAGACGACAAGCAAAGAACGATATAGCAGATTGTGCGATGCTCTAAACAACCTATCTTAAAGAATTAAGGGAGGTAGTTGAATTAACATTGCACTGGAGCAATACAACGGGCTATTGGCGACTGTCAGGAATACATCCCGAAGGGAAACATTCCGTTTAAATTCACTCGTCTTTTATGTGAGCAAAACTGCCTTTTCGTCACAATTTCTTTTCGCCTAAAAGTACGAGTAATCATACTTAAATTCAGTTTGCCTCTAAAAACCCACAGAAAAATTCATTTAGTCTGCGTATGCATTTAAGGGGGGACACGGTACCATTTGAACATTTTTTTTCATATTCACAACAAAATGTTTGTGTACCCTTGTTCCAATACACATTAAATATACATTACAAAAGAAAAAATCATTTTTACATTTACAATGACTAAAAAATTAAATTTTTATAGAAATATTTCAATATTTTAAAATTCCTACTCAGTCTTCAAATTGTAATTTTTTTTTTCAAATAATCTTTACTTACCTTCCATGAAGTGTTTAATACAATTTTGAGCATGGGATTTTGTGTGTATCACTATTATTTACTTTTTCAGATATTTTTGTAAACACTGAAAAACAGCAAAAAACAGCCATAGTTGATTTCATCAATATTTGTAAAAATAACTATTCGTCGAAATCCTTATTCCATGCACAAAGTTATTATCATATTAAACAACCATTTTTGCCTTTCGCCAAGGCCAGAATTACACTTTTGAGGCCCGATTTAACGTGCACCAGCCCACAAGGGCGGGTCTTTGGTTGGATCGAGTTTCGAACTCACACCCCTCCGGCTGCTAATCCGTTACTCTTCAAACCGGGCCATCGCGGCCCACAGGAATCAATTTTGAGTTGAATCTCACTAATTTGCTTTACTAAGTGCTCATTGACGGAATTTATAAAAGAGCAAGAAAATAATATTAATGAGGAAACAAAATTATGGCAATTGCTGTTTTTTTTTAATTTAGAAAACAAACAGTTTAGCAAAATTGTACTTTCAAATATCTCCCTTTTCTGCATTAAATTAATCTAACGCTAAAATACACTAACCAACACTAAATAAAATATTAAAGTTTAAAATAATTAGGGTGAAGTGGATAACAAATCTTCGAAGTTTTTATTGAAACAATTACTGTCACCAATTCATTTAATTGCATATTTTCACCATACTTTCAGATCCTTTACTGATGTGTTTACTCTCTTTTAACTTCCAATGCTATTTTATGGGGCAGCATTCGACCCAACGAAAGTGGCAAGTGCATCATACTATGGACTGCTTTCGTGTGGGCATATATAATTTCATTTATGTTCTTTGGGCCCCTGTCGAAATTGGAGCCCTCTAGCGGTGAAACTAATACCATAGGACTCTTGCTAACAGGTTGTAGTCTACTTTAATCACTGACACCATTAATTCCAAAATTTTAAATAAAAATTTCTTACCATTTAATAAATTACAAACAATATACATTTTATACATTCAATTTCAACATGATACTTAAGTTATAACAAGCGCCAAATTTAAGTTTTCGATTGCTTGTGGCACATTTTCTATTTTATCGGGTTTAACTCTCTTCAAGAAAAAGAAAAAATAAGGTCCTTTTCCACGACCATTTTTCATTTTAAAGGCTACATTTCACAGATCGAAATAGATTAAGCCGTGGCAGGCTAAACGAAAGCAGTTCTTGTAAAACCGAAGACTTTTTTCAAATTTGTTCAGCAAATATTTACTCTAATCAAGGGTCGTTTAAAATCCATAATTAAAAATCTCTCCTTTCTAAGGGAAGTGGGAAAACAGCTAATGGTTACGTTCAATAATGCGATGAGAATGACAATTATAGGTAATATACTTACCAAGACAATAGTCTTTCAGACGTTATAAACATAGAACGACCACAGGCCATAGTCAATCCACATCAACAAAGAGTCTTGATATCCTTCCTTTCTTCTAGGACGTCTTCCAGAGCACACTGAAAGAGCCTAACGTAGGCCCCAATGGAATAGATAGAGCCTGTGGAAACAAACTAGGGAACTTGAGCATCAATTCTGGAAGGCGTCCTAGGTATCGCCAAGTGTATCTGGATCCGGAGATGTCGACCTTCTGAGATGTTTCAAAAATCCATTTTTCAAGGCGCAATGGCCAGATTTCTGACCAACTGACGTTTTTTCGGTGAAATAAATAAACGTAAACACAGAAGGAAAGTTTTACTGGCACAGAAGAAACAGAAAGTTACGAGGCGGGTGGAACAAAAGTACATCTGTGAATTCAAGGCCAGTATCGGAATAATGTGGCGTAATATTGATAAGTTTGGATACAAAGAATTAATAGAAAGCAAAGTTCTTTAGCTTAGCTTTAGACAACCGAGTTCTGTTACTTTTCCGAAGACAATGCAATACAAATCATTTTTTACCGTTAGTCAAAAAAGAAGCCGAAAAGGTACAACTGCGCCAAATACTCGCAGCTTTGTTTAGGGCTGTCACAGCTGAAGCATTTGTTAAATGGCATAAAATTTGAAAAATAGCAAGTCGCTTAAACCCTATTTTAGTAGCAATTTTACTTGCCGAGATAAAAATCATTTGGCTAAAGTACAAAATGTGCTAAATATGAAACAGACGTGATCTCTCTAAGAAATTTAAATTTTAAAATTAAAAACTAAACATCAAATTGAAAATTTGTACAATAATTTCTTATTCGTAAGAAATCCGGTGGTTGGTATATCGTAGATGCGTATTATAATTTAATAAATGCAATTGTATTTTGAGAGGAAATTGTTTGACACGTTTTCCAGGTAGCTTTTCTAAATCGGTGGCAAAAAAACTCTTTCTGAGACAAAAAAAAAATAAGAAATAAATCAACTGAATATCCAAGACCAAGAGATAACGCAGAGGAATAGGAATTCGAAATGAAAAGAGAACTGGGTATCAGAACAGGAAGCAGATTGAGAAATTCTCTCAACTGTTGAAACAAAATATTTCTTCCAGAAACAAAAAATAACGAGGAATAGAAAAAAATCTTCCATGCCAAACGAAACCTTTTCTCAGATTTTGTAAATTTCAAATTTACTTTACATAGTACTTACTCACAAAACACGATTGTTTCTTACATATGTACTATTTCATGGTTACGTTCGACAATGGAATAATCATGACAATTAACCCTCCAAGTATTTCGACGAGATATCTCGTCCAATATCTGGTCAATATTGCTTAGGAGGAGATATCTTGTAGAGAAAACTGCCCTATTACTCCAAGGGAAATAAAGATCAACGTAGGCAAAAGAAATTGTCGCTTGCTCAGGACTCGGTGAGTTAGGAACAGGTTTTTTCCCAAGAGACTGAATACTACAGGGCAGTTTTCGTCGTGAAGAGAGGAGGGTTAAGTGCATGCCGTATACATAGAATCCATCGAGAGAACTACTCAGATGCCCTAAGCACAGAACCACCTCGAGCAATTCCTCATGTACTTCCGCGTCTTGGTTTCTTCCACTGAGGATAAATATTTTAATTAACATCGCACTGGAGCAACACAAAGTGCTATTGGCGACGGTCCGGGATCAAACCCGAAGGGAAAGATATGACGATAACCACCACGTAATTTTGAACCACGGTCAGATGACGAGGCAACACCTGAGCTGGCACCCCACTCTCCAAACTTCCACACCACACCAACGTGAGGACATTTGAGGCCACGGCAGATTTAACGTGCACCAGCCCCCTTTGCACACGACGGTCTTTGGCTGGATTCGAACTCGCAACCCTCCGGTTGCTAATCCGTTACTCTTCCAACCGGGCTACCGCGGCCCTTTTGCACTGAAGAGTTTGGAGTGAATGAATGAGAAAGACTTGGGGCTGCTCCAAAGCAGTACTTACCTGAGGTGTACTGGACGAGCACTCAAACGTGATCAGAAAAATAGGGGCGGCCGAAAGACTGGCGCCGTTTTTCTTCAACTTTAAATAAACAAGCCCAGCAATAATTTTTTTTTTCAATATTAATAATTTTGAACTTATTCGGGCTTTCTACGTTCGTGAGAAGGTAATAAATTACTTTTGAACATGTACATTAGAATATTCAAGGCACTCATCAAGGGTGTTTTGAGGAGGAATCCACGTGCTCGAATCCTTCCCGAAATGTTAGGATTTTGTGTATTATCTGCTTTAGCCTGTGTGAAATTATATTAATTCTGTGGTTTGTAATTCCTAATTACGTTTTTAATTCCATTGGAAAGGTCTCCAGTCAATTTGATTTTTTCCTTGAACTTTTAATTTTTTGTCTTTTTAAATTCGTACAGCCCTGCTCTTAAAATTTTAAGCGCTTTAGCTTCATTTTTATGCTGCGATTTTTCAGTTTTGAGCTATCAAAAACACATGGATAGTTATATCAGAGAAAATCGAGGTTTTATACGTCTGAATGCGTCGTGACTGAAAACAGTCGAAAAAATTATTAAACGCAATATGCAGTAAATTAACGTCACACTGGAGCAGTACAACGGGCTATTGGCGACGGTCCGGATTCGATCCCAAAGGGAAAGACCTGTGGACAAGACCTCGTAATTTCGATCCACGATCAGATGACGAGGTCAACACCTGAGCCGGCACCCCTTTACAAACCTCCCATCCACACCAACGTAGACATTTTGGTACACGACAGATTTAACGTGCTCCAGCCCCCTTTCGGTCTTTTGGTTGCTAATCTGCTACTCTACCAACCGGGCGTTTAGGGAAACGAGACTGGGCCATCAAATTATTTTTCGAATGTGTTTGATCAAGGGTTCTTTCAGAAAAGTAGTTTTTGAGAAGAGGTGGGAATTTAATGAGGGGTCCCCAAGTGTATGCTGCCCTGCCCGTAATAAGCTGCAATCACATTTGGACCAGCTCTCTCCGTTGCCATGTCGTGAAACAATCTCACACCAAAAATTATTACCGAGATCCATGTACCTATTTCCATTATTGCTTCAAATCACCCCTTTAAGAAAAAAAATTGAGATTTTACTGATGAGGCTACTCAACTTATTGCGAGAAGTTTGGATGCCAGAAGCTCAACCATTGGTGAATTTCTTTATATAAAATTGTGCGTTTGATATTTTACTCCGGAATGAGAAAGTTTTCCCGCCATTACTAACTCGGCACAATAAGGGACAAAATGTTACTTGTAAAGGAGCAGTGGTTGAGCCATCGCTACTCCTACTTACAAAACCGGGATTCGAACCTGCGACCTACTGGATGGCAGACAAGCGTTACCATCTAGGGCCCATTATCCCAGGTCCTCGCTAGACAAAAAAGGCGTGAGATTGAAACCAAAAACTTCTCTTCGACTCGCCTTAATTGAATGGAACCCGCACACTCGACGGTCCGGGATGAATCAAAAGACAACGCCTCGTAACTTTGGATCACGGTCATGACGAGGCCAATACCCGAGCTGGCACCCCACTCTCCAAACTTTCACCCCGCCAACGTGAGGACATTTGAGGCCACGGCAGATTTAACGTGCACCAGTCCCCTTTGTACACGACGGTCTTTGGTTGGATTCGAACTCGCAACCCTCCGGTTGCTAATCCGTTACTCTTCCAACCGGGCTACCGCGGCCCTTTTGCACTGAAGAGCTTGGAGTGAATGAGAAAGACTTGGGGCTGCTCTAGAGCAGTTCGCTGACGAACCTTTCCTGAGGTTCACTGGGCGAGCACATAAACGTGATCAGAAAAATAGTGCCGTTTTTCTTCAACTCTACATAAACAAGCCCAACAAGTGAACAATTTTGGATCACGGTCATGACGAGGCCAACACCTGAGGTGGCACCCCACTCTCCAAACTTCCACACCACGCCGACGTGAGGACATTTGAGGCCACGACAGATTTAACGTGCACCAGTCCCCTTTGTACACGATGGTCTTTGGCTGGACCTAGTTTCGAACTCGCAACCCTCCGGTTGCTAATCCAACTGGACACCCAACGTAATAAAATATTTTTGAGATCTAAAGAACACAAATTTCCAAATAAAAATTTAAAAAAAAAACAGCTTTTAAGAAATATTGCTTTGATAAAATAAAGTTTTCAACGAGCTGATTCGATAAGCTGTTGTATTCAAAGTTTCATATAGCTTTGTAAGCACTAATAAGCTCATAACTGGCGCCTCTATTCTATTCCAAGCCTTTAAAAAGGCTCTCCACTTTTTGCGCTAAGATTGTAAACTCACGCCAACGTATTTTAAGCTTTCCATAAAAATTTCTCCAAGCTTCACATAAGCTCTAGTAAGATAAAAGAAGCACTACCAACCCTAAACAGGTTTCAAACCCCTTTTATAAGCTCAAAAGATTTGTCTACACTCCAGCCTTTAAAAAGGCTTTTTCAAGCTTGTAAGCTCGAAAGATTCCCGCCACCAACTCTCTACAAACTCTTCACAGCTTTTGACTCATCAATGATTACAATATACATACACTAAGACAAAATATAAAAATATAAATATGAAAATATGAATATGCATAAAAATACCACAAAATAATATAAATTAAAAATAGATTTTTCAAATACACAATATATATTCAATTAAAAAAATAAAGCTATAAAATTTAACTGCACTTCCAGCCTTTAAAAAGGCTTTTTCAGCACTGATGCAGAATACCAAAATATGAAAATACAAAGGCACAAAATACTACTAATATAAATTCAAAATAGACACAGCAAATACAATATATAATCAATTAAAAAATAAAGTTAAAAAAAAATTAACTGCACTTCCAGCCTTTAAAAAGGCTTTTTCAACACTGATGCAGAATACCAAAATATGAAAATACAAAGGCACAAAATACTACTAATATAAATTCAAAATAGACACAGCAAATACAATATATAATCAATTAAAAAATAAAGTTAAAAAAATTTAACTGCACTTCCAGCCTTTAAAAAGGCTTTTTCAGACTAGTCAGCTCAAACGATTACACCACACCATTCCACCAACCAACAAAGCAAACTCTATGAAAGCTCTTCACAGATTTTGACATGACTGCAATATACTTATGCAGAATACAAAAATACAGAAATATGAAAATACAAAATACAATACAAACTAATAATATAAATTCAAAATAGAAATATCAAATACACAATATATATTCACTTAATAAAATTTTAAAAAAATCACATGCCTAACATATTAATGAAAATAAAGATATACAAATCACCCCCTCACCAATGCCAGCCAGTCCAACCATTAGAGCGACTCCTCAGAACGTGTCAGAACACCTGTTCGAACCTGGGCTCGAGGAAGAACATTCGGTTCGTTTTCGCACTCTGAGCACATTCCACCTCGACACACCGGCGTCACTGTCCACGCCACCGCACGTCGAGTCGGTTATTGTTGCACTCGTGTTGCACTTTGAAGTACTGTGACACAAGATCTTTCTCCAACGTGTTCAGGGGTTTTGTTAAAGTTTGTTTTGGGAGCACTCTTCGGAGCAGTTATTTTGAAGGCTTTTGGGAGCAAGTGCAGAATTTCGGAGCAAGCATTTTGGAAATTTGGAGCTGCGTATTTCCAAGATTCATGTTGCCTTTTCGACACGAAATTCAGGGAAAGTTACAATGTGACATACGCTTTCGAACGAGGCGATTGAAGCCATCACCGCTGGAGGGCAGCACGATCCAGGTGATGTGCGACACGGTAATCGATGTGCGAAAAGGCATCACGGAGAAGCAACATGTTGCCAAGATTTCGGAGTCTTTCAACGAGTGTTCGACATTCGATTTTCAAATTCAAAAACGTTTTTTCTGCTTTTAAAATTGAAGTCTGATTCGCATGGGTCTTATGTCATTTCTGAAGCGATAAACCAAACATTCCGACTATTTTTGAATGCTGTAGGAAAGTTGGGAAGCCTAAAATACATCGAAAGGGCGATACTATTGAAAAATAAAAATTGTTTGATTCTATTACCTCCTTTAATACATTCGGCCTTTTAGACCTTACTAGACGTGATTTTTCTGCGTGTTTCTGGTAAGGGAGAGGACAAGATTTTATGGGAATACTTTTAAGGCAGTGATAAAATTTAACATGAAACCAACAAGGGAAAAATATGGAAAATACATTTATTACATGCCCAATGCTTGCAATACAATACGGTGACTTATGTTTCGCTTTTCTGTACTACGGTGACTTATGTTTCGGTTTTCTGTACTATCAGCTGTTTAGATAAGAATCGAAAAGTTCCAAATTTAGATGAAATATTGCTGAAAATGAAACCTTTTCCCACCTCATTTATTTAAAATAAAGTATGAGCAAACTGACATATTTTAAGGATTTTCAATTATGACTTTAATCGGAGTTAAAATTATTGGTAACCTTGAGGAAAGGTCACTACAGGGTCATTCCTTCTGGAAATTTGGTGGATGTTCCCAGCGTTATTTGGGTTGTCAGCCCTCCACCCATATTCGAATCTTTATCAAATTCTTAGACCTTAATTGCCATCTCTCCTAAATTCTGTTATATTACAAGTGTTAGATCTGTTCAGTGCTCCAATTCTCGAGTTTTTCCTTTCGAGTTGCCCTTTGACAAGCTTTTTAAGACAAATGGGGGAATAGGGGTACACAATTTCAATTCGTACCAATTCCCAATTCAAGTATTTCAACCCGTGTGCTATTTGAATCATGTTCTAATAAGGAACACTTACTATTATATTGAGATCCAAAACATTCTAGCTAAGCTCCAATTTAATTTCAAAATGCTTGCACGTTTCAATACTTAAAAATATCATAAGTGCTTCCAGTTCGTGATAGAATTGTGATGTTGGAGTTGATGGAATTCTTGTGCCACAGTGAGACAATTGTCAGATAGAGTAATGGAGACTGCAGGCTATCAATATCTCAATATCTAGAGGGGCGGCGTTTCAGAAATATTTATATAATCTTGTACTTTTTCTTGAAAGAACATTTTATGCTATTCTGAATTCACAAAATGGTCAAATTAGTGATGGTACCATGTGTGGGGATTCATCAGGCATCATACTTATAAGTTGACGCAGTAAGATGTACTATGTAACAGAGGCCTACTTATTACTATTCAACTGCAAAGGAGTAAAACTTCGTTTGAACTAAATTTAAAAAATTAATTGAAAAAATCGAGGTTAATTAACTTTGTAGAAACAGGCTCGTGTAGTTATTTTTAGAGTTGTGTGTGAAGGTGAACACGGTTTAGCTAACGTAATCTATTTGTAAGTAATCAACCGCTGTCGATTTACATTATGAATAACTGATTAATAGAAGTTAATACGGTGCGTTTTATAATTTATCATTTTTTAACATTTCCTAAATGAGCACATTTTGGGTAGGATGAGGGACACTTCTTCCAGTCTAGCTCGGCCAGTGCTAATTGTTGCAAGATTGCACTAACTAGGATTCCAGCTTGAACGTCGAGTCTTGGGCACTTTCATGAATTTTTAATATTTTGTTTGTTGGGTGTTATCATTTTGTGTATCCGGCCATTTTTTCATGAGATTACGGCTTTCGAATTGCAACACACAAAATCAGGAATAGCAGATGAGCAAATGGCTTATAGAAAAATTGCTCCTATCGACTCTTCGCAAACTGGGTGGGAAAGAGAAACCTCACAGTTCAGATTTCTAGGTGGAGAGTGAACGTGCTTCTCCTGAGATAAGGGGAGCATTTTAAAAGAGAAAAGTTCTAGTTCTTGAATTGTCTGAGTTTGAATTTATTAAAATGTCAAACTGTTTTAGCGGATTTCTATTTCAATTTCAAAGGTAGATTTTTAGTTTCAAGGGCCGCTCTTTTCGTTAAAAAGCAATATTTTTAAAACTTTTCGTCAACATCAGAACCCTGCGCATTCAGTCAGCGGCGTGGCCATAGGAGAGGGAAGTTTTAAATCTCTACTTTATAAAAATTAAAAAATAACCCAATCAGTTTTTGTATTGCTACATTTACAAACCGAAATGATATTTTTGGTTGGGTTTAAAAAAAAATCCACATATTCTGAATTAGTAAATCCTACAACAGCAGTCGCAAAAATTGAATCCTCGTGTAACCTCAACAGCTGTTCACAAAATTTTACTTTATTCATTTCATAATTTTTGATATGACGTTTTCCATTGATATGTATGAATATAAATAATTTTGCTCCTTTACTTCCATTTTTCAGAGATGTGGAACACTTCAATATACCGACCGGTCATTTTGACCAGTTGGAAAAAGTTATAATAATTGTAATATAATTCTGTAGTATAATGTACTGTACTTAAAAATAATTATTACACTAACAGATTATTAATAATAGTAATATAATTATCAAAAAATATTGCAATTTTCCCTCAGCATTTTGTGACGCATTTAGTTTATTGTGGTTGATTGCTGTAAATTATTTAGGCATTGTGACATTTTTTGAAATTTATTATTTTTATTTCACATTCTTGGACTCATTGTAAATTTGGAGTAAATATTTTGATGATACCGAACGAAAATTTACTTTTTATCCAGTTATAATTTCTTTTCCAAAAGATTTTGATATTTCAATTAGTAGAATTTTCCACTGAATACGAAGATTCATAAGAACCAGAAAACTTGAAAGAACTAGAAGTAGATAATTGAAAGTTCCAATATACGAAAATGTTAAGTAGGTTTTGCGATGAAAGTAAGATCACAAATATCTGTACTGGTTGTAGATATATTTCTGTGGAAATTTCCTCTAAACAAACCTTAATTTATAAAATTTGCGGTAAACAAAACGATAAATAAGACTACTTTTTATCTTTGTATGCAAAAAGTATCATGCAGTTTCAATACTTAAGTGAAAATGTAATTTGTGAAACTCGTTTTCTTATCCCTTGTATAAATTGGCCAGTCTTTTTTCAAACTAAATATCAAAACGGTTTAGATATATCTTTACTGTTGATACTTCTGGTGTCAAATGCTTAAAAAATCAAATGCATTTTATAAATTTGCATATTTTGCAAAATTGATCTTTAGCTTCTTTTGATTCAATAACAAATTCTTTTGCAGAATTTTACTTTCTGGTAAGTTAAATACGTTTCAAAATTTTGGATTCACCACCATTTTCGGACCTTAATTATTCAATATAAAAGCATTGGATAGAAATTCAAAGAGGTTTCAATCGCGTAGACATCGGTTGAAGACAAAGTATTCCGTAAAGTTATTTCGAACTTTTATCTCCGGCCATCAATCGACAAGTTCAAGTTTCGAAGTGAAAAAATATGGCCTAAAAAACACTATCAACAGTATTTGCACTTCTATTGTCAAGAATTTTAGGGCAGTCCTGGAGGTGGTCATTTGCGGACAACTCGTAATCTCTACTATCGCTTCCGATAGATAGAAACTTGGAACCGTGCTTAAGCGCCAATCGAAGAAATGCATTTCAGAGTGAATTTTCCTGTGTCTCCAAATAACAGTCCTTCTGTTCCGAATACGTTTAGGTCAGGGATGGGCAAACTACGGCCCGCCGGAAGGTTTTATGCGGCCAGCGGATAGAATTTTAATTTGCCGGTCCGACGGAAATTAAAAGAAAATATGATTTATATATTATATATCCATCTCCTTTTCTACTTTGTTTAAATATTTTTTTTTCTTCCTTTTTTTCAAAGGACTGATGATCTTTTTACTTTCTCTATTTTTGTTCTACAAAACATAAATCGACGGAAATAGCAAGCACAGACAGCTTTCAATCGGTAAAGTGTTAAAAGCGGAAGTTCTTTGTTAGTTATAGCTGTAGACTGGCGCCAACAAGCGTTATCTCTTTCTCGGGGAGCAGACATGGGAATCCAATATAGGTGAATTAGACCTCACATGTGGCAGACTGCGCATTTTAAGCTCCAGCCAGCGGCTTTTTCTTTTGGCGCGAGTTTTAATATTATTGATTGCGTATGGAAAGATTGCGGACATATAGCATCATTGTGAATAGTGGTGAAAGTATAAAAAGTATAGCGTAGCTAGTGCTTGTTTGGGTTATTCGTAAAATATTTCAACCGCAAAATGGCTACTAAAAAACGTAAAGTTGATTCAGAGTGCCGTGTTTTTAATGATGAATGGACCTGGAAATATTTTTTTACAGTTGTTAAAGATAAACCAGTGTGTCTCATCTGCAATGAAGCTGTAGCAGTCTTCAAAGAATATAACATTTCCCGTCATTTCACATCTAAGCATAAGAATTCCAATTACGAAGCAATGTCCGAATATGAAAGAAAACAAAATGTAGAAAGTCTTTGTAAAAAATTATCAGGCCGACAAAATTTTTTCAAGAAGGTAAACACTATCCAAGAAGCAGCTACACATGCAAGTTACATTGTAACATACAATATTGCTAAAAATAATAAAGCTCTCAGTGATGGGGAGTTCGTTAAACAATGCATGCTCCAAGTTTGTGATGTTTTATGTCCAGACAAGAAAACAAATTTTGAGACTAAGCTTATCTCGAAAAACGGTGACTTCTAGAATCGAAGCCATCGATAAAAATTTGACATCACAATTAGAGTCAAAGATTGGCCAGTTTAAATTTTGCTCCATAGCTATGGATGAAAGCACTGATATAAATGATACTGCTCAATTAGTATTATTTATAAGAGGTGTTGATGAGAACTTTGAAATTACCGAGGAACTGGCGTGCATGCGTTCTTTAAAGGGAACTACAACGGGATGTGATATTTTTCGTGAATTTCAGGAAGGGCTTTTAACTTTGAAAGTGCCTATAACAAATATATGTAATATTACGACCGATGGAGCACCAAATATGACAGGAAAAAATCTGGATTTCTTGGACTCTTTAATCAAAACTATCCCGGGAACAATGTTGTTTTTCTACATTGTGTTATACATCAAGATGCTCTGTGTAAATCTGCATTGAATATGAAACCCGTGCTTGATGCAGTCGTGAAGCTTGTAAATACTATTCGATCTCGTGGGCTTACTCACAGGCAATTTCGAGATTTTCTTCAGTCCGTGCAATCTGAATACTCTGATGTACTGTATTACACGAAAGTAAGGTGGCTTAGTGCAGGATGTGTTTTCGAGCGAGTTTGGCAGCTGAAAGACGACATTGTGTCGTTCTTCCATGAGAAAGTGTTCTGCGGAGTGCGAAATGTTAGAAGATACAGAATGGCTTTCGGACTTTGCATTTTTCACAGATCTTCTTTGTCATATGAGCAACTTGAATGTCAAGATGCAAGGGAAAAATCAATTTATCGACGATATCTGGGCCCATCTCAAAGCTTTTAAACTAAAACTTAATCAGTTTGCTGGGCAGCTAGCTAAGAACGACTTGTCTCATTTCTCGAGGTTAAATTCAATACCCTCAGTAAATGAAGAGAAGCTTAAGAATTATGAAGATGGCTTGAAAAAAACTGCATTTTGAGTTCGAACGCAGATTTCAAGATTTCAGTGCCATTCAAACAATTGGATATTTTTACCATGCCTTTCAACGTAAATTGTGAAGCAGTGAGGTCAGATTTGCAGCTTGAATTAATTGAGTTGCAATCTAACAATCATCTCAAGCAGCTGTTTCTAAATATGCCAAAGTTAGAGTTTTACAAATCATTATCGAAAGTAAGTTTCCCAAATTTAATATCTCACGCCCAGAAAATCAGTGCTATGTTTGCTTCATCTTATATATGTGAACAAGTGTTTTCAACTATGAACCTTAGAAAGAATTATTTCAGAAGTAGACTGACAGATGAGTATTTAGCCTCGTTCCTTAGAATCAGTACATCTCACTTCGAACCTCAATATAAGGAACTTTTAAAAATGAAATCGCAATTTCATTCATCTCATTAACATATTTAAATTGTAATACTTGTATATTGTTTTTAAAATTTTAGAAAAATTTATCTTGGCCCGCCAAAATTTTTTTTTCGATTTTTGGCCCGCGACCGAAAAAGTTTGCCCATCCCTGGTTTAGGTTATCGAAAACGTTCGACGGTGTCAGGTTATCAAGGAGGTTGCAGTTGGTGCGGTAGGAGAAGGCGTTACAATGAGGGTAGGCAAACTATCACTCCAGTGAGATCTCAGAAAATATCAGTTCAGAATACCTGTGGCAACTGCGGTAAAAGTAGTATTAAAATTGTGAATTAATCAGAAGGGCTTGGAAGACTACATGATTTTCCAAAGGGAAATTAGATTAATTTTTTAACAAATTTGAATTTTAAATCAAAACTGAATTTAAGTCATTGTTTACATTCTTAGCATAATTCAAAATGGCTCTTGGTCTGTTTTTGTTTATTGGTAGACGGTCATATCTGGGGATCTGCGCTACAGCCGAGTTTTCATTGCAACCAAGGATGCGGAAAAAAAGTTTTGCTAATTTTGCCAAAAAATTCAGAGTTCTAAAATTCCAATTCTTATTTTCGTGTTTCTGTAATACCATGGACGGTCCATAATGATACGGAGGGTAGAATTTTGGAGGAAAAGCATTGCTTACGTTTAACCTGTTCCTAATTTAAGACTGGTTCGAAACCACATGACTGAAACTGCCAATTTGCCTGAAACAAACTTTCTATTCTAGAAAAAGGAGTGTAGTTCAGTTAAGGACTTTAAAAAAGTTGTACGGGACGATTTACGAGAACAGCAATTTTAAAATCCTTTTAATGAGCCTTTTCACACACAATACCGTAAAATAGTGTCTTATCAGATGGCGTAGCCATAACGGATCACCCATCCCTGAATGTTTAGGTTTAATACTTGCTCTACCATTCTGTTGAAACAAAAAAAATTGCTGCGATAGATAAAAAGAGGATCGATTACTTGAGTAATTTTTCTCAACTCTAACATTATTCTACTCGTTTGGCGAAAGGATTAAACGATACTTTCCGTTATTGTTAGGATATGAAAAACTATTGTTTAAGAACTTAGTTTAATTTATCGAAAATATTTCCGATGGTACTTCGAATTCAAATGCTGAAAGTGTAAATATTATACGGATGTTTTTTGCATTAATTGTTATCTGTGAAAAGTTTTAAGACCAATAGCTAACTCAAGGTAAGAAATGTAGTCAAACTCGTGTATTTAGCACTTTTTTAAATGTATTTTGAATGTTTAATTGAAATTTAAGGTCTCACACAAGTCCTTAAATTGTGCTCCGTTTGCACATAACATTTTTTCAATATGGGCACCTCCGAAATGAATTCTAGTTAAGCTGCTTTCGTTCTTAAGTAAACTTTACAGAAACAGTTTAGATTAAGTGTGGTTTGTCTAGTCATATGCGGACTAATTATAGACCGGATCAAATGTTAGGATGTAGTTGTTTTTGGCAGCCCTGCTCAGTGAAATGCATCAACTTTCGGTCACTGGTAAACAACTCAAGTAAAAGGGTACATAGGGAATTTCTTCAACGATGGGTCAATCGTAAATATGACACTTTTAAAGGAACATAAAAAACACAAGTTCTTATAACAAATTATTGACCTGTAAAATTGAAACATGTATAAACAAGAATGGTGCTGCAGATCATCACAACCACTCTAGCTCTAGAACACTGATAGACACACATAAAGAATAGCTCAACATAGATTTGCCTTGTAATATTTAGGGTAATTACAACCACTGTTGTTGTATTTCATACCTGCCAACACGAGTTTTGAAAGTTTTACAAGCTCATAACAGTAAAAAGTATACGGATTTGTATTTTTGAAAGACAAAAGTTTTAATAAAGCCATTTTCTAAAAAATGACGTTTTAGTCAGTGTTGGGGTGACGGAAAGACACATCGATATTGATATTCTGTGGCATCCATAACTTCTTTTCTTCCTTTAATTTTTTGACTTCGTAATTACCGTTAGTGTTCAAATATGCCACATTGGAACGCCCTCACAAGATATCGAGAATATCTTTTTCGAAAATTTAAGACGCAAGGAAAAATGTAATCGTTCCCTTAGACCAGTGGTCTCCAAACTTTTTCACTTGAGGGCCAGATTGAAAGATCCTGGAAGTCATGCGGGCATATATATACTCGTATTGCATGCTGCATCGGCCGAGTTTCCGCGGGCCGGATAATGACCCTTCGCGGGCAGGGTCTGGCCCGCGGGCCGTAGTTTGTAGACCCCTGCCTTAGACTAGTCATTAGACCTTTGACAGAAGTTGCTGCCAATTGCGAAACACAACAGTGCACCAATCCTTTCAGACGATGGTTCTCCGCAGTCAAACGGTTTGAAAATACGCAATGTTTGATGGAGGCGACTATTATTGCACAAAACAGCCAGAGGAAAAAATATAAGTGCGTTTATATATTTAAAAACATATAAACGCATTTTGTACAGCAAAACTAAGAATAAATATGGACAAAGTCTTAAAGTTGCTTGTGAGTAGTATATGTTGACATCTGGACTAAATTTTGTATCGATATTTAAACTGTTGACGTATGGATTAAAGTTGATAACGATATGCCAGCTGATTCTAGGTATTGACTGAGCATAAATCTTGGGATTGTTATAACCACTCATTGATAAGATACCTGGATGTAGTGCCCCTCAAAACGGGTATCTTGGAGAGTAATCGATACCACTTTTTAAAGTCTTATTTCTTCAACAAATTTTCACAAGATACATAAGTGTTTTGATTTCTATATTCAAAAGATTGGTTGATCTATGAATATGCCTAGTTGCTTGTAAAATTTGTTTAGAACAAATAAAATTTGGAAATGAAAGTTATGTACTTTGTCATTTTTGTAGTCATGTTTTCCAGAACCTGAATGAACAGTAGACCACACTACAGTAACTCACTCATTCCTTTAGGCAGGAGTAAATGAATTAATCCCATTATTTTACTGCTTACTATCCTCACAAAGGATGCATTCAGATAGCACATTTCCTGAGCATAAAAATAGGAAATGAAAAATAACGAGATTTCATTGAATGAAGATTTTAGAAGCTAGTCGTGTTAAGTTTCCGTTATAGATAACATTCCCCATTCATTTTAGGATAGGTTTGATCTTTGATCATCGTCATTGGTTTATGTAAGATTTTTAGTTTGGTTTTATTTAAAATAAATTAACTAGTTTTGTTTCAGAAAAAAAAGATAGGATATAAAACGTGACATTTTAAAATGGTGTTTTGACAGTCAGTAGGTTATTTACATATTCAAAAAAGATGTTATTCAAACATCCATCTACTCGTTATGTGGTCCTACGCTAAGTGGAAAAACCACTTTAGTACAAAACATAATTCATGGAAATGCATAAGAAATTGAAATCTATAAAGTAGTGTTATAGTGTGCATCTAAAATGGTTATTAGAGGAACCGCTGATTAATTTTGTGTGATCTAATGAATAAATTGGAAGAAAATGTTTCAGATTTGTTTACAATCGGATCACATCATTAAACGTGTTATTTTAATCATCAAAATATATTGAAATGCCAAATCATGGGATACCTATAGAATATCGTGTGGGATCTCCTTTAGCTCGGCAAAGTGCATCAACTCAATGTGGCATGGACTCAACTAGTCCGCAGAGTCCATAAGGGGCTGCAAATGGTCACCAAGCAGTTGAACATAGCTATTTCTTGTCAATGACCTGTTCAATTTGGCCAAAGTACTTAATTCATGCCAGGTAAACACCCCAAACGATTATAGAACCACAACCAGCTTGCACTTGACAAGTGGATCCATAGCCTCGTTGGGTTTGTGCCACACCCGAACTCGACCATCAGCTCGTACCAACTGGAAACATGACTCATTGGACATTCTTCCACTCATCTAGGGTCCAATGCATGTGTTCGTGAGCCCAGGTAACACGCAAAAGCTGATGTGCTGTGAATAAAGGCACTGAGTCGGTCTTCTGTTGCCATATCCCAGCAACGACAAATTTTGCTGCAGACCTCAGACACGCCTCTAGTGGAATGTGGCATCAGTTTACGCAGTGTCATTCATCTGTTAGCACGGACGCTTCTCTGCAGATCTCCCTGGTATCGGTAAGTATTTTAAATTAACGTCGCACTGGGGCAAGACAAGGGGCTCTTGATGACGCAGTGTCATTTTAGCAATCTAGGACAAAATTATTGCATCAAAATATGCTGGTTTTTGAATGGTTCCAAGAGGCTACGAGTGAAAAACACTGGTTTGGTACATATTTAACGATTTTTAGTTACTGTCGGTATCTGGAAACCGAAATTTAACCATTTTAAGGACTTGAAAGCGCTCGATTACTATATTAATCCCAGTTATTTCAACAGACCTCTCAGCATTTCTAAAAATCTACCAACGGAATTTCTATCTTTAGTATTCCGTTTGATGTTTGGTTACATCCATTCAAAACAAACTTAGCTTTAAAATTATCTTCCCTAGTAGTTAAATCTTATTACTTGGCGAAAAGAAATTTGATGGAGCAGGATTTTGTCAAATATTTTTATACCCTAGTACAAGCAGATTAGAAAGGTATACCATAGAAATACTAAACATACTTTGCTCAATTGATACTTTTCAGAAAAAATTTGCTGGTATCTTTTCTGTTCAAGCACTATCAGACCCACATTCTAATTGTATTTATACTATCTTATGACAAAATCAGTCTCAAATAAAATAGGCAATAAAATAGTATAAAAGCATGTATGCATACCTCGATGAATAGACGATAATGATAGTATTCACCAAATAACGCTCAAGAAAATATAGGACCTGTAGGTTTTCAGTTTTCATCAAAGTACTAATAAGCATTCGTCAGAATGGCTTACAGCCAACGCAGGAAGTAAGACCTGTACTTCCCTGTGGTAGTGCTTAGAAAAAAAACCCACGTATTCTTCCTAAGGGGACATATTGCTTTTGATGCATTTTTGACAATCTGCAACCCTAAGAAAATTGAATTTTGTCCACTTAGATTGCGAAAACGACACTGCGAAGGTCCAGGATCAACTTGAGGAAAAGATCCTAGAGCAACACCAAGTCATTTTGAACCACGGTCAGATGACGAGGTCACACCGGAGCTGGCACCCCACTCCCCAAACTTCCACACCACACCACACCAACGTGAGGACATTTGTGAGACCACGACAAATTTAATGCAAACCAGTCCCCTTTGTACACGACGGTCTGGTTGGATTCGAACTTGCAACCCTCCGATTGCTAGTCCGTTACTTTCCCAACCGGACTACCGCAGCCCGTGGCTGCTCTCGATCATTCAAGAGACGTGGCCACTCAATGCGCTGTTCCTTGTGGAAGATAAGGTCTTCCATGATGAACTCTTGATACACCTTTGACACTGGAGCAAAGAATCTTAAGTCTCAACTTCCGAAATGCTAAGCATCGGGTAGCCATAATCACATTATTAAACGTTTTACAAGACATTCAAGAGTCCAACAGACAGCACTTATAGCAATCTGACTCTACCCTTTTAAAGTGATGCGAGTGCCACTTGCAAATTTGTATATTGCCATCCCATGACTTTGGCACGACAGTGTACATTTCCAAGATGTAAGGTAATGCATGACATAAGTTTGAACACGTTATATTTTATTTAAAAACAGAGGTATCAATAAACTTCCATGTTTAACACGTCGGGCACTTCATAATGTTGCTTACTTTATGGATTCCTATAAAAAGGCAACCAAAGCTCCATATGGTCTTTAGCTCTGGTTGGTTTTGGGGTTTTATGGCACAAGGGCCATATTTGGCCATGCCATTTAATTCCTGATTTTCACTGACAGATGAACAAATCCATTTGTAGGAATACTGCTTCCCAGATAATAAAAGGTATTTTTGGGGTATGTGTGCAAGAAATGTGAATAACAAAAGAAAACATTATAGATAGCTGTCATTATTAACTAGCAGGAAACAATCTCAACGAGTAGTTTTGAAAGCGTCTATTCCACAACTTAAGTGTCAGTGTGAAGTCTAAAAATGTTTTAGTAGGTAATGTTCCTCTTAATGTGTCGAAACTCAAGAAATACAAATCAACAAGAGAATTATCAAAGAAAAATATATCCCTTCAAAAGAAGCTTCTTAATCAAAGATGATTTTTACCATTGTAATTGGGTGATTTCTCTTTTAGGAAGAGTGATAGGGGAAAATATCATTCAACAGTTTTAAGAATGCCAACTATTCCAGAAATCTTAATAAACACTACTACTTTGGAAAATCTGAAAACAGATAGGAGAATGAAATGAACGATCTTCTACAGTGAAGTCAACTACCCGACGTGAAAGTTAAATTTTTAAGTCAGTAATCAAGTATCATTTCGCATCATCACTCCCCCCTCCATGCCATCCATAGTAAGATAAGATTCAGTGAACTAATGGCGTCTTACCAGTAGATATTATCGAGACATGATCCAGTAGAAAAGTAATATTTTCTTTTCCACAAAATTGTAAAATGCATGTGGTTGAAATAATTAGATCACAGAAACTATTCAAAGGCCTATGCAGGACTCAACCTGCTGTTACGGATGACTTTTTATGATATTGGAACAAGAATACTAAGTATAATGAAAATAGAATTAAACACTAACGATAAAATAGGATGTTGTCCCCAGAATCCTGAGAAAACGGTACCTTCTATATCAAAATTGAAGCAATAACATTTTGATCATATTAGATATTAGATTCATAGAAAGGCCAATCTGTGCCTGATAAAAACTGAGATATTAACTTGCATATCGGTATTGTTGGAATCGGTCTCAAACCTCCAATTATAGTGCCGTGTGGGGCACATAAATTTGAAGAAAGTAAATCTTTGAATGTATAAAAGTGAAGAAAGATTGGGGATCATGATCTGATCAGACTTCTTGTATGTTTATAAAACAATAGGACTTGGCTACGTAATAAAATTTATTTTTAATGTATAAAACTCTGTCTTCAATCGATAAAACCCAACAATTGGTTATGGGCCTCAGACCTTAAGCTGAACCTGAATTCTGCCACTACCGGTTTCCAGTATGATGGGTATTCAAGAAATGTCCATGTTTTCCTTCCCGAAGTTATCGGATTTCAACTATGCCACGTGGAAGACGGACATGAAGGTATTGCTAATTGACCGGAACTGCTGGGATTTTATCACTAAAACGGAACCTCAATTATTGGAAGATGCTCCAGAAAAAGAAAAAAGAGACTATCGTTATAGGAAGCAGAGGACATATACAACTATCTACCAGGGCATAGACAGAAAATATCAAGTCTTAATTTCATCTACTGAAGACGGTAAGGAAGCCTGGGATATATTAAAGACCAACTTTGAACCAGCATCTAGAGCACGATTGGCAGGCCTTGTGGACGAGTTCTTTTCAATCCGCTACCAGCCGGAGGACGAATCCATTGGACTCTTCTGCAAACGAGTGCATGAGAAGCTGTTACAGATAAAAGAATGTGGATTCGAAATCCCAGACCTTTTAGTTTGCTTTCAACTAATAAGACATTTGCCTCACGAATACGATAATCTGGTACAATTGCTATACAGGATGGATGACAACGAGTTCACGCTAGACAATTTGTCTAAACATTTAATAACAGAATCTAGCCGAATCGAGCTGAAGCGGAAAGACGAAGGCACAAAATTAAGTATCGTGGCCGATGCTTATGCTACAAGAAACAAGTCATCTAGATACAAGGAGACACGGGCGTCTACTCCTGATCACAGCAGATGCGTACTGGACCCTGAATTAATTCCTTCAAGCCCAAGAAAGTCGACAGTTTGTCGTATGGGGCCGCGACCATTCTGTAACTACTGCAAAAAGTCGGGACATTACGAATCGAAGTGCTTCAAGAAAAGCAATCGGCAGAAACCTGGTGGTGAATTATTTTATATGGAGGACAATCCAAAAACTGATCTTCAACGTGCCTATGCAGTTTCAAATTTTCCAAATGAAAGACCGAGGGAATTTCTCATTGATTCAGCTGCAACTGCTCACTTCTGTAAAGAACGTGATATGTTTACGACATTCAGAAAACTACCACCACAGAAGATCCTAGTCGGAGACAAGGACAGCACCTCGGAAGTATTAGGTATGGGTGATATTCAATTTACAGTTTTAGATAGAAACAGAAATTATGATATAACTTTAAAAGATGTGTTATACTCGCCTAATATGAGAAAAAATTTAATTAGTGGTGCTCGTATTGACCTTGTGGGAAACCAAATTAAATGGGGAAATAACAAAATGATTATTTATAATAGTTATAATAAATATTTGTTTACTGTTCCCAGAATTGGAAAATTGTATATCTTAAAAGGTTATCCCAAGATTAAAAATTATACATATGTAACTGGTTTAGATCTAGAAAAAGCCCACCGTAGGTTTTGTCATGTTAACATGCCCTTAATTGAAAATATGAGTAAAATTAATTGTGTAAAAGGAATTGAAAAACTTAATTGTAAAAATATAGATAAAAATTGTAAGATTTGTGCTATTGCTAAATCCACTAGAATATCCTTAAAAAGAAACTATATGTACGAAAGGAAAACTAAAAATGTTTTGGAAAGGATCCATATGGATTTGTGGGGTCCTGCTCCAGTTAACTCTCTAGGTGGAAACAAATACTTTTTATCTATTATTGATGATTTTTCACGTAAAGTAACTGTTTATATTATTCGAAATAAGAATGAAGTTTTTGATTACTTTAAAAAATACTTGGTTAAAGCTGAAAGACAGCTAAATGTTAAGTTAAAATGTGTCCGAACTGACAATGGTTTAGAATTTTGTCAAAGAATTTAAAAAGTTTTTAAATGATCTAGGAATAAAAATCGAAAGAACTTCAACTTATACCCCTGAACAAAATGGCATTGCAGAAAGGTTCAATAGAACAGCCATGGATTGTGTCAGAGCTATGCTTCAAGACAGTGGTTTACAACCACAATTTTGGTCAGAAGCACTTTTAGCATTTATTCATACTAAAAATAGATGCGAACACAAATTAACTGAGGGTATATCTCCTAACGAAATATGGACTGGTTTCAAACCATCAGTAAAACATTTTAGAATTTTTGGCTCTTTGGCATATGTTCATATTCCTAAAATACAGAGAAATAAATTACAACCCAGAGCTAAACTTGGTATTTTGACAGGATATGGTTTGAAAACTAAAGGTTACAGAATATATGTACCAAACGAGAAGAGAATAGTTGAAACAGTCCATGTTCATATCGACGAAAGTAAGAAAGCTGTTGATGTACTATTTGGTAAAAACTTTGAGTACGTTTCTTTTGATCTTAATTCTGATATTCCTATTTATCAATCAAATGAAAATATAAAAGTAAAATCGGAAAGTGAAACTCAAGTTTTAGATTCTAAAGATTTAGTTAAAACTGAAGACTTAAAAAGTCTTAACATTTCAAATTGGCGAAGAATCGAAAAACCTAGAAATAAAAGCAATAGGATAGATGTATACTATTATTCTCCTGAAAATTTGAGAATGAGATCTTTAAATGATATTAAAAAGTACTGTACTAAAAATAAGATTAGGTTTGATCCTGTAAATTTCAATTTTAAGCCAGAAACTGAACATCCTAATGTGGATATTTCTAATGTGCCATCTACTTCTAGTGATGAATCTAATTTTTTAGACCAACAGATGTACGACATGTATGATCAGTGTTACAATGTCGAAATCCCCAAAAGTTATGAAGAAACGCAAGCAAGTAAGGATAAAATTAAATGGAATACTGCCATGAATGAAGAAATTCAGATAATGAAGGATAGGCAAGTATGGAAATTAGTGGACACACCCCCAAATACAACCATAATTGGAAGTAAGTGGGTGTACAGCATAAAAATGGACGAAAACAATATACCTAAAAGGTATAAAGCTCGTCTTGTTGCTCAAGGTTTTAAGCAAAAACCCGGCATTGATTTTAAAGATATTTTTTCACCAGTTGTGAATTTTTCTATTGTTAAATTATTGTTTGTACTATTGATTTCTATGTTGGGTTGGTATCACTGTTAAGTTGACGTGAAAAGTGCATATTTATATGGACACCTTAAGGATACTATATACATGAAACAGCCAAAAGGATTTGTGCTGAAAGGATCCGAAAACAAAGTATGTCTATTGGAAAAGGCTATATATGGTCTGCATCAAAGTGGTAGAGAATGGAATTTGGAATTAGACGGTATTTTAACTAAATTAGGATTTTCTCAGTTAAATTGGTGTAATTGTGTCTACAAATTTAAAGATGTAATTTTAATTGTTTATGTAGATGATATGGTTTTGTTTTCAAAAAGGGAACATTTGATAAATGAAGTAATCGAATTATTGGACAAAAAATTGGATCTTACAGTCCTAGGTAAAACTAAATATTTGTTAGGCGTAAACTTTCAAGAGATTGAAAATTCGATTTATTTACATCAAATTACCTACATTGAAAAATTAATGTCAAAATTCAAAGATCTTCCTAAAAGTTTTGTGAATTTACCTTTTAAAATTGGTTGTAACTTACCTGATAAGGTTAAAGAGGAAGAAATAATTGAAAATGATTTAATGAGGAAATTTCCCTATCGTTCCTTAATAGGATGTTTATCGTTTTTGTCAGATAGATCCAGACCAGATATTGCATTTGCCGTTAATATAATGTCTCAGTTTTGTAATGGTTATACTTACAAACACTGGTCTTACGTTGTTGATATTATGAACTATGTTTTTCTTACAAAGGATTTTAAAATTAATCTTTCCAATGTAGAAAGTTCAAATTTGATTGCTTTTTCTGATGCAAATTGGGGATGTGGTCTCACAAACACATTCAAGCAGTGGCTATTTAATTTATTTTGGTAACATCCCAATACCATGGAAATCTTCTAAACAAAAGTGCATAGCTCTTAGCTCAATGGAATCTGAATTTATTGCACTAACCGATTGCACTAAAGAAGTTATTTGGTTTAGTAGAATTATAAATGAATTAAGTTTGTGTGATTACATAAGACCCCAAGTATATTGTGATAATCAATCTGCTATCTATTTTTCAAAAAATAGTCAGGAAAATCAGAAAACTAAACACATTGATATCAAGTACAAATTTATTCGTAAATTAATAAAAGATGAACTATTTAACGTAAATTATATTTCATCGGAATATAATTTGGCTGACTTTTTAACAAAGCCTTTATTGTTAAATAAATTTAAAAATATTATTAGAAAAATATTTTGTTAGATTTATATATATATATGTGTATATATATATATATATATATATATATATATATATTGAATTGTAATACATCTGCTGAGGTTTTACAACCGATGGGGCCGCATGTTGGAATCGGTCTCAAACCTCCAATTATAGTGCCGTGTGGGGCACATAAATTTGAAGAATGTAAATCTTTGAATGTATAAAAGTGAAGAAAGATTGGGGATCATGATCTGATCAGACTTCTTGTATGTTTTTAAACCATAAGACTTGGCTACGTAATAACATTTATTTTTAATGTATAAAACTCTGTCTTCAATCGATAAAACCCAACAGGTATCAACTTCATTCAGATGTCAACTTAAATATCGATGCAAAATTTAGTCCAGATATCAACATATTATGTAACATTTTTGCCACAAAATGAATTTTACGAGTTCATTTAATAAACATTTCAGTTTAAAAAATGATGGGGCGTACCTATGGAGGAGCTAAAGCCGTTCAGGCCTAGATTTTAAAATCTAGATCCCCTGCAATTGTGCTGTGCTTCGCTATATGTGCATCTCAAATTACTGGCCCTCGAATACAGAACATGCGAAAGCAATGTAGTTTCATCCAGATTGATATCCTGGATGCACCTGGACAGTATACCTGAATCACTGAAGCAGAACAGAACAAAAATTACAACTTCTGTAGATAAATAAGAATTAAAAACACATCTAATCAAAGCATCTTATGCGAATTTGAAACGGTGCATTGCAAGCTTCTGGACACCGCATGCCACAGAGGGGGTCCCAAAATGTTATCGATAAAACCGCAGTTTTGTTATGTTCCTTAGTAAAATAATCGATAAAAGGTCTGAAAATTTTCAAATCGATTTCGAGTTATTGTCTATGGGTAATTTTAAAGATGAATATTAACATTGAAAAATTAACAAGAATTTAATGGAGCTAAGAGTACATATAGTTTTGGATTCAATTCGAATAGCCATCTGAGCTTCTCGCGTCAAAATACCTCGTAAAAGCATCACACGCTTCTCTCGTACGTTTGCATGTACTCTTAGAGGAAAACACCTGTCCGTACTTAAAAAGCAGTTGCGCAAATTATCTCCAGTACCTTTTCATCAGTGGTACCTCACTAAAAACACCAGGAGAGCTGCTTGTCTTAAAATTTGCCCCTGAAAACTTTATGCTTCCCAGGCTTCGGCTTCGATCTGGCCATTTGAAGACATTTTTAAGGACCCATCTGCCATTGCTCAGAACCTTTTTTTTGCAGACTTAACGACATAGTGCCTCTTCGAAATCGTTTTCTAAAAACTTTGCCTACAATACTTCATCCAAAACGGCTCCCATTCGGCTTGACAAATACTAGATTTTAAAAGTTGGACAAGAAACTGGTAAATTGAGAAATAGAAATTAATGAAGCCAAACACTGATGACTGACCGATCACTAAAACAGTTTAATTTCCCAAACATTCCACTCAATTAGGATTGGGAAACATCGATTTTCATTTAGACAATTAAATTACCCATCTTGGTTGATGGCCATATCAGACAAAACTGCACCAAACACAAAGCAGACAATGACAGTTATCCAGGGTTCCACAGTACATTGAAATGAAATGTCGCTTACGATATGGTATCCATTGATCGTTCCACTTTTATTACTACTTTTACAAATAGAATGGAAGATCATTGGATTAATGTCGATATTTTACATGTTCATTTAAGGTCATCGAATGAAAAATCTTTTACCTGTAAACTGTGACTGCTTCCCATTACTATGCAAGTGTTTCAGGGATATGGAGAATCAAGAACTTTTTAGAATCATATACTTAGTATTCGAGGCCTTGCAAGTGTCAAACAAGAATTCGAATACATATTCAAAAAAACGACTAATTGATAGAAAAATCAGCCAACTGCGATGTAAGACTTTTATAAAATATAAATTGGATGAATATGTAAACATTTTGGTATTAAAATACTTTTGATCAATACTACTGTATTCGAATACAAGGATCGAGTACAAAGTAAGGTTTTAATTATCAAGTGTATGAATACTTTTGTGTATTGGAATTCATCCATCTGATTTATATGTACTTTTCTTCAGAGTTGGGCTTTTCCGTAAGTAAAAACTAAATTGTCATGCAACTCTAATGCAAATCTGCCAAGTTGGCATATATGTAGTTTGTTAATTTATTATGTTAATAAACTTTGATTTTAAGTGACTTTGATTGGCATCTACCCCAAACCACGATAATTTCATCTCGAATCCTGCTAAAGCAAAGCCGTTTTGAAAATTATAGTACCATTGAAAGTAAAAATATATTGATTTCAACAAGCATATTAGTTTTCCTTTCCTCCTATCCAAGCTTTTGTATTTCTGAATCCATTTCAATTAAATTTTTTCAATTTTTTTCAGTTTCAACATTTTTATTTTTAACAACCTGTTTTAATAACTGATACCAATTGTAACTGGTAATTCATGAAATAGATCAGCAGAAAACTGGGTTATACTGCTCCATACTATGCAAAATGTTTTTTTAACAAATATCCAGATTTGAACAATGATTAAAAGGTATTTCTGATAATAGTCAATTTGTTTTGAAATGTAATAGCAAAGAAATTAATACAATTCACAATTTAGTAAATGGTCAGCACTGTAGACACTAGTGGGTATAGTTCATAGCTCTATAATCATGCTTTAAAAAATAGGTAGGTATTTTAATTAACGTCACGCTGGAGCAACACAACAGGCTACAGGCAAAGGTCCGGGATCAAACCACAAAGGGAAGGATCCGTGAACACAACATAATTTTGAACCAGGTTAGATGACGATGTCACATGAGCTTGTACCCCTTATCCACACCAAGCCAATGAGGACATTGGAAGGCACAAAAGATTGAACATATATCAGCCCCCATTTGTACACGATGGTCTTTGGTTTGATTCAAACTCACAACCCTCCGGTCACTCTACCAACTGAGCTGCCACGGCCCGCTTTAAAAATAAAGCACCTAGGATGTCACTCTCAACTTTGTTAGTTTTCAATTTATATTATACAAAATCAATCGTAACTACAAACTTCAAAAAGATCTGTCTGCATTCTTAATATGCCAGAAATCATTTCACCATTTTAAAGTGTAAATGTAGAGTGAAAATTGTTTAAATATTTTATAATTTTTTTACTTTAATTGTTTAAGCATTTTGTAATACAAAATGATAGAATTACTGAAATTTGCGTGAAATTCACAGAATTCATATTTTGCATTTACATGCAGAAATTAACACACCATGGTGGATTTATGTTGATTAAATTTAAATGTGAATAGTTGACATATGGTTTACTCCCAATTTCGAGGGTTTTTTCACTTAGAAATTGCAATTTGTAAAACCCTTTAATTTTTTAATACCATGGGAAATGAAACTATTTTCTTTGCTCATTTATCCGAATGGGATTTAATTCATTCAAATATACCCATGCAAACCTGATGGAAGAAAATTATAAAAATGAATTTTAAAAAAAATTCTACAAGTT
Organism: Meta bourneti; assembly: GCA_933210815.1. Lineage (NCBI taxonomy): Eukaryota > Metazoa > Arthropoda > Arachnida > Araneae > Tetragnathidae > Meta > Meta bourneti. Next base: position 7,201,102 of record OW119922.1, read on the forward strand.
GTCAGATGAAATATTTTTTGTCACATGTTGTTCTCACCTCCCAATTAACTTTTTAAGTGTGCAGGTAATAAAATATATCAGTTCTCACATTGACTTTTACATAAACAGGTTTAAATCAAATTTGAAAATGGAACCTCTAAAGTTGAAATTTAAGAGCAGTTGGAGAATTACACAGCTGTTACTGTCATGTCCATGTGTACTTTTTATAGGGATGGGCAAACGAACAAGCTATTTTTGGACCATATTCTATACATTATTTCGTTAAAATCGATGTTGTGTTGACGAAACACGTAAAAATTGTTGCACTAAAATGAAGCAAACTAGTAAGATATCCATAATATTTAAAGATACTGACATTCCATCAAAACAATTTTAAATATATGCAGACCATCTAAGCATTTAAATAAAATAATGAAACATTGAAATTTAACATGATTGCTCTATAAGAAAAATTGCAGAATATTCAGATAAGATTACAAATGTGTACAACTGAAGTTAAGAACAAAAATTAAAAAGCAATTTCATTTATTTTAAACAGTTTAATAAGTAATCGAAATTGCTTTTTGATTGTCATATTTTAGTACTATTAATGTTATACAGCTATATCAGGAATCTATAATAGTAAGCCATATAAACAATACAAATTCATCACGTCTCTTTCAGTAACAAATCCTTTTGAATTTTTTTTCTTTTAAATATTTTAAAAGAACCCAAAAATATAATAATTTGACAGGTACATTTTAAGGTTGAGCAGTAGTTAAGTACTTTTTACATTTATTGGATTTGAAGTTTAATTCATGTCCTTATAGGTGGAGACCAATTAAATACATGGAAAGGAAATCTTTCCCGCATATAACAATATAAGTTTCAAATATTCCGAAGTCCATAAAATTTTTAAAAATTCAAGGTTCTTTACACTTGAGATCAAGTTGTCTGATAATTGTTGCACTCAGATTAGTGTGAAGGAAATTTATTTAAGGATTCAATATCAAATTCATACATATTTCTGGAACAGAGAACACAGTGGAAATCGAAAGGTCCAAGACCATTAAAGATTGCGGCCATTGAAAATGTCATCCAGTATTTTTATTTGAAAGAGCCTCTGCCCATTACTTGTCATTAGTCATTCAAGAACATTCTAGCTTAAACAAATATACTGCAACACGATTTTTTATAGTTCTAATCTCTTTAATTTTTCTTCATAGACGTTAAACTGTCTATTTGGATTCAAGTGTTGACAGATTAAGTCATTAAAAAATGAAAAATTTAAGGAATTTACTAAAATTTTGCTTCCAAATTTTGAAGCAAAGGGTTGGAAAGGTAATTCCCAATTTGTTTTTTTTTTTTCATAAGAATTTACCTTTCTACAACCCCGTGTCAACCTGCCAGGTGAGCAATCATTTTTAAATTAGGTGAAGCATTTATTAATAAATACTAGCTTTCAAATTTTGAAATAAATGGTTGAAAAGGTAATTTCCTATTTCTTTTTTTTTCACATGAAGAATGACCTTTGTACAACCCAGTGTCAACCTGCTAGGTGAGCAATCATTTTTAAAATAGGTGAAGCATTTATTAATAAATACTGGCTTTCAAATTTTGAAGCAAAGGGTTGAAAAGGTAATTTCCCATTTCTTTTTTTTTTCACAAGAATTACCTTTCTATAACGTGTCAACCTGCCAGGTGAGCAATCATTTTTAAATTCGGTGAAGCATTTATTAATAAATACTGGCTTTCAAATTTTGAAGCAAATGGTTGAAAAGGTAATTTCCCATTTCTTTTTTTTTTCACATGAAGAATGACCTTTGTACAACCCAGTGTCAACCTGCCAGGTGAGCAATCATTTTTAAAATAGGTGAAGCATTTATTAATAAATACTAGCTTTCAAATTTTGAAGCAAAGGGTTGAAAAGGCAATTCAGTTTTTTTTTCAGAGGCTATACCTTTGTACAACCCCGTGTCAACCTGCCAGGTGAGCAATCATTTCTAAAATAGGTGAAGCATTTATTAATAAATACTAGCTTTCAAATTTTGAAGCAAATGGTTGAAAAGGTAATTCCCCATTTCTTTTTTTTTTTCACATGAAGAATTACCTTTGTACAACCCAGTGTCAACCTGCCAGGTGAGCAATAATTTTTAAAATAGGTGAAGCATTTATTAATAAATACTAGCTTCCAAATTTGAAGCAGTGCTGAAAAGGTTAATTTCCTATTTCTTTTTTATTCATAGAGCCGTTAGGCTTTACCTTTTTACAACCTTTGTCAACCTGACAGGTGAGCAATCATTTAGCAATACTTATTAAAAGGGTGTTAGGGCATTTTTGTTCATAGAAACTAATTTTTACAAGCCAATAGCATGCATGAATGTTTGTAATCATTTTTTAAATATAAATTTTAAATAAATATTGAATGAATAAAATATTTTGAAATTTTGTGAAGGGGTATCAAAAAGTTTAGTTTTCATTTATAACAAAAGTCAACTCTATCAACAAGTCCTTGCATTTATGTGAATAATCAACTCATTTTAAAAGTTTAATATTTATTCTTGAATATAATATTTCATTTTTGCATATGATTGAAGAGGGAAGAGCTTCCTCTTTGTTCAGAGAGGCTCTGCTTTTATACCACTAAATGACTGGATGTAGTCATTAGTCTTCAAACTTTAGGATTTAATTTACATTCAGATGAAAATGATCTCTGTTCGAGAAATATTTTGTAAGCTATGAAATATAGCACGTGAAAAATAATATAGAACCCAAAATTCTTAATATTTTGACTGACACTTCTAGAGATTGTCTAATCTAGCATTAGAACAGAAACATATCAAATAAAAATATTAAGAAACCCATTGGTTTATTAAAATGTTAAGTATTTTTTTTTTAATCCATTTTTCAAAATACTGCACTTAAGATGCATAAATTATATTTTCGAGTAAAAAGCAATGTTTACAAAAATTTTGTTTAAATGTTTTAAAATAGTGAAATCCTTTATACAATTTAAATTAATCTAATGCTCTTATGCATTTTTAATGCAGCATTTAACATAATTTAAGATATAAATTCAAATTATTTAAAAAAAAAGGATTTCTAGGTTATTGTTCAGTACCTTTTCTCAAAATTTGAAATCCTTGACTTAATAACTAAGAAACCATTTTTAAGCATAAGTGCATTTAGCATTAACTTCTTGTGCTTTCCTTCACACATAGGTGCCCTTTTGGGTTATTATAACGAGACTGCCTACAAAGTGCATGGACACTAGCTCATGAAATGATACTTGGATTGCTATTTTTTTTTATCTGCTGCTGTGGCCTGGGATAATCCAGGTAGGTTTGTCATTGAATTTTCTTTCATTTCCTACAAGATTCTTATGCATGTCCAAGTTTATTTGCTGTAAGTTTCATCACCAACTTTTAGTGCTCAAAATGTGTTCAGATGAGAACTATATGCCGTCTTTTACTAGAACTAGAAACGTCGAACTAGTCGTCTTTTGCAAAATGAACTTTCTTTGATGTTGAACTCGGTGGTTTAATGCTCTACAGTCAGTGTCCTACACGAGGGTCTCTTTTCAAGTTCCATCAGCTGCACCGGTTACACAAAGTATTCAATATCAGGACTTTCAATTCCAAGTTCATCAATCTGTCAACAATAGAAGTGGGAACAGAAAGATTCCTCTTAGAGCAGCGTCCTTGCCTTAGGATGGAAATTGTCATTCCCACGAAATCTAGTATTGTAATATTGTGAATCAACAAAGTCTGTTGAATGTACTGAATGTTCTTCAGTAAAATGCATTGCCGTATCGGAAGCTCATGAACATTCATGACATCCTTCAGAGTTCTAGATTTGTTTAATGTTGCAGTCTTTTGATGTTTCTGTAGAGCCTGGCCACTTTAATCTACTGCAATGATCTCTGGTCTTTCAGCAAGGATTGTCATTGAATTTTCTTTTATTTGCATCAGGAATATGCTCAAGTCTCCAATATTTCCATCTATCAGTGTCAAAGATGCATTCAGAAGAGAATGCAATCTTGAAGTGAAGTGTGGCAATCTTGTCAATTTAGGTGGAAGATGGAATAAGTGGTTGATGTGCAGATTATTATTGTCACAGAATGCAAGTTACCAGCTTTGCAGAAATCAGTTCTTATATGCTGCAATCACAGCCATGGAGTCTTTTGGATGAGTGAAGAACTATTTCTCCAGGAGATGTAATTCAACTTAGAGAGGGTATTTCATGCACTTCGTCTTACAACTGCAGATTATTGCAGTTAAAGACAAATGTTCTTGCAGAGGTACTTGTCGATGTTGTCATCTGTCTAGCAACAGTACACATTGCATCCATTTTATCTGTACCAAATCTTTCTTCTCTTCCATCAGATGCACTGTGTTCAAGTCAGGACAAAATGCAATCCTGAAGTAATGTGTGGTAACCTTGTCAGAGTAGGTAGATGATTCTCAGAAGGCGAGTTGTAACTTTGTGGAAATAGTTCTGTACATTGAGTCTTTTGGATGACTGCAGAAATATTCTTTCAGGAGACACCAGTTAAGAGATGGCATTTTAAGCACTGTCTTGAAGATTGTTGCAGATTCAGAGATGAATGTTCTTGCAGGGATGCACTTCTGGATTTGTCCAGAAGCAGACATGGTTAATCAATTTATTTCAATGATTAACCATTTTAAGTAGGATAGTTCTTACAAGAGCACTTGTAACACATCACATTTTATCTGACCACTTTTATCTGTTGCAATGGTCTCTGGTCTGGACTTGTTTAATTTTCTTTTATTTACAATCAGGAATATGCTCAAGTGTCCAATATTTCCATCTATCAGTGTCCAAGATGCATTCAGAACAGGAGAATGCAATCTTGTCAATTTAGGTGGAAGATGGAGTAGGTGGTTGATGTGCAGATTATGATTGTCACAGAATGCAAGTTGACCAACTTTGCAGAAATCAGTTCTTATATGCTGCAATCACAGCCATGGAGTCTTTTGGATGAGTGAAGAACTATTTCTCCAGGAGATGTAATTCAACTTAGAGAGGGTATTTCATGCACTTCGTCTTACAACTGCAGATTATTGCAGTTAAAGACAAATGTTCTTGCAGAGGTACTTGTCGATGTTGTCATCTGTCTAGCAACAGTACACATTGCATCCATTTTGTCTGTACCAAATCTTTCTTCTCTTCCATCAGATGCACTGTGTTCAAGTCAGGACAAAATGCAATCCTGAAGTAATGTGTGGTAACCTTGTCAGAGTAGGTAGATGATTCTCAGAAGGCGAGTTGTAACTTTGTGGAAATAGTTCTGTACATTGAGTCTTTTGGATGACTGCAGAAATATTCTTTCAGGAGACACCAGTTAAGAGATGGCATTTTAAGCACTGTCTTGAAGATTGTTGCAGATTCAGAGATGAATGTTCTTGCAGGGATGCACTTCTGGATTTGTCCAGAAGCAGACATGGTTAATCAATTTATTTCAATGATTAACCATTTTAAGTAGGATAGTTCTTACAAGAGCACTTGTAGCACAGCATAGTTGGACAGGATTATCAGGATTTATGTAGACAACAGATGGACAGGTCTTGGGAATGCCATGTCCTTTTTGTCTATAGTTTTTAGAATCATTATGAGGAATGCAAGCACATTGATGATATTGGCAATGCAAATGACATTGGCTCGTGTTCATAGGCCGATACTTCTCTCATATGCCAATCCAAATGAATATCTGAATACAAATTGGGTTATCTGCTGATTTTTAATTGTACGTGCAGGTGCAGATATGCAGCTGTTTCAATTGTTCAAAATTCATAAAAACTTCAAGTTGCTCTCATCCATCTTTATCAAAACATTAGCATTAGCATCCACATACTTTGGACACGCTCTTTGTTATATATGGCCTTTTTCTTTTAGTTGAACATTCGTGAGAAAAACAATTATCAGACAACTTCAACATATAACAATGCCACCTCCTTAAAATATGGCTTTAAGCTCTTAGTTATCCAACATTTTCATATACCATAATATACATTATAAACATTATCGGAAAACTGTTCGATGGTATTACTAACTAGTGCTCAACCAACTTTAAATATACCTTTAAGATTATTTTAAATAGTCAATCATTTAATTGTGATTCATTGTTAAATGTTAGTTAAAAGAAACATTTGCAGTGCATATTCATTCAATGGCATATTCATTTTTAAGCTGAATAACAAACACTGCATTACATATTCTGCAATTTTTAAGATAATCACTATTTTCAGTCATCTCAGACAATTAAAGTGAATGAAATGTAGTAAAAAATTCAGTTGAGGATTATAATTTTTTAGGTTAATTAATGAAATGCTTTGGAGAAATTAAGGACTGATTCTGCAGGTAAATTTTAAGTTAGATGATTTGCTAACATGGTAAAAATTATAAAATATTTTTTAAATATGCAGTACTACTAGGGATATTTACACTAGTTTGCTTCAGTTGAATGCTGGATTTGAAAACTCATTCAAATTTTGCATGTGGAATTTGGCACATTTACCAATCCATTTTGAGCTATCCTCTTATCTAAAGCTGCAAACCAGCTCTTGGAAATTTTTACATAAAAAAATAATTTTTCATATTTTATTATAGCAGTTGGAAACTTATTTGCTAGTTATAGAATAATTGTAATGTTTTCCACTGAATTTTAAATTTAAAAAACACTAATATTAATCGTAAATTTATCAAATGAAAATTTAATTTCATGGTTTTATACTGAAAAAATTGTTATGTATCTAGTTAAAGCTTACAGCCTTAGAAATTTATGTACTTAAAAAAACATTCGTTAACTGGAAGCAAGCTTTTTCAATAATTCACATGTTTGAAATTCAATTTTACAATAATGCACAGAACATGTGTTTTAAAGATAATTGGGACCTAAAAACAATACCATTTTTTATTTTGTATGCATGGAATTTTCATGCAATCCGATTTTACACTTGGAAACATTTCATAGAAAATAGAAATTCTAGGACAAATTCGGCCGTTTTTATATTTGGAATGAAAATTGGAAAAAATTAACTCAAGGCAATTAGTTATAGGTTAGATGAAACAAGCACTAAAGGGACGAATCAAATGCAGTTCTGCAACAGCAATTACAACCATGAGTAATATATTGATGGATAAATTGAACGATTTAAATCTGCCAAAGTCAATATGAGAACTTTGAATATGAATTAATTTTAATCTAATTAGAGTGGATCAGAAAACAATTACAAGATTCACTTGTTGTAATCTAAGTAAATATTTCACAAATTCAAATCTTTTTGAATAAATGAATCTATATTCAAGCTTTCAGATTCCTAGCAGTAATATTTTCACCAGTTTGAATACAGAAAAAAATTGATTAAAATTCTATCTCTACACAAATTGTTAATTGTAGGTTTATATTGCTAATTTGTGAGCACAAGTAGTGAACTCCAAATTAGAAATTGCAAATTATTTCATTCAATTTCCCATTGCATTGTTAATATAGTTTTGAATCAAAATTCTATTTATCCCAACATAAAAAGTAATGCTATAAAAATAAAGTAGCATATAATAATTTTATGCTTATGTAAACCACATGTCAAATCCTTTCACGTGAGTTACAAATTACAAGAGTTTTGTAACATAGTAACCTTATGAGTTAATTTATTGGGAATAAATGCTTTTATAATGGTATGTTTCCAGGACAGTTTTCAAGTCACTGGTACAAGAGGTAAGTGAAGTCACCCATAGAAATAGCCGGAACTCACTTTCCCAAATAGTGCCTCCTAGAGTTCATGACCAGGCTACTTTAGTGTAGTTACTGGTCACATGATCTACTACATGGAATTGCACATGCCCTCAGACTTGGAAACCGATTTTGACCATAAGAACTTGAGAAGCTGGGGACTTCGTTCAGGGGCATAAGTTATTCTAACTAGTACTTTATTAATCTTCATTCTATTGAGTGACAAAATTAATTGATTAAATTATTGATGATGCATAAAAAAAAATCAAACCAGACGAAAGACAAGGATTGCTCAAACACTCTTGCCTGATACATATCAGGATTTTTCATCTTAAAATGTAGTTTGTAGTTGACTGCACTTGGGCAATTAATGATAGCCATTAACCAATTAACTATCATACATAAATTTATTCTTTGCAATTTCCAAATTCTTTTCATATTGTGATTGTTCTTTCTATCACATTAGTATTACTTAAAAGATTCAACCATGAATGATCACTATTAAATTAAAAGCTGACCTCAGTACTAAACTGTGAGTTGCACAAAATTATAAATTCTATTAAAGTGATGATATTGTTTTCGAAAATAAGCTAAGTGATGAAATATGGTCAGGAAGCATGTTCCATCACAAATCACTCACTACCTAGTTAGCTTGACAGAAAATACCTTCCATGTACAATAAAAAATGTGGCATAAAATTTTTAAAAAATTCTGAGATTTTTTATTTATATAAAACAATTATTTATTTTAAAATTCTGCAAATTAACTCAAATATTTTGAATGAACTTAATTGCATATTGAAGCAAAAAATTACTATTCTATCCGAAAAACTCAAATTCAAACTATGGAAAAGTGATGTTAATTAATAATACAATGCCCATTTTATTTATTAGGGGACCGGAAAGTAACGTTTTTTACACTAAATTCAAACAAATTTTTAACAAGTTTTTATTTTTAATTAATGATGTAATCACCCTCATTATCAACAACCTTTTGCCATCTAGTGTGCAAATTTTCAATGACAGATCGATAAAAATCAATTGGTTTTTGAGCAAAATATCTGGAGATGACATTTTGGATATCATCCAAATTTTCAAATTTTGTCACATAGAAAGTGTAGCAATCGGAATAAATGGAAATCCAATTATGCAATGTCGGGCGTGTATGGTGGGTGAGGCAGTACCTAACACCCAATTAATTTTTTCCAGGATTCGTCTTGCAGTGTGGTCTTACATTATCGTGTTGCAGAATAACGCCTTTTCTGTTGACTAATATATAATATATATATATCGCTGGACACTTTTCAATTAAAGATTGATTTACTCAATCCAATTGTTCACAGTAAAGGACTGCATTCAGTTTGTCGAGGTTTACACACTTCAAAATGAAGGGTTCCGCGGATACTCCACCTAACACACAAAAGCGCTTTTAGGGGATGTAAACCTGGCTTAGCAGTATTTCGTGGAAATTCATTCGGAGAGAGCCACTGCCTTGCGTTTTAGATTATCATAGAGGACTCATTTTTCATCTCCAGTGATCAAGCGATCAAAAAACGCTTCTGTATTGTGCCGTTGAAGCAATAAGGTTGGGTGCGGGACCCAAACACCTGCTCTGCTTACTTTACCAATCTGCTGCTAATGTTCTTGGATGGTCGACCAAGGTCGGTTAAGAGTGTTTGACGGTTCCTCGATTGTCTGACATGGATTTGCTTCAACTTCCACCCTTAACGCGTCATTGTCTAAAGTTGTTCGTCTTCCTGATCGATATAAGTAGGAAAGATCAAAATTACCAGATCTGAACTTAGAAAACCACCTTTGGCATTTACGAATGTCTAATGCACTTGGATAAACATCGCAAATGTTTTTGGTAGCAACTGTATCGTTACTACCCTTGTGAAACTCAAAAAGTATACAATGCCGGATATGTACCTCTTTTGGTATTTGGCTGGCCATTTCACCCAATGGCCACTCAAAATTACAAAAAAGATTTCATTATTTACAAGTAAACAAGTTATTTTAACCTTAAAATGTCTTTGGCACGACTTTGAAGTACACAATGAGTTGATAAATGGTAAACAAATATTGACATGCGCAGAAACGAGACATTACTTTCCAGTTCCCCTAATAGATGTCCAATTTATTTTAAAATATAACTACTATAATTTTTATATAAGAACTTTTAGATTTTATTATCCTTTTCAATGGTATTATAAATGTCAAGCAACTCCAAGGCTCAATAAATAAAACTTATTTAAAACAAATATTGTGAAGAGAAAAACAATGCTAAAAGTTGGAAAAAAATTATACATAACCTTAAACAAGGGATATTTTTCTTATCTCATGATCAAAATTGGATCAGTTCAATGAAAAACGTCTCAAACAAATATGTCCAGTCTTGGATTATCATTAATAGCCCCCTGAAACACTGCAATACATGGTCAAGATAAGCCATGCTGTTACCTTGATAGTTATGACAGCCAAGCAAAATTGTATTCCATTCTAAATATTTTAGTCAAGATGGGAGCTAATAGATGAAGTAATAAATTATTTCAGATTAGTTTTCTTCTTGTTCTGCTTCAGTGATTCCATAAATATCTGAAAATTTTGTTCATATTTTCATTAAAAAAAAAATTGTTATATAGTCAAGCCATCTTGCTGTATGGCTGGTGTTCAGTGTCAGAGCTTTCGAGCGGAGTGATGATCTGCCCATTCAGATTTTAAATTTCCTTTCAGAGTGCAACATAGGTGCAACAACGAGCGACCTCAACATTGCGTTGACATGGACAATGGCACTGGTGTAGCAACATGAAAGAAACTCAGAAATTGAAAGACTTACCTGCTGCTCTTCCTCGAGTCTAGGCTCGCCCAGATGCACTCTTCCACGGTCGTTTGGAGACCAATATTCTTGGAGCCTGGAATAGAGGGAACGACAAATTCAGTACAATCACCCATCAAAACACATCCAGCATTTGACTAACAAGTTAAATGAGTGTAGTGTAACATTGATAACTTGGAGGGCAGAGATTAGATCGAACACAAAAGATGAATCTTATGCTTAGCTTATAAGCAAACACCATTTGACATTGCTTCTTTCTTGCATGCTAAAAAGGAGCCCAAAAGATGTAGTTTTTCTTAATCTTGGAACCCTATAGATCAGGGGTCTCCAAACTATGGCCCGCGGGCCAGACCCGTCCTGAGAAGGGTTACAGTCCGGACTGCGGAAACCCGGCCAATGCAGCATGCAATATATATGTATATATAGATATATTTATGTGTGTTGTTGGCCTGCCTGACTTCCAGGATTTTTCAATCTGGCCCTCAAGTGAAAAAGTTTGGAGATCCCTGCTATAGATGATGCAGTCTTAAAATGCGAGGCAGTCTTTTCCAAAGGCAGGAAAAGGAGTGATCAGGGACAGAATGGTAGGACTAAATGCAGAAATTATCTAGATGCTAGCCTCAATTGGAGGCATGAGGTAGGGGAAGGTGCCCATTGCAAATGACAAACACCACTGACCAATCATAGTATGAAACGATTTGAAGCTAAAATGATCAGGTGTTCGCAATTCCCTTGTTGGTTCCTTGTAAAAATGAACGACGTTAAAATAGGAACTGAAATCTCGCTCAAATAAACATTTAAAAATCAGTATTTCCTTCAGGTTTTATCAATTTTTGGGGTAGCCAAATTTTAATTTTTTTTAAATTAAGAACAGTATCCCATTCAGATGAGCTAATTGGTTTTTTTTTCATTTTCCCAAAGCAATACAAAATTTTTACAAGGTTTACAAAGACAATGCAAAATACTTGAAAGGAAAATTGCAGGAAATTGCAGTAGAAAGTAATGACATTTTGTGATGGAAATCTCAATGTTTCAAATAAACTAAAATGACCATTGTATTGCAACATATTCAATTCTTACTTACTGAGATATTTGAATAAAAATTGATACCAAGGCCACACTCTATATAATCAGCACTCATGACTAATATGGACTTGCATGTTAACTGCTTATGCAGGAAATTTTTTAGTGATCTTGGTAAAAATATTACTTTAATACTTCCTTCAAGAATTCAAATCTTTTAAAGACTATGTATATTTTTATCTCAATAACAAAACCTGATTTTCAAGCTTTCAAAATGTTATGTCTACTTTCAATCATGAAAGGAACGGAAATTATGAAATATGAAAAAGAATATGAAGCGTTTTTTCTCATGTCTGCTATCAAGGGTGGCTACTATCAGTATCCAAATTCAGGAGACAAACTTCAATTTTTTTTATTCGCTTTTGCACTTCAAACTTAAGATAAAATCCATGTACATTTGCTGCAATATTCTGTGTACCACATTCTTCTATACCAGCCCCGCTTTATATTTGACAGTATTTGACTGGACTGAGTTTCGAACTTGCAACCTTTAAATTACTAATCTGTTACTCTTCCAACCAGGCTACTGCAGCTCTAGGCTGAAATTGGATCAAAAGCAGAAAATAATCTCATGCTTAACTTCAGACTACCTTATCATAACCACCATTCAACATTGATTCTTTTCTGCTTGCCGAAAAGGAGACCAGAACAATTTTTATGGACTCATAAAAGATACATGGAACATAAAAATTTTTGAAGCATCCACATGTACATAAATCTAAAAATGGATATATTTTAATATCTGTAACAATGTTTTAAGTCAGGTCTGTTCCTGAATAGTGTGCTGGGCATGCACTTGCAGGGTTGGATGGGAAACTGCAACATAATCTTAATAAAATACAACTAAAACATATTGAACGTGCCTAATGAATAAGTACTATATTAACCCATGGGCAGTTTCAGGGGTTCTATTGAAGGGGCCTGTGGCAATATCATGATAATTAGTTCAAATTCACCCATGAAATAATTATAATTTCCAAAGAAAAAAAATCTAAAAAATTATTATCATATTTGGAAGGAAATGAAACAAAATTTGTTTCCTGCTCAATCAAAATTCATTCTTAAAATATCATGATTATTACAAAAAAAATCAAAATCTGATTTCATTTAAATCAGATTTAAAATTGAAATTGGATTTTTATGATTTTGATTCATTTGTTGCCCCTACAAGTTTAAATTTGTTGGATGAGACACTGAAATAATACATTTGAATTAAACTATACTGAAACATATTTTTGGACCAATAATGCATGACAATTTTAACATCGACATTTAGAGGGCTCCTGACATTGATCAAAGGCCAGCCCTGCATCTTAATACAACTGAATACTCTCTATGTTGCAATATAACCAGGAGTAGTATGGTGAACAAATGTATTGTGTGGAATTAGTGCACGATTCTTGTGGTAATGACCTAATCGAAACATTCAGCTACACAACAGATGCCTATACTATAGGCAGTAAACCACTAATCAGTGACCTGGGAATTCCAGACAGAATAAGCTGTATAAATTTTCCAACGACAGCTGAGCATTCAGGATGTTTTGCTCATTCATACAAATTTTCTGCTTTAAAAAAATTTACATGTTTATTTAAAAAGAAATTGTGCAGATCATCTCCAATACCCTTTCATCACTGATACCTCAGTGGAACACCAGGAGAGCCGCTTGCCTTAAATTTGCCCAGAAGACTTTCTCTATGCTTGCCAGGCTCCGATCTGGCCATTTGAAAAAGATGACATTCATTGATGGCCAGAAATCCTTCCCCACCTGTATAGTGCTGCTTTTTACCAGCCTCTCTATCAAGTTTAATTCTTATTTGTCACAATGTCACCCTATAACCTAGAATTTATATTTGTACTATCCTGGTATCTGGCAACAGCATGTAACTCACTTGTAGTTGTTTTTCATCTTATGTGGCTATGTGCTCATGTAAGGCGTGTGTCGCCAAGCTCCATCCTTTTCCATCTTTATAAATAAACAGTATTTAATAATGAAATATTGATACTATCCCTCGTACATGCTGAACTGCATTGGAGCCATGCATGAAGATATTTTTAAGGACTTATCTGCCATTGCCCCAAAACTTTTTTGTGGACTCAATGACTTAGTGTAATTTGTTTTCTTTTACACTGGGACAAAAAAGAAGGAAGAGAAAATCTGCAAAGGCACTTATAGCTGGATAGATAGTTTATTGTATTTTTATGGCCCAAGGGTCATATTTGGCCTTACTAAGCCAGGCACAAGCCATACAACATCAAATAATAGACACACAATGAAAGTTTTACTGACACAGAAGAGAAATACACCCAGGGAGGAATCCAACCCGACGGGAATCAAAACAGCGCTGCCTACAACTTAAAGGCTGCTAGAGCAGTGGGCATACCCACTGAGCCGACACAGCTGGATTGAAATTAGCTAACAAAATATACCTTCTAAGAACTAATTTTTTTTAAAGCTAATTATGGATTAAATAATCACAATTAAAAGTTTTCCATCAAAAACATCGAACAGGTAGGCAAGCTCATCCAACTAACACCTCCCTGATTGTTCCCAAATCATCCCAATTGAGAACTGTCTAAAATAATCCGTATGAGCGATTTCACATATTTATTACTGAGGAAACAAAATCAATTACCTAATCGAGTGAAGCTTCATCATCTGCATCATATAATTCTTCTGCTCTTAGCCTCAAGAAGCGACTTGACGCGCTGTGGAGAGAGACAATGAGTTATACTTTTATGGCCCAATTTATACTAGATAGGATAGAATTCATAAAACAGATTCATATATTAAATACTCGATAATACATGGCCCCATGAGCAAGGCCATCTTAACCTATGTCTGGTTTGTTGTTTTCGCGTTATATTGCGAAAGAGCCTTATTTGGTAAAGCTGTGCCAAACACAAGACAGACAACACAATGACGGAGGAAAAAAAGCAGGAAAGATCAATAGGATACAGTGTTGATATCCCTCATGATAAAATTACAGCAATAACAAAACTTTCAATAAATGGATAAACAAAATTAAAAGAATATTGTTTGCGACTCCACAGCAAAATTCGTAGCAAGCACAAAAAGCATGGATTTTATTCCAAAATGCATGACAGGAAACAGCTGTCATGAAGTTGAAATTTGATGGATCATGAGCTAGGATCAACTGTGCCATCAGCTCAGCTGAGGCATGCATCTATGGGAGGCTTAAGAGAAGGGTGGTGCTAGGGGAAGTTCATGGATGCCAAAGGTAAATTTTTTATACTTCGGACTTTTTTATATTTAACAACTTTCGGGACAAGATAATCTTTTTAAGCAAAGTAGTTGCAAAAGCTATCAAATCTATTATTGCTAGATTGTCATAAAAACTTTATTAATAAAGTACTTAAGCGTTTTATTTTAAAATTTAAATGTCTTGGCATTGAAATTGGCGACTGTCCAGGATCCATGTCAAAGGGAAAGATCTGATATCTGAAGATGCCTCGTAATTTTTAACTAGTCAGATGACCAAGGTCAACACTTCAGCTGGAATCCCTCTCCAAATTTCCCCGTGATGCCAACATGAGGACGTTTCAAGCCATGACAGATTTAACATGCACCAGCCCCTGTGTACATGACTTTCTTCGGAGGCAGACATGATCAGAGTAGGTTGGCTGTTTCAGGGTTTTATGGTGCAAGGCTATATTTGGCCATTCTGAGAAGATATACAATATCAAGTAATGGTCATATACACAAGTTTACTGACACAGAAGATATACACCCAGGAGGAAATAAAACCTATCTACAACTTGCAGGTTGCTTGCGCAATGGGCAGAGCCACAACACAGCTAGATTGAAACAGCCTTGAAAAAATGCCTTCTAAGAAATAATTTTTAATAACTAATATTTCATTAAATAAATGCAATTAAAAGTTATCCATCAAAAACATCGAACAGCAGGTTGAGCTCATCCAACAAACACCTCCCTTATTTTATTGTTCCCAAATCAGCCCAATTGACAATTGTCTAAAATAATTTGTATACAAATGATTTCAAATATTTATTACTGAGTAAACAAAATTAATTACCTAGCAGATGGAGTATCAACCCTTTGGGGTAGGAGGAACATTGGACCTCGTGCCAAAACCTCTAGTATAAAATTCCTCAAATAAGGATTTTCATCCTCATTATTCAAACAAACATTTTCATCCTGGTTGGATGCTTCATCCTCATCGGATGGTACCGGAGCAGCCCCTCTTCGTTGGCTGTGGAAAAAAAATACACACTGAATTACAAAAATTCTACAAAATCCACCATTTGAAAAAGTTCCCACAACTGTTTAAGAACAATTAAACTTTCAATACAACTTTCAGTTTATTACGATAATATCGCTTCTTTAAAGCGATGAGAATTGTAAAGCGATGAGAAAGTGCACAAAATATATACCTACCCAGAATGCCCTCTTCCTACAGGGATCCTAATGGGGGGGTTGGGCATCTCCACTTCTTCCGCTACCTCTTCCAAATTCCTCTCACTGAAAGGAAACAAAATTCAAATCTGAAATAGTAAAAGGTCTTATAGACAAACTTTACATCACACCACTAAATGTCCCAGTTTCTAATTCCAATCAAGATTTTACCTGTTGGGGCAGAGGTAGGTACTTAATTAAAATTGACATCGCACTGGAGCATCACAATGGGTTATTGGTGACAGTCCAGGATTCATATCAAATTGAAAGATCCAAGGACGAAGCCTCGTAACTTTTAATCAGTCAGATGACGAGGTTAACTCTTGAGCTGACATCCTACTATCTAAACTTCCACACAACGCAAACGTGAGGACATTCGAGGCCACCAGATTTAATGTGCACCAACCCCAGTGTGCACGACAGCTTTCAGCAGACGTGATCAGAGGTAGGTTGTTTTGGGTTTTTATGAAGAAAAGGTTAAATTTGGCCATGCTGCACGAGACACAAGATATACAATATCAAGTATTGGACATACACGCACAACAAGTTTACTGACACAGAAGAAATACACCCAGGATTGGATCAAACCTGCCTACTACTCGCAAATTGCTTGAGCAGTGGGCATACCCAGGGACGTAACTAGGGTGTAGATAGGGCATGTGCCAAGGGCGCCAAATTTGGGGGCGCTAAACTGGCTGAGTATTTTTTGACGTGAATACGTCTTAAAAATCGGTATGGAGGTCATTGGCAGAAACTTGAGCGTCACAAAAATTGTTGATATCTCAAATCTCAAAACCCCATAACACCAGGGGAATCAGCCTATAGGGATAAATGACCTACCATCGTGTAGAGGAAGGTTGGCCACGTCAACCAGATCAACCACTAATCCATTCCCCAACTTTTACACCGTATGGTGGGGAAAATGAGTCACATTTCGGGCACACATGCTGGCCTGTTTAACTTCAGTTCTAATTGACAGGTCATGGCGAGTGCGTGCTTAAATTGAAGAGAACGAGTTCTACAATTCCATTTGACTAGTTGACAGTTTAAACCATTTGTGTGAAAATTAAGTGCAGTGGGAAGTGATGACTAGTCGAAGATTTCACTATAAAACCAAAACACTATATTTCAATTGGGGCTTAGGAAATTTAAACAGGTTCAAAGAGCAGTTCATGGCCATGTTGCTGGACCCATCTAACGAGCTGCCACCACACTTGGAAACACCACCATCGACCTAACCTTAGTCAGGATCATCGACACCATGCCGTTTATCTCGTACTTTAGCTATCAGACGCATCATCCATAACGTTGCCAGAATCTAAGCATTGCCCACACTCTAACACCACTATTATGTATTCACCAAAAATGGCTAAATAAATAAATGTCAAACAAATATCCTCCGTCTTCATTTCACCAGCAACCCACTTAGCAAGTATTCTGCCCAAAAGTATTCACGAACCAAACCTTACAGTACAGTGGGGACTGTGCATACCCTGCTTTTTTGGCTGAGTATTTATGGAGCTCGGTTTGAAACAATGAATGGAGAAGAATTGAAGAACCAGGCACTTGAGTTAGCTACCACATAAAGACTTAGACAGGGACGAGCTGGCGATAAAAGTTGAGAGTTAAGTATCATGCCTTGAATTTAAGCCCTAATACGAAAACGGCTACACCATTAGGTCTTCTGACGTTAGTATATAAGAACGGACTTGGAAGACGCATACCCGAACATAACGACAGTATTCAGAATTTTACTCACAATACCCGTCTCATTCGCCTCAATGAAAGGAGTTTTAGCAAACTAAAGATAATAAAAAATTATCTCAGAAACTTAACACGACAACGACTAACCAACCTGAACATCATATCAATAGAGAACAAGTTAGCTTCAATCAAAGCTATCTTTTGAGAACATTGTAAAAACGTTTGCAGCCAAAAAAAGCCCATTAAGTTAAGTTTTAGTTCAAGTTTTCTGTGTTTAGATTAACTTTTGCACATTTTGTCAATAGATTAAGAGATTGTGTAAAATGTCTAAGTATAATACCCAAGAAAACTTGAAAAATCTGTTATTCCTAATATTAGTACTACTTATAATAATTAAATATCCTATTCTAAAGCAAGTCTGTTGATTTTGATTCAGCCCACACGTATCCTGATGTCATTTGATAAACCTTTTCATTTCTCTAATTTGCAGTGATTATAGGTGAAAGAATATACCAAACATGCTACTCTCAGATTACTTGTCAATGAAATATCTTAGAATTAATTAGGTATTTCATCTTGTACAAAAATGAAATTACTGCAAATTAATCTAGTATTTACCTTTGAAATCAAGCATTTATCATCTAAGTTGAATAAAAAAAATTGGAATAGTGGAACTAATGTGTGGTGGCAATATTATCAGGTGTTGTCAGGGGGGGTTTGGATTTGGTTGGTGGGGGTGCCAAGGCGAGTTCTTGCTCTGGGTGGAAACCAGCCTAGTTACGTCCCTGGGCATACCCACTAAGCCATGACACAGCTGCATTGAAACGGATTCCAAAAAATAACTTTTAAGAAATAAATTTTGAAAACTATTTGTTGGTTAAATAAATACAATAGAAAATTTATCCAATTTTTTTACTTTGGCAACTGCGGGTTATCTTGAAGCAAAGTAGACGTAAAAGCTACTAATTTCAAAACTTTGGTACCCTTATTGAAAATTCCCGAAAGGTCAACGATGTTAAAGGTTGAGTAAGATGTAAAAATTTCCAATATTCATTCTTTCATTATTCCATGTGCATATTTATGATAAGCATGTATAGCAGTGATATTGGTAATGTACGGTTTAAAATACATTTGGGGTACAATGTTGGTATAAATTTGAACAATTTTGCAAATAAAGCAGCAGTCATCTTGCTAACTTGAAATAGGTGAACGGATTCTACAGCATATACTTGTCATAATTCTCAACCAAATTCAATTCCTTTTGGTTTGCATGAACACATACACAAGTAAAAATAATCATGATGGTTAATTAAATTCTTAAAGATTTGGGTCAATTCCCATTTGCTCCCGAAATTGTAATGAGAATTTTCATAACTAGGAAATACAAAAGCCCCAAGTATATCCTGATATAATTTTCTCACACATACAAGTCAAAATCTGAACTGAAGATGAAACATTAATAAATAAATTGCGGATCAATGTACTGTTGTCATCCATCATAATTACGGCTAACATAAAACGTTTTAGTAAGTGTTGAAGTTCCGAAATTGCATTCTGGAACTGTGGAAGAATGATAAGGATCAGTGTCCAATCAGAACAATGTTAGTCAGTGTCATAAATTCAGTTTGCAATTGGCTGTCAACTTGAATATTCGAGCGAGATTTGAATCCCTTATATGTTAAACTTAAGAATAAGCTCCTTGCAAATCAGTTTTCAATTCAGGAAAACACAACAGTAAGCATTAGCACGAATTAATAAGAAAAGAAATCGTGGATTTAGTTTTACATATCAGACAATCTGATTCATATTAACAGAAATCGATGAGAAAAATTCCTTCCTTCCAGGACAATTCAGTGAATTCATTATGCTAACTTCATTGGTTAATTGGTAGGTAGATATTTAATTAACGTCGTCGCAATGGAACTGGCTATTCGCCATGGTCCAGGATCCAGTCCGAAGGGAAAGATTCACATGGACAACACCATGTAATTTTGGCCCACGGTCAGATGGCGAGGTCACACATGAGCTGGCACCAGTCTCCAAACTTCCACATCACGCAAACGTGAGGACATTTAAGGCCACGGCAGATTTAACGTGCACCAGCCCCCTCAGTACACGATGGCCTTTGGTTGGATTCGAATTCGCAACCCCTCCAGTTGCTAATCCATTACTCTTCCAACCAGGCTACAGTGGCCCCTAATAACCATCTAAGATATTCACATGTTTCCATATGGTATTAACACTTCAAAAAAGGCAGAGAAATACCGAGTGAATATTTGGAGAAATAAGATTGAAATATTACTTTAATATTAATTGTAAAATATCTTTTTGAACCACTTATTTCTGCATTGGTTCAACCAAGATTAATCATTCCTTGCCATAAAAATTACCTCCCACTTCATCACTAGACTAAACACTTAAGCTTTTTAAAAAGCAATTATAGTCTAAATCTTTACTTGGCACGAAAATTTCATTTCTAACACACGGCCTCTCGAAATGAAATATCGGCTACATTTTTATAACAGAATGAATGGTACAGTTCAGAGGATTTACTAACTTCACAATGCAGACTTTGAAATAAAAATATACTGAAATTAAATAGTGTTAAGGTATGAAAGAGCGTTAAGTTTAGAAAAAGTTTTAGTAGAATTAGGAAAAAATATGGAAAATACATTGGAGTTCCTAAGGAACTGCAATTAAATTACCTCTGAGGCTGGCTTCTGGCAGCGATTCTTGCCGACCTCCTGAGGCTGTCAAGAAATAACAATTAGTGATTTTCATGAATTGCTCATAGAATTATTTTTATCAATAAGAAATAAATCACTACCCACTAAAATAAAGGTCTTTGATGCTTTTATGCTAGTTCTGAATTAAAAATCCTGAATTCAGAATATGACTTCAGCTTAAAAATAACTTTTCAACAAATATCTCACCTCCAATCTTACAAAAAACTCGTTGAAATTTTACTGACCAAATTCCTACATTTCTCTCATTATTGCTTGTTTTGAGTCCTGATGTTTTAGTTTGTTACTATTTAAAAAAAGCTATGTAAAGCTCCTCTTTAAGAATGATTTTATTTCATTATACAAATTGGTTTTATACTTTTCAATTAAATTATTTAAATATATTTTGGTCATAAATCTGAATAATTGGGGCTACCAAATTATGCGTCTACAGCCTTGAAAAGACTTGATCCACTACCGATTTACTATACTTAAAAGATAAGATTTAAAATATGCAACGTTACCTCTTTGCCTCCACTTCCACTCGCCTCCTCTTAGTAGAGGGACCTCCATCATCCTCTGGCTTCCTCTTTTGTCTAAAAAGAAAGTCAATGAATTAACATTTTTTCCATTAAAATGAATATGTGTTTAGACAATTTGAGTACTGACAATATAAGAAAAGCAGGGGCAAGATTTGAATGAGAGTAGTAAAAGTAGAAAAGGGAGGTGCTCAGACTGGATAACATTTGTCTCATCAATGACAAATTACATGATTTCTCTTTACAGTTTAGATCTTACTCATTAAAAATGTGGATTGAGACGAGTCTAAAATAAAATTAAAAAACTAACGTGAATCTCATTTTTTCTAGACAAAATAAATTTTAGGATTCCTTCAAATTCATTTCACCACTGAAGATTTCTCCTGTGCAAACGAAGCAAAGATCCACTTCCCCACTCATGGATGACATCTTAGCTCTCTTCAGTCTTATTTTAATAATCAATAAAATAGTTCATTCATTAGTTGAATGATTTATGGGAAATAATATTTACATTTCAAATGAGTCCTCTAGATTAGCTGTCATTTCGAGTTTCATTTCTTGGGTTTCTTGATTTTCCTCCATAATTTGACTTGCTATCCATTCTTCTATTCACAGCATTTTAAACTACTCAGCAGAAGGTAGTCAATTAGAGAATCTCACATGGAGTGTCTAACCCATGAAGTAGTATTTACCAGGTAGGATGGACATACAAAGCAAATCCAACAGGAGGCCACGCATTTTCCTGATTTGGTTTGTCACAAGTCATTTTTGCTACATGATGGCTAATAAAACCTAAGTACTTAAAAGTGGATTCCAAACCACTACTACAAACTTCCGTGCTGACTAGATTCGAACTCAAAACCCATTGAACCAAGAACGAGATCACTAACTACTCAGCTACAAGTCTGGCCTACCCTACACATGAACGTTAGCAACATGACAGGTTCATTTCAAATCCCATTCTTTGACTTGATGCGAAAATGAAAAATTTTGGGGATACATAATTAAAACTTTGAAAAAGAAAAGCTTTCACCAATTAAGTCTGATTAAGGTAAAAAAGGAGTCTTAAGAAAGCTAAATTGTAAATTACAGAAAACTTGAACCTCAACAGAAATGTGCAATATTAAAAATATAAATGCTATTACTTTTGACTACAAACAAATACAACTAAAGGGAAATGTGAGGAAAATAACTTACACCCTCTGTGGTACATCCACTGTGTGTGGAGTCTAAATGAAAAAAATAAGCATGTTACAAAATATCATTAACCGGAGAAAGTTAAACATAAAGACAATAAACTCAATTTACTTGGAAAAACAAAACAGGAACATTTTATGAAAATTACTCGTAACAATGTTGATTGTGTGAAATGAAATACTAGAGTTAGGTGATACATATGCATCATGATCACATCAGTTCAGAAAATGCCAAATCCCCTATTATCATTTCTCTCATAATATAAATTGATCACAAAACAAGTATGATTACAAAAAAATACATTAGCGATTTTAATAAAATGACTACTTTATAAAATATTAATGAATTTTGCACAATTCTATTATGTTATATGTAGATATTTTAAAAACCTAAAACCAATACTTTCCAAGGGCTCTGGTTTCAGAGGTCCTTTCACACTATGAAAACTTTAACATCGATTGAGTTTAGCATCCCAGAAAACTTGGATTAATTGCTTTGCAAACGGTGACCAATTCCCCAGGAAGAAACTTTAGAAGACAGCATTCATCTACAATGCTGTCCATCGAAAAAGCAACATCGATAAGGACGAGATATCAAACTTATTACATAAATAGTACAAGTGTAAAATGATTCAAATTACAACTCCATTCGACTTCGAAGAAATCGGTATTAAGTGTAGCCACCATGGGCACCAATAACTGTCGCTACACCATTCAGCATTGAAAGAAAGGTTTGCATGTAGGTGTGTCAGTTCATCCAAACATGATCAAAATTCAATTGGTTTGATGGTGAAAGGTCCAAAATAGAACAAGCTGCATCACATGCATTACCAAATAATGCAATAAAAACTACAAGATAAAAGGCAGGAAAAGAAAATGCAAATGAAAAAGGCAGCAAGGGTTTACAAGAAAATATTTCAAGATAGGTATGGAAAACACATGGGGCTAAATGCCCAAAATGTGTACCATCCCCCATTTACATGACTGTTTTTGGCTGGAATGAGTTTCAGAATTCAGAATCCTCCAGTCGCTAATCTGACTTTTCCAACTGCTAATGCTGCCCTGACTTTCACATGCTCGGACTGAGCTACTGAAGGCTAATTAAATTAGGTTGACATAAATGACTTGGATTCCAAAACATAAACATCAATGCCCATACCAGGATTTGAAACCAGTCTGTTCCATTGAGGGGCCACAGAAATAAACCACTCAGCTATTTGGTATGACAAAATTGTCTGAAAACACTCCAGCACTTATGATTGAGTATAGGTATTTGGTGCAAGAGAACTGACACCTATTGGTCAGTGGACAAAGGGAATTAAAATTAATTGTTAGTTAATTGTCATTGTTCTCAATCAATAAACTATTATTCCTCTAGTAAGTATTTTCAAAGGGAAGTAGAAGATTTTCAGTTGATAAAGGATTATCTTTGAGGATTAAAGCAAAGTTCTAAACTTATTTGGATAACATGCAACTCTGTCCCAGATTAATCTAATTTCACACACACATCTCCATCTTAATGTAACTAACACACTTCAACAAAAAACATCTTGAATTATACACCTTTGAATAAAAATATTGAGTTGTCTCACCGTGCTGCCTATCATGATGTCTCGCAAGACAACCCTCGGTTGCCATGCGGGTAGCTGCAGGGCTGCAACAGGTGTAGGAGCAGGTGCAGGTGGTGGTGGTGGTGGTGGTGGTGGTGGTGGTGCAGGTGCTGCAACTGCAGCAAGAACTTGCTGCAATGTCTGAAAATATAAATACTTTAAGTATGCTGAGTTGTAGCTCCAACAAAGTAAAATTATCTGGAGAGAAAGCAGTTGCTTCATGTTTTCGGAATTCTACTTTGGAGTTGGGCCATTTCAGAGTTAATGAAATAAGTTTCATTAACTAGTTTTGTTTTGTTTTTGACAGATAAAGTTATTGTGAATTAATAGCAAAGTTTGTGTATAGAGCTAGTTAATTTATGGCTGGGCAAGGTATCGTCGTCGTGATTATGCAGGCATATGCTTAGGGCTTGCTAGTAATGCAAACCAAAAGTTGAAAAATCCATACCTAGAGATTTCATTAAAAAACTATTAAAAACTAATTATGTTCAAGATGATTATGTAAGCTTTCCAAAAAAACAATGCATATAAGGTTTTGGTTCATGAGGTTTTGGTTCAGGAGAAAAATTCAAGGTCTTGATATTTTTTGTTGAAAGCAATACAATATTATTTGGTATGTGGCAATAGTTCAATTTAATTCAAAATTGTTTTGCTTCTTTTTCTATACAAGTTACTTGTATCTGAGTGTTCATAAATAAATTCTTAAAGTTTGTTAATTATGGAAATGAAGTGAGTATTCTTTCCAAATGAAAACAAAGTGGACATTGTGAGATGCTGTGTTTGTACTCGTCAGAGTTCTGCGACTTAAACTGGTTCCTTTCAGAATGAAATATAGTAACCGTCAGGATAAAAGGACTATGACTCTGTACCTTAAAAAGTAAGAGAACTTGCATGATGAAGCGTGTGTTCTTAAAGACCTCTATGTGGATGATTTAATTACCAGACTGGTTGGTCATAAGGGAGTTATACTAAGTAACAAAAGAACTTTAATTAAAAGGTATATGTATGTGGGAATTGACCCTACCACGCAACTTGCAGAGCATCACGTCATCGTATGACATCACAGAGGCGAAAGTGATAGACTTCCAACTGCCATAAGTGTAACATCGAATTAATAGCTCTTAGGAGCACTTTCCTTTTTTAAGCCCCCCTGTAAATAAACACCCCTAAATCCCCTTCAATAAATAATTCTATAAATTAAACATCAATTTGTTAACTTTATTTCACCCAAGCCCCCACAAAATTAGGATTCAAGCCGGGATATGAACTCAGGACTTTTGATTTTGAGTCCTTTTGTTCGAATTAAGTTATTAAGACTTTTGGTCGAAATGAGTTGATACTACAACAGGATGCCAGCAGTTACATGAGCTTCCATCAGCCAACTAGTCGAATTCCTGAGCAACACTGTTCACCACCATAGACATCAGCATTGAAAGACAGCTCAGAATCATCAACATTAAAGATAAGCCATATTTTCGTTCTTAAAAAGTTGAGTCACGAATTTTGTAAACTGTGTTAATTGAAACCAGAAGTAATTCAGAAACTCTGTTAATGGAACTACTTTGTTTCGTTTTTAAACTATAACTGTTTTTCTTCTAATTGGCTTTAATTCCATAAATGTTAATTGTCATTTAAGAAATATTTTGTTAATTAGTATAGGCATTGAATATTCAAATTGTATTCTGACTGTTTATAGTTCTAACTTAAGCAATTTTGATACCATTCGTATGTGTTTATAATCAGATATTTTAGTCTTTTAAAGTATACAATTTTCCCAAAATAGTAATTAAATATCTGTGCCTAGTAAAAGTAATCTCTATTCCCAGTCAATAATCATAACGATTAAACTTTGTCCGAAAAATAATAATTTAGTTCCGTTTCTGAATCAGAATATGCAACGGAAAAAGAAATCAATGTGTTGAGGGAAGGAAAAAGTTTGAAGCGTTTACTTTTATTTGGTGTTTCCTCTTTATTTAGTTATTGCATATACTAGGGTTGTGAATATAGTATTGCGAGTATTTGTGTCTTATGAAAGTGGAAGGAAATTTGTAAATGGGAGGTAGTGTTTTGTTCAGTTACTGAACTGTACGAAGTCGTCTCAGGAATTTTTTTGTTTGTGTAGTTTTTTTATGATAAAAAAATTCTTCCATTAATTGTATTGTAAGAGGTTGTGCGAGAGGATTTTTTTTGTTTAGTTTTATTGGATAAAAAAATTCTTCCATTTGATAATTTGAGAATTAATTGTAAACTAATAATTCATGTTTTGAAAATTGTAGTAAATGAAATTTAGATATGGTAGTTTAATTTTAAGCATGGCGACATTTCTAATGAGCAATGAAAGTAGAGTGCAAATGATTTTGGCATGTCAAGCAACAGAATCTATGAATAAGGCTGAAATTGTAGGACTAATTAAAAGTATACAAAACTATATGAGGAAGAAATGGTGAAGGCTTCTTTAGAATCGGTATGGGGAAAACGAAAGAAAGAGAAAGGCTAGAGGAAAAAGAAAGGGAACGGAATTTTGAATTCGAAAAATTACCTATAGGAGCCAAAACGCAACACCAAGTAAATTCGAGTATGGTTAAATAGAGAAGTTTCTGAGAACGAAACAGAGAGAACCCAAAAAATCCAGCTTTTGCAAATAACTCACAAGTTTGACGAAAAAAGGGATGAAATGGGTTTATACCTTATATAATTATTCCATCGATTGATGAAGCGGAAGGTGTGGAGAAGTTAAAAGTTGTTCTACAAAGGGCATCCGAATACGGACTTGAGATAAAAACAAAAAAAAATGTCAATTTTAGAGATATTCTTTAGTTTTGGGGCCACATCGTTGAAAATGGAACAATTAGTCCATCAAGTTTAAAGACACAGGCTGTCTCAAAATTTCCTATACCCACCAACGTAAAACAATTGCAGAGCTTTTTAGGACTCACGGGCTATTTTAGAAAATTCGTTATAGATTATTCGAAAATTGCAAAACCTTTAAGCGACCTCCTGAGGCAAGATAGCTCGTTCAAGTTTGAAACTTGCCAGATTGAAGCGGTCCGGTTTTACATCTCTTCAAACCGGGACGGAAAACCAAACTGCATACCGACGTGAGCAAATACGGATTTGGTGCCATACTTCAGCAAGAAGCCGACGATCGACAATTACATCCTGTCCATTACATGTCCAAAAACTAGCCACACAGAAAAGTACAGCACCTACGAATTAGAAGTCCTTGCTGTTGTTGAAGCACTAAAGCTCCACATATCTTATAGGAAACAAATTTAAAGTGGTGACGGACTGCTCCGCTTTTCAAAATACAATGGACAAAAAGACTTAGTGACCAGAATTGCGAGATGGGCGTTGCTTCTAGAAGATTTCAACTATGAGATAGTGCATCGGCCAAGTAACAAAATGGCACACGTCGACGCTTTGAGCAGGAATTCAGTAATGGTGATAACTGAAACAGTCACGGCCAAGCTGAAAATCGTTTAAAACAAGGAAGACCACATCTCCAGCCTTAAGTCCCTGTTGACCAATAGTGAGTCACAAGAGTTCTTCATTCCCAACCTTCACTCCTTAAAGCAGTGTTATTGTGAACTGTATACCATGCATTCTGTCAAAGAAAGCCGGGAAGAAGGAGGGCTTCTTGAACACGATTCCAAAGGATGATACTCCACTGAACTACCATGTCGATTTCATAGGACATCTGCCTTCCACTAAGAACTACCAACATATCCTAACAGTGGTTGACGCATTCACAAAATTTGTTTGGCTATACCCCGTCAAGTCAGTGTCCGCCAAAGATTTAGACAAGCTGGAATTCCAACAAAAAACATCTGGAAATCCAGTTAGAATAATAACAGACAGAGGTTCAGCATTCACATCAAGTTCTTTTCGAGAATACTGCAAGGAAGAGGGTATTCAACGTCTACAAATTGCCACTGGAGTGCCTCGTGGTAACGGCCAAGTGGAACGAATGCACAGAACTCTCATACCCATCTTAAAACTTACTTTAGGCAAACCAATGAAGTGGTTCAAACACGTCCCAAGGTTGCAAAGAGTGCTCAATAGCACAATCAGTCGAAGCACCAAATACACGCCATTTGAACTCCTCACTGGAGTGTGAAGATCAGGAATAAACAAAAACAAGACCTAGAAATTCAAGACAGCCTCACAAAAGAAATGCTGGGCAACCATCATGAAAACCTAAGCATACTGAGACAAGACGCGAAAATAAATATCCAAAAGATGCAGAGTGAAAACAAAAAGCATTTTGACAAGAAGCATAAGAAAGCTAATGCCTATGTAATGGGAGACCTCGTAGCTATTCAAAGAATGCAGTTTGGCAGGGTTAAAACTGCACCCATAATTTTCCGGTCTTATGAGATCATAACAATTAATGGCAAAGACAGGTACGAGGTGTCTAAGGTGGGAAACTATGATGGTCCCAACAAGACCACTGATCTCATGAAACCTTTCATTCAAAGTTCTAATGTAAAATTATAGAGTACCGTAAAGTGTCGTGTATTTGAATTTTTTTTTCAATATTACGTAATATATGTTTTACATTGTGTAATTTCAAGCTGTAGGTATTTGGTTGTTTCCTTATATTTTTGAATTGTATTTATCTGTAACATTCCTTTTCTATTGTCCAGAGCATGAAAGTGATGTTCAACGTGAAACTTTTTACCTATGGCCTCCAGTTGTGTGTAAACTACGAACATTTCTGAACTCTGACTCAAACTCAAGACATGAGCCCGGACATATGCGGAACTGAGGATTGTAAGACAGACACGATTTGGAACAAAAATTGTAAAACGCAGGCAAGGCGTGATGCACCTCAGTTGGTAATTTTTTTCTTTGAATTTTGGGTTACCTTGACGCGCCGCTGAGGTCAGCGGCATTGTCAGGACGGCCGAATCTGTGGGAATTGACCTACCGCGCAACTCGCGGAGCATCACATCATCACGCAACGTCACGGAGGCAGAAGCGACAGACTTCCAACCTAATATTAAATACCCCTAGATCCAATTCAATAAATACTTTTATAAATTAAACATCAATTTGTTAACTTCATTTCACCCAAGCCCCCAGATATATCAAGAAAATATGTTAAATAACTTTTGAAAAAGGGAGTATCATCTCCAACTAAAAAGTGGAATGTGTCAAACCCATTAAGTAACTTGTGAATTTAATGTGAATGATGTAGTTCTGATAGGTGATGTGAGAAATTACCTTGGCAATTTTGGTGACTAGCTAGAATGATGTCAATTCACAAAGGTTGTGATGACAAAGCATTAATTTGAAACATCTTCAGGAATAATTAAATGAAGAAAGAACTGTTATACCATCTGGAACTTCCAAAGATGGATTAAGTTTGTATTCATTTGTGTCCTCATTTGAAATTCATATCTGATATAGTATTCTTATTCATGTAGTATTTTTCTACATTAGCAATATTTTTCTGTTTATATTTTATCAAGTATTCAACTTATTTTATAATACTTGCAATATTTGTATATTTTGAAAGCATGTTTCATGTTTAACCTGATAAGTATTTTTGTGATACATTTCTTTGGCAGAAAGTAAAATTATTTTAGAACCCAATTAGTTCAATTTATGATATATTTTCAATGTTAAAATTAAAAAACATTTTAACAATTTAAGATTGGATTTTGAAGTGAAAGGATGTGCATTAATCCAGCAGAGTATTCCTTGTGTGTAAATAAATGTTAAAAGGTATACTTTAGATGAACAGTCACTTGATTTTGCCACAGTACCAAAATCAAAAGCAGGAGGCAGAGAAAGGCAGGGAAAAGGAGGAAGAGAGCAGGCAGTCGTTTGAGAAAACCTGACAAGTATGATTGTAGGTGCGATTTTGCAGGGATGGAAGAACCATTGATTTTTCAAGCTAAGGAATCAAAAGAGGCAGAAAATTAGGGGGAAAACAATAAATGATGAGTTGCAAGCACTTGAAGAGAACAAAAATAAAACGTGGATAGAAACAGAAATCAAAGAAAATTATCATACGATTGATACAAATGGGTTTTCAAGAAAAGATAGTAGATTGAATGGTAAAATACAAAACATATTCGATAGCAAGAGGTCTTCAAGATGAAGAATTTTATGATTCATAATTGATGATTTACAATTAGTCTCCTGTAGCAAAATTAAAAACAGTGTGAACACTTTAGGCAATAGCAAACCAGAGAAAATAGCCTATTTATCAAATGGATGTATGCAGTGCTTTCCTGTATGCAGACATCAGAGAAGTATACTTGAAAGTGCCTGAAGGAAAACGTGGGTTTTATGGCACAAGGGCCATATTTGGCCATGCTGTGCAAAACACAAGAGACAACATCAAGTAATGGATATGCACACAAGGAAATTTTTACTAACACAAAAGAGAAATAGATACAGGGAGGAATCGAACCTGCACCGCCTAGAGTTTTATTTGGAAAACAGATTTAGAAGATTGGAATGATTGTTTAAAAATCAGAGTTGAAGAGAGTACATTTGTTCTATTTCTAGATGATTCGTGGATAGTGGGTTCAAATCAAAGGCATAAATGATGTGAAGATTGATAACTTTAAGATGAAAGATCTGGGAAACGATATAACTATCAATCAAGGTATGCACATATGATCTAGAAAAAGAGAAGTTAGAAATTGACCAATCATAATTCCTAAAAACGTGGTAGATTTGGAATGGAAGATCATCCTGCCTCTTCACCTATTGATGGATAACTAGACCTCACAAGTCAAAGTGAAAAGAAAGTGACAGATAAGGAAGTGCAGACAAGTGATTGGTTTCTTGTATGCAGCAATGGGATCAAGTCCAGACTTGGGAATGAATCGCTGTCAGCTCATGCTGAATGAAAAATCTAATCTATCACAATACTTTAATCTTGTAAAATAACTGTGATTTAACTTGTTAAATGACAACTATAGATTAGAAATATTTCAACCAATTATTAAGTTATTTTGAATGAATTCCTTTTTTCAATATAGAAGCATTTTGTTAAGTTCATTACCTTTAAATATGTGGTTCGTGTATTTTGAAAATTTGAAGAAAACAAAACTGAAATAACTTTGCAGGATGAATTGTGTACAAAAATGTTGGATGAAAGCATGGAAAGAGGATTAAAGAGTTTAAGCAATAAATTTAAATATAGGGGGTTCAATTCTCATAATGTTTGGAAATTAATCATGTTCTACTCTAACCAAGTAATCAAATCAAAATGACCGTCCACCGAGGAAAAACAAAAATGACCTAATTGAAAAGTTTAAGTGTAAAAAGAGGCAACAAAAATATCCTTATTGATGCTACTGAATGACCAGCCCCCCAATCCCCTTTCGCTAAGCAAATCCCTCGAGATTTCTGGTAAAACGCAAAACGGAGACCAGGGAATCCAAATTCAATCAATAAGGCCAATAGAACAGGGCAGTTAATGGTCATGGAAAAAAATTTTCCAAGCTTTTCAGCAGCCTTTTTCTCAAAAATGATATTCATTTTATTAATGAGGTTGAGTGTAAATGCATCACATTATCAGCTACTAAATTTTTAAATTTTTAAAAATATTGTTATTTTGGAGGGTTGGATTCTTCAGCAAGTTGATCAAAGACAAATTCCAATTCCGACTTGTGTCAGAAATGTCTTGCCACCATCAAGGAACTCGATTTTCGGACACATGGTGTGGAAGGTATTTTAATTCATGTCACACTGAAGCAACACAAAGGGCTATTGGCGATGATCCGATATCAAACCCAAAGGGGAAAGCTACATGGAGTGAACATCTTAGAGGTTTAACAGTAAAATCAATAATTACGGTATTTTTAAAATATAAAATCGTATTATTCCTCCACTAAAACCTTAATGGAAGTAAAAAGTTTGACACAAAGTAACTACAAAACATAATACACTATAATACAAATAATTAGTAATGAAAGCACAGAATTTGCTGGAAGAGGGTTTTTAGAATATATTGTTTAAGAAAAGAAAAGTGTTACTTACCCTCTTCTTGCCAGCCTTCTTTTTCCTAATTTTCTCCAAAGAGAAATTAGGGCTGGGCTGAAAAAAATAGAAAAATGTCAGACATTTCATGCAACTCAATTACACAACAAGTATTTATATAACTGGACCAAAACATTTCTTAAGAAATGTAATGTGTGAAAACATGGGAATCACTAAATATATCTTGAGCAGTGATTGGTCAATTTTAAATTATTTTTACTCACTGTTACAAGTGGAATAACTGATGATAATTTTAAAATATATAGGATGGACCAACCAGTGCCTGATCACCTACCAGTAGTAGACCATTTCCTCAAATTTCTCATTAAAACAAACTAGTTTATTCCACAATTTAAATGTATATTCTTAGTGGACTTCTGGAATAAATAGTAACCAATCTAAAGCTCACTAATTTGTCTTTTTATCGATAAAAAATGTAAACAAAAATGAGATGTCAAATCGCTGGGATCTATGAAATCATAATGTAGTGTGAACTTGTTCTGGTGTGATGTCCCAATCTCAATTCTATTTCTTATTTTGAACTAATATTTTGGCATAAAAGTAAAACAAATCTTATATGCAGAGTTATTTTTCTTCCTTAAGTTTTAATTTTAAGTCAAACATTGTGGTTAATCTACTCGTAGAACAAAACTGCATCTGTTCCAGTAATTGACCAAACTGAATTTTATAGTAAGATTTTTGCAGCAACCAATTTTAAATTTGAAGTTAAATATTTCATGATTAAGTGTTTAGCAATTGATTGAGGTAAATTAAATACAAAAAAATGAGTATCCAATATTTGACCTGGTGGTCAATATGGATGCATTGATTAATTGATACCAAAGAATTCTTTATTAGTGCAACATTTATTTACTTTTTAAATATTAGTTTGTTATATACTTTAAGTAGTTTAATTGTTCAATAATAGTACAAACCATTATCATGTTATCATAATGTTCGATAAATTGTTCTTTTACTTAAACTATCATACAAAATATTTGATCCTAGCTATGTTTTATACAAATAAACTCATGATCACTAAAAGTATATACACAAATGTTTCAACATGAATTAGATAAGAAAAAATATGTATTGGTCAATTACTGGTCTAATCACTATTCCATGATTTAAAACTATCAATATCAAATGTTAAAAGTTGTTCTACTGCTCATTTTGATCAGTTTTTACAAGATACTTTAGACAAAAAAAAAATTAAAAAGTGTAATCGCAAAATAGCTCTAGGGAATTTTTTCAATGGAAAGTGATCCCCAATAACAAGCTGTTTAACGTATGTATATTCTATAGCACCTACTAAATCACATTAAAATATGCAGTTATGGATTTAATTCTACTGCTGACAGGAACATGCTGAAGTTTCAAAGTTTGAAGTCAGAAAACCTATGGCCACCACTTTGGGTGAGATGTCGAATCCGAGACCGTGGCGATTTATCCCCAAACATGGTAACCTTGTTGTTTTGATTCAGCTTTATGGCAACCCTATTCAAAAGGTGTTTCGCGTAGGAAAGTCAACGTTTTTTTTTTTTTAACGAACATACTGGCTTAGGACGCCATCTTGATTTGGCAACAAAAATTGCTTGGCGACAAACATGTCTCGGATTCTACATCTTTACCACTACTTTTAAAAACGAATTTAAATGCCAGATAGTGGATTTTACTATTCAATTAACATGTTTAATTAACTTATAATTAAGTGTCATGTAGAGTTAAATGACATATCTGCTGAATAAGTTTTCCAAGATACCGTTTCATTATTTTGAATTGGATTGAGGGATAGCAGGAAAATAAACTGCAAGCATTGCCAAATGGTGTGCCAATAAACTGGATAAAACCCAAAAGATGAACCATGTTCAGTCATTTACTCTACACTTTGGGTATTACGCGCCACAGCAAAGGCACTCGTGAAATAGCATTCAATGCATCAATTCTTTTAATAGTTTTAACTGTCTAGATACAAAATGAATCAGCTAAAACAAAATGTGTTTACTAAACAGGTAGGTAGTTAATATAACACTGGAGTACACAATGGGTTATTGGTGCTGGTCCAGGGTCAATCCCCAGGGGAAAGATCGAGAACATCACCACATAATTTTGAATCTTCTCACGATGACCAGGTGGACACCTGAGCTGGCACTCCTCTCAAAACTTCCACACCAATGTGAGGACATTTGATGCCACGACAGATTTAACATGCACCAGTCCCCGTATACACGACGGTCTTTGAGTGGACCTAGTTTAGAACTCGCAACCCTCCGATTGCTAATTCCATTACTCTGGGCTACTGCAACCCTAGTGGTATTATACAGATCAACCCAAGTTACTTAAATTTTGAACTTAAAAAATTGAACATTTTCGTAATATGTAATCCGAATTTCCAACACTGTCACAAGCATTTCTACCATTGACAAATTTGTATTCATTCACATTGAAATAGATTTTAAGTGCCAAAAATACACAAGTCGAAGTACCTAAATCATTTCATGAATGACTTCATTGCATCTATGAATTTTAATTGCATTTTCCTTTTCACTGAATTTTGATATGTTTGGATTAACTATATTCAAGAGTGTTCAAGATCAATGCAACCTTTGAAGCACTGTTCGGACAGTTATTTTGAGATATGGAACGAACCGGATGTGTTAAAAAACAATATAGCAAATTTAAGAATTGATCATTCGAACCAGTGCTCTTTTCCAAATCATTCTTAATTGAAAAGGTACATAAAATGGACAGGTAGGTATTTAATCAACGTCACATTGGAGCAACACAACGAGCTATTGGTGACGGTCCGGGATCAATCCCAAAAGGAAAGGTCCGAGAACACGTAATTTAGAACCACGGTCAGATGACAAGGCAACATCTGAGCTTAGCAAACCTCTCCAAACTTCCACGCACGCCAACGTGAACACAATGGTGTTCCTTCTAAACGTGAACACAATGGTGTTCCTTCTAAAAACTACCCGTATGTCATGTCCAAGTTAAAATTTGTACGGGCAAATGATTAATTAAAATCATAAAAACCCGATTTAAATCAAATAAATCCGCTCTCCGGTTGGTTGGTTTTAGGGGTTTTAAAGCGCAAGGGCCGTATCATTACAACGTTGCGCCAGACATAAAACATACAATATCAAGCGATAGATATACACACAGCGAAAATTTTACTGACACAACTGTCAATCCACTCGCAAGAATCGAACTGCCTTCTAAACCCTCCAAGTGGTTTCGACGAGATATCTCACCCATCAAGATTTGACCGATTTAGCCAATGACATCTCTTAAGATATCGCTGACTATTTTAATGACGAGATCAAGGTCTGGTATTTTTCTTCCAATGACGAGATAACCATCAGAAAGGTTAATGAGAGAGGGCTATAGCGTTAAGTACGCAGCTAAAACAGTGACGAGGGAAGTGTATTATTAAAAACAGTGACGAGGGAAGTGTATTATTAAGTTCAAAAGATCTTAAATTATAACTTTTCATTTGAACCAGGAATCTCGTTCATTCATTTCCAATAATGCAACAAACTGTTGGATGAGTTCTCTGTATACAGTGCCATCAACAGTTGACTGGAAAAACAGAAGCCCAATAATCCCTTTGTGATACGGCACACCAAACGCCAATTTTTTGAGAATGTAAAGTTTTTTTCATTAGTGAATGGGTATTTGTCGTCGCTAAAATGAGGGAGTTTGACGCGTTCACATAACCGCTTAAATGAAACCATGTCGTCATTTATGTCGGCAAAATTCTTTACATCTTTCATGATTTATATTCAAAGTAAGCCTCAAGCAGCGCAATTCTCTGAATGCGTGATAAACTCATTTTGCAATGAAGAACAAAATGACATGAAACTTGATTATCGTACAACTTGAGCGAGAAGAAAACCAAACGATAAAAATTAAAGAATCCATAAAATTATAAGCAGACGATAAAATTCAATTAAAAAAAACCACGGGCAAATGATTTTTTTAACAGTTGGAGTACGGGAACTTTTAGGGCACTCTGCACAATGAACGATGCATGCATCCCATAAAAATTTGAATGACTTACCTTGGATCTCTGCTGGCTTCTTAAACGCATTTTAAATATACAAAGAAATACAGAAAAATTTAAAATTTACACAAAAAAATACACTTTTAAACTAAATACTATTAAATATATACAATGACTACAAAATAAAAAACATTTAAATTTAAAATATCAGACTATCACAATTAAAGGTTAAACGGCTAATAAATCGGAAGAGCAAAAATTCAAGAATCACTTTGCGATCGAAAAATCAGAAAGCAAGTGAACATCGTACGGGAAACTAAACCTGAACGCAGGGACGCATGACGTCACATAGACCACAATTCTGAGCGGAAGCCTTTAAAGCTTTACGATTGGTCGAGAATAGCTGTCAATCTCATTCAAACCACACCTTCCGTAATATACTCGTAAGCAGATGCACGCCAACACGAGCTAAAAGTGCGCCAAATATGCTTAGGAAATACACATTGGCACCTTTTTACGGTAGGTATTTTAATACACGTACACAGAAGCAACACAATGGGTCACCTTTTTTAGAATAAACGACAATACAAAAGCTTTCTTTTGAATAAATCGACTCGAACAAACTGAGTTCGAATCCAACCAAAGACCGTCGTGTACAAAGGGAACTAGGGCACGTTAAATCTGTAGCAGCCTCAAATGTCCTCAAGGGGCCGCGGTGGCCCGGTTGGAAGAGTAACGGACTTGCAACCGAAGGGTTGCGAGTTCGAATCCAGCCAAACACCGTCGTGTACAAAGGGGGCTGGTGCACGTTAAATCTGTCGTGGCCTCAAATGTCCTCACGTTGGCGTGGTGTGGAAGTTTGGAGAGTGGGGTGCCAGCTCAGGTGTTGCCTCGTCATCTGACCGTGGTTCAAAATTACGTGGTGTTGTCCTCGGATCTTTCCCTTTGGGAGTGATCCCGGACCGTCACCAATAGCCCATTGTGTTGCTCCAGTGTGACGTTAATTGAAATTCCCCCCCCCTCAAATGTCCTCACGGTGGTAGGTATTTTAATTAACGACACACTGGAGCAGCACAACGGGCTATTGGTGAAGGTCTGGGATCAAACCCGAAGGGAAAGATCGAGAACACCACGTCATTTTAAATCGCGGTCAGATGACGAGGTCAACCCTAAGGTGGCACTCCACTTTCCAAACTTCCACACTACGACCACGTGAGGACATTTCAGGCCACGACAGATTCAACGTGCACCAGCTCCCGTGTATATGGTCTTGGGTTGGATTCGAACTCTCAACCCTCCGATTGCTAATCCGTTACTCTTCCCAATAGCCCGTTGTGTCCAGTGTGACGTTAATTAAAATACCTGCCTAACGTTACTCTTCCAAGCGGGTCCCCGTCCTCACGTTGGAGTGGTATGGAATGGTATTTGGTATTTTGGTATTTTCAATTAACGTCACACTGGAGCAACACAACGGGCTATTGGTGACGGTCCGGGATCAATCCCAGAGGGAAAGATCCGAGGACAGCACCACGTAATTTTGAACCACGGTCAGATGACGAGGCAACACCTGAGCTGGCACCCCACTCTCCAAACTTCCACACCACGCCAACGTGAGGACATTTGAGGCCACGACAGATTTAACGTGCACCAGCCCCCTTTGTACACGACGGTGTTTGGCTGGATTCGAACTCGCAACCCTTCGGTTGCAAGTCCGTTACTCTTCCAACCGGGCTGGAGTGGTATGGAAGTTTGGTATTGGTATTTGGTATTTTCAATTAACGTCACACTGGAGCAACACAACGGGCTATTGGTGACGGTCCGGGATCAATCCCAGAGGGAAAGATCCGAGGACAACACCACGTAATTTTGAACCACGGTCAGATGACGAGGCAACACCTGAGCTGGCACCCCGCTCTCCAAACTTCCACACCACGCCAACGTGAGGACGTTTGGGGCCACGACAGATTTAACGTGCACCAGCCCCCTTTATACACGACGGTGTTTTGGCTGGATTCGAACTCGCAACCCTTCGGTTGCTAGTCCGTTACTCTTCCAACCGGGCCACCGCGGCCCATGGAAGTTTGGAGAGTGGGGTGCCAGCTCAAGTGTTCTCGTCGTCTGACAAGATGGTTCAAAATGACGAAGCGTTGTCCTCGATCTTTCCCTTCCAGATTGGGAGAACGTGATGTTTGAGGGCCAAGAGCTTAATGGAAAAAATCTATAGCTTAATATACCAATACCTTCGCGCTTTCTGAGCATAACTATTTTCCACATCTCTATATATATTAAAGAACTATTTTATTCATTTTCCATTGCTTTCGTCTTTTATACTTTTCATGCATATTCGCTGCGTACGTGGAAGTGTTTGTTCATTCAATTAAAAACTTAGAACAATTGTTTAACTGTTTATTGTTAAATGCATTTTATACGGGCAACTCGAAATCAAAAATCCACAGCTGAGAAATTTTATTGAATCTTGTTAAATTCAAAGATGTTAGCACGAAATTCAAGAAAATATACATTTATAGATTTATTAAAACGATGTCCACTTTTAACTAACCTAAATCTTTTATTTAAGCAGTTATCAATCGTAACCATTAATTTCTTTTCTACTGTTTCTTATAATAAACGTTGTGTTGCTCCATTGTGATATTAATTAAATATACCAATACCTTATAATAAACTGAATTACCTTTTTTCCTCTTGCCTTTTCCAATAGAAAAGTATTGCGTCATTCGAGAAAAATTGGCGATCTCTGAGGTGCCGTTGGCAGGCATTTATCGTCCCACCTTAAAATACTCAAGCTGACGAAGTGCGAACTGCTTACGTAACTCGGAAAAAGAGGGAAGTCATTGAAATTCCAATTTTCAATAACACTTCGCGCTGCAGCTTAAAAATAAAAAGAATTCAGAGAACACTTCCTTATTCCAGTTTTCCAATCTTCCTCACGCTATGAACCAGTATTTTTTTCTACGATTTTTAGCTTTGCACACATTTTTATTTACACCTTTGGTGAATAGCTTTTATTTACGAAATAAATTGCGTTCAACTTGACTAAGTTGTAATATAAAATGAAAGATTAATTTACACACAAACGAAAAAATGCCGGCATTAATTGCATACTAGGCCTGGTATGTCTATCTTTTTATACTTTATGAGGATTCTCAACTTTAACCCTTGAAAATGACAAGAGACAATACCAAACCCAACTATAGAACAGTAACAGGCGGAGTGTATGAACAATTTTTTTTAATCCGCTGCCCTGTTTTAAACCTAGCATATTATCGTACATAACATGCACGTGTTATTTATTAGTAGTAAATGCTAAAAATAATAAAGCTAGTGTTCTAGGCTGAGCTGAAAATCATAGCATCGCATAAAAAGATTGGAGAGCGACAAGCCAAACCTACTTAAGCAATTAATGGCGGACAAATGACATTTGCATTTCCTTTCATTTGCTTGTAAATTTTGTATTGCAACTTTGTCAAGTTTAACAGTTTTACTAAATCCTCTAAAAGAAAAACACCGATATCGTAATTAATAATACATTTTCGTGAGTGCAAACTTAAAAATCGTAACAAAAAATACAGGTGGGAAGCACGAGAGGTTTTCAAAACGGAGTGGGGTGAGATTTTACAGGATTGCACAAAGCATGGCCGAACGTGGATTGGTCGCATAAGTTTCTTTAAAACTGCAGCGTCAGTGTCTTGTGAATTCGGGGTACAGTGACTTAGAAATTGACGTTAACCCTTCATTTTAACAGTGACCACTCAAAGTATTAGAAATTTCCACTTCTCCAAATGCTTTTATTTGATGGAAAAATTTTCGTAACAAATTATGAGACATATTTGAAGTTACCTTTTAAAATTATTAAAACTACGTATATACTTTCCGACAACAGTTGCTTTAACTTAATTTGTAATAACATTGTTATTTTAACTGCTTCGCTATAAGAACCCATCCCTAAAAAGTTCTTCCCGTGGAAAAGTTTCATTCATTCTTGGTAAACTTGGAAACCTGAACCATTTTTCAAATATCTGCAAAAAGATTAGTTGCGACTATTGACAAAGAATAATTTTTTTTAAGAAAATCATGTTTTTCGTATAGATCTGACGTAAAATTTTACGCAGATTTGAAATCCGTTGAAATTTTGACTATCTAAAAATTCAAAAGATAGAAACTTGGATTAGGGAAATAAAAAACACAATTTAATGCATAATGGAAACACCTCGAAAAACGCCAAAGCGGTGTGCAGACATAATAATACGAAAATTTCATCAAACGCGCGTTAAAAATCTCCATGTGAACAGGGCCTAGAGAAACATGCTCATTCTCTTTCCTTTCTATTAAAGACAAAACATGGAATTCCAATATTCAGAACTTATATATACCCCAATGACCTACACCAGGGGTCGGCAAACTGCGGCTCGGGAGCCACATGCGGCTCTTTGGTTACGTACAAGTGGCTCTGAAATAAAATTGAAAAAATGAAAATAAAACCACTTAGTTTCAATAAAATTTTTAAAAATAAACACTCTCGTCAACAAGGGTGTTCAATATCCAGAATTAACAAATCAATAGTTGCAAAAATCGTACTTTATGGTGGTCGTTACGTCACAGCTGAATCTGCTCAACTCAAGTCAAGGGAAATAATGATATTTCAATGGTAGAAGTTATTTCGTTTGAAAAGAAATTGTTTCTATTTACTGAAGATTTAGAGGGGAACTTTTGTTCATTTCCCAAATTTGTCTCAATATCACCGAGGAGAAACAATGCCCTTATTAACAAAGATTATTTCAAGACAGCAGTTTTAAACATGAGAGAATCTTTCCTTGAAATTATTCAGGAATTCAGAAATGATAAAGCGACTCTAGCTATTATAACAAATCGTCTTAACGCCAATGTGAAGGGGGGTATTTCAATTAACGTCACACTGGAGAACACAACGGGCTATTGGTGACGGTCCGGGATCAATCCCAAAGGGAAAGATCCGAAGACAATACCACGTAATTTTGAACCACGGTCAGATGACGAGGCGACACCTGAGCTGGCACCCCACTCTCCAAACTTTCACAACACGCCAACGTGAGGACATTTGACACCACAATAGATTTAACGTGCACCAGCTCCTTTGTACACGACGGTGTTTGGCTGGATTCGAACTCGCAACCCTTCGGTTGCTAGTCCGTTACTCTTCCAACCGGGCCATACTCTATATTGTAACACCATACTCTATATCCAAAAAACCATTCCTCTGACATCACAGGAATATGAATGCTTGCTTGATTTGACATCAGATACAGCGATAAGATCAAAGTTTGAAACTGAGAAATCAATCTCAGATTTTTGGTGTACGCTAAAAGATGAATTTAAAATCCTATCAGATAAAGGGAAACTTATTCTCCTGCCCTTCGCAACCACTTATTTATGCGAAACAGGATTCTCCGCCCATACGAAGCCCTACTAAAACAAAATACATATCACGTCTCAATGCAAAGCAAGATATTCAGTTGCAACTATCCGAAATTCAGCCAGATATAATCTCATTGTGCAAATCAAAACAGCCTCCTCATCCTTCTCATTAAATTTCTGTTTCACGAAATAATCTATATATTAATACGTGAAGAAAAAACTACCCCTTTTGAAGCACATTGCGCGCACGGAGGAGTATGAGATTTGGCACAGTTTGCCACCACATAAGTTAGTATTGAAAGTTAATTGCATCGTTTTGCTGATCAGAAACTTAAATACAAAGGAAGCATTAGTCAATGGAACAAGAATGCGCATCAAATTTATGCATCGTAATACTATTGATCGCGAAGTTTTAACTGGATCCGCACGCAATAAGAGAATTTTGATTCCACGTATAAATTTAACATATTCCGGAACTATTTTACCATTTAACTTTCAAAGAACTCAATTTCTAATTATACCTGCATTTGCGATGACAATAAATAAGTCTCAAGGACAAACATTCCATAAAATTTGAATTTTATTGAGGCAGCCAGTTTTTACACATGGTCAATTGTACGTCGCAGCAAGTAGAGTTCGATCATTCGATGGTTTGAGATTTTATATTTCAGAATATAACGGTCAAGGGCATTTAGCAAACGATGAAAGAGTTTTTACAAAAAACATCGTCTACACAGAAGTTTTGAATCATTAAATTCATTGTCGAACTATTTCAAGTTCAATGGACAACATTTATTTTTTTAACCACACGGGGTTTTTTTGTTTCAATAAAAATATATTAAAAAATACGAAGCACGTATTTCTTATTTCATTTTTCAGATTTATTTTTTATTTAAATTTTATATAATTTGAAAAAGATAGGCAAATTAACTATGTAGCCTTGGCGAAACCTGTGGCCAGTATAGCAATAAAAAAACCAAGAAAATGTCAAACAACGCGTTATTGTTTTCTAGATATGGCTTAACCAAGCTATACCGCATTTTTCCTATGACGTATTTGTACATACTCGCAGCTTACGTAATAGAACAAAATTCAAAAAAATTATATGCAATGAGTATAGAGGTATACTCTTTGACAAAAGAACCTTATTAACGTTCAAACTTAAAAATTAAATGAATTATGGTCGAATTTCGACCACTAGTGCCAAATTAATAAAATAACAAATTGTGGATCTGCGATATTTGCCCTGAATTTATTTTCATGTGTTCCATTCCGTCTGCAATGGGAAATTAGTGCAGAAAAAAATTGAAATCGAATATCCTGCAAGCTTAAATGACGAAACTACCTTTCATCACCAATGCTATTTTGTCGTTCTATTTACTAAATACAGTATATAGCTGCGAGTTAAAATTTAGTGCTCCGCGTTGAATTTCCAATTTCAAAGGTGCTCCGTGACTGAAAAAGTTCGAGAACCTCTGACCTACACCATTCAAATTCATCATCTACGCCGCCATCAAGTCGCCTTTTCATCCGATTCGAATAATAATCGCTGATGCACATACTAATAACATCTGCATCGTAATAGTCTAAACATCCTCAATGAAATCTGCAACACTCACAGCGAACGGGGGTAGGAAGAATCGGAACAAAGGTCTAGAAAAACTACTGAATCAGCATTTTTGAATGCACCTGCGACGCTAGAACTGATCTTATGGGTGGAGACTGATTATGAGGATTTAATTGAAAGTAGCCATCCTTTTCTTTAACGGGTTTATTTTTTCAGGGATTTCTTTTGCTTTCGTTCATGGGCACTTTATGCCCTGTATTCAAAATATAAATTTGGAGGGGCCCCAATCTTCTCAGATTTCTATTCCAATCAAAAGGCTAACGAACGCGATGCTAAATGAACATTTAACTTAAGTGATTTTTTGACTATTTTCTGACTTATCCATGGCCAAATTGCGCCATAAAACCCAATAAACCAACCAGGCTTATCATTTTGTATTTGACTTGTGTGATAAAGCCCAGTTGGAAGAGCAGCGGGCTAGGAACCGGGTTACGAGTTCCAGACTCAATTCAACCGAAGACCGTCGTCGTATACGTGGGGGCTGGTGCCACTTCAAATCTGTCGCTGTCTCAAATGTCTTCACGTTGGCTAGGCGTTGAAGTTTGGAGAGTGGGGTTCCAGCTCAGGTGTGGTTCTCGTCATCGGTCCGTGGTTTAAAATGACGAAGCATTGTCCTTGGATCTTTCACTTCGGGATGGATCCCGGACCGTCGCCAATAGCCCGTTGTGTTGCTCCACGGCGTCCTTAATTCACCCTCCCCCATGTTGCTAATCCACTACTCTTTCAATCGAGCAGCCGCGGCCCGTAGATAGGCCAACATTGAGGTGGGTCAATTGCGTCTCTGTTTATTGCTTCCTTCGCGAGAAAGAAGCAACGTCGAATCTTGTTGATGAAACCTCATTAGTGGTTGTCGAAGCTGTGATACCTCATTATTATTTCAGCTTTAGTTTTTAAGACAACCTCTACTTTAAAGTAGCCACTCCTTGTGGGTTCAGGGATTCATTCATCCGACGGTAAACGACATCGCATACGCGATATGCCCAAGTGAGGTCCTCCACTCAGACAGTTCAGGGTAGTTAATTAACGTCGCACTGGAGCAACACAACCGGCTATTGGCGAAGGTCCAATCAATCCTAAAAGGAAGGACAACACGTCATTTAGAACCATGGCCAAATGACAAGAACTGTGAGATGGCACCCCATTCTCCAAACCTTCACACCACGCCTACGTGAGGACATTTGACGCACGGCAGATTTAACGTTCACGAGCCCCTTTGGACACGATCTTTGGTTGGATTCGAACTCGTAACCCTCCGGTTGCTTACCCGTTACTCTTCCAGCCGGGCTACCGCGGCCCCCAGACAGTTCTAGGATCCATTGAATTTGGGAATCTTCTGTTTGAACTAAAAAATGACTGCTTCCCTATCTGACTCCTTCTGGATTACTGTTTTTAGTTAAGACGGGGGGTCACACGCTTCCGGGATGCCCAAGCGATCTTTTCCGTTTCCATCCTACTACTCTGTTCCCTCTTTTCCCCCCTTTACATCTTTTACTTCGCGTTGTCTTGAGTTTGGTGCAGCTTGGCCATATTGAGCAAAGTCCCAAAACAACCAGCTCGCCTCATTTCACACGGATTCAAGGCGCAGTCATTTTGTTGCAAAAATCTGCATGCTAACAAAAGAATTGAACACTACTTTCACATCACAACAGCAACTGCCGTCATTTCAGAAATATGCTTAAAAATATAAGTTAGATAGGTAGTTACTTAACGTCACACTGAGGCAACACAACGGGCTATTGGATCAATCCCCATGGGAAAGATTGGTTGGGTGGTTTGGGTTTTATG
Source organism: Meta bourneti (assembly GCA_933210815.1). NCBI lineage: Eukaryota > Metazoa > Arthropoda > Arachnida > Araneae > Tetragnathidae > Meta > Meta bourneti. The sequence goes on from OW119922.1 coordinate 7,245,799, forward strand.
GCACAAGATCCAAAAGTGGACAAGCTGCGCCAGGAAAGATCGAAGGACAATGCCTCGTAATTTTGAACCACGGTCAGATGACGAGGTGGCACCACACTCTCCAAATTTCCCACATCACGCCAACGAGGACATTTGAGGCCACGACAGATTTAACGTGCACCAGCCCCCTTTGTACACGACGGTCTTTGGCAGGACCTAGTTTCGAACTCGCAACCCTCCGGTTGGTAATCCGTTGCTTTTCCGACTGGGGTACCTTGGCCCCACAGTTAGATAAGGAAAGAACTACAAATTAAAAGCAGTACGTAAAGTTTGAGTGAGAATTTACCGGTTTTGAGAATAGTGGGAATTTTCAAACTTTAACATTACGAGTACCCATACCTTGATCGAACCCAGGGACTGTTCAACCAAAGGTCAGAACAGTGTGACAGTAGGAAAGGTTTGATTGCATTCACACAGATTATTAAAGAATTTATATTTTTCCCTTCCGACGAATGTTACTTGAAGTTCCATAAAAATTCATAGCGCCCTGGCCCACGGTTCAACAGGCTCTCGGTTTGTATCCCGGTTCAGACATGGATGTGCGAAAATCCAAGTTTCATTCATCAAATACATGCTGATAAGTGTCAAAATAGTCAAATAATCAATATGCTTAGTATTCATCTAGCACACAGGGCTGTCATACTCAATTAAAACACGGACCATTTAGTGCAACTGGTAAGATTCACGCGGGCCACATCACATTTACAAATTTTCTTAAAATTATATTTTGAAGTGAGGATTCAGGAATATGGATAGGATAATTAAAACACATTATGTGATTAATTGAATTTAGGGTAATAATTTATAACATTGCTATATAATTGCTTTTATTTAAACATTTAATTTATTTATAAAACTAAAATTAATTTTTTTACCGGAAACTTGCCAGCGCTTTCCTCCTACTAAGAGTTTTCCAATATCTGGATTCAAAGACTGGAGAACAGACAATCTTCATTATGGTAGATAGATGTTTATCAGTTAATCTTGATCTGTAGGCCGTTTTATTTTTAATTTCGTGGACTAAAATAGTTGCTCACACATTTTTAACATGACGAAATTGTGTGTACGGTATTGCCTCGATCTCCCCCTAAGTGCTATTTTCTTCATAACATATTGTCCTGTTTTCATTTTGTTTCAGAGCATCGTGGGCCAAAAAAAATTTCCTCGCGGGTCGCCAGTTTGACACCCCTGATCTAGCATAACGGTTGGAATAAGAAATCTGAAAAGATTGCGGCCTCCTCCGAAAGTATACTTTTAACACGTGCACATGAAGAGTTCATACACAAAAGCGAAGTCCATGAAAAAATCGGGGCCACGGTAGTTCGGTTGGAAGAGTAGCGTATTAACAGGAGAGTTACAAGTTCGAAACACGATCCCACCAAATACAGGGGCTCATGCACATTAAATCTGTCGCGGCCAGAAATGGTGTGGAAGTTTGGAGAGTGGGGTGCCAGCTCAGATGTGACCTAATCATCAGGCTGCAATTCAAAATTACGTGGTGTCATCCTCGGATTTGGTGGTTCAAAATTACGTGGTGTTGTCCTCGGATCTTTCCCTTTGGGATTGATCCCGGACCGTCACCAATAGCCCATTGTGTAGCTCCAGTGTGACGTTAATTGAAATACCCCCCACCCACCCCATCCTCGGATTTGATCCCGGACCGTCGCCAATAGCCCGATGCGTTGCTCCAGTGCGACGCTAATTAAATTACCCTATCTTACTTTGCAAAAATGATCCCCTGTCCAAACAAAATAAATGCCTCTTTGAAATTTAAGGTAGGTAGTTAACTAACGTAGCACTGGAGCAACACAACGGGCTATTGGCGACGGTCCGGGATCCATCCCGAAGGGGAATATTTGAGGAAAACACCTCGTCATTGCGGACCAAGGTCAGACGATAACACCTGAATTGCCCCCTCCACCACTCTCCAAACTTCCACACCATTCCAACATGTTAACATTTGAGGTCACAACAGATTGAAAGTGCACCAGCCCCCGTGTTTGACCACGGTTTTTGGTTGGACCTAGTTTCGAATTCGCAACCAATCCGCTGCTCTCCCAACTGGGTTACCGTTGGCGTGGTGTGGAAGTTTGGAGAGTGGGGTGCCAGCTCAGGTGTTGCCTCGTCATCTGACCGTGGTTCAAAATTGCGTGGTGTTGTCCTCGGATCTTTCCCTTTGGGATTGTTCCCGGACCGTCACCCATAGCCCGTTGTGTTGCTCCAGTGTGACGTTAATTGAAAATACCACTACCACCCAACTGGGTTACCGCAGTTTCCCTTTGAAACTTAAATTGTCAAAAGGAAAAGCTCAGATCCATCGACAAGAAACTTTTCTATTTCAAGTTGAGTCTGATGGGAAATTTGTTGGATTTTCCCGTTCCAAATCCAGCTGCTGTCAAAACGATGACGCGGTGTTTTTCTTTCGACCTCTCTGGTGGAAATGCGCTCCTTGTACATTAGGAAAGTGCTGCCCTTGCAGGAGTCGTTGGGTGTGGAACAAGTACCCTTGATCGTCAGGATGTTTAGACTATTACGGAGATTATTATTCAAATCGAACGGAAAGCGTCAACTGTTGGCGCCTCACATGACGAATTTGGATGAGAATGTTTTCGCTTGGATGGAAAGAGAATTGTAGTGACTCAGTTTTAGCACAAGAAAAAGTAATTATTAAATTTGCACTTCCTCGTAGACAGTGGAGCTGATTAAGCATAATTCCAGCTACCTTTCAGAATAAGAAGGCAAAATATGAGTTGTATGCAGCTAATGCAGAAATCTTAACATATGGCATAAAAAATCTAACCCTTGATTTGGGATTACGCCGTGATTTTCAGTTTCCATTCACGATTGCTGAAGTCGCAAAAGGTATTTTAGGACCTGACTTTCTTCACAAATATAACTTACTTATTGATATAAATAAGAAAAAATTAATTGATGTGGAGTAACAAAGCTCCAAAGTCCAAGGTGATATTTCCTCTATTTCAAGTGATAACGACGTCAGCACTTTGAACAAATCCGTAAAAATTTCCAGTTTACTTTTAAAATATCCCGAAATTTCTAAACCTAATCTTTTTCCTACGCGAATAAAACATGATGTTAAACATTTTATCGTAACTAATGGTCAACCTATTTATTACAAAGCACGACAGCTTGATCCAAAACGGCTAGCGATAGCTAAAGAGTTTAAATTTATATGCTTGACAATGAAATAATTCGTCCATCAAATTCTCAATAGTCAAGTCCTCTGCATCTTGTCACGAAAAAAGATGGTTCATAATGGCCATGTGGGGATTATCGTCAGCTTAAATGCGCAGACGATTCCTGATCCTATCCCATCCCTAGGATTGAAGATTTTCATTATATTTTAAGACATTAAGATTTTCTCTAAAATTGATTTATTCAAAGCGTATTTTCAAGTTCCCATTGCAGAAGAGGACAAATGTAAAACCGCTATCACTCCTTTTGGTTTGTATGAATTTAATGTTATGAGTTTCGGTTTAAAATATGCTCCTGCAAAACATTCCAAAGACTAATCCATGAAGTTTTCATAGGTCTAGATTGTGTTTTCCCGTATTTAGACGATATACTCATTGCATCTAGCAGCACCAAAGAACACGAAAATCACCTTAAATCAGTTTTTGAACGATTGAATACTTTTGGTTTAAGATTAAATATTTCAAAATCTATGTTCGCTGTTCAACAAATCGAGTTTTTGGGATACCTAATTACACCTCAGGGTTCTCGTCCTTTACCAGAAAGAGTTCAAGATATTATAAGGTACAAACGAATGATCTTAGAACTTTTCTCGGAATACTTAATTTTTATCGTCGTTATTTACAAGACGCAGCAAAGAATCAAGCACTGTTACATGAATCTTTATATTTATGGCCATTAAAACTAAGATCAGAAAATTTAATCGTATTCGATTTATTGAAGAAATTTACCCTGCTTTCACACAAAATTTGTAAAAATGTGATAGTTTATAACTAAAGAGGATAGTGGGTAATTTTATTTCTGAGAATAACGTATACAGACAACTGTCCGTTCTAGTTTTCATGTGCGGCAAATGTTTTTAAAATAAAGCTAAAATTAAATATTCAATTTAAAAGCTAAACTTAAGTTATTTTTTATTTGTCCTCAACGGGTGAAATGCGCAAAATAAGTTTCAATTTTTATTCATTTTTCACATCCTCGTGTTACATTGAACTCGATATCACTTGAAAATGAACGTCTGATTTACTGAACTTAATTTACTGTGAGCTTATTTTTCATAGAATTTATATTTTAATCTTGCAGGTAGTGTTATTACTACTTTAATAGAAATTTTTAAATTATATATACGCGTAGACACAAATTCTATTAGCAATCTCCTGGATTTCGATATGTATTATATTTTGGGTTTCCTTTGAGATTTTTTTAGTTTTAACATGATTTTCTCGTTTTATCGTGGGTTTAATCAAATTTTAGTTGAAATATTTCCCAGTCGTTATTCCATTTGGGCTACAAAACCCCTGAAAGAAGGTAGGTTGGAGGGTTAGTTTTCGTTTCGGATAGTCGGAACTCAGGGAAAACTGTGTCTAAAAATTAAAAAATTAATTGTTATGTGTTATTTGTGCTGATACATTAAAATGTTTAGAGATAGGTTTTAAAAAATATAGATTTATTTGAAGGAAAATTAAATAAAAATTAGCTATAGATCGTAGGAAACACGATGAAACCTGCAAAAATAGCATAAAAAAAGAAAGGTTATCACCAGTGCCGGATTTTGTTTGCGTGTCATCTTTTTGATAGTACTTCGTAGACAATGCCATATGAACAGAAATTCCGTTTCCAATTTCCTGGTTCTAGAAATGTTGTTTTGGGGGATATATTTTTATTTTACACTGTCAATTTTAAAATTGTAAGTAAATTGTTTGTCATTTCCAGTTAGTTTCGTTTTAATCAAAGTTTTATAAAAATATTCCAATTTTTTATACGCAGTTTCGCTTTTACTTATGCTTAAACACATTACAAATGACTCATCTGCTAGCTTCTTGAACCCAAAAAATCTGTGATCACCCCTTAACACAAAACAAATCCTTACTATTTTTTATTGGTGGGTGAATTATCGACACTGGAGAGTGAAAGTTATAGGTTTTTTGCTCTATTCTTGACAGTAAAAAACGAATACTTTAGGATTTTAGAGTTAATGAAAATGTTTAATAATGCCACAATTTGAACTACATAAAGCACCGTTTCTCTGTGATCCGCTGGATCTTACCGGTTCCTAGGTCCAAAATATCCCGTCATTCGAAAAATTTTACAAAACGCACGAAAGGCTAACGTGCAAAAATTTACAACCGAGGTTGAATTTCGCGCCTCCTCTAACAGCCATTTAAATGCAGAACCAGACATTCGCCTGCAATCATTATCAATTATACCTAAAATAAGAAAACTACAAAAGACTGCAACCCCACAGGCGTCTCATTAAACGTTAATACGTTATTACATGTTATTTTTTTAAATTTAGGCCTACTGTTGCACTACGGTGCACGTTAGTAAAATTAAATAGAAATTGTCTTTAACGAATAAAAATTTCGAATAACAAGTAATGAACGTATATGTATTTGAATTGAATTGGATGTAATGATTCAATTGAAGGAACTGGCTTTATTGTTGTCTCACCAATAATATAAAATCTGTTGTAACGCAAATAGTTTGATTTATTGAACTTTGGAAGAACTTTCATGTATAGCCAAGTTTAGGCACTATCGTGTGTATTGGTGGAAGTTGAGAATAAATGAGATATTATGGCACATTTAAACGTTTTAAAAATATAATTTGATTGCATTGACATTGGCGCAATTGTATCTCGATACTCTATCCCCTCGTCCTCCCCCTAAACACCATGAACTTTTAAAATATAAGATAGGCTAAGGGGCACCGCCATTGAAATTGATTCTAAAAAAGGCTCCGAGAGTCAAAAAGGTTGGACTGCGGTAGCCCTGTTGGAAGAGTAACGGATTAGCAACCGGAGGGTTGCGAGTTCGAAACTCGGTCCAGACAAAAACCATCGTGTACACTGGGTTGGTATTCGTTAAATCTGTCGTGGCTCAAATGTCCTCGCGTTGGTGTGGTGTTGAACTTTGGAGAGTGGGGTGCCAGCTCAGGTGTTGACCTCGTCATCCGACCGTGGTTCAAAATGACATGATGTCCTCGGATCTTTCCCTTTGTGATTGATCCCGCACCGTCGCCAACAGCCCATTGTGTTGCTCCAGTGCGACCTTAATTAACTACCTACCTCAAGGATAAATTCTGCATATTTTTTATAGTTCTCTGCGTCGCGTACAAGCTTTAAATTGCGAATTTTTAATAAAAAGTGAGCTCGTAAAACCAGTTTCTCCCTTATTGACACTATCAAAATAATTATATTATTCTTGCAAAATTCATTTAACATTTTGATTTAGAAATGAGTTTCATGGTAAACGAGCTTTCAACAGAATAAATCAGATCTGCGCATGTCAAATACTTACTATGCTGAATCTTTTCAATTTAGAATAGAGGCATGAATTTTTAACACTAGTGAAAAATGTAACACTAGCAAATTCATTTCAGCAAGAGTAACGTATCGGTAAATAGATAGGAAGTTAATTGACGTCGCACTGGAGCAACACAACGGGTTATGGACGATCGTCCGGGATCAATCCCGAAGGTAAGATCCAAAGACAACACCATGTAATTTTGAATCAGACAACGAGGTCCACACCTAAGCTGGCGGACCACTTCCCAAACTTCCATACCACGCCAACCTGAGTCCATTTGTGGCCGCGAAAGATAGTTCACCAACCGCCGTGTACACGACGGTCTTTGGGTGGTCTTAGTTTGCACCCCTGATTGCTAAACCGTTACTCTTCCGAATGGGTTGCTGTGGTCCCCGATTCTCCCTTCCCCCGAAGTTCTCAAGTATCCCCTCAACATTTCACCTACTGAACGTTCCTTGAAAATTTATGACTTCCAAGTGCCTTACAAGCCTCCTTTTTTTCCTCGTACCGGATGGACATCTGAGACGGCGACCTTCAAAATGTTGTAAACCCTAGGGGGAGGTGACACTCAGCGTTTAATTTATCGGGTTGTTGTCGTGTCCATTTCTGAGTCGGATGTCGCCGCTTTGTACAGCTTTAGCCATTACTTTCTCGCTGTTAAAACTGTTCTTCAGGATGGAGCAGCTACTATTGCAGGGCAAGTGATCAGGTGTGAGTTTAGAACAGTTGTTACAATGCCTGTACGTTCCATCACTGTTTATTCTCACGCCTTCAACCATCCAAGTGGTTTGGACTCGTCCAAGATCTGACCAAGTTTGCTTATGACGAGTTATATCGTCATCAAAATATTGACGATTTTTTTGTGACGAGATCAGTTTTCTTCAAAGGCGAGATATCTCGTCCATCAAGATATTTCGTCCATCCCCTTCTAATGACGAGATACCTCGTCATTAGCACAACCACAAGGAGTTAGTGAACCACAAGGAGGGTTAAAATGTCCCGTTATCACAGTCTGAATAGTGTGGTGGTTTTTCTATCGCTGCACAATTTGTTTTATTTTGATTTGGGGGGGGAATGTGTTTTACCAAAGCTTTAACACCAGTAAGAGTTAGTGGGGTTTGTCCAGCATTTAATTGGCTCCCTTTGCCAATTGATCTGCAGCGTCATTTCCTTCAATGTTCACATCAGCGGGAATGCACTGAAGAGCAATTTTTCTTCAAGCACACGAGTTTGTGCAGAAGAGAATGGACATCTTGGGCATATTTTGAGTTGCCATTGCTTCTAAGGCAGATCGGGAATAGCTTGAGATAATAATTCCCTCGGTTTGCTGTGTTGATGAGAGATTTAAGTTTCAAGAGCCTTATTTATAGCTGAGTTCACTCGTGAAATTGAAGGATGTTTTTCCAGCCTTTACTTGTAATTCTTCCGCATCTAGAAGCAGAAGTGCACCTCCTTTATTCAAATTAGTCACTTAATGTTTCTGATAATACGATTGGAAAAGAATCCTTTTGCCCTTAAGTTTAAAACATTTGTTCGTCTTCACCGGCGATTTGTGTAACCCAAATTCTTAAACGAATGTTTTTATTACTTGAATATACATTATGATGGGGACTGGAATTTAGTTCGCATTATCCGTATTAACCGAGTTCGTCTTAATGAGGTTTCACTGCATTTCAATACTTAGACGTGATTTAATGGAAATGATCGCACCATTTAATCCTGACACTGGTGTGTTTACTTTTTCTTGTTTTATTGACAAGAAATTTCCACTCTCCCTCGTGAGGCGATTAACCACACTGCATGAATCCAAAACAGCGCGCTAGGGTTGCCGCTGTCGCGCTCTTCACGTAATTAACGGCAGAACTGGGTGTAGCTGTTTATTTGTAAGCAAGATGTGCTCTCACAGGTGGTCTTTGAGGGGGCGATCGTAGGTTCAAGGTTACTTTGCAGTTCGCAATTTCGTTTCTACTCGTACAAGACCTTTTCTATTATTAATTTCTTGCGCTTTAAAAGAATCGTGCAGACAGTTGAAAACGACGAGGCGTTATCCTCACGGATCGTTTCATCCCGGACCATCGCCAACAGACCAGTGCGACGTTAACTATCTACCTACCGAATCGTGGAAAATACGACTTAAAAGTGAAACTTAAAAATCGAAACCCCAGAATAAGAAATACGTTTAAGTTATCTACACGCCCCCCCCCCTCAAAAAACCTTCATTTAACATTTCTTCTTGAAACGAAACCCGAATCATTTTTCTCCTATTTGCTATATTCCTCCCTGGGCGCATTTCCCTTCTGTGTCAGTAAAAACTTTCATTTTGTGTGCGTCTATTACTTGATGTATGTCTTGTGTCTGGCGCAGCATGACCACATACCGCCTTTGCGCAAATAAAACCCCAAATCAACCAACCTATTTGCTAGACCGTCGTGTACGTGGAGGCTGGTGCACGTTCAATCTATCGTGGCATCCTCACGTTTTCGTGCTGCCGAAGTTTGGCGAGTGGGGTGCAAGATCAGGTGTTCACTGGCCGTGGTTCAAAATGACGAGGTGTTGTCCTCGGTCTTTCCCTTCGAGATTGATCCCGGAGCGTCGAGCCCTCATGGGCACATCTCCTATAGGTGCGTACGGGCATCACAACCCCGAGGTACTCGAATGATTCTTTTCGTTTTTACCCTCGCTTCTGCTTTTTTCTTCATCCGTCATTGTGTTGTCTGTTTTGCGATTGGCTCAGCTTGATCAAATATGGCACCACAAACATCCAGCCTACCAGCGGGAGCGTCGCCAATAGCTCATTTGAGTGCTCCAGAGCGACGCTACTTCAACTACCCACATACCTCTACTGTTTTTATTTAAATTGAGAACCAACATCGAAAAAAAAAACGAAAATAATTTTCCTCTTGGGTTCGGTTTTTAAAAAAAATTTAGGTCGAAATTGGCAGAGCTTATCACACAATTGGGTGTTAAGCCAGCAGAGCTTATCTCCAATTGGATGTTAAGCTGGCAGAGCTTATCACACAATTGGTTGTTAAGCTCTGCCAGTTTTGCTTAAGTGGCGGTATAAAAGTCTCAACACAACGGGCTATTGGTGACGATCAATCCCAAAGGGAGAGATCGCGGACAACAGTACGTAATTTTGAACCATGGTCAGATGACGAGGTCACACCTGAGCTGGCACTCCACTCTCCAACCTTCCACACCACGCCAACGCATGTGGACATTTGAGGCCAAGAGACATTTAACGAGCATCAGCCCCCGTGTACACGACGATCTTTGACTGGACCTAGTTTAGAAGTAGCGACTTTCCTGTTGTTTTTCCATATGGGCTATGGTCCACGGTAGTCCAGCCGGAAGTGTAACAGATTAACCAGTTGGTTTTATGGCTCATATTTGGCCATGCTGCGCCAGACACAAGACAATATCAAGAAATTGACACAAGACGTACAATATGAAGTAAATGACACACACAGTGAAAGCTTTACTGAAGAGAGAAATACACACCCAGGGAGGAATGCACCTGGCAGGAATCGAACCTGCGCCGCCTACAACTAGGAGGTTGCTAGCGCAGTGGGCATACCCACTGATCCACCACGGCCCCGATTAGCAACCGTAGGGTTGCGAGTTCGATTCCAATCAAAGACCGTCGGGTATACTGCACGTTCCATCTGCCGTGGCTTCCTCACTTTGGCGTGGGGTGCCAGTTCTCGTCATCTGACCGTTGTTCATATTTGCGGGGTGTTATACTCGGATCTTTATCGTCGCCAATAGCCCTTCCTTTTTCTCCAGTGTGACGTTAATTTAGTACCTACCCACCTCTAAGTTCGAAGCGGTTCATGGTTGAGTGATCCGGTTAGATCTGTGGGATTGTAGACCCTCCCTGGGTCGACTCACCATTGGTTTAGAGTCGTTGAACGACCCAGGGGGATCTGTGGGATTAAAAACGTTTATTTCCGTTCATGCTCCTCCAGGTTGCAGTGACTATAGGACCGCTGTCCGAGTGTCCGTCATCAGTGAAAGTCCGGCCGAAGCGACTTTATTTCGGAATCCACGAGGCGCTCTGAATCAATCCCTGGTACGAATGTTATATTGGGTGAAATTGACGAATTTGGGAATGCTTTAGGAAAGTTTGGAAATCAACTTCGTGTGGCATTCGGGGGTGGTCGGAATCGAAAAGGATGGCGATTCCTAATCGAAAACCAATCAGGTAGGTAGATCAATTGACGTCCCACTGCAACAACACAACGGGTTATTGGCGACTGTCTGGGATCAAACCCGAAGGGAAAGACACCTAAGGATAATGCAACATTATTTTGAACCACGGTCAGACGACGGGGTCAAAATCGAGCTGACACCCCGCTCTCCAAACTTCCACACCATGCGAACGTGAGACCACGACAGATTTAAGGTGCACCTTCCCCCTTTGTACACGACGCTCTCCGGTTGGATTCGAACTCGCAACCCTGCGGTTGCTAATCCGTTACTCTTCCAACCGAGCTACCGCTGCAATTAGGTATGGGAAAAGACATTATGACCGAACCTACAAGCTGTCAAAATCTCAGTCCACAATCCTTAAAGATTTTTATAAAATAACTAAAAACTACTAAATCGGGAAACATCAAGGGTTGGAGTAAAGCATTGATCTTTATTACAAATGGGTTCGCACGGAATAATGTACAAATTGGATGGCGGAAATCAATAATTTTTAATGAAATAAAATAAATAATAAGGGACATGCAAGCTGTAATATCGAGACTGACTATTCGTTGTTAAGAACAATGTACCTCAGTATCGAACTTGAAATTGAATAGAAAACATTTTTTGGGTGTGAAATTATTTCACGGAACCCTGAAATTATTGGATCGATAGTAAACACTTATTATGAAAAAAGGGGGATTAGAGCAGAATAAAGGGTAGTTAGTTGATGATTATACTTTTTGATGATAAAAAGGCCCTACAAAGTAATACTTGTCCGCCTTTGATTCTACGTCAGTGTGTCCTACAAATTTTTAAAGTGGACGCAATAGCGAATGCAGAAGCTACACTGGAATTTAAAAGAAAAAAAAGACACTTATTACAACACTTGACGCCAACCGTTGAACTGACGAACTCTGCACTGTAAACTAACCCTTCCTTATCGTTCTTCCAAATAGGAATTCCGGTTAAAGATTGCGCGGGAAAGTTACAAAAATATTCAAATGAAACTCAAAACTCGCACGCTCGAATAGCGGCTTCTTTCAGATCCCATTTTTACATGGGCTATTGATCCTAAGATCTGGGAGCCATTTCTGAAGCAGTGCGACCGGTTCAAGACATACAATATCAAGTAATAGACACACACAGAATGAAAGTTTTTACTGAAGAGAGAGAAGTACAACCAGTGAGGAATCGAACCTGAGCCGCCTACAACTCTAGCCCAGTGAACACAACCCTCAACAGTGGTTGCGTGCAGAGACGTAACTAGGCTAGTTTCCACCAGGGCAAGAACTCGCCTTGGAGCCCCCACCGACCAACCAAACCAAAACCCTCCCCGACAACACCTGATATCGCCCCACCACACATTAATTCCACTAGTCTAATTTTTTTTTCAACTTAGATGGTAAATTCTTGATTTCAAAGGTAAATAGATTAATTTGCAGCAATTTCATTTTTAGTACAAGATAAAATACCTAATTAATTATAAGATATTTCATTGACAAATAATCTAAGAGTAGCATGTTTGGTATATTCTTTCACACTTATAATCGCTGCAAATGAAATGAATTTATCAAATGATATCGGGATATGTGTGGTCCGAATAAAAATCAACAGATTGTTGCTTTAAAATAGGATATTTAATTATGATAAATACAGAGGCTGTTCGGACATTTTTTGAACGATTTTGATGAGCTGTAAAAAAATTGTATGCTACGAAATAGTTTTACTTTCACAGCAGTTAAATAGTTAAAGCATAACTTATCGTCTGCTAACTCAGAGTTTTGTTTACTTTCAAAATGGCGCTTTTAAATAAGCAATGGATGGAAGGCTGTTTCCGGTCTTTCCGAAGAAAATTATGCTTATTCAATCATTCAAAAACGCTGTAAGTCATGGTTTTTCGATATCTATAGGTACGATAAGTAATATTAATGAGAAAGGAAAAAACGTGTAAAAGTGGAAAAATACTTCCACATACGTATCCAAAAAAGAAAAGAATTTCTGAGAATATTTGTAAGGTAAGATCTTTAATTTTAAAACAGAATCCGCTAAATCAAAGGACTAGTTGCCCAGAAGCCATTTCCCACTACAATATGTACATGAATGGAGTTGTGATGAAATGGCTACTTTTTAGGGTCATGGCAGAAAATCAGACAAGTGGTGGAAAAAGATTTTAGTTATGATTTTTGTTGTGAATGCATGGATTACGAAGTGTGATGTGGAACATAAAACAGAACCACTATTATCATTCATGGTCCCCTTAGCTGAGCAATTAATGAATGTTGGAAGGGAGAAAGCAAACACAAAAAGAACGCGAAAGTACGGTTGTCCGTCAAAAAGAGCAAAAACTACTAAATTAAACTACTTTTCAGAATTAAATTTTAATCATGCAAAACTCGGGGCGAAAGGGTTAAAATGCAGGAACATAATGAAAAAGTATTCCATTTCACGCAATACTTAAAAAATTACATAGCTTTGAAAACGACCTCAATTTCTACTCCAATAGAGTAGTTTACAGGTCGTAAGCCCCCTTATAAAGTCACTTTTCTTCAACTTCTCTCAGGGCTGTGATAGCCCGGTTGGAAGAGTAGCGGATTGCAATCGGACAGACAATATCAATTGTGAAAAGAAAGGATGGAGAAAGATCGACCTGGGTTCGCGATCTCCATGTGTACCAGAGGCCCTATGGGGAAAGAATACATCACTAGAGTTCTGGAAACCCAAAGATGTACCCCGAGGGGCGAAATAACGAAGGAAACTCTTTCAAATCTGATTCAAAATTGCAGTTTCTCATAAGATTATGAAGAGGGGAGCTCTCAAACAAACACTATACCATGTTCCAAAAAGCCCAACCCTGTTGTTTTCATTTCTGTTGGTAGGTATAGTAATTGAATAACGTCGCATTGGAGCAACACAATGGGCTATCCCTAAGGGAAATATCCGAGGACACCTCGTCGTTTTGAACCACGGTCTCGTGACGAGGTCAACACCTGAGCTTGCACCCCTCTCCAGACTTCCACACCACTCCATCGTGAGGACATTTGAGGCCCTAACAGATTTAACGTGCACCAGTCCCCGTGTCTTTGGATGGACTGAGTTTCGAAATCGCAACTCTTCGATGTAAATCGGTTAGTCTTCCTACCGGCCCTTTTTTCATTTCGGACTCTTCCCTTACCAGAATCACTGCAACGTTCTAGTTTTGCTCTATTGTTCCCAAAGATCTCTGTCGGCATCCCTTTGTGCATTCTTCCTTCCCTCCATCCCACAGCAGATGTCGAGATGAGATCCATTATTCCTCATCCCCAACTGACTAGTTCACCATTCTTAATTTGACTTAACACCGGTAGAAAAACCACCACCACACTTTCCAGACTGACATTTTAGAAGCATGAAAATTTACAGTGGTGGAGCCAGAACATACATTGCAACAACTGTCTGGGAGTTGAACTCACACCTCATCCTATATTCATCTGCCCTGCAATAGTAACTGCTCTTCAAACCATGGATTTACCATCTTGAAGAACAGCTTAACAGCGATAAATAATCCACATCACCAAAGCTGTGCAAAATGCACACGGCGACATAACTCAGAAAAGGACATGACAACAACTGGCAGTTAGGCCACTTTCCCCCTTCTCCTGACACCCTCTTTCACACCCTTTACATTTTTTAGAATTTTCTTTCCCCACCCCATCTGTACTCCGGGGCCCGAGACCTGTGCGACGTTCAGTCATCTCCGATAAGACAGCCGGGAATTGGAACACTTCGCTCAACTCCCAGGCAAGAAAACGAGGGACATAAAAAACACCAAGATGAAAACAAACCCCTCGTGTCATCTGACCCAAGGAGTTGAATGAAGGAGTTCAGTTGCGCCAAGACCATTCTAGATTCTAAGTGTTCCTTATCTGAAATGACCTTGGCTGGACGGGGGTAGGGATTATGACCGAGGGGTCTTTCTTGACGAACCCATAAATTTGTCTCTCCCTTAAGCTGTCCGTGCGATTCAACATCCTCAGGATTGCCCTTTGATTTCCACCGCGGCAGTTGCCGACAAGACAAAGAGCAGAAAAATCAAAATTGGCATCCGTTAGTCAGGACCAGGTGACGACAAACTGAGACCGGCGTGTCATGAGCACAACCCCACCCCCATCTGTACTCCGGGCCCAGATGCCCGGCCTTTCTTCGAGGCCTAATGTAATTTCGTTCTATTGCACACTTATTATGAAATCCTTATCGCCTAGCTGGTATAGCGCTTGTTTACCATCCAGTACCGGTTCGAATCACGCTTTGTATGTGCAAGGTAGGTAGTTAATTGACGTTGCACTGGAGTAACAACGGGCTGTTGGAGACAGGTCGGTTGGTTTTGGAGGGTTTTATGGCGCAAGGGGTATATTTTTGGCCAAGCTGCGCCAAAAGAAAAGATCACTAGAGTATCTCAGGTTCGTAAATCCCAAGTAAAGTAGACGTGCCCCTAAAAGCCAGCTGGAAGAGCAAACGGATTTCTTCAAGTTTGTTAGTCGGAAACTCGATCCAACCAGAGACCGTCGTGCACATGGGGGCTGGTACACGTTAAATCTTCCGTGGCCTCAATTGTCCTGACGTTGGCGAGGTGTGGAAGTTTGGAGAGTGAGGTGCCAGCTCAGGTGTTGACCTCGTCATATAACCGTGGTTCAAAATTGCGAGGCGCTGTCATTGGATTTTTCCCTTAGGGATTGAACCCGGACGGTCTCCAATAGCCCATTGTGTTGCTCCAGTGCGACGTATGTTAATTACCTACCTACCTTGATACGACGATACAAATAATTGATCAAGAAATTGTAACTTCTTTAACTTTTCTGTAACGTCCTGAATACATACATCTAACTCTTAGTTGGGAATTGAGATAAAAATGTAGTGAAAACTTATTCAGACCAAAACTCCAAAAGAAATAATTCAAAATTTTAAAATTGTTATTATACGTATATACATACACTCCTACTTATATATATATATATATATATATATATATATATATATATATATATATATATATATATATATATATATATATATATATATATATATATATATATAAAGTAGGAGTGTATGTATATATGTATATTTTCTATACAAATCTACACCGTTAGACCAATCCACACCAAATTTGGTACACTTATACTTTAGAACACTGCGGTCAGCATAGGCTAACTCTTAACCCCTGTTCTATTGGCCCTAGTGGCTAAAAACTATTCGAAATCGCTATAGAAATAACATTGAGCATAAATTGATTGCTTTAGGCAGCTATGGTTGCTTTACCAAAAACAATTTTTTCCGAAACAAATTAAATTACAATATTTATGTTTGAACTGACTTTTTAGTTCTTTCCATGATGTAAATAAATTATAGATATTTTATTAATGAAGAAAGAATATTTTAAAATATTTATTTTTGCAAGGAAATTCAAGGAAAGGTTTTCAGGAGTTCAAGGATGATTTTTCAAGGAAAGTTGGTGTAATGATTTGTAGAATTCTGTTTCATAAGCTTTTTAAGGTAAGGCGTGTAACTAATTTTAAAATGTCCGGAATAGATACATGTGATTCCTCCGTTGAAAGCAGTGATTTTCTTTCTGAACAATTCTGTAAAATCGACCTTCTGCTTTTTGAAAAAAATTTATCGCTACAGTTTAATTTGTCTACACCGATTACATTTATTTCTAACCCAAGCACCATTATTCCGAAAAGCACAAACGAAAAACTCATTGATCATAAAAGCGTAATTTTGCTACTCGGTATCTGGCAGCACCAGAATTAATGTTTACCTTTTTTATAAAACTTTGTAGAGCGCATTTTTTCGTCGGAATTTCGTTTCTGTTTGTATTTGTATTAATCTTTTACATATTGCAATATATTCAGGAATTAAATGTATATATTTGCGTCCGAAGTATAGAGTAGAAGCTATGAAAAAGTTAAAAAGTATTTTCCGTACAACTTAAATGATTGCATTTTTCTGTGAAAGAAAAGTGATTATTCTAATTCGCTTTTCAAGCAACATTTAATCATTTCAACCCGAGCAACGCCGGGTTGAAATGGTTAATGAAATCAGCTTGTTTTCTATAAAATCATTTGCTACTTGTTCATCATTTATCGAAGAGGCAAAGAAATAAAACCATCCAAAATTCATAATGCTCCCACTTTAACTTCCAGAACATATACTTATTCACTTCCAAAAATACATATTCTTATGTGGAAACTTTAGACATTTCATTTTCTCATAAGTATATATTTATCATTTTTTCATAAGTATATATTAATCATATTCTTACCTTTGAATTTTCTTTCGCTGTTGACATGCTTTTATCTTAACTGAATTTCTGTTTTCTTTCTAAAAATGAAATCCTTTTAATTTCTCACCTTAACAGTAGAGCTGTTAAATACTGTGAAATGCAGATCACTTGGAAGCAAATATGTATTAAAAAATACATCACCCGAATCGGAACAATCTATATCAACTAGTAATTCTGAAATCAAAATAAATGGAACCATAAAATGATTCCATATAACAAACCAAAACTTTATAACAGTTCCAGTTAAAGTTAATAAGTACGCAAAGTAAAAATATATCCTAATGTTATTTTATATTCCTCAAGCATTAAGAATTTTCAGAATCCCCTTAATCATAACACAGAAAAATTCATTACAAACAGGAATATTCTGCGATGTCACGATCACACCCTATGGTAGGTAGGTAGGTAGTTAATTAACGTCACACTGGAGCCTAACGCCACACTATTGCCAATAGCAACATAACGGGTTATTGACAACAGTTCGCGATCAATCCCGAGGACAGCACATTTTGAACCAGATATCGAGGTCGACACCTGAGCTGGCACCCCACTGTCCGAACTTCCACACTACGCCAACATGAGGAAATTTGAGACCACGAGATTTAACATGCACCAGCCGCAACGGTCTGTGGTAAGGCCGACTCACAACCTTCCGTTTGGAAATCCGTTACTCTCCTAACCGGCCCTGATGATATAATCTGGAATGATTTGGAAGAAAAAAGTGGATTTTTAAACACAACCAGTCTATCGTTGCAGGAAATGCATTACATTTGCAATTCAGAGGCCAAATATTCTTCGACCTTGGCTATCGATCTTTAAAAATAGAATAAGGCAAAAATCGATCGCCCCTTGGGCACAAATAGCCTCCAATTAGCCCTTGTATTGCCTAAAAAGTTCAGGCATTGTCTCTGTTTAAACTCCTACTGTTGGCCATTTTCCTCACAGGGGGGTTTCATTAGAAGGAAGTGGAAGGTAGTCAAGGAACATCTGGTTGACAGATTGATCCATAGGACTGAGGGGTATGAATTTTATGTTTTATTGATATACGAAAGAAGTATCTTAGTCCCACAGTTGGATCGAGTTTCAAACTCGCAACCACTGGAATAATTAGGAAAAAAGAGTGACTTTATAATGTGGTTTTTAACAATTGAAAACAGCTAGAAAATGGTTCAAGTCCCACTGTTTCATCGGAGCAGTGCAGCTCTGTCCAAAACTCCAACGGTTCGAGGGGGCAGAAGTCAACGTCACCTCTCTTCCAGTACTTTGTTAACGCAGCGCGACAGTTCGGAAACAAGGGGCTGCAGGACGTTCCTTCATCCCCAACCCGTCGTAAACTTGCCAGACTCTACCTCTCGAAGGCGAATACGTTGGAGATGAATTTCAAGCCCCCAAGAAAAGGGAAACCTTGACGCTACAATGTGGAACTCGATGGCCAAGTATTCTTTGATCTTGGCTGTTGACCGTTAGAAATGGGATAGGGAAACGATCGTTAAATCACTCCCCAACTGTTCCTGCGGTGATTACCCCACTGCCACCCTCCCAAATAGCCCCTTTAGTGCCCAAGAGGTCGGGCATTGAAAAAATTCTCACTCTTTGGTTTTCCTATTGCTGGGGCAATTTTCATCTCACGGGTATTTCATGAGTAAAGGAAGAAGATGGGCGTAGATAAGAAAGATGAGGAACCCATTTCGTCTTATTAGTGGTGACAAAATGAAAGTCTACCCTAGCTAAAAATATAAGGAGTTTTGTACAATAGAAAAGGCAAATACTTCTATCAACAGTGAAGCTTTATTGCACTGTAAATAATTCAAGCACTAACTACAGATGAAAGCTTTGAAGCACTTTGCCCATTTCGGGGCCATCGAGAAGAGAACGGGCCTGAAGGCAGTTTCTGTGACGTCAAGACGTGGGGGTTCATTGTAGGGAAGAATCTGCAAGTGGGGAGTTCGTGATCCGACGGAAGTAGATAGAAAAAATCTCGATATATAAGCAATCCATGTTTTTCAAGATTTCAAACAAATACAGCGAAATCTTTTTGTTGTTAATTTCGGATTGATTTTCACTTACAAAAATTCCTTTGTATTTCCGAAATTAACATAAAGTGTTAATTTTATTAAAAATTTTATTTTATTACCCCGAATTCAGTCGATAAACCAAATTTAATGCCTTAAAGACTTCTCAGAATCCTCTTCAAGCATTGCACTAAAGTTGAATGGAATCAACTCTTACCATATTCTTTATAAATTGGGTGAGACGCCACATCATGGGCCGAATTTGCTGCAATCTGAGACAATGTTCCAAGGGGAAAGAATGCTTCGAGTCTTCGCCCACTTTATCTCGTAGCTATACCGCCATATTAAATATCACCTTAAAAGCAAAACAAATATTGTAATACTCAACATCAATAAAATAAGTTTTGGTAGTAAGAAGCTTAACCCTTTCGCCCCGACTTTTGCATGATTAAAATTTAACTCTGAAAAGTAGTTTAATTTAGTAGTTTTTGCTCTTTTTGATGGACGACCGTACTTTCGCGTTCTTTTTGTGTTTGCTTTCTCCCTTCCAACATTTATCAGTTGCTCAGCTAAGGGGACCATGAATGATAATAGTGGTTCTGTTTTATGTTCCACATCACACTTCGTAATCCATGCATTCACAACACAAATCATAACTAATCTTTTTCCACCACTTGTCTAATTTTCTGCCATGACCCTAAAAAGTAGCCATTTCATCACAACTCCATTCATGTACATATTGAGTGGGAAATGGCTTCTGAGCAACTAACGTCTAATTTTGTACCATCTTTTTGTTTCCAAACCACGATCACTAATTCATCAGAATGAATGAGCGTGCTCAAAACCATAAATCCGCCATTTGCAATCTGAAAGTATTGCCAGGTTTCTTTAGTCATATTTTTATTCCCTAATTCCTTAAGAACACTGAAAACGTAAAAACCTATTCAAAAGTGGGATTTATTTACCCAATAGGGAATGAAATCTAATGTATATGCCCATTAGGCCCGAAAGGGTTCAACCGAAGATGTTTAAAATTCACTTCCATTTTATCAGAAAGAGTAAACACGAACGAATCTGAGTCCGTCCATCGAAGTTTGAAGCAGTAAAACGCCATATTAGACAATTTTTATCACCCAAAATATTAACCTATTCTTAAAGGCCGTACTTTTGAAGTCTGAGGGATTTTCCGTTTAAACAAACCAGACGGTTTGTAGATTTTACTTCTGCTCTCCCATGATGCATAACCGAGTTACCTTATTGCCAACATTCAGCGTTTAATCTATAATTGCTGTTGACCAATCAACTTTCAAATTCGGATAGGTATTTCAATTAACGTCGCACTGGAGCGACGCAACGGGTTATTTGGCGACAATCCGGGATCAAACCCAAAGGAGGAGATCCGAGGACAATACCACGAAATTTTGATCCACAGTAGGATGACGAGATCACGCCTGAGTTTGCATCCCACTCTCCGAACTTTCACACCACGCCAACGTGAGGACATTTTAGGCCACGAGAGATTTAACGTGCACCAGCCCCCTATGTACACGACGGTCTTTGGTTGCATTCGAACTCACAACCCTCCGGTCATATCAATTCGGTATTTATTCTTTGGAATTTTTATTGCGAAATCGTGTTCGAAAAACAAGCCATGATCAGAATAGGTACAGAAACACCACAGTGCGGCTCCCGCGAGAAAACGGTCAAATTTAGGTCATAACTAATTGTCTCTGATAGGTGTGATTTCTGAATAGGTGTGAAATGTTGTCTCGGATAAACGCTGCCATATGCAGAGCCAAAGAAAGATGCACGGCGATCGCCATAGATCATTTACACCTCGCCAACTTTGGAATCGAAAGATAAACTCGGTGCCAGAATCACTACTAAAGACGCCACTTGAAGAAAGGATTCGTTTACTTTTCCACATACAAGTCCCCTAATTCAAATAATAAACTTGTTCCAAACCTTGTGACCCAACTGTCTTCTCACGGGAGCTGACTTATGACGCTACTTATATTTAACTTGACAAAAAATGCCTCTCATAGCCAACGATCACACAAGTACAATTCAATTTATTCGAAGCTTGTTTGTAAAAATGCATGTAATAAGATACATTCACGATTACACTTGAAAAAGCCAATTTTATGTTGATGTTACTCTTGGAATAATCCGAGTGAGTTCATTTAACCATTCAGGGGTGGTGGTGGTTTTGTTCTGTCGCTATACCAGCCATTTTGAGCTTCAAGAGGACTAATTAGACCGCTGTGGCGATTGGATGTCTCCCTGAAATGCTCCAAGGCTAAGTATAGCGGTTGTCAAAGTCTCTTAAGGATGCTCGGGTGTTGAATCTCTTTCGATATTTTCATGCTCAGGAAGGGTCGATACAGGTGGTGAGTAGTATGCAGTGTTGTATCAGAGGCGGAAGTGACGTCATACCACGTGACCAGAAGTGGGCGGTGCCAAGTGACATCACAGCGTGACGTCATCGAAAAGCGGAAGTGACGTATTGTTTGTTTACATTTTGGACTTGGAATTTTTTTTTGTCACGACTTCGTGCAGGCGTTGAGTTGTTTCAAGATGGCACCAGTGACGTCAGTGTGTTTACGTTTGGGACTTGGATTTTTTTTTTCCTTCTGAGATTTCGATGTGACGTCAGATTACATGTTAGAACACGAAAATGTCTAATCACAGCGATTTTTATCGCAAGTAAGTGCGGAGGAATACAAGTCGGGGTGCGACTTTGTGAATGACGTTAGATTACACGTTAGAACATGAATGCAAGTGGCAAGCTGATGCAATCATACTGGTTATGGGGTAGGAATGTTGCTATTTGTTGAAGACCATGCAGGAGGGATTTTCTTATCATTCTTAACATTCCTGTGAACTTGTAAGGAGTGGTCTCCGTTTATTGTCCAGAAAACACTTCAATTTCTTCCTGTGTTTTGTTACATTTTCTTTTTTTGCATACTAACATGGAACGCTCTAACCAGCAGAAACGTGAGTTGGACTCTACCACAGATTTGGTAAGTACGCTTTTTTAAAATACTATTGTAATTATTGTACAATTTAATTTCGTGAATATTGTGTGAAACCGTGTATACCGTGCGTTGTAGGCTTACATAGAAGGCTTATGCTTCTCTTATGTGTAACCTTTAGAAAAAAGGCATTATTAATTTTTGAAACCCTATTTTTAAAAATACTATTATAATTATTGTACAATTTAAATTCGTGAATACTGTGTGAAACCGCGTATACCGTGCGTTGTAGGCTTACATAGTAGTCTTATGCTTCTCTCTTATTTATAACCTTAAGAAAAATAGCTTTTATTATTTTTTGAAAACACTATTTTTATTTCGCTATTCAAGGTATTGTTTGAAGACCCAGATATGCCCATGAGAGATTCTGATGATGAAGTAAGTCTTTACACCATCATCTTTTTTTTTCATTTCTGTGATTTATAACCTAAATGCAAGAGTATTTTTAAGAAAACTGAGACAAGTGGTTATTTTATTCTTAATATTTTCTTGTTATCTTTAGATTATTGATGAAATGTGTCAAAGTTTTTTAGAAGCAGATGATAATGTAAGATTTTTTTTTCTATTGCATTAACTTTTCTATAGAACTAGAAGTGTTTTTAAAATATATAACAGTATCCAAATAACAATAATTTATATCTAGATTATCGATGAATGTTCGCAGTTGTTTCTAGAAAACTCTATGCCACTTCCATTAAATTATCAAGTGGGTTCAGGATTTGAGGTAATGTTTACTTTAGTAGAGTATTGCACTTTTTTTTAAATTTTCTTTTTCTAAATATCCCTTTTCTTTAAATTAGAACTCTGTTCAACCTTCAGTACAGGGTACATCGAATGTAGATCGTGCTGATGAGGCACACAATGTAAGTTCAGTTTCATTGTCTCTCCTTAAGGAAATGATCCAATAATATTTTCTATTAATTATTAGAGAGATATATTCTTATTTGTTTTTTAACTACTTTCACTAACTCTAACTTATTTTATAGCTGGAAAATGCCGTTGTTCTCGTCGAACGATCGCGTCGAAGAAATACCAAGTACAAGGCGGAAGAAATTACATACAAGGCCCGCATAGAACCTGAGCGACTTCCGCAAGACGTGAGAGGAATTTCTATATCCTCCATAGTGGATTCTGTACGGGATTTGTTTTTGATTCTAATTCGCCGAACAACAGTTTCGTTAAGACCCTCTGATTTAATACGATTTTGCATACAAGCAGAGGGACTCGACAAACCTGTATCTACCTCCCTGATGCCTGTATCGACTGTGACAGTTGAGAAGTTACTGAGCTGCATCATGAAAGTTCTTCAATCAAAAGAAACAATCGAGCTCGATTCAACTTTTGAGGTGGATGTTATAACTATTCTTCAACCTGTAGGAGCTGGCAAGAGTCGAAGAATAACTAATATTTCCATAGATCGGCTAAATAAAAAATCTGTATTTGCTATTCCAAGCGATAGCGAAGGACTTTGCTGTGCGAAAGCCATTGTATTTGCGTTGGCACATTTGGATAGAGATACAGCTGCCATCAACACGTTAAGAGATAAAAGACGCCCTGCTCTAATGAATCGAGCTCGTGGTCTACATATTGATGCCGGAGTCCCCCTAGGTGCCTGCACATTCAAGGAGATTGGTCGGTTCGAGGAACACCTTAACGTTCAGATTGTCGTTTTGTCTGCCGATAATTTAAATAGAGTAAGTTTATTTTTTTGTCTTACATAGTTTTATAATCTACATTTTTTACAGCTTAATTTACATTTTTAGTTAAGTAGTTAAAGTCTAAATGTATGCATTTTTTTCTTGTGTTTCTAGGTAGCGTACAAAAGTACAGACAGACATAGGCGCATAAATTTATGGTTGCACGACAATCATTATGATGTCGTAAAATCACTGAAAGGATTTTTCGCTAGCACCAACTACTGTATTGCATGCGAAAAGCCTTTTCAGAATATCGAAGATCATAGATGTGATCAAGCCTGTCACGTATGCTTACGTACAAACTGTGCAGCGGGTCAACAGCAACGGTGTCAAGACTGCGACCGCCTGTGTAGATCTGAGGATTGTTTTTCAGCCCACAAATCCCTCACAAACAATCAAACTTTATCCCTCTGCGATAGGGTAAGTGTATTTATTTAGAGATGTCAAGAGTACATGTACTTTTCAGCATTAATTAAAATAAAATATCTCTATTAAATTATCATTACAGGTCTATCAGTGTTGTCAAGTGATCCGTAGAAGGGATTGTCCTCGTGATAATCACCGCTCTCTCAGTGCCCTTCTTGTGGCACTTAGCCACCAAGAGCACCGCTGCTACTTACGAAACGTGGCATCGAAGAATCCGAGCGAAAAGTTGATTTTTTACGATTTTGAAACGGACCAGTCTTCGGGAGAACACGTTGTAAACTTCGCGGTAGCTCAGTACGCTGACGGTGAGCAAATTGTATTTAAAGGGTATACAGCATGCCACGATTTTTGCGCCTGGCTCTTTTCTCCGAAACATAAGGGTTATACAGCTATAGCCCATAACATGAAGGGGTAAGATTTCAAACTTTTCTTGTATAGTTTACTTTATTCTATTTTTGTTTACCATCTTAAAAAAAAATTTTTAAGAAATTGTTATTAAGAAATATAGTGATTTAAACACTTTTTTTCTGCAGGTTCGATGGGCAATTTGTAATGGGCTACATTTTAGAACAAGGCTGTGCACCTGAAGTTATACCCAATGGGTCGTTGTTAATGTCAATTAAACATTCAAGTTTAGGAATTCGTTTAATAGATTCACTAAACTTTTTACCAATGGCTCTGGCAAAGCTACCCGCATGTTTTGGATTCACCGAATTGAAGAAGGGGTATTTCCCCCACCTCTTTAACTCGAGTGAAAACCAAAATTACGTTGGTCCTTTGCCTGATTGCCGCTATTACAGTCCAGACACCAAGTCTTCAGATGCACGTGCTGCTTTTATGGAGTGGTATAATGAACACAAGGCGGACGAGTTTAATTTTCAAGACGAGATGCAAGCATACTGCAGGTATGAAACATTTCATGTTTTCGCGTTTTTTATTATTTTTTAAATTTTTTCTTTCACTACATTTTTATCCATAGTTCTGATGTTGATATTCTTCGTCGTTGCTGCATGGAGTTTCGGTCCCAGTTTTTGGATATTGCTAGTGTTGACCCCTTCCAGTAAGTGTTTATTACTTTACAAGTTCAATCACTTTTTTTATTTTGCTTTCCAAAACATATCTCGTGTCTTTTTCTTTCCAGGTATGTAACCATTGCAGCTGCATGCATGGCCATTTACAGGAGCGGGCACATTCAGCCTGACACTATTGCGATGATACCAGTTGGTGGATATGTGAACCGCACCAGATACAGCCAAGACTCCATAAGATGGCTTGATTACATGTGTGAAAAGGAGTCTATAGAAATTCAACATGCTTTAAACAGCACTGGAGAATACAGAATAGGTGAAATATCGGTAGTAGTATACCGGCCCGTATATGCGGCGGAAGTGACGTCATACCACGTGACCAGAAGTGGGCGGGGCCACGTCATCCAAAAGCGGAAGTGACGTATTGTTTGTTTACATTTGGATTTTTTTTGTCATCGACTTCGTGCAGGCGTTTCAAGATGGCGTCGTTTCGTTACCATGGTGACGAATCACTCGTAGTGTCATCTGGTGGAGAAATTCGAAACTCTATTATTTTTAATTAAAAAGGAATTTCTTGGATTCGAACCCGGGACTATAGGATCCGAAGTCAAGCGCGCTATCCGTTAGGCTGTAAGAGAGTTAACTTAAGATGGTGAATTATTGTAGTGTTTTTCTCTCTTTTGGACTTGTATTTTTTCTTAGTATTAGGAATGGGTTATTTTTAGAAAATGGTTTGAATAATTGCATAGGGGTTTTAATAAATGCTTTTTCAAAACGACTTATGGCGCCATCTAGTGATTTTAAAAGTAAGTAATCTAAGGAACGAATTGATTTCTTAATGTTTTTACTTTATTCATGACCAGTGACGTCAGTGTGTTTACGTTTGGGACTTGGATTTTTTTCCTTCTGAGATTTCGATGTGACGTCACGAGTATGTCCATCGAGCACGTCTGAACTTGAAAAAAGCCAAGTCTGAACTTGAAAAAGCCTACTCACAGTACATTTCCTTACAAGATTTAATTTTGTGTTGGTGAACCGTTATAAAGATGGTAAGGACTGTATGGGTGCCCATAATGACAACGATTTGGATCTTTATGCACCCATAGCGTCTGTTTCATTTGGACAGAAAAGGCAATTTGTGTTTTCTAGAAAGAACTACAATTCTTTAAAAATTGTTCTGGAAATGGAAACTTGCTTGTGATGAAGTATCCAACAAACCAATTTTGGTTTCACAGCTTGCCCCGTGGGAATGCATTATGCCCTAGAATAAACTTAACGTTTCGTAAAATCCTTGTATAAAGCAGCGATAAACCACTGATGTGCCCCCGAACTAGAACTCAGTGACGTACACTAGACGATATTTGGACAACGTTGCAATTGATCTTTGCCTTTCAGAATAGTATTTTTATAAATGCTTACATCTTGTTGTTTTTAAATAAATTTTTAGCGTGTCTTACCACATATACTGTATTTTGGATTATTTGGGTTTTTTTATTACCATGGTTTTATAAATTTTCTTTTAAAATGCAAGATCTGAAATGAAATTTTTCTTTCCTATATAGATTTATGGTTTTTTTTAAGTTAGATGTTTTTACTCAAAAATTAATTATACATTAGATGCTATAACACCTATTTTATAGCAGAAATTTTGTTTTAAAATAATAATATACACTTAAGTAAGAGTAAAAATTTTTGAAACTTTACAAGACAAATACTATGAATATTTTTTCTTGTACATTTGAAGAAGTTATAATAGTATAAAACCCATTTATTCTATAAATCTAACTTAAATGTTATTTTTTAATTAATCTTTCCTTGCATATTATTTTTTGCTTTGAATAAATCTTCATAAATTTTAGTGATTTAATTTATATTATATAGATTTACAAACCTGTTTTTGGATGAAATATAAGGATTTTATATTTTAAAAATTAATGTTTTTACTTAAAATTAATTATATATTAAATACTATTACACGTATTTTTAATGTTGAAGATTTTTAGAAAACATTTTACAATTGAAACATATACATTAAATATTATGACAAACACTTAAATGCAGATCCATAAGGGAATATTGGAAATCTTTTTAATGCTTACACCTTTCTATTTTAAATAAACTTTTGCTTGTCTTACCACATACACTGTATTTTGGATTATTTGGGGTTTTTTTTATTACCATGGTCTTATAAATTTTCTTTTAAAATGCACGATCTGAAATGAAATTTTCCTTGATTTTGAGATTTACTCAAAAATTAATTATACATTAGATGCTATAGCACATATTTTATTGCAGAATTTTTTAATATTATACACATAAGTGAGCGTAAAAATTTTTGAAACTTTACAACACCCATATTATGAACATGTTTCCTTACACATTTGAAGTAGTGAAAAATAGTATTAAAACCCTTTATCCTGTAAAATATAAATTAAATATTATTTTTATTTAATCTTTCCTTGCATATTATTGTTTACTTTAAATACATTTTCATTCATTTTAGTGATTTTATTTATATTATAAAGATTTATAAAACTGTTTTTAACGAAATTTTCTTTGATATAAGGATTTATATTTTAAAAGTTAGATGTTTTTTACACAAAAATTAATTATATATCAAATACTATTGCACGTATTATAACATTGAAGATTTTTAGAAAGCGTTTAACAATTGAGAGAGATATATACTTTAAATATTATTACAAACATTTAAATGCAATTTGCTTTTTATTTTTTAATTTTACAATTGAGACATTTTTAAAAGTTTGATTCTTAAAGTGCGTTTTATGCATAGTAAAAAAAAAATATTATAAAAAACCTGTAAGAGTAAAAAGAATTTTATACATTGAAACTTTACAAGACCCATACCATGTTTCCTTGCACATTTGAAGTAGTGAAATATAGAATTAAAAACCATTTGTCCCTGAAGTTCTAAATTAAAAGTTATTTTTCTTTAATGCTTTTGCAAAACCACACATTTTACTATATATGAACTTCCTTTTATTTATTTGAAAACCTTATGCACATCGTACAATTTAAAATTGCACAGCAAAATACCAATACTGTACGAAGCTATGAAGTATTTTACAAGATACTTTGGTACTGTTTTCTTAATTTTAAGTGTTCTACATTGCTATATTAAATGGATAGTTAGTGGGTTTTCTGTTTTTGAAAATAATGTGTGCACATCTGTGCTGCAAAGCAAATTAACTTTTGCCTTTTTCTTGATATTTAATGCATAATCTAAATATTTACTCACACCGCTGATAGTTTTACCCATGAGTAAAATTAAATAATAACTGAAAATTTTAAGTATTAATGTGAATTTTAAAATGAACAAAAATTATTGAAATAATGGATTAAATCTGAATTCTATGTATTCTTAAAACAATCTCTGCAAATCCAGCAGACAATTCTTAAACAGATTGAAGGAAGCCACATGGAAACAAAGTAAATTAGAACACTTTTTAATAGTAAAAACATTATGATTAATATTTTTACAAAAATAATACATTGTAGTAAAAAAAGAACTTATTTTTACATACTTACATTTTTTTAAGAGACTTATTTCCGACAAGCCAATTATTCAATGCCATCACCTCAGCTATGGGCAATGCAAATTATTTTTGTGATGACCACATTATAGTTTTTGGATATCTTTGTTGCTACTTAGAGCATAAAATGCATCGAATTTGGGAAACCCATATTGTTCTAAGTTGATATTCGGAATATTCAATGCATCTAAGCGTTTCTTTTCCACACAACCACCTTTGTAAGCAATTAGGTACTGAGTGACCCTCTTGGTCTGCTCGTAATATTCTAAAAGCTTAGAGTCTAGATTTTTCTAAGGGAGCACAATTTGCTATGTCATGGGACAGAAATGAAGTGCACATACGTAATTTTTAACATATCACACAGTTGTACGATCTTTGGCACTCAGTTTATGCTTAGACGATAAGTTAAAACGAATACTTGAAGCTACTTGCGACTTTTACAGCGATGTATGCGTATTTACGTACTAAGAAACTTTCTTGAATCTGAAATTCATCAAAATGCACAATTGCACAAATATTAATCATTGCTATTGAAAAGCGTTAGCTGTTCTTGGAAAAATAATTGTAAACTGGAGGCCACGAAGAACTGGACTATATAACACCATACACTTACTAATCAGTAAAGTTAAAATTTATCTTTTGCGTTCCATAGTTACTCACAAAAGATAAGACTAAGTGAAGAATGTACATACTCAGAAAACATGGTGTTTGTGATAATGCGCGAAATAAAATTTTGTGTTATAATACAAGATTTTAACGAAAGGATATACTTAAATGTGCGTGTGATTTTTTGACTCTACCACGTTTATGCGCTGAATGCAATTCAATTCTACGACTAAATTTGAGCAAGAAAAAAAATATAACCAAATATAATTTATAAGAGAAACGTATTTTGACTTTCTTTAAAATGAGAACTTTAAAGTATACTGAATTCTCTTGATTCTGCAGTTTTATTTTTTCTAAAATTACATCAACAAATTGAATTATTTTATTTGTGTGCACACACAAGTCTTTGCCTCTGTTGAAAGGAAACTAGTATCTTTGACAAGTATCAGATTTTTAAAAATTAATTCAGAGAAGAACCTTTTTTCATGGGATTTAACTCAATCTGCTCCCTTAAGAGTAATAGAGCATATTATAGTTTTTAAGGAAAATGAATAACCATTATGCAAATTTGAAGCCAAAAGTTCCAAGCCTATCTACGTTTAGAGATTGACCAACGCACAGACGTTGACATTAGGGACCTAGCCGTAAACGGATCGTATTATACTGAACGATTATACCGGTGTCTTGGACGTGATCAGGTGCTATTGGTGTGGCGAAGGGCTTGAAAATTGGTAAAAAGATGTAGTGAGACACAAACACAAAGTTTTATCCAAAATGTTTGGTAGCCCATAGATGAAATTGTACAGGTGCTGGATGAAATCAACAATACCAATGGTTTTATAAAAAAAACGATGTATAGCTTTACCCCTTAGACAACGACAAGGACGAACGACTTTGTAAAATTTGCAAGGAATCGGAAAATGAATGCTACTTTACAGCCTTGCGGTCATCTGGTGACATGCATGAGATGTACGAAGAGTCTTTCAACGTGTCCTATGTATCGAACCAATATTTTACATAAAATTAAAACGTACATTTGTTACTAAACTCTATTTATTAGTACATGTAGTAGATGCAATTTCAAGTGATATACTGAACATGGTGAGGAAGAAAATCCAATTGTAAAAGGGTGGTATTGAGTTGAAAGTTATTAAATTGGCAAAAGTGCTTCAGTAAGAAGATTAGTAAGGAAGTTTGAGACTCTAAAACCCTAAAACTCTTTATTAAGGAAAAAAATCGTGTAGGAAAGACTTATACACCCTTATAAATATATTGACTATTTTAATTATTAGTCGTTTGTTCATTATATGTTAAACCTATTTACTAAAGAATTTTAAAGGGTGCCTTAAACAGGAGTTACTAAATGCTTTAGGAAAGATGTGTAAATGTACTCTGTAATGCAAGAGAGAATGCTTGAATTAAATATTCATTTTGAGTGTTTCCTTCTTGTAGTGGGGGCTTATTAATAGTACTTTTGTTAGAGCATTTTAAAATATTTCACACTTTAAAAGAATTATTTATATTTATTTTTTATTAATTTTTAAAACTTTTTAACTTTACTGCTTAACTTTTTTATTGTTACTGCACTTTTCTAAATCAAAATATATTTTACCTAAGTTTCGAGTAATGAACCCAAGGAGAAATAGGACATAGATATACATGCAAATGATATTTTATCTAAAATTACTATATTTGTAATCCAGGCATTCTTTTCAGAAAACATTCATTTTCACAAGAATTTTCGAAACATCCTGAATAATCTTAGACCTATTTTTATAGTAGAAAAAACATTAAGCAGTAAAAAACCAATTAAAAAAGTTAAACAGTAAAAAAAGTTAAATAGAAAAAATTAACCAATAAAAAGTTAAACAGTGAAAAAAAGTTAAACAGGAAAAAATTTAAACAGTAAAAAAAAAAATGTTAAAGAGAAAAAGTTAAACAGTAAAAAAAGTTAAACAGTAAAAAAAGTTAAACAGTAAAAAAAGTTAAACTTAAAAAGTTAAACAGTAAAAAAGTTAAGCAGTAAAATAAAGTTAAACAGTAACAATAAAAAAGTTAAGCAGTAAAGTTAAAAAGTTTTAAAAATTAATAAAAAATAAATATAAATAATTCTTTTAAAGTGTGAAATATTTTAAAATGCTCTAACAAAAGTACTATTAATAAGCCCCCACTACAAGAAGGAAACACTCAAAATGAATATTTAATTCAAGCATTCTCTCTTGCATTACAGAGTACATTTACACATCTTTCCTAAAGCATTTAGTAACTCCTGTTTAAGGCACCCTTTAAAATTCTTTAGTAAATAGGTTTAACATATAATGAACAAACGACTAATAATTAAAATAGTCAATATATTTATAAGGGTGTATGTCTTTCCTACACGATTTTTTTCCTTAATAAAGAGTTTTAGGGTTTTAGAGTCTCAAACTTCCTTACTAATCTTCTTACTGAAGCACTTTTGCCAATTTAATAACTTTCAACTCAATACCACCCTTTTACAATTGGATTTTCTTCCTCACCATGTTCAGTATATCACTTGAAATTGCATCTACTACATGTACTAATAAATAGAGTTTAGTAACAAATGTACGTTTTAATTTTATGTAAAATATTGGTTCGATACATAGGACACGTTGAAAGACTCTTCGTACATCTCATGCATGTCACCAGATGACCGCAAAGCTGTAAAGTAGCATTCATTTTCCGATTCCTTGCAAATTTTACAAAGTCGTTCGTCCTTGTCGTTGTCTAAGGGGTAAAGCTATACATCGTTTTTTTTATAAAACCATTGGTATTGTTGATTTCATCCAGCACCTGTACAATTTCATCTATGGGCTACCAAACATTTTGGATAAAACTTTGTGTTTGTGTCTCACTACATCTTTTTACCAATTTTCAAGCCCTTCGCCACACCAATAGCACCTGATCACGTCCAAGACACCGGTATAATCGTTCAGTATAATACGATCCGTTTACGGCTAGGTCCCTAATGTCAACGTCTGTGCGTTGGTCAATCTCTAAACGTAGATAGGCTTGGAACTTTTGGCTTCAAATTTGCATAATGGTTATTCATTTTCCTTAAAAACTATAATATGCTCTATTACTCTTAAGGGAGCAGATTGAGTTAAATCCCATGAAAAAAGGTTCTTCTCTGAATTAATTTTTAAAAATCTGATACTTGTCAAAGATACTAGTTTCCTTTCAACAGAGGCAAAGACTTGTGTGTGCACACAAATAAAATAATTCAATTTGTTGATGTAATTTTAGAAAAAATAAAACTGCAGAATCAAGAGAATTCAGTATACTTTAAAGTTCTCATTTTAAAGAAAGTCAAAATACGTTTCTCTTATAAATTATATTTGGTTATATTTTTTTTCTTGCTCAAATTTAGTCGTAGAATTGAATTGCATTCAGCGCATAAACGTGGTAGAGTCAAAAAATCACACGCACATTTAAGTATATCCTTTCGTTAAAATCTTGTATTATAACACAAAATTTTATTTCGCGCATTATCACAAACACCATGTTTTCTGAGTATGTACATTCTTCACTTAGTCTTATCTTTTGTGAGTAACTATGGAACGCAAAAGATAAATTTTAACTTTACTGATTAGTAAGTGTATGGTGTTATATAGTCCAGTTCTTCGTGGCCTCCAGTTTACAATTATTTTTCCAAGAACAGCTAACGCTTTTCAATAGCAATGATTAATATTTGTGCAATTGTGCATTTTGATGAATTTCAGATTCAAGAAAGTTTCTTAGTACGTAAATACGCATACATCGCTGTAAAAGTCGCAAGTAGCTTCAAGTATTCGTTTTAACTTATCGTCTAAGCATAAACTGAGTGCCAAAGATCGTACAACTGTGTGATATGTTAAAAATTACGTATGTGCACTTCATTTCTGTCCCATGACATAGCAAATTGTGCTCCCTTAGAAAAATCTAGACTCTAAGCTTTTAGAATATTACGAGCAGACCAAGAGGGTCACTCAGTACCTAATTGCTTACAAAGGTGGTTGTGTGGAAAAGAAACGCTTAGATGCATTGAATATTCCGAATATCAACTTAGAACAATATGGGTTTCCCAAATTCGATGCATTTTATGCTCTAAGTAGCAACAAAGATATCCAAAAACTATAATGTGGTCATCACAAAAATAATTTGCATTGCCCATAGCTGAGGTGATGGCATTGAATAATTGGCTTGTCGGAAATAAGTCTCTTAAAAAAATGTAAGTATGTAAAAATAAGTTCTTTTTTTACTACAATGTATTATTTTTGTAAAAATATTAATCATAATGTTTTTACTATTAAAAAGTGTTCTAATTTACTTTGTTTCCATGTGGCTTCCTTCAATCTGTTTAAGAATTGTCTGCTGGATTTGCAGAGATTGTTTTAAGAATACATAGAATTCAGATTTAATCCATTATTTCAATAATTTTTGTTCATTTTAAAATTCACATTAATACTTAAAATTTTCAGTTATTATTTAATTTTACTCATGGGTAAAACTATCAGCGGTGTGAGTAAATATTTAGATTATGCATTAAATATCAAGAAAAAGGCAAAAGTTAATTTGCTTTGCAGCACAGATGTGCACACATTATTTTCAAAAACAGAAAACCCACTAACTATCCATTTAATATAGCAATGTAGAACACTTAAAATTAAGAAAACAGTACCAAAGTATCTTGTAAAATACTTCATAGCTTCGTACAGTATTGGTATTTTGCTGTGCAATTTTAAATTGTACGATGTGCATAAGGTTTTCAAATAAATAAAAGGAAGTTCATATATAGTAAAATGTGTGGTTTTGCAAAAGCATTAAAGAAAAATAACTTTTAATTTAGAACTTCAGGGACAAATGGTTTTTAATTCTATATTTCACTACTTCAAATGTGCAAGGAAACATGGTATGGGTCTTGTAAAGTTTCAATGTATAAAATTCTTTTTACTCTTACAGGTTTTTTATAATATTTTTTTTTACTATGCATAAAACGCACTTTAAGAATCAAACTTTTAAAAATGTCTCAATTGTAAAATTAAAAAATAAAAAGCAAATTGCATTTAAATGTTTGTAATAATATTTAAAGTATATATCTCTCTCAATTGTTAAACGCTTTCTAAAAATCTTCAATGTTATAATACGTGCAATAGTATTTGATATATAATTAATTTTTGTGTAAAAAACATCTAACTTTTAAAATATAAATCCTTATATCAAAGAAAATTTCGTTAAAAACAGTTTTATAAATCTTTATAATATAAATAAAATCACTAAAATGAATGAAAATGTATTTAAAGTAAACAATAATATGCAAGGAAAGATTAAATAAAAATAATATTTAATTTATATTTTACAGGATAAAGGGTTTTAATACTATTTTTCACTACTTCAAATGTGTAAGGAAACATGTTCATAATATGGGTGTTGTAAAGTTTCAAAAATTTTTACGCTCACTTATGTGTATAATATTAAAAAATTCTGCAATAAAATATGTGCTATAGCATCTAATGTATAATTAATTTTTGAGTAAATCTCAAAATCAAGGAAAATTTCATTTCAGATCGTGCATTTTAAAAGAAAATTTATAAGACCATGGTAATAAAAAAAACCCCAAATAATCCAAAATACAGTGTATGTGGTAAGACAAGCAAAAGTTTATTTAAAATAGAAAGGTGTAAGCATTAAAAAGATTTCCAATATTCCCTTATGGATCTGCATTTAAGTGTTTGTCATAATATTTAATGTATATGTTTCAATTGTAAAATGTTTTCTAAAAATCTTCAACATTAAAAATACGTGTAATAGTATTTAATATATAATTAATTTTAAGTAAAAACATTAATTTTTAAAATATAAAATCCTTATATTTCATCCAAAAACAGGTTTGTAAATCTATATAATATAAATTAAATCACTAAAATTTATGAAGATTTATTCAAAGCAAAAAATAATATGCAAGGAAAGATTAATTAAAAAATAACATTTAAGTTAGATTTATAGAATAAATGGGTTTTATACTATTATAACTTCTTCAAATGTACAAGAAAAAATATTCATAGTATTTGTCTTGTAAAGTTTCAAAAATTTTTACTCTTACTTAAGTGTATATTATTATTTTAAAACAAAATTTCTGCTATAAAATAGGTGTTATAGCATCTAATGTATAATTAATTTTTGAGTAAAAACATCTAACTTAAAAAAAACCATAAATCTATATAGGAAAGAAAAATTTCATTTCAGATCTTGCATTTTAAAAGAAAATTTATAAAACCATGGTAATAAAAAAACCCAAATAATCCAAAATACAGTATATGTGGTAAGACACGCTAAAAATTTATTTAAAAACAACAAGATGTAAGCATTTATAAAAATACTATTCTGAAAGGCAAAGATCAATTGCAACGTTGTCCAAATATCGTCTAGTGTACGTCACTGAGTTCTAGTTCGGGGGCACATCAGTGGTTTATCGCTGCTTTATACAAGGATTTTACGAAACGTTAAGTTTATTCTAGGGCATAATGCATTCCCACGGGGCAAGCTGTGAAACCAAAATTGGTTTGTTGGATACTTCATCACAAGCAAGTTTCCATTTCCAGAACAATTTTTAAAGAATTGTAGTTCTTTCTAGAAAACACAAATTGCCTTTTCTGTCCAAATGAAACAGACGCTATGGGTGCATAAAGATCCAAATCGTTGTCATTATGGGCACCCATACAGTCCTTACCATCTTTATAACGGTTCACCAACACAAAATTAAATCTTGTAAGGAAATGTACTGTGAGTAGGCTTTTTCAAGTTCAGACTTGGCTTTTTTCAAGTTCAGACGTGCTCGATGGACATACTCGTGACGTCACATCGAAATCTCAGAAGGAAAAAAATCCAAGTCCCAAACGTAAACACACTGACGTCACTGGTCATGAATAAAGTAAAAACATTAAGAAATCAATTCGTTCCTTAGATTACTTACTTTTAAAATCACTAGATGGCGCCATAAGTCGTTTTGAAAAAGCATTTATTAAAACCCCTATGCAATTATTCAAACCATTTTCTAAAAATAACCCATTCCTAATACTAAGAAAAAATACAAGTCCAAAAGAGAGAAAAACACTACAATAATTCACCATCTTAAGTTAACTCTCTTACAGCCTAACGGATAGCGCGCTTGACTTCGGATCCTATAGTCCCGGGTTCGAATCCAAGAAATTCCTTTTTAATTAAAAATAATAGAGTTTCGAATTTCTCCACCAGATGACACTACGAGTGATTCGTCACCATGGTAACGAAACGACGCCATCTTGAAACGCCTGCACGAAGTCGATGACAAAAAAAATCCAAATGTAAACAAACAATACGTCACTTCCGCTTTTGGATGACGTCACGCTGTGACGTCACGTGGCCCCGCCCACTTCTGGTCACGTGGTATGACGTCACTTCCGCCGCATATACGGGCCGGTATACTACTATCGGTAGATGGATTCTGTAGAGAAACTAACACCGTCTACCAATTTCAGGTATATATTAGAGTAATAAAAAATAGAGTATAAAAACAAATATTTTACGTTACTTCAATTATTTTTTTGTTTGATTGCAAATCTGAAAATTATCTTTTTTAATTGTTTTATTTAGGGCTGTTTTTTCCATGGTTGCAGTCTTTGTTACGATGGCGATATTATACATCCTTTCAAAAGAATCTCAATGGCTGCTGTCAAAGAGAAGACTGATTTGATTTCAGAAAATCTGCGCGCCCAGGGTTTTCACGTAGTGGAGATCTGGGAGCATGATTTTGCTAAGCAGAAGGAGGAGGATTCTGACCTTCAAGATTTTTTGAGAAATCACTATCTGACTAATAGATTGATTCCTCGAGATTCTTTCTTCGGAGGGCGGACCAACGCAGTGAAACTGTATCACGAGGGTGATGCAAAATATGTTGACTTTACGTCTTTGTATCCATGGGTGAGTAATTATTTCGTTTAAACGGGTTTTTTTCCAAATATAATGTTTCTAGATCTTCATTTTCATACATTTTTATTTAGGTTAACAAATACTGTGTATACCCTGTTGGACACCCTCAGATTATAACTGAAGGCTTTGGAGCCTTAGAAGATTACTTTGGCATTATACACTGCCGAGTAATTCCTCCTCGCGGTCTGTACCTGCCTGTTCTACCATACAGATGTCACAATAAGCTAATGTTTCCGTTGTGTAATACTTGTGCATTGCATATGCAACAGAATTCTTGCACACACACTGACGATGAACGGGCATTTGTCGGTACGTGGGTGAGCGAGGAAGTAAAGCTTGCGAAGAAGAAAGGCTACCGCATCACACATGTAAGTAATGTTCCATTTTTTCCCAATATAATAATAATTATTAATATTGTTGTGGAAAAAAAAATCTTATCGTTGCTTTTTTTCTAGATTTATGAAGTTTACCACTTTGAGAAAACGTCCACATCCTTGTTTAGATCTTACATCGACATGTTCCTGAAAATAAAACAAGAGAGTAGTGGATGGCCCTCAAATTGTGTGACGGCAGACCAGAAACTGGCTTATATACGTGAGTATGAATTACGAGAGGGAGTGAAATTAGAAGCTTCAAGTATTAGTAAAAACCCGGGGCGCCGACAAGTGGCCAAGCTAGCACTGAACAGTTTTTGGGGACGGTATGCATTGTAAATTTCTTAAACTATTATCTTTTCTTATTACTTTTTTGCACCCCCTTACAACTGTTTTTTTCTCAGATGGGGAATGAATACTAACAAGGGGCAACTTACATACGTCAACACAGTGCCTAAATTTAACAAGATGATGACAGACCGTACCAAAAATGTAAATATTCTTGTGTTTATATACTTTTAGTTATGCATTTTTATTTTGTATGTATGGGTTTTAAAAAAAAATTCTTTACAGATCAAAGACATATATCTCCCTACGCCAGAGGTGGCAGCCATTCGGTGGGAAGTGGTTAAGGACTTTGAGGTGCAAGACACTTCAACAAATATCTTCTTGGCTACTTTTACCACAGCCTGGGCCCGTCTCAAGTTATATAGCGAAATGGAGAAATTGGGACGAGATGTTTTGTACCACGACACCGACTCCATTATTTATTCGTCGAATGGCCAGAACGATCCGCCATTAGGCAACTTTCTCGGGGATTTCACAGACGAACTAGATGGTGATGTAATAAAAACTTTTGTCTCTGGTACGTCATGTTTTGAAACATTGTTTTTCTTTACTTTTTTATTTTCATTATCATAGAATCATAGCGAAAAAAAGTGTTTTTTAATAAAGAAATGGAAGATTAAAATTGTATTTTTTTATGTATAATATGTATATATCATTTATAAATATATTTATTACGAGAGTGTTCATGACTGATTTTCTTTCTTTTCTCCAG
Source organism: Meta bourneti (assembly GCA_933210815.1). NCBI lineage: Eukaryota > Metazoa > Arthropoda > Arachnida > Araneae > Tetragnathidae > Meta > Meta bourneti. Next base: position 7,284,629 of record OW119922.1, read on the forward strand.
GTGGTCCTAAAAATTATGGCTACAAGACAGCAACTGGGAAGACCTGTTGTAAGGTGCGTGGATTCACATTGAACTTCAGGAATTCGCAGTTGTTGAATTATCATTCCATTGAAAGCATGGTACGAGATATGGACGGCCATACCATTGCTCTTCTCAATCCAGCCAAAATTACAAGAGTACCAAAACGAAGGAAAGTGATAAACACAACTGAATCTAAGATCTATCGGATGGTATACGACAAGAGAGTGATTCAAGAAGATTTGACAACACTTCCTTATGGTTTTTAAAAAGAGATGATTACAAAAAAATGTGTGTGTGTGTATAAATAATAGCAATGCAATAATTTAACATTTAAAAAATATATATTTTCTTCTTTTTTCAAAATGTGTCTGTGTTTTATTTATTTATTTTTTTACAATAAGTGATAATAATAAATTTTAACAACCTTTAAAAAACTTAACCTTTAAAAAATTCTTTAAGAGAAGAAAGAAATCACACCAATGTAAATGAAAAAAAAATATAATAATAGTAAAATTGTTGTATGAAATGTTTCAATTAGAAGAAAAAAAATCGTTCATCATTTTTTAGGTAGATTAATTTTTTATTAGTAATTTATTGTAAAACAAAAAAAACACGAGAATGAAAAAAGACAAAATATTTTTTATTTAAATCTAAGATATGATGAAGTTACAATTTCAACCAGACATTCGAATGAGACGATTTTCTCTTCTTGCCCCTTTTAGGTTTTGCATACATTGTTTTCACATCAGATAAATAAGTATTTTTCACAAAGTCTTGTGGAAAATTGTTGTATGTTAATATTTCCTTAAATTTTTCAAAGGCCACTGGTTTTCGAACTCTGTTTCTCAATAGGAAGTTGATAAGTTGCACAACATCAGAATCAGGAATCGCTGTTTGATTTAGCATAAGTTCTCTGTTTAAATTCCAAGAGATTTCATGTTGTTTTAAGAACTCCATAATTTTTACTGCAGTTTCTTTATGTTTCACAGGAACAGATTCTAAGATCTTCTTTTCTATATCAAAATTGTTTTCAAGGTCTTTATCGGGAGGCTTCTCGTCGAGTGGTTTAGTTCTATTAACGTTTGGGAACGTGACATATTTTTGTAAAACTTGATTGTACAACTTCACTTTTTCATCGTCACTTAATTTCTTTTTCAAGATATATTGAATCTGTGCATCTATTTCGCTCAGATGATCCTGTTCCAATTCTTGCATACGGTCTAACGGTACCAGTGCAAACTTTTTACTGTGTTCCATGTATAAGAGATGATAAGACGGTTATTGCAGCTGGAATAAGAAAGGATAAAAATCCTTCACCTTTTTGTACTAAAAGTCGTCTTTTTCTATAGAGAGGTACTCTTTTCGCAGCCAGTATTCTCAAAGTTTTTTTGAAAGGAATGAGTTGATTTTTAGCACGCTTACTGATAGGAAGATTCCCCTTTAATAAATTCAGTACACATTCACAAACTGATTTAATGAGACTGTTTGGACAATTTTTCAATACAGTTGTTTTTCTCCTGCTTTTCTGTAAGAGTTTCAGACATATCACATCCTTCTGAGAAGGCATTCTAAATAGAAATGACTTTTTCTGCTTTTTCACTTTGTTTTTATATAGGTTTCGAAGGTACCCGCTTTAATGACCCTATCGAGGTTCATACACGAAATGCTTATTACCAGGAAATATCCCTGTACGTAACCGTAACCGTTCAGTCGTCTCCGGTCTTAAGTCAATGAGCAAATAACTAAAGGGCGTTGAGGTGGCATCGTCAAATATTTCTTGAAAAGCCTTGATTTTTCTGGGGAACATTTGTTTAGCTAGATGCGTTATTTGACTTTTATCTCTAGGATTTTTGTATAGAACTACATAATGCGAATTCAAATGAACATTTCTCATTTCTTTGCCTTGATGAAAAAAGTTTTGCGTAATAAAAATGATTGAAAGATTTCGGTGATGACTACCTTTTGTAAAAAGAGTGCTTAAGCGAGTATCACTTGATAACTCTACCATCAAATCATCTATGATAATTAAAGCATCTCGAATGGAGCTGAGGTTGGAGGGCAAACCTTCTTCAAAATTAACATTTTTCATAGAATTAAAAATAGATTGGTAACTTCCGTAGCAGTAGACAATATGTGTAGGCATTGGATGGAACATTTTGTGATCTATCAGTTTCTTTACGAAAACAGTTTTTCCTGATCCTGTAGGCCCACTGAGGAGGCATGTCGAAGGATGAACTAACCGGGGGAGTTCCATATTCTATAATAATAAATTTATTGCTGAGGTTTCCACTTTTATAGTTTGCAGAACATGTATGTGCACCCTTTAATTGTGTTTGCTACGAGACGACACTCGCTGAACGAATCAACAATGTTTTGAGTAAATTCTAAACAGTGGTTTTCAAAGACATTTAAAGAATTTTTAACGCAATCACATATTTCTTTCCCACAATCGGAGTTGTTGAAATAAAGGTTGGAAAATTCGTTGCATTTGATGTATCCAACTGAATCAATGCTTTGATATATTTTATATATGTCAAGTGTCGTTTCATTCTGAAACAAGATGTGTGATTGATCTTTAGTCCGATATAAAAACAGCTCCAGATAACAAAAACAGAAAAACAAACATAGGAAAAAATAAGTACTGTAACTAATATTATTTGACTTTTTGTGCTTTCCATTTTTGTACGACTTACTCTGGTGAATATTTTTAACAAAGTGTTTTCTTTTTCCTACGTCAACCCTTTTAAACTCTTGGATTTTACCCCCAAAAAAAACCATTTGTCAGAAAAAAAATAAAACACATCTAAAAAGTATCGAAAAAGTAAATAAAAATGAGTCAATATCTGGCAATAAAACAATTTTATTACTATTTTTTAAAAATCATGGTTACACCGTATCTTTTTTTGACAAATTGAAATATTCTAAAATCATTCTTCTTTCCTGCTAACTGATTGATAATAAATTTCATACAAAATCCTTGACATCGTTTAACAATAAAATAAATGCAATAGTGTCCACATACATTAGACGTTAAGCTTTGAAGTGGAACCTTGTTCCATTGAACGTATTGAAATTTCTTGACAAATTTTGCGATGTCTTTTCCAAATGCGTCGGGAGGCAATCCATAGGAATCAAAAAATTCAATAGTCTTGTTATCTTGAACGTACACAGCAAGCCAATGAGAACCCGTCTCATCATGCTTATCAGTATTGAGCACTATAGCAGAGGGAAACTTTTCAATAGTTGGTGTCTTATCTGAGGGATAAACACCACCATAATATCTCGCCGAAATAGAATCACGAGATAAGATTCTATGAATCTGTGATGAATTCATTAGTTCCCAAAATCAAAAAGTATATTACGAGCTTTGTTGATTTCGATTAGATTTTCAAACTCAGCATACACCAACAATGAAACTGTTTGTTGTAACGTAGTTCCAAATTTTATTTCTATTCTTAAGTTACTGTGTCGAACAAGATTTAAATGTGAACCATCACACAAATCTGGGGATAAATCAAAGCAAAATAAAGAATAACCTTTCGAAAATTCTGACCTTGAGAGGTACAGGCCTCTATTTTCAGCATTCGTAAATAAGTTCTGATATGCTCTTACAAATTGTTCTTTTTCAAAATTTGGTTGGAGTGGGTTATGAGGCACGGGCTGACCATCCACATAGACTCCTATAAAATTAATATTGTAATGTTTGAACTCAAAGGGTGACTTCTTATAGTGTCCGTTGAACGCGTCGTTATCGACACAGGCAATCACAATGCGGTTAGGCATCTGTCCCGTGAAAATGTTATCTTGAACAAAACTCATATTACCTGCCGGAATGGAATAAGCTTTACACAGTACTCTGTTAATGGGGTATTTAGCTGCTGTTTTTTCCAAACCTTTTGCATGTCCTATAACAACACCTGGGCTCACTCTGACTTTACGAACAAACAAGGAAGCATATTCCAACGAAACTTTAAATTCCCCGTCTCCCAACAAACAAAATTCCGGTTTACTGCGTATAAGCTTAATTTTCACATCCACCATATTTAAAAGGAGTCTCTCTTGATGAAACATATCCAAGTGCAAACGGCCAATCATATCCACCGATGCACCTAGCTTAAACATTTCAGTCCGTTTATTGAATCCATCGTTAGGTTGAGCATCTGCTGTATCAAAAACATTCATACGACCTGCGGTATCTTTAAAAAACAGTTCTGAAGACAATTGAGAAGTTTTAGTATCATAACCATGATTCAGTAATTTTTCTATCATGGCTCGGTATGGATAAGTGTTATTACTGGAGGAAACGAGTCTTTCGTTTAGACTGATATCCACCTGAGAAAACATGGAATGCAGAAAGAGATTTACAGGGCCTACTTTACTTTCAGTTGTGATTGGTTTGCCGTCACTTTTTAAAATTTTAACTTTAACATATAATTGGGTCTGTGACAAATCGAGGTATTCGTCTCCGCTTCCAGAGACATTGAATTCGATAGGGCTTCCACCAGAAACATTGGCTAGGGGATGAAATTCAACCCACTGACCTCTCTCGATGACAGTTTGTGTTGGAGGTAAAGAGAATAATTCTAGTTCTGATTTCACACATTCTGGAGAATCTTTTAGTAGAAAAGCCATGGTGTTACGAGTCGAAAATATCACGTCCTTGTAGCTTCCTGACTTTAGATGAAATGACACGTTTCGAGGGTTTGCGCTTCCTTTTAAGCTTTCCATGACCAATCATCTCATCTGCTTTCTTAACCGCCTTTCTTGCTAATTTTTTCCCAGTTTCTTTTGCACGCGTTTTAACTGATGTTTTGAAATTTTCGCCTGATAACACGTCATTAGCAACCATTGTTCCTGTCCGTAAAGCTTCTTTTCCAATCGTTTTTGCACCACTAATCAAAAAAGGTAATGCTCTGCGAAATAGTTTTGCAAAAAATCCTCCTATTCCGTGCCCTTTCTGAAAAACAACTCCTTTATAGTAGGGCAAGCCATTTCCAATTTGCTCTGAATAATAATCTTCAAACTTTTTACTACAACACGTGTAAGGAACCAACATTTTGTTACTTCTTTTCTTGAATGCGAAAATGAAAAATGAATCAATTCAGAAAGGAACACTCTTTTTATATGATTTGTTTCAAGCGAAAATGTAGTTTCACTATCAACTTTCCGCGTTCAAATGAGACGTAACGACCAGTGTGCGTCCTTATAATGATTTCAATCGAGTCAAAATTTTTTCTGGAAACTGGTAAATAATGAGGTCTCTCAAATTGTTCCTGAATCATATCACCATCTCTTCCCTTCACTGTCAGAGTTCGTAAAAGAGGAGCTAAGATCCCACCAACAAATTCAGGCTGAATGATGTCCGTATAAACGTACAACAAATGTAAATCAACATTAGGATCCGCAACAAAAGGACTCTCAGTGATTACTGTATCTGGGCCTCCATTTCCTGGAATAAAATTTTCTCCAATCACTTTATTAGGTTCAAAACCTAAGTTTTCAGCTAATCCCTTGGATAATTTCACCGTTGCACCATTAGTGAGCTGCACCATCACCTTTTTAGTGTGTTTGTTATATTTCATTTGAATTTTTATGTGCTTTGGAAATGCATTTAAAATGTCGATCGGAGAATCATAAAACCCGCACGCTATTTTTCCATTAACTTTTACTCCGTTTCCTAAATTATATTCGAAAGAATTTTCACCATCAATGATGTTATTCCACATTCTGGGATAAATCATTTCAACTAATCCTACTTCCCATTCACCTGAGAGTTCCAGATGTTTAGGGAGTTTCGTGTAGAAGTGAGACATTGTGTTGCCAGGATAAAACTCGATAGAGCTATCGCTGGGAAGTGTAATGTAGAACGACATCGTACAGTGAAAATGAGAAGGTAAGTACGGTGACAGCTCTATTTATATCATTTTGACATTCTCAACCCAAGCATTAAATTTGTCAGGATAACCCTGAAATTTCACAAAGTATTCTATTTTTCCACGACGCTTTCTTTTCTTTAAAACTTTTTCTACTGGATAAAATCCGGAATCCGAGATCTTTTGCAATTCCTCTTTGTAAAAACTTCCTTGTATCACTTCCCCTGCTAAATCTTTCAGTTTATACACAACAGGTATCCGATGTATTATTTTATCGATAGTAAAAATTTCTTTTGTCCAGTTTTGTTCGTATCCTTTTTCAAAGTGCATTTTCTCTCGACTAATACGAACAGTATCGTCAACCTTTAACTCTGAACTGCTCTGTTTTGCAACAGTTTGCTGACCGTATAACGTATCCCATACTTTTCCTTCATTTTGTAATGTCACTGATGAAGGCTCTGTTTTAATACTACGATGCCAAGTATGGTTATAACTATGCATCAATTGGTCTATGACGTCAATATATCTTTTCGTATTTTTTTCAGTAAAGTATTTCCACATTTTAGTTTTAAGGGTACGATTAAAGCGTTCAACGATTGAAGCTTTTGTTGAATTATGTGTGGTAAAGAAATGAACTTTCTTCTTTTTTAAGAAATTTTGCACTAGTTTATTGGTAAACTCTTTCCCAGCATCTGTCTGTAAGGATTGAGGAGTACGTTCGGAAAATATTTTTTCAAAAGCGCTCAATATAGTTGCAGATTTTTTATCTAACAGAGGAATGGCCCATGCATATTTAGACAAAATATCAATACAAGTAAGTAAATACTTATACTCGTCGTTATGAGGGGCGAGAGATTGCATGTCCACTAAATCAGATTGAAACTGATCGTTTAATCCTCCTACTATTACACGATTTCTCTGGAATTTGTGCCGTAAAGGCTTGTGTAAAGTATACGAATCTTTCGTTTGTAGCCAATTCTTTATCTGTTTTCTTTTCACGCGACCTTTTAAAGCACGCTGTAAAGCATTGATACCACCAAAGCTGCCGGGAAGTTTGGGATTCCGATATGTCTGATTCAGAATTTCTTCCATTGCAGCAGCGGTTGTGGTCTAACCTAAAGCTGATATTCATGACTGTTAAAATTTTAAGTAATACAGTATTTATATACTCCTCATGACAATCTCCACTACTAAGTACAAAAGGAAATAAAGTTTTTATCTTTTAAGATATTAAAACTGAATAATCAAGTACAAAAATATTAAGACAATCAGTTATGAGAAAATAAAACACCAAAGAGAAATGCTAGTACAATTATTTATTTAAACATATTGTGCACAGAAAAAAATACAATGAATCAGTTACAATCGTCAAAATATTCAAACGTATATGGAGGACAGAGCACATTTCTTACCTCTCTCAGAACATCTTTTAATCGAATGTCCTTTAAAAATTGTGATGTAACATACATTGCAGGTTTTGACAAGCACAAAAAGTCTTTATGTTCCCACAATCTGTGGTAAAAAGAATCGACGATTTCTGTAACTTCCAAAGAAAATGCTGCAGAATTAAAACTCTCAACCCTATTGGCCCATAGTTCCTCAGATAATAATTCGGGTTCTTTCAAACCCCTTTCTTTTAGGCAATGGCTCAATGAATCTTTCAGCAGTTCTATCAGGCATTGAGTCCCAAGACTAACATCTAAAGAGTCCGGCAAACTTTCATCGATGTTCACACATTGTTCGAAAGTCTTGTAGGCACTCAAAAGGTCCATAGCGCCATAAACATGATCCAAGACACTCGCAGCAATAAAATTATACTGCTGTTTCATTTCAGTCCACTGAGAAGAAGAGAGAGTTATGCTTTTTTTCAAGGTATCACCACTTTGCGTAGTTTGGAATCGAGTGAATGTAAAGTTCTCGAAGTCCACACTATCAATTTTGAATTCATCTTCGGGTAAGAAAAAACTTCCTCTCAGATCACGGGGTTCTTGTGGTAAAGCACCAGGTTTCATGATGAATTCAATCCATCCAGGGTAGAGTGTCACACCTTCTTTCGTCGGATAGAAAGTTGATCCATACTTTGTAAACCGTCTGATGTGCACCAATACATTTCCTCGAAAAGTATTTGGATAAACGAATATGGAATCTCCGATATGAAACATCTCTTCTGGAATTCCATCTTCTGTAAAGATTCCACCCTGCAAAATAAGATTAAAATAATAAGATATCAATTACATGTAAAACAAGTAAAAAATTCATAAAGATTAAATTTTAAAATTCATAACAAATCAAGACTATTACTTACTTTATGTGCATTCTTAATTCTCTTGTGGCTTTCTTCATTCGGCATATTTTCTGTAAGATTTCGTTTCTTATTATGGCTAGTTGTGGTCATTTTACGAAAAGTCAAGGAAGCAAACAGCAAATATCACAATTAAAATGGGCACGATGTGTGTGTGTGCACTCGGGCTCGACGACAGAACTGTATAGATTGACTGGTATAGCACAGTAACTAATTCTAATTCATGTTGTAATCATACAGTGTTGTGATTCACTAAAAGCTATCCGCTACTCCGATTCGACGAAACGGTAATGACGTCACATTCCTGTCCTCCTATTGGTCCATTTCATGTATTCCTCCGCGTAACCTGCGTAGGAAATGTACTGTGAGTAGGTTCTTCAAGTCCAGACTTGGCTTTTTTCAAGTTCAGACTTGATGGACATAATCGTGACGTCACATCGAAATCTGAGAAGGAAAAAAAAATCCAAGTCCCAAACGTAAACACACTGACGTCACGCGTGCGCCAATTCTAAAAAAAAGGTCCCTAAACATTTAAATCTCTGTAGAAATAGGTATTCGTGGCCGAACGGTTATAGTCATTCAACTAACCCTCGACCATGAGTACTTTTGTACTAAGTTCGAGCCCCAACAAATTATCAAATATTTTTTATTTTCTTAGGATTTTATTCTATTCACTCAAGTAAATGACAATAGATGGCGGTACGATTAACGAAAAAAAAAATCCAAGTCCCAAACGTAAACACACGGACGTCACTGGTGATGAATAAAGTAAAAACATTAAGAAATCAATTCGTTCCTTAGATTAATTACTTTTAAAATCACTAGATGGCGCCATAATTCATTTTGTAAAAGCATTAATTAAAACCCCTATGCAATTATTGAAACCATTTTCTAAAAATAACCCATTCCTAATACTAAGAAAAAATACAAGTCCAAAAGAGAGAGAAACACTACATTAATTCATCACCCATTGCCAACTCGCCAATGTCCCCGTGGTAACGCATTTGACTTCGGATCCTATGGTCCTCGGTTCGAATCCAAGAAATTCCTTTTTAATTAAAAATAATAGGGTTTCGAATTTCTCCACCAGATGGCACTACGAGTGATTCATCACCATGGCAACACCAACAAAACGACGCCATCTTGAAACAACTCAACGCCTGCACAAAGTCGATGACAAAAAAAATTCCAAGTCCAAAATGTAAACAAACAATATGTCACGTCATTCGGACACGCCCACTTCCGGTTACGTGGTATGACGTCACTTGGCCCCGCCCACTTCTGGTCACGTGGTATGACGTCACTTCCGCCTCTGATACAACACTGCATACTACTGTGGTGAAACATAAGGAGCCCACTCTACCCCTTAAACTTAATTTTTATTATTCGCAAAATAAATAGGTCTGCACACAGTTTTTCATAATATTTTTAGCACAAAACCCTAGAACGATTAAGATAAATTCAACAGAAAATAGTTATTAATCTGAAACTTTTCTGCAAGATGTGTTGATTTGAGGTATGCAGTTGAATTTACGTCGCAGTGGACCTACAGAACGACAATTTGCCAAGGTCAGGGATCAATACCGAAGGGAAAGATCCTAGAACTCGTAATTTTGAACCACGATAAGGTCAACACGTGAGTCGATTTGATTTCGAAATCAAATCTCAAAAAAGTGCTTAAGGACATTTTTAGTTCTTGTAGTTTTGTTTCTTCAAAAATGGTGCATATATAAGATAAAAAATACATTATAAAATTAAAATAAATTGAGAAGTTATAAAAGATAATTTCTTCTATCTTAAATTTTTAATTGCACACTGAAAACTTCTCAATCCATGTGAAAACTAACCCCCTCCTCTCAAACTACATATAACATTACATAAAGTAATTCTTAAATTTCATTTTATCTATAGTATATTTTCATTTCGAAATTGTAAACAAAATAAGAATTACAGCAATGGAACCATCCATATAAGAAACACAAATTTCTTAACAATGGTGGCTCCTTATAAAAATGCTTTTTTTAGTTAAAAATCTACCAATGAAGCCATTGTTCAAATTCAAATGATTCGAAATTAAATCAACTGCGCTCATTTCTGGTATTTCTTTTAAGCAATTAGCCAGAAATGTATTCAGTGCGAATTTTTTGGACTATTTTCGTGCCTTCAGCATACCTGACTGAGAATATGAAAGGTGTACCGGATGAGATGGAGTGATGAAAGGTACAAATGGTAGCGTAAAATAACTAGAACTGATATTCACCACTACAACATTTATTCGTACATCCTACAGCTATTATATACAAATTTACAGATATTTTGTGACAGAAGGGTTCGGCTGAGGTTAGGAACAAGCGTCCGCTCACTTCTCGGTCTGGATCGAAACTGATTTTTCCAGAGTTTCTTGCAACATCTAAGAAAAATTCTCTTGAAGTGGAATTTTGAGTGTAGTCAAGAGGCTTGATATTATATGAGATCATGAATGTCAGTATAACGTCAGATGAAGATGCTTTATGTGAGTGCTTGGAACATTATAACAAATGTAATATCAGTTGAAGTTCTGTAAGAGTACTTCCCGGGCAAGTTATGGACAGATTGATTAATTTTATGATCTCCAATTTAGACAATTACGGAACATGACGTTTTGATCAGAAAAGCCGCCTTATTAGAGAGGGTTAAATGGGAAGTGTTGCAAGGGCCAAGTTATGAAGTGGTTTCGAAAGAAATTGTAAATAATTTGTGTGGTATTGGTAATTAACGTCGCACTGGAGCAACACAACGGGCTATTGGCGACGGTCAGGAATCATTCTCGAAAGGGAATATCCAAGGACAACGCTTCGCAGTCTTGAACCACGGTCAGATGACGTCAATACCTGAGCTGGCACCCCACTTTCCGAATTTCCACACCACCTGAGGACACTGGAGGCCATGATAGATTTAACGTGCACCAGCCTCCGTGTACCCGGCGATCTTCGGTTGGACCGAGTTTCGAACTCGCAACCCACCGGTTGATAATCCGTTGCTGTTTCAATCGTCGTAAAAGAGGGGAGTTCTGAGTGGACAATGATTACCCAGACTCACTAGGGGAGGACGAAAACTAATCTGAACTATTTTTCTCTCGTTGCAGGTTTCAGAGGAAGTGGCGTTCTGGATTCTTCATTCAGACTGGATACACCCTGTACTTGACAGAAGGGAACTCGTGAAAATCGATGACCACAGTTGACTGAGATAAAATCACGTGAATTGTTTGCTAATTTTCATAGATGAGAAAGGTTTGGAAATGCACTGCCACTCATATATTGAAAAATATTTTACAAATGAAAAGCATACATCCAACCAATGTATAGCCGGAGTAGTAATATAGAATAATAGAACTGTTCACAATAGTTTCACTTTTATGGTTCCAGTATGAGCTTAAATGCTACTTTGGTCAAAAAAATTATATTTTGTTCCGTACTTTTTATCAGATAAATAATACTCTTCGCTTTACAGAATGGGTTTAGTCTTTATGTTAATTTGAAATGTAGAAATTAATTCGTCTGTTAGCACATTATTTCCTGTAAAAGTAGAATTAAAATTTGGAATGCATTTTCTCCCAAACTGATCTTTACGCATAAATTTGTCCATTTAAAAATTGTACGCTTAACTTTTTATTATTATTTTTTTTTAACAAAAGCAAACTCCCCGTGCACCATAGAAGTACAACACGGGGCGTACAGAAGGTGATTTAACAAAGAAACGGTGGAAAACAATTTAACTAAAATTACAAGATTTTATGAACTTGACAAATGAGTAGGAAAGCAGATTCGCTTAAAAAATTGTACGAGAAAAATCGCTTTACAGTATAACCTTGTGAGTTTTGTTCACAATAGTTTCAAGTACATACGCTAATTTATATTACACATTATATTTGTCAAATTTAGGGAAATACATTTTGTGTTCTCGGACCAATGATCAATAAGCGGGTACATAAATTGAATGGCATAACTATCGACAATAATTTCCAAAATTTTGATTCCAGGTTGCGTTGTTGCTGCCGTGGGGTCAATGACGACACACTGAGCAGCATTTTCGATGTCCCAGCACGTTTCGTCCTTCCTGAAGACGACCCGTTCTGGGAATGGGACGCCTTGAGGAATTCACTTTGCATATGTGAGCCGAGGAGCTGGCACAGGTGAGCTTTTTTTTCCTTCTCACGGTACTCGCATTTAGGCTCTGGTTCGTTGTACTCGAACAACCGCTTAAGGTTCGTTGGACAGTAATTCTTGTTTCATTGCAGATAACTCCTATGAACAGTGACTGAAGTCTAAACAACTCCCACGGACTGCGACTGAAATCTATACAACTCATGGACTGACTTTTTTCCTCAATATACTATAGACTGTGACTTTACCTAAATATACTATGGCTTATGACATACTAACTGAATCTAACTAAGGACTTAGACATCTTACCAGAATCTAACTATGAACTGCGACAAAATAGACGAAACTAACTATGAACTGTGACTTATCACTTAAATCTATCATAGACTGACACTACCGTCTCCCATAGACTATGACGAGTATCAACATTTACAATATATCAAATGGTTACCCACAGCAACTCTTATGTGAACACTGAACAAGCCTCTCCAAGTCATCAGGCCTGCCTTGGTCTGGCAAGGGAGGATCTCCGTGGAAGTTCTGAACGTGTTCGGACTCATGGACTTTGTTTAGACCTTTAAAACTAAGGAACTACAATTCTTATGTGACTATCGTTATGAATACTGGATTATGAAGTGGCTACCATCAGCCACACATTTACTATGACTTTAAGATCACCTACTAAGTCTTAATGACTGCATTCAGTCTCCTTTAGACTGATGTTTCATGACTAATTATTTTCTCTTTCAGCATTTTATAAATAATCATTTTGAGTTGTGACTTATATTAATTATATGTTTTTGAACTTACTTTATACTATTAGGTATTTTTATACCTTATTATATTTTACTAATCTAATTATTCCTTATTTCAGCATTTTAAGAATCACCATAAGCCATTTTATTTATTTGAATTTGTGAGGGTTCTTGTCTTGTATCGAATTTCTCTGTAATTAGTGCCATCCACTTGAAAAGTTAAACCGTCTACAACTTATCCATCTTATGTACAAGTTTTGACTCGTTTACTAAATATTTTCCGCGCTTTATTTACATTTTAAGTTTGGTCGATTGTATTTTCTCAAACTTATATATATCTTTGACTTCTACTTTTTTAATCTACCGTGATTTCTCTATCTTCGACATCCCATCTACCGACCCTTAATTTTTCGACTGTTTTAAACTTTTCTATCATCATTGCTTTCTCTAATGTTAAACGTTTTTAAGATCCCCCTTCTGAGGTATTTTCCTTAGCACTACGTGATTTTGACATATTTGGACTTTACAAATTCGACATCTGTTTAACAAGTATGTACTATACCTCCTACAATACTTCGTCCATCGTATTTACACGAGTCCTTACTGACTGACGTCTTGTCCTCAGTTTCCCTCAACTTTTACTGATATTGAGATCGTGTACATTTTATTTTCGCCAAAATTAATTAATTTTGATGCTTTTCTGTCGATTCTCCGACTTTTCGACACTTTTCCCACTATTTTTCTCCTGATATATCGTAATTTTAGTAATCCTACGTTCATTTTACATCGGCTTTTCAATTGCCAGTCAATTTTTCCCGACATCTTAGTAACTGCTTCCTATGCAATGTTTCCATTTACCGATAGGTTACCAGTAGAGTTAGAGATGGGTGAAACAATTTTAAATCGTCTTCTGGTATGAGGGTAAAGGAGCTCCTCGGGGGTTGTTCCACACGTGTCGGGGTGTGGAGCAACCCTCTGGGGAACGAATGTAGTCCACCTCCACGTGGACAACGCCGAGACTGCCGGCAAAGAGGCTACAGGACATAGCGAGCTAACAACGCACAGAAATTGCTGAATAGGTAGGTAGTACGTCGTACTGGAGCAACACAACGGGCTATTGGCGACGGTCCGGGATCAATCCCCAAGGGAAAGATTCGAAGAAAATACCACGTAATTTTTAACCACGGTCGGACGACAAGGTCAACACCTAAGCTGGCATCCCTCTCCAAACGTTCACACCACGCCAACGTGAGGACATTTGAGGCCATGACAGGCTCCGTCTTTGGCTGGGCCGTGGATATCCCAGGAGCCTTATATAAAGTGCAGATTGCCTCCCATAAAATAGATTTCAAAAGTAGACTATGGACATTCATACTTCTGAACTATATTTCTCTTAACAATGTCGTAAACAGAATTACCTACTATCGAATGGTTTTATTTTGTAATCAATAAATAATGGATTTAAGTGATGCAATTTTGTAAGAATAATTCAAAAGTAAATTTAGTGTCTAATGCAAAGAGTTAAGGCAGTTGTAAAACATAAGCCCCAAACCAAAAAGTATTTTGAAATAATGGAATTATGCCACACAATCTTAATACATTTTCATTCAAGAAAAGCGCCTAAAAGTTAATGTTAAAATGTTTGCAGCTAAGAGGTTGCTCTCGAAATTTAATCAACATTTTTCTCTTGATAAATTACGCAAATATATATTTAGCTGAAAAATCCAATTTCTGTTTGAAACGAAAACAGAAACACGATAGATGAAACTGACATTTAATCTTGTCACAATTTTTGTATGGTTTTGAAAATGATACACCTATGGCTAAAAAATTCATATCGAAACTCGCGCCCCCTCGTGTAGATTTACTCAAAAAACATGTTCCTAAAGTTGGTAAATAACGGAGTTTCATATTTTCAGTAAAATAATAATTAAAATAGAAAACAATTTACTTTTTAAAAGCATTGAAAAGATGTTCAAAAGCACTTGGATTTTAATTAGATGAAAGCAAGAAGCTGTTCTATATTTCTCTAGCATGAATATTTAGAGCCTGTTTTAGTATTAAAAGTTTGTATTGTTTAATACCGTTTTCTTGTGTTGTATTTTCAAGTCTTGTAATAAAACTAGACCTGAGCTGACAAAACTGATTTCATTACAGCCCAAACGTTTATAGATGTGGGTCATATTTTAAAGATCAGCATTCCATCTGCCACTTCCTGTGTGTAATACAGCAAATGAAGAAGGGCCGCCAAGTCTAGACGGACTGGCTTAGGACGATTTTCCCAGAGTCGAGACAGTTGCAGAACGATGATGCCAGAAGAGGATGGCCATGTCTAACGATACTCGATGAAGTGAAATTGTTAACTATTCTTAATCTGTAAATATTCCCCCTTTATTTGTAAATAAACATCTTTAATTGTTAATTATGTCGCTTTTATCCCTTTTGCTAAAGTAGATTCTGGATGCAAACTCATCCTAAAGTGGTTAGAGCCATCCCACATAGATATGTATCTAATACAACACTATTTTAAATCAGATCTACAGAAAAAACAACTAGGAGTTTAAAACAGACTGAACATTAATCGTTTTCTCGAGGAATCACCCGTGATGTGATGGATTGATTGGTTTTGTTTTACGCTGCGAGTTCAAAAGCGAACTAACAGCGCGAAACGAACGTTCAGTAAAATAAAAAGGGTTATTTTATCTAATGGGTGGTGGGAGAAAGGTAAACTCAAGTAACAATAACAAATAATTTAATTTACAAGTAAGTATACTGGCCGAATATCACAAACGTGAGTCTTTTAATCCGCATCAAGGCGATTGGCTTGAGCATTATAGGAGCCGAGTTGGAATCAATTGATCACGGAGCATATCGGGTAGGTAGTTGAATTAACGTCGCACATCAAATTAAAACAAACCGACCATTTTCATCCAATTCCACTAAATCTCATTCTTCCCAAATCCTAATTTTAAATTATGGTTAAGGCGAAAATTAAACATGCGCAGGAAAAGTTGCACGCGCAATCAATATTAACGAAACAAAGCAAAATAAAACGAACTAATCATGCGTTCAAACTTACCCACGGTCTTTGATTGGATCGAGTTTCGAACTCGCAACCCTCCAGTCGCTAAAATGTTTCTCTTCCAATCGGGCTACCGTCGGCCCTCAACAGTAAAACGCATTCGATACTGATACGATGTGAAGTCCTTCAGAATACAACTTCACAAAAATATCAGCCAATATGAACTAACTACTTCCAGGCGTCTTAAAACTATATTTGTGCACCTTTCCTTTGCTGGTCCGTAACATTTTTACTTAAGTCAGAAGGTAGGTAGGTATTTTAATTAACGTCACACTTCATTCAGAAAGAAGTCAGATCAAGATCAAACAATTATTCGTTAATAATGAGTAGAGTGTTGGTTTTTTAGGGGTATTATGGCGCAAAGGCCATATTTGACCATGCCAGACACAATATCAAGTGATAAATACACACACAAGAAAAGTTCTACTGACACAGAAGAGAGAAATACACCCAGGGAGGAATGCACATGACAAGAATCGAACCTGCACCGCCTACAACTCGAAGGTTGCTAGCGCAGTGGATAAACCCAGAGCCACGAAGACGATGAGTAGAGCGTGCCTCTCGTTTTGGTCTAGAGCGAATAAGGCATATTTTACATTCAATATATTTCCATTATACATACTGAAGTAATATAAGGACCGCCAGCAAATGCCATTCAACGGGAAAGTCTCCAAATTAACCATAATGGCTTTTTTGGAGACTTTCCTGTTGACTATCAATTCTATTTGATATACTAATTGTAATGGGACTGTTAATTCATTAAAAGATTGGATTTGAACACTATCTTTTCGGTTTCCGGCTCCGATAAACCGATTTGGAATTCCAGTTCCGAATCCTCAACGTGATGTATTTGATTTTTGGGAGCTATAAATGGTATTTGCTGGCGGTCCTTATGCAAGTTGCGGCGGGTTGTTGTCGAGCTGAGGTTTATTAATGTGGGTAAATTTATATTCTCTTCTACAGTTTTGCATTGTACTTGTCTTTGTGTGTGTCCTTGGATGTCTCCGAGTTTGATTTCTAATTTTGCCTTTCTGCTTATGGTGTTTGGAGGGGTGTGTGGGCTACTTTTGGTGAACTGCCGCCCACACGCAGAAAACACCATATTGTGTTGACTGGGTCAGGCTCCTCCCTGATGACGCCCTCATCCACCAACAGTTCTTCATTTTTTTCGAAATTTTCTTGGTATTCTTAAGTTTAAATTCCTAAATTTCTCTTTGTTTTGCTTTGTAATACTGAATTATATTGCTATCCATGCTAAGGCTGCAGCTTCGGCACGTATACATGGGCAGTTCTGCTTTTTGGCTTCTGTTTGACTATTTTTATACCCCGGTACTTAGGCTTTTTAGCCATATGGCATTTTGCTTGTCTGCATTTTCGACCTTGATCTCCAATTGAATTAAGTTGATTATATATCTTATGAGTATTTACAAAATGAAAAGAATGTATTGACGTTGGTACACGAAGCGCTGTAAATGCGTTCTCTTGCGTGGAGTCCTTTTATCGAGGAGCATCATGGGAGAGTCTGAAAAATGACGACAGGGCATGAGCGTTTGGAATTCCGATAAGAAGTTAAGTTGTTCGCCAAGAGGTTATTCGGGTTTAGAGTTTTTATGCCATTATAACTTCCCCTTCTTAAAATTTGCTATAAGATTCAGAATCTGAATCCCTAAACTGTTTTGGAGATCCATCCCATGATCCACCTTCAAATTTTTTATGAAACATAATATCACAAAAACATAGTGACTTATCTATTCACTTAAGAATATTATATAAAAATAGAAGGGAAAACACTTCTTTGTGTTAACTGTTGCATATTACACATGTTATACAGGTTTACTAACAGTAGTATACGGGCCCGTATAGTAGGCGGAAGTGACGTCATATCACGTGACCGGAAGTGGGCGGTGCCAAGTGACGTCACACCACGTGACCGGAAGTGGGCGTGTCCGAATGACGTGACGTACCGTTTGTTTACATTTTGGACTTGGAATTTTTTTTGTCATCGACTTCGTGCAGGCGTTGAGTTGTTTCAAGATGGCGTCGTTTCGTTGCCATGGTGATGAATCACTCGTAGTGCCATCTGGTGGAGAAATTCGAAACCCTATTATTTTTAATTAAAAAGGAATTTCTTGGATTCGAACCGAGGACCATAGGATCCGAAGTCAAGCTCGCTATCCGTTAGGCTGTAAGAGAGTTAACTATGGGTGGTGAATTAATGTAGTGTTGGATTTTTTTTTCTCTTGGACTTGTATTTTTTCTTAGTATTAGGAATGGGTTATTTTTAGAAAATGGTTTGAATAATTGCATAGGGGTTTTAATAAATGATTTTACAAAATGACTTATGGCGCCATCTAGTGATTTTAAAAGTAATTAATTTAAGGAACTAATTGATTTCTTAATGTTTTTACTTTATTCATGATTAGTGACGTCAGTGTGTTTACGTTTGGGACTTGGATTTTTTTTTCCTTCTGAGATTTCGATGTGACGTCACGATTATGTCCATCGAGCAAGTCTGAACTTGAAAAAGTCTACTCACAATTCTTTATGTTATGAGTATGGTAAATTGTTTACAGATCGTGAAGGCTAGGCATATTTCCGTCGATTGGAAAACGAATTAACGTATTAAAAAAAGACGAAATTTAGAAATTTTAGGTCAAAAATATACTGTGCCTTGTCAACTTGTAGCATACGAAGACGAAGGAATAAGCTATACTTTTAGCGGGTCTTCTATTACAGCCAAGCCTTGATCTCCTAAAGTATTGGAAATAAAGGGAGAAATGGAGCGAATAATTGGTGCAAGATTTAATTTTGAGTTGGTGAAGCGTTATAAAGATGGTAAGGACTGCATAGTTGCGCCAATAAAAACAACGAGAAGGACTTGGAACTTTATGCACCCATAGCGTCTGTTTCATTTGGACAGAAAAGGCAATTTGTGTTTTCTAGAAAGAACTACAATTCTTTAAAAATTGTTCTGGAAAATGGAAGCTTGCTTGAGATGAAGTATCAAACAAACCAATTTTGGTTTCACAGCTTGCCCCGTGCATTATGCCCTAGAATAAATTTAACGTTTCGTAAAATTCTTGTATAAAGCAGCGATAAACCACTTATGTGCCCCCGAACTAGAACTCAGTGTCGTACACTAGACGATATTTGGACAAAGTTGCAATTGATCTTTGCCTTTCAGAATAGTATTTTTATAAATGCTTACATCTCGTTTTTAAATAAATTTTTAGCGTGTCTTACCACATATACTGTATTTTGGATTATTTGGTTTTTTTATTACATGGTTTCATAAATTTTCTTTTAAAATGCAAGATCTGAAATGAAATTTTTCTTTGCTATATAGATTTATGTTTTTTTTTAAGTTAGATGTATTTACTCAAAAATTAATTATACATTAGATGCTATAACACCTATTTTATAGCAGAAATTTTGTTTTAAATAATATACACTTAAGTAAGAGTAAAATTTTTGAAACTTTACGAGACAAATACTATGGATATGTTTTCTTGTACATTTGAAGAAGTTATATAATAGTATAAAAAAAAACATTTATTCTATAAATCTAAATTAAAATGTTATTTTTTAATTAATCTTTCCTTGCATATTATTTTTACTTTGAATAAATCTTCATAAATTTTAGTGATTTAATTTATATTATATAGATTTACAAACCTGTTTTTGGATGAAATATAAGGATTTAATATTTTAAAAATTAATGTTTTTACTTAAAATTAATTATATATTAAATACTATTAAACATATTTTTAATGTTGAAGATTTTTAGAAAACATTTTACAATTGAAACATATACATTAAATATTATGACAAACACTTAAATGCAGATCCATAAGGGAATATTGGAAATCTTTTTAATGCTGTACTGACTTGCTCAAAATTTTAATTACCATCACAAGGAATACTCCCTTTTTGGTTTAAACCATTTTAATGAACTCACAGACACAGTACAAACACGACACACAACATAAATAGAAAAGGTAGTATATATCAAAATCCACACATCTCAGTCTCGATCACTCTCCAAAAAAAACACAACCCACACGTC
The DNA here is from genome assembly GCA_933210815.1 of Meta bourneti. Lineage (NCBI taxonomy): Eukaryota > Metazoa > Arthropoda > Arachnida > Araneae > Tetragnathidae > Meta > Meta bourneti. The sequence continues at coordinate 7,304,870 of OW119922.1, forward strand.
TCTCGCCACACTCGTTCTTAACTCTTTCCTTTCTCAAAGTCCTTCTGGGCATGCGCAAGAGCGCCATCTATCTTAGTCTGAAGTCTTTACAGACTTATAAACTCCTCCCCACAAGGAGGAAACTTTTCTCGAAGAATGAGGGAAAAGTTTTGATGACTCCACTGCCTGAAAAAGTCTCCAGATAGGTGCAGTCATTGGAAAAGTTCAAGAGTTCAAGTACACAAAATACACTGCACATGTACCAGATTATAGCAATCAGTGCCTTGAACTCAAAAATATTATACAAAAAATTATATACTTATTAAAAATTTAGGAAAACAATTTACACTAATGATAAGAAAAATTTAAAATTTTCACACATAATACAAATATCAAAATAAACAATAAACTTACTAATATAAAATAAAAGGATATGAGGTTTATGGGATGCGACTTAATGAATCAGCATTTTGATGCTGTTTCCCCCTCTTATGGACAACCTCATAATTGAATGGCTGCAGGATCAAAGCCCAACGTAAAAGTCTAGGGTTGGTTCCCGTATTTTTGTCCAGCCAAACAAGGGGATTATGGTCCGTCTGGATGATGAACTTCTGGTGTCCATCCAAATAACATCGCAGCTTTTGGATGGCGAACACGATAGCTGCGCACTCTCTCTCGATGGTACTGTACTTTTGTTCTGCATTTGAGAACTTCCGACTCAAGTACATGACAGGATGTTCCTCACCAATGTCATTAATTTGGGACAAAACGATGCCAATCCCAAGATTTGACGCGTCACATTGGACGAGAAACTGTCTCGAGAAATCTGGACTGTACAACACCGGATTCTCCGACAACCGTTTCTTTAAATTGTCAAACGCCTCTTGACATGCATCAGTCCATATGACAGCAGCACGACGATTTTTTCCTTTCAGCAGATCTGTAATTGGTGCTGAGAGGACTGAAAAGTCAGGAATGTATTTTCGATAATACCCCGCAAGTCCTAAGAAAGATCGGATCTGCGTCTTAGTCGCAGGGGTCGGAAAGTCCTTTACAGTTTGGATCTTCAATTCTCCAGGTGTTCTCTGGCCCTGACCAACCAAATGACCAAGGTACTTTACGTACGCACGAGCAAACTGGCACTTAGAAGGCTTGATGTGCAGATGAGCTGTATTCATCTTTTCTAAGACGGTTTCCAAATGTTGTAAATGATCTTCCCAACTTAGGGAATAGATGGCTACATCATCCAAGTAAGGGCATGCAAATTCTCCACAGTCTTTCAACAGTTTGGCCATCAAACGACTAAAGTCATAAGGGGCATTTTTCAAACCGAATGGCAATCTCAACGGTCGAAATGTCCCAAAACTGGTTACAAAAGCTGAATATCTTTGGGCTCGTTTACTCAGAGGTATTTGCCAATAACCTCGGGTCAAATCTAGAACGGTGATATACTTGGCAGCTGACACTTTTTCAACAAGCTGCTCAATGTTTGGCAGAGGAAAGTACTGGGTTCTAGTGACCTTGTTGAGTCTTCGATAGTCGATGCACGGTCTTGCATCCTTTCCTGGTACTTCTACCAGAATAAGAGGAGAAGTAAAATCAGATTCTCCTGGCTCAATGACTTTGAGCGACAGCATCTTCTCCACCTCCATCTTCAAAATTTCTGTTTGGCGTGGAGACATCTTGTAAGGTTTGGCACAGATGGGCCTCTCAGATTCAAGTTCAATGTCATGTTCAGTAAGATCAGTACACCCCGGCTGGTTTGAGAATGAGCTAGAGTATTTTGATAGCAACTCTCTCAGCTGCTCCTTCTGATCTTCTGACAAGCGACCATTTTGTTCTATGTCTTGCCAAATTTGTGTCATTTCCGAGACTTCAGGCTTCTGCTCGAGACTTGGAATGTCCTCCTCGTTGTCACAGTTCCTAATCTCTTTTAGACAGATTAAATTCACATTTTCGGGTCTCTGGAAATATGGCTTGAGCATGTTCACATGGTACACATGGGATTTGTCTTTTTCTGGAAACTGCACAATGTAGTTGGTTTCGGAAAGCTGTTTAACGACTTTCCCTGGGCCGATCCGTCACGTCATTCGGACACGCCCACTTCCGGTCACGTGGTGTGACGTCACTTGGCACCGCCCACTTCCGGTCACGTGGTATGACGTCACTTCCGCCTGCTATACGGGCCCGTATACTACTACTAACAATCATAACATATAACATTGTAAAATAGGACAAGAAACAGGAAGGGGTACTCCACAATAAAAAAACATTCAACTGCAATTAATGCTTCTATAATTTTAAGTCTCATATTCGGAAACATCATGAATCCAAGAGTTCCCATGGACAGCTTGGCCAAGGCAATCCTCAGAAAACCCCAAGTCCACAAAAATATCTCAGAACAGGGCAACATGTTTACTGATCTTCCAATATATAGGTCATGACGCTTTCCTACGTACCATCATACTGTGTAAAAATGTACCCTTTTTATGCAGATGTTATAACAATATACAGCATCATTAAAAAAATATATATAATTTTATCAAAATAAACAAAATATTTGCCTATTTGTATATAAACATTTACAAAAATTCCTTCTATCAATATATGATACTTAGATTATTCTCATACTGGAATAACATTTCAATAAAATTTCTTGTTTTGACAATGCTCGTTCCGGCAAATTTAATAGTTCACATCAAATTATACAACAAAATACGTATGTCTTAGTATATGAATTTTTCACATACCCGCAAAATTTTTACATTTCACACTTGGAACAACTTACAACTAAGGTACTTAATTACAGGGAATTATTTCAAATTCCAGAGCTCTAAATTAACTTTCATGTCGGAGATTTTAATGCTCAACAATCATAGCTTCATAGCTCATAAATTCAATTTCAATTTCTTAACACCATAAATTATAACCAGTTATAATTTCAGAGAATTCTCATTTCACGAGAATCTATTGAGCTATTTGCTCTTTCTCAAAACATCAAAAATTATATTTTGATAAAATATTACATTCCTGAATTCAAAATTTTCAAAATACTTTGTTCGCAAGTTCAACTTTCAAAACATTAGGTTCCCTAATGTCAAATTCTCAAAATACCTAAAGTTTTAAAAGCACAAAAAACATGAATTATTCATAATACAAAGTAAACAACACATTTTTCCAGTTTCTGGATATGCAAAAACAAAACTTTCTCCACAACCCTAAAAATTCTAAAAACTAAGAAAATCTGACTTCATGTCAACTCTCACTAGTTATTAACCCGTAATTTAAATTCAGTAAAAGGATAAAACTTTCTTAACCTGGTTGAATGAACTATGACAGTATCCTTATTATTAATCTGATTTGGTTTATCAATTTCATAATTCACATTTGAGATTTTTCTTATAATTTGGTAAGATCCTGAATATGGAGCAGATAATTTCCTGGTATTCGGGTATTGAAATTCCTCATACCTAACCAAATTGAATTTAGGTTCACTAAATTTTTTATCATACCTTACTTTATTTTTATGATGATCTTGAATAGATCTCTGCTCAGCTATTTCTCGAGCTTCTTCAAGTGGTGGATACTGAAACGTAGAGTTTGGAATAGGAGATTGATAAGGATAAGTACCAAATAATAAGTATGCTGGTGTAAATTTTGTAACTGTATGAGGAGTATTATTATACTCAGAAGTTACCTGTTCAAGTAACCTAGTCCATGTTATCCTATTCGAATTGGAATTTACTTTATACCTTAATCTAGATACAATGCTATCATTAACTCTCATTTTATCCATTACATTGTGGTCTATTTGCTGATGTTAACAATTGCTTAACATGATTCTTTTCTAAAAACCGTCTAAATTTTGAAGAAATAAATGCAGGATTCCTGTCACTTAATACTTGTTTTGGGATGTCCAAACATATCTAGTGGCATGATTCAATAATTATGTAAAGATATCTTTTCGTTAATGACGTTGGTACAACTATTTTAGTAATTCCCATTTCCTTAACTCTGTCCATATGTCATTTTCGTTGACAAATTTATGATTATTAAAATTTTCCAATGATTATTTGTTTTTCTCTAAGTTCTTCGACAGTTAATAAATGAGTTCAATGAATTACATGATGAGCTATAGGATTTCTAGATAGCATATCCGCCTCGTAATTTGTTGACCCTTTCCGATATTTAATATCATACTCATACATGGACAATTTCAGGGACCATCTAAACAACCGTCAGGTTAAGTGTTTCACTTTAGAAAGCCTATATATAGAGAGAGATGACATAGGGAAAACGGTAGCCATGTTTTTCGACCGTTGCTGTGCCAACGCGGACGCTATGTAAAAGTCGGTTTCACTAGGGTTGCTAATCAGGTTATTTTGGTACGAAGACTTCGGGTTTGGCGACAGTTTGGCGTTGGGTTTCAAATATTGATAGATTGAATTTTCTTATGGTATAAGAGCTACTCATTTAGACCAGACCAGTTTATAAACTAGTAATATACAGGACTTAATCTGGTGTGTGCTTGGGGGTCTGAATAAAAAAGCCTTTTTTTTATTTCGTACATTGAGTTAGATTTGAATTAGGAATACTTTCATGTTATTCCAATGTGGGGCAACGTATTTTGCCCTGTAATTTTTCGAATAAATTATTCATGTAAAATATTTTTTCATGATAAAAGTGCTTTAAATGCTTAATAGAAATACAGTAAAACTCCAATTATCACCACTGAGTGCTAGACGTAATCCGGATATGCAAAAATCCGGAGAATTGGGACAGTCATAAAAACGGTTATATTGTGAAATAAAACGCGAATATTGATCTAAAATAATTTTGTTTATTTTTATTACGAGAATACAGTATATTTGAATGGCAACTTAATAAAAAAAGTAGGCCTAATGTACTGTATTTTGAAAATAAGAAAAATAATTAAGTATTTTAAATATCCATTTTTCATCATTCAAATATTCATAAATTATTTATATTGTGGAAAGAAATAAAAAAAAATCAGTTTAAACATAATTAGAATTTTAAATTGTTTAAATATAACATTTGGGAAAAAATTGATTTTCGAGCAATACTAGTAAAACAGTTTTATACGCTTTCCATTATTGGCGGAATATCGCATCGTTTAGACATTTTTCAGGTTTGGTGAGAACGGTCGACGGAATTTTACACATGTACCTTTGCTTCTTTTTAGTTGTTTAAATTAATGGTATCAACAGTTTACACCTTATTTTGTTCATTAAGTGGGTTGGTTGATCTATATTAAAAGAAAAAAAAGCGTTCTTACTTTCAAAATTATGTAAATTACAAGTGTATCCAAACAAAACTTCCAAAATCGCAATCAGCAACGTACAACCGCCATGTTGTACTGACCTGAAAATGAAAAACATATCTGCCGACCACATCAGCCTATCCGAAAATGTCGGGTGTATGGCCCATCACAGGACCTTTTTAAGAAATCCTCCGCAGCGACTCCAATATAGGAGAAAGAAGGTACTCAGAAGAAGCCGGGGATATAAGGTGGAAAATGGTGGTCGACACCGTTGCTCCCCCAAATGGGCTTCCCCGGCCCTCTACCAAAAAGGTAAATAGAAACATCCATTTCCCCAACATTTGATCACTTATGTTTTCGTTTCCGGAATTAAAAACCAAATTTTCATTAAACTTCAAGGAGTTTGGTATGAGAGTTTATCAAAGTAAACAGCAAAACCACCGGAATACGAAGAAAATACTTCCGGTTAAGAACTTATGTGGTTTATTGCTGTTTGCGTTTATTCCCTCGACGGTACTAAATTATTCTTATGGAACAATTAAGGCCAGACTATTTGCAACATATAACATTGGATGTACACTCAATTAAATCAAAAATATATATGAATTTACTAGAGTGATAGGCTTACCTACCGCTCATTGTAACGCCTTCTCCTACTGTACCAACTGCAACTGCCACCCCCTTCCTTGATAACCTGACACCCAAGATTTTGCTACACCGTTGAAAGTTTCTGTTCAGAACACAAGGACTGTTATCTGGAGACAGAGGGCCTTCTGCCCAGGAACTCCATGGAAAATTCACTCTCTCTGCGAGCTGTTGAATCATTTCATACATAAATTTATGATCAGTTTTGTGAAATTAGATTCGAAAAGCAAGTAAAGTTACCTCCGGAATAAAACAACTTCACACTACAGTGCCTTCAAAATTAGCCAAACAGTATAAGTCCTACATGAATCTCGGCTTCATCTTTCCAATCTGAGAATTATTTTCAAAATTGTTCTGCGAATGTTTTACTGACTTCACATTAAACAGACGATGTGAAAAAAGTAAATTTAAAAAAGTAGTGTGGTGTGGGAGTAGTCTGAATTGAGTTACTCTGACAAGCATTGCATATCGACCTGCAGGTATCACATCCATTTCAAATCAAGCATTTTCCAAGTTCTAAAGTAACACATCAGGCAACAGCAGCAACGCTATCATTTGCTATAGTCACAATAGAACTAACATGTCTTTGATGGCACCATCATTGGATGATAGCCCCTCTCGGGCTAAACAGTATTCTCAGACCTTCCCAAGGGCTAAACAAGCAACGAGTGCTCAGTACGTGGCCCCTAATGCAATCTCCACACCACACATCAGTTATGTATCAGAAATTGGGGTTTTATGCCTTACAATAATATATGTGTAATTAGAGTGGTGGATATGCAAAAACATATTTTAAAATGAATTATTTTGTCTTAAAATTCAAACTTATAATTTAAAACACTTCATTTAAAAATCATTTCTTCAATTTCTATTTTTTTAATTTAGAATTTTACTCGACATATTTTTAATTTGATGCTTATCGATCGTTGCGCCATCTACGTAATGTATTTCATATGAATGTGTATACTATAACAGTCTTTCATTGTTGACATAATTAACAATGGCTCTGTAACACACTTTTTATAACTTTCATGCGCTTATGAAGCTGCTTAGCTGTAGAATATAATAGCAAATTAAAAGCTAAATGTTCCTGCAAAATATCGGGTACATAACAATGCGAGTAGTGGCTCATTTTCGACTGTGGGCTTACAAAATAAAATATCTACAATCAACCAAAAGTCGTAAGTGATGGTAGAAAACAACCTTGTTTTTTCGATTTAAATAAAAACTTTCGACTAATTAATCATTATTCAGTAGACCGAATCATTATTCAGTAGAAGATAACTTGAGTTAAAAAGCGCCATCTGGAGAACTTCCAGAGCCAGTATTTTTTCACCCATTTTCTTTGGTTATGTAAACGCTACCTAGAAAAAGGAATTGGAAATATTTTCAATGCCCTCAATGAATGTAAGGTTCTGTCATATTATCAGTCGGTTGTGTGGTGCATGATTGATAAGAATCGAGATCTCGGCGAACACCTTTTCCCTTCGATATTCATTTTTATGTGTCTATAGGCAGGCAGTCCCCTCCCGGTTCTCGTTCGATCACCGAAATTAAGCACCTTCGGGCTTACTTACTTAGTTGGGGGCGCAGCCCCCTCCGCGCCCGACCTAAGCCACAGCAGAGTAGCGAGGGAGGCCCCAGAAGTAGAACGTAGTGCGGTCTCTCCGAGCAAGACATGTCTGAGGTCTTTAGACTGTCGACGGCACTCCTTGAATGGGCAGGAGTTTTAATTGCTTCTCACTTTAGTACCTGTCGAGGGTAGAGTGGGCTCTTATGCCTCTCCTCCTCTCAATTAGAACCTAAGGAGTACAATTTTGTTGGCTGCGCGCAACGTTTCGGCTTTAAGTGGTACCAATGGTACTGGGAGGGCATGCAAATATGCACCTATCTTTATCTAACATGCATAAAAATTTGTATTGGCTCAAGAAAATTTGTGAGATTGTGACCAAGGTGGTCATCTCCTAGGGAGTGTGCCTCCACTGGAAGGACTTTTAAACCAACCTGCATTTGCATGACGTGGAGGGGAAACCAGCGAAAACCCTCCATGGTTGGGTGAGCAGGGACATTGTGTATGCTCAAGTGCAACGCAGCACTTCGAAGCATCTTCGGGAGCGGTCAGTATTGGGAGTTTGACCACCAGGGAACACCGCGTGCCGTTGGCGTCTTTTTGCCAACGGCCATACCATGGTGAACACGTTCTGGACCGCGACCATGTCACTCGATAAGTTGACTTTTTAGAGACTCGACAGGATCCCTAATTGTACCACAAGTTACAATAGTTTGTCTAATTTTAATTCTAAGATTACTGGAACATTTCTAATTTATGTCTTAATTCTCGTTCCAGTGATACCAAATAAGCCCAGACCTAATGCATCAACATACGTAGATGCAGTTCCCTACGGACGCGGTCAGCGCTTGGAAGGGTATCCGACCTAGCCGCTGATTTTCACACCGGAGCAACGCCATCTTTTGAGTAGCGGAAATATTATTATGCTTTTTCCAGCACTTTTTAATTCTTTCTAATTTAACTTATGCAACTTAACTTGATGATTTTTAAACTTATGACGGGGAGATAAGCTGCTCGCAGTAGGTACTCCCCAAGTGGTATGTCCTGCCCTGTCCAGGCAGTCCCCTCGCAAGTGACAGATAAACAAGAAAACAGGGGGGGGGGTAAGCAGCCCCTTTGAACATATGCATGCAGGCGCGGTGACATCCCCGAGTGGTCGGGTTGTCCGTGCGCCATCTCGTAGGAAAATACTCAACACTCCTGTTGAGATAAATTTAAACGATCAGATTAAGATATAACTCCACGACTAGAATTTAGAGTTCTGTGTGGAGTTACATTAACTTTTAGTTCACCAATTTGGTTTAATTTTATTAGTTGCTCAGGTTGATGTGCAGATAGTTTCCATAAAAACATCACCAGGCCGCAATTTCTTTATTGCTGTTTGCTTCGCCAGCAGCGGACTGAATACATTTTTGTACAGCAAATGGTGAAAAGGTTGAAAGTTTCCCTTCAGGGTTATTGGTTATCAAAAATTTAGGTATTGAGCAATTATCATTGTTTTCAGAGGGTTCTTCATGGTGGACCCATACCCACCACGGATAACAACAAGGGGAAGTGGTTGAGAGCTCTGGAACATTCCAGCCATTGCACACACTTCAAGATACCACCATGATATAGTTGCTACAGTATCGGGATGTGGATCCGCCGGTTCACCCAGGACATCCCTAGCTGCAGCACTAACCCAAAATACTTAAGACCAGTAAGTCCTGAGTGGCTAAGCACTCTGAAGTGGTGAAACCCAAAGAACTCAAGTGAGCCGATTGACCAGAGCGGGGTCTACGTTGAAGCATGGGCCAAGCATCAGGCACCCCAGGATTCCATTTTCCCCCGACGCCGCACACGGCAAACATGCGGGTCAGAAAAAGTACTGGCATTTTATAAAGTAAAAATAAAATGTAACTCATAGTGATAGGATCTGTTTTTAAAGCAAATCAAATTGAAAAACTCAAACTAAATGGAACCTTGATTGAATATGATTGATGGTGATATATAATTGTATTTCAAAGCAAAATTGTTCATAATTTCAATGCTGTTCATAAGACATATGAAAGGGAAGAAACAAGAAAGGTGGGGGATAGAACAGTAGGAGGAAAGATCGCTTGAGTGCCCCGGGAGCGCGATTCCCGTTTTTACCAAAGACAGTAAACCCCAAGGGAGAAGAGCAGATCACTCGGGTTCGTGAAGCCCGTGCACACCTAAAGAAGTGCCCCGAAGGAGAGATTGTGACTGAAATATACAAGTACCATGGACTGACTTTATTCCTAAATATACTATGGACTGTGACATACCACCAGAATCCAACTGTGGAGCGTGACATACCACCAGAATCCAACTGTAGACTGTGACATACCACCAGAATCTAACTATGGACTGTGACTATACCATCTCCCATAGACTAAGACTGAGTATTAACATTTACAATGGGAGATATATATCATGTGGTTACTGACAGCCGCTCTTATGTGGACACTGAACAAGAAAGACTCCTAAGTCATCTGGCCTGCGTTGGCCTGGCAAGGGAGGATCTCCGTGGAAAGTTCTGAACGTGTTTGGGCTCATGGACACTGTTTAGACCTTTAAAACTAAGTAACTACAATTCTTATGTGACTATCATTATTTACTGATGCTGGTCTTATAAAGTGGTTACCGTCTACCACACATCTGCTATGACTTAATGGCCACCTACTATGACTTTATGACCATTTATTCTTTCACATTCTTCCTGATTTGGACTGATGCTCCATGACTAATTATTTTCTCTTTCAGCATTTTATAAATAATCATTCATTAATCATTTTGTGTTGTGACTTATATTAATTTTAGATTTTTATACTCTACGTATATTTATACTTTACTTATTCCTTATTAAATTTTACTAACCTAATTATTCTTTATTTCAGCATCTTTAAGAATCATCATAACTCATTTTATTTCAAATTTGCGAGGGTTTCCTCTTTTGTATCGAAAATATATCTACACTGCTGGCCACCGTAAATGCAACACCCTGAAGGAAGCATGCAAATAATATGAAATTTACAACATGCATTAGCGGAGGTGAGATATGCAAATGATTAGAATTTCAGCGCAGACGCACATCACGCGCGCCTGTGGCGCCACTTCAAAGCGCTATTTAAGGCTTGGAGATTTCGACGAATTCAAGTACGGCAATTGTGTTTTTCTTGTGGTTTTTTCAAAAAAACGATCAATTATGCCTCGTAGAAAACAGCGATCATCTTTTGATCAAGTATCCGAGTTCGACAGAGGAAGGATAGTGGCCTACCGAGATTGTGGATTATCTTTCAGGGAAATCGGTAGTCGTGTTGGACGAAACCAAACAACTGTAATGCGGATATGTGATCGTTGGATGCAGGAGGGTACGACGGACCGACGTGTTCGATCGCATCCACCTCAGTGCACCACTTCACGTGATGACAGGCATATTGTGCGTATGGCAGTGACGGATCGCTCAGCCACATCACGAACCATAGCACAGCACATTCAGTCTGTACCGCATCATCCAGTGTCTGCGCGTACCATTCGACGCCGTTTACAGCAGAGTGGTCTGTCCGCAAGACGTCCATTGCTTCGTCTACCCTTGACGCAGAACCACAGACGTTTCCGCCGCCAATGGTGCGATAAAAGAAGGATGTGGACGGCAGAATGGAATGAAATTGTCTTTACTGACGAGTCACGCTTCTGTCTGCAACACCACGATGGTCGGATTCGAGTCTGGAGACACCGTGGAGAGAGGATGCTGAACAGCTGCGTTATGCACCGCCACACTGGTCCTGCACCGGGTATTATGGTATGGGGCGGTATTGGATATCACTCTCGCACTCCTCTAGTACGCATTGCCGGTACTTTAAACAGCCAGCGCTACATCTCCGAGGTGTTGGAGCCAGTTGTCCTTCCTTACCTTCAGGGCTTGCCCACAGCCATATTTCAACAGGATAATGCGCGACCACACGTGGCACGCATTGTCCAAGGGTTCTTCGTCAATCGCCAGATTGAATTGCTTCCCTGGCCAGCTCGCTCTCCGGATCTTTCGCCGATAGAAAACATGTGGTCCATGGTTGCTCAACGATTGACCCAGAATACATCCCCAGCTGCCACACCAGATCAACTTTGGCAACGTGTGGAAGCTGCTTGGTCTGCTGTACCCCAAGAACACATCCAAAGTCTCTTTGAATCAATGCCGAGGCGTGTGGCAGCGGTGATCTCCAACAATGGCAGCTACTCTGGCTACTGATTTTGGCAGGAACCACACTTCACAGAAGTCTATAAATTTAATCATTTGATACTTGGTCAACATGTTATCTACAAAATAAGTTTTGTTGTGATATCTCTTGTCTTTCTTGGTGTTGCAATTTGGGTGGCCAGCAGTGTAATTACTATCATCTACTTGAAAAGCTAAGCCGTCTACAACTTATCCATATTATTGCATCAGGTTTGACTCGTTTACTATATTTTCCACTTTATTTACTTTATGAGTTTGATCTATTGTTTTTTCAAACATATATACCTTTGACTTCTACTTTTTTAATCCACCGTGATTTCTCAATCTTTGATAACCTATCTACCTATTAGTAATTTTTCGACTGTTTTTAACATTTCGTCCATCATGTTTTCTCTAATCCTAACTGTTTTTTACACCCCCAGCCATCCCATGTACTATAATGTGTATATATATACTATAATGTATGTATATACCATATTCTATAGTGAATATATTCCTTATTTCGAAATTACACAAAATAAAAATTGCAATAACCATGCATATTTTTGAAAAAATACATTTCTTAACAATGGTGGGCCTTTATAACAATGTTTTTTTAATTAAATTACTTCGAGTAAAATCATTGTTTAAGCTTCAACAACGGTATGAAATTAACTTAATTTTGCGCATTTGCTATATTTCTTGAAAGAAGTCGTCTGAAATATATTTACTGCGATTTATTTGAAGAAAACTTGCTATTTTTTTTGATCTTATTCGTGCCTTCAACATCTTATTGAGAATATGAAGGGACGACAGATCATCAAGTGGTTTCGAAAGAAATTGTAAGTCATTTGTTTAAATGCCTTTCAAAATCTTTTTTCTAAAAGAAATACAATAAACTATTTAAATCCATTTTCCATAAATAACCTTTTGATATTTGCAATTTCAAAACTTTGCATTTTTCACGCAATGACCTTCTAGTACATTTATCATTAAAAGCGTAACAGGTCACACATTTTCATAGTATTTTACGAATTTTTTGGTTTTTAGGAATAAAATTCACTGACATTGTTTGACAGTTTTTTTATTTCGTTTAGAGATCGGTCACACACACTTCCGTTCAAGTAATGCACTTATACCTGATGATTTTATACCTGATGTGTCTATGTCTCTACGATCTTTTAAATGTCTCGCTTACTTAATGTACCTCAATCAGCGCATTTCGAGTTATCGTTTATTTACCAAATTACTTTTCAGTAACATTTGTCTCAAATCTCAATTACTATCGCCTAGTCAAGAACGCACGATATCTGCAGCATTTTTAGGTCACAACTGACCAAACTTGGAGATATTGCTTCTTGATAAGCTGGCAGAAAATTGTTGGGTTTAAGAATAGGTTTATGGTACAAGAGCCGGATCTGGGAGTATAGGGATCACAAGGTATTTGAAATTCAGGCAATTCTTTGAAGACTGAAAGACAATGAATGCAATAAGAGGGTACTGGAGTTGTACAAGATTGTATCGAATGGAAGGAAATGACAATTTTCTGTTTCAGGTCTGTTCTGCACAATCATCGAGCGAAGGACATAGATATGTTCTCACAGGTGGCAGATCGTGTGGCAGAACCACATGCTGAGACCAAAGGCTGGCGTGGAGACACCTGCTTCCCACCAGAGAGCTACACCGCCTGCCTCCATGTGGTAAGATTTTGTTTCTTAAAATTGACCATTAGAGGCAGAGTATGCAGAGGTGAAAACGCAACATTTTCCTCAACTAAAAATAAAACTAATTTCGTTACTACATCCATATCTTACAGGGCATATAAAGGCCGAGTACATAGAAAGTTAACACAAAGCCGTTGTTTCGATTCCGCTGTTTCGTACGAAGTGGAAGACAGCTTCTTTCTCATTAGAAATTTAGAGTGTCGTATATATTAGCAAACTGTAACATGTCAAGGTTATCAAAACTTGCTAGTGTGTATGTCTTGCGAACAGGACTCGCAAGCGTAAGGCGAACGACCTCGAACTATTGGATAGGTAATGGAATTAACTTCGTACTGGAGCAACACAAGGGGCTATCGACGAAAGTCCGGGATCTATCCCTAAGGGAAAGATCCGAGGATAACACCTCGCCAATTTAAACCACGGTCAGATGACGAGGACACATGAAGTGGCACCCCACTCTCCAAACGTTCTCACCACGCCAACGTGAGGACAGATTTAACAAGCACTATTACCACGTACACGACTGTCTTTGGTGGAATCGAGTTTTGAACCCGAAACCGTCCGGTTTCTAATCCGCTAAACTTTCCACCGGACTACCGCGACCTCCTCCGACCTGTCTGAGCGAATAAACTGTGTCTTAGAAGAACACAAAGAAACTCTAAGCAGGCTCTTTCACACTGTACAGAGGTTTTTAATTGTTAGTGTGTGTCGCCTTGAACTCTCCCTTTTCACACGCTACATCACTCTGGACTGCAAGCAATCATTCCCTCGGAGCATTGTGGATTCCACTGCTTCGTGTCACTTTGCTCTGGTTACATTAACCATTACATTGGTACATGTTACGGAACTTGAGATCTTCCGTTTCCCTCGCCAGTTCTAGTCAAGTCTCTTCACTTCGATAAGAGAGGTTGGTGTTAGTTCATTTCTGGACGGGAAATGATGCATCGAAAACTAATCTGAACCATTTTTCTCTCGTTACAGAAGAGGATGGCTAATTCAGACATGGAGGCAGTGGCGCATTGGATTCTCTACACAGACGGAATACAACCGATTCGCCCCAACCTAGGGGTGCTGGAGCAAGTCCAGTCTGGAGGGAGCTCTCAAGACGAGTCCACTTCATCGGACTCTAGTCTTACGGAAGCCTATTGCCCACTCTCGAGCGTGGAGTAAGCGTCGAGGAGACCACACGCGTGACTTGCCGCTTGTTCAGAAGACACGGTGAACAATCCTGACAAGCGGCAGTCACGCGGTGTGAGTCCATGGGCTCAATCACGACTGGGCCATCTTTATCGTATTTGCAGACATTGAGCAAATGAACGATATGATGCAGCAGGATAAAAAAAACAGAGTACAGGAAATTCAGGATTTTTTACATCATAAATACAGCATCTTTTGTAACTTAACTGATACTAATTTGTATTTAAAAGCCTCTCAGTAACAATATTTAAAGAAATAAACCTTACCTACACCCACGCTGTGTTTTTTATCTCATTTCATTGAAATACTAAACATGTGTTGTGTATTTTTGAGTATGTATTACATGCCAATATAATCCTCTTACAAATATTTTTCACAAAAACAAAATAATCTAGGTTTCTTAAGTAGATCTTGTTCCTGACACTTAATTACAACCAATTTTGACTCGCAACTAATATGAAAGGTATCCAAGACTTATAATCGGCCATATAATTAAAATTTATATTTGAAAACTTTATTACATCATTTTCATTAGTATTTTAGAATGTAAATTATGAGATACACGCAACACGTTTTGGTGACACTAAATCAGTGATACGCGGAATAACGTCGATTTTCTTTCAATGGATCGCTGGCTGGAGACGGGGTCCTTAAAAAACATCAAAACTTTTGCCAAGCCAATTGGAATAGACTTGGAAGCATCAACATCTAAGAGGTATGTACTCGTTTTGGTTTTATTCGATGTTTGAGGGGACACATAGCTCTACTTCCTCGGATGCAAGTTCCACAATTAAAAAAACTTTAAAACGAAAGTATCATGATTCTTATTTAGATATTGGGTTCGCTGAGACCACCGCTACTAAAATAAAATACAGATCACATATCAAGATATTCAGTTGCAACTATCCGAAATTCAGCCAGATATAATCTCATTGTGCAAATCAAAACAGCCTCATCCTTCTCATTAAATTTCTGTTTCACGAAACCAAGTAAAAATTTGTAACAAATGTAATAATGCCAAATTAATAAAATAAATTGTGGATCTGCGTTATTTGCCCTGAATTTATTTTCAAATGTTTTTTTTTTCATGTATGTGTTTTCCATCTGCAATGGGAAATTAGTGCAGAAAAAAAAATTAAACGGTGAAATCTTTTGTCCTGCAAGCTTAAATGACGAAACTACCTTGTATCGTCCAATGCTATTTTGTCGTTCTATTTACTATATACAGTATATAGCTGCGAGATCAAATTTAGTGCTCCGCGTTGAATTTCCAATTTCAAAGGTGCTGCTGAAGAGCAGAGGTTCTCAAACTGAAAAAGTTTGAGAACCTCTGCTCTAGTTTGTCTAACACGTCTTCGATTAGCTGTAAAGGGAAGCGGTCCTTAATTATTATTTTGTTAAGTTTTCGGAAATCAATGCTAAGTCCCATCCTTTTTCTTGCAAAGCACTATAGGGTCAGTATTCAGAACAGCTGTCTTTAATTATTCCCTTTTCTAACCACTCTTGGATTTGTTTTTCCAACAATAAATTGTTCAGTAATCGGCAACCGCCGTGGGAGAGATCTATCTCTTCGCTAGACATATCAACTCTGGCGCCAAAGGCATCTGCTGATGAGTCATTTTCGTTCGCCTCTGTTACTTGGAAGTTGTTGTGGGGGAGTGGAGGGGAACTCACGAGTACTCTTTCCCCGTGATTTATAGTAACGCCTGGAATTGATGACGCTTTGTTTTTTATTTCGCTCCAATTATCGCCGATTGCATCAAATCGAGATGGCTCGTTTATGTCCAGATCGGTAACTTTTTAAGTTCCCTCAGAAAATGCAAACTTTACCCTTGATAATTCGTCCATACCTATTATTGCTTCAAATTGTAAGCTCAGGTGTTGCCTCGTCATCTGACCGTGGTTCAAAATTACGTGGTGTTGTCCTCGGATCTTTCCCTTTGGGATTGATCCCGGACCGTCACCAATAGCCCATTGTGTAGCTCCAGTGTGACGTTAATTGAAATACCCCCCCCCACCCCCTCAAATTGTAAATTTTTAACGACATTGCACATCAAACATAAAGAAATATTATCAATAATAATTTCTGAACGGAAAAACCCATCGTTACATATTCTGTGTTGACTTATTCCATTTAAATATATCTTGCTACCATTCACTATAGGAGATCCTATTTTATGATAACATTTTTCATCGATTAGGGTTATTTCAGATCCAGTGTCTATTACAGCACTTATATAACATTTTTCAATATAAATACACTTTTCAATTTTTTGGGGGGTTTACGAAGAATTGTCGACTTTAAAAATCAACTTTTTTCCTGAATTTGGTGGGGTGGGTGGGGGTATTTCAATTAACGTCACACTGGAGCAACACAATGGGCTATTGGTGACGGTCCGGGATCAATCCCAAAGGGAAAGATCCGAGGACAACACCACGTAATTTTGAACCACGGTCAGATGACGAGGCAACACCTGAGCTGGCACCCCACTCTCCAAACTTCCACACCACGCCAACGTGAGGACATTTGAGGCCACGACAGATTTAACGTGCACCAGCCCCCTTTGTACACGACGGTGTTTGGCTGGATTCGAACTCGCAACCCTTCGGTTGCTAGTCCGTTGCTCTTCCAACCGGGCCACCGCGGCCCTTTCCTGAATTTGAAGTTAAAACATGTGAAATACCCCAGACGGCACTAAGCGCCAAATTGTAAGAAGTTGTTGGCAGCCAAACGACAGAGCACATATAATAGCTCTGATCTCTGAACTAGTTACAGTGCGTGTGTGTTAAAATAAAATTTGGTTATTTATAGAACTGACTTATGATTATTACCACTGAACATACCAATGCTTTACATGGTGCATCGGCCGGGAAGTTTTGAAAATTGGGAAATTGTGATCGTGTTGTGTATGAAGATTCGAGCTTGATGCTTTACCAACTGTTTGGATTATTCGTGTTTGGGGGGGGGGGGTATTTCAATTAACGTCACACTGGAGCAACACAATGGGCTATTGGTGACGGTCCGGGATCAATCCCAAAGGGAAAGATCCGAGGACAACACCACGTAATTTTGAACCACGGTCAGATGACGAGGCAACACCTGAGCTGGCATCCCACTCTCCAAACTTCCACACCACGCCAACGTATTCGTGTTTGGAGAACGCGAGAATTAGATCCTGCTTTGAAGTAAATGTGGTGAGATATTTATTTACCTTTTGGAGTACAAAGGTGAGGATTTGAATTTGTTAGAAAATTTATACTGAAATAGAACTTATTTAAATGGATAAGGTAAATAAATTGATTGAGAAGCGCGGTAACGTCCGAAGTGCAGTTACGAAGTTAGTCAATAAAAGTCAAGAAACTCTTAACGAAGGGTTAGATGCTTTAACTGAACTTCTTGAACTTTTAGAAACTAAAGAGCAAAATTTGAAGAGTTACGATTCCGATATTGAAGATTTGATAGATGACCCTGAAAGGTTCAGAAGAGAGATTAAATCGTCCGAAGAGTATGAAGATAAAATTTTGGTAACTAAAGTAAAAGTAAAATCCAAAATTAAAGAGTTGATGAGAACACAAAATTCATCAGAAACTGTTTTGGCAAATAATTCTTCCTTTATTTCAGAAACAAGGACTGCATTGAAATTACCAAAGTTAGAAATATCGAAATTTATTGGTGATTCTAGCAAGTTTTTGGAGTTCCTTAATTGTTTTAATAATGCAGTTGGTGAGAATTATTTACTTTCTAAGATTGAAAAGTTTCAATATTTGAAAACATTATTGGTAGGACCTGCTTATAGTGTTGTTGCTGGGTTCGAATTAAATGAGAAAAATTATGATTCGTGCATGCAACTTTTGAAAGATAGATACGGTAAAACTGACGTTATTATTAATTCTTATATGTCAAAATTATTGAACTTAGAATCGGTGAAAACCTCATATAATGTTAAAGGGTTACGTAAATTGTATGATGAAATTGAAGTAAATATTAGAAACCTACGTTCACTTAATGTAACTGAAGGTTCGTACGGACATTTGTTAAATCCTCTCATTCTTAAGTTATTGCCCCAAGATTTGGTTTTAGATTTCCATCGTAAAAGAAATAAAAGTAAATCTTGTGAAATTGGTGAAATAATAAATTTCATAAAAAATGAAGTAGAATCCAGGGAAATCACGGAAAGTTCAAATGGTAATGCTAAAACTTTTGAGACTAATCGGCAACCATTTCCAAACTATCGAAAGAATAATTACAAACCTAGATATACCCTAACCGCGGCAGCTTTAAATACGCAAATAAAAGATAAATGTATATTTTGTTTCGGGTTTCATGAATCGATTAATTGTAGAAAAACTAGTGCTGTAGAAAAATTCGATAGATTAAAGTTTGAAGGTAGGTGTTTTCTTTGTTTTGAAAAATATGAGAGCATTTCTTGTAAATCTAGGATAAGCTGTAAAAAATGTAAGTCTAATTCGCATCATGAGGTATTGTGTAGAAGGAACAACAAAAATGTTCTTTCTCCACCCTATTCCTCCGACACCCCTGCTGAAACGATCCCGAAAATAAGAATTCCTTCGATCACTTCAGGTGTTTCTGATCAAAGGTCTGAAAATATATCTGTTGCGCACAATAATATTCTAGGAAGTAGTAAAAAATCTTTTCTTCAAACTTGTTCAGTAATTGTGTGCTCGAAAAATAATAATAAATCGTTGGAAAGTAGAATGATGTTAGATTCCGGATCACACCGATCTTTTGTGTCTAAACGCATTGTGAAAGAATTAAATTTAAAACCCTTTCGCTATGAAAAATTGTCTATATACTCATTCGGTGAAAAATACCCTCGAGAAAAAAATTATCCCGTGGTTAGTTTGACCTTGCACAATCGAAAAGAGCCGGATAAGTGTTTAGAAGTGGAGTGCTTAGTCACTGAATTTATTGCTAATTTTGTCAGACGGAATCCTTCGAGTGAAACTTTAAAAGTATTGACAGCTGAGGGATTAAATCTCGCCGATACCTTCCTTTCAAATGGAGGTGCAAGTGTAGACCTGTTGGTTGGATGTGATTACTTCTGGGACATTATTTATGAGCAGGAAAGAATAAACAACGGTGGAATTTCGCTTGTTGGTTCGTGTTTTGGGTGGCTTCTTGTAGGCAATAAAAGAAGCGATTTTGCTGACTATAGCTTTGCGAACTCTTGTTTACTTATGGATTCTGAGAATGTGCTCTTTGACCTCAAACGGTTTTGGGAAATCGAGGAGTTGGAGTCAAAACAAAATCTTTCTGAAAAGGACAAGTTGTTAATTGATTCATTTGAGAATTTGTTGACATTTAACGGTGAGAGATATGTTTGTAAGTTGTTGTGGAAAGACTGTTCATATCGCCTGAAAGTTTAGGTTCGAATTATGAGGTCGCGAAGAAGCGTTTTGACAGTTTGAGATGTAGATTGAATAAAAACAAAGATATTTCGGATCAGTATAAGCAGATAATTAATGAACAATTAAAGTGTCAAATTGTAAGTAGATGCAAAAATGAAGACCCTAAATTAGGATATTACATGCCCCATAGAGCAGTCGTTAGGAATGACAAAGAAACAACTCGAGTTAGGATAGTTTATGACTGTAGTAGCAAAGCTAAAGAAAAATTTAAATCTTTGAATGATTGTTTGGAGTCTGGACCTAATCTTAACCCTAATTTAGTGGATATAATTCTGAAATTCCGTGAAAATCAAATTGCGTTTACAGGCGATATAGAAAAGGCTTTTCTTATGATTGAAATTTGTCAGGAAGATAGATAATATCTAAAATTTTTGTGGTTTCATGATTCTGTAAATGAGTCTGACCAAACTTTATGTTTAAATCGTCTTCCATTTGGTCTAACGACATCACCTTTTGCATTAGCTTGTGTACTAAAGTTTCACATTGGCAAATATAAGGAAGATATGCCTCAATGTTTTGAAATGCTTAATTCTTTTCTTTATGTAGATGATTTGTGTCATGGGTCTCAGAATGCCGATAAGGCGTATTTGTTAACTTACAATGCAATTAATATTCTAAAAGATGCTGGATTTCATTTGAGGAAATTAAGAACAAATTCTCTTAAACTTCAAAAACTTTGGGTAGATAATAGTTTTGAGGAAAATATGGATTTTGGTCTAGGGACTGGGTTCTTGGGACTCATTTGGGATCATACTGAGGATAAAATTAAGTTAGACTTAAAAACTGTAAAGGGTTCCATTCAAAATGCTACAAACACCAAACGATTTGTTCTCGGAGTGATCTCGAAGATATTTGACCCTTGTGGTGTAGTGAGTCCTTGTGTCATGATGTTGAAGATAGTCATGCAGAAGATATGGGAACGAGGTTTAAAATGGGATGAAGAATTGCCTAGTGACTTATCACTCAAGTGGAAAGACTGGTGCGACGAACTGTTTCACTTGGAAAAGCTATCTTTTGATAGAAAGTTTTTTGACAATCAGTGCGACGATATTTCTTTGCACATTTTTTCCGACGCTAGTCCAGCAGCGTACGTAAGTGTAGCGTATTTTAGATACAGTGATATTAAAGGTAGAGTTAAGACTACTCTTGTCATCGCGAAGGGAAGAGTAGCCCCTTTGAAATTAATTTCATTGCCAAGATTAGAGCTTATGGGGGCGGTGATTAGTGCAAAACTGGCAAAATATTTGAAAGAACTGTTCCCTGAGCTATGTAAACGAACATATTTGTTGAGCGATTCGCAAATTACTATTCACTGGATTCGAGGAAACGCGAAAGACTGGAAACCTTTTGTTTGCAATAGGGTTTCTGAGATACAATCCTTGACTGATCCACAGCAATGGTTTCATTGCAACGGTGATGACAATCCCGTGGATTTGATCTCAAGAGGTGTGCGTGCTTCGAAGCTTGCGACTGATTCCTTGTGGTGGAGGGGACCAAGTTGGATCTTGGAGCCAGAAGCGAATTGGCCATCTGGTACTTCGGTACTTGTTGATGAGGAGAGTGTGATAACTGAAAGACGGATTAAAAATCTTTCTCTTCAGGTGTCAGTCATCGAGCCATCACCCCTGCCTTTATTGGACTTAAAAAGGTATAACTGTCTACAAAAACTTTATCGTGTGACTGCTTACGTGAAACGTTTTTTGTTTAATTGCAGAAACAGACAGAAATTGTATAGACCAATAGGTGCATCAGAAATCTTTGACTCTGAACGTTATTGGTTGAAAACTGTGCAGCGGAAACATTTCATGCATGAAATTGACTGTCTATCGAACGGAAAACGTTTGGACAAAAATTCTCCTGTGCACTGTTTGAGCCCTTTTTTAGATGAAAACGGTCTTAGACTGAAAGGAAGGCTTCAGTTTTCCGATTTTGAGATCGGGGAAAAACATCCGATATTGTTGCCTTGCAAAGACAAATTTTGCGAAATTGTGGTTGTGGAGTGCCACAATAAAGTGTTCCATTGCGGAATTGAAACGACTCTGGCCCAAGTCCGAGAACAGTTTTGGATTATTAAGGGTCTCCAGTGTGTTAAAACTGTTTTGAATAGTTGTGTCGTGTGCAGAAGGTACAGAGTAAGTCCTGGTACGCAGGAAACTGCACCTTTACCACCCGATCGAGTGCTTCAATCTCCTCCGTTTACTGTGACTGGTGTGGACTTTGCTGGTCCATTCTTTACTAGGGACAGTAATGCCAAACATTACTTGCTTCTTTTTACCTGTGTCACTTCGAGAGCTCTTCACTTGGAATTAGTTCCATCTATGTCAACAGAATCATTCCTTTTAGCTTTTCGGAAATTTATTTCACGACGTGGTCTGTGTTCCACAATTTATTCGGACAATGCTAAAGGTTTCAAGCGTGCAGAAATTGAACTCAAAAAGATCTGGAGTTGCATAAACCACCCATCTGTTCAAAATTTATTTGCTTCCCATGGTATTAAATGGAAATTTATTGTTGAGAAAGGAGCATGGTGGGGAGGGTTCTGGGAGAGGCATTTTCGAACTATTAAAACCTGTCTAAGAAAAATTGTTGGCCGTTCAACGCTCACAGTGAATGAGCTTGAAACGCTTTTTATTGAAATTGAAGCCATGATTAACTCACGGCCAATAAGTTACATTTATGATGATCCTTCAGAGCCCTCACCATTAACTCCTGCACATTTCCTAATTGGGAAGCAATTAATTGGTCTTCCTGTTTCAAAAATTTCAAGGGAAGATTTGTGTGGTTCAAAAAGTGCTACGGTAAAACGATATAGACATCAGCAAACATTGCTTAATCACTTTTGGAGACGTTGGAGAAAACATTATCTCCTCTCTTTAAGATCTGCAAATGTGTGTCCTCCAACAAACGTTAAAACTCATTTTAAAGTTAATGATATTGTGTTGATTCTTGATGATCGTTACCCACGAAATTTGTGGTCTATGGGTAAAATCATAGAAATATTTCCAGGAAGAGACGGAAAAATTCGTTCCTGTCTAATAAAAACTCGATCTGGGACTATTAAAAGACCTGTACAATTATTATGTAATCTTGAAATTAATGATGAAAATTAACTGTTTATATTTTATATTCGATAATTTAGTTTAATTTCTCATTAATCCTAAACATTAATATTTGCAGAATATTGTAATTTGAATAGTTTGATCATTCATAATTGAAATTATATTACTTGATAAAATTTACGTGTTTAGTTAAATATCTTGATTTAGTTTATTTCTGTGTTATTGAATTGGTTATTTATAAAAAAAAAATGTTAAAATTACCTAATCTTGAACTGAAAAAAGAACTATTAAATTTATTAACTCGAATTATATTTATGTTCCTATTGAATTTATTTGTGATTTGTATCTGATTAATATTGGATTATTATATGCTCAAAAGGTAATTTATGTGAACTCTGAAAGAGTTCAGGTGGGGAGTGTGAAATACCCCAGACGGCACTAAGCGCCAAATTGTAAGAAGTTGGCAGCCAAACGACAGAGCACATATAATAGCTCTGATCTCTGAACTAGTAACAGTGCGTGTGTGTTAAAATAAAATTTGGTTATTTATAGAACTGACTTATGATTATTACCACTGAACATACCAATGCTTTACAAAACATCAATGCAAGGATGAACGTTTCCAGATCAAGAAACCAAAAGTTTTCGATCTAGTTTTAACTTCGTTCGATTCCGTTTCCTTCGGAGTATTTTCAAACTTTCATAGTATTTCATTCATTTTTAACCTTCCTTTCATTCGTTAGAATTTCACAAATTTTCGCTACGACACGCTTGCATTTCAATTATGAATTTTCTATACATTTTTTAAGGTAACACTTGAGAAATATAGTAAATAAACTTGCAGTTTTCAATTCCGTATAAGCAGTAATCATTGTATTCGGAAATATCTTCTCTTCGATTATTGTAGGTGTTATGGCAATGCTCTGTTGAGATCGCTCGATTTATTTGAGGTAGCAAATATTTGTTTGGATTGTCTCTACGATTAGGACATAAGTTTAGATTAATGATATCTATTCAACATTTGAGAGGCTATATCGACTCGATAAGGTTATTCGAAATTATGTAATTGTCAGAATTATCATAGGCTCGATACCTGCAGAATTATCATAGGCAAATCGTACCCTAAGATATCACCCGTGTATGAATTAAAATTATTTCAGAATTTATTTTTTAGAAGTTTGCGTACCAATGTGTGCCATCCTTCCTGCTTTGAATGTTTTTAAAACGATACGTGCATTCTTGTCACTTAAATGACAAATTAAACGATGCAAAATGACCTCACCCCGAGAGAATGCTCCTTACAGTCATGATGGAGTCAACTTATTCACCAATTGGGACTAAGGAGAATTCCGAGTGCTAGAGAGAGTGATTAAAACAAAACATAATTTTTAATATTCTAAAAATAAATTTGGATGCGATCGATTTCACTGAACTGAGAAATTGGTAAGACTGATGTAGTAGCTCACCCATATTTTAACAAGCGTTTCAAATGAGGACTCGAGTCTTGTATAAATTCCTGTTACACAATTTTTTTTCAGTTTCTTCGCTACCCTTGTCACCCAGGAGGTCGAAAGGTAAAAAATTAGAGTAAGTGGCATAAATATCATTGGACTAGAAGCACGCGATGGTTTCATCCCAGCTAAAATAAATTCGAGACGAATTGTGTAGAACCAAAACATCAATCTTCTGCCGACTCAATCGAACAACAATGACCTGTCGTTTAAAAACCTCGGGGAACTCTAGACTATAAGAAAAACCCTTAACGACCCACCTGTGCTTCCGAAAGGGAATGAGAGCGACAAACCTCGCCGTTATGAGCTGTGTACTAATTAAAATTTATTTAAATGACCTTGTTCTAAAACTAAAATGTGTCCCTGGCATTAATTGTCTTTTTTATGATGATGACTTACTTATGTGAACTGAAACCCAAAAGGGAGGGAAGTGCTGAACTTCTGACTGAAAGAACGCTAAATCAGGCTATTTCGTGTTTGAATGAAGAGTCCGATATGAACAATATGAGTGTTTATGCTAGACTTGTTTAAAGTTATGTGAAAAGCTACTTACTGTTTATGGGTTGTCTTCATACATGTGAAACATGTACCCCGCTCTATGACACCTGGTCATATCACCTTGTCTGCTACTTCGAATCCCTGTTTATGGATGTTTGCGATTGTTCTTGTTAGGAGTAGCGGGGGACTGGATGCTGCTTCAAAAATGGCCATCAGTTCACCTCTTGTGGTGCCGAAGACAAAGAGGTGTGTGGTTGGGCATTAGAAAAAAGGACACCTGATCCCTCCAATCAAGAACCATGCATGAAACTTTTTGGGGAGTGGGTAAGATATACTACACAATTTGGTAAATTTTTCCAAATTTTTAAAGCTGTCCCTTTTGTAGATATTTTAATTTTAAAATTCAATGCATTTAAAAAACCTAATAAAATTAAAAATTCATTGGGTTTTTATATTAAATTTAAAAAATTAAAGTCCAATATATAAAATAGCTTTAAAATGAGACATTGCCCAGCTATGTATCTTCCCGGAAAAGTTACAAATAACTACACAAAGATGCAGTAATTTTCATTAAAGCTTTGATTAAACCTTTTGAATGGAGGACAAAACTTTTTTATCATTATTATTTTCATTCATAGTCACTTGCTACACCAAGTTTCATTAAAATTTGAACGGTCTTGGACTAATCAGTACGTTGGATTGGAGATGGAATTACTCCAGTTTTGGAAATTTCTGTAAATTTGACAGCGATATGCCAACTGAAAATATTGTTTGATTTAGATAAATAATGGCACAGTCCTAAGGTGTGCCATACATAAGTTTTTCGCGCGACAGCAATTTATTTATTCACCGGAAAATCCGATTTTTATCGGCTCACTATGTTCTTGGCGATGACTATTTCGACTAATTTTCCTTAAAACTCCTGTGTTTGAAGTTACGAAAAGAAGTAAAATAATAAGAAGTAAACCAGACATTTTAAAACAAGTGATTATTCAAAGATTTTTTTTTCGTTTTGAAGTAGGTATCTCTTACAATACTGTTATATCACTTACATTTGAATGTTTTTTATTTATTTCTAATTTAATAATTAGGTTTTCATTAATAAATGTACCGGCTGAACGTTAGCCACGTTATGATTCTGAACAGAAAAGTAATTTTTGTTCAGAAACTGATTATTTCTCACCTGAAAACGAGTAAAATAATAAGAAGTAAACCAGACATTTTAAAACAAGTGATTATTCAAAGATTTTTTTTTCGTTTTGAAGTAGGTATCTCTTACAATACTGTTATATCACTTACATTTGAATGTTTTTTATTTATTTCTAATTTAATAATTAGGTTTTCATTAATAAATGTACCGGCTGAACGTTAGCCACGTTATGATTCTGAACAGAAAAGTAATTTTTGTTCAGAAACTGATTATTTCTCACCTGAAAACGAGTAAAATAATAAGAAGTAAACCAGACATTTTAAAACAAGTGATTATTCAAAGATTTTTTTTTCGTTTTGAAGTAGGTATCTCTTACAATACTGTTATATCACTTACATTTGAATGTTTTTTATTTATTTCTAATTTAATAATTAGGTTTTCATTAATAAATGTACCGGCTGAACGTTAGCCACGTTATGATTCTGAACAGAAAAGTAATTTTTGTTCAGAAACTGATTATTTCTCACCTGAAAACGAGTGCTGGAAAGATCAACTGTGTGCACTTCGAATGAGATATAGCATAGGTCATGAAGGTTTTATACAAAACCGCACCATTACCTCGAAAGAATATAAACATTGAAATTACATAAAAAAATTAAAGTCTTGTCTCGATGACAGAAAGTTGTCGATGTTCCTAGATGAAACGAGACGATTATTTCGTATAATCTATTAACAGTTATCTGTGTCATTAATTAAAGACATTTTTCTTTCAAAAACGACACATCGATATTGTTTATGCTGAAGAGAGACCATTTTAATCCAAGCTTTTTTCATTTCGTTTATCACTACTTGAAATTTTCAAGTACAAATATGTACTTGTTTTCAAGGGTATCATGAATATCGTATCGAATTATTCTGTCATCTGCCTCTTTGAAAACAATGATGTAATTCAAAATTATATGGGTAATTGATAAAATTGATGGATATAGCATAATGTTTTTGCCGACAAATTAAATTGTGGAAATTCGAAAAATGTAAGTTTAGTTATTAAAATACTTAAGTGATATTTATATTTTCTATGAAAGGAATAAGAATTTTATTATGTGACTACTTTTCAACTTCCCGAGCAGCAGAGGGTAATTCTACTAGTAATTTAATGAAAATTAGCTATTGTAAGTGATGAGACTATTATTGAGCATACAACGCATGTAGACAACGCATAGTAATTTTGAAAATTCCCATACAAAGTTATGATAGCCTAATTGAATGCTAACAGAAACAACTTTATGGATTTGAAAACGTTGTACTTCATCCCTACCCTATTTGCATAAAAAGAAACATGTCACAACATAAAGAATTCACAAAGGTTTTAAGATTATTTTTCCGTGATCAAAGATGAATTGACATGGAACTTTGTTTATGCGATAGTTATAGCAAAACAATTTCAAGTGGTAAATATTACTTCCATCAAAATAAAGGCTAAGCAAAAAGGTCTAGAAATTTATTTGCAATTGAACAACATTTCAAGACCATTTCTTTTATTTTAAGTAGAGTCCGAATTCTATGGATCAAAGGACCTTGAAATGTTTGAATACCTATTACTTTAAAGTTTTTGTCAGTGTTATAGAGCAATATCGGAAAGAACACCTGAGAAAAGCGCAATTTTTAAACTATCCCTCACTAACCAGAAAGCCATTCTTCCCTACCCACTTCTGAGAACTTCATTAGCCCCCTTCTGTAGCCTGCCGATGTCTGCTTAGGACACGTCCCCTAAAGACATGTCCGTATAGGACTCATCTGCAACGGGATCGCAGGAGACAAGGCGCGAAAACCGCTTGCTAACCGTTCGCCACGATATACGATTGGCTGAAAATTACTATAACCCTTCATAACCACGCCCAGGCTAAGTACGCCAACTCTGGTTCTTCGGTGAGATTACGCCAAGGTTTATGCGACAGTAAAATGAATGAAAGCAAATATCTTTATCCTTTTTTCAAGCTGTTTCCCAAACTTTTTTGTTACTGACTGGTTTGTTTCTATGTTTATGCCTTCCTTAAGTCTCAGCATTTTAAAAATAGTTTTGATTTTATGATCGAAAGATTAAGTAAACTTTTGTAAACTTTCAAGGGTAAAATTTCTGTTAAATTTGAGTTACAAATTATTGGGTCATTCCGAAAGTTCTGCCGTTTATCAAATCGAAGCGCGCTTTCTTATAACTATTTTGCTACCGCTGATAAGGAGTGATCTTGATTGAAGCAGATATGTAAATTCGGTCTTTTCTGCTTTCACTGCATAATTCTAGCTTGTGGCACGATTTTTGTTTCACTGCAGTGCTAAGAATGGAGAACCAAAAAGTTCATTTTCGTCATATTATGCTCTTTTATTTTAAGAAAGGAAAAATGCTAGTCAGATTGCTCGTAAAATTTGTGCTGTATATGGACAAAGTGCTGTTTCTGATGACAGTTCGAAGGTGGTTTGATAAATTTAAGCGCGGAAATTTCAGCCTCGAAGATGATGCCAGCTCTGGACGATCATCCTCTAAACGAGGACCTATTAAAAGATGCCATCGCTGAAAATCAACGTTATACAGTTCAGGAACTATCACAGACTAAATATTCCAAAAAGTACAGTTCAAGATCATTTGAAGAAGATTGAGTATGTAAGCCGCTACGATGTATGGGTACCTCATACTTTAACACAACAGAATATGCTTGCTCGAATTTCGGCATGTGATTCTTTGCTGAAACGAAATGAAGAAGCTCCTTTTTTGAAACGGCTCATTACTGGAGATGAGAAGTGGATACTATACAATAATGTTACAAGAAAAAAATCATGGGGTAAGCCAAATGAACCTCCCCAAGTAATATCGAGAGGGGGCTGCATCCCAAAAAAGTAATGCTTTGTGTATGGTAGGACTACAAAGGAATTATTCATTATGAATTGCTGCCGCAAAATCAGACAATAAATTCGGAAAAATACTGTTCTCAAATGTCAGTATTAAAAGCAGAAATCGAAGCAAAGCGGCCAGAACTGACCAATCGTCGTGGTGTTGTCTTCCAGCATGACAATGAATGTCAGACAAAGACTTAATTGAGTATGACTATGATGTTTTGTGTCACCCCCCATATACATCAGACCTTGCCCCCTCAGAGTTTCACCTCTTCAGGTCACTTCAAAATTCTCTGACTTCAATTCTTTGAAGACTGTCAAACAGCACTTCGATAACTTCTTTACAAATAAGCCTAAAGACTTTTTTAAAAAGGATTTTTCCACCTGCCGGAAAGATGGCAAAAAGTCATAGAACAAAATGGTGCTTATGTGATTCAATAACATTTTCTTAAGTTTTTGTACTGCTTCGTTGGTATTTATCATAAAAAACCGCAGAACTTTCCGGATGACCCAATACTTGGTTCAAACTCCGAAATATTTTTGTATAATGCTCTATAAAAAAATCTATGTTGAAAAATGTCCTGAAAACAAAGAATGTTGTTAACACTACAAAACGAGGTCAATAAAAGATAGGTATTTTAATTAAGGTAACACGGGAGCAACACAACGGGCTATTGGAGACGTTCCGGGATCAATCCCAAAGGGAAAGAACGAGGACAACATTACGTAATTTTGAACCACGATCAGATGATGAGGCAACACCTAAGCTGGCACCCCACTCTCCAAACTTCCACATCACAACAACGTGAGGCCATGACAGATTTAACGTGCACCGTGTACACGGCGGTCTTTGGCTGGACCTAGTCTTGAACTCGCAACCCTTCGGTTGCTAATCCGATTCTCTTCCAATTGGGCCACCGCGGACCGAAAGGATTCTCAATGCTTTTTCGTAGCATTTTGAAATAGACGCGAATGTAGTATTTCGACCCAATTCAATTCTCCGAGTTAATTATCTTTTAAAAACATTAATTCAGGTATTGAACTTCAATCATTACTATAGTGTCGTATTTAAATTAATTATGGACTTTAACGTCAATCATCACTGGAAAGAACACGAAAAGAAAAGAGCAAAATGCAGTTCACATACTGCTCAATTTTTTAAATGCATGTTTCTTAATAATTTAAACACTGCTTTATAATCTTTAGAATATGCATAGAAAATTATAACAGAATTTAAATGATGCATTCTGAGATATCATGTTTTGTAGAGTAACGCTTAGAGAAAATTGTATTTCGAGACAAAACAATATAAACCCTATATCAAATGTAGGATGCCAATACCTTTTAAAATTTTTATTCTCTAGTTCTAATAGTCGTGGAAGTAAAATCCGAAGTGATTTGAAGAGCTAAAGAATTGTAGTATAATAATATGTAAAACTTGAAGAATGTGAAAATACCTTAACGAGTCAGGAAAATCATTTTTAGAAATAGGTATGGTAGGTATTTTAATTAACGTCCCACTGGCAATTAACGCAACAACGTTTTAGAAATAGTCGCTTATTTAATTACGATACGAACATATACTTTCAAGTATTTCAAGACTTGGAAATAAGACAACAGTAAAGTCGGTGTGATAAGATCATTTTGATTCTATGAAAATATTTACTGAAAATAATTATTTTCGCAACACACAAATTCAAAAGTATATCATCCACATATTTCTCTCTAGCCCGGTTGGAAGATTAGCAACCGGAATTGTTGCGAGTTCGAATCCAACTAGAGACCGTCGTGTACAAAGAGGTTGATGCACGTTTAATCTGTCGTCGCCTCAAGTGTCCTCACGTTGTCGTGGTGTGGAAGTTTGGGGTGCCAGCTCAGGTGACCTGGTCATCTGGTTCAAAATTACGGACCTTCCCTTAGGGATTGATCCCGGACCGTCGCCCATTGTGTTACTCCAGTACAATTACCATTACCACCTCGGATCTTTCATTTCGTGTCCCAGGTAGTCTGTTGTGTTGCCTCATACACCTTCTCTTCTTGAAAACCATACCAAGACTTCAGTTTTAAAAATAGCTAAGGTAGTCATAATGCCGCCAAGAAAACCTCAAATAGGCGCTAAATTGTAAATTTTAGGTTTGCATACGGAGACTAATGGAAAAGCATTCCTTCACGCTGGGACTTGGATAAAAATATTTCTAAATATTTAGTTTACACCAGGGGGGTGTTTTGGACTGCATTAAGAGAAGAATTATCTCGGGCCTTATAAAATATTAGAGTTAATGTATATGCGTAAATAAGGGAAAAAATGCGTTTGTTTTTTTGTTACAAGATTAAAAGAAAGGGCAACGAACAGTGGGGTAGGAAGGTAATTAATTGACGTCGCACTGGAGCAACACAACGGGCTATTGGCTACTGTCCGGGGACAATACCGAAGGGAAAGATCCGAGGACAACACCTCGTAATCTTGAATCAGTCAGATGACGATAACAACACCTGATTTGGCACCCCACTCTCCAAACTTCCACACCACGACAACGTGGCGAAATTTGAGGCCGTGACAGATTTAACGTGCACCAGCCCTCACATATACGACGGTCTTTCGATTGGATCTAGTCTGGATTTCGCAACCCTCCGCTAATCAGCGAGTCTACCGACCGGGCACATAAAGTGGATTTCAAACCATTGCATAACCTGAACCTCTTCGTTAGGTCACGGCCAGAGGTTGCCCAGTTGCGAGTTCGAAACTCGGTCGAGTCAAAGACCATCATTTACACGGGGGTTGGTGCACGTTAAATCTGTCGTGGCATCAAATGTCCTCACGTTGGAGTGGCGCGGAAGTTAGCAGAGTGGGATGCTAGCTCAGGTGCAACCTCGTCATCCGACCGCGGTTCAAAATGACGTGTTGTCCTCGGATCTTATCCCGTCGTGTTGATCCAGTGTGACGTTAAATACCCACCCCCTTACCCCTGTTAACAAAGGAAGCATTATTGAACTTGTTACCAGAATTTGTTTTTCTTGCCCTGATTCCTTCTGTAATTGGGGCCGCGGTGGCCCGGTTGGAAGAGTAACGGACTTGCAACCGAAGGGTTGCGAGTTCGAATCCAGCCAAACACCGTCGTGTACAAAGGGGGCTGGTGCACGTTAAATCTGTCGTGGCCTCAAATGTCCTCACGTTGGCGTGGTGTGAAAGTTTGGAGAGTGGGGTGCCAGCTCAGGTGTTGCCTCGTCATCTGACCGTGGTTCAAAATTACGTGGTGTTGTCCTCGGATCTTTCCCTTTGGGATTGATCCCGGACCGTCACCAATAGCCCGTTGTGTTGCTCCAGTGTGACGTTAATTGAAATACCCCCCTCCTGTAATTATAAAATGTCAGGTAGGTAGGCATTTTAATTAACGTCGCACTGGAACAACACAACGGGCTATTGGCTACTGTCCGGGGGCAATCCCGAAGGGAAAGATCCGAGGGCAACACCCTACGTAATTTTATAACCCGTTTCTACTTGGGTATTTTTCATTTTTAATACTGTCATATCTTATTCGTATAACACTCAATTTGAGTTTCAATGTCAACTTTTTTTACTAATAGCCCATCAATTCAATTCTGGACTCCCTGAAATGTCTGGAGGGCATCTCCATGTGGGTGTACTTCTCTTCTGTGTCAGTAAAACTTTCATTGTGACTATTACTTGATATTGTATGTCTTGTGTCTGGCGTAGCATGCCCAAACAGGGCCCAAGCGCCATTAAACCAACCCAAACCTGAAATGTCTGGAATAGTCCGTTGTTTCTCCAGTGTGACATTAATTAAAAAAATCTACCTACCCTGAAATGTCTGGAATTATAATTGTTTTTCAAGGAACTTCCATTTTAGGACTGGTAACCAACCCTACATTGAACGGGAGAGATTCGAATGGTAGGAAAAGAAAAATGGCAGTCCGAAGGGAAATTCGAAACCGCGCATCCTGCTGTCACGTGGTCAATCGGCTCCGACAAGTGTTTGAAAAGAGAGAGGAACAGGGAACCCCCTCTCTCTCTCTGTGCAGCTGCGGTCATAAAAATGAAACGGATCCGATTGTTTATTTTCGTATCCCGTGGCACGAATTTTCTTGATTGAAACTGCGTCGCTCCTTATGTTGGGTGGTATACCAATAAAAAAAATACTTTCAATTATTTCTTGAAATTCGGTACGATTGCAAAATAAGTTTAGGAGACGGAGTTGGATGAAAAATGCAACAGAAATTTCTTCTCGAGAAACTGTTGGTTTGAGTTTTTTTGGTGCATGGGCCAAGCATAGCTAAAATAAACTATATTTGATTAATATTAAAAGAAAAATTGGATGATGGATTGAAAGGAGAAATGAACAAAATGTGGTCAATCTGACTTGTATTTTAAATCTCGAAATAGTCGCACAGCAGTCCACAATGCGTTGCTTTTCTAATGGGAAAAAATCCGCATAACCTGCGTGTATAAATTGCCAATTCTAATGGAATTTAAAATGTTAATCGAAATAAATCGAAAAGCGGATTTCCTTTGCAAAATAACAAAACCAATCTATTTTAATATATATGTTACCGGCAAAGTTTAAAATCCGGCATTCTATAGAATACCTAGGTATTTTATAGAATGCCGAAAACTGGTCGGCAATGTTATGAAACGAATAATATTTCACACATTTCCTAGGCATTCTATAGAATGCCAAATGACAAACCGGCAATGTATGAAATACATCTCCGATTCGTTTCGAATATCGCGATTCATATCATTCGAATTTCATATCATTTCATATTCATATCATTTCGAATATCGCGATATTCATTTGAATTAGTAATTCTGACAAAAATACAGGCTGCGTACGCATTTTTACAGGCGTCTACAAAAACATGAAATTCACGATGCATATCAATTGCTATATGACGTGGTATCTCTAGAATTTTCAACAGAGGAATTTCCATTACCCATTTCAAAAATTTGTCCAGAATGCCTCTTGGTAAAAGCTTCATCCCAAGAAATTTTAGATTTCCAAGTTTCCTGTAATAAAAGTTTAGGAAGCAATGTTGAGGGCGATAACATACCAATTGGATCGAAAATTTGTTGAAAAATTGACAATAGCAATCTCTTTGCAATCTGAATATCACTTGACACATCCTTAACATTTATAACACATTTGAGAGTATCTTTATCTAGATTCCACAACATACCTAAAACTGAAGTATCTCCCGAAGTTTTAGAAGTGTATTTACAAGATACATTACTTTCCCAATCCCGTAGATTAAAGCAAGCTCTTGACATAAGCCTTTGAGAACTTTCTATAGATTTCTTGTTCATTATTGTCATACACACCTGTGAGACAATTATCTACATCAAAAGAATGTCTTAATTTCTCTACCACATTCTCAAATTCGGGTGGAGAATTATCTAGAAGATGATAAATTGAAGCGCTTAACATAAAAGGACTACAAGTAATCCCCAAAACAACCCGGGAATGTAGGTAAATTAATACCTCCTCCTCACTAGGGTAAAAGAAACACAAATAATTTCTATCCTCCGGCGTGATTCCAATTTGTAGGAATGCCTTCTCAATATAAGCACTTAAGCCTATAGGATACATTCTAAACCGATCCAGAATGTCAGGTATTAGTTCTAATTTCCCAATAACATCAGCGCCAATCAACAACTCGATTTCATCTTCTTTACGAAGGGAATCAGTAATTTTAATATTCCTGCTTCTTAAATCCTCGAGTACTTGAGGGTCATTGACACGAGGTGCAAAACCGCAGATTTTTTTCTTCCGCAAAGGCTTCGAATGAGCAACTGTACGAATGATCTAAATCACTCACCGAAATCGTGTAAACAGAGTGGAATGAGGGTTCCGTCTCCTTTCCCCAAACAATCCGTGCACTACTACTCTCTCCCTGCGAATGGGTTTCCCTTTCAACTGTCCCATAACTCTTAACTCCCACATAAGAGGATGCGGTGTCCAAAAGAGCTTACTTTTTCTTTGACCGTGACACCCGATCTCAACGTATAGGGTCTGCAAATACACTTCTGCAGTGTATGTGCTATTGGAAAGTATATTAGAAACTTCGCGGCGTTGCTTTCTCTTTTTGGTTCATTTTTCATGCAAGCGCCTTTATCTGTGTACATTGCAAAAACAGGTCTTCCATTACATTTTGAACATTTTAACTCTACATTTAGAACTTATATATCCAAAAGACAAAACAAATAAAGCAAACACCCTTATTAAATAAGTTCCCTTTTTTCATTAAATGACATTTTATGCGTATGGACATATTCAGAACTATTATGGGATTTATCGTTGCAAAATAAACAACTGGAATTCTTACCTTTAGGAGGATCAGTAGTTATTAACCCCGCAGCAGTGGCAAAATCCGGGGAATCTAGAAGGGAATTTCTATCACCTCGTCTACTAACAGTCCCACTATTATTTTTACCAAACCCAGCTCGCGCTAAATTGATCAACTGATTCAACTTCATGTTGCAAGAAATTCATTAATTTTTCGAGGGATCTTTCACAACTTCTGGCTCCACCATCGTCGAATGCTCTACTCCGCTCCCAGGCTCGCAAAATGTTCTCGGGCAGACAGGATTCAACTAATGATCCCAGAAAGTCCTCGAACTTCTCCTTGGTGCGTCCCAAGCTCTCCAGCTTCGTCTCTATTTGATCGTAGAGAGTGGCCAAGTCATTCGATGCTTTACCAGTGGCGGCATTTTTCATCACCAGGCACAAAAGATCTGACGTAGATTTGAACTAACAGTTCATTGCGACCGAAGCGCAATTTCAGTTGCTCGATTTCTTTCGGGTAGTCAGTGGAAAACTTTCTACTAATCTCGCTGCACGAGAATCTGGAACAACTGACTGGAATAATGAAATTTATCGGTGGCTGTTGGTTCATCACTGTCATGAATTTTGGAAAAGATGCTCCAAAAAGTCAAAACTTCTTTCGGATCACCAGAGAATTTTTTCAGTTCATACTTAGGAAATCGAAGTTTCGCATTTTCGTTCAACACAGAGCGATCAAGTTCAGGTTTCGAGTTCGTTGAAATCGTTGCACCTCGAGAACACAACTAAGTACGTATCGATAGCCTTCAGCTGTCAAAAGGTCTTCATACTTATTAGTATCCTCTGGAACTTTGCTTTCTAGAAGAAGCTTGGAAATTTTCTCTTGAGTTGCATCCAGCCGAGAAAATTTATCAGACATCTGATCTTTCAGTGTGTTCCATAGCTGAAAATCCAATTGTTCACACGTAAGATGCTGCTCCAATTGATAGGCCGTGATCGAGAAAGATTGTCGAAGAGTGGCACATTTCTTCAAAATTTCCATCCTAAGGCAGTCTCAGATAATCACTCACCAAACAAGGATAGTCGCGGAGGCCACTTATGAAACGTCAGAAATCCCCGTTTCACTTTTCAGGTTCTTTTAAAACAGGGGTGTCAAACTGGCGGCCCCCGAGGTAAATTTTTGTGGCCCACGATTCTCTCGTTTTTATTGATTTCAGAGTTACAAAAGATTTTTCTCTTTTTATTAGGCCTTTTTCCTTTGAAGTTGAAAATGCTCCCACTTCGATACAACTGGAATTAATTGATTTCCAGAATGATTCGGTTTAAAAGACAAATATCGAGAAGTAGGAATTCCCGAAGTATATTCTTATTTAGGTGAAAAATTCCCGGAAATTAAAAAGTTTGCTGCACAAATTTTATGCTATTTTGGGAGTACGTACTTGTGTGAGCAACTATTTTCGTCCATGAAATTAAATAAAACGGCCTACAGATCAAATAACTAATAAACATCTATCTGCCATAACGAAGATTGCCTGTTCTCAGTTTTTGAATCCAGATATTGGAAAACTAGTAGGAGGAAAGCGCTGGCAAGTTTTCGGTAAAAAAATCAATATTAGTTTTATAAATACAATACATTAAATTAAATAAATGTTTAAATAAAAGCAATTATGTAGCAATATTATAAATTATTACCCTAAATTCACTTAATTACATGTGTTTTAATTATCCTATCCATATTCCTGAATCCTCACTTCAAAATATAATTTTAAGAAAATTTGTAAATGTGATGTGGGCCGCGTGAATCTTACCAGTTGCAATAAATGACCCGTGTTTTAATTGAGCTTGACACCCCTGCTTTAAAATATCTACCCGTTATCAACCTTTTATGGTGAGAGCTCTGCCTTCCATTCACAGCAAAACCAGATTCAGTTTTGCATTGATTTTATTAAATACAGCACATACATAACATCAGCACATACAAGACAGAAGGAACATAACAACAGAAAAGTAAGACAGCGACGCTCGCGAAAGTGAGATCAGCAGAGGAGCCAAGAAGTGAGAACTGCGTATTTCGCTTCACTTCATTTGAAAGGCTTCTCAACAGGGCTATTGACGACGATTCGGGATCAAGCCCGAAAGGAATGATACGAGGACATCCACGTCATTTTGAACCGCGGTCAGATGACGAGGTCACACTTGAGCTGGCACTCCACTCTCCAAACTTCCACACCACGCTAACGTAAGGACATTTGAGGCCACGACGAATTTAACACGCACAAGCCTCAGTGTACACGACGGTCTTTGGCTGGACCGAGTTTCGAACTCTCCGGTTGCTAATCCGTTGCTCTTCCAACTGGGCTACTTGGCGTGGTGTGGAAGTTTGGAGAGTGGGGTGCCAGCTCAGGTGTTGCCTCGTCATCTGACCGTGGTTCAAAATTACGTGGTGTTGTCCTCGGATCTTTCCCTTTGGGATTGATCCCGGACCGTCACCAATAGCCCGTTGTGTTGCTCCAGTGTGACGTTAATTGAAATACCCCCCCCCAACTGGGCTACCTTCCCCACAAGGACTTAACAGAGAAGGCTTCTGTAAAATCTGTCACCGACCACTCCCTTCTTTATGGTAGCTCGATTGGAAGAGTAGCAACCGAAGGGTTGCGAGTTCTAATCCAGCCAAAGGCCGTCGTGTACAAGGGGGCTGATGCACGTTAAATCTGTTGTGGCCGCAACTATCCTCACGTTGGCATGGAGTGGGGTGCCAGCTCAGGTGTGACCTCGTCATCTGACCGTGGTTCAAAATGGCGTGGTGTTGTCCTCGCAGCTTTCCCTTTGGGATTGATCATGGAACGTCATCAATAGCCCATTCTGTGCTTCAGTGTGACGTTAAATAAAATACCTACCTATTGGATAGGTGCCAATAGTCTGCTGTGTTGCTGCAGTAACGGACTAGCAATTGGAGGGTTGCGAGTTCGAATCCAGCCAAAGACCGTCGTGTGCAAAGGAGGCTGGTGCACGTTAAATCTGTCGTGGCCGCAACTATCCTCACGTTGGCGTGGTGTGGAAGTTTGGAGAGTGGGGTTCCAGCTCAGTGGGTTGCCTAGTCATCTGACCGTGGTTCAAAATTACGCGGTGTTGTCCTTTGGGATTGATCCCAGACTTCATCAATAGCCCGTTGTGTTGCTCCAGTGTGACGTCAATTAAAAATACCATACGATAATTTAGAACTTTAGTGTCAATTTAGTTTCATCCATGTCAACATTTAGGATTGTGACTCACGTTACAAAAAAAGGACATACATTTTTTTAGACTTTCAAAAAATGACAATTTTTCTCTTCTAATAGAAGTTAATTGGAAAAATAATTCGGATGCTTTACTAGAGTAGTAGGTCATGTTAAACCTAAGAAAAATAAAATTACTGCTTTAAAATAGTTAAATAAATTTGTATGTTACTCACGTTACATACTTTTGTGACTCACGTTACATTTGTGAATTCTGAGAACTGAATGCTTAATAACATTTCTGAAATTTTAACCGGTGCTAAAATTAACTTTCTTATATATATATATATATATATATATATATATGAAAATAATTGCTTATTAGTGAAAGAAATTGCAATTAAAAAAATTAAATAATGTCCTAAAAACATGTACAGTAAAAATGCGAAATAAATTATCATTTTGATTCAAAATTGTATTGAGATCTGAATTTTGCTATTTCTTTTTTGTATCATAAACGTTAATCACTACTTTTTAGTAGCTCCTACGAATTCGTGCACATTTACTAAATATTTCCTTTTTTCACTTGGTCGAAAACATGCTTCA
Source organism: Meta bourneti (assembly GCA_933210815.1). NCBI lineage: Eukaryota > Metazoa > Arthropoda > Arachnida > Araneae > Tetragnathidae > Meta > Meta bourneti. The sequence goes on from OW119922.1 coordinate 7,344,139, forward strand.
CACTGCCTCAGATTCGGTCTACTGGACCTTTACCATGTGATGTTGCAAAATAGTTCCATCTAATGGATACTTTGTAACTGTTCCAGTGTATTAAGGGAGGCTGCTATGTGTGGTTTAAACTGCCCCCATATAGACTGTCAGACCAGATTTCAACTTTTGCACACAGGTTGGAATATTTTGTAATAAAAAGATGTATTCAATTATGACCTCTTTGAATGATCCCAATAATTTGATGCTATTAATAAACTAAACTATCAATAAACTACAGGATGGATGGAATGTAAACAATATATAGCAACTGTAAACAAGCTCACCCTTGTTTCTGTTTCCAATTTGCACCTTGGATCGCATCCTGAAAGGCACAAGTGTAGTTTCCAGAAAAGTCTACTGCATCGCGCATTGATATGCCTTAGCTTGATGCGCTTAAAATAACAATGCTCCAGAAATTGCTGAATGAGACCCGATATAAGTCGATACGAATCCAAATGTGACTCAGAACCTTCTATCTTTTGACGATTGTTTTCTGCATCTCGTTTCCAAACATACCATGTAGGGCCAAATTTGTCTGTTCCAATGGATAAAAATGTTTAAAACCTTGTGCACATCTATGCAAATACTACATTGGCTTAACCAACGATTTCTAGAACTGCACAATTTTTTTTGGAATGAATGTCACTTTAAATATAGAAGTGTAATATATTTACACCACCTATATGAAATTCTCATGGTATATACATAAGCAACATTATGCGGAATCTTATTTCTCAGATCTCATTCAAAAGAACATGCTTTGGCCACAATTCAAAAATCTTGCTCTTGTCAAGCTCTGATGGATTTTCCAGTTTGAACATTTCAAACAATTTCTTCAGCGACCACATAAGATGATGAGCTTGTGTTTTTATTTTAAGACCATTTTCCCAAATCGTAACGACGTCTTTATGACCAGGAGCCATTCGGCTAGTTTAATCTCGTTCATAAAATGATATATTTTGTCTATTTTATCTCTACTCAAAGCTGATGACTTTGAATGATTATTAATTGAATCAAAACATGCATTTAAAGTCACATTACAAATGTTGCTAAACGATTTACTCACCACAATTTCATTACGATGTGGTGTGATAGGTAAATCTCGTTTTGCTTGGATCATAGCTTTGCCAAAAGTGTTCACATTTTTGTACAATTGAGGTGCTTTTTTTCTTTGAATTAATTCTCTTTGTTCCTTAAAACGCGATACTTTTTAACTCCATTTCTAACTTTTTCCTTCTGCATCAGTATTTCCTAGTAAGGCGGTACTTTTCTTTATATTCGACACATTTCTTTCTTCCATTAGTTTTTCTCTGAGCTTTCTTCTTTCTTGGACTTTCTGCTGCTGCAGTAGGTGTCATAATATAATTTTTATATTATATAAAGAAAATTAACAAGTTTTAAAGAAATCTATCACAAAATCGTTTGCACTTCGAATTTCAGTAGAAAATTAAAGCCAGTTATTTGTGTACAACATTTAACTTAATGACAGGTTATGTGTGACTCACGTTACAAAATTAAATGTGTTCGGTCTTTAAGAAAAAGCATGAATTAAAATAAAATTTGTCATTTACTTTTACTCTTCATACTAAGAGGAAAAGTGAAATTTTTAATTTTAAACAGAATATTTTAAAAGAATTTAAAAAAAATTAAGTTTTTGTGACTCACGTTACATTATAGTAAGTACTTTTTTGGAAATTATTCCATAAATATAGTAATGGATATCTGTTGCAAAATTAGACACATAATTTCCTCTAATGAAATCGCTTTCTGTTATGCATGAAAATTAAACAAAAATACACAATATTAGAAAAAATTGCCTGCAAAGACAGCCAAGTTCGCTGTAAAAAGTCTTCACATCTATGATTTTAGAACAGCTGACCCTGTACTAATAAAATGAATGCGTAAAGCGTTGCAAAAAGTTAAAAAATTATAAACTATATAGAAAAGGGAACTAAAGAAAGTGTGTTAATTTCTAAAAAAATGTTTTTCTCTTGCATGTCCCATGTTTCGTGGAATTGCTCATACATTCTTTATAAAAAATGTATTTATTTTTTTGCTTAATAGATTTTGGTCAGGGTCCTAAGATATTTTATGTAACGAAAAAAAATTCTTACAGAAAAAACATGCACATGTTTTTTAGAAATGATCCAAAGTTGGTTGTGCTCCAATACTCTTTGGACACACTATTTTCCTTTGGGATGACTAAAATCTGCTGCATCATCGATGCACTCCTTCAACGGATATAAAACACTTCGTGATTACGCAGCTGCAAAGATGTGAAGTTTGCAAAACAACAGCAATTCTCAAATGCTGTTTATCCTAATTGAATAGATTCAGCAGCTGAAACCACCACCCATGCACAAAATTTACATCTCACAAATCAGAATTAATAAATCACTAATTTGATGAACTGAGAAAAGGATCATTCTTTTTCTTCTTTTTAGGATTGCAGCTGGAGATTGTACTGGATAAAACAATGACGCTGCATTTTGGGCACTACGTCGGATGACTTTCGTCTCCGTCGGTTAATGATTTGCATTTATTATATAAAAAGATGAAAGACAAGGCAGGCTGGTGGTGCCAGAATGTCGACTGTGGTGTCTACGTCAAGGTTTACCACGATTGACTGAGGGATTGTTTTGACTTCGATGTCAAGAAACAAGGAGTAAGCAGGTGTTTTTAACATTTGCTGGGACAGAGAATCGTGGAGATGAAATCCAACAGGCTCTCCAAACGATAAATTTTTTTTTTAATCGCTGTTCTACTTTGCGATCGTTTGTATTTTTCTTTAGAGCTTAGCTTTTTCGAAGAACATTTTTGTTCGAGTTCGAGGGATGATCCCGCACCGTCGCCAATAGCCCGTTGTGTAAACCAAGATATAAAATGTTTTAAGGGGTATGTATAGTATAAGTATTTTTAATTAATGTCGCACTGGAGCAACACTACGGGCTATTGGAAACTGTCCGGGATCAAAACTCGAAGGGAAAGATCAAACGTTATTTTGAATCACGTTTTAAGGGGGAGTATTCGATGATAATACTTTGTAGGGGAGAAAACAGATTTTGTGCGCTGGTATGTTATTTCAATACCAATTACTATTAGGGTAAGGTTGTTTGCTTTTTTTTATTGGCGCAAGGGCCATATTTGTCTATGCTGCGCCAAACACAAAACAGACATCAAGTCATGGGGGTAGTTGAATTAAAGTCGCTCTCTGGAACAACACAACGGGCTATTGGTGACGATTCCAGGGTAAGTCCCGAAGAGAAAGTTTCGAGGACAACACCTCGTCATTTTGAACCACGGTTAGATGACGAAGTCAACACCTCATCTCACACCCTACTCTCTAAACTTCCACACCACAAATTTAACATGCACCAGCCCCCTTGTAGACGACGGTCTTTGGTTGGATTCTAACTCACAACCCTCCGGTTACTAATCTAGGGTGCTCTTCCAACCGGGCTACCGCTGGCGCCTCAAAGTAAAAAGAGAGAGCTTTGTTCAAATACTTTTTTATTCCACTGTAAGATTTAGATTCCAGAGGAGCATTTCATAGTCTCAAAGGTAGGTATTTTAATAAACGTCGCTTTGGAGCAACAAAACGGGCTATTGGCGACGATCCGAGATCAATCCTGAAGGGAAAGATCCGAGGACAACACGAGATAATTTTGAACCACGGTCAGATGATGATAGTCCCTATAGAAAAACCTTCTACAAACCTTGGGCAATTAATTTAAGATAAGGGTAATTTTAATCTAGAATTGGTCTCGGACTCAACAAATGTGGATGGGAGGTTTGTTTCAAATGACTTCAACCGATGTAAAGTAGCGGGGATTCCTTCTTTTCATCCTTGAACTGGAAACTTCTGCCAGAGTGGGAGGGAGCAGAAAGAAAGTGTATTTTCTGGGAGACCTCCTGGTAAGTGTGGGGCAGTTTAAGCTGGAAAAGGAAGTAACAAATTTCGGATCGCTTGTTTGAACTGCTGGAAGAAAGGGAGGGTAGTTGCGTTTTTTGTGTAATGTAAAAATCATGGGTGTGGGATGTGCATGTAAAATGTACGATGAAAAAAGAAATTAAAAAGATGAATAAGAGAAAAAAATAAAAAGAAGAAAAGATTTCCACAACGTGAAATATATGAAAGTGGGTTTTCGTTAGAAAAATTTTGAAAATTAGAAAAAATTTCAAAACAAAAAGTTGAAAGTATTTGAGTATAAAAACTGTTTGTACAATGGAAAAAATCCAGGGAAGTGGACTGTGGCGGAAAAATTATTAAAGACAAAAAAATTCACAACAAAAACATTTGTATATAAAAAATTTAGGTTGTGCAGTAGCGGGGAAAATATAAAGAAAAAGAAAAACTTCAGAATAAAAAACATGAAGTTTGAAAGAAAGGAAAAGATTCAAAACAAAAACTATCTGTTCATAAAATATGTCTTGTGCTATGTAAAATATCCAGTTGGTGGGCTGTGGCTGGAAAATATAAAAATATTAAAAAAATAAAAGGTTAAAAGCAGCAGAAGAGGGTAGGAAGTAAAAAAAAACATTTGTGGAAAAAGAAAATATTTTTAAATTAAAAGTTTTAAAAAAATTGTACAACGTAAAAAGTCCGGGGTTGGGTTGCGGCAGAAAAATATGAAAAGAAGAAAAACGTTTGAGAGAAAAAAGCTAAAAAAGAAAGAAAAAAATTCAGAATAGAATATAGTACATATGTATAAAAAATGTTTCTTCAACTTAAACTTAACTTGCGGAAAAATAATTTTAAAACTATTTTTAAATTAAAAATATTTCTGTAAAAAAATATGTTTATTCAATGTAATAAGTCCGAAGGGTGACTGGTTGGAAAATTTTAAAAAGATGAAAAAGGAAATTTTCGAAATGTAAAATAAAATCTGTGTATAAAAAATATGAAAACGAAATGAAAAAATATAAAAGATAACAAAAAGAACAATTGAATGCAAAAAATTGTTTGTACAATGTGAAAAGTCCTGGGGATCATGTGGGGAAAAATAAAAATATAAAAGATAAGAAAAACTTTGGAAGAAAAAATATAAAAGAAAAACTTCAAAACTGAAAATAAATTATGTACAAAAAAAGTGTGTATAGTGTGAAAACAATAAAGGTGGATTGTGGTGGGAAAGTATAAATTATAAAAAGCGAATATAAGATGTAAAAATAAAAGGAAGCAGTTTGCTTTTAAAACCATAAAATATTGTAAAAAACTATAAATTACGGTTTTTTAATGTAACGAACAAAAGGAACTATGATAAATAGTTCAAATTATATAGTGTGTCCTCATTGTGTGAACGAGTTTCGAATACCCGGCGCTTTTGTCATGATACCATTTTGCCTTCTGCTGCAATATCTTTGAATTCTACATTAAAAGTTCTTAAGTGTCTCACCTCTAAATGATTAGCGTTCATAGACTAGTCAAGGTCACAATGAATACCAAAACAGAATATCTTGTTCGAGACATCAATTCATTTATGTAATAGTTTCCCATTGCCCAAAACGTCTTTCAGACGAAGTTTGCACATGCAGTCAATCAATTCTATACAATCAGTAGAAAACAATCGAAGAATCTAAAGCAGGGGTGTCAAACTGGCGGCCCGCATGCAGCCCCGTGGTAATTTTTTGTGGCCCACGATGCTCTGAATAATTTTTGTGCCCACGATGCTCTCGTTTTAATGATTTCAGAGTTACAAAAATGTTTCTCTTTTTATTAGGCCTTTTTCCTTTGAAGTTGAAAATGCTCCCACTTCGATACAACTGGAATTAATAGATTTCCAGAATGATTCTGTTTTAAAAGACAAATATCGAGAAATAGGAATTCCCAAAATATATACTTATTTAGGTGAAAAATACCCGGAAATTAAAAAGTTTGCTGCACAAATTTTATGCTATTTTGGGAGTACGTACTTGTATGAGAAACTATATTTTCGTCCATGAAATTAAATAAAACGGCCTACAGATCAAGATTAACTTCTATCTGCCATAATCAAGATTCTGTTGTCTTTGAATCCAAATTGGAAAACTAGTATGAGGAAAGCGCTGGCAAGAGTTTCCAGTAAAAGAAATTAATTTTAGTTTTATAAATAAACGTTTAAATAAAAGCAATTATATAGCAATATTATAAATTATTACCCGAAATTCACTTAATTACATAATGTGTTTTAATTATCCTATCCATATTCCTGAATCCTCACTTCAAAGTATAATTTTGAGAAAATTTGTAAATGTGATGTGGCCCGCGTGAATCTTGCCAGTTGCATTAAATGGCCCGTGTTTTAATTGAGTTTGACACTCCTGGTTACAGAACACTTTCACGCTGAGGAAGCCAAACTCTTCTCACTGGATTGCCGTGCCAACCAGCATACAGAACCTGAAAATATTCCCACAAGGCAGTTATGGGAACATTTTCTTCGTGCTGCCATCTAGTGCTATAAAAATCAACTATCTCGCTTCTAGGTGAAATCGAAATTTCAGTTCCACTGAAAATTTATCCTGTTATTGAGACTTCAAAAAAGAAGTTGTTATACCCGGCTGGGTACAGCTGTACCTCGACTGTAAGACAGCATTGTCTTTTGTTCATATAACATCCAGTTATACTTTAGATCAGGGGTGTCAAACTCAATTAAAACACGGGCCATTTAATGCAACTGGTAAAGATTGACGCGGGCCACATCACATTTTCAAATTTTCTTAAAATTATATTTTGAAGTGAGGATTCAGGAATATGGATAGGATAATTAAAACACATTATGTAATTAAATGAATTTAGGGTAATAATTTATAATATTGCTATATAATTGCTTTTATTTAAACGTTTATTTAATTTAACGTATTTATAAAACTAAAATTAATTTCTTTTACCGAAAACTTGCCAGCGCTTTCCTCCTACTAGTTTTTCAATATTTGGATTTAGTTTCATGGACGAAAATAGTTGCTCACACAAGTACGTACTCCCAAAATAGCATAAAATTTGTGCAGCAAACTTTTTAATTTCCGGGAATTTTTCACCTAAATAAGAATATACTTCGGGAATTCCTACTTCTCGATATTTGTCTTTTAAACCGAATCATTCTGGAAATCAATTAATTCCAGTTGTATCGAAGTGGGAGCATTTTCAACTTCAAAGGAAAAAGGCCTAATAAAAAGAGAAACATTTTTTTTGTAACTCTTTGAAAGCATTAAAACGTTTAACGAATTCGTTTTTGATTTCTTCAATTTTACCACAATATTGTCAAAAGTGAGCAGCTTTGATTTTGTGCTTTTAACTGCTGACGTAGGAAAATACGTCAAAACGTTCTTTTTGTAGATGATTTTTAAACAAAGTCAGTTTTTGTACAAAACTTGCTGTTGCATCGTACATATTCGTTATTAATTGATCTTTGCCTTGCAATGTAATATTAAGATTTTTCAGATGACCTGTAGTATCTGTTAAAAATGCCAGATCTTTTACCCACAAAGGATCTTTTATAATCGATATATTTTCGTTTTTTCCATCTTTCATTTGAAGAAATACGATTATTTCCTCCAGAAGCAGATAGAAGCTCTACAGGATTTTGTGGCAGGACAACCAATGAACTTCTGTGTAATAAGGAAGATATTCGGATTCTAAATCTTTAAGGAACGAAGTAAATTGGCGATGGTTAAGTGCTCTCGATCGATCCTGTTTTCATTTTATTTCAGAGCATCGTGGGCCACAAAAAATTACCTCGGGGGCCGCCAGTTTGACACCCCCTGCATTACGGGAATGTATTCATTCGTGTAAACTAGCTTGTACCTCGAACTGTCAACCAGCCTAGACATGTAGAAGTTATCGAGCAGCCAGCTGTGAAAACAAGATTTTTTAAAGCTCGTTATGCTTCAATTGTTTTCGCAAGTAATCGATTTCTTCTTTAAAGGAATAACACTTTCAAACGGAGGACAACACACGTCGCCGTGATCGTATAGTGGTTAGTACATTGCGTTGTGGCCGCAATAACCCAGGTTCGAATCCTGGTCACGGCATTTTTTTTTCACAAGCATAAAATTTCCATGAATTACCGAGAATTGTTCATTAAATATTTATTGAGATGTAAAAAATTAAGACTCGAAAATCACTACCTTTTATTGCATAAAAGTATTAGATTATTCATTTGCAAGTTATCGATTAAAAGATAATTCGTAGATGTAATTGTAGGAGTTTGCTCCTAATTCACCTGAAGATGAAGACTGGTCCCTTTTAGTGATCCGATTATGAGTAAAATTGCATTAAATTGATATTAGTTCTTCGGTTGCAAACATGGAGATGAATATTTGTTAGAAAATTTTAGACATTTAATAATAAACTAAGGACGATACGAAACTACAAAGAACACGGACCAACTTTTTTTACATGTCCAATCCTTCCACACACGAAATAGTCAGTCGTGTTGCTCCAGTTCGACGTTAATTAAAATACATACCTCCTCAATCATGTCGCCGAGTGAAGATTCTTGGTATCGCTGATTGGCTTGATTTCTGAACTCCAAATGATCTTTAAAAAAATATCATTTCTACTTCATCTACATGTAGGCTATCATTTGATGAATCAGGAAATTTTTTAAATTATTTGAAGTGGAACTTGTCAAATGCAAATGATCGATTTAGTTAAAAAATTTGGCTGAATTTTTTTACTATCAAAACATAAAAACGCAACATTTCGCTTTTCTGGTGCATTAAACAATAAAAGAATATTTGCTCGATATACTGTAAAATTTTCCCAAAAGTCGACGAATTCAATGGTTTTATAAATATTCCAACCACTCGCAAAAAAGATGTTCTGAGAGAAACACGTTTTAAGTCTCAGTGCAGCTAATACAAGCATATTCAGTACTCGTATTTCCCTGTATAATGAGGGGCCGCAGTAGAAGAGTTACGGGTTAACAACCAGAGGGTTGCGAGTTCGAATCCAACCAAAGACTCGTTTACAAAGGGGGCTGGTGCACGTTAAATCCGTCTCAAATGTCCTTACGTTGGCGTGGTGTAGACATTTGGAAAGTGGGGTACCAGCTCAGATGTTGCCTCGTCATCTGACTGTGGTTCAAAATTACGTGGTGTTCTTGAATCTTTCCCTTTGGGATTGATCCCGGACTATCGCCAATAGCCCGTTGTGAAGGGCTTTCTTTTAGAAAATAAAATGTTTTTGAGAAGGGGTGATTTGTTCAGGTTTGCACATGGGCAGCACATACCTCAGGAACGGCTCTGTCCCTCTCGCTCACCAACGATATTGGTAGGTATTTTAATTAATGTCACACTGGAGCAACACAAAGGGTTATTGCTGACGGTCCTGGATCAATCCCAAGGGAAAGATCCAAGAACACCATGTAATTTTGAACCACGGTGAGATGACGAGATAACACCTGAGCTGGCATCCCACTCTCCAAACTTCAACACCACGCCAACGTGAGGACATTTGAGGTCACAACAGATGTAACATGCACCAGCCCCCTTTGTACACGATGGTCTTTAATTGGATTCGGGATTAGCGTACAACGAAGTTCATATGAGCAAGAGTGGAACGATCTGAAATGATTATTACTAAAAAATTCTTGATAACTGAGATTGCTTAACATTTTTCCTGTGAGTACTTCAACCTGCTGCATTTTGTGATACATTTTGAATGTAAATAAATGTTGGTTAATTTATTTTAAAATTGCCTTTTGATTATCTACTCAACCTTATAACTGACAGGTTTAATATAACCACAAAACTCATATTAATTTCAAAAATAATCTTTTCTAATTGAGGATCAATTAATTCAACAAATTCAATTTAATTCAAATACTTAAGACAAAAAAATGACAGCTGAAAAAACCTGTCAGGTATGTAGGTATTTAATTAAAGTCGCACTGGAGCAACACAATGGGCTATTGGCAACAGTCCGGGATCAACCCCAGAAGGGGAAGATCCGACACCTCGTTATTTTCAATCACGGTCAGATGACGAGGTCACATCTGAGCTGGCACCCCACTCTCCAAACTTCCGCACCAATGATTTGAGGCCATGACAGATTTAACATGCACCAGTCCCTTTGTAGACAAAGGTCTTCGGTTGGATTCGAACTCGCAACCCTCAGGTTGCTAGTCCGTTACTCTTCCAACCAAGCCACTGATAGTATAGAAAGACGTAGGAAACTCAAAGTATATTTTTATTTTCCTTAGCCAAAATCTTCTATAATTCAAAGTTTAAACTTAAGCAGTGACTTCATAAAGTTGGGGGTTTAAAACAGTACCGCTCCTGACAGAAAAACAGAAAACAACACAGAAAGGCAGCAGTAGTCCAGTTGGTAGTCACAGATTAGCAATCTAAGGGTTGCAAGTTCGAAACTGGATCCAATCAAAGACTCGTATACACAGGGGAAAGAAAAATTAAATCTATCATGGCCTCTAAACGTTGGCATGATGTGGAAGTTTGGAGAGTGGGATGTCAGCTCTGGTGTTGACCTCGTCATATGAAAGTTATTCAAAATTATAAGGTGTTGTCTTTAGATCTTTCCATTCGAGATTGATCCTCGGATCGTTGCCAATAGCCTGTTGTGTTGCTCCAGTGAGAAGCAAATTGATATACTAACCAATCAACACGAGTATAAAAATACGCAACCCAAATTAGTAGTAGCCAAAAAATTATGCAATACTTTTAGTAACTTATTTAATATAATTTTAAAACTGCAAACATAAAAATATGTGAATTAGCTTTCACTCTTGTCATAAAATAACATTTTCACATTCTGTAAAGGCACAATTGTCTTTGACTGCAAAAGTCAACATGTTTCCATCAGTCACTGAACCTTCTGATACCTTTGATTCTTCATTCTGTGCTTTTCTTCTGGTTTTAAAGGTAAACTTGTGTCCTAAAACAAAAAGATTAACTTACATTGTGAATTTTCAACAAACACAATGCTTATCAAATACAGGGTGGGCCAAAAGTCACTCTTTACAATTTAAAATCTGAATAACTTTTGTGAAAATTAATTTTTTTTGGTTTGTTTTCAGAATCTGAAAATCAAGGCTTGTGGGATTTTAATTATGGAAAAATACACAACTGAGCAATGTGTGAAAATTATCCAATGTTACTATGCAAATAAAGGTTTCCTTGTTCTTACACAGAAGGCATATGTGCGTCATTTTCATTTAAGAAGGCCTTCTTCTAGGCCTATGATATTGGCCTTGGTTAAACGTTTCGGACACAAGGGTCTGTCAAAGATACTCCATGAACTGGAACACCCTGCTCGACTCGCAGCCAGGCCAATCTTGAGCGTGTTGAGGAAAGCATTGCTGAACAACTAGGAACATCGACTCGGCGCCGATCTCGAGAACTTGGAATCAGTCGCGCGACTTTGAGACGCTTATTGAAAACAAATAAAAGAAATTAGAATCAGTCAAAGAAAGAAGAATTAGTCAAGAAATTCAAGGGATACAGCAAGAGATGTTGCAAGCTGTTATGAGAAATGTGATGGAAAGAGCCTGTATTTGCGAACAGGACAATGGTGCTCATCTAAGATATTGTTTTCCATACCTAGTTAAAAAAAATTTCCAAAAAATGTATAACATCATATATATAAATAAATATATTCTATTATAAAACATTAAAAATTATATTAATCTAAAACTGTAAAGTAACTTTTGGCCCACCCTGTACAAATAAACTAGAAAATATAATTCCAAAAAAATCAAAGTATTAGAACTGTCTTAGTTGCAAAACCAATGTAGTGCGGCTCAAGGGAGAAGATGGTCGACATTGGGTTGGCCGATTTGTGAATAGGCGTGAAAGGTTGTCTTTGATAAGAGCTGCCATATGCAGACGCCAAAGAAACGGGTGCGGTGATCACTAGATGATTTATCCTTTGCCAACTTTTGAATCAAACGATAAACTCGGTGCCAGAATCAACTCTTAACTCTTTGAGGCACACGATTTTAAAGAGAAAAACAAGTTGCAAAGAATTGTTTATTCACTTATTCAGCTTCAAAATTAGTATAAAACATCAAATAACATGCTTTTATGTTATAAAACGATTTATTCACTCAATAAATTTTTACGAAAAGAAACAACATTTACGTTACGAAAGACCAAAATTCACTGAGCCACACAATTCACCAACCTTAATCACAACAGTGTCAACAAATTACTAATGCGTTTCGACAAGTGTAAATTTTTGTTTTCAGTTATTTGCACATTTAGCGTTAGTTCATAGCCTTGCCAACTCAATGAAATGCTTTAAATAAAATATTAAACTGTGTGACTATGAGTCAATTCAACTTTTTGAGATGGGTTTAAATATATCCCACCCTACGTAAAAAGACAAGAAAAAGGTGGGGCAGTTTTTAACCCACCTAACCCCAAAGTGTCAAACAAGGCAATATAAGGGTTTCGATACAGCTATTCGGATAACAAATATAAATCGGTTAGAATTCAAAAAATTACAATGGAGAAGAGACCGCATCATCTAAACATACCAATTATCTGAGATCTGATTAGTGGAAGGATTTGTTTATGTATCCATCAGTCCCCTAATTCAACTAAATGACTCATTCAAAACCACAAAACCCAGCTGCTTTCTCATGGGACTACAGATGGCTGATACGGGCAATCACTGACCCTCATCTTTTGCATACATTGAATGGCCCAATTCTGCAATATTTCGTTTAAATCACCTTCGTATGTGCTTCAGGCCAGATTATGGAAGATCACGAAGAAAGTGGGCTACATGCATTACTTTGAAAGATATGAAAGAAAAATATGGCAACCCTACAATGCTCAAAAGATGACTATCACCAATAGATGGTTGGTTTTGGCGTTATATGCAAGGGCCCATATTTGGCCATGCTGCATCAGACATAAGACATACAACATCAAGTAATAGATAGACAAGCACAATGAAAGTTTTTTACTAACACAGAAGAGAGAAATACACCCAGGGAGGAATGCACCTGACAGGAATCGAACCTGCGCCGCCTACAACTCAAAGGTTGCTAGAGCAGTGGACATACCCACTGAGCCATGACGGCCCTGAGCAATCTAAAGGACGGTATTTAAGAGGTTTCCGTGTTAAAACACTGCTTCTAACGGAGATAATAAACAGTTCCCACCCTTCAAACGAAAGAAAAATTAGGGACTTTTCAAGGATACTTTTCATTATTAAGGGTACATTTATCATAAATAGACAAATAAAACAATATTTGATCATCACATTATCGGCTTAGATGAGAAACTCATTAACTGACATTTTCTTGGAAACACTAAATGCTCATTTTCATGAGAAATAAATATTCAAATTATAATCCATATTTAAGATAAAAACTCTATCAAAATGTTTATAATCTTTAATCTAAAAACCAATAGTTAGTCATTAAATAGCTGCACAGTAAAAATTCTTTTTGTCAGTTCATGAATTTCTGCCCTGTGATCTAAAAGCTGACAATATACAAGTTATAAAATAAAATTTTAAACGTAGCATGCTTTTCTATCAATTACTTATGCCATTAAAAGCACATTACCATTATAATAACATTTTATAAAATTAACAGAGGTTGGGTTTATACACAAAACAAGATACTTCCTTTTTCATGTCCACTTTCTATACACCAAATTTGTTGATATTTCAATATTAACCCATGTCCGTGGAAGTATACTAATGAATTGCCTTTTTTTCTTCAATGCTTTATCCTAACTAAAGGAATGAGAAGTAAATTCTTTGATCCTCTATTTTGGTATGAGAAGTTTAGGTAGGTATTTTAATTAATGTCACATTGGAGCACAACACAGAGATATTGATGACAGAACAGGATCAATCCCGAGGGGAAAGATCAGAGAACACCACGGTCAGATGACGAGGCCATACTTGAGCTTGCACCCCACTCTTCAAATTTCCATACCACGCCAATGAGAGGACATTTGAGGCCACAACAGATTTAACGTACACCAGTCCCCTTCGCACACGAGTCTTTGGTTGGATTCGAACTAGCAACCCTCCGGTTGCTAATCCGGTGCTCTTCCAACCGGGCTACTGTGTCCCTGAGAAGTTTAAGAATTCCATTCCTATACAGCTCTTTCCTTACAATCACTAAAACAAAAATCAATGACATTTGATCTTGGTAAAGCGTCGTTTTATGGGTTCTTTTGGAATGTAGGTGTAAGGAAACATACTGAAATCTTGTGTCAAATTATGGCTGCTTTTTTTTCTTCAATTTTTAAGGCTTTTTGTGGGTCTCTAAAGACTAAAAGAAAAACCAGACCTTATTTTAAGGCTCAAGGCCAGTGGAAACCCTATTGAAGAATGAAAGAGATGTCAAAAATGAGAAGGAATTTAAGAAACTGCAATTAACATCAAAGAGCAAAGTTGGGTGTTTATTATTGTAAAAAATATATTGCACACACCTTACTTTCACAAATTATCTGCAGAACAAAACTTCTTACCCTGCATGGTTTTCAGTCAACAAGAAAGTCTGCAGGATCAGAAATTAATATATCTACCTATCTAATAGTTCAACCAAAACTTAAAAGACAATGTTTCAATGATCATTTTAAAAGTATGTAAGATATCCTTAATTGTGGCAAGAAAGAATACCATTTAGGAGAAAAAGAGAATTTGGGAGCTTTTAGATTTTTGGGGAGAAACAAGTATCAATCAACTATTAAAATAGTTTTAAAACAATACTCACCAGCACAGTCTAATAATTCCCTAAATGCTTTTTCTCGACAGCAAGCTTTGCATAACTGATGAGCACATTTAGATCCCTATTTGAAAAGAAAAATTAAATTATACACATTTTCATCAACCATTCTTAACATAAATTCTTAGAACAGTGGAATATATGAGAGTGGGTCAATAACTATCTGCAGTGCAGTTAAACTTTATTTCAGTAAAAAGACAACTTACAATAACAGCATTTTTCAATATAGTACCCATGTTTGTCAACACTTATTCCATTAGTTATATTAAAACTAAAGGAGATTATACTGTTGTGTAAATGAACTATTGCTGCCTTGAATAGACTACATAAAATAGGCACGTAAAATATTTAAAATGTTCAATGAAAGTAGGGATCAAACCAAGATGGCAGGATGTCAATCATACACATATCTAAAGAGCTACACTACCTACTTAACATTTGTATAAACATAGCCAATATTTTAGCAAGTGTATTTCAGTGTAAACAAAACAAGTGTAAAACCAATATTTTTCGAAAATGGCTGTGCATTGGATCCTGCCTCCTTACATTTGTATCCCACTAGTGAAATACTACATGCACATTCTAAATTACAAAAAGTTTCAATTAATGTAATTGAATGTAATGATTTTATTGTACAATTGTTAAATGCAAATATTAGTAATGTTATAATTAATGTAATGATTTTAATGTAAACAAAATGCATAAAACTATAAACACAAAGATTACACAAAAATTCTCTGATGTGGTTGGATAACTAATGAGGCATTTTTCTAGTTAAAATTTCTCATCCCACAAACATCGCCCCATTTTAGGCTAGGTTTGCAAACTCTCTAGAATTTGAGATGAGATGCTAATCATATAAACTACATGGAGACTGCATAATTATTAATAAACACACACATATATCTTATCTGTATATCTGTATCTTATCTAGTCAACTGCATGTAATCTCACCACAAAGATACTTGGCAACCAGTGCCAAAATCCACAAATTATTGGTACGTATGGCACAAGGGCCAGATCTGGTGAAGAAATATTTTTTCCATCAAGTACAATAACGTATTCGGAGTTGCAGCCTTTGACTGTGGGCAATCACTAAACCTACCTGGTGGGTTAGTTTTGGGGGGTTTTATGGCCCAAAGGCCATATTTGGCCATGCTGCACCTGACATACAATATCAAGCAATAGACACACACACAATGAAAGTTTTACTGACACAGAAGAGAGAAATACACCCTGATATGAATGCACCTGACTGGAATCGAACCTGCGCCGCCTAAAACTCAAACTAAAAAACTTACCTGATGAATAAAAGCTGGTGCCTCAGACATTATTCTAAATGCTTTCTCAAAATTGAAAATTATTTTCCTTAGATTACACATTTAATTAGAGAAATTAGAAATTGAATAATCACCTTATACAACAAAAGCAGGTAAAAAGAATAAATTAATGACATCCTAAAAACAAAACAATGAATAAACAAAATTAGTAGGAAAACTTACTTTTGGGTTTAAGCATGTTTGACATTTTTCAAAGGTGAACTTCTTTTCACCAAATTGTTTAGTGGGATTCTTTTGCAGCTTTTTGCGCTTCTTTCTAGAGATGGAATTTTCGCATATGAGTCGCTTCTCTAAACTAGTTATTTCAAAATCAGCTGTTATATTTTCCATCTTTTGTTTACTTGCTTCTAATACAGGTCTAAAAATAAAAGATTGCATGAGACAGGCAAAAATGTTTACATACATGAAACTTACAAAATAATACTGTCTAACACATTAACTTAAAAACTATTAATTGAATAAAACTGGAAGTAAAGTATTATACAAGAAAATATATGATTTGGGGATCTAACACAATCTGTAGTTTTAGTAATGCTTTGCAGTCACATATTCAAAATCCAATAAACAGTAAACATCTATGGCTGTTGACACATAAGCTACTATTATCTGTATCTTATTTTCATAAACAAATTCTTGTAAAATTTGTTTGATGTGCAGAGATCTATATCAGAAATTAGATAGATTTTCAGTAATAACAAAAAAATTCAGTATCGTTTTCAGTCATGATTGCAGAATTTTGGTAATATGATTACATTTTTAAAAGTAACATTTAAATATAATTAGTAGCTAATTGCACCTTAATAGACATTGAGACAGACAAAAAAGTATGGTATTCATTCAAAAATATCTGCAACTAGTCTTTGACTCATTTACCTTACAAAAGGTTCAGTAAATACAGGATTTATCATTGACATAAGGTAAGTAGTTAGTTAATTAACGTCACAATGGAGCAACACAATGGGCTATTGGCGACAGTCTGGGATCAATCCCGAAGGGAAAGATTCAAGGACAACGCCTCGTAATTTTGAACCGTCAGATGACGAGAACAGCACTTGTGCTGGCACCCCACTCTCCAAACTTCCACATGCGCCAACGTGAGGATATTTGAGGCCACGACAGATTTAATATGCACCAGCCCCTGTATACACAAAGTACCGTCTTTGGCCAAAGTTTCAAACTCATAACCCTAAGTTTGCTAATCCATTGCTCTTCCAACTGGATTACCATGACCCTATCATTGGCATAAACACACAACAGTTGCAATTCATCTATGCTTATGTAAACTACCTTGCTTCTGACCATAATCAATATGCAAGAAACACAATGCAGGGATGCAAACCTCCTATTTGATGATTCTGAAACCTGTAGTGACTTATGACAAAAATTGCTTAGACTGGGTGCTATGATTGAAAAATTAAAGTCTAAAAAATTTATAAGTTATTAAAAAATCATTAAAATTTTTTAATTGAAAAGTAATACAAGACAAGACGACAATCAGTTTATTGGTACATTGGCTCTAAAATGAAAAAAAAAATAGTCATTTGCATAAAGAATGCCGAAAATTTAAAAAATTTTCATGTTACAACTGTAGCAGTTTCATATATGAAGTTTCCATTCAAAATCAGTTCTAGACTGCTAAACATTTCTATGTAATATTTCTGCATAAAAGTTCAGTAATAGCACCCTGATTGATTCCATAATTTGGAATGAGAAGGTACTTTAGATACCATGATAAATTAATTTGCTGCATATACTTTTGGATCTTGTTTTAGTAACAATTAATCTAGTTCAATATATTCCTGTAAAATTTCACATTTTTAAGCACTGAAATAATGCTCTCAAATTCTTGGGAATACATTACAGGTCTATACTGTAATGTTCCTTTTACAACGTTGTGACAAAACCAGCTGGCCTTGTAAGATCCCCCAGCTTGCTAAAGAATCAACTTTTGTAATTGAACCACCCACTCTTGGTACTATTAAAAAACAAGGAAACAGTTAGCACTGGGAAGTCATCTTGTTCAGCCATCTTCTGGGCAATGGACAAATTCTTTTGAATTTTACAAATATTTTTTGCTCAGCATACTTATTTATTTTAAACCCACAGAAACTTTGTAAATGTTTATCCATGTGTTAATAAATTTCATATATATATATACAACTCACAAAATTTTAGATTATCATTTCATTGCAACACATACATATGTAGTACTTTAGTTCATAACTATATTACTTTAAGTTCAGTAACTTTTCAGTGACTGAAATTAAAGAAATAAAAAATCAAAGAGCTTTTAGAATTTTTATAAAGAAATTTTTAAAAAGATCTTACGGTGGTCTGATGTAAGGCTGACAGATCCAAGGACAGTATGGAAGACCATATTCCTTTTCAGAATCTAATGATGCATTGGCAGTTGCTTCTTCCTGTAAGAAAAATTACAAATACAATTTGTGCACATTTTAAAAATTTAACATAACCGAAAATGTGTTTAGACTGTTAAGTAAAAATACTTCATAATTTGGAAGGGTCATCATACAGAGGTCTAGTAAATGGGTCAGTATGGTTCCCGTTACTTTCATAAAATGAGGTTGGTTGTTTTCAGGTCTTATGGCAAAAGGGCCATATTTGGCCAAGCCGTAAAAAGAGGAGACATATATCACAGAAAAGAGGGATTACTACAAAATATAAGATAGTAATTGAATAGAATGGAGTTTGTATATTCCCACTGAAACAAAAATTCACAGGTTAACTATAGCAAACAGTTGACATTGAAAAATAACTAATATAAAATCAAATAAAAGGTGGAAGGATTCAAGTATATAGCTTTGTAAAATTTGAACAGATATTGATATCTATTAAGATTTTATTATTTCGCACCCTGGCTGTAATAACGCCATAGCTCAAAAACAGAATTTTTAGTTTTTGTTTTGCAGTTGTGTGGCAGTTTTGCAGCATGTATTCAGTCTCTTTCTACTCACGAACAAGAAATTTCGTTTTTTAGTTATGGCAGTATTGCAAAAAGGGTAATTTGTTTAATTTTCATCTTTAATAAAACCCTGCTTTCTAAATAAAGAAATATAATAAAGAAAAGCAAATAAAGAAAAAAGTTAACTAAGATAGAAAATTGCCAGACATGTTGGCAAAGTTTTATGAATTTAGAAATAAGCATAAGATATGTGGAAAAGCATTTCCAGGGGTGCGAGAGAAGTTTAGATTGACAACAGCGATTAAATGAAAGATTATCTTATTAAAATTCAAGCCAATGCACGTATTCAAATGGAATTTGAAAAACTGGGCTTAGAACAATTTTGGTGTACAGTTAGAACCTTATAAACAGCTGGGTAAAACAGAATTGCAGACACTTTTACCATTTACCACCACTTACCTGTGTGAAATGGGATTTTCATCACTTTTTCACATAAAAAGAAAAGCCAGAAATCGCTTAAATGCAAGTGATGACTTACGTATGGCTCTCAAAAAAGGAGCCTCACTTCAAAAGTATTATTATGAATAAACATAGCCATTAAAAATTGAGATATTGTTTCGTATGTAAGTGTAAATGTATGTGTTTATTTTTCAATAAATAAATGATCTTGCAATAGAAGTAATTTCCTAAATATAAAAATAGAAACATTTTTCGAGGGGTTGCGAGAACTTATTTTTAGATTCAAGGTGTGCTGATCACTAAAAAGGTTAAGAACCACTGTTTTAAGACTATATTTCAATCAAATTGTAATAGGCGAGTACTCAGGTGAAGAAGCTTTCACAAGTGGGTTCACTCGTTTGGGGTCCCACAGAGTTTTAAAAACATCCTATTTTTTACCAAACCTATAAAACATTACGTCCTCGATTTTTATGACACTTGTCCAAGGTCAAGTGTCCTTAATTAATCATGTTATTAGAATGCAGGTGAAATAGAATATGTAGTGTTCTCATAAAAAATGAGGCTTTTAAAATTTTCTTAAGGTGGGTATTTTAAATAACATCACACTGGAGCAACACAATGGGCTATTGGTGACGATCTGGGATCAAACCTAAAGGGCAAGATCAGAGAACACCACATAATTTTGAATCAGTCAGATGACGAGGTCACACCTGAGCTGGCACCCCACTCTCCAAACTCCCACACATGCCAACGTGAGGACATTTGAGGCCACAAGATTTAACGTGCACCAGCCCTCTTTCTACATGACGGACTATAGTTGGATTCGAACTCCTAACCTTCTGGTTCCTAATCTGTTACTCTTCCACCTGGGCTACAGCGGCCCATTTTCTTAAGAACATTTAGTAAATATTAAGGTTTTCTAAGGGCCGTAAAATCTAAAATGAAAAATCGGGGCTTTTTAAGGCTTTACAGAACCTGCATAAGCTATGGTTGTACTATAGTATAGAAACTATTACAGCAAGTCAGTTTATTATTTTCTGTCTGCACTTATGCTTAAAATAATAAAAATTAACTATCTTACAGTAAGCTCAATTTATTATTGCAGGTTTCATAATGCACACATCTTAAGTAGTGAACATTAAGCTGAGTGTTCATTTATTATTCTAGGCTTATTACAGCTGTTCAATATGTTGTGTGATAGTTGAGTAACAACTTAAAAAATATCCACACAAAATATTTCCTAACAAACATATCCTGAAACAAAAACTGCTATTGACTAAAGCATAAAGGAAACAATATACTAAAGACATATTCACGGCAAAACACAAAAAACACTCACTTGTGTTGTTAAATTCAAATAATAAAATGTTCTTACTTCATATTTATTCTTTAATTCTATAACAGCACAAATAAATTCTTCAATTTTATTGGTGGTCGCAATTTTCTGGCGTATATCTCTATTTTCGTCCATTATGAGACTGGAAATAAGAAAACAGAACCCTAATTAAATTAGCATTTATAAAATTCATCAGGTTTTAATAATGCATACATAACTTTTTTAAACATAGAACTACTGTACTAATGAAAACCTATAAAGAATAAAAAATAAAGAATCAAGTTATCTTTAAGTTTCTTTGTTGGATCATTGACTATTTTATGCTATCATCTAAGCTTTCAGAGTAATAAAGCAATTTTCCACCAGAGCTATGTTTGACCCTGACTAAAAAATTATTACCTTAAATATTTTATTAAAGTAATTTAATTAACATTGCACTGGAGCAACACATCGGGCTATTGCAATGGTCAGGGATCAACCCCAGAAGGTAAAGAGCTGAGGACCATGTAATTTCGAATCATCACCACGTAATTTTGATTCAGTCAGACGACGAGGTCACACCTGAGCTGGCACCCCACTCTCCAAGCTTCCACGCTCTGCCAACATGAGGACATTTGAGGCCATGGATTTAACATGCACAAGCCCCCTTTGTATACAACGATCCTTGGTTGGATCCAAACTCACAACCCCCTCTGGTTGCTAATCCATTACTCTTCCAACCGGAATATCACAGCCCCTTTTATGAAAGCAAGATGTGCCGTGGTGTGGCTATAGAAAGCTTTCAGACATTGGAATACTGGCAGTTGCTCCTTTTCAAAATAAATTCTTATTTGTTTTTGAGTTAAAAAGACTATTCATAATTCACCAATCTCTGTTCTAATGCATAAAAATACATGAGCCACATTTAAAAAAAAATCACTAATGGTCACAAGGATGCATCAGAGCAAAATACGAAGGTGAGTCATCATCCACAATGCAGCTTTAATCAACCAAAAGCAGCCGCAATCAACTTCATTTTTATATAAAAAGATGACTTACAATAACATCATTTTTCAACCAAGTCCCAACCACTCCATTGAGGCAAAATATTGTTCCCTCACTGTGCTGAAAGTCTGCATGGGATTTTGGCCCCTGATGAACACCTTCAAACTACAGAAAATGAATCACTAAATGCTGTTTTTCTTCATACAAATGGTTGGTTAGGTTTCATAGTACAAGGGCCATATTTAGCCAAGTTGGGCCAAACATCAAATTTGTGCAAATGGAAAGCAGAGCAATCATGGTTAGCATCAGTGATAATAGAACTGACCAAAAAACTTCAACACTGCCAACTGAAACAAATACATTGCATTGCTGATAACTCACACTTGTATTTGATTTTTCTTAATCAGACACTCATTTATAGAAAATCTACAACGAACAGAGATCACGTACAAATCAATTCAATTTGAAATAAAAAAATAGCAGTGTGTTCTCATTCTTAATATATATTACAAGACAAAATATAATAAAGCTGAATTAAGAGTTTTACATATTATTCACACGTAGCTATATATGGTTTGGTACAAAAATACATTGTCTTTTATTTCAAAGTAAAAACTTCACCTATATAATATTCATATAATTGACACACTATAAGTAAAGTTCTTTCCACTCAATTTTTAAGAAAGAATCATTTGATAAGGTTTAAACCTTTTATTTTAGTCAAAATTTAATATTTACACTTTATGTACAGTTTAATGAAACATAGATAACAACTTATTCTAAAGAGCAATGCAGCAAACATACTGCTGCCATTTCACCCTTAATCTACCCACGCTTTCCTTTTTCCACTTTCTCTAAGTTTTAGGGAAGAAAACTGCCCGGCACCAAAATGATAGTTCCACACTGATGGCGTGATGTCATCTTGTCCAAACCTTAAACTGTATCACTATTTTTTTACAATTATGAAAACTTGAAGTCTATGTTTTATTCTCCAAATTGTTAAGTTATTTGAGTTGTTCCTAATGTGTCTTTCGGCATAAACTCAACTATAAATCGTGAGGCAGTATTCATATTCTATATGTAATATATGCAAATGAGACATGTATTATCAAGAAAATTTTGAATTGCCTATTATGTATATTTTAATGTTAAAAGATGATCAAGATAAATTCAGATTGAAAATTCTAAATCATAAAGGAAACACAAAATATAACAATTTTAATTCACATTTTTACTTACCAATGGTGACACAGTTTAAAAATGTGTCCTCTAATGTACGATAAAGGACTTGAGTACAACTTTGCTAATTCTAAATACTCCAACGATACATCCCAGACTTTAGGATTAATGCCATGAAATAATGCAGGGTTGTGAAGGCTTCCTTCTGTAAAATGAGAAAGTTGTTTCACAAGTACACCACAAAACTTAGTAGCATATTAAAAACCTGTAGCATTAAAGAAAACTTGCAACAGTTCGTATTGAATAGCACTGCATCTTAATAAACAAAGCCATTTAGTAGTTTTAAAATCATAATCAACAATAAAAAAGTGTTGATTGCAATAAATATCAACAAGTTCTTTCAATAGATATGTACCCTGTTAAGAAATACAAAAATATACAAAATGTGATTGAAGTTCAGTTATACCTGCAATCATGACACCATCCACTCCAGTTTCTTCCAAACACCTTTGCACATCTGAAAGATTTTGTATATTGCCATTTGCAAAAACTGGTATTTTCACATTGCACCTATAAATAATTTATCAAAAAAACTAACTATGCAGTCTATTATCCTGTCAATAAACTATAATTTATAAGCAAAAAAGCAGAATCAAACAAATTTTTAAAATACTGCTTATTAAGGGCCCAAAAAATTGAATTTCGGTGAAACAAATTCTAATGGTGAGAAACAGTTCGGTGGTCCAACTCAGAACACCTGCTAATTGTTTAAAAATTAAATGATGTAATGGTGAATGAACCTAAAATTCTGGCTCTTGAAGTTCTCAAATTCTTATGTTTCGGCTCTTCAACACCATGTGGACTTCTAGAACACAAGCGATGATAAAGAGATCTAAAAGATTGGTTCTCACTCATAGAACACTTGATATGATGTTCAATTCATGCAAACAAAACATGTCCATGTCATATCCAACTTAGCCCAACTTCTGTGCAAATAACCACACTGAGAGTTTGTTTTAGGATGACCTAGCAGGACTAATAACTCATACCAATAATTCTTCCAAGATGTGTACTATTCAGTGTGCAATATGCAAAATGGGATTCCTGGAAAATGAAGAAATGGGCATTGTAATGTCCATAGCAGCAACTCAGGGTCAAAGGTCAACATTTGCACCATTGAATACCAGGTCACAAATACCAAACTATCTATAGGAGTGGTCTCCTGTCCAGATGGTCTTTAAAGTATGCATAATGGCTCCCTGGGTAGGTAGGTATTTAATTAACATCACACTGGAGCAACGCAACGAGCTATTGATCACAGTCCGGGATCAACCACAGAAGGGAACTATCCGAGAACACCACCACGCAATTTTGAACCTCTATCACATGCTCACTCTCCAAACTTCCACACCACCCAACGTGAGAACATTGAGATCACAACAGATTTAACGTGCACCAGCCCCCTTTGTACACAAGTCTTTGGTTAGATTCGGGCTTGCAACCCTCCAGTTGCTAGTTCATTACACTTCCTTCACCTCAGCCCGATGGCTCCTTGGGATTCAACTGTCCCCCAGGGAACTGGAGGAACGAGAAACCAGAGTTGCTCCAGAACTTAAATTGAGCAGAGGTGTTTTTTGGTGTTCGGTCAAAGGCTGTTTTGGACTCTCCTTATTTCCCTTTTTTGCAGTGCTCCTCAACCAAGGGACACATATCCCTGAGGACACAATCGAAGGAATTGTAAAAAATTTAGAGACCATGTGGGCTGACCCAAAAACGGTTTCCATGCCTCTTACATAGGAATTGATTTTTAAGTAACTTACATGAATCTTGATGGTGGAATAAGGCCCAGATCTGGTACTCATGCTCTATTGAGCAAGGCCTCCAGAATTGTGAAACAAATGCATCGACACTAGGCATCCTGAAATTCCTAGATCAACATTATACATATCAGTTTGCCTCACCACTAAAAATAGCCAGTGATTTATTGATTTGGCAAAAATATATCCAGAAAACTCATATGCAAAGTGGCTTACAACAGCTAATGAAGTTTTGTGATTGTAAGAACCAAGAAACCATCCAAGAATTTTGTAATTGTGAGATACATTCTCAAGATTTAAAATGCAGTCAATATGCAAGGATAGTTTAAAATACCAGTGGTTGTTATTGCACTTAAGAAGGTTCCTCACTGTCTTATTGAGTACTTGCAACTCTCCTCTTTTGGAAGCACACAGAAAACACCTTCCTAACAATTGTGATTGACAAGGGCATTGAAATCATAAAATCAGGATCGAACTTGCCATCCAGAAAAATCTAGGTAGCAATGGGTTGAATCAAATCCCGTAGGCCATAAAGAAATTAAGTGTGACTGTTAAGGTTTTGAGAAAAATAATAAATTTCAGGAACTCATATAACACTATTTCATTGATTGGATGAAAATTGAATTCACTTCCTCCTGCCCTTTCTGCCATGAAGATACCTATGATCTTTCATGAATAGTGTGTACCTTTGAAAATCCTCATCCAGACTTCCTTGCCATACTAAAATGTGGTGAAATTGTATCAAGGGTCTACAGAATTTAGAGAATTTAACCTGGTTGATACATTAAGTTCCACTCATTTCACAACAAGCATAAATTAACTCAAAATGAGAATACAAACATCTCATATGTTAAGCACATTCCACAGGTGGGTGAGAATTGGTAGATTCAATGTGCAGGGTTGTCAGTCCAGGGTTGTTTCGAAAACAGCGAAAATAGACAGAACTATATATACATTGCACATTCAATACTTTACTACACATCTTGTAGAAAACTGCACAGAAACTTACATAAGTACGTTTTAGTCCTGCTAGATTATCCTAATGCAAACTAAATCCATGGCCATTTGTACAAAAATTGGACTGCTTGGTATTAATGTTTGATACAAATTGGACTTTCTGAAGAGTTCTTGGAGTTTCTATGAGCGTTCATTCTATTAGGCAACTTTAACATTGCTTCTGTGAAAAGCCCATTATCTGTAGTGAGTTCAGTGTTATTCAGAAAAACTGAATTTGAGAACTTCAATGGCCAGTAGTCTTCACTAAGATATCTATTAATTTTGAAAAAATTAGCAAGTATGTTCATCTGAGGTAGATTACCAAACATTTTCTATTAGAATTTGATCTCGCAAAATTCAACTTCTCTGGCTCACCCGATTGTGTATGCAGTCATAATCCTTAAATGGAAAGTTTCCCCAGAAAACAAAATTGTCATTAATTATGTCATCAATAAATTATCCTTTTTCAGATTTCAGTAACTGATAATACAGGGTGATCAAAAGTTACTGTCCACATGATAATTACAGTAAACAGAATACAAAAAAGCTGCAATAATCAAAATGTTACAGTAAATATTTAATGCAGAACCATACTCTTATGATGATGTTTAGCACAGCACTGTTCACACATTCCAAATGAATTCTGTTTGATGTACTGCAATTATCAGGTGCAGACTTTTTATCACCCTGTTGCCATATTATAAATGGAAGATTTTCTGTTTTTAAAAGCATAACCTTTACTTTTAATGCATCTCTATTATAAATAGCAAATTTAATACAAACATCATTTTGCAAATTGAAAAGATCATGAAGCAATCCCTCTAAAGGTTCAGTCTTTCTAATTAGATTTGCTTACAAAAGTCCATCTTTAACAATAAAAGCTTTACCAAACTTTCTATTTCTAGCTACTAAAGTTTACATTTTTAAGTTAGTAACCACAAATTGATGCTTAACTGACTAGAATCTATAGTGCAACAAATTCTGGAATAAAGAGCACATACAAAATTACAAATTATGCACATATATACTTTATATTTGTATGACACACAACATAATACAGACAATCCTATGATGGAACAATTCAATCATAACTTCTAGGTATTAACCTTCATTCATTATGAGATCTCAATGAGAGTGTATTTTAGTAATGTTTAATTTCTTATTTTTAAAATAATGTCTTTATTTTCTATCTGAAAAGACATATTTGTTTATATGATCAAGACCTTATTAAGCTTTTAAAAACAATGAATATTTGTTTCAATAACTTTCAATTTTCAGTTGTAAATTTTATTCTCTGTGCTGCTACTTTATTAACCTACAAAATATTGAAAAGTTTCACGTTATAAACAAGTTGAGCTACCTTCGAATTTATGCAATAACATCCTGACAGATCCAATGAATTTTTTCAATGTTGCACAATGAAAAAATAACTGCACAAAATGTTTTACTAACAAATTTAAATAATACATTTTTAAAATATTTATTTTTACTATGTACTAAAATATCATGTATTTTTTGGAAAAACGAATACTTAATGCATGTGTAACAGGAAAGGAAATGTTGAGCACACCACAGATGCACAGCAACTTGTTAACAATGACCTGTTATTGAAAGACTAATTGGCGTATGAATGAGGTATTAATATTGTCTAAATATGATCACAGCAGTGAAAAAGTCAGATGAATTGTGTTGAAAGAAAGAAAACATTAAGGATTGAATGAACATTATGTTAACTGTCAGATATTCTCCTTTTCTCTTGACTGTTTGTAAACAGTCTTTCATTTCAGATCATGTCGCTCTTGATTATCGATTGGATCAGAATGGGTAGCTACGCATGCATAGCTATTTGCTCTGGATTTGATCTTTCAATAAATATGTAAATCGGGCCAGTTTTGGGTGTGAAACACCCCTATATTCTGATTGGTTAGAGACTGACATATAAGCAGAGTTCGTTTATATCTTAAGTTCTAATTCTACAAAGTACTGGTCACGTCCTTTTGTTTGTGAGCCGTGTCGGCTCCCATTTCTAATTTCCATGCAATGTTTTATGTATGGTTTTTGATGCAGGCTTTTTATGTATATTTCATTCTATTGATAAATTTTAAATCTCACAGTTCTGTGTTCGTTTTTAACAGCTAAACCATGCATTTTCACTGTGAGCTTACTTTGCTAAATTGTTAGCCTGCTAAGTTAACATTAACACTAATTTTTATACATGAACAATCTATTATTCGCGCTCACACATCAGCCATTTTTAACATCAGATTGGTGAGAGAACTCGCAGGGGAGATTAAGGAAACACGTCATAGGGAAAGATTCTTCATGAACCCTATTTCAACGTAACAAGATAGGAAGTATTTAGATAAGCCCACTCACTCACTTCACAGCCTTGATGTGTTCCCAACTTGCTAATCCAGTCTCAGGTCCCTTCTGCTCCTTAGTTCGGCCATGCACGGTAAGTAACTGAAAAACATATTTAATGCATTAGTGATACTAAATAATTATTTAAGGTAGGTATTTTAATTAACGTCGCACTGGAGAAACACAAAGGACTATTGGCGACGCTCCGGGATCAACTCCCTGAGGGAGATCCAAGAACAACACCACGTAATTTTGAACCACGGTGAGATGACGAGGTCACACCTGAGCTGGCACCCCACTCTCCAAACTTCCACACCACACCAACATGAGGATAGTTGAGGCCACAGCAGATTTAACATGCACTAGCCCCCTTTGTACACGATGGTCTTTGGTTGGATTCGAACTCGCAACCCTCCGGTTGCTAGTCCGTTACTCTTCCAACCTGGCTACAACAGCCCCAATTAACTAAGAAAAATCACTTTTCATAGCATAACATAAGCAGGTATTGTGGGATTTACTGAGAACATTCCTTACAAGAAATGAAAAACCACATACAGTACATCAGCTCTCTTCATACATGAAACTTAAGCCCTGTATACCCTGACCCCATTAAGATCCTAAAATGAAATTTTAGGAGGTATAAGAGGGCATAAAGTAAATTTGTAAATCTTTAGAATTGCTTTGTTTGAAATATTTATATTTGAAATTTAATTTGGTTTGATTAATAGCTGGATATCTTATGATAATAATAGATTAATAGACTATCTAAAATAGCAATTTTTATTATAAACTTGAATAATTAAAGTTTAATAAATTTGAATGAAAGATAAATATTTTTTACAATTTCCAATCATAACTATAAAGGGACTGACAGCGAGTTTTGTCAAAATCTGGGAGATCATGGACTAACATATATCAAAACTGCTGATTCGACATGGAAAGATTCCTCAGGTAGCTGCAACTAATATAAGTCTTCTAAGGACAAGCAAAAACTTTATAAGACATCCATGCAAACCACCAATGATTTAAAAGCTTTTCTGTTTAGTGCATCCTCTTCTATTATCGATTATTACAATAATATTTTTTCCTGTGACCTTGGTCTTAAGTACTTACCTTTTCATTCACTTTTTGATACTGGTCTCATGAGAAGCATAAAATCTGAATTTCACTGTATATTTTAAAGAAACGAAAAGGTTTTTATAGAACAATGGATGGGAAATCCCGACATCAATAAACATTTCTTACCTGGCATCCAACTGCTTCTAACATTTGTGCATATTGAATGGTATGTTGAATATCATTGAAAACTCTGATTTTACAAGTTATTGGGATATCTACAGCTTCACAAGCTTTTGAAACTGAAAAAAAATGAAGGATTCTTTAAGTTTAAAACATGAAAAATCATTAAAGGTGATATAACTATTGCAGAAACTGTTGGAAAAGGAATTAACTATGAAATAATTTCATCTAACACAATTCAGACAAAATTTTACAAGTTCAGATATTGAATGCAATAAAAACCTACAAAAACTTCAACTTGACTTCATATAAACAGCTTAGAATTGTTGAACATATTTATATCTAAACACTAACTTTATTGTTAATAACAAATAGCAAACACCAAATTCAAGAAATTTAGCTGTTTAATGCAGCAAACTGAGTAATAAGCGATTTTATGAAAATTCTTCACTTGGGATATTTCAAATTTCTTTTTCATAAACAATGACCTTTTCATAATTTGGTTCAAGACAAACTAATTGAAAAGCATTTTCCCTTTCTAAAAATGTCTAAAGCAGTCACTTGGTGTCCATGTTAGCCTAGAAGCCAAGCATTCCCTGTTCTTATACCCTATCATAATGACTATATGCAGGCTCTTACTCATTTGTCCCAGAATTTAATGATTTTTGTATCTCATCCATTGGTGTTTGTCTTGCACCAATAGGAACATCTATTGTACCCTTTTTAAGACACCAACATGGCAAACTTTGGCAACAATGCCATATACTAAAACATAACCAAACTCATTGTATGGTACTTAGAGTATATTTTACATAAATTCAAAAAAAATAATAATAATTACTCATTTTTCTCAACAAATCCCACTCATCTTGTAGAAATGCACCATAATGTCCTCTACGAGCTATAGCCTGGGGACAGCCTAAATTTAAATCTATGGCATCACAATGACCAACAGCAAGTTTGCAAGCTTCAGCAAAAACATCGGAATCATTTGCACAAAACTGAAAAGAAAAAATACAGGATGAGTGTGAGCTTCCAAAGCCTATGAAACCATACAAGAATAAGCAAGGAAATGAAAATCTTTTAGTTAATGAAAATTCCAAAACTACATGGGTATTGACTAATAGTGGATCAAACCACTTGGGCCCCTGAATAATGTTGTAGAGGGGGCGTACCCCCACACCTCTTTAAACAGAAGGGGTTAATATTAAAATATAACCAATAAGTATCCAAATAATTCACCTTCAATAAAACACCCCCACCAGAGGGACTAATCCTAAGGGCCTAATCTTCCCAAGTATTAGAGATAAATATTATAATTAGACTGCTATATATAATATTGTTTGTTAATTTTGGTAGCAGTGGCTAAATTCTCCAGAGTACTCCCCCACTAGAGTTTAGCAGTGGCTGAATTTGATGGATGCTACCACTAGTTTTGAAACATTACCAGTTGCATGAAACTGGGAGTTGTGTTAAGGTCACTGGTGTACTTTTGTATGCAATGTCGAGCAATGATTGTGACTGTTTGACTGTCCAGTGTTGCCTTAAACAGCCAAGTGTGAGTGTAGATCAAGTTTTGAAATGAAGCTGAACAGCAACAAATAGTGAAGCTTTGATAGGAGTAGAAGCAATATCTGTTATCACACCGCTTTAGACAGTTGTTGGGCATGATATGTAACGAATGAAGACTAGCAATTCAACATGTCCTCATGGTTCTTGCATCGAAGTGTGCCGATTATTGCAAACATCATTCAGATTTAGTCAGATAGCAAAATCTGGCTCGTTTGAAAGCATGAATACTCTTGTAAACATCTACCAGTCCCAAATAGTGGCAGAGCGTGGAAAGACAATGGAATGTCAGTCAACCAAGAATAATTTCATGGTGGTACATAGATTGCACTACGTACGTTAATTTTTGCAGTAGTGGCCTCATAATACTAGTAATATTGGTAGTGGTTGGTGCTTATCACATGGTGCTAGGTAAGTTCTAAGTTAAGACATGGAGGTTATGCAAAAGTAACGTTTCAGTTATTGTGGTGGGTTTGAAGATTTCTTGACTATTGAGGGTGGATGGATGGGATTGGTGGACATGGATACAATGTAGGATGTGATGTGGGGAGGCTGGTTCTCTTTTATGTTTGGTGCCCTATGGGAAAGTATGTTGGTTGGTTTTCAGTTTTATGGTGCAAGGGCCATATTTGACCAAGCTGCTGTGGAGAGTACACAATGAAAATCTCGGCACCTTGCCAAGAGCAGATGATGTGTGAACTTTCTTTCTTGCACAAGTTTGTAATGCGTATGCGCGAAGCATAACGCATGAGAGCGAGAATTCTATTACTTGACTTTTCAGTTTGTTGTTCGTCTTTGTCTTGTTAAATAAATTATTATGTTCTAATAAGAATTAGACACTTAGACCATGAACTCACACCACATTGTGCTAAACACAAGAAAACAAAGGAGGAAAAAGCACAAAGTAGAACGATAGGCAGTGGTAAAACATGAGATGACAGATAACTCAGAGTTGTGATGCCTGTACACACCTAAAGATGTGCCCCTGATGGCGCACCATGGGAAAGACTAGGTACCATCGAGAAGGTCGTGCCTTAAATATCCAGTGCACTATCTGATCAACATGGAAAAACCCTTCTTGACATATTGAGATCAAAAAGATTCTCTAACCTGGAGATCCGCCCATGTACCAATGATGAAAAGATACAATACTACTATAAAAATTAGATATTAAGCTGAACAGGTGGTTTTCCTCTGAGAGGGCAATGTCACTTTTACTGGTTCCAGGTGGCTCCTTTGCCAAATTGTCACCTGTTTCATTCCCTGGAATGCCAATATGAGAAGGGATGAATAGAAAAGTAATACTGTATTCTTTGTCGAAGCTTATTAGGAATTTTTCTCTGAAATAGGACACTTGCTTGATATATGAGTTATATGAACATGAAGAAAATGTAACTTAGCTGTCAAAACCCCACAACATTTGTAATGTTTTGTTTTCTTGGATACAAATATTATTTTTAGATGAAAATGATAGAATTTTTAATCTTTGCTCCATTTAGATCTTGTTGGGCTGATCAAATTTAAATTGACACCAGTTTTAATATACTTTGTCTCCTGGGGCATGTATTAAGTCTTCTGTGTCAGGGCAAAAGGGGTTAAATCCAAATTTTGATGGCAGGTAGGTTTTTTTAATGTCACACTGGAGCAACATAACGGGCTATTGGCAACAGTCCGGGATCCCCCAAGGGAAAGATCGAGGACACCACATAATTTTGAACCACGGTCAGATGACCAGGCAACACCTGAGCTGGCACCCAACTCTCCAAACTTCCACACCACGCCAGCGTGAATTAACTTTTGATGGATTCAATGGAGTCAAGTGAATCATAATAAAAATAATATGCTTAAAATCAAAACTAAATTAATCTACAAATCTAAATTACAATTATTTGTATCGTGACATACTCTTTTCTTCCTGAATATTTGTGACAAAGAAATGTTCAAATTAAGATTCTGAGAAGCAGTCATTTTGACTTAACCCTTTTTGCCCTGACAGCAAAAGTTCAGCAAATCGTGAGCTGTTATTTTTGTAACGTTTCTTACAGAATGTTAGGAAAATTGAACACTCAAATTATTTGATAATAATCAAACTTCTAAAATATGTAAAACTAAAATAAATTATAATATTGGGCACCTGTAAAATTAAAGGACGATCTTCAGAACAAGACATTAAATTTTCTTTGCGATACCGAGAGTCTTTTACAAAGACTGAGGCATGAAGCATGGGAGTAAAGCACAATTCAGCACCGTATTTACGACCCAGTAATCTCCATGCAAGTTCACTTTGATCCACCATCGGAGCCAAAATAAATCGCGGTGATCCTAATACATTTTTATAAAATTGATAACCGCTATTTTCATGCATTGGGAAAATTAAAATATTTGCTATTTCCCAAAAACTAAATATTCATCTGATAACCTTGTCTCAAATGCAACTATTTCTTTAAATATTCGTAAAAATTAAGAAAATTTCCCCCGTTCACATGTTTACAAAATAAAATTTAAGCAGGACATAACTAAACGGTTACAGTTTATTATTAGATGTGATCAGTGGAATCTCTTTTTCCAACATAGTCGAGGCTTACAGAGTAGTATGTTGTTCTAGGTAAGTAGGTAATTGAATTCAAGTCCCAAGCTTCATTTATAAATTGACGTGGTCGGTATACGACGGATTGGGATGAACTTTGAAGAAAAAATCATCCGAGAACACCTCGTAATTTTGAACCAAAGATGACGAGGTCAACACCTGATCTGGCACACCACTCTTCAAACTTTCACACTACGCCAACCTGAGGACATTTGAGGCCACGACAGATTTAACATGCACCTGCCCTCGTGTACACTTTCGGTCTTTGGTTGGACTGAGTTTCGAACTCGCAATCCTCCTATTGCAAATCCGTTACTCTTCCAGCCAGGCTACTCCGGCCCTCTACCATCGCGGACCATAACATAGGGAAACTTTTAGAAAGAGCTTCCCCATGCCCTCAGCTCGTACTTTTGTAAATCATTTTTTGACACTCTCACACAGGGCAGAAAAATTACCCCCCCATATTTTCCACCTCTAGCAAAACGATACTACGTTCCCTCGCCACAAAGTCTAGATTGTGGTGGTCACTATAAAGCAGGCCTTGCACTTTAGAACAGGTGTGACTGGCAGATAGGTACATACTAGGTCTGGTGTTATTTCAAATCGATTTTTTGTTTCGACTTCAATAACCAGTGGCATGCCAGAAATAGATTATTGAGGCCGGTTCCCTCTCTTCGAAAATGTTGATTTTTGATGATTGCCAATTCTTCTCGATATAAAAATTAGTTTTTGTTTGCTTTTTTTCTTTCTTTCTTTGTGTGCGTGAAAGAATATATTTGTCACTTGTAATTTCTAAATTCATGCGATTGCATTTAGATTAGAAGTGTTGAATCTTCCAACGTTTTAGTGAGAACATTATTACGAATTTTTTTGAGAGTTTGAATCATAAATCACTCTTCAGAGAATATTAAAACCTTGTTTTGATTCTCAGATTGTTGCTATTTTTATAAGGAATCAACAAGCAAGAATTCACGTTTAAACCTTGACGGAAAATTAGTTCTGTTATATTTCTGAACGGGAATATTGCTTCGATATTGGAACCCGAACAAATATTCCCATTCAGAAATGGAATCGAACTGATGTTCCGACGAACCTTCTCTTTTGCATTATAAAATGTCAAAAGAAAAATGTCGCATTAAAGGAAGATGTGCGTGGAAAAATACCGCAACCAGAGCGCGCGTTAGGGGTTGAAATTTCGATATCTTACGTTTGAGGCTGTTAAAAATCACACAATCTTTGAGAAAACTGCATTAACTATCTAGGAGACTAAATTAACAGCATTCTAATGAACTTATACAAAAAGTTAAAAAAAATTAAAGATGGCGTTTTTGGGAAAATCATGATCACTTTAGGGAATTCCGGTGTTAATAATTTAAAAACTATTTGAACTTAAATATTTGTAGTTGTTATGACTAAGAATAAGCTTAACTATCCAAAGAAATGAGCAAAATGAATTTATCTTCAATAATTCGGGCGTGGTAAAATTTAAGTGCAATGTGGCATTCGTGTCAAGCAGAACCTAATATTTCTGATCGTCTTTCAAAGGGTCTTATTTCCATGAAGAAAATGTTTTTGAAAAACTGAATGTGGCATAGTTCAACAAACACCATTTTCCATCATATATTGAATTTTTAAGGAAATCGAACATTTTATTTTTTATTACCTGGTGAGGCGAACATTTTATTTTTTATTGCCTGGATTTGAATGGATTCACCACTAGATAAACACTAAAATTAGTCTGATTAACACTCTAAGACTATTCTATATCTCCAATTAAATTTATAAATTATAAAATTACCTTAATTAAAGAGCTTACAATAAAAATGTAGCTCCCTCGAGGTTGATTTCCTGGTGGACCCTTGAATATTTTCGACTAAAACAAACGAAAACCTTTATCATAAGAAAGCAATTGAAAAGGTGTCATTTCCTAGTTGAAAGTTGCCAAAAATCGTCGCCTAATTAAAAGGCGTTGTGAGAGTGCAAATGATTTGAGAATTGAACTTTTATTGTGCGCGTGCAAACGATCCGAGAATTAGCATATTTTCATATTATGCAACTGCAAGCGATCCGAGAATTATTACAATATTATATTTATTATTCAAGCGCAACGATAATATTGTGAACTGTAACCATGATTGAGATATGATTAAAAAAGAGTCTGGAATTTAGAAGAATTCGAGGAGTGAGAAAGAATGTTGATCGATGTTCTGTATAATTTTGTATCCTTTAGTGTTCTTAAAATATTTAATAAATGTTGTTTTTTAAAAGCATTTCATTCCCATGTATGCAATCAAAACGCCCATCTACAATTATTTAATACAATCGAACTGATTTTCTGATAATCCAAAAGAACTGATATTCTGATAATCCAAAAGAACTGATATTCTGAAAATCCAAAATAACCGATATTCCGATCATCTAAAAAGTGAATAAGTGAGTTTTCCTTCATGGTAAATTAGGCTAGGACACCACACAACGCTCGCCCGATAGCGTCAAATTGTTTAAAATTGCTTGTTTTACTCTTAACAATTCAGTCTTCCTCTACCTGAGACGGGCAGATGACTACATTTTCCCGTACAGACCATCAATCTATAATCCATAACTGCAAGAAGGCTCTTATTAGAACCGCTCGTATGGAAACACGAATGAAATTTGAAGACATCCTATATTTACACATTAAAATTTCAGTATTATTTTTCTAATTAAAATCCCTTTGTCTAGATTTCTTTAACGTGACGCAAATTTAATCCCCTAGTAATGAAGCTTCGCATTAAAAAGGACAGGCTCGAAATTGTGTCTCAAAATAAGAATTTTATAAGACAGCACTTGAACTCGAGTGATGTCACATTCCAAAAGCTTTTTCTGTCTATCGAGAACTTATCTCCAGTCAAGAAGCAAAACGCCTATTAACCTCACATGAAAGGGGCGATTCTTTACTTCTTCATTTTCACTGCAAGTCTTAGAAATCGTCAAAAAAATTCTTCACCAAACTTTTAATTTAAATGGATTGATTGAATAGTTTTCGAGAGCTGTTCAATAAATCCTGAACAGCTTTCTTGCAGGTAGGTAAGTAGTTAATTAACGTATCACTGGAGCAACACAACGGGCTATTGGCGACGGTACGGGATCAATTCTAAAGGGAAGGATCCGAGGACAACACCTCGTAATTTTGAATCAAGGTCAGATGACGAGGTGAACACCTGAACTGGCACTCCCTTCTCCAAACTTCCACGCCAAGTCAAAGTGAGGACATTTGAAGTCACGACAGATTTAACGTGCACTAGGCCCCGTGTGCACGACGGTCTTTGACTAGATCGAGTTTCGAACTCGTGACCCTCCGGTTGCTAATCCGCTACTCTTCCAACTGGGCTACCATGGCCCTCGCTTTCTTCAGGAATAGGTATTTCATAAATGAAAGATTATTTTCATATGGTGTAGCAATTCAAAAATTATATGGGAAGAGTAAGAAGTTTATGGTCAACAAAATAAATGTTCATATAAGAAAATAATTAACAATTACTTATTCATGTTGATTACAATTGATTGTTGATAATAATTCATATAACAATTGATAATTGAAAACATGAGTTCATTGCGAAATTAATACCTATATTGATAAGTAAAACAGGACTGGCAAACCGTGAACTGCATGCGGTCAAGAACGTTATTTTGGCGGCCTGGGAAGCCTAGTCTTGATAAAAATAAAGTTAGTAGAAATAAGAATAAACCAATAGAAGTTTTAAAATGCCTTTTACTAAAATGACTGCCTAAAAATATACGATTATTTTTTTATGGATTTTTAAAAATGTGTATACAATACAAGAAATGAGAAAACGCTACCCATTTTTGGAAACATCTGCATTAGCTCATGTATAAGTTTGACGCGTTCTTGGTAACCTAGTGTCTTTGTTGAATTGTTGACATCTTTTATCCTAATGATGTTTCCATTTTCAAAAATAAATTGTGTGATCAGCTGTTCCCAAGTACTCATCACAAGATCAAATAGCTATTTTGTTACGAAATCTTGCTTGATAAATTCCAAATGCTTCATATGGAATGTGATAATTTGGTTTATGTAAAAATCTGTACGGTTATTTTTGTGTCAACATTAATGATGGAGTTCTGAGTGTAAATCTCATTCCCTTTTCCACTATTGTTCCAACGATTTCGCCATTGTGTGTTTAATTGGTTTTTGAGGATATTTCATAGTAGGAGTTCAATTTACGTTGCACTGAGCAAACACAATGGGCTATTACTCTGCATGTCATAATATTAGCACTTGCCTAAGACAAAGCTTAAGACATAACAAAACTCGAAATTCATAAATCAACGCTAAACAATTTTTTATTTGTAACATAGTCGTATTGTAAAGTCGATACACGTAAGAAAAGAATGTTTATTAGATGGGAATAAAAACTATATTTGGAACTCAATGATTGATCATTAACATAGTGAAGGGTGCAAGTTACGGTAAAAATTTTGCTTTACCAATAATTTACTAAGAAACAAGAAAATAACAAAAGTAGGAGGATATGTATCGTCTGTTGTAAAATGAAATTTGTGTTTGTAAGTTTTCAAAAGTAATTAATTTCCTTGATTGGTTTAAATTTTAATGCAGAATCAGCTCTCCGTTTCACGTTGGTTTCGGTTTCTTCGTTAGTTATTTAATATTGATGTTCCCGAAATGCTTCAGGAATGGAAAAGACAGAATTTGGGGATACGCCAAGACTTTTTCGCACAAATTATCCTCAAATTTCAACGTAATTCTATAAAAACGATGGAGTAATGGATAATAAGAAGCAAGAGAGTGTTTTGGTGCAGGAAAGTTGAAGTGAATGTTTCTAATGATTTATGTAAACAAAATTAATGCATAAAAGTTTTTAGGGCCTGATGTGACGTACACAAATACTTAGAGTATTCCTCTAAATTTCAATACGCTTTACCTTTCGCTACACTTTTTCCAGTGTTACGAAATTCAAACTCTAAAAGCTTTTATATATGAATAAAATCTCTGGAACTTTTTTGACTCACAATTGACTGTTAATAAATTTTGTATTGAAAAATAAAAATTCACACACAAATTGTCTATTTTGCAGTTTTAGGTAATGGAACATTTAATTTCTCATTCAAAAAGTAATTATCGAGATAACATTTTACCCAATGTCCATGTGAGTATTGAAAAAAATATTGTAAATGTGATGAGACTTGATAAAAGTTTTAAACGGCCCTTTATGGTTGGGACCTGGTCCCTCCAAACATAAGAAAATAAGTATTACAAATATACAGACAATATAGGTAACCAAATGTGCAGGGTGTGGCGAAATCAATGCGAGAGCATTCTATTTTCTTTCATATTTATTTTTCATGCCAGAAGTGTATAAACAATCTGTTTACACAGCTTGCCCAAATATAGCTCTTGCGCCATAAAACCCCACAACCTTTTATTTATAAATACCGATGAAACATATTGATGATTTCATTACTTTTGTCGATCGCATGAATCAAATGTTTTTAATCAAAATAGCAAGTTCCATGCAACCCGATTCAAAGTTCAATTATGGTCAGGTTTCACTCGACACCAAAAGGTATAGGTATTTTAATTAACGTCGCACTGAAGCAACGCAACGGGCTATTGGCGACAGTCCGGAATCAAACCCGATGGGAAAGATCCAAGGACAACACCACGTAATTTTGAACCACGGTCAGATGACGAGGCAGAAACCGAGCTGGCACCCCACTCCCCAAACTCCCACATCACGCCAACGTGAGGACATTTGAGGCCACGACAGGTTTAACGTGCAACAGCCCCCTTTGTACACGACGATCTTTGATTGGATTCGAACTCGCAACCCTCCGGTTGCTAGTCTGTTACTCTTTCAAACGGGCTACCGCGGCCCACGATACCAAAAGGAAAGACATTCCCACTTACCAGACGGCGGCATAACCCAAATACAAATTAAACACTATATGAATTCCTAACACAATCTGTGGCTCAACCTTTCATTAAATCGTTTTACCGTTATGTCATGAGATAGATGAACCAAGTCCTAGGGGCCCGAATGCTTTGGGTCCCAATATATTTTTATGTAGGAGTTCATCTCATGGTACGATAGATTAGCTGTGGATGAGATATGTGTGGCCAATTTCAATTCGCAATAACTCCGGGGTTATCTGGGCGCTAGGCATTATTGAAGAAACATAGATGACATTTAGATTCAATTAATAAATTATGGTATCAATGGCCTTTCGTGACAAGCGGGCGGAAGTGGATGATTACTTTTGCGCTCAGAGCAGCGAGTATAGTTTTGTTTTCGTTTTTCGATACTTCTGAACTGAAAGGTGATTGAACGCTGATTTTGAAATGTAATTAATGTCAACATGTGAACTGGTCATGTGAATTGAAAAAAATTACAACAAATGGAGATTACCAGCATCCACTGTTTGTTTTATTCATAATTTTATCAGGCGCACTACAGAGCACACGTACATATATCAGGGTCTACGTTAAGGCCCGGTGCGCACGTCCGATTTTTAAACGTACGTCACCTAGCCAACTATGCGCACCACCGTGAAATGACGCCTATACTCATTTGGGCGCCTATTGCGATGGCTGTCTATCGAAGGAAACGTGTTTGTTTCGCTTACTTGGTGTACAAAACATATATTTTGAAATAAAATAGACGTTACTGGATACATCTATTTATTGATTTAAGACTTACAAGAGGTAGATTTTATACACATCTTTTGCGGATTTACGAGAAAACTCAGATAAGTTTTTTACTTCCGAATGAGTGTTCGATCATTTGACGAGCTGGCGGGAAAAATTACTGACGAGATTATGTCTCAAAATACCTGGATGAGACTCTCCATACCTCCATTGGAAACAAAACACCCGACGAACACCAACCCACGCTCCTCTTTTCTATATCATGATAATTTTCTGCTGCGATATTCCATATTTCACACAGGATACAATTTTACTTCGCCAATAAACAATTCTATATTCAAATCATCAAAATTTACCGCCATTATTATAAAAATATTAATAATTTATGTGAAATAATAAGCCGCATTTACTTTAAAAATAACGGATGTGTGCACCGCTTAATAGTGAACAAGATACTGAAAGACCGGAGGAGCGTGCGCTGCTACGTACTGCGGCACAAATTGCACGCAAGGTGGACGTACGTCGCATCAATGTCACCGGAGGTATGTGCACTACACTATTTGATCTCCTGTATCTCAGACCGCACTTACGGCACCGTACGTTTAAAAATCGGATGTGTGCACCGGGCCTTAAAACACAGCGGATGAATCCATTTTAGCGCCATCGGTTTTAAATGGTCGTGACCAGGCACACAATTGAGACCAGGATCCATCACTAATATGAATCAATATAAAATCTATACCGTTCATATGGGTAATGTTCTATACAAACAAAATAGTTCTCAAAGCACACATAAGAAGGAACTGGGGTTTTACTTGCTGCCCACAATGATTACCTCTAGTTAGTGCAACTAGGGTTTTACTTGCCACCCACAATGATTATACTTCGTTAGTGCAACTAGGGCTTTACTTGCCACCCACAATGATTGCCCTTCGTTAGTGCAACTAGGGTTTTACTTGCCGCCCACAATGATTATCCTTCGTTAGTGCAACTAGGGTTTTACTTGCCGCCCACAATGATTATCCTTCGTTAGTGCAACTAGGGTTTTACTTGCCGCCCACAATGATTATCCTTCGTTAGTGCAACTAGGGCTTTACTTGCCACCCACAATGATTGCCCTTCGTTAGTGCAACTAGGGTTTTACTTGCCACCCATAATGATTGCCCTTCGTTAGTGCAACTAGGGTTTTACTTGCCGCCCACAATGATTATCCTTCGTTAGTGCAACTAGGGTTTTACTTGCCGCCCACAATGATTATCCTTCGTTAGTGCAACTAGGGTTTTACTTGCCACCCACAATGATTATCCTTCGTTAGTGCAACTAGGGCTTTACTTGCCGCCCACAATGATTATCCTTCGTTAGTGCAACTAGGGTTCTACTTGCCGCCCACAATGATTATCCTTCGTTAGTGCAACTAGGGTTTTACTTGCCGCCCACAATGATTATCCTTCGTTAGTGCAACTAGGGCTTTACTTGCCACCCACAATGATTGCCCTTCGTTAGTGCAACTAGGGTTTTACTTGCCACCCACAATGATTGCCCTTCGTTAGTGCAACTAGGGTTTTACTTGCCGCCCACAATGATTATCCTTCGTTAGTGCAACT
The DNA here is from genome assembly GCA_933210815.1 of Meta bourneti. NCBI lineage: Eukaryota > Metazoa > Arthropoda > Arachnida > Araneae > Tetragnathidae > Meta > Meta bourneti. The sequence goes on from OW119922.1 coordinate 7,385,920, forward strand.
AGGGTTTTACTTGCCGCCCACAATAATTACCCTTCGTTAGTGCAACTAGGGTTTTACTTGCCGCCCACAATGATTAACTCCAGTAGGCGCAACTGAGGCCAGTTATCTAACTTGGTTTGGAGGGCCCTAATTCAACTTGATACTGGGAACTGGAGTGCAGACATGGAGGAACTGTTCACCTAGCTACCCAAGCTTTATACGCCATTGAAACGTTCACAATAGTTTTTGGAGGAATTGAGAAATGCGTGAGTTGTATCATCATAAAACGATTTGAAACACGCTTCTATTGGTATTCAATACCCAATATAACAAATATAAATCAGAATACATCAGTACGATAATTCCTTAGTTACTTAATGGTATTGGTTTCATTACATAAAATAGAAACCAAATCGATTGACGGTGGCTGCAATTTCTCGTTCCTTTGGATCGGGAAACACATTAGAGCAAATGTTTTTAACTGTGATGCGACTCTCAAGGGAGATGTGGTTCGATATTCCTGTAGCTACCCTGGGTATATTTCTTCTCTTCTGTACCATTAAAACTTTCCTTGTGTGTGTCCATGCACTTGATGGAAAAAACACTGCTTGGCTAGATCTGGCAGTTGCGCCATAAAAAATATTTTAATAAAAAAACAAGGAGGAAGATGGTTGTCGTTCACCAGGGAAGGCGTGGAAATTTGACAGTTCTCTGAAATTTGATGCTCGCGGATTATTAGATGTTCCGTGATATAATATCAAGGGAGGTTATAAATTCTTTTCGTGCTGAGAATAATTATAAAAAGGGAGTTTAGTTATGAATACGGTTACCATATTACTTTGGGCTTTTACCCTTTTTTGCTCAAACCGGGACACTTTTATAGTGTTGTTGTTTCTAATTCCTCTTGATCTCACATGCTAGACCAAGTCCATGAAGTCTTTTAAAAAGTCCAAAATCATCAAGATTCTCAAAAAGGTCACGGGAATCCAAACCGACACACTAAAGCATGTGAGCCGCGGAAGCCTGTGAATTCGAGCATATAGGACAAACAGGAAACATTTTATGTCAATTTTGAAATGTGAGTGTTAATATGACTACTTCTGAATTTCGACAAAGCCGTCTGTGATTGATTTTCGATCGCATAACACCTCCAAAGCATAGCCTGGGCCATAGCCATAGCCATATACCAATCATCTTCATATAATATTACTGCAGATCTTGGACTTTGAAAATTTCCTAGGACATTAATTGGTTCAATGAGGTTAGAGTTTCTAAGGAACTTTCTTTGGCCATCCCGTCCGCTTTGACATATCCCTTAATCTTAATATGAGAAGGCATTCACTGAAGGACTTTTATAGTGATGAGCATTCTGGTCCAAGGTTTAATACGTTCTGGATTCGAATACTTTACTTTAAACCGTAAGTACCAGTCTAATTTGCCATCGTGTAACAAAAGCTGACCGTACAGCAAGAAACCAAATTACTGTCATGACTGTAGTCTCATTTTCCTATATACTACCTTTCAAAGTGAAGATCAAAATGCTTTGATAATTACGACTTCAAACAACTTATCGCAGAATCACCATCGATAATTTTTATGCAGATATTTCACTATGGAATAGTTGTAGCTCCAGCTAGACCAAATCCACAAATCCATTCACCCGCACAATCATACACCAAAAGAGGTTCAGAAAACAGGTCACCTCGGGACAAACCCAGGCACTTAAGAATGTGTGCTGGAGGCCGGGCATTTAAGGAAAACAGGATGTATCTTGCGACCACAACAAAAAGTGACACACCTCAGATGGCCACTGAAAAGCGGGAGACCGCTGTCTGAATATATCTGTCGCAATTGGGAGCAAGAGATCATCCGGGACGATCCCCACGATACCTAGAGTGTACAGGGGGAACGATCCATGCCTTCTTATCAAGATTTTTTCAAAAAGAGTAAAGCTCAAATAACGTCAATGAGTGGGTATCGGACAATGGTTCATCGACACCCTCCTTCGCCAAATCATCCGCTACTTCATTTAAGTTAACATCAGGATCCATCCCTGTTCCTAGGACCTATTGCAGTAGTTTAAATGAAAACGAGGGAAAATTTCTGCAGATAAAAATTCCGATGCACGATCAGTGTCAATGTAACACTCAAAGCGGGCAAAGTTTCTCGTCTTGTGGGAAGCAATGACCGATACATCTAAAAGAACACAGCCTCAAAGTTTTTCTTCTGACCGTGGCATGAAGGTCAACTGGTCGGGACACCGGGACGCACCTTTTAAACAGGGATGAATGGAGACCCTACTTGTGAAACTAATGTCGTTGTTTCAAACATTTTTGGGATGATCTATACGTCACCGTGCAGCAGCCCAATCTTCTATTGATAAGCTTCTGAGGTAGGTAGGTATTTTAATTAACATCACACTGGAGCAATACAACGGGCTATTGGTGACGGTCCGGGATCAATCTCCTAAGGAAAGGATCCGAGGACAACACCACGTAATTTGAAACCACGGTCAGATGACGAGATAACACCTGAGCTGGTACCCCACTCTCCAAACTTCCACGCCAAGCCAACGTGAGGACATTTGAGGCCACGACAGATTTAAAGTGCACCAGCGCCCCTTCGTACACGACGGTGTTTGGTTCGATTCGAACTCGCAACTCTCCGGTTGCTAATCCTACTCTCAACCGAGATACCGCGAAACGTTTTAAAGTTCTTATAAGGTCCAGATCTTTATTTAGCATAAAAATTGCATTTCTAACTTTTCGAATCCTCCAGAAATAAAACCCTGGCTACGCTAATGGCATTAGTGATTATTTATCTTTACTGAGTCCCAAAATAAATGAGGGCCGCGGTGGCCCGGTTGGAAGAGTAACGGACTTGCAACCGAAGGGTTGCGAGTTCGAATCCAGCCAAACACCGTCGTGTACAAAGGGGGCTGGTGCACGTTAAATCTGTCGTGGCCTAAAATGTCCTCACGTTGGCGTGGTGTGGAAGTTTGGAGAGTGGGGTGCCAGCTCAGGTGTTGCCTCGTCATCTGACCGTGGTTCAAAATTACGTGGTGTCGTCCTCGGATCTTTCCCTTTGGGATTGATCCCGGACCGTCACCAATAGCCCGTTGTGTTGCTCCAGTGTGACGTTAATTGAAATACCCCCCCCCCCAAAATAAATGCTACTTTCGCATTCGTTCATCATGTTTCATAAAAAATTAATTCTAGCGAATGCATATAATTTGTGAAATAGCATCAATAGTCCGTGAATGAGATTGAAGAGTTCCTAATGAATCTCAATTTGATTCGACGATGATCTGAATAGGGTTATAGAACTGAAATAATTTTAGCAAATCAATATTCAGCCATATCCGCAAAACACTACACATTTGACACGTTGATACACCCCATTTAGATGTCTAGACTACACAATAGCTCAATTGCTTGTAGCTAGCAAGTCTATAGATATTGCCTAGTTCAATTTTAATGTATTGGGTCCCGTTTTATTGACAAAAATTACAGAAAAATTTTATTTACTAAAAATTACATTTAATCGATGTAGTATGTGCCGTTCTGTCCGATGACCTTTCACCATCTCCTCTATCCGGTAGCTGCATAATCCCGCGCTCATAGAAGTTCTGAGGTTTCTGGCTAAGGAACTGATCCAGGTGACGAAACTTTCTGAACCACTTACGGCGCGTGGAATCGTCAACGACACCCCTCACCCTACACAAATCTCCTTTTGCGTCTGCGAAGCATTCTTGCTTTTTCGGAAATAAAAAAGCATATGTCGCAAATGCTCCTTATTTTCTGCCATTTTTAATGCTTAACAAATTTAAAAAACAATCAAATAACACAAATCCCCCCCCCCCCAAGTACTCGCTGAAATTCCTTCTTTCAAACATCAAAACGTGTGAAGTAGATAACACTTCGGTTTTGCGATGCAATGCCATCTAGCGCCGAACCTTTGTATCAAACCCAATAATCTATATAAATAAAAATGTAATGTTCGTTTGTTCCTAACGCAAAATCTCACAAAATTTGTCTCCGATTGCCTTGAAATTTTGCCACAACGTTGCACTCGAATACGCGCATGTTTTAGTCTACTTAGCTATATAAATAAAAATGTAACGCCAGGAGGAACTGGTAAAACGTTCCTAATTAAATTGATTCTGGCCGCAATCAGATCCCAAAATCACATTGCCTTAGCACTTGCGTCGTCCGGAATAGCTGCGACTTTGATACCAGGTGGAAGAACTGCTCATTCCGCTTTGAAATTGCCATTTGACATGCAATTCATTGAATCCCCCACGTGTAACATTTCCAAAGCATCCAGCATGGGGAAAAGTATTGCAAAAATGCAAACTTATTGTTTGGGATGAATGCACAATGGCAATCTTTCTTCTCAATTTAACCAGATGAGCCACAGCAACGCGTGGCCCGGTACAGCTAGTAAAAAATAAAATCCCTCGTCACAGTTTTGTTCACTTGAACACAAGAGTACTCGATTAAACACTCTAGCCGTGTTTCTCAACCGTGGGGAGCCCTCAAGGGTACATTAGGGGGGCAAGGGCTTCACGGACCCGAGTGATCTTTTCTTTTCCTATGGGGTTTCTTGTCTTTAGTAAACACGGGGTCGCGCATCCGGGATACCCAAGCGATCTTTTCTGCTTTCATCCCACTACTCTTCCCCAATTCCTCGTTTCCCCTATCACATTTTTCACTTGACGTTTTGTTTGGTGCAGCTTGGCCTAATATGGCCCTTGCGCCATAAAACCCTAAAATTACTAACCAATTCAACCGCTGGGCGGCCGCCCGATACCAGGCCCTGGCATCGATTTTATCAGGTCATGAAAGGTTTTCCTGGAATTTCTCATTTTTGTTTTCTTAGCATATTTTATGAATAAATATTTAAATTGGCCACAGTCAAAGTACTTGTGAAATATAATAGTATACATTTTAAAAAATAGTATCAAAGTCTCATCTTAAAACCTATTTTAGTAGCACGGATATAAAATGAATAGGCTAAAACACAAAATGTACAGATGAAGTATGAAACAGACTGCAAATTTCGCTAAGTTTAAATTTTAAAATTAAAAACAAAAAATGCTTAAGGTTTCCATGACAATTTAGCAACCACATTCCGATGTTTTTCGTTCATGGTAGCAAAGTCTTAAGAGTCAGAACTACGAAATTGGCGTCCCTTGGAAAATTTTCTCCCTAAAGAAAAATATTTTTTCCGTCCTTTAATAATTTGAAAAAAGAGACTAAATTTTCGTTGACTTTTGATGAATTAAAAAAAAACCCGCCATTTTGAAATTAGCTCGACTATTTTGCTTATAGAAATACCCTTATTCGCCGAGGTTGAAAAATAGCAAAATGTCGCTTGTGGCAGCCGTTTTTGCCATGCATTTTATTAGAAATAAAATGAACATCAGTAAAAATAAATGAAATGATATTGTATATGTTGGATGGGGGGGGATTTTATTTCGTTTAGATGTATGATATCCATTTGGAATATGGATGCTATATTCATTATAAATGGATTGAAATAAGAGATGGTATGGCGTAACACTTTGCCAAGATATAAGCAATTAAGTTTAAGGTAGATGCTATACGCAGATCTGCCAGTTGATATTAGATAATATGAAACAAATTGATGGGATCTTAATATCAGTCGTGCATTCATTTTAAGTCATCTAAAAGTTTTCTTGGCCTTTATTTTTTTACCCCTTTAACCACACACCCCTACTAAAAGTTGTACCATTTTTCCTGTTTGTGGTTTTAATGATATCAAAATAGAACTGAAAGGAAACACGAAAACTGACATTTCACTAAACAGTAAATACACTGCTGGCCACCCAAATTGCAACACCAAGAAAGACAAGAGATATCACAACAAAATTTATTTTGTAGATAACATGTTGACCAATCAAATGATTAAATTTATAGACTTCTGTGAAGTGTGGTTCCTGCCAAAATCAGTAGCCAGAGTAGCCGCCATTGTTGGAGATCACCGCTGCCACACGCCTCGGCATTGATTCAAAGAGACTTTGGATGTGTTCTTGGGGTACAGCAGACCAAGCAGCTTCCACACGTTGCCAAAGTTGATCTGGTGTGGCAGCTGGGGATGTATTCTGGGTCAATCGTTGAGCAACCATGGACCACATGTTTTCTATCGGCGAAAGATCCGGAGAGCGAGCTGGCCAGGGAAGCAATTCAATCTGGCGATTGACGAAGAACCCTTGGACAATGCGTGCCACGTGTGGTCGCGCATTATCCTGTTGAAATATGGCTGTGGGCAAGCTGTTGGAATCGGTCTCAAACCTCCAATTATAGTGCCGTGTGGGGCACATCAATATGGAAAATTGTGTAAATCTTTAAATGTATAAAAGGTATGGGGGGGGTATTTCAATTAACGTCACACTGGAGCAACACAATGGGCTATTGGTGACGGTCCGGGATCAATCCCAAAGGGAAAGATCCGAGGACAACACCACGTAATTTTGAACCACGGTCAGATGACGAGGCAACACCTGAGCTGGCACCCCACTCTCCAAACTTCCACACCACGCCAACGTGAGGACATTTGAGGCCACGACAGATTTAACGTGCACCAGCCCCCTTTGTACACGACGGTGTTTGGCTGGATTCGAACTCGCAACCCTTCGGTTGCAAGTCCGTTACTCTTCCAACCGGGCCACCGCGGCCCTAAAAATGTATAAAAGAGAGGAGGAGTATTGGGGATCATGATCTGATCAGACTTCTTGTTGTTTTCTAAAAGTATGTTTTTGTTATTTGTTTGTTATTTCAATTAACGTCACACTGGAGCAACACAACGGGCTATTGGTGACGGTCCGGGATCAATCCCAAAGGGAAAGATCCGAGGACAACACCACGTAATTTTGAACCACGGTCAGATGACGAGGCAACACCTGAGCTGGCACCCCACTCTCCAAACTTCCACACCACGCCAACGTGAGGACATTTGAGGCCACGACAGATTTAACGTGCACCAGCCCCCTTTGTACACGACGGTGTTTGGCTGGATTCGAACTCGCAACCCTTCGGTTGCTAGTCCGTTACTCTTCCAACCGGGCCACCGCGGCCCCAAAAGTATGTTTTTAAACCATAAGACTTGGCTACGTAATAAAATTTATTTTTAATGTATAAAACTCTGTCTTCAATCGATAAAACCCAACAATTGGTTATGGGCCACAGACCTTAAGCTGAACCTGAATTCTGCCACTACCGGTATCCAGTATGATGGGTATTCAAGAAATGTCCATGTTTTCCTTCCCGAAGTTATCGGATTTCAACTATGCCACGTGGAAGATGGACATGAAGATATTGCTAATCGACCGGAACTGTTGGGAATTTATCACTAAAACGGAACCTCTATTATTGGAAGATGCTCCAGAACAAGAAAAAAGAGACTATCGTTATAGGAAACAGAGGACATATACAACTATCTACCAGGGTATAGACAGAAAATATCAAGTCTTAATTTCATCTACTGAGGATGGTAAGGAAGCCTGGGATATATTAAAGACCAACTTTGAACCAGCATCTAGAGCACGATTGGCAGGCCTTGTGGACGAGTTCTTTTCAATCCGCTACCAGCCGGAGGACGAATCCATTGGACTCTTCTGCAAACGAGTGCATGAGAAGCTGTTACAGATAAAAGAATGTGGATTCGAAATCCCAGACCTTTTAGTTTGCTTTCAACTAATAAGACATTTGCCTCACGAATACGATAATCTGGTACAATTGCTATACAGGATGGATGACAACGAGTTAACGCTAGACAATTTGTCTAAACATTTAATAACAGAATCCAGCCGAATCGAGCTGAAGCGGAAAGACGAAGGCACAAAATTAAGTATCGTGGCCGATGCTTATGCTACAAGAAACAAGTCATCTAGATACAAGGAGACACGGGCGTCTACTCCTGATCACAGCAGATGCGTACTGGACCCTGAATTAATTCCTTCAAGCCCAAGAAAGTCGACAGTTTGTCGTATGGGGCCGCGACCATTCTGTAACTACTGCAAAAAGTCGGGACATTACGAATCGAAGTGCTTCAAGAAAAGCAATCGGCAGAAACCTGGTGGTGAATTATTTTATATGGAGGACAATCCAAAAACTGATCTTCAACGTGCCTATGCAGTTTCAAATTTTCCAAATGAAAGACCGAGGGAATTTCTCATTGATTCAGCTGCAACTGCTCACTTCTGTAAAGAACGTGATATGTTTACGACATTCAGAAAACTACCACCACAGAAGATCCTAGTCGGAGACAAGGACAGCACCTCGGAAGTATTAGGTATGGGTGATATTCAATTTACAGTTTTAGATAGAAACAGAAATTATGATATAACTTTAAAAGATGTGTTATACTCGCCTAATATGAGAAGAAATTTAATTAGTGGTGCTCGTATTGACCTTGTGGGAAACCAAATTAAATGGGGAAATAACAAAATGATTATTTATAATAGTTATAATAAATATTTGTTTACTGTTCCCAGAATTGGAAAATTGTATATCTTGAAAGGTTATCCCAAGATTAAAAATTATACATATGTAACTGGTTTAGATCTAGAAAAAGCCCACCGTAGGATTTGTCATGTTAACATGCCCTTAATTGAAAATATGAGTAAAATTAATTGTGTAAAAGGAATTGAAAAACTTAATTGTAAAAATATAGATAAAAATTGTAAGATTTGTGCTATTGCTAAATCCACTAGAATATCCTTAAAAAGAAACTATATGTACGAAAGGAAAACTAAAAATGTTTTGGAAAGGATCCATATGGATTTGTGGGGTCCTGTTCCAGTTAACTCTCTAGGTGGAAACAAATACTTTTTATCTATTATTGATGATTTTTCACGTACAGTAACTGTTTATATTATTCAAAATAAGAATGAAGTTTTTGATTACTTTAAAAAATACTTGGTTAGAGCTGAAAGACAGCTAAATGTTAAGTTAAAATGTGTCCGAACTGACAATGGTTTAGAATTTTGTCACAAAGAATTTAAAAAGTTTTTAAATGATCTAGGAATAAAAATCGAAAGAACTTCAACTTATACCCCTGAACAAAATGGCATTGCAGAAAGGTTCAATAGAACAGCCATGGATTGTGTCAGAGCTATGCTTCAAGACAGTGGTTTACAACCACAATTTTGGTCAGAAGCACTTTTAGCATTTATTCATACTAAAAATAGATGCGAACACAAATTAACTGAGGGTATATCTCCTAACGAAATAGGGACTGGTTTCAAACCATCAGTAAAACATTTTAGAATTTTTGGCTCTTTGGCATATGTTCATATTCCTAAAATACAGAGAAATAAATTACAACCCAGAGCTAAACTTGGTATTTTGACAGGATATGGTTTGAAAACTAAAGGTTACAGAATATATGTACCAAACGAGAAGAGAATAGTTGAAACAGTCCATGTTCATATCGACGAAAGTAAGAAAGCTGTTGATGTACTATTTGGTAAAAACTTTGAGTACGTTTCTTTTGATCTTAATTCTGATATTCCTATTTATCAATCAAATGAAAATATAAAAGTAAAATCGGAAAGTGAAACTCAAGTTTTAGATTCTAAAGATATAGTTAAAACTGAGGACTTAAAAAGTCTTAACATTTCAAATTGGCGAAGAATCGAAAAACCTAGAAATAAAAGCAATAGGATAGATGTATACTATTATTCTCCTGAAAATTTGAGAATGAGATCTTTAAATGATATTAAAAAATACTGTACTAAAAATAAGATTAGGTTTGATCCTGTAAATTTCAATTTTAAGCCAGAAACTGAACATCCTAATGTGGATATTTCTAATGTGCCATCTACTTCTAGTGATGAATCTAATTTTTTGGACCAACAGATGTACGACATGTATGATCAGTGTTACAATGTCGAAATCCCCAAAAGTTATGAAGAAACGCAAACAAGTAAGGATAAAATTAAATGGAATATTGCCATGAATGAAGAAATTCAGATAATGAAGGATAGGCAAGTATGGAAATTAGTGGACACCCCCCCAAATACAACCATAATTGGAAGTAAGTGGGTGTACAGCTTAAAAATGGACGAAAACAATATACCTAAAAGGTATAAAGCACGTCTTGTTGCTCAAGGTTTTAAGCAAAAACCCGGCATTGATTTTAAAGATATTTTTTCATCAGTTGTGAATTTTTCTATTGTTAAATTATTGTTTGTACTATTGATTTCTATGTTGGGTTGGTATCACTGTCAAGTTGACGTGAAAAGTGCATATTTATATGGACACCTTAAGGATACTATATACATGAAACAGCCAAAAGGATTTGTGCTGAAAGGATCCGAAAACAAAGTATGTCTATTGGAAAAGGCTATATATGGTCTGCATCAAAGTGGTAGAGAATGGAATTTGGAATTAGACGGTATTTTAACTAAATTAGGATTTTCTCAGTTAAATTGGTGTAACTGTGTCTACAAATTTAAAGATGTAATTTTAATTGTTTATGTAGATGATATGGTTTTGTTTTCAAAAAGGGAACATTTGATAAATGAAGTAATCGAATTATTGGACAAAAAATTGGATCTTACAGTCCTAGGTAAAACTAAATATTTGTTAGGCGTAAACTTTCAAGAAATTGAAAATTCGATTTATTTACATCAAATTACCTACATTGAAAAATTAATGTCAAAATTCAAAGATCTTCCTAAAAGTTTTGTGAATTTACCTTTTAAAATTGGTTGTAACTTACCTGATAAGGTTAAAGAGGAAGAAATAATTGAAAATGATTTAATGAGGAAATTTCCCTATCGTTCCTTAATAGGATGTTTATCGTTTTTGTCAGATAGATCCAGACCAGATATTGCATTTGCCGTTAATATAATGTCTCAGTTTTGTAATGGTTATACTTACAAACACTGGTCTTACGTTGTTGATATTATGAACTATGTTTTTCTTACAAAGGATTTTAAAATTAATCTTTCCAATGTAGAAAGTTCAAATTTGATTGCTTTTTCTGATGCAAATTGGGGATGTGGTCTCACAAACAGACATTCAAGCAGTGGCTATTTAATTTATTTTGGTAACATCCCAATATCATGGAAATCTTCTAAACAAAAGTGCATAGCTCTTAGCTCAATGGAATCTGAATTTATTGCACTAACCGATTGCACTAAAGAAGTTATTTGGTTTAGTAGAATTATAAATGAATTAAGTTTGTGTGATTACATAAGACCCCAAGTATATTGTGATAATCAATCTGCTATCTATTTTTCAAAAAAAAATAGTCAGGAAAATCAGAAAACTAAACATATTGATATCAAGTACAAATTTATTCGTAAATTAATAAAAGATGAACTATTTAACGTAAATTATATTTCATCGGAAAATAATTTGGCTGACTTTCTAACAAAGCCTTTATTGTTAAATAAATTTAAAAATATTATTAGAAAAATATTTTGTTAGATTTATATATATATATTGAATTGTAATACATCTGCTGAGGTTTTACAACCGATGGGGCCGCATGTTGGAATCGGTCTCAAACCTCCAATTATAGTGCCGTGTGGAAATTTTCCATCAATATGGAAAATTGTGTAAATCTTTAAATGTATAAAAGAGAGGAGATAATGTGAAGAGTATTGGGGATCATGATCTGATCAGACTTCTTGTTTTCTAAAAGTATGTTTTTAAACCATAAGACTTGGCTACGTAATAAAATTTATTTTTAATGCATAAAACTCTGTCTTCAATCGATAAAACCCAAAACCCTGAAGGTAAGGAAGGACAACTGGCTCCAACACCTCGGAGATGTAGCGCTGGCTGTTTAAAGTACCGGCAATGCGTACTAGAGGAGTGCGAGTGATATCCAATACCGCCCCATACCATAATACCCGGTGCAGGACCAGTGTGGCGGTGCATAACGCAGCTGTTCAGCATCCTCTCTCCACGGTGTCTCCAGACTCGAATCCGACCATCGTGGTGTTGCAGACAGAAGCGTGACTCGTCAGTAAAGACAATTTCATTCCATTCTGCCGTCCACATCCTTCTTTCATCGCACCATTGGCGGCGGAAACGTCTGTGGTTCTGCGTCAAGGGTAGGCGAAGCAATGGACGTCTTGCGGACAGACCACTCTGCTGTAAACGGCGTCGAATGGTACGCGCAGACACTGGATGATGCGGTACAGACTGAATGTGCTGTGCTATGGTTCGTGATGTGGCTGAGCGATCCGTCACTGCCATACGCACAATATGTCTGTCATCACGTGAAGTGGTGCACTGAGGTGGATGCGATCGAACACGTCGGTCCGTCGTACCCTCCTGCATCCAACGATCACATATCCGCATTACAGTTGTTTGGTTTCGTCCAACACGACTACCGATTTCCCTGAAAGATAATCCACAATCTCGGTAGGCCACTATCCTTCCTCTGTCGAACTCGGATACTTGATCAAAAGATGATCGCTGTTTTCTACGAGGCATAATTGATCGTTTTTTTTTGAAAAACTACAAGAAAAACACAATTGCCGTACTTGAAATTGTCGAAATCTCCAAGCCTTAAATAGCGCTTTGAAGTGGCGCCACAGGCGCGCGTGATGTGCGTCTGCGCTGAAATTCTAATCATTTGCACATCTCACCTCCGCTAATGCATGTTGTAAATTTCATATTATTTGCATGCTTCCTTCAGGGTGTTGCATTTACGGTGGCCAAACGTACCCCTTTTGCAGACTCATAAAACGAAATGACGTTTTTCTGGAATATGATTGCAGTTTTAGCTAACACAAAACACAACATGAAAAATGATGCAACTTGAGATAAGAAACTTTTATTGAAGGAACACACATCATCACTTTTCAAACGCTAAGACTTATTAATTGTTTCTAATTTGTGACACTTGCATTCTATAATAGTGTTGGAGTTTTGTGCCAAAGCGATATTTGTGGGATTTTCGGTAGGTAAGTATTTTAACTAACGTCGCACTGGAGCAACACAATGACGCGGTGATCACGGTCACATGACGAAGTCACACCTGAGCTGGCACCCCATTCTCCAAACTTCCACACCACGCCAACGTGTGGACATTTGAGGCCCGACAGATTTAACGTGCACCAGCCCCCTTTGTACACGACGGTCTTTGGTTGGATTTGAACTCGCAACCCTCTGGTTGCTAATCTGTACTCTTCCAACCGGGCTACCACGGCATTTTCGGAAAACTATTAATATTTGGTTTGCATCACTTTTCTTGATTGAAGATCAATGTGCTACGAGCATAATCCGCATTAAAATGAAAATTTTCTTTTGTTTTACTTTCGTCACAATTCTTGCAGGGACACTATAATAAAGAAAGCTTTCGACTTTCTGAAGATTTAAAGCTATAAGAGATATTAAATTTTTTTTTTAATCTACTGTGTATATTATCTCAACTGAATGCTAGAATCCTTCGGAGGCATGGAGAAGAGAGGAAGGGTCCCCATTACGCATGGCAAACACCGTTGACCAATCATATCTTGAGAACGTTAAAGGCTGAAATGATTTGGCGTCCCATATTTCTTGATTGATTTGTGGTGAATATTAAATCTAAACGTTAAAAATCGAAACACGTTTCACTCAAATTTGCGTTTCAAAAAACGCCGGTTTTGCTTCTAGTTTTATCGATTCAGTCTTACGGAATTTAATTTTTTTTGAGGATGCGGGTTTCCATTGATAAAGGAAAACAAAGAACGGATTTGAAGATTTCCGGAAAGCTAACTATCTCAATGCATCAAACAAAAGAAAATTGCAATAAACATTTGATTGAAAATCAAAACCTCGTTCTTCTGCTTTCACTCAACAATGTGGATTACTCGAAGCAGTCAAATTGTGAATCTCACCTGCCTTAGTCTTCTGGTCATCCAAATATTGTACTTCCAAATATTGTAGAATTGCTTTTACTCTACATCACATTTAATGATTATAACCACATCTATTGGTTTAAAGAAACCTATGAAAGATTCTATTGGTTAAGCCTGTCAAAAATCTGGTTTTAAGTCATACAGGGAAGACTTCAGGTTGCCGAACGTATATATGCGTGTGCGCTCCTCGGAAGGCTAGATGATCTGCTTGCGATTTCAGCCCTCTATAAAAGCCGTTATGCCGTAATGAATGCTTTGGAAAAATCGCCGAAACCAAGAGCAGACAACAGCTTTCTTTTAATCATGAAAAAGGTAGAGACAAGTTTTAACTAGCATTAGATTCTGTAGACTTCGAATGACCAGTGGCTCATTGCAATCAAATCAAGACCTGAAGTCTGCTCATGGCGCTCTATGAATTCGAATGAATAAAAAAGCTCTCTAACCAGTCATCAAAATTCTGGCTAGTGTCTAGCCCTAAAAAGAAGTGTCACAAGGTTGGTTGGGTTTTATGGCACAAGAGCCGTATTTGGTCAAGCAACAAGACACAAATAAAGCTTTAACAGAAGTGAGAAATGCACCCAGGGAGGAATCGAACCTCAGGTTACTAGCACAGAAGGCAAACCCACTGAGCCACCCCGAAAAAGTTTCACAAGGGAAAAAAATCAATTTTGTCACAGACCAAAGATGGCAGCAGCAGCAAAGACCACACAATCCAGTCAAAATACTCCAGATTAGAACTTTTCTGGTTAAAAGAGAGCTCGCCCCTGCTTTGCGGTAGTTCGACAATCTCCCAACACTGCCACGCAATTCTGTTTGGTTCACTGCGCAAGCAATGCTCGCTATGTGGGACGCCAGCTATAGCATCCAAATTGATAGCTATTTAGGGAAAAATGGCGAGGAATGAACGGAATATAAGTGAAAAGAATTTTTCCCAATTCCATAAATTTAAAATCTCTGAAAACACGATCGAATCGAATCTGGGCTTGTTGGATCTGGATATGATTGGACAATCATATCCTTCAACAGCATAGCCTGATTCTAGGATTTCGATTTCGGAATCCATGGAGCTAAAAGCCACAACAGCATTATACTCCTGACATGTTGATAATTATTTGATCAATAGAATACATCACATTAGGAAATCCGGTTATTTTGAAAAGGAACTTTTCCTTCACAAAAGCACTTCGTGTAATTTAGAAAATTTCCTTATTTCCCATTCACAATTCATATTCAGTTAAGTTCAAAATCTCTCCTCCTTTTAAGCTTTTATTTTCACAGCTTGCCGTTGAAATTATTTTTTTCTTCGTTGCTTTTTTTTTGAGAAATGACTAAAAACTTCTACTTGGACACTTTAGAGCTGAAATTTTGCATTATCGTATAGACACCCTCTGAATAAGTTTCCATCAAAATATTTGGAGGTTGCTATTAATAATTTTTTCGAATATTATTTTTATATTATACATATTAAAAATCGACTTAAAAAAACTTACGTAGATTTTGTTTTGGTTCTTTAAAAGAAACAAAACATCTGAGATAGGAAGATTATTTCGGAAGACATGAAAAGCTAATGGGGAAAGTTAATTTACACATTAGATGCTCCAAATTTTGCATACTTATAATTTAGAAGCGGCTGGACCAAATGACTTGAAACTTGGCATGCGAGGTTAAATTTTGATATTCGAAGTTTTGCGTTGAAATTGGATGTTTTCATTGAAAACTGAAGTTTATGCACAAGTTTACAAGACAATAACTTATGCACATTTTTTGCATATAAATGCACAGCATTCCCTACTAAATGCTACCTTCCAATTTGCTCTACTACGAACGACGCGCGAATAACGTTACGTACGTTTTTTTTCCTGCAGCTGTACATCTGAGTTTCTTCGGAACATGCCAACACTTAAACCATGAAACTCAAGGATAGTATATTAAATTTGATTCAACCTATTTTGAAAATTAGAGAAACGGGTTTGAAGAGGAAGCTCTCTCCAAACACAATTCAATGAACTTTTAAATGCTGCCTTACTGACATTGTTTCTCTGAATATCAACAAAACATATCAACTGAAGTTGTTTTTGTTTTGCTTAACTTTTTTTCAAACACACCTTTTAAAATTGAAACTATCCGATTTTAACAAGGTCAAGTGAGACTGAATCATCTCTATTTCAGCATGAGTCATGAAGAGAAATAAACATAATTGCCGTTGCCAAGTCTTCTGTCAATGTAGTTGAACGAAAATTTATTCAACTGGAAATTTATAGGTTAATTTTTTTCAACTAAAAATAGGTCTGTTCAGACTAATGCTATTAAATATTTTTAGCAATGTAAGCTCTAGTTTGCTTTGGGAAATACTTCGATACATAGCTTTCTAGTCAAGTGATCGGTTACGGACTGGGTAGGATAATTCTGTTTGGGAAAATGTGGTCGTTCAAGTGCTAAAGATGCTTTGAATTGAAGTAAAATATCCGATTTTTCACTTTGACGCCTTGTAAATTAGGCGATGATTCTGGTAACTAGTTCAAGGAAATAACCTTTTCGATTTTCATCTTATAAAAAAGGTTTCAGTTTATTTTTTAGTCAAACCTCATTAAGGTGAATTAGCTTAATACACACGAATTACTGTTCCACTAATGAACTGAACTAAATTCCAATCCCCATCAAAATGTATATTTAAGTAATGTTAATTCAGTCAAGAATTCAGGTTACATTAATCTAAGTAAGGGGAAACGGATTCTTTTCAATCGTATTATCAGAAACATTAAGTCACTCCGAAATTATAGAATTATTTTGATACAAAAATTGATAACAGAACTGTTTCAAGATAAAAGAATTGCGTAATCAGGAAATATTTGTGTAATCAAGAATTACCTGTGTTATCAGAAATTATCGTGATTCAGTGGGGTATCCCACAGCATTAGCAACCTGAGAGCTGTACAGTGTAGATTCGATTCCTCCTTGGTGTGCATCTCTGTCAATTAAAGCTTTCTTTGTGTATGTCCATTAACTTGATATTGCCCTTGCACCATAAAATCCCAACCAACTCCAAGCGAACTTGTTTTCAACTACGACAGGCAACTAATGCAATAGCCATATTGTGACATGCAGATTTCATAGTTGATCTTAAGATTAAGGTCTAAATGAAAAACATTTAAATTGCTGCACGGAATAAACTATCCTTGTCTAATGCCATTCCACATCAATTTCTATATTAAAGTCATACCAGTCCTTAAGAAGCATCAGTCTGGGCCTGTCCATCTCTGCAAATGATGAATCAACAAACCAAATAAATATCTATTGTCAAGGTTCATCAAAAGCAAATTCCACAAATTTTCAAAGAGGAATCAAATTAGTTGAAGCTGCAATGTGAACAGTCCAAAAAAAAATAAGCCATACTTCCAATCAAACAAATTCTGGTTGGTTTTGGGTTTTATGGCACAAGAGCCATATTGGCCAAGTTGCAACAAACACACGACAGATAAAGTCAAGTAATTGTGAAAAGGATGGAGAAAGGAAAGTAGAGAAAGATTGCTTGGGTATCCTGGGGTCCCGATGTTTACCAGAGGCAGTAAACCCCATGGGAAAAGAATAGATTACCATGGGGTTATGAAGCTCGTACACATCTAAAGATGAGCCCTAAGGGGCCAACAAATTCTGGAAAATATTTCCTCCTCTTAGCATTGTAAAATATAATTATATAAGCACCTTTTAAGTTTTAAAAAATGAGTGTGAAATTTTTAAAACTTTTATTTCACCTAGTCAATTATACTTCACTTCTGATTTTCTCCTAGTCTATTATTTCTTTAAAGTACATTTAAAAAATAATAGTGTGAAATATTTGCAAAATAAACTATTTTTGGTTGCTGAATCAATTAATTAGATTTCTTAGAGCCTTATTTTACAAAATAAACCCTTATATCATTCGTATGTCACCTGATGTGACAATACAACTTTCATGTGTCGGTCGTGTTAGATGACAAGGCAGAACAAGTAAAAATGTGCTGATTGTACACATAATGGCTTCTTCTTTTTAAAAGAAAATGATAAGCTATCCAAATGTTCATTGTTGTATCAATGGTTATTTTATGTGCATGTTAATACTTAACTCCCCAAAATATGAATAAAGAAAACTACATTGATTTAGAAAATAACAGTGAACTTTCTGGAAACTGTCAATTAGGAAAGGTATTTAATTCTTCTGATGACCTTGACAATAATAACAGCAAAAAATTTCAGCCAAAGAAAAATAATTGTTAGCTATACAATATTCAGGTGAAGTTGATAGAGAAAATGTTGATGATTCTGAAGACTGAATTGAAATTGACACTGATGAAGTTGAGAATTTACCTAGTATGCAAATTAAAAATATCTGTGAGCCAAATACTTGGAAATCTTCACAAGCCTGATAACTCCAACCTAGCAAAAAGTTATGCATACAATGCTAACATCTGATATGCAGGACTACCAGTCAAAGAACCTGGGAAATAGTAGCATAAATTCTTAAAAACAGTAGCAAAATTAGTCTTCTCTTAAAGCTTATTTTAGTAGCAGTTTTAGTTGCCCCAGTAGCTACATCTTTAGCGCACGTCTCAAAAACACTGTGTAGAGTAGAAATGTTTGGCATAACTTGGTGGTTAACAGTTCGCAGTTACTAAGCATTGTTACACGCATGCCTCATTGAAGCAATATAGAATGTTGATATTTACCAAAAATTCTTAATACCATTGGAGAGCAGCATGTTGAAATCAAACATTTTTACCAACCATGAAGCAAAAGGCATGAATTCATGACTGAAACAAGGACTTGTGTTATTGGTTAAAAAATGGGGGCTTAATTTTCATTAACCTATGGTGAATTTCCAAAAGTTTTAAAATAGCTTGAGATTTTGCTTAAAAAGATACTCCTACTCACCAAAGTTCAAAAATAGTAGCAGTCACCTTTCAGTTGCCTGTACCAATCCTGTATATAGGTTAAAATGTATTACCATAGTTCTGCTGTAATAGTCAAGAAGGCAGTATTTCAAAGTTTGGTGTGTTGTCGCTTATCTCACAAGGCATAAATTACACCAAGTCTATTATTCCGTGAGACATGAGGACCCCAAGAATCGGTTCAAGACAGAAAGTTTGATGTCTTTTAAGATAAACGGTTGTTAAAATGCTTGCATAAAAATATCTGATGCTTTATAACGCTTGAAAACAGAGAACACACTTAACTAAAAGTTCATTGACCGTTTTCTTGTTAAGAATTGGACACTTATTTATACAGCATGCAACAATCAACTTGCAAAGACCAAATTTAGAGATACTGACTTTTAGATTAGCATTTCAGAGTTGGCTTTTCTCACTTGGTCATCATGGCATCAGTCATGTAAATGTCAAGATTTTACCATAACGTTTTGGCACAGAAAACTGACGTCGAAAATTCTGTTGTGATCTTCTCAAAATTCTACTGTTGATTCAAGCTTGAAGCTCACTGTTATTAGCAGCCCAAAGCAGGAGTGGGGAACCCTTAGCAGCATGCCAACTTTTTCTGGCATGTGGAACCCAGGGCTCATTTAAAAAATAAATATGCAATTTCTCCACTGAATTGTCTATTTTAACTCAGTTGAGATATAAATTAGAAAAGCAAATAAGTTCCCATCCTTTTCTATTCTATCTCCTTTACTCTTTCTGGTGTTAAAATTGTGTGGCTGCATTGGCAACAAGAATTACACACCAAGACTGATAATAAAATATTCACGTTATCAACAGGATAGATACTGTAAAATGACCTAACAAAAAATTCTGACACTTACCATTCAATCTCATTACTTACAATAATCACTCCAATTTTCTTGGATTTTATTGCACTAATGTGATTTCTCATTACTTGAAAAGGTAGGTAGTTATTTAATTAATGTCACACTGGAACACAATGGGCTATTGGCAATGGTCTATCATCCTCCAAAGGGAAAAAAAGATCAGAGAACACGTAATTTTGAATCACGGTCAGATGACGATGTCACACTTGAGCTGGCATCCCACTCTCCAAACTTCAACACCATGCCAACGTGAGGACATTTGAGGCCCTGACAGATTTAAAATGTACCAGCCCCTTTGTACACGATGGTCTTTGGTTGGATTCGAACTCGCAACCCTAAGGTTGCGAGTCTGTTACTCTTCCAACTGGGTTGTCGCAGCCCTACTTGAAAAAGTTCTCCCAAGACTTAGACACCAAATATGTTCACCAAAATTTCAGTTGATGTGAGAAAATTTTGCACTAAAGATTCAATTTTTCTTTTAAAAAGTTGCCCATCCTAGGTCTAGAGGATTCTAAACTAAGCCACATTCTGATAAGGGTAGTATGAGCTGATATCAAACTGGAAACAATAAGGTTGAACCATGCAGTATAGTGTGAATGTCTTAGACACAAACATGATTTCTATTTTCACCCAATTTCCTATTTAAAGTTAAATTTGAAGGTCAGAAGCAACTCTGATGTTAATTTAGTTCCCGATTTTGAGAAACAAGTTGTGCTTAGCTAACAAACATGTCTGTAAATAAATCCATTTGTTTACATAAATGTTATTTAAATAGTTGAATATGTATTAAACAGCAAGTCATAGTCAATGTTTGGCTCCATACATAATTTAAAATCACAACAGGGTTTGGCATTATTGACGGCAGTTTGATTATCTTTCCATGCAAACATTTTTGATAAAATTGACAAATGTACTATGTAGTTAAAGAAAACATTTAATATTTTTGCATTACTATAAGTATTGTTTCATATATTAACTACTGTCAATAGTGCCACACTCTTCACTTAGATTGCTTCCATTAAGTTTGTGATTAACCCTTAAGAATATAAAGAAAACACATAGAACCAAACAAATTGTTTTTCCAAGATTATCAAGAGAATTGCATATCTGTAAAAAGAAATACAAAAGTAACCAAAAATGTGTTTATTTAAACACGAATTTCAAAAATGTTTTCAAAGTACACATCATGTACTTATAGGTTTGTGTACTTTGGAAAGTAAAGATCTTTTTCGTTTTAAACATCTAAATACAGTAGTCAAAACATGGAGTACTACTTGGAAAAACATAATTGAACTGTCCCCCCATTATATCTACTCTTTCTCGATCAACACCAACAAATATTGTAGATAAAAGCTAAATGTAACAAGATGATTAGCTTGTTAAATAGAAAGATGTTCCAAATCTACCAAAAGCTTGACAGATAAAACCAAATCACGCAGCTAAAATTTTCTCAGGCTTCTTGGTGCATGATATTCTTTTTTTGTGCTTTTCAGTGATTAATATATATAAGTCTCCATCAATTCTAAGGTATTAAGATAAAATCAGTCAAAATATGATTTTTGAGGAAAAAAGTCTGACTTCACACTCTAGTCCTTGATGTGACTTTTACAATGTAGTTGACTAGGCCCCTGAAACTCGAATTGTGAAGGATTTGAGGTAAGAGTTTTAAACAGTACAGAAGAGTATCACAAACACTGATTAGGGGCAAATATATTGATACACAGTTAAAAATAAACCTACACACATGCTCACTCATAAAGGTAGTTTGCTGAATCCAAAACCGTATGCGTGAATCCTCACAATATCTAATGCATTTGTTCCATCCTCTTTGTCCATTGTCGTGAAGAATGAGGATGTTCAAATATTAGAGCGAATCACAAGTAACGCTTGCTGTTCCGTCCGCATAGTTGACGCATGTCAAATAAAAGTTCCTTTCCTCAAGAAGGGCTATCTTGACAAGCACATGAAGGGAAAATTAGTTTCATGAGGAAGGTAATTCAATTGATGACCAACTGATATCAGGAGTTCCAGCCAGTGTGTGTTTACCGCTGTGTGCGGGGATGGCCAGAGGCGGCCATTGTGGCACTCTGATGCTGAAGATTGCTGTTGTTGTTGAGGGGGGGTGACGTGGAATAGGCGTAGGGGCCGGCTGAAGTCCCAGACACTTTATCGCTGGCTGACAGTTTGGAGAAAGCCATCAGAGTGTCTGGAAAGTTGGGTGGAGTGGCAGGTGTGTTTGCAGGGGTTATCATCTAGAAAAGAGAAGACACTTTAGTCATTTCCACTAATATTTATTCAAGTTTAAAATTTTAAACTGCAGTTTTATAAATACAATACTTAAATGCATTCATGAGCAGGGTTAGAAATTGGGTTGGTTGTTTTGGAGTTTTATGGCACAAGGGTTTTTGGGTTTGTTTTGAGGTTTTATGGTACAAGGGCCGTATTTAGCCATACTGCACCAGACACAAGACATACAAAGCCAAATAGACATACACACAACAATGAGTTTTACTGACACAGCAGAGAGAAATACACCCAGGGAGGAATGCACCTGACAGGAATTGAACCTGCGATGCTTACAACTCGAATCATTTTAATATGGGTATTTCCTTTAACATTTCAAACTGCAGTTTTATAAATACAATACCAAAATGCATTCTTGAGCAGGGTTAAAAATTGGGTTGGTTGTTTTGGAATTTTTTGGCACAAGGGCCATATTTGGCCAAGCTACACCAAACAAGACCATGTCAAGTAAAAAATGTTGTGAATGGAAAAAAGAATTGGAGAACATAGTGGGATGAAAACAGAACAAGATTGCTTGGGTATCTTGAGTGCAACTCCTGCATTTACTGAATACAATAGACACCATGGGAGGAAAGCTCACTTGATTACTTCTGGTTTGTAAAACCAGAACACAGCCTGTACACAGCTAAAGAACATGTGCCCCTGAGGGCGGTTAGCAATTGGGAGCCGGAAATCAGACATCATGGGCACCTAAACATTTCTCCTTAATTTTTAAGTTCTTTACATGGGTACAATTTCAAACAAAATTTTTTTATGGATGTTAGTAACACACAATGTGAGACTAGGGCCTGCATTGATATTTACGTTTTATTGTCCTTTTTCTCTTAAGGATATTTGTTGTTTAGGGTCAGTTTAGCATTTTCTGTCATTTTTTAAAAGTAAAATTTCTTTTGATTATGCTTTTAAATTTCAAAACTCAGAACCAGGATCAATAGATGACCTCAGTATAAACATTCAATAGTAGTATATTGTGGGAACTGTTATCCCTGGTTTATTGCTGTCCTGTTTGGGGGAAAGAATCTACATTGTTTTGCTTGTATGATGTTTTACACATTACATTTTGTAAAGCATCATACAAGAGAAAAAATTCATGTTAAGCATGAAATGACTAATTCTAAAACCATGATTGTCAGAACCAAATCCAAGAGACTGCTACTTTCCAACCCTATTTTGAACCTTATTTCCCAATGAAAGAATTTTGTAAGTCAAAAACCTACAATATAAAACTTTTTAAGGAAAACACTTGATGCTTCTTAAAAGATAAAATTTTATTAAAATTATTTTAATGATCAATTAAAAGCTAGAGCTTTCTGATTCAGCAAAATAATAAATGATAGTCATTCATATTAAAATATGGAATAACTGCAAATGAAAGTCCAAAAATATTTACAACCTTAGATATTTATATAATCATTGAAATAAGGTCTATTTTTATTAGCATTATAGTAATGATCAGAATACAAAACAGCAGATGGTTCAGGTAGGCAGTTGAATTACCACCACACTAGAGCAACATTATAGCAGATGATTCAGATTTAATTTCAGAAATATGTTCCTCTTATTTCAAATATAGTGATTTCATTCTAAGAGAAACATACGATGCTAAGTAGGAATTAAAAATAAGTTTTAAGTAATGTCTTATCAAAAGGGCCTACAATTGAAACTTTAAGGTAATAAAAAACCTATGATTAATAATAGATATATTACCATGTAATACTAATCATTTGGATTTGGTAAAACACAGATTGTTTTAATTTATTACTCTATATCTGTAACCACACAGCAAGGCTAAGTAAGCAACTTGTATTTGAAGCATTATCTTAGAACATACATCTTTTAAACATTATCCTTGAAAGCTGTAAATATACCTGAGACTGAAATAAAACAATATCTTCAAGATTCTATAAATAGTTCTAAATCCCAAAAACATATGAAGGAAATTAAATGAATAATTGATACACTGAAAGTGTGGCAGAAGTTTGGGGACCCAAACTTACAAATTACACCTTAAAATTATTTTCTTCAATTTTTCTGTATCAGCCTATATACACCTCTGCCACTTGCTATACAAAATGTTTCAAAACATAAGTGGAATCTTTTTTGAAGATATCAAAATGAACCTCTTCACACAAAAACTTTCCCTATTTAGCATTGTTCTTTTATTATATTTTTACATTAGTAGAAGTTATTTTTGAAAAGATGTCATTACTTTGACAAATGCAATCTTTCCATCAATAGATCATGAGTATTCCTTAGGGGCAAACTGACAACAAAGAATACTACCTGACCATTACCCATAAGAAGCTGATGAAAGAGACAGAGAATGACCATTGCAAGATCCCTTGCTAAACCAGCCTGGTAGCTCAGAAGTTATCAGAGGGGTTCAATAAGTTCTTGGTTTGAATCCAGGTATTGGCATGGATGTTCATATTGGTCTGGAATCTGTTTTAAGTCATAAGTCCTGATCTAATTAGCCCTCGTGGTTCAAACAATAACCATGGAGCAATTAATCAAACCTCCCTACCAATCTCCAGTCCATAGAATAGCCCTGATCTAGAATTTTTGGCAAAACATAGCAGTACACAGAGGTGTGGCAGAACCCCACTCTATATATATAATTCCAGGCAACTTTTGGCAAAAAACCAGAATAGAAGACCTTCAAATTTAAGAACACTGGAGAAATCAAGAGAAATACAAAGAATCTGGCAGAAATTCCAAAGGATGACAATGATATAAGCTCAAGCAGTAGAGCCGCTGGAAGAAGTGTACCAAAGGGATATGAAATGAATAAGGTTTTAACTAAATTTATGAAGCAGTTTTGTTAGGCCAAAAGTTGGTTATTATTTTATCAAACCTTGTATTGAAGAACATATCCAAGATCAATTATTTAAGAATCCCTTTGTCCCAATTGTGAGGCACTGAATTCTCATTTTCTTCCCCTTAATCTCATCCAAATAATACCAAGTTTTTAGAGGTAGAGCTGAAAAGGGAATGAAGAAAGAGATTTGTTCTTAATTTCTCATTTGATGTTAAGAGACCAGTTGATTCTTTTGTCATCAAACTGCATTCTTTCCTTCAATAGAAGTAACCTTTACTTATATAGCTCTCTATTTTTCATTATCAATAGCACATTTGTCTCCAAGCAGAGGATGAGGAGGGTCAACTCTGATCTGAAGCCAAGTACGATTATCTTACTTTCTTCTCAGTCACAATAACTTTCAACCCACTGAATGGGATTTGGCATCTTGTAAGAACCCACAGGAAAAGGTAAATAAAAATATGAGGTTTTTGATTGAAAAGGTGTTAGAGTAAGGATGATTTAACAACTTTTATTAAATAAACAAAAAAGCTTCATTTGAAGCATTTAAATTTAAAATTAGGAGAAAAAGACAGAACGGAAAACTCAAATAAATCTTATGATCTATGGGAGAAAAACTTATTTAAAAAATTCTTTTTACACAAAAGTAAAGCATCAAGTTCTTGAAATATATATGGGTATCAAATGGCCAACACGTCCCTTAATCAAAATTGACCCCTCAATTTTGATTAAGCTTTCACAGAAAGTACCTTGGAGACCTGAATAAACTCCTGTGAAACATCAGTTTGATAGTCTTGTTCAGGCACCAGTGCCATTTTTATCACTTTTTCTGAGGAAAAAATCAGTACCTTTGATACTTCAGATACTAATCCAAAATATCTAGAACACTAAAGTTAGGTATTCCAGTTGAATTTTATACATAGAACACATATATGGTACCAATGAAGTTCAAAATATAATACTTTTGTCACAATATGGCTTCAAACTTGCTGAAAATTCTCATACAGGCCAATTTTTCTGTCACAATGCTAAACAAAAATCTTTGGGAGGCTGATTTTTGGATATAGAAAATATACATGGCACAGCACTATTCAAGCAGCACTTTTCTTGTGTATTTACTGTGTTATTCGTTCTTAAATTTGTTCCCAAAGCACAAATCATAAATTTTTTACCCTTTTGAAAATCGTTTGCTTTAAAACGACACCTCTAATTTCATAATCATTACCACCAGTGAAAAGGACACATTTCAATGTATCAGAATCTCATAGTTTCTGTTTCAAAATTGGACCACTTGACATTGAATGACCCATATTTGCATCTCATGAGGAGTCCTTTATGTAACCTATAACTATGCCTCATCAAACCTGGTACTGGGGCCCCAAATGCAGTTGTTGGGGTCCTTGCGTATATAAATACAGGTGTGGTATATAAAAATGCTGTAAATTTTGGGAAAAAAGCAGATTTGAGGTGATGAAATAAGAGTTTCAACATTCCATTTAGGGCATGTGCTGGGTTTTCCCAACCATTTTCTATTTGGAATCAAGTCTATAAAGTTCTCAGTAATAAATGTATTACACATAATTCGAAAATAGGGAAATTTTAGCTTTTATAGAACAAATCAGTCAAATGAGTAATTTTATCACTATTTAACAACATATAAATATTTACATTAAATTTACCTTTACTCTTTTGCAATAATTATCCTAGAATGGATAATTGCCACAAATATAAAATTCTGAAATTTACAATTCTTTATATTTGCTTATTGCATGAAAATCAATTTTAAAACAGAAGCAGTTTTGATATCATGCACAAATTTTTTTGCAATAGAATGTTAATTTAAGGCACAAGGCACCTTTAAAATTTAAGTTATAAGGGTATGATTATGTTTAAGACCTGAACAAGCTATGTGCAATACCGCTGTTTTAGAACATGAACAATAAGTTTCGTAATCATATTCGTTGAGGAGCTATTCTATTAACTTGAAAATAACATTTTACAACTATGCGTATAATTTTTACGTACATTCACGGAGTTGAACCGATTGTTTTGAGTATGGTGGCAATTGGGCACTGTTGCTTCTTGGAAGAAAATGCTAAGCGCCGTCTGTAAAACAAAACATAACATTAAATAAATGCATGGCTCATTACAAATTTAGCATTGATTGTAAAAGAAAGTCAAATGGTCTAATTGGAAACAGCAATTTCGTTGATAAAGTACCGGTATCATGAATATCATTATCCTGGTCAGACATCAACATAACAAGATAAGCATTGTTGTTGTTTAAAACATACCTCGAATTGCCAATGAGCGGCTTGAAGAAGCTGTTTTGCTTGTTCTCTCGCACAACCAGCCGCTAAAACAAATTGATTGATCATGACTTGTTCCCTGAGAGATTCCATTATTTTGATTTTAACAACTTTTATAAGTTGTTACACGGAATATATAACAAAGTATATATCCGTAAACGTGCTGATGTTTTCACTATGGCTGGTTGGTGATTACATACATTGACGTCACGTCCGTGTTTGAATTGCTTGTGTACTTTTTGTCATCAAAGGATTGAAATCAATTTATGCGTCTTCTTTTGCAAAAATAATCTGCTTTAAAAATAAAAATAACGAGTTTGGCGAACAAACAATGTGAAAGAGAATTTTATTTTCCTTGTTACATTTTTTTTACGTTTCTTTCCCTTTTATAAACAAAAAGGTTCCGAGAGCGCATGCGCGAAACTAATGTTTACGTTTTACGTCTGGGTTATTTCTCCCTCTCCTTCCTCTATAATCAAGGAGACTTAAGTCGGCAACCTCGAATTCATGTTTCAAAGCTCACAACAATCGAGTTAATTCGTTAATTTTTCATAAAATTTGCAGAACAAATCGCCAAATCCAACAAACCTTTTCAAAATATTAGGGGCGCCTGCGCGCTAAACAAAATTTTTATTAAAACATTTCTATTTTCTCAAATTATTTTAAAACGTTTTGCTTTGCAGATTTGGAATTTCTTTTGGTTTTTCACCCACGAATTTTGTTTTATATCATTTCATCCCACAAAAAGGTACGGATGTGTACTTGAAAAAATTCTTGCGGTTGCTCTGATAATTTTAAATATTAGCTTTCTGGCAAATCGCCAAAAGCACCCCAAAATGCGTATGTACTATTTCACAAAAGTTTTGGGTTATCTAATCGGATAAAGGGCAGTCATTGTTCGCCATTCGAAAACTATTTTGAACATATCAGTGACTTTAACTATCTTTTCTGGTCATCGCCAAAACTAAATCACCTTAGTATTAAAATCAGTATTTAGACCAAGTGTTTGGTGGTGCGTTTTAAATCTGCAAAATTGTTTTCTAATTGTTGGTCTTTCGGAAAATATTTTTACCTGATTAATAATTGCTTTAAAAATTACCCAAATAAAAAAACGCAACTCTAAGATATGACAAGAGCTGTTTATATTGTTTTTCTCCTTTAAAAAATTATTTGCTCTAACTAGTCATCTTAAATAGAACAATGTTTAAAATACATGTCAAGGAACCAATAATTCATGTATGCCCTTTACAAATAATTTAGAAAATATTTAGTGAATTGCATGCATCTTCAAACCTGCAAAAATTTAATTAAAATGTTTTCAGTTCAACTGGAAATTTATATTCATGCAAAAAGCAAATAAAGAGCCCTTACACCCAGAATTTATTTTTTGATAACTACGGAAAGAAATTCCATAGTAGCAAAGTAAAAATATGTTGTAAATTTAAATGCAATCAATGAAATACAACTTCATTATTTGAATCCTATCAAATAATTTTTAAGTGACATTTGAGGCTCAGTGTACAATGCATTAAGTTAAAATTTGATATTTATTTGATCCTATCTCATTCTGCTGAAAAGATTGCTTCATAAGAGACTAAACTTTATTAACACAAAATAAAGACTTGTCTGGAATTCTAAATATTGTTACATGCATGGAAACTCATTCTTAAAATGAAAATGTAACACAAGGATTGTCTTACATTCATTTATAGACTGAATATTATTTATATTGCTTTTATACTTAACTGTTTGACATTTTAATTCAGTATATTTTAAGTATAAGCAAACAAAACTTTTGCTTGATCATTACTTTTTCTATATAAAAAACAAAGTAACTTGGAGAATAAATTTAAAAACATTAACTGCGCACATAGTACATTTATTGCAGATTGCTTGCTGAAGATGTTGCTGTTGTGGAATCACCCCTCAAGAATGAATGGTTTACACCAGATAGTATTATGAAGCAAATCTGAAGATTAAAATATGGAAGCTCATACTCAGATTTAATTCATTTGTATATAAATTGCAAATCAACATGTAGAAACATGCATATTAAATATATATAAAATTAGATCATTCTCTTGAGTTTAGGAGTGTTTTTCACATTTCTTCAACATTCAAACAAGAGACTATTGAAATTTTCATGTTTTAAGGGGAACAGGTTTTTTCAATTCCTCTTGCAAAATGCAGGAAGCATTTGCCTCATAAGGCTATTTCTTTGTCCACCTTGAACTCTACCAGACAGAATCCCTTCCCCAAAATTAAGCAAAATGAAGTGTTCCTCAAACTTAATAAAATTGTACTGTTCATTAAAAATTTACATGATACAATCAGTAGATAGAGAAAAAATTGGGATCACTAAATCATTTTTCCATTTGAAGAAACTAATAAGTGCTTAACAATGTCTAATTTGAATTTGTGAACTTACATAATGTAAAGAATAAAAATGTTTTCAGTTGTAATCATAGATGTGGAAGAGTGAATCTCACCGAGTATACTAACATCTGTATCGTCTAAGGTTCTATGGATGTTGAACTTCCTCCAGTCTTGCATTTTGGAACCTTAACAAATACAACACCAGATTTCATGTTTTTACCCAAATTAGAAATGCATGCAGAAATTCAGTCCTATCACAAATGTTCTTATAACTCGTGTCATTCACTAGGATTTTTTTGTTACACTAATTTCATCACAAAATCTATCACATCTGCTAAACAGAAATATAAAATGCTTTATGATAGTAGATAATACATTTTCCTAAACAAAACATTCCCTAAGTCATAAAATTTATGAAATAAATTTTGCTTTTAGCTACCTTTAATTTCAAGACAGTGCAGTAAAAATATTGCATTCTCCTAAAAGCAAACTTCCAAAGCCACTAAAATGCATTTTGCTTTTCAAACACAGCATGTCTCCTATTTAATACTAGTTTAATCATTTAACCCTCTGAACATCACTAGATTTCTGAAGTGTACTTTTTGCTTTTACCTTGCATCATTTAATGACTAAAATACATCTATTGGATAAAATAATCTTAGGAAGCATTGTGTTGGTCATGCCTGATTTTAACTGCTTTGGTGCTACTAATTCTAGTTACTAATTTGAGGTGATCCCTTCCAGAAAACCTGTTTTTATTTATATCAGATATAGGTTTTAATAATTTTATTTGAATTTTAAATGTATTTGTATTTTTGTCTAATAGTTCAATTTTAATGATTTTTAAATTTACAGATAATATTATGATATACTTTAATTACTGATAGTTTAGTAGTTTGTCCAGATCTGGCCCTTAAGTCATAAAAAATTGATCAATTCCCATTGGTCAAGGTTAGAAGTCATACTAGGTTGCAGATTATAAGCATGGTGTGCTTGCTCCTGAGGGTTAAAAGTATTCCGTTTAAAAAATTCTACGTATTTTGCTTAAACATTTTGATCTTTAAAAGAAAATATTAAATGCATAATAAAGAAAATAATAAATTATAATTCTTTTACACTTATAATAAATTGTTAGGATCCAACATTGCATTAACACAAGTTACTCATTTGTATATTCGTAAAATAGCAAAAATGTCTGGTAAGTACACGAATATTTAAAGTTCCCCAGGTTCAAATAACTGAATCGAACAAATTACAACTAAATAGCTTATATTAACGAATTTGAAAACATTTTTATGGTAAACTATTTAGCTTAAAGTTTCTTTTCATGGAAATGTCCTCCTGTAAAGCAATGTTTTATTTGCAAATGACTTTCAATTTGAAAAGTTTTAGTAAATATTTTCCTCATTTGCAGAAGTTTTAAAAATCTGCTTTTCCCTTTCAATTTCAAAATTACTTTAACTTTAAATGAATGATTATCTTTTATTTAAACAAAAACAAGCAATTCTGAAAACAGCTAATTATGTGTAGATTCTTTTGAATAGGCAAATCCAATTTTGATCATATGTATATATGTAAAGAAAGTAACAAGAGATGAGGTTATCAAATTTTGTTTCCTGTCATGGAATGATTTTGGAAAACATCTTTTGCTTTCGTGATTCAGAAATATTTTTTTCATCGAATTATTGATAAAACATGCTTAAACATATTGTCGGTGTAAGTGATAAGCAAAATAACTGCATTTAAAATTTTTAATTTTATCCCACCAGAAATACTAAGCAGTTCAAAAATCGATAACTTAACAGAACCCTAAAAATTTGTTTTCAATAGCTTTATTCCTTGCTATTACCTTTATTATACCTACATTTCAAATAAAAATAAATTGCATTAATTTATCATTTAAATGTATATATAAGTTAATATATATTTAAGTTAAAGAGAGAGAGAGAGTTGTATACAATCAAGGCATGTAATTAGAATTTGTATTACATAATCTAGTTAGATGAATGTGATACTTAAGAAACTATTTTGAGCATGTGTATACAAACCTTAAAAACTTATGTATTATAGTAACAGAAATAATTTACTAGTGAATAATTCTGATACAATGATCAATATAATTCATTCAATTATGTTTCAGTTCATTCCAACACGATTTTGTGTTTAAAATGTTTCAAAAGACAGCAGTTAAACCACATATATATTATTAAATAATTTAAAACTTATAACTTGTTTGTTGACTTTGTTCTCTAGTATCCTTCTAAATTATTGAAGCAAAATATAAATTCACCAAAGGATAAGTTAGTGGATTATAAATAGCAACTTCTGCAAACAATCGTTTAAAATATGGAAAGCAGTTGATATAAACATTAAATAAATAGGATACTTATGTTTTCAATAAGAACTTTTAATTCAGAAAAGCACAAAATATAATAATTTAAAATGTGTCTTTAATATATATACTGTATTAATTACCACATTTGGTAAAACTTTTAACATAACTAAATAATATTAAAAGCTATAAAAAGCTAGATACAAAGTGAGTAATTCCAAGTTTTATAGTTAGTAAATTTTGTAGAAATGACAATCTTTCAATAATTTATTGTACATTTAGTTTCTTACCTGATAGTTTCCTTATGTGAAACTTTTAACATTAGTATAAACATTTTATTTTGGTAAGCAGATCACACAATTTCTGTAAGCATTTCAGTCTTTGAAACATCTTTGACATAAAAGTTACTAATTTTGATAAATAGAGCAAAGTACGAGAATGAAGAGTATAAAATGAAATCAACATTTTGTTAATGTATACAAATATTATTGATGCTATATTCTAAATAAACTAAACTCATAAAACTAAAAACTTAACAATATACAACAAATAAACAAAAAATTAGGTTAAAACGATATGCAAAATAAATGCCAGTAGCTTCTTAAAACAAAGCAATAATTCTCGTTTTGAGAGAATCAAGCATGATATATGCCATACAACTCAATGTTAAAATTGCCATTTTATTGATCCTTTTTACTTGTCAATGATAAATGAATAAAAGTCGGAAACAAAATACATATGAAATCTATCTATTAAGAAAATTAACCAAATATGCTGCACTGTCGATAATCATCTTTGTAGTTATTAAATATTACAAGTAAGAAAACTACCAAATGCAAATTCATTATAAAGAACCATTTAATTTTGTTTTAATGTTTAAAAAATCATATTTTAAAATTAAATTTTAAAACTAAGAAAAGTTAACTAAGAAACTTTAAAACTAAAATTTACTAAAAAATTCTAATCTGAAATCCATTTTAAATACTATGCTAAGATGTAATTAAAAAGTTAGAATCGAAATTGCATAAAGCAAGAGTGATTGAAATACACGTTGAACACCTTTTATATACACTTTCCTCTAAATGCATTTAATACATATTGTAACATTTAAGTTAACTATGATGACACATTGCACATAAATGAATCATATGCTAAGATAGTGTTCCATCAGCTTTATTTAGCATTAAATTCTAAACTTTGGTAATAGTAAATGTACAAGTAGAGTAAAGGATGCAAGAAATGGCCATGCATCAAGATTTGTCCAAAACGTAGCAGTTCCAAAGAGGCCAAAGTTGGACATGTCCCACACAAAGCAGCCGAAAATATTTGGCATACAATATAAACACTTTGTGACCATCAAAATGAGCAGTGCTTCGTCTATGATACATAAGATGAAAATCTCACTATGCTATATCGCTATTATTCCTAATACAAAGATTTGTTCTCAGTCGAACATGGTTTAGCGTTACAATCCAAAATAAGTTCAAATTAATTTCATTGTGCACAATATCAAGGTTGTCATTCTTGAATGGATGGTATGCTTATTTCTTCTTCTTTGACTGTCCTGTCAGTCCTCTGATCAATGAGAGAATCTTCGACATGTTCTCCTGAACCACATTGTGGGATTTGATACCAGGCATCAGAGACATCAAAAGAACTAAAACAAAGAAGAATATTTAACACCAAAGCCTCCCAATAAAATAATGACGATGATCTTCATTACAAACCCCTTTGTCATGAACCTAGAAAGATTTTGCAAACTTAACAATTCCGGACCAGGTATCATAGCCAATGCAGCATTTGAAAGTTGTGGTCATCTGTTATATTTTGCAAATGTAAATTTCATATTGACCAAGTCTGGATTGTCACGTTTTAAGCCTAACTTTTGAATTTTTGCTTGTTAGGGGAAGATTCAGACAGATTGACCATTTAATCTTCATTCTAACAATCTACACTTATTGTTAAATGGGTGCATCAAAGTCCAAGCTCTAGTCATAGTGTCCACACAACACATCCACAAAATCAAAATACATTTAAAATTGGACCAATACATTTTGGCAAGAAAGGGTAGGTAGATATTTAATTAACGTCGCACTGGAGCAACACAACGGGCTATTGGCGACAGTCCGTGATTAATCCCCGAAGTGGCAAGAAAGGGAAAATGTTTAGTTGCAATTGACATCTGACTTTCTGCCCTTAATTTCTAAGCTGGAGTTAAAGTTAATTTTGATTCTGTTTCCAGAACAAAAGGGGCACATTGGAACATTCTTTTTGCAAATTTTTCACTACAGTGCTATATTCTAAAATTTGTCGCTTGCTTGTTAATTTGGGTGATATCACATTCCTTGCTAATATGTCAATCAATGTTATGAAACATGCTTGTTTGTCTAGCCATGTAAGAAATGAAATCTTAGTTTTAAGAAAGATCGAAATTGCTAAGAAGTATGGAATACCAGAGAACACATTGCTGATTTTAGTTAAAGCGAAAGATAACATGAAAGTTGTACCTGGTCATAAATATTCAGAGATCCAAAATATCTACAGATTGAAATAAATGCTGTTATTCCTTGGCACATTGAATTAAGATATTTTTTGATACATAAGGGTGAATTTTATGAATTACAATAAACATAATTACAAATATAGTATTTAATTATATTAACTAAAATTTTTTTATTAATGCTACCATACGTTTTTCATTTTATTATTTTTTTTAACACAATGTAAAACTTTATTGCATAGCACATTGCTAAATATTTCCATCATTTCCCTTAAAGAACTTTCTTTTTAGAACTTTTCTGGGCATTGAGAGGCTCTTAAAAATGAGCATGACCAATCAGTTTTATAATAAAAGCACATGACAATGAAATGAAATAATTCAATCGACAATGTTATTGAAAATAATATAAAAATGAAAGAACATATGTGGGAAATCTAGTCTAATGAAAAATGTTAATTCTTTCAAAGCAGATATTTCTTGTTACATATAATTGCAGTAATAGTAATATGAAGAAAAAGATAATGAGAAAAATGCTATCTGGAAAGGACACAAAAAATAGTTTTAATAAATAATTCTGAAGATAAGTTTCCCGATCCCCTTCCAAGTAAAGTGCACTGTTACATTTATTGTCATTTGTATGCAAAGTCTACATAAATCAACAGTTTTAGACATAAAATTTGGTACAAAAAGCTAAAATCTGAAGATTAATGCAAGCTACTTTTGGAATTAAAAAATTGCTTTAGCTAAATGGTAATAGCAACCAGCACAAACAGTAGCTGCCAATGCAAAAATAAGAAATTGCTGATGCTATCTCTCAATCACCTAAAATTGAAGGATTAAAACAAAAGGATTCATTTAAATGGAAAATTTCAGAAAGCATCACATAACTTGTAGTTAAACGTAGTTGATAAGAGTCAGTTTTGGTTTAGTCACTGTTACATAAAATTCTATATAAAGGAACAGCCTATTAAATTTGAATTATTTCATTTTTTCCGTAGCAATACATAATTTTCTTTAGCAGATCCAAGTATTTCTGCTAGTTATTTATAAAACAGCATGATAGTTGTTCCATTCTGGATTTAGTGCTCTTCTGCTTACGAAAATCAAGGGTTGTATAAAGCGCAGACTAATTTAAACATTTGCTTAGAACACAGAACATCCCTCATCAACATTGCTACTTTAATTCCCACACCTTTGATGCCGTATACACTATGTCAGGTTTTCAAACTGCTCTTTTTGTGTAAAAACGGCTCCCTCAGGAGTTATGGCCTTCTTCCTGACGAGCAAAGGAAGTTTGATTGTGCTGATAACTTGTCTTCCACAAAATGATATAAAATCAAGAAAAAACAAATATATTGATGTTGGGATTATTTTATTAAAAGAACTGTTTGTTAATGTGAAACTAATGCATACCTACTGACTTCTAAGAAAAATCCTGAAGATTTTTATGACATATAACCCAATGTGCAATTGTCAGAAATAAAAGGTGCCTAATTATTAAAATAGAAACTAATTAAAAGCACACAATTAGCAACAACTACGAGAAATTGGGCTTATAGAAGCAATTCAAAAGAGAAATAGTAACCCTGCTGTCTACTACTCTTACATGCTTGGTGGCAGTTCCAATTCAATGAAACCGATTTGGCGATATTTTTACATATAATGGGACCAATTACAGGCAAAAATAAGCAAACATTTTTCTTGAGTGTTTAAATTAATATTATAAGGCCAAATATGGTCCTTGTGCCAAACACGCATTTTTTGTGCAATGTGTAACTCACAGTTTGAATTTGATTTTAAATGCTGCTACAGTAGAAACCACAACATATCTCAGGATTTTTGAAGTTCCAAACATCTATGTAGTTTTATCACAGTATAATTCAATGGCCTGAGAGAGAGAGAGCTGTAAACATTACTTTTTAAACTTAAATCCTTGTGATGAATGTAGCAGTCCAGCCATTTGACAATGTCAATTTCATTACTTTCTTCTCAAAGAACCGATTTCATTAATGTGGTTAAATGCTTGCATAGTACTACTTGTATCAGACACAGCTGGGGGAATTTTGCACCCCCATGAAACACTTATTTAAGTATCTCAAAACCAAATACATAAAATGTCTCTATATTTTAACTTTCTAAAATAAAATAGAACCATTTATTAAATTAATTATTTTCTACATATATGAAATTAAAGTTTTTGAAGTTTTTTTCTGCACTGACAAAACCAATTTCTCCAAATTTCTCTCTTGCTTACCTAATTAATATTTAATAAGGTAAGCAAGAGATTCATATTCATAAAAGCTGCTGAATAATCATTGCAAAAAAAAATTATGTACTCATATCAACCAAGAGAAATATGTCCCTAATAAATCACTTATGCTTCATTTCACTTAAGAAATGGCATTTTGGGTACTTCCAAAATAAAATCCTGATTATGCTACTTATATGTTGTTTACAGGAGTGAGAAGCTTTCTCCATTACTTACTGATAATGCAGGACAACCGATTCTCACATGCCTGCCTTGTCATAGATTAAAGTCAAGAATTAAAGACTTGCTAGACATTCTCATTATGATATGCCAGAAAATGAGTAGGAAATTTAGCAAGTTATATATAAAAGTTTTATTACTTCAAGGTCATTTATAATTTATAAAGTGGATAATTGAGAGTTTACTCTCTGCACTTCCCTTGCCTAGAATTCAAAACTATTTTGCTCATTGAAAAGGAAGTTATTACTACTCATTCGGGGAAAGCATACAGCTTTATTTAGTCTTATTAGAAAGTATGTTTAATCAAAAATAGTCTGCTTAAATGAACCTTACAAAAACATAGATGGCGATTCAATAAACGCCTTTACTTTTACTGAAATTATAAGAGGTCAGATAGAGAACATAGTATACATTTTTCTACTAAATTATAGACCAACTATCAAGAGATGAGACTACGGCATGCCTCTTAGGGGAAGTACGTTTTACACAGGGTACAGAATTGCAAATTTGAGCTCCTTTCTGCTACACTCATTTATACCAGTCTTTCTTTATTCAAGACTAAAAGGTCTCTGAAGATTGAATAGAACAACCTATCCTGCTAAAGCTCAGTTGACACTTGCTAAAAGTTAATTGAATAATCAATTGCCATGTAACTGAGAGGAGCCAAGTCTCTTCTTATGATGTCATACTGTAATAGTACTTTTTAAATAAAATTGATTGCATATGATTTGTGTAGCCCCAATGGAACGTATTTGCAAAAGAGAGCAGTCATTTATAAAGTAATGTTGAAGAATTTACTTACCAATCAAATATGTGAGGAAGAGATTGTCTATCAAATTCCCAATCCAAGCAGTAAAAATCAGGGCTCCGAGTATCCCTACAAAATACTGTAAAGTAGTGCTCTCATTAATAAAAGTATAACTCACAAAATACAATATTATTCTCAGAAAGATGGAGAAATAAAAAATAAATTTATAGATATTCTGTTCGTTGTTGGTAAACAATTTGAAAATATTAAAAATTTTAATCGAATTACTCAACATTTTAAAACAGATACAGGAAAATCTCTCCAATCGCGACCACCTCCCTCAAAACCACATTCTTTTGAAGTGTTTTGTTTTCATAGAGAAATACTAAATTTATTTCCACTTAGACCACCTAAAACCACTTTGTTTCCAAGAGCAACTACATTTTGACGACTGGAAATTTTCATTTTGCTGCTTATACAATGTGAAAAATCATAAGTGACAGAGAAGACTTACTAACCCTGTTTAAAAAATGACATAATACTAATTAAATTGGTGTAATTTGAAAGCTAATTCGAGATCTCATCTGATTATTTGGGAAATGGTTTGGGGATTTCAGTACATGTTATGATTATTCATTTATTAAATTATTATTCATTCATTAAATGACTAGTTTTTCTTGCTGAATAAATATTATGGTTGAAATTAACTTTTGAAACAGAATAATCCAGCATGGTTGAATTATAGCACACAACAGTTTTATCATTTGAAAAATAAAAAACATTATCCAAAGCTTGCATGGCCTTTTCATGAATAAAATCATCTAGATAAATGTAGAAATTTAACAATCATGAGTTGTTTCCATGCTTGTGCACTAAATTCACGAGATTTATGATTTGATTTGGCCTTTCGAGTAACCTGATTCCAAAAAACACAAATCATGAACTTTAGAGGAAAAACTCTTGCTCTTTCAGAAAACACTCAAGGAAATTATTTGATAAACGCAAATTGTAATATTTGTTGAAGACAATAACTATTTAAGATATTTCATTTTTCACTAAACTTATTGAATAAATTGAAATATTGAAGCAGAAAACATGCAAAATTAAACAAACTATTTATTCCTTTTACACAAATTTGCCGATTTCAGTGTTTAAAATTTTGTAGTTTTAATTGTTTTTTTGGTTTATAAAATTTTGATTTGCATATTTTTATTCCTCTTAGACTGCAGACCTCTATTGAGAGACCATTTCTAGAGCTAGAGATGTAAATTTCTCAGAAATAATCTTTTGGGGGAATGTTCTTGAGAATTTTCACCAAATTATTAGAATATTCCAGGTTATTATAAAATCTGGAGGATATTCTGATATATTATAAAATCTGGAGGATTTAATTTGGAGAATATTCTCCAAATTAAAATTATTATATAATTATAAATTAAATTATACAAGACATTTTCTATTCTAATTGTAATTTTCTCAATTTGAAAATAAAACCTATACATACAAAATTTAAATTTCTAAACGGTTATAAATTTTTGCTATGATTTAACAGCTCGATAAGTGTTTGTTAAATAATTATACTAGAGGTTTCGAGTTTGTTTACAGAACATCACTTTTGGACATATTTATTTCATGAAAAAGAGATGTATATAATCATTGAAAGAGGATATGTTTTAAGTTCAGAACATCGGAACACATTTTGCAAGCAGTAAAAAAATTTTCATTAAAAAAATATTTAAATGGAAAATAAGTACTTCATAAAACGATGCCAATCCAAGAAATGTTTCTGTTAAAATGGGGTTAATTTAACTGAAGTAAGGTACCTTTTCTTAAAACATGCTTAAAGAGAACATAACACTTTAAGTTGATCCAGGCTGCCAAAAACACTGGCACAAGCCCAACTTTTATTAGTGTCATTGTTTCTATGAACTATTGTAGAAATTAAAATATTGAAAGGTAACCATTAAAACATTTTATTTGTATCTTTTAAATCATTTTTTAACTTATACATTAAGACCTTTTACTTAAAACAAATCAATTAAATTTTGATAAACTAGATGAAGCATTGAAAGAAACAGAACAAAAAATAGCAACTTAGTTTTGCAAAGGGTGAGTGTGAACTTTGGGTAGCTGAATTGAAAACTTTTTTAATGTAGAACACTACTAGTGGAATACAAGTGCAAAAGGACAGGATGCACCACTCAGCTGTTTTCAAGAAATATTTATTTTAAAAATACACTTGCATGTATACTTGCTACTGTTGTATGAGTTTCAAATAGGCAATGTTACGCTGTAACTACGCATCCGACTGCCACATTGCCATACTGGGTTCAGTTTCACTGCGAATGTTTATTCAAGGAGGTAATAGTTCATTTCATGCAACATTCCACTTTTTCTTCCCAAATTAACTTTTTCAATGGAAATTTGCATTTGGTTAATTTTGTTCATGTGACGTAAAATGAATTTAATGAAAGCAGTAGATTCAACGAAAACATACTTTTGTGAGTAAATAATGAAAAAATGATACCTTAAGAAAGTGAATTTTGGAAGAAAAAGTGAAATGTTGTATAAAATGAACTATTGCTTTCTCGAATAAACATTTACTATAAAAATTCATTTTTTAAAAATTGAACAAAAGTTGGAATCGAACCCAGGACAGCCGTGTGGCAGTCATGTGTATCCACCAAGCTAAGCTTCTTGCTTGAAACTTGTATAACCAAGGAGAAAATATAAGCAAGTGAATTTTTAAAATAGATATTTCTCAAAAAAGGCTGAGTGTTGCACCACATCACTTTGAACTTGTATTCCTACAGAGGAGTACTATCCTAAATAAAAAAGTTTTTCAATTCAGTAACCCCAAGTTTGCACCCTTCCCTAGTGAGTATTAGAGGCTTAATAATTAGGCTTTAGAGCACTTTGGTTTTTTAATGCTTTACTTAGAGGTTACAATGAACAAGAAACTAAATAACAAGAATGAATTATGTGTAAAACTACGGACACATTGCATACATAGTCTATTGTAAAATAGATAATTTAATTTTAAAATAAAAAAATCTGTGTATCAACAAATATAATCATTCAAAAAATGACTAAAATCCTGTCTAATATAAATGGTTCTTACAAGGTAAGGTTTTGTCTCTTTTATCTGGCGAACACACTCCCAGACATGTCTAATTTTCAAATAAGTGTCGACAAAACCATAGCAAATTTCTTCATACTTTCGTTCTCGAGTTCCTGTCCTGAAAAGTATGGATAGATTCATGATAAAATCAATAAAACCTTTCTTCAAACCATATAAATGTAAAATCAGGATTTGTACACTTAAAAATAAAACAAAAGGAGTGTTTTCAAGGCTTGATTTTTATTGTAGAACTGATTATTTCCAATTAAGTTAACAACTATTGTTTGATTTGTGCAAAATTAATTGACACCATTAACCGGAAAATATTAAAAAAAAGAAGCAAAGATTATTCCAACATCTTTTTGAAAAAAGGATTGCTCCACCTCACCTAAGTTCATGCTAAAAACATGGCAAATCGTCAGCATTAATGGAAAGCACAACCCTGTTCTTTCTCAAAGTTGAAATCTTAAACAGGTATTCTGGTATGGAAATATTAATGACACAAGGTGACAAATATATAAAACTTGTGCATCTGAAAATATTAATTCTTAAAAATATTGCATAAACTTCATTCAGGTTACCAAAGACAAAGGCAACTTAAAATTTGTATTTATTTTAAAGCAACATTTCTCAATTTCTAATGTGAGGAAAACAGGCAAAAAGTTTGCACAATGCAGAAAGAACCAACATAAACACTAAATCAATCGTTAAAAACATTTCTTGTTTTGCAAGATCATTTTTGTAATACTTTTTATATTAGTGCCTCATGTAACATGAATTGCATGTGACACATACCTCAGTTAACAGCATCACATATATATTACATCAGAGGTGTATAACATTGGTGAGCTGCTTCAAACTTTCCCATGGAGATCATACAACTGTTAACACTGGACTAAACTAAAGAAAATTCAGCCAAAATTTAAGGAATTCTGCTCAATTAATTTCTATAAAAGCCTGGAAAGGGTAAGTTTAAAAGTTCAATAGTGACTACCCAGGAAAAGTTAAGCATCTTTGGAAGCCCATTTGTGTCAGCAAACTTTTTCAATTAGGTAGGTAGGTTGGTTGTTTTATGGCATAAGAGCCATACTTGGTCAAGCTGTACCAAACGCAAGACAGATGTCAAGTAATTGTGAAAAGAAAGATGAAGGAGGAAGAGAGGAGAAAGATCACTTGGGCATCCTGGGGTGCAACTAGAATATTTCCGAGACAGTAAATCCCATGGGAAAAGAATCGATCACTGGGGTACCTCGGCTTCGTGAATCCTGTATACACGTAAAGATGTGCCAGAGGAACCAAATAAGTTGTGGGCAAATTTAAAAAACGAGGAACCAAAATAAGTTGTGGGCAAATTTAAAAAATATAAATTTGGTGGTGGATATCTTTGTGAGGATTTCTCTACAATAGGATTAAGTCCTAACTGGTAAAAAGTGTTGTTAATAAAAACAGTGCAACATGTCATATTGATGCTTAATAAATAACTCACCCAAAAAATTATTAAAATCCTTTCTCACTCAACGCCGCCTTTAAACTAATAAGGGTATTTTCAAATGTGCTACTACAATAGAGTGCTGCTATGTCGCACTGCAGCAACACAGCAGGCTATTGGTGATGGTTCCGGATCAATCTCAAAGGGAAAAAGGCCCTAGGACAACACCTTTTAATTTTGAAGCAGTCAATGACGAGGCAACACCTGAGTTGGCACCAGACTCTCCAAACTTCCATACCATGCCAACGTGAGAACATTTGAGGCCAAGTCAGATTTAATGTACACCATTCGCCACATACGCAACGGTCTTTGGATTTATAAAGTTTCGAACTCCCAACCCTACTGTTGCTAATACGCGACACTACCACCTGTGCTACTACTCCCCTTAAAAGTTCTGGGAATTGCAATCTGGCTGAATAATGCAGGGCTAATAACTAATAATTTTAGGTAGACGAGTCTTGACAGGTTTTGTAATGATGTTAGTCAATGTCGATCAGTTTGATTTAGCTGCTTGGCATTTTTATATGCAATTTTTAAGTATTAATCTTGCAACTATGGAAGATGCTATAAATTCTCAAACATTATTTTCTTTCTATACAAAGGGAGTATAAAAGAGGGGGCACCCATAGACTACAATCTGTTTCCAGAATTGAGAAAACCTTTACATGGTATGTGCGATTTCAGACATAAATGATGTAGACAATCTGTAAAACAGTGGATGAAAGAGATTTCCAAAGAGTTTAGATGGCTTAGAAAACTAGTTTTGCATTGGACAAGTGCATACAGTTAAATAGAAACAATACTGAAAATAACAATGCAATGTAGACGAAAATTAATGAAATAAAAGAAGATTTATAACCCAATTTCCCAGAACTTCGGAAACATCCCCCTACCTGTGGTGCATTTTCTTCACAATCTAGCCAGCAGCACTCATGAAGTTGTGCATTCCTGCATCACATAATAACCCCTTCCCAAATCAACAAGACATTTACTTTTTCAATGCAAAAATGGGGTAACCTACTGAAACACAGACCATAATGCAAATAATGCAATTTTCACCTGAATAGTACTTACCATTTACTGGAATCAAAGACACTAGCACTAAGAATAGGTACTACATAATCCAGAATACATGCAAGAATGCCAAAAATGGACAGAGTGGTTAATACAGATGGATCGAAATACCACAAAATCCTGAAAGAAAAATTCAAAATTAAATATACCATATTCTTAAGACATTTGAAGTAGCAAATATACATACGAAATTTTAAGAATCACTAATAGTGTCATGTATAATCAAATATTTTTTACATTTGTAATGCTCAAGCTGGACTCAAACTACCTTTTCACTTAGTGATTGATAAAGTTATATTTAGTCAGTTATACAATATAGGATAATTGTATATACTTTCTGAAATGCCTATTTTTGTCCACAAGTAATTGAAATTCTAGCTTCTATTGGAAAAAAATGATAATAGTTCATGAGGGATGCAGGCAGTTTCCAGCAAAATTTGAAAGGGTCACAACAGAAAACTGTTTTCTAGCATAAAATGTTTAAGAGTTGGAAGGTACAATTTATTCAATTTGTGATACCATTCCTCAAAACACTTACTGCTCTTTAACAGACCCGTTCCAAGACAAATTTAAAGTTGGTTGGTTTTATGGTGCAAGCTGCACCAAACACAAGACAGGTAATGGCAAGTAAATGGAATTCCATACACAGGAAATCTTTACTTAAAATGCAAGAGAGAAATACATCCAGGGAAGAATCAAACCTGCACTGCTTACAACTCGCAGGTTACTAATGCAATGGGCCAACCCATTGAGTCCCAGTGACCCCATAACCAATTTAAACAGCATTAACACTAAGCCATGCTTTTAAAATTTTGAAATTAAAACAGTTCTTTGTGAATTTTTATTTTAAAGAGTTTGCTTTTTACCTACACCTTAATGGAATCTAGTAATCTTCTATCCAATGGAAATGTTTGGTTAAACATAACATATATACTATACAACAAAGCAAAATCCCATTGTTTTAAAATGTTTAAGGTTAAAGATGTTGAAGGGAGAAAGAAATTAATAAACCGAATGAAAAACTAAACAATTTGTCCACAGTTAAAAGCAATTGGATACAATATTCATATACAGCATCTTTCTGTTACTGCATGAAGAATGAAGATATTTTGAATCTGAACCAATGTGAAACAGTCTTAACTGGTCATGAATCAACATTTAATATAATGCACTGAAATTTGAAATAAATAAGGCTTCCAGGTTAGAAATGTGTAAAATTTACAATAAAGGTCAAATCCATATTAATTTTTAAAATTAATTCTTAAGTCATCATGTTCATTTACAGTTCTGTCTGTTTACAGTCATTTACAGTTCTGACGCATTGAGTTGTGAGAATGCTCACCCATGATTGTAACTTGCAATATATGTAAAACATAATAGTAATACCCATGAAAATGTGAAGTAGGATGTAAAATACAATTCTTGTGAGTAGGTGACCAATTTTGTTTCAAGGATGCAGATGATATTTTTCAATGTCTGACTAACCTCTTCGGCACTGAGGTCAGTGGCTATTTGTGAGGGAGCACCAGTGGGTAAGCTGACATTACTCCTAACCGGGACAATCACTGACATGCATGTATTAACAAACCAGAATTAGAAACTGATATATTCACTGATGGGCAAACAATATGACCACTATACCAAGCAGATAGATTAACTAAAACTTAATTGCTCTTTTTTATCTTACTGCATCAAGTTTTGATCAGTTCTGATTTTCCTAGACCTGTGTTAGAAATTTATTGAATATGTATACATTTTAAACACTATTAA
This sequence comes from Meta bourneti, assembly GCA_933210815.1. NCBI lineage: Eukaryota > Metazoa > Arthropoda > Arachnida > Araneae > Tetragnathidae > Meta > Meta bourneti. The sequence continues at coordinate 7,430,913 of OW119922.1, forward strand.
ATTAATGCTGTGCTGGTATAATATGTCAATTGGCACAACTAATCATATACATGTCAAAAAGCACATTATGTAATCAATGCCTCCAAATTTAAACTTAAGCATTCAAGAATAATCTCAAAATTGGGATCATTAAGCAAAGCATGCATTGCATTTAAAAAATGTTCTGTTTTAAAACCCATAATAAATAACAAATGCACACCTAGCTAAGTGGGAATGCTCTTTTCATTAAAATGATCAGGACTAGATGTAAATTCCTCGGTAATAATCTTTTGGAGAATATTCTCCAATAGGAGAATGGGAGAATTTTCTTCGAAAGGTATAAAAAATTTTAAATGCCATGCAACATATTTTGAATCAATGAATGAATACATAAATAAAAAAAATCATACATTTAAAAATGTAGTACAGTAATACCCCGACTTACGCGAATTCGGAGTTACGCGGTTCTTGATTTTTTCGTTTGGCAACACTGCCGCCCACTATCTTCAGTGTTTCTCTTGCTGTGATATGCATTAGATGCGTTTCGAGCGAACTCTACGTGAACGATTACAATTCTACGATCGACAAAAGTTAAGATTAGTTTTGTTATACGTTTTCTAAACTCTTAAAAAACTATGTCGTCCAAACAAAGTAAATCTGATCTTGGGATGAAATTTCCAAAAAACCATTGAATGGTGTCTGGAAGAAACCTTTGTCCATTTTCTTCAAAAATGCGATGGAAACAATGCCAGAAACTGATCATGTCACTCATGTGATAGAAGTTATTAATCTTGCCAGGCAATTAGATTTGGAAGTCAATGGTAATGATGTCTACAAGCTGTTGGATTCAGTCAGGAGCTGACAATTGATGAGCTCATAGAGATTGTGTGAACAAAACGTCACTGAAGTATCCGACACTTCACACCCAGTTCCACCAGAAAAGCACATAACAATTGCAAGCTTGACAGAAGGTCTCACCTCAATTGAAAAAAGCTTAAAAATTTTAGAAAACACTTAAACGAAGAACGCGTTATAGCTACAAAGCAAGGAATAAAAATTATTAGCTTGCTCCGAAGAAATTCTGATGGAAAAAAGAAGGCATTGTCAAATTTGTTAAATTTCATGAAGCCATCAACATCGAAATAACTTTTTACTCAACTCATTTATTTTTTTAATATTATGTATTAATATGTATAAAGAACAGCAATTTCATTAAATATTTTTCTTCTAAACTAGTGTTTTTGTTAGTCCTTGGTCCCAATTGAACAAAATTTATATGTATTTATATGCAAAGTTGTACCCAGACTTATACGAATTCAACTTAAGCGATTTTCGTCAGACCCACCTATAACGTAACTTCGGGGTATTACTGTACTTCAAAGACTAACATTACTAAGACAAAAAGAAATAAACATTTCAGTTATTTTTACTCTGGTCTTCCACAATTTAGCATAAGTATAAATTATTTATTTTGGCAATAAGTGTACAGCTATTTTTGAATTCACTCAGTTTGTTTTCAATACATCACCAAACAATAAGTTTAATGTGTATAACTATATGCAGAAATATTGGGTACGATAGCTTATATCTCTAGACTTCACTGTGGCAGCAACATTATCAGTATATGAATATATCATGTATTGTCAAATGTAATATGTCATAAAAACTAACAATTATAAATAATTTCTATAAAGCAGTGCTTATATATATATTGTGAATGATATATAACATAACCTTCACGTTCTTAATATTATATCTTCTTAATATTATTCATTTCTGTAATAAATAAATTGCAATTTCTTGAAAAAGGAGGTTTCCAAAAGAAAATTTTCGAATATTCTACAAATTTTAATGTTTAGACAATATTCTTGTTCTTGGAAAATCTCAGCAAACTCAATCATGACATTAACAAAGCAGTGCATGACAAAGTAAACTCGAAAGAAACAAGATTCAAATGACAACACTTACAAGAATACCAAAGTTACAACTCCAGCAATGATTCCAGGGTAGAAAGGCTTCTCCCATGTCATCAATGCATCAAGATGTGTCAGTACTTCTCGCCAGTTCTCCAGACGACGTTTACAGAGCTTCACTAATTCCTGAGAGAGAAAGGCATTAAAACAGATAATTAAATCTTAGGAAAGAAAAAGCCAAAAACTGGTTAAATCCTAGGAAAGGTATGGTCTCCAAAGTTTGTCGGTCTCATCAGCAGTGATTCATACTGAGCTTGCTGGTCCACCATTATGAAAGCCACTCATGTTTATTTCTTCTGCCCTTTTAAAAGCCCTGTAAATTCTAAACACTTAAGATGCATGTGCAAACTTAATAGAAACCCCATTATCTCGGTTCACCCACTGTCTTAATCAACCCACTAACTCAATAGGTAATCTTTCCAATTTCTTTGAGCAAACCCATTCTAAGCCACTGCATACTTACATTCTATACTGTGACCTGTGTATTATATAACATGTTATTAATTCTTTTGTTTAATATTATCAAATCCATGAACATTCCTTGAAGTGATGTCATGTCACTAAAAATGTATAATATTTGTCGTGACAAAATCTCCTTTAAACCCATGGCCGAAAGTTGGTCATCCTACTCCTTCCATGCTAGTGGCTTTTGATCTTCATTATGAAACGCGTAATTTTTAATGAAATATTAAGAAGTGAGGGGAACTTGAACTTGCTTCAAGTCGCATAATGACAAACTAGAATATCAATTTTGATAATACAATTTCACTTTTTAAATAAATTTTATTTTTTAAAAGGTGAAGTTAAAGATTATTAGATTGTTTGCTCTTCAACAGTTTTCAATTTCTGTAAATATTTTGTCTTTCCTCCAGCAAAAGATACCCGATACTGAATACATAAATTAATGCTAGAAAGACGGACAGAGCTTGTGTGGCCCTCGCGCAGTTTGTCCCAGATCATAACTCCCTTACCAATGAAGTGAATAAAGCTGATATATATATATATATATTTCATGACTTTTAATTATTTGGTTCACACTTATTGTGTATTTAATTATTTTGGCTTAGCTGCCAAAGTACTGGGAGATATAGGACTATACCTAGAAACATGGGAGGAGTCAGAGTAGCTCCTATGGTATTTCACAATGATATTACGAAATTCTTCCTGTTTGGGGACAATTATTACCTAGTAATAACATTCAAAGTAGTTTGGTATTGTTTTCCCCCTTCACTTTACATTCTGTTTACAAACATTGTTTCCCTCCCTAGCTGTGAACATAGGCAGTGAATACTGTGTTTTGGCAGTAGACTGTCAGTTGACTAATGATTCTTTTTTAAACATTTGGAATGTACGGCACCTTACTCGATTGACACATTAAACAGGAACACATAGTCAGTTTCTTTTCTGATAAGGAATAGATAAGATGGATCGAAGTGGTTTCACTCAAAGAGACGTTGAAAGACTTGAATGAAATATATCGCCGTTTTACTATTAAAAACTCATGTCTTATGTGTGTGATAGCAAAGATTTTCGTGAACGATTAAAAACTAGATTCCAAGCCGTAGAACAGTTACGAGATATGAGGTTTAAAAACTGCCCAGGGCAGCTTTATGATTGAGATATAGACTTAGGATCTTTTGATGTAAAAGTAAGCATATTTGTATACAAATAATGTTAAAATTTCATCATAAACTATAATAATTGGACTTATGAGGTTTTGGTAGTTAAACGACGATATGTGGGAAAGAGTGAAAGTAGCTATTCTGAAAATGAGGTCTAATGAAGACAGGAAAAGTAGGTTCTATTGCTGAATAAACTAAAAAATTACATCTGACTCTTTCATCTATGAATAATCCAAAGTTGTGAACAAGAGGTCGTAGAAGATCTGAAGATAACCGTACGAAGTTGCCAAATAAAAAAAAGAACAAAAGGTATAATTGGCCTAAGTATGTATTTCTCCAATATTTTAGACATATCTGAGGTAGGTACTTGGATTTTTTAAAAAGGGTAAATTGAAACTTAGACTGAGAAATTACATCCTGCTACTATGTAATTAGCTTCGTACTTTATGTGACATCTAGAATTAATAATGCAGTATATTCAAAGAGGTTTTGACACAAGCAGGTACACAAGAAAAGATAATCACAAGAGATCAAAATGCAGGCTGTGAAAATTTTACAAACAAAACCATACAAAAGATAGCTGTTCATATTAAAAAAAGCAATATCTGGAAAACTCGAGTTGAGAGAAGTGAGCTGTACTGATCGCTTCAAAGAATGTTCAAAATAAAATTAAATAAAAACAAGTTAGTGATATAAATTTTAAATTTGACTAACATATAATCTATTACCTAAATTAAACTGCCTATATTGATCAGATGCAATATACGAATGTACAGCCACACTGGCCCCTTCCATCTTTCTAGGAAAAGGCAACTTCCTGTCTTTCTCAAGATAAAGGTGAACGTAAGAGCAGGACACATGATTGGTGGTAAAAAGCACCAGACTGACCCTCAAACTCCAAAATATTCAGAATCTGATATATAAGATCTGTCCACAGAAAAACACTAAAATCTTCTTGGTATAGAGTATTTTATGGGAAAATTAAATTTATCACCCAGCTGTATTAAAAATTAAATGGGAAACCTAATGAAGATTTTTCAAGGTGAATGACGCAAACAATGAAGATTTAAACTATGCTGCAAGTTATAACCATTTTTTTCTCAGGACCATTGAAGTCTCCAAAACCAACTTTTAAAAAACGTTAAAAAAGATAGACAGAAAGTTTTACGATCATTAACTATATACAAATCTAACGAAATGTTCGAAACGTGATTGGTATGTGTTAAATTTGAATTTGTCCTCTATGACAAATCGCTTTCGATCTAGATTATCAACACATAAGACAGATTCAGGAAGTTATGATAAAAAAATAACATCCCATGTGATCAAAACTTTTACTTAGAACAAAATGTTCATAAAATAAATTTACCTGCTCAGATTTCAGAGACACACCCTCAGCTTTGGGATCTGAATCGTCTGCCATTAAAAATTATTTCCGTATTAGTGCAAAGGTTTTAATTTCAGTAGCGTGAACGATTTCCTGATATCAGAAAGTTGTTGAAGGAACGGATTTTTCTTTCCAATATGAACTTTGAATTCAGTCGCAAATGATAAGTGCGCTAACTACTTGAAATTTGTTGTCCGGATCAAATTATAAAACAATTTTTTGTTTGTTCTACGGTCGCAGTGATATTTGATAGGAGAAAAATGCATCCTTCACGTGACATAGTCAATGTGACGTCATTTAATACTGTAGGCCAATGAAAATCTAGTTGGTTACGTTGATTGAAGCTCTCGCCTTTCGGTTTTGGTTTGTCGCATTACGGTAATTTTTGATGCTACACGAAGGCTAATTTCACTTCGCGTGGCATAAAAAACAATCTTAATGCTTATTTAGGGATTTAGGTTGGTGACACAAGAGTGTTCCGGTGATGGAACATAAATGATCACCTGTCACAGAGAAGGGCGGTCAGACACAGATGCTGTTTTGATAGCGTAAAAAAGCCAGAATAATCAATCAAATTCCTTAATGTGATATTTTTCTATTAATTTGGCAAAACTCATTGAACAATACTAGTCTAAGGAATTAACTTTATTAAGTAAATCGATTAAATATTGTATTTGGGGCCTTCCTTAAATCCACAATTTTTATTTTGTGTAACACACGAAAATTACAAAACGCCTGTTTTTATCTATATTCTGGTAAAAATATGTCAGTTATAATTTGAGGCTATCAAAGCAAGAGTGGCCTAATCCACCAACATACCCAATGGAGATAAATGACGATTTTCTTTGCTCCATTTCTTATATTTTTTATTTATCCACAGATTTGAGATTCTAAAAATTAGTTTTTCAGTGATCAACAATAACTTATTTTGTAATTTTAGAAGACTTGAACCTGCACCACAGATAATTATTTTTGCATTTTCTGGTTTTTGTGGGTTAGGCCACTGCTCTGATAGCCTCATTTGTAAAAACTATTTTTCTCATTATAGAAAATTCCCTATAAACAAAAAAATATGTTCCCCTTGTAAAACTAATTTAAAGAATTCTATGATATAAAGCAAAAAGAATTTAAAAATCCTAATTTAATATATTGACTGTTGCTTTGTAAACTGAAATTCTATTTTTTATAGCCAATTCATGAAAAATGAAATCAAACAGAATAAACAAGTACAACTTATGTGGTTGCAGAAACTTAAAACTTTAACAGATGTTTTTCCGAAGCAAGAGTGGCCCTTTTAGATACAAAAAACCACAATATAACTTTTTCATTTTCTATGAAAACTGAAGGTCTTTATTGTGTTAGCAAAATATGCCCTATAAAACAAAAAAATCAATATGAACTTCTAACAGTTAATATATCGACTAATGTAAAATTTTAATATTACTAACAAAAAATTTTAATTGAATATTGTTTAAAGAGAACAGCAAAAGTAAACGGGAAGTTTTTATAATAAACCTAGAATTGTAATGCCTAATTCAAAATGCTCCTTTTACTCGTATAAAAAAAAAAAAAAAAAAAAACCACCCAACAACATAAAAACAAAAAATAAAAAAGAACAAAGAAAGGTTTTTAAAATACTAAAAACTTGAAAAATACCATATTACATAATATCTTTTTAAAAATGCAACAAAAAAAAATTCAAACACCGATATCGATCTTTCATGGCAAGCAGTTACATAATCAGTTTTATTAAGGTAGGTATTTAATTAACGTCGCACTGGAGCAACACAACGGGCTATTCAGTTTCATTAAGAAATTAATTACGAGGTGTTCTCCTCAGAACTTTCTCTTCGGGATTCATCCCGGACCGTTGCCAATAGTCCGTTATGTTGCTCCAGCGCGACGCTAATCAAACCTACCTATCGTGACAGTTGACGCCACTCTTTAATTGGCATAATTTTTCATGTTCTTGGGAAGCGCCAAGATCAAAAGTGAGTTGATTGTTTGGGGATTTTATGGCTTATGGGGCATATTTGGCCAAGGTGTGAAAAACACGACAACGGTGAGCAAAATTGACGACCTAAGCAGGTAAATCCTTCGTAGGATATACAAGGTGCATTCTGGTGCATTTTTTTAATTTCTGTTGATAGGATTATTTTTATCCAAGGAACCGGCATTGGCTAGCGGATCACTGGGAATCCTGATTTATACGGTTCAAATTGTGACATTAAAATTGTAGAGAATTCTGAATACCACATTTTTCGTAAGTTCAATAACGATGATTTTAATTAAATAAAAAATGCACAAATTAACACTTTGAAAGATTCTTAACAAAAATCAATAATTTTGGTCGAAGGTCTTAACTCACTTAGGGGGGGGTATTTCAATTAACGTCACACTGGAGCAACACAATGGGCTATTGGTGACGGTCCGGGATCAATCCCAAAGGGAAAGATCCGAGGACAACACCACGTAATTTTGAACCATGGTCAGATGACGAGGCAACACCTGAGCTGGCACCCCACTCTCCAAACTTCCACACCACGCCAACGTGAGGACATTTGAGGCCACGACAGATTTAACGTGCACCAGCCCCCTTTGTACACGACGGTGTTTGGCTGGATTCGAACTCGCAACCCTTCGGTTGCTAGTTCGTTACTCTTCCAACCGGGCCACCGCGGCCCTTAACTCACTTAGAACGATTTCGTTTTTACATCTATCAAACAATTGGGATTTAAAATATTAGCGTAATTCATTGAACTTGACGTCATCTGACCGTGGTTCAAAATTACGTGGTGTTGTCCTCGGATCTTTCCCTTTGGGATTGATCCCGGACCGTCACCAATAGCCCATTGTGTTGCTCCAGTGTGACGTTAATTGAAATTCCTCCTCCTCCTCCTCCTCCTCATTGAACTTGATTGTAAAACGATTTTTAAAATGACACACAATTTCACTTTAGTGGTTTTGTAATTTATGAATATATTTTATGAAAAACTAAAAAACTTACCTTTCAAGAGAAGCGGGAAACATGAACAGAAGTCTCCGTTTGCATCAGCAACAAAATGGCTACTGTTATGAGTGGAAATGTCAAACTCTGCCCACAATTAGGGACATCGGACCCGTACCGAGGGCGCTGTAAGTCTTCAGTGAAGCCTCTGTATCTTTTACTCTGTGCAAGTAGCCATATAGAACGTTACAACTCAACATTACTCTTAAATCGTAATGAACACAAGCTCGAGGAACTGAAGGATCCTAAATTGTAATCCAAATTTAATTTAAAATGGTAAGTATACTTTGTTATTTTTTGTTAAATATTTTATTATAATTGAAATACAGGTATCTGTTTTGTAAAAAATAGCAGAGTATTTGCTGTGATTACAATGCGCTAACAGATGGTGTTGGATTTTGTTTTGTGATCTCTTCGATGTGGTCATTTCTGAATTGAGATTGCATGAAATACGATAGAATGTACTTTATTTTTTTAACTAGGCAATATATGGAATGTTAATGTACAGAATTGTATGTATGGATCTCTGTTGTGACATGATGAATTGTATGGCTATTTGGTTGTGACAAAATGTTTTTTTAAGGCTAAAGTTAAAACGAAAGATCTCAGGGGAAAAAAGAAGGACGATGTTCTTAAACAGTTGGAAGAGTTGAAACAGGAATTAGCTTCCCTTCGCGTTTCCAAAGTTACCGGTGGAGCTGCTTCGAAGTTATCAAAAATGTAAGTCAAACAATTTTTTATGATACTACGTGCTATGTACGAGTGTTGGTCGTTAGAATTTTCATGATATAACTTACATAGAATTTAAATTTAACCTTTTTTGGTTGTAAATATATTAAGAATTTGCTGTGTGGAGTTCGTAATTTTATTTGACAAATATTATGTTAATGTTAACCGAATCTCCTGTACATTCATATGGTGGTAATGATACACTTGACATTCGGCTTGTTGCAACTGAGTCTAAACAATGCTAGCAAAGTTCCAATACCTTCCATCTGTTGAAATGCAATTGAAAACGTTTTTTATATCAACTTCCTGAGATAAAATATTCACTTTTCCTCCTGATTGAATCATGTCTAAGTGTGTGTCTTGAATTTCAGTAGCATGAATGTTAGAACTTAGTTTTATTTAAATTACTTTATTTGCATCAGGAATTGAAATTTTACATTTTTTATCATTTGTTGTATTAGCTTGTATTTTATTATTTTCGCTAAATTTTCTCTTACTGTTTCAATAATAATTGTATATAACGAGGGATCAAACCTGTTCCACAAATACTTGTGTACGCTCTTTGGTAACACTATCAGCCTCGTAGACGAACAAAAATAAGTTTTCCGGCCATGTTCATGAAAAGAGAGCTTGCACAAGTAAGCCATAAAGGATCATAAAATTCCATTGTTCAACTCATAATTACAAAAGTACGTTTAAGGTACAGCTTTGATATAAAGATTTTTAGTGGCAATGCTTTTATCTTCATGAATTTTTAAACATATAAACAGCTAAATAAAATTCAGTCTTGTGAGAAGGAAGCGTGCTTTTCATGTCTCCACGTGGATTCAATAGTATTAGTATGGCACTTAGTTATAGAATCACCTAACCTAAGTTTATGATCAACAGTTAAATGTTTACATCCCTTATCTTCCAATTTTCTGTGCCCTTTCCAACAGACTGAATGCAATGTGGAGTAATCTCAACTCATTCCATTAAAACTTGAACCAACTTATCTGCAATGCTCAAAACGCTATCATAAAATGCATCCCAAAACAGCTTTCCTGTCTTCCAATTCCTCTGAAAACCCATTGACTATTTGTTTTTCTGAAATTTTGATTCAGCTATTTCTACAACCTTCCAAAACCTACCTATTTTCTGCAACTAATTCTACAAAATTCAAAATCATTTCATTCACAAATTGCTGCCAGTCCACTAAGGTAGTCAAAGCAAAATATACTCAGCTATGTCCCCAGACTTCGTTCCCCTTAATAGCTCATATCTCATCCCTAACTTCAACTTGCTGCACCTCCACCATGACCATGTCTAATAGTTTTAGTACTCCCACATTATCACAAGCACTTCTACAAATCCAAGTGTAACTGAAAGTGAATGTTTTATGACAAACTAGTGCACAAAAATCTGATCTAATTAATTCAGATTCCTTAGTGAAATCCAGACATCCAGACTGCTTATCCTGGCATAAATGTATAAAAATAAACGATTGGGCACTGCTTTGCTTCCTAAAGTTGCTCTATTGGCAGAAAAATTAAACTTCAAATTTTGTGAAAGGCCACCCTGAAATGTATCTACAACACTAAATACAGAAGGAATGCTACAACCTGATGTGACTGCACTAGGCGGTGACTGAATCAAACTGAGCATTTTATTCTTCAAATTTTCGTGAAACTGAAAAGAATTAGGAAAAAGGTAAAGATGTCGAATCTGGGCATGTTTGTCGCCAAATCAAGATGGCGTCCAAAGCCAGTTTGGCTTTGGACTCCATTGCAATTTTGTTTTAAAAAATCCTTCATGAAAAACTATTTGCATAGGGTTGCCATAAAGCTGGATCTAAACATCAAGGTTACCATGTTTGGCAATAAATTGCTAGTGCCCCGGATTCAACATCTCCACCGAAAAAATTCTTAAAGAACCAATGGAATAGGACAATTAAACAGAAATTAAGAACATTCAAGTATATTTGAAATGAAATTTTAAACTTCCCGAGGTTGCCATCATAAAGCAGATATAATCCTAATGAAGTGGGAATGCCTTCTTTTCCTGTCACAACTTGCTACGAAAATCATGGCCACATAAAAGCGATACTGTTGAATTATTATATAATCTCATGTGATGGGTATTCTTTTGTTCTGATTAGTAAATTGATGACTAAGATATTGAAATGTGTAATAAATTTTCTTGGCACTCTATTAGGTTTAACGATAAACATATTGGATCTATAGGAAAAGTAGTGCCTTCTGTTTTCTTTCGTTTTGTGTCCAAAGTATTGCCACAAAGGCTTCATACCAGAGCTGTACTTTTGAATTATTCAATGATCCTGTGTGATAGCTATTCTTTGGATTGATTGGGAAATTAATGACTAAAATTATCTGGTGAGATAGTAATGCATAATAAATTTTCTTGCCACTTGATTAGGTTTATAACGATTAAATATAGTATCTACCATGACTTCCTAATGTATACATGTGCAATGCAGATCTGCGACAAAATTCCATTTCCTTTTAAAAGAAAATAAGTGCTGTTAAACATCTACATTTTTATGTTTTAATTTCTAGTGATGAAACGTTTTGTCTTCCTGATTCATTGTAAATTCTGAATTCATTGTTCACTGAAATTTGTATTACAAGAATTGTAGCAATGTAAGTCTTGTGTATCCTTAAAACTTAATATCACCTGTACTAGTTTTTTTAATGTATCTGTTACCGCAATGTAGGAAAAGCAGGCATTGTATAGAAGGCCTGGCATTTTGGGGCAAAGTATGAAATATCCTAATTTTAATATTATAATATACTTTCCCTGGGCATTGTGTGTAATATCTAGGCATTATATAAAATGACAAATGCTATTTAAGCAAAGTATTAAAGAGTCATGAAAAGGCTTTTATTGAAAAGATGTCAGCAATTCAGCAGCCAACAGTCCCACGGTTCCTTCTTAGTAGTCATCTTGGCCTTTTGCACATTGCTCAATAACTACTGGTAAGTAAGTTTGGTTAGGAAAACACCGTTTTTGCAGCATTGGCTCACTTTAGGCAGCTCATCGTAGAAGTCATTGCATGTCAACATGCCATCATTCCTTCTCGTACACTACTTGCTCTTCCATTTTCATACAGCACGGTATGGGCTAGTCTTTGCTGAACAAATTCAAAGTACCGTATTTCTTCACTTCCGAACAAAGACTAAAATGCAAATGGGGAATTCTCCGTCTGATGCGAGCGTCGAAAGTGCCCTGCCACATATTAGAAATGTCATTAGAGGGAGTATTTTATACTTTACTGGTTTGTCTTTTGGTATTGCATAGAATGCCTAGGAAATGTGAAAAATTAATCGTTTCATACTTTGCCCCCAAATGCCAGACATTCTATACAGCCTGCTTTGCATACTTTGCCGGTAACATATCTAAAAGATTCAGGTTAAAATCCTAGTTAGCGTTGCAACCTTGGTATAGTTTTAATTTTGTCATGGTAGTGATGGTACATGGTAATGATTAGCATTGCTAATAAAACAACTTAATAGCCATACTGTACATTAGGAGTTCACTTGCTATTTCTGAGAGTATACTTGTGCCATGTAGTGCAGGTTATACTGCTGACAGCTATAAAAGAATTCAAATTTCTTTTGTTAACATTTCCTCTTTTTCGGCATGCTGATTGATTCGTGAGTAAGGTTAATGCCTGACATTTTATAGTAGTAAGTATGATAGAACTTAATGGTTAATTATGTTTATTTATGTTAATTTTAGATAATTTAGATGTTAGACTTCGATTTCATTAAGCTAGTCCTAACAGTGTACATGTGCCATGTAAAGTTTTATGTTGTACTGCTGAGAACAGCAATGAGACTAAAAGGAATTCAAATTTTGTTTGTTAAATGAAGTTAATTGTGTTCAAAATCTACATTTAAAAATCTCGCCCTCCTGTGATGATATTTGTTCTTTTTCCTGCTGATTGATTCATGAGTGAAGTGGATGTGCCTAACATATAGTAAGAAAGGTTGAACTAATAGTTAAGTATATTTAAAAGTAATTTTAGGTTTAAAAGAGTTATATAGAGGTTACTCTTAAATTTAACTGGCTATTCCTAACAAATGTGCCTTGTTGATTATACTGTTGATATAAAGAGCAATAAGATTAAATTGTGAATTCCAATTTTTGTTAAGTGAAATTGGCTGTGTTAAATTATGCTTTTTATAAATCTTCTGTGATTGGCACATTTACTCTTCCTCTGATTGATTCATGAGTGCATATATCTGAAAACTTGGAGTAGTAAGAATATTAGGACTTGATTTAATATAAAATTATATTTTGAGTTTACTTTATAGGTATGAGATCACACAAAAAATTTTTTTTTGCTAGGACTTACCAGCCATTCCTGCTTGTATAGTGGTGCTATTTAGAGTTATGCAAGGTTATTCTGCTTACAACAGGAGTGGAAGACCGTGGAATTCCAATTTTGTCATGAAGTTTGATGTTTGCAACATCTTTTAATCTTTTCCTGAAAACAATTACTCTCTTATCTTACTGATTGATTAATGAGTGAGTGGTTCTGCTTGGCAACGGATAGCAATAATAATGTTGGATTTTAGTTTAATAGTTAATTACATGTAGAAGTTTATTTCGCAGATTCCAATCATTATGAATTATTCATAGGTATTGAAGACTTTCACCTTTAGTTACGACAAATAATGTAATTACGGAAAATCCCATTTGAGATTATTAACATGAGGTCACCAAAAATAATAGTTTTGATACTTAAAGAAAAAAATTTAGTGAGTGTGGGTGGAGTAAAAAATATTGATAAACCACATATTTACTGAATCCATTGATGTAAATAAGTTTGTCAGAAACTTGTAGGTTTTCTTGAAAGGTTACAATATTTTTCATTCATTTGTCTGCGACAAAGTTAAGACTGAATTAATTAATATTTTAAAATGTTTATTTTTAAGAATGTAATCATTACTGAAATTGTATTGTAATCATGACTGAAAATTAATTATCTAATACATACATCAGTCAAAGGTTGGCATCCCTGATTTAGATATATTCGAGGTTATATTAGAAAAAGTCTGCTATGATCTCATGTGATGCATTTTGTACTTTCGTTCTCCTGATAGAGTGATGACTGAAGTTGACTGACGAGATCGTATGGTAATCATTTAATTATATAACTTCAATGAGCGACTATTATTAAAGAACTCTATAAATCAAGTTTTACATTTCAATTAGTTAAAATATCTGGTAACAATAAATTGTTTTTATTTTTGTTTCATAGTTTTTACTAATTTTAAGTATATAGTTGGGAACACTATTGGTTTCACAACTTGAGACCTCGTGTGATGCATTTTTGCTTTCGTTCTCCTGATAAAGTGATGACTGAAGTTGACTGACGAGATTGTATGGTAATAATTTAATTTTATAACTTCATTAATGGCTTTTATTTTTTGTTATATGGTTTTTACTAATTTTAAGTATAGTTACATATGCACACAATTCTAAATATAATTAATATTTAAATTAAGTTCAACCATTCTTACTGCTGTAAGTTGACCAATACTCATCAATAAATCAGCAGGAGCATGAGAAGTCATCACAGGAGAAAAGATTATAAAAGCAGATTTTGAACATATCCAATTCCATTTCAACAAAAATTTGCATTCTGTTTAGTGTCATTGCTGTTGTCAGTAGTAGAGCCAACACATAAACTACATGTACACTGCAAGGATAGCTGGTTAAATCTAAGTCTAACCTCTAACTTATCTAAAATTAGCTACTACATATAATTAACTATTAAGTTCAACCATTCTTACCGCTTTAAAATGTCAACAAACACTCAAATAGATGAGCAGAAGTTATCACAGTAAGACAAGATGGATATATAACAGGTAGTGAACACTAGTTTTTCACAACCTGTTATATATACAATATCTTGTCTTATTGTGATAACTTCTGATCTATTTATGTGTGAGTGTTTGCTGACATCTTATAGCAGTAAGAATGGTTGAACTTAATAGTTAATTATATATAGTATTTAATTTTAGATAAGTTAGAGGTTAGACTTAGATTTGAACAGCTATCCTTACAGTGTACATGTATCATTTCTCTACTACTGACAACAGCAATGACATTAAACAGAATGTAAATTTTTGTTGAAGTGGAATTGGATATATCAAAATCTGCTTTTGTAATCTTGTTCTCCAATGACGACTTCTCATGCTCCTGCTGATTTATTGATGAGTGAGTGTATTTGTCTGTCAGCTCGATTTAACCGGCTGTTCCTAATATTGCCTTGTTGAATGTACTGCTGATAAAAAGAGCAATTAAACCAAGCTGAATTGTCAAATTTTTGTATAAGTGAAGTGAAATTGGATGTGTTAAAAATCTTTATAAATCCAATATTTTTTTCATTTGTTTGTCTGCAACAACCTTAAGGCTGAATTAACTAATAATTATGTGTTTAAATTTTTAAAGTATGTAATCATGGCTGAAAATCAATTATCTTTATATAGACATGGTCAAAGTTGACATACCTGGTTTAGATATGTTAGGTTATATAACAAAAAAGTTTGCTGTGATCTCATGTGATGCATTTTTTACTTTCGTTCTCCTGATTGATAAAGTGATGACTGAAGGTGACTGATGAGATTGTACTGTAATCATTTAATTAGAACTTTATTGAATAACTTTTATTAAAGACCCCTTTATAAATAAACAGTTTTACATTTTAACCAGTTGAAATATCTCGTTTGTTTTATTTTTGATAGTTTTGTTTACAAATTTTAAGTATATATAGTTGGGAACACTGTTGGTTTTACAACCTGTTATATATCCAACATCCATTTTTACCTATAACACAGAATACATTATTTTCACAGTGCTGCAAGTACAATGATCACCTACTGTACTTGCTACAAAGTGTGCCTCAGCCAAAAAATATAGTTCTTGAAACACTAATTTATCTGAATAAATGGATGCTAAATAAAATGTTGCATGTGTAATTTCAAACTGTCAACTCTGCATATATTTAGTTTAAGGTTAAATGTACTATTTTGATTTAGTTCATTGAATATATTGCTTCATAACCTGAATAAATGCTTGTAGACAACATCTATGTATGGAGCTCATTAACTTTTTTAAAAGCTTTAAAAGCAAAACCCTCCCCAAAATTATTTAATGTTGATGCAAAACTTTTCTGAAATTTTTATTGTGTCCTTAAATGTGGATTTGCTTGATTTGTTATGATAGTTAATTCAGTGTAAATTTTTCGTTTTAGTTTATTGTGTTTACCCATGTGCAAATTTGAAAACATGTATGCATGTAAAATTCCACTATTAGGTAAGGTTTTATTTTATTGGACTTCAAATGCTACATTTTCAGGCTGTTTTGTAACAGGTCACAAATTTGTATGGTTCTCATTGAAATGTTTCTGTCTACAAAAGTCAGTTTGAACTTCTCGCTTGAGTAGAGATTTAAATAATTTAATATTCATGCCAGTTATCACCTTGGTGTCGGGCACAATTGAACTTATAGGTTTTTAAAGCTTTATCTGTTAATTGTTTCGACGACTAAATTTTACATTTAATTTGTTCTGAATTCAATGTTTTTCTTTTTATAGTTACATTGTCAGGAAATCAATTGCACGAGTCCTTACTATTATGAACCAGAACCAAAAGGAAAATCTGAGGAAATTATACAAGAATAAGAAGTATAAGCCCAAGGATTTGCGTCCCAAGAAAACCAGGGCAATGAGAAGAGAATTGACCAAGAAACAGAAAAATTTGAAGACACCTAAAGAGTTGAAGAAATTGCGTGCATGGCCCATGAGGAAATATGCTGTAAAAGCATAATTAAAAAAATTATTAAAAATATGAGCTTTTGTATTGTTTAGAAGTCTGAATACATTGTCTTATTTACTGTTACATTCAGTTACAGTTATCTTGATACATTTCTCTAACTAGTTCTAGTTTAAATTTTGTTGATTATTGGGGCCTTTGGGTACAAGAATTTTAGGTGTTTTGAGCAGTTAGAATATGTAAAAAGGGTGTGGTATCTTAAATTCTCAAAGCATGTGTTACAAAAATTGGCTATTTTTTTTAAGTGGTGCTGTATGCTCGTTACCAAGTTGTGCTCTACTTGTCATTACCATGCTACACTTCTGCAATGTTTAATTTTAGTTTAAATTCAGAGTTTTTTACTATGCTACCCTTGTTTGTACCAAAATTACTATCAAGCTCCTAACACAAGTGGGGATTCTTCAACATTTTAAATTCTTTAAATGTCAAGCTTGAAAAAGATAACTTTAAATTCCTTTTAAATTTTATAAGAAAATTTGGACTAATTTCAAGATAGCTCTTCAATCTTAAAATTGCTGTTGTGTTCTGAGTTTAAACAAACTATTGTATTGATAATGTAAGAAAAATGTTTGTTAGACGCATTCACATAACTAAATTCTTTGATTCATGTTTCCCCATTGTGGCAGTAAAACAAAACAGTATTTTTCACTCATTTATTTACTATCCTTATAAAGTATCTAGCATGATTTTCAGTTAACTCCAAGTAAGTTTTGATTACTACAAAAATTTCTGGTAGCACTTCAGTCGGTTGCGTTGAACTGACTTGCCTTTAGCATTTTTATTAGTTTTAGTGATGAGGATAAAATACTCGTTAATTTGATGCTTTCATTCTTCATTTTTGCTGAAGCAATTTCGAAACCGTAGGACAGATTTGACTATGGGTGCTATATGATGAACAATGGTTGTATGAAATGTACTGTGATTACAAAAATTCGAACCTCTGTCTGACAATGCACCATATCTTTTCCCTTAGGTTATTACATTTGTTACTTAAGCATGCCTAAGGCTCCTTGTACCAAAGTATAATCACCTAATTTTAAATGAAATGCATGTTGCTCTTATAATTTTTTGAGTAAACATTGCATACCTGTCACTGCAAAAAATGTTCTGTGCTTTTCTTCCACTTTTTAAATGGTGCAATTCCGTAATTTGGTGCTTTTAGACTAAAACAAAAGGAAACCTTTTGAATCTGGTTTCCTGATTTTTGTACAAAAACCTTTGGCTCGAAAATACTGCACAAATACACAAAAAATTATCTAACGTCTTTAGTTTGTTGAAATCTTGCCTAGTATGTTTAAAACCATCTTGCGAGTTCTAATTATGTTCTTAAGTTGAAGTTATGAAGCCCCAACATCTGAACATAATTAAAAATGATCATGCTCAATTGTTAGCTTAAACCTGAGAGGTTATAGCTTAGCTACAGTATATTCAAATTTCAGTTTGAAATGTTCTACTTTGTCTATCTTTTTTGGGTAAAAGAATGGAGAGTTTCTCAGAACTTTTAACTCTATTCTGGCATTCAAATCAATGGTATGATGATGATTTTTGGTTTGATGAGTATTTATGATTACAAATAATTCGAACCTCTGTCTGATTGAAGTATGCATTTTGTGATAAGTTTCCACGTAATTTTACATTATGTAAGATTTAAAAATTTGAGTATTAATTTTAGGATGCTTCTCTTATAGAACTAGTCATAACCAGGTTAAATAGGATTGTTGGTTATCCTAGTATGCAGTGTGTTAGGACGTTTTTTGTAAATGGGGGGATTGATGTATGAATTATTTTTCCATTCACATGTTCTTTTTATTTCAAGTTAAATTGAAGTGAAGAAAAATTTCATTCACATAAATAATTCCAATATTCAGTAAAAGCACTCCCGAATTTGGGAGGTTATCTTGCCATGTCTGACAAAAATTGCTTGAAAAGGGGATTTTGCTTCAAAAGCTTTGTCAAAACTGTTAACTACTGATCTTAAAAGTTCATATTGACGTTGTAATTGTTTTACTCAATGATTCGCATGTGTGCCATAAAACCCCAACATCCAATGATTTATATCAACCCAAATTCACAAGTATCTTCAAAAATTTAACTCAATGAGAAAAGAATACTAAAAAATCTAGTTGGAATTCTGTGATAAGTAAACTACTGCAATGAAATTTCTTTTTAATGTGTAAAAACATGCAATTTTTATAATAGTTACTCAAATAATGGATTAAAGTGGTCAGTGACTCACAAGCATGTATTTTTAAAAAAGGTTTATTTTACATTTAGTGTAAAAATCTGGAACTTGTTCTTGATTTGTGTGAGTACAGAAATCCTGGGATATATAGTGCTTGGGGTACAAAGAAATGTAAAATCAATGGCTGAGGGGAAGTTGCTTATTATAAATGAATCAAAATTATATATGTAATTGCATGCTTTTTATTTAAATTTAGAGTAAAAGCAATATTGATGTAAAAACCTTGTGCATAGCTTGTATGCTAATACCTATTGGATATCTTTGCTCGCATTTCATACCATATTTAAATGTTTTCAAGAAACCTTTGTATCGATATTGCACATTTCATATCTCCAACTGAACTAAAATTAGTCGATATGAAACAGCGTTTTTTGTACTTTGTTGCTTATTCTCCCAACGATGTGCATACTTCAATCTTGCCACAACTAGCTTGTGTGAACTTTTCCTTCAATTGCATCACGTTGACCAAGGTGATCCGCTTTTAATATTTAAACCTATTTTTGTTTCCTCACATTTTCTTTTCCGCACTGATTTCTATCTTCCAGATTCTCGTTGCCCTCTATAATCAGGCTGCTGGATAATTTCATTTGAGTGGCGAATTCTTCCATAGAGTTTTAGCAATGTTTAGCTAATTAAACAAGCAGTGGCATCAAATGAATTCAACATTGTATTCATTTGGTGCCACGTACATTAGTGAAATATATAGATACTGTTGAATATTTTCAAAAACAATTTCTTCAAGATTATTTGAAAGATACCTAAAAAAAATATTTGAAACAAGATTCAAGAGCCTCGGCTGATTTTTTAAAAAATATAGTGACGCATGAAGTATGAAAGGGTCATTTTCTGCTAAGATATAGGTAGCGTTTCCTGTACATGTTCTAAACGTGACGTTACTGGGCAATTCAAAAGAATTAATTCACAACAGTAGTAAGATCGTAGCTGAACGGCTAGTTTGTTTACACTGAAAATCCCTCAGCCGAATGCGCGATATATTCACTGGGTTAATGTGTTATTAGAAAGTGATGTTGGGAGCTCTTTTGATGTGCTCTCAATCCAGCCAACTGAGAGTACGAGCTGTTGCATGTGCTGCATTTGTAAGGCTTTTCACCTGGAAAGGAATTAAAATTCAATATCATTTCTTTTCTTCTGGTTACTTAAATTATTATCCAATTTACTGACCTGTATGCAACCGTGTGTGATTTCTCAGTGTGGAAGACTGGCTGAATCTTCTGTGGCAAACATGACATTTAAAAGGCTTTTGTAATGTATGCGTGCGCATATGAGAACGAAGATTGCTTCTTGAATTGAATCCTTTTTGACATACCACACAGCTTATCTTTTTCTTGTCAGCAGTGGCTAAGGCATCTAAAAGGAATCGTTTAGTTAACTTGAGTATCCAGTGGTACTGATTGCTAATTCGATGCTCTAATTTAGCTCATTTAAATTTACCTGTTTCGGATTCCTGTTCCTTTTTCGTGTCGATGGATTCGTCATAGGGTATACCCAAATGCTGATGTACGTGGAAACCAAGCCATACGAGAAGTTCGTTTCCTACTGGGATATCCTTAAAGAAGAGCAAATTATTAAATTTACTTTCGCTGACACCACTGAATTAATAGATCAATGATTTTCATGTTTCCTTTTCCTAGAGTTGACTTATGCAGAAAATGTTCTTTGGAGTTACTTTTCCCATTATCATTCATTGATTAGTGATCATGTTTTTCAGCTTATTTACCACAAGCAATGAAGTATTTTTTATTTGATTTAAGTTTTCTCAAAATCCTACAAAACTTTCTAGTGATGAACAGTCTTGGTTTAGAAATTACAACCAGGGTTTATGCACGTGCAGTTATAAATAGAAGTGGGGCATCAATAATTTTCACTGCTGTCTAGGAAAAATCGGTTTTCAAATGAATTGAGGTTTTAATTGAAGTGAGAAGCGAAAAGTAACTTGGATTTGAAATTATACAAAAAATTGAAATTACTTCCTATTTAATCAAGAATCTCAGCTAAATTTCGGCTTTTGAATGTTTCCATTTTGTTTGTCAGAACTACGAATTAATCTAATGGGAACTTCTTAAATGGTACCTTTACTGATTAAACTGACCATTTGAAAGGATTCTAGAAATGCTCAGTCAGAATGGTCAGTTGTCAAATTAAAGGTTTTACAATGGACCAGAATTCAAACCTGTTTTATCGTGAAGTCTAAATAACAAACGTAAGGTGAAGTCTCATTTCAACTCCTCGGAGTAAACCGGTGAGCGATTTTTTGGCAGTTCTCAAAGCTAATTAGCTTGCAGCTGTTTTTCAATAGAATTTTCTTGCTCCGAGTTTAATGGAACTGAATTTGATCAGTATTAAGACAATCATGACTGAGTCGGCGTATCGGGTTCGATTGTAATAAGCCTATGCGTGTTCCGTCAGAAAGCATTTCTTGTGTGCATTTTGAAAACAAACCAAATGAAAAGATTAAAAAAATTCAAGTTTGAAAATGGATTGCTACCAATGTTTTTGTGTTTTGTTAAAGTTGATACAAGAATTACCAAAATCTGATGAGATCTTACTTTGATAGCTCGATAATAGATGGCGCCACGAGATAGAAATGTTTCTAAATTTTGCTCTTGGTAGTTTCTTGCAAAACGTATGTACGACATCCAATCATACTCCAGTTTGGCTTTCTGCGTTCTTGAATTTGCATCTACCACCGCAATCTGAAAGAATTAATTTTATTGAATGTTACATTCAAATAGGAGGGGGTAAGTCGATTGTTAAACCACTGATACACTTATCACAATCGACCTTTTTTTTATGTTACGGGATTAGTTCCTCTTTTTCTGTCGTTAAGAGATTTTCTGCAACCTACACAAATATTTTCCTAGGGCTCAACATTTCTACGCAGTAAAATCCGGGGTAAGTCCGAGTCGTCAAATTATACGTCGATCCTTGGTTTGAGACTGGCTTTTATGATCTCAAAGCAGAAAATCAGAACTTCGGGATTGAACCCGGACCGTCGCCATTAGCCCGTTGTATTGCTCTAGGGCGACGTTAATTAAAATACCTTTAGAAACAAGTAAAATTTTAGTATAGAAAATTACGCTAGAGACAACAGAAAATATTAAGCTCAAAGCTGTCTTTGGTAGCAAAAACTCGGGTAGGTATTTTAATTAACTTCGCATTGGAACAATGCAACAGGCTTTTGTGACGGTCCGGTATCAAATCCGAAGACCACCGTAATTTTGAATCACGGTCAGATGCCTAGGTCACACCTGAGCTAGCACCCCACGCCAACGTGAGGGCATTTCAGGTCACGGCAGATTTAGACTGCACCAGCCCCCGTATACATGACTGTCCATGGTTGGGTTCGAACTCGTAACCCCCCGATTGCTGATCCGTTACTCTTCCAACCGAGCTACCGCGGCCCCAAAAACTCGGGGGCGAAGCCTCTTATAAAGCCCATGAATACAATTCACAAATGAGCTGTTACTAAATTTAAAGGTTCCATGTAATTGGCTCATGTTGGTAAGCGTAGGTTAATGTAAGTTAGGTATAATAAAAAAAGTCTGGGTCCCTCGAGTTTGAAAGATTATTCCTTGAATCAAGTGACGTGGTTGGAACGTAAATAAAGCGCTTCCACAATTGATGTCTAACGCAGATTCTGGTAGTTCGATGCCGAAAGCGATAAGTGTTAGCGGGTAGTTTTGAATGAGTATTAGTTAAATGAGGGAACTGGCATCTTTACGCGGATTCAGGTTCCTTTTTTATTGTCCGGTGCCGGCATTCATTGTTTTTACGTATTTTAAGCTTCTAACTCGCTTTCACACCTGTTCAGAAATCAACTGACAAGGTCGACTGCCTTCTCCCTGTAGCCGCACTATATCTCCTTTATTAATTTGTTTACTAACAGCGCTATTCTGGTCCCGGTAGTTTCTATAATAAAGCCTACTAAAGTGAACGATGCATTTTAAAGGTCTGCGTTTTAGTTTTTAAGTACTTTATGAAAGTCCTTAATTTTTTAAAGCCTTACTTTTATACGAAAGCACTATTTTATTTCATCTATTCAAAAACCAATGATATTCGTCTGCTGTCTTCAAAATCGATGTCATGTTTATAGATTACCAAAAATTGATCTTTTTAAAACTAGGTCCACAGACGCAAACAGGCACTAGCGAAAGTTTCTTCACAGGTGTGATGTATGTCAAATATAGCTCTAAAAAATGAAAAATGGCCTTAACCCTGGGTATTTCAGTGTCGTGGTTTGAACGAGGCTTCGTTAGATTTGGTGACATTAAACGCAAACAATATGCTTCCACAATTGACGTCTTCAGCAGATCCCAGCTCAGCTTATCGTTCAGTATTATATGGCAGAATACAATTTTTGATTCAAAAGTTGTGTTTAAAGATTCAATTAATTTAAAGGAAATTGGTTTTGGGTTAGTCTGATTAAAGATTTGCATCTGCACATAGACTCGTAATTATTTTTTGAGGAAGGAATGACCTTTGTGGAAACATTTCTACTTTCCAAGATGTTTTCATTAATTAAATCTTGTAATCCTTAATCATTGTTGCTCAGTGCGACGTTAATTAATTACCATTACCTTACTCATCTTGAAATACAGTTCCGACTGTAAGGTAAGCATTTAATTAACGTCGCACCGGAGGAATACAACTGGCTATTAGTGACGGATCAAACCCGAAGGGAAAGATCCGACTGTTAGGATTTCTTCATATACATAATTTTAAGTTTGAGTACACTTGCTAGATTGATTTCATACTTGTGTAAGTTGCATGCATTACGTTGTACGATGCATATGTACATACATAACATGCATGTTACATATGCACTAGTTGTCATGAAAGCTAGGTAAGTTAACGTAGCATTGGAGCAACACTACTGGGTCCGGATTGGTTGGTTTGAGGTTTCTATGGCTCAAGGGCCATATTTGGCCATGCTGCGCCAGACAACATTCAATATCAAGTAATAAACAATGAAAGTTGTATTGACACAAAAGAGCAACCCAGGGAGGAATGCACCTGTGCCGCTTACAACTCGAGGGTTGCTAGTGCAGTGCGCATACCCACTGAGCCACGACGGTCCGGGATCAATCCCGAAGGGGAAGATCCACCTAAGCTTATTCTCATCAAGGGCTGTGAGGTGTATTAAGGTATGTAGGTATTTTAATTACCGCACACTGGAGCAACACAACGGGCTATTGGTGTATTAAGGAGAGAACAGAATTCTTCACGGAATAGCTTGGGTTAGTTAAGGTAATTTTAATTAACGTCACACTTGGAGCAACACAACTACTATACTTACCTTGGAGTTTGGTAGGTATGTAAATGTACAACAAATTTCATTAATTTTTGTTCAAGGAAGAAAAAAATTCACACCTTGCACGTTTCATTCATTGACTCGTGTGAGAGAAAACTCGCTCATCACTGCGCTCGTCCTTGCGCTTTCAATCAATGCCTCCAGGTCAATTTCGAAGTGTCGTCTACGTTAAGTGCATCAACAAAAGACATAAATTAATATAATTGTTTTCCGTATGAATGTTTCCTACTATTATAGGCAGACAGCACAATAGGCGAGAAAACAATTTTCTCGTCCTTTAGCAGGTATCATTTATTGGAGAGATGACCGTCGAAGACAAGATACCGGATTCCAGAAGCAACCTTCGCTTTGCATACTGCGCGGGGTCAAAGTCTTCCGATGGACAACAAAGGACGCATTTGGAATGGTATTAGTGGTATCTTCTTTTCCTCGGGCCCACTCACCGGTCTCGGGTTCCTTATAGCTACTGGAGGATGTTCCGAAGGATACAAGTGGTCTTAGCGCAAAGAATGTTTGAGGAATATGTTCTTTGTTCTGACCAATTCTGCTGCTTTCAGAGGTATATCTAATGGCAAGGTGTCGGATCTTTCCTTTCGGGGGTTGATCCCAGACCGTCGCCAATAGCCCTTTGTGTTGCTCCAGTGCGACGTTAATTAAAATACCTACCTAACGGGAAGGTGGGGGAGTCATGCATATAAAGATGAACTCAAAATTTATGGAAAATATATGTGATTAAGCTGTCTATGCAGGGCGGTCAGAATCGCGATCGCATAATTTGAGAATCACGTCCCTCCAAATTTATGATTTGCTTGGCTCAATAATCTCAAATTTATACCCCCTAAAGGTCTGAGCAAAAAATGATCGTAGAGCCACAAACCAAACGATACTCCTTAAAATAGTGTAACATACCGATCTAGCCCTTAACCCCTCCACATTACTATTCTGTTCAGCTGGAGCATGTATAAAAATTATTCTGAATGCTCCAGTAGGCTATGGCTACTGGGTCAAACTATCTGCTTTTCCTCTAAATTGAATACATAGGCAAAGATGGAAAAACTACGGTAAAATACAAAGTTTATCGTCTAAATCTATTTTTGATAGCATCGGACCGATTTTGTTTTTAATGGTCTTGTAACCATTAGTAGAGGCATTTCTACCCGCTGTCGAAACTATTTTTTTATCAGTGTTCACGAGAAAGAATGTTCGCTTACGAACCGGGATGATGCATTTTCTATAGCTGGAATGTAATTTTCCGAACTGCCGCTTTTTCCTTCAGACATCACAGTTTAGAAAAACATTAAACGCGTTTTTTTCTTGCCTTCATATTTTATAATACTTTTCTCGCTTCTAGTTGAAATGTTTACGAGTTGAGTTGGAATGTTCTCCGTGAAATCAGAAAGGGCCGCGGTAGCCCGGTTGGAAGAGTAATCCAACCAAAGACCGTCGTGTACAAAGGGGGCTGGTGCACGTTAAACTGTCGTGGTCTCAAATGTGCTGGCGTGTGTGGAGAGTGGGGTGCCAGCTCAGGTATGACCTCGTCATCTGACCGTGGTTCAAAATTTACTTGGTGTTGTCCTCTAATCTTCCTCTTCGGGTTTTATCCCGGACCGTCGCCAATAGCCCTTTGTGTTGCTCCAGTGCGACGTTAATTAAAAGACCGTGAAATCGGAAATTCTGCTGTTCATCTCGGGCCGCGGTGGCCCGGTTGGAAGAGTAACGGACTTGCAACCGAAGGGTTGCGAGTTCGAATCCAGCCAAACACCGTCGTGTACAAAGGGGGCTGGTGCACGTTAAATCTGTCGTGGCCTCAAATGTCCTCACGTTGGCGTGGTGTGGAAGTTTGGAGAGTGGGGTGCCAGCTCAGGTGTTGCCTCGTCATCTGACCGTGGTTCAAAATTACGTGGTGTTGTCCTCGGATCTTTCCCTTTGGGATTGATCCCGGACCGTCACCAATAGCCCATTGTGTAGCTCCAGTGTGACGTTAATTGAAATACCCCCCACCCGCTGTTCATCTCAATAGAGCAATCGAATAAAATACAATATTTTAGAATACCAATGTGTGATAAACGTCAACATTAGATTTCAATACTTAGAAATGTCAATTTTCCTGTCGATTTGGTCTTCATTGCAGATGTCGAAACCATTTGCAGGGTTAATAAAGTTTATTTTTTGATAGTATTTGCACCTGAGTAAAAAATTAAGCAGGAGCGTTTATTTTGGAATTGACAATATTGCTTTTACTGGAATTTTATGTTACCAAAAATATATCATGACGTTATTGTGATCAAAGATTGCAAGCGTAAAAGGCAGTTAAAAATTATTTTTACACGAATTTTATACCTTGATTGTTTTTTCTTTTGTAACATTCGATAATGATGTATCCAATGTCTTACGTGTGTACTTCTAATTGGAAATCTGCCATAGTATGGCTCCAGTGAGAAAGAAGATGACTGTGGAATAGTTCTTTTCAACAAAGATGCAAAGCTCGCCGGGGAAATAGGGCTATCATAGTGTGAATCCTGTGAAAAGGCAGATGACCTTGGAAAAGTTCACTTCTACAGCTCGCCGCGGAAAGGGCTGTCATAATGGGGCTCCGATGAGAAGGTAGGTGACCTTGGAGACGTCTATTTCTTCAAGGCTCGACAGAAAAAAGGCTATCATACGCAAAAGCATGTAAATCGATCGCTGTAAGTGACAATCCGATTCAGGCACTGACCAATAAACTCGAGCCAAAGACGCCATTATTTACGTTTAACCTGCCCCTCCTAATTGAAGGAATAGACTCGTTCAAATCCACGTGCCAATTCGCTGGTGCAGTATTATACAGCATTTGGTTAAAATATAATCCCCGTAACAATTGATTTCACAAGATTGGGCAATTCATAGTGTATTGTTTCTATTTTATCCAGTTCTTATTTTATCACTTCATGTATATAGAGGAAACCGTGAAATCGGAGCTAGCAGCTAGAAATTACGAGTTGCATTTAACATAATTGTTTTAAATCAATACATTAAAGCACGTATGTACTGATAAGCGTGATATTACTTTAGCTGGAATTTTCTCCAATGAAAATTTTCTCAGGTTTTTTAGGCTCAAAATCGGTTGGCGAATGAAAACCGCTAACGTTTTATCTAACAAGATAACATCTACTTTTGATGATTTCCTTTTGTATTCAAATTGGAAAACCACACGTATGCA
This sequence comes from Meta bourneti, assembly GCA_933210815.1. Taxonomy (NCBI): domain Eukaryota; kingdom Metazoa; phylum Arthropoda; class Arachnida; order Araneae; family Tetragnathidae; genus Meta; species Meta bourneti. The sequence goes on from OW119922.1 coordinate 7,458,227, forward strand.
AATTTAAAATAAGGATAATATATAGCGCAGGAACGTATATCAGAAAGATTGGGAATTTCGGATGGAGTAAAATATTTCAAAACCATTGTTCGGGAATTACAATCTCTAAGAATTTTTTTATATAGATATCTGGGTTGATTCCGTACAGTTCTTTGTTTCATAAAAGTTTTAAACATACCTGTTATATATATTTGTGACCATACTTTCAACTGATGAATCTGCCTAAGATATCGTCTAAGCGCAGAAACTCATTAATTGAATACGGAGGATTTTTATTTCTGGACCTAAAAGCTAATAGCATGAATTTAAACAGCTGCATAATAAAAACATTTTTGTCAATTTATAAATTTCTGTTCTAGAAGCAGACGATATACATCCAAGTAAAACCTTTTACGTAGTATCTCCTTTATAGGAGACCGTGGTAGACCAGTTGGTAGAGTCGCGGATTAGCAACCAGAGGGTTGCGAGTTAGACTCGATCCAAACAAAGACCGTCGTTAACGTGGGAGCAGGTGTGCGTCAAATCTGTCGTGGCCTCCTGTCATCACGTTGGCATGATGTGGAAGTTTGGAGAGTGGGTTGCCAGTTCAGGTGTTAACCTCGTCATCTGACCGTGGTGTAAAATTACGAGGCGTTGTCCTCGAATCTTTCCCTTCGGGACTGATCCAGAACCGGTAGGTAGTTGAATTTACGTCGCACTTGGCTCCCCGAACTTCCACACCACGCCAACGTGAAGACATTTGAGGCCACAACAGATTTGACAGGCACCAGCTCTCACCTACAAGACGGTCTTTGGTTTAATCGAGTCTCGAACTCTCAGCCCTCTTGTTGCTAATCCGCGACTCTACCAACGGAGCTACCGCGGTCACCAAAAAAGGGGATACTTGGTAAAAAGTTTTACTTGGATATATTATATCTGCTGCTTAGAACAACTCGTTAACTGACAAAAATGTTTTTTTTTTTTACTGTGCAGCTGTTTACTTAGTTTTTAGGTCAAGAAATATAAATTCTGGGCATTTTGATAGTGTTATGTATCTTTTAAACATATACATGACAATGATTTGTAATTATCGTGAAAATAAGTATTCAATGTCTCCTAAAAATGCCAATTGATGAATTTCTGCTCTTAGCCGATCCTCATGTACCCGACGGTCTTTGATTGGATCTAGTTCAGAAACTAGCAACCCTCCGGTTGCTAATCCACGACTCAACCAACTGGGCTACCCCGCAGGAAATAACAAAAGTTTCGCTCTGACGTCCGCCAATACTATCCCTAAGTTGGGGTATTGATTGAAAACCGAAATTGCTTACCACTTGTCCAATGTTCGTTGGGTCATCTTTTGAGGAATCCAGAATTTGTCCAGGAAGAGGTCCGATCACAGTACTCTCTACAATCGTCGAGGTTGCGAATATGCCAAGCCCCTGGAAAGGCAAAGTGGATGCATCGAAGAAGACTTCTGCGGGAATACTTTGTACAGCGCCTGGGAAAACAAACTGAATGCTGTACTTTCTCCGAAACCTCTTACAATTGAAGGAAAACTGAAATGAAATGTGTTTTAGGATTCTTGTTATTTTCGCATCTCAGTTACGCGATTTGGAACGAGTCTATTTGTTAAATTCGGTTAACGTTTATGATGTTGGAGAACCTGCCTCGAAGGGTCCTTAATCTCCGATACTGACAGTATAGCACTTGATAAGTGGACCTGGCTTGTATTAGGGAATCCTAATAATTTGATAGATAGATCAAGAAAAGAACTGAATGCATATAGGTAGATAATTAATTAACGTTGCATTGGAGCAACGCAACGGGCCATTGGCGGCAGTCCGGGATCAATCATTAAGGGAAAGATCCAAGAACAACGCCTCGTAATTTTGAATCCGGCTGAATACATATAAATATACGTATTGGCAGTTTCTTTTTATTATTGAGGTTTTATTATTTTTGTTGAAAAGACATTGGATTAAGTCCAGCCAAAGTAAATTTGTTTGATTGAAATATTGAAGAAATTGAGCTTCGATCTGGATGAGCACCTGGGAGAGTCCCGACGTGCTGATAAAAAGCTTTCAAGTGGATAATTGCTTCGCATTGACTGTACGAAATGAAATGCAGTTTTCATTGACGGTACGACAAAAGGTTGAGTTGGGGAGTCTGCGTATATATTCGTCAGGGGAAAAAGTTGACACGTGCAAAATCATGCAAGGCAATCGCCAATGTGTACCCACTTCTACCGATTCCGATGGTTTGATTTTCTTACAAGTGACTAGTATGTCAGAACTTAACCCTTTCGGGCCTAATGGGCATATACATCCCAGAGATTAGATTGGGAAAATAAATCCCACTTTTGAATGGGTTTTTACGTTTTCAGTGTTCTTAAGGAATTAGGGAATAAAAATATGACTAAGAAACCTGGCAATACTTTCAGATTGCAAATGGCGGACTTATGGTTTTGAGCACGCCCATTCATTCTGATGAATGAGTGACCGTGGTTCGGAAACAAAAAGATGGTACAAAATTAGACGTTAGTTGCCCAGAAGCCATTTCCCACTGCAATATGTACAGGAATGGAGTTGACCGCTGTGATGAAATGGCTACTTTTTAGGGTCATGGCAGAAAATCAGACAAGTGGTGGAAAAAGATTTTTTGGAATTTAGTTATGATTTCTGTTGTGAATGCATGGATTACGAAGTGTGATGTGGAACATAAAACAGAACCACTATTATCATTCATGGTCCCCTTAGCTGAGCATCTAATAAATGTTGGAAGGGAGAAAGCAAACACAAAAAGAACGCGAAAGTACGGTCGTCCGTCAAAAAGAGCAAAAACTACTAAATTATACTTTTCAGAGTTAAATTTTAATCATGCAAAAGTCGGGGCGAAAGGCTTAAGCTGGCGTTCGACTGCTGGACGAAATCGAAAAGGAAAAGAATCCTATCTACTGCAAAATCATAGATGGAAATAACAATAGAAGCATAAATGATTGCGACATTTCTGAAAGAGGATGAAAACACAACCACAACGTAATTCAATCTGAATTATTTTTTGCGGAATCTACAAGACGTACAGGAAGCAGTCCTATCAGTGTCTAAGTGTCCTCCAATTACTATAACCAGACAATGTTCTCGAATCCAACGCTTTATACAGTCCAACACAATATTTAATGTTTCTTTGCCGTTTAATTGCTGTTATGTTATTAGAGATTAGGAAAATAGGTTAATGGTGACCATTAACCTATTTTCTATAAATGTGCTGCATTTTTTTTTATTTCGGTTACTTAACTCAAATTTTTTCATCTCAAAAATAGAAATATTTTCTGGGGATAAATTTTTTATTTCAGCTGGCGAAGCTTATATTGAATTACAAATGAGTTTACAAGGTCGTTTTATCTATACATATAATGTTGGCATCCGTCCTCTATGCAAATTTACACCGTTTGACCTATCTACACCAAATTTGGTACACTTATTCTTGGAACCCTGTGGTAACGTAAGCTACATATTGACCCCCGTTCTATTTGTCTTGGGTATGCAGAGGGGTGTAGCGTCCGGTCATCCTGGACAAAGCACTTGCTAGGGGGCGCTCTCTCCCGGTCTGGTTGTGCAGATGACATCAGAGTTAACATCTACAGGAGTCGCCTCTCAAGATGACCTTAGAAGTTTTTTTTAGAATCTTAGAGTGCGGTTGCGCTGAAAATCGCTCAGTATCATCGTTTATGTATCCCGTCTGTAAATTCTTAAACTGTAGCTTTATCATTGGAATGTAAATTTTTATAATATAAGATTATTTTATGGAAAGTGGTCTTTTTTGTCGTCGATATGGTACAGGGGGCTAAAGACAATTCAAAATCCTCATAGGAATAACGTTGCGCATTTATACGATCAATGTCAGACCCATTCGCACTCAATTTGGTACATTCATCCTGTAGAATTCTGCGAGACACATAGGCTATATATTAACCTCGTTCGATTGGTCCTGGGTCTGCAGGGGGGCTAGAAACATTTCAAAATCTCCATAGGCATAATATTGAGTATATTACGACGAATTATAAACAATTCAACCCAAGCAACGCCGGGTAATTCAGCTAGTATTTTTATAAAATACATTGTATAATATACAAAATAGTGTCTTTTATGCAAATTAATTTAAAAAAAAATCCAATAAAAGAATTGCGGGGAATATTCAAAAATTGAATTTTTTCTTAAAATAGTTTTCAATTTCTTTAAGTGACTTTTAAAAAGAACTGTTTCTTAAACGGCTAAGAAGTCCACTCTAAACGAGACCCATTGAAAACAAGATATTCAAAACCCTCCAGTATTTAGGTACCTTTTCACAATAATTCAGTAACACTGTAAGAAGGAAGTTCCTTATAACACACATAAATCATGCTTTAAAATCACCCATTCAAAAATGTGAATGAAGTCATAATACTCTATTGCAAAGCGACTCCAGTGAGAACAAACAAAACGAGGGTCATGTTTTGTCACTTTATCCCAACATAAAATATCAAGCCGGGGTGAATTTTATCGCAACCCACATCGCCAAACTTACCTCGAAATTTAAGTCCCCCATTTACCGTAACTGCAACTGCAGCTGCATTTCCCTTTGTCAGCGCTAAAAGTGACATTATGGTGGAGTTTTGTTTGGAGAAGATATTAAGCGATAGGACCTTGAACAATGGTTCGAAATTAAGACGCCACAGCAAAGGTGAAGTGTCCCCCGTTTCTCCTTCCCTGGGCGCAGGTGGTTTTGCGATTGAGTGGTATAGAGGGATTTTCGATGAAAAAAAGCATAAGGGAATCTTTATGATGGATTGTGTCAACCTTTGTATGGAAACTTATGGTACAAAGTACACAAGAGTTCTGAAACTCTTGTGTACTTTGTACTCCTTGTGTGTCGAAAAAAGAGAGTTTTATGGAAATATTTTCCAGCCAACTATTAACAGTGGGTAAAATGTAGTTTGGATCACGGTTTGGCCAGTGGCGGACAGGTACGGATGATCCCGCCCCGGTAAATATAAGCATCTATCGGCCTCATAGGTTGAGAATTTTAAAATGTTGAAAATAAAATGTGTAATTTTAAATAGTGAGGTCAATTTTGGTTACAATCTAGCTTAATGTAAGTGACGGAAGTGTTTTGGGGCTAAACGGATGTGTGTGCTTCCTGCACGTATTCCAGACGTGACATCACTTGGCTTGTTTTTCGAATATTTCGATATCAGTATGTCGCCAATAGAAATTCCAAAGAGGTAGGTCGTTGAATTAACTGTAGCAACACAACGGGCTATTGGCAACGGTCCGGGATCAATCCCGAAGGGAAAGAAGAACATAATTCCGAATATAATTATTGATTGGTCAGCATCATGCATACAGACTGATATATATAGACCATCCTTTTACGAATGTCTAATGAATTTGAAATTTTACAAATGCACTTGTAAGTGTATTTATAAAAAAGTAAAATTTAATTAGTTTTATTACCATTTCTTCGTTCACTAAAATCGCAGTTTTCTTCATGGAGTAAAAATGCTAGTTTTTATTTTGATGCCCTAAGAAATATATTTGTGTAATATGTCTTTCAAAACCAAAAACGTATATCATTCTGAGCATTGTTCACATAAATGCGACAAGAATGTTATTATATGGATGATTTAAGTTTTAAACACAAATTCGGTACTTTCACCCTCCAAGTGGTTTTGACGAGTTATCTTGTCCATCAAGATCTGACCAATTTTACTAGTTAAGAGATATCTTGTCATCAAGATATTGCTGATTATTGAAGATGACGAGATCGAGGTATGGTAAATTTTCTTCTAATGACGAGGTATCTTATCCATTAAGATCGGGTCAGTTTTGACCTAATCTAATGAATGGAAGATGCTAACGACAAGATGCCTCGTCGAGACAACCACCAACAATCATTTCGGAAAAACCAAAAAATGTCCAAAAATTTATCTATTGCCGCGTTTCATTTTGATACAAATAAGTTTATTGAAATAACTTGAATGTAAGCCTTTGCTCTATTTAAAACAGACAATTAACTTTTTTATAAATTTAATATTTTAATAATTTTAAATTTGAATTAAGTATATCGATAGTTTCAAAATTCTATAAAATAAACTTCTCATCAAAGTTTAGCTAATAGATGACAATGATGAGGAATAGCTTAAAATAATAGATTAAAAATTAGAAAAAGCAAATGTGTGATGTGCATAGGGTTATCCTCACTTTCCTTCTCTCTCCTTAAGAATAATATTCATGAGATTCGACCCTTTTTCTTGACTAAAAGAGCTATCTCTCCTCTATGGTTTGAAGCCATCAGAGAGCTAGGTCAGTAATTGAACAGAGGGATGGTTGACATGGTCTGTGACCATCTTCTAAAACGATCGGTTTTATCAGAAGGCTTCCATGGTAGTATATGGAACTATTGGAAGGTTAGAGAACTTTCGAAGCAGCTGGACTCGTTGAGTTTTTCCTTTTGTTCTATGTTCTAATTTCATGTGTCATACATGGCGGTTAACAGATGTATTTGTTTCAGTGCCTTTGCGTTAGAAAATAATAGCTGTCATTATGCCGGCCGATTGGTTCAGTGGTCTGGGTGTTTGCTTCTGGATCTGGTTCTAATCCGGGGTAAGGCATGGATGTTTGTCCGTCTGGAATGAATGCGAGGCCTCTCTATACGCGTGTTGTTCCTAGAATGTGTGGTATGTACGTGAATCCACCCGCGTGGTGTTCCATGGTAACATAAAGTGATTCGAAAATCCGCTCTTGTAGTGTCTTAACGAATAATGTTCAATTAGATTGTATTGGACGCTGTAGGCGGACACTGTTTCACCTGTGCGGCTTTCAGCTATATAGTCCGCCTTACGGAGGACTTTCAGGGATTAGGGAGAGCCAAGAAAAATCTACTATACACGTAAAATATTTAACAAACAAAAATATAGTACATAAAAAACATAAGATAAGGGAAAAGCATGTACGCACAGAAATACACTATGACATAAGAAAGGATTACAACATTTATTAAATTCATAGGAAGGTAGGTATTTTAATTAACGTCGCACAAGAGCGACACAGCGGGTTATTGGCGTCCGGGATCAATCCCAAACGGAAAGATCCGAGGACAATACCACGTAATTTTGAATCACGGTCAGATGACGAGGCAACGCCTGGAGCTGGTAATACCTGATCTCTACAAACTTTCACACAACGCCATCATATTTGAGGCCACGATAGATTTAACGTGCACCAGCCCCCTTTGTACACGACGGTCTTTGGTTGGATTCGACCTGGCAACCTTCTGGTTGCTAATTCGTTACTCTTCCAAACCGTTAAATTTATAGAGAAAAAATAATAATACAAACTATATAAAATTTAGGTGAACAATGAACTAGTAAAAAAAGTGTCATTACATAGTTCTTAAAAATTTCAAGCGATTGTTGCGTCAAGATGAAAGACTGAAAATTTCCTTAATGCATAAACGTTTCTTTTTGTACCCAGCTCCAATAGAAGTTTTTATGTGAAAAACATTTACCTTCGGGTAGAGTCTTGAGCAGTTTCTGTCGGGCATGCTCTGGTGGTCTCTGCCCTCCCCACTCGGGCCACACTCCGTACAGTACATCGTGAAGTACAGACTCCTCAATTCCGAAGTCTCCATCGAGGTCCTGTGCCGAGGCCGAAGTTGCCTTTTCGAAAGGAGCTTCTAAATCATCCTTCTTTGGCTGCGTTCTGTTTAGGAAGATAAATGTAGTGACTTAAAATGGGTCCCAAAGTGATGAAGCCAGAAAGGAATGGGGAAAATGCCGTAGTAGTGCAATCTAAAATCTATTGCAGCGATTTTCAACCGGTGATCCACAAGATAGCACTGGTGTGCCTAACGCAAACGGTTTAAATTGCGTACGATCTATTTCATTTCAAAGGTTTAGTTTTGAACTTTTGACAAGTGTGTGTTAAAAAATAATTTAATATAGTACCCACATTTTTAATACCCGTAAAAAATGGAGTATTATTTTTTATTACGAAGTACCATAAATGAATTGTTCCTAAAAAGATTTTTTAAGAAGTCACTTTGGTAGGTAGGTATTTTAACTAACGTTACACAATACAACGGGTTATTGGCGACGGTCCGGGATCAATCCCAAAGGGAAAGATCGAGGACAACACCACGTAATTTTGAACCACGGTCAGATGACGAGGTCTACATCTGAGCTGGCACTCCGCTCTCCAAACTTCAACACCACGCCAATGTGAGGACATTTGAGGCCACGACAGAGGTGCATCAGCCCCCTTTGTACACGATGATCTTAGGTTGGATTCAAACTCGCAACCCTCCGGCTGCTACTCTTCCAACCGAGCTATCGCTGTCCAAAAGCCACTTTGGAGCAAAAAGGATAAGTAATTACTATTTTTTTTCTGAATCAATCAAAACTATACCTATTTTTGTCGGTTCGGCAAAAGGTATAATGTATTATTTGTATTTTAGTTTGTGTGCCATGAGATAAAAAAGGTTGAACATTGGCGATCTAGTGCCCAAGGCCTTCCCTGAATGGTGTGCTGGTTGCGCACTTACATTTTGTCATAAAGAATTCATTACCGAAGTACAATATGCCACCAGCTTTAACCCTCCAAGTGGTTTCGAGGAGGTATCTAGTTCATCAAGATCTAATCAGCTTCGCTAATGACGATATCTCATCGTAAAATGTTGTAGATTTTTATGATGATGAGATCAAGGTCTGGTCTGTTCTTTTCTAATGACGAGTTTTCTTGTCCATCGAGATCTGGTCAGTTTTGCTAATGACGAAATACTTCGTCGAGACAACCATGGGAGGGTTAAACAAACATGCCCAGCAATAAATTTTCCGATATTATTCATTTTACACTTATTTGCATCAGTTTTGTATTACATTGTTGATTAAGCATGATTAAAATGTGTAAGAGGTATATTAAAAATTTACGTAAACCTCCAAGGATTCCCTGACGATTATGCGTTATATCATGAAAATACATACACAATTTTAAATTTTTGTTCAGAGCTTATACTTTAACTTAATTTTTTTATCATACCATTTTTTATATGCATTTCATATATGATACATTCTAACGGATCAGTACATTACTTTACTTTAATTTCCATGTTTTTGTAAAAGTAGAGTAAGTTGTCTTAGTGTTAACTTAAAGTGTTTGAAAAATCTAACACACAGACATTAAAAATCTTAGTTTTAATATAATTAATACATTTAAATTTACAATTAAAATGATATATAGTTTTACATTTATGTAAAAGTACTTTCGATTTTCTATCTGAGCATTTAAACCTACGCAGATTATGTGAGATATTAAACATCTAAAATATATCATATTTTGATCAAATATGTTTTAATTATTTGTATTTTATTTTTACACATTAATCCACAGAAACGTACTGATCAATTTCCCTAAAAAATTGATTTTACTTTATACGACATGTTTATCTAAGATAGACAAATTATAGACAGAAAGAAATTGAATGAGAATTTAAATTTAAATCAAGCTTGTGATTTATTTTGCTTTATAACTTTTTAACTTTTCAACTTAACTTTTTAAAGTTTACACATACATGCCTCTCAAAAGAAAAATACTCATTTCACTCCAATAAAAAGTAACAAACAAAAAATTGAAAACTTACTTTTCCATTTTAAGTCTAAACTTAGCTTAGATAATTTTCCTAGTGCATCAGAAGTATAGTTATATTATGACACACTGAAAATCATGCAATAGACCCCGTGACGCAAGAAGGTGAAGAGCCAATAGCCTTCCTTGTTTGTCTCTCTCCCCACTCGCAAAATAAGCATCCCGCTCCCTCAAACTCTTGATGGTAGGTAGAGAGGGACAAAACTGTTACTTTACGATAGCAGTGCCGGTTATTGCTGATTTGCAATAACAGTTATTAACTATCGATATTAAATTTTGTTATCAGTTAGCAACTAATACTAACAGTTGTCAACTAAATTTAATGGTTATTATTAACTGTTAGAAAATTGACATCAACGGTTTTTAAAAAGCTTTTATCTGTTTTAAAAACTTTAAATTAGTCATTGTGATTTTAAATATTTAGTGATTTCGACTTTTTATTTTTATTAAAAAAATAGTTATAAATTTACACCTTTTAATATAAAATTACTAGCAGCATTACTCTGCTATGCTCGTGTTGAATGGTTAAATGTCGATTCTCATAGAAAAATGCTAGCGTCATTTAAGTGTACAGAAAATATTTTATAACATCGTTTTAATTTTTTCATAGCTTCTACAATTTACTTCGGACGCAAATATGTATACATAATATATCCATCCATATAATCTATTTCATATTCATCACACTCTTACTGTAAGACAAACTACAAAAGCTTTTTTTGAGATGACTTCAGAAGTCGATTTTGGGTTTTGGAGTGATTACGAATGCCAATTAAGTTCGTCTTCAGTAAAAATGAGGAAATTTCAGCCGTATAGTCTTGCACTCAGTTTTCCAATCAATATTTATTATTTGTGGTACCCTTGCACCATGGATTCGATGTTTTCGAATTACATTATCATTGTGAGAGGATGGCAAATTAAACTGTTACGGCATTCGTGGTTAATTTATTTTGAAGCACACATTTTTTTCTTGAAAATTCTATTCAGCCGCACGTGGAATAACGGAGCTTGTTTAAAACAAATGTCATCAGTGTAGACAAAGCAAACTCAATCGATTACACTTTTTAAAAAAATTACTGCTTTCAATGAATGTTTCACAGGTACCTAAGTTGTAAACGAACAGTTTCAACTTCAAGTAGGCAACCTCGACATTCTGCCACTTAAGACAAAAAATTTATATTTTTCAACAGTCCTAGTTTACATACTTCCTTACTATCATATTATTCCAAGATCAGCAGTCTTATTTAAAATTTGTTTTCCTCCAACAGAAAAATTTAGTTTTAAATCGAATCCTTGAGGTATTTTTTCAATTGAGAGACTCAGTTTCTATATGGAAATCACGTACCTATTTAGAATTATAGATGTAGTTACTTGACTATGAAGTCAGCTTTCAATAATACCCATGAAACATGAAAAACAAATGTAGATTAAATTGATTTTAATCGTCTTGTAATGTAAATATGTCAAAATTTAGAAATATCTTTGAACTCCAACGTATGGCTACCCGTTTTGATTTAACGTAACATATCTTATTTTAGAATAACTTTATTTTAACTTTATCGGTCATTTTAAAATAAGAAGTTATACATCTTACTTAAAAAGGTTTCCATTTATTTTTACGAAACAGAATTCTACAAACTATAACGTATTTAACCAGACTTAAGGAAAGTTCGTTGAAATATACATATACAACCAAGAAATGTCTAGTGGTATTTGGCAGAAAATAAAAATAATGATTTCGACGTCATGGGAATATTCTGAAATAGAGAAATTCGCAAAAAGACGCTTCAAAAAGATTGATAGACAATAATGAATTATTTACAAAAGAACACAAATTTACAAAACTTAGAAATGCTCAAATATGACCGCAACATTTCTGTCTTAATTCAAATACACGGAATTCTAAATCTAATTTATAAATAAAGCACTAATTCTGGCATTGCCAGATACCGAATTGCAAAATTACGCTTTTATCATCAATGAGTTTTTGTTTTGGCTTTTCGCATTCCATTACAAAATGCAAGTGTGCAAAATTAAGTATTTTAAGTATCCATTTTTCATCATTCAAAAATTTCTAAATTATTTATACTGTGGAAAGAAATAAAAAATTATTTCAAACATAATTAGAATTTTAAGTTGTTTAAATACAACGTTTCGGAAAAAAATTGTTTTTCGAGCAATACTGGTAAAACAAACTGACTTGCGTACCGCAATCGTTTTATGCTTACTGTTTTTCCCATGAGAATTTCGAATTGATTTAGCCTCCTGTGCACACCTAGGTTAAAGAGAACGGGGGTTAATATGTAGGTTGCGTACTCGCATGTTTCCAAAGTATGTGTACCAAATTCGGCGTGAATTGGTCAAACGATGTAGATTTATATAAAGAACATACATACATACAGACGCCAACTCTGCTTTATATGTATAGATATTAAACCAGCAGAATTACTCAGCGTTACTCGGGTTGAATTGGTTAAATAACTTCCGCTTTAGTTAATAAATTGTAATTGCTATTCATCACGTAACAACTACCACCCTCTAATAAAGGTACACAATTGTTGAATACACATTTTCATAAATATAAATAAAAGTCATATTTAACATTTTACATTTTTGTAGAATTTAAATTTTTAGTAAGACAGAAGTGTGCCAATGTTACCCAGAATGGATAGAATAGTTCAGAGTATGCATATAAATGCCTTGTATGTCATTTATGTAAAACAAAAGCTTTTCCCAATATTATCATACAATGATTAAAAATGTTTTTAAAACTAATTAAACCATTACTTACCTTGAATGAACTTAATGAACGAAAAACATCAAATTGAAAATGCAGAAATGCATTTTAAATAGATTTAAAAAAGCTTCGAACGGAAACTAATGAATGTGTCTGTTTTTTCACTACAAAATAGATTCTTGGAATATAAGGGACACAAATTAAAAAAGTAAACGATTGAAAAAATACCAAGATTGCCATATTAGCTACCGGTATTATTTTAAAAGAGATCTTGTTCTATATATTTTATTTGTAATGTTTTATTCTCTTTATCGTCTGTCCCAAATATTCAGAATTTTTATATTTCATAAAGAAAAATAAGGCTCAAAATAAATAAAATATTAGAATTTAAATTCCGTAAAAATAGTTTTTGGAAAAATAATTGATTTTTCATAGCTCAATCTACCTTCCAACTACTCCAAAACTACCAAATTATGCTTGATTTAAGTATAGTTACTCAGTTGTTTTAGCATGAAACTTGCCTAAATATGTAAACAAAAAAAGCCCCTTGCAAGCAAAGAAATTTAAAATAATGTATTCACTAAATTAAAATATGGTGTATCAAATATATAACATTACATTAAAATATGTTAAATAAATTTTACGTGATGTTTATGCAAACACACAAACACAAAATCGAATTCAGCACACGACACAGAATCGGATTTTGCATCAGAAGAGCCCAAAACGGATAGAAAACTTGAAATGGGTCGAAAATATTCAATATACAAACATTTAATTTTTATTTATATAGATTAAATCACTTCACCGTTTATCCCAACCGTGCATTTTTCGTCTCCCCTTGAAGTGTGATATATAGAAGGGTTACTGGTGATTCAAATAAAGGTTGTTTGAGCTCACGTGCCGGATAATTATCGTTTGCGCGCGCATTGATATCTTGATTAGCGATGAATTAAGAATCGTTTGCAGTTTTAATTATTTTTGTTTTTATTCTTTAGAAGCCAATTGTGTCAGCATTTAAAAAGATGTCTAGAATTTTTGCTCTAGTTATCGTTAGAACTGTTCGTGTTAAGAATTCTTCGCCTAACCGTATGCTGATGTTTTTGACATAGTACAAAATTTGTACTGACGCTTTTGAACGGAATCAAAAATATCTAGATGTGTAATCACAGATAAACTAGTACCATAATAAAACTGTCAGAACTCTAAATCTCACCTACATGTTATTATCAATTACTTTATTACCAACAGATGGCGTTAATATTTGTTACTTTTGATTAAGCTATTCTACTGATGGACAGAACTTAGTACACTCGATGATAATGCTAACCATTCAGTTTTGTAGATACGTTATTCAATTCTAATGAATTACTTTTTCTATTAACTAAGTTGGTATTTTTGACAACGGCTATATTTATGTTTCAATCAAGATGGAACAGTACCAATCCGGAAATGAAAATTCCTGACAAATTATTCTTCCGCTGTCCTAAAATAACTGGTGTCCCATTTATGCCTTTTTGTTCCGAATACTAATAGTTTTTCTTCAATTTTGAAGTAAACTGTACCAACAAGGGCAACATTTGTTAAGGTGACCTACGAATGCCACTCAATTGTTTTTTATTCTAAAGGTTGGTAAAAAATCGAGAAAGAAACTTTTTTCGAAATTCGAGAAAAAATTAGAAGACATTCTTAACATTGCAAACATGCATGGAAAGTGTAATGATTCATTTGGAACTAAAGCCTACAAAATTGTACACATTAACGAATAAAAACTGAGACGTGAAAATCGCCTTTTAAGTAATATTAATTTAATCTGAAGGTATATTAAAAATGAACACTGTCTTAATTTGTAATATTTAACTCTGATAAAAAAAATAAACCTTTTAATTTACGATTAAATCTTTTCAATCTTTTTACAAATGTGACAACTATTTCGTAACAAAATGTGACACTTATTTTGAGATAGAAGGAGTAGTATATAGTGTTGGGCCTTTAGAACAAAATATGACCCAGAATATCCAAATATTCTACATATCCGGAAGCTCAGTATTCTAATTTGTCCTGATACCTGGAAGTTTACTGTTCTAAGATATTTTCAGAGTTGGAAGAACAGTTCCTATGTGTCAACGCGCACAAAACAAATGGTAGAAAAATACATTCTTTTTAAAATCTAATCTACTATAAACTCATTCTTCGCACAACTAAAGCTTGCCATCCTACACATACTGCCTAATGTATTCTCCCAGTTCTTTTACCACCGTTGTCTCAAAATTACTTTTTAGATTACTTTCTGAAAACTTCGCCTTTCTGAAACCGTTAAGCAATTCGTTTTCAAAAAACAGCATAAAACGGAAACTGCACCCCTAAAATTCTCACAAAATCCACTCTATCGAAGACTAGGCAAATTTAAGTTTATTGTCTAACTTAAATTGCAGTTCAGGAAAGATATCAAGGAAATCTTTCGCCGCTGTTAAATTTATAGTTAGACCTTTCATAATAAAGCCTAACTAATCTTTTGTTAAAAGTGGTTTAATTAGGTGAGAGTCTGAAAATTGTAAAAATGAAGTCAAACAATCAAAGTTGTCTCCAAGTTAGAGTATAAATTAAGAAAATAAATTGTCTAAAGGATAGATAGATTTTATGTTGGGAGAACTGTTCACGTTGAAACAAATTGCCTTTCGTTACAACTACGGTTTAAATACGGGTAAAAACCAATTTTGGAATTTGGTGAGGACAATAGGCAATGAAAATTTCCGTCGGTAATTTGCATGTATTGAGAATGTCGAACCCTAGCTACAACTGCATTGAAAAAATGAAGATTGTTATACTTAAGCTGCTTTATATAGTATGGATTCTCATTTAACTTAACCCATAAAAGTTTAGTTAGTTTTGTCTCTATCTCATGGCTTCCATCTTCTTATAGGGACGTGAACATTAGGTTTTAGGGAATTAAATTTTGATTCCACACAAACAACGTCGCAGTTTGCCAGAGTCAAATTAGTTTGTGAAGCCGTATGATTTCAAATCCAGTGAAGAAAATATCGAAGGGGGATTAGTTTTCCATAGTTGTAAATCGAATATTTTCCAGAAATCTTATCCTAGAGTACTGTATGTGAGTATATTTGATTTAAATAGTTTATATTTAATATAATATTTATAACATATATTAATCATAGTATTTTATATTATATTTAAAATATTAATATAAATAAAATATATTAATGTTTTTACCTTCACTTTAAGATCTATAGCAAAGGATAACATAAGATAAGGCACCTTTCAAATTTTTCAGGCAAGCAATTTTCAAGTTTTGAAAAAATTCCACTTTCATGGTTATCAAGTCGTTCAAGAGGTTATGTTGTTCAGGAGTCATGTTATCTTAAACTTTCAAGTATTTCGTACTCATTCAAACAAAATTTCTTTTTTAACCTCCTGAATGTATTTTGTTTGTTTTTTCATTACGGAATATATTTCTGCAGCTCATCACTGGGGTCGTCGTGGCTCAGTGGGTGTGCCCACTGCCCTGGCAACCTTCGAGTTGTGGGCGGCGGAGGTTCGATTCGTCCCTGGGTGTGTTTCTCTCTTCTGTGTCAGTGAAGCTTTCACTGTGAGTGTCGATTACTTGATATTGTGTCTGGCGCAGCATGGCCAAGCAGGGCCATAAAACCCTAAAACCAACCAAGCAGCTTACCACTATGTTGCCCTTCGTCCATTTACTTTATAATGAGACGTAGCTACGGATATCTAATGTATTATTAACCTCTATACATTCATTATTATATTTCATGTTATTTTAAAATAGTATGAATACATCATCTAATCTATAATGTAAGGTTTAAGTAAATATACATTCAATTAATAATGATACTTGTGATTATATTTGATTTAACCAGTTTAATTGAATGCGATGTTTATAATCTATATATTAATTATTATACATTATATTATATTTAAAATAAATACACCTATTTTATCTTTAATGTAAAGTTTAAGTAAATATATTTTTAATTAATAATACTGTGAATTTGATTTAACCAATTTACTTTAATGTAATATTGATAACCCCTACTATATATTAATTATAATATTTAAAATAACATTAAATATATTACTGTAACTTAAATATATATTTAAATAAGTAAATATATATTTAATTTATTATGTTAAAATTATGTTATTTCTGTACAAATAATTGAGTTTTTTTAAAGTTTTGGGTTCGTTAATAAGGGAAAAAATTGTGCTCCAATCAAATGTAATGAACTCATAATGATTAAAAGACAGCAAACAATTTTTGATTGCACTTTTTTAAAAATTATTAAAAATCTGAATATCACAGTTATGCGCAATTTTCAACCTATTTTTATCACTGTGAATCTACTGTACGATCCCTCATTATCAATATCATAGGGAAGATGTCATCACTTATACTATTTTTAAGTTTTAAAATTTTGTCATGGTTCATAGATAGAGCATCGCTCCAACACTATTAAAAAGAAATAGTATTTGCATGCTATTATCCCTATCAGAGTCAGTCATCTTATAAATTAGCATTAAACATTTATGCCTACACGGACGTGTTGAGTTATCAATCTCATTCAAAATTCATATCCTTCATTGCCTAATGACTTGATTCATACTTTTATGTAATAAGACGTGATTAATAATGTTCCATTTCTTCTTTTTGAAGTCTTCGTTCACGAATTAACATGTGAATAACGCTAGTTCGAATAAACGATAGAAGCTTGTAATTTATCTTTTATAGGTAAAGCATAAAGTATACAGATTTCGATTCCAAATTGGTATTTTTAGGTGTTTACTTTTTCTAAATGCCTTACGCATAAAAAAGGTCGAATTTTAGTTGAATAGAATTGATAAACTTTTAATAATAGTGACCGAACCACCCGACGTTACGAGTAGAATCATTTTAATGACAGACGTTTTCGGTCAAGCTAGATGTCGGTGTCGGTAGTGTTTCTGTGGTGAAATGTGTTTCCTGTTCGTATTCTGAACATGACGTCAGTTGGCTTCGTTTTCTAATACGATTTCAGCACTTCGCCAATTAAAATTCCAAAGAATGCATTCCGAATTGAAAATGATAGTTGATTGGTCAACGCTAATTAAATTAAAAGTCAAGCGTTGCCAAAAAAATGGTAACATTCTAGTTTTAAGATAATTCCGATTTGTATCATGCAAGAGCATTTGGGCAGCAGAAGTAAAATCTCCGTTTTCCAACTGGTTTGTTTGTTTACTCTGAAAAACATTCCTCTCATAGAATGAACTATAAAGTGAGGTAGGTAATCAGGTAGGTAAATGAATTAACGACGCACTGGAACAAAAAAATTTGACGTTGTTTTATTTGAAATTTCGTCTGTCGCTTTAAAACTGAACTTCTATAGATTTTATTCACACAAAATCATGGCATTTGTGGATAGATATATGAAAGAATTGACTCTTTCAAATCTTATTAGGGCATTTCGATGATTGTGTCAAAAATAATTAATTTATATTCCAAAAGCTCTTGAATTAAGCCTATATTTACTTAATTAACTGGTACTAGAACTAGTTTTGAAGTATTAATCAGAGAAGTAACAGCTCTTTGATAAAAATGAATTGTACCTAGGCAATGCAACATTTTACCACAAAACTCGATTTTTATCATTTTTACGATTTGCGTTTTGATAAACTTAACCCTCGACTTATATTTGATTATCGAGACAATGTGTTAAATCAGGACAAACTGTAATAAACGCATACTTCTGAGTAAGACAATACATTATATTAAAAACATGAAAAAACAAGAAAACATACACAGAAGAATTGGCGATAGTATTGAGAAGTGTAAGTTGGCTTAGAGTAGAAACTGATTAACTGACATTTTTCGGAGACACTAAATACTTATATCTATGATGATGAGAAATACATAGTTATATTGTAATCTTTTCGAAAGATGCCCCCCCCCCTTATCACCATCAAAATGATTAGAATTTCTATTTTGTGTTCGAAAAACTAATGGTTAGTCTTTAAATATTGTACAGTAAAAAACTTTTTTGTCAGTTAATGAGTTTCTGCTATAAGTCGACGATATTTCCAATTCTTATTCCAATTTTAATAAAATCGTTACCCGATCAAAAACTTAAGCATTTAATGTTAAATACGTGGCTTGATAATAACTTTTGCAAAGGACAACGAACAAGATAGTTTTCTGTTTATTTACATTTTAATCAAGTAAATTTCCATTTTCAGTTTCAAAATCATTCACAGGGAGAAATTTTTCAACTTTTGAAGGCATGGCGGGTTCAAAGCCCCGAATATTGGAACTCAATACATCTTTACACAATTGGGATTTTTTTACTTTCGAAACTATCACATCTTTCAAGTGTTGACCTCTTGACATGCAAACATACGATTGAACATGCGTAGATGCTGGAATTGACAAACAATTCACTGCTACTTATTGCCTTACAGATAGTTTCTGAGTTAGTTGTGGCAAATAAGTGCTTATATACCTCTTTAGTTTTTAAAATATTCCAAAACATTCTTCAAAGTTTTATCGTGAAATTTCTAGACCATTCTAGAATTTTGTTATATGTAATTGAATCTTTTGGAATTTTTCCTGAACATTCTAGATTTTTCTAGTATTTTCCGAATCATTCTAACTGTTTTAGGAATTTGCAGTGGTTCTACAAAATTAATTGATGTGGTGGGAATTGGTAATGGTAATTAATTAACGTTGAACTGAAGCAACACAACGGGTTATTATTAATTGATATGGATAAGAGTTTTTGGTTTGAAGAAGAAATATTTATTGCGAAAATGGCGCATCGAAAATATTTCGAATTTTTTCCAATGAGTAAAAGAAGTTTAATTTACTAAAAATAAATTTAAAAGATGAAATATATGTCTATACTTAAATGCTAATTAAATGTACTTTTGCATAAAAAGTTCATTTTTATGTATTCATGATAAATTCTTTAGGTGCTTCATATTAGATACTCTTTCAAATCGGCGATTTTGACGAAACGACTCGTCTTCAAAGGAAAAACAGCAGAAATATTCAAAGCAGCAGTTATCTGAAATAAGGCCGGGCTCATTGCCCACCGGAATGCTGGTGCAGATGTACCAGAAACGGCCTCAAACTCAATAACGTCTAAATGGCGTGTGACATTTAGGATTAAATCGAACTGTGAAATTATTCTCGATTTACGAGAGTAGTATACCCCCCCGTATAGGACACGGAAGTGACGTCATACCACGTGACCCGAAGTGGGCGGGGCCAAGTGACATCACAGCGTGACGTCATCGAAAAGCGGAAGTGACGTATGGTTTGTTTACATTTTGGACTTGGGAATTTTTTTTTTGTCATCGACTTCGTGCAGGCGTTGAGTTGTTTCAAGATGGCGTCGTTTTGTTGCCATGATGACGAATCACTCGTAGTGTCATCTGGTGGAGATATTCGAAACCCTATTATTTTTAATTAAAAAGCAATTTCGTGGATTCGAACCGAGGACCATAGGATCCGAAGTCAAGTGCGCTATCCGTTACGCTGTAAGAGAGTTAACTATGGGCGGTGAATTAATGTAGTGTTTCTCTCTCTTTTGGACTTGTATTTTTTCTTAGTATTAGGAATGGGTTATTTTTAGAAAATGGTTTGAATAATTGCATAGGGGTTTTAATAAATGCTTTTTCAAAACGACTTATGGCGCCATCTAGTGATTTTAAAAGTAAGTAATCTAAGGAACGAATTGATTTCTTAATGTTTTTACTTTATTCATGACCAGTGACGTCAGTGTGTTTACGTTTGGGACTTGGATTTTTTTCCTTCTGAGATTTCGATGTGACGTCACGAGTATGTCCATCGAGCACGTCTGAACTTGAAAAAAGCCAAGTCTGAACTTGAAAAAGCCTACTCACAGTACATTTCCTTACAAGATTTAATTTTGTGTTGGTGAACCGTTATAAAGATGGTAAGGACTGTATGGGTGCCCATAATGACAACGATTTGGATCTTTATGCACCCATAGCGTCTGTTTCATTTGGACAGAAAAGGCAATTTGTGTTTTCTAGAAAGAACTACAATTCTTTAAAAATTGTTCTGGAAATGGAAGCTTGCTTGTGATGAAGTATCCAACAAACCAATTTTGGTTTCACAGCTTGCCCCGTGGGAATGCATTATGCCCTAGAATAAACTTAACGTTTCGTAAAATCCTTGTATAAAGCAGCGATAAACCACTGATGTGCCCCCGAACTAGAACTCAGTGACGTACACTAGACGATATTTGGACAACGTTGCAATTGATCTTTGCCTTTCAGAATAGTATTTTTATAAATGCTTACATCTTGTTGTTTTTAAATAAATTTTTAGCGTGTCTTACCACATATACTGTATTTTGGATTATTTGGGTTTTTTTATTACCATGGTTTTATAAATTTTCTTTTAAAATGCAAGATCTGAAATGAAATTTTTCTTTCCTATATAGATTTATGGTTTTTTTAAGTTAGATGTTTTTACTCAAAAATTAATTATACATTAGATGCTATAACACCTATTTTATAGCAGAAATTTTGTTTTAAAATAATAATATACACTTAAGTAAGAGTAAAAATTTTTGAAACTTTACAAGACAAATACTATGAATATTTTTTCTTGTACATTTGAAGAAGTTATAATAGTATAAAACCCATTTATTCTATAAATCTAACTTAAATGTTATTTTTTAATTAATCTTTCCTTGCATATTATTTTTTGCTTTGAATAAATCTTCATAAATTTTAGTGATTTAATTTATATTATATATAGATTTACAAACCTGTTTTTGGATGAAATATAAGGATTTTATATTTTAAAAATTAATGTTTTTACTTAAAATTAATTATATATTAAATACTATTACACGTATTTTTAATGTTGAAGATTTTTAGAAAACATTTTACAATTGAAACATATACAACGCAGAAATTGCAATATTTGAAGAGCATCTCAACGTTCAAGTTGTAGTAATATGTGCCCAAAATTTAAATAAAGTAAGTGCATATTATTTTATCGAATGTAACTGCTTTGAGGATATGTTTTTTTCTTCAATGACTTTATTTTATTTATTTATTTCGTTTTAATGTTTTAGGTCTCGTATAAGGGTCCTGACAGACCACGTCGAGTAAACCTATGGCTTCATAATGGTCATTATGATGTAATTAAGAGTTTGAAGGGGTTCTACGGATCTAGCTACTACTGCGAGGTATGCGAAAAGCCGTATCAACATCTACAGAATCATCGCTGCCAAAATGCATGCCACATCTGTTTGCGATCCAATTGCGAGAAAGCTGATCCTTTTCGATGCTATGAGTGTAATCGTTTGTGTCAATCAGAAGACTGTTTCAGGGCTCACAAAGCGAAACCAGGAAAGCAGCAACTTTCGTTGTGCGATCGAGTAAGTTTTGTTTTTCTATTCTTTATATATAACAATCTGTTATTTAATGTCATCTGTTAATTAAGTTATTTAAGTAGTTAAATATACCCTCCTCCTCAGATGTATCAATGCAGAGAATGCTGTCGTGTCATCCTTCGGCGCCACTGTCCTATGGATAAACATCGATGCTGGACTATTAAATGCCCTTCTTGCGAGAAATTCGTTGTGGCTAATGAACACCAATGTTTCCTGCGCACCGTACCATCGAAAAATCACTCGGACCGTCTCATTTTCTTTGACTTTGAGACGGACCAATCATCGGGTGAACATGTTGTTAATTTTGCGGTGGCACATTACGCCCATGGAGCAGAAAAAGTTTTTAAAGGCTATTCTGCATGCCACGATTTCTGTGCATGGCTTTTCACAGAAAGGCACAAGGACTACACTGCCATTGCCCACAACATGAAAGGGTATTAATTTTTAAAAATCTGATACTTGTCAAAGATACTAGTTTCCTTTTAACAGAGGCAAAGACTTGTGTGTGCACACAAATAAAATAATTCAATTTGTTGATGTAATTTTAGAAAAAATAAAACTGCAGAATCAAGAGAATTCAGTATACTTTAAAGTTCTCATTTTAAAGAAAGTCAAAATACGTTTCTCTTATAAATTATATTTGGTTATATTTTTTTTCTTGCTCAAATTTAGTCGTAGAATTGAATTGCATTCAGCGCATAAACGTGGTAGAGTCAAAAAATCACACGCACATTTAAGTATATCCTTTCGTTAAAATCTTGTATTATAACACAAAATTTTATTTCGCGCATTATCACAAACACCATGTTTTCTGAGTATGTACATTCTTCACTTAGTCTTATCTTTTGTGAGTAACTATGGAACGCAAAAGATAAATTTTAACTTTACTGATTAGTAAGTGTATGGTGTTATATAGTCCAGTTCTTCGTGGCCTCCAGTTTACAATTATTTTTCCAAGAACAGCTAACGCTTTTCAATAGCAATGATTAATATTTGTGCAATTGTGCATTTTGATGAATTTCAGATTCAAGAAAGTTTCTTAGTACGTAAATACGCATACATCGCTGTAAAAGTCGCAAGTAGCTTCAAGTATTCGTTTTAACTTATCGTCTAAGCATAAACTGAGTGCCAAAGATCGTACAACTGTGTGATATGTTAAAAATTACGTATGTGCACTTCATTTCTGTCCCATGACATAGCAAATTGTGCTCCCTTAGAAAAATCTAGACTCTAAGCTTTTAGAATATTACGAGCAGACCAAGAGGGTCACTCAGTACCTAATTGCTTACAAAGGTGGTTGTGTGGAAAAGAAACGCTTAGATGCATTGAATATTCCGAATATCAACTTAGAACAATATGGGTTTCCCAAATTCGATGCATTTTATGCTCTAAGTAGCAACAAAGATATCCAAAAACTATAATGTGGTCATCACAAAAATAATTTGCATTGCCCATAGCTGAGGTGATGGCATTGAATAATTGGCTTGTCGGAAATAAGTCTCTTAAAAAAATGTAAGTATGTAAAAATAAGTTCTTTTTTTACTACAATGTATTATTTTTGTAAAAATATTAATCATAATGTTTTTACTATTAAAAAGTGTTCTAATTTACTTTGTTTCCATGTGGTTTCCTTCAATCTGTTTAAGAATTGTCTGCTGGATTTGCAGAGATTGTTTTAAGAATACATAGAATTCAGATTTAATCCATTATTTCAATAATTTTTGTTCATTTTAAAATTCACATTAATACTTAAAATTTTCAGTTATTATTTAATTTTACTCATGGGTAAAACTATCAGCGGTGTGAGTAAATATTTAGATTATGCATTAAATATCAAGAAAAAGGCAAAAGTTAATTTGCTTTGCAGCACAGATGTGCACACATTATTTTCAAAAACAGAAAACCCACTAGTAGTATACCCCCCCGTATAGGACACGGAAGTGACGTCATACCACGTGACCCGAAGTGGGCGGGGCCAAGTGACATCACAGCGTGACGTCATCGAAAAGCGGAAGTGACGTATGGTTTGTTTACATTTTGGACTTGGGAATTTTTTTTTTGTCATCGACTTCGTGCAGGCGTTGAGTTGTTTCAAGATGGCGTCGTTTTGTTGCCATGATGACGAATCACTCGTAGTGTCATCTGGTGGAGATATTCGAAACCCTATTATTTTTAATTAAAAAGCAATTTCGTGGATTCGAACCGAGGACCATAGGATCCGAAGTCAAGTGCGCTATCCGTTACGCTGTAAGAGAGTTAACTATGGGCGGTGAATTAATGTAGTGTTTCTCTCTCTTTTGGACTTGTATTTTTTCTTAGTATTAGGAATGGGTTATTTTTAGAAAATGGTTTGAATAATTGCATAGGGGTTTTAATAAATGCTTTTTCAAAACGACTTATGGCGCCATCTAGTGATTTTAAAAGTAAGTAATCTAAGGAACGAATTGATTTCTTAATGTTTTTACTTTATTCATGACCAGTGACGTCAGTGTGTTTACGTTTGGTCAATCTCTAAACGTAGATAGGCGCATAGACATGCTTGGAACTTTTGGCTTCAAATTTGCATAATGGTTATTCATTTTCCTTAAAAACTATAATATGCTCTATTACTCTTAAGGGTAAAATTATGGAGCAGATTGAGTTAAATCCCATGAAAAAAGGTTCTTCTCTGAATTAATTTTTAAAAATCTGATACTTGTCAAAGATACTAGTTTCCTTTTAACAGAGGCAAAGACTTGTGTGTGCACACAAATAAAATAATTCAATTTGTTGATGTAATTTTAGAAAAAATAAAACTGCAGAATCAAGAGAATTCAGTATACTTTAAAGTTCTCATTTTAAAGAAAGTCAAAATACGTTTCTCTTATAAATTATATTTGGTTATATTTTTTTTCTTGCTCAAATTTAGTCGTAGAATTGAATTGCATTCAGCGCATAAACGTGGTAGAGTCAAAAAATCACACGCACATTTAAGTATATCCTTTCGTTAAAATCTTGTATTATAACACAAAATTTTATTTCGCGCATTATCACAAACACCATGTTTTCTGAGTATGTACATTCTTCACTTAGTCTTATCTTTTGTGAGTAACTATGGAACGCAAAAGATAAATTTTAACTTTACTGATTAGTAAGTGTATGGTGTTATATAGTCCAGTTCTTCGTGGCCTCCAGTTTACAATTATTTTTCCAAGAACAGCTAACGCTTTTCAATAGCAATGATTAATATTTGTGCAATTGTGCATTTTGATGAATTTCAGATTCAAGAAAGTTTCTTAGTACGTAAATACGCATACATCGCTGTAAAAGTCGCAAGTAGCTTCAAGTATTCGTTTTAACTTATCGTCTAAGCATAAACTGAGTGCCAAAGATCGTACAACTGTGTGATATGTTAAAAATTACGTATGTGCACTTCATTTCTGTCCCATGACATAGCAAATTGTGCTCCCTTAGAAAAATCTAGACTCTAAGCTTTTAGAATATTACGAGCAGACCAAGAGGGTCACTCAGTACCTAATTGCTTACAAAGGTGGTTGTGTGGAAAAGAAACGCTTAGATGCATTGAATATTCCGAATATCAACTTAGAACAATATGGGTTTCCCAAATTCGATGCATTTTATGCTCTAAGTAGCAACAAAGATATCCAAAAACTATAATGTGGTCATCACAAAAATAATTTGCATTGCCCATAGCTGAGGTGATGGCATTGAATAATTGGCTTGTCGGAAATAAGTCTCTTAAAAAAATGTAAGTATGTAAAAATAAGTTCTTTTTTTACTACAATGTATTATTTTTGTAAAAATATTAATCATAATGTTTTTACTATTAAAAAGTGTTCTAATTTACTTTGTTTCCATGTGGTTTCCTTCAATCTGTTTAAGAATTGTCTGCTGGATTTGCAGAGATTGTTTTAAGAATACATAGAATTCAGATTTAATCCATTATTTCAATAATTTTTGTTCATTTTAAAATTCACATTAATACTTAAAATTTTCAGTTATTATTTAATTTTACTCATGGGTAAAACTATCAGCGGTGTGAGTAAATATTTAGATTATGCATTAAATATCAAGAAAAAGGCAAAAGTTAATTTGCTTTGCAGCACAGATGTGCACACATTATTTTCAAAAACAGAAAACCCACTAACTATCCATTTAATATAGCAATGTAGAACACTTAAAATTAAGAAAACAGTACCAAAGTATCTTGTAAAATACTTCATAGCTTCGTACAGTATTGGTATTTTGCTGTGCAATTTTAAATTGTACGATGTGCATAAGGTTTTCAAATAAATAAAAGGAAGTTCATATATAGTAAAATGTGTGGTTTTGCAAAAGCATTAAAGAAAAATAACTTTTAATTTAGAACTTCAGGGACAAATGGTTTTTAATTCTATATTTCACTACTTCAAATGTGCAAGGAAACATGGTATGGGTCTTGTAAAGTTTCAATGTATAAAATTCTTTTTACTCTTACAGGTTTTTTATAATATTTTTTTTTTACTATGCATAAAACGCACTTTAAGAATCAAACTTTTCAAAATGTCTCAATTGTAAAATTAAAAAATAAAAAGCAAATTGCATTTAAATGTTTGTAATAATATTTAAAGTATATATCTCTCTCAATTGTTAAACGCTTTCTAAAAATCTTCAATGTTATAATACGTGCAATAGTATTTGATATATAATTAATTTTTGTGTAAAAAACATCTAACTTTTAAAATATAAATCCTTATATCAAAGAAAATTTCGTTAAAAACAGTTTTATAAATCTTTATAATATAAATAAAATCACTAAAATGAATGAAAATGTATTTAAAGTAAACAATAATATGCAAGGAAAGATTAAATAAAAATAATATTTAATTTATATTTTACAGGATAAAGGGTTTTAATACTATTTTTCACTACTTCAAATGTGTAAGGAAACATGTTCATAATATGGGTCTTGTAAAGTTTCAAAAATTTTTACGCTCACTTATGTGTATAATATTAAAAAATTCTGCAATAAAATATGTGCTATAGCATCTAATGTATAATTAATTTTTGAGTAAATCTCAAAATCAAGGAAAATTTCATTTCAGATCGTGCATTTTAAAAGAAAATTTATAAGACCATGGTAATAAAAAAAAAAAAACCCAAATAATCCAAAATACAGTGTATGTGGTAAGACAAGCAAAAGTTTATTTAAAATAGAAAGGTGTAAGCATTAAAAAGATTTCCAATATTCCCTTATGGATCTGCATTTAAGTGTTTGTCATAATATTTAATGTATATGTTTCAATTGTAAAATGTTTTCTAAAAATCTTCAACATTAAAAATACGTGTAATAGTATTTAATATATAATTAATTTTAAGTAAAAACATTAATTTTTAAAATATAAAATCCTTATATTTCATCCAAAAACAGGTTTGTAAATCTATATATAATATAAATTAAATCACTAAAATTTATGAAGATTTATTCAAAGCAAAAAATAATATGCAAGGAAAGATTAATTAAAAAATAACATTTAAGTTAGATTTATAGAATAAATGGGTTTTATACTATTATAACTTCTTCAAATGTACAAGAAAAAATATTCATAGTATTTGTCTTGTAAAGTTTCAAAAATTTTTACTCTTACTTAAGTGTATATTATTATTTTAAAACAAAATTTCTGCTATAAAATAGGTGTTATAGCATCTAATGTATAATTAATTTTTGAGTAAAAACATCTAACTTAAAAAAACCATAAATCTATATAGGAAAGAAAAATTTCATTTCAGATCTTGCATTTTAAAAGAAAATTTATAAAACCATGGTAATAAAAAAACCCAAATAATCCAAAATACAGTATATGTGGTAAGACACGCTAAAAATTTATTTAAAAACAACAAGATGTAAGCATTTATAAAAATACTATTCTGAAAGGCAAAGATCAATTGCAACGTTGTCCAAATATCGTCTAGTGTACGTCACTGAGTTCTAGTTCGGGGGCACATCAGTGGTTTATCGCTGCTTTATACAAGGATTTTACGAAACGTTAAGTTTATTCTAGGGCATAATGCATTCCCACGGGGCAAGCTGTGAAACCAAAATTGGTTTGTTGGATACTTCATCACAAGCAAGCTTCCATTTCCAGAACAATTTTTAAAGAATTGTAGTTCTTTCTAGAAAACACAAATTGCCTTTTCTGTCCAAATGAAACAGACGCTATGGGTGCATAAAGATCCAAATCGTTGTCATTATGGGCACCCATACAGTCCTTACCATCTTTATAACGGTTCACCAACACAAAATTAAATCTTGTAAGGAAATGTACTGTGAGTAGGCTTTTTCAAGTTCAGACTTGGCTTTTTTCAAGTTCAGACGTGCTCGATGGACATACTCGTGACGTCACATCGAAATCTCAGAAGGAAAAAAATCCAAGTCCCAAACGTAAACACACTGACGTCACTGGTCATGAATAAAGTAAAAACATTAAGAAATCAATTCGTTCCTTAGATTACTTACTTTTAAAATCACTAGATGGCGCCATAAGTCGTTTTGAAAAAGCATTTATTAAAACCCCTATGCAATTATTCAAACCATTTTCTAAAAATAACCCATTCCTAATACTAAGAAAAAATACAAGTCCAAAAGAGAGAGAAACACTACATTAATTCACCGCCCATAGTTAACTCTCTTACAGCGTAACGGATAGCGCACTTGACTTCGGATCCTATGGTCCTCGGTTCGAATCCACGAAATTGCTTTTTAATTAAAAATAATAGGGTTTCGAATATCTCCACCAGATGACACTACGAGTGATTCGTCATCATGGCAACAAAACGACGCCATCTTGAAACAACTCAACGCCTGCACGAAGTCGATGACAAAAAAAAAATTCCCAAGTCCAAAATGTAAACAAACCATACGTCACTTCCGCTTTTCGATGACGTCACGCTGTGATGTCACTTGGCCCCGCCCACTTCGGGTCACGTGGTATGACGTCACTTCCGTGTCCTATACGGGGGGGTATACTACTTACGAGCATTTCATCACAAATTCAGAGGGATAGAATTTTTATCTTTATGGGTCATAAAGTCTGGGATGAGCAAAGCATATTTTGAGTAGATATGCCTCCCCGTTCGATATTTCTCTTACTGTTTCGGTTTCCCCCTACTTGCTATTTCATTCGAGTATCCCCGAGCCCATAAATATTGTTTCGAACCTATCACATTTTGGAGAGAGACCTCATTTGGCGGTTCTTTTTCATCGCCAAGAGATTCATGTGGGGAAAAAATGTGGATGGGAAAAAAAATTCTTTTTTTTTAGAGAAGGAAAAGTTTGAGAAAATCTAATAAGGGTTTTTGTGAGTTAATGCTACTTATGCATCACAAAAGGCTCTTTTAACCCTAAGAAGTGTCCACACACATAATTCCGACGCAACCTACAATTTTCCCTGCACTACTTCTAACAAGTTTTGAACTTCTCGACCAATATAATTTTTCCAACGGATTTTATTTGAAGGAAATGGTCGATAGATTTCCAAATGATTCTATTCTAAGGAAAGAAACAGAATCGTTCCAAAGGATTCTATTCTACAGAATGGTTCAATGATTCCAAATGATTCTATTACAAGGAAAGGGCCAATAGAATCGTTCCGAAAAATTCTATTACAAGGAAAGGGCCAATAGAATCGTTCCGAAAGATTCTATTCTAAGGAAAAGGTTGAAAGAATCCACGATTTTTTTTCAGCCTGTAAATGTAGCCTTTTTGATCAGCCTTTTTGTAGCCTGTAGTACCCCCAACACATACAATGTATTAAGTCATTGTATGTGTTGGGGGTAAAAGCAATATTACACTGCTCGGAAAACTAGTGACAGTCAGAGGGTTAACACTCTGGGGGTTCACTCGAATATATCCGTTCTGCAACCTCTTCAGTCTTCCCTGCATGACTTCCAAGTGGGTTTGACTTTCTTGACCAATGGAATCTTTCCTGGGATTCTTTCAACCAATAGATATAGTCATTTAAGTGGGGTAAAAGCAATACTACACTACTCGAAAATATCGCGACTCCTAGAGGGTTAAAGTATCGACCTTTTAATGAAATAGACGGATCATATGGGCTCGATAGTAAGATCTCTGAAGGGTCTGATCACAAATCGACTTAGCCGATCGTCTATGGAAGCGCAGACTAGTGTTTTTGATCACGGTGGACAATCGCTTCAATCAATCAATAATTTAGGATTCATGCTTTTCCCACAACCACGTGACAGATCTTCAAACCGAGCAACTGGAAGAAATAACATGAAGCTGCGGGCGCATGCTCAGTCTATTTCATTTTAAGGTCGATATGTTAAAGTAGGATGATGGGGAATTGCATTACGGGAAAATTTGTGCGAATTCATAACTCAGTAAGTATTTATTGGGGGCTGCAATAGTGACACAAAACTAAAAAAAAATCACATTTTGAGGTAAAATGGGATTTAAGCTTTCATTACTATGAAAATGCATAGTATGCTGTAAAACAATTCTGCCATCTAACGGTACAGTATTGAAAATTGAAATATTTGTCAGTTTACTGCGAGAGAGAAAATAACTTTCCACATCGAAGCACGTACTTACTCCAAAAATCATATTTTTTGCGTTGTGCCCCTATTGTAGCCGATGAAACATATATTTCACTAACGTACGTACGTGGTACAGAAATCAACATCATTTGTACATTCGTCGATGACAACTAACGATAAGGAAGACCAACAACATAAAACTAACTACTTTGGGATTCATTCACCACTTTTGCCGCTGAGTTGAAATATGTTTGATTTGATCAATGAAATTGGGCATAATATTGCTAAAATTACGAGCTCTAATGAAAGTCTTCAACTGAAAGCAATGAGAAATCTTGAACCCTCCTGATGGTTGTCTCAACGAGGTACCTCGTCATTAGCAAATTTGACCAGATCTCGTCATTAGAAGAAAACTGATTAGATCTTGATCTCATCATCATACAAAAAATTGGCAGTATTTTGATGACAAACTATCTCTTCATTAGCAAAATACTCGGTGTACGAGATATCTCATTGAAACCACTTGTGAGTTAAAATAAAAATTAGCACAAATAAAGAAAATGTGAGCTGACGCAGAAACAGATTTAGACGACAAAAAATATCAAATCGCCTTTGAATGAGTAAACTTGCTAAAGCATACGTTTCCAAAATTAAATTTAAGAGTTATTTTAAATAAGAGTCTTTGGGCCGCGGGCAGCCCGGTTGGAAGAGTAACGGATTAGCAACAGGTGGGCTGCGAGTTGGTATATCCAACCAAAGACCGTCGTGTACAAAAGGAGTTAAATCTGTCGTGGCCTCAAATGCCCTCACGTTGGCATGGTGTGGAAGTCTGGAGAGTGAGGTGCCAGCTCAGGTGTGACCTCGTCATCTGACTGTGGTTCAAAATTACGTGATGGTATCCTAGGATCTTTCCCTTCGGGATTGATCCCGGACCGTCGCCGTTGTGTTGCTCCAGTGCGTTAATTAAAATACCTAAATAGCAATCTTTAACAAGTGCAATTGAAGTGAGCTTCAGGGGTCAATTGTGGTAACATGATCGAGATGTGCACTTCTTGTGCACATTCTGTCTGTGGAAATAAGAACTAGGAAGAAATAATGTTGTTTTATACACTACCTGACATTGAAAATGCAACACCAAGAAGGAGTTGGCAGAAAGTGATGAAATTTGGCAAACAGAGAGAGACAGCAACGAGCAATAAGTGATCTTTATTGCAACATTATACACCTTGCCACTGAGCAGCAAGAACGTCTGATCAGTAGGTTGTAGGACCACCGCGAGCGGCGATACAGGCAGAAACACGTCTAGGTACAGACGCAATGAGCGTGCGGATGGTGTCCTGAGGGATGGCTGCCCATTCCCCGTCAACCATTTGCCAGAGTTCGTCTTCTGAACGTGCCGGTGGCAACGCATGCAAGCGACGTCCAATGACGTCCCAGAAATGTTCGATAGGTGAGAGATCAGGGAAGACAGCTGGCCAGGGAAGCACCTGGGTACCTTGCAGGGCATGTTGCCTGATGCGTGCCGTGTGCGGCCGGGCGTTATCCTGCTGGAAAATGGCATTGGGCACCACCCCCTGAAGGAAAGGTAGTGTCACCGGCTGCAGCACGTCATCCACGTATCGTTGGGCCGTCATAGTGACCTGAATACGGACCAGAGGTGACCTGCTATCGTAGGCGATGGCGTCCCAAACCATTATACCGCGTTGTCTCGCGGCATGGCGTTCCACAGATGCGGCCGGATTGGCCCTGTCACCACGTCGGCGCCAGACTCGTACACGGCGACTGTCATTGCTAAAACAGAAGCGTGACTGGTCTGAGAACACCACCCTGTGCCATTCCGTCGTCCACGTATAAAAAGTTATTTTTATTCCATTTAGAGATTTGAAATAAGTAACACAATGCTTCATTATTGGTGGGTTTAAGTAAGGAATCGATGAGAGTACTGTTATCTAATGGTTGTAAGAAATTCAGAAACTTAAGCGAATATGCTATGCGGGGGTCTGCGATTAAGTATAATATTACTTACTATTTGTTATTATTTGTTTTAGAACTATGGTTCTGCTCGTATGTGCAAGCTCTACTGTTTAAAAATGATAAAAGGACATTAAGGATTTAGAAGAGACTGAAAAATTCCCCTGAATGATTTCTCAATCTCGTATTTCCCCATATTTGGGTATTCCTGTGTGAAACATGAACCACTGAAGATTTTCCCTTGATAGTAAAGGACATAAACATTCCTTGTTATCGAAATCAAATATTTCTTGTTAAAAAAGCAAAACTAAAATATTAAGTTTTGATTTTTTTATGTATACTTTTTTGAGGCATAAAAACGTCTTG
Source organism: Meta bourneti (assembly GCA_933210815.1). Lineage (NCBI taxonomy): Eukaryota > Metazoa > Arthropoda > Arachnida > Araneae > Tetragnathidae > Meta > Meta bourneti. The sequence continues at coordinate 7,490,941 of OW119922.1, forward strand.
TTAGGCAAGAGTTGCCAATTCAAAATTTCTGGAAAAAATTCATAATAATCATAATATGAACCAAGGAATGTGCATCAAAATATGGATATAATTACACTGCTGGCCACCCAAATTGCAACACCAAGAAAGACAAGGGATATCACAACAAAATTTATTTTGTAGATAACATGTTGACCAAGTATCAAATGATTAAATTTATAGACTTCTGTGAAGTGTGGTTCCTGCCAAAATCAGTAGCCAGAGTAGCCGCCATTGTTGGAGATCACCGCTGCCACACGCCTCGGCATTGATTCAAAGAGACTTTGGATGTGTTCTTGGGGTACAGCAGACCAAGCAGCTTCCACACGTTGCCAAAGTTGATCTGGTGTGGCAGCTGGGGATGTATTCTGGGTCAATCGTTGAGCAACCATGGACCACATGTTTTCTATCGGCGAAAGATCCGGAGAGCGAGCTGGCCAGGGAAGCAATTCAATCTGGCGATTGACGAAGAACCCTTGGACAATGCGTGCCACGTGTGGTCGCGCATTATCCTGTTGAAATATGGCTGTGGGCAAGCCCTGAAGGTAAGGAAGGACAACTGGCTCCAACACCTCGGAGATGTAGCGCTGGCTGTTTAAAGTACCGGCAATGCGTACTAGAGGAGTGCGAGAGTGATATCCAATACCGCCCCATACCATAATACCCGGTGCAGGACCAGTGTGGCGGTGCATAACGCAGCTGTTCAGCATCCTCTCTCCACGGTGTCTCCAGACTCGAATCCGACCATCGTGGTGTTGCAGACAGAAGCGTGACTCGTCAGTAAAGACAATTTCATTCCATTCTGCCGTCCACATCCTTCTTTCATCGCACCATTGGCGGCGGAAACGTCTGTGGTTCTGCGTCAAGGGTAGACGAAGCAATGGACGTCTTGCGGACAGACCACTCTGCTGTAAACGGCGTCGAATGGTACGCGCAGACACTGGATGATGCGGTACTGTTGGGTTTTATCGATTGAAGACAGAGTTTTATACATTAAAAATAAATTTTTATTACGTAGCCAAGTCTTATGGTTTAAAAACAACAAGAAGTCTGATCAGCTCATGATCCCCAATACTCTTCACACATTATCTCCTCTTTTATACATTCAGATTTACACAATTTTCCATATTGATGTGCCCCACACGGCACTATAATTGGAGGTTTGAGACCGATTCCAACATGCGGCCCCATCGGTTGTAAAACCTCAGCAGATGTATTACAATTCAATATATATATATATATAAATCCAACAAAATATTTTTCTAATAATATTTTTAAATTTATTTAACAATAGAAAAATTCACAACTGGTGAAAAAATATCTTTAAAATCAATGCCGGGTTTTTGCTTAAAACCTTGAGCAACAAGACGAGCTTTATACCTTTTAGGTATATTGTTTTCGTCCATTTTTATGCTGTACACCCACTTACTTCCAATTATGGTTGTATTTGGGGGTGTGTCCACTAATTTCCATACTTGCCTATCCTTCATTATCTGAATTTCTTCATTCATGGCAGTATTCCATTTAATTTTATCCTTACTTGCTTGCGTTTCTTCATAACTTTTGGGGATTTCGACATTGTAACACTGATCATACATGTCGTACATCTGTTGGTCTAAAAAGTTAGATTCATCACTAGAAGTAGATGGCACATTAGAAATATCCACATTAGGATGTTCAGTTTCTGGCTTAAAATTGAAATTTACAGGATCAAACCTAATCTTATTTTTAGTACAGTACTTTTTAATATCATTTAAAGATCTCATTCTCAAATTTTCAGGAGAATAATAGTATACATCTATCCTATTGCTTTTATTTCTAGGTTTTTCGATTCTTCGCCAATTTGAAATGTTAAGACTTTTTAAGTCCTCAGTTTTAACTAAATCTTTAGAATCTAAAACTTGAGTTTCACTTTCCGATTTTACTTTTATATTTTCATTTGATTGATAAATAGGAATATCAGAATTAAAATCGAAAGAAACGTACTCAAAGTTTTTACCAAATAGTACATCAACAGCTTTCTTACTTTCGTCGATATGAACATGGACTGTTTCAACTATTCTCTTCTCGTTTGGTATATATATTCTGTAACCTTTAGTTTTTAAACCATATCCTGTCAAAATACCAAGTTTTGCTCTGGGTTGTAATTTATTTCTCTGTATTTTAGGAATATGAACATATGCCAAAGAGCCAAAAATTCTAAAATGTTTTACTGATGGTTTGAAACCAGTCCATATTTCGTTAGGAGATATACCCTCAGTTAATTTGTGTTCGCATCTATTTTTAGTATGAATAAATGCTAAAAGTGCTTCTGACCAAAATTGTGGTTGTAAACCACTGTCTTGAAGCATAGCTCTGACACAATCCATGGCTGTTCTATTGAACCTTTCTGCAATGCCATTTTGTTCAGGGGTATAAGTTGAAGTTCTTTCGATTTTTATTCCTAGATCATTTAAAAACTTTTTAAATTCTTTGTGACAAAATTCTAAACCATTGTCAGTTCGGACACATTTTAACTTAACATTTAGCTGTCTTTCAGCTCTAACCAAGTATTTTTTAAAGTAATCAAAAACTTCATTCTTATTTCGAATAATATAAACAGTTACTTTACGTGAAAAATCATCAATAATAGATAAAAAGTATTTGTTTCCACCTAGAGAGTTAACTGGAGCAGGACCCCACAAATCCATATGGATCCTTTCCAAAACATTTTTAGTTTTCCTTTCGTACATATAGTTTCTTTTTAAGGATATTCTAGTGGATTTAGCAATAGCACAAATCTTACAATTTTTATCTATATTTTTACAATTAAGTTTTTCAATTCCTTTTACACAATTAATTTTACTCATATTTTCAATTAAGGGCATGTTAACATGACAAAACCTACGGTGGGCTTTTTCTAGATTTAAACCAGTTACATATGTATAATTTTTAATCTTGGGATAACCTTTTAAGATATACAATTTTCCAATTCTGGGAACAGTAAACAAATATTTATTATAACTATTATAAATAATCATTTTGTTATTTCCCCATTTAATTTGGTTTCCCACAAGATCAATACGAGCACCACTAATTAAATTTCTTCTCATATTAGGTGAGTATAAAACATCTTTCAAAGTTAAATCAAAATTTCGGTTTCTATCTAAAACTGTAAATTGAATATCACCCATACCTAATACTTCCGAGGTGCTGTCCTTGTCTCCGACTAGGATCTTCTGCGGTGGTAGTTTTCTGAATGTCGTAAACATATCACGTTCTTTACAGAAGTGAGCAGTTGCAGCAGAATCAATGAGAAATTCTCTCGGTCTTTCATTTGGAAAATTTGAAACTGCATAGGCACGTTGAAGATCAGTTTTTGGATTGTCCTCCATATAAAATAATTCACCACCAGGTTTCTGCCGATTGCTTTTCTTGAAGCACTTCGATTCGTAATGTCCCGACTTTTTGCAGTAGTTACAGAATGGTCGCGGCCCCATACGACAAACTGTCGACTTTCTTGGGCTTGAAGGAATTAATTCAGGGTCCAGTACGCATCTGCTGTGATCAGGAGTAGACGCCCGTGTCTCCTTGTATCTAGATGACTTGTTTCTTGTAGCATAAGCATCGGCCACGATACTTAATTTTGTGTCTTCGTCCTTCCGCTTCAGGTCGATCCGGCTGGATTCTGTTATTAAATGTTTAGACAAATTGTCTAGTGTGAACTCGTTGTCATCCATCCTGTATAGCAGTTGTACCAGATTATCGTATTCGTGAGGCAAATGTCTTATTAGTTGAAAGCAAACTAAGAGGTCTGGGATTTCGAATCCACCTTCTTTTATCTGTAACAGCTTCTCATGCACTCGTTTGCAGAAGAGTCCAATGGATTCGTCCTCCGGCTGGTAGCGGATTGAAAAGAACTCGTCCACAAGGCCTGCCAATCGTGCTCTAGATGCTGGTTCGAAGTTGGTCTTTAATATATCCCAGGCTTCCTTACCGTCCTCAGTAGATGAAATTAAGACTTGATATTTTCTGTCTATGCCCTGGTAGATAGTTGCGCATGTCCTCTGCTTCCTATAACGATAGTCTCTTTTTTCTTGTTCTGGAGCATCTTCCAATAATAGAGGTTCCGTTTTAGTGATAAATTCCCAGCAGTTCCGGTCCATTAGCAATACCTTCATGTCCGTCTTCCACGTGGCATAGTTGAAATCCGATAACTTCGGGAAGGAAAACATGGACATTTCTTGAATACCCATCATACTGGATACCGGTAGTGGCAGAATTCAGGTTCAGCTTAAGGTCTGGGGCCCATAACCAATTGTTGGGTTTTATCGATTGAAGACAGAGTTTTATACATTAAAAATAAATTTTTATTACGTAGCCAAGTCTTATGGTTTAAAAACAACAAGAAGTCTGATCAGCTCATGATCCCCAATACTCTTCACACATTATCTCCTCTTTTATACAGGGCCGCGGTGGCCCGGTTGGAAGCGTAACGAACTTGCAACCGAAGGGTTGCGAGTTCGAATCCAGCCAAACACCGTCGTGTACAAAGGGGGCTGGTGCACGTTAAATCTGTCGTGGCCTCAAATGTCCTCACGTTGGCGTGGTGTGGAAGTTTGGAGAGTGGGGTGCCAGCTCAGGTGTTGCCTCGTCATCTGACCATGGTTCAAAATTACGTGGTGTTGTCCTCGGATCTTTCCCTTTGGGATTGATCCCGGACCGTCACCAATAGCCCATTGTGTTGCTCCAGTGTGACGTTAATTGAAATACCCAAATACCCAAATACCTCTTTTATACATTCGTATTTTCGTATTTTCGTATTTTCAATTAACGTCACACTGGAGCAACACAACGGGCTATTGGTGACGGTCCGGGATCAATCCCAGAGGGAAAGTCCGAGGACAACACCACGTAATTTTGAACCGCGGTCAGATGACGAGGCAACACCTGAGCTGGCACCCCACTCTCCAAACTTCCACACCACGCCAAGTTTTATACATTCAGATTTACACAATTTTCCATATTGATGTGCCCCACACGGCACTATAATTGGAGGTTTGAGACCGATTCCAACAGGTACAGACTGAATGTGCTGTGCTATGGTTCGTGATGTGGCTGAGCGATCCGTCACTGCCATACGCACAATATGCCTGTCATCACGTGAAGTGGTGCACTGAGGTGGATGCGATCGAACACGTCGGTCCGTCGTACCCTCCTGCATCCAACGATCACATATCCGCATTACAGTTGTTTGGTTTCGTCCAACACGACTACCGATTTCCCTGAAAGATAATCCACAATCTCGGTAGGCCACTATCCTTCCTCTGTCGAACTCGGATACTTGATCAAAAGATGATCGCTGTTTTCTACGAGGCATAATTGATCGTTTTTTTGAAAAAACCACAAGAAAAACACAATTGCCGTACTTGAAATCGTCGAAATCTCCAAGCCTTAAATAGCGCTTTGAAGTGGCGCCACAGGCGCGCGTGATGTGCGTCTGCGCTGAAATTCTAATCATTTGCATATCTCACCTCCGCTAATGCATGTTGTAAATTTCATATTATTTGCATGCTTCCTTCAGGGTGTTGCATTTACGGTGGCCAGCAGTGTATTACAGATATGTAAAATCAATATGTAAATGTATTGAACAGAGCTAATTCATCAATTTTGAATGCTGGATTCATAATAATAAAGTCATAATAGTACATTTAAGTGAGCTAAGAGCAATTAATCTGTCCAAAGAGTAATTATATTTTAAAACCAATGTAAAACGTGCTTGATCAATGATGGTTTTCAATTTTTTTAAAAATAACTTTTATATACTTTACATTTCTGACAAATTTAGTTTTGGTACTGAAATGCAAAACAACGTGATAAGATGCTTTGTTGTAATGTGTGTTCGTATGATATTGTATAAAAAATAATTATATTACTATATTCCTCAAAAGTTTTATTTCAGACTTTTCATTTCTAGTTTTCAGCGTAGAATAAGAATTCTAAGGCCTTTTACTATAACCTCAATAAATTTAAATGGATGCCTAATGAATTGGAAATTATTTAATTAAATGGATATTCGTTGAAATTCAATGAGACAATCATAATGAGAAATACTGAGACAGGTTTTTATGATGTTGTAGCTAGACATGTCAATAAAAACTGAGACATAATTTTTGAATTTGAAAGAAACTAATTTTCCCTTTATAATGTGTATACCAGATATTGTTCGAGATAAATCCTTTATTTAAAAGAGGGGAAGGTTTTCTTTGTACCTGACATATCTGTAAAAAGTGTTGTAAAATCAACTTACTTATTTTGCATATCTCATTCGGACATCTTATATGATTAAATCGATTTCGGTATAAAATGTTGCAGTTCTTTTTCTATGAAACAGTTGGTCTCTAACCACTTCTGCATTTTAAAATCCGTTTTGATGTTTTTTTTTAAAGTTAGAACGCATTTTTATGTAACCTTTATTGAAAATCTGAAGTAGATATACGTTAATAGCTGAAGATCTGAAAGTAGGTAAAAGTTGAAATAAAGAAACGTTTGGGCCACAAAAGGCCCGACATCAAAACATTTCTGGTGTTAAGAAAGAACATATGCTGAAGTAAATCATTTTAAATCAAAATTCATCAATCACAGTCAAAATAAAGACGATAGTCCGAATTACTTACGGTATACCTTAGGAGACATTTTTTTGAAATTATCACGGAACTTAAATTTTTTATAGATTTTGTTATTGATTTCTACTAGAAAAGCATTTTATGGCAGAAAATATTGCGTTTGAAATTTATTTTTTATAAAAATGAAGTAAAATGTTTAAAAAGCAGCCAGAAATACCATTTGCGCTAAACGTCCTATTTTAAAAAATAGTTAACATTTTTCCAGTTTGTAAAGTGAATTTATCTTCTAAAAAAATTGATTCAGGTATTGAACTACAACCATTACTACTGTGTGATATTTAAACTAATTGTGGACTTTAACGTCAGTCATCCCTGAAAAGAAAACATGAAAAAGGAGCAAAGTACAAAACATATTCGGGTTTACATCCTGCTTAATTTTTTTTAAATGCTTATTTAAAAATAATAATGGTTGAAACTCTGCTTTATAATCTTTATATATAAACATGTATAAAAACTTCAAAAGAATTTAATTGATATATTCTGATATATTATGTTCAGAGGATAGTAATCCTTAACGAAAATTGCATTTCGAGAAAAAGCTAAAAACAATATAAAGCCCCATGTCAAATATAGATGTATAAATATTTAAAATTTTTTTTTATATATTTCTAGTCGTCATAGAAGTAAAATCCGTAGTGATTTGAAGAGCTAGAGTTGTAGTACACAGTGCGTCAAATAAGTTTTAAGACTCGTCCCAGAGCGCTCGTTGTAATGGCGCTATGAGTGTAAATGCGCATGCGTCATAACGTCCATCATCTACTGGCACATTGCCAACAAGTTGTGCGCATTTCGTTAAATAGCTGAGAGAAGGCGAGCGTTCATTGCAGAAGTGAATTTTTTTCATGTTGATTTTTTTAAGATGGAGCAAAGAGCTGTAATTAAATTTAACGCAAAACTTGGTAAAAGTGCTTCGGAAACATACCAACCCATGAAACAAGTTTACGGTGACTGTTGTTTAAGTAGATCAAATGTTTTTGTGTGGCACAAACGTTTTTTGGACGGAAGAGATACGGTAGAAGATGATCAGCGTAGTGGAAGACCAATTTCATCTAGGACACCTGAAATTATTGAAAAAGTACGAAATTTCGTAACAAACGATCGCTGAGCGTCACTGAGAATGATGGAAGACTCTTTAAACATCGACAAAGAAACAATTCGAACCATCCTGCATGAAGATTTGGGCAAAACAAAAGTGTGTGCTAAATTTGTTCCACACACTTTAATCCCTGAACAAAAAGCAATGAGAAGTGCACATTGCAGACATCATTTCAGCCGCTGAAAACGATCCAAACTTCTTGAAGTCCACCGTATTCACCTGATTTAGCACCCTGTGACTACTCCTTATTCCCAAAACTTAAAATGAAGTTAAAAGGGTGTTATTTTGAGGGTATTTCGACCATACAAGAAGCTTCGACGCGTGCTTTGCAGGCCATTCCACAAAGTGATTTACAACAGGCGTTCGATTCATTAATAAATCGCTGTAAAAAGTGCATTAAAGCCGGAGGGTCCTATTTTGAATAAAAAACCAAAACAGGTATTAATTTCTTGTTTCCATTTCTTTTTACAGACCCAGTCTTAAAACTTATTTGACGCACTGTGTATAATAATATGTAACATTTGAAAAAAAAAGTGAAATTCGGTTTATATATATAGTATATATAAATGGCGTTTTAAAGATATACAGATATTTTAATTGAAATTTTCATCTAGCATATATATAGTGACAAATCAATTGGAACAGGAAAATTCAGGAACGAGTGATCAACCCATTAACTTTTGTGAATATCTCCTCTAATATGTTTCTGCTCAAAGTTAGACGAACTTCAAGTGCTTTACTCCAAAATATTTCTTATCGGGATAGGAAACAGCAAACGAGAGGGCAAACCCGAAATTGTCTGAATATGTGCTTGCTCATCCGCGGTAATGTGGACCGCGGCCATCTTGGATAATCAGAAACGGATAATACAGACGTTGTAACACAAAACAGCCTATAAGAAATCAGAAAAAATGTACTGCATTACATGTTACTACTACTGCCACTGAAAGATTCATAAAACTAGGATTAAGAATAATCAATTCCAGCATTTATTGTGAGAATCTGTATAAACAAGAATGCAGTGTTTGGTTGTACATTGAATATTTTCGAACCATTTCACGTTTTCTATCCTTTTTGGGCATTTCTGATGCAAAATTCGTCTCTTGTACGCTTGGCATCTGTCTGTATGTGTGCGCCCGTACTGCGTCCAAGCGGTTGAACATATTTCCATGAAACTTTGCATACTGTGAGTACCTACAATCATTTAGTGACTGGTTGCGTTAGTCTGTCTGTCCGTCTTTCCGTTCTATGTTCGATTTCGTGTTTGTGTGTTTGTACAAGTATCAGATAAAATTTATTTAACAAATTTTAATGCAATGCTCTAAATTTGATACACCATATTTTAGTTTAGCAAATACATTATTTGAAATTTCTTTGCGAATATATGTAGGCAAGTTTCATGTTAAAATAACTGAGTAAGTATACTTAAATCAACCATAATTTGGTAGTTTTGATGTTGCTGGAAGGTATAGTGATCATTGCAATTACTTGGATTGTTTTATCGGTGCTATGAAAAATCAATTATTTTTCCAAAAACTATTTTTACGGAATTTAAATTCTAATATTTTATTTATTTTGAGCCTTATTTTTTCTTTACGAAATATAAACAATTCTGAATATTTGGGACAGACGATAAAGAGGATAAAAAATTATAAATAAAATATACAGAACAAGACCTTTTAAAATAGGATTAGTAGTTAATATGGCAACCTTGATATTTTTTAATCGTTTGCTTTTTAAATTGGTGTCCGTTATATTCGAATAATCTATTTTTAGTGAAACAACAGATTCATTCATTACTTTTCGTTCGAAGCTTTTTAAAAATCTGTTTTAAGATGTATTTCTGGATTTTCAATTTGACGTTTTTCGTTCAATAACGGTAATCAAAGTAAGTAATGGTTTAATTAGTTTTAAAAACATTTTTAATCATTGTATGATAATTTTGGGAAACGCTTTTGTTTTTAAATGACATACAAGGCATTTATATGCAAAATATGAACTTTTCTATGCACTCTGGGTAACGTTGGCGCACTCTAGACTTTCTTTCTTACTAAAAATTTAAATTCTACAAAAATGTAAAAGGTTAAATACGACATTTATTTACATTTGTGAAATTGTGTACCTTTATTAAAGAGTGTGGTAGTTGTTACATATGATGAATAGGAATTAACAATTTATTAACGAAGCGGAAGTTAGTTACCCAATTCAACACGAGTAACGCCGGGTAATTCTGCTAGTTTTACATAAATCTCGTAGACTTACCTTTTAAACCCTCTTGAAAAATTTCCTTATGGTCTTCTGTTTCGCAACACTTTCTCGCATCTCTGGACAAAGTGCGTACACCTGTGTGAAAAATTACGCAGCGAGAGGGTGGTTAAGTCTAATCGAAAAAAAAAACCCTTCGGTATCAAATTTGACTTGGATAACATGGACATACGGTCAGTCAGAAACTCGGATAATCAAGGTTCGATTGTATTAATACTATGTGCCAAAAATATAACCTACTCCAAAAAACAAAATGGAGGGATCCGCGCCTAAATGGAGAGATCAAAAATAGATAGCAGTTGGAAGAGCAATGGATTAGGTTTGCGAGTTCGAAACTCTGTTCAGCCAAAATCTGCAGTGTACACGATCTCTGGTGCACTTTAAATCTCAAATGTGCTCACGTTGGTGTGGTGTGAAAGTTTGCAGAGTGGGGTGCCAGCTCAGTCTCGTCATCTGAACTGGTTCAAAATGACGAGGCATTGTCCTTGGATCTTTTCCTTCGGGATTGATCCCGGACCGTCGCCAATAGCCCATTGTGTTGCTCCGGTGCGACGTTAATTAACTATCTACCAACAAAAAGTGGATAAACTGCTCCAAACGAAAGACAAAATAAAATTCGATAAAATGGATTCTAAAATGTCATATAAACGATTAGGTTAACATGAAAAGTACGATAAAATGTGAAAGGAAACAACTTGTAAAAAATGAACGTTTGGAAAAATATAAAAAGGTAAATATATTAAAATCATCTCATTATCAACAAGAAAAAGTAGAAATTAGTTTGAAATGCACTGATGTGAAACATGGAATGATGCAGTTTGGATGTGTGAAAGTTCTGGAGAAACAGAAGATCGTAAATATATTAAAAACATCTCATAATCAACCAGAAAAAGTAGAAATTAGTTTGAAATGCACTGATGTGAAATATGAAATGATGCAGTTTGGGTTCGTGAAAGTTCTGGCGAAACAGAAGATCGTTATGAACTTTTTCAAGAGAGCTTAAAAAATTCACAACTCGCATCCAGATTTATTGTAAAATTATTACAATAAGCGTGCGACACAAAACAGAGTATAGATTATTCTTAACCCTTGCTTTATGAATTTCAGTAGTAGTAGTAGTAACATGTAATACAGTATTTTTTCATTTCCTATAGGCTGTTTTGTGGTACTACGTCCGTATTATTTGAAGTGTCCTCAGTTCACCTCGAGTAATCAAGGTCAATCTGCATGTGCTTGAAATATTTCTAATCAATCGTACTAAGATTCCAGAAAAGAGCAGACCACCCAGAAATTTTTTGAATATGTGCTTGGTATGTTAATATTATGTGTTTGAAATATTTTCTCACCAAAATTGAAATGTGAATCCGGGAAATAGTGGATCACCACGAAATGATTTTGAATTTGTGCCTTGCCTGTTTCTGTGTAAAATTAGACTAACTTTCAAGTGGCTGCAACGGAGATGCACTCTCACTTCTAGCAAACCTCCCGACCACATCCATCACTTCATCGGTCGGCTACCCAAGCGTGGCCTGAGGGTCAGCGCATAGTCATGCAATTTTTCTGACCATCACGTTCAGAAATTCACTTCAACCCTCTTACATTTTTCCATTCTCTCTCTCCCCGCAAACTCCCAAATAACGTGTTATAAAAGATGAACTCGTAACTTTTCTTCTCAACAGCGCAATGTTATCAAAGCAACAAAAAGAAATAGTGTCATGAAAAGAATCTTCCTCCTCTGGTGGAAAGAATCAGATCTGGGATCGCCAAGTCGATTCCTTTCTTTCTTTTGGAAAGGGGGAGGGAGACGAAAAACACCCACTCATTAGCAATTCAAATTGTTTTCTGTACCAAGTACTTATCTGTATGCAAATGTGTTTGGGATATGTTGACCTTGTGCAAGAGTCAACAATGATCCAAGGCCATGTCCTTATGTGTGGCGCAGTCAATTCAAGATGTTCTCAAAGAACTCTGAAACAGTAGCATTGGACTTCTTTTTAATACATGCCTGCGTTTGGCGGAGAAGAAAAAAAAATAATTTTCATTGCTGTTTTTATGTAGTTAATAAAGTTTTATTCCTTTTTTCGGGATCTAATTAGCCCTTGCATTGCAAAAAAAGCGATAACCTAACCCATACTTTCCTTTTTGGAAGTGATATTAGAATTGCTTTGACATTAGTGGGGAGGGGAAAATAAAATGATAATAAAAAAAGCAGAATAGTTTGGCCCCGTTCACATGGACTTTTTCCAACGCTCGTTTGATAAGAATTTTCGAGCGTTATCATGTGAACACCTCTTGGACGTTTTTCAAGATCAGTTTCCGTTATGCATTAAATTGTGTTTTTTATTCCCCTAATCCAAGTTTATCTTTTGAATGGTTAAAGATAGAATCCAAATTTCAACGGATTTCAAATCACCGTAAAATTTTACGACAGATCGATTCCAAAAACATGATTTTATTTGAAAATATTATTTTTTTTCTCACTTATCGACACTAATCTTTTTGAAGATATTCCTTTTATACTAAGCGTAAGCATTGCCTTGTTTATAAAGGGAATGTTAGTTTAATAAGATATTTTGTTGCCCCTTATCAGCTGTTTTAATTTTACAGCCATTAAAAATAGGATGAAAATCTTTCTTTCCCAACCTAAAATTGATTCCCCTGTTTTCACAGAGCCTGGATTTGGTTAACTTAGAAATGTATAAAAATGACAAATCAAATGCCTAAAATAATCTAAAAAAATATTTTAAATGATGTAAAAATCTAATATTCTTTCGATTTGTAAAACATTTCGCTAATTGCCTGTGAATAGTATTTTTGAACTTCAATCTTTATACATAAATAAATACAATATAATCGAAGTGACAACCTAAACAGGTAAATCTTTCGTCACGTATAGTATACGATGAGTTCCAGTGCAATGCCAAAGCCATCAACCTCGGTTGTAAATTTTTGCACGCTAGCTTTTCGTAAGTTTTTCAAAATTTTTCGAATGACGGGATATTTTGGATCTAGGAACCGGTAAGAGCCAGCGGATCACAGAGAAACAATGCTTTATGTACTTCAAATTGTGGAATTATTAAATATTTTCATTAACTCCTATAATCCTAAAGTATTCGTTTTTTACTGTCAAGATTAGAGGGAAAAACCTGCAACCTTCACTCTCCAGTATCCGATGATTCACCCACCAATAAAAAATAATAAGAAGGATTTGTTTGTGTTAAAGTGTAATTTTTTAATTGTGTAATTTTTTAGGCTCAAGAAGCTAGCAAATTAGTCATTTGTAATGTGTTTAAGCGTAAGTAAAAGCGAAACTGCGAATGAAAAATTGGAATATTTCTATAAAACTTTGATTAAAACGAAACTAACTGGAAAATGACTAAACATTTTCCTTGAAATTTTAAAATTGACAGTGTAAAATAAAAATATATCCCCCAAAACTACATTTCTAGAACCAGGAAATTGGAAACGGAATTTCTGTTTATATGGCATTGTTTACGAAGTACTATCAAAAAGATGACACGCCAACAAAATCCGGCACTGGTGATAACCTTTCTTTTTTGTTATTTTTCAGGTTTTATCGTGTTTCCTACAATCTATAGCTAATTTGTTATTTAATTTTCCTTCAAATAAATCTCTATATTTTTAAAACCTATCTCTAAACGTTTTAATGTATCAGCACAAATAACACATATAACAATTAGTTCTTTAATTTTTATTTCATTTTTCCTGAGTTCCGACGATCCGGAACAAAAACTAACCCTCCAACCTACCCTCTTTCAGGGGTTTTGTAGCACAAATGGAATAACGACTGGAAAATATTTCAACTAAAATTTGATTAAAACCCACGATGAAACGAGAAAATTATGTTAAAACTAAAAAACCTCAAAGCAAAACCAAAAAACAGTACATGTTCGAAAACCAGGAGATTGCTAATTTGCTAATAGAATTTGCGTTTACAGGTACAAATAATATAAAAATTTCGATTAAAGTAGTAATAACATTAACTGCAAGATTAAAATATAAATTCTATAAAATATGAACTCACAGTAAATTAAGTTCAGTAAATCAGAAGTTCATTTTCAAAAGTGATATCGAGTTCACTGTAACAAGTGGATGTGAAAAATGAATGAAAATTGAAACTTATCTTACGCATTTCACGTTGAGGACAAATAAAAAAAATAACTTTAAAGTTTAGCTTTTAAACTGAATATTTAATTTTAGCTTTATTTTAAAGACGTTTGCCGCACTTGAAAACTAGAACAGACAGTTGTCGGTATACGTTATTCTCAGAAATAAAATTACCCACTATCCCCTTTAGTTTATAAACTATCACATTTTTACAAGTTTTGTGTGAAAGCAGGGTAAATTTCTTCAATAAATCGAATACGATTGAATTTTCTCATCCTATTTTTAATGGCCATAAATATAAAGCAGTGGATTAAGACAAAATACTCCAATCAAGTTATATCTTTTCTATAAAAACGAGATGAATACTCCCTTTTGTGTTTGTAATGAATATATTCGTCTGCGTATCGAAGAAATATTAAGTTACAGTTGAAAAATTATTTATTTTAAATAAAATCACATTTTAGGTATCGATCTAATGTAAAATTTTCCGTAGATTTCAAATCCGTTGAAATTTTCACTCTATCTTTAACGATCGCGAAGATAGGAACTTGGACTAGGGGTAAAAGCCCTAATGTGCGTCAAAACGTGTCATGTGAACGGTGGAGAACAATCCTATATATCTCCAAGCGCGTGGATTCTTGCGATTTCTCATGTGAACACTCCAATAGAACTCTATGTACTTTGGCTACCCGCGTTTTGTTTTGACGTAAAACGCGCGTTAGAAAACGCCTCATGTGAACGGGGCCTTACTTGGGGGTAAGAAAGAATAAAAAACATCTAAGCAAACAGAAATCGCTAGCATGCTTTCATTCTTTTGCATCAATTCTTATCATTTAATTCAGTTGCTGTTCATAAAATCTTTCGCGTTTTCACTCTGTCAGCGATTTTCAACCTTCTCTATCTCATGGCACACAAAATAATTATTAGAAATTCTTCGGTGCGCCACAAAACAATGCGACAAATTTTATGCGAAAAATAAGGTATAATTGCTTGATTCACAATAATAATAATTATAATTAATTTTTGAAGCAATTTATTTATGATACTTTGTAGTAAAAATAATATGAATACGCCTGTCAAAACTTCAAAATTAAACCGTCGAAATAAAATAAATCTTACACAATTTAAACCGTTTCACCATCCGTAAGGCACACCGTTTGAAAATCGCTGATCTATGTTCAACATTTCATTTAAATTAAACAATGGCTCATTATATGCTTCTTAAGCCACACTGGTAGCCGTGTGGTTAGCACTCTGGCTAATGGTGAGTGCAACAAAAAATGAGCATATTTATTAACAAAAGAAGTATATTTAACCATTTGTTGGTAAAACAAGTCGTATATCAGGCGAATCTTCTACGTAGAAGTAATTTGTCTTGAAAAAGGAATGAAAGAATCTAAGAGTATGATATTTTCGGGATCTAATTACCCTAGCGTTTCAAAAATTCGATAAACCGAACTCCAATTTCACTTTGTTTTCGGAGAGATAAAGCTCGGATTGGTATTGGTTATAAGATAAAATGGTAATAGACAAAGAGAAAAATTTTATCGGGGTAAGAAACTAATAATAAAACAGAACAAGCAGTAACCCCTGGCATATAAATATCCTGGAAATATAAATTCTTATCGTTTAATTCTCTTGCTGTTCATATTCTTTAGCGTTTTCAATATAGAAGGTGTTTTAAAATAATGTAAGGGTACCAATGAATAACTTTTAGATAAAACATTATTTTTGTACTCATCTTCACCCAATCAATGACATTATTTATGGAACATTATTTATGACATTATTATTTATTTTTTTATGACATTCACCAAATACCCGAATCTGGTCGAGCTGCAAATACGGACTCTTTCGACCATATGATCTGTTCAATTTCTTCGTGCTTCACTTCGACACCAATGGATGCGTGAACAGAGCAACCATTTCTGAGGATCGGAAGATTAATTCATGACTGACCTCTTCATTCTGTAGAACAACTGTGTGGTGGTCAATTTGGAATGGAGGCATCTTTGGATCTTTATTTTTTTTTGCTAATAAAAATGCAGTTTCTGTCAACTGTGAACGATATTACACAATATTGCAAAGTTTCTTTCTACCTGAAATGGATCGGCAAGAGGTTTACAGCACATAGTTTCAACAAGATGAAGCAACATTTCATGCAGCTCTCGTGCAACCAAGCTTTCACCCAAGGTGTATTTCCCTCTTCTGAGTTAGTAAAATTTTCCTTGTGTGTGTCTATTACTTGATAGTGTCTGTCTTGTTTCTAGAGCAGCATGGCCAAAAGTGGCGCCTTTGCGCCATGAAAACCAATAAACCAACCAAACAACCAGCAGTGCAACAAAGCGAATACTAAAGGACGAAATTTTTGATCAAATAATGTCAAAACCTGGTCTTTTGGCCCCCTCGATCGACCATGCCGAATCTTTTTCTATAGGGTAACTTAAAGAAGAGAGACTACCCTAAGAAGTCCACAACGATTCAACAGCTCAAGGGAAACATTCACGAAGGAATTGAACAAATCACCACGAAAATGCATTCAAACCCAATGAAAGACCTGTATTTGCAGCACACCCAGAGGTGGCCATTTGGCTGATGTCATATTCCATAAATAATGTCATTAAATGAGTAAACAATGTGTAAAAATTTAAATAAAAAATGTTTAATTTAAAAGTTATTCCAAAACAAAATGGTGCTCTAACACAGAAAAACTCCCCGTATGTGTGTTCAACAGTTCGTTTAAGTTTCATAATGGTTCCTTTATCCACTCTGGTGGCCGAGTGGTTAACGCTCTCTGCTCCTGGTCAAAGCAAAATGAATGAGCATATTTGATAACAAAAATGAGCATATTTAACCATCTATTCGCTAAACAAGTCGCATATCATGCTTTACATGCTTATCGACTGCGTAGAGAAGCAAAGTAATTTGTCTTGCAGAGGGAACTAAAGAATCTAATAAGATCACAGAAGATATTCTTATGTTGATATGTTTCAGTTTGACCCCACTAACCCATATAAGGAATTTCACGTACTGGTCCATTGCATCTAACATGTGTTCAAAAGGTAACTGGTATCTGGTAAATGCAACATCTCGTAATTTTGAACCAGGTCAGATCACACCCACTATCCAAACTTCCACACCCCTCCAACGTGAGGACATTTTAGGCCACGACAGATTCACCAGCCCCCCCGTACAAGATTGTCTTTGGTTGGGTCGAGTTTCGAACTCGCAACCCTCCGACTGCAATCCGATACTCTTTCACCCGGGCTACCACGCCCTCCTCAACCTCTCGGGAATTTGCTGTTGGGTCTGTCATTAGTGGTGAAATTTTAGGTTAAATTTCACCAATAAGTAATTAGCCTTCTAATGAATTCAGTTTCTGAGATGGGAGAAGAATATGATATGAGCAAATTATTATAGGAAATGTGTTATCTGGGTTTTCACGCAAGAGTGAGTTTCCTAACTTCTATTGTATGCAAGAGCTAGTTTTCTAATCCCACTTTGTATTCAATTTGCACTCTATTTCCGGCAATCCACAATTTTGAATTTAAAAAGTTTTTAATTTATCGTAGAGATTAAACAATGCCGGTTCCGCATTGCTTAAACTGAAAGAATAATAATATAGCACTTTTCAATTTTGGTGTTCAAGTATTTTTAGATTTGAATTTGAAGGACTTTGATGAAAGAAATGATAGCATTCACATACATTCGATTTGAACTTTTCCATTTAGCAGCTTATTTGTATTGAATAAACTGAATTATAGGCTGAATTTAACCATATTAACGTGTGTGAACTAAAAATGACTATTACCCAGATAGATTCAGGAGTGGTAAATTTAACCACGGGTTGATTTTTCTATGTACCTTCCACCAACAATGATGTCATAGTAAAAAAATCAAATACTAAAGATTAAAAATAGAAGGGAAGAAGTCTTCTGTCCTCATTACTCCAATGAAATGGCCATTGGCGATATTAAGTTTTTAATCTTTATTAGTCGTTCATGAAGTTTTTAATTTTTTTACTACGAATTTACTAAGGTTTTTATCTGCTTATCTAATAACGTCATCTTTGTTGGAGACATAAATTTTTCTCTCAAACCTGGATTGGTAATATCTAACAGGGAGTAAAATTTAAAAGTCTAGTAGAGAAAATCTTTTGACTTCGAACACCAACGCTTTTATTAATTTCTTAATATACGTTTAGTAATTTGGATCTTTTAAAAAATATTCGTTTTAATGACAAAATTCATGTTGTGAATAACTAATAACATCCATGTTTTCATAATGATTACATGGATTAAAATTGTTAATTAATTATTGCTTAAAATTTGTAGGAAATTCTCCACAGAAAGCCCCAACTGTGTGGAAAGGCTTTTGATATACTTTAGAATCTCCGAACTTTTGCCTTTCAAAATTAAAAGTATTAATGATGTCGCTAACCAAAATGAATGGCTAAAGTCACATTTGAAGAGGTTGTCAATATAGCTTCCAAATTGAAATATGTGTAGACTGTAAGAAGAATGCCGTGTTGTACAGTTGAAGAGATTGTAAATTAAAACCTTTATTTCAGATCCCCCAAATCGACTTCAATTTATCGGTTTAATTTTCCTTTTACTCTCTTTTCAGGTGTTCTGAACACATCAAAAACAAAATTAAGTTCTAATGCTAAATACGAAAGCATGCAACCTTGCTCAAGTGATCCCATAAAACTAGAGCCGTATTATAACTGAGATGTGTTGAGTTCCGAAGGACTGATGTCTATGCAGTGATTTGACTAAAGACAACTCTGAAAATTAAAAGATTCGAATTGCAAAATTCCAACACCATCCCTCCCTCTAAGAGCTAGAATTGTAAAAGCTAGAATTTAATATGCTCAAGTTCTGCAAGTTCGAATTCTGATTTAGTTTGTACTTGTGTATCGGGGTGGGTCTCAGTGGGTAGTTCCCAAATGGAGAATAGCGGACAACCTCTTCGAAGTACATAGGTATTTTAATTAGGTCGCACTGGAGCAACGCAACGGACTATTGGCGACGGTCCGGGATCAAACCCGAGGACAAAGCCTCGTAATTTTGAACCACGGTCAGATGACGAAGTCACAACCTGAGCTGGCACCCCACTCTCTAAGCTTTCACACCATGGCAACGGGAGGACATTTGAGGCCGCGACAGATTTAACCCTTTCGGGCCTAATGGGCATATACGTCCCAGAGATTATATTTCATTCCCTATTGGGTAAATAAATGGGTTTTTACGTTTTCAGTGTTCTTAAGGAATTAGGGAATAAAAATATGACTAAAGAAACCTGGCAATACTGTCAGATTGCAAATGGCGGATTTATGTTTTTGAGCACACCCATTCATTCTGATGAATGAGTGACCGTGGTTCGGAAACAAAAAGATGGTACAAAATTAGACGTTAGTTGCCCAGAAGCCATTTCCCACTACAATATGTACATGAATGGAGTTGACCGCTGTGATGAAATGGCTACTTTTTAGGGCCATGGCAGAAAATCACTTAAGTGGTGGAAAAAGATTTTTAGTTATGATTTCTGTTGTGAATGCATGGATTACGAAGTGTGATGGGGAACATAAAACAGAACCAATATTATCATCCATGGTCCCCTTAGCTGAGCATCTAATAAATGTTGGAAGGGAGAAAGCAAACACAAAAAGAACGCGAAAGTACGGTCGTCCGTCAAAAAGAGCAAAAACTACTAAATTAAACTACTTTTCATAGTTAAATTTTAATCATGCAAAAGTCGGAGCGAAAGGGTTAACGTGCAACCACCCCCTTTGTACACGACGCTCTTTGGTCGGATTCGAACTTGCAACCCTCCGCTTGCTAATCCGTTACTCTTCCAACCGGACTACCGCGGCCCTTCAACCTCTCGGAGGAAAAGCACGTAGTGGAATGTACTCGTTTACCTTTAGGTCATTCATATGTAATGCACAGTACAAAAGTGACAAGCAATGACAGTGCTTTCGAAACCTAGTGGGCCGCGGCATCCCGGTCGGCAGAGTAACTGACTCGCAACCGGAGGGTTGTGAGTTCGAATCCAACCAAAGACCGTCGCGTACAAAGGCGGCTGGTGCACGTTAAATCCGTCTCAAATGGCCTCACGTTGGTGTAGTGAGGAAATTTGGAGAGCGGGATGCCAGCTCAGGTGTGACCTCGTCATTTGACCGTGATTCAAAATTACTTGGTGTTGTCCTCGGATCTTTCTCCTTCGGGGGTTGATCCCGGATTGCCGCCAATAGCCTGTTGTGTTGCTCCAGCGTTAATTAAATACCTACCTAATACCAACACAAGGTACTAATACCAACACTATAAATCACACAAATGTTTTTTTCCTCCTCGAAAGATCGCAAACACTTATTTCATTTGCAAATAAAGTACATAAACCATTTACTCCAATGCATAGTGCATCCGGGTTAGAAGCAAATAAGCCAGAGGACACCATCATTTCGTATTCCCACCGTAATCCGCCGGATCATCTCCTCGAGTAAATGCCATGCAATTCATGCAAAATATCCTATTGAGGGAGAAACCCATACTTTTCTGTTCTTGTCCGATCTTATCTGCATCGACAAATACATCTGAATGATTTGTGATCTGATCTGTCTAAGTCAACAAACTACGTAGTTCAAAAGAGGTTGGAATCACTTCATTTGGAAAATCATCCATCTTCCACTTGAGGTGAGCTGCATTTGCTTATCTACAGGAAATTCCCATACGTGATCGGAATCAGAAGTGTGGCGTGGAATACAAGGAGCTGGGATTTCCCTTAAAGTGGTGAGGATTGTTCATTCATAGATACTGAGGAACGATAACAGGCAGTTGATTTCAGTAAGCGTCGCAACTTAAGCTGCAAAGCGTGTGCCTTTTTGTTTTGTATTTGCAGCGTCTTAGAGATGTGGCTTTGGATCAGGGGTGTTGTGATGTTGCTGTTCATTCCACCTGGTCTAGCCGCCTGCTAGACCAAGCCCGACAAATCATTCGTCCTCAAAGAAATTATGACATCAGGATGCTGGAATAAGTCTAAAGGACTCATTCCAATGCAGGTTGGTCGGTTGTTTTGGGGTTTTATGGGGGCAAGGAACATATCAGAAACTGGCATTCTTTTGGTAAATAGTTGAATTAACGTCACACTGGAGCAACACAATGGGCTATTGGTGACGGTTCGAGATCAATCCTGAAGGGGAAGACTGAGGACAACTCGTAGTTTTGAACCACGGTCAGATGACGAAGGGAATACCTGAGCTGGCACTCCACTTTCGAAATTTCTACACCACGCCAACGTGAGGCGATTTGAGGCCACGATAGATTTAAAGGTGCACCAGCCCCCACGTTCACGACAGTCTGGTTGGATTGAGTTTCGAACTCGTAACCCTCGGCTTCTAATCCACTACTCCTATAATCGGGCAACCGCGGCTAGAAAGTATTTTGGAGATACTAAATGCTCATTTTCATGATGATGAGAAAATTTAGTCATGTTTTAATCTGTTTAAACTATTCACAACAGTATCGAGATGACTATAATTTTTTTTATCTAAAAACTAACATTTAGTCTTTAAGGAGAGTTAGTTGTACGGTAAAAAATTATTTTTGTCAGTTAATGAGTTTTTGCTTTAAGCCGACGATATTTAGCCAAGTTGGACCTAACACAAGACAAACTTCAAGTAATTGAGAAAAGAAAGGAGAAAGTAAAGATAGTTTGCATCTTTCCCATGAGGCATGCCCGCTTTCCCATGGGGTTCCTGCCACTTATAAACCCCATGGGGAAAGAAGAGATCACTAGGGTACCTCGGGTTCGTGAAGCCCGGAAAATGTGCTCTGAGGTGTCCAATAAGGAAAGAACAGGGCTACTAGCGGCGTGCTCCCCTTACACTTAGTACAAACTGGAAAAGATTTTGACCATTCAACAATTCCAAAATTTAGAAAAGTTTATGCCCACTTCACATGAACTGCCCTCTAAAGTCTTACATCTATTAAAATTGAACCAGACTAGAAAAACTAATTTAAATTGTAATAGTTCTTTTAAAGTTTAATGGGCCTGATTTTCAGAAAGGAAGAAAAAATATGTGAAATAAGAAATGTATATGTTGAGTTCTTAGAAGACGCAGACTCGCATATGTCTGAAAATGTCTTTTCCTAGATTTCATCTCGACATCTCCCTCTTAAAAAAATTAAATTATTTTAGAAATAGATTAAAACTCAAATAATTTTCTCCAGTCTGGTCCAGTTTTAATAGATGTAAGACCTGTGCTGGCATAGATCCCAGATCATATGCAATGCACCTCGACTTTAAAAATAAATTGATTGTATTTTTGTAGATTGGTAAAACAGATTAAAAATATATTTTATTAGTTTTATTGAAACCCAGAACACAGAACAAGGTTTCGATTTGGTTTCACTTTGATGTGTGGTCTACAGACAAATAGTAAACCGGTTTTACCATATTTATAAAATAGGGACACTCTATACCACTCATTGTCCTATATCAACGATACAAACAGGGTACTTGTACTTAAGAGATTATATATATATATATATATATATATATATATATATATATATATATATATATTGTGCTTTTCATATAAACATACGAAGATTTGATAAGATTTATGTTAATATAATTAATTTCTTAGAATAAAGCATTTCAATTATTAGACGGACATACAAGTCTCTTAAAATACCAAATATTTATCGTATAAACTCTAATAGATTTCTTTCATTCGATTACTATCATTATTTTGTGTGTGCACAAACACTTTTTGAAAGGTGCATTTATCTGATTGTAAAATAGTTAACTGCATTGATTAACTTGCTTTTGTAAAACAAGGTAATAGGTTATATAGGTTAATAAATAAAATTTTGGAAGAAAGAATTAAAGAATAGAAAATTTAGAATATAACGTAAAATGTGTACAAATATTCAAAAGCGGTGACTATCTTATAAGTTAAAGTAGCCCAGTTGGTGGGTTGTGAGTTCTATACTCGCTCCAACCAATACTCGATCGTCGTGTTCGTGAGGTCTGGTGCACGTTAAATTTGTCATGGCCTCAAATATCCTCACTTTGGCATGGTATGGAAGTTTGGAGAGTAGGATGCCACACAGTTCAAGTGGTGACCTCATCATCAGACCGTGGTTCAAAATTACGAGTTGTTGTCCTCGGATCTTTTCGTCCGGGGATTGATCCCGGACCGTCACTAATAACCCGTTCTGTTGCTCTAGTAAATTCAACTCCCTACCCACCTTATAAAATAAATGAAATAACGTTACACAATTCTGCCTGCGAGCAATCCTTCTACGAGATAAATCTCAGCGGAAAGGGTTTAACCTTCAATAAAGACATATTGGTTGGTAAGTGGACCTTCGGAATTATTAGCTCTTATTATTAAAATGGGTTACATTTTTGTTGAGAGAATAAAAGAATATATAATTTGGAATAACGCAAATGTAAAAATGTGTACGAATATTACTCAAAGCCGCTAACCTGCGTATAAGATAAATGAAATAACGCTAAAAGAATTCTGCCTGCAAGTAATCTTTGTACGAAAGCAATTAGCGGGTAAGGTTTAATATGCAATAAAGGTGTGGTGTTGATTGGTGAGAATTTCTTACCTTCGGAATTAAATGCTCTTATTTTTTCATGGATAAAATTTTGTTGCGGAATAAAAGAATAGATGATTTAGAACAAAGCAAAATATGCGCGAATATCATTCAAAAGCTGTAATTCGTAACGACAGCGGACATGACACATAGGGTCATTAGATATTTCCTTCAGTCCAATCGGCCATTCAGACTCAAACAAAAGCACTAAACACACGAACACAATATTTCAACCCTGGTATTATGGCCAAACAAAAACAACACGTCGCGAGGCACAATCGTGGAAAGGGCGTACCCGCCTTTTTCGAATCCGAAATTCTAAGGCGCGTTCGAAACAAAAAACTTGGAATCGTCAGTTGTAGGAGAATGGTGAAAAAAGCGACCTAGAATTACTAGTTTTCTTCGTTAGCAGTGGACGCCTCGAAGAATTTCACTTTTCTGTGTTCTGCGTTGGAAATAATCGCTTGGACGGTTACGAATGTCAACAGCTTCGCTTTTCAGAATGGTTACGCGGCGACCTTGAAGTGAAACCTTGGATTATTGTTTAAGAATACTCTTGGTTTGTTCTGATGGTGATCATTTTTTGGCTTTAGCTGATGCGGTTTCCGCAAGTTTCGTTTGGTTTGTGCTTCAAATTGTAGATGGGACGAAGTTGAAAAGTTTTTTTGAACGAGCCATTTTGAATTTTTTTGTTATTAATAATTTTTATGGCAGAGCTGGGCTAAACATTTAATGATAACGATATTGCAAATTTCGGATAACAGTTATTAACTGCGCGAAAATCTCACATTCATAAACAGTCAGAAGAGTGGATAAATTTGTCAGTTATTATTGCCTGTTAGAAACAAACGTTAACGGTTAATTTTAAACAGTTGATAATTTCTGAAATTATTAGTAATTTCAACTTTTATTCAAACCGTATTTCTAAATTTCTTCAGTTTTGAAAAAATTCAGTTGCTTTAAAAGTTATTTTGATCAACAGCTGTAAATATTTCCGATAACTGGCTAATTGTTAATTTGTAATAACACTGGGGACTGATGCACATTAAATCTGTCATGGATCAAATGTTCTCACTTTGGCTTGGTGTGGAACTTTGGAGAGTGGTTTGCCATCTTAGGTGTTGACTTCGTCATCTGACTGTTCAAATAACGAAGTGTTGTCCTCGATCTTTCCCTTCGGGCTTGATCTCGGACTGTCGCCAATAGCCCGTTGTGTTGATCCTGTGTGACGCTAATCCAACTAACTAGGAATATTTCACGAATAGGTAGGTAGGTAGCTGAATTTACGTCGCACTGATTTCACGAGTAAAGAGGGGGATATTAGTACACAATGTTGTAACAAGTAAAATGAATCTAGCATTTGAATGGACTAGAAATTTCAGTCACAACAAACTTCATCTTTGGTCTGGTATAAGTTTTTAAGACGAAAGGGCACATTAATCCTAATGAGCCGAGTTTTCGTATAATAATCAAAATATAATTATCTATTTTTATTTCCACTTGGCGGGTTACAATAAATAAAACAGCCCAAACACAATTACACGCACAAAATATTGGATTGATGCAAAAGTTTGTCCCGTTTTTGGCGCTATATGGCATTGCATCGCAAAACCGAAGTGTTATCTACATCGTATGTGTAAAGTTTTGATGTCGTTGAAAGGAATTTCAGCGAGTACTTGGAGAAAACATGTGTTATTGGGCTGTGTTTTTAAATTTTGTTAAGCATTATAAATGGCAGAAAATAAGGAGCATTTTCGACATATTGTTTTTTATTTCCGAAAAGGCAAGAATGCTTCACAGACGCAAAAGGGAATACGTGTTGTGTAGGGTGAGGGGTGCCGTTGACAATTCCAGGTGTCGTAAGTGGTTCAGAAAGTTTCGTCACTTGGATCAGTTCCTTAGCCAGAAACCTCTGAACTTCTATGAACGCAGAATTATGCATCTACTGGAGAGATGGAGAAAGGCCATCGAACAAAACGGCACATACTATATTGATTAAATGGAATTTTTAATAGCAAATAAAATTAATTTTTCTTCGAACTTTTCATCAACCAATACAAGGAACTAAATAACGTGGAACACGGCTATAAGATGGATAGAAAGTCTAAACGCATACATGCTCTCTTTTCTTCACTAAAATTGGATAGTTTTTCTCTGCAGAAAGGAATGAAAGATAATATTAAGTAACGATAATATTTGAATGACACTTTAAGTAATTGTGTTATTGCAAAATATCAGTTAGCAAACTCCTATTGAAAATATTAACAGTTGTCGATAAGTGTGATTGAGGTAGAATTGAAGGAATTTAAAATTTAATGTTATGTTAAAAAATTGAAATTTATAAAAATATTTGATGAAAATAAAGAGTTGAAAAACTTATTTAAAAAATTACTTATCGGTTGATTTAAAGTTAATATCTGTTGAAAGCAATGTTGGTTGGTGCTTATCCCATGGTGCTAGATAAATTCTTCATCAAGACATGGAAGTTGTGCAAAATTAATTTATTGTCTTTTGTAGTGGGGTTGGGGAAGATTTCTTGGATATTGACATTGATACAATGTATGATGTGACGTGGAAAGACTCTTTTTACATTTAGTGCGCTGTGCTTTTTTACATTTGGTGCACAACTTCCACACCACGTCAGCGTGAAGACATTTGAGGCCACGACAGATTTAACGGGCACAGCCCCCACGCACACAACAGTCTTTGGTTGGATCTAGTTTCGAACTCTAAGCCCTCTGATTACCCGGTACCATCGACGAAGGTCATATGCTTTAGATGTCCAGTCCGCAGTCTTGCAAACATCAAAAACTTTCTCGACATACTGAGATCTAAAAGGTCACCTGGAGATTTGCCCATGTACCAGTGATATTTCTAACAGTTAATGATAAAAGTTAAATTTAATTGTTAGTGTTATAGTTAACTTATAACAGCTGTTAATAATAATGGTTAATCTCATAATAGCAAATTAACATTTTTCTAATGTTAAATTGCATAATAATCACAATAATCGTAAAATAACAGTTTTGCCCATCTCTTCTTATTGATGGAAATACGCAAATTTGTGAATAGGTAGGTCGGTATATTAATTAACGTCGCACTGGAGCAACGCAACTGGCTATTGGCGACGGTCCGGGATCAAGCCCGAAGGGAAAGATCCGACGCAAATTTGTGGGTGATGATAGGGAACAGGAACAGTGGCGTAGCCAGAGGGATGCTTCTGGAGCCGAGTCGGTTTTTTTTTTAATATCTTTGTAAAAATTAAATATTATAAATGAATATAGTTTTGGAGCATTGTTAAAATGAAATAACAGTGATCAAATTAGTTAATCACTCCCGATACGAAAGTCTGAAGGCTATGAATTAGTTTTCACAACCATCTGGCATATTCGCAGATCTAAATATCACATCACCATTTCAAGTGTTACAAAAAGTGGAAAATTTATGTCTAGAAACATGATTTCAAGATTGGTGTTATTTATTATAGCTTTAAATATGTTACGAACGCAACTATTGGGAAAGAGACAGGGGCCCTTGCTCGAGCTGCAGAGCAAACTGCAATTTTTTTTTGCACCAACTCTCAAATTTGCTTAGATTTGAAAAGATTCCCAAGAATCAAAATTTATTTACTTTTTAGCCATGAATTTTGTAGCATGGCTGATAGAAATCAGACCTGTCTTCCAGAAAAGTCTGATATTGAAAACAGGACGTTAGATGCTATGCTCTTCTACTTTATATTTCTCTAATCCCACCTTTTTGTCTTGAGCGTCGAAGAGGAATACAGAAAAATGTTCGTCAGAACAAAAATGGTTCCACTTCGTATTCAGTGATTTGTGCTTCTTCTTAGGTGGGTGAGCAGTGACGTATCTAAAAGTACGAGTATCTGAAAAGGCGGTATTTCAGAAGTATTTATCGAAAGGTTTTGTGGCTTTTTAGGTAGGTAGGTTGGAGCATTAACATCGCACTGGAGCAACACAACTAGCTATTGGCGACGGTTCGGGACCAATCTCGAAGGGAAAGATCCGAGGACAGCACCTTTTCATTTTAAACCACTGTCAGATGATGAGGTCAACACCTGAGTTCGCATCCCACTCTCCAAAACTTCCACGCCAGCGTGAAGACATTTGAGACCACGACAGATTTAACGTGCACCAGCCCCCACATGCACATCAGTCTTTGGTTGGTTTTCTAACTCGAATCCCTTCGATCACTAATCCGTTCCTATTCCAACCCGGCTACCGAGGCACGCCGCTTTATAGGAAAAAGTTTTGTAATTTTGAGTACAATTTTGTCCTTGTCTGTAGTATTTTCCAGGGCTATGCGTGTGAAATGAATGGTTCCATACACTCCATTCTTAGAACACAAGCTTAAAAATCAATCCTCCCATTCATGTAGCTCCCGGCTGATCGTATCTTTATTCAGAAAAAAGAGAAGAGACAAAGAATAAAAATTATCTTATAATCGTCTGGAGAGCACAAAACAAGACAGGGCGTCTTTTCTTACTTACTAAGATTCATATGTGAATAGGTAATTTATCAAATAAAAAACTTACTGATTTTCTAAGAGCTAAAAATAGTGAACAAGTCGAAACCGCCGATTTGAAAGAGTATCTTATATGGAGCACCTAAAGAATTTATCATGAATACACAAAAAATAACTTTTTACGCAAAAAGTATATCTAATTAGCATTGAAGTGTTGACATAGGTATCTTTCGTCTTTTAAATTTATTTTTAATAAATTAAACTTCTTTTACTCATTTGAAAATATTCGAAATATTTTCGATGCCCCATTTTCGCAACAAATATTTCTTCCTCAAACCAACTCTTATCCATATCAATTAATAATAGTCCATTGTGTTGCTTCAGTTCAAAATTAATTATTTAACATTACCAATTGCCACCACACCAATTAATTTTATATAACCAATGCAAATTCCTAAACATTTTAGGATTCGCAAAATTACGGAAAATATTAGAAAAATAGAACGTTCAGGAAAAGTTTAAAATATTCAATTACATATAATAAAATTCTAGAATGATCTAGAAAATTCACGATAAAACTTTTTAGAATATTCCGGAATATTTTAAAAATTAAAGAGGCATATAAGCACTCATTAGCCATAGCTTACTCTGAAACTATTTACAAGGCAATAAGAAACAGTAAATTGTTTGTCAACAACGCATGGTCAATCGTATGTCTGTATGTCAAGAGTTCAACATTTGAAAGATGTGAGTTTCGAAAGTCAAAAAAATCCCAATTGTGTAAAGATGTATTGACTTCCAATATTGTATATAAAGAATCCAATTGAACTATACGTACAATATGTCGAAATTCTACGGTGTTAGGCGAGCTTTGGGCCAGTTCAACTTTGGATTGCGGGGAGTGAGGACGACGTGAGTGGTGTCATATTCGAAACCATTGCTACAATTAATATTGGACAACGACAATTTTTTCAAACTGTACTTTAATCGTTCAAACTGTAAAAATTAATTGTTGAATATTCACAATAAACAATCGTTCAAACTGTCTGCTTGATTCCTGCCACAAACCAACATCAGGCCCCAGTATTCACGTCAAAAGTGGCCATCTGAGGAGTTGCTGTGGTCGCAAGATTCATCCTGTTTGCCTTCAATGCCAGTCTGACCAGGCATCTCCAGCACACATTCTCGAGTGCCTGGAGTTGTCTCGAGACGACCTGTTTGCTGAACCTCTTTTGGTGCATGACATTGTGCGGGTGAGTGTATTTGGTCTAGCTGGAGCTAGACGTGGAAATTAGCAACAACTGTGGTCTGTGTCCACGGCCACAACCTACCAATTTTTCGACCGTTTTTAAAATTTCCTATACAGATGTCAGGCAGAGAGAAAAAAATACAAGATTCAAATACAAATAATATATAAGTAGTAGGTAAATACATAAAAATAAAAAGTCAAGTATACAAAAAGTTATTAAAGTGAAAATGTTAGATCTCTACCCTCCCAGTAAGAAAGAAAATACCTCTATTAACAGAACGGAGAATACAGCCAGATGAGAAGAGTCCATGACAGTGTCTTCACAGAGGGGTCAGGATGGCCCACAAGACAGTCATGTCCGGTCGCCAGACGAAAAGCTACAAAATCCTCGAACAATCCGATAGATCGGCGAGCCGTTCCCTCCACGGTGTGTGAGGTTGGACATGACATCATTTTTGATTTTTAACCCTAGTATCAGTTTCACCCTACTATAGGAAAGTTTCCTGGTTCCATTCCCACTCAACGTGAATGCTGTTTCATCAACCCTCCTGGTGGTTTATCTTCGCGTCTAAAACTGCTCTTTAGTGTCTAGCCTCTGATGCAAAAACCAGTTCCAAACTGTCATCAGCTCTGGGCAAGGGACAATTTGCTTTTCCTACTTGGCTCTTCATTCCCCTTGGAGTAATAGGAGAGTTAGTCTCGACGATGGAATTCGCAAAAACGACCCCATATTGATAGACGAGATACAATGTCCCTTACCAATTTGACTACATATTGCATGAGCTATCTCGTCGTAATCACTTGGAGCTTTAGAGTATATGGTTTTAATAGTTCTTAATCCCAAAATCATTTCGAGAAGGATCTAAGCTTGGATCCCTTGAACACATTCCTGGCCTTGATGAGTACTTCCATATATATACATACTATATTCTAATCTATATTAATAAAAATGGAGATATTAATATTCTAATCTATAATAATATTCTATATTAATATTCTAATCTATATAAATAAAAATGGAGTGTTTGTACATTGAATATTTTCGACCTATTTCAAGTTTTCTATCCGTTTTGGGCCCTTCGGTTGCAAAATCCGTCTCTTGCCCGTCTGGTGTCTGTCTGTCCATTTGTCAGAATGTATAAGTGTGCTCGTACTACGACCAAACTGTTGAATATACATATATTCATGAAACTTTGCATACTGTACTTACATTCATTTAGTGACTGAACTTGGTTGCGTAAATTTGTCCGTCTCATTCTATGTTCGATTTTGTGTTTGTGTGTTTGTACAAGTATCACATAAAATTTATTCAACATACTTTAGGGCAATGTTATATTTGATACATCATATTTTAATTTAGTGAATGCATTATTTGAAATTTCTTTGCTGGCATATTTAGAAAAGTTTCATGTTCAAACATCTGAGTAAGTATACTTAAATCAATCATAATTTGGTAGTTTTGGTGTTGCTGGAAGGTATATTTATCATTGCAATTACTTAGATTGTTTTACCAGTGCTGTGAAAAATCAATTTTTCCAAAAACTATTTTTACGGAATTTAAATTCTAATACTTTATTTTGAGCCTTATTTTTTCTTTACGAAATATAAAAAAAAATTCTGAATATTTGGGACAGACGATAAAGAGGATAAAACATTATAAATAAAATATACAGAACAAGACCTTTTAAAATATTAATGGTAGCTAATATGGCAACCATGATACTTTTTAATCGTTTGCTTTTTTAAATTTGTGTCCGCTATATTCCAAGAATCTATTTTGTAGTGAAACAACAGATACATTCATTATTTTTCGTTCGAAGCTTTTTTAAATCTGTTTTAAGATGCATTTTTGGATTTTCAATCTGAAGTTTTTCGTTAATAACTGTAATCAAGGCAAGTACTGGTTTAATTAGTTTTATAAACGTTTTTAATGATTGTATGATAATTTTGGGAAACGCTTTTGTGTTTTTAAATGACATACAAGTCATTTATATGCAAAATATGAACTGTTCTATGCACTCTGGGTAACGTTGGCGCATTCTAGACTTTTCTTTCTTACTAAAAATTTAAATTCTACAAAAATGTGAAATGTTAAATATGGCATTTATTTACATTTGTGAAATTGTGTATTTAACAATCGTGTACCTTTATTAGAGTGTGGTAGTTGTTACATGGGATGAATAGGAATTACAATTTATATTAAGGAAAGCGGAAGTTAGTTAACCAATTCAACCCGAGTAACGCTGAGTAATTCTGCTAGTGTAAAATAAGAACAAAATATGCAGTTTCATAAGTATATTTTAAATAAAAAATCACAAAATGAACCACGAAGTATAAAACTAGAAATAAGCTGGACATGATTATTTAAAGTTGAAGGCATACCCAGCCATCTTTCGGTTGGGCCTATTTTTTCTGACTACGTGAAAGTCCAGTGTACCATTTAGGTACGGCTATGAAGAAAAAGGACCCTGTTAGGTTTAGGACCCTGCTGCTATCCCCATTGCTTCCTATGTTAAAGACGAGGTATCTCGTCCTTAGCAAAACTGACCAGATATTAGACGAGGTATCTTGTCCTTAGCAAAACTGATCAGATATTAGAGGAGGTATCCCGTCCTTAGTAAAAGTGACCAGATATTAGACGAGGTATCTCGTCCTTAGCAAAACTGACCAGATATTAGACGAGGTATCTCGTCCTTAGCAAAACTGACCAGATATTATACGAGGTATCTAGTCGAAACGTATGGAGGGTTAAATGAAGAAGAGATAGCAGCAGATTCGTATGTCGTCTCAGTGATGCTAGACTGAATAACTTCCACGGCCCTCTCTCTTTCAGCAAGGTATTTTATTTTAATTAACGTCGTACTGGAGCAACACAACGGGCTATTGGCGGCGGTCCGGGATCAAACTCGAAGGGAAAGATCTGACGACAACACCACGTAATTTGGAACCACGGTCAGATGACGAGGTAACACCTGAGCTGGCACCCCACTCTCCAAACTTCCACACCACGCCAACGTGAGGACATATGAGCCACGACAGATTTAACTTGCTCCAGCCTCCTTTGTGCACGACGGTCTTTGGTTAGATTCGAACTCGCAACCCTCCGGTTGCTAATCCGTTACTCTTCCAACCAGGACTGCAGCTGCTCCCCTTGTATCAAGGGAATCGGCGGTCTTATTACCGAGGATTCCACAGTGAGATCCTCTGCAGGACAATTTTCTTTCGACATTCATCAAAATTAATATTAACTGTTCACAAAGAAACGTATTTTATGATAAATTAAACTATAGATACATCCTTGAGCTTATTTTGTCTGAAATAATTGGAGTTTTAAACAAGCCTCTAAAATACTTTTATTTCAAGAAAGATGCGCTACTGACGCTCAAAAAATATTATGGGTGCCTACTTCTAACACTGAAGCTTTTCATGCAAATTACAATAAGTTTTGATAACCTGTCGAGATGTTGCAGTGCTCCATATTATAGGGTTGATGCAAAAGTTCGTCCCTAGATGGCATTGCATCGCAAAACCGAAGTGTTGTCTACTTCACACGTGACGTGTGAAGTTTTGATGTTGTTCGAAAGAAGGAATTTCAGCGAGTATTTGGGAAAAAAATTGTGTTATTGGGTTGTGTTTTTTAAATTTTGTTAAGCATTAAAAATGGCAGAAAATAAGGAGCATTTTCGACACATGCAAGAATGCTTCGCAGACGCAAAAAAGGATATGTGTTGTGTAGGGTGAGGGGTGTCGTTGACGATTCCTTGTGCTGGAAGTGGTTCAGAAAGTTTCGTCACCTGGATCAATTCTTTAGCCAGAAACCTCAGAACTTCTATGAGCGCGGGATTATGCAGCTACTGGAGAGATAGAGAAAGGTAATCGAACAGAACGGCACATACTATATCGATTAAATATAAATTTTAGTAAATAAAATTGTTCTACAATTTTTGTCAAAAAAGGGACGAACTTTTTAAGCCTAATAATTGCACTTACTCTATATGCGACGTCAGGGGAAAAATGCAATACTTATAAAAAGAGCCATTGCATTAAATTTTCCAACATTTTAAGTGTTCACATATAAAGCATCAATTGTGGAATCCCCATTAACAGTCAGTATATTTGATTCCCTTTTCTCGCAGGAAGGTTTCAATTCTCTATGTTCCCGGATAGCAGAGTTTAATACTTACGAGTCAGCGATTAAAAAATTCATAATTTATAAGTAATAGTTAACTAGTACTAGTTCACTTCCTTCCGATCACTTCGACTTGAATAACATTAAATTGAAAAAAGGTGATAATTCATGAGCAATTTCCTGTCAGGGGAACGAAAATAATTTATTTCCTTTTTCTCTGAAAAGAATGTTTGGGTAAAGTATATGGAAACAGTGTTTGGAATACCTGCAACTGTTCATGAAAATAGAATATAAATAGTTTTTGGTAAAAGAATGAGTCATTTCTTGTTTTTATGGCTGCATGTCATGCATAAAACCTTTCCATTTTTATTACGCTTGAAACCTTTAGCCCTGTGTTATTTTCCCTTTTATTTTCTTCTCCTTTGCGTCCTTATTAGCCCCATGATTTGAATAATACTATCAAAGCCATAATCGCCATTTTCCCTTTGTCAAGAAAAGGCCCTGCCGCGAAATTAAATCCATACCCCAAATACTTTCCCAATTGGTGGCCATAACTGGCCCCACTTGTAAATCATACTACGCTGTTCCTTGTCGAAAAGACTCAGTTGTAGAATCGCGGTAGACCAATTGATAGTCTCGGAGTAGTAACCGGAGGATTGCGAGTTCGAAACTAGATCCAACCAAAGCCCATCATTTACGTGGAGACTGGTGCACATTAAATATGTCGTAACCTCAAATGTCCTCACGTTGTCGTGGGAGTTTGGAGAGTAGGGTACCAGCTCAGGTGTTGACCTCGTCATCTGACCGTGGTTCAAAATTTCGAGTCGCTGTCTTCAGATCTTTCCCTTCGGGATGGATCCCGGAACGACACCAGTGTCTCGTTGTGTTGCTCCAGAGTGCGACGCTAGCTCAGCTCCCAACATTCGATCTTGTCATGACCACCAACCTGAGACGAGCTGATTGTAATGCAGAGTGAACCCATCATTCCAATGTTGAATCCATTACTGCAAAACCGATGTATTTTATAAAAAGATGTTGTTAAAACTTATTATTGTCTTATGTCTTTAAGCATAACATGCATAAAGAAAAATAAAAGTTTTCACAGATAAGTTTCTTGGGGAAAACACGTGTCCTGTTATGTTCAAAAATTGGCTATCTGCAACGCCATGAAAGACCTTGGCGCAACGATTTGACAGAAATAAAGAAACCGAACAAAAGAACGAGTCGATCTTTCGGACATCTACCCTCAAAGAGGCCTCTTTTTCCCATGATCTCAAAATCACGAAAATCTGGTGTCAAAACGGCATGTCATGTCTCACGCAGCGAATCTTGTCCACCATCCTTGACACCTGGAAGACGAAGACGAGAATGACCAACGGCAGGGAGATAGTCTTTTTTTTTCAAGGCCCCCAGTCCATTTATTTCCATTTTCGAATCCGAATCTCGCGGATAGAAACCGAAAGGTAGGGGAGGAGGAGAGAGGAACACAGAGCCGTGTAACTTTACGGTCTATTGCCCCAGAGTATAAAAAGTGTTTCTCCTCTTGGGATGTTGCACATTTCCCCCTCTTCATAGTGACCACATCCCCGTGTCCAAGAGTCACGTGACTGAACAGCGCCGTGAGATGAGACGAGTCGCCGAGTCTCGTTAGGATCAGGAAAAAAACTACTCGACACCAGTTGCCTCATCTGGTATCGGACATGGACTTAGTGCTTCGTCTGTGCTGAGATTTTTTTAAATCTTCCCCTGGCGATTGGAAGCAGTGCCCGAAGACTAACTCCAGTTTTTATAGGTGGTGGAGATGAACCTGTAGTGGGAATACGACCATCAGTGTCACCCCCATACAAGTTGGTAGAGAACAAAGACCACTCACCTTTCAATTCGTCAGTTGGACTAAGGGACATGGAACTTCATTGCCAATCATCCTCCTGATGCGCAGAGGGTGTAGTTTGCCGTTTTGTTGAAAGGACCTGCGCGAGGTTTTTCATCTTTATTTATTGCCGTGCCGTTGAGAAGATGACGATGGACGTTGCCGCTGTTTTGGTGTTTTTCTTGTTGCTTTTGGAGCGTGGCTTGTGTCAAGAGACGACGACGTTGCAGCTGACAACGACGAGCACACCGGAGCCTCTGGTTGAAGTCACATCACCGGTAAGAAATGAGTTTTAAATTTGAAATTCTGTTTCTCGGTTTTATGATGTTTGACGCTCCAAGTGATTTCGACGAGATATATAGTCCAGCAAGATCTGACCAACTTTGCTGTTGACGAGATATCTCGCCATCATAAAAAATCTGTAATACCTTGATGAAAAGTAGATTTTAAAATATCATATTAATGACTAAATTAACATTAATGAATGATAAAAACATTTAAGCAAACAACTTGAAAACAAAATAAACACTTGAAAAGTGTGAAAAAGGCTAAACATATTAAAAACATCTCGTCATCAACAAAAAAAGTAAAACGTTGTTTAACCCTCCAAGTGGTTCTGACGCGATATCTCGTCCATCCAGATCTGACCAACTTTGCTCATGACGAGATATCTCGTCATCACGGTAATGCCAATTTTTTTTATGACGACGAGATCAAGAGCTGGTCAGTTTTCTTATAATGACGAGATATCTCGTCCATCAAGTGTGATCAGTTTTGCTAATGACGAGATACCTCGTGGAGACAACCACTAGGAGGGTTAATAAAATATTGTGCGTGTGGCAGTATATTTCAAAAAGTGTAAACCTTTATGAAATAACTGAAAAAATAAATATTTGAAATTCGTTTTCTCTAGGTCTGAAACTCTTTTTGACTACCTTTTCTTGTGCTCTCCAATAACGAAACTTCTTTGTGGTAGTACATGAAAACGTCGTTTTTATAATTTGGCAAAGTGCAATATTTATTTAAAAAAAGGTAAAATACATGTTTTTGTAAAGTATTCAAAAGTCTTTTCTTAAAACAGATAAAAAGCAACAGTCAAGAAAACAAAACTATTTTTTCTTTATTGCTAGAAAAGTAATGATTTTACCATATTTGTTTCACAAAATTTGAAGCTTGTTCCATTTGATATAAAGTACACATTTGAGGAAATTTCTATCTGTGAATTATGTTTTGAATCGGTAAATTTATTAAAAAGTGCTTTTAAAGTAAGTTTGGGATGCCTTCATGTTGCAAAGTTAAAATTATTAAATGAAAACTAATGATGTAATTATGTTAAAAATATCCTCTGAACATATTGATTTATTTTTTATAAGATGATGAAGCATTTAATTCGTCTACATTAATGTTATGAAACGAAAAATATTTAAAACTATTAAGATTTTACGGGACATAATAAAGTTGCAGTATGAGGATAAAACAAATTTTATAAAAAATTTTATTCGAATATTTTGTTTTATTTTTGAAACAACTTATCTACGCTGAATCGTTGTAATAGCTTAAAATACTTATAATTTTACTTACCCTTACTATTATGAACAAATTAGGATAATAGAATTAATATTGAAAAGGTCTATGTATCCATTATTTTGTAGCAGAACTTAGTTTATTGGGATTCTCGATGAAATCTGACACAGGGATGCATTTTTTTGTTAAAGGATATTTTATATTGTTTTAGTAGAAAAGAATAATTTAAAAACTAATAGTCCTGCATATAGCATATGCACTAAAGTTTCGAAATTGCTCATACCTATCGATGACAGTATCGTTCCTCACATTTAACTCTTTTTATAATCAAAATCATTGATATGCATATTTCATACCTCCAAGCGGAATAAAATTACTCAAAAGTATAAAACAGCATTTTGTGTACTTCTTTACACGTGTTAATCTTTATTTCCAATAAAATGCACGTCAAAAAGCTCACACTTCACTCGTTTTACCACAATTAGCTCCTGAACGTCTCCTTTAATTCATCCTACTCACCAAGGCGATTCGGTATTTGTTGACATCTAAACCTATTTTCACTTTCTTTTCTGCCCTGATTTCTCTCATCCAGATTTCTCATATTTTTTGTAATCAAACTGCTGAAAAATTTCATTAGAGCTGCGAGTGTTTCTATGAAATTTTTATCAATATTAGGCAGCTCCGTGGTTAAAATTCAGCATATTTAAGCTAAACGTCAAAACTGGCAAATAAATCACGCAGCGGTTTTATTATCACATTTTAAATGCTATATCGGTCAAATTTCCCGAGCAATAAAATCACAGCAGAATGAAAAACCAAGTGCATCCAATGATATATTGCTATTTCAAACTTTTTGTTTGTAGAAACTTTATTATGTTCAGCTGCAATTTAAACTGAAAAAGTTTAACTTATTCCATATCTATATCTCTGAGCATGCATGTCTAAGCTATTTATTTTTCGAAAGTGAAATCTACTCTAAAACATCCGATTAACCCTTTATGGACTAGTAGTGCCAAATTTCACCACGATGTTATGAATTTTTATGTAGAACTACGTCTTATGGTACGATACAAATTGGAGGTGGATACAACATAGCTGTGAGCCCGATTTCAACTCGCAATAACTCCGGGGTTATCGGGTGATGGTGGAAATGGTGCTAGTATTGTTTGGTAGTGCATAGATGACATTTAGGGATAATTATATCATACACACTCATAAAATCGAAACATAATTGCAAGAACGAATCACTTTCCTACAAATACCAGTTATACATTCCAAAAGGCTATTATTTTCTTATTATATGTAGTTATATGTACGAAGTTATGTATTGAAACCAATTTTTTGAAATTTTTATTTTTTGCAATAATGATGGCAAAAATGGCTCAAAATGGAAAAATTAAAAATTTTATTAATCCTCCAAATGGTTTCGATGCGATAACTTGTACGTCAAGATCAATTTTGCTAATGGCGATTTACAACTTTGAGATAAAACTCAATGATGATCCAAATTAGAAAAACGAATTGTCCCTTGCCCAGAACTGGTGACAATTTGTTACAGGCTTTTGTACGATAAGCTGGCCATTACAGAGCAGTTTTCCACCCAAAAATAAACCACTAACAGGGTTAAAAATTGAAATAAACGTTTTGATGAATATTTAAATTCCTCGTCCTAGAGCAAAACTCATTAACTGAAAATTTTCTTTTTACTGTACAGAGGTTTAAAGATTAGTAGTTATAAGGTCAAAAATAAAAATTATAAGTAGTTTGATAGTGTATTTTTTTAGTTAAATGTGACAATATATTTCCCATCATGAAAATAAGCAATTAGTGCCTCCGAAAAAGCGTCAGTTATTGAGTTTCTGCTCTAAGACTCGATTTTGACTTACATTTTAACTTCCTTTGATTTTTTCACTGTTTTTAAAAAAACATGGGAAATAGATTTTTCAACTAAACTTTCAAAACAATGAAAGACATTTTCATATTTATTTCAACTTTTTAAGACACGTGATTGTTAAACTTATGGCGTTAGTAAACAAAT
The DNA here is from genome assembly GCA_933210815.1 of Meta bourneti. Lineage (NCBI taxonomy): Eukaryota > Metazoa > Arthropoda > Arachnida > Araneae > Tetragnathidae > Meta > Meta bourneti. The sequence goes on from OW119922.1 coordinate 7,530,019, forward strand.
TTTATATCTGTAATTTCCTGGAATATTTGAAAAATATAATGTAAAATTAGCAGACATAATTTAATTGGATAAAGACTGTGACGCAATTTTCCACAGTAATAATATTTTTTCAAATTAGGAAGGAATAAAAATATCTACTTTTAAATAGCAATTTTTTGGAGAGGTGGTATCTACACTATAACAAGAAAAATTATATTTCAAGTAAATTTATACTAAAAACAGCTCATATCGTTGGCTTACAAGTGAAACACACTGTCAATATTTCAAACATGAGTTTATTTTTCTTGGCCAGAATGTGGTGAAGTCACTTTCTTTTCATGAAAGTTAAATTTCTTCTTGAGAAACACTTTTGAAAACGCACTTGAGAAATACATAAAGAAATGAATAAATGTGTATTATTATAGTTTTATTAATTAGTTGCTATAGCAATACATGTTAATAATAAAAGACCTCTGAATAATTGATAAATTGAGTACATACAAAGTTGTACATACATAAATAATTGTTGAAATGAAAAAAATATCTATACCATTTTCGCATCGCTTGAAAATTAGAATTTTCTCCCCTTCGTTTTCTCAAAATTGTGTTTTTTTACTTAGCGTGTTTCATTTATAAACTGACATTTGACTAATTTCTATCAATTCATTTTTAATATTTTACTGATTTTTAGTTAAAAATTAAATTTAATTTTTAGGGAAGTTTTCACCAATTTTCCTTCTTAGCGTAAGTAATTAGAAAAGTAATGAGGGGAGAGCATATTCAACATAACAAGGAAAGGTTTTTCAGTTAAATCAATAAGTGTATAGAACTGTGTAGAAAAACGCGTCTTTGGAGAATTTTCTACACATTAATTCAACTGAGAATCCACAAAGACGCCCACCACAGAGTCCTTTATCTGAAAGGACGGCAATTTCCCTGGAAGTGAGGTTTAATCGAACCATGGCATCGCATGTGTAAACAAAAGGATAACAGCTAACAATAAGCCATAAGCTACGTGGGCGATTACTTTACAGAAGGGTCTCATTATTATCAATGGAAATGCATTAAGGAAGTCGAAGAGGTAGAAGTTAATTATTGCATCCACGCGTGTGGGATGAAGGTTTAGGCTGAATTTATCATTATCAAGTGCCTTTTCTCTGGTAATTGTGCAGTGGAATATACAAGGTTGCAATTCATTCTGGAAAATCGCTATTCAAGTTATTCCTTTCGACCATTGAGTTCCTTGAGACCTCTATTCCTTGAGACCGTTTGAAATTGTGATCAGTTTTCAGGACGGTCCAAAAAGACTTTTTGAATCGAGTTGAGGAAAAGAAGTTTAACTGTCTTTTACAAAGAAACTGTACTGCGAGAAGAAGCAGACTACTGTCTGTACCTCGTGAGCTGTGTCAGACACAATGTGTAGGTAATGGCGGTCACTATAGAAACAGGGCGCTTACATTATCAGCGGATGTGCTGGCCATGAATCGGAGGAGGTTTTGGTGAATTTACTTTTGGTGGGTGGTTTGTAGGAACCGTGAGTGATAGTAGTTCGTTTAACATTCGTCTTCCTCAACCCTCCAAGTGATTTTGACGAGATATCTCATCCATCAAGAGATTGCTGCTATTTTGATGATGATGAAATCAAAAACTGGCCAGTTTTCTTTTTTGACGAGATATCTCGTCCATCAAGATCTGGTCAGTTTTGCTAATGACGAGATGCCTCATAGAGACAACCACCAGGAAGATTAATAGCCACTCTGTACTCCCTTCAATCGCGTACCCTCTTATCTCGCCTGGAGAGCACAAAATGAGGTGGCCACAGGTGGGTAGGTAATTAACGTCGCACTGGAGCAACGCAACGGCCTATTGGCCAGGGATCAATCCCGAAGGGAAAGATTCGAGGACACCGTCACGTAACTTTGAACCACGGTCAGATGACGAGATCAACACGAGCTGGCACCTCACTCTCCAAGCTTCCACACCACGAGAACGTGAGGACATTTGAGGCCACGATAGATTTAACGTGCACCAGCCTCAGCTTACATGACGATCTTTGGAAGGATCTAGTTTCGAACTCGCAAACCTCCGGTTGCCAATCTGTTAACTCTTCCAACTGGGCTTCTCAGCCCCGAGCAATAAAACATGGAGGATCGTCTTTTGGCCTCTAGTCGTATCTAGACACATTCTTGAATGCGATAAAACTTTTATTTTAAAAAATGTTTTCTGTTGTCAACTATTCTCTCCACATCTTTTAAAACACCACTTCTTTTAACCCTCCTGGTGGTTGTCTCTACGAGGTATCTCGTCATTAGCAAAACCGACCAGATCTCGATGGACGAGATATCTCGTTGAAACCACTTGGAGGGTTTAGGAAATTTTAATCTTTGATATTATAATCGTTATTCCGTAAGATTCAATCGAATTAATAAGATTAATCATATTTCCCAATGCCGGTCCTGGACAATATAAGAAACTCGAATGCTTCTAGAATCCCCCTATAGAAAATGGGCTAAGTCCAGTTTCTACGATAACAGATCGACACAAGCTTTCTGTCTGGAGTAGTTCTTGTGGTAGATACAGTACTTCTCGAATCCCCAGGAGTAGCCGAGTAGCTAAAGGCATCGCTCTTTCAAAACGGTTACAAGTTCGAATTTCTTGTGTGCCGATGCCTGGTTTATTGCTTGAAGTTTCTTCAAGATGACACGTAAATGCGGGCGAGCTTCCCCAAGGTTCTCCAGAAAGGCATGTCCCCGCCCACAGTTCACGGTGCATTGTGATGGCACTTCCCTTCGTGCCCTGGGATAACACAGAGCAGGCAAATTATTGCTCATACGATTTATTCATGTTGGCGAACAAAATGTCGAAATCGCTTCGGCAGTGTGCCTGTAATGTAACGCAAACCCCTTTTTATATAAATTTTGCGTACCTTCCTGATGGCTGTCTCAGCGAGTTATCATTAAAAAAATTGACCAGATCATGACAGACGAGATATCTCGTCATTAGAAAAAAACTGACCAGATCTAGATCTCGTCATCATCCCAAAATCGGCAATATCTCCATGACGAGATATCTCGTCGTTAGCAAAATTGATCAGATATTGGTGACGAGATATCTCGTCATTAGCAAAATTGGTTAGATCTTGATGAACGAGATATCTCGTCCAAACCACTTGGAGGGGTAAAGATTGAAATTTCTTCGTGGTTTCTTTATTTCCCCTAAATTCTAGGTACATTGTCTTTATCTTATTTGTCGGCCATGTCGTTATCTTATTTGTTTGACGCAAAAATTGAAACGTGATATGTGTGTTTCACAGAAAAGTGTTTAGATGGCAATGAACGCGTAGATTCATGAATATGAACCTTTTGTTAAATTTTAATGCTTTCATAAGAATCTTATTCAAATGCTCTTCAATGTATGGGGCCTCTATCGAAATATTGAGTTATGCCATAGTTTGTATTCCTACGGAAATTTTTTGCTATACGTGGGCTAATTAGACTGAGAACTACCAATACGTTGGGTTTTTATTGTTGGAGTTCCCACTTATCTTCAAGCAAAAGAACTATAGTAAGATTAGGGAACTCCACTTCCTGTTCACTTCCACTTGTCAATCTCGAAGATAGATAAACAATCTTCATCGACTTGTTGCACGAGTAAACCAGCTTAGCTCCTCACCAATGAGCCCTAGCATAAAAAATGTGAGCTATTTCATTATTAAATAAAAAATATCGATTTAACGAATATAACTTAATAAGTGCCAAAAAGGAGCTTACCAATTACATTTTTAAGACTTCAAGCTACACTTGTAGCCTGGTTGGCTTTGAGTAGATGATCTGACCATACATAACGAAGTAATGTGATTTATTCTTAAGAGCAACTTTGCATTTAAATTAGCTTTTTTCTGTTCTTTCTTTTATGTTTTCTCTACGGATCAATTTTCTAGTTGATTAAGCCTTTGGAACAGTTCGTACTGTACTCGTATCCATTTATAGTACGATCACTCTAAGGCTAGTCGATTAAGCCTTCGAAAAAGCTCGAACTATCCATTTATAGCAGGATCGCTCCAAAGATCGATTTGCTAGTTGAATGTAATTCTTAACAGTGCACTTTATATTCATTTTTAATAAAATATGAATTTGAAACTGACTTGATTCAAACTGTGTGTTGTGTGTGTGTGTGTGTGTGAACTAAAACATTATCAGATTTGAAACTAAATTGAACAGAAACTAATTGATCTAAATTACCAAATCGAATGAAAAAGTTTATTTTCCATCATCAGGTTTGATTCTAGATGAAAATAACGTGATGATCCAGACGTTTCCAAACAAATATATATAAATATCTTAGAGACACTTAAGTATTTATAAAATATATTTTTAATCCTATTATCTTGTACGATCACTGGCGGCCGTGGGAGCCCAGTTGGAAGAGAAACGGATTAGCAACAGGAGGGTTTCGAGTTCGAAACTTGCTCCAACCAAAGACCGTCGTGTACATGGGGGATTGGAGTATGTCAAATCTGTTGTGGCCTCAAATGGTTGGTGTGGAAGTTTGGAGAGTGGGGTGTCAGCTCAGGTGTTGACCTCGTCATCTGATCTTAGTTCAAAATTATGAGGCGTTATCCTCGGATTTTCCCTTAGGGATTGTTCCCGGACCGTCGCCAATAGCCCGTAGTGTTGCTCCAGTGCGACGTTAATTAACTAGCTACCTACCTGTACCACGCTGGTTGAGTCACAATTTTTATGATCGTAGGTTTCCAATTGACGACACCAAATAGGGTTCGGTTATCGCCTTTTTGAAGCGCAAGTCGAATAAAACTATCTAAGAGCTTTTTTTGCTCAGTTGTCTTCATAAGCTTGGATTAAAACTGACCCTTGGGCAGCTGTCATTCCTTCTAATCCCTCGTCCAATCCTTCCATGACACAACCATCCGTCGAGAGTTTGGACGGTCGTGAAAAACGTCTCGAAATACCCTCTTAATCCTCAGAGGGAAAAAAGAAAGAAAAAGGATTTGACGGAAGAAAATCACTTTGGTTTGGTGACCCTGAAATCCGCTCGGGTATTTCCGTCACCTTCCTCTGATGTCACCGCTTACGAAGAGGGTGCAATTACGAGAGGAATGACCAATCGCACATTTGCCTTGTGTTAATGAATAAAAAGAGCAGCTTTCCTCTTATTTTACGAGCTCCTCTCGTTCTATTATCCTTTCTTGTTGCGTCAGTGTCATGGAACCCTTCGTTTACCCTTCGGACAGCATCGACCTTATAATGAAATAGACGCAGCAACTCGCTGTCGTAAGTTGCTTGGGTGTTTTGAGGTTTTGTGGCGCACATTGGGCCAAGCTGCTACAAACACAAAGCAACATCAAATAAAAAATGTCGTGAAAGGGGAAAAAAGAGAGATTGGGAACAGATCGTTTAGGTATCCCGGGTGCACGCTCCATGTTTACTAAAGACAGTAGACTCCTTGGGTTGGTTTTGGGTTTATGGGCCACATTTGGCCAAGCAGCGCCAAACACAAAGTAACGTCAAATAAAAAATGTCGTGAAAAGGGAAAAAAGAAAGATTGGGAACAGATCGTTTAGGTATCCCGGGTGCACGCCCCCATGTTCACTAAAGACAGTAAACTCTTGGGTTGGTTTTGGGCTTATGGGCCAAGGTGTCCATGTTTGGCCAAGATGCGCCAAACACAAGACAGTAAATATCAGGTAATTGTTAAAAGAAAGGATGGAGGAGAAAGTAAAGAAAGATCGCTTGGGCATCCTGGGGTCGCGACCCCCGTGTTTATCAGAGGCAGTAAACCCCATGAGAAAAGAATAGATCACTAGGGCACCTCAGGTTTGTGAAGCCCCTAAAGAAGATATGTCCTCGAGGGGTCGCTGTCGTAAGTACTTGGAAGTGTAAGTCATGCGGGCTTGGGAATAGGCTTGGGCCGATTGGCTATCGAAACGTAAGCTAGCGCTTTTCTATCTCGCTCGTTAATTAGGATTTGCTTTCCCCCAATACCACGTGACAGATCGAGAAAAACGACCCGAAGTTGCACTCATATCGATGTTGAAAAGTCAGGGGCGTAGTTAGGGGAGGCGTTACCAAGCGGAAGCGCCAATTTAAGTGTTGAACCACGAAAGTTAAGTGTTGAAGACAAAAGTGTGAACTGAAGTTCAGACGAAGGGGAAATCGCAAAGAAAGCGTCGTGTTTCGTGATTTGTGCAGCATGCCTGCCACGAAAACGGCTCCCGACACCAAGTGTAGGTGGCTCCGGTCGCAATAGAAAAGGACTCATTCATTTTGAGTAGGGGTGACGGGTATGACTTAATTTAATTTGTTTTACGTGAAGGTTGGTGGCGAAAAGATGTAGTTTACTACTAGTATAGATATTCTCGAGGACAAGTAAAAATCGAAGACAAGTGGGGAATGTAACAAACTTTGAATATATTTTTCAACCATTCCTATGAAAAATAGGATAAGGTCAATTTCCACTCCAAAAGACTGGAGCAGACTTTGTATCTGGAGCAGTTTCCGTGGTAGACAGACAGTACTCCAATTTAGGCGCGTAATAAGTGACGTAGCTAATAATAGGGTCAGAATGTGGGTCTGGAGCAGTTTCCGTGGTAGACAGTACTCAATTTAGGTGCGTAATAAGTGACGTAGCTAAGAACACGGTCAGAATGTGTGTATGGAGCAGTTCCCGTAGTAGACAGACAGTACTCATATTTATGTGCGTAATAAGTGACGTAGCTAATAATAGGGTCAGAATGTGTGCCTGGAGCAGTTTCCGTGGTAGACAGATATTACTCTTAATTAGATGCATAATCAGTGACATAGCTAAGGAGGGGCGGTAGCCTCGAGATCTAGTATCTGCTTGGGCGGCATTACAGAAATGTTAAATTAAAAGTTTTGCGGTTCTTTTCAAGGAAAAAGGTTTTATAATCTGGAGTAGAATTTGTTTTTGTCAGTGAAGAATTTCCCAGTACCATGCGTGTGAAATGAATGCCTCCATACTCTCCATATAAAGAAAACAGCTCTTTAAGTCAATTTCTTACTTCCCATGTAGTCCCCTGTATAATCGCAGGGTATAATAACAAGACAGGTGTGCCATTTATAACTTGTCCTTGACTTGATTAACAAAGTCTATCGTTTTGCTAGTTTTTAAGCACATACAATAATTAATTGTAATCAAAATTAATACGAACAATATTTTATTAAATAAATTAATATGGTCCAGTCCATCCTAATTATTTAAAGTAGTATACATTTTCTTCACTTTAATGTATATATGTTTAATGAATCATATAAATTTTGTCTTCGAAAGTGCCTCATTTGCTTCGGTCTTTGGTCTGTGGGAACGGTGTTAGGTTGAAATTTGAGTTAGTTATTGCGTTGGGGGGGGGGGGAGGAATGAGAAATTCCGGTCTCCAAACATCTATCTACTCATGTTCCAAGTGGGGGAAAATACGTTTTTATAGTAACGAACAGCAAAAGAAGCTGTGTACTGCATACTGTATGCTAAAATTATGCGGAATTTTGTTTCAAAATTATTTTCAGCCAAAGCTCAATGTTTTTCTAACCTCCCTGGTGTCGAGGTATCTCGTGATTAACAAAACTTACCTGATCTTGATGGACGAGATTCTCGTCGAATCTACTTGGAGAATGCCCGACCACTGGCCTCTTCTGGATTCGGTAATACAAGGGGCGAGCGGTCGGCTGTTCGTGAAGGAGCAGTCAGTGGGTCAGCCATCGTTACTTCCAACAGTGACAATCATCACTTTATATGAGCTTGTTCGGATTCATAGATTTAGTCTAGCTAGGCTTAAGACATAAGAAAAAACAAAGCGTTTAGTATTAAACACATGCGTTTGTGTTAGATTATCACACACTGAACCAACGGTCTGGAGCAAAATAATGCTCTAATCAATTATGTGATTCATTTTTGATGATGTAAGTCGATGTTTGTTTTCAAAACACACGTCCAGATACATTTTTTACCATTTGCAAAAACGCTTGTCACTTGCGATAATCGAAATAAAATAATATTAGAAGTGTTACACAAAGATTTTGAATGAAATGAATTGTTCATGTATTCTTTAAAACAAAAATGTAAAGGAAAAATGAAGTTTGAAAATATGAACTTAACTTATGGAAATAAACACTCGCAGTGCTAATAAAACTAACCTTATTTTTGATTTTAGGAAACTCCTGTAACAACGAGAGCTTCTACCATATCTTCTTTAAAGAATGTTAGTCCAGCGCCAAATGAAGCTCCAAGTAGAACAGGTATGTACGTTATATAATTATTTTAATAGAGATATATTCTGTTTTTTACCATTGAGAACAAATTCTCTTTTTCGTTTGATCTTATTTTTGAATACATATCATGTCTAAAACCTTTCCCTTTTCATCCAGCTAAAATAATTTAGTATTGCATATTTTCTTTTTACTACATCTTGTTTCAATAGTTTCATCAGAATATTACTATTTTAGCGATACGTAATTTGTGTGTCTGTTCCCCTTTGCCAAATAAGACCTAATTGCGATATTAAATTCATACCAGAAATAATCTGTCGGGTAGGCAGCTATTTTAATTAACGTCACACTGGAGCAACACAACGGGCTATTGGTGACGGTTCGGGATCCATCCCAAAGGGAAAGAACCAAGGACAACACCATGTAATTTTGAACCACGGTCAGATGACGAGGCAACACCTGAGCTGGCACCCCACTCTCCAAACTTTCCACACCACGCCAATGAGGACATTTGAAGGCACGACAGATTTGACGTGCAGCAGCCCCCTTTGTACACGATTGTCTTTGTTTGGATTCGAATTCGCAACCCTCCGGTTGTTAATCCGTTACTCTTCCAACCGGGCTACCACGGCCCATAATCTGTCAGGCTCTCTTCGATTACACCTTGAGCCCCGGCGCAGGTTGGATTCCTGTAACTTACCCTAAGTGTATTTCTCTCTTCTGTGTCAGTGAAACTTTCATTGCGTTTGAATGAGCATTACTCGACGTTGCCTTGTGTTTGGTGCAGCTTGACCGAATATGACACCCTTGAGCCATAAAACATAATCCAACCAATTGAAAGTAGGCCATCCTCCATCGCACATTATTTTTTAGCTCCTGCACATTTGCATAGAAACTTTTTGGATTGATTGTCTAATGCATGGGTGTCAAACTCAATTAAAACACGGGCCGTTTAATGCAACTGGTAAGATTCACGCGGGCCATGTCACATTTACAAATTTCCTTAAAATTATATTTTAAAGTGAGGATTCAGGAATATGGATAGGTTAATTAAAACACAATATGTAATTAAGTGAATTTAGGGTAATAATTTATAATATTGCTATATAATTGCTTTTATTTAAACGTTTATTTAATTTAATGTACTTATAAAACTAAAATTAATTTTTTTATCGGAAACTTCCCAGCGCTTTCCTCGTACTAGTTTTTCAATATCTGGATTCAAAGACAGAACAGACAATCTTCATTATGGCAGATAGATGTTAATCTTGATCTGTAGACCGTTTTATTTAATTTCATGGATGGAAATAGTTGCTCACACAAGTACGTACTCCCAAAATAGCATAAAAATTGTGCAGCAAACATTTTAATTTCCGGGTATTTTTCACCTAAATAAGAATATATTCTGGGAATTCCTACTTCTCGATATTTGTCTTTTAAAACCGAATCATTCTGGAAATAAATTAATTCCAGTTTATCGAAGTGGAAGCATTTTCAACTTCAAAGGAAAAAGGCCTAATAAAAAGATAAATTTTTTTTTTTGTAACTCTTTGAAATCATTAAAACGAGAGCATCGTGGGCCACAAAAATTATTCAGAGCATCGTGGGCCACGAAAAATTACCTCGGGGGTCCGCATGCGGCCCGCGGGCCGCCAGTTTGACACCCCTGGTCTAATGCAACGAATGCCTTTTTTTTATCTGATTATTTCAAAAGAAAATAATATTCAGTCTCTTATGTATTGATTTATTTATGTTGACTCTCAAAAAGAATACACGACAACGAGAAAAGATACCAAACAATAAAACAAAACGCAGTATAATTGAAGAGCTCCAGACAACATCGTAGTAAACCAGAAATATGTTCTGTTATAAAAAAATTAAAAACAGAATATTCAAGAGGATTGAAAGAATATCTGATTATTTGAATGAGTGATTAATAGTTGAAAGTTGATTGAAAAGTTCACGAGTCCCCTTAAATAGTAGATAAATTATTATAAGTTTAGAATTTTTTTAAACTTGGAAATTGGTATGAAAAATTTTAAAAGTGGCTTATCAGTATGCCCTTCAATCATGCAGCAACATGAAAATCACAATATATAAACAATATTCAATGACACAGAACAAAAATGACGGACGAAAGAAAATCATGATCGAAAGGTAAGATAGAAAAACTTAAAATCTCAATTTTCATACACTAAAGTTTTAAAATTACTAAAAATTATAAAATCGATGCAGAAAACGTAAGGGTGAGTATATGCCCTTATTGTATACGCAATATTTAGTATATAATAACGTAGAACTTAGAGACTGAAAAATGGTGTTCGAATTTCCTAAATTGGATAAGAAAATGTTGAAGGCATCAGCATATGAATACGTACAATTGATTTTACATTGAATGAAAAATGAATTTTAGTAAAAAATACGTTTCGGAAGTCTCGCTTCAAGAGAAAACGTTGGTTACATAATATCACCAATCTGGCATTTGCTATTTCAGTATAAAGTATGAGATTGCCGTATGTCGCAATTCGGCTGAATTTCTCAACACGCTTCGTTTCGTACATAAATTCTATAGGTATCTCCACTTAAAAGACAGAGGAGGTTGAACAGGAAGCATACAGAAGTGCTTAACATGTTAACGTCTCAATTAATTTCTATGAGGAATAATAATCCCCAAATCTACATCCAGCAGAAAGTGAGATGAAGACAAGGGAAGATACCTCATGACCCAACCGTCATTATAATTACCTTCATAAGCAACGATTTAATTAGCGGTCTACGGAGGTCAAATCCCGTGTATTCTTCGTACGCCAGGGAGTCAATACCCAGATTACATCCCAGAAAGAAAAAAACCCTCTCATAACAACAGACCTTGCTCAAGGCATCTTGACTGACTGTCAGTTTGTTTACCTGAAGAAACAAATAAAAACCACCAACCACGGATTATCCTCCGCTAATTATGTAAGTAGCGAGATCTTCCATTCCATTCTCATCCGCCCGTTCATTATTACCGAAGAAAAACAAACGAAAGGAAGAAGAAAGGACTCTTCTTGCAATAGGAGGAGGGCTTCCTTTGTTCGATTTCCGAGAGAAAGTGGTGGTTCCTTTCATGTCGAGTGGGGAGACGCAGCACTACCCTTGAAGTGTGAAGACAACCTTGCAATCTTAATATTGTTTATCACGCAGCGAGATTCCAGCCACACACGGCGCAATTCTCTTAATTAAAAGGGCCTCTTCCAAAGTGCTCTTGTAATGCCTGATGTCCATTCTTTTGGCGTTGTGTTTGCGATTCTTTTGTGGAGGTCCACGCCTCCATGCAGGAAATGAAGAATGGGCTGCAAAATACTGAGAACTTTGTCTCAGACGTCGGAAGCCATTTATTTTGTGTTTCTTCTTGAATTTGATGTGGATATTTTCAATTAAAAGGCTCGGGAGAAGCGTTTCATTTGTACCGACATTTTTTAGTAGATATACGAGGGAATAAAAAGGAATTCCATTTTAAGTTTTACCATGACTTAATCCTCAGAATGTTTCAATGGCCACTGTAGTTGTGCTGAAAGAATTGCGGATTGGCATCCGGATGGTTACGAGTTCGAAAGTCAATCCAACCAAAGACCGTCGTTTTTTGTCGTGTCCTCAAACGCCCTCACGTTGGCGTGGAAATTTCCAACTCTGGTATAGATCTTGTCATTTGACCGCGGTTGAAATTATTAGGTGTTGTCCTCTCCCATCGGGATTGATCCCGGACCGTTGTATTGATCCAGTGCGACGTTAATTAAATTTTCTACCTACCGTAATTTTGAACCGCGATCAGCATCTGAGCTGGTATCCTACATTCCTGAACACAGGGATGGTGAATATGCAGCGGGTTTTCTAGGCATTAAATGCGGCCTTTTCGAACTCCCAAATTTGTATAGATTGGTAAGTAGTTGAACTAACGTAACACTGGGGCAACACAAATGGGATCAATCGAAGGGAAAGATCGGGATCAATCCCGAAGGGAAAGATCGAGGACACCATCTAGTCATTTTGAACTATGGTCAGATGGTGGAGTCAACACCTGAGTTGGCACTTCACTCTCCCAAATTTATATAAACACGTGTTTAAATATATGAGAGGTATTTTCTGTCAAGTTAAATGTAGATGGAGGTTGCAGGCGGAACGTGCTTCCTCTACTTATTCCTGACATTACGTCACTTGACTTTCTTTTGAATACGATTTCAACACGTCGCTAATAAAAAATTCCAAAGAGTGAATTCCGAATTGATGTATGATTCTCGATTGGTCAACGCCAGTTTGATTAAACGCCTAACATTGCCAAAATAGAAATAAACTACATTTTAAAATAATCCTGACTTCCTGTATCATGCAAGAGTATTCGGTTAACAAGTGAAATTTCCATTTAGCGTCTGGTGTCTTTGTTTACAGGAAAATCCTTCTCATAAACACGTTTCTATATTTCTTGTATATTATATTAGGTTAAAGTTACACAGGTCTACTTTTACACTCGAAGTGAATATATTACACAAGTAAAGTTCTTTCTATCATAAATCTGTCTTATCCTTCGAGTAGCAAAACTCGGCCTAAGAGAGACTAACTAAATCAAACTATGATAAATCAGTATCAGCTATATAAGAACCATATTTCTCAAATGCGGCCTTATTTAATTTCAGTGTTTCACTCAGATGCATGCAGACTTGGAAGATCTTTGCGTGTTTATTTAGTGTGAAGATCCTGCAATATTAGTATTGTTTATCACGTCGGGATACCTGCCACAAACTGCGCAGTTCGCTTAACTAAAAAGACTTCTTCCAAAATGGTGGAAGACTCTTGTAATGCCTGATGTCCATTATTTGGTGATGTGTTTGCGATTCTTTTGTAAAGAGCTCAGTCTCCGTATTGTATCGAAAGGAAATGAAGAATGGGTTTGAAAATACTACGAAATCCCGGCTGTCGGAAGCCATTCGTTGTAGTCATTCCGTTTGTATTTTACTCAAGTGTTTTCCGTGGAGATATTTCAATTAATTGGCTCTGAAGAAGAATTGCATTTTTTATTGGAATGTGTCAGTGGAAAACATGAACGTTCACGCTTTTTTAAATTTTTCATGACAACGCAAGAGTGGAGAATCTACGGCCTTCTGGGCATTAAAAGTTTGGCCTTCTCAATCCCAAAATTCTGTATAAAATCTTTTTCTTTTGAAATATACTTGTATATCTCATTGTATGGTGTTATGTATGATCCTTGTACTATATTATAGTATAAGGTCACCTAACATAATTATCTCCGCAGCTCTTGCGTTTTTTTTTACCTTTTTCGGATCAGATAGTCTCTGTATATCTTTTATATCTTATTTTTCTTCCTTTTATTCAAGTGTTTAACGACACTTCTTTACTTCTCTCTTTTATAGCAATATTAAATTAATTATAAAATTTTGATATTAATTATGGTGAGGTAAGCTGATTTCAGTCCGTAATTGAAACGTCCGTTCCGTTCCGTATAAGGTCACAAAAATCTGCTTTGTTGGGAGGTCCTCAAAGGGGTTGATAACTAGGGCATCTTGGAGGAGGTCAACAATCAGACGTATTAAATATATAGGGCTAGCATAAATGAATGACCGGATTTTAAACATTTATATTTTCAAAACTATTACACATAATATAATCAGTAAAACATGAAAAATAAAGAAAAACATTCCAAGTTTTTTTCAACATAGCTCATAGCTCAACATCCCCTAGAACGAGGTGATTGAAATTGAAAATGGCGACAATGACAGAGAAAAGTTTTTTTGTGTTAGAATATGCAAGGGTTTCTTCCGTTATTTCTGTGCAGCGTGGATTTAGAAATCGAGGAGCTTCCACAAGGCTGTATTGGACGTGCGGGTGACGATGATTTACCCTTATTCCCATGGCCATCAAGATCCCCTGATCTTACGCCGTGATTCCTTTTTATGGGGTTACATCGAAGATCTTGTTTATAAACCACCATTGCCACTCAATGAACTTAAAGAACGCATCATTGCTGCATTAAGAACCGTTGACAGTGAAAACTGCAAAATGTGTGGAACGAACTTCATTACAGATTAGATGTTTGTCGTGTTACGAAAGGTTCACGTATCGTACATTTGTAACTGAAAAAACTTGGAATGTCTTTATTTTCAAGTATCACTGATTATTTTATGTGTAATAGTTTTGAAAATATAAATGTTTAAAATCCGGTCATTCATTTATGCTAACCCTGTATTAAACAAGTATAACAAATTCAGTGATAATAAATCGGTATCCAGAAGGTTTTCCTGATCATAAAACTTCCATCAGATAGTAACATACTCTATTTCATTAACCTGATAATTTTTGCTACACACATTTCATACTCTATTTTTATTAGCCTTTTAATTTTTAATCTACATACTTAAAACTAAATTTCATTAACGTTTTGATTTTATTTTGCATTAAGATTTTTATTTTGTATTTATTGTCAGTGTGTATACATATTTAAGCCTTAGCATATGAATACTGAAATATTTATTATTCGGATTATCAACGAGCTAACATCATTAATTTTTAAGATGACTAATTACATGGATTTTAAAACAGTAATGAATCATAATTTATCTCCAACTATTGTACTTAAAACGGTATCACTATTTTAGGCAATGAATAGTAACTCAACGTCTTTCATAATTTGTTTGCTACGACATCTTGTTCCATAGAATGGCAAATATGTCAAAGGGACCTCCGAGAGCTACAATTATTTTGTGGATTATTTATTACTAAACTAGGAATTTTATTAGTGCGCATTTAGAGACTTATCACAGGATCCTAAAAGCACATTTTATATTTTTTTAGTTATATTCCACAAAACTATTATGTACTACAAGCTCCTATGCATTAGCAGTATCAATATGTAATAACATTTTTTCTGCGAAAGGAAAAATCCTCATCAAATATAAAAGATTGATTTTTTTTGGATAGTATCTAATTACTACCTGAAACTCGGGAGAAAAGAAATCTGAGAAATTGAAACTAAAAATGATATATGTATTTCTATGATATTTTCTCTGACATGACACTTTTTTTTCACTTAATGTTGTATTGATTTTAGTTTTTGCTCATATCAAGAGTGAGCCCAGTTTCGATTAGAAACATCTATTGACTTATGGACGAACGATTAGTTTTGTTTCAGATATAACTTTTTTCCAGGTCAAATATATTTTTTTCTCTGATCAAAAGCCATCCTGTTCGACCTCAACTTTTAATGTCAACCCCTGACTAAAAATATTAAAAGATAGAGCTTTATATGGCGGTGGATAGTTTTCTTTAACCCATTCTGCTATTAATCCAGTCCTTGCTTGACTAAAAATATTGAAAGAGAGCCTTATATTTACAGAGTGGATAGTTTTTTTTATTTAATACAGTCCTTGCCTGACTAAAAGCATTGCAAGATAGAGCTTTATATACAGGGTGGAAAGTTTTTCTTAATTAATCCGCTCTTCTATTAATTCAATCCTTATCTGACTAAAAATGTGAAATATAGACTTTATATACAGAGTGGAAAGTTTTTCTTCTGCCTTACTGTATTTGTAATGTAAAATTTGAAAGATGGATTACATGCGTCAAAGCTTATATTAAGAACTGAATAAGTTCTTAATTTCTCATTGAATGCCTTTTATATTTGTTTGCATAAACGGGAATCTTTCGGCATTCTTTAGCACTTAAAATAGACTCATAAATCACCAAAATATATGTGTGTTTGTCTATATATATAAAGATAGTTACTTCTTACAAATAGTTACTTCTACAAGACAAAAAATTTTGATCATATCAATCCAACAGTCCCAAACGGATAAAACATATACAGAAAAGTGCCTATTTGTTATAGTTGAGTCTGGATTGTAAAACTGAAACTAAAATAAAATATGGAGGCAGAAAAATGCTTAGAAAATTTGGGGTATACAAGAAAATATAAAATATCCACCAAAAGGTAATAAGTTATCCCCACTTTGTTGCACAACTATATTCATATTAATCTGTTGACTAACTGTTCCATAAATCTAGACTATACAATAGTCTTTTCTTGAAACTCAATAATTCAAAGTGAAAAGTGGATTTCATTCAGACACTTGTAAGAAAAAAATTTCAGATGTGGCCTTTTCTCTTTCCCGAATTCATATTCTGATAGCAAAGAAAGCCATAATGCTTTTTTAAAAATAAGAGTATGGATAAAAACCAATAAATAAACACTTTATTGGCTTTTAGATAATTTTTTTCTTTGATGTTAACGAACCTTTAACTTACTTTTCTTACACGATTAAACTAGCTTCATAATTTTTTTGAATATTTTAATATCAAAATTAATTCGAATTGGAAAGAGGTCCTTGGGTACACTTTAAAAACAAATGAGAATATTAAAATAATTTTTTGAATGTTAGAAGACCAAATCTTTTTCTATTAAATTATACCGTGGGTAGGTAGGTATTTAATCAACGTCGCACTGGAGCAATACAAAGGTCTATTGGTGACGGTCCGGGATCATCCCCCGAAGGGAAAGATCCGAGGACAACACCACGTCATTTTGAAACTCGGTCAGATGACGAGGTCACACCTGAGCTGGCACCCCACTATCCAAACTTCCACACCACGCCAACGTTAAACTATCCCGTGTGTAACCGTTTCTATTTTAGCTTAAAAAAATGCAACATTTGATTATTCCAACAGACGTACTCAAAATAAAAATAATACTCTTGAAATTTTGATTATTTAAGTTGCTTAGTTTATTGAGGTAGTGAAACTTACAGCACAGAGAGTGCAAATAAAAACGGACTTTTATTAAATTATTTTACTTACTAGACATTCAGGGGCTTAATTTTAGTCCATCGCATACGATGGATACGTTTACCATACCAATGCACAAGTTTTGACTATATTTCACTAAAAATTTCGAGGAGGCTATTTGAAAGATAAGTAAAAATTTCAAAAGAAGCCTCTTTTGGCATATTTAGACATTTTAAAAAGAATATCAGAGCTTAGAGTATAATGAGAGAAAGCAATCGATACATTTCCAGTGATGCAGATGAACTTTGGATTGTAAAAATAAAAACCCAATTGTTAAGTATTTCAAAACTTGCTGATAAAGAATTCAAAGATATCCCCGAATCCAGAATTATCATCAGAAAGTATGGGCCGAACTGAAGAATAGCTAAGTGAAAATCTTACACCAGCAAAGTCAGTACTAATGTCTGAAAATTTTGATGAAAAAGAAAAAAATTATTTTTACTGACGGAAGTAATTTTTATTTTATTTGGATCTAACAGAAAATTGCATCCAATCGAAAACCCATCCAAGGTTAAATCCTTAGAACCTGAAATCTATTGTGAAACGTGACGAGGTTTTGAAATGATTTAAGGATATGCACCATGTTTAAATGTCTTCGAACTATACATTATATACTATAAAGAAATATTTACCTATGTATTTTCTTTGGGGATGCTTTAAAGAAATGTTAAAGAAATTGAAAAACGTAACTGAACACAACTTTTACCATTATCAAACTCCAAGCACAGCTAGTGGACTGCAAGATAATTGTTATTAAATACTGTGATACCATGGTATGTCAAACCTAGATCTTAATTTATGAATTATGACTTTGACTTACAATTTACGAGATTTATTATGAAAGTTTAGAAAAAAGTTGCGAGAGAGAATATCTCACTTACTACAAAGCTGATCTAAAGAAAATACCTTCATGGAAGAATGGGCCGAACTTAAATCATGCTACTATATAAAAGTAGTTGAATCAAGCCTAGCAATTTTAACTCTCCAAGTGGTTTCGACGAGATATCTCGTCCATCAAGATCGGATTAATTTTGATAATGACGAGATATAGCGTCATCAAGATATTGCCGATTTTTTTTATGACGACGAGATCAAGATCTGACCAGTTTTTTCTAATGACGAGATATTTCGTCGAGACAACAACCACCAGGAGGGTTAAACTGTCATAAAATGTAAAAAGGAATGCCTACTAAGTACAAAAAATTAATTCATATTTTTTATTCTTAAGAATGCCCGGATTTTAATTTAGTCCGTTTTTCATTTTGTTGCATTCTTATTAAGTTTTTTCATTAAATTTTTTCATGAATATAGGATAAAATCACGAATTCTTTAATGCATTATGAATTACCTTTTTTACTACAGCCTAACTTACTTTTGAAAGATGCATTTGAAGATCACCAACTGTTATTAATCGATTTCATTCTGCATTTTGGTTTTCACTTTGTCTGTCTTTGTTGACTGTGTTCAGTCATTTTTATTGCACTCCAAAAAAATGAAAGAACATTTTTACGGTTGATGAACTGACTAAATTAAAATTGTTTCCAAAGAAAAAAAATCATACTGTTTACACCCACGCAGTAAGCTAAAAATATACCCCTCTACGAAACATAATTTTCATTTAATTCCTAGAGAAATATCCAAAAAAGATTTTCTAGAAACAGAGATGAAGTAATCATTTTAAGTACAACCCAAATTAAAATATGATTGCAACACATTTGGATAAAAATTCAGGAACGCAATTACCCTTAATTCAATTTAATTCTACTTATTAAATGCAATCTTCTAATGGTAGAGATAATGCAGAATAATTTATTTCCTCTAAATTTTTATTTATATTTACGTTAGTCAATTTATTTTGAGTGGGCCCAGATAAATCAGTTAAAGAGAAGATAAAAGAAAGGTTTATTACTTGTTCCAATTTCTGGCACAAATAGAACCTGGATAACACTAAAGGTTTTCAGGATTTTGTTCTTGTCAAAAAGGAATACTTATGGTAGATATTTTACTTAAGTTAAAAACAATTAACACAAAGAAATAATTTACTTTCAGATACTTGTTTGCAATCATTTGTGCATTAGAACATCGCAGAGGAAAATAATTTCTTTGGGTTAATTTTTTCTAGCAAACGATCTCGCTGTTGTTGCCATCCCCTCATTTGTAAATCATCACTAAAGAAAAGAATAAAATTCCGTTCGTTTCAACGTAAAGATCAAATAAAAATAATTATGCTATCGAATTTTCTCAAATAATGTATGCATTTATGCGTAGTATGTCATAGTAGCGAATAATTTGTTTCAAATGTGTAAGGTATCGATCTCAATTTTCATACTTCAACTAAAATAACAATTGTCTTGACTATATTACATCGACCAACTTTTCTTCTGAACGAAACTATTGAAGTACTTTTTATATCAAATTTTACCTTTACACAATTCCAATTCTCGTATTATATTATGCATTCACATATTGTCACTTCGCCATTTCTCATCCAATTTGAAGCACAATTCACTTCTTTTAGTCTTTTAAAGTCAAAAATATTCACGGAAAATCACACGGAAGTTGAGATTTTGAGAAACCGATTTCTTTTCAAAAAGTCAGCATTGAAATAAATTTATAAAACGTTGCTAACAGACCGACTTTGTAGCATCAGGGGATACATTCCGGCAATAAATGGTGAACAAAGAGGATGGTGGAAAAGGTAAAAAATATCCATTAAATTACGGATTAAATGATTTATTTAGGATTTGGGGAACATTACAAACAATATAAGTTCAGTAAATAGGGATTGAAAAACGCATTTTAGCGATGAAATAAAGAATAATATAAAATAACCGATGAGGTTTTGAAATGAGATCTCAAAGAACGATATTACGGCTCTAACCAAATATAATTATTTACTGAATAGCTAAATATTTGAAAAGTTACCATTTATTATTTTTGTCTATCCGTCTGAGCTGGAGACACCCATTTGGAGTTCGGATCTGACCCATAGACCCCAGTTTGGGGACCCATGCACTAGCTGTTAACAAAAGATGGTTTCATCTAGTAATTACTCTTTGGGAAATTTATGCACAACTACAAAAATTAACTTGCATCATAGAGTAGTGCAGGGAACATCAGCCTCGAAGACATTTTAGAAGATTGAAGTTGCGTTGCCTTTGCACGCTCTGCCACAATTGGGAACTTCTGATATCTGAGTCGGAGGTGAATATGATACACATGTGCTTTCAAACAAGCCAAATGGCGCTCGCAATAATTAGCATACACTTGAATGGATGGTCCATGAACATGCTGAATTGCTATTGTGATGAAAATCATTTCCAACTATCTTATATCCCCTGACCCAACTTCTACTCATATCATGTTTCACTCTTTGTTGCTACTCAGCATTCTTCACATGGTTGCCTCACACCTACTCTGCTTTTATGGGTAGTCAAATGGTCGCACGACCACGTATACGGAAGTATAAGGGGTTTCACGTTTCGTGCGCTTTTACACAACCCAAATGGTGCTCGAAATAATCTACACTCGCTTCGAAGGATGGTCCACTATGAACAGTTGAATTGCCAATGCGATGCCAATTATTTCCAACAATTGTATGATATCCTTTTATAAAAGATTCCACTTTTACTCATATCGTGGCTTCGCTCTTCGTTGACATTGGGTATTCTTCACATGGTGCTTCACACCTACTCGGCTGCTAAAGGCAGTCAAATGGTCCCAATAATCCGTTGCAAGACCACGCATTCGAAAGTATACGGGTTTTCACAGGGCTATAGTGGTTGCATCCATCAAATTAAACCAGTGCTAAATTCTAGTGGGGCAGTAATGTAGGAACTTCGCCCACTATAATCTCGAAACTGTTTCTGGATTAAGCTCCTCTCTCTTCTTACTCGTCCCACTTGGCTTAGTCTGAGCTTGACCAGGCCGAAAATATCGTTCTCTTGAGTTCATTGGGATCCAGCACCTGACTTCTTAAGATTGTGTGGTCGAGCAATAGATTATTTGACTTAACCCTTTCGGGCCTATTGAGCATATACGTCCCAGAGATTAGATTTCATTCCCTATTGGGTAAATAAATCCCACTTTTGAATGGGTTTTTACGTTTTCAGTGTTCTTAAGGGATTAGGGAATAAAAACATGACTAAAGAAACCTGGCAATACTTTCAGATTGCAAATGGCGGACTTATGGTTTTGAGCACGCCCATTCATTCTGATGAATGAGTGACCGTGGTTTGGAAACAAAAAGATGGTACAAAATTAGACGTTAGTTGCCCAGAAGCCATTTCCCACTGCAATATGTACAGGAATGGAGTTGACCGCTGTGATGAAATGGCTACTTTTTAGGGTCATGGCAGAAAATCAGACAAGTGGTGGAAAAAGATTTTTTGGAATTTAGTTATGATTTGTGTTGTGAATGCATGGATTACGAAGTGTGATGTGGAACATAAAACAGAACCACTATTATCATTCATGGTCCCCTTAGCTGAACAACTAATAAATGTTGGAAGGGAGAAAGCAAACACAAAAAGAACGCGAAAGTACGGTCGTCCGTCAAAAAGAGCAAAAACTACTAAAATACTAAATTAAACTACTTTTCAGAGTTAAATTTTAATCATGCAAAAGTCGGGGCGAAAGGGTTAAAAAAGATTACTGAAGAACAGCTCGTTTTTTTCGAAAACTTTTGATTCCTCAACTCTCACAGATATAATCAATGTAATATAATGCACGGACTTCTCTATAACTCCCATTGTACCATTTCAGTTCCAATCCCAGCGTGTGACAAGAGTTGGTCGGCCAAAGATTACGAGCTTGTTCATCCCGGATTCCCAGGCAACTATTCCGACGTCACCTTCTGCCGTTACACCATACGAAAGAACTCCGATTCAGTGTGTGGGCTGGAGATCACGTTCAAGAGGTTCGATCTGGAGACGAGCTCCGGTTGCGAGAAAGACTTCTTTGCCATCGGAGACGAGAGACTCTGTGGCCAGATTCCCTCAGATTCAGTGGGTGAGTGATATGCTTTTTATCCCTTTAACCCTCCAATTGGTTTCGAAGAGATATCCCGTCAACCAAGGTATTCCAGATTTATTTTATGATGACGAGATCAAGATCTGGCCAGTTTTGCAAATGGAGAGATGTCTCGTCAAGACAACCCCCAGGAGGGTTAAATATATCTTTGTGTTTTTGTGTATGTTGACCTCTCACCTTGACTTCTCCGGCTGGTGGTCAAGGTGCTGACTTCTAGGTTTAAAGGCTCCTGATTCGAATCCGGTGGATGTTTGTCCGTCTGGGGTGAATGTGTGACCTCTTTATAAACGGGTTGTATCTTGAATGTGTGTGAGGAGCAACGCGAACCCGACTCCAATGGTACAGTAGAGTAACGCCAAGTGGTTCACAATTCCGCCCTTGTAGTTCCATGATAACTAAAGCACTTCTAACAAGTTCAAATTGGCCGGGAATTGGTAGATACAAGATATGTTTATGTATTCTGTTAATTATATTTGTGACATCTGATCTTGTTAACAAGCTTTAACCCTTCTTGTGACTTATCGTCATTTCAAAAACTGCCCTGTGGGGGCCAGCCTCTGATTCAAAACCTATTCGAAACTGCCACCAGTTCTGGGCAATGGAAAGTTCGTACTTGGACTACTAGGGAAGTTTTGTGTCGACGAGATATCTCGTCATTTGCATAATCGGTCAGATCTTGATGGACGAAATATCTCGTCGAAACCACTTGGAGTGCTAAGCAAGGGCAGAAGGACTGGGGAAAAGGGAAGATTCCACATGGACTGGTATATTTGATGGCCAAATGAGCCAACATACTTGAGAAAATTTGTCTACAATATTTATATCGTTT
Organism: Meta bourneti; assembly: GCA_933210815.1. Taxonomy (NCBI): domain Eukaryota; kingdom Metazoa; phylum Arthropoda; class Arachnida; order Araneae; family Tetragnathidae; genus Meta; species Meta bourneti. The sequence continues at coordinate 7,552,927 of OW119922.1, forward strand.
AACGTTATTGACAAAACGTATGCAAGCAATCGAAGTCAGAAGAACAGAAAGCATCTTCTTTCAAACATTTTCAATGAACTGTCAATTTTTTTCTTTTCAGTTCAATATCCATTTGACGATGGATCTAAATATATATCCCTCGTTTTTGGAACGAATGGAAATATCACGAGAGGGGGATTCCAAATCCTGTTCCAGCAGATTTCTATTTGCGAAGAAGATTTAAACGGTTAGTATAATATAGTTTACTTTTGAAATTTTAAAGGATATTTTTATATTATTTTGCACTTGCGATATTGTATAATGATAGCGTCTGCACCTCTTTGTTGTTTAGAAACTATAATGGTTCTAGTTTGATTTAATTGCACGCTTATTGTTGTATTGTAGAATCTTTTCACATGCTATTATCGTCAGATTACAAGTGAAGCACTGTCAAAAAACGGTTATTATAAATGAAGGGAAGAATTTTAGTTATAATTTTATCATTTTAGCAATTCTTTGTTGCACTTTGCATAAAAATCAATTTATCAATTATTCAGAGAAGAGTATTCATTTTAATTATAGAAATTTAGTAATAAAATTATATACATATATAATATGCATTTATTCATTGGTTTATGTGTTCCTCAAGTGTTTCCTAAGTGTGTTTCTTAAGAAATGTAACCTTCATTTAAAGAAAAAGTAATTTGGTAGAATTCAATCTACAGATTACCACATTCTGGTGTAGAAAACTAAAATTAGTCATATTTGAAAATTTTGACAGTATGTTCCCTTGTTCGCCGATGCTATGTACAATTTCTGTTCTGAACTTGTGTTATTATGTCTAAATGCTTAATAAGTTATTAATTTAAGTGCTTCATTTCTTCAAAATGCGAGTTAGTACTTTTTGAGTAGGAATATTTGTACTAAAATTGGGGTGTTTTCTTTTTTGTATTTCTTTTTTTTAATTATGTATTATTTTTGTAATAGAGTTTTTTCTAGCTGTTCAAAGTAACTTTACTTATGAATTTTTGTCGAACTTTAATAAGTGATATTCAATTAAGTGTTGATTTATATGAATTATTAAAGAAATTTTTAATGAACATGTGCTGCACACAATTTAACCCGACTTTTATACCAGTTGAAGGAATAATTTGAGTCATTTGTGGATAATAGTCGTAGAGAAAAATTTTAAGTTGTTTTAAAAATTTAAAGACAAAAAAAAACGAAATTTATCAAAATTTAACAGCAAAAGTATTATTTTCTAAAATAACAGGGCAAAATAGTATTAAATAATTAAAAATAAATAGCATACCAAATTTCATGATTATTTTATAAAACTCTCATGAGACTTGTGGGAAAGTCTACAAAATCGTAGAAAGGAGAAAATTGCATCAAAGTATATATTTCAACACACATTAGTATACAACACGAAATGACTTTTTTCTGATATCAGCGTAGTTTTCGTCCAATTTTAACTAGGTTTGTTTTAAAGTTTTCTCCGAAGTTTCAAGCTGTCTTTTACAAATACTTAAAAGTATAATTTTTCAAATTCAAATGATACTTTTAACTCATGAACCTCGTCTTATAAAATGCAAAGATGCATGAAAACCGTCTTTCTTGTAGACTAAGTTGACATTTATAGGTCAGAAACGAAAAACTTTTTTCCTGTTTGTATTATATATATGATGTTTATGTCATTGAGTACCATATATCAGGCATGGTTAAAGAAAAGCCGAAATTTGAGCCAAGTTTTAAGGGAAATGATGGTTTAGTTTGAAAATGATGAATTTTTAATTTCTATAGAGAAAAGAGACTTCGAAAAATTGGGCCATCTTTGTGTTCTAGACCCAGTTGCTAAAAAGTAAACGAATATTTGTACATGGTGACCAGAATTGGCCGCACTGTAACCATACTACGCGGTTCCTTATCGAAAAGACCCAGTTGTAGAATCGCGGTAGACCAGTTGATAGTCTCGGAGTAGTAACCGGACGATTACGAGTTCGAAACTAGATAAAACCCATCGTTCCCGTGGAGGCTGGTGCACATTAAATATGTCGTGACCTCAAATGTCCTCATGGTGGCGTAGTGTGAAAGTTTAGAGAGTGGGATTCCAGATCAGGTGTTGGCCTCGTCAGGACCGTGGTTTAAAATGACGGGGTGCTGTTGGAACTTTCCCTTCGGGATTGATCCCGGATCATCGCCAATAACTCGTTGCGTTACTCCAATGCGACGTTAATACATTCCATCCCTACCTACCTTGTCGGAAAACAACCCGAAATATTGTCCTTTTTCGATTGGACCTGGCATTTCGGAGATATTCGCGTCGTAACTTTTATGCTGTCCCTTCCGGTCATTCGAAAAATTTCAACACTAAAAACAAACTATTATGGCGTTTCTGGGGTTGCTGATACCTGAGATTAAATCACACACAAAAATAAAGCACCAGATAGATACGTAAATACGATGTGCGCATCTCTAGAATGCCCACGTACTATCGAAAAACGTTTTTCGGGATGGTTTTCTGCAGAGCTTGGTATGATTATTGTGCGACTGACTTCTAAAACCAAATGAACGAAAGGATTCAAAATTGCAATGAGCCTAGTTTACATTTAACTTCACAACGTAATGTAATTCGAAGTCAGTGACAAACTGGATGATCAATCCGAAAAAATGTAGCCATGTATTGACTTCACATGAGTGAAAACTGAATTTTTAAGCAAAAGTATAAAATTTTAAGTAATTTGACGCCTTAGGAATTTTAATGATAATTTTAGCAGCATTAATTCAAGTAATTCTTCGATTACAACCTCGTGGAAAATGTTTTTCATTTGTGTTAGTCAAATATAGTGATTCAATGGTGTCAAAAGCCATTGCAAAGTTGATCCAAGTAGGATCTTAAGACTAGATAGATATGATAATTATTTCTAAAAACTGCCATGGGTCTATACTCTTGAACTAAGGAAGTTGTGGTACATCTACATTAATCTTTATCAATTAGGATATCTCACATCATACCATCTTTTGTGGACCGAGGCTTCAAGTCTTTTAGCATCGTTTCACCCTTTCACCCTCCTGGTACTCGTCTCGATGAGGTATCTCATCAGTTGACCAGATTTGACCAAAATTGATCAGATTTTGACGGAAAAGATATCTCGTCATTAGCAAAAGTGACCAGTTCTCGCCATCTTGTCTCGCTCTTGATCTCGCCATCATAAAAAAATCGGCAATATCTTGATGACGAGATTGCTCGTCATTAGTAAATTGATCAGATCTTGTTGAACGAGATATCTCGTCGAAACTACTTGGAGGATTAAGTAGGCTTAGGGCAAGATGCAATGAGTGCAGCGCAGATAAAATCTCGTCGTATCTCGTCAATAAAAGAAAACTGACCAGATGTTGATTACCTCAAAAAAAAATCGGCACTATCTTGATGACGAGATATATCGTAATTAGCAAACCTTTCTAGATCTTGAAGGACCCGATATCTCTTCAAACCACTTGGAGGGTCAATTTAACCACCATTATCCTTACTTTCAATCGCAACAGATAACTAATGCTGCAATTGTATTATGATACGTAGAGTTGATTTTATTATTGATCTATAACAATTTCCTGTCTTTCAAATTGGAAAAATATTAAAAATCAACTCTCCTTGTCCAATGCCATATCACTTTCTTTTGAAATTGGAAAGGGGTCTCCTAGAAGCACCTGTTTCTCGAGACTTTCCCGATTTTCCCGTGATCCATCACTGCTTGTAGTATTAATCTGATGGGTTTCACATTGATTGGATTATTGTTATTGCCATGACAACTATCTTTCTCTCTCGTGAAGCAGGAAATTAGAACATTTCTATTAAACCGTACAAATAGTGCGACTGTAAATCAAGCTTTTGAAGGAATGCATTTCTGTAAATATAAATAAATTAAAAAATATCTTTTCTAAAAGACATTCCAGTTTTGGGAAATGATTTATGGCGATTTTCTTTTCAAACGTGGCATTGAATGCGTCGAGTTATAAAATAATTGCAAATAAATCACCAAGCCTAAAAAGAAGAGAACACTTTCTGTATTTGTTGGCAGTCAGTCCTGCTTCTTTCCGACTTTGTGATTGGATAATTATGCGCGTTGGCTTGAAAGACAGCCAATGAGCACTCCATACACTTCGGCATTTTTATATTGGTGTTGGAAGTACGCCCAATGGGTTTTTATTGATTTTTACACGGCAAGAAAAACTTTTTTTCATTAATCATAAAGAATGGCTCTCAATTCATCTTTGTCTCTTCCTTTTTTCTTCGATTTTGTGGCATACATTATTCAACAAAAAAGCTATAAATCTTATACTACTTCTTTTTCACCTTCCGATATCGTCATTACAGTGGCGTGTATCTCGTTTCCACTGCGAGTATTACAATGCTTTTTAAAATATTATTCTGCATAGATTAGATTGCAAAATTTATTGGTGGAAGGCTGGAATCAGTGGCGTAGCCAGAGGGGGTCTCTTGGGCTCGAGTCCCCCTCCCCGAAATCGTTGTCTTCAAAAATTTTAAAATCGATCTTTTCTAAAATGTTTTTACCAGACTTCCCTCTTAAAATACGCATCTGACAAGTTCTGAATTTCCCTCTTGGTTTATTTTTTAAAGTGTTCTAATATTTATACTGATGGGTCGGCAGACTTAAACAAATCTCCATTGCTTGTGCAAGCTATTTTATAGAAGAATTAAACGAGTGTTTCTTGTTCCGGCAGCTTCATGTTCAAGTCTTGATACTGAGCTATTGGCAATTAATTCTGCTTTCATGCGTTTTCTCTTCTTGAATGAGCATCCTATTTGTATTCTGACAGACTATGACTGTCCTTGACTGTCTTTGCCAGCATAGATCAGGCAACTACTTCTTTTAGAATTGAGGGAATCAGGCAGCTTCTTGTCAAATTAAAAGACAACTATCCTTTGCAGTGGGTTCCTACTCATTGCGAAGTGTATGGCAATGAAATGGCTGATAAATTAGCTAAATTATCAACCACAATAGACCCAGTTCTTTTGTCAGCGACTACCCTCTCTAGGTGTTTGGGTAGGGTCAGGAGAAAGGTTCGATCACTTTGGTGTATTTTATGGAGGAACACTAGAATGAATGCCATCTTTTCAATTACAGAGTGAGCCTAATGACCTCCATTACTTTAAAAAAATTCCCAGTAGCAGTTGCCACTTTCCCTTCTAAAGCCAGAATAGGCCACATTGTAACAGGCCTACTTGAACCGTTTTTACCTGGATGACTCCAACAAGTGTCTTATTTGCCTTGATGAGGAAGAGACTTTGGAGCATATATTGTTGAACTGCACAGGAGAGAACATTTTTAAAGAAAATTTGTGATTCATCTTCTGTTCTTACTGTTTTTCTGATATTCATTTTATGCATATTGCTTCGCTAAAAACAACCCTTAAAGAAAATTTGTGATTCATCTTCTGTTACTGTTTTTTCTACTATTCATTTTATGCATATTGCTTCGCTGGTTCATAGAAGATATCGCGAAAGAAGCGTTAAGACGCCAGGCTCGTTTATCCAGATGTAATGAAATAACTCTGGTAGGTCAGTATTTTAAAACTTCCAGTAATGACAGGGATAGCTATAAGTATTCTTGCTCCATTTATGGCCATTTAAACGGGACTGCTATTGTTTTGGGACTACAGCTTGGACGCACAAAGTTTTGCTAATTTTTAAGTGATAGAAGTGCAAGAAAAACTACTTTATAAAAAAGCAGTATTCGAAGAGAACTTATAACTATTAAAAAAAGTCACTTCCCGACTTTTTCGAATTCCCTAATGTATCTTCCATCATTACATATCATTGGTATGATTACCACAAAACAATGGGCCACAATGACTTGATTGAGTGTTTTCTGTAAATCTAAATACAGAGGGTGTTAGTATTTTTTATAGGAAATACTTAACTCTTTGAGAATTGCTAGTTTTCCGAAAAGTTTAGAATTCCCCACAACACACCTGACTAAATGATCACATCAATTGGTTAAAAGAATCCTAGAAAAGATTCTATTGGCCAAGAAGGTCGGATCTGTTTAGGAGTCATACCATTAAGACTGCAGTTTGAAGATTGCGTGTATTTCTACTTTTGGTTGTTTTTTTTTGGGGGGGGGACCACATTTAGCGTACCACATTCTGCCCACACGCAGAAAACACCATCTTGTGTTGTCTGGGTCAGGCTCCGCTCTGATCCACCAGCACCACTTCATCTTTTGAAATATTCTTTTAACATATTCTTAAAATTTACCTTTTGTTTTCTTTAATTGAATTATTTTGCTTGCCATGCTATGCCTGCGGCTTCGGCGCGAATTAGCTTTTTGGCTCTTTACTTAGCATTTTTAGCTCTTTTAAATGTTTTGCATATTTAAATTTTCGATACATAAAGTGACTTTTTAAAAGTCGTTTTGAAACAATTTATTATTATACTTTGTAATAAAGAAATAATACTCAACATTATTTATACGGGTAAGTACTTAAAGCTATTTGTGAACGTACTTGTCAAAAGTTCAAAACTAAACCGTTGAAATGAAATAAGTCTTACTTAATTTAAACCGTTTCATCATCCGTAAGACACACACGTGCTCCTCTTGCGGCCCGCTGTTTGAAAATCGCTCATGAGAGACCCCCAGAGGGTTGAAGGAAATTGTTTCGGTATTTCGCCATATGAATTTAACCAACATTTCCCTTTTTTCAGCAATTCCTGCCATCCATGCCTGTGACGTTCTCATCACGGACCCATCGGGGGAGGTGGTGACCCACCGGTCTCCAGAGGACGCCCTGGGGAACCCCGTGTGTCGTTACACAGTGGGGCGGCGCCATTCCGGCTATTGCCAGGTGGAGCTGGACTTTGTCGACTTCAATGTGGAGTACACGCCCGGATGCATCGGCAGCTATGTCCAGTTGGATGGGCACCGGTTTTGCGGGACGTCACTCAGAGGACAGCGAAGTAAGGGGCTGACAGGTGGTTGTGATGTGTTTGGATTTGGGATGTCTTGTAAAGAGTTTGTACGTCTGCAACATCTATAGAGGCAGAACTGATGTATTCATGAATATATACCAGAATGAGCCCTGCAGTGAAAACTAGATGATGATTTCTAGTGTATGTATATGTTACCGGCAATGTATGAAACGCCGGCATTCTATAGAATACCTAGGCATTTTATAGAATGCCCGGCGTTTTTAGGCAAAGTATGAAATATGAGAATTATTATATACTTTCCCTGGGCATTGTATATAATGTCTAGGCATTCTATAGAATGACAAATGCTATTTAAGCAAAGTATGAAAAAATGGTCATGATACGGCTATTATTTAAAAACCGTTTGTTCCTCAAAAATACAAATGTTGTTTTGAAAAAATAATGAGAGTGCCATTAAAAAACTTTTATTCAAAATACGTAAAAAAAATGAAAGTTGTACAAAACAAAATTTATGCCTTTCTTATTAAAGAAAACAAAATAAAATATGAACCTACTTGTTGCACCAAGAAAGGAAATAATTTTATTTTGAATTGCACTTAATTTTCGACGAATAATAACGAATCGGAGATGTATTTCATACATTGCCGGTTTGCCATTTGGCATTCTACATAATGCCTAGGAAATGTGTGAAATATTAATCGTTTCATACATTGCCAGCCAGTTTTCGGTATTCTATAGAATGCCGGACTTCAAACTTTGCCTGTAACACTAGAAGTTCCGAAAATTGACCAGGATATCGATTTTGTTTTCATTGTCTCAAAATATTTCCCAATTTCTGAGCTTTTAACCGAATATTACCAAAACCTTGTAAATATTCGGAATACGTTTCTAGTTACAAGGGTTTTTTGGTAGGTACTGTCACCATATACAAACATGTTTCCAAAACTTTAAACTGAATTTCTGAAGATCTGAATTTATCTGTTATAATTATTTTTGTGTGTATCATTATAATCTATGCAATGCAGTGGATGTTCTGAACCACAATCAGAGTTTTTAGTTATAAAATTAATTTTTAGTTGATTTTTAAATGTTAAAATTCCTGAAAAAAAATCTTGATTTTTTTTAATACCTCTTTGGTGATAAAAAATTGTAAAAATAACATATTCCCTCTAGAAACTTGATTGAGGATCAAGACATGAAAAATAATATTATTAATAATTTCCAACAGGAATTGTCTTTCTGAACAAATTAGAATTTGAGATATCACTGTTCAAAAAGTATGCTAATTGACTGATTATATTTGAATTAGATAATTAATAATTAGCTTAATAGAGTCCCAATTGTTTAATTAAAAGATGTCACTTTTTATCCATTTAGAAAATGTGACATTCGATGCTTTGGGAAACGTGCACATTGTCTACAAAACAGATACAGTCCGGCTGGATAGAGGTTTCCACTTACTCTTTCGTCAATTGGTGTGTCCTGCCGGGAATCCTGTTAGATCGCCCGGTGGATCAGGTAAGGTTATACGAATGGCAGGAGAATTGATGTATAAGATTCCCTTCAAAATAAGTATAAAATTTAAAAAAGTATGTTTCCAACAAAATTAAATAATGACAGTTACAACTTTATTTTTCGACAGTCAATATTTACTGCAACACATTTTTTAAAACGCGTTGTGAATACTTTTTCATTCTGTCGATGAAGAAAATTTGGTGAGCCAATTTTTCAGAGCAGTCACGTGACTGTTAGTCGACATGCTGGTCACGCTTTTTGAAGCTCCTCTCATAGCAATGTCCAGTCTACGCCGCAACTGCACTTTCGCTAACGGGTGAAAAATGTTGATCTTTCATTATCCTTCCAATGTTGGGGACACCAGAAGTCGAAAGGTGGCAAATCAGGGTTGTAAGGAGGGTGGGGTAAAATATATGAATTTGTTACACAGGCATATCATCGTTTTGACGTGAATACTTCTTTAAAATCAGACCAGAACTAAGTAGCCAGTACCGAAAGTTGAGCTTACATGGAGGAAATATAAAAGTAGAGTGAACAATGGTAACCTTTTTATGTTCCCAGGATCATGTGACCATAACTAGTAGTAACGTGACTCTTAGACGGCTTTCGTCTGGTTGGGTGGAACCTAACAATCATCATCTCATTGTTCCACTGGACGGGAGAAGATGCCCATCCACTGATTCATCATCTAATAGTAGACTTCGGCAACTTTGCCACTTTTGTCGTCACTCTATGCGGAATCACGCACCTCATAAGATGTTACATCGCCAAACGAGGCTATAAGATACCAAATTGGCGTGCCAAGCCAATTTTTCACAGAGCAGTCACGTGACTGCTAGTCGACATGTTGTGTCACGCTTTTTGAAGCTTCTCTCAAAGCAATGCTCAATCCAGTTATATTTCACTCTACGGAGCGTTACGAAAATATGGGCATCGAGTTCAGTCTAATGATTTCTATTGAGTTGATGGAAAAGTTCGTCCCGTTTTTTCGACAAAAATTGAAGAAAAATTTCATTTACTATTAAAAATTACATTTAATCACTATAGTATGTGCCGTTCTGTTCGATGACTGTTCTCCATCTCTGCGGTAGCTGCATAATCCCGCGCTCACAGAAGTTCTGAGGTTTCGGGCTAAACAACCTGATTATCTTCTTTTGCGTCTGCGAAGCATTCTTGCTTTTTCGGAAACAAAAAAGCAAATATGTCAAAAATGCTCCTCATTTTCAGCCATTTTTAATGCTTAACAAAATTTAAGAAACACAACCCAATAACATAATTTTTTCCCCAAGTACTCGCTGAAATTCCTTTCAAACAACGTCAAAACTGTATAAAGTAGATAACACTTCGGTTTTGCGATGCAATGCCATCTAACGCCAAAAACGGGACAAACTTTTACATCAACCCAATATATTATCAACGCGAACCAAACCAATCTAATGTCATTCGAAAGCTGAGGGAACAAAGACTTGTTAACGTCCTTGAGTTTGTGTACCGCGATAAGCGGGAGGGAGAAGAGAGGGCGGCGTTTTGGGGGACTTTCTGCTGCGTCGCGCAAACTTCAAATTAGTATAACACAGGACTGTAAATCGTTACGCAATCGAAACTGGTCTCAAACAAAAGCCAACATCTGTCGATTTAAGGCATCAGAAGATAAATCGAATGTAGCGTTGGTTGTAAAACTTTGGATCGTAGTTGAAAATTAAAAATATTTCGCAACGTCGGCATACACTCGTCGAAAAGCCAAGCAGAAATACATCGAACATAGTCTACGCAGTAGAGCAACTCGTCAGCTTTCGATAAACACTGAATGGACTAATAAATTTGTCTTTCATTTACTACATTCAAATAATTACCATGCGCTATCGAGACACTTTCACGTAAAACCGTGCTCCGAGACAGCCTACTCTGGATTAACCCCGGACCGTCTCCAATAGCCCGTTGTGTTGCTCCAATGCGACGTTAATTAAAATACCTAGCTACCTACCAACACAACTTACCCGATTTTCGACTGGAATATGGCCGTTCTGTGTCCTGATGCAAAAGAAAGGTCCACCTTTCAAGCCTGATTATGAAAAATAGAGTAACAAGTTTTTGAGGTTTCGACCAATAGAATCTTTCTAAGGATTTTTTTAAACCAATAGATGAGGCTATATATCCATTTGTACAAAAGTAATAGGACACTACTTGAAAATCTTGCGACTCTCAGATGATTGTTAATCTTGAACCACCGAAAGTTTACTGGTATTGACTACGACAGATTTGAAAATCTCAAAGAAATGTAACACTGCACATCATACTAAATGAACAGCGATGAAATATGTTTTAGCGCTGAAGAATATTTTCAGATGAACATTTTGACGTTGAAGCATGTCTTATGGTACGTACTACATAGATTAGAAGTGGACGCAGTATAATTAGACGACAGATTTCAACTCACAATAACTGCAAGGTTATAGCAATGGTGCTAGTTTCGTTTGAAAGCAAATGACATTTAGTAATGATTATGAGTAGTGGAGGCCGGCAGATCAATGGCAGCTCGTGACATCGCGATTAACATTTGGTCATTTGTGTGCTCTGCACCACGAGTACATCTTTGTTTTCAGTCTTCTGAACTAAAGATGATTGAAAGTTAGTAGTGGTGTTTGATCACTTCTGGAATAATTTGTAAGCAAGTAAAACCTTTTAGTATGTAATTTGTAGATTTTGGCATGTAATTAATGTTAACATAATGAACTAGAGTGAATTGAATAAAATTACAATAAATAAATATTACTAACACCCCAGACAATTTTATCCACGATCGAAAAGACGCAAGACTGGGCATACGTAGTTCTACTCTCAACCCTCCAAGTGGTTTCGACGAGATATCTCGTCCATCAAGATCTGACAAAATTTCGTTAATGACACTATATTGCTGATTTGACTATGACGAGATCAAGATCGAATCAGTTTTCTTTTAACCACAAGATGCCTCGTCTAGACAACCACCAGGAGGGTTAGACACAATGGACGAATCCACTTCGCCCCCTCCGAGTGCATTTGACGAGATATCTCTTCCATTAAGATCTGACCACTTCTGTTACTGACAAGATATCTCATCATCAATTAATTGTCGATTTTTTGACGATCACAAGATCAAGATTTCGTCAGTTTTTTTCAAATGATAAATATCTCGTCCGTCAAAATCTGGTAAAGTTTTGCTAATAACGAGGTACCTCGTAAGCCACCAGGAGGGTAAAGTCCGTCACACATATCACCTCCCCCAAAACGGCATCATTTCGCAATGTAACTTTCAAATTTGTTTCAGATTTGGTTGGAGATAGGTTGCCTAGTACCTGCAGCAAGGTATATCAGGAAAAAGAGTTTTACATGGAAAGTCCTGGGTTTCCCAACTACTACCCCAATGACCTGGACTGTCAGTTGGTCATTCGAAGGTACAGACCGTCCATTTGCAAGATGGATATCCGGTTCCTGGACTTCGATGTGGAGGACAGTCCTGGATGCGTGTACGATTTCATGCAGCTGGATTCACAGAGACTCTGTGGCCGTATACCAGAGGATAATGTCCGTAAGTCAACATCACTTTCTGGGTACTTGAATATATACAGTAGACCATCTTTCTTATCCCATTTTTACATGGGTAGAACGCATCTGCTATTGATCATAAGATCTGGGAGTTGCTATTGATCATAAGATCTCTGTACAGTCGAACTTAGCAGCCACCCGTTCACCTTCTTATGTTAGTCGGCTAAAGCAGCCTTCACGCCTTGGGTGGCTTACCAGGAGTATATACTCTCGACGTTTTTCGCCTGTGTTACCACCCTCTCACCACGATCAGGCTATAGGATAGGACTTAGAGAGAGACCCTTCATTAACTGAGGGAATGTGTACCGAGACCAGATCGGATGACCAGAAACTCGGATAATGTGGTCGCAATAACACAAGCAGCTTATATAAATTACAGAAAAGTTTAGTGTACTGCATGTTACTGCTACTAAAAGTTTCATAAAGCTATAATTAACAATAATCTATAATTGGATTTGCGTCACAGTATGTATTTATTGTGAAAAATTTGTTATTTGCCGAGGTAGCCCAGTTGGAAGAGTAGCGAATTAGTAACCGGAGGGTTGCGAGTTCAAAATTTGATACCAAAAGACTGTCGTGTACATGGGGGCTGGTGCACGTTAAATTTGTCATGGATTCAAATGTCCTCACGTTGGTGTGGTGTGGAAGTGTGGAGATGTGGTGAAAGCTCAGGTGCTGACTTCACCATCTGACCGTGGTTCAAAATTACGGGGCGTAGTACTCGGTTCTTTCTTTTTGGGATTGATCCCGGACCGTCGCCAATAGCCCTTTGTGTTGTTGAAGTGAGACGTTAATTCAACTACCTACCTATCCTTTTAAACTTTCTTGAAACAGCCCTTAACTGTTTTCTATTTAGCAGCATTGTCTAGCCTCTTTGGACAAAGTACGCATACGTGCTCGAAACATAAAAACCTCTGTACCAAAGTCTGCTCGGATAATACGGACACTCGGTTAATCGCATCTCGAATAATCCAGGTTCTTCTGTTTTCATGTGCACAAAAAAGTTTTTATCGTGTAATTCAGACTAGCAGTTTTTTTCCCTAAGGTCATTTCTCTCTCATGGATGGAGAACAAACTTTTCTATGATCAAATATTTGGTCAGTTTGAAATTACTTTTCGGGTTCTGGAGTATGAAGATAAAATAATATTAAGGGATGGTGAAATGAAAACCTGTTATGATAAAATTATTTTTCCAGCCACATTAAAAGATATTGCTTCTTAATATTTTGGTTTGTTAGTTTTAACCCTAAAATTGGGTACAATAATTCATGGTTTAAGCAATAGTGTAAAAAATGTTAACTTTTTACATATTTAGTTAAATGAAAAAGGAATTAGTTTCCAGTATTATTCTGGTACATTCCATATTATCATTTTTCAATCAAACCCAAGATTTGTTCCTTTATTTCTATAATATATTTCTTTTCCCAAAATTTTGGATTAAATATGATTACTCAATATAACATGGTATAAATATATCATGTTAATATTTTATTACACTATGAGCTTCCGTATTGTAAATCTTTCAATCAACACAACTGAAATTTGGGAATGAAGTAATTAGCTATTGGCGACTATCTGGGATCGAACCCCGAAGGGAAAGATCCGAGGACAACACCACGTAATATTGAACCACTGTCAGATGACGAAGCAACACCTGAGCTGGCACCCCACTCTCCAAACTTCCACACCACGCCAATGAGGACATTTGAGGGCACGACAGATTTGACGTGCACTAGCCCCCTTTGTACACGACTGTCTTTGTTTGGATTTTAACTCGCAACCCTCCGGTTGCTAGCCCGTTACTCTTCCAACCAGGCTACCGCGGCCGCGGTAAAAAATTCGGTGGGAAAAAATGAACATATGGATAGATCCCATCTACTTTTTTCGTGAAGCACTCCACGATAATTTCAAAATTTCTGGATATTAGGAGTGGGAGAACTTTTTGGATGACAATCTACAATCGTTTCTTGAGTTTTTCTTCTATTTTGCTGTTTTTGTTTGTTCTCTTTTCTATTTTATATCTGTTCTCTTTTTGCATCTGTTTTATGTCTGTTTTCTTTTGTATTTGTTTTTATATCTGTTCGTTTTGTATCTGTTTTTATGTCTCTTTTCTTTTCGTATCTGTTTTCTTTTCGTATCTGTTTTTATACCTGTTCTCTTTTTGTATCTAATCTCCTTTTGTATTTTATATCTGTTTGTTCTAGTTTGGAAACTGTTTCTTCTGTTTTTATAACTGTTTGTTCTCTTTTGTATTAGTTTTTATATATCTTTGTTCTCGTTTTAAATCTGTTTCTTCTGTTTTATATGTGTTTATTCTCTTTTGTATCTGTTTTTTTTGCTCTCATTTTTGTATCTGTTAGTTCCTTTTTAATCTGTTTGTTCTCTTTAATATCTGTTTGTTCTCTTTAATATCTGTTTGTTCTCTTTCAATTTTACATCTGTTTTCCCTTATTAATTGTTTGTTTCCTTGTCTGTATCTTGTTCATGTACCCCCGACCCGTTGGAATTAAAAAAACATTAAAATCTTCTAGAGACCACAGATTTTCTCTCTTACGAGAAAGTCATTCGCTTCAAGACTGACTCAGTCAATCCCAGACCAGGCTTCTTCTTGTACGTTCGCCAACTGGACTGCGGCACCATCGTTCCACCGTCCATCCCCGGAAACCCATCCTCTTGTGACGTCCACATCTGGGAAAGGGATGCCCGGGTCACCAGTCCCAACTACCCGCGGGATTACGGCAACGACTTGAAATGCCGTTACACTGTCCACCGCCACAGCGAACACATCTGCCAGCTGAAGGTCACCTTCCTGGATTTCAAGCTTCAGAACGGTAACCCGGGGTGCTACAATGATTATTTGGAAATGGATGGTGGTTGGAGAGCTTGTGGAGACAAGTTCCAGGGCATATCAAGTAAGTTACAGCCTATTTGTTGATTTTTGTCCACCAGAATGCATCGTGGATTTTGCAAGGAAAGGGCCCTACTTTTTTTGATGCGAATACGTCTTTAGAATCGGTATGGAGGTCATGGGCAGAAACTTGCGCTTCACGAAGCGTTTTGATACCTCAAGGCTCCATAACTCCAGGAGGAATCGGCCTATGGGGGTAAATGACCTACCATCGTGTAGAGGAAGGTGGGCCGCGTCGACCAGGTTGACCACTAATCCACTCCCCCTCTGACCTCTGTACTTTGTGGTGGGGAAAATGAGTCACATTTCGGGCATACGCTGGCCTGTTGAACCTCTAACTTCAGTTCCAATCGACGGGTTGTGGCGAGTGCGTGCTTAAATTGAAGAGAACGACGAGTTCTACGATCCCATTTGACTAGTTGACAGTTGAAACAATTTGTGTGAAAATTGTGTACAGTGGAAAGTGACGATGTGTCGAAGATTTCACTATGAAGCCAAAATATCACACTCAATTTCAATTGCGGCATAGGAAAAGTAAACAGGTTGTAAGAGCAGTTCAAGGCGAACAAAATGATACCAAGAAGTCTAAACCAAAGACAAGTTTGGAGAGATCTAGAGCTTACCGAAGACCCAAGAAGTAGCAGGCAGAGTAGGTGCGCGTACTCGGCGTCGTCGCTGGACGTGCTACCACCACGCTTGGAAACACCACCATTGACCACACCTTTGTAAGGAACATCAGCATCGACACCATGCCGTTTGTCTCGTACTTTAGCTATCACAGACCCATCATCCATAAGGTCGACATAGAATACTAAGCATTGCGCACACTCTAACACCTCTCTCTGTTATATATCCACCAAAACTGGCTAAATAAATAAATGTCAAACAAATACCCGCCGTCTATATTTCGGTATTTGGTATTTTTTAATTAACGTCACCCTGAAGCAACACAACGGGCTATTGATGAGGGTCCGGGATCAAACCCAAAGGGAAACATCCCGGGACAACACCACGTAATTTTGAATCACGGTCAGATGACGAGGTCACATTTGAGCTGGCACCCCACTCTCCAAACTTCCACACCACGCCAACGTGAGGACATTTTAGGCCACGACAGATTGAACCTGTACCAGCCCCTTTGTACACGAGGGTCTTTGGTTGGATTCGAACTCGCAACCTTCCGGTTGATAATCCTTTGCTCTTCCAATCGGCTACCGCGGCCTTCAGGAAAAGGCCCCAAGTTTAGAAAGATGGTTTGAGATAAATGAGTGAACTTAATTTGCAGCTGCTATGCAACTCAGTCAACGGATTAGAAACCGGACGATTGCGAGTTCGAATCCAACTAAAGACCGTCGTGTACAAAGAGGGCTGGTACCCGTTAAATCTGTCGTGGCCTCAGATACCCTCACGTTGACTTGGTGTGGAAGTTTGGAGAGTGGGGTGCCAGCTCACGTGTGACCTCGTCATCTGGTTCAAAATTACGTGGTGTTATACTCGGATCTTTCCCTTCGGGTTCTGATCCCGGACCATCGCAGATAGCCCGTTGCGTTGCTCCAGTGTGACGTTAATTAAAATACCTACCCCCTGTAGTTGTTTTCTATAAAGGGTGTTTCGAAAATATCTGGCCGTGGGAATTTCGCCAACCCATTCACTTAGAAGGTGCCTAGAATAGCCTGGGTACTTGTTGAAGTCTGCTTGACTTTGAAATATCGCTGTTGTGTTGAAGCGATTGCATGCTTGAATTGATTGGTTTGTGAATCGATGGGATGCAGCATCGACCACACCAGGTAGAAAATAAGTTCGGGGTAGCCACTCTATCTCTCAGCGTATGTTTTACTTGTATGATCTATGATAACGTATCTACGTATATATTTAACTGGTGAACTTAAGGGGACACGGTACCCTTAAAATGACCAAAATATCCAAAAAAAAATGTTATTTGCTTTATTTTAACTATACAACCCTTCTGAATATGTGTGCAAAGTTTCATAGCTCTAGCAACATTATTTTAGGAGTTATTTAAGTTTTTTCTCTTGGATGTAAATAACCGAAACCAAAAATTAAAACTTTAAATGGCTTTTTCTCAGCTTTCTGTTTTTGATGACTATGAAGTACTCAAATTGCTAAGGCTTTTTTAAAATTTAATTTAGAGATTTGAAACTTTTTGTAGTTGTTTACAATAGTATATTTGATAATTCTGTGCATGGGATAAGAATTTGGATGAAAAGTTTTTTTTAAATTGACAAACTAAAATTATCTTGTTTTTTACAGTTTTCACAGTATCTTTTAGAAAAAAAATTCTAGAAAAATGAATAATCAGAATACATGCAAACCCATGCACAGAATTGTGTAAAATACTGCAATGAATAGAAAAGTGTAAAAAAAATTTTAAAAGATGATATTTAAAAAAGTAGTAGATATTTTAAAATATTGATTTTTTTTTCAAAAAAATTAAATTTCTGAATTATTGCTCTTGTAAAATTGAATTTTTTCGCCTGAAATATTCATTTTATGTACATTTCAATATACGAGGAGTGTTCAAATGAAAAGGTACGAAACGTCGTAAAAACCAAACCGGTTGAAATTTGAATATGCCGCTTTGGGATAACGTAGTGAGACATCTAAGGAAGCGAATGCACGAGTACCGGCGTGGTTGTGCGCATGCACGGGTGCCCGCACATGACGCAGAAGAGAAGCATGCAGTTGTGTGTTCCGTCCAATTGACGCGTCAGTGCGTGTGAAGACATCATGGCGTTCACATTGCAAAATTCGACGATTGAGGAGCAGCGAGGTGTTATCAGATTTCTGATTGCGGAAGGTGTTAAACCGGTAGGTGAGACACTCCGTAGCCTACGCAAGTCCATCAAGAGCAAACGGCCTGGGCTGCTCACGGAGGGAGTGATTCTGCTCCACGATGACGCGCGTCCACACGTCTCCAGGGTCACACAAAGTGTACTGGCCAAGTTCAAGAGGGAGCAGCTTGAGCATCCGCCCTGCAGCCCGGACATATCGCCCTACAACTTCCATCTGTTTTGTCCGCTAAAAACATCTCAAAGGGAAGCGCTTCAACTCGGACGACGAACTGAAGGACACAGAGGAGGACTGGCTCTTGTCACAGCCACAGGAATTCTGGGAACAGGGAATCCTTCGGCTCGTGAAACAGTAGGATAGTTGTGCTCAGTCCTCTGGTGATTACTTTTGAATAAAGACTTCAATTATACCCACAGTGTCGTTTCGTACCTTTTCATTTGAACACCCCTAGTAGTATATTAAAAAATTTTGCTACACATGAAAACAAAAAAAATTGTTCAAAGGGTACCGTGTCCCTTTAACTACCACTGCAAAAATTAAATTTCAGTGAAGTAGAATATACAGGGTGTTTCGAAAACATCTGTCCAAATTGTAAACGATGGTAGCAAGCCTCAAAACAAACATTTTTTTTGTCAAAGAATGTGTGTCCGGAAATGCCACATATAGGTGGTAGAGGGCGCTGTTTAGGTCAGTCGGGAACAACGTTTCTGTGGCGTCATTACCCACTAGAATTTTCAGATACACGAATTCGGGACTTGCCGTTGAAAATCGGAGCTAGGAATAACGTCTTACTCCTTAGAAAGGATGTTATCGACTGACCTAAACATCACCCTCCACCACGTAATACATATTATTTGACAAAAGTATTTATTTTGAGCCCCTTTACCACCCTTTACAATAGAGTAAGATATTTTCGAAGCACCCTGTATATTGCGATGCCTGCGCTTTTAATATGTTTAATGTTGTAAGTAGCAATAAATACGTCTAGCAAATAAAGTCTCGGAAAAGAAAGTTTGTCTTCTTGATTCACGTTTGTCGTTAGAATCATAACACAAATCAAAATCAGTACTTACCTTCGAATTAATAAGCATTGTGTTGATGCTTTCACTGATTAGTCACAGGTTGGTTACCCCAGTTAGCGATGGGGACTTGAAAGTGATATGATTCTTCATCACCACGGTGGCCGCGAAGTCTTCCCACTAACTGGGTTGCCAGAATGTAGAGTGTATCACCCATACGATCGCCAAGCTCAAGGCCAACGAAAGATTAACCCATTGTCGTACCATTTTCATGGAACTAATGTTATCTAATATGTCAATGTCTTCCAGGGACTTTGGATTTCAGAGTTCCCGAGAAGGTCCTGCTCTTCAACAGTGACGCGTGGTACACGTTTCCCGGATTCTTGCTCTCCCTGAGGCAGGTGCCGTGCTCGGAAGTGGCCGACACTTCCGTTTCTGGAAGACTGAACGGAGACGCTACCTCCTGCGACCGCGAGTTCGAGGCCCTTACCTTCGATATGAGGAGTGAACTCTATCCTGTCAATTACCCGTCGGGATTGAACTGCAGGTTCGTGAATGAAAACTATCTTGGAATAATAGTTGCCTCAAATATTCATATTTTATGTCTTCATGGAAGTAAAGTTAAGCCTATTTATTTGTACACATATTACACTGACTCGGAATTACTCAATTAGAAATACTCATATATATTTATTCTATTTTGTCAATCATCCGTCCATTATAAGTATGATGTCTTCATGGAAGTAAAGTTAAGCATATTTCTTAGTCCACATTGTACAGACACGGAATTACTCTCAATTAGAAATACTCATTCATTACTTATACGTACTTACTCTATCCTGTCAATTACTCGTCAGAACTGAGCTGCAGGTTCGTGAATGAAAACTATTTTGGAATAATAGTTGCTTCAAATATTCATATTTTATGTCTTCATGGAAGTAAAGTTAAGCCTATTTATTTGTACACATTACAAACTCGGAATTACTCAATTAGAAATACTCATATATATTTACTCTGTATACTATCAATCATCCGTCAGGTATGACTGCAGGTTCGTGTATGAAAATTAATTTAGCGTAATAGTTACCTCCAAATATTCATATTTTATAAATATTTCTTTATGAAAGTAAAATTAAGCCTATGTCTTTGTCCACATCGTACAGACTCAGAATAACTCAATTAGAGATATTCATTCATTCTTATACATACTTACTCTCCTGTCACCTACTCGTCAGGACTGAACAGTAGGTTCGTGAATGAAAACTATCTAGTTGCCTCAAAAATTTATATTTTATAGGTATGAAGTCTTCATGGAAGTAAAGTCGAGCCTCTTTGTCCTCATAATAAATAGAATTGTTCAATTAGAAATACTCATTTAATACTCAGATATATTTATTTAAGACATTATAGAGAATATGGAGAACTATGCAGGATTATAGCAAATGATTCATCAGATTTTGAAGTCCTATAATTTCCAAGGATCTGGAAGGTATGGATCTCATTCGTTGACGCCAATCATGTAACGAAATAGAATATCTCAAATCTAAAAATTCGCGCTTATTCAAACTTCCTTGTAACACACCAGGCGGGTACATCGTACGTCGATATGTTGCAGTTCAGTGGTTGTTTCCGCAACTGATAGATGATTCCGGAAATTTCTTATTCCAGCAAGATGGGGCTCTACCCATAGACGTGAAAAATTGACTGAGCATTGCTATTGAGAGGAGCTTCAAAAAGTCGACTAGTAGTCACGTGACCTCTGTTAAAATTCACTTGGTTTACAGATGAATTTTTTTTCTCCCCTTGGCAATATAACATTTTATGACAGGGTAGATGTGTGAATGTATTTCTATAGAGCGGAGATAAAAATGGCTAAATCACCAGTCTACTACTATGTCACGCTCATTAATCAGATCATGAATCAATGGATAGGTGTCATCTTCAGCCACGTGGACCATTCAGATGATGAATGTTCGTTTCCACCCAAGAGACGAAAGCAGTCTAAGTGTCACATGACTACTAGTTTTGGTCACATGATCCTGGGCACAAAAAGGTTACCATTGCTCACTTTAATTTTATATTTCCTCTATGTTCTTACCTCGTTGATGCAGTGCGGTGTCTCGCAACCTGAATGATTAACTCCCACTCCCCTGGGTAGGACTTGACCCTGTTCAGATGGCCAACCAAGTCTCTGGACCAGAGATGCGCAGACCACGACCCGCGGGCTACATGCGGCCCTCCGTTGATTTGCTGACGGCCATGCGTTATTTTAACAAATCAGATAATACGTAATTTTTAAAAATTGGACATGCACACACCAAAGTAGCTGTGATACCAGGCGTGATATCTGTGGACAAACTTTTTCAGTCATGAGTAACAAATCGAAAAATAGGAACCGCTGGACCAATGAAAATTTAGAATCAATTTTGCGCTTGGCTACTACAAAAATCGAACCAAATATTAAAGCAATTGTCAAATCAATACAATTTCACGCATCAAATTAAATTCTTTATGTATGTTTGTTATCTTTCTTTGTAACAATACGGATAAGTATAAATAATATCTGATAGATAACTTTAATATTCTTGACGACCCTGCCATAAGTCAGAGTGAATCTATGCGGTCTTGACAAGTCTGTGCATCCCTGCTCTAGAGGGTACGCCCTGTGTTTTTCTATTGGAGGATATGTTAAAGTCACATGTCCCCATTGGATGAGCCCCGGGACCTCATTACCGTCGCTTTGATGATCATCTGTGGGGTAATGCGCGTGTGGGCCCAACTTGACAATCGCATGTCGCGTAACTAGAGGAGCTCATACCGAACATTTCTAGTACTAGGACTAAAACTTGGATAGTTTCTATCTATTTTCATGTACCAGTCATGGTTTTATGTGTAATGCTTCGCGAAACATAGTGTTTCGAAACCTAATGAATTATTATTTGTAATAATACTGTATAATCAAATACCCTCAAACTGGGATGGAAAGTGTTGTGGGCCTTGGTTATTCCTTACTAAATCGAGTTTTTAAAGGTAAAATTTAATATGTTTTCCGCCTTCCACGCTATGGAAAGACTTATTAGTTTTAATCAATTAATTTCGAAACCTGATGGATCATTTGTAATAACACCGTATTATCAAATACCTTCAAATAAGGATGGAAAGTATTTGATGTAGCGCGTTGGTTATTCCTTACTAAATCGTATTTTTAAAGGTAAAAGGTGAATCGCCATGTTTTCCGCTTTCCACGTTATGGAAATACCTTAATTAGCACAAACATTTAGCGACGAATAACATAGAACCCCGGTTAAATTTGGAATATTGTAGAACTGAGTTTCTTCAGCTTTATTGGAAAAAAATAGCCTGTAAATTGATATTTATTTGTGATGGGAGACCCCAAGAACCAATTCGTGCACAAATTCATCCTAATAAATAAATATATATCAGTTCCACCAGCGACCAATTAGCTAAAAGGCTAAAAATACCTCTCAACGAAGACTGGACTTCCCATAAATGTCATCCAGGACAATGTTTGGTAGATTATTTTTATACTGGTACGAAGCATCAATAGCTCTTTACACGCAGGTGGCCTAGTTAGGAGTGCTACATTTCTTTGGAGTGGATCCTATAAAAAGGAGGGCCGTGGTAGCCCGGTTGGAAGAGTAACGGACTAGCAACAGGACGGTTGCGAGTTCGAAACCAACCAAAGACCGTCGTGTACAAAGGGTCCACGTTAAATCTGTCGTGGCCTCAAATGTTCTGGGGATTTCCTAGTGAAATGTCAAATATAAGAATAGCGTTTCATTTCTCTAAAAAGCTGAAATTTTTTCTTCGAACCAAAATATCTTGAGGGTTACGATTCTGTGTATATTAATGGCAATGGAACGTACGAATCACGAATGTTTTAAGTAAGAAACGGCTTTTTAATGTCTGATTTAATTTCAAGAAATATTAATTGGATAGGTACGGGGAGTTCCTAGTGAGGTATAAGAATACGAATAGTGAAATTCTCTAACAGTAGTCTTTTAAAAAACTGACAACTCTGAAGCAAAACATCTTGAGGGTTACGATTCTATGTATATCAAGGCCGATGGTTCATACGAATCACGAATATTTTAACTAAGAAACGGCTTTTTGAATATCTGATTTCAGTCCAAGTAGTGCATATTTACAGGATAGGTACAGGGGATTTCATAGCGAAATGTGCGAAAACTCGTATGTTCATTTCTCCAACAGTAGTCTTGAGAAAACTGATAACTTTCTCTGAAGCAAAGATCTTAGTTGGTTGTTTTGGGTTCAATTGCACTAGGTTCTATTAATAGGACATACTGCTCCAAACTCAAAATAAAAAAATTAGATAAAACTGGGATAGTAATATTCAAAATATTAGCCAAGTCAATAATAAAAAGGTGGATTTAACCCTCCAAATGGTTTCGATGAGATACCTCGTCCATCAAAATCTGACCAATTTTGATAATGACGATTTATCACGTCGATTTTTTGATGAGACGAGATCAAGATCAGGTCAGTTTTCTTCTAATGACGAGATATCTCGTCCATCAAGATCTGGTCAGTTTTGACCTAATCTAATGAATGAGGAGACACCTCTTCCCGACAATCATCAGTAGGGTTAAATTCACACAGATACGAAAGATCTTTAGAGTTATGATTCTATGTATATCAATGCTTATGGGCATGCGAGTCACGAAATTGGTTTTTGAATGTCTGATTTACTTACAGGTACTTGGTAAGGAAAGTGTCTCAAACTGTGTGCCAATTGAAAGTCCGTTTCATCCGTTTTGACGTGGAAGCGAGCATAGCATGCGGTCGTGACTACTTGATCTTGGACGGAGAACGACTGTGCGGAGCCCTGCCTCTGAACACCACTCGTAAGTCGACTCTTCTTGATCCCCAGAACCAAGTCGATTCTTCTCGATCCCCAGAACCAAGTCGACTCTTGATCCCCAGAACCAAGTCGACTCTTGATCCCCAGAACATAGTCGATTCTTCTTGATCCCAGAACCAAGTCGACTCTTCTTGATCCCCAGAACCAAGTAGACTCTTCTTGATCCCCAGAACGAAGTCGACTTTTCTTGATCCCCAGAACGAGGTCGACTCTTCTTTATCCACAGAACGGTCCACTCTTCTTGATGCGAAGTCGACTCTTCTTGATCCCCAGAACGAAGTCGACTCTTCTTGATCCCCAGAACGAATTGGACTCTTCTTGATCCCCAGAACGAAGTCGAGGGTGTGATGTTAGATAAATTATTTCACTGCCTATGCGTTCACTTGCGTAGAGGAGTCTCTTGGAGTTCCTCATTACAAGAGATGGACCGCGGTAGACTAGAAGTTTTAGTTAATGCTTTATTCAGTAAAAATAGTTATGGGTTAAATAAACTAATGATAGAACTATTTGAACCAACTTGTAACAAACACCTGTTTCCAGCTATTAGTTGGGCCGCGGTAGGCCAGTTGGTAGAGCATTGAATTACCAACCATAGGGTTGCGAGTTTGGAACTCAATCCAACCAAAGACCGTCGTATACGTGGAGAATGGTGCACGTTAAATATATCGTAGCTTCAAATGTCCTCACGTTGGAGTGGTGTGCAAATACCTACCTACCGTTGGTTTACTTCTGCGGTTTACCATATTTCCATTTAGGTTGATCAAACAGGTTTCTATGATTTTAATGGATTTTTAACAAAAAATATATTCGAGGGAGGGCTCCTGCCCCATGGGGACTCTCATTGAATACGTCCCTGAGTCGAAGCAAATGGACCGGAGGTATGTAGGTAGTTGAATTAACATCGCACTGGGGGAACACGGCGGCTATTGGCGACGATCCGGTACCGATTCCGAAAGGGAAAGTCCGACAACACCTCGTAATTTTGAACCAGGGTCAGATGACGAGGTCACTACCTGAGCGGGGAAACCACTCTCCAAACTTACACACCACGCCAACGTGATGGCTTTTGAAGTCACGACATATTTAACGTGCACCATCCTCTTCGGTCTTGGGTTCGATTTCGAACTCCAGGTGCTGATCCTCGACTAACAACTGGGATTCCGCGGCCTTAAAAATAGATTGCGAAACTACAAAAAACCTAGTCGTGACTCAGTGGGTATGTCCACTGTGCTAGCAACCTTCGAGTTGTAGGCGGTTCGATTCCTGTCAGGTGCATTCCTTCTTGGGCGTATTTCTCTCTTGCATGTCAGAAAAACTTTCATTGCGTGTGTCTATTACTTGATATTGTATGTCTTGTGTGTGGCGCAGCATGGCCAAATATGGCCCTTGCGCCATAAAACCCCAAAACCAACCAACCCTGATATTTTATGCATGCCCCCCGTACTGTTCCGATTAAAAAGACGTATTCACGTCAAAAACAAACCAAGTGACGTCACGTTCGGAATACGTACAGGAAGCACTTACCGCCACAAAAACACTACAACTTCCTAAATTTAGCTTTACAGAAAAACCCTCTTTTAGTTAGTCTCTTTACCTGCTGATTTGTAGAGTGAAAGTAACGATTGTTCACTTGGTAATCGTTAAATTACAATTTTTGAGTTCACACGTCCGCAAGAACAAAGCGGTATTAATTTGTGATAAGGGCGTGAGGCAGAGCCATTTAGATAAGGTTAAAATAAAGTAAATATATAAGTAAATGTCGCACGAATCCTATTTTTGCATTCGGCGTCGTTTAGCACAAACATGAGTCAGAATACTAAATCATTTCTCTACTCTATCACTCTACACTCAAAGGTAGAATCAATATCATACACACATTTCATTTCTGGGTTTAAAAATAGGCTTAGAACTTTTTATGTTTAAATACCTGCTTACAACTTTTTACGTACTTCAATGGCTCGAAAGTGCTTTAACATTAATTTAAAAGCGAATCTCCAAAACTTTCTACAGAACTTTTAGATGAATTAAGTTCAATAAAAATTAAAAATTCTGGTATTTTAAATAATAACTAGCAGACCCGTTCACAGCATCTGAGCTTAATTAAATTTCCTAGTTGCATATTTGAGTGTCTTTGCTCCCATTTATACCTTACTTAAATCCGCTTAGAATGAATATAAGTAGCCCGGTTGAAAGAGTAACGGATTAGAAACCTGAGGGTTTCGAATTCGAATCCAGCCAAAGACCGTACAAAGGGGGTGTACGTTCAATCTGTCGTAGCTCATGTCCTCACGTTGGTGTGGAAGTTTGGAGGTGGGGTGCCAACTCAGGTGTTGCCTCGTCATATGATCGTGGTTCAAAATTACGTGGTGTTGTCCTCGGTCCGGACCGTAACCAATAGCACGTTGTGTTACTCCAGTGTGACGTTAATTAAAATACCTACCTAGAAAATGAATATAAGCACTTATATAATATATACGCTCATTTCACATACCTTAAAATTGAATAAAATTAATCCATAATGTAAAACAACATTTTATGTATTTCTTACTGATGTTTGTTTTTATTTCCAATAAAGTACATGGCAAGAAGTGCACACTCAATTATGTTATTACAATTAGATTCCGAACATCCACTTCAGTTGCATTCCGCTCATCTGTGATTTAAAATAAATAAATTTAATTTTGGAAAAGAAAATAGAAACAAAAATATATTTATTGAAGGAGAAGGTGATCTTTCTGTTACAATATCTTCAAATTATTTATTCAGGAAAACAAATATAGTTTCCTAAAATTGAAGGTACTGTCAATTAAACAATCTTATATGTACATTAGGAAACAAAGCTTGTCTAAAACTGATTTAATATCTATATTTAAGAACTTTTAGTAAAAGGTAAACATCTCAAAAGTATAATTGTTTCGAATTATCGATGTAATTGTATATATCTCTTGAATTTTTGGTATAACTTCATTTTAAATTCATAGCAATATTTTTATTCAATTGTGTGTAGAAACTAATATTATTTCTAGCTTCTCAGAACTTAACGCTACTCAAAACCAAGAGCTGATGCTACAAATGTTAGACATAGGAGCACAGATTTTGTTGATTTTTGGATAAGTAAAAATAACAAAACATGAAATATTGTACAGATTTTGAATGGGAACATCAAACAGCAGATTCAGAATATTTTATTATTAATTTTATTGACTTGTCTTTGAGATGTCATCTTTTCGTTATGAGGTCTTCAATTTATTTTTACTGCAAAACTGATATTTTTAATTTTCAAACTTTCCTATAATAAAGGTGTGGATGCTAAAAAATGTATAGTTTAGAAATAAAACCCAAACATATTGAATTACCTCCAATAAAGTTTCTATTCCAATTCGCCAAAATTCTATGAAATATTGTGCTCAAAAACGAAATCCCCTTTATATAACTTCGCATATAACTCTTGAAAAGAAATCGCTGATGCTACAATCGCCGCATCGATTTAGTGGGAAAGCCCAAAGCACTTCATTCTGTGGAATTTCCCCACATTCTTCGAAACGCCATTCTGCTAGATTCTGCAAATTTCTCAGACTCCCAAGCGAACAAGAACGCATCCTTCAGTTACGAAATCACCGCATGACTTCGGATTAGAAAGAATTGCGTTTCCGCGAATAACCTTTGGAGTACCTTTTCTTATAAATCTCCTTTTAAGTCTTGCGAAGGCGTTCTCCGAATAGACGATGTCTCATCCTCTGGAAAGAGCGAGACTCATCTTTTGTGCTCATCCACTCAGACGTCCCATCACAGATGTCCAAAAGGCTGTCCAGGAAGCGAAGCATTGTCCTCGAGGAATCCATCATGAACTATCCTTCGGATGCTATAGTTTAAGGTCATAATCCCACAGGGTCGTAATCGGATTTGCTTCCTCAATCCTTGACATGGAGAGTCAGAAATTAACGTTAGATAATGCAATAGGCGTTGTGATAGATTATGCTCGCTCCTTGTAACTTGATAATCGTAATCGGATTTGTGTTTGAGAATTGTTATTTTGAAAAGTTCAATCTATAACAGGAAGAAAAAGTTCGGGTTATGATCGAAAGCACTTTGTGTTTTTGAGTTATGCGTCTGGTGTTCCATGCGTGATTAGACGTGTTTTGTAGTTTTGTTTCCATGACAGACAGGTTCAGTACGAAATCACTCAATGAGAAGTTGATTTCTGTAAAGCATTCAGTCACTTCTCACTAACATATTTTTATGCGGTCTGTCATTTAAAAGATTCTTTCTATTTTGCACACAAGAGTCTATAAATTATTCTATAGCAAAAAACTTCGTTAGACATAGGGGCACAGTTTATTTTTCACCGAAAATAATAGTTGTTTCTTGCATGATTTTTGGTGTTGTTTCCTTGACAGTCAAGCTATTAGTACGAAATCACTCACTATACGGAAAGCTTATTTTTTAAAGCATCCAGTCATTTATCACTAACATATTTTTTAATATTTTTATGCGTTTTTTGTCATTTAAGATTCTTTCAAAAGTTTTTCTGTTTTGGAAGTGTCTTTATAAATTATATTCTATAACTAGAAAACGTTTCGTTAAAACCCTTGTTGGGTATAGTGGACATAGTTTCTTTTTCACCGAAAAGAATAGAGGTTTTTGCTTGGTATTGGTGTGGTTTCCTTGACAGTCAAGCTATCAGCATGAAATCATTAACTATATGGGAAGCTGATTTCTTTAAAGCATTCCCTCACTTACATATTTTTTAATATTTTTATGCGTCTTTTGTCATTTGAAAGATTCTTTCAAAAGTTTTTCAATTTTGCAATAGTGTCCTTATAAATTTTATTCCATAGCTAGAAAACTTTTTTTGGAGATAGTTTCCTTTCCACCGAAAAGAATATATATTTCTCGCTTGATGGTTGGTTGTTTCCGTGACAGTTAAGATATGAACATGAAATCACTCTCCATATGGGAAGCTGATTTCTTTAAAGCATTCAAAAATGATTTTATTTTGAGTACCATTTTTCATTTTTAAGTAGCATATTTTTTAAATATTTTTGAGTTTTCGCCATTTAAAACAGTTATTTCATTTTGAAATAGGGTCCTTATAAATTATATTCCATCGCTAGAAAACGTTTTGTAGAAACTTGTTGAACAGTTTCCTTTCACACGAAAGGATCGATTTTCTTGAGTGATAGACGTGTTTGTGGTTTTGTTTCTTCGGCAAACAAGCTATCAGTATGAAATCACTCACTATATGGGAAATTTATTTCTTAAAAGCATTCAATCATTTCTCATCAATATATTTTTCAATATTTTTATGTAGTTTATATAATTCAAAAAGCTTTCGATCTTTCAAAAGTTTTTCAATTTTGTACTAGTGTCCTTATTATATAAAATATATTCAATCGCCAGAAACCTTTTTGAAAAAATTGGGTTGCAGTGTCCTTTTGACCGAAA
The DNA here is from genome assembly GCA_933210815.1 of Meta bourneti. Lineage (NCBI taxonomy): Eukaryota > Metazoa > Arthropoda > Arachnida > Araneae > Tetragnathidae > Meta > Meta bourneti. The sequence goes on from OW119922.1 coordinate 7,582,044, forward strand.
AGGACAATAAAGGAAAAAAAATTAAGTTTCGAATTGCGTTCCATTCAAATTTTTGTTATTTACATCAGAGGTTTTTCTGTAAAGCTAAATATTGATGGCGCTAGTGTTTTGTAGTAGAACGTGCTTCCTGTGCATATTACGTATTGGGTAACCGTAAGTAAAATCCTCGTCTTCCTGTGATTTGTTCACACTGAAAATCTTTCTCACAACACAGGTTTTATTAAAACTGCTTGTCCCGGCTTCCAAATAAGTCATGGCCTTCTGTCAAGAGTCCGCAGAAGTTTGACTGCTCCTCTCTGTGTTCCGAGAGATGATATTAGTTGTCCCGGAATATATTAGTGCTCCGTGGGATTATTAAGTGTTCCGAGAGATGATAGTTTGTGTCCCGGAAAAAGATATAAAGTGCTCTGTGAGATGATATTAGGTGCTACGTGAGAGTTGCTGATGAGAGTAGTTTATAAAAAGACTGCGTATAGTCATGAAACTAATGCCGTTGGTTGAGATTACTGTTGTGATAAACTTAGGCTGATAATAGTTTAGACCCAAGCCAGGAATTGAGCGAACAGTTGAATGATAAATTTCGATTTAGTAGGAAGAGTCAAATTATAAGAAATACGAATCATTATCGGAAGGAAATAGTAAACCGGCGTTGGTACCGGTTTCACCCGTGTGTTCAAAAAGGGCCTAAGAAATGCGATTCCCTAATCAGGAGCAAGTGCGAGTGGTCGTTAAACAGGTAGGTTGTTAAGCGAGGAGTACCTGTATTCGAGTGTGTAAGCCAATGGCCAAATGATTCCCTTTATCTTTTAACCTAATTCTTTTATCTTTTAGCATAATTATTCATTTGAACCCCATTCCCTGAATATTATTGCTTCTCACCCAGGTACTTTGAGATTCGACGAACCGGAGAAAGTGCTCATCTTCCACAGCGACAATCAAGTTCAGGGGGCCGGATTTTCAGCCTCTGTTCAACAAATCGAGTGTCCGGGAGGAATTCCACCGGATACAGCAACAGTTCCCGGATCCTCTAGTAGTGGTACATCCCCATCATCCGGAGGAAGTAAGTTATTCACGTATGCTGCTCGAAACTGTCCCAACAATCTTCTCACCTTATATATACTCCCAAGGGAATTAAGAGGTTTTTGAGTATGTTTGGCTCGACCAGATAGAAACCTATATGCTACCGTATAAACGAAACTTCTATTGCATATTCTTAAAACATTCGAGTTTTATTAAGACTGACAGGCCCAGCCTACCCAGATGGTGGTAAGGAGAACTCCTGCCAGGCCTCGTAAGGTTCTCAGGGCCTTTAGCCTGACCGAACCGTCGAAATACAATGGATTCATATATGGAACAAATACAAGTTACAAAAACGAAAGACCAGTCATAATTAGAAAAGTCTTCCATATCTTGTAGACTAGCGATTATAAAATTTACGAGGTGAGCTTAGAAATAAAACAATGGAAAACATAATCAAATAATGAAACACTCACACACAGTGCACAGCCACAATCGGCTCTCCAGGAGTTTGAACAGATGTTTCCAAACCACCCTCCGCCAAATTCACCAAAACCTCATCCGACTCAACCCTACTCAAAATATAGAGACCTGTTTCTATAGTGATTGCCATTATCTAGGCTTAGTGTTCAGTTTTCGTGCTAGACAGACAGTACTACTGTTACGTTGTTCCAGAGGAACGTAGTTCATTCAAAGATCATGTCAAATTCCACTTACGTTGTGTTTGGAGGTTTCAAGGACTAAATCATTTCTCAGTGCAAAGTTATAATTTATTAAGGTTAAGATCTTTGTATATAAATCTTGAAAAAGAGATTTATATACAAAATTTTAATTGAATTAAAGAAATGATCGAGAGAGAAAGAGAAAGGGATGAATCCCCTTCACACACACACGCACGCATGCACACACACACCTTGAAGGTAAAACAAAAGAGGAAGATAGAAAAGATGAAGAATAGGAGAGTTCGAATCTAAGATCACGCTTTCTACTGAGGTTAGCCCTCCGAGTGATTTTGACGAGATATCTCGTCCATCAAAATCCGAAGAGTTTTGATAATGACGTTGTATCTAGACATCAAGACATTGCCAATTTTTTAGGATGGCGAAATCAAGATCTCGTAAGTTTTCTTTAATGACGAGATGTTCGTCAAGATATGATCAGTTTTGCTATAAACGAGATACCTCGCCGAGACCGTTAACCCATCCACGGAATACTAGGTAGGTAGGTATTTGAATTAACGTCACACTGGAACAACACAACGGGCTATTGGTGACGGTCCGGGATCAAACCCGAAGGGTAAGAACCACGGTCAGATGACGAAGTCACACCTGAGCTGGCACCCCACGTTCCAAACTTCCACACCACGCCAACGTGAGGACATTCGAGGCCACGACAGATTTAACGACCACCAGCCCCCTTTGTACACGATGGTCTTTGGTTGGATTCGAACTCTCTCAATGGACACAACCCTCCGGTTGCTAATTCGTTACGCTTCCAACCAGGCTACCGCGGCCCACTGAATAGTAGTAGGTTCTGTCAAGATTCATCCGTTATTCTTGTCTCTGTAGAACACACAAGCATATGTCCCTACCAACTCGTTTATAAATGCTCTACTGATTACGGACACTATAAGAATATGCTGAGATGCTCTTTTTCATCATTCCAGTTGGTTCCTGTAACAGACACTATACCGAAATTCGATCCACCATCAGCAGCCCCAATTACCCATCCCCATATCCAACCGGAATGGCCTGCCGCTTTTCCATACACCTGCAGCCCGGCTTTTGCAGTGTCGAGATCACTTTCATAGACTTCTTCCTGGAGAACCCTACACCAGGACTACCTTGCACCAGGGACTACCTGGACGTCGGTGGGGTGCGCTACTGTGGTCAGCAGCTTCGAGGAGTCACTAGTAAGTGTGGAAAACATTCTATTTGAGAAAAAAATACCAAGTGAAGTTTGATTGACTCATTGTGACGCAACATTTAAAAGGTTATAGACCATTTTATTTCTGATGACTTTTATACTGTTGTGCATTGAATATAAGATAATAGATGACGTTATGAGTGAGGACTTTGTCGGTACCAACATAATACCACGGATAACAGCAAATTACTTTGATTAACATCTGGGACAAAAACACTTTTACGAGACTAATAGACAATTAAAGCTACAGAAACCATCGACCTTAAAATGCAATAGACGGAGCATGAGCACGCAGCTTCATGTCATTTCTTCCAGTTCCTCGGATTGAAGATCTGTCACGTGGTTGTGGGTAAAAGCATGAATCCTAAATTATTGATTGGTTGAAGTGTTTATCCATCGTGATCCAAAACACTAGTCTGCGCTTCCATAGCCAATCGGCTAAGTCGATTTGTGATTGATCCTTCAGAGATCTTACGACAGCGACTCCGTCCACATAGTCCGTCTATTTCATTAGACGGTCGATGACAGGAACATGATGACGCGTTAGCTCCGCTTAAATTTTGGGAGTCGAATAGGTTCGCGCATGCGCAGATGCGCAATACAAAGGTTTCATTTAGCACTGCCTTACAGAGGAGGTCGCCACATGATTCTTGTTGACATACGGTTGAAAGCTAGATTTGCACCGTATTGTGAATAAGATGAAATGTGACCAGCTAGTAAGTTGTGCTGTGATTATATGAATAAATGTACTTGACTTCCTCTCATGATTGGTAGTTGAATTTACGGGCTATTTAGGGAAATGATTCTTGTGATAATGTGCAAGTCAAGTAGTACACAGTATATGCGATTGGACAATGAATATTACCGCTTATAGATATTCTATTTTATTTCAAGCGTTTTGAAACTTGTTAAGGAAAAAGATGTTTAACTTGAAAATGAATGCATGAATTGTAAGAGGATGTTGTCCATTAACATCAAATAAGTTAATCCCGCACTAGATAGAGAGGTCCTAGTCCGACAAGATTTGAAAAATGATTTGTTGATCTGTGATTCTTGCTAAATATCTTAATCCTTAAAAATTTTTATGCTGCTACAAGTTTATTTTCCAAAGTTTGATTGGGTTTTATGACGCAAGTACCATATTTGGTCAAACTGCCTCAACATACGACAGATAACGTCAAGAAAATGGAGATATACTCACAAGGAAAGTTTTATTAATGCACAAGAGAGAAATACACCCAGGATAGGTTACAGAAATCGAACTTGCGCCGTCCATAACTCGCAGATTGCTAGCTCACTGGAACCTGCCGAGCCACCTTTGATATCGTATGTCTTGTGTCTGGCGTAGCATGGCCAAATATGGCCCTTGCGCCATAAAACTCCAACCAAACCAACCCGCCGAGCCACCGCAACCCCAGTGGTTCCGAATGAAAAATAAAAAATCCGGAAAGACTTCATTTTCTTTTATTTGAAGTCGTATGTATGTATTTTAATTAAAGTCGCACTGGAGCAACCCAACGGGCTGTTGGTGAAGGTCCCGGATCAAACCCGAAGGTAAAAATCCGAGGACAACACCACGCAAGGTTGCATTTACGTCGTACAGGAGAAACACAACAGGCTATTGGTGACGGTCAAGGATCAACCCCGATGGGAAACACCTTATAATTTTGAACCACTACCAGATGACGATACAAGAACCGGAAGCAACACAACGGGCTAATTGCCGACGGTCTGGGATCAATCCCGAAGGGATAGATCCACAGATAACGCCTCGCAATTTTGAAACACGGTCAGACGACAAAGTCAACATCTGAGCTAGCACCCAACTCTCCAAACTTCCACACCACACCAAGGTGAGGACGTTTGAGGGCACGACAGATTAAAGTGCACCCCCCCCCCACACACGTATTTCTTTCTTCTGTGTCAGTAAAAAATTTCATTCTGTGTGTGTCTATTATTTGATATTGTATGTCTTGTGGCGTAATTTTATGCCGCAATTTTATTATGCTATACTTTTATGGCGCAAGGGCCAAATTTGGCCCTTGCGCCATGAAACCCGAACAAACCAACCAACCTAACTTGGTTAGCACGGCCCCAATAGGTTTAAGACAACGTGTGTTTTTAGAGTAACAGTACATTCATTAAATGTTGGAATAAACAATACTATTTTACTCTTCTTTCAGAAATGGAGCCATCTTTCGGAGTGGCCAAAGAAGTCACTGTGACCTTCGTAAGTGATAGGGTAGTCACGGACAAAGGATTCTTGGCTTCTTTTCGACAGATTCCCTGCAGCTCGGCAATTCCACCCCCTCCCCCACCAAGAGGTTTGTATGACAGAGATCAATCTTCTTAAATCGATCACAAAACCCCCACTACATGGCAGTGATGGAACCAAGAAATCATTTCCGAGGGGGTCTCCGTTCAAAATTCGATATTTATGGCGAATGAAAATTTGGACCTTACTGTATTTAAAAAACGTTTCACTAAATCTGTTTATCTTATGATTGGTTTAAAGTTATATGTAGGCATATAGTGATGAATTTTGGTAGATCGGGGAATTCAGTTTAGTGTTCACTCACCGTTCTGTACTGGTGCAGCTTGTCCAAATATGGCCCTTGTGCCATAAAACCCATAAACAAAGCACTGTTCTGTACTGTACACTTTGTGTGTTGTGTTTATAATGACAAGCAACATTAAGCAAACATTCAAATATTATTTCTCGAAATCCACGTTTTTTTATCTTCTTGTCACTTACCATACATTCTTAGCAACTATCACTAGGCTTCAGGTAGGTAAGTATTTTAATTAACGTCGAACTGGAGGCTATTGACAACGGTCCGGAATCAATCCCAAAGGGAAAGATCGAGGACAACACCACGTAATTTTGAACCACGGTCAGATCACGAGGCAGAAACTGAGCTGGCACACCATTCTCCAAACTTCCACACCACGGACATTTGAGGCCACGACAGATTTAACGTGCACCAACCCCCTCTGTACACGACGGTCTTTGGTTGGATTCGCAGCCCTCTGGTTGCTAATTCGTTACTCTTCCAACTGCGTTACCACGGCCCTCACGAGGCTTCAGACAGTTGTTGGAAGTGATTAGTATCGCCTCGGCAATTCAACTGTTCATTTCGGATCATCCACCGACTGCATGTACTTTGATGCGAGCGCCATCTGGCTTGTTTAAAAGCGTGCGCGTTCATAGTAACATCTATTACTACCAATTGAACCACAAGGCTTTCTAGTTTTCACAAAATTTCTTGTTTAAATTTAAATTTTCCGGAGCATCTGTTGTTAAATTGATCTATCCAGCCTATTTGATCATGCATTTTATTATAAAATTTTCTAATTTAAGAAGCATCATATTTCATAATTTTCTTTTCTGATACGAGGCAAGCTGCTTGGTAGCGAACAATCCATAAGTGATACGCCCAGTTCAGTTCAATCCAATCGCGACGATCAGTCACCAATGTAACAGACTGTGTTGAAGACTTAAGTCTATCAAATGGTATTTCATGGTTAAATTTGGTTGCACTGCTAATATACAACTAGCTGAATTACCCGGCGTTGTTCGGTTTTAATTGTTTGTAATTCATCGTAATATTACTCTTATATAATATAATCTTATTCCTATTGAGTTTTGGAATTGTTTTTAGCCTCTCTAAAGGCCCAAATGGAACGGGGGTTTTTATCTAGCCTATGATACCCGCAAGATTCTAAAGAATGAGTGTACCAAATTTGATGTGAATTGGTCAAACTGTGATAGTAAGGATATTCAATGTTATTGATAAGGGGATTTCTCTTTTTAGCCCCCTCTGCAGACCTAGGATAAATCGAACGGGGTTAATATATAACCTATGTTACCCAGGGTTCTAAAGAATAAGTGTGCCAAATTTGGCGTGAATTAGTCAAATGGTGTAGATCTGTATAGATAATAGGCAGACGTCAACTCTGCTTTAAATATATACTAGCTGAATTATCGACGTTGCTCGGGTTAAATTATTTATTATTCATCTTAATATTACTCTGTTATTCAGTACTATTCCTATGGAGATTTCGAATTGTTTTTAGCCCCCCTGCAGACCCAAGACAAATCGAACGGGGTTAATATATAGCCTATGTGTCCCGTAGAATTCTACAAGATGAATGTACCAAATTTAGTGTGAATTGGTCTGACATTGATCGAATAAATGCGCAATGTCATTCCTATGAGGATTTTGAATTCTCTTTAGCCCCCTGTACCACGTCGACGATAAAAAAGACCACTTTCTGTAAAAATAATCTCTTGATATCATAAAAATTTACATTCCAATAATAAAGCTACAGTTTAAGAATTTATAGACGGGATACATAAACAATGCGATACTGAGCGATTTCCAGAGCAACCGCACCCATCTCTGCCATTGCACCATACTCTAAGATTCTAAAAAAATCTCCAAGATTATCTTGAGAGGCGACTCCTGTAGATATTAACTCTGACGTAATCTGCACAGCCAGAACGGGAGAGAGCGCCCCCTAGCAAGTGCTTTATCCAGGATGATGGGACGCTACACCCCTCTGCACACCCAAGACAAACAGAACGGGGGTTAATATGTAGCCTACTTTACTTAAGTTAGAGTTTTTATTTATTAGATTAGTTATTTGTAAGAAAACACAGAGACAGATAAAGAGGCCAACTCTGCTTTATATGTAAAGACAGATTAAATTTCAAGTTAAGTTTTGTATTGGTTGCTATTTTCACCACACATTCTTTTCATTGCTCTGAGGGGGTGTTAGAACAAAGATCGTATAGAGGTATGATTTTTATAAGCGTTCTGGTGAAGAGTAAACGATAACTGAAAGATGTAAAAGCTAATTTATTTTTCAGGTTCCACATCAGAAGTCACTCCGACAGGTGGCATGTGTGGCGGTCATCTGACTGGACCTTACTTCGAGATCAAGTGGCCGGATCTCAGCACTGGTGATTACGGCCAGACCGTCCAGTGCGTCTACACCGTCCACCGCTTGGGTTCGGACACCTGCAGTCTCCGCGTCACCTTCGTCACTTTCGACCTCGGGGATGGCAGAGACTGTTCAAGGCAGTTTGTCCAGATAGGAGAACATACGCTGTGCGGCCGCCTGCCCTCCTATACCACTAGTAAGTCATTGTTACGAACTTCGTTTTATAAAGTAGTGCCTGTTTTACGACGTTCTGCTGAAAGTCTTATTTCAATCTTAACCCTTTCGGGCCTAATGCGCATATACGTCCCAGAGATTAGATTTTATTCCCCATTGGGTAAATAAATCACACTTTTGAATGGGTTTTTACGTTTTCAGTGTTCTTAAGGAATTAGGGAATAAAAATATGACTAAAGAAACCTGGCAATACTTTCAGATTGCAAATGGAGGACTTATGTTTTTGAGCACGCCCATTCATTCTGATGAATGAGTGACCGTGGTTCGGAAACAAAAAGATGGTACAAAATTAGACGTGAGTTGCCCAGAAGCCATTTCCCACTGCAATATGTACATGAATGGAGTTGACCGCTGCGATGAAATGGCTACTTTTTAGGGTCATGGCAGAAAATCAGACAAGTGGTGGAAAAAGATATTTTGGAAATTAGTTATGGTTTCTGTTGTGAATGCATGGATTACGAAGTGTGATGTGGAACATAAAACAGAACCACTATTATCATTCATGGGTCCCTTTAGCTGAGCAACTAATAAATGTTGGAAGGGAGAAAGCAAACACAAAAAGAACGCGAAAGTACGGTCGTCCGTCAAAAAGAGCAAAAACTACTAAATTAAACTACTTTTCAGAGTTAAATTTTAATCATGCAAAAGTCGGGGCGAAAGGGTTAAACTTCTGCCAAAATAAATAGGAGGGTGAGTCCATTATTACCCTCACTGCAGCTATGAACTTTGTTTCCATAAAAACCCACGGCCTACACTAACATTTTCCAACACACTGCTCTTCATTTGGAACGCACTTGTTCCATCGGTGCACACGCTTTTCTGTGACTCCTAAGAGAATTCTTGACTGAGTAGATAAACAGAAGGAAAACTTTGTCAAATCGGTAGTAAAATATGAAAAACATTCAAAATAACGATATTACAAATAACGACTAATAAAGATTAAAAATTTAGAAAAACTTTGATACACCTTCTGAGATTATATAAAAAGCCTGGACCACTGAAAGCTGTTTGGTGCAAACGGAAAGCGGAGAGGCCATATTTGATTGACCTAGAAGTTAAAAAAACTAAACTTCAATAATAAAACAAAAACCTCGCCGAGTAATACACGCATAAACGGCACTGTTGCCAACAGAAACTGAAATACAACTACATTGAGGATAATTATTGACTCTCCATCGCATATAAACCTCAAACCTAAATCGCTATTTGCATGATTTGTTTACCTTTTTAACAGAAAACAAATTTTATTAAGTCCAATAACATGGCACACCGCAATTTTTCGATTTCATTAAATTATTTTTAATTTGTGTATAAACGTAAATGAGCTATGTATACAACTTCTGATTACAAATTACATCCCCGTTTTAAAACATCAGATCACATTACAAATCTCAGTTAATTGACACAATTTATCGAAGAAATGATTGAAAATAACGGGCCATTAAGAAATAGAGGAACGGAACGTTTTTACATATGAAAAACACGTAATTTGTTAGGACTAATGTTTCTTGAGTCTAAAATAGAGTACGTCTAGACAGAAAATTAATATGAAGTCTGTTCGGAGACTTGAGAGAAAATATGGTAGTAGTATATATGGTTAGGAGGGAATTATAGGACATTATAGTGTGTTTTCTAGACTAGTACGAAAATAAGTCCTATTCTGTTCACGCATTTTTCAAAATTTTGAAACTTTTTAAACATATGTGAAATCTACTAGAAGAATTTCGCTGAGAGTATAAACAAACAATCTAAAGGGGATTTTATTTCCTCTTCCCCAAATGGTCTCGCATGATACACATATCCAGGTTACTTTAAAATGTATTTTATCACCGTTCGGCGTTTAATCTAATTGGATTGTACCAATTAACTATATGGAATTCATTGTTTGAAATCTCTATTGATGTGATAACATCGTATTACGAAAACAGACCAAATGACATCACATCCGGAATACGTACAAGCACATTTCACCACATAAAACACTACCACCACGTACATTTCGACAGAAAATCTCTTATAGCTTTATGAATAATTTTACTTTTCAGTCTGGAATTCCAGCCCTTTGGTTCTATGTAATTTGAGAAAAAATTCAAAATATGATTTTTAAAATTTTAAAATTAAATCAATTAACCAAACTAAATTAATATAAAAGTGAATTTAAAATTAAGATTTCATTTAGATTTGTATTAATATAATGGTATACTCATACGTTCCTCAGGAGACTATGACATGCTGGACTACACAATGGTGATTCGAGCCACATCGTCTCAACTCCCTCGCCCTAGAATGTTGCTCCAAATACAGCAGGTTCCCTGCGGATCGAACAGTCCACCTTCTCGCCTGCCCCCTCCAACGTGTGACGAGACCTTCCACGGACCCGGGTTCGAACTCAGGAGCCCGTACTACCCCCACGGCGTGACATCCAGCGTGGACTGCCGGTACATCGTAAGGAGGACTTCCCCATTCATCTGTAACTTGGAGTTGACGTTCCAGCGTTTCCAGTTGCCGGACAGCAGGCACTGCTATGGAAGCCACCTGAGGATCGACGCCGATCGCTTGTGCGGCAGCATCCCGCCATATACAGTTCGTAAGTGCTTTTCTAATGCCTCTCTTCAAGGTTGGGTTCAAACCTCATGGTTGTCTGACCTGACAGGATCTAGATGAACGAGATATATCTCATCATTAGCAAAACTGATCATATCTTGGACGAGATATCTCGTCGAAACAACTTGAAGGATTGAAGATAAACAGAGCCCCTTCTGTGGTATGAGCTGCCCCACGTGCAAACCTCAGCAAGTAGCGTCTCCTCAAAGTGGGTCACAATTACGTGGTATTGTCCTCGGATTTTTCCCTTATGGTTTGATCCCGGACCGTCACGAATAGTCCGTTGTGTTGCCTCCAGTGCGACGTTAATTAAATACCTACCTACCCTCTTCTCAAAAGCATTTGATTTTCTTAACTCCTGCTGGTTTATTTTTGAGTCAAAAACTGCCCCGTAGTGGCCAGCCTGTGATCAAAAACCTCTTCCAAACTGTTTCCAGTTCTTGGCGTAAGGGGAGGCTTGAAGTAATAGGGCAGTCTTGTCATTCGAAAAACCGACCAGATCTTGATAAATGAGGTATCTTATTAGCAAAGTTGATCATATCTTGGACGAGATATCTCGTCGAAACCACTTGGAGGGTTAACCCTCCTGGTGGTTGCCTCGACGATGTATTTTGCCATAAGCAAAACTGACCAGATCTTCATCCCCTTATTAGAAGGAAACAGACAAAATATTGATCACGGCATCATAAAAAAATCGGCAATATCTTGATGACGAAATATCTCGTCATTAGCGAAATAAGTCTGATCTTGATGGACGAGATATCTCGTCGAAACCACTTGGAGGGTTAATTCCAAAATAACTTATGGAAGGATTCGAGCCCCCTGAGCCCTTCCTTTGAATACATCCCTGGCCTTGATGAGTGCTTTTTGATTATTCTAATGCAAAATAAGGACAAAATATGCAGATTCACAAGCATCTTTTATTGCTATCGCGAAACGAACCTACAAAAATACATAAAATTAATGAAATAAGATGGATATACTTATTAAAAGTTGGAGGGCATACCAGGCCATCTTTCAGCCAGCCCTATTTTTTCTACTATATACTTTTCTAAAACAGCGTTACTACTACTACTGAAACATTCATAAAGCAGGAAATTTGGTACCAAATCTGGCTCGAATATCACGGACACTCGATTAATCGGAGCTCGGATGATTAAGATTCAACTGTATATGTTTACTTCAAACAGAAAAATAGTAAACGTTACATACTTTTTGAATGCTCCTGTATGGAATAAGGTTAATTGTGATTAATCCTCAGATCGTCACGAGATTTCCAAGTAGTGTAGTATTGCTTTTACCCTATAACACATAAGTAATGACTAAATAACCATACTTATTGGTTGAAAGAATCCTAGCAAAGATTGCATCAGTCAAGAAGGTCAAAACGGATTAGAAGCCGTGAGGGTTGATTGGAGGGGTGCAGAACGACATATTCGTGTGAACTGAGAGGCTTTAATCGTATGGTTATTCTTTTAGATCCACAGATGTATAGTCATTCCATGGTGGCATGGAAGCAGACCCGGACCTCTATATTACCACCTGCCGCATCACACGTCAAGGAACCCAGCACTACGACCCCTTACTACAAAGGAAAATCATACGAATCGTGTGATTTGTGGCCTCCACGGAACTGAAGCAAGCGGTTTAAATTGAGTCCACTCTGAGGTGCATATATTCCTTGGGCCTAACCTCTTTTCACCTACAAGTAACGGCATTTAAATGCAGTTTCTTGCCTCTTAAGCCTCACAGAAAAATTTATTTAGAGCAGCACCTGCGTGTGCATTTCATAACTTAAAATTTCTGGTTTGCATCACAAAAAAATATTCCTCGTCCTCATCTAATCATCTCTCACGTTATGGGAAATTATTTTACCGTAAATCCTTCGTCGGTATCCCACCGATGGAGTTTGAGTTGAGTCATTCCATTACTCGGGATTTGTATAACCACTTTCATTTCTTTGTGACCTTCATCCAATGAGATAAATGTGTAATTGTGTTTGCCATTTCGGGGTGTAAATTTGGGCTTTCAAGTGTTTATTTTTGTTACAGGACTCTACGACTTCCATACGTCTGAAAAACTAATCCACTTTAGTGCGGACCACATCCTCCAGGGCGCCGGATTCTTAATCCGAGGTCGCCAAGTTCCTTGCGGAGGGTCGCCACCGTCAGCTCTCATGCCCATGACGCCTTCCATCGAGTCCAGTAGAAGCTGTGAGTAAATGAATTTTCTAATATCAACTGCAAAGCCGTGGTCAAATAGGGAACGCAAGGCCCAAAGCGACACCTACAGATAAATCAGAGCTTTTTGACCACTTGCTGTGGCACATCTGATTGGTCTGCACATGTCGCTTTCCGCCTTGTCCTTCCTATTTGACAACTTTAGAATCTAACAGGTTGAATATGTAGGGTGTACAAGTGTTCCCAAGTAGACCGCGTATTTGAGTACTGGCACTCCACTTTCCACGCTTCCATACTTCGCCAAAGTGAAAAGACATTGTAAAGGCACGTAATATCGAACACGTGGTTTTAAAAAATTGCCAAAATCAAGGAAATGCTTTTTTAAATCAAACATTAAATCACGACGAAATTAGCTGATTCATATATGAATGAGTAACATAAAAAAAATTCTCGAGTAACTATACCAAAATAGTAAAATTCAGAATAATTGAGGGGCCGCGGTAGCCCGTTTGGAAAAGTAACGGACTAGCAACCGAGTTCGAATCCAACCAAAGACCGTCGTGTACAAAGGGGGCTGGTGCACGTTAAATCTCTCGTGGCCTTTTCAAATGTCCTCACGTTGGCGTGGACCGTGATTCAAAATAACGCGGTCCTGTCCTCGGATCTTTCCCTTCGGGTTTGATCCCGGACCGTCACCAATAGCCCGCTGTGTTGCTGCATTGCGACGCTAATTAAAATACCTACCTACCTCAGATTAGTCGGTTTTAAAATATGGTATCTTTGTGACATTCTCTCTAATGAAATCTAATACGGTATGCCGTTCAACAGTAAACTGAGAATAGTTACCGAACATTGTTGGCTGTCGGGAGTGATTCAATGATTCAATGTCATGTCTGATTCAATGCCTGAGAACCCTGAACAGGCATGGAATGGCATTGAATCAGCTTTAGTGACAAATCCCGCTTCTGCCTTGTGGCAGAGGATCATCTTATTCATGTAGCGGAAACCCGTCCTGCTGTGCCATTTATAATCTATGTAACTACATAAGTCTGTCCGGATATTGCGGTGTTCTATATTACGTGCACCCCACTTATTCTATGTCTATGTGAATGTGGTTTAATTTTATGTTCCCCTCCCTCCCTTAAAGTTTGTTCAAGAAGCTTTGATAAACTCTGTACATGTTCATCAATCAAATTTCTAGTAGCAATAATTTATAATTTCGCCGTCTAGGAGAATTATACGTAGATCTCTTTCCATCAGAAAAATCCAATTGTTATAGTTATTTTAGACTATAGTTATTGCTATAGTTATTTGATGATATTTGGACGGTGTAGGTATTAATTAACGTTGCACTGGAGCAATACAACGGGCTATTTGCGACGGTCCGGGATCAAACTCGAAGATTTGGATGGAGAATAGTTATGTTATGGATGAATTTACCATCTTCATTCCAAAGGTCCACCTGTAGAGACCTTTGATTTTTCCTTTTAAAATCAAATAAGAGCACAATTATTGTAATCACAGGTTAGTTTTTGTGAATGTTCAATGAACTTGTCAATAATTCGAGATTACAATTAAGATTTTTGCTCTTAGTTCTGTTTTGTAGGGACTCACCAGTTCAAAAATTAACTTACAATAGAGTAATATGCATAGCAGTACAACGGATCTCAACCATAAAGTTCTTTTGGTAAACTGAAGTTGAATTACCATCACATCAAATAAGAGCTCAATTGCTTATTGTAACCACATGTTAGCTTTTGTGAATGTTCAATGAACTTGTCAATAATTCGAGATTACAATTAAGATTTTTACTCTTAGTTCTGTTTTGTAGGGACTTTTCCACCAGTTCAAAAATTAACTTACAATACAGTAATATACATAGCAGTACAACGGATCTCAACCATAAAGTTCTTTTGGTAAACTGAAGTTGAATTACCATCACATCAAATAAGAGCTCAATTGCTTATTGTAACCACATGTTAGCTTTTGTGAATGTTCAATGAACTTGTCAATAATTCGTACTCTTAGTTCTGTTTTGTAGGGACTTTTCACCAGTTCAAAAATTAACCTACAATAGAGTAATATGCATAGCAGTACAACGGATCTCAACCATAAAGTTCTTTTGGTAAACTGAAGTTGAATTATCATCACACACCCTCCTATAACCCTAACAAGGAAAGGACGTATTTGGGGTAGACGAATTGAAACATTTTGATATAGGACAATACTCCTCTAGAGGAGAATATAATCCTACTGCTCGGCCGTTTCCAAGAAATATTGATTTTAAAATTGCACTCGCGTACTATACATTTCATGCGGATCTACGAATTTCGAGTAGACAGCATAGATCTTTAACTATGTCTAAGTCTGCTATTCTATGATCCGTGGCTCTATTCCAACTTTCATTCAATTTTTAAAATCAATGTTTAGATATGTGAAGCTTTACTGGGAATGTTTATTCCGGGAAGCAATACTTCACTAGAGGCCGCGGTAACCCAGTTGGAAGAGCAACGGACTAGCGAGGTCGAATCCAACAAAAGACCGTCGTGTACAAGGGGTCTGGTGTATGTTAAATCGGTCGTGGCCTCAAATGTCCTCACGTTGGCGTGGTGCGGAAGTTTGGAGAGTGGGGTGCCAGCTCAGGTGTGACCTCGACATCTGACCGTGGTTCAAAATTACGTGGTGTTACCCCCGGATCATTCCCTTTGGGTTTGATCCCGGACCGTCGTCAATAGTCCGTTGTGTTGCCCACCAGTGAGACTTTAATTATAATACACCATAGCATCCGTAAGATTTATTGGATTTCAACTGATTTCTTTTGATCGTTTCACGAATAATTTCAAGTAATGTCCGTATAAATAATTTGAGTTATTTTTCATTACGAAGTATAATAAATAAATTATTTCAAAAGGATGTTATAAGAAGCACTTTGGAGCAGAAAGGTTAGACAATTCATATTATTTTTTTGTACATCAAGCAAAATGATATCCATTTGAATTCTCAGATCGGTAAAAAATCTAATACATGTTTGGGGGTGCCACATAAAAAATTTTTAGTAGTTAGTGTATTAGTTTTAGTGGTTTATTTGTGCCATGAGATGAAAAAGCTGCTCCAGTGAGTATTATCCTACATATTTTTTTTCCATTTCCCTGACCCAAATTTCGCAGCCTACCCTCGTAAGTAGATAGGTAATTAACGTTGTCCTCGAGCAACCCAATGGGCTATAGGGGACAGTCCAGGTAGGTTGGTATTTTAATTAACGTCGCATTGGAGCAACACAACGGGTTTAAGGCGACGGTCCGGGATCGAACCCGAAGGGAAAGATCCGTGGCCACTACCCGTAATTTTGGACCACGGTCAGATGACGAGGTCAACACCTGAACAGGCACCTCACTCCCCAAACGTCCACACCACGCCAACGCCCGTAAGTAGAAATTATCTTCACAGAATGCCTTTAATGCTTTTTCTCCACCAGCTCAAACTCCTCAATCCAATCTCCGATGCGACCAAAGCTATGGACTCGAAGAGTTCACCATCTACAGCCCCGGTCACCCGCTCTACTACCCCACGGACGTGCACTGCCGCTATGTCGTCATCCGGTCCAGCTCAGACGTCTGCAGCCTCGAAGTCACCTTCACCAGTTTCGACCTGGAAGACTACTACCAGTGCCAACGGGACTACTTGGACATCGACGGGGAGAAACTGTGCGGTGTCCTGCCCTCACAGTCCATACGTAAGTGACCGTTACTCTTCCAATCTAAGTATTGTAGTTTAGGGGACAATCTTAGATGACTTTCTGTGGTTACATAAAACGTCCTTCTGAATTGATTTCTATGTGCTTGTTGCAAAACTTCCTCCACAAAATTTTAGAGTAGGCAGGTGACACAAAATTAAAACGCATTCACATAGTGATGTATGAGTGGCGACCTCCTTTGTCGGGCAAAGTGGTAAACCGAACCTCCTTCGTCAGGCAAAGTGGTAAATCGAACCTCCTACTTCAGGCAAAGTGGTAAACCGAACCTCCTTCGTCAGGCAAAGTGGTAAACCGAACCTCCTACTTCAGGCAAAGTGGTAAATCGGACCTCCTTCGTCGGGCAAAGTGGTAAACCGAACCTCCTACTTCAGGCAAAGTGGTAAATCGAACCTCCTTCGTTAGAAAAGTTCGAACTTAAACTGTTTCCTGACTACATCCTCACGTTTTCGTGAGGCACGATGCTCTGTGGAAGACTTTGCAAGACCCTTATGATGGCCCGTATGGAGTTGTTTCCCGACCTCCAAAATTCTTTTCGCTGGACATCAAAGGAAAATTAGTAAATATTAGTCTTGACAGACTCTCAAGCCTGTGGCGACTTTCTTCGTCAGGAAAAGTGAAAGCCAAAACTTTAGTCAGGCAAAGGGCTAACTGAAGCTTTTGCACGACGCATCTGCACATGCCCGAACTTATTTGACTCCCAAACTTAGAAGCTGAGACAGCATAATCATGTTCCTCCAGCTTCAATTGTCTATTATTGTCCCGAAATGTATCTGTCTTAGATGTTTATTAAACTAATTGGATGTTATTCGGGGCATTATGATGGTTCCGACAAGGTCCACATATGAAACGGTACTAAAACGAACCCCTAAATTATTGTTAATGCAAAAGCTAACTCAATAATTAGGGATAAAAGCGTTTTTGGAGCTAGATGGGTTTTTGCATCGCAAAAACGAAGTGTTATCTACTTAACACGTGTAAAGTTTTGATTTTGTTTGAAAGAAGGAATTTCAGCGAATATTTGGGGAAAAAATGCATTACTTGGTTGTGTTTTTAAATTTTATCAAGCGTTAAAAATGGCAGAAAACAAGGAGCATTTTCGACATATGCCTTTTTATTTCAAAAAAGGCAAGAATGCTTCGTAGATGCAAAAGAAGATATGTATTGTATAGAGGAGGGTGCCGTTGTCCATTCCCCGTGCTGTAAGTGGTTCAGATAGTTTCGTGAAAACAATTTTAACCTTAGCGATGCATCACGCACTAATGACAGACTGAGGCTGATGGCAACTACCGGAGGGGGGGGGGGAAATGGAGAAAGGCCATCGAACAGAAAAATGCGCATACTGTATTCATTAAATGTAATTTTTATTAAATAAAATTTGTCTTCAATTTTTGTCAAAAAAACGGGACGAACTTTTGCATCAATCTAATAATATTCACCATAGATTCACCAAGGCCATTAAAGTTCCAGAACTCACTTTATTTCTCCTCTTTTCTTTGTCTCACTGCTACAGTCATCTGGAGAGACGAGCCAATGCATGTTTTCACCACTTGTACCTTTTCTTACCCACAGTTTCAAACAGTTCAAACTCAAGTTATTTGTTTTTCCTTCACTTTCCGATCGTTTGTGCATTCCACCACAACACAGATGCACGTGTGACTTCTTTTCAGCCAATAAACTTTCTTACGTACCCTAATCCAATAATCTCCTGAATCCATAACCCCTAGAGGGCCTAGTTTTAACTTCCCGTTCTTTCACATGCCGCATAGAAGAGAGATAGTCTTTCCAATCACCCTACATCCGACCTATTCACTTCGAGTTGTAGGCGGCGCAGGTTCAATTCCTGTCAGGTGCATTCCTCCCTGGGTGTATTCCTCTTTTCCTGTGTCAGTAAAAACTTTCATTGTGTGTGTTCGTCTATTACTTGATATTGTATGTCTTGTGTCTGGCGCAGCATGGCCAAATATGGCCATTGCGCCATAAAACTCCAAATCAACCAACCGACATATTGAACACATTTTGTACTCTGATATGCGTCTTCTGTTCCAACTTGGATTTAATAACACAGAACTTAATCTTGTAGCTATCGAGGAGAAACAAAATTTAAAACTATTAATTTATGTACACAAGTTATTGTGTAAATTTAATCTTAGATAAGAAAATAAGTAATTATAGACTTAACTATTGCGAAAGCAAAAAATATATTATTTAAGACTCAACTCCCAGAAATTCTCTAATGTGTAAAATATATCGAAAAGCAAAGATTAATACTCTTTACCATGATGTTCTATATTACTGTTTTTGTATTACAGTAATCCCGCTATATATCGCGCTTGTAGAGACAAAGAAAAGTGCGATAGACCAAGGATTAAAAAAACAGGCTTATTAAAAAACAGCATAAATTATACTATAAATTGGACATTCTTATTAAAAATCATGTTAAACTACAACTCATGACGAGATATCTCGTCATTGGAAGGAAACCGGCCAGATATTGATTTTATCATCATAAAAAAAATCAGCAATATTTGATAGCGAGTTACCTCGTCTTTAGATAAATTGGTCAGATCTTCATTGACGAGATACCTCGTCGAAACCGCTTGGAGGGCTAAACACAAAATAATTATAAAAAAGGGTTTAAGATAATACTAAATAGGATGAAATACTTTTGAAAACATAAATTCCTCCTCGTCCGCTGTTGAGACATCCAAAGCCTTTTCTAGTTGTTGCTAATCTCTACGCCTAGCTCCAGTCAGACCCAATCCACAAGTCCCGCACAGTCATACACCAAAAGATATTCAGAAATCAGGTCGTCTCGGGACAATCTCAGGCACTCGAGAATGTGTGCTGTGGAGGCCTGGTCAGACTGGCACTTAAGGCAAACAGGATAAATCTTGCGACTACAGCAAAAAGGGAGGCACATCAGATGGTCACTGAAAAAGCGGGAGAGCGCTGTCTGAATATTTCTGTCGCAATTGAGCGCAAGAGATCTTCCGGGACGATCCCCACGATACCAAGAGTGTATCGGGAGAACGATCCATGCCTTCTTATCAAGATTTTTCTAATAGAGTAAAGCTCAAGAAACGTCAATGAGTGGGTATCGGACAATAGTTCATCGACACCCTCCTTCTCCAAATCGTCCGCTACTTCTTTTCCCCTGAGGTCCACTTGTGAAGGGATCCACTGTAGGTGCACTTCACAGAAGGATGAGACATGCTTGAGATTGTTTAAGGATCGCTATGCCAGTTCTATCTTCCACACTGCGCCAATTAGATGTTGGATAGAGCTGCGACTAGCCTCTTTTAGTAATTCAATTTGTTTAAAAACGATTTTCTGCTTAAAACAAGTGCCTTTAATACCCCACAGAAACAGACTACTCATTATGCCACTATAAGAGTAGATTTGTGAGCCACTCTACGTTTCCCTGGTGAACCGGAGTTTGAGTTCACGTTACACCCTATACCACACATTCTAGCTAACTGCTATTTTTGCAGGAAATTACGTGTTCCATCCGGCGGATAGAACCAAAGTGATTGTCTTCCGGTCCGACCATGCTGTAACGAAGCCTGGATTCTCCCTGAAGATCAGGCAGAGCAGAATATGTCCACCTTCGGTACCTTCGCTTTTGCCTGTCTCACCGGGTGGAGGTAACTATGCTCAATCTTATATTTTATTAAAAGAATAAATGTGTTCATAAGAAATTGTTAAATAATAATTAAAGCTATATATTCCAGAAAAAGAACATATTTTTAGTACATTTCCGAAAACTAGAGTAAGAAATACATTTTCTTTATGTACTGATGTATTTGAAAAAATAAGAATTTTTACGGCAAAACAGCGTATAATTTCTTAGATAGTATTCCTAAGCAATAAATGGAATTTAAATAAAATATACCACACTAATGAAAAATAAAAGATATAACATTTCTTTAGTGTATCCAACTAAAATTCATTTGTTTAAAAAGCTTTGAAACTTTAGTTTGCACAGAAATACAGATAACATTAGTTTGTATAGCAAATTACTTGATGTTGTATGTCTAGATAACATAGTTTGTATAGCATTAGTTTGTATAGCAAACAGATAACATTAGTTTGTCTAGTTAACATTAGTTGGTATAGCAAATTAATGTTGTACAATAGTTAATAATTTTTCTGCCTAGAATAATTGTTTGACATAACTGCATATAAAAAAGTTGAAATCAAGAAGCAATTCTACAGGGATGTTTTTGTACAAAAACAACGAATTTGAGTTTTAGAAACCTTTGAGACCTATATTTTCAGAGTTCGTTACCCTTTCACATTCTCAGGTTGGCGTGGTGTTGAAGTTTGGAGATTGGGGTGCCAGCTCAGGTGTGACGTCGTCATCTGACCATGGTTCAAAATGTTGTCCTCGATACTGTCCTAAAATATATATTGTCCCTGGATCTTTCCATCCGGGACTGATCCCAGACTGTCGCTAATACCCCGTTGTATTACTCCAGTGCTACGTTAATTCAACTATGTAACGTCTTGATTCACGGGTAGCTAGACTAGTTACCATTGAAAATATCCGATTCTGGACTAAATTGGTTTATTTTACAATTTGTACAAAAAGTCGGAAAATGAATGTAAAGTTCATTAATATTAGTTCCTTGGAAGGTCCAAAGTTCTATCGAGGCGCTTAGGGCTGCTGGCGAGCCTCACAATTTCGCTCGGGGAAGTCTAACGCACGGCTACGGGTGAGCCTATTCTCAACACAAAATTACTCGAATGAGTACAGAGTTCCAAGGCAGGAAATCTCAGTCTTTCTGGACAGGATCACTACTAGGATGAACAGTTACACGGATCTCTAGGAGGGTTCTCCTTTACGGCTACGGTCGAGCCTTTCTCACTAAAATACTCCGGCGAGTATAGGATCCCAAGGTGGGATAAATGCACAACAGTGAACGGATATTCACTTCAAGCTCCAAAAACGGTCTCTGCTGACCGCCTCTCCAAGCTCTCTCTCTGATCCTCTGTGATCCTCTGTCTCCGTCTCTCTCTCTCCTCTCGTGATCTCTCTCTTCTGTAAAAACTCTCTATATGTTGGGTGCTTATCGACTCCTCCTTTCCATTTCTGGTCCGCCTTTTAGTCGATGCTGGATTGGGTGTTGAAGATTTCTCACGTTCTTGATTGGCTGTCTCACGTTGGTCTTTCCCCTCAACTTTTACGACAGACTTCGGCGGACTTGAAAGGGTCCATCAAACCCTGTCGGAAACTCATCATCATTTATATCAATCTTCTTGGTCTCGAAATGTCGAAGAGAGCGACAGAAAGGCGCCTGCCCTTTGTTTTGAAACCACAGCGATTTCCGACCCCTGCTGGCTGGCTGTCGTTAAGAAATCATTAAGATGTTTTCGGGTGGTCGTTATGGAGTGTGGGCTTTTCCTCTCGACACCTGAGTCAACAAGATTTTCCATTTTCCCTCGTTGTCGTGGTGATCGTTTCCCTAGCTGCCGTTACAACTATCTACCATTCACTTGCTAACATAGTTTCTCTTTCGTAGGCGGCGCAGGTTCGATTCCTGTCAGGTGCATTCCTCCCTTACTCTCTTCTGTGCCAGTAAAACTTTCATTGTGTGTGTCTATTACTTGATATTGTATGTCTTGTGTCTGGCGTTAGCATGGACCCCTAAAACCCCCAAAACAACCAACCAGTTGTTCGTTCATTAAACCTATAACGATCTTTTTTCCAGCTTCCCCACCGTCGATCACAGGTGGCGGTTCTCTTCCACCATCCACGACCGGTGGCGGTACCACCTCCAGTCGCACCACCTCCACCTGCGAGGCATCCTACTTCTCTTCCCCAAGGGGCATGATCAGAAGTCCGAGGTTCCCCAGCGGCTACCCCACGTCCCACTGCATCTACACCTTCGTCCAGCTGCGGGGGTTCTGCAGCCTCAAGTTCTTCTTCAGGGACTTCGACCTGTTGCCGGGGGCCAACTGCATCGTGGACTACCTGGAATTGGAAGGCAGGAGATACTGTGACAGCCAACTGTCCAAGCTTACACGTAAGTACGCGATGAAATGTAACCCTCCTGGCCTCAACGAGGTATCACGCAATACTGACCAGATCTTGATGGACGAGATATCTCGTCATAAGAAAGAACGCTGACCAGATCTTGATCTTATCATCGGAAAAATCTGGATGATATCTCATCATTGAAACGTAAATTGATGGACGAGATATCTCGTCGAAACCACTTGGAGGATTAAGTAATGATCCTGATCCCACGATCTGCAGCAGTCACCCGCTTCAGATTTTTAACCGGTCATGATTGTTTGACTGCCCATGTCATTCGGATTGGCTTGACTCTCCCTTCTGTACCTTACGTAGTCCTGAAACGATGTCCAACACTTATCGCTGTGGTAACCCGGTTGGAAGAGTAACGGATTAGCCACCAGAGGATTGCGAGTTCGAATCCAAACAAAGACCGTCGTGTATAGAGGGTGCTGGGGCACGTTAAATCCATCGTGGCCTCAAATGTCCTCACGTTGGCGTGGTGTGGAAGTTTGGAGAGTGGGGGTGCCAGCTCAGGTGTTGCCTCGTCATCTGACCGTGGTTCAAAGTTACGTGGTGTTGGGATCTTTCTCTTTGGGATTGATCCCGGACCTTCACCAGTAGCCCGTTGTGTTTCTCCAATGTGAGGTTAATTAAAATACCTAACATACCCTCCAACACTTATCATTTGGTCGTGTGCACAGCACAACAACTGTAACGGACTTCTGAAAACGTACTGGAGAGTCCACGAGCAGATGATATCACGGTAAAGCGTTCGGTATTTGTTAACAACTTTTGATCTTCAGAAGTTTTAAATAAGATTGTAAATATATTAGTAAAGGGTCTGTGGGAATATGCGGTAATATGAAATTTTCAAAAATTGCCGGGACAGAGTAGTAATTGGTTCAACTCTGTAGATTTGGGTTCGCACTTACCCTATAACCATTATTTATAAAAATAGTTATAAAGGCATGAAGTGCCAAAAAAATCTGATTCAGACGAGCTTATGCAAAATACACAGCAGCGCCATCTATGCACGTCATTGGTTTCGTCTGCCAGTGCATCTATAAAGCGATAGAAATCTGTGGAAGCAAGAAGTGACTACAAGAATTCCGTAAAGATTCTGGGTGAACGTGACCAGCATCGACTGGCAAGAATAGTTTCATGCGATAGGCGTGCAACAATGCCTCAAATAACACCGTATTAAACACTGGGCCCGCAACAAACATTGGCATGAGGACTGTGCAAGGTTCCCTCTGAGCTTTAGGAGCCGACGCCTAACTCGAGTACCCTTGATGAATACTCGACACACAGCTATGCACCTCGTCTGGCTTGGAAACTACACTGGTCACTTGATGACTGGAAAGGAGTAATCTGGTGTGACGAGTCAAACTTCCAACTGTTTTCGGGCAGATGGAAAGATCCGTGTGAGAGTGAACCCAATGAAACCATGAATTTCGCACGTCAACAGAGCATTGCACAGGATAATTGTGGCTCCATAATGAAATGGAGTTTGCTTAGATGGCATTCAATAGGATCCCTGGTATGTCTATAAACGTCTCTGACAGGTGAAAGCTATGCTTGCATTCTTACTGTCGTGTTACATTCGCTTATGTCCTGCGTTCATTTTGATTGTTTTGGCCTAATCTAACAGGACAATGGTACCTCCCACAAGTCTAGACACTCTAAATTATGGTTAGAGGAGAACATACCTAAGTTTCGGATTTTGCCACCTAAGTCACCAGATCTCAACATTATCGAACACTTCTGGGATGTCATGCTATGCGCTGTGGAGCAAAGAAATCCTACACCTCGGAATACAGCAGAATTGTGGCGACGTAACCATGGTTGTGGATACTGACCAGGTCTCCCCAGCACACATTCTCGAGTGCCTGTAGTTGTCCCGAGACGACCTGTGCTCTCAACCTCTTTTGGTGTACGACTTTGTGGGACTTGTGGATTTGGTCTAACTGGAGCTAGACGTGGAGACTACCAACAATAGAATTGTGGAGCACTCTGCAGGAGAAGTATGGCCAACAGAATACTTCCAGAAACTCGTGGAGTTCTTGCCTCGTCGTATTTATTACGTTCTACGCTCACGTGGGTGGCCTATCAAGTATTAGACTGGTGTACATGTTTTTCTGGCAATTTAGTGTAGTATTTGTATGATTTATAGTCATGGTTTCCATTTAATATATTTTTTTTTCAGGTGAAGTCTTCTTCCCTTGGAGCGACTCTTCCATGGCGACCGTCATGTTCCACTCTGACCGAGGCAGTTTCGTCCACCGTGGATTCCACATTGACTTCGAGCAGGTGCCTTGCCGTCGACAAGGGCGCCAGCACCGGGAAGAGTTGGAACCTTCGCTCCAGAACTCCACTGTCCACTCGGCATTCTCGTCACCCTCCTCAGACTGGACGTCCTCTTCCTCGTCCAGGCTGGACGAGGACTGGGACGACACCAAGACGACGCCTCGGAATTCTTCCGTCGAATACACTGAGTGATATATCGAACGAAACGAGCATCGACATGATTGAACGAAGCGACGACGTTTAAGGTTGTTCTTGACGTTTCCTTCCACGAGAATCATCAAATGAACTGTGATAGATCGTTGTAGCACATGAGAACTATCTCCTAGCTGAATCTGATTGTGAAACAATGAAGCACATTCCTTCTCTTTTTGTGGTTATACGTACTTTTATCAGAATTAGCTCTTCGGTGTTTCGAGATTTCCAGTTTTTTCTTACCTCTGAACATTTATTTTATGCAATAATCGAAGAGAGTTCGATTGGAACTGTTGTTTTTTACAATTCACATAACAAGTAAAATGCGTAGATATTTTCTGTCAAGAGACAAACAATAAAGTAAAACTACTAGACTGAAGATGTGTCAGAGTTCTGTTTGAGACTGGATAAATAGATAAATGTACGGACAAGAGGACCAAAGAATTACTTTGGAATGATGTATGAACAAAACGGACAAAACTGAGCATTATAAAGTCATCGAGATTTGCAGAATTTTCATTTGATTTATTCAATCAATAGTTTAGTACATGAAATGTCCTTGAGGAATTAAAATAAAAATTTTATACACTGTAAAGAAAATTTATACACTCAATCCCAATGAGTATTTACAATAAACTTTTTCACTTTTCTTGTGCATTATTAGGTTTTGGTTTAAGAGTAAACGCAGATCACTGCAGTACACACGAGTATATATTCAGAACTAGGTTTGATGAAAAGTTCCTCTATTATCCCTAACGGTGTTTTACTCGAAGCTCGGTTGACCGTGTTTGTACCTAATCCGTATTGGTATTTTCCCCAACGAGACATGATAAGAACTCGAATCATAGGACATGAATGAGTACATGTACTTTATTTGCAATTACAAATTAATTTATGGTAAAAGGGGACTCTCTAAATTTCATGCAAACCAGGCCAATACATAAAGAGGGGTACCCCCTTTATTTAGGGGTCGCCTCCTGTTCCGCAGGTACCTTAGCATCGGGGAACGACGGCATAGGGGGTCCTAGGAAATGTGAAAATGCAATATGCAGTTTGCTTTCTAAGTTTAATAAGTTGCTCATATTTTAATCGTGGTTTATCATAATGAAACTACAAGTATGAAAAGGAAAAGAAAATGTTTACTCATTTGTACTAGTTAAACATTAAGTACTTGATATAGATATTTTTATTTTATGAAGGATCCGTCATCTTAACTGCTACTTGGTCAGTCCTCTAAAGTGGTACTGGGACGCATCACTTAACCTAGTACTAGGCCCAGTCACGCAACTCAGTATTGGGCCCATCTTTTAAACTGTTATAGGGACTCGTGTCCAAACAGAGTGCTGAGGCCCGTCACCAAACCTATTACTGAGACACGTCACTCTCCTTAGTACTAGAGATCGTCACTTTACAGTACTGATCCCGTCATTTAAGCTAGAATTGGGGCCCGGGTCCTAAACTAGCACTGAGACCCATTATCAAACTGATACTATGGCCCATCACCTAACCTAACACTGGACTCGTCATTGAAGCTGGTATCGAGTCCCGTGTCCTAACCTGGCACTGGAGTTCATCACCCAATTCAGTATTGGGCTCGTCATTTAAACTGGTATCGGAGTACATGTCCTAAACTAGCACTGGGGCCCGTAATCTAAATTTGTACTGGAAGATGTGTCTTAATC
Source organism: Meta bourneti (assembly GCA_933210815.1). NCBI lineage: Eukaryota > Metazoa > Arthropoda > Arachnida > Araneae > Tetragnathidae > Meta > Meta bourneti. The sequence goes on from OW119922.1 coordinate 7,608,906, forward strand.
CAGTACTGGGGAGCTTCGCCTAACATGGGGCCTGATGCAAACTTTCTGTCCACTGAGGAAAATGTGTAATAACGTAAATTCAATTTCTCTTGGACTTTGTCAGATATTGTGCGATACTTAATTGATTAAATTGAACCTATATATGTATTTTCCAACGAACATCCCACTTTAAACGAAGGATTCATTAATAAATGTACTACAAACGGATCTCAGTGATTTAACAGAAAAGTGCAGCTACAGACTACCAAATTAGAAGCCGCATTCATTGGCATTGGACGATTTACATTCGATCTGTACTGGAACCATCTCATTTATAGACAGAATTAACGATACTCCATCTTGCCAAAATCCTGTAGACGGAATCCCTTAACGAACAGACCACACCCTGCAAAAAGCGACAGGTCTGCTTCCTTCTCCAGAAGTCCTATGTGCAGTAAATGTCAGGGACACTCGTACGGTGACCATAGGCACTTCCCCCAAACAATGGCTTCGTGACCACCTTAGGGCAGGGAATTATTTTTGATCGACATAAAAGAGAGACAGCGCGGACAAAAATTAAGTGCTTTTCACAATCACACACAGTGGAGGAAAAATGGTTCTATTCTAAAACGGAAATTCGCCCGAGTCACGCGAATTGGCGAGTGTTTCTGCAAAGCGGCGAGCTGAAGGGTTTCTATCGATTAATTATAGATCACGAATTTCAAATTTTGGAATTAGACCGGCTTAGCAGGGAAAGGCGACGGCGGTTTTGTTTTTCACGAGGGTTCTATTGCGGACACGCCATGAAACAATTTTAGGAAGCCGGATAGTTTTGATGTGGCTACGCACCATCAATTACACCATTAATCCATCGTTATTTGTTGAAATGTTGGTTATATTTGGTTTGGTTTGTTGGCTTTTGCTGCACGAACGGTGGCGGTAGTTAATTAGCATCGAACTGGAGCTACATAAGGGGCCGTTGGCGACGGTCCGGCATCAATTTTTGAGCCATGGTCAGGTGACGAAGTCAACACCTGACACTCCTTCTCCAAACTTCCACACCAAGCCAACGTGAAAACCTTTGAGATCACTACGGATTTAACGTGCACCAGCCCCCTTTGTACACACGACGTTCTTTGGTTGGACCGAGTTTCGAAATCGCAACTCTCCGGTTGTTAATCCGTCACTCTTCCAACTGGGCTACCGCGGTCCACGAAAGGTGGTGGATCTAGGCAATGTGATGTATAGTCGACTTAAAACAAATCTTTTGAGGGTTTAGCTTTTATAGATTGGAATGGGGATCTTCAAATTGGTGAAGTTCTCTAAATCATTTTTTCTTTGCATGAAGTTAGGTTTTTTCTTGACACACTTAGTGAGTCGAATTGCCTTTCCCTTTGTTTTCTTAGAACTATATTTTTTGACTTAGTGTTTTTCACTTTTAAAACGACACTACATTGTTGCGAAATTGAATCTTATATCTGATTGTGTCTAACTCGTTGGCGTGGTGTGGAAGTTTGGGGAGTGGGTTGCCAGTTCAGGTGTTGACCTCGTCATCTCACCGTGGTTCAAAATGGTCAAGTGTTGTCCTCGGATATTTTCCTTCCTGATTGTTCCCGGACAGTTGCCAATAGCGCGTTGTGTGTTGCTCCAGTACAAAGTAAATACAACTACCTACATGCCTGCATGTCTGAAACAGCCAAAACTATCTTGAACGCTGAGTTCCGGCTTCACAAATTTTGTTCAGCTTATTCTGTCTGGAACGTCAAGTTCAACGCAACTATTTTCAGCTCTCTACGTTGTTCTTTTAGAGCCATAAGGAGTAAAATTTAATGTAAAACATTAAAAGGCCGATTTTCAATCAAACTGAAACCTACACAAAACATCAAAAACTGTCACGAGTCAAGCAATTGGAAAGGCACGTGAAGCGGACAAGGCCCAAGAAACTGTTCGACAGCGCAACGAAACTGCTGAGGAAACCGAGGCGATTCCCCCAATCTCCGCCCACAGTACCTTTTTAACCCCCCCCCCCCCCCACCAAACGTTCAATCAATAATGACCTAGATTCTCTTAGAATGCTTTCTTTTCTAGTTTGAGTTATAACATTGCAAAAATCCCAAGATGTTTTTTCATAATACAAGTTTTAAACATGTTAAGGATCCGTTCCAACCTATATGAAAAGGTATCAAAAGAAAAAGAATCGTGCTCCTTGTTTTGTTTGATTACATTCAGTCAAAATACTAGAGTCATGACTTTATAAAGTTCTATTTTGTATCCTGTAACACAGTCTAAAACAATTAAACCAGGCATCTGTACTTCTCAGTCTAATGCTAAATTAGATGACAAGCCTCTCAAGAAATACGAATCTGTATTCCAAGTACTTAACATTTAACTTGCACGAATGTGAGACTGTTTTTCTATAAAAATAAATGTAGAGGGCGTTAGTGTTTTTATAGATGTAGGTACTTCCTATTTCATTCCGCAAGCGACAACCTGGTTGGTCTTTCGAATTCATTTTCGCTTTAGAATTAATCCTACATTCATAATAAAGGGTTGATTGGTTTTGGGTCATATCTGACCAGGCTACAAGACTGAACATCAAGTAATGACCATACACACAAGGAAAGTTTTAATGAAGAGAGAAATGCACACAGGAAGGAATCGAACCTGCTTCATCCTACAACTCATAGGTTATCAGCTCAAACCGGTTGAGAAACTACAGCCCCTTTAAATATGAGGGTTGCCGTAGATGAGTGGATTTGCCCACTACGCTAGCAGACTGAACTGTCGTTGGCGCAGGTTTGATTCCTGTAGCTACCCTGTATCTATACTTCTTTTGTGCGTCAGCGAAACTTTCCTTGTATGTGTATGTCGGCGTACTGGACAGAAAAAAACTTTGACCAGATATGGCAGTTATGCCATAAAGACCATACTTTTTTTAAAATTTTCCTCTTAAGTCAGCTAAAAATATACTCCTACCATGTGTGCCAAATGGCTGCAGCATGAAGTTTAAATCCATGAATAAATTACTCCTAACATCGTCAAAACGGCGATCAATAAAATGAGTTCGAAATTGGAGTATTTTTTCTTCTCTGGGTACTTTGTATACACTAGAAAGATTGATTATACTAGAAAGTTCTCTTCTAGACATTTTCTGTTTTGCATCTTTTACAACTTTATTTGTACCAGTGAATGTAATAAATGCAAATGAATTATTTTTGTTTAAAAACAGACATTGCACAGCAGTACAAACAAACTTCTCTCGGGCCCCCAGTTCGATAATACCGGTACCTTGTCTTCGGGTACCACAGTTCCAGGAACCTTAAGTCAAACATTCATCCGTTGTTTTTGACAAAATTTGAACAATGACGACGTTCCATTCGGAATCGCCAAGTAGAAATTTAGTTCATGGGTGGAAGTAGAAAAATACAACCAATTTCGATTCCACGATTCGCACGGTATTTTTAAACAAGCACACGACTAATAAAAAGAATTGAATTTATCTTTTTTTTTTTAAAAAAAGGAAGATTTAGGAAGAAAGAAGGCAAGGAAATTTGGTATTTTTAAAGGCATAGTATCTTTAAATAAGCACACGACTAGTAAAAATAATTGAATTGATCTTTAAAAAGAAAAAATGAAGATTTATGAAGGAGGCAAGGCCACTTGGTATCTCTAAATAAGCACACGACTATTAAAAAGAATTGAATTGATCTTTAAAAAGAAAAAAAATGAAGATTTATAAAGAAAGAAATCAATGAGAGAAACAGTGCCAAATTTTCGCTAAGCCAAGGATTCAGACCGTCCAAGGATTTAGCTAGCCCAGGATCAAGACAGTACAGTATGTCCAAAGGCTGTACCGCTCCCTGTGGTCCGCAGGACTTCTAGTATAGCTCATAGTTACAAAAACAATTTGGGTCAACACCCCTTTTCAAAGGCAACTTTTTAGCCGCCCCCTTCCTTAAAAATTCAATTTCAACTAACTACAAATTTCGAGTGTAGTTAGTTGAAATTAGACAGAAATTTTTGAATTTCACCAAAAATATTTATATGTAGTGGCTGTATCATTTCAGAAAGCCAGTTTGAAAATAAAACAATTCGGAACTGAAATTATAAAGTTATTTTCAAAATGAAATATCAAAAAATGAATTGCACTTAACATACTGGATTTCTCACTATTGGAAATTAAAATAAATCAAATCTGCAAAATCAAATGTAATCACTATTTGGATTGAAGAGCCTTTTGGGCTACCAGTTTGTCTATATTAGGTTCTATTTTCGTCAGTAGCATCCCTAAATCTCCTGTCAACTACTATTTGCAGTCGGTTCCTCCTTGTTTAAAGAATCGAGGACAATGCATCACTGTAGTGAGTATACAGGGTGAGTCTAAATTGTTTTTACAAAATAAGAGGGGTGATAGTACCCATCCAGACGAGCCATAATTAGCATGGAACATAGGGTCGCATTCCACTCTGAGAGGCAGAAAAGAGTAAAGTCGAAACGCGTCGAGCATGAACAAGTCATCGCCTCTGACGTCGTTTTGTACCTGCCTACGTAGCATATCTCCTAAGCAAGCATATCCCGCACGATGGATCGGACGTGGCGGACCTGTGGCTTGGCCTCCTCGCTCACCGGATCTCAATCCACTGGACTTTTTCTTCTGGGGCACATGAAATCTTTAGTGTACCAGACGCCTGTGGACTCGGCTGAAGATCTCGTAGCGAGAATCAGTGTTGCCGCAGACAAAATTAACACAACACCAGGAATCTTCGAGAGGGTGCGCCAGTCATTCCTTCGCCGATGTGAACTGTGCAACGACACGCCACTTTGAGCACTTGCTGTGAGTTTTTCTCTGATCAATCAATCAGATTGTGTAACTTTTGGTATCGTTCATTCGCTTTCCCAACACTGTTATAAGTTCATGTTGAAATTCTAATTTGACTCTTTTCTGCCTCTCAGAGTGGAATGCGACCCTATGTTCCATGGTAATTATTGCTCGTCTGGATGGGTACTATCACCCCTCTTATTTTGTATAAACAATTTAGACTCACCCTGCATATGACAAGCGTTTGCTTAAAACATCTTCATGCGACACTATGTTTAGCATCTTATTACCCACACTAGTTCCTCAACGCCCCTTATTCCCTTGGGTCCAGCATTTCCCCCAAGATTGGTGTAGCGCCCACTTTGGGAAACTATAGCCTAGCCAGACCATCAAATTAAAATTAGTTTACGTTAAACAAACAAAATACGAACGCAAGCTAATCCAGAGACCAGTAAAATCTTAAAGGTCGCCTAACTTCTCGATTCTTATTTAATCACCTAACTCACAGACCAAATAGGAATACGTACGTGAGTAGAAACTCAATCAAAGAGAAATAATCTACATCTTGCTGAGAAACGTAACCGAGTGTCAATCAATGAACTCGGAACTTAGGCAGTGAAAAATGAGAACATTATTGATGAGACTCTCGAGCTAAATTAAATGTAGGTAGTGTTTTTGTAGTGGAGAATGTGCTTCCTGTACGTTTCCGGGGAACGGTTCAAATCCAAACAAAGATCATCGTGTACAAAGGGGATGTTAAATCTGTCGTGGCCTCAAATGTCCTCACGTTGATGTGGTGTGGAAGCTTGGAGTATGGGGTGCCAGCTTAAGTGTTGCCTCGTCATCTGACTGTTGTTCAAAATTACGTGAAGTCGTCCTCGGGTCTTTCCCTTTGGGATCAATCCCGGACCGTCACCAATAGCCCGTTGTGTTGCTCCAGTGTGACGTTAATTAAAATACCTACCTTTCGGTCACATGAACACGTGAGAGAAAACTTGCGGTAGACGAGAGATGCCTAATTTTCGGTTTCACACCCCAGTAAGAAACGATTCTCATAAGAAATAGAGTTGGAGTTTGAGGTAACCCTGATAAGAGTATAATACGAAAGCATTTCGGCAACAGCAGGTGAAATTCCAGACTGGTTTGTTTGTTTACACTGAAAATCTCTCTCATGGAGTAAAGGCAGGTAGGTATTTTAATTAGCGTCACACTGGAGCAACACAACGGGCTATTGGTGACGGTCTGGGATCAATCCGAAAGGAAAAGATCCTAGGACAACACCACGTAATTTTGAACCACGTTCAGATGACGAGGTAACACCTGAGCTGGCACCCCACTCTCCAAACTTCCACACCACGAGGATATTGGAGGCCACGATGGACTTAACGTGCACCAGCCTCCTTTGTACACGAGGGTATTTGGTTGGATTTGAACTCGCAACCTCTCCGGTTACTAATCCGCTGCTCTTCCAACCGGGCTACCGTCAAAAGTAAGAGACGCCTGTTTCTTGGGTATCAGCCAAACTCAATTCCAGCTGGGACGTAAAATACAGATTAGTAAATTTTCAATTTACTCAAAAAACTCATTTCTCATCGAGAATTTTTTTCACAGTATGAAAATTCTATATTTTTCAGGATATGGAAAATGCATGCAATATGGAACATGTTCCATATTTTGTGCCGTACGACGGAAATGTTTTATGAACTGAAAGTTTTAGAATTAATATTGAACATTCACAAACATATTTTATGATAAATTATGCAATAAATATTCTTTTATCTAATTTTATCTTTAATAATTGGCTTTCTATGAACCTCTAAAATAATTTAGCACCTCGAAATACAAAAATACTTCTATTTAAAACTCATTCTCGACTAACTCTCGGAACACATTGTGGGTGACTTCATTTGACACAGTTTGGTTGACACATTTACTTCGCACAGACAACCCTCCGGCTGCAAATCTGCGACTCTACCAACTGGGCCACCGCGACTTCATTTAACGTTAGAAAACATTTTCTTATCATTGCGAGCATGTTTGGAAAGTGAATGTCATCTTGAAGTAACGCCGACAAAATTGTACGTAAGGGAATAAAAACTGAGACGTGAAAATCGCCTCTCAAGTATTAATTGTAATCCTGAAGTCATTTATAATCCAAACACTGTCTTAAAATATATTATTTAACCACGTTAGAAAAATAAATCTTTTAAGATTCAATCCTGATTTGTTTACAAATGTGACAATTTTTTGGAACAAAATTCAAGTATTAAATATGACAATTTTTTTGGTTGGAGGTAGCTGAATCGACTATAGCAACACACCGGGCTATTGGTGACTGACCAATCCCGATGGAAAAGAGCCGTGATTTTGAATCATGAAGAGTTATCACCTGAGCTGATACCCTACTCTCCAAACTTCCACACCATACCAACGTGAGGATATTTGAGGCCACGACGGTCTTTAATTGGATTAAATTTTGAATTCGCAACCTTCCGGTTGTTAATCCGCGACTCTATCATCTGGGCTACCGCGGTGCCTCATTTGACACAGAGCATTATGTGTAAGTTTTAATAGTATTACCTGGTGTTCTACATCGCCCTCATTTAAGATTTATGTATACAAAACATACATATTCATGTATATAAAACTGCTAGAATTGAACAATACTGTTGGTCAAATCTTTTGAATTTGTTAGTGGGTGATAGAAATTGAATTATTTGAAATATTATTTAGCAATGTATTGTTTCAAACTGTCATTAGGTCATGTGAAATGGAAATGCTCTGCTTATTTAGATTTACATATCTTCATGTAAACCCCTTTTGATACTGAGGAGCCTACAATGGAAATATTGGGAAGAATGAAATTCGAGTATTAAATCTTTGATTGGCGGGAATAACAGTACAAGTCAGTTGTGATGTGCACAATTTTTTTGGTACGAGTCACTTAATTTTTCGTCATCTGACCGCGGTTCAAAATTACGTGGTGTTGTCCTCGGATCTTTCCCTTTGCGATTGATCCCGGACCGTCACCAATAGCCCATTGTGTTGCTCCAGTGTGACGTTAATTGAAATACCCCCCCCCCTTTAAAGTTGTCAGAAATAAGGCGCAGAACTGATTTTATAAATTTTATTCATTCACAATATGGGGGGGGGGGGTATTTCAATTAACGTCACACTGGAGCAACACAATGGGCTATTGGTGACGGTCCGGGATCAATCCCAGAGGGAAAGATCCGAGGACAATACCACGTAATTTTGAACCACGGTCAGATGACGAGGCAACACCTGAGCTGGCACCCCACTCTCCAAACTTCCACACCACGCCAACGTGAGGACATTTGAGGCCACGACAGATTTAACGTGCACCAGCCCCCTTTGTACACGACGGTGTTTGGCTGGATTCGAACTCGCAACCCTTCGGTTGCAAGTCCGTTACTCTTCCAACCGGGCCAACTTTGGGATTGATCCCGGACCGTCACCAATAGCCCGTTGTGTTGCTCCAGTGTGACGTTAATTGAAATACCCCCCCAACCGGGCCACCGCGGCCCCATAGTTATTTTGGGATAGAGGGAATAATATTTATTTATCCTATTTGGCCCTCAATCATACAAATATTGAGGGTGTGAAAGACAAGCCCCCTTGGACTCGAGCCACGACTTAACTATATTAACCGATTAGGTATTTAGGTATTTGGTATTTTCAATTAACGTCACACTGGAGCAACACAACGGGCTATTTAGGTATTTAGGCAGGAAATATTTAATTAACGTCACACTGGAGTCACCAACGGGTTATTGGTGACAGTCCGGGATCAATCCCCCAAAGAAAGTATCCGAGGACAACACCACGTAATTTTGAATCGAGGTCAGATGACGAGGCAACACCTGAGCTGGCACCCCACTCTCCAAACTTCCCCCACGCCATCGTGAGAACATTTGAGATCGCGACTGATTTAACGCGCACCAGCCGCCCTTTGTACACGACGGTCTTTGGTTGGATTCGAACTCGCAACCTTCCGGTTGCTGATCTGTTATTCTACCAGCCCGCCCTCTATATTAACCGAAAACGAAACAATCGAACACTCGTCCAACTAAAGTCGGAAAAAATCGCTCTCGGAATTGCTAACTATAAATTCAATTAGTTTATGGCGAGAGGTAGAAAAAACGTGTTCTAATTCCGCGATATTCTTTAAAAAAGTAAAACACCCCCGATTAATAAAAAGAACGGAATGCAGCAATCGCAGTCGCCCACTTCGCAAGGAGCCAGATTCTTTTTTAAATATTTCACTTCACCGCTGGAGCGCTGCGTCGGGCGACACGCATGCGTTCCCAGAATTCAAGGTCGTCTCTATGGCAACGGCTGTATGTTGACGCTCCCCTTCACGGCTCGGAGAGGATCTTCGTCCCACAGCTTGGGTAACGCGGCGGTCATCCGAGTTTCCTGCTCCGGTATTTCTCTCACGAGGAGGTGGACTCAGACCGCAACCGTGGAATTCATCCGGGGCGTTCTGGGGGTGCAGAAAAAATGTCCTGGTGAAGAAATGGGGAAACACAACAGCAAACTGACGAGGGAGGAGTTGGAGGAACTCGAGGAGCTGACCAATTGTGAGTGCTGTTTTTTTTCACAGTTCCTAAAAATCCGAATTTTTCAAGTGGTGCGCTTCGCGGTCCACGAGGTATTATTCAATGGCATGCCACAAAATTTATTGCCTGGTAAATTTATTGTCTCACCTGTGAGAAATTTATTGTCAACTTTAACCCCACAAAGGGTACAACGAAATAGAATGTTTAACTCGTGGTACATGTACCACAAAGTGGTACCCCCAAAATTTATTGCCTGGTAAATGTATTGTCTCACCTGTGTGAAATCTACTGTCAACTTTAACCCCACAAAGGGCACAATGAAATAGAATGTTTAACTCGTAGTACATGTACCACAAAGTGGTACGCCCCAAAATTTATTGTCTGGTAAATTTATTGTCTCACCTGAGTGAAATTTATTGTTAACTTTAACCTTACAAATGGTACGAAATAGAACGTTTAACTCGTGGTACATGTACCACAAAGTGGTACGCCGCGAAATTCAATGCATGGGAAATTTGTCACACTGAGAAAAATGTAATGTCACCCGTGTTAAATTTATTGCCAACCTCAACCTTCCGAAAGGCACAGTGCTAAGAACTTTTTACCTCGTAGTATATGTACCATTAAGTGGAACGCCCTTAAATTCATTGCATGGTACATTTATTGTAAGAATGGAAATTTTTTTGGTCAATCTTTACAGTTTCAGGGGCACTGTTGTAAAAAATTATTTTAACCCGTGGTACATGTGCCTCTAAATAGGTGTGTGAGGTTTTACTCGGAATTTATTGAATGGTAAATTTATATTGTGACACTAAGTTAAATTTAATGTCAACAATTAGAAAGTGAACACTTTGAAGGGAGCTATGTTAGAAAAAGTTTTAACTCGGGATATATGTAGCATTAAGTGTTACGTGAGGTATTACTCATACGGTGCGCCATAAAATTCATTAAGTGGTAAATTTATTGCGGCACTGAGTTAAATTGTCAAGATTAACCCTTTGAAGGCCACTATGCTAAACAAAGTTTTAAATCGTGGTACACGTACCACTTTGTGGTAAGCGCCAAATCCATCGCACGCTAAATTTATTGTCACACAGAGAAATCTACAATCAATCGTAACAGTCTCCAGAGCACTCGGCTAAAAAATGTTTTAACTCGTGGTGCTTGAGGTTTCACTAAGTGGTTCACCACAAAATTGATTGAATGCAGGATTTATTGACACAGTTAAATTTACTGTTCACTTTGACCCTTTGAAGGGCACCATGTTAAAAAAAAGTTTTCGCCGAAAAGTAGTTAAAGTTAAAACGGACTTAGTTACGACCTCGCAACCCTTTGTCTACTAATCCGTGACTCTACCAACTAGGACACCACGACCCCTTTTTTAATTATTAAACGCTTCAATCATATCAGCTGCTTTTATATAATAGCTACTAGCTTTGCTATTTGGATTCGCACGAGAGTTTTTCTTACTTCAGACAAATCAAGTCACGCCTGTTTCCGCGACAGTTTCGTTGCAACGGTAAACAGCTTTTTGAGCTTCTTCCGCTTCACGTGCTCGTGATCTTCCCTTTTCCGATTCGTGATGATGTTTCTTATGACGTTTTGTGTTGATTGATCACTTCGTGACGTTCCAAACTAAATTTTACGTTTCTAAGGGAACGTCGTAGAAAGCCGAAAATAGTTGACCTCGAACTTCATGCCGCCAGACCTTAGCTTTCAAGAGTTTTTGCTGCCGAAGGCAAACAGATGTTCTGCTTCTTATATCAGAAATAAAAGGATAAAGATTAGAAAAGATAAAAGTCTACTTATAGTTATTAACCCTTCTGGTAGTTGTCTTGACCAGATATCTCGTCATCAGAAAAAATCGACCAGATCTTCATGGACGAGATATCTCGCTGAAACCAAATAGAGGGTAAATCATGTAAATGTGAGTTTCACGTTACAATTCAGTTTAAGAGGCTTTTATGTAAACCTAAATATAAATTGCGTTGGTGTTCTCGTGGTGACTCGAGTGCGTATTCCGTATTGGGTAACAAGAAGTGAAGTCTTCTGGTGTTTGTTTAGACTTAATCCTTTCGCCCCGACTTTTGCATGATTAAAAATTTAACTCTGAAAAGTAGTTTAATTTAGTAGTTTTTGCTCTTTTTGACGGACGATCGTACTTTCGCGTTCTTTTTGTGTTTGCTTTCTCCCTTCCGACATTTATTAGTTGCTCAGCTAAGGGGACCATGAATGATAAGAGTGGTTCTGTTTTATGTTCCACATCACACTTCGTAATCCATGCATTAACAACAGAAATCATAACTAATCTTTTTCCACCACTTGTCTGATTTTCTGTCATGACCCTAAAAAGTAGCCACTTCATCACAGCGGTCAACTCCATTCATGTACAAATTGTAGTGGGAAATGGGCTTCTGGGCAACTAACCTCTAATTTTGTAACATCTTTTTGTTTCCGGTCACTCATTCATCAGAATGAATGGGCGTGCTCAAAACCATAAGTCCGCCATTTGCAATCTGAAAGTATTGCCACGTTTCTTGAGTCCTATTTTTATTCCCTAATTCCTTAAGAACACTGAAAGCGTAAAAACCATTCAAAAGTGGGATTTATTTACCCAATCTAATCTCTGGGACGTATATGCCCATTAGGCCCGAAAGGGTTAAATTTCCCCTCGTGTATAAAGCACATTTTACTTATAATTCATTTCAATTTTAGGAATTTATTATGTTTAAAAAATTAAAACATAGAAGTGATACTTCATGGAAAAAACTTTAAAGCTAAAGATAGAGGCTCGAGTGTTAACCTCTTTCTTGCGGCGTGAAGTCACATTTCTCGATTGAAAAATCAGCGTTTTTTAAATGAACGTCAGACATCCCCTAAACGGTGATGAATCGAGTTAGTTCTTAAGAGGAAAATGTAGGTAGTTAATTAACGTCGCACTGGAGCAACACAAAGGGCTAATGGTGACGGTCCGAGATCAATCCCAAAAAGAAAGATTCAAGAACAACGCCTCGTAATTTTGAACCACGGTCAGACGACGAGAATAGCACCTGAGCTGGGACCCAACTCTCCAAACTTCCAAGATCTTCAAATTTCCGAAAAGATCCCAGATCTGCCAACTAATTGGATTCTTCTCGGAGCAGTCACATGACTACTAGTCGACTTATCGATCACACTTTTTGAAGCTCCTCTCAATAGTAATGCTCAGTCTACTTATATTTAATCTCTGTGGTGAAAACCGAGATTTTCAATGTCAATACACAAATTAGGAGAAAAAAGGAGATTTTACTTCCTGTCACCTAAATGCTCTCACATGATACCATGTCGGGAGGGGATACCTTAAAATTTATTTTATCGCAGCTTTGGAAAAGTTTGGCGTTTAGCAACACCACGTAATTTCGAACCACGGTCAGATGGCGAGGTCAGACCTCAGCTGGCACCCCACTCTCCAAACTTCCACATCACGCCAACCTGAGGACATTTGAGTCCACGACCGATTTAACCTGCACCAGAACCCACCCCTGTACACGATGGTCTTTGGTTGCATTCGAACTCGCAACCCTTCGATTGTGTATCCGTTACTTTTTCAATACAGCGGCCCTAAAAATTCTAAAGAATGATATCCGAATATATGATAGGCCCGGATGGAAGAGTAACGGATTAGCAACCGGAGGGTTGCGAGTTCGAATCCAACCAAAGACCGTCGTGTACAGGGGGTTGATGCACATTAAATCTGTCGTGGCCTCCAATATCCTAACGTTGGCGCGGAGTTTGGAGAGCGTTCGGGTTTGATCCCAGACCGTCGCCAATATCCCGTTATATTGCTTCAGTGCGATGTTAATTAAATACCTACCTATCGAATATATGATGTATGATACCCGATTGGCCAAAGCCACTTAGATTAAATAGCAAACGTCTTCAAAACTCCGATAACTACATTTTAAGGTAACCCCGATATGTATCATGGGCGAGAATTCGGGTAACAGGAAGTAAAGTCGCTGGTTGTTTTTTGCACCGAAAATCTCTCTCACACATAATGAGGTGAAACGAGGAAATAGTTTTTTTTTCCTTCTTTAAATTTCTCCTTCACCCGTTATATATATATATATATATATATAATCTGCTCATTACCATCAATTTAAAAGTTTTATTTCTTAAATGTGTTTAATGACGAAGCTATCGATTCGGAGAAAATCTCTTCCTTTTTAAAATGTGCTTACTGCTTTTTGCTTGGAGAAAAGATATATTTTGAAGATTTAGAACGTGTATGGTAAATTAAAAGTTTTTGAACCTAGATCGACATTTCTTAGGATTCACCATTCTTCCTGACAGGATTTAAAATAACTAGTAATCGGAAACATGTAATTGAAAGTCTAAAGTTCACAAGAATGGTGACGAAGGCAGCCTTTAGAATAAGACTAATGAACGTATCAAAACTTTAAAGTTTTTCGGAAACCATTTGTATCGAGAAAGTTTAAAGAAGTGCTGATATTAATTCCACTATGCGTATAAATTAAGAGCAGACAATGCTGGACTAATCAGCTTTTCATTTATTTTATTCTAAGCGTGATATATAGACGTTAGAGAGATTGTTTATCTCTGGGTCATATTAATGACTGTACAAATAGGATTTAGTTCCCAATTGATTTAGGAACGTAGCAGTGCTTTCATTCCATAAGAATTGTTTGTTGCGAATTTTTGAGCGAAAAGATTCGAAACTTTATGGGAAATCTGTTTCTCGCCTTTCAATAGATATTGACTTTCTCTATACATATATTAGAAGAGATTTGGTCTTAGCATACATCGACCTTAAAATGAAATAGACGGAGCATGCGCCCGCAGCTTCATGTTATTTCTTCCAGTTGTTCCAATAAGAAATAGTCTGCGTCTCCATAGTCAATTAAGTCGATTTGAGATTTACCCTTCAGAGATCTTACGACAGCGACTCCGCCCACATGATCTGTCTCTTATTAGAAGGTCGATGTTAGCATAGACGTGTGATATATGCAGACTGATAGTTGCTTTCGGGAGGAGCTTCAAAAAGGGCGACCAACATGTCTACTAGTAGTCATGTGACTGCTCTGCGAAAAATTGACTTGGTTGGCCGATTTGGCATTTTATCACCTCGTTTCAACATCTTATGACAGGATAGATGTTTGAATACTCATTCTACGAGTTGCGACAAGAATGGTGAAATAGCTAAACTCTGCTGTCCTATAGACCAAACAGATGATGAATCAATAGATGGGCGTTTTCTACTGTCCAGTGGTTCAATCAGATGATGAATATTAATTTCCACCCGCAGACGAAAGTAGTCTGTGTCACGTTACTGCTAGTTTTGGTCACATGGTTTATAGAAAGGTTACTATTGCTCACTAGACTTTTGTATTTCCTCTATGGGTCTTAGACGTATCAAATTAAACGAACTCGCTTCTTTCTAGAGTTTATGATGTGTATTTCCTGTAATAGGTACATAAATCGTCGTTTTTCGTTACTTTTCAATATTGAGTAGAAACAAATATGAAAATAAAAAATAATAATAAAGTGGAATAAGTAAAATAGGTTAAAGTAAAATGCTTCCATTTAATTTACTGCATTAAGAATACCACATAAAAGAAACTTAAATGTTGACATGATAAAAGCCTGATATAATTTTAGAGTACAAAACAAGAACGCAGTGAGACAGTTTTGAAACGAAATGCAATACCGAACATTGGTTAATAATCATCAGAATAACAGACAGCTTAAAATTAAAATAAACGAAGAATGGTTCAATCGTGTAAAAACGCTACACAATAGTTGTTTCATTGGAAAACGCTGCTAAAACGTTCGATGCAAATGTTGATGAATTTCTGTCGCGCGTGCAGCCAAGTTCTTTGAAAATTATTTTTATACCATAGAAACTCCTGCGAAAAGTAGGATCAATATATAGCATTGCAACGGCACAGTTCCCGTAGAAACTGTTAGACTTTTCATATTCATATCTGTTGGTTATGATCGATTAATTTAGGGACAGAAGGGTTTTGGCGGAAAGCCAGAAGCAAACAATATAACTATCGAGGACTTGGATAGCATGCAAGGAGTGTGTACGAAAACACGGAATACACACACTGCATGATTTCTTCGTAAAAATTCGTTTGAGTCCTAAATCGTGAAATATACGATCTTCTATTGGGACGAAGGAATAATCTATATTTGTGTTGGTTTGCAAGAAAAGAGGTTCGTTCTCTGTTGCTTTAATTCTGAGAAAACACACTATATAGTTAACTATACACATTTGTTTTCAGGGGATTAATTTATACATATTAGTACTGTACCGCTGTAGTACACTGGTAGTTCGCCAGGGCCGAATAATTTAAGGATCCAGAGTTGTTATTAATTTTGTGGTTATCAGTTTAAATTTTGATTAAATGATTTTTATTTTTGTTTAAATGATTTTTTTTGATGTAAAAACGTCTTTAAAATCGATGCCGGGTGTGGGGAGGCAATCGCTCTCAACTGAGCGAGAGTTTCTGTCGAAGTAAATTCAAACTTCAATAACTCGGCTAAAGCTAGATACAGCGCCGCCATCTAAGTCTCATTTTAAAGAGGAAAGATGAAAGTTTGTGCCAATGCTACTCTGACATTCGTGGCGGCCGGACGTCACGAACTGCTCAAGCGCAAAGTGAACCCACGACTTTAGACTTTCCGGATTCGACACGTGTCCATAAACGGGATCATATCTCAGAGACTAATTATCCGAAACGAGTAAACTACGTGTTTTGAAGAAGAGTGCATATGTTACAACTCATTCTGGGCTCCAAATGTGTATCTCAGAAATTCGAAAAGATACGAGGCTGTGAATTTGAAAAAGTTTGAAAATTTCCCGATTTTTTAAAAATGTCGCAATATATGAGGGCAAAGTACAACCAGAATTACAAAAATCGGGCACGAATGCGTAGATCACAAAATTTCAGAGAATGATTTCAACGAACCCAAAACCAACGCGCAGTACGGCATCTGGCGATCCTGGGTCAAGTATGGATGTGGATTTCGTTGCTGATGTGATTGAAAGTGCAATGCAGGTCGACCTAGACCCATCGGACCCACTTAGCATACCCAATATGGCGACGGAGGCCCAACATTGAACTTGTACCAGGGTCGACAACTACTTTTAAAGAAATAAAGGCAGTATCGGACACATTCTAGAAATATTCAAATAATTTCAAAGCCATATGTATCCTACTTCTCATACCACTACTCTGTATTCAATAAATGTAAGTTGCAAATGAATTAAACGATTCAAAACAGGAATTTTATTTAATTTCAATATACTACACACGATTGACGTTTTCGCGAAAATAACTGCGGCAGTGTCCTACACTGCCTTTATTTCTTTATTTCCAATAGCCAGGGAACGATACAAACAGAAGAAATACCACACAAACTACTAAAATACAAAACTTCAATGACAATTTTATGCAGATGAGCAGCAAGACAATCATGCCCAGTTAGAAGGCATCCTACTGTGGTTGGTCAGGCGCTTCTTCAAGACAACAACCTCTAGCCCATTGTTTTGAAGATCTACCTTACTGTTCTTGTTGGTAGTTGGAAGGTATTGTATGTCTCAAGGATAGTTTCGGAAGGAAGTCCTAGAATTTTAACGTTGTAGTAAGGTGGTCCCTTTGCTGGCAAGATCTGCCTCTTCATTCCACAAAAATAAGCGAGTAGGCACAGTCCCCACTGTACCGTAAGGTTTGGTTCGCGAATACTTTTGGGTGGAATAAATGACTCCAGAGTGACAAATTGTACCAAACGTATTGGATTGTTTAAAAATTCGGATGCCTCTGAATCTGAGAAATTTCTCTTCAAGCACTTTAAACTACGTTCGTATAGTATTAAAAGATCTTGCCACCGATTTCGCTTAATGTTGGGTTAATTTTTAATAACTAATTGTGTGTTTTTTATATTTATTTGTGCGTATGTTCTCACGGGTTAACCATGAGAAAAAATACAGAGAATTTAATCTTGAATTCCCGAGGATAGGAAAAGTAAAAGATAAAGCCCGTTTCCGTTGAGGGGAAAGCACTCATCAGTACTAGCGTATTTGGCAGTCTTTGGTGATTTCTGACCCAGTGACGGTGTTTCTTCTGGGTTTATTGTCCACTCGCGAGAAGGGGATTCTGATGGTTGACCACTTAGAATGGATTTTCTTACGTTTTACGGGGTTTACCTTTGGATGAGAATTGATTGATTTGGCGGTTCTTCAGAAATTAAATTACGATACGACAATAATCAGGGCATTTTTTCTTTCGAGAATACGATCATAAGAGCAGGACCTTCCAAAAAGAATTTATCATCGACCTCGTGGACTACTTGGGAGAGAATCATCTCCATGAGTCCGGGAACCACGCTCTTCCATGGGTTTGCGCCTGCTACCGGATTTGATGTGTCCAAAAAGGTGAAAACACCTTCCTCTCCTTACCGACTCGATTTCATGCATGCCGAAACCTCATCGTATTTTTCCGAGATCTTTTGCCGAGGGTGAGTCTATCTGTTCTTCGGGTTTTGCCATCTGTTCCCCTCTCTCTTCTCCTGGACTTTTATCTTTTGTTTTTGACTGTAATTTGTAAAAATGATTTTAATGTATCTTGTCGGGGCCTCTTTTATATAACTGTTAATTGCATTTACCCTATTTTATTTTTAATGTAATAATTTTTCTATTTAATATTAAAAAAACTGTGTGCTTTATAGTTTATCTGGCGGCAAATCTTTGTTTAAGGTAAATTTTTTGCACTATACGATCCCATGACATATTTTTTACACAACGTTAACTAGTAAAGAACCCTCAGGAATCAATTCCTTTAGGTTTGTATGGAATTCACGGGGTGACCTTTTCTTTTCACACGGGGTTTATTGTCTTTGGTAAATACGGGGGTCCCGCACCCACGATACCCAAGCCATCTTTTCCTGCTTTTATAGCACTACTCTGCCCTCCCAATCCCTCTTTTTTCCCCTTTCATGACATGTGTTTGGCTCAGCTTCATCAAATATAAATGCTCCATAAAACGTCAAAACAAACATCTCTTTTTATGTCAATAGAGCTATCTTTAGAGTGCATTATAGACGTGAACTAAAAGTAGACCGAACATTGCTATTGAGAGGAGATTGAAAAAGCGTGCCCAACATGTCGACTAGTAGTCACGTGACTGCTCTGACAAATATTGACTTCGTTGGCTGATTTGTCCCCTTATCGCATCGTTTGGCGATCTAGCATCTTATAACAGGGTAGATGTGTGAATTCGAATTTCTAGAGAGGTGAAATTTCCAAAGTCTAATACTATGTTGAGTGGACCAATCGATGATGAATCAATCGGATGGTCGTCTTCTCCCGCCCCGTGGACCAATCAGGCGATGAATGTTCGTTTGCTCTCAACAGACGAAAGTAGTTTGAGTCACATTGCTACTTGTTTTGGTCATGACCTTCGGCATCAAGGTACTTATATACCCTATGGTACTTATATGTCCATTTACTAGACGTTGTTTGGCACTGATTGTCCAAATACGGCCCTTACTCCATAAACCCGTCCGAAACAACCATCTTTAATAGAAACAGTAAAAAATTCAGCATGATAGGAAGAATATTTCGGAAGAAATGAATCAAAGTACGGGAAAGTAATTTAAGATCAGGTGCCCCAAATTTTCAATACTCATAATTCATAGCAATAGTTATAGTTAATAATTCATAGTAAAAAATTCAGTATGATTGGAAAATTATTTGGAAAGATATGAATAAAAGTACAGGAAAGTAATTTAACATGTGCTCCATTTATTCCAAGCTCATAATTCAGAAACGACTGGACCAAATGACTTGAAATTCGTTACTCGACGGTAAATTTTGATGTTGATTGGTAATTTGGCATTAAAACTGAGCGTTGTCTTTGGAAATTATGAAGTTTATGCGCAGTTGGATATTCATTTACTTATTTAATTGTAGTTTATTTACAGAAAAATTACAAAGAATAAAATATATGACCCAAAACATGCAAGTAAAAAGATATACGCTAATACAGTTAGTTGATATATAAAACAGGGGTCACGGTGGCCCGGTTGTAGGAGTAACGGATTAGCAACCGGAGGGTTGCGAGTTCAAATCCAGCCAAACACCGTTGTGTACAAAGAGGGCTGGTGCACGTTACATCTGTCGGAGCCTCAAATATCCTCACGTTGGCGTGGTGTGGAAGTTTGAAGAGTGGGGTACCAGCTTAGGTGTTGCCTCGTCATCTGACCGCGGTTCAAAATTACGTGGTGTCCTCGCATCTTTCCCTTTAGGATGGATTACGGACCGTCACCAATAGCCCGTTGTGTTGTTCCAGTGCGACGTTAATTAAAATACGTACCTACCAAATCTAAATCGTTAAAATATATAATCTCTTGGAAGCTATCCGCCATAAAAATCTATTTATAGCAGAAGCAAAATTGTCGCATTCTTTTTTAAACGTATACAAAAATTATTGTTTCTGGTTAATATACCTGGGGATATTAACATCAATAAAAGAGTCTAAAAACGGCAATTTTGTCATAAAGTAGTTTAGAAAAAAACACGAATCCCTAAATAAATTTCATACATGAGAATTTATCGAAGACTTTATTCCCTATCGAATGGTACCTTTGAATGTGCTCTTCTGCGAACGATGCCAAAACCCAGAAGGGCGGTTCGATTGCGTAGATGTACGTTACTAGGACAAATGGCGATTAAGATAACCACGGTAACATTCATTTTTAATAAACCCTCGCATTGAGAGTGTACGTATAACTGTCAATGAAGACAAAGTAAACGGCATTAAGTGACAGAAATAAATCCACCGCTGCACTGGGTCGAAAGGAAACATATCGTCGCAGAAAGTTAGAGTAGGAGTGTTCCAGTCGGTACCCATTACTTTCAACTGCAATTTCCAGCTTCTTGCATTCGAATTATCGATTTTTTCCGAATGACATTTCTTCCCGCTTCAGACGTCGCCGGTAAATTCAATATCCCCAACTGTTTAAGTACTTTTAGCTATTGACTGTTCCACTTCAATATTCCGACAGTTTTAAGACTTTTCAATTTGGATGTGTTTCAATATATATTATTTTCTTTTCGCGACGTAGGGAGGAATCATTGATATTTCGGTGAGAGAATCAACCCTTTGCAGTGAATCAAAGAAAAACTAGAGTCCAATTGATGAAAAAAATTGTTTACTACTAAGAAATTTCTAAAAATGATGCGCTGAATTAAAGCTTTTATTTGACTTTAATGCATTCACAATTTTATAAAAAAATTATATTTATTAGAAAGGTAAATTTTTTTTATCTCAAAATTAAAACTGGATAATCGCTTTTAGTTGCATTTTTGACTGTTTTACCTGTTAACTGTTCAAGTTCAATCTTTGGGATTGATCCCGGACCGTCACTAATAGCCCATTGTGTTGCTCCAGTGTGACGTTAATTAAAATACCTAAGAAAGGTATTTTAATGAAGAGAATGACATGAAGAGAAAATGTTTGAAAAGCATCTAACTGAAAATTTTGAGTCACCGAATTTCTACTAGTTGGTTGAGCTTTATGGGTATTTGGCTAACACAAGACAGAATATCAAGTAATGAACATGCACACGAAAAAGGTTTCACTGGTACAGAAATACAGCCAGGGTGAGCTACAGGAGTCGAATCTGAGCCGCCTACTCGCAGAAGTTCAACTGTAATTGCAAAAGTATTATGATTATTTTCTCGCCCAATTCCTTATGAATGTTATGCATGAACCTATCAAGAACAGTGTTGCTAAGAGGAATTCATGCCATTACCATCTGCGAAATTCATCAGTGCAAATAGATGAGCTTTTAATGAATGACGAAAGAACATTACCGAGGAGATACATATCACATCATGTACCATTCTCCACGCTGAGATGAACCATTAGGGAAATCATAACACTGTCGGAAGAAAAATAACTCGAGCAACCAAGTATCCCTGTATTGTTACCTTTAATTATTGGTCACGATGTGGCATTTTTAGCCTTGGCATTAGAAAACAGCATGCAAAGAAAGGTCACACAACACTTAGTTGCAACTCTTACACAGATATCGTGTGAATAACGCCAACCCATTCAGTTAGAAGCTGCCTAAAATAGCCTGGGTACTTGTTTAAGTCTGTTTGACTTTAAAATATCGCTGTTGTGTTGAAGCGATTGCATGCATTGAATTGATTGGTTTGTGAATCGATGGGATGTAGCAGGTAGGAAATAAGTTCGGGGTAGCCTACTCTTTATCTCTCAGCGTATGCTTTACTTGCATGATCTATGATAACGTATCTACGTATATATTTAACTTAACTACCACTGCAAAATTAAATTTCAGTGAAGTGGAATATACAGGGTGTTTCGAAAATATCTGTCTAAATTGTAAACGGTGGTAGAGGGCCTCAAAACAAACACTTTTGTCAAAGAATCTGTATCCGGAAACGCAGCTTTTAGGTGGTAGAGAGCACTGTTTAGGTCAGTCGATAAATCGCTTCTGTGGCGTCATTCCCCTTACGAATTTTCAACGGCATGCATCGCTACACCGAGCATCTGATGTATAGGGCTTCGAACGGAAATGGACACTTGTTTATTTAAAAAATGTTTTAAAAGTAAAGAAAAATGTTTTTAAATTTATTAAACTATTTATTTTGAGCCACTCTTCCACCCTTTTCAATTTGGCCAGATATTTTCGAAACACCCTGATCTATTCCTGTCAGGTGCATTCCTCCCTGGGGATATTTCTCTCTTCTGTGTTAGTAAAACTTTCATTGCGTGTGTCATTGCGTATTACTTGATATTGTATGTCGTGTCTGGCGCAGCATGGCCAAATATGGCCCTTGCGCCATAAAATCCCAAAACCATCCAACCATCGAAGCACCCTGTATAACACTGTAACCTATATCCACCAAGAAGTAGGTTTCGGTAAATCAAGTTTCAAAGTCTTTCGCACATACTGCTAAAAACTCAATTTACTCTGAACTGTTTTCAGAATGTACTTTTAATTGTTTTTTAACATAAAATTAATTTTGACTAGGCTTCGAGCTCCAATGACGTTCCCCTTAAATAGATTAAATAATTTAGAAACCAAACTCTTGTCTTGTATTTTATACATTTATTATCTCTGTTGTCTTGTCCAATCCTTTCCCATTCAAATACGGTCACCCTGCAAATACATGGGCTCTTTGCATTTAACAACAGATCGAGTTGCTATAATGAGCATTTTGTTCGCAGATATTTTTGAATTGTAGGGTCTTCATTAGACAGTAGTTCAAAATTACGAGGTTTGCCTTCTGATCGTTTCCTTCGAGATTGATCCCGAACCGTCACCAATAGCGGTGCTCCAGTGTGACGTAAATCCAACTTGAACCGCAGGAATCTATTTCTAACACTATATAGACTATACTCTATACAGGGTGAGTTTAAATTGTTTTTACAAAATAAGAGGGGTGATAGTACCCATCCAGACGAGCCATAATTACCATGGAACATAGGGTCGCATTCCACTCTGAGAGGCAGAAAAGAGTAAAGTCGAAACGCGTCAGGCATGAACAAGCCATCGCTTCTGACGTCGTTTTGTACCTGCCTACATAGCATACCTCCTAAGCAAGATTTTTCTTCTGGGGGCACATGAAATCTTTAGTGTACCAGACGCCTGTGGACTCGGCTGAAGATCTCGTAGCGAGAATCAGTGTTGCCGCAGACAAAATGAACACACCACCAAGAATCTTCGAGAGGGTGCGCCAGTCATTCCTTCACCTGTGTGAACTGTGCAACGACACGCGTGGCCGCCACTTTGAGCACTTGCTGTGAGTTTTTCTCTGATCAATAAATCAGACTATGCAATTTTTGGTATCGTTCATTCGCTTTCCCTACACTGTTGTAAGTTCATGTTGAAATTCTAATTTGACTCTTTTCTGCCTCTCAGAGTGGAATGCGACCCTATGTTCCATGGTAATTATTGCTCGTCTGGATGGGTACTATCACCCCTCTTATTTTGTAAAAACAATTTAGACTCACCCTGTATAGTGTCTAACTATATGGAGTATATCCTTTAGTCCCTACTATATAGAGTGAGTCTATACTAATACTCTAACACTACATATTCTAACACTATATAAAATGAAGTTGTAATGGAATAATATTCCATTGCAACTTCATTTTCGAAAAATTTGCATGTGGACCCGATATTCGATTAATATTTTAATGATCGAGCAATTTTCAATATATGTATTTGTATGTATTTCTAATTAACGTCGAATTGGAGCAACACAAAGGGCTATTGTCGACGGTCCGGGATCAATCCTGAAGGAAAGATCCAAGGACAATACTACGTAACTTTGAACCACGGTCAGATAACGAGGTCAACACCTGAGCTGGCACCCCACTCTCACAACTTCCACAACATTAAAGAACCAGAATACTCAAAAAAAGAAATCGAAACAATCTATTATTCAGTGTATTCATTATTGGTATCGGGGCTGTGGTAGCCTAGATGGTGGAGTCGCGGATTAGCAACTGGAGAGTTGCCAACAAAGGAATGGCATGTAAGTAGGGGCTGATGCACGTTAAATCTCTCGTGGTATCAAACGTCCTCACCTTGGCGTGATGTGGAAGTTTGGAGTGCCATCTCAGCTGCTGACCTCGTTATCTGACCGTGATTCAAAGTTACGAGGTGTTGTCCCCAGATCGTCGCCAATAGTCCGTTATTTTGCTCCTGCGAGACGTAAATTGAAGTATTAAACATTATTGGTGTCAGTATAATTCATTTTCCCCTTAATCCTCTGATACATATATCCATTCTACAGCCTGCAGTCTTCCCTGCATGACTTCTAACCATTTTGACCTTCTCGAATCTTCCCTAGAATTCTTTCGACCAATCGATGTGCGTATTTAGTCATTATGAGTGTTGTGGGGAAAAGCAATGCTTCACTGTCCGGAAATCCCATGATGCTAAGAGAGTTAATACTTAGCTGTCTCATAGGGGACTTGTATTGGCATAATTTACAAAAAGTTCATCCTTTTAAACTTTTTTCAAAATTCCTTCCCGGCGAATCGAAGAGGAAACTTAAGTTCCTTCATTAAACTGTAAGATCCATATTGATTTTATAAATGAGGTTAAATATACGGGACGAGAGTAATTACTACTTATAAAGCATAACTCCTTTTTTATGTAATTCTCGAGGTAGAAGTTATAATAACTTAGGCCATATTGTCGTTTTAGTCAAGTTTCTGTTGAAAAAATACGCATTAATTTAAAAGTTTTGGCACTTACGGTACTCAATAAATCGATTTGCCATGAGTTTATAAATGAGTAGTTTTAAGCCATATACGAAAAGAAACGTGTTTTTTTCTGTCCTGTTCTCAAATATAAGAAAATGGCTTGTTGGTGCAAAGCTCATTTATATGAAAATATTGTTTTCATATTGTCGTCGTCAAGTTTCTGCTCAAAAAATGCCTATAAATTTAAAGTTTAGCACTTGCTATGCTCAATCAAATAAATTGATTTGGGCACGTGCATGAATTTATAAATGAGTAGCAAAAATTTTTAAGCTATAAACAAATAAATTTGTTTTTTTTTCAGTCCTGTTCCAAATAATATAAGAAAATAGTTTGTCTGTGCAAAACTCACTTATATGAAAAATGATGCTCCCTAATAGTTTAAATTAGCAGTATTCTAAATTAACTATAACCTCAGAATTGTTTCCATAAATAAATCATGTATTTAGTATTGTTATAAGTAATATTTATAAATTCTTTCTCAGCCAAATCTGAAGTTTCAGTTTTAGATTAAGTGTAGCATTTATCTTTACCTAAACGATTTCATAGGATATTTTAAAGAGGTATTCAGGATAAGTAATAAGACCCTCACTCTCATATTAAAGTTTCTGAATTGTTCACATTTTATACCGGGGAACAGAAATTAGTTTTATAAATTTCACAAATATACTTTCATTATATAGAAAAGTTGAGAATATAGTTTCGAAATACATTAAATTAGCAATAAATTAGGCAATGTTTATTGACTGTCAAACATAACTTTTATTTGCCAATAAATATACTGAAGAAAGTTTGTAATTAAGTTTCCAAATACATCAACTTAAGGGGCAGTAGACTTTCGAAACAAACTTTCGCAGTATATTCGTTTTCAAAATATATTTCCATTGTGTAGAAAATTAAAGAATCAGGTTTCCAAACACATCAGTTAACAACAAAATAGGAGACTTATTAGAACTTAGCACTCAAATACATCAATAGTAGTAAACATACTTCTATTATGTAGAAAAGTTGAGAATTAGGTGTCTTCTCTTAGATGAACAGCAATTATACAAGACTTGTACTGGAACTTAGCCGTCGAAGCAACATGCCTTGTAATTTTAAAGTCCTAAAAACAATGAGAGAGATTCACTAACTTCATTTAAGTCCTACAACTAGAAAACTTGCGTTCGTTAAAATATGAAGTCTATTAGCCTCAAATATTCTTCCATTGCGTAAAAATAGGAGAATATCATGTTTCCATACGTATTAGGTTAACAAAACAACGGCACTTATTGAAACAGCAAAAAAATATGCCAATAGTCGCAAAACATTGAAAATTCAAATACATCTGATTACCAGCGAATTATGCAATTTTTATTGAAATTTAGCCATCAAAGGTACACATCCTGAAATTTTTTTAAGCAATAACAAGTCTTTCACTAACGATAAATACTCGTCCGGTAAAATATAAAGCCTCAAAATATACCTCCATTGTGTAGAAAATTAGAGAATCAGGTTTCTAAACATCAATTAGCAAAAGAATGGGCAGGACTTATTAGAACTTAACAATCAAATCTACAAATACTCGCAAAACATTCTTCCATTAAGTAGAAAATCAAGATCCAAATACATCAGATTAACATTGAATCATGCAAGATGTTTTTGGAATTTAGCCGTCAGAGAGCAACATGTCCTGAAATTAATGTTCTAAAAAACTCCTGATTCGCTTATCCTTTCACTAACGTCCTACTACGACCAGATAATTGCTCGTCAGTTAAAGTAAGAAAATTCTACTTTTTCACCAATTGATTCCTTCCCAGGAAGAGAGGTTAAGTTCAATCGATGAACAAACCATTAACCAGCACCATCTTCCGTTTCCCAGATGTCATTTTCTTCGTACCTTTCTCCCAAATGAGGAGTCCTAAACACACACATTTAGACGAAAATGCCCTGCCAAATGGAATCTTAATAGTCCAAGGCCCCTTAGACCAACTGACCCATATCGGAAGAGGGGGACCCTATGTTAATGGGCGCAATAAGAAATTCCTTTCTGCCAGCTTTTAAATGCGAGAAGCCTTTTCTTTGGCAGTGTGCCGAAAGCCTCAGTCGATGGGCTTCATGAATTTGTATTCTGCAGTCTGTCCATTGATAGCTCAGGGAAATCGCGCAGGAACTTGGAAGATGAATGGATGCTGTGACGGCCATATTGTCGAGGGGAAAGTTTCGGAACTTTGAGTAGAGTTGTTTCGCGAATGGCCGTTTCCTGATGAAATGTGATGTTTTAATTCTTTTCCGTTTGGCAAACTGGGCATTGGAGTTGAGTGTAGTTCGTGCTGTTTTGTTTTATTTGCTTTAATTCTGCCGATCAAGATGGACTTAATTTTTAAAAAGCTTCAGCCTCTTTATGAAAGTAAAACAAGAAAATGCTTTATAACTATAGGCTGGATTTATGATTTGTAAATATTTCTCATTCCTTAATTCTATTATATAAATTTAAGATAGGATTGTATTTAGGAATATTTTGTCTGAAATTAAGGGATTATTATCTGTTATGACTATCCTGACTGCTTTTAGGTTTCGGTCATATTGGAGTAGAACATTCAAGTTGAGATTTGTTAAAATTTAGTTTATATATTTTCTTACTGTTTTATATTTAATTGAATTCTTCTGTTCAGCTTATTTCGATTGGTTTTTTTTAATGAAGTGAAATACTTATTGGTAAGTAGTTGAAGTAACAGAATGAGTTAGTGACGTCTGGGATCAATCCCAAAGGGGAAAGATCCGAGGACAACACCTCGTAATAAACACCTGAGCTGGCACCGCACTCTCGAAGCTTCCACACCACGCCAGCGTGAGGACATTTGAAGCCACGACAGATTTAACGTGTACCAGCTCCCACGTAAACGACAGTCATTGGTTGTATCTAGTTTCGAACTTACAACCCTCCTGTTGCTAATCCACGACTGGGTTACCCATGAAGTATTTATAGGACAGAAATTTAGTCTTTTAGCTTCCATCTCTCAAAAACAAAAACAACAAAAGATGTTTTATGAAAACTGGATGCTTGTGACGAGTTCACTCATTTTCATATTTCTGTAATACACTTAAAATAGACTAGTTTCAGTGTATTCGAATTAAAATTAGGCTATTTTTCTGTGATAAATTGTGTAGTTCGATTCCTTTTAGGCCTAAGTTATATCGTAGTCGAGCATTAAAGCCGAGATCTATTGGAATTTAGTCTGTAGATTCTTGCTGGTTTGTTAAATTTATTTGAATTCCTCCATTCATGATCGATTTACTTTTTAAATGAAAATAAAATATGTGTAGCATAAAAATTCAGTCTTTTAACTTTTTTTTTTTGCTTTGAAAAAGCAAAAAAGAAAAGATGTTTGCATCTAAGGATACCGGATGCTTGTGACGGTAGGTAGGTATTTAATTAACGTCGCACTGGAGCAACACAACGGGCTATTTGCGAAGGTCCGGGATCAATTCCCCAAGGGAAATATCCTAGGGGGGGTATTTCAATTAACGTCACACTGGAGCAACACAACGGGCTATTGGTGACGGTCCGGGATCAATCCCAAAGGGAAAGATCGAGGACAACACCACGTAATTTTGAACCACGGTCAGATGACGAGACAACACCTGAGCTGGCACCCCACTCTCCAAACTTCCACACCACGCCAACGGGAGGACATTATAGGCGACAACAGATTTAACGTGGTCCAGCCCCCTTTGTACACGACAGTCTTCGGTTGGATTCGGACTCGCAACCCTCCGGTTGCTACTCTTCCAACGAGGGTACCGAGGTTCGACTTCTCGTGGGAGCAGCACTATACTTCAGGAACTGCCATACCTTGTCGATAAAACTTTGAGGATACAAGTAACGTTTAAACTATAGTTAAACGTTTTAAAACACCTGTTGCGGTTTTATCGCTACCTAGTTTCTAAATCAGATGAAAACATTCCGGATAATCCATTCTTCCACACACTTTCGAAGCACGTACTACATTTGGGTGGGGTGTTCCAAGCAAAGGAAAAACAACCACCCCCGCTTAATCACGGCATTAATAACAATTATTCACATCAATGAAATTCCTTCATTCTCACACATTTCCCAAATAAATCACGGGCTGGTCCAGTTTTCCAGGAAATGATCCTGGGCTCCTCAGATCGGGGCGTTGGTCTCCCTGCGCCCCAAGGCACGCAGTCTTTTCCGGGTTCTTGAACGATCGTTATCTACTCACGCAATAACCCTATTTCAAAGTCATAAACGCAATTAGCAAAAAACGACCCCACTTCTCTTCGACCCTCGGGTGAACGTTAGGTGTTTTCGAACTCGAGTGCTCCCTTGAATCGTAATCGAATCTAATCTCAGTTGGGAATGGCCTCAGATCGACATATGGCGTAGTCAGTCAGTGGTTTTGGGTTGGAAATGGCGTGAAAGTCAGTCATCAGTTTAAGAAAGTCAGTTTCAGTGTTATCAAATTGAGTATTTTTAGAAGGTTCTTACTTCATTAAACTAATCTCAGTGCTTTTGGGTTACAAATGACGTGAAAGTGTTCATTGATCAGATTGAGTTGCATATCAGTGCTATCGAGATGAATACTCACAGAAAGCTCTTCCTGGATCGGATATTTAGGCATCCTCGGTGCTTTTAGATGGCACCTGTGTGTAGCGCGTGTACCCTTTACCATTCGCCATATTTTAATCGAGTGTCCTGTTTTTAATCGTCACCGTCAGTATTCTTTTCATAATACAATTTTAAACTTACAAGATTTGGTTGGAGAAAATCCCCACCCAAATCTATTTAAATTTTTACAAAACAAAATTTTTAAATTCCATCTGATTTTTCTATCCTTTATGCTTTTTAAACTCCATCGCCTCATTACCTTTTTTATGTTGATGACGAGGATAATCTCATACCTTTTTATGATCTAAATGATCTTTTTATGATCTATTCTTTCGCAACGTACCTACTTATTTTTTCTACTTTCATTAGACAGATTTTTAAATTTATTCATTTTACTGGGTCGAATTTTGTCTTGCGTTTGGCGCAGCTTGTCCACTATTGGACCTTGCGCCATAAAACCCAAATCAACCAACAAACCATCGATAAGAAATTATGTGAAATTATATACCTCTGTGATATCAAATTGAGTATTTCTTAGAGCATCATTTTTTTCTAGCTTTACTTTGCATGTGGCTAAATGAGAAAAAAATAAGGTTATTCTAATATCCTGATTCTAATAACCATTAACCCTTCAAGTGGTTTCGACGAGATATCTCGTACACCAAGATCTGGCCCATTTTGCTAATGACGAGATACCTCGTCATCAAGATTTGGTCAGTTTTTTCTAATGACGAGATATCTCGTCTATCAGAATCTGGTCAGTTTTGCTAATGATTGATTCCTTGTCAAGTGAACCAACAGGAGGGTTGAAGGCATTGTAAAATTCAGATTGATGATCAATTTTTATAAGAATTATTTTTTAAATATAACACCACCCTCAATTGAAGGTAGGTAGGTAGTTAATTAAAGTCACACTGGAGCAACACAAGATGGTCAGGGATCCATCCAGAAGTCAATTGAAGAACTCCGGGCAATATAGTACGTACGTAAGTCCCTGGATTTTTAGGTTTTAAAACCTCATATTACGTTTTCCAACTTATGTTTTAGTCTTTTCTTGGTTTTTAAATGGCTATTTTAGGTTTTTATAGGTTCCAACGAAAATATCTCTTTAGATCGTAACATAAGATTAACACAATTTTTTTCATCTATATAATAGATATTTTTAAAACGCATATATGGTTTTTAACTTAAGAAATGGTAAACTTCGTGACGTCTAGAACCTATTCAGCTATTCAAAAGTTCAAAATTTAGTATTACCAAGTGTACATATATTACACATTTAAAAAAATGGATACATTACCTGCTTCTCACATGCTTGGAAAAAATAACTAATATGCCGTCCGTGGTAAAATTATTATGTTTCTGAATTTAATATTGTGGACTTTTGGCATCGTTAAAATGATAGTTATCTGAAGTATATTCAGTAAAAAAATCAACATTCAAATCGTTAACCAAGACAAATATTTAAAAATGCAATGAAAACAGCGTGATATATAACCCCGAATGAATTGCGATTTATGATTGGTTGAATGAGATGATTTCTTTTGTTGCATTTGACTTTTTGCTTAAGCTGTAATTGCTTTTTTGTATGCAGCAAGAAAGCACTACGCTTGGATTATCCGAAATAATTCAGCACATCGCTTCATTTTGAAATTTAAAAATACCCAAAATGTATTTGAAGTGAAAGAATCTGGAAAAACAGCGTTTTTAGGTTTTAACCCTCCAAGAGGTTTCAACGAGGTATCTCGTCCATCGAGATCTGACCAATTGTGCTAATGACGAGATATCTCGTCATCAAGATATTGCCGATTTTTTATGAGAACGAGATCGAAACCTAGTCAATTTTCTTCTAATGACGAGATATCTCGTCCATCAAGATCTGAACAGTATTTTTCTAATGACGACATACCACGTCGAGACAACCACCGGGTGGGTTAAAGGTTGTTTTAGGTCTTCTTAGGTGCTGATGTTATTTTGGGTTTTTGTAGGTTCTAAACCCCGAATATTAGGTATATTAGGTGCTATAAAATTTACGCATTTTATTCAGGATATTACGAACAACATAACAATGCATAAGCAGATTTGAAATAAAGTACATAGACCTAAATAGGTAAAAATCATTTAAGAATCCGGGCCTTAGTGATAAGTCCCAGAAATATGTTCCGTAATAAAAACAAAATGTTCAAGGGATCAAAAAATGTTTTATTGCTTTGAATGAATGCTTAATACTTGAAAGTTTAAGATTTCATTACCCCTTGAATAGTGGATAAACCACTATAATTTTAGAATTTTTAAAACTTGAAAATAGTTATCCTGAAAATTTTGAAGTGGTTTGTCGATATGTTGTCCGCAGCACTTCAATTTATATTGAACCTAAGATACGTCAAAATTAGGACGAACCTGTGGATTGGTTTGGTTTTGGTATATCATTTTACCGTCATTTTTAGCAACACGAGATGGTAGATAGGTAGGTATTTAATTAACGTCGCACTGGAGCAACACAACAGGCTATTGGCGACGGTACGGATTCCCGAAGGGAAAGATCCGAGGACAACACCACGTAATTTTGAACCACGGTCAGATGACGAGGTCACACCTGAGTTGGCACCCCACACTCCAAACTTCCACAACACGCCAACGTGAGGACATTTGAGACCACGGAAGATTTAATGTACACGACTGTCTTTGGTTGGATTCGAATTCGCAACCCTCCGGTTGCTAGTCCGTTACTCTTCCAACCGGGCTACCGCTGCCGCGCAGCACGTGATGGACTATGTTAAATGGAAACCTCCTAAACTAACTTTTCGTAATTTTGTGTCGTCAATATATTTTAAACATTTGAACCATAATTGTCTATTGAAATCGCTATAGCAAAAATTCCAACAAAAGCTAACTCACCTCCTTGAACTGTAAAAACTTTTCCATTGACTCTAGCACATTTTAAATGGCATAAACAGTTTGTTCTAAAGTATGCCTATCTTCATAGAAAATTTTTCCAAATGGCTGCGATGTTTCTTTTTAAATTACCAATTCAATTTAATAATTACAAAACCATTAAGCTTTGAAAATAAGAGCGAGCAAATTGATTCTTCCTGGACTTTAACTTAACTACAGTTAAATTATTCCATACCCTCTTTGAAAACATGTTCTTAATTTAGAAACGAGAAAAAGAACGGAATCCAGTCGGGGAAGGGAATCATTAAATTGTTATAAAATCAAGTTTCGGCGCCAAGCTGACGTATTTGGATCAAAACGAGGTTTATTTATTGAACTGCTCTTTAACTTGATATTATCAGAAACTGAAATAAATGAAACTCCTAAAAAGTAGACTTTTCCTTTACGGAAACAGCAAACAAAATATCTATTAACACCAACATTTTATAAGTCTAAGCCATGCTGATGGTAAAGAATACAAATAAAAAGAGCTCCAAGAGATGTTATTCTTTCAAGGAAAAGGGCCATAATCTCTAGATCTATGAAAACAATACAAGTGTCACTTCGTAGATTGTGTTTAGTCCCGTTAAAATGAGTGCTCTCTAAATCTACTTTTATGATTCGGATCTCTAGGGAAATAGAATTCTATTCCTTTGTTTTATGAGTTCATTGAACTGTATCAATTATTTGTGTACTCCATAACTCTAAAAGTTCCGAATATATTTTTCAGATCGAAAGATGGATCGCGTTTTGCGTCCAGACGAAATAAACTGAAAAGTTTAAGATATTATGTAAGAATGTTGCCGTGAAAGACATCGTTTATGTGTTGTTTTAAACAGAAAATAACATTAGAAAACTTGTTCTTGCTTCGACTAGAGTATACGTAACAATAACCAGAAATAGAATTTAAATTAAGAACAAAATGAAAAATAATGATCAAATTTAAGAATTAAAGAGATGCGTTGATTGTGATATCAGTAATGTGATGTTAGTTCAATTTCTTATCTGATATTTATCACGTGTTTTCTTTGGAGAAGAAAATAAAAGTATAGCATTGTGTCAATTTCAAGCTTAATGACTAGTTGTCTTATCAGAGACATGAAATGGCCCTTGCGCCATAAAACCCTAAAACCAACCTATTGAGAGGTTTCAAACAGTGTGAACAGCATGTCGACTAGTAATCACGTGACTGCTCTGTAAAAAAACTGATTTGGTTGGCCAATTTGGCACTTTTTCGCCTCGTTTGGCGTTATACCTGATGACAAGGTAGATGCGTGAATGCGTATTTCAATAGAATGACTACAAAAATGGTAAAATCGTCAAACTACTACTACGTCGCGAGGACCAATCATATGATGAATCAATGGATGATGTCTCCTCCTTTACGTGGACCAATCAGTTGATAGATGCTCGTTTCCAGACGAAAGTAGTCTAAGGGTCACGTTACTACTTGTTTTTATCACATGATCCTAGGCACATAAAAAGGTTACCATTACTCACTCTACTTTTATATTTCCTCTGTGAGTACAATAGCCAAAGGTTCACGGTTGAGATTCAGGTTAAGATGTAAAATTGAAATGACCTGAACAAGGCTATAAATGGAGCTGCATAAGGTTCCTAAGGTCATTTTGTGAAAGTTTCTCTTCAAAATCGAAAAAGGTCGAAAAGGAACTGAACCACTTGACATGGAATGACCCTTATGTTTTGTGTTGACTTCATTAATACGGTAATCCTATAAAAATATGCTCTAGTTGGATGGTTTGGTTGGTCGATTTGAGTTTTATGACGCATGATACAAGAATGGATAAGCTGCGTCAAGATAATAGACACGCCATGATAAACATAAGATAATAGACACACCAAGATAAACACAAGATAATAAAATTCAATAGAATAGGTTTAAAAGATAGGGTTTCCTGTCCAACGTTGTAAAAGAAGGTAATAAAACGAAGGGAGTTGTCTAAAAATTAAATGTAAAAGTTAAAATTTTAATCGCAAGAAAATTCTTGATATAGTAAAATGAAAACTAAGAGATGCGGTATCTTAGATGATAGAACTTAATGAAATTCAATTCAAAAGCTGGTCAATTATAGATATGGTAAAAATCCTGAATGGTGAATAAGGTGAAAAGTAATGAATTCGAGGGTTGATTCAACAAATCCGATAAAATTAGTGATGGGGTATTAAGTATATAATTAAGTACTAATTATATATATAAAATTAATTATGAATTGGAATTCAACTTAATAATCGTAAAGAAAATAATGCCGCGATATTGCAGTGATCCGAGGACAACACCACGTAATTTTGAACCACGGTCAGATGACGAGGTCACATCTGAGCTGGCAGCCAACTCTCCAAACTTCCTAACCACGCCAACATGAGGACATTTTAGGCCACGACGGATTTAACGTGTATCAGCCCCATTTGTACACGACGGTCTTTGATTGGATTCGAACTCGCAACCCTCCTGTTGCTAGTCCGTTACTCTTCCAACCGGGCTACCGAGTGGCCCGCTCTCAATCTCAGAGATGAACTTTACAACCGAAATTAAATGCGATGAAACCTATGTTAGAAACGATTTCTGTCCTATGACAAGTGTATTAAACTTTGTCGTTGGTAGCTTTCTCTATTTCTATTACTTTTACCCTAAATAACATTTTATGACTAAATACGGCTATTGGTTGAAAATATCCAAGGAAACATTCGATTGATCAAAAAGGTTAAAATTGTTTAGGTACCATTCAGAGAAAATCCCAAATTGCAGTATAAACAAGCAATTCTTAGGCTAGATGATAAAGACTACTCTTTATCACTGAATCCCGTTATAAATGGCTTTCAAAGCCATTTATTTCTAGACATACGTTTGCGATCTTTTATAAGAGTCGTGTCATGTCGCAATATACTGCGCAATTTATTTTTAATGCAATACAATATATTGCAATGCGTGTGATGAAATCATTCAATACAATTTCGAGACATGTTTAACAATAAAAATACAGCGGTTTCCAAACTAGAGGACATGAAAGGTAGTGTGATGGAACTAGCACCTGTTACCAAAAATATTATTTTCGAAAACAATTTTGAAATAGACATAACATTGTGTGTGATAGCACTTATGTATTACTTCTTCGTAGTTTGGCGAATGACGTAAGTCAAATGCCTGGCATTTGTTTCATTCACATTATTTCTTTATCTGACCTCGTGCTGAAGTACTTTGAGCGGGTTTCAACGAAAGAAATAAGTATTTCTGTCAGTGAATATAATAAAAAGAAAGATATTTTCTTTAATTAATGCTCAGATGGGACTTACCAACTTTTATCAAAATTTTTGGCTACGTTTCGTATGATAATTTCCGAATGACTTGACATTTTTGGACAAACTTTATATATAAGCTTTTTTGTTGAAAGCAAACAGTGGGGAAATTTCATAACAATCGGATCATAACTGCAAACATTTATTTTGAAAATCCACTGTCCTCTTAAAGTTAAACTATACTATAGGAAATAAAGTTGGTTGGTTGGTTTTGGAGGTTTTATGGCGCAAGGGCCATATTTGGCCATGCTGCGCCAGACACAAGAGACACAGAAGACAGAAATACACCCATTGAGGAATGCGCCATAGGCAATAAAGACTATTTTGCACTACTTATTTTCATATTCCTTTACATACTGGGCCGCGGTAGCCCGGTTGGAAGAGTAACAGACTATCAACCGGAGGGTTGCGAGTTCGAATCCAACCAAAGTGCGTCGTATACAAAGGGGGCTGGTGTACTTTAAATTCGTTGATGCCTCAAATGTCCTCACGTTGGCGTGGTGTGGAAGTTTGGAGAGTGGGGTACCAGATCAGGTGTGACCTCGTCATCTGACTGGTTCAAAATTGCGTGGTGTTGTCCTCGGATCTTTCCCCTCTTGGGTTGATCCCGAACCTCACCAATAGCCCGTCGAGTTGCTCCTACGCGACTCTAATTAAATACCTACCTACCTTCGTATGCTGCCTTCATCATACAAACATTAAATCCCCCTGGAATCATCTATTCTTCTAACTGAGCGTTCCTTTGTGCGTCTTAACCATTATATAAAACGTTTGTTTCAGAGCCTATTCAGAAAATAATTACGTACTTCTCTACATCGTAATGTTAAATCCTTTTAACTTTTTATGATGTTTTGACAGTTTTCAAAGATGTGGTGTAGAAATTTGTAGTCAGCTTTATTGTAATAATTAAGCTTTATTATTACAGATAATTAAGCTTTATTGTATTTCAATGGTATATTAAGAATGTGCGTGTTATGATTCAATTCTGAACCTTCCGACAATCCCAGCTAAGTCCCTTCACATTCCCCAGGTACAATCCTATTTCTGTCGAAGTTCAAAAGGTTTACAACGTCTGATGCAGGCCATTCATCCCCGGGTATTGTCAAGAAACTTTTACCATCAATATTCGTCGAGAGCTGGTTCAAATCCTCTCACGGGTATTGAAGTTTCGGAAGTTATTGTAGGGTTTAATCTGTGTCATTTATCGTTTCAGTGAAAGAAATACGTTGTAAGTCTGGTCGACGAAGGAAGGAAATGTCCAATGGATTCAATTTATTTGTTTCGTAAAACTCGTGAAGGCTCTTTTTTTCCTTTGCACCGGAATCGGAGCAACACTTATTTTGGAGAGGAAAAACAAATTTAGTACCCTCCTTTTCTTTTCGAGAACTGGTATAGAACAATAGAAATTTACAAAACTGGTTCTTGTGGGTTTTGAAGTTTTTATAAATAGATTTAACGCTCCGAGTTGTTTCGACGAGATATCTCGTCCATCAAGACCTGACTGATTTTGTCAGTGGCGAGATATCTTGTCATCAAGGTACTGTCACTTTTTCGTAATGATCATGATCGTGTTTTCTTCTAATGGCGAGATCAAGATCTGATCGGGGCCGAGGTAGCCTGGTTGGAAGAGTAGCGTATTAGCAACCGGAGAGTTGCGAGTTGGAATCCAACCAAAGACCATCGTGTACAAAAGAGGCTGGTGCACGTTAAATGTCATGACCTCAAATGTCCTCACGTTGGCGTGGTGTGGGTATTTGGAGAGTATAGTTCAAAATTACGTGTTGCTGTCCTCGCATCTTTTTCTTCGGGTGTGCCGGAACGTCGCAAATAGCCCGTTATGTTGCTCCCATGCGATGTTAATTAAATACCTACCTAGACACAGTAAAGGAATAGAGGAATGCACTGTGTTATTATGTCCAGTTTGTACAAAAAACACAAATATAAAGTATACCTTGTACTCATAATTTGTAATGCTCAACATAAAAATTACAAATTCGTGTTTTTTGAGAAAATTCCATGCGTTACAATTATTTATAACTGCAGGCGTCATTCTTTTCATCAGAAATTCCGTACCTATGACAAAGAGTAAATTTGAGATTTAGGGAAAGGAATTTGAGATTAAAATGTAATATTCCCATATTTCTATTGTGCCTCAATGATAATTTTTCAAGAACCACTCTTTTATCGACTGGAAATGGTGTCTTTAACGGCAATGTGTCTTCTCAGCAATACTACCGTTATTGCAGTGAAGCACCATTAACATCTTGTTTTGCATAAACCTCTCAACGCCTTTACGAACGTATAAGACAGTTTTTCTGTTTAAAATAAAACTATCGGAAGAGGATAAAATCATTACTAAATAATTTCATTTTTCACGATCTTGACAATATTTACTTTAATTTTTATGATTCAGTCTACAACCTATATTCAAGAAGTTCTAGGACTGCTGCTAGAAAAAGTATGTTTACTTACACAATTATTGCTTGTTTCTTTCAAAATTTGGAATGAACACAGAGCTGCCACAGTTTCTAATTAAAATACCTTCCTACCTAGGAAAGTCCATCTGTGGTGGAGTATCCTAGTGGAGCTGTCCTGGTATCTCATCCAGCAGAAGTGATAGCGAATTCACTGAACTTTTTCCCTCGGTACGAGTTGTTCAGAGAGGGTCACTTCGATCATCACAACTTCCGGTTGTCACGGAAACCTGCACACTACTCAAAAACTCGACAACCGAATAATAATTGCCATAAGCTTCTTTTAACGTGTGTACGTTTCTGTAGCTGATTTAACCAGTTTCAAACAAAATTTGATTCTGGCTATCTGCTGTTCCATGGACATAAGCTTATGCTATCGCTTTTGTAATTCTCCTGTGCTGCTTCCAGAAATGTCAAACAGTGGTTTGTGGCTGCTCACTTATTGGACAGTGACTTCTGCTTCCAGGATCACAAGTGTAAATTTTCTGCCGCAACTGTTTAGTGAACTATTACATCAGTCCTGGAATTTTTTGGGCATAGGTTGTCTAAGCGACCTTCTATCTGAAATTGCATTCGAGTAATTTGCCAAGTTGCGAAACAGGAACTACGTACACCTACCAAAACACTAGCGCCCTCTATATTTAGCTTTATAGCAAAAATCCTCTCATTCTTTGCCGATGTTGGAAGAATATTTATGTTAGAAAATATCGGAACTACAACTTTTGAATATTAAAAATTCTTCGCCATAATGACAGGTCAAGGTTGCCTACTGAAGCTGTTATTAAGCAAGTTATTATACCCCTTAAAAATTTGTTGGAAACAGTGATTTTCTTTTTAGAAAAAACGTCGTCAAATAAATCTTGCATTTTTAAAAGTGGTAATTGGTTACCTTTGCTTTGCCTGTACTGAAGACATTTAATTTTTAAACAAATTTTTTGTTATTGTTCATCCCACTAAATGGAAGTTCAAGAAGGAATGTATTTGCTTTAAAAGAATTGGTCGTGAATATTTTATCAAATGAATTTGTCATCCTTCTAGAAATCATGAAATTCTAAAATGTCGCATCCTTGGTGCAAGAGTATAGTTTTGTCTTACTAAAGAGTGAAGCGTGAAATAGATTATATGGATGGATATGTATATACACCAATGTTGTGTCCAAAGCAAATTGTAGAAATTCTAAAAATTATCGAAACAGTTTAAAATTATCTTACAGACACTTAAATTGTATTTGCATTTTTCTACGAAAGAGAAGAGTCTTCTGGAAAGAAAAAATTCTGGGCATCCACATTTTCAAATTGCTGTTAATCAATCGAACGCGAGTCACGCCTAGTAATTCTGATAGTTCACTAAAAATATTGATTAAAAATGTTGTTATATTGTAACATTTTACAACTACTTTTAGAAAATTTCCAATTGTAAACTGTTATGATAAGTTTTGGGTGGACATTTTAAAAGTCCTGAATCATCAGAATTGAACATTCAAAAATGTTGAGGATGTTTTATTTATTCTCTGTTTTTTGGCTATGTTTACATCTTACAGCATTTCAAACAATGCCAGGTTAAAGTTTATTCAAGTATTATAAATTCATACTTGCACGAACCAGACCATATAAATTTGTGATGCATAAATTAAAGAACAATTTGCTAAAAAGCGGTTAATAAATTAATGTATTTCCTTTAAATAACAAAGCCGTGGTAGCCCAGTTGGAAGAGTAACTGATTAGAAAACGGGGGTCGAAACTCAGTCCAACAAAAGACCGTCGTGTACGAGAGGGGCTGGTGCATGTTAAATCTGTCGTGGCCTTAAATATACTCACTTTTGCTTGGTGTGGAAGTTTGGAAAGGGGGGTGCCAGCTCAGGTGTTGTTCAAGTCATCTGACCGTGTATTAATCTTGCACCGTCGCCAATAGCCAGTTGTATTGCTCCAATTTGGCGTTAATTAACTACCTTTAAATAAATTGATAAATTAACGTAATTTTCCAATGGCGATAAACGAAGGTATTTTGCCATTGCAAATATGATTCATAACTCTTGAAAATTTAAAATTGTGATGCGAATTATAAAATGAAACATTATTAACGTCAATAACCGTTATTAAACGTGAGCTCGTATCACATTATACGACGACAATCACTGCAAATACCATTGTTATAGGTTTTAATTGACTTGAGTTGAAACGTTTGGATGGAAATTTTCCGTGACTCTCATAAAAGCTGAGATTTTCAATACATTAAATTCTCTGAAGTGATGGCAACCAAACTCTGGTTCCTGAACTTATCTGCAACAAATAAAACCTCAATCAAAACAATCGAACCTTGAAAATTCCTCATTTTGACAACAGCCCCGTCAAATCCGTCTGTCTGTCCTTTCGCTAACGACGAAACAATATAGTCTGGCATACGATAAAAGAATACTTAACAATTATTCGAACGGTTGGCCCAGTGACGTCGTTATCCAATACTGTTTGGCAATGATTCAAATGAAGGAAAAATCAGATGCATTTGAACGACCCCATCAGTCGCTGCCAGATTAGTGTTCCGCAGGGATTTTCGTTCGCTTTCGTCTTTTTGTGGGTGGGGTTCCATAACGGGGGAGGGTGCTTAATCTTTTAAGTGCTTTCGTACAATGGGGAATCGAAAATTGTTAATTCCATTCGTGTATCTGGCATCTGATTGGCTGTACCTCTTCTAGCTTGAGCGAATTGTGAATAAAGAGCTTATTCTTCGGTTCTATTTCTCGTTCTGACTCAGTACAGACGCTGAAAATTAGTCCATTAGAAAAGTATTCAATTAGGAAAGCTTTGTTGGGAAATGGAATAATTTTTTTCAGTCTCCTGCTTTGGGAAGTGATTAAATTTAGGGAAGATAAAAAACTAGATAATTCTTGTCCATGATTAGTTGCGAGCAATTAAGCGGTAGTTGTAGCGGTAATGGACTTTTAAACCCTCTGAGAATTAGGAGTTTATCAAAAAGAGTACACAACAGTTTTTACTCTGCACCACATATTAGGGCTTAGCAACCTCTATTGTTTAAAAGAATTGAAGCAACTTTCTATTGGTCGGAATGGTTAATGCCAAAGTAAAAGATGAAAACGCTAGCTCAACCTTGGAGTCTATAATATAAAAGCTTAAAAAAGACAAATAAAGACGAGTAACGAATAAAGGAGAAAAAAATGATCTACAGATTTTAACAAAAGCGGCTACGGAAGATGATAAAGCTTATTTATAGTTTTTAAAAAATGACTAATTAAGAGGATATTAATGTTAGATATTAGGAGAATATTATATGACCTCCTAATATCGTGGAACTAAATGTCCGATTACTTCAAGTACCAAGTTTGATACCCGATATCTTTGATATTTCAAGATACATGACGAAAATAATCTTGAAAATTGAAACCTATCCTAAAGAGTAGAAACCTGAAGAACCCTTAGGCAACATTAAACAACATTTATTACTCGCTGAGTTTTTACTGATAGAACCAATAGCTGTTTACAAGTGTTTGTTTCAAAGGGTGGTACAAATAGTTCTTACTATCATTAGTTTAACCCTAAACCTTTACCGAATAAAACATTAACTAAAATTTTCTATAGTACACAACATCTTTATTTTGGGGAAACACTTACTCTAACAGATTCGTTTCTGTCCTATGTCATAATTAGGAACACTAACTTTTCCAACCAAGACGTTAGACATAAATAATCTTAAAAATGGTGCAAATAGTTCTTACTATCATTCGTTTATTCATAAACCTTTTACCGAATAAAGCATCAACTAAACATTTCCTATCTCAACATCTTTATTTTGGGCAACACTAACTTTAAAAGATTAGTTCTGTCCTGTGTCATAATTGGGAACACTAACTTTCCCACACAAGACACATTACGAAATCTATTTCTTGCTGGTAAAAGAACCGTAGCTGTTTATTCGTGTTTGTTAAAAAAGGGCTGTGCAAATAATTCTTACTATCATTCGTTTGATCCATAAACCTTTTACCGAATAAAGCATCAACGAAACATTTCCTAGTACACAACATCTTTATTTCGGACAACACTAACTCTAACAGATTAGTTCTGTCCTGTGCCATATAATTGGGAACACCAACTTTCCTACCTAAGACACACGACGAAACAAATCTGAGAAACGAACCTATTCGTTAGAGTGGAAACCTGAAAAACCCTCTTCGGAAACATTACCAAATCGCGTTCCTTTCAATTCAACTTTTCCTGAGTTATTAAGTGAGAAGAGAACAAGCAGCCCCACAAAGGAGAATGGGAAAATGACAAATCCCTAAGTACCCCTCCCTAAAGCATTCTTGAGGAGATACATCCGCCTTCTGAGCGCTTTTATTATTCTATTTGTATTTCAGACTCGGGCAATCCTCTTTCCTTTGATCGGGACCATTTTTTGTCCTTTCGTGATAAATTGTGGTCCAAATTGCCTAATTTTTTACCAGCAAGGGCCGGACTTGTAGGCGCCTGGTTACCACGACTGTGAATTGGAAGAGGATCACTCTACCCCACCCCTGAAAATACCCTGGGGATAGAGCACGAAAAAATTTGATTTGTTCTTTATCTTCATCAATCTCTTCGGACGAAGGGGTCATTTGCTCATGTCTTGATCAGACCATTTCTTCGACGACTGTAGAGATTGAAGCCGAGTTTTTCAATCTCTTAGTGAATATGAAATGGTTTGGCAAAAATATCTGTACTTGGGGTTAACTTATCTTGATTACACGTGTTTGTACTACAAAGTGACTCCTTCCGGCATAATAAATATAGTTCTCGAAACCCTGAAGATTTATCCCAGAATAAGGGCCGTGGTAGCGCGGTTGGAAGAGTAACGGACTAGCAACCGGAGGGTTGCGAGTTTGAATCCAAACAAAGACAGTCGTGTAAGTGGGGGTTGATGCACGTTAAATATGTAGTGACTTCAAATGTCCTCACGTTGGCGTGGTGTGGAAGTTTGGAGAGTGGGGTGCCATCACAGGTGTGATCTCGTCATCAAAAGTGCGTGGTGTTGTCCTCGGATCTTTCCCTTCGGATTTGATCCCGGACCGTCACCAATAGCCCGTTGTGGTGCTCCAGTGCGTCGTTAATTAAAATACCGACCTACCTCTCAGAACAAATTAATGCCGAATAAAATTTGCATGCACTTTAAAATTAAGGAACAGAAAGGACGTATCAAGCAGTACCGAACTGATAACAACATGCCTCCACATCAAAAATTAATGAAAAAATTTATAATTAGTAAAAGAGAGAAATTAAAGAAAGTGTCAGCAAGCATTATAATGAAAGGAAGATAAATTAGATAAAGAATAGAATTTAGAGAAATTGATACAATTAGGAGTCTATGGAATACTTACTCTAACGTTTCATTCTTTTGATTTCATTACATTATTTCTCACGTGCCAGGACAAAAAGGGGTTAAGTCTGACTTTTGATGGGTTCAAAGGAATCAAATGCATCACTATAATTCAAAAAACAGTGTATGCTTGAAGTCAAAACTAAATTAATCTAAGAATTCAAATTACAATTGTTTGTATCATGCCATGATTCTTTTTCTTCCTGAATATTTGTGAGAAAGAAATATTCAAATTCAGATTCTGAGAAGTAGCCATTTTGACTTAACCCCTTTTGCCCTGACATGGAAGATTTTATTTTACTTTTATTTCGTCGGCTGACAAGTGGAACACATTAAATCGGAAACATAGTTCTAAGACAACTAACGGTAAAACTTCTCACAAAGTGCGTTTCTCAAGAATTCTAACCTTCATACAAAGAAAGAATAAACTATTGGACTTCAACATTCTAATATTCACATGGTTTAGAAAACTTAAAGAATTTATATCTTGACTTGGAGCTTTCATTTGTAAGCTGACGACTTACTTTTTAT
The DNA here is from genome assembly GCA_933210815.1 of Meta bourneti. Taxonomy (NCBI): domain Eukaryota; kingdom Metazoa; phylum Arthropoda; class Arachnida; order Araneae; family Tetragnathidae; genus Meta; species Meta bourneti. The sequence continues at coordinate 7,652,828 of OW119922.1, forward strand.
CGACCTTCTAAGTAAATAGACTTGGAACGCGCGTGCAGCTTCATGTTTTTCTCCGGAATGCGGTAGCATGGTTGGTAGAGTAGTGGATTAGCATCCGGAGGGGTCGGGAATATCGAAACTCTATTCAAACAATCGAAGGCCGTCATGTATCTGGGGATTACGCACGTTAAATCAGTCATGGCCTCAAATGTCCTCATGCTGATGTAGTGTGGAAGGGTGGGGCCTGTTCAAGCGTTGACTTCGTCATCTGACTCAGATCTGCACTCAGATTTTCCCCTTTTGTATTGATCCCGGACAGTCACCAATAGACCGCTGCGTTGCTCCAGTGCAACATTAATTCAATTACCTACCTACAAAATCGCTCAGTTGGAGAATCTGTTACTTGGTATTAGGCGAAAGTACGAATCCTAATGTAGAACTAAGTGAAGAACTTGATGAAAAACATTCCTTTGTTCTCCAATAACCAATCGGCCCGATTCCCAAACCCACCTGACTTTTGAGATCGGCAACTCCTCCCACATGCATTAGAAGGTCGATGTTACTTTGATACCACGACCCAATTTCGACGAGTAAAATGCTCAGTCAAAACCCCAAAAAGGAGAAAGAGTTGTTAAATCTGAATTGAAATAAATTAATTCCGAGCTACAAAATAAAGATCTAACAATCTAAAAGAAAGAAAAGCAATCTAAAGATTTCTCATTAATTACACTTTTATTTCTGTCAATAAGTAAGACTCGGGTTTTCACCGTATTAAATCTAACGTTAATAAAATTGCAGACTTTAAAATTTGTGTTATTTGGTTTAGATGAAGAGTTCTCGATTGGGTTATTTCATCCAGCTTCCTCAGACGTCCGAATCAAATTTTCATATCCAAGATCCTGGAAAGTCAGCTATCAGTAATTAAATAAACCGACCGAATTTAGTATTTGAGATATAATTATCCCAGACATGGGGACCTCATAACAAAGCTCTCTCTTGTTAAGGTTTTGCGAGTGACGTGCGTATTGGATGAAACCAAAACAGCGAATCAGAGCATCCCATTTACGCTCGGGAAACTTTTAACCTGTCTGAAGGGTATGCTATATATTCAAGCTAAGTTGACCTCAAGAATGGAATACAAAATGTTATTTGAAGTACATGAAAGAATGTAATGGATGCAATATTTTTATTTGAATCTATTTTCCTTATACCTTTTATATTATTTATTTTTATTTTCCTTATATATGGAGGTATTGTTTGATTCTGTCATCTTGGGTAAGTTTTTTCCCTCTTGACAAAAGAATAATGTGATTTGATATGTAAAAATGAGACCTTTCGATGTAGAAACATACACAGGAAGACCGAATTCAACGCTGGATGTTACAAACCTTGGCGTAATTATTATGTTTCTGAAGAAAAGATAAAAAATGAATTTTCTAAAGTGAAGATAAGTTTGGTAGGTAGTTGAATTGACGTCGCACTGAAGCAACACAACGATCTATTGGTGACTGTTCGAAATCAACTACGAAGGGAAACAATGAAAAAAGACACATTTTTTGAAGAAAAGATAAAATGGTGATTTTTTTAAGATTAAAAAAATAATTTTCTCTAAAGAAAATATTTAAAAAAAGATGAATGTTCCAAAGAAAAGATATTTAAAAGATTATTTTCTAATGAAAAGATAAACTTTTTAACTCTGATCTTTCCGATTGTTACAAGTTCATGTCACGGTTAAGTACTCTATAATAATGTCATATTTTATTCATAGCTTATTTTTCTCAAACAAATTTCATGACTAACTATAAGCTTAATAGAATTATTAATAATTAATCAAATATAATTCCTGTGAGTTAATATTTAAAACATGTTTGTATTCATGTTTTATTAGTTCATATGGTAATTAGAGTAACGTAACCGTGAGCGTGGTTTAAAATATGGAGTAATATCACAGTCAACAGCATCGTTCATGTACTGATTTTGCATACTTTCCTTCCTCTCTCCGGTGTTTGATATATTTATACATTTTAAAATTACCCACAAAGTATTCCTATGTTAAAACAATCTTTAAAACATCTTTCTGAATTAAAGTATTGTAAAACATTAAAAACTTCAAAAGAAAACTCATCAAAATGAAATCAAGATAATAAAAATGGGTCTATAACCATTTCGATGCAACAAAACATCCACCATCATCAGGACCAAAGTAAACAACACGAGGAAAAACTCGAGTTCAAAATATTCTTTTTGAATAACCAACGGTAGGGTATGTAAACACACCCGTACCCGTTTAGTAGACCACTTACTAATGACCTTGCCTTTTATTCCAGATGACCTTTTACATTATATGTTCTTTAGACTTGGAAAACAAGCATTTATTTTAATTATATATTTCCATCCAGACGGGCATTTTACATATTAGGAAACATTCTTTAGACCCATTACTTGAAAACATTCATTTTAATTGGATATATTTTTTCATCCAGACAACACTTTACATACATAGGAAATATTCTGTAAACATAATCGAAAATAAATATTCGTTTTGATTGGATGCGGAATCAAGTAAATTGAAGAGAATTAATTGGATCTTTTCAAGGTAGGTATTTAATTAACGTCGCACTGTAACACCACAATGGGCTATTGGCGATGGTCCGGGATCAAACCCGAAAGGAAAAATCCGAGGATAATACGACGTAATTTTGAACCACGATCAGATGACGAGGTCACACCTGAGCTGGCACCCCACTCTCCAAATGAATGTGAACGTGAGGACATTTGAGGCCACGACAGATTTAATATGCATCAGCCCCCTTTGTACACAACGGTCTTTGGTTGGAATCGAACTCGCAACCCTCCGATTGCTAGTCCGTTAGTCTTGCAACCGGGCTAGCGCGGCCCTGGATCTTTTCAAATAAAAGTGCAAGAATTATTTATGTACAATTGAAATTTTACTAAAATAAGATAAAGTAAATCTTTTGTGGATAATAAGAGAGATAGTTGTTTAAGGTGTATGTATGCACTAGAAATCACGAAAATTGACTAAAATATCGATCTATTTTTTAATAATTCAAAATAGTGTCCAACCCCTTAGCTTTCAAACGATACCAAGATCTTGTAAATATTCGAAATAGTTTTCAAGTTACAAGGGTTTGGGTTAGGTACTGTCACCATAGACAAACACGTTTCCAGAACTTTAAACTCGATTTCTGAAGAACTGTTTTTGTAATAGGATGCTTCTTTCGAACAGTAATAACTCAACAATGAATTGTTCTATTATACAGTGGATGTTTTGACCCTCAGTCGAAGTTATTGGTTAAGAAATGAATTTTTAGTTGATTTTTAAATGTTGAAATTCCTGAAAAAAATCTTGATTTTTTTAGACTTCCTTCGTGAAAAAAATTGTAAAAAAGAATGTATTCCCTCTAGCAACTTGATGGAGGGTCAAAACATGAAGAATAATATTAGGAATAATTTCCAACAGGAATGTCTTTCTGAACACATTAGAATTTGAGATATCACTGTTCGAAAAACGTGCTAATTAGCTAATTATATCTAAATTAGATAATTAATGAGTAGCTTAATCAGGATTTTTCACACTAAAATGAGTTTAAGCACAAACCAATGACCTATTGTGAAAACACTGGATTTTTAAAGTCAAAATTTTAAAAAAATGTTCTAGTGTATACACCCTAATTTATAAATAGAAGTTTTCTTGGATACAAATTATGAAGCCTTCTATGCTTCGTACTCCACTTCTATATTTCCACCTACATATCTCTGAATTCAATTCCCCTACACATTAACTTGGAAGAGAACGATTCTTCCTGTTCTTCAGAGCTCCTTTGCCAACTCACTTTGTTATCAATTGTCAGAGAAGTCAGACTTAAGTTCTTGGTGCGCCATTTATTGCGTCTCGCTCCTAAATTCATAATGACAAGTTATATAAGAGCTGATGTCTATGTCGGTTGGTGGAAACAAGAGCTTGGGCGGAGGATCACTTGTAAGTTGGTGATTGAAGTTGGACAAACACCAAAAATTATTATTTTAAAGATAAAATTCCCACTGGCTTCTTGCCAATACAGGACCTGACAACAAAAGGGACAATTGATATCACAAAGCTTCGTACTAGTCTAAAGAGTAAATACTGGAAAGAATATTACGACAGCACACAAATGAGCCGAGAATAAACGACGTCTTTGTGACAAGATAAAGCAAAATGTCTGATGTATAGGACATTTTGTGAAATTTTTAATTTTTAACAGTATCTTGTCTTATTCCTTGCCTTTTTCTGGCAATGCTATGAAAAGGGCAAATTTTCACTACATTTCACATGAATTCTTGGTCAATCCTAATCTTAAGGCATTTTAGAAAAATTCAGTTACTTTACACATATGCGAAAAATAAATCTAAGTCTTTCAAAACTGCTTTTAGTAAGATTTATTATACAAAATTTGAGGATAATATTTTGGTAGATTGTATAAACCATCAATCATGCTGGTTTTCAGCTTGAGATTCATTTTAGTATACAGTAGAATATACCGATTTGTCTTACACTGAAGTCTTACTGGAGCCGCGGTTGCCCAGTTGGTAGAATTGCAGATCAGCAACCGAAGGGTTGCGAGTTTTAAACGATCCATCCAAATACCGTCTTGTACGTGGGAGATGGAGCGCTTAAATCAGTCATGGCCTCAAATGTCCTCACGTTGGCGTGGTATAGAAATTTGGAGAGGAAGAATCCGGAATTGAAGTAGTTGTCGGTATCCAATGCTCTTATAGCAGAACTGGAACCTGCCTGGGAGACATTTAATAAAATATTGCCGTTTAATGGAAAGGGTAAAATGTTTATTCGTAATAATGTAACAAAATATAAGATTTATGTAAATTTACGTCCACATAATTTCTTTCGAAGCTACATACGTAATTCAGAAATTATGAGTAAAAAAATTTAAAATATCAGTCAACTACTATTTCTGGTACCTCTACTTATAGATTCGATTGGGACTGAAGTCTCACAGTATTGATCCATATTACATTGCGGTGAACTTAGCAACCATTTCAAAAATTAACTTACAATATAGAAGTATATTAACTTACAATATAGATAGTATAGCAGTGTATCGACGTACACCCGAGATTTTAATACAATTCTGCAGCATCTGTCGAATTCAGCTACTGCTAAATCCTAGAGTACAATGGTGAACTTGGCTACCACTACAAAAATTAATGAAAAGCGCATATAGTGGTATATATAGCAGTGCAACGAGTTTCAACTATAAAGTACTTTTTGGTGAACTGAAAATGCACTACATAAACCGTAAGAATCTTCGTTTTCAAAAATAGAAATTCTATCCAGAAACCCAAGCACTTAAAATTTAAATCCCATTCTTCCGAAAAATGCTGAAACTCTAGAGTCATTTTTAAATTCATATTTCTTGGGGCACCAGAAATTCCACAGCTGTCTCGTCTTTCTCCAGAAACGTTCTTTAAAAGCATATCAGGTTGGACCCTTTCCCGGGGTAACGCAACTGATTCGTTCTTTCAGCATTTTGAGGAACCTCGAAAGACAATATTCGAAAAAAACAGACACAACGAAAGTAAAACCGAATGCAACTAAATTCACTTGTGAAAACAATCTTCTGGTAATATCCACTATTTGGCAACAAGCCCAAAAAATACCCGAAGGTTGAAAATGAAAAAGAAATTTCGATTTTTCTCCTCTCTACATATGACTGCGTCACGTAACAAATACGGGTTCTAAAACAACCGGGAAAAGAAATATTTCTATGGAAACCATCTGATGAATTCGCCCGGGAATCAGATAAAAATTGTTTATATCTGCTGTATGAATACGGAATTAGATGAAAAGAAACACCAGCAAGGAATTCTTATTCAGCTCAGCCATTTTCAGCGGTCGCTTAGGATAAAAAAGAAGGCTACTATGGAATAGAATAGTATCATGGTTACTAGTACATGGAACATTCGATACAGTTTCGATTATAAATGCCGGTAAAAAATTGCGGAGACCGAAACTGCATAGTATTTCAAATAAACTGCCTAGTGAATGGCATGCAGACTGTTCTTTTAAACGAGTTTCTGATAGAGGAGGATAATAAATGCAATCGTTGCTGCTGTTCGTTTTTGGCACACTTCCACGACAAGAGGCATAAAGGCTTCGCCACGAGACGAAACAGCTATGTTTATGTGGAACTAAACGTTCATCACATTTGTCTTTCGTTTCCAACGGTCGTACCGAATTCCGTATGCCATTAAATATTCTTATTAATTTGAGGCACTCGCTTTTGCAGAGTTTGTATCAAAATATTTCAAGTCCTCTAGAACGTTCGGAGGAATAAGTGCTCGGAATTCAGAGAAGTCATAAAAAGAAGAGTGTTATGGGCTTTATTAACTAAAGAAAAGAAAGATTTTGAATTTTAAAGCAAGTTTTCCAGTATTCCGAGAGTTCTTTACGAACTAAAATTCGGATGACTTCCAAGATTGAAGAAGTTCTCTTTGTGGTTGGTTGGGTTTATGGCGCAAGGTCCAAAAACGCACAACGAATGCCAGATTTTCTCAGAGAGCATTTGAATAGGAATTTTTGGAAAGTATTAAAAATATCCTGGGCAAGCACCCCAGGTCTTGACCTGAGTGCCAAGATAGAGTTGGGACTTCTAATGAAATAAAAAAAAATATGTAGGGTAAAGTGGGGCGTCCTTCGAATATAATACGTGTCTGGGATTAAAGTAGGTGCTGCCACTGTTGTGCATGAAGGGGGTTGGGTTGGTTAGATTTATATAGGGCCATGTTGTGCCAACATGGACCCAGACGGAAGACAGACAGTATCAAGTAATGGAAATACACATACAAGGAAAGTTTAACTGACAGAAGATAGGAGGAACCGAATCTGTGCTGCCTTGAACTCGCAGGTTGCTAGAGCAGAGGGCATACCCACTGAGCCACCATTGTGAGTAAAGGAGTCCTATGGATTAGTTTCTCCTCTAAAGTGCATCGAATTTCAGCAGAGAAAATTGCGCTGACTAAAGATTGGTTGGTTTTGAGGTTTTGTGGTGCAAGGGCCATATTTGGCCATGCTGAGCCAGACACGACATACAATATCAAGTAATAGACAGACACACAATGAAAGCTTTATTAACACATAACATAAATTAATATTCATAACATAAATCATAAATTATACACACAATGAAAATATTTACAACTTTTAAATTTAAAAAAGACCACATTAGGAGTGAACAGAAATTCTCACTTTTTTCGGGCCTCCTTAGCTATCGGGACCCAGTAGCAAGGTACCATCGACACTTCCTTAGGTCTCGTCAAGTCCTGTCAAATTTCATATCACTTTGGAAATATTGAAGTTTTATAAAGGCATTTGCATCGGAGCATGTGTATCCGTAACGAATTTTTTTTCGAGGTCTTAACAAAAATTTATTAATTTAAAGAAATTTAAATTATATTTGTTCAATAAAGGATCAGCTGTAACTTAAATTTTCCTGAGGAAAACTCACCTTTGAAGAAATGGATAGACTCGTTTCAGAAAGAAAAGAAAGTCTGGGATAAGTGCAACACAACCTCATTGGGATAGAGGACAAAGATCTGGAAAAATAGCCAAGTTTTTCTGGCCAAAGATTATGTGTGTCCTGTCAATAAAATTTCTATAAAAATAAATGGATTTTAATATCTAGCTTATTAGTTTGCATCCCACTTTTATTAACATATCGGCATTTTACTACTACATGTGTCAAAGTGGTGGAAATCTATATAAATAAAAATGGATTACTTATTTGCACATTGAAAATTTTTGCCCCATTTCAAGCTATTTATCCGTTTTGGGTTATTTGAATGAAAATCTGTGGTTTCCACGTTTGGTATCAGTCTGTATCTATGTGTGTGTCCACACTATATCCAAACAGCTGGATATTTTCCATGAAATTTTGTATACTTTGGGTACGTACAGAAACTTAGTGATTAAACTTCATTAAGTCTTTCCGTTTTGTTTCCTGTTTTTTGTGTTTGTATGTTTGTGCAAATTTTACATAAAATTAATTCACAATATTGTCATGAAATGTTATGCATTTTATAAAACATATTTTAACTTAGTGAATACATTATTTAAATTTCCTTTGTTTATATTTTTAAACAAGCTTTTCTCTAAAAAAAAAGACCCATACTTAAATCTATCGACCTTTCAGTGAAATAGACAGTTTGTGGGAGGAGTTTCTGTCCTAGCGATCGGAGTATGAATCCTAATGGAGACAAATTATTGATTGGTTAAAAGTGGTTATCCAGTGTGATTAAAAACACTAGTCTGCGCTTCTATAACCAATCAATCCAAGTCGATTTGTTAGCTCACGTGACTTGCCTTTGTGAGATCCTACGGCAGCTACTCCGCCCACATGCTCTATTTCATTAGCAGATCGATGGATTGACATGCGGTTGAGAAAATTTCAGGTGTTCGCGAACGTTTCTAACACCTCCAGCTACAGCGACACTTTACATAAGATCATCTTCGGAGTTTGTGGGGGTTTCATTCGCGATGCCTTTGAGGTATTCTCAAAGGAAGAATTCAATGCATGATAAATCGGGTGATCGTGGTGGCCAGACGATACATCCATCCGACAGCCCCAAAAATACCCTTTGTCCATACGATTTAATTCTGTGCTCCTACCTACCCTGAAAGTTTGTAGAAGAGGTTTTGAAGCATCGTGTTTTGGTTACTGCATTGTGAAAGATTTTCTTTGCTTACTTTAGAAATTAGCTTCGTATGAGTTCATCTACTTCAAAAATAATTTCCTAAGTCATCAAATGAAATTGAATTAAGTTCGGTCATATTTTAAGAGAGTTTCTAATTTTTCAAAACCAAATTTATTCATTAATTTCCCATGATGATAAGGAGTGATTCTGCTGAAATAATTTCTACTAATATCAAACATTATTTCAAATTCTTTCTGCTTCGTTTCTGTCTTGTGAAATAAAATTAATTGTTCTTTCCTTTCTTTTAATGCTGCTCAGTTAACACTAAACAGCTCAGACAATGGTAAGTGTTATTTTATAGTACTTATACATTTTCTTTTAATGTTTAGTGCAATGAATGCATCGTGATTTTCATCAAGCTACATTCAGTGGAGAATCAATACACGAGTTAAAATATTAAGTAATACATCTTGGGGTGTATTAATAAAAGAACTTGCTTTATTTTTTAAATTTTGTTGCAGGTTATATTAAAATTTCATAATTATTATATCAAATCGAATGTATATTGGGTCATCCCATAAGTAATGTGGTTTTTTCCCTTATTGGTTTAAATGAATGATGCAATGTTTAACGATTATTGTGTAATCGTACAATTAGTATGTTATCTTCCAGAATTTGCAGAGTTTCAAGTAATTGTGTGTCGGTTTAATTTTTTACACGTACATTTAATAGTGAAAAATAAACATCATCATGTATTAGCATCATCTATATTATGAGCTGTTTCCTGAAAATCAAACCTTCAAGAGTTGTATTGCAAACAACTGACGCTTATAAAGCAATATATTGATAAAAATTACTTGTATTAGCTTTCAGAAAGGGCGAGTTTTTCATCTCAGGTGGCACGAGAAACGCTGCAAAAATTAGGGCAATTCGAATGGGAAACCATGATTCATTCACCATGTCTTGATCCGGCACCGTCCGATTACCATCTTTTTCTAAACCACCTTAATGGAAAAAATTTTCAATCCACAATATAATGTCCAAATGTAACTCGATTCATTGTTTGGGTTAAAACATTAGAGCGTGTATAGCTAGGGTACTGAAAATTTAAAAAATAGATGGGAACAAGTTGTAAATAAAACTGGTATATTTTAGATTAAAGTTGGATGTGGTTTCTGAGTTATTTTGTGCTTACACACAAAAAAAAACATTGCTTTTGGAATGACCCAATACTCTTTATGCCAAAAAGTTTCCAGAATGTCATATTGTTTAATAATAAAATTTTTAAACACAATTAAATGTGTAGGCTTATATATTTCTTAGTTATCTAATATGAAACATGTCACACTCAAAGAAATCAATAATACAGATATTTTTTTAAAGAACTGATTTTTTACACATTCTGTTCAGTTTTCAAATCGAGCTTATGTGTACGGCTAACTCATACTAATTTAAAACTCTGCCTTTACGAGGAAGCTAATCTTCAAGTACAATTTCACTAAAATCCTTTTTTATGACATCGTTATCAAGATGTCTGCGTTAGATATTCCGAATTTCAAATTCTCTTATGTCTTAAAAACATTACTCATTAATCATCATAATAGTTTTGCATCATCATAATCATCATAATAGTTTTGCATCATCATAATCATCATAATAGTCTACGACATAAATAACAACTAAAATGTTCTCTTTGGTTTATTAAAATTAGGTTTCAAAAGTTAGAAATATTTATATCACATTTTATGTTTGGTGTAATTTAATAGAGCAATAATTTTAAACTTCGTGATTGATGTATCTTCAAAAGAGATTAATCACTCCTCGTCATACTTCCTTTTGTAAGTAATTGATTTCATTGAATGTTTTTCTAGGTACAAAGATTTTATCCAAGATTGTCCTTCAGGTTACATGACCAAAGAGGTAATTAAGTTCACGTTTTGTTTTGCATGTGTACTAGTTGAATTACCCAGCGTTCCTTGGTTGAATTGTTTATAATTCATCGTAATATTACTCAATATTATTCCTATGGAAATTTCGAATTGTTTTTAGCCTCCTGCAGACCCAGGACAAATCGAACGGGGTTAATATATAGCCTATGTGTCCCACAGAATTCTAAAATATGAATGTACCAAATTTAGTGTGAACTGATCTGACATTGATCGTATAAACACGCAACGTTATTTCTATGAGGATTTCGAATTGTCTTTAGCCCCCTGTACCATATCAACGATAAAAAAGACAACTTTCTATAAAAATAATCAAAAAATTATTATAAAAATTTACATTCCAATAATAAAGCAACAGTTTAAGAATTTACAGATGGGATATATAAACGATACTGAGCGATTTTCAGAGCAACCTCACCCATCTGCGAAGCATCATACTCTAAGATTCTAAAAAACCTCCAAGGTCACCTTGAGAGGCGACTCCTGTAGATGTTAATTCTGACGTCATCTGCATTGCCAGACCGGGAGAGAGCGCCCCCTAGCAAGTGCCCTGTCCAGGATGACGGGACGTTACACCCCTCTGCGCACCCAAGGACAAATCGAACGGGGGTTAATATGTAGCTTACGTTACCCGCAGTGTTCCAAAGAATAAGTGTACCAAATTTGGTGTAGATTGGTCAAACGGTGTATGTTTGTATGGAGGACAGACAGACAGATGCCAACTCTGCTTTATATGCATAGCTACAGGGTGCTTTAAAACTCATTATACAAGCTATCAGGGGAGGAGGTTGGTTGGTTGGTTGGTTTTGGGGGTTTTATGGCGAAAGGGCTGTTTGACGAAACTGCACCAAACACAAGAAAAGACATCACGTAATGGACATACACACAAAGAAAGATTTACCGGCACAGAAGAGAGATACGGCCAGGAAGAACCGAACCTGCTCCGCCAACAATTCGCAGGTTGTTAGAGCAGCGGGCTAACCCACTGATCCACGGCGACCCCTCTTAGGAGAGGTGGGAACACAAAATTAACCCTCCTGGTGGTTGACAACGAGCTATTGACGGCGGTCCGGGATCAAACCCGTATTCTAAATAGTGGAGAACAGTAAAGTGATTCATCATAATTAAAGCATGTAGAAGGAAATTCTAAATTCAATGTTCCAGCTTTTTTAGGGGATGATGTACGTTAAATCTGTCGTGGCCTCAAATGTCCTCACGTTGGCGTGGTGTGGAAGTTTGGAGAGTGGGGAGCCAGATCAGGTGGGTCCTCGTCATCTGACCGTAGTTCAGAATGACGCGGTGTTGTCCTCGAATCTTTCCCTTCGGGAGTTAATCCCGGACCGTCGCCAATAGCCCGTTGTGCTGCTCCAGTGCGACGTTCATTAAAATACCCACCTATCCTGCACTTTTTAAACATAACAGACAAGAGAATCCTCCCTTTATACCAATTAGCCCAAACAGAATGCCGTGATTTCCCAGAAAGCGTGCTGGAAGATTAGGCGAGCATAATTTTCCCATTAACATTGCAAAGATCCATTAGGTTAATGCCAGACAACTTCATTTAGAGTATGAACCAAACAGAAAGTTCTCGCATCTGTACTTCGGTGTCAAAAGCAATCGTTTCGGAAATGAATTTGTCGGTGGAAATGTTTTATAGTTTCTTTTCCCCTTCGAGAATAATGAGATAATTGATCTTAAATGGTGGAAACATTTTTAAAAGGAATTAACACGGAAAGTTGTCGGGGTAGTTAAAAGAGGATTTACCCCAAACGACATGCGGCTTATAATAAGGGCATTTCAATTAAACTTTTCGCTTCAATTAAACTTCTCGTTTGTTGATGGCTAAGCGTATAATCCCTATGAGCGTCGCGGGATTTCCCCGAGTAGTGTAGCCTTGTTTTTATTCTTCAACAAACTTAATGATTAAATAAACATTTCTAAACAATCCATGGATTCTTTCAATCTTTAGAAACATTTTACAGGTCTTTTCATTGAAATAGAATCTTTGGGACGATTTAATTGGTTCTTTCCTTGAAATAGAAACTTTGGGACGATCCAATTGGTCCTTTCCTTGAAATAAAATCTTTGGGACGATTCAATTGGTCCTTTCCTTGAAATAGAATCTTTCTTTGGAACGATTCAATTTGTACTTTTCATGGACTAGAATCTTTCCTTGAAACGCTTCTATTGGTCCTTTCCTTGGAATAGAATATTTTGAGACGATTCTTTCGGTCCATTCTGTAGAAAATAATCCTTTGGAAATAATCTATTGGTCCTTAGATTATAATCCTCTGGAAAGATTCTATTGCTCATTTCCAGAATAGGAACCTTCGGAAAAATTCTATTTGTCAGTTCCTTGAAGTAGAATCACTCTTTGGAACGATTCTATTGGTCCTTTCCTTGGAATAGAATCTTTTTTGGAACGATTCAATTGGTTTTGTCCTTAGAATAGGAGCATCTGAAACGATTCTTTCGGTCCATTCTGAAGAAAAGAATCATTTGGAAATATCCTATTGATCCTTTCCTTAGATCTCCTTTCCTTAAATTATAATCTTTTGGAAAGATTCTATTGCTCATTTCCAGAATAGGAACCTTCGGAAGGATTCTATTGTCCCATTCCTTAGAAGTGAATTCTTATGGAACTATTCTATTAGCCCATTCTGTAGAATGGAATTCTATAGAACGATTCTATTGTTCCTTTCTATTACTTAATATACTTTGATTAAAATACTTTGTAATGATTCTGTTACTCCTTTCTTTAGAATAGAATCCTCTGGAAAGATTATATTGTCTATTGGTGTCCTTTCCTTAGATTATAATCCTTTCGAAAGATTCCATTGCTCATTTCCAGAACAGAAATCTTCGGAAAGATTTTATTGCTCCATTCCTTGGAAGTGAATCCTTATGGAACGATTGTATTCGCACATTCTGTAGAATAGAATTCTTTGGGACAATTATTTTGCTCCGTTCCTTAGATTAAAATACTCTTCTTCTTTGGAATGATTATATTACCACTTTCCATAGAATAGATCCTCTGTAAAGATTCTACTGTTTTCATTTCATTATAATCGGATCTTTTGGAAAGATTCTGTTGCTCCTTTTCTTCGAATAAAATCCATTGAAAGATTCCATTGGTCAAGAAAATCGGAAAGGGTGAGAGGTTAGTCAGGAAAGACTGCAGGTTACAAGGTGGAATTATGTGGGAGGGTTAAAATGAACTAACAAGGAAAGTTGAAGGGGTAATTAAAATAGGATTACCACAAACAACGGCAAGTGGTGTAAAAATAAAGGCCTTTCGATAAACTTTTTATTTGTTGACGACTAAGCGTATTAACAGAAAACTCTTCAAACATTGAAAGATTAACTCTTCCAGACTTAGCTATTCACTCAATTGACATTCAAATCGCTTCACTAGTTATTCTACGCACAAATGAAGATGAGGTATGAAGGATTTACCGCTTACCAGTTAATGCTTTTATATCTGAAGTTTACTGATGCATGCATTCATGATAAAACGTGCACAGAACTGATGAAGTTTCAATGCGAAAATATTTTTAGCCTTTTTCTGGTTAATAAAATTAATGAACAGGTGTGGATGAGTATGAGAGAGATTTCTGTAACTATTAATGCAGAGGGTGCTTGTGTTTCTGGGAACCTTTTTCGGAACTCTTGGTGTAATATTTTAATGCAATTTCAGCATGTCGCTTCAGAGAAGGATTTTCATTGTGAACACACAAGACTAACAGTGAACAACATACTCCCTCTACCCAAATTCTCTCGCATGCAGCTTATCGGGGTTACATGTTACATTTATTATGCCAAACATCGCCAAAGCGGCGATAAATCAAATTACTTCAAAATCGGAAGAATCTTCTGCTGTAGCATGTGTGTGATTGCATTTACACTAAAAAAAACCTTCGAATAAGGATTTTCAGGGCCAACAAGCAAATTAACAGGGAGATGGAGTTTTCACTGTTACCCAAATGCTCTCGCATGATATCATGTCGGGGTACCTTAAAATTTATTTTATTGCCGTTTTGGCGATATTTGGCATTTAATCTAATTAACGTTGACCAATCAACTATCATATAACAATTCGGAGTTCTTTAGAATTTTTAATGGAGAAGTGCTGAAATTGTATTCGAAGAGTCAAGTGACGTCAAGTTCGGTATATATTGAGGAAACACTTTCCCTCGCAGAAACACTACAAACACAAAAATACCTCTCATTAAAAATTAACACTGAACATCATCCAACGGGTGATAATCAAATTAGCTAAAAATTGAAAGCCATTTTTTCTTCTGTTTTAGTTTACACTAAAAATCCCTCTCATAGTCTGGCTGTGGCTAGTTGGCGTTTAAGTCCGTGATTTCAAACGAGTCTATTCTTTATTATGATAGGTTGAAACGTAAGGAAAGAGCATTCACGGCTGGCATCTTTAGAGCCGGTTCTGAACCCGATTTTATCGTTGGGCACCGCAAGCGATAGAAGTGACTAATAGTTGAGGGGAAATCACCCGCGGCGATAGAAATGCTTGGTTTTACGTGTGGCAGCACTTTCCCTTGGAGAGCTTAGCACCTTTCAACACAAATGACCTTCTCTAAGGTCGTCTGTCTTATCATGAGAGCAGCTATGTGTTAATTTGATATAAATCCTAGATTTGAAAAGGAATACTTTTGTGAAACTAGTTAAAAAAACTTCTTACATAATAATTGGGTTACGCAATTTAAATAGTTGCAAGCGATGATTTCAATTTCTACAGAAAAAGTGAGAATATCATTCGCAATGTTCAAACATCACATCTATGAGACATTTTCTGTCTAGCTAAATGCAGGTGCCGGTAGTGTGTCTGGTGAAGAAAGTGTTTTCCTGTACGCATTACAAACTTGACGTCATTTGGTTTGTTTTTCGGATACGATTTCAGTATGTCGCAAATAAATAGAAATGTAAAAGAATGAAATTGGAATTGTTAATGTTACAGTTGAATGACGAATGACGTAAATTCAAGTGCCTGGCATTTGTTTCATTCATATTATAGTTCATTGTTCAACGCCCATCAGATTAAACGCCAAACATCGCCAAAACTGCTATAAACTAAAGTTTAAGGTAACACCGATAAGTATCATCGAGAACATCTGGATAACAGGAAGTAATACCTACGTGTATACTATATTGGTCTTAATCCTAGTATACGTTACACGGTGGATTTGGCGACATTGGCGATGTTTTGTGACATTTGGGAGGGCGATAAAGTTTGCAATCTGTAGTTGTAGATTTGGCGAGATTCTGTGGGTTATTGCTTTTTATCCATTTTGCATTTGCATTTTGGAATTCATGGTGTGATTTTGCGGTTGAGCTTGAGATTTGTAATAGAATTTAAGAATAGAATTTTGAAATTTTTATTTGGACCCCATTTTCTTTTGTAAATATGTTATTCGGATTAATGATTTGTATAATTTTTCAATAATTGAAATTCATAAATGCTTGTCTTTTCATGTTATGCTTATTCATTTATGATTTATATGCTTTTTTTCATGGAATGTTTATGTATTTGCCATTTTCAGGTTACGATTTTCTATGTTTTTGCCTACGCCAATTCTTGGCGACAATCGTAAAAACGTCATTTCGGCGTTGGCGACATTTTTCAAAATCGCGCCAAGCGTGTAACGTATACTAGGATTTTACCCTATATTGTATATAGTTGTCAATAAATTTAAATCGGAATTACGAAAATTCCAAGCATTAGTTTAAGTAATCTTAAAATAATAAACATTGTATTTTCAGTCTATATATTTGTTTCTTGATTTTATTTTTCGTTTATTTTTGTAGTGAGTATACATACAAATGATTAAACCAGATTATACTGAATTCATGTTTTCTTTTTAAAGGGTAAACAATTAAAATTTCAATTATCTTTATTTCAATGTTTCTCAAATACAAAAATGAATGCTTTATATTGTTGGTAATTTAACTACAGGCATTATAAAAGATATAACAATGTACACACTCATAACAATGATTTACCTATTAAATTCTGTTGCGAATAATATCAAACAAGCAATTTACTTTCTTATGCTAGCAAACATTGTGATTTCTTGGCGATTTACGTCCGAAAACGTGTAAAATATGGATAAACCTGAGGTTATTGCAGGGTTATTTCTATGTCCCTGGATTTGGGGTCTTTTTCAGTTAATTATCATAGGTAATGCAGCTTATATCATACCGTTGACTGCATACTTCATGTTGGTCATGGCTTTCAATAATGATAAGGAAGAAAACAAAGATAGACTTAATTGAAGAAGGAAATATTAAGGCAAAGGAAGGAAAGATATATCTGGATTTGATTGAAGAAGGAAATATTAAAGGAAAGGAAGAAAAAATGGATATAGATTTGGTTGAAGATATTAAAGCAAAGGAAGAAAAGATGGATACGGATTTGGTAGAAGGAGATATGAAAGGAAAGAAAAAAACGATGGATATGGATTTGGTTGAAGAAGGAGATATTAAAAGAAAGGAAGAAAAGACGGATATTGATTTGGTAGGAGATATTAAAGGAAAGAAAGAAAAGATGGATATGGATTTGGTAGAAGGACATATTAAGGGAAATATAGAAAAGAAGGATATGGATTTGGTTGAAGGAGATATTAAAGGAAAGATGGATATGGATTTGGGTGAAGAAGATATTAAAGGAAATGAAGAAAAGATGGATATGAATTTGGTTGAAAAAGGAGATATTAAAGGAAATGAAGAAAAGATGGATATGGATTTGGTAGAAGGAGATATTAAAGGAAATGAAGAAAAGATGGATATGGATTTGGTAGAAGGAGATATTAAAAGAAAGAAAGAAAAGAAGGATATGGATTTTGTTGAAGGAAATATTAAAAGAAAAGAAGGAAAGATGGATATGGATTTGGTAGAAGGAGATATTAAAAGAAAGAAAGAAAAGATGGATATGGATTTGGTAGAAGGAGATATTAAGGAAAATGTAGAAACGAAAGATATGGATTTGATTGAAGAAGGAAATATTAAAGAAAAGGATGAAAAGATAGATGTGGATTTGATTGAAGAAGGAAGTATTAAAGGAAAGAAAAAAGCCCACACCTGTGCTTGGATCAAAAGGCCTAGAAAGGCTTAGAAGCACAGGACCGAGACAGCTGTGGACCGCTGAGAGCGATGAACCCAGACATGGTGTGGATTTCTTCTCTTGCATTCGGCATCGCTTAAATTGGCGAAATTCGAAGAAAAGAATTCAATTCATACCTTTGAGGTGCATTGAAGTAGAAAATGAAGATGAAGAGAGACCTAGCAACTTTGAAGCCGTTAGCTGCGATGCAAGTGCGAATGACAACATGATCCCGTCCACATCTGAGAACTTAACACCTCCATCAGGAAAAAGAATTGGAAACATACCGAAAATAAACAAACTATTACAAGGAATGAAGAAAAAGCTCTTTAAAAAGAAAAATGTTTAGATTTTTTCGATAGTAAAACTATTAGTTTAAGTAGAGTAAGTTTAAGTCTCCATCAGAAAACGGAACGTGACACAAGCCGAAAAGAAATAAACTTTTTCATAGAATCAAAAAACATTTTAGAAAACACTCATGCTATTTCCGATTGCAGAAAACTTAATGTTATAAGCAGATAATAGTAGTATAGGATTAAAGTGACAATTCTGTATGTTATTTATTTAGAACCAAAAAAATGTTTAATTAACCTTAAAAGGCAATAAAAAGATATATAATGTCCTCCAAACCGTTTTGTTTTTATTTCATTGATCACATTTGGAATTATTAATTTGAGGGGACTTTTTCAAGATTGTGAAAATACATTACAGAGATCGCAATATCATTTTCACTTTTTGCAATAAACTGTGTTACACATTTTAAAAACCGCAATATCATTTTGCTTACTTGTGAGACAGAATGACATTTAAATGTCCATTTGTGTAAAGAAAGTATTCCCTAATATATTATCTATTTCAAAACCTCAGGGATTTCTCAGTCCTTAGAATTCTAACTAAACGGCTTGATTTCACATGTAGAAAGTGAATTCATTCAAAGAAACTAAAATAAGTTTTAGAAGTTAAATCTGAAGAAGTTCGATTGGAAGTTATATAATTCCGTACTTTTTAAGACATGAAGTCTTTTCTGAGTAATTTTACACACATCTTTCGATGTAAGTGCACAACACTAGAATACTACACTGATAAGAATACACTACACTGAATAATTGAAGACTTCAAGAGATTGAAATTTTCTAACCGAGATATCAGTTTTTATGAATAAATGAACATGGCTATCCTTTGTTAAATACATTAATAAAGACTTAATTTGGTAAACACACATATATAAAGCTAAAAATACAGAGTATATATAGAAAGACTATACGATAAATTAATGTGCATTTATATATTCAGGTAGGTAGGTATTTTAATTAACGTCGCACTGGAGCAACACAACGGGCTATTGACGACGTTCCGGAATCAATCCCGAAGGGAAACATCTGAGGACAACACCACGTAATTTTGAACCATGGTCAGATGACGAGGTCACACCTGAGCTGGCACCCCACTCTCCAAACTTCTATACCACGCCAACGTGAGAACATTTGAGGCCACAACAGATTTAACGTGCGCCAGCCTCCTTTGCACACGGTGGATTTGAATTCACAATCCTCACGTTACTAATCCGTTACTCTTCCAACGCGGCCCTGTTCGATATTGAAATCTTATTTTAAGAAACCGTTAAATGAGATGTTTCACATCTCATTCCCCCAATTGCGTGTAATCGAAATTGTTATTCCACACGCGACATAATTGGAATAATCGCCTAATATCTGCTGACATGGGCGGGGGGTGGAAGTTTGAGACACGTGCGCTAGCCCAGGTGTTGACTTCGTTATCTGACAGTTGTTCAAAAGGACGATGTGCTGCCCTCTGATCTTTCCCTTCGGGATTGTTCGCTAATAGACAGTTATGTTGCTCCAGTGCGACGTAAACACATCTACCCAAACTCTAACACCCTACCCTTTATTGTTGTGTGAAGTGCTCTTGCTTAATGAGATTAGCAATTCATGCAACTTTTGAAATTGTTATAAATGCAAAGTGTGTACTAGGAAACATTTTTCAAGCTCGTGTTTTTCAGGAGTTCAAGCACATCTATGGCCAATTTTTTCCGTCTGGAGATCCTACGCGCTTTGTAGATTATGTGTTTAACGTATTCGACATAGACAAGGTGAGTATGCACATTGGAAGTATGTATTTTTGAAGCTGTGAATGCATTTATTTATTGTCTATCATTGAATGGAAATAATTTATGTGCACACAAATAAATTTCGTTCTATTCTGTATACTGTCTGGGCACCACGAAAACTATTCCCGTCACGAAGTCTCATTTTCCATAGGGATGCTTGGAAGACCGTATTTGCTTCTCATTGGAGCACTTACTGACAAATTTTAAATATATATATTATGACTTTTACTAGTTTCTTTAAAGATCTATAATACTGCACCTTTCGGGCAGCAAACGTTCGTACAATACAAAGTAAAATTAAGATATCTACCAGTCGTCTCTACTCAAAATGAGCGAGCCCTGTCCCCATGGCGACCGTCATCACCCGAGGAAGCACTTCCCGTGTTATGGACTAATGTCCATACTCTGTTTTCCTGTACATAATTTTTTTCAATTTCCTTCCCTCCAGATTACTGAAAGAATTATTTAATTTTCAAAATAATAAACAAATCATGTGTAGCTTATGTCATTCTAAAAATCGTTAGATAATTTATTAAATTGATATGAAAAAAATTTGCACAAATTTCTTTCTGAAATTTTTAATGGTTTGACACACACAGCGATCATGAACAAACTAAAAATGTTATCTTCCCATAAAATGGAATATAATTATATCCTAAAAGGGAAGCCCATGAAAAATTGTTTTCATATTTGCATTGTTTTGTGAAACTTATTCCAATACAGATAAAATATACATTTAAAACCTTTTTTCCTTCCAAACAAAATTTTCACTTTTAAAAAAGTATTTTAAATATTTTAAAATTCCTACTACCCCTTTCAATGTTTTCCAAATGCTTTTGTTTGATTTTTTCTTTCTCAATTTTTCCGATATTTCATGAATTATTGACTAATGGAATATTTCTTTTAGTCAATACATGTGTTATTCAATCACGAAATATAATGTAGGGTAAAGGAATACTGTACTACACAAAGAAATCGTGTGATGAATCTGAAACTAATCCTAAAGCTTTGAATTTGATTTATTTCTCATCTATATCTCATGCACCTAATCACTCCTAATTTTTTAATGCACATTTTAACTTTTTACTGATTTTTCGCTTTAGTTCATTGACGCAACAATTTCAGACAAAACATTTTTTAAACTCTCTGGATAAGGGGCCCGGTCTAACCGGCCGAAAGTTTCGAGTCCCCTCGTAACGAATGGCTCTGATTCTTTCAGACCTCAAACTCCTGAAGAATCGCCGAAGCCCATTACGATTTCCATCCCCTCTTTTCTGTGCTACAAAGAGACCCGCGCGTGAATAGCCTTATCTCCCCGTTGACAAAGATGTCAGGGTTATCGACGGGGAGCCTCGCAAAATGTTTGTCCTCAAGCATCTAGTCTGTGAGAGGTTGAGTGAATAAAAAGAGAGACTTAAAAAGTCACAGCCGCCCTTTCAGTTTACCCGGGAAGAACCTGTCCCGTCTAGGCATACCATGACCCGACAATAGAAACCGGCACATTAGGTGATAATGGGAAGACACATTTTCACTCTCCTCCTTGGGGAAAGCATTGCAAGGCCGTTTCGGCCGGTTTCAGTAAGTTGCCTGTAAAGCCGTTGGGATGGCTGCCGTAACCAAAGGAAACGATATTCTGCTCCGACGGATGCAAAGAGTTAAAGCAACCCCCTAGATAAATCTGAAAAACATTTTTGATGCTTTAATTATTTTCACTGGAACCTTTTTATGTGTCTTAATAAGCTATTTTCTTTTTTTCAGAATGGTGTGATAACTTTTAAAGAATTCATTCTTGCTATCTCTATCACAACGAGGGGGACAATAGAAGAAAAGTTGAATTGTAAGTAGAAATATCTGAACGCAATCACACACACGGTACTCGCTTTTAAAAACCCGAGTTGGTGTAAAACAGATACCTCGTATTCATTTTCCATTCAATTAATTAAACATTTTCAATGATGTAGAACAGTGGTTCTTAACCTGAGAGTGCGAGAAAGCATTTGCAGAGGTGCGAGAGTTTCTAAATTTACTACCGCCTGACCACCTGTGAGAAAGTAGCGAACGCTACGTCGACTTTTGGGACCCCCACTCCCTACCTTTTCCTCGGCCCTCTGAGGTATTATTTTTCAATAAATTATCTTGCAATAGATTCAATTTCCTAAATAAAGAAATAGAAACATATTTTGCAAGGAGGTGCGAGAACTTATTTTTAGATTCAAAGGGGTGCCGATCACTAAAAAGGTTAAGAACCACTGATGTAGAATATTATTTACTAGGCATCAACCCTTTGACTTTGAGGTGAAGTTCACATGTGTACTATTAGGGTCCAAACTATTGCACTCTAGGCCCCAGTAGAGATATGCAACGGCCCCAAAATTTGCACTCTAGGCTTCAGTACCCAGATTGGCACCAGCCTCAACATTTGAACTCTAGGCCCCAACATTTACACTCTAGATTCCAGTACTGAGTTAGGCAACGGGACCCAACGTTTCCACTCTTAGCCCCAGTACAGAGATAGGCAAAGGGCCTTAATATTTGCATTCTAGGCTCCAGTACTGGGATATGCAACGTTTGCACTTAAAGCCCCAGTATCGAGATTGGCAACGGGTGGGATGGGGCAAGTTCGTTCGTGGGGTGAGAGCGTCCTCTGAATAAGAAACGTTCAAGTGGGGCTGCCACCTGCTGGAAATGCTTCAATGAGTCCTATAGATTAGTTTCAGCCCTAAAACGCTTCGAATTTCGGCAGACTAAAGGGTAGGAATGAAATAATTTGCTCTTGCCCACTCAATACCATCACATTACAAACAAGCAAATAGCCCATGGTATGAACTTACCCGATCATGGGGCAAATGCTAACTCATGAAATGGCATTGGAAAGTATTTTTAAGAAATTAAATCATTGGTTAGCTTAAACAAATAAGCGTGTAAGTATAGTATGGGAGTGTGTGGTAAAAATATGAAATTTTAAAAATTACTGGGACAGAATAGTAACATGTTCAATTTGAATTTTGAAGATTTGGGTTTGTTCTTACCCCACCTTTTATTCTATTCCAAATATTTTATATTTAACTTCCATAAATATATAAATCTTTTACTAGTCTTTTGGACCTATGAACAACTTTTCAAACGGACTGCATGTTACAAAATCTTCCTCATTCCTTGAATCTCGATACCATGCAGGTGGGTGCATAGAGTAGGGGTTGGGCATCCTCTGAAATGTTCTTGTAGTTACAAAAATAAATGCCGAAGTTTGCTTAATTGAAGTTTCATCAAGTCCTTAAACTTCCAAGTGGTTCCGAGACGAGATATCTTGTTCATCAATATATGACCGATTTTTCTAAGGATAAGATATCTCGTCATCAAGATATTGCTGATTTTTTTATGATGACGAGATCTGGTCAGTTTTCTCCTAATGATGAAATACCTCGTCCATCACGATCTTGTCAGTTTTCTCCTAATGATGAAATACCTCGTCCATCACGATCTTCTCAGTTTTTGACGAAATATTTCGTCGAGACAACCATCAAGGAGTTAAGTAGAAATATTGTGGACAAGTTTGAAAACAGCGAAATACATTTGCGAACAAAATACTCATTATTTAATATTCGGTTGCTAAAACAAGGGAGGAACTTAATGTATGTGATTGGTGACTGAATAGGAAGGATCCGACGAGACGATTCAAATTCCTTGTCTATTCTCCTAGACATGAGTGACCAATAAAAATAAATATTCAAACCACTGAAGCTAATTTAATCAAGGTAAAACGAAATCTCGTTTGCCGCATAGGTAAAATATATGTAAATATATCTGAAAACAGTCAAAACATCATTAAGCGTAATGCTAATATTGCCACGTGCAGACGATAAATAACTAAAAGAAAACAGAGTTCCAGGTTGAAAAACACCATTAGTCGATGGCAGACAATATTTTTTTGCAACTACATTTTTTCATTAAAGATCGTATTTTTGATGGAACTTTCTAGAAGCAGCTTGTAAAGAATCATAAAACTTAAAGCGATGTTTATTAATTTACATAACGGCATTTACATAAACAAACATTCATCATCTGATTGGTTGACGAGACTGGAGATGCACATCCATTCATCATCTGATTGGTCTGCGCGACATAGTAGTAGACTTTGGGCATTTCACCACTCAATAGAAATGCACATTCACCCACCCAACCTGTCATACGATTTTATGTCACGAAATGAGGCGATAAGATGCCATATCGGCCAAACAAGTCAATTTTTCTCAGAGCGGTCACGTGACTACTAGTCGACATGTTGATCACACTTTTTAAAGCTACTCTCAATAGCAATGATCAGTCTTCTTATATTTCACGTCTATATTGCCGATTGGCTATCGAAGTGAAGACTAGTGTCTTCAATCACGCTAGATAACCACTTTAGCCAATCAATAATTTATCCTACATTCATGCTTTTTCCCACAACCACGTGACAGATCTTCAAAATTCAAAAAATCTCCGGAAGATATAGTATGAAGTTAAGAGCACATATACAGTCTATTTCATTAGAAGGTCGATGATGCTGTTTGAAAAAACGGCCCTTAAAAGTACTTGAATAAAACATTCATTTAGCAAGATAAGAATGTGCCTCGCATATTTGTGTTATGTGTTTCATTTTCTGTAACTGCAAAAAGGAATTTGTGTTTATTTTAATGGTTAGTTTCCCGTTGCACCAATGTTTATAATGTTACAGAAGATTTAAATGAGGGAAACGTCGACTTTTATCTTGAAAGCCTTTTAGGAGACCCAAAGTACTAAACTTAAATGTTTTTATGCTAACGAGAAAAACTCCAACAACTGAATTCCCAAATCCTTTTCCTACAAGAAAATTCCTTTTATTTTTATCGTTGATTCTTCAAACAGTTTACGAAAGAAACTCTTCATTCGGTTACGAGAAAATTAACGTAGGCATTAAGTTTAAGAAACGTTCTCAATGTTGTACCGAAAATAAAATTGTGAAAAATTGTTCCTTTTTTACATTAGGTGAGAGTTAAAATTATTCATATTCCGAAGGATTGAAGAGAACTTACAATTCATTTAAATATTCAAATAACTGACGAAATTCAGCAGATAAGTATTTAATTCCTCGTTTTACAGAAATGTTACATTTGTTTTAAAAGGTGATATAGTGAAAGCATGGGGATTATTCAGCTATATTTAGATTTGCTGTTTATTTTTAAAGTGATAAGAAACAAATCAAGAAACATTTTCTATTCAAATTTTTTTATGCGCAAGAATTGTTTTGAATTATTCTGTTTTAATTTTATACTTTTATTATAAAAAATAATACTGATTAGTTATAAAACAATACTTATAAAATACAACTAATTGTGAAACATTTTAAAACATCCAAATCAACTTTGATTATTAGTTTGCTAAAAACCCCAATGCAATTAACTGCAGACGATGTACTTTTTTGATAATTTTATTCTAATGAGCAACAATTATTAAGGTTTACCATTATTTTTCTGCAGTACAAGAATAAGACAAGTTTAACTCCGACTTGACCAAAATACGGGCAAAGTTTTTAACCTTCGATGCTTCAGGTTAAGTTCAATACTCTATTTTAAATTGATAAGAAAATAAATCTGAAGGAACTAAATTTATGGATTGCACCACAATTATCTGTTATTGAAAATAAACCTCAATTGTTAAAATAATTTTACTCTCTTTAAGAGATTCAGGGCTCGTTCGTAAAACGCACCGGTTGTACGAGTTATTCGAACCGTAAATGCAACTTCAGAATCGTGAAAAGGAGGTCATGTGACAGATCAGTTTTAGGTTTGCACTTTTTCAGTTGTTTACGAACGCCGCCAGTTAAGGTTTATATTATTAATCAGAGTAAGTACACTTTTAGGAAAATCAAATTCGAGGGGGTAAATAGATTTCTAGTATTTTTATTTTCCATGTATAGAATTTAATAGAAACTCGTAAAAAGAAAATTATTAGGCCGAAGTAAATTCGTCAGCTGTGTTTAAACGTAGAACTACCGATAACATCAAGGGAGTTGTAATTCTAGTTTTTTTTCAATTCACACGGGACCGCGGTAGTTTCGGAGGGTTGCGAGTTCGAATGCAATCAAAGACCGTTGTGTACAAGGGGGCTGGTGCAGGTTAAATCGGTCGTGGACTCAAATGTCCTCACGTTGGCGTGCTGTGGTAGTTTGGGGTGCCAGCTCAGGTGTGACCTCGTCATCTGACCGTGGTTCAAAATTACGTGGTGTCCTCGGACCGTCGCCAATAGCCCGTTATATTGCTACAGTGCAACCAACGTTAATGCCTTCCAAAGTTAGTGCAATAACTCGCCATTTTTAATACCAATCTGAATAAGGTTTCATCTGCATATATACGTATTTTAATCTGCGTGATGTATTTTCAGGGGCCTTCAGCCTGTACGACTTTGACAGCGACGGATTCGTGTCGAGAGACGAGATGCTGGACATCGTCCGGGCCATTCACAGAATGCACGGGAAGGAGGGCGACACGGCAGAGAGGGACGCAGCACAGCAAAGAGTGGACGAGCTCTTCACCAAACTGGACACAGTAAGCACTTCCTACCGCTGCTCGTCTTGGCTAACATAAAATGTCCACAATTAAATCCACAATAACTTTAAACACAATCCAACCAACACGTATACAGGGGGGCTGGTGCACGTTAAATCTGTCGTGGCCTCAAACATCCTCACGTTGGCGTGGTGTGGAAGATCGGAGTGCCAGCTCAGGTATTGACCTCGTCATCTGACGAGGATCTCTCGTGATCTACGAGTAACTTGGCGTCAGTTTCTGGGAATTCCTTGAATCCTATACTATATACGTCAGACTTCAATGATGCCAAGATCGAAGATACTGCAACGCTGAGAGTTAATCAGGTTTTCTGAATGTGGCCTACGATGGCCGAATCCTTGTTAGCAGATATAGTGGGAAACGGCATCCAGGAAAATCCATTCGTAGCTTCATAGTAGTCCCACTCCAAGAATTGGGAAGCTATTTCATTCATATACGGGTCGCAGGCAGTATGAAAGGTCAGCGGCATGTAGTATTGACAAACGGTATGAGTATTTAGCAATTGGGATCGGTTGCTACAGCAAAGCGAAAAATCCATTTAAGTGCCAGTGACTTTAAATAGGAAGGAATTGGAGAGAAGACTTGCTTTTTCGTCTAGTCGTGAGGCTTTCTGGCGTATTCATATAATGAACCCATAAGGTTCGAGGCCTCTTAAAAATCTAATACAAACACTAAAAATAATTTAATCAGGGTAAATCCAAATTTCATTTATCATTAAAACTGAATACTTTTAATAATACTTTTTAAATATATAATTAATCATCAATGCTCTTTTGCTTTGAGGATGGTGAGGTCTCCTTGGTGCAGGACCAAACCCTTGTGCTACAACTGCATGTTGCAAATATTTGCACAAATTAAGTCCAAATACTATTCACTTGGAGTCTACTCCTTAAGCTTAATCATTCTTTTAAATTTTAATGTCTAAATTTTAACTTTATAATTTTAATCTTTTTTTTTTTTTACCGCGATGTGTCCCACTTTTTGCGGGACCATTTTTATGCCTTTTTACTTAACTTCGACATGGGTATTCGAATACTCATACCTTCAGAATTTTAAATACCATTTTTCATACATCCCACCCTACATATAGGGCGCCAAGTTAAGCTCTACGCTCTGGTCCAATGTGATTCTCCCCTTGGCTATGCCCTACCACCCTTCACTTGACAACATTTGCAGGTCGGGAGTTGCGGCTGGGGATCCCCCGCACAAGGTAAGAATTTGAATATTTTCTAAGTCCCCTTAATAAAAATACTTTTGGTTAGCTGGCCACTTCGGTTATTTTCAAAAAAGCACAACGGAAAATGCCTTGAAAGTTGGAAAGCACACCACAATAAAACCTGAGAGAACAAAAGAAAAAAGTGACTTACCTGTTCAAATATGTGAAGATCCTGAGGTACTGGAATGGAGCTGAAAGGAACGAACTATAAGAACTTACCTACCACAACTCTCGGGACCGCCCTGAGTGTCCCCACCTGTTGGAACCTTTTTAAGCCCTGTTGGCTTCATCGTTTATGTATCTGGTCCTGTTGGCCTGAACTTTTCTCCGCATTATGCGTCGAGTCCTGTAAACAATCAAAACTTTGTCGGGATTTTTACTTTGTATACACCTTTTATTTGTGATCAATAAATTGTTCACCCGCGCGCGTGTCCACACTGGAGGCAGGCCCGCCCTGTCCGTTGGGGGGTTGCCCGGTTCCTCCGTCGTGCGATGGGAATCAAAGGAATATCCCCGTCCCCCACGCAAGGCTCAGAACCTTGCGGTGAGCCGGGGGAATCGCGAGGGTCTTGAAATTTCGTTTATCAGAGGTCAAATACACGTAGATATATCTGAAAACAGTCAAAAAATCATTGAAAGTAATGTTCGTTTAGTATAACGGTCTTTCGATTGGAATATAAAACTGGGCGAAGATTAGGCCCCTCTGAAATTATTTTTTTAATATATGCCTAGTTAATAAGATGATTTAAGTGTATTGCCAAATATAGGCGGAATGGCTTCAAAAATTTGCAACAGGAAATTTTTTAACGACTCATATCTTAAAATTTTCATGTTCTATTAAAGTGCTTTTATTTGTTATTTAGTCTACAATTACTTTTAATTGTTATCAATACGTTATAAAGCATCTATTATTTGAATATATGCTAATTATGATCGGATATTGGTTGGTATGAGATAGTTTACATCTATGCCTCTTCCAGGACAGAGACGGAAAACTGAGTCGTGACGAATTCTGCAAAGGATTCAAGAACGATGCCTGGATCATCAAGGCCTTGCTGATGAAGTCACCCCTAGCTAGCTCATCCAGCACTTCTCTGAACATTCCCAGCGGCGACAGCGAACCTCCCAGGAGAACTTCGACTTGCACCGCATCGGTCGGGAACGGCCTTCACTAAACGAGCCTCAACCACAAATGTCTGGAGCGAGCAGAACTCTTACGTTACTAGACAATAAGCACAGACAGGGAACTCTGAAGAACTCCTTCAAGAACTTGAACTTACTCTTTCAAATGCCTTGCATCGATCTAATGGTAAAATAATATCAATTAATTCAAAAACTTTCTCAACTCCGTGGATATATTAACTCGGGAATATTCTTCAAATTTACTTCACTGAATGTAATTATGTACTTAAGATATATCTCACCACTGTCGAATGCTTCACCGTTTTGATCCATGCTCTTTCATTACAGACAGCTGGAATTTTTCATACATGTGTGCAGGTGGCTGCTCAGTCGGCCACTGCGCGAAAGCATACTTCGAGTTTATTCACCGTAGAGCTAGGTAGACTTAATGTTTTGAATATATCTTCACTTCTATTTTACAAAATCACATGGTGGACGTGACTTATGTGGATGGTTCAGATGGAAGTTATAATAAAAAAGAGAAAAGGGTTGGATATCTGTGTCTCTTTTATTTCAAAATGTTTGTCTCCAGTACTTACATTTCACAACTTGAAGGGTAGGTAGGTATTTAATTAACGTCGCGCTGCAGCAGCACAACGGGCTATTGGCAACAGTCTGGGGTCAAACCCGAAGGGAAAGATCGAGGACACACCTGTGTGAGCTGGCACTCCACTCTCTGAACTTCCAAACCACGCCAACGTGAGGACATTTGAGGCAATGGCAGATCTAACATGCATCAGCCCCCTTAGTACATGAGTCTTTGGTTGGATTTGAACTCGCAACCTTCCAGTTGCTAATCCTTTATTCATCCAGCCAAGCTGTATTTCTAAAGGATCAGAGTTAGTGTTACACTCAAAGCAAATTCAAAACATTTTTTGTGCGAAGAATACATCTAAATGAATGAAGCCTAAATATTTGTCTGACTGGAACAAAATGGCCAACCACCTGGGACGTGCCTTTCAAGTTGGGTCCAAAAACAGACAAGCTGTGCCAAACACAAGACAATACAAATTAATGGAAATATATAAAAAGTTAAGAGCCTAACCAACAGTGAAGAGTAGATTCAAAACGTGTGATAATGGTACAGATAGGATGCAGTTTAAATGACATACAAGGTGTGTTAAGAGGTGAGAGGCATAAAAACAAGCAAGTCACCCAGGATGGGGTATCTACATTTTAGTTGTCTATTAAAAATTTAATATCAAATGTGATTTAAAGATTCTGCATTATAAATGAGATAAAAAGCCAGTGATGAATGAGGATTGCAGGGGTAGTACTGCCAAATTTCAGGACAGCATTTTTAGTAAATTTCAGGACATTTTCAGGACAATAAATTACAAAAACTGAGTTAACGCAATATGACCTCTTTTGTTATTTAAGCTTAAATAGGGTCAGGTGGGGTAAAATGACCATAAAATTGGCTTTCTTCAACTTTGCTAAGTTACACTCCTAAAATTATATAAAATATTTACACTTTTGACACATATTTTACTTACACTATCTGAGAGTTGCTACAATTTTTATTTTCTTTTTTAAACAACAAAACTGTTTAACTATTACTTTTTTAGGCTTATTATTATGACAATTTTCTCCACCTGATCTATGATTTTTTTAAAAATCCAAGTTTTAAAGAAAAATAATATTGCATGTAGGACTGATGACAGTCAGCATACAATGTATTATTATACAAATACACATAATTCAACTTAAATTTGCTAGAAAAAAATCAAATGTAAATTTTCATATTTTTAAAATAATTAATCTTTTACTTATTTAAGTTTATACACTGCCCAAGAATTCATCACCACAATAAAGAAACCCCAAATTTGGCTACAATCTGTAAATTTGCAAGGTTCCCGGCGATAAATCAGGGGTATCACAAAACCGATTCTGCCTCAATTTTACATATTTTTTTGTGTATAACGGTAGAAAAATATTTGCACTAAATTTCAAAAAAAATGTAATGTCATTAATTAAAAAATAATAAAAATAAGGACAAATTTTGGACCCGTGTTATGATGGTTAAAAGTAGAAACAATGTTCTTTAGAATAAAATAAAAATTTATTATAGTTTCTTTTTAATTTCTGCAAATTTTTGTCTAGTAGCTGCTAGCTTTTGTGATACTAATTTTATTTTTTCATTAGCAGCTTCCAACATTATCTGGGCAACTTTTACTGCTTGAAAGTCATTGTTCTTTACAGCTTCATTCAATTTCTCAGATGCATCATTCATTAGATGATGAGCAGCAGCTTCATCTTTTAGATGTTCATTTTCTTGCACATTAAGAGCAGCAAATACATCTTTAAGTGCTTCTTTCTCCCTCTTCTTAAGATTCCTTGCTTCTTCCTCTTCTAATTCTAGCTTTCTTTTCCTAGAATTATTTTCTTTCTCCTTTCTCAACTGCTCCAAATACGATGTATACTCAGCATGTGCTTTCTGCATAAATTTAATCAACTCCTTTGTAATCAAATCTGATATAGAATCTTGTCTTTGCAAAATATCTTTGCAAACACGCAATGATCGAATACCTATATCTGACAGTGATGACCTTTCTTGAGTAACAATCGCATTGTTGGATGAAAATCCACGCTCTGGTGTCGAATTGCCATGAGATAAAGTTAAACATGCCTTAACTAATTTCGTCAGATGATCATACTTTCGTACTCCAGAAAGGTCTTTCATTTGTGATATTTGTTCCCAGTAATGACAAATGTCATGACTTATTTCGAAAGAAGCAAGTTCTTTCTCTACATTCTCGCACAGGTAAATTTGTACCTCAGATTTCACAGCATCACAGATTTGGTTTGTTTTTGTGACCTTTAACAGGTGATCAGTAAGGCGGGTTATAGCCTCCTTTGATTTGGAATCCTGTTGTTTAGATGGATGTATATATTGCAGGTCATGCAACAATGGACTGGAAAGAGGCAATTTTTTCTGTAAATAGTTGCATGTTTTTATGTACACACTTCGGATGTTGTGGAGGAAATTTTTATGATCTGGCCAAACGAGCAATTTCTTTGCTCCGGAACCAACTTCAATACGTTTTAGGGGTAACCAAGAACTGGCTTCACTACAATTAACATTGCAAAGGGGCAACCCTTCTTTTATTCCAACAACATCAGTTTTTATAAAATTACGCATTATGTTTCTCACTAATTCATTCTGCTTGCTAAATAAAATATAAATCAGGGGAGTCTCCATCTGGAACAGTGTGATATATGACACAAAAGTATTAGCAAAAAACACAGTGAAATGTAAATATAGTAAATTTATCGGATCTTTCAAAAATTTTGAAATTTTACTACATTTTTCACTACTATTCTTCTTCTCAATAATAAGAAAATATTCTTGAAGAGCAGGATATTGCTCAATTATCCTCTCACAAACAGGGCCTAGGGTTAACCATCTGCTTTCAACGTGCCTCCTAAACACATGGTCTGCAGCAGAATCCACCAATGTTTCAATCTGAACTTTGTGAAAGTCCTCTCTTCTCGCTGCTGACAACTTAAACCACTGAAAAATATCCAATACAAATCTGTCTATATCACAGTCTAGTTCTTCCATACCCTTTCTCATGGCATTGTGAACGACGTGCAGACTACACGTTCCAACATCAATTAAATTTGGAATGCCCAATGAATTTAAATGTGTATTTAACTTTTTCAGAAATGATAGATTGACTTTAGGACCATCCATAGAGCATTGAATGACTTTATCAATGCTTAGTCCATTGTCCGAAATTAAATTCAGAATCAATTCAAGAATTTTGTCAGATTCTGCATGTCCCAGGAAAAAAGAATCACAATAGCTTGTAATTATCCGTGCTTGTTTGTTCGACCAATACGATATATAAACATCTAACTGTTTTTTTACTTGACATGTTGTAGTTTCATCAAAATACAATGTAAAATAAGTTGCTGATTCAATTACGTCATCATAGGTTCTTTTAAGGAAATACGGGGCCAATCCAAATTTTGTGACATATCGAGCCTTTGCATCACCAAGTTTCACATGTTTAGCAATCTCTGAATCATCAAAAGCCGTTGAAAAAATACTTCCTAGTTCATTAATCGAAGCAAACGAATAATTACACTTTATTGCCGTAAACAAAATTAAAGCTTCTGCCTTTAGGATTTTCTCCTGCATGCTGGATGGTATCCAATGTTTGCATGAAGACAAAGTTGAAATTTGTAGAACAGCTGAATTACCGGAACTTTGCGATGAACTCTTCTCCGCAATGACGAAAGTAGATTGTTTAGATCTTTCTTTTATTCTTTTTTGAAGACTTAGCATGAGATATTAGTTGTGCAAATCCCATATTTGCAATGCTGAACTTCTTATCACATACTTTGCAAAATCCGGCGAACTTGTCTTCCGAACATCCTCGGCACCAGCTACTGATCAAATCGCCGTTTGTATCTGTTCTTTCAGAAGAAATCCAAGTTTCTGAAAATTTTGTATTGTGAGGCATTTTTAAAAACGTGAGGAGTTAGACTAGAAACCTTATATAAGCTTATCGCACGGTGCGGCTGGCTACTAATGTAAACAACACTTTCAATGATGCCAGATCTCTCACTCGTTTAAGATTCTTCTTTATTCGAAAATCGCAGAGGTACTGTCGGATGGGGAGAAGCTAACACATCATTGGTTGAGGAAGAAGCATCGTATGACGTCATGGCGAACTTGGGTGTTTTTCATTCGTCCGTCATAGATAGGCATAGGCCGTCCGTAAGGGGATGAGGAAAAGAGGGAAAATGGACGCTTTAACGGGTAAACATTCAATGTCGGAGAAAATTTCAGGAATTTCAGGACAAAACACAAAAATTAAGGACATTTCAGGACGTATTTTGTTTTTTCAGGAATATCAGGAATTTCAGGACAAGTACGACCCCTGGGATTGTGACTCAACAAGTCTGATAAAATTGGTGATGTATTAAAAATGTTGATGTAAAAGGAGGAATGTTTTTCATTCGTTCATTTATATGTGATAATCCTTAGAACATTGAAACCAATGGTATTGAATCAGTGCAAAGAAAAACAAGAGTTTGTAACTTTTTAATGCTATAAACGGCTTTATCTATGTTCGAAATAACAAAAAATTCTAAATGAAGAGACAAGTTTTCCCATTATTTTTACTTACATAATGCTGTTGTGTAGAGAAAGTAATAAATGAAAACGTACAAATTAAGTTATTTTTACCACTAATATCATAAGAAATTGAGTGATTAAATTAGATAGGCTGTGTAGTTTTAATTAATCCCATTTAATGCTTAAATTTGTTGGGATAA
Source organism: Meta bourneti (assembly GCA_933210815.1). Classification (NCBI taxonomy): domain Eukaryota; kingdom Metazoa; phylum Arthropoda; class Arachnida; order Araneae; family Tetragnathidae; genus Meta; species Meta bourneti. The sequence continues at coordinate 7,686,987 of OW119922.1, forward strand.
AGACAAAAGACCAGACAAATAGTTGAGCACATTATGAGCAGTTATTTCTAAAATAATCAGGAATAAGGACAATTAACATCAAATTTTGCTTTTTATTTTAGAAAATATCTCGTTTAATAAAAAGGAAATCACTTTTTTCCAAAATTAAGTACATGAAGTTCAGAACTATGTACAATTAAAAAAATACCATTTGGTTTTGATTGAATCGCATCACAAAACAAATACAAACAAAATCGATGCTAAAATACATCTCATACTGGTCGTTAATACTCTTGCTGATTGAAATCAAATGCAAATAAATACTGATATTAAACAAGTCCAGCATCCTTGGCCATGCCGTAAAAAATAGATTTTTTGTCTTTAAGCAAAATATTTGGTGCATCGAATTCTGCCACCTCTCCTTGATCCAAGACCATTATCCTGTAGTAAAAAAACATGTGTAAATTAACACTTCTATACATTTATACAAAATGAACACATTAGTTTTTCAAATTAAATTAAGTGTTAATATTACCAACAATTAAAGGAATCATGCAATACAGCAACCCCTTGATACATTGCGCTTCTTGGGGTACAATAAAAAAGCCAATGTACAGAAGGGTAGGTAGGTATTTTAATTAACGCCACACTGGATCAACACAACAGGCTATTGGTGACAGTACGGGATCAAACGCAAAGCGAAAGATCCAAGAACACCACATAATTTTGAACCACGGTCACCTGAGCTGCCACCCCACTCTCCAAACTTCCACACCATGAGGACATTTGATGCCATAACAGATTTAACATGAACCAGCCCCCTTTGTACAGACGGTCTTTGGTAGGATTTGAAATCACAAACCCTCCTGTTGCTAACCCGCTACTCTTCCAACCAGACTACCGCGGCCTTTGTACAGAAGGGAGTGTTATATTGCAGCACCCGGGAAAAGCAGTGTCGAGTCATGTGGGTTTGAGTCTTATTAGTTAAATTAGGGGACTGATAGTAATATGAACAAATCCCTTCCACAATTGGTATCTTTAGCATGCATTCTAGTTCTAAGTTAATCATTTTGTGCTGAAAACAATAGCATTCATAACGAGTTGGCAGGGCAAAACACCCACTGCGATCACCATTCCTATTATTACGTATGGCAGCCTTCGCCTAACATGCTTTCTCACCAATTCAGAAATCGACTGACCCAGGTCAACTGCCTTCTCCTGCAGACTCCACTACAACACAGGTGTAAAAACTTCTTAAGCACAAATTATATAAAACTACAAAACAAAATTGATGCTAGAATCTTAATCCAGTACTAAATAGGGTATAATGCTTGAAAATTAATTCCCTTTCATTCACACTTTTGAGAGACCTAAACCTTAAATCTATTCAGTTTTGGACAACTATTTCAAACAAATGCCTTTGAACGCCAAATTCCCAAATTCTTAAAAAGATTGAAATTTCCTATGCTGTGTGGGAAAAAAGAGCACCACATACTGAAGGGGGCAATATAGCGAGTTGAACAAAACTAGTAAAGGACAAATTATCCATTTTTAATTAAAATTATGGAAAAACTACAAAATACAAAATTGATGCTAGAACCTTTAAATACAAAACTGTATCTGATGGAATATTTTTGAAAACTAATTCCTTCTTGTTCACCCTTTTGAGATCCAAATCTTCCAATACCCATTCAGTTTTGGACAACTGCTTGAAAAAAGTGCTTTTGAACTCCCAAATTTAAATAAAATTGAAATTTCCTTTGCAATTCATAAAATGAAAGTTCATTGGGAACAAGTAAAAGAGAGTAATATGGTTGAATGAGCAATATAATAAGGGGTTAGTATATTTCTTTCCCAGAATTCAATTTGTACACCCAATAGATATACTGTACAGCTCAATTTCTACATGAATTATACATTTGGTTAAATGTATCAAAGCATAAAATGAAAACATTAGAAATTATGAAGAATAAATGAAGTTATGATACTTAGTATCATTAGTGTTACTATGGTGATCTCTTCCACATACACTCTTCCCACCCCAGGATATAGAAAATCCTTACTTCCATACTTCATTTTCGAAAGTTAAATTAATGAGCTTGTATACGAAACACAATTACTACTTCTCTTCATTTTATTCAAAGAACTCCCTTCTATTCACTCATCTGCATCTATTCTCAATTATTCCCAATAAATATACATATTTTACCTATATTATATGAAACATTGTTTTAAAAATATTTCAAACCTTGAGATATACAAATATTTTGCAGTACCTTAAAGCAATTCTAAAATGTATAGGTGTATTCAATGCAAAAACACATTTTACCAATTATACAGTTCAGGGGTTTACTTTTCAAGGACATTACAAGAACTTCTGAAAACATTTCAAGGACTTATTTTTGATAACACAATTTTAAGACTATACTTGATACATGAAAGAGCAGGAAATTAAAATGCTATGCTAAAATATTTTAAATACCATAGTTTTATATATTAAAAACAAGCATACAAAAGCATAAATTTCAGTCTTCAACATTATGCAAATAAATTTAGTTAAATAAAATCATTAATTGGCAGATCGCGATAAAAAAAGGCAGACACAAAAATACGTATAATTTGAGTTTTAGGTTATGGACGAAATTTTGCCCGAAAAGCTCAAGGTAAATTCAAGGACCAAAGAAAATTTTAGGATTTTTCAAACGAATGGTACATGAAAATAAAATTACTTTCTATTGACGAAGGGACCCTGAGAGTTATGCTACATAGACATTAAAACCACTCAATAAAGGTAAAATGTGAAATTTCATTTATATTACCTATCGTAATCCATCACGGTATTGAGACGATGGGCGATTGTAAGGACAGAGGAGTCTTTGAATTCTTCTCTGATCGTGACTTGTATTAGACTGTCAGTTTCAAGATCAACTGCAGCAGTAGCTTCATCCAATACCAAGATTTTAGTCTTTCGTAGTAAAGCTCGAGCAAGACATACTAATTGTCTTTGACCAACACTAAGAAAAAACAATACAATTGTGAGTTAATACAAGTGAAAAATTACTCCTTTCCTCTAATGTTTCAATATACAATTCCACCACCACCTTTTTTCAAGAGATATTCAAAATTGAACATTTTAATTAACGTCGCCATACAGCAACACGACGGGCACTCGACTACGGTCCTGGATCAATCCCCAAGGGAAAGATTTGAGGACAACACCACGTAATTTCTAACCACGGTCTTATGACAAGGCAACACCTTAGCTGGCACCCCACGCTCCAAACTTCCCCACCACGCCAGCATGAGCATTTGAGGCCACAACAGATTTAACATGCACCAACCCCCTTTGTACATGATGGTTGGATTCAAACTCGCAACCCTCCAGTTGTTAATCCGTTACTCTCCCAACCAGGCTACCGCGGCCCCATATTTTGAAGGAAAATTGTATTAATGCCAATAAGTGTTAGCACTAGAACAAAACAAATTGATGAATTTCAGATTTCTTGTTTATTCGATACTATTCAATTATAATGAAATATAATAATTGGGAAAAATACAAATTTCTCTACAGGATCTATCTATCAAGATAAAAATTTCATAATTCGTCGTAATGCCAGGTTGAAATCCATTATCCTATTAACACAATAATTGAGTAATAATTTTTATGCTATTTAACTCCATTCCCTTTTCGTTTACAATTATAAACACTAGCTTTAAATACATCATTTCACTGGCCAAAGCATTGGATTTCTCTCTCACCTTAGATTTTCTCCTCCTTCAATAACTTCGTGTTCCAGCCCATCATCAAGACTGGAAACAAAACTTTTCAAGTGTGCATGTTCCAAAGAATCCCATAACTGGCTGTCAGAATACCAACCAAAGGGATCCAGGTTCATTCGCAAAGTGCCAGAGAATAAGACTGGATCCTAAAACGGATAATGAATTTATTGAAATACCTTACAAACGCATAGTAATATAAAGATATGCAGATTGTTAAAAATTTATTGAGAAAGGATATAAATTTGGGAAAGATAACAATATTACACAACAGTTAAATATACAAATTAACAAATATTTTTTATCAATATACCATTACTTGCCAATTTAGAAAATAATTAAAAGTTTAACCACGACAGGCATACATGCATGTATACGTGAATTCTTTTTCAGAATATGATCATAATTAATCACAAGAGAATAAAATGTACACCATACAGTTGAAGAAATAAGTAGTTGCCAAGATATTAATATTAAATGAAGTATTTGCAAAAGTTAATGGTTGGTTGATTTAGTTTTATGGCGCAAGGGCCATATTTGGCTATCTGCACCAAACACAAGACTGTCAAATAAAAAATGGCATGAATGGAAAAAGAGGGGTTGGGAAACAGGTTAGTGGGGTGAAAGCAGAAAAAGATCACTTGGGTATCCCTGGAGAACAACTCCTGTGTTTACTAAAGAAGTAAATCCAAATGGGAGAAGGAAAGATAAATATACCTTGAGTCCATGAAGCCTGTGTAAAAAAAGTTAATAGATAAAGAATTTGTCATGCGGATGAAAGTAAAAAAAAATAAAGTGGTTTTGGGGGTTTTAAGGCGCAAGGGCCAAATTTGGCCCATGCTGCGCCAAACACAAGACAGACAATTTCAAGAAATAGACACACACAATTTGACTGACACAGAAGAGAGAAATACACGACAGGAATTAAACCTCCACCACCTACAACTCGAAGGTTGCTAGCGCAGTGGGCATACCCATTGAGCCATGACTGTCCCATTACTATCTTAAGAATTCTGGGACAAAAAATTATCATTACTATGAAACAGCAACTGTCATTACCAACCCATAGAAATAAATATTGCAACATTGCATTTGACAATCTGCACCTCTTCCTGCATGACCTCTAACCAGTTTTGACCTTCTTTAGCAGCGGAATGTTCTCCAGGATTCTTTCAACCAATATATGTAGTTATAGTCATTAAATGTAAAACAGGGTAAAAGTAATACACTACTCAGAAATCTAATACTACACAGATTACGTATAAATGATAATTATGATTACATATAATGTGCAAGAATACTTATCCATGTATCTTACATCTTAACTTTTAGTTAGAAATGAAGCAAGCAAAAAAATATAAGACTATCTAAAACAACATATGCAACATAAATAAAAACTTAAGCAACGTTTAAATGAAACTGTACCAGTCTTACCTGAGGAATGATAGTGATTTTGGATCTGAGATCATGTAGACCTATTTCAGAAATGATTTGACCATCCACTGAAATAGAACCTTCAGATGCCTCAATAATCCTGAACAGAGAAAGTGTGAAAGAGGATTTACCTGCTCCTGTCCTACCCACAATGCCAATCTGAAACAGAAGAACAAATCAAGACAAATCCAAAGAGATAGAATTATAAAGTAAACAAAACAGCAGCCAAATGTGTAAAAACAGAATGCAGCTATTAAAGAATATGTAGAGATTACAGCGTGGCAATATAGTACAACTTCAATCTACCAAAAAATACTTCATGGTTGAGATCTTGTTGCACTATTTATCTATACATATAAAGCAGAGTTGGCATCTGTCTTTCTGATGTCTGTTCTCTACAAATCTGCACCATTTGACCAATTTACAACAAATTTGATACATTTATTCTTTGGAACCCTGCGGGTAACTTAGGCTACATATTAACCCCTGTTCTATTTGTCTTGGGTGTGCAGAGTGGTGTAACGTCCCATCCTCCTGGACAGAGTACTTGCTAGGGGGCACTGTCTCCCAGTGAGGATGTGCAGATGACGTCAGAGTTAACGTCTACAGGAGTCTCCTCTCAAGATGACCTTGAAGTTTTTTTAGGATCTTAGAGTATGGTGCAATCGTAGATGGGTGCGGTTGCACTTAAAATCGCTCGGTATCATTGTCTATAGGGTAACATAGGCTACATATTAACAACCCGAGTAACACCAGGTAAATTCAGCTAGTAGGATATGAAGTGATTGAAAATAAAGATAAAAGTAATGGCCAAGTTTTCCACAAGACCACAAAAGCTATATGACCATTTTGATGGGACTACACACATAATCTTTCAAAAATAAATATGAGGTAGGAAGTTGAATTAATCAACACAATTGGCGATGGTCCTGGATTAATCCCAAAGGGAAAGTTCCGAGGAAAACACCTCGTAATTTTGAACCACGGTCAGATGATTCACATGAAAGGAAAAATATTAATAGGGATTACTAAAGAATATTTAACATCCTTACTTAGAAAACAAGGTATTAACATCGAGTGGTTTATCCACATTACCATGATTTTTAAACTAAATAGGTATGTTTAGCATTTACACAAAACTTGAAGATTTTTCTCTAACAGTTCAAAAGTATGTTTGATCAGTTCTCATAAAATGATTGATTCTAAAAAGCCATTTAATTACCATTTTTGATCAAGTAAAATAATTTAAATATACTAAAATGTATTTTTCCCAAAATGTATACTTATGTTTTCATTTACTAGCACACTATATTTTTAATATACATTGGGTCGTATAATACTTCAATTACTTATTTTGCAAAGGTAGCACAGAAAATTGCACTCAAAATGGGGGCAGATTGTATATGTTTAGAATACTTTCTTGCATGTTTATTTAAATGATTTAGGACACAAATATGTGATGAGATAAACATTATGATTTTCCAAACACAAATAAATTTTTGATTTGTCTCCTCACCTTTTCTCCTGCCTTTATATCGCAACAAACTTGTTTCAACACTAAATTAAGGTTCTTCCTATACCTAGTTGAGTAATTGTTCATCACAATTGCACCATTTTGAGGCCATTCAGGTGGAGGCCTTTTGTCTTTTACAATCCATTCTGCCTATAAAAGTAACAGCAAAACTATTAGCTAAATAATTATAATATCAATACATAGATACCCGAAAATAAAACAATTTTGATCCCCATAACATTTAAATTAACTAAATGATTAAATACAAATGTTATTTAATTATATAACAGTACAAAATGGATTAGATAGATACATCTCTGTACATACGCAGATGTTTCCACAAAACAAAATGTCAATTTACAGAAAATATATGAAAATAACCACAACTAGTAACCAAATAATTATAATATATTAATAAAAAATATATGAAAATAAAACAGAAAACTTATGATCTATCATTTGAATTAACAAACTAATTAAATAAAATTTTTATTTAGATTGCTGCCTCAAAACAAATGTTCAATATGCAGAAAATATATAATCCAGTTTCATTAGCTAATTCTGAACAATGAATTGAAAACAAAAAGTGAATAGAGTAGCATATATAAATACCAAGTCTGAATGGTAAAACAATATGAATTTCATACTTACTAACCTCCAAGTTTAAAACAAACACGACAAATTGAAGTAATTATAGATTATATAAACCAATTGAAAATGCTTAACAAAACACAAATAAAACCTTACATATTTTTCTCACTTTCGCAAAAATTCCATAACAGAAGTCACAGTTCAGCAAATGCTAGGAAAGTTGAATTTAGAGTAATACCTCAGCACATTGCAACGGAAAATAAATTACATTTTTCAGTTTTTCTTCTTTTGCGACCTGCACGAAATCCCCGTTTCCCAAATCGAATAATATTGTCAACCCGCTACCTCATTCCAATGCTGGTCCTTCCATTTTCAAAATAAAATAGTGCTTATCGTACTTTTACAACATGCATGAAACCCTTGCTTTCCATAGTCAAATTGCTCAAAGCAAATTTTTGCAGCAGTAACCATCATTTGAAAATGGCAATGAAATTTTCCTGCATTGCAAAACGAAAGCATCCAGAAGACACATATTTAATTAACGTAACACTGGAGCAACACAATAGGCTATTGGCGATGGACCGGGATCAACCCCGGAAGGGAAAGATCCCAAGACAACCCCACATAATTTTGAACCATCTGAACTGGCACCCCACTCTCAAGACTTCAACACCACACCAATGTGAGGACATTTGAAGCCACGACAGATTTAATGTGCATCAGCCCCCTTTGTACATGATGGTAGGTTGAATTCGTACTCGCAATCCTCCAGCTGCTAGTCCGTTACTCTTCCAACTGGGCTACCTCAGCCCTCCAGAAGACAGGAAGTGCTTTCCTGGAAGTTGGTTGGCTGTTTTTTTAGTTTTATGGTGCAAGAGCTATATTTGGCCAAGATGAGCCAAACAGAACAGACCACTTCTAAGTAAAAAATGTCGTGAAAGGGGGGAAAGTGGGATTGGAGAATAGAATAATGGGATGAAAGCAGATCACTTGGGTATTCTGAGTGTGCGACACACGTGTTTACTAAAGACAGTAAACCCCATGGGAAAAGAAAAGATGACTAGAGTAGCTCGGGTCAGTGAAGCCCATACACATCTAAAGCACTTTTCCAGAAGACTTGGCAGGTATGGAAATGAAAATTCAAATGTTTGCAATGACAACCAGCATCTTAATCATCAAGTGAAGACATTGAAAGTACGCGAATTTCTCATTCACTATATCGTCGCATAAGCTGTGATACCACGTAAGTTAAAAATCACAACCTTTCCAGGAAACGAAAAAAAACTTTCTAAAAAAAATTCATTGTCGTACCATATTTGTTTATTTTACGTTTTTTTAATACTTTATCGTTTAACATTTGATACGAAACCATTCTTTTCGATTTCTCTGTAGCTAATTTTTTTTAATTGGACGTGTTTTCTCAATACACATTTGTTTACATTTTCGGACTTGCGTGGTATCACGGCTTAAGCAATGATATATCGATCTTCACATACGTATTTGGTACATGTCAACAAACAATAGAAGATGATAATTTACACAAAAGTGGATGTGGAATTTTTAAAAAGAAGCTTTATGATGACTGCCATTCATGATTCTTTCAGCTCATTCATGAAATAAAACTATCCTTACATCCTGAAAAGCTGACTTAATTATACTTCCCCTACCTACTTTTCATCATCTAAGTCCTAACTCAACAAGCCTTTCTACAAGCAATGTCTCCAACATGATCTCGAATGGTTGTCAAACATTCGCAGGAGCTTCTAAGCTACAAACCAAAGAACTGCATATGTGTATACTTTACTTCATGTATGTTACCCACAAAGTATGCAAAGCAGGCATTGTATGGAATGCCTAGGCAATATATAGAATGCCTTGCATTTGGGGGCAAAGTATGAAATATCCTAATTATTTTTGAATATTATATATACATTCCCTAGGCATTGTATGTAATACCTAGGCATTATATAGAATGACACATGCTATTTAGGCAAAGTATTAAAAGAGTCATGAAAAGGCTTTTATTGAAAGACGTATATGAAAATGAAAGAAATGCAAAATAAAGTATAGGACTTCGTTATTGAGGAAAACAATAGAAAATAAAATATGAACCTACTTGGATTGAAACAAGGAAGGAAAGAATTTTATTTTACATTGCACTTAATTGTCTTTCTCAGAAAAAAGTAAAGCATGAAAAGAGTCATGAAAAGGCCTTCCATCTGAGGCGAGCGTGTAAAGTCCTGTGCCTTGCTCCGTGACATTAGAAACGTCATTAGGAGCATTTTATACTTTGCCGGTTTGTATTTTGGCATTGCATAGAATGCCTAGGAAATGTGTGAAATATTAATTATTTCATACTTTGCCCCCAAACGCCAGGCATTCTATATATTATCTAGGCAATCTATACAATGCCTGCTTTGCCAGTAACATATACAACATGTAGGCCCATTTGAATCGTTTTCACCTGGCTGACTCCAACAAGTGTCTTATTAGACTTGATGAGGAAGATACTTGAGGAAGAGAAATACACAAAACCAGAGGGGAATTGTTGAATAATATAAGTGCTTCAGAACAAGCTCTAGGAAGAACAATTGAATATACATCACAATTATCTAGCCATAATTTAAGATTTTTTGTATTTAATTAGAATGAATTGAAATGAGGTACTTATAAAACTATTGCACAAAATATAACATAATTAATACCTCTGTAGGTGTAGAAGAGTATTCCAGTAATCTTTCGACGGCTACAATATTTGTTTCCAACTCTGAACTCATTCTCACCATCCAATTTAAAGTAGCAGTAACCTGAAGTAAAATTATTTTCAATTTATCTAGTCTAAATTATAGCATTCTTAATTTGATCGAATCACAACAAATATCAAAGCACAAACTATTACTGAAAAAATTATATAATTTGGCCAGTTTTAGGGGTATTGGTATTTTAATGTTTTAAAACACTGAATTATCGTCAAAAGGTATGGAGCAGCCTATTTCTTTGATGCATGGAAGTTCATAAAATATGGCTATTGCAAGGGGCAGATATATAGTTGTAATAGAAGTAATTAACTCTTTGAGGAACGTGATTTTAAAGAAAAAAAAAACAAGTTGCACAGATTTGTTTATTCACTTATTCAGCTTCAAAATTAGTATAACACATAAAATAACATGGTTTTTTATTATAAAACGATTTATTCCCTCAATAAATTTTTACGAAAAAAACATTTACCGTTGTGAAAGACAAAAATAAATTCGCCAACCTTAATCACAGTAGTGTCAACTTACTAATGCACTTTGACATGTGTAAATTTTGTTTTCTGTTATTTACACATTTAGCTAAGTTCATAGCGTTGCCGACTCAATGTAAAACTTTAAATAAAATATTAAACTATGACTACGAGTCATTTCAACTTTTTGAGGTGGGTTAAAAAATATCCCACCATGCATAAAAAGCTAAGCAAAAGGTGGGAGTTTCTAACCCACTTAACCCCAGAGAGTTAATAGAACAGTGTAGTTTTCAGTAAATATTGTTTGTTATATTCAGCAAGGCTTCTGGATACATTTAGAAATATTTTCATTATTAATACAAAATTTTCCCAAAATCACAAGTTGGACATCTACATACACTAGTGTCAACAAACAAAAATTCCAAGGTTATTCAAAATGATTCAACCAATTTCAATTTGAAATGATCTACCCATAGTTGCAACAGTCAATGCACTAGAATAGTAGCATGCATTTTTAAGAATAGTATCAAGTCTCCTCTTAAACCCTATTTTAGTAACAATTTTAGTTAGATACAAAATGAATCAGATACAAAATGAATCAGCTAAAACACAAAATGTGCTAATTAAGTATGAAACAGACATTGAAGATCTCGCCAAGAAATTTAAAGAAAAATTTTCATGTAGCAGAGAGAAAAATGTTCTGTATCTCAAAATAAAATCGCCTGACAGTTTTCATTTGTCATTTAATGTCAAATAAATATGTTAGTGATTGCTGGTTTGATTTAGATTTTATGGTACAAGGTCCAAAAATGGACAAGCTGTGCCAAAAGCTAGACAAAATATAAGCTAATGAAAATATTTAAATCAAAATAGACTAACCAACAGTAAAAAGTAGATTTTAAAAATATGAATTGAACTAATAATAAGGATCCGCTTTAAGTGACATAACAACTGTTGGGTAAAACATGAAATGTATCAAAACAATGGACCCAAGGGCCGATAGGGCATTTGGAAAAATGTGTAGCTGAAATGATGACCATGTTAAAAAATAAAATTGTAAAGTTTAAGAGAAATAAATTTCCTTCATTTTGATACACTATCATTATTTTATTATGTAGTAGAAAACTTATTTTTTAGGAAAACCTGACATATCAATCAACCCTCATACAAAAATTAAGCCACTTGAAATTGGGTTACACATTTGAATAACCTCTTAACAAAGTACATATTTTAATGTAATGCTTACCATAAGACCATAGGTAATTGATAAGCCGACTTTTCCTGCATCTAAAGAATCTTTCTGTAGTACAGCAAACAAAGCAGAAAATAAAATGATGATATTGCCACAAAAATCCAATCGAATGGCCAACCACCTAAAATAAGTTATCCATTAGTATCAATATATGTGGCCTATATTTCATCTATAATACAAATCCTAGAAAATGATCCAGCATATTTGAAAAATATAATCCAATTAAATTTGTTACCTATTAGCTATAATGCTTGGATAGTAGCATACTTGATTGTTGTCGATAAAACTATTGGATTGAGAGCAGAACCTTTCCTCTGCTTTATAAGCTCGAATGGTGCTAGCACCAGACAAAGTTTCAGAAAAATGAGAATAAATAGGTGATCTCGTGATGGACTCCAGTCGTTTTAGTTGCCTGCTAGTAGATAAATAAAATCTCTGAAAATAAACAGGGAGAAAATGTTTTTCAGGCAGATTACATAGCTAAACATTACTGATTTGAGATAAAAACCAAATAAGAACATTTCAAATTGTGAAAAATACAACTGTAACTGTACAAAAATAAAAAATGTTACCTTGACAACCAATCTAAATTTGTCAAAAAATTGAAACAAATGTTTCAGTCTAAAAGTGCACTGCACTTAAATAATTTTCATGTTGAAGGTCAGTCAATTATGTACGTAACTGATGGGTATTACTTTAATGCTATTAAATTGCAAAAATTACTGAAGAAACTCAAATTTTAAAAAGCAAGATACATAAAGTTGAACCTTGTTAATGATAAACTGAAGAGACCACTGAAATTATATAAGTAAAAAAGATAGTATTCAAGAGCAAATGCATATATTAACAACTGTTCCCACTGGAAAATTACTGTTAATATATTTGCAACCAACAATCAGCACTATAAAGTAAGATTACATAAACCAAAACTTTCAAACACGAATATTGTTATGAAATCAGAAACACCTAGAGAAACTAACTTAAAAGCTAACCAGTAAAATATGAATAGGATTTTTCAGAATTCTCCACTTACTTGGATGATATAATAAATAACGCTGATCGGTACGATAACCACCATAAATAAGGGTGTCTGAATACTGATAACAAGTATTGTTGAAATCACTTGAAGCAAACATGAGAGCCAGGATCTCAGAGTCATAGGAATAGTAACATCGACGGTGTCCACGTCTTTGGCAAAGCGATTGACGATACGTCCCAGTGGCGTAGTATCAAAGAAAGACATGGGTGACCTTAACACATTGCTCAAGATCCCTGTATGTAGGATATTTGCAGCTGCGAGGGTACCATAAGCAACAGAAAAGGAACCAACGAATACACCTATAGCTAAGACCAAAATGAAACTTTTAAGAATCGAGAGCAATAAATACAATCTGAAAAATAAGCTAATAAATTAAAGCTATGAAAAACTACATTGAAACATAAGAGTAAATTTTCATTCAAAAGAATCATGAATAAGGAAAACGTTAACTTATAAGAGTATTGTGTAATAAACCATATATAGTCGGCTTAGAATAAACTCATTAACTGACATTTTTTGTACACACTGTATCTATTTTCATGATGTTGAGAGAAAAACAGTCATATTATAATTATTTTAAAAGATATATAACACTATCAAAAAGCTTATATAACTTATTTTTTTATCTAATAGTTGGTCTTTAAACAGCTATACAGTAAAAAATTCTTTTTGTCAGGTAGGTAGGTGGGTATTTAATTAACATTGCACTGGAGCGAAACAACGGGCTATTAGTGACGGTCCGAGATCATCCCCAAAAGGAAAGATATGAGAACAACGCCTCATAATTTTGAACCACGGTCAGATGACGAGGTCACACCTGTGAGCTGGCACTCCTCTTTCCTAACTGCTATACCACGCCATGGGGACATTTGAGGCCACGGCAGATTTAACATGCACCAGCCCCCTTTATACACAACGGTCTTTGGTTGGATTCAAACTTGCAACCCTCTGGTTGCTAATCTGTTACTCTTCCAAAAGGCAATTGCGGCCCTCTTTTTGTCAGTTAGTGAGTTTCTGCTCTAAGCTGACAATATGAGGGATTCACGGGTGGTCATGCGAGTCAAATTCCAGATATATCTGATCCATTTACAAGGCTTACAAACTCCTCTCAATTTTTAATTACGATTTTTATATACATAATTCCAAATTTGATGTGTCTTAGTATGTGATTACAATAAATTATATGTTCGAGGTGTTGGAATTGTATCTGAGATATTCCTGTCCTCTCGTGGAAAGTTGGTTTTTCTTTCCATTGTGACTAGTGTAGCATGCCCAAACAGGTCTCCACATGTATACCACTAGGACTACAATTTTGAAATGTTGAGTGACAATGAGAATGAAGCTGTGTTATGAGTAGAAACAGTGTCTGACATCAGAGCTTCAGGAAGTGATGGAAATGATATGCATCGCATTGGCAATTCAACTGTTCATCCATCTAAGCACATGCCGATTGGGACCATCTGGAATTTATCAGAAGTGTCATCAAAGCTCATTTGAAAGCTTGCAGCTTTATATTCACATCCACCAGTCACAAATGCAGCAGTAGCGTGTGGTAAGACAGTGTAACTTAATTCAACCAAAAAGTATAGTTCATGGTTTAAATTGATAGCACAGCTTTATATATTACTACATTTTAAATTAATTTTTATAGTGGTGGGTAAGTTCGCCACACAATCATTCGTAATGATAGGGATGTAAAGTAGTATTCCTTAACGTGGGTACATCCCTGGTAAAAAAATGTACATAATGCTACGTCATCTTGCAGTTTTATAGTTATGAAGGCCTCAAAGAAAGTTGTAAAAATTGCTTGTTTAAGGGTATGGACAATCCCGGTCATTTGGAATGATGGTGGTCTCTTTGGAGACATGGTAGCCCAGTTGGAAGAGTAACGGACTAGCAACCAGAGGGTTGCGAGTTGGAATCCAACCAAAGACAGTCGTATACAAAGGGGGCTGGCTGGTGCATGTTAAATCTGTCGTGGCCTCAAATGTTCTCACGTTGGCATGGTGTGGAAGTTTGGAGAGTGAGGTGCCAGCTCAAGTGTGTCCTCGTCATCTGACCATGATTCAAAATTACATGGTATTGTCCTTGGATCTTTCCCTTCGGGATTGATCCCAGATCGTCGTCAATGGCCTGTTGTGTTGCTGTAAGTGCGACGTTAATTACCACCACTATGGTGGTCTCATCCGAGATAAATTTACTGAACTGAAAAATGAGTATCATGACTTTAGGACTCTCCACATTGCCCACTCTGTGATGATGTAAACATGACTGGTTAGCACCTTTTGGTCCGCTTGTCTTTGCATGATGTTCATTCTAGTGTAAATTTCAAGATGCTCTCCCACTATGGGGCAATTTTATTGTTGTATTGGATTGCAAGGTGCCTCATGATCCACAGAACTATGGATTGGATGTTGAGATTTTATGCGGCAAAGTTCCAAACGCAGACAAGCTGCGCCAAGCGCGAGATAAAGCATTAAAAATTATGTATACATAAAAGTTTAAAAAGGAAGTGTGGGGGAAATCAAGCTCAATAATTTTTATCAGAATAAAAGTTGGTCATAACCATATTAAAAAATATTGTATTAAAAATTAATGTACAAAAGTGATGATTTAAAACATGTTGACTATATAGCAAAATGAAGTATAACTTAAAAGGTAAATTTTGAATTTGAAGAAAAGAATTAGATGAGGTTTAAAAAGCCAACTGAATGTAAAAATGCGAAGATTTGAATGGGGATTTTCCCCAACCAAATCTCACAGATTTAAAATTGTGCTTTAAAAAAATTAAGAAGATGAAGATTGAAGACAGGACAGACAATTAAAATATGATAAACAGAAAAAAGAGTAGAACATGAGTTGCCATTGAGATCTCTCTCTGCTAATAAAAGACGATGTGTGAATTGTGTCAAATGCAAAGGCGGGTCAGTTTGACATTAATCATTCGCATTGGAGACACTGGCCACTGATGAAGGATGGGTTTTATATAATGCAATTTGTTGGTGACTTGCAGGTTCCACGACTCTTGCCACAAGGAGTTGACATACTCCTTTGTGAATCACAAAACTATGGTGTGGGCGTAATTAAAAAATAATTTTTATTAAACTGTCAAACGCAAACGTGTTCTCTGGTTCTAATTTAGCCTGTATCCAGTTTGTTCAACTCTTGCTATTTAAAACAAAAGAGAAAAATGTGTGCATGCATTTGTTTCATTAAAACATCTTACAAATAATTTGTGACCAATTATAAACTAAACTTACAATTTCACAACTACTTAATTAGAAATGCACTAATGGAAAAGGTCCCCAAACAAAAGACAAAGCCATTGAATTTCAGAAAACAAACCTTGTGCTAATCCAAGAGCTCCATAAACTCCCAGTCTGTAGTCCCTCATAGAATGATCACTAGTGTCGTTTAGTTTAGGATCATTTCCCCATTCACTCAACCACACATTGGATCCAACAGAAAATATCTGCCATATGGTGTACGCGCAAAAAATGATAGCCACCCACTTGTAGCGGATGGCTTTTAGGTACTCTGAATAAACAGAGAATTTAACCTAAGGAGGAAACAATTTTTTAAATTCATAAGGTTTAGTAAATATTTGTAATTTAATAATATTCGCAAACGATATAAAAGCAATTTCATGTCACTTCAATAAAAAAGTAGCATTGACAGTTAATACAAGATGTGATACTCTGTAACAATTCTTTAGAATGGCATGTTTAAAGTTTCAACTGAAAATTGTTGATGGTACACACTTAGAAAAACATTAACCCTAATTACATTTTAAATAAATCATAATTAAACAGCTCATATTTTTATCCAGGAACTGGCACTGATGACTGACTCTATAAAAATATTACCAAGCAAGTTTAAAGGAATACAACATTAAAAGCTACTGAGCATTAAAAAGATAAAAAGTAAGTGTAATTGGAAATTCAAGATCACATTAAACAACAGAAAACTTCATTATATCATTGCATACCTGTGTCAAACCTGTAAGAAAAATCTGGAACATATTACGCAACGTAAAAACCAATGCCGAAGTTTGAAACGAACACAATAAATTCAAGTCATAATAGGAACATTACTAGAAACTGACAAAATGCTAAACAAAACACAAATTTAAAAAACACTAGTTTGTAACTCATATTGGTTGGCTTCCTGGGATTTTAATGAGCAAGGGCCAACCTGATTCCAATATTGTTTCTTCGTGGATGCCATGAAACCGTGACAAATGTTCAATTTGGAGTCATGAATATTTCTCTAATAAAATGTTTTGATTAGATGAATCGGCAACATTTTCTCATGAGATAGAAATTTGTGTGACAATGAGGGCAATTAATATGCAAATAAGATTAATCAAAACTACATTTTCTCTGCACAAAACTATACATATTCATTCATACAATCAAATCATTTTCTACATTCAAGATTAGAATACATAGAATCATGTTTACTCAAATTAGATTCTTATTTACTTATTTCAGTTTAGTGTTTTTTTAATTTAAAAAATTTATTGTGTAAGCCAACTGGCCTCCATAAACAACCAGCTTCTCAGGAAATTCCTGTTTTTCCCATGGCTTGTTCATCACTGGAAGTGTTTTGTGTTCTCATCATGCCAAAAGTCACTGGTTAATGAATAAGAATTGTATACTTGACATGTCAAAATTCATATATACATCACATTGTTTTAGTTACCTGTCCTGTTTCAGCAGCTTCAATGTTAATCAGTTTGACAGCATTATCTCTTAATGATGCTGATTTTTCATGAGAAGCAGACAATGTGCTCGAACGTTTCTCTTGCAGCCGATTGATAGACATTGCAGTCATGTTCTTGCTGTCCTCCAAATCTGACTCTGAGATGTTTTCGTCTTCAGGAGTGTTGCTTTTGTGAGACAGGCTCCTAAACAAAAATAGAAGTTTAAAGAGAGAAAGTTCAGGTCAGCACTCTCAAAAGTTTTGGTTTAACCCTCCAAGAGGCGCGCCCAAATACGCTCGGAAAATTCAGTTCAAATACAACCCAAAAAATTCCCACAAGGCAAAGAGGCAGGCCCGAAATATTCAGACTTATCGTTTGGACCCCCAGACATCTCGTTCCTCGAAATATTTTGGGTATGCTGCCCATTATGATGCAATCTCACCAAACTGTACTCGGGCATGCCGCTCTAGGAGGGTTAATATAGTTATAAATATCATTTCACAATTTAGTTATTAATAAAAGTTCTATTCATTTTAACAGATTTATAATCTTATGAAAATCTTACTCTTTCACTTTCAAAATTAGGTGTAAAAGTGTTTACCATCTCAGCAAACTACTAGTCTTAGAGTTTTTTATTTATGTTGCTAAAGTCATTACCACAATGCCAAAAACTCCAACTCGTATTTCTTAAACTCATAGTAGGCAGGATGAGTAGTAAAGGCAGATACAAATTCTTGGGTATAAGTTATTTCACAATGCTAAATCTCTCATAGCATTTGATCAACTAGTTTGGTTTTATTGCGAAACATACAAATAATGCTAAAAGCTGAAAGAAATTTAAATTACTGCAACAATGGGCAAGTTCACAAACATAGTAGAAAATGAAATGAATTTCTGTGTCAATTATAAGTTCCAGAGGTTGGGATAATCTAATGTCAGATAGTCCTTACCCTACTAGTATTAATTGGTCATTCAGTGTATTCCTAAATGCATCCTTAGTGACAGCAATGGAAGTTACTCATTAATACCAATCCGTTAGTCTTTAATAATTTTGTTAAAACTTATTTCTTTAAGCATTTGAAAGAAATATGTTAAGCAATCAGAAGAATATTTAATAGCAAACAAAAAAAATCAAATACCTATGATTTCACAAAAACTAAATTAATATAATTCAAGTGTGAATATGATAAATACACATAGTATCACAGCCACAATTTTATTTCAGAGGGCTCAAATTAAAAATTCCTTTTTTGAAAAATGATGTTTTGAATGCTTTTTAAGTTTAAAAAGGGATTATTGTAGACATGAAAAGTGATGTACCATGGCAGATCCAAGTGCAGAATCATCCCAGAGTGGTTGTATTCGCCAAATGTTTACAATAAAGTTAATGAATTTTGAGAAAATCAGATTCATATACTTTTACATTTCATCTTGAATGGTTAATTAAACAAACTGTAGATAAATATAATAACTGTTACAGAAGCATTACATATCAATATTTAATTTGCAAAAGATAAAAAAAATAAGATGGTTGGTTTTGGGTTTTATGGCACAAGGGCCATATTTGGCCATGTTGTGTCCAATACAAGACAATGTCAAGAAATTGTGAAAAGAAAGGATGGTGTATAGAAAGATCGCTTGGGTATACTGGGGTCATACCCCCATGTTTACCAAAGGTTGTTTTGATTTTGTTCCACAGTTGCAGCTCCATCCAACATCTATCTAATCCAGTGACGGATTAATGCAATTTTGTGGGTTGGGGGAGTTGGTTGGAAGATGCAACAAACCGGGGGCCTGGGATACCCCCAGAGAAACAGGGGGTCCTGGGGTCCTCCCCCTGAAAATTTTGAAATGTGTGGCTTTCAAAACCTTTGCAAAACCAGCTCCATTTATGTAACTGTTAACACAAAACCACAAATTCTATAAGTCTTTTGTCAACATAGAACTGCTAAGCAAATTGAAAGATAAAACATTGAAATAAATTAGCATGAAAATACTTTTAAAATAGTATTGTTGAAAGTTATGTTTTTGTGAGCTTTCAATTCCTAAATATGCATACTTTTATTTTAAAAATAGCATTAGGAAAGTAATAGAAACTTAAATATTCTTTATAAATTCTTTTATTTTTTCAATACAATTTACAATGACTCATTTTGAAACAAAAGTTGTATGAATAAAAAAAGCAAAATCCATAATTGTATTACAAGAATGTATTTTAGACTAATGTCTCATTAGTCATTACCTCCAAAAAGAAGTACAATGTAAACAGTAAGAATGATGTTACGCCGTTACGGTAACACAAAAACTTACTCAAGATGCATAAAACTGCAGTTTTGAATGTAATATTGGGTTTTTTTATATTCTGAGTAGTTAACATTTTGAAATAAAAATTCTGTGTACAAAAAATTATTGAGTTTATATTGTATATATTAGCACTATATTTGTACAGTTCATATTTGGTCTGCTTCATGCATATTAGTAGGCGGTTTGCTCTTTTTACAGTTTTGATATAAAATTAAGAATAACCTAAGTGTATGAATGTTGAGTTCAGTTACTTAAACTTTTTGACATCACAAAAGAACTGGTTTTAAACTACCTGTACTTAAGAAAACATTTTTTCTCTTCTTTCCCCCTTCTCAATATACCTATCTATAACTTTCTCTTTGTCAATAAGGATGTCTCTATGTACATATAGCAAAGCAAGTCCAGTTAAGCGGTTTTGCCCACAACAGTTTCTCAACTAAGTTTTGATCAGTTTTAGTGTCGAGAAAGATCTTTCTGCTGTTACAGCTGACACAGGAAGAGAAGAAAGAATCAACTTTAAAGATCTAATTGTGGGGAAATTTTCTGGGAAGCAAAATTGCAAACACTCAACTGCATAGCCTGGTAAAGAAAGGGGTTTTGCTTGCATCTTCCCTTTTCCACTCACAGCTTGTTTCCTGCCTTCAGATTAATGAGTTTTTACCTTTTTTTATTTTATTGTTTGCCCTCGGGGGAGGGGGCGGTCGTTCCCCTTTAATCTGTCCTTAATCTAATTGGTGCAGTGTGGGAGATAGAACTGGCATAATGATACTTAAACTCAAGCATATTCCATCCTTCTGTGAGGTGCACCTACAGTGGATCCCTTCACACATGGACATCAGGGGAAACGAAGTAGAGGATGATTTGGTGAAGGAGGATGTCCATGAATCACTCTCCGATACCCACTTATTGACGTTTCTTGAGCTTTACTCTATTAGAAAAATCTTGATAAGAAGGCATGGATCGGTACACTCTTGGTATCATGGGGATGGCCTCAAAAGATCTCTTGCTTTCAATTGCGAGACATATTCAGAAAGCGCTCTAGTGCTTTTTCGGTGGCCATCTGAGGAGTCTCACTTCTTGCTGTGGTCGCAAGTTCATCCTGTTTGCCTTAAAATGCCAGTCTGACCAGGCCTCCCCAGCACACACTATCGAGTGCCTGGGGTTGTCCTGAGAAAACCTATTTTCCAAATCTCTTTTGGTGTATGAATTTGTGCATGTAAATGGACTTGGTCTAACTGGAGTTAGACGTGGAGATTAACCAACAAAACCAACCAGAGGTAGTAAACCCTATGTTTACCCAAGGCAGTAAATCCCATGTTTACCCAAGGCAGTAAATCCCATGTTTACCCAAGGCAGTAAACCGCATGGGAAAAGAATAGATCACTAGGGTACCTCAGGTTCGTGAAGCCCATACACACCTAAACGAGATGTGTCCCCAAAGGGGATCAAAATGAGAAAACACCACAAGGATGTGAGACCTCATCCTCTGGCTGTCACTGGTACATAGAAATAATTTTTAAATGCAAGTATATTTGATTATCAGAGATACTTAAAAAATGCAATCACCTAAGAAGCTCTGGTGGCAGGTCGCTCAAATCTTCTGCTTCAATTTCGGACCCGTACTGAGCCAAGAAATCAGCGAAAGGACCTCTGCTGTCCACCAGTTCTTGAAAAGAGCCTTTTTCAGCTATTGCACCATCTTTCATTACATAGATCATATCAGTTTGGGGTAAATATGTCAAAGAGTGAGTAACTAATATACGTGTCTGAAAGATTAAAAAACATAACAAAATCAGTTTAGCTGTAATTCTATAACATTTTTACAATAAAATCTCAAAGAGGAGTTTAAAAATGTGTGCAGATTCAAATAATTTTGAGAAACAAGAGCAACTTAAGTAAAGACAGTTCACCTTTGATCTTAGAAGTCCTTTGGGGCCAATCACTTTTTCGAAAATATGTTTCCCAACATGAGAATCTACAGCAGATAGAGGATCATCCAAAAGATAAATATCAGCAGATGAATAAACAGCTCTTGCTAAGCTCACTCGTTGCTTTTGGCCACCACTTAGATTTATACCCTATGGGGTAAAAAGGTATTATCAAACTTATTATATAAAATACAATGTATGTTGGCAAACAATTTTTATGGAAAGTACTTTACTATGTGTTAGTGAATAATGAAATAAGGTAAGTCTTTCCCTCTTTGCATATTTTGTTTTTAGAATCCAGTTATATAATATAGATTTAACTCATTGTGGTTAGGTGGGTTAAAAACTGCCCACCTTTTGCTTAGCTTTTTATGCATGGTGGGATATTTTTTAACCCACCTCAAAAAATTGAAATGACTCAGTCATACAGTTTAATATTTTATTTAAAGTGTTTCATTGAGTTCGCAATGCTATAAACTAACGCTAAATGTGTAACTAACCGAAAACAAAATTTTACACATGTCCAAACGCATTAGTAAGTTGTTGACATTATTGTGATTAAGGTTGGCGAAATGTGGTGCAGTGAATTTTTGTTTTTCATAAAAATTTAGGAGTGAATAGTTTTACAACAAAAAATATGTTATTTGATATTTTATACTAATTTTGAAGCTGAATAAGTAAATAAACAATTCTGCGCAACTTGTTTTTTTTTCTTTAAAATAGTAACTTAGAGTTAAGTCACTAACTGCCACTGTTTTTGAGTAAACTTATCTCAGACAGCAACAAGGTTTGATGGTCGATAAAATGTCAAAACTTACTAAACATGGGAAGATAACTTATATTATTTAATCTATACCACACAGAAAAAAAGCTGACCTGACCAAGCAGTGTAGAGTATACTAACAAAATCAAATGCCATAAATCAAGCTATTTCTGACCTGTATGTCCAGTTTCCAGCTTTGTGTGTGGAAAATTTGTTTAGGTTTGTATCACAAATAAACATAGAGTAGAACCTAGATTATCTGAGCTCCATGTCATTGGAATCAAATTTAAAGTTTTTTAAGCGAAATAAAGCTTCAAGCTTGAGTGTGCACACTTTGTCCATGATTGGTCAGGTAGGTAGAATGCTATCTGTCACAACATGAGATCCTTGTAATCTCAGCTTTGTGAGGCTTTCACTAGCAGTAGTACTAACACGTAGAACAGTAAATTTTTCTTATATTTCATATTGTTTGTTTTGTGTTATGTCCATATTATCTGAGTTTCTAATTAAACAAGGTGACCTTGGTCCACATTATCTCGAATAATCAAGGTTACTGTACTGATAATTTTGTTCATTTGTGAATATTATGTGTACTGCTTTACAGACCTATAAACTATCTTTGCAGGTAAAATCCATGAAAATACTCAAGAGGTATGTAAGTTTTAACAATAATTTGTACTGCTACTCTAAGATGGTTTGATGTCTACAGAAGACAACAAACTAAATTGGTCAATTTTAAGTATGACGGTTAGCATATTTCCCAGCATTTGTATTGCTCCTTAGGATTTCAAAGTGAAACTCATAAATATCATGGCCAGTGATGGTAATTGCTACAAAGTGTTTTGGAGCAGATCTTGGAGCAGGTAAATTAACATTTTGGAGCAGCCAAGCTGTCTTTTGGAGCAGCCAAGCTGTCTTTTGGAGCAGCACATCAAAGGAGCAGTAGAAGATATTTTAATGAAACTAATAAAATTCAGGTTTTTAAACTTTAAACATATGACTGTATGAATGATAAACAATAAACATAATTGTAAACTTTTACAAAATTCATTTTAAATACTTACTAAAATTGATGAAATAATGAAAAAGGAAAACATACATAAAAACTTTCCAAGTGTTTTCCATTTCCATAAAGTTATGTGCAAGGTAAGAAATAACTTTGACATTAACATGACTAATAAACATTTTATTAAAAAATATTATTTTCTTTTCTTATGTTTGTTACATTCCAACTGCGCCTTTCTGTTTTCTTCTAAGGCACATATCGTTTTGGACATTCTATCTTTACCTTCTTTAAAAAGAATCTGTCCGCTTTCAACAGCACTCATATCTTTTGTCTGCAATACCTTGTGAAATCCTGCTTTCAGCATGATTTAATAGTTTTTGAGAAAGTTCAAGTTCCTTTTACAATTCAATTTGTTTCGACTTTAATTTTAAATCTTTCTCATTATGGCAAATATTTTCTACTTTTCTCTTTTTTGTTCTGATGCTAACAGCAATCTGTCATGGTACCGCCTCCAGGAATTTAGAACTGATTTAATCAAAGCCATAGTAACTTGAAAGTTCTTTATGCTTTCTGTATGAATAAAATGCGTTTCCATGCGCTAAGTTAAATCAGAGTTTCCATGTGCTAAACTTAAGAGAGACTTGACAAAAATAGGCAAAATCTCAAACTTAAACCCCCTTGCCAGATGATTCCTCTTCTATTAAATATATTCCTCCAATAATGGTCTATACGACTACATGTTGAAACTTCTGGAAAATGAAAGCTATCAATAGTTTCACATTGATATTTGATCCATTCATATGATAGAGCAGATCCTTCACTTGGTTTTACAATAAATGGAAAAGATGCTGCTAAAAACTTCAAAGAGCTTAAAGATTTTTCTTCAGTTCGCTTCATGGAATGAAGGCAAGAAAATAATTCTTACATAGCGGGGGAAAGACCTCAAGAGTGAATTTTATTATTACTAGAACGCGATTAGGAGCAGCTCTGGCGCAATCTTAGAAGAAAAGGGGGTTTTGGAGCAGTCTGGAGCAGGCAATACACTATGGTGCATGCTGGCGCAATTGGAGCAGCATTACCATCACTGCATGGCTCATAATAATTTGCATTTTTAACTATAAATGAATATATAATTACATTAGGAAGTGTGAATTGTGTTTTCAGTACATGCAATGGAATATACATTTTAATGCGATTCACAAGTATGATGTATAGAAAGTAATGGACAACATTTATAAATAGAATTCATAAAAATGCAGAAAGTCAAACACAAAAGGACTTAGAACATATTATAAAAGCAATAATTTTGAGGAGTCAGAAAATTAGAATAAGATCAGAATTTTGAATGTTCATTATGAGATTTGTTAGAGATTTTTTAATTGAAACACTTCATTATTAATATTGTAATGTACTCAAACCTTTTCACCAATTTCTGTCTGATCACCTCCAGGAAGAATTTCCAAATCTGGTTTAAGACTGCATGAATCGAGTACTTCATCATATTCCCTCCTGGACAAAGATTTTGAAAACAATATGTTGTTCTGTAAAGTAGAATTCTGAATCCAAGGCTGCTGAGACACATAAGCAACTTTTCCCTAAAAATTACAATAAAGAAACACAATTTAAAGCATTTTTCAATGAAACTAATCAAGATTTTTTACATATATATAATCAAGAAATACAAAAAGGAAATTGGCAATACTTAAAAAAGGTTGTCTAACTTAAATTTTAAGAGCAGGAATAATAAATGGTTACCCATTAATGGGCATTCAGAAAAATGCTAATCAAGAAATTCAAAATTTTTCATATTGTTGCTTACAACAAGAACTCATTAACTGACAAAATAATTCCACTGTAGTTGTTTAAGGACAACAATTTTTGTCAACAAATAAAAATAAAAAACATTTTGATAGCGTTATACATCCTTTAAACAGATAATTACACAATTATGTATTCCTTATCATGAAAATAAGAATTTAGTCTCCGGTAAAACGTCTGCTTTAAGCTGACAATATCACAATTTGTTGACGAAAATTGTATAGATATGTGTAGGATTTTAATGTATTGACAAATAACTGCTCATTCTTAAATCCTGAAATGTCATAAGCAAATAGCAATAAAACTATTTCAGCAAAGTACACACTAGCTGGTTAAACAATTTAAGTATATAGTATGTGAATAAACTTCTAGTGTTGTTCTATTATTTAAGTTTCATATGAATAAAACTTAAATAGTTTTACACACATAAAATTTAAACACTCCTCAAGTTTTATATGAATAAACAAAGATGGGAAACAAATGAAGGAATGTGTAAACAATTCCTTTAAATTCAGTTTTAAACATAATTTTCAAAACTGTTTTTCAGAAAGGTGATAAAAGGTACATGGATTTAATTTGGTAGGTAGGTATTTAATTAATGTTGCACTGGAGGAACGCAACAAACTATCGGCAACAGTCCAGAATCAAACCCGACGGGAAAGATCAAAGAACACCACGTAATTTTGAACCACCGTCAGATGACGAGGTCACACCTGAGCTGGTACCCAACTCTCCAAACTTCTACACCATGATGATGGTGACATTTGAGACCACAACAGATTTAACATGCACCAGCCTGGTACTTAGTACACGACGGTCTTTGGTTGGACTCGAACTCGCAACCCTCTGGTTGCTAATCCGTTACTCTTCCAATGGGGCTACCGCGGCCCCAGATTTAATTTGGTGATATATAATTATATAATTACTATATATACCTATATAATTACTAAAATCATTGTAAATATTACTAACGTTCAAAGTCACAGATCCTTGGAGTCTGTCCATCTCTCCTAGAATAGCAGAGAAGAGGGAGGATTTTCCAGATCCCACCTGACCTACAACTGCAATCAAAGAATTCTTCGGCACTAGCAGGTTTATGTTGGAAAGAGTGGGCCTAGCATCTCTCTTCTCTTTGCCCTCCTCTGGACGATCCCATGTGAATTCCCCATTGCGAACACATACAGAAGATGCTGGAGTGGGAAAATTATATATAGTAAAGCCTTATTTGATTATACAATTTATAAATCCTCCGTTAGTCACGTGTCTTTTTCATCAAATGAGATAGCGGTGCATTTTGTGAGGTGCTCAGTTTACTTCCTAGTTACACGCATTAATTATACATTGTTTTTAATTTGAATATTTTGACATACTAACAGATAACTAAAAATACATTATTTAAATTTATGAATGATACATTTTTAGTTATTCTTTTCACTGTGTAACATTGAAAAAGTGCACCTGTCAGTATCAGTGCGACCAAAGGAATTAGGCAATCAGTGTGTATATAAATATATCTGCATTTCCCATTTAAATTTGTATCCAGAACTTTAGTTATAACATTAAAACTATTTTCAAGCTTTTAGTGTGGTACAATAAAAATTCGAAATCGTTGAAATATTTTCTTGGTTTAACACGAATACTTTTATATCGAGAGTCAGGATGAAGAGGCTAAGGTTTTATTCTTAACAAAATGCTAATTAAGGCATCAGATGTATTTTCAGTATTTAGTAGGAAAAAAATTCTTTTTTATGTTGAAGCAGTAGTATCACATTGGATGTAATGTGCAGGTTCTGGATTACAATTATATAGGTAGTTTAATACATAAGATGTGCAGTATCAACGGTCTAACCCAAAGCCTCAGCCACCAGATGTAAAGACGTCTCTAATATTTTTAACTTTTAATGCCTGAAATTATTATTTATTTACTTCTCTTGTATCAAATATCAGCGGCTGGAAGGCCACTTCTCCATTTGGAGCCAGTCGCAACATAGTTAAAAACCTGACATACATAAAAGTAGTGAAAAGGCTATATTTGTGTGACTAAATGTTTTTTAAAAGTTAGATATCGAAAAACAGAAATGCTTATATCTATTAGTGGTAGGAATTAGCATAAGAGGGAATGATGGATTGCAAGTATTAAGAGGAAAGAGATATTTCATTACACTGTGTGGTGTCGTATGTCACATATCTTTCCAATTCTTCACTGTTCATGAACTTGTCGATTCTCTTCACAGAAACTGAAACCTATAACAGCAAAATGCATATTAAATGCATAAGAAAATCACATCATACACATAAAACAATTATTTATATACTCCTTTTGGCAAAAATTAAGATTTGAAGTAAACCAATAAGCTTAAGATTTGAAGCAACTTTGATAAATGCAAATGCATTTACATTTATCAGTGCATTTGCATTTATCAGTGCTCACAAATAAATGCAAATGCATTCATAAAGAATGCATTTGCATTTATTAGTGTGAGTTAGTAGAGTATTTTATAAATCATTTTTGGTCCTTTGCTCCCTTCACCAAAGCATTAATCTTCGCAGTTCCTTTGTATAAAAATGCATTTTGCAAAAGTTGCAGTTTTATTAAATGAGATATTTGCATAAACTATACTTTAATTAAATTACATATCTAAATCAATTACATTTTGATTTTTTTAAAAGATTTGCATTTAATTTTTTTCCTTAGAACCATACAAATATGATTTAATTTGACACATTTAAGGTGACATGAAGCATAAACCTACTGCTTCCAAAAGTACGAAAATTACGAAACACTTTTTCCCTTCAGGATTATAATTCTAATTTTATAATTTGCCAATTCTCTTACCAAATCGAAATGTCTCATTCCATTGTCCACTCAAGTTATTTTCATAGCCTCAGCTGCTATTCATCTCACATCCCAACAGTGATCTCAAATAGTGACATCAGTTTTATAGCCAAGAAGTTATTTTGATAGATTACTAGCTGAATTACCCAGTGTTGCTCGGGTTGTATTGTTTGCAATTCATCGTAATATTACTCAATGTCATTCATATGTGGATTTCGAATCGTTTTTATCCCCATTGCAGACCCAGGACAAATCCAATTGGGGATAATATATAGCCTATGTTTCCTGCAGGATTGTAAAGAATGAATATACCAAATTTAGCATGAATTGGTCAGACATTGATCGTATCAATAAGCAATGTTATTCCTATGGGATTTCGAATAGTGTTTGGAGCCCCCTCTGCACACTGAAGACAGGTAGTATGGGGGTTAATATGTAGCCTATGTTACCCGCAAGGTTCCAAAGAATAAGTACCAAATTTGATGTGGATCGGTCAAACGTTGCAGATTGGTATGGAGAACAGACAGATGCCAACTCTGCTTTATATATATAGATTTTCCACAGCACCTGCAAGCCACCTTATTATCTCATTGATGGTTTAGCAAAGCATAATACAACTTTTTCAGCCCTTTTGGGTTGGTTGGGATTTATGGCGCAAGGGTCATATTTGACCATGCTGCACCAAAAAAATACAGACAACGTCAAGAAAGACACATAAGTAAACTTTTACTGACACAAAGAAATACACAGAAGGAATTGAATTTGCATCTCCCTTGGGAGCAACGACACTGCTTGAAAAACCTGACTTAGTCAATGACTGTTTAAAGAGCATACACAAATATAGAATCAGCTAGTTTGAAAAGAATATCTTGAAGTTTTACAAATTCGATTTTAGTTGGTTTAGCATTCTATAAGCCACGATTCACAACACCCTGAGGAACTGTGGGATCATTTCTCTCATAACCATAACATGGTTTGATCCCCTTTCAATCAGAAATTAATCAGTCAGCTTATAGAACACAAAACCATCGAAAGTCAGAATTCTCTAAAATTTCCAGTTACTCCCTGTTCAATCATTACAATTCAATCATACATAATTTATTAAATAGGAAATAGTACCTTAAATAATCTACAAGGTCTAATTATAATCTCAGAAGTTTTAACTTTTAATTTATTGATGAGTTAATAAATGAGTTTCATACCATGACCATTGTAGTGATGAGGTGAGGAAGCATAGTCAATGGGAAACGAAGAATGTTAAACAATGATAGAGATACAAAAGCTGTTGATGCATCAAGATGGTTATTTTCATCAATAAGTACAAAAGTAGCAAAGCTAACTAGAGATACCTAGACAAGAAATAGTAAAATTTACATGTTAAACTAACACCTCAAATGAAAAGTAATATCAAAATGCAATTCCAAAAGCAGTCAAAATACCGTAAAAATTTAAAAGATGCAATGTCAAATTGTGAATCTTAATTGAACCTTAAAAAAGCAATCACATTATTTCTCAAATAAAGTAAAAATAAGAAACACAAGGACAATATGTCAACAGCTATAGCAAAATAAAATTGATCAACATCTTGAGAGGAACCTCGGAAATTTTTTTATTAAAGTATTAAGCAAACAGATTTTTTTAAATGTATTATTTTAAGAGCAATTTATAAATTACAAAATACAACTATTAACATGGATAAATAGTGACAATAAACAAATGTGTAGCTAAAAGTGCATCTGATCACTGAAAAATCTAAAATATTGCTACACAAAGTGAAATGAAAAACTTCAACAATTTTATTACTTGAAATAAAATAATAATTTGGCTACTATTTATGAGGAATCAAATAAAAAGTCTTACTAAGAACGGTGAACAGCTCCATATCATCATGCTGAGAGAATTGAGGTAAGCTATTCCTTTCAAATGTTTCACTTCCTTTTCTCTTATTTTATAGATCTTCTCTTTGAATGCTTCTTCCCATGCATATAATTTTAGCACTTTTATACCAGACAAAATTTCATTCACAAGTTTAACTCTTTCGTCTTTACATTTCATTTGCTTCACCTATAAGAAAAGAATTGCCATCATAAACTAAGTAAAGATTTAATTGAAGAAAACAATATCCAATTGCCATAATAGTCAAAAGAGCAAGTAGTGTCGACGAAAAAACTGCATCATATAATCATAGAGGAAATGTACTGTACATTTTGTTATATAGTGTGTATTTGACAAAGAAAAGTTGCAATATTGAAGTACTTTTAAATACATTTTGTTTAGACTTGTCAAATAAAACCAATAAAGCAAAAGAAAATTATATTTAAAAAACATGCCATTTTAAAACATCCTACACTTTGAAAAAGAATGCACTTAGACTAAACAAATACCTTAAAACAAGATAGGTAGGTATTTTAATTAACATCACACTGGAGCAACAGAATAGGCTATTGGCGACAGTCCGGGATCAAAACAAGAAGGGAAAGATCTGAGGACAACACCACATAATTTTGAAAAATGGTCAGATGACAAGGTCACACCTGAGCTGGCACCCCACTCTTCAAACTTCCACATCACGCCAATGAGAGGACATTTGAAGCCCCTTTGTACATGACGGTCTTTGGTTGGATTCGAACTCACAACCCTCCTACTGCTAATTCATTACTTTTCCGACCTGGCTACAGTGGCCCCACCTTAAAACAAGACAAACGTTTATGGGGCCATAAGTGCACAGCTAGTTGATTGCAAGATATATACGTTTCACCGCATAAAATATGCATATTCAAAAAGTGGTAGAACTACTCTGCCACAATATGTGGTACAGATCACATCAGGGTCCCCATTTCTGGGGCCACTTATAGGATTACCCACTGATACATCCACCATATTCAATGTATCAGAAGGTTTAATCTTGGTATGTTTACTCTACTGCTCTTTGTTTAAATAAGAGTAAAACACTAACAAAATTCATTAAAATAATGAAAAATTTAATGACTCAGACTGAGCACAAAGTAAAATATGGCAATCTGAAGCATCTAGGTGATGCAATAAATTTATACTCATCATGACTACAAAAATCTGCATATTCAAAAAGTGGTAGAACTACTCTGCCACAATATGTGGTACAGATCACATCAGGGTCCCCATTTCTGGGGCCACTTATAGGATTACCCACTGATACATCCACCATATTCAATGTATCAGAAGGTTTAATCTTGGTATGTTTACTCTACTGCTCTTTGTTTAAATAAGAGTAAAACACTAACAAAATTCATTAAAATAATGAAAAATTTAATGACTCAGACTGAGCACAAAGTAAAATATGGCAATCTGAAGCATCTAGGTGATGCAATAAATTTATACTCATCATGACTACAAAAATCTGCATATTCAAAAAGTGGTAGAACTACTCTGCCACAATATGTGGTACAGATCACATCAGGGTCCCCATTTCTGGGGCCACTTATAGGATTACCCACTGATACATCCACCATATTCAATGTATCAGAAGGTTTAATCTTGGTATGTTTACTCTACTGCTCTTTGTTTAAATAAGAGTAAAACACTAACAAAATTCATTAAAATAATGAAAAATTTAATGACTCAGACTGAGCACAAAGTAAAATATGGCAATCTGAAGCATCTAGGTGATGCAATAAATTTATACTCATCATGACTACAAAAATCTGCATATTCAAAAAGTGGTAGAACTACTCTGCCACAATATGTGGTACAGATCACATCAGGGTCCCCATTTCTGGGGCCACTTATAGGATTACCCACTGATACATCCACCATATTCAATGTATCAGAAGGTTTAATCTTGGTATGTTTACTCTACTGCTCTTTGTTTAAATAAGAGTAAAACACTAACAAAATTCATTAAAATAATGAAAAATTTAATGACTCAGACTGAGCACAAAGTAAAATATGGCAATCTGAAGCATCTAGGTGATGCAATAAATTTATACTCATCATGACTACAAAAATCTGCATATTCAAAAAGTGGTAGAACTACTCTGCCACAATATGTGGTACAGATCACATCAGGGTCCCCATTTCTGGGGCCACTTATAGGATTACCCACTGATACATCCACCATATTCAATGTATCAGAAGGTTTAATCTTGGTATGTTTACTCTACTGCTCTTTGTTTAAATAAGAGTAAAACACTAACAAAATTCATTAAAATAATGAAAAATTTAATGACTCAGACTGAGCACAAAGTAAAATATGGCAATCTGAAGCATCTAGGTGATGCAATAAATTTATACTCATCATGACTACAAAAATCTGCATATTCAAAATTTACAAGACGTGAAAGACAGTGCAATTTAGTCTACCAAAAAGTACTTCGTAATGGAGTAGGGTTACACTACTATATATTATTGTATCATGGTGGCTAATTTCACCATAAATATAGTCAAGTTGTTGCTAGCAGCACCCCTTCCCCCATTTAATAGAGAAACACTTGCAGCTCCAATTTCAAATTTTTATTTGATGCTGTAACGTTTCCGGGTCTCTATTTAGACATGGTTACAGCACAATAAAACATTTATTTAAGATGATTATTTACAAGTTGATAAGAGTCATTTAAAAGTATGAGGGCATAGCCACTAACTATCGAATTGGCCGAGGAGCCATGAGGCTCGCCAAAATCTGAGTCTGCTCCTTTCGCAGTTTCAGTCTACTGTCTCATCTTTGGTGGGAATCTGTCAGTCTAGGAATGTTTATCCATCCTGGTGGTCATCATAACCTCCACAACTGCCTGACCCAAAGATAGATTTAATGTCTTTCTGGCCCTGGTTTCCACGGAATGTTTTTTCATACGTCAGGAAAGTCCAAGGACCATAACTTTACATGGGCAGCCCAGTACAAATTAACCTGGCTTAAAAGGTCGTCAACTAAGGTTGATCGTCAGATAAAAAAGTGCAAGATAAGAGATGACTAAAATCCATAAAGCTCCCCGTCGAACAAATGGGACAGTCGGGAGAAGCATGCACACCAATGCAGTGTAAGTGTCCAGTTAAAATTCGAAAATTTGCCATAGCAATATGTCGTGGCAAATTAGGTGGAACAGGATCCGACAAAAGTTTGCTCCATGGTTTCCACAGAACTGTAAACACAAGTGTTTGTCTGGGGTGGCCCATCTGCATTTTTCTCATGGAGGACCCAATATAATTTAGGCGTTGACAACTTGTTTGGTAGTCGATGGAGGTCTGAATCCCAGATGTGGGAATGGGAGACCAACAGGTGCCAAAGCAGTTATCTTAAACTATCTTACAACATTTAAAAATGACTTTTTACGCTATTTCATTCAAAGTATTTAAATACAAGCATTTCAACCTGTTTCTTCTTGATTTGCGTAGCCATCAATGCATTCAAAGGAATTAATATAATGGAGACAAGTAGTCCAGAAAGCACTGCGATTCCAAGTACACGGAAAAGCATCAGGAGGGCGATGATTATCTGTAGAGGAGCTGACCATATCAAATTCAAGTACGTCATGAGATCCATGAAACGTTGCGAGTCCACAGACATCAAATTCACTATTTCCCCAACAGTGGATTCCTTTTTAGTAGATGAAGATAAGACCAGAGACTGAAAAACAAATTTAAATGTCATAATTACATGTTTTGCCAAATGGTGCAGTAAATAATCTGGCAATTTGATAAAATTGCTATTATGTAAGTGCAAAGTAAATTATTTTAAACCCAATTTTGGTTAAATATCAATCCTGATAAATGTTTTCCAGCAACTGT
The DNA here is from genome assembly GCA_933210815.1 of Meta bourneti. Taxonomy (NCBI): domain Eukaryota; kingdom Metazoa; phylum Arthropoda; class Arachnida; order Araneae; family Tetragnathidae; genus Meta; species Meta bourneti. The sequence goes on from OW119922.1 coordinate 7,720,915, forward strand.
GCTTTCCAAAATGTGCTCTTTTGCATTGCATGTTTCAAGCTACTTTGCAGTAGTGTACTGTTTTCATTTGTTGTATAAACAACCAATCATATTTTTTCAGGACTGCCACAACCAAGGCAGTTACGAAATAGTTGGTTTTCTTAACAATAGTAACAAAATTGTCTTATCTTAAAACTTATTTTAGTAGCAGTTTTTTAGTTACCCCAATAGCTACATCTTTCCCACAGGATATTAGAAAAATGTTGTGTAGCATAGAAATAGGAAAAAGTGTTTAGCTAAACATGGTGACCAGTTCACAATTTTAACAGAAAAATACCATATGCTGTTACATGGATGGCTTGTTGAAGGGATAAGTGTTTATATTTATGAAACAGTTCTGGTTCAATTGGAGAGCAGCAAGTCAAAGTCACAAAAACATTTTCCTAAGTGAAGAAGGCATGAATTGTTGACTGAAACAAGGATTCATGATACTGTTCAAAATGTGGGACTAATTTCTTGCTTTAAGGTGAAATTCAAAAAGTAACCAAAATTTTCGAAGTTGCCAAAACTTTAAAAACAGTAGCTTCTGAGAAGATTTTGCTTTAAGACACCTTAGTTGAGAAACTAGAAAATAGTACCAAAATTGCCGTTTAATTGTCTGTATTTTGCAATGACAGATTTTCCAACCAAATGAAGCCGACTTTATCTCATCATGAAGTTAAACATTTTAAAAGAAAATGTTTTAAAAAGAGCTTGCCTTTTAAACCTCAAGCAGAATTTTCATTTTCATGAATGCAGATATCATGGTTAAACAAAGCATAAAATCAGTTATAATACAATTTTTTTGATAATTTCTTCATGAACAAAACCTATGAATTTGAGTCATTCTTTAGATCGATTTTTGAATTATACATCTTTATTCTAACATAAATTTATCCTTCATAAACACTGAAAAGTTCGACTGTATTTGTTGACATTAAGATTAAAATTCCAATAATTCAGATATTAAACAATGTAAAGTTCTTTGCAGTTTAATATTTAAATAATACTACACATAGGTCAAGTTAACTTAATTATACAAAGTGGATCCTTCCACCATAAAATATAATTCCAGAAACACTACAATGTTTGTTAAATTCAATGCTTTATTGTGTTTCAATTAAATTTCATTGATTGATTAATAACTTATGAATTACAAAAATTTTCAACTAATCATTCCAAAGGAGATGCTCTTACTTGTTTTTATAAGAACCTTAAAGGTGAAACTGAAAGGAAGAAAAAATATTGCTATATTGTGTACAATTTTGCCAATTTTTCCCCAATTTATTTCACCCAGATGAATGGTCAGGAACTTGTAGACTGGAGTAGGCTTTAAAAGTATGAGTAGCATGGGAAACAAAGAAATTCCAACCAACGAATATAAAGTTTTTTGAATAAGTAAAACCACGTGCAGAAAGAAAGGAAAAACTAGATGCATTATTTAAAAAACAGTAGTAAGTAGCGAATCAGAGTGTTGTATTTGTACTCGTGAGGTAGGTATTTTAATTAACGTCACACTGGAGCAACACAACAGGCTATTGGCAACGGTCTGGGATCAATCCCGAAGGGAAAGATCCGCGGACAATGCCTGTAATTTTGAATCACGATCAGATGACGAGGTCACGCCTGAGCTGGCCCCCCACTCTACAAACTTACACACCACGCCAATGTGAGGACATTTGAGGCCACAGCAGATTTAACATGCACCAGCCCCTTTGTACACGACGATCTTTGGTTGGATTCGAACTATCAACCCTCCTGTTGCTAAAACTCTTCCAACCGCGGCTCCGAAGGAAGAAAGGAAAAACAAGATGCAATATTTAAAAAATAGTAGAAAGTAAGGAATCAGAGTGTTGCATTTATACTCGTGAGACTTTATACTGATCTATAATGCTTTATGTACAATCAGATTAAGTTGACCTCAAGTTTAGTTTAATAATTAACTTATAGAACTAGATTGTCTAGACTTTTACCTTCTTGTAAATAGCAGTCACAAGGGCAGTACGTACTCTCATGCCAAGAACAAACATACGTTGGAAATAGGTTCCAAGAATCACAGATTGTAATGTCCCATTCAAAAATGTAAAAGAAGCATATAAAATTCCAATCCAAATTGGATCATCGGATTCTACATAAGTTATCAATAACCTGAAAAAAATTAAAAATAAGTATTATGACTTGCTGAATTGAGGCTCCCTCATTAAAAAGCTATAACAAAAATGTTTTTTATTAAATTGAGAATTTGAAACATTCAAACATGATATTTTAATCCAAAAATATTTCAAGAAATCTCAACTTTATTTCATAATACAATAAAAAATATGCTGTAGTCACAAAACATAACTTACAAAAATTAACTGCATGATAAATGAAAATATAATGAACAGTCAGAATACATTTTTATCATCTGCATTTTTCATAATTTAGTTTAAACAATGTTTCTCATATATTTAAAGCAAACTGTTTTAGTATGCATGTGTGGAAAAACCTTTTTTAAACACACGAAGTTAAAGTGAATTGGAAGTATAAAAGGAATACTTACTTCAGAATCAAAGGATTCAGAAACTGAAGTAAATCATAGATTAATTTGAGGATGCTTCCAGCCATAAAGTACCCAGAAAAAGTTTTAGCAAGAGTTTGAATTATGTGTATCTTTTTCTTTGGCTGCTCTTCACGACGACCATTTCGTACAATTAACTCCACATCATTATCAATCTTTGATGCTTCTGTTTCTTTATTTCTTTTACTTTCTTCTTTGAGACTGAAATAAATAGAAGAAATTTAAATATATTTTATGGAGTCATATTCAAATACACATCAATTAAAACTTTTTAAAAATCAAATTGCTTATAAGCCAGTGAAACAAATCATTATATATATCAATTAAAAAGATCAGAAAATAAAAAGGTAAAACTTTTTATTTATTACCAGGTAACAGTTCAGACTTTGACTGAATATAGGCTCTATCTCTATGAAACTGAATTTGCATGCAAATTTTCTAAAGAGCACTTAATAAACTTAAGGGGTGGGGGAAATTGTTATTCAATGAGTTCCCAGCCACTGTGGTATCTATGGAAATGAACAAGCTAACTCTGCATCTTCCTTAACCCAATCTGCTTCATACGTTCCTTTCCCAAATGCCAAAGAGTGGATTAAGAGGTAAATATATTCATATAAAACAGAGTTGGCCTGTCCTCTATAAAATCTACAATCTAATCCTCTATAAATCTAAATCTTTGTTTGAGCAATCTACACCAAATTTGATACACTTATTCTTTGGAACTCTGCGGGTAATGTAGGCTACATATTAACCCTTGTTCTATTGGTCTTGAGTGTGCAGAGGGGTGTAACGTCCCGTCATCCTGGACAGAGCACTTGCTAGAGGGTGTTCTCTCCCAGTCTGGCTGTGCAGATGACGTCAGAACATCTACTGAAATCGCCTCTCAAGATGACCTTAGAGCTTTTTTAGAATCATAGTATGGTGCAATCCCGTGGGTGTGATTGCACTGAAAATCACTCAGTATCATATTGTTTATGTATCCCGTCTTCAAATTCTTAAACTGTAGCTTTATTATTGGAATGCAAATTTTTATAACATAAGATTATTTTCATAGCAAGTGGTCTTTTTTATCGTCGATAAGGTACAGGGGGTTAAAGACAATTCGAAATCCTCATAGGAATAACATTGCGTATTTATATGATCAGTCAGACCAGTTCACACTAAATTTAGTACATTCATCCTGTAGAATTCTGTGAGACACATAGGCTATACATTAACCCTATTCGATTTGTCCTGGGTCTGCAGGGGGCTAAAAACAATTAGAAATCTCCATAGGAATAATATTGAGTAAGATTACGATGAATTATAAACAATTCAACCCGAGCAACGCTGGGTAATTCAGCTAGTTGTTGGTAAAAGAAAGCTTTATTACTAGGATGCCTCTGTTGGAAAATAATGAACTTGCCTCATGAATAGACATTTGAGTGTATGGTGACAACTGAAGAAACATCAGGGTTGCCTGTTTCAAGATCTTCAGGCCATGATTTCCTTCAGCCATACCTGTACTACATTGGACTTTCTGACTCACTGACCTGTTCATTGTGTGAACATGATTGACAAGCATTTTTTTTGTTTGACTCAATGATATTCACATTTCTTAAACCCCCTAGTGATGATTAGGGTTTTGTACTGGACGGATTGTCCCTTTATGCTGGAGAAAGTGACTATTGGTGTGGGATATAAACAAATATACTATTCATTAACCTTGGAATTGATTTAGCTGTTTTAGAATTTTTTGACAGAAAAGTATTTGATAATCAAGCCATTAAATCACAAGAGTGAGATTACAGAAGATATACTCATTACCTTGGGTGCACCATTGGTTGGTTGGAGGTTTGACAGTGCAAGGGCCATATTTGGCCAAGCTGCATAAACACACGACAGACAACTTCAAGTAAAAAAATGTTGTGAAAGGAAAAAAGGGTTTGGGGAACAAAGTAGTGGGGTGAAAGCAGAAAAATATCATTTGGGGATTCTGGGAACACGACCCAAGTGTACAAAGACAGTAAACTCCATGGGCAAAGAGAAGATCACTAAAGTACCTTGGGTCTGCGAAGCCTGTACACACCTAAAGATGAGCCCCTGAGGGCAGGTGCATCATTGGAAGCCTGCCCATGCAGATTTAGCAAGAACAATAGATCTAATATGAGCAAATTTAGCATAAATGAGGTAATTTCAGTAAACAGTGCACTACCTCAAACTCAAGGCCAGTTAAATCATACACATTTCTAATAGGACAATATGGCATCACAAGGGTACATTGAAGCTCAACTTTCCAATACATAATTATAAAAGAAAATTAACTTGTAAGTCCAAATTAACAGCGGCATACCATACATGAAAGCACAGAAGCCAAGCAAACTCCGATAAAAAAACTAAAATTTCGAAATATTTGGTGACAAAAAGGTAATTGATAAAATCTGGAGCAAAAACAACAATGGTTGAAACATAAATCTGAGCAAGGTAGATAGGTGGGTGAATGAATGTCGCACTGAGCAACAGAACAGGCCATTGGCGATGACTTCGTAATTTTGAATCAGTCAGATGATGAGGTCAACACTTGAGCTGGCACTCCACTCTCTAAACTTCGACACTATGCCAATGAGGACATTTGAAGCCACAACAGATTTAATGTGCACCAGCCCCCATGTATACAATGGTCTTTGGTTGATAGAGTTTCGAACTTGCAACCCTCTGGATGCTGATCTGCTACTCTTCCAACCGGGCTATCATGGCGCAAAATCTGAGTGAGACATCAATTTCAATTTTAATGCCCTTGATTTTCACCACAAAAAACTGATAGGGAATCTGATCTAATGAAACCATGGCATTGAAAACTTGTTTTAATTTAACCTCAAAGAGGAAGTCTTTTTATGTACTCCAAATAATGCAAATACTGAAAATTGAATTGTTCTTTAATGTTATTTGTTTAAAAGCTGTTTTCAACATTTCATCCTTCACCACATCTTAATTATATTCCAGTATGCTGCAGCGTGCATGATCCTCACAGAAGGACCTGAAGAGAGTTAAAGAGTTAAAAAATATAGATCAAAGACTGAAATACCTTGAAGGCGAAGTTGGATAACTCCATGTGGAATGTCTGTAATGCTTTTCAAACTGTGTAGAAACACATTCAGTGCGATCCTCTGGATTCAGATCATATAGATCGTCCATCGTTAGCGGCCTTTTCCATCCCAGTAAGCTCATACTGCAATTTAAAAATGGTAAGTGAAAATATTTATCAACTATAAAGAAACAATTTGGTTTTCAAGCAAAAAGCAGTTACCTGTTAAACCACCAAAATAATATTTTTGATGGGAACGAAGCAGCTCTTTCTGGACATTCTTTCTATTGAAAAATAAATAAAACACGAAAACTTCAGATAAATTTTGTAGATAACAAAGAATAAAGATAAAAATTTAATTTCCATTCCAAACTTTTAAAATAATTTACACCCATAAGTCTGTTCTGAACCTTTCACTACCTTTTCAGTTTTTCATACTACTTCACTCAGTCAATGCTTTCTAACCATAGCTTTAAACAGATCTAACGCATGTTTATTTTCTCCCCATGTGTCCTGTGCATTCCACTCTAACACTTGAGGAGCATTGAATAACTTTCTTAACGATCTTTTGACAAGATCGTGTGAAACAATGCAACTTAGTCTACCAAAATGTACTTCATGGTGGAGTTGAGTTACGCGGGTATAGATACTATTGTATCGTTAAGTTAATTTTTGTAGTGGTAGCTAAGTTTGCCCCAATACTCTCCCACCAGAATTTAGCGGTAGCCGAATTCGATAGATGTCTCCACTACTTGAGTGATTGCCATTACTGTGGGACCGTGAGAGCTGTATTAAGATCATGGGAGTATTTTTACATGAGTGGTCAAGCATTTTTAAGATTGGGATCGTAATTGTCCTGTGTTGCCTTTAGCAGCCAAGTGAGAGTCACCTTGTGAAGAGAAAGCTGAGCAGCACAGAATGGTGTGAAGCCGTGATAGGAAAATGAGCAGTATCTGATATCACAGAACCTCAGACGGTTGAAAGTGATTAGCATCGCATTGGCAATTCAATTACTCATCGTAGACCATCCATCAAAGTTTATAAAGTTTGCATGTTCAAATCACATCCGTCGGTCACCAATTTAACAAGATTGTATGAAACAGTACAACTTTGTCTACCAAAAAGTACTTCATGGTGGAGGGTTACACTGCTATATATACTATCATATCATAAGCTAATTTTTGTAGTGGTAGCTAAGTTTACCAGTCTGCTAACCCAATATTTCTCCAAATCCTTAACTCTCTTGCAGATTAAATTTTAAGTTCTCATTATTTCTTGAGCCCCTTAGGAGAAAGACAACAGAGCAGTTTCACACCCACATGTAAATAAAACCACTCCACATAGACCCATTATCCATTCAATTCTTATTTAGATCGGACTGTTAACCAAAGTCCTTATCTCAACATTAGGTGCATAACTTGTCAACTCTTAAAGTTTATTGTGTGGGTTACAACCAAGTTTGCAGGGACTCCTACTATTGTTCTCTGAATCAATGGTTGGTTTGTTGGGGTTTTATGGCCCAAGGGCCATATTTGGCCATGCTGCACCAGACACAAGACATACAATATCAAGACACACACAATGAAAGTTTTTACTGACACAGAAGAGAGAAATACACCCAGGGAAGAATCTCTGTATCAATGAATTTCAACAAATGAAACCCACCACACCTCAATGGATACCATAGTACAATTGCCTACATCAAGTCTGTGTGGTTGGTTGGGCTTTAAGGCCATATTTGGCTAGGCTGTGTCTTACACAAGACAAACAATGCCAAGTAATGGACATACACAAACAAGGAAAGTTTTATTAATACAGAAGATAAATACGCCCAGGGTAAGTTTCAGGAATCAAATCACCTACTGCTAACACATTGCTAAAGAGGTGGGCAAATCCACCGAGACATCCACACCTCAGTGATTTTGTTATAAAATTTAATTAGTTCTTTTACAGATTTCTCTTGTTTAGCTGGCAATGAAAATTACTCATCAGTAATTAAATACTCATCAAAACAAAATATAAAAATGTGTACAAACCCTTCCATCTTTTTTAGAAAGCGGATGCCTGTATCTAATGTCTGCGACGAAACACAAAATAGTCTCTGCTACTAGGAGAGGAAAGTACATCATATGAGTAACAAAGGAGATTTCATCTGGAACAGAAGCCTGAAAGTAAAATTAAATTAATTAAGGGGAAATAATTTTCAAAAATAACATTGTAAACATATTTTTATTTTATGTACAATGATGAAATGCTACAAATTATCAAATATAAAGAAACATGTAAAATCTAGGAGCTGAACATCTTGAAAATTGGGGTAAATGATGCAATCTTCTGTCCAAAAGAAAATTTATGGATTTAAAATGTATGAAAAGTATTTAATTATGTAGATTTATTGTTCACGATATTAGTTAAAACTTGCAGTTAATTAAAAATCATGTTTGTGAATGGCTGCAGTAAATAGGTTCCCAGAAAAGAAAAGGCTCCCCAAGGCCAGTCCTGATTGTTGTGCTTGTCATGCACTTGCACATTGTCAGAAAAAAAGGGGTGGCCGAAAGGTACAGGATGCCTCTAACTTTAAAAAAATGTGTCCAGAAATGAATTTTCTGATATTAATTTTTTCCTTTTTGATCTTTATTGGTTCTTTTTGATATAGTAATTATAGATACTTTTGAATCTATCTTGTTCTTAATTCATATTTGAACATTCAAAAAGCACTCATCAAGTGAAGGGATACATTCAATTTGAAAGTCCATGGGGCTCGAATCATTCCCAAAATGGTTTTAGAATTAAAAAGTTATCAAAAATAAATACTAGTTATGTACGAGAAAATAGAAGTTTTGTGCATTACTGGTAAAATACATCTGAAAACATCAAATGTAATGCACATTTCACATTATGGTACGTAGGAAATCAGGGGAGAAGATGAGGCCTTCAAATTTATTTTCTGAAAACAAGCTTAATGATGGATGTTTGTCCAGAAAATGAAATATATTTTGGAAGAGATTGCTGAGGTTTGCCTATAGGCACCTAATACCTCAAGATAATCCCAGTGGCCCCCTGTCCTATTTTGTGCTCTCCAGACGTTTATGAGAATTTTATTGCTTTCTTTTCTTTAGTCACATGATAGCAGAATACATGAAAATAATTGACTTTTAATCATTGCATTCTAAACATGGTGTTTAGACTTCCTATAGAGAATACATAGATGGCACTGTCCAAGGATAGGGAGCTGTGTTGAATGGTTTCTACCCTTCCGATCCTTACTTTTGGATCCCTTATCTATATTTGATAGGTCTTATAGTTTGTGAAAGATATATATGTAAAATATTTTCTAATTTATATTTGATGTTTGCATTTTGACTTGAACTATTCTCAGACTGGAGCCACATCAAAACATTCACTTCACACACTGGAAAATACTTTTGTGACAAGGTCAAAATTGTGCTTAAGTTTCCTAGAAAAAAAAACACAAAACTTTTTGAAACACGCCCCCTTTTGTAATTTATCCTTACTACCAACTGTTTCTGTCACCTCCTACATACTACATCTCTGGTAAAAAACATTCAATCAACAATGAGCTTATATCCCTGAGAAAACATAATTTGCATCAAATTAACTTAAGTCATCAATATCAATTGGCAATTGTCTTCCTTCACTTTTTGTTTCCTGTTACATAAATGTTAAATACCTCATTTTGTAAACCCAAGAAAGCAGATCGATACGGGAAAATTTCACACAGCATCAGGAAGAACCAGAACATGAACAGAATGCCCGAGGTATGACGTCCTCTTTTTCTGTTGAACAGCATAAGCGTGAGAGCAAACAGCTGAAAGAATTTTTAAAGTTTCATACACATTATCTCACATTTACAACAGTGCATTGGGTATTGGCACATAACAGATAACAAAATAAAACTTCTTGTTTTTAAAGAATGAAACTCTTTTAATATAATATTAGCCATTAACATGCAATGACAGTAATCAGGTAGTGAATACTTTTATTACAAGGTTAGTTTTTCAAATATTCATCAAGATTTGAATTTTTCTTTTTATTACAATTTTCTCCTTCAAAATAAATATCAAAACAATACTTTTAATGAATAGTTTCAAATCATTCTATAAATATTTAATAAATTAATATAAAATGTTCGAAAAATATGAAATTCAAGTGATTTTTCTTACATTTTCAAATACCATATCATACCAGATTCATCTTCGCATGCAATCATTTTTTAACTTAGGAGTAAAAACCTCAATCTACTCGAAATGAAATTGAAATCAAATTCATGAGACAGAATTTTATTTTAACATGAAAGAGGGCTATCTTAAATATCTGAATTCAGAAGAGTCAGAATCAGTCTTTTACACTCAAGCATTTGATTATTTCTAAAAATTAGAAAATCACACATGTTTCTACTTACAAAGGTAAGAGTTTTCAAAGAAGATGAAGCAACAACGGCCAAATAATAATTCTCTTCATACTTATTGAACAGACTATCCAAAATATTTATGGTACACAAAATAGATAATGCCAGGGCTATTATCTGAAATATAGAAAAATACAATTAGTTATTTACAAAATTATGAGAAACAACCACATCAATTCAAAAAGAATTTAGAATTTATACATATTTATTTCAATTGGAGAGGAAATGTTAGAAAATAAATAAAGAGCACAACTTTTTGTTAACCATTTTTAATTTGTAGATACATTATTGATCTTGTGCCTGTTTATTTAATATGAAAATTAAAGATATTTTAAAATTTGATTCTTATTAATAGTTTTAAATATAAAAGCCTAATTGTAAAGATTTTGGAACGACAGTAGATGCACATAACAAAGTTTATATATTTCATAACAACCTATATTCATCATAGGAATGATATAAACAAAATTTTGTACTTTCCCCCAAAACTGCAAACTTTATTAAGGAACTGAAAATATATTATTTTTATCGTTTTGAATTTGAAGAGTGCAATCTATTTAATATAGAAATTCCTGTGTAAAAAATAAATGTCTAGTTAAAGAAAAAAAACTTTTTAATGCATTTTTTGGAATGGTGGAAAAGGTATATAATCTTTTTGTAAATACATCATTTCTATTGATAAGACATGTAAATAATGAAACTTACCATTCTGCTTATATTTGCTCCAGTCCATGGTAATGCTTTCTGGATGGATTTCTTTTGAAAATAACATTCCAAAGGAGCACACAGCCACAAGAAAATGCATGGAACCCAGACAAGAACAGTATTCTCAAAACAAGGGGTTAGATCAGGATTGGTTGAATTCCACAATAACTGTTCATCCTATGATTTTTCATGAAACGAAATTATATTTCAATGAAATAAACTAATGCAAAATAGTAAGCAAACAAATGTTATCTTTCAATATAACCTAACAAAAAATAATTTTAAATGTAATTTCAGTAATTTTATACCTGTAAGAACAAAATTCTTGGTGTTCTAATTCAAATATTTGCTTAAAATAGTGGATAGCACCCCAACCTTATTTAAAAATTATTGAAAACGAAATCATTGAGAAAAGTCAATATTTAAATTGAAAAATTCAATGCAGTTATTCAAACAAAAACCTGTTTTCATGGAATCAAATAAAATGTGTATTTGACTTATTACTAGAAAACTTTATTTATTCAAAACCAAAATTATCTTTCTTTTACATATTTATTTCGTTTGCTACCGCAGAGGCGGACTCTCCTTATTGTTACAGAATGTTTTGTTTTCTTATAATCTATTCGAAACGGATTGTAAACTTCACGTGGAAATTAGAAATCACTTAAAAAAAGTGCCGAGCAATATTTTTCGCTTTGGGTTCTCAAACTGTCGATTCCTCAGATCATGTACCGTTTGTCAAATGGATTTATGAAAAGCAAACAATCCAAGCACAAGATTTCAAGTAAAATTTAAAAATTGACAAACCTTTTACGCAAATGAAAGCAATTAAAATTGCCAATTACAGATTCATTCGCGAATATAGAATGCTTTGGAGCAACATTTTTGTAGCAACCCATTGTGTTTTGCCTTTCATTTATAACAGACAACAGAGAAATTCAAATTCTCCCTGGGTGTATTTCTCTCTTCTGTGTCAGTAAAACTTTCATTGTGTGTCTATTACTTGATATTGTATGTCTTGTGTCTGGCGCAGCATGGCCAAATATGACCCTTGCGCCATAAAACCCCAACAAACCAATCATTACTGGAAAATGCTAAACACTTATATTATTATTAAGCACGCCCACGTCTGAACCAATTGGGTTCCCAAATTGAAGCCTCTAAAACGGGAGTGGTAAAGATTAAAGCATTGCCAATGAGTACCCACATTAGCTTAACCAAAACGGAGGGATCGCATCGGTTTGGAATGGGTTAATCCCACTCCGGCATCTATGGCAACGAGGTGACTGACCAATATGCAAACATTGCTTCTTTTTGTGGGGAAGGTCCTTATTCCGATGTAAATAAATATCTAAAAGGAAACCTAATCACACAATGGTAAACTAATAACTAATGGTAAACTAATGATACTAAAGGAGTCCCCTGAACGGGAGAGGTAGATATCGTATTGCCAATAAGTAACCGAATTCGTTGTTCAAAAAAACCCAACGCAGGGACGTCTACTTCTATTAGCCGAGTATAGCCAAATATGGCCGTTCTTTTTGCCCTCCCAACAATAATTTTATGGTTGGGTCCGTTCATTCCAAACACGGTTGTTTGTTTGGGGGTTTTATGGTTTGTTTTTTAGTTTTATGGTGCAAGGGCCATGTTTGGCCATTGGGGGTTTTATGGCGCAAGGGCCATGTTTGGCCATTGGGGGTTTTATGTTGCAAGGGCCATGTTTGGCTATTGGGGTTTTATGGCGCAAGGGCCTAGGTGAAGCTGCGCCAAATACAAGACGTCAAGTAAAAAATGTGAAATTGAAAGAGGGATTGGGGAACAGAGTAGCAGAATGAAAGCAAAAGAAGATCGCTTGGGTATCCCTGGAACGCGACCCCCGTGTTCACTAAAAACAGTAAACCCCATGTGAAAACGAAAGTTCACTAGAGTACCTCGGCCATGGGGGCAAGAGAATGAAGCCGATGCACCTAAAGGAGATGTGCCCGAGGGCGCAACTCTAGATAGTCCAAGCGCTGTTTTAGAGCTTGGGGTCGTCTTTTATGGTAGGTATTTTAATTAACGTCACACTGGAGCAACACAACGGGGTATTAGTGACGGTCAGGGATCAATCCCAAAGGAAAAGATCGAGGACAATACCACGTAATTTTGAACCACGGTCAGACGACGAGGCAGAAACTGAGCTGGTACCCCACTATTCAAATTTCCACACTACGTCAACGTGAAGACATTTATGCCACGACGGTTTGGGTTTTTTTGGAGTTTTATGGCGCAAGGGCCATATTTGGCCATGCTGCGCCAGACACAATACAATATCAAGTAATTGACACACAGCATAAGCTTTACTGACAGAAGAGAGAAATACACCCAGGGAGTAATGCACCTGGCAGGAATCGAACCTGCGCCACCTTGGAGAGGCCACGACAGATTTAACGTGCACCAGCTCCCTTTGTACACGACGGTCTTTGGTTGGATTCCAACTCGCAACCCTCCGGTTGTTAATCCGTTACTCCTCCAACCGGGCTACCGTGGCCCGGTCGTATTTTACGAAGACAGGAAACGAAAGAGAACAGGGTGAGAATGATAGACCATGCGCAAGGAACCACTGCTAATATATGGACTGGATGCCAGCCTCAGTAGGAAGCAAAGACTAGGGGTTAAGATTTTGTGCTGAAAGTATTCACAGAATCTGACAAATGCCATTAACCAATAATAGTAAGGAATCATTTGAGGCTGGGGCATCAGCAGCCTTGGTTGGCTTTTCGCGGTGAAAATTAAGGATGTTAAAATAGAAACTGATGTCCAACTCGGGTTTCTTTAAAAAAATCGTCGCTTTTGCTTCAAGTTTTATTGATTTTTTTTGTTTTTCCACCGAATTTTAATTCTTTTTATGAAGGGATGCCAGTCTTCTGGGCTTCCATGGACGCTACGCCATTGGTGAACAGTCAGTGAGCGTTCCTGAGGGGTGTGCTATGCATCGTATGGAAAAATAGGGGCAGCCGAAAGACGGCCGCGGAACACCTTCAAAAGTTTTCCGATATTTATTAGTATTCATTAAGTTCTTTTAAACTCTTGATAAAATACATGAATGTTGCACATCACTCTCATTTAACATTAGAATATTTAAAAAAGAACTCATATCAAGGGCGGTAGGTAGGTGGTTGAATTTACGTCGCACTAGAGCAACACCGGGATATTGGTGACGGTCGGGGATCAATTCCGAAAGAAACACATCTCGTAATTTTGAACCACCGTCAAATGACAAGGCCGACACCCTCTCCGAACATCCACACCTTGCCTATGTGAGGACGTTTGGGACCACGACAGATTTAATGTACACCAGCCCCCACGATATTTGGTTGGATCGAACTCTCGGAACTCGCCGGTTGGTAATCCACGACTCTACCAACTAGTTTTAACCACCTCACAAAAAAATGGTTGCTCTAGGGCTTTTTTTGTCAATAAACACATATCATAAGCAGTTGTTTTATGATGAGTATGAGTTAATCCATCACTGTTTGTTGATAAATTTTTCCCACTCCTTTTATTGTCCCTACATAATAAGTATCTTGGGATAAAAGATATCCAGGATGGTGAGATTCTATTTTTCCACGCATTTCCTGTTCTTGCTTTTTTCTTTCTAGAGCAATTAGTTGTGCTTCTGTAAGAATGTGAAGGGCGATATTTCGAAAATCAAACCGTCGTGAACAGGGATGGCTTGGGGACGATATTGTTAATTATCTCAAAAAAAGGAAGATAAAGAGTTCCGCCCTACTTAAGCCCCTCAAATAATTGCCCCCAAGTGTTCGCCTCATTTTATTTTGGGAACAAAGTGCGCCGCTCAACTTAGGTGCTATAGTGGCACTGCTCGATCGCCCCTTGAGCCAGTGTTAGTCTCGAAACTGTTCTCAACGTTCCAGAAAAGACAAAGTTAATTTTGTTCACTCAATACTTCATGTGAGTATTTCTGAATAATTGCAGCTACATTTGCAATCGGTTTGATTGTGATGGGGGTGTATCTTTAAAGTTAACCACGAACTTCAGTTGAAAAAGTAACGTTTTGGACATTCATAATGACCTAGAGGGAATTATTTCTGCTTTACCGACCACGAAATCCACGCATGTTTTACCGAAACATCCTGGAAGCTGTTTTGAAATTCCGCAACAAATGAAGGTTTAATATTTGGTCCACTAATCAAGTACAAGCACGGAAACTCTTTGAGACCATAAGAGGGGGGGGTATTTCAATTAACGTCACACTGGAGCAACACAACGGGCTATTGGTGACGGTCCGGGATCAATCCCAAAGTGAAAGATCCGAGGACAACACCACGTAATTTTGAACCACTTGAGACCATAAGAAGCAAAATTCGTTTACTTAGAAACATTCTTTGTACTTGGTTCATCGATAATTTTTATTTAAATTATTGAGCAATTAATTTAAGCCTAATTTATATCGAACCTTCACGAGTTAAGGGACGATTCTAGGAAGATTCAATTTCTTCCAGTTAACAAATGATTTTATTAAACTCGTATAAACCACGGAAATCAAATCAGGAAATATGCCAAATACTTTTAATTAAGGTATGAACAGATTTCAATTGAGAAGGTGGTTCAAAATTACGAGGAGTGGTCCCAGGATTCCTCCCTTCGCGGTTGATCCCGGACTGTCGCCAATAGCCCGTCGTGTTGCTCCAGTGCGACGTAAATTTACCTACCTCAATGGAGAAGTAAAATACGCTGAAAGATTTCCCAATCTTTTGGTTCTGGTGTAAAATTTATCATTTAGAGAAGTGTTATTTCTAGAAAAAGTGTAATGTCTCCAAGTTTGACAGGGGAAAACCTAACCATTCAGTATGCAATTCTTTTTTGCGGAACGATTGAACCAGGTTTGGTTAGTTTCTTTGTGGTTAGTTCTCGCTACATGAGGAATCAGATAATAAACGGGGGCAGCGGTAGCCCGGTTGGAAGAGTAGCGAATTAGCAACCTGAGGATTGCGATCCAACCAAAGACTCATGTACAAATTGGGCTGGTGCACGTTAAATCCGTCGTGACCTCAAATGTCCTCACGTTAGCGTGGTGTGGAAGTTTGGAGAGTGGGGTGCCAGCTCAGGTGTTGCCTCGTCATCTGACTGTGGTTCAAAATTACACGTTGTCCTCAGATCTCCCTTTGGGAATGATCCCGGACGGTCACCAATAGCCCGTTGTGTTCCAGTGAGACGTAAATTCAGCTCATTTCGTGGTAAGAATAAGGCATTTGAACTAGTCACCTTATTTTTGAAATTGGCCGCATCTTGTGGGCTACTTTTTTTCCGAACGTTTATAATTTGTTTTGGTCGCGTTTTATGTTCACTTGACATCACTTTTCATGCATATTGGAAGCAGTATAACAGCGCGAATAATTTTCGATCCAAATTCTATTTACGTTCAAGGATTCGAATAAAAAATAAACAGGAAAGCAAAAAGAACTCACCCAAAATGGCGAACCACAAAAATCGTCCAGAAGTGCTGTAAACCCCATAGTGCCAGGTATTCCAATATCCAAATCGAAGTGAAAAAGAACTATCTCCTACAAAAATCCTTGTGTCATCTCAGCATCGTGAACTGCACGGGCACACCAGAATCACAAGGAACTGTTCAATCGCGAACTGCCTTTTCACTGAAAAACGAACATAAATTTGTCAGCATTGAGCAGAGAAAAACTTCCGCAATCACAGATCAAATCAATTAGAATTGAAAGGCATGCGTATTCATTGGGTGTTGATAAGGCAAAGGTCACTTTTCTGGGAGTGTTTCTAATGGCACAAACATCGCAGCTGCTTAGCTTCAGTGGTGTTTCACGAACACTTTTTCAATAGGGGAAGAAATGGCAGTGATCCAGAGAATCTTCTCTTCAATCCTTCCTCCGAAACGAAAGCTTTTACGGACGGTGTGAATTTGGCTGTTAATTCAAGTTCAATGGGTGACATTGAAGTTGTAGACTTGAAACTCGAAGCAACTAGTCTCAAATTTAAGAACATGCATTAATTTCACAAAGGTACTGGTTTAGGGAATACCTTCGCCTTAAATCAGCGACTGCAGCTTAAAATCACTTCTGTTCAAACATTTGTGGTTGATTTTTGCGATTTGAAATGTCTCCGGGAAATCAAAGTACAACTTTTAATACCACAAGTAAAATCAAAGCGAAGAGCTGAAGAACTTTTGGATGCCCAGAGCGGTCAGTGGGAATCTATTTCTTTTGGCGGGTTCGGTTTTAATTGTTTACTCAAACGATTCCCTAGTAAGCCATTTAACAATCACTCAAATTCAATTGTAAATAAAAATACATTTACTTAGGTTTGGTTGTTTTTCATTTTGTTAAGCTGCTCCAAACACAAGACAGACAACGTCAAGTAAATGGACATATGCACACATGGAAAGTTTTAGTGACACAAAGAAATACATCCAGAGAGGAATCGAATCTGCGCCGCTTATTACTCGCAAGTTTCAGTGGGCAAACCTACTGAGCACCATTTATTTAGGGACAGACACAAACAACGGGCAAATAGTTAACAAAACGATCGCGAATAAGGCCCCGTTCACATGAGGCGTTTTTCAACGCGCGTTTTACGTCTAAACAAAACGCGGGTAGCCAAAGTACATAGAGTTCTACTGGAGTGTTCACATGCAGAAATCGCGAGAATCCAAGCGCTAGATTGCTTCAACAATCTCCAGTCGTTCTCGCGATTCGAAGGCGTTTTGAGAAGCATGGGTTTCTTCTGCAGCGTTCACATGACACGCGTTTTGATGGGCGTTAGGGCTTTTTTATTCCTCTAGTCCAAGTTTCTATCTTCGCGATCGTTAAAGATAGAGTGAAAATTTCAACGGATTTGAAA
Organism: Meta bourneti; assembly: GCA_933210815.1. Lineage (NCBI taxonomy): Eukaryota > Metazoa > Arthropoda > Arachnida > Araneae > Tetragnathidae > Meta > Meta bourneti. Next base: position 7,738,564 of record OW119922.1, read on the forward strand.
TCTGCGGAAAATTTTTCACCAAATCGATACCTGAAATGTGATTTCTTTAAATAAATAATTTTGCAACTGTAATTTTACTATTTTCGCGATACGGATTTGACGAATATATTCATTATGAACACAAAAGGGAGTATTCATCTCATTTTTATAGAAAAGATATAACTTGATTGGAGTATTTTGTCTTAATCCACTGCTTTATGTTTATGGCCATTAAAAATAGGATGAGAAAATTTAATCGCATTCGATTTATTGAAGAAATTTTCCCTGCTTTCACACAAAACTTGTAAAAAGGTGACAGTTTATAACTAAAGAGGATAGTGGGTAATTTTATTTCTGAGAATAACGAATACTGACAACTGCCCGTTCTAGTTTTCATGTGCGGTAAACGTCTTTAAAATAAAGCTTAAATTAAATATTCAATTTAAAAGCTAAACTTTAGTTATTTTTTTATTTGTCCTCAACGGGTGAAATGCGTAATATAAGTTTCAATTTTCATTCATTTTTCACATCCTCGTGTTACAGTGAACTCGATATCACTTTTGAAAATGAACTTAAGTTACTGTGAGCTTATTTTTCATAGAATTTATATTTTAATCTTGCAGTTAGTGTTATTACTACTTTAATCGAAATTTTTATATTATATATACGTGTAGACGCAAATTCTATTAGCAATCTCCTGGTTTTCGATATGTATACTGCTTTTTATTTTTCTTTGAGATTTGTTTAGTTTTAACATAATTTTCTCGTTTCATCGTGGGGTTTAATCAAATTTTAGTTGAAATATTTCCCAGTCATTCTATTCGTGGTTCCATTTGTGCTACAAAACTCCTGAAAGAGGGTAGGTTGGAGGGTTAGTTTTCGTTTCGCATAGTCGGAACTCAGGGAAAATTGTGTTTAAAAATTAAAAACTAATTATTGTTATATATGTGTTATTTGTGCTGATATATTAAAATGTTTAGAGATAAGTTTTAAAGAAGTATAGGGATTTATTTGAAGGAAAATTAAATAAAAATTAGCTTTAGATCGTATGAAAGTTAGTATGAAAGACGATAAAACCTGCAAAAATAGCATAAAAAAAGAAAGGTTATCACCAATGCCGGATTTTGTTTGTTTGCGTGTCAACTTTTTGATAGTACTTCGTAGACAATGCCATGTAAACAGAGATTCCGTTTCCAATTTCCTGGTTCTAGAAATGTAGTTTTTTGGGGGATATATTTTTACTTTACACTCAATTTTAAAATTTTAAGGAAATTGTTTGGTCATTTTCCAGTTAGTTTCGTTTTTAATCAAAGTTTTACAGAAATATTCCAATTTTTCATACGCAGTTTCGCTTTAACGATAAAACGCATTACAAATGACTCATCTGATAGCTTGAGCCCAAAAAACCGTGATCACCCCTTAACACAAAACAAATCCTTCTTACTATTTTTTATTGGTGGGTGCATCATTGACACTGGAGAGTGAAGGTTCTAGGGTTTTTCCTCTAGTCTTGAAGTAAAAAACGAATACTTTAGGATTTTAGAGTTAATGAAAATGTTTAATAATGCCACAATTTGAACTACATAAAGCACTGTTTCTCTGATAACCGCTGGCTCTTACCTGTTCCTAGGTCCAAAATATCCCGTCATTCGAAAATTCTTGAAAAACGAAAAGCTAACGTTCAAAAATTTACAATCGAGGTATCGATGGCATTGCACTGTAACGCATCGTATACTATACGTTACGAAAGATTTACCGGTTTAGGTTGTCACTTCTGGTCAGCAAGTCGATTATATTGCATTTATTTATGTATATTGAAGCTCAAAAACACTTTATTCACAGGCAATTATGGACGGATGTTTTACAAATCGAAATATCAAATTTTTGCGTCGTTTTGAATATTTTTTAGATTATTTTAGGCATTTTATTGGTCAATTTTATACATTTCTAAGTTAACCAAATCTAGGCTCTTGTGAATAGAGAAATCAATTTTAGGTTGGAAAAGATTTTCATCCTATTTTAATGGCTGTAAAATTAAAAGCTCTTGATATGGGGCAACAAAATATCTTATTAGAGTGACATTCCCTTTAAAAACAAGGCAATACTTTCACTTACGCTTAGTATAAAAAGAACATCTGAAAAAAGATTAGTTGCGACTATTGACAAAAAAATAATTTTTTCATAGAAAATCATGATTTTGGTATCGATTTACCGTAAAATTTCACGCTGATTTGAAATCCGTTGAAATTTTGATTCTATCTTTAGCCATTCAAAAGATAGAAACTTGGATTAGGGGAATAAAAAACACAATTTAATGCATAACGGAATTGACCTTGAAAAGCGCCGAAGAGGTGTTCACATGACAGCGCTCGAAAATTCTTATCTAACGCGCGTTCGAAAAAGTCCATGTGAACGGGGCCTTAGATTATTTGTCAATGACATATCTTAGAATTAATTAGGTATTTTATCTTGTACTAAAAATGAAATTACTGCAAATTAATCTATTTACCTTTGAAATCAAGCATTTATCATCTAAGTTGAATAAAAAAATTTTGGACAAGTGGAATTATTGTGTGGTGGGCGATATCAGGTGTTGTCGGGGAGGGTTTTGGTTTGGTTGGTCGATGGGGGGGGGGGGCGCCAAGGCGAGTTCTTGCCCCGGGTGGAAACTAGCCTAGTTACGTCTCTGGATCTGTCCTCCCTTATGCTTTACCATCGCCTATGCTTTTTCTTTTTTCATCCCACTTGTTGTCTTGTGTTTGGCGTAGCTTGGCCAAATTGGCCCTTGCGCCATAAAACCCCCCAAACACCCTTTTCTCCTTTCGTCCCATTATGAGTTCGCTCTCGACCTAGAGGCGCAAAGGATCATGGAAACGTCAGCGCCATCTGGCGGAAACATGACTCCAGCAATACTAGCTTTTGTGAACTCAAATTGATTAAAGGTTTCAATGTTACATTTACAAACAAATAATCATTCTTCGCTAATTCTGATGAAATAAACAATCTCTGATGTCGCGATGAGGTTTCTTCACCTTGCCTAGGGAAGAGCATTTGACGAGCCGTTTGGAAATTTTGAATCTCTCTTCTAAAACAATCCTAGTCACCGTGGTGCCAAATAAGAGTTGGGAAACAGGGTTAAAAGCGCACAGAAGGATCAAGCATTGAAACCAAGGTTGGTTGGTTTGGGGGTTTTATGGCGCAAGGGCCATATGTGGCCAAGTTGCGCCAAACACAAGACAATGTCAAGAAATTGTGAAAAGGATGGAGAGAAGAAAGAAAAAGATCGCTTGGGCATCCTGGGTCGCGATCCCCATGCTTACCAGAGACAGTGGGAAACCTCATGGGAAAAATAGATGAATCGGGTTCGTGCCCAACCTAAAGCAAAGCCCGTACACACCCAAAGATGTGCTACTGAGGGGTTGAAACAAGAACAAATTTCAAGAATAACTTTTTACTTAGGAACAGTCGAATTGAACAGTAAATTTGTGAACATGATCAGCCAACTAGACAGACTGATGAGGTCAAAAAATTGTAATGATTGAGTGTGGAATTGCTGGAATTCGTCGAAGTACTCTGGGGGTTGACATGAGGAGGAACTTCTAGAAGAAAATTGAAGTTTCTCGTTATTGAAGGGAGATCTTTTTCTGGTGGAACCTGTGAATAAATGTTACAGGGTGACTGCGAACCGCCATCTCCAGGGACTCCATAGCAGACTGAGAGTAACTGATCGAACCCGACAATTAACATGACCATGCCGGTGACTACCACTCTCCGCTCATCTGCCATGATTTTAGAACTGACCCCACTAAAAATTGTCTCCAGAACCGAGTCATTTCTGACACATGTACACATTGCAAACACATTTCCACTGAACAAGCAAATTATGAGAGTAATGCGTTGTTAATGAATCAAATGGAGAAAAATGTAATAGTAAACTAATTTATTGGGATTAAAATGTTAATCTGTTCATAATTACCAGCAAAAACTACACACCCCTTTTACTTCCCTGTGGTACCCACTTTTAGTTGAATAGAAACAGGAATGAGATCACTTTTGAGTTTTGATCCTGTTTTCTCAGTTGCTAAGGTAGACAGATGCATTTTCCATTTGTAAAAGCGCAGCTGAGTTGATTTATTAACCGGTGATAACATACTGCAATCCATTCCTCGGAATTTGATTCCATTAAAGGTTGATTTTAATAACTTCACTGCACTAGAGAAGAAACTCACGTTTACAGAACACGTTAAACCACACTAACCATCTAGAAAATCGATCCAATTTAAAATGAAGGCTTAATTCTTTCAATCAACAAACGATTCTTTGCGATCCAATCAGGAAGGTGCTACGCGTTTTTAATGATTTAATCGATTCTACAAATTTCGAATTGGAATAGCGAAACATGCACTAAGTTTTTCAATTAAACCTTCGGATCTTTCCCTTTGGGATTGATCCCGGACCGTCACCAATAGCCCATTGTGTTGCTCCAGTGTGACGTTAATTGAAATACCCCCCCCCCCCAATTAAACCTGTTTTTGAAAAGGGCGGTAGCCCGATTGGAAGAGTAGCGGTTTAACAAACGAAGGATTGCGAGTTCGAAACTCGGTCCAGCCAAAGACCATCGTGTACACGGGAGCTGGTGCATACGAATCTATTGTGGCCTCAAATGTCCTCACGTTAGCTTGGTGAGGAAGTTTGAAGAGTGGGGTGCCAGCTCCGGTGTTCACCTCGTCATTTGATCGTGGTTCAAAATTACGTGGTGTTGTCCTCGGTTATTTCCCTTCGTTCCGGACCGTCGCCAATAGCCCGTTGTGTTGCTCAAGTGCGACATTAATTACCTACCTAACTTAACCTAACTAGCTATCGTCGATTCTTTTTTTAATTGAAAATAGTGCATGCGTAAAAAGATTAACTATGCATAATCGTGAAAATTTTGTGGTGGAGGATTAAGCCGTATTATATATATTTAATATTCAAAATAAACTTTTAAGATGATTCAATTATTCACATTATATTATTAACATATATACGGTTATCTACAACTATATACAAATCATACGCGAAACGACTTATATTACTCAACCTATTGCAAAAATAAGTATTCTTTCATTTGATATTGTAATGTCAAGGAGTGCTCTAGATGGATGATGGGACACAAGGTGCCTCACGCCATGTTTTACTATGGTTGGTTCGGTTGGATTTTTATGGCGCAAGAGCCATACTTGGTCAAGCTGCGCCAAACACGACAACGTCAAGTAAATAGACATAGACACACAAGAAAGTTAAACTGACACAAGAGAGAATTACACCCAAGGTAAGTTACAGGCAAATACATTGAACCACGGCGATCCCTGTTTTGTAAGTACGCAATATGTTCGTGCAAGGAAATGAACCTTCAACCATAAATTTTTTAAAAAATTTTTAGCTTCGGGTTAATAATCTTTGGTTGGTTTTGGGGTTTTATTGCGCGAGGGCCATATTTGGCCATGCTGCGCCAGACACGACATGCAATATCAAATAAGACACACAATGAAAGTTACTGACACAAAAGAGAAATACATCCAGGGAGGAATACACCTCACATGAATCGAACCAGCGCCGCCTACAACTCGAAGGTTGCCAGCGCAGTGGGCATACCCACTGAGCCACGACGGCCCCTGATGATCTTTGATCTGGTTGCATTGAGTTTCTTTGGCGCATATTTGTCCAAGCTGCGCCAAACATAAGTCAGACAATGTCAAGTCATAGACACACAAAATGAAAGTTTTACCGACACAGAAGAGTGGAACCCCCAGGGTGGAATCAAACCTGAACCGCCTACAACTCACAGGTTGCTAAGGTAGTGGACAAATCCATCAAGACACGGTGGCCCCATCTTTGAACTGGTGTAGTTTAGTTTGTCACACTACAATCACATTTTGATACAACGGGTAAAATTCATGTCCACGCACAATCCAGGATATGTTGCAAAGACAGTCAGAATGCTATTCACTCAATCCTCAAGCCAGCTTATTTTGAGTGGAAGTATTTAATTTAAAGTAGAACCTTCATTTTTATCCGAGCTCCGATTAACCGAGTGTCTATTGTCGTGTAGTGGTTAGCACTTGTAAAATAATCAACTCCTTTTCTTGATATTCATTTATTGGTGGGGTCCAGTTTAAAAACAAATCGGCTTTACCTTGGGGATCCGGATACCTGAATATGGTGAGAGGCCGAGGCCGGGGCAGGCCGGATAAGGAGAGGAGACGACTCGCCGGGATTCTGTTGGACTTCTATCAGACTGTCTCGGCATGGACGCTAGCTCGCGTCCGGAGTTTTCGTTTTTGTCCCCCGAGTCTTATTCTTGCGAACTCACCGATTTGCAGTCCTTCGCACTCTCTGCCTCTCCTCCTCTCTGGCAAGTCATTCAGGGGAACAGCACCCCCATTCGCCACCCCCTTTCGCCTCGACTCTCGCCATCCAGCGGACATTCCCAAGTTCGGCTCATACATCGAAGATCATAACATAACATAAATATCCCCCTCCTACGAAGAAAAATTTCACAGAAATTTTTTTTTCTTCACATCAATATAACAGTTTGAATGATCACACACACACACATGAAAGATATCCAGCCTTGAATTAAAAAAAGTCAATTTCTTATGTATTTAACTCGCTTAGGTTGCTCTGCCCAATTTCACATTAAATCACAAATCACATTTGTTACATAAAATAACTAAAATGCATTCAATTTTAATCTTCTGAATTACCTACTGGACGTATATTAAAACATTGGATACCACAGAATAACATTTATACGATATCATTTAAATATACAAGAACTGTGTGTACATATATACAAACATCAAATACCACCGAACTACATTAAAAATACAATATAATAGAAATGTACTCTATATTTTTAATCGCATGTGTGTGTGTGTGTGAATTGTATGAAAAAAAAAACGTCACAAATTCTATCTCTCTTAATCCCTAATCACAAATCCGCGCCTCCTGGGACGGAGATTATATTGTACACTCCTGGTATTCTGCTGGGCAGGCAGAGAACTTTGAGCGCTTTCTAAAGCAGTAAACTGACCGTTATCTCTTGGAGGGATCTTTTGATCTGGAAGAAACCACCCCTTTACCCCTGCTCGTCCTCTAAAAGTTTCTTCCCCCAACGAGAAGTTGTCAGGACAAACTGGCCCATCGGTTTCACTATCAGCAGGTTTAAACGAGGGTGATAAACCGATTTCATATTCGGGAAAACTTTTTCTTTCAACCATTTTTGTGAGTCTATCAACATGTACAGATTGATTCCTTCCTGGGCTGTCAACAGGGCATATCTGGAAATTCACGGGGGTTAACTTCTTTAAGACCCTGTACGGACCTTTATTTGGTTTAGATAATTTTTTTGATAATCCTTGTTTTATTGAAGGATCATATAGAAAAACAAAATCTCCCACTTGTATATCTTTACCGCTATTCTATTTCTATTCCTCTCCTGACTTTCAGCTGCGGCTAATAAATTCTTTCTTACTTTAGAAAATACAGTATTTAGACGACCCAATAGCGAGATAGTGTAATCTTCTGGTTCCGAATAGGATCGAGGAGGAGGATTCAACAGAAATTGATAGGGGAGCCTGAACTCTCGCCCATAAGTCAGAAATGCTGGAGTTTCCATAGTGCTTGAGTGGACAGTAGTTCTGTAAGCCAAAAGAGCAAATTCTAGACATCTATCCCAGTCGTTATGATTCTCATTCACTACATGAGAAAGGGCATTTGCTAACGTTGAATGCCAACGTTCTAAGACACCATCGGACTGCGGGTGAAAAGCTGTAGTCGTATGTTTTTGAATACCCAACATTTCGTAAAGTTTAACTATAACCTCGCTAATAAAATTGGACCCTCTGTCGGACACTAAATGTTCTGGGCAACCAAATCGGGCTACAAACTGCAATAACACCCTTGATATGTCCTCACTTTTGATGGATCTCACTGGATATGCTTCGCCCCATCGTGTGAAGTAATCGGTCATAGTTACAATATATCTATTGCCATCCATTGAAATCGGAAAAGGTCCCAAAACATCTATTTCCACTCTCTGATAGGGGAATTCCGGAATTGGCATTCTTTGCAAAGGAGCCAGCTTTTTTGGCTTATGTGCTCGCTTCTGCAAACATTTTGTGCAAGATTGAATCCAATTCCGTACATCTGAGAATATTCCAGGCCAATAATAATTTCTTCTGATTCGGATTAACGTCTTTTGTAAACCCTGGTGACACGCCATTGGGGAATCATGCGATTGTCGAAGTATTTCTGGCACCATAATCGCAGGAACTACCAATTTTGCAACGTTCTCTCTATCCCAATTTCTCGGTACTTTATATTTGCATTTCAAAACTTCATTTTGCACAAAAAAACTCAAAAATTGAGGCTTAACTTCCCTGTTACTACGTAATAATTTTCTAATGCTTTGACATTTAGAATCCCTTTCTTGATGTTTTATAATATCGTCCTGTAAGCAACTTAACAAGGATACTTCAGTGCGCGTTTTATTCCTTCTTTCTCCCATCAACAATTGGTGATCATGACCAATATTAGTATTATCGGGTGGGTAAGCAACTCCTCTTGACAAAAAATCTGCCACCTTGTTGCATTTTCCTGCTATGAATTTAATATCGAAGTCAAAATGCGAAAGAGCCATAATCCACCTAGCTATGCGGTTCATTGGATCACGCAGCTTCAGAACATGAGTTAACGCGGCGTGATCAGAGAAAATTTGAAATTTTCTTCCAATTAAGTAATGTTTGAAGTAACCAGTGGCAAAGACTATGGCCAAAACTTCACGCTCAGTGGTTGAATACCTGGTTTCAGCGTCTTTACGTTTCCTGCTGGCATAAGCCACAGGCCTAGGAGAAAGCCCTTTTCATCCAATTGAGCCATCCACACATCCCAGCGCTTCTCTTGTGAAGCATCAGTATATAAATAAAAATCCTTACTCATATCTGGCAATGAAAGACATGGGAATTTAGTTAGGCTCGACTTTAAATCTTCAAATTCTCTTTGAGCTTCCGTACCCCAACAAAACTTTTCCTTTTCCCTTGTAAGCTTCGTTAAATTTAAAGAGCGCTGAGTAAAATCAGGGATGAATTTTCTGTAATAATTAATGCACCCCAAAAACCGGCGTACGTCCTTTCTACTCTGAGGTATCCTAGCATTTTCTATAGCTTCAACATTTTTGGGGTCAGGTTTAACCTCTCCTTTTTCAATTAAAAAACCTAAGTACCGGATCGCTTGCTTCAGGAACACACATTTTGAAGGTTTTAGTTTTAAGTTAAATATTCTCAAACGGTTGAAAACCAACTGAAGTTTGTTCCAGTGAGATTCAACATCTCTTGAGGATATTATAATATCATCAATATAGCAAGAAATATTCAAAGGCTGCAAACCGGATAATACAATCGACATTAATCTTTGGAAAGAAGGAGCACTGGTTGACAAACCAAAGGGTGTCCTGGTGAATTCGAAAAGGCCTCTGTGAGTAATGATAGCAGTTTTGTGAATGTCTTCACAGGATGGATCGTTTGTTGAAAGAAACCGCTTGTTAAATCCAAGCTTGAAAAGTATTCAGCCCCAGCCAAAGAATCAATAGCTTCATTAATGTTGGGTATTGGGTATGAATCGGGTATAATTTTAGCATTTAACGCTCTAAAATCTGTCACAAATCTAAATTCTCCAGATGCTTTCCTTACCAGAAAAACGGGAGCAGCAAAAGGGGAGGATGATTCCTGCAAAATCCCCGCTTCCAATAGCACGTTTATTTGCTTATCCATTTCATCTCGGAGATTATATGGAACGGCGATAGGCCTTTTTTCTAACTGGTACCTGGTCTGATAGATTGATCCTATGTGGAAGGGCACTACATCCTCCCAGATCCAATACCGATTTGGCAAAAACATCCTTATTTTCTCTCAAAAAATTAATTAATTTTTGCTTAATGCTGTCTTCAATGTGATCAAAATTAAAGTTTGCTTCCCACTCTAAATCAGCTTCATCACAAGCTCCCCAATTTGTATTGACCAAGTCTTCCTGTAAATAATTTATCTCTTCCACGGACGCATTTTGTAGGGGCTCAAGGTGTACCAAGTTCAGTCCTTTATTTAACTTCAAACTTTGGTTAGAAGTATTTAAAATCATGATCGGAATATTGGTTTTGCTATTATTCCAATGAATAGTACGACAAATGGCAATATTTTTAAGTTTTGCTGATTCGGCCAAAAACATTTCAGACATTATCTCTCCCCTTACATTAACATGTACAACTTTCTGGCTAAAAGGAGGAATCGTTTCTTTTCTATTCAGATACGCGAAAGGTCTGGAAAAGGAATTACGAATTCTCATCCGATCATCTTGTTCAGCGGGTGTTAAGTTATGGACCGATGAGCAGTTATTCGAATTCCTCTTCGTTTCATTTATACATGGGTCAACCGACCATTTAATTAAAAAATTTTCACCACAAACTGTTTTAGTCTGAAAGTTTAGATTGCAATTTTGATTTAATAGGAAAGAATTTCCTAAAATTACCTGAAAATTCGGTGAAATATTCTCCTTGGTTATGAAAAATTCCTCTTTAAATTCGTGGCCTTCAATTTTTGAGTTAAATATGTTTTGTGCTTAATATTCAAATCGGAATCTCTAATTGTGCGCAAAGAAACGTTACAATTTTCCTCCAAACTCCAACCCTTCGGTATCGCACTCCTGTGAATTAGATTGAGAGATGCCCCCGAATCCAACAATGCTCTTACACTATTACCCCCTATAATGCATTGGATGATTGGCAGATCTGTTGCCCTTTCCTCCATCGCATAGTTTCTTTCCACCTGCACCTTGGGTTCAATCGGATCAACTACAGGTATGCTGATCGGACCCTCTTTTAGTTTAAAGACCCCCTATAATTTCTTGTGTAAAAAGAATTTCCTTCACTAGTTTCTCCTCTTGGTTGTCTCTGATTTGGTCGCATGTATTTACTGTTTTGCTTCCTAGTTCTCTCTCTGCAAAATCGCGCTATGTGTCCCCTTCTTCCGCAATTAAAACATTCGATATCTGTCTGATTGTTCCTTCTTCCCAATTGAAACCCATGAGGGGCATGCTCAGTGTTCATGAATTCAATTCGCTCGGTTAACTTTTGAATTTGCTCTGCAAATTTTGAGCAGGTGTCGGTCACAGATTTGTTTGCAAGCCTTAATTCATCTAATTCTGCGTCCCACGCCTTACCACAGCAAACATTTGTGCCTGTTCCAAAATTTGATCATCCCCCTTACAATCCTTCCAAGCCCGCTCCTCGGCTAAAGCAAACTGCTTAATTTCCTCTATTGTAGAGGGATTCCTGGCAACAACGCCCCTCCTGATTTGAGGATATAAGTTTGACAATAGGACGGCTTTCAACATTTTTTTTCTATAGGCCTCCTCCATCTCATTTGAAAGTTCCCCAGAACAACAAGCTCTGTATGACAATGCAGAGGCCTTCGTGAAAAACTCGGCTACAGTCATGTCCGAGGGTTGACGAAATTCCAACAATTCTCGAACGGAACTGGAGGTATCGGTTTTTATTTCGAACCGCTCCAGCAATGCATCTTTTAACTCCGTAAACCCCCCGATGCTGTGACGGATGTCCCTAAAATACGACGCAGCTTCTCCCCCTAACTTGCACTTGCAGGCAAAGTACAACTCGTCCTGAGTCCAATTCGCAAATTTAGCTACCTCCTCGATCCTTTCGAAAAATTCTAGCACATCATATGATCCTCTTTGCCCCGTGAAAGTGGGTATCAACCCCAGACTCTCGGGGGAAAAACTGTAAGGGAAAAAGGTTCCACTCGCGCCAACCTCCGATCGCAATTGCGGCAACCCCGTAGCGTTGGTTGCAATTCCCTCAGGAACACCATTTTGAGGATTTGCCATTTTTTCCTTTTTTTTTTACTATAAGATGCTCTTGCTTCTTTTAAACAAACAATTTAAAAATAGCCTAATAACATTCACTTGTATAACATAGATCCCCTTTATCACCTCACATAAGAATACATTTCAACAAATTTATAATACCAATCATAAGCAAGCATGCATAATAAAAGCAATCTAAAAGGGAGCAAAGCTTCCGAATAATACACACATAAATCACAAGCTAATTTAGGGAAGCAATATTAATGGTACACAAGAAATACACATATCAATTAATAAACTAATTCACGCAAGTAATATAAATACACAAAAAAAAGGTGGACACCCACTTAATCTGATCATTCGGCATTTAAATCCTTATTAAATTAATAAAATCTCTGAGATCGTAAGTTATGTCCATGAAGACTTAAGACTTTCACTCAGCAAAAGCCGATCCTGGTCACGGCACCATTTGTCGTGTAGTGGTTAACACTTGTAAATAATCAACTCCTTTTCTTGATATTCATTTATTGGTGGGGTCCAGTTCAAAAGCAAATCGGCTTTACCTGGGGATCCGGATACCTGAATATGGTGAGAGGCCGAGGCCGGCCGGATAAGGAGTGGAAACGACTCGCCGGGATTCTGTTGGACTTCTATCGGATGACTGTCTCGGCACGGACGCTGGCTCGCGTCCGGAGTTTTCGTTTTTGTCCCCCGAGCCTTAATTTTGCGACCTCACAGATTTGCAGTCCTTCGCACTCTGCCTCTCCTCTTCTCTTCCGCTCTGGCAAGTCATTCAGGGGAACAGCACCCCCATTCGCCACCCCCTTTCGCCTCGACTCTCGCCATCCAGCGGACATCCCCAAGTTCGGCTCATACATCGAAGATCATAACATAACACTATGTTATCCGAATCAAATTCGATACTGATTTATCTAAGCTTTAAAACTTCGAGCATGTGGGCTTTAAATAAAGCTTCTTTCGTTACTCACATCCATAAGTATTGTAAAATTATCATATACATACATACTGTGACACAAATCCGAGAATAGACTTCTTAATTCTTGCATTATGAATTTTTCAGTAGTAACATGTAGGACAGTAATTATTTTCTGTACTTCGTATAGGCTGTTTTGAGTTACTACGTCCATATCCGAGGTCGTCTAGGTCCATATTACTTCAGATAATCGTAGTTTTATTGCATTAAACTACCTTTCAAATTCTTGGTGTTAAAAATGCCTACAAAACTGATTTCATTAGCTTCTCATACCACGCCCAACCAGATTTTTGTTAACGATATAATCAAGTTGTTAACCTAGAAATATATCAAAACTTTAATTACTTATGAAATATTTGACAGTAAAGAGATATTTTCAGTGCTAGAATGATTTATAGCTACAATACTACGCACGATATAGTATTAGAATATAAATTCATAAATTCTTTTCGGACCCCATAACCAAGAAATATGAATTCTGTTATCACCTCTGAAATTTCGATAAAACCAAAAATCGTCTTTATATTATAATAATCTATCGAATTAATTTCCATTTTGCAATGTTTTTATTCAATTTCCATTTAGTAACTAATAAAACAATAATCTAACTCTGCAGTGATTCTTTTCTTTCTTACGATTGTTTGAGCCATGTTCAAGAGTCCTTGGAAATATTTCGTGATTCATACTTCCTCTTGCCATTGTTACAAATATTAACGACGTTCCGTAAAAAATTACTACATTATTTTCTCAGTTAATTAAGAAATACTTGCGTAACACGTGAGGATACTAGAAAAGTAACAAAGGAATACAAAGAAAAAGACTCATAATTAACTTACGGGGATAAAATAAGCTGAAAACAATACTAAAATAAAAATTTAGAAACATACGGACCCATATGATTGACGTGACGGTTATATAACACTAATAAAACAAATGGCATATTTAAAATAAATATTTGACCAATACTTTTTAGTTTAAGCTTCAACTTGGCCAAATATGACCCTATTGTAACGTCTTGATTCACGGGTAGCTAGACTAGTTACCATTGAAAATATCCGATTCTGGACTAAATTGGTTTATTTTACAATTTGTACAAAAAGTCGGAAAATGAATGTAAAGTTCATTAATATTAGTTCCTTGGAAGGTCCAAAGTTCTATCGAGGCGCTTAGGGCTGCTGGCGAGCCTCACAATTTCGCTCGGGGAAGTCTAACGCACGGCTACGGGTGAGCCTATTCTCAACACAAAATTACTCGAATGAGTACAGAGTTCCAAGGCAGGAAATCTCAGTCTTTCCGGACAGGATCACTACTAGGATGAGCAGTTACACGGATCTCTAGGAGGGTTCTCCTTTACGGCTATGGTCGAGCCTTTCTCACTAAAATACTCCGGCGAGTATAGGATCCCAAGGTGGGATAAATGCACAACAGTGAAAGGATATTCACTTCAAGCTCCAACAACGGTCTTTGCTGACCGTCTCTCTCCAAGCTCTCCCTCTCTGATCCTCTGTCTCCGTCTCTCCTCTCGTGATCTCTCTCTGATGATATCTCCAAAAACTCTATATGTTGGGTGCTTATCGACTCCTCCTTTCCGTTTCGGGTCCGCCTTTTAGTCGGTGCTGGATTGGGTGTTGAAGATTTCTCACGTTCTTGATTGGCTGTCTCACGTTGGTCTTTCCCCTCAACTTTTACGACAGACTTCGGCGGACTTGAAAGGGTCCATCAAACCCTGTCGGAAACTCATCATCATTTATCTCAATCTTCTTGGTCTCGAAATGTCGAAGAGAGCGACAGAAAGGCGCCTGCCCTTTGTTTTGAAACCACAGCGATTTCCGACCCCTGCTGGCTGGCTGTCGTTAAGAAATCATTAAGATGTTTTCGGGTGGTCGTTATGGAGTGTGGGCTTTTCTCCTCTCGACACCTGAGTAAACAAGATTTTCCATTTTCCCACGTTGTCGTGGTGATCGTTTCTCTAGCTGCCGTTACACTATCAACCAACCGACATTTCAATTTGGATATGAAGTTAATTTTGACGACTAGATTAAACACTACCTGCGTCAAGCTTTTTCGAAGATGAAAATTGAAAGTTCGAAAATTCGAAGATGATCTACGAATTCAGATAATTCTTGTCTACTATCAATTGAATCGACTGTAACACTATTTGTTCTTTTTTACTTTTCAGGAAACGAGGCCTCAAAGACACTACTTAGGATATCTTTTCTGTATATCTTACATGTATATTCTTAACAATCTCGTTTATTTAAATGCGCACGCATGTCGATTTTGTTATACCTTTATTTATAATTCAGTCTGCATTTGACCTCGTCTTTCCTCAAAATGTTTCTGTACATGTTTAAATGTATAATAATGAGTTGTTTCGGCATTTATCCTCGTATTTATTCAAAACTTGCTTTTTTAGGTCTGTTTTTCTCTAAAGCTTTAAATTTTCCCCGTATCTGTAAAAATCCTGTACTCGCTTGCAGCGGTACAGGGATTGTAAATATTTATGTGATGTGTGATTACCCGCTACTATTCCCACCTCTGATTCACCAACGGTGAACACCGGCGTGGACGTAACAGTGAGAACGTTCCAGATGAACACGAACGACTTCCTGAAGCTCCAAGAACATTCTAGAACATGAGCGATTCCCGCCGAAAGTGTTGCAAGGACGTTCGAGAGGGAGAACAGTTTCAGACGATGAACCGAGAAGACGTGTCAATGGCAGACGGCCATCCCTTTTTGTGTTTCAAATATGTTTGTAACTGTCCTTAATTGTTATTGTTAAATTAAATGTTTTATCGTTGAAAGAAGTTTCAGTGTTATTTAAAGCCCTTTTGCACTACCACTGAACTTCATATTTATGTATTTAACATATTTGAATGAATGTACATAAAGATCGGATAAGGACATAAAAGAATGTCCTTATACGGCCTTAAACCCATGTTGGTAGGCTGGATGTTCTGGATTACATAAAAAAGACACTGCTTGACTGAGCTGTGTTCTTAAATCCAGTCACAATCAGCTTTGCAACAACAAACTATTCAATTTCATTATTTACTTATTGTCTTGTTTACTGTCTTTCTAATTGAAATATTTAAGTGTATGTGTGTTTCTATTCGAAATATACTTTTGTCAAAACCCCTAGTATTTCCACACTTTCCCGGACCGACACTGTCTCCTGCTTTCTGTATTACCTAATGACTAACCAATTTACTGAGTTTCAACAAACCGTAGTAACAAGTGTCCAATCGGATGATTCACGATTTATTGGGGTCCATCTTCTTAACTATGAAATATGACACGACACAAGGACAGTCACGCTATCAATAACAGAATAGTCGGTGCTTGAGGGACCGTTAACAGGAATGAAAGTGGAGATTTACTGACTGAAAGGAAGCGTTGGTTTCCGTATTGAAATTGCCAAGCGACATCTTTCACACGATATTAGACTATTTACGAGGTAGGAAAAAGAAATCGCCATATGAAATAAGTTGACAGTTGTATCCTCGAGTAAATGAAGTTAGCGAAGTTTTATTTAAACCCATATGTAAGAAAGACGCAGACAGATTTGCAAATAGTCAAAAACATTACAAAAAATGCTTATTGTACTATAGCAAGCAATCCGATTGGTTGCTGAAACAAACGAAGAACCCGTGTTTGTGCAGGACGACTCATTGAATGGAAAAGGGATACCTGTCAAGAAAAATAGCTTCATGCTTGGCTTCTTGTCCATTCGCCAAGACGTTGGGAAGTATTCGAAAAGGCACCCCAAGCCCTCCTCGAAATATATTTACTTTAAAAAACAATTATAAATGTACGCTGAGACTAGTTTAATCACCTTAAATCGAAGTTTGATTAACCATACAAGTAAAACATGGGTTAGTTAATCACATACGACCCGGCCATTACTGAAATTATTTCAAACCTTTTTTTAAGTCAAATTATTTTCCCTTCAAGTGATCTCATCCCAAATTTTCGGGGCTCTCAGGGGCACATCTCCTTTAGGACTGAAAGTGCTCTTTTCCTTTCCCATGGAGTTTACTGTAAATACTGGAGTCGCGCTACCCAAGATACCCTCTCTTTTCTGCTCTCATAGCTCCTCTACTTTATTCTCCAATCCGTAATTTTCCCTTTCACATTTTTTACTAGACATTGTCTCTTGTGTTTGGCGCAGCTTGGCAAAATATGTACCATAAAACCAAAACCAACCACCTATGGCTTGACGGACTCAGGTCTCCGAAGTTATCATAATTTTAATTTGCGATGTAAATAATAGCAGTATCTAGCAGTGCAGAGTATTACACGATAAGATTGTCAGGATACCTAGTACTGTGACAGTGCTTCAAGAAAGTCTCTCAGACAGGCGAAGTTCTTTGAAGAGGGAATAAACATCAACAGATCCAAAGTTCAGATATTCAATTTATTCAAAGCAAAGCAAACAAGAACAGACAATTGCTGTCTTAAAGAGAGTGAAGCGCACCTGTTCAGAAGAAAATGTTCTGTTCGATTGACAGGAACGAGGCGTAAATTCAACTGCCTACCTATGAATGAGGCGATTTTTAATGTCAGGAAAATGTATATTTGATGCAACGAACATTCATAAAAATATCGGATGAAAACAAAGGCTTAATTATTGCTTTCGAAAAAATTGTATTCCAAGAGTCAATTATTTAACTTTCAATTTTCATCGTTTTAATAGAAAAAATGGATTATTTTAGGACTCAACCCCACATTGCTAAACTTGCCACGGAGGATTGTTTAAATAAATGTACACATGTAAAATTTTCGTATGATTAGCTTATTAGGGCTAAAACGCTTCGTTTATGAAGATAATGATTTCGGACATCACATATTACATAAGTAGCTAGAAAAATATTTTTCGCCTTTTAAATTAATTCTTCTTAACATGTTTAGACACGCAAAATATTATATCTAAAACCGATAAAAAAATATGACAAGTGAAAACATAACATTATAGTAAATAAATTTACTTGAGCAAAACAAGAAATGGCGTTTAAAATTAAGCTAATATTTATCAATTCATGATAAAAAGGAGTATTCGCTGAGAAAATGTGTTGTTTATAGATCAAAAACGTATATTTTAACATTTTATTTATTACATTTTATCAAGCAATAATTCTTTATTTTAAAGATTTAATTGTTTTGAAGTGTGCATACAGAAACTTATTCGAATTTTTTCCCTTAAAATGGAACAATTTTATTTGGGGTGTTTGACATTTCAGTAAATTAAGTGTCTGATACACAAAATTTCATACTCAGCTACATTATTTTACTATAATTTAAAGAGTTATTAATACTGGTAGTACTTAAATCATGATTGTTTAAAACAATATTAAATATAGAAAACTGAACAGAAATTGCATTCAACTACAAAATCATTTAAACAACTCAATTTACTAGATTTGTTTTTTGTTAAATGAGGGTCACAATATGGTACAAATTTGTATCAAGGAAAAGATGGCTTTCAGCATTCGATTCTAAAATAATAACACTTCTAATAATGGGAATTTTAGAATCAAAAGGAAAAGCTTGCTTTGAAAAAGGCAGGTGGGTAGTTGAATTTACGTGCACTGGAGCAACACAACAGGTTATTGGAGACTGTTCGCGATCAATCCCAAAGGGATCCGAGGACAACACCTCGTAATTTTGAACCAGTCATGACGAGAACAAGACCTGAGCTGGCACTCCACTCACCTAACTTCCTCACCACGTCAACGTGAGGACATTCGAGGCTTAACGTGCACCAGTCCCATGCTTAGACAAGTAAAAGGTCTTATCTAAAACCGATAAAAATATGATAAGTGAAGATACAACATAAAACACCGTCAGTAAATTCACTTGATGAGAAAAACCAAGAAATGGCGTTTAATATTAAACAATTTATCAATTCATAAAAAGTATTTGCTGAGAAAATGTTTATATATCGCAAACGTGCTTTTTTTAACATGATTTCATTTTTAAGCGGTATTTGGCTGGATCTAACAACTGAGCTAAAGAACTCCCTCCCCTTTGCAAAAGAAACACCGCTTTTATGACCCATACGAGTTTTCGAACTATTATGTCCCGTCCGAATATCTCAGAACAAAGTTTAATTTTCTTTTATGAATGTCCCTTTTTATTAGAACTACGCATTTGTTCAATAGAGGGTCTATTGCACTTCAAGCCATTAAGTCATACCACGTTAGGAACTGTTCCAATAATCAAATTTCCTTCCTTTTCACTACGATTTTTTAATATTTTAATAATCATGTTTATAATATGTGCTTTAAAAAGTAAGGAAACATGCTCTTCAAGCAAACGGTTAAGTCAAATATTTTAATGTTGGTAATGAAATATTTCCAAAAAAATTATAAATTTTCCTATTGTTTATTATTCACAAACATCCGGGTACAGAAAAGCAGCAGTTAAGGTACAGCACGGCTAAATATGCATATATATCTTGCCAGAAATAATTAAAAACTAATATTTTAAAATATACCAAACACATTTGATTTCAATTTTCATACTTTTAATTCCTTATTTCATTATAAAAAAGCTGTCTTAGGTAACAGAAAAAGATTTCCTGGTTTGGAAATTGTTTGTCATTAACTGTATTTTAACCAAGTGCAAACAGTTTCAAACGAAAAGGTTCTTTTTACCATCTCTTATTCAATTTTAATAAAAATCGAAAAAAAAAATCGTCGCAGGTATATGGAATATTTTTTATGGTTGAAACTATTTAGTTCCCCTGTACTCAGTTCCCCGCCTAACATTCTGAAATAGTTCGGCATCTAAGAATGATGAACCCAGGGGAGACGAACCAGATATAATTAGCCTGACATAAAAAAAAGGCTTTTTGTGGCCCTCTTATCTAAACATTTATTTAAAAAAATCAGTACTTACTTTGGTCGAGAGCCAAGACAAAGCGCGACCACACACAAGGAACGGGATTCTTAAACAAAGATCACACTCTTGAAAATTTGCGGTGGTCCAGTTATCATGGCGCAATTGTTTGCAAACCTTGCGCAAGAGAGTAAACCCTTTAATTTATCTGGAGCGGTGGCATTTAGCATCAACCCTGAAGATAATCCAACAGGTCTTTAAATCCCGGGTCATATTTCTTCGTGATGTTCTCTCACCGAGGTGCTAAATGAGAATTGAAACAAGAGGCCAGTAAATTTCTCCACTTCCTCTTTCAGGGTCAGATAAAAACTGCGGTATGAGTTGCAGTTTCCGATATTTTCGGAAATGCGTTCAGTTCAGCTGGCAGAAGGCTTGCGGTGGTTGACGTTCATTCACTTCTCAATATTCGATGCGTGAATAGTAATTCCGAGGTCTTCCCAGATGAGAGGAGGCGAGGATTTTATTGTGATGTTGCGACAGGTGTTCGTCGACAGAGACTCGATACTTTTCGTTTTAACGTTAAGGTGAAAATGCGCCTGGTGTTATTTATAAAAGCTGATAATTATTAAGCTGCCTACTGCCCATCAAAAATTCGGGAATGGTTAAGCTGAGTGCAAAACGCTGAGGAAGTGATTTGTTTCGAATGAACAAGCAATGGTAAAACTTGCAAATTGGTTGGTTTTGTGGCGCAAGGGCCAGAGCTGGCCAAGCTGCGCCAAACAATATATAAATTGAAAACTCAGTGTTTCTTATACAGAAACTAAATCAAATTATAATTAAAACGAAACAATCAAATATAAAATACAGCAAATTAACGAGGGGGAACAAGATGAAGGCAAAGACACTGGCGAAGGGTAAAACGGAAGTTTGGGAGTGATTACGAATGCCAATTAAGTCCGTTTTCAGTAAAAATGCGGAACTTTCAGCCGTATAGTCTTGCACTCAGTTTTCCAATCAATATTTATTATTTGTGGTACCCTTGCAACATGGATTCGACGTTTTCGAATTACATTATCATTGTGAGAGGATGGCACAAATTAAATTGTTACAGCATTCGTAGTTATTTATTTTGAAGAATACATTTTTTCTTGAAAATTCTATTCAGCCGCACGTGGAATAACGGAGCTTGTTTTTAAAACAAATGTCATCAGTGTAGACAAAGCAAACTCAATCGACTACAATTTTTACAAAATCACTGCTTTCTATGAATGTTTCACAGGTACCTAAGTTGTGTACGAACAGTTTCAACTTCAAGTAAGCAACCTCTACCTTTTGCCACTTAAGACAAAAAATTTCTATTTTTCAACAGTGCTAGTTTACATACTTCCTTACTATCATATTATTCCAAGATTAGCAAAGTCGTATTTAAAATTCGCTCTTTCCTCCAACAGAAAAATTTAGTTTTAAATTGAATCCTTAAGGTACTTTTTTCAATTGAGAGACATAGTTTCTATATGGAAACCACGTACCTATTTAGAATGATAGATGTAGTTACTTGACTATGGAGTACAGCTTTCAATAATACCCATGAAACATGAAAAACGAATGTAAATTAAATTGATTTTAATCGTCCTGTAATGAAAATATGTCAAAATTTAGAAATATCTTTGGACTACAACGTATGGCTATCCGTTTTGATTTAACGCAACATATCTTATTTTAGAATAACTATTTTAATTTTACCAGTCATTTTAAAATAAGAAGTTATACACCTTAATTAAAAAGGTTTCCATTTATTTTTATGAAACATAATTCTATAAACTATAACTTATTTAACCAGACTTAAGGAAAGTTCGTTGAAATATACATATACCACCAAGAAATTATCCATGTCTAGTGGTATTTGGCAGAAAATAAAAATAATTCATTAATATATAACTCCTAAATAATATATCTGTAATATGGAAAGTAATGGAACGCAAATTCAAACAGAAACGAAATTCTGGTCATTGAAAAATGTAGAATTCTGAAAAACGAAAGATCCGAGCAAGCGTGTCGAATTTCGACGTTATGAGAATATCCTTAAATAGAAAAATTCGAAAAGACGCTTGAAAAATATTGTTAGACAATAATGAATTATTTACAAAAAGAACGCAAATTTACAAAACTTAGAAATGCTGAAATATGACCGCAACATTCCTGTCTTAACTCAAATACACAAACACGGAATTCTAAATCTAATTTATAAAATAAAACATTAATTCTGGCGTTGCCAGATACCGAATTGCAAAATTAAGCTTTTATGATCAATGAGTTTTTTTGTTTTGGCCTTCCGTGTTCCACTACAAAATGCAAGTTGTGTAAAATTAAGTATTTTAAATATACATTTTTCAACATTCAAATAATTATTTATACTGTGGAAAGAAATAAAAAATTAGTTCAAACATAATTATAACTCTAAATTGTTTAAATATAACATTTCGGAAAAATTGTTTTTCGAGCAATACTGGTAAAACAATTATTAGAAAATTAGATTTTTGACCAATATTGGTAAAACAAACTGAGTTGCGTACAGCAATCGTTTATGCTCAATGTTTTTCCTATGGCAATTTCGAATTGATTTAGCCCCTCTGCACACCTAGATTAATGAGAAGGGGGTTAATATGTAGGTTGCGTTACTAGCAGGGTTCCAAAGTATAAGTGTACCAAATTTGGTGTGGATTGGTCAAACGGTGTAGATTTGTATAGAGAACATACAGACAGACGCCAACTCTGCTTTATATGTATAGATCGATAGATTGTTGACTCTCTTGACTGCATTTTATGACTGGCGTCTAGCCCCTGCACCTTGGCTACGATTTCAAAAAACGGAGCGCTTTGCGCGCATGCATTGTGTTCTAACGAGTTTTTTGATGATTGCTTTTTCGAGTTGCGATACGAGTAGGTGTTATTTTTGGCTTTCTAGTGATATCAGATTTTCTCGCGAATGGCATGTTTTATTTGTGATTGCTGTTTATCTGACGATGACCCCGACCGGACCACGTCTAATGTTTCGTCAGATCTCGGAATGAACTTGGACCAAACTTGTGAGAAACAAGTTATTAATGTTAATCAACAGTACAAGTGCTCTGAATGTGGAAAGAACTATAAAAGTTTAAAGCAACATGTTGCTGATAAACATCCAACAAAATTGGCAAATTTACCTGGGAGTAAAGATAAGTCAGTTTAGTAAGATCTACTCATTAAATTATCGTAAACACAAAGTTCATGATGAAGTCAATCAAACGAAACGTACCTTTCAGTGCAGTGAATGCCACTGTTAATACTCCACTGAAAAAATTTTAAGAGTCACGTTTCAAAATAAGCATACGAGAGATAATCAAAACGTCAAATCTCTAATTTCAGTAAACAGTGACTGTCCAATTTGCAATTGCTCAATGCACGACGGTGCTTTATTAAATTTTTCATCTGTTCATGACATAAATATAGACATCCTGACACTAGAATTTCCATCCGTATTTGATTTCACTGTTTAGGAAGAAAATATGGAAAAAGAAACTATTTCAAAAAGAAGAGGTTACAAAAAAGGAAGGAACTCATGTCATACATTATTACATTTGTCATCGCTCAGGAAATTTTAAAAGTGAATCAAAAGGTCAACGCTGCTTGAAAACTCAAAGGAGTAATAAAATAGGAGGTTTTTGTCCTGCAAACATGACAGTAAAAGAAGAAAAAGCTAGTGGAAAGTGTAATGTCACTTTCGTAGACTCATGTAGGCCATAAGAATACTATAGGTCATGTATTTTTATCATCTGAAGAACGCAAACAGCTGTAAAAATTGCATCTAAAGTGCCCTTTGATGCCATCTTGGTGGGAGACTCGGTGTCAAACAATAAATTAAGTCCTTAACCATTATCATGTTTAGTTGATATCTTAATTGTATCGCAGTCATCATCATCTGTAATCGTTTCAATCATTATCTGATCAGATAAATAGCATACGGATAGTCCATAGTAAACATAATTTATTTCATTTCAGAAAAAAAACCGATGCAACGGATTTCTTTAGAAACAAAATAAGTTGAATTTTGACTATGCCATTTTGTCAAAAGTTGGTGTTTTTCGGTTAAATATTACGACGCAAACCAGTTTTAAGTCACTTCAGAATTATTCTAAAATCACTTATTTTTAAACTAAATTTCTAAATTCGTGTTTCCTTGGAACGAAGAGGCGTGTCTAAAGAATTTTCACTTCAAAAATTATGAAGCTGCTCGTCAACGCTCATTTCTCTTCGTGCACGCATGCGCGCAGAACGCTCCGTTTTTTGAATAGACAACCTACATTTTTGAATAGACATTTTATGTAATAGACAACCTACGATGGCTAAACACTTAGACACGTGTTACTGCACTTAAATAATTTTATTGGGTTGATCCAAAAGTTCGTCCCGTCTTTGGAGATAGATGACATTGCATCGCAAAACCGAAGTTTTATCCTCCCATAAATTTAATAAATCGTGGAATTTGATTTCAAATCGAAAATAGAATTGCTGGAACATGCACGATGGAGTTTGGAGAAAAGGGCTTATTTTTGAAAGAGTAAAAGTACACACAACAAATCAGTCAATCTTTCCTACTCTATCGCTACACACACACACTAAATCGAAATCACACAATTAATCTACGCTAACTATGCTTATCTAAACTTAAAGGTCCGTTGACACATTCGCTAAGTTCGAATGAACTAGTAGGATTGATCACGAGGGGTCACGTATTCGTATGTCCACTCAATGCCACGCTGTAATTCCAAGCATTTCGGTTCTCTGTCAAAATTATTTGCTTCAATTCCTCAGAAGTTCCGTTAAAAATAGAATCACGTGTACATGCCAAAGGCCTGTGTGTTTAAGCATGAGTGTGAATGGAAAGATTCTAGGCACGATACCACTGTTCACTGAACTCGTGCGATATAACTTTTAAGCAAGATAGGTGATACAAATTCTCAAATTAAATGGGGCGCGGTAGCCCGGTTGGAAGAGTAACGGATTAGTAACCGGAGGGTTGCGAGTTCGAATCCAACCAAAGACCGTAGTGTACAAAGGAGGCTGGTGGATGTTAAATCTGCAGTGGTCTCAAATGTCCTCACGGTGGCGTGGTGTGGAAGTTTGGAGAGTGGGGTGCCAGCTCAGGTGTGACTTCGTCATCTGACCGTGGTTCAAAATTACGTGATGTTGTCCTTGGATCTTTCCCTTCGGGTTTGATCCCGGACCGTCCTCAATAGCCGTTGTGTTGCTCCAGTGCGACGTTAATTAAAATACCTATATCTCAAATTAAATATTGACCACAATGATTAGTGTCACTTCTCGAAACAAGGAGATATCCAATTGTTCAACAAAGCATACGATATATCTTATTGCCTCGTTTGACGATGTAACATCTTATAAACGGTAGGTGCGTAAATTCGCATTTCTATAGATGGGCGACGAAAGTGGTGAAATCGCCAAAGTCTACTTGCTCCGTAATGTCGGTAGGTGGCGCTCTTGCGCCAATCAGTTGTACTGTAACAATGGAAGCGTAATGAAGCGGAATTGTATTGCAATTTTAGATGTCACCTTATTAATTTTTTTGTTAAGTTTGTTCTCAGTGAATTTATTGAAACTGATTTCATGAATCTTGACACTGGACATGAAAATTTGCGACCTATGACACTTGAAACAGATATCGACTCTCGAAAACATTACCTCTCCCACCCCTCCTACACTACTGCTATCAATGGACAATAAGTCAATCAATGGACCAATCAGATGATGAATCAATGGATGGGCGTTTTCTCCCGTCGTATGGACCAATCAGGTGATGAATGTTAGGTTCCACCCAGCAGACGAAAGCAGTCTAAGGGTCACGTTACTACTAGTTTTTGTCACATGATCCTGGACACATAAAAAGGTTACCATAGCTCTACTTTTATATTTCCTCTATGAGCAATACCCATTGAGCCACGGCGGCCCAATGGTCTTTTCGACCTTTGAAAGTCCTACAAGTGTGTTTGAGCATGAATTGTTAGAGTTACACAAATTTAATCAAACTAACGTAAAAGAATACCTCGAAACATGATGAAACAAAGTATCAAGTTTAAAAACACGTCTGCGCTGGTACTTGTTTTTTCAAAAACTTCAGGTTACGCAACGTATTTTGAAAGAAACTTTCTATCCTTCAACCCTATACCCTGCTTTCAGTACATGTAACATGACCGTGATTTGTGATTTATTTCTACCTCTAGGGAAAGATATAAATAGGCGCACTTTGCGTTTTCTAGCAAAACGTTTTAGCGGAACCTCCAGCGAGTTTTCTCTTCACCCTGAACAGTGAGTCACCTTGATCGAAAACACAATTCCAATTTCTTCACAAAATGGCGTGTCCAGGATTTTATTTCGGAGGAGGTCCAACGTAAAAAGGGAAATTTTTTAAAGGGAAGTTATGATCTTATTACGATTTTAAAAAGGTTGTTCAGGTAATTTTAGGCTACGAAACACAATACACATTAAAAGTATTACTATACTGGAGTGTAAATACAGGGTGAGTCTAAATTGTTTTTACAAAATAAGAGGGGTGATAGTACCCATCCAGACGAGCAATAATTACTGTCGTGTAGTGATTAACACTTGTAAATAATCAGCTCCTTTTCTTGATATTCATTTATTGGTGGGGTCCAGTTCAAAAGCAAATCGGCTTTACCTGGGGATCCGGATACCTGAATATGGTGAGAGGCCGAGGCCGGGGCAGGCCGGATAAGGAGTGGAAACGACTCGCCGGGATTCTGTTGGACTTCTATCGGATGACTGTCTCGGCACGGACGCTGGCTCGCGTCCGGAGTTTTCGTTTTTGTCCCCCGAGCCTTAATTTTGCGACCTCACAGATTTGCAGTCCTTCGCACTCTGCCTCTCCTCTTCTCTTCCGCTCTGGCAAGTCATTCAGGGGAACAGCACCCCCATTCGCCACCCCCTTTCGCCTCGACTCTCGCCATCCAGCGGACATCCCCGAGTTCGGCTCATATAAAATAACAAGCGAGGGCCATCGAAGATCATAATATAACATTACCATGGAACATAGGGTCGCATTCCACTCTGAGAGGCAGAAAAGAGTCAAATTAGAATTTCAACATGAACTTACAAGTGTTGGGAAAGCGAATGAACGATACCAAAAGTTGCACAATCTGATTGATTGAACAGAGAAAAACTCACAGCAAGTACTCAAAGTGGCGTGTCGTTGCACAGTTTACACCGGCGAAGGAATGACGCTCTCGAAGATTCCTGGTGTTGTGTTAATTTTGTCTGCGGCAACACCAATTCTCGCTACGAGATCTTCAGCCGATTCCACAGGTGTCTGTGGCACACTAAAGATTTCATGTGCCCCCAGAAGAAAAAGTCCAGTGGATTGAGGTCCGGTGAAAAGGTTCGCTTCCCAACACTGTTGTAAGTTCAAGTTGAAATTGTAATTTTACTCTTTTCTGCCTCTCAAAGTGGAATGCGACCCTATGTTCCATGGTAATTATTGCTCGTCTGGATGGGTACTATCACCCCTCTTATTTTGTAAAAACAATTTAGACTCACCCTGTATATACATAAAATTTAAGGAGTAGTAAGGTTTTCAGATACTGCTTTGAAGTAGATGTGGTAAAATGATACAAAAGGTACTTCAAGAGTTGATGAAGCTACGGGCGTCACCGCCGGGGGGGGGGGAGAACGCGTCTCCCCAATATTTTTTTGAAAAACAATTTGAATTTTTTGAGTCCTAGTTTTAGGAGATTTAAGTACCTTTAAAATACGGTCGGGGGCATTCAGAGTTCCTCAAAAAGAGTTTTTAGTCCTTAATTCTTTCAACATTTTGTAGAGGGACCCCCTTAGACCCCTGGTAATCTATACCCTATCTATTGAGTCATCCCCCAATAATTTGGTGATGTTGACGCCCATGGATGAAGCGATGAATAAAAACAAAAGGAAAACAAGAATAGAATCGAGAAGTAAAAATATTTTTGAATTAAATCGACATTTGAGGTCATTACAGATTTAACGTGCACCAGACCACACGAACACGACGGTTTTGGGTTTGATCCGAGTTTCGACGGGGTTTCCAATCGGGTTACAGCGGCCGCGTTTCGTTTGGGAGCTTTGTTGACAACACATTCCGATTTCGGATTGATCCCGGAACGTTACCAATAGTCGTTGTGTTGCTCCAGTGTGATGTTATTAAAACACCTACCTACAACACATTCAGATCAGAAAATGAACAATAAGCGAATTGTGTTCGTGTATCCCAAATACGGAATAATTCCATAACATTGAAAAGAGAATTCAAGTTTATTATGAACACAAGTAATATCCGATGCACAAAAAAACTACACCTACCTTTTAAATTTCACATACATATAGATTACCATTCAGGGAGGAAGAAATTTGCATGTACTAACTAGAACCTCTCCTCACTTATGGCACAAATAATACGATACCGATTGATTTACTAGTCCAACAAAGAATTCTTGATACGAACAGTTCTGAATAAGAACACAACAGATTCTGAATTATTGAAATACAACAGATTCTGGATGAGAGTTGGCCCAGTTCAAAGAGTAACGAATTAGTTCGAAACTAGGTCCAGCCAAAGACCGCCGAGTACACGGGCTCGTGCATGTTAAATCTGTCGTGGCCTCAAATGTCCTCACGCTGGCGTGGTGTGGAAGCTTGGAGAGTGAGGTGCCAGCTCAAGTGTTCTCATCAAAATTACGAGGCGTGGTCCTGGATCTTTCCCTCAGAGATTGATCCCGTTATGTTGATGCAGTGCGACGTTAATTAGCTACCTACCTGGATGAGAGTTGGCTGGTTGGGTTTTATGGCGCAAAGGCCATATTTAACCAGGCTGCGCCAAATACAACATGAACAACGTCAAGTAAATAAAAGTTTTACTGACAAGAAAAGGAAGATTTACAAGAAAGACACAAGAAAACAGAAGAGAGAAATACACCCCGAGATAATCTACAGGAACCTGCGTAGATTCGCAGTGTTTGGATAAGATAGTATTTAATTATATAATTTCTTTATAAAATGTATTTGGTATTTGGTATTTTTTCAATTAACGTCACACTGGAGCAACACAATGGGCTATTGGTGACGGTCCGGGATCAATCCCAAAGGGAAAGATCCGAGGACAACACCACGTAATTTTGAACCACGGTCAGATGACGAGGCAACACCTGAGCTGGCACCCCACTCTCCAAACTTCCACACCACGCCAACGTGAGGACATTTGAGGCCACGACAGATTTAACGTGCACCAGCCCCCTTTGTACACGACGGTGTTTGGCTGGATTCGAACTCGCAACCCTTCGGTTGCAAGTCCGTTACTCTTCCAACCGGGCCACCGCGGCCCCTTTATAAAATGATACGATAAAAATCTTTTTCTCCTTGACCTTTCTCCTTGAAAATTTTAAATTGAAGCTTACTGCACTTCTGAATGCAGTCGGCTTAGATATGAAAGATGATCCATTCAGCATGATCACTTTACTATAGGTGCACGTTACTTTCTTGACTATACGAGACGCTGTTTCAAATTTAAAGGGACTTTACAGGTCACCCTGTATATGGCTCTGGTAGCAAATAATAGCGAAATCAGTATTTTAAATTTTATGACAATTCAATTTAATTTGAAGTATCTATTGCGTTTGACTGCAGAAATATGTGAAAAATAAAGCAATACATATTATTTTCAAGGTTCAAATTTCCGCTAAAGTTTCCTAAGCTATGCATCACGAATGAAGATTTCGAAATAAATAGGATGAGAATTAAGACCAGTTCTTGTAGGTGTTACGAAGAAAGCCCATTTGAGACCACCTTTTGTTCCTTCTTTTTGAAATTTCATATGCAGTCAGATCTTGATGTGATTTCAGAACTCTTTTCTAAGAAAGGCAAGTCGGTCTTGCTTCACTTGGGCTATGTTCAAAACCTTTTAGGGAGGGAGGTAGATTGGTTGGGTTTCTTGGCGCACGGGCTATAATTGTAAATGGATATACACACAAGGAAAGGTTTACTGACAGAAGTAAGAAATACACCCAGGGAAAGTTGCAGGAATCAAACCCGCTGAGCCACGAGGCAATCGGAATAGAAATAAATCTTTTTATAGTTATAGATAGTAAGGTCGTGTTTGAAGTATTTTTACTTCAAAACAATTCTTATTTACAGGAATTAAGAGGTCAGAAAACTTCATTTCTGAATTTTAAAGTCGCGTTCACGTGGTGTGGAAGTCTGGAGGGTGTTGCGTCATCTCAGGTGTGACCTCGTCACCTGACCGTGGTTAAAATTACGAGGTGTTGTCCTCGAATCTTTCCCTTCAGATTGGATCCCCGACTGTCGCCAATACTCCGTTGTGTTGCTCCAGCGAAGTTAATTCAACCTACCTACCTACCGAATTTTAAATTTATGTCTAGCCGCTACTCAACGAGTTACGGCTGGTAACTCCAGACATACTTTGGGTAGGTAGGTATTTAATTAACGTCGCACTGGAGCAACACAACGGGCTATTGGCGATGGTCCGGGATAAATCCCGAAGGGACGGCAACACCACGTAATTTTGAACCACGGTTAGATGACGAGGCAACACCTGAGCTGGCACCCCCACTCTCCTATGTTCCATGCCAACGTGAGGACATTTGGGGCCACGACAGATTTAACGTGTAGCAGGCCCCTTTGTTCACGACGGTCTTTGGTTGGATTCGATCTCGCAACACACCGGTTACTAGTCCGTTACTCTGCCAACCGGGCTACCGCGGCCCTTAACTGACAAAGAAGAGGGAAGTATGTCCCCAAGGTTAGCTACAGGAATCGACCCTGTCCCATCTACAAGTTGCCAGAACCGTGGTACAAACCACTTAAGTCCGGCCAGTTAAAACTACGACGCTTTTATTCCGCTACCTGAATACAGTACGACTGTTGTAGCGCCCGTAGTCTAAAAGTTAAGTCCTTCTGGAAAATAACTTAAAAGAGTGACGAAATAATAATTTTTTCTTTAAGAAATAATTTTAGGCAAAAATATGCTGTTCAATTCCAAAACAAACGTGAAAGAGAGTAGAAAGATTCTTCGGATATTTATGCCTCTGGTTTGAGGACAAACTGTAAAATAATAGAAATGTCCAACAATCAGAGTAAAAACAGGAGATGAAAGTCAATGTTCACAAAGACTTGGCTCAGAAAGTCTTCTTGGGAAAAGAAATGCCGTGTTTTCAATAGACTTCTAAAAGAAAAAACTGCAACGTTGCTGTTTCACTCCATCAGAAAACCGACAATGAAGATAGTTTAGGTACAGAACTGTAAAAATATTTCTCTTACAGAGAATTCTCTTGCAGAAAAATAAAACGTCGAAGAGGAAGAAAATATTCTCCCCCCAGACTGAATAGATTTCTGATTTCAGACAAGTTGCGGGAGGTAGAGAGGCAATACTTGGACAAGAAAAGTGCCGAGACAATTATCCAATTGGGAATTGTATTAAATTTAGCTCGGCACACAACTTAAGATAAAAATTGGTAGGCTGTGTCGAGGACACAAACCGTAGTTTGGACTCGAATGCTCGGGCCTGTTGTTGGATTGTGTACTGAATGAAGAAGACGGGAAGTTTGAACGAATGTTTGATGAGAATATTCAACAGTTAATTTAGTTTGAAGTGAGCAGAATATAAATTGTAGGATAAAATTCAAAAGCCTGTGATTGAAGCGTCGTTTGGTAGCTTTCGAATGACACCACTTGCGCAGTTCCCGACCCCACGCAATCGGAAGTTTGAGTTGCGTCGACCCCGTGTGGAGTTTTTGATCAAAACCCGACTTCTCAAAATGGACTAGTATTGCTATTAAAATTACGCTTCCAAATAAGATAGTTTTATTTTAATTTCTTAGAAAATAACGGGGCCGCGGAAGCCAGGTTGGAAGAGTAACGGACTAGCAACCGGAGGGATGCGAGTTCGAATCCAACCAAAGACCGTCGTGTATAAAGAGGGCTGGTGTACGTTAAATCTATGGGGGCTCAAACGTCTTCAAGTTGGCGTGGTGTGGAAATTTGGGGTGGGGTGCCAGCTCAGGTGTTGCCTCGTCATCTGACCGCGGATCAAAATGAAGTGGTGTTGTCCTCGATATTTCTCTTTGAGATTGATACCAGACCGTCGCCAATAACCCGTTGTGTTGCTCCAGTGCGACGTTAATTAAAATGCCCTGCCTACCCCTTTAAAAAAGACTAATTCACATGGGAACACACGAAGACACAGAAGAGAGAGAAATACATCCAGGGATCGAACCAGCTACATATCCGAGGCTGCTTTCGCAACCCCACTGAGCCACTAAGCCTCGGAATGAAATAGTTGAACCGATTTCTCATGTAATACGTTCCCCTGGAAACACGCAACAATGGAATGGAAAAGTCTCTCCCTAACAAGCCACGGAAAAAGGAGGACATTAACAATCGCAAAGTCCTTCACTTGGACCACAGTGGATCGATCGGGGAGTAAAGAGGACAGAATGAGATTAAAAATGAAAGTCAAGAGGATTTGACAAAGAATTTATCGGCAGAGAGGATGAGCGATAAAAATAGAATTTTTGACGTTGCGAAGAATAAGATTTCCCTAAATCAATCTCGTTTTACAAAATTTGTAGGAAAATGTGTTTCCAAGAATTAAAGTCTCTTTTTATAGGGTTTACTGAAGGGTTTTTATAGTTAACAACTTTTTGTGGTCTATTCCAGTGGTTCCCAACGGGTGGTACACGTACCACTGGTGGTACGCGAGAGCATTTGGGGTGGTACGCAGAAGGGTTCATTAATAATACAAACCAAAAGTACTGGGATAAAATGAATATTTCATAGAACTAATCAGTGACCGTTCAATGAAAGACTTTCAAGAAGAAAAGAGTCTTGTTTCTTTCTGGATGTCTACAAGTAATGAGTCTCCTGCTCTTTTCAGTCAAGCACTAAACTCCATTTGTAACAACGTATTTATGTGACCGTGGATTTCCAGAGCTAGTGTTAGTGAAAAACAAGTACAGGAATAGACTGCGTGGAAAACAACTTAAGATTAAAAGATAAGCATTATTGAACCTGACATAAAAGCTCTAATAAGAAGTAAGCAGCAGCACTTCTTATTAGAGCCTCTCATTAAGCTCTCATTCAAGTTTCTCATTAAGCCTCCTGATAAAGACATTTTAGTGTTGGGAAATTGTATTTGCCATTTGTTAATAACAATAACATATAAATTGCCTGTCTAGCTTTATGGATTTTTTTTCTGTATTTTGTTTAATTTATACTTAAATACATTTTGTAAAGTTATTCATATGTGTATAGAATTTATTTGACCCCCTCTAAAAGCTATAGCTTTTTGAGGGGGTCAACCAGTGGTACGGCCAGATCAACATAACCAGTGGTACGCCACGCCCCTACAAAATTCTCACGTGGTACTCAAGTATTAAAAGGTTGGGAATCACTGGTCTAATCGATATGGATCATGATCAGAAGTGTAAAACCCGGGTCTGCATGCTGTCCTCGATAGCTAGTAAGGTGGCCAGACTAGGTAGGTAGGTATTTTAATTAACGTCACACTGGAGCAACACAACGGGCTATTGACGACGGTCCGGGATCAATCCCTAAGGGAAAGATCCCAGGACAACGCCTTGTAATTTTGAATCACGGTCGGAAGACAAGGTCAACACCTGAACAGGCACCCCACTCTCCAAACTTCCACACCACACCAACGTGAGGACATTTGAGGCCACAACAGATTTAACGTGCGCCAGCCCCCTCTGCACACGGTGGTCTTTGGTTGGATTTGAATTCACAATCCTCCAGTTGCTAATCCGTTAGTCTCCCAACGCGGCCCTGTTCGATATTGAAACTTTATTTTAAGAAACTGTTAAATGAGTCGTTTCCACATCTCATTCCCCGAATTGCGTGTAATGGAAATTGTTATTCCACACGCGACATAATTGGAATAATTACCTAATATCTGCCGACATGGGCGGGGTGTGGAAGTAAGCCCAGGTGTTGACTTCGTTATCTGAAAGTGGTTCAAAAGGACGATGTGTTGCCCTCTGTTCTTTCCCTTCGGGATTGATCGCCAATAGACAGTTATGTTGCTCCGGTGCGACGTAAACACAGCTACTCAAACTCTAACACCCTACCCTTTATTGTTTTGTGAAGTGCTCTTGCTTAATGAGATTAGCAATTCATGCAACTTTTAAAATTGTTCATGCAACCTTTAAAACGTGCTACCCCTTTGCACACGACAGTTTTTGGCTGGATTCGAACTCGCAACCCTCCGGTTCCGTTACTCTTCCAACCGGGCTACAGCGGGCTCGAAGTATCCCCATGAAATGTAAAATTAAATAAAAATTTTCGGGGGGGGGGGGTTCAATTAACGTCACACTGGAGCAACACAATGGGCTATTGGTGACGGTCCGGAATCAATCCCAAAGGGAAAGATCCGAGGACAACACCACGTAATTTTGAACCACGGTCAGATGACGAGGCAACACCTGAGCTGGCACCCCACTCTCCAAACTTCCACACCACGCCAACGTGAGGACATTTGAGGCCATGACAGATTTAACGTGCACCAGCCCCCTTTACACACGACGGTGTTTGGCTGGATTCGAACTCGCAACCCTTCGGTTACTAGTCCGTTACTCTTCCAACCGGGCCACCGCGGCCCCTAAAAAGTTTTGGACTTCTTTGAGAACCTGTTAGAATTGCAATAACTTCCATCGAAAATTCATGGAATTATTAGTTTCATAAAAGCAAGGTTGAATACCCTACTAGTTTTATATTTATGTCGTCCCCTTTTAATGCTACAAAAAGCAAAAAATCCCGGAAGTTTTGTTGCTTAACCCTTCTGATGGTTTGTCTCTACGAGGTATCTCATCATTATCAAAAATTGACCAGATCTTGTTGGACTAAATATAACTCCTCGAAACCACTTGGGGGTTAAGTACTGATGTGTTTTTATTTGTGACAATTCTCTACTTAATGCGGCAAGCCAAAAGGGTTGGACACCCATGCCCTAGATGTCTATCGAGTAACGCTCAAGAGATGGTTCAAGTTGATTCAACTTGAATAGAAATCGACTGGAGCATGTAGATATATGCATGGTCTTAATTCTGTTCATTAACAAGGATCCACGAAACCATGCTTTCATGCACATCTAAGTTGGCTTACGAGAATGAGAATTGACCTCAGTGAGTCTTGGCTAAGCTTTGCAGCTACAAGTTAATCTTTCTAACGTCTAATGAAAAGTATTTAGTTCTGCATGATAAAGCCTCGAGAAAGCTAAGGATTCTCTCAGCCGATCTTAAGGAATTTCAGCCCAAATATGGGTATTTGGTATTTTCAATTAACGTCACACTGGAGCAACACAACCCCAAATATGGGCAAGCGTAGGGGTATTTTACGTTTATAACTGCTCACAATACATGAATGAAAAGGACTTCAATCTAAATATTTATTAGAACAGTTACAAACATGAACTACATTACAAAAAAGAAAAGAAATATATTTACAGAGAAGGTTCCAACTTAATGGCGGACATAGCACGTCCTACTCCGCCGGCGGTTCGTAGCAGACTCACTAACTTGGATGATTTCCGCTAGGGGCGCTACAGTGATTGAGAGGGGGAAAGCTTCACTGTCCGTAACACAAGTTGATTCCCTCTCATTTGATATTTCGCCCTTAAAAATGGCTTTTGATCATTTAAACACCGCAAAACTCGAATCCACACATGTATGAATTTGTTCCATTTTCTCGCTTTGTGAAGACCCTTCGAGTTGCAGGAGCAATCCTCCCTGGGTGTATTTTTCTCTTCTGTGTCAGTAAAACTTTCACTGTGTGTGTCAATTACTTGATATTGTATTGTGTCTGCCGCAGCATGGCCAAATACGGCCCTTGCGCCGTAAAACCTCAAAACCAACCAACCCTTTGCGAAGAGTTGCATTGTTGAATATTCTCTCGATCCTGTTCAGTTCTTGAAGACTACGAGGTAGGTAGTTATTTAACGTCGCTCTGGAGCAACACGACGGGTTATTGACGACGGTCCGGGATCAATCCCGAAGAGAAAGATCCGAGGACCACACCACGTAATTTTGAACCACGTTCAGATGAAGAGGTCACACCTGAGCTGGCACCCCACTCTCCAAACTTCCACATCCCGGCAATGTGAGGATATTTGCGGTCACGACAGATGTAACCATCCCCGTGTACACGATGGCCTTTGGTCGGACCGAGTTTCGAACTCGCAACCCTCCGCTTAACTTTTCCAACCAAGCGGTCCCGAACTTCGAGAATACCCAGAACACAATGTCGGTTTTCAGTGTTCTCAAGCAAGCCTAAGGTCACGTTTTGAACAGACTAGCACTGGTCTTTAGTCTATAAGGCTGGTCTACCGGTTGAGTGAAAATGCCAGACTTGTTCCATTTTTTAATAAAAATTGAAATTGCAGCCGTGCTAATGGTAAATAAAGAATTGTGACAGAGGTAAGTTTCAGGAAAACCGAACTTTTTCAGTTAAGTCCGTCTGAACTATGTTATGGGGCCACGGTAGCCCAGTTGGAAGAGCTAGGGTTGCGAGTTCGAAACTTGGTCCAGCCAAAGACCGTCATGTTCGTGAGGGCTGTTGCATCTGTTAAATCTGTCGCGGCCCCAAAAGTCCTCACGTTGGCGTGGGGTGCTAGTTCAGGTGTTGACCTTGTCTTCCGACCGTGATTCAAAATTACAAGGCGTTGTCCTTGGACCTTTCCCTTAAAACCGTCGACAATAGCCTGTTGTGTTTCTCCAGCGTGACGTTAATTAACTACAGTGGTGGTCAGAATTATAAGGACAACTGAAAATTGCACAAAAAAAATTTATTTATGAAGTAAATAAAGTGAAATGTATACATAAAATGCTTTTTTATGCTAGAAATCATTGCAGAATGCAAAATATTGGAAAATGCAAAATATGAATGTTTTGCCATAATTAACAAAAAATGTCATTGTAAAAACTGGACAAAATTATCAGGACAATGAATGTTTTGGCCTGAAACACACTAATAATTAATAATCTCCCCTTCTTCTCAATCACTTTTATCAGTCTTGATGTCATGGAGTTTGACAGTTCCTTCAGAACGTTCTTGAATATTTTTTTCCAGGCTTTTTCGATGGAGGACATGAGTTCCTGCTTGTTTTGATATTGAATACCATTTTTGTATACTTCGTGTGCCAGAATACCCCACAGATTTTCCATTGGATTTAATTCGTGCTTCTGGCCGACAAGTAGTTTCACGAAATTAGCATGAAACCATGATTACGAAGTTTGAGAAACATGTAATGAGGCATTGTCCTGCTGGAACAAATAGTCTCCACTCGTAATTAACGGTGCTTCTGGTAAAAGATTATCGCCCAATATATCAACATAACTCTCAGAACTCATTCTGCCCTGCACAAAAACTACTGGAACACTTCCGCCAGTTGCGAAACCTCCCCAGACCATTACTGAGCCACCTCCAAATGTACGCTTTGCGAAAATTTCTTTTTCTTTACGGAGATCATACCAGAAGTAGCGAAAACCATCTGGTCCATCCAAATTAAACTTTTTCTCATCGGAAAAGATAACATCATCCCACTTTTTTCCCATAGTAATGCATTTTTTGGCAAACTCCACCCTCAGTCTCTTATGAACTTTTGTAAAAGGCGGTCGTGACATAAGTTTTCCATAACGAACCTTTTTTTTTTCTTTTTGTAAAACACGTCGAACAGTTCGAGCACTGCATCGTAAGTTTAATTCCCGTCGATGTTTGTTTTTTGGAGCAAGTTCGCCTTATTATCATTCTTTCCACACGCACAGAAACGGAAGATGGCCTACCTGTATGTCTTTGCCGTCCATATTTGCCGGGATTTTTAAGAAAATTATAAATGACCGTTCTCGATCTATTCAGCTTTGTCGTAATTTGACGTACAGTAAGTCCTGAACTTTTAAAAGCAACCACTCTTTCCCTTTCTCAAACTCCGAAAGTTTTGTACCTAGCGGCATGACTGAAAAAACAGAATACGACGTTCCCAATCGCTTACTAAGCATTTATATCGTCTGGGAGTGCCGTGTGCAGAAAAAAAACATGCAAATTTTGCTTTTTAGAACACACAAATACAGTTGTCCTTATAATTTTATCCATATCACATGGCTGTCTAAATCCAAAATACATTTTATAAATATGAATTTACCATAAAAACTAATAAAAAAATGCTTCATTTATCATTGGTTTCCAGCCATAAAATTTGCATAATTTTCCGGCCAACTGTAGCCAAGATTTGGCGATTTTTCCCTTGTCTTATAATTTTGACCACCGCTGTATCTATCTAAAGACTGTTATATGATATAGTGCGGCTAACACAAGATAAGACTTGACTCATCCTACATCTCATGGAATGGAACATCAACCTTCCAATAAAATTTATTAGAAGCCCGAATTCACAGAACGATTCGATTTTTAGAAAATGGGTAAGTGTGAGGTAATTGTAGCGGGTTATCACTGCTGACAAGGATCAACGAACTTGGAGGACTCGATTTTTAGAAAATGGGTAAGTGTGAGATAATTGTAGCGGGTTATCACTGCTGACAAGGATCAACGAACTTGGAGGACTCGATTTTTAGAAAATGGGTAAGTGTGAGATAATTGTAGCGGGTTATCACTGCTGACAAGGATCAACGAACTTGGAGGACTCGATTTTTAGAAAATGGGTAAGTGTGAGATAATTGTAGCGGGTTATCACTGCTGACAAGGATCAACGAACTTGGAGGTGACCGCATCAGGAACTAGGATCGAGTCTAACCGCGGAGAGGGAAGGAGTTAGCAGGATTTCCCATTTGCAACCCTAAAGGGATGCCCTTTTTCTACCCGAAGTGAAATGAACTCGCCCAGCCAGAAGGGCGCGAGCCGAAATCTCATCTTATTTTCTTTATTTTGTCTTAAATCTAGATCAATTAGGAAGATTGGAGACAAAAGCCTGATTCTGCATCTAAAAGTCTCAAGGAAACCAACCAATTTCATCGTATGGTGGCCGCATTACCTGATTGTTTTTGTGCAAGAAGGTAGGTAGGTATTTCAATTAACGTCGCACTGGAGCAACACAGCGGGCTATGGGCGACGGTTTGGGATCAAATCCGAACGGAAAGATGCATAAATATTATAGATTTCAATATGCCAACTACAAAATATAGTTAATTTTTTGGTAAGGTACTATAATTTTTGGCTGTTTTACTAGTTTTCTAGTTCAATATTGCTTTGTAATGAAAATATTTTGAGACATTTGAATTAATTCAAATACTCAAGCTTGTCCTGTTTTAATCCGAGAAAATATTGGTCAGCCTAAGCGAGTTTCATGTAGTATGTACAACTCCAAAGCCCACGAAGGGCCGCGATATTTGGAAGAATAACGTACTAACAACCGGAGGGTTGCGAGTTCGAATCCAACCAAAGACCGTCGTGTATAAAGGGGGCTGGTGCACGTTACATCTGTCGGACCTCCTATGTCCTCACGTTGGCGTGGTGTGGAAGTTCGGAGAGTGGGGTGCCAGCTCAGGTTGTTGCCTCATCATCTGACCGTGGTTCAAAATTATGTGGTGTTGTACTTGGATCTTTCTCTTTGGGATTGATCCCGGACCGTCACCTATAGCCCGCTGTGTTGCTCCAGTGCGACGTTAAAACACCTACCTATATTAGAGCCCACGAAGAGAGGAATCATGAAACAAAAGTGAAAAACTAAGGTGATGCAATGGTGGAAATATTTATAGCCATGCCTAAACTGAATTTGAACTACAAATAAAAATTTATATTGCTACCACCGTCACAAAAACACAAAAGAAACTGAACAATGTAGGAAGGTTATATTGGGAGAGTTAGTGGGGGCGTGATTGAAAAAGATCAGCGTTCTTCAAACCTATGTGAAAAGAACTACATATTTTGTGTTTTGGTAACAAAAGATCGAAAAAAGAAATGGTTCGATTTTGCGATTAAATTTAAATCTTGTATATTTAATGACACAGTGGGTAGCATTTTGAAAGAAGCTTCCATTGAAATTTCCATTCGAAAGAGCTACCATTTAAAGGAACTCGAAAGCAGATTTGGAAACTTCAATTATTTTTCGTTTGAAACACGAATTTGTACGTTGTTGAAATAATTTTTCAGAAATTTGAACTTATAATAAGAGATAACTGTTTGTTCTTTTTTTCGTCCTCTCAATTGAGTAATAACTAACAATTATTTTCTCATCAATCCAAACTCATTAACAGTAATTTAAAAAACACATCCTTCTGTTAAAATTTTCCTTTTAATTGAATGACAGGTTGCTGTTTAAAATTGAGATTAATGTCTAACATTATTTCGTAACCTTTGAAACCTTTTTATTTGCTGTGGTTAAACGTGTAATGACGTCATGACGCACGAAAGCAAATATGACTAAAAATAGCTTATTTAAAGAAATTGGAAGCAGTTGTTTTTTGAGGAGCGGGGGCAACTCAAAAAATAAAAAAATGACAGGAGTAATGACGTCATCACCGGTAAAAGCAAAAGCCGTAAAACAGGCGGCGGTCTTTCTCGGAAAAACAAAATTAAATTAATAGAAATGAAAGACAGAAACAAAAACAGTATGACAGAAATTGAATAAAATATAAAAACACCACTGAATTGTAAAACAAAAAGAATTTTACGAACATTGCATAAAAAAGGCATAGGTAAAGCAATATTTTAAACCAAAATTCCATAATTTAGAAGAGTAATGGATTTCTCATTTGCACTTAGATATATAAATATTTTAGGAATTATTCCGAAACATTTTCAAGTAAATCAATTAAAACCAGATCGGCAGGGAGCATTTCAAAATCAGGAATGTTATATTCTCAGAAGAAAAATGAGTTTTTGTAGTTCGTATCTATTATATCCTTGATGTTTGCTCCGTCAAAAGTGATCGTAATTGAATTATTTTATACTACCCACAATATTTTATATCAATTTTGGTTCGTCCAAATTTTCTGCAAAGTAGAAAATTGAAAAAAATCTTAGATTTTAAAAACATTTTCGAATATTTAGAGACAACGATTTTAGCACTTTCAGCCTTTGATCCAGACTTGAAGTTTTTCAATGAGCTCAAATAACGAAGTACCCCAATGTGAGCTTGTTGAATTATAATTTGATTGTCGCGAGAGGGCGCCACTGTGAGTATGGTATGTATAGACGTTTTTGTTGCAGTGTAAGGGAGAGAGACGGTTTGAGTAAGTGATGTGAGA
The DNA here is from genome assembly GCA_933210815.1 of Meta bourneti. Taxonomy (NCBI): domain Eukaryota; kingdom Metazoa; phylum Arthropoda; class Arachnida; order Araneae; family Tetragnathidae; genus Meta; species Meta bourneti. The sequence continues at coordinate 7,779,614 of OW119922.1, forward strand.
GACGGTCTGGGACCGTCCGTTGCAAATGTTATTTTACGGAGGACCAGTGGGTCGATTCATATGTGAAAGAGGCACAGGGTGCCATGTATATATATTAATTGTACATAAAGTTGTATATAAAGATTATTAGATTGAATTTTCGTGTTGCCATCCATCGAGACGCCTACATAGAAGTTCGTCGGTTGGAAATAAGCGACAACAAGAATCAGAAGTGGGATATTTGACCGTGGATATTTGACCGTGGATATTTGACCGTGGATATTTGACCGTGGATGGAACAATTACATGTATACAACAAAGACTTAATCAGTGTGAAATCTAAACGAATCATCTGGAAGCCGAACATCGCTGTATGTACAAACGGAACTCAGGACTAACTCCTAACAATTTAAGAAGGTATGTGGCATGAAATTTCTGAAACTCCGTCTAGAAACTCCGTCTTGGTGCAATTTATTTTTTAATCTCTGTGTGAAATTGTGTTGAGGAGTTTATTTTATTTTATTTTATGTGTTAAATTGGTTAAGGAACTTTGAAATAGTGTGTAAAAATGGCATTTCTTGCAAAATCGAAAAAGGTAGATCTAATTTCTTTAGCGGAAGAATTAAATATAAAATTACCTGATCACGCAGTCGTTATTGAAATTAGAGAGTTAATTACGAAAAGTAAGGATTATGATGAGGAATTCACGCGTGATTTGTTAAAAACGATAGTAAGTACCAGAGAAGAAAATCAAAAGCTAAACGAACGTGAATTAGAAAGACAGAAAAACGAACGTGAATTAGAAAGACAGCTAAACGAACGTGAATTAGAAAGACAGTTCGAACTAGAAAAATTAAGAATAGAACAAGGTAACGTATCTAACGAAAGCGAAAATGGAAACCAAAATGAAATTTCTAGTAATTGCATGATTACTAAAATAATGCAACGATATGAAATGAGAGATGGAGACATCAGTTTTTACCTCATATTGTTTGAACGACAAGCGAAACGTTTAAATCTAAGTCCTGAGAATTGGGTTAGTCATTTAGTTAATTTATTACCGTATGAAATTAACCAAATTATCGCGAGAGTTCCGGAAGAACTTTCAAATGACTATGGACACATTAAAGATTTACTATTAAAAAAGTTTAAATTAAGTCCGGATAAATTCCGACAGAAGTTCTTTGACCATGCCAAACTACCCAAAAATACATGGAGAGATTTCACGTATGAATTACAAAACTACTTTGACGAATGGTTACGCGGAACTAATGTAAGTGATTTTGATGGTCTCAGAGAGTTAATCATAACAGATCAATTAAAAAGAAAAGTTCCCGTTGTAATGAAAGAACATTTCGTGGACGAATGGGTAAAAATAGTTAAATCGTCAGAATTAGCGGATAAACTAGATCAATATGAAAATGTACGAAACGAAAGTAACTTGTCCAAATTCAAAAACGGAAATCAAAATATGTATGAAAAAAAATACGAATTTACGTCTAGACCGAGATCACCGTTGAATGAGTCAGCTCGATATGAAAGAAAAACAAATCCTAATTTCAGTAACGGACGATTTACGACCAGGAGTAATAATAAATACAATAGTCAGACAGAATGGCGGCGTCCAATGCAGAAAGATAGTAGATGCTTCATTTGTAATGAAAATACGCATTTCGCTAGAGCATGTCCTAAACAAAAAAATAAATTCGATCAAATTAGAGGGCAGGGTGTTAACAGACAAGGAGAAAGAATTGAACGGAATGAGGGAAGCCACGTGTCGAAAAGAGATCACAGTTTAGTGACGACTAGTGAGGGCGGAATAGACAGTGAGACATCATCTTATGTTAAAATTGCACGGATAAACAAGGGGTCGTTGGAGTTTGCAGCTCTGATTGATACTGGGAGCGATTCCGTTATTTGTAGGAATTCTGTAGCGAAAAAGTTAGATCTAAAAATAGAACCAGCTTCGAACATAATGTACGGATTTGGGAATGTCAAATTGTGTGCCGCGCGCGCGCTAGGAAAGTCAACAGTAGATATTTCCTTGGATGGCGTTGAAGTAAAAAGGGTTGAAATGCTTATTGTTAGAGACGACGCTTTACCGCACGACTTGTTAATTGGGAGATCATTTTTGGATCGGGAGAACATATCGTTTGCTCGCATTGGGAATAAATTTCATGTTTATTATGCAGAGGATAACCCGTTTGCTAACATGGAATGTGAAAAGAATTCGGACGTAAGAGAATTGAAAACGTCTAGTAAAGTGTTACTTGAAAGAAATTCGGTGAATTTTGTAAGGGCTCAGACCACCTTGGTAAATGAAGGCTTGGTAATTATAGAGGGAGAAGAAGGGTGTTACGATTCTTTGTTAGAAATAAAAGATGGTGAAACCGTAGTTCCAATGATTAATGTGGGAAATGAGAATGTTTTATTGAGGAAAAATCAATGTGTAGGAAGAGTTATTGAATTAGACCCCATTTGTTTGGTTAATGAGGAGAGTTGTTACGTAAACGTGATAAAAGAAAATAAGCGTTTAATCGAAATGAGTGAAATTAAATTTGACGAAGGAACATCAATTGAGAATAGAAGTGAAATTTTGAAGTTAGTCAATGAGTTTAGGGACTGTTTTGCACTGGAATTGGGTGAATTAGGGTGTACAACGCTAACTAAAATGAGTATTAAGGAAGTAGAGGGGAGTAAACCCATTAGTGTACGACCTTATAAAACGAATGCAACTGAGAGAGGGATTATCAAGGATGTAGTGAGGGAATGGAAGGAAAACGGTATTGTTTCTGAAACACGTTCGCCGTATGCTAGTCCGGTACTATTAGTCAAAAAGAAAACAGGGGAGCACAGGTTAGTTGTTGATTACAGGAAATTAAATAATCAAACAGTTAAAGATAAATTCCCGTTACCTAGAATAGATGACTTACTTGAATGTTTAGCAACTTCCACAATGTTCACAACGCTAGATTGCGCTCACGGATATTTACAAATACCATTGAGTGAGGAATCAAAATTAAAAACCGCGTTTATAACACCGGATGAAACGGGTCAATTTGAAAGAATGATTTTTGGATTAGCTAATGCACCGGCGGAGTTTCAGAGGTTAATGCACCATGTCTTAGGGCCACTACTGAACACAAAAGCTTTGTGTTATTTGGACGATATATTGATACCAGCCAAAAATTGGTACGAGATGATGGAAAGACTGAGAGAAGTACTTGAATGTCTAAGGAAGGCTAACTTAACACTCAAATTACCTAAATGCGAATTTGGGAAGAAGGAAGTTGACTTTTTGGGTTTTGTGATCAATGAAGAAGGAATAAAGCCAGGAGTAAGGAAAGTGGAAGCAATAGCGAAGTTCCCACAACCTAAGAATGTTCATGAAGTTCGCCGTTTCTTGGGTTTGACTGGTTTCTTCAGAAGATTTGTTCCGAAGTATGCTGAGAAGGCAGTACATCTAACTTGTTTAATTCAAAAGGACAAGGACTTTGAATGGACGGAAAAACAGGAAAATGCTTTTCGAGAACTCAAGGGTAATCTGACCAACAAACCGATAGTTGCTCATTACCAGCCCGAAGCATTGACTGAAGTACACACCGATGCTTCATCTGATGGACTCTCAGGTATACTCCTACAAAGAGGAACAGATGGTCGCTGGAATCTAGTGTACGCTGTCAGCAAAAAGACAACACCGGCTGAAAAGAACTATCATTCTAGCAAACTAGAATTGATGGCGATAGTGTGGACTTTGGACAGACTTCGACAATTTCTGCTCGGAATAAAATTTACTATCGTCACCGATTGTCAAGCCTTAGTCTATATGAACGCAAAGAAGTCGACAAATCCTCAAATTGCCAGGTGGAGCAATCTTATTCAAGAATACGATTTTGAAGTAAAACATAGACCAGGTATGAAGATGTCTCATGTAGATGCAATGAGTAGAGCTCCTACCTTAGAAGCTGATGACACGATGACTGAATTGATCGAAAGGAATCTAGAAGTTTATCTAACGATGTCCGTTGACGAACAAATCCTTATGATTCAACGAGGAGATCCCGAATTAGATAAGATCATTTCCATTTTCAAGAAAGAAAAATTTGAAAGAACAAAAGCCGACAACCAAATTATTGCAAATTACGTTTTCAAGAGAGAAAGACTGTATCGAACCATAAAAGACAATGGAAAAGAAAGACTGCTTTACGTTATACCTAGATCCATGCGCAAAAGTACTGTAGTCAAGTTTCACGATCTAATCGGACATTTTTCAGTTGACAGAACTGTGAATAAAATTAAGGAATTGTATTGGTTCCCAAGAATGAAGCGCTACGTGAAGAAACACATATCGATGTGCTTAGAATGTTTAGTGAACAAGGTTCCCGGAGGTAAACAACAAGGACTGTTACATCCTATTAAGCCTGGAAAGAGACCATTTTCCATAACTCACGTCGATCACTTGGGTCCATTTGTAAGAAGTTCCAGAGGTAACCAACACTTACTGGTCATCATCGATAATTTCACGAGGTTCTTACGATTGATACCTGTGAAAAGTACGAAATACAGCTACATTCAGAAGGCATTGAAAAACTTCATCAACGACTTTGGTTTACCAGATCGAATCATTAGTGATCGGGGTTCCAGTTACACCTCACAAGGTTTAGAGAAGTTTTGTCGAGAAAATGGCATAGCTCATACTCTAAACTCCACAAAGCACCCACAAGGTAATGGAATGGTTGAGAGAGCTAATCGCACCATTATCCCAACCATAGCAACGTCCATGGAAGACCATAGACACAAAGACTGGGACTTGAGAATGAAAGAAGTGGAAAGAAATCTAAACAATGCCTTAAACAAAACAACTAACAAGACCCCTTTCCAAATGTTACACGGCTACTCACCAAGATTTAATGATGGAATTTTACGAAAACAAGCTGATGAGAGTGCAGAAGGATGGACTGATCCTGCGGAGATTCAAATCTCGACTCGAGAGCGAATAGAAGATATGCAGAAAAAGATGAAGGATGCTCATGACAAGAAGAAATGCGGAACAACTACTTATAGGTCAGGACAAGTTGTTGTTATGAAAAAAGCTCCAATACCGACAGGAGAACCAACAAAAACCCAACCAAAATATCGAGGTCCTTTAATTATAACTGATGTGCTACCAAGCGACACCTACAGAATCACTCAACTTGGGGAGAAGAGCAAGGGACATTCTTACACCACTACTGCACACGTAAGCCAGTTAAAGGCATGGCCGAACCAAACTGATTCTGATACAGAGGACTCATCAGATGAACTCAGTGATTTTTCAGACAACAAACTTAGTGACTCTGAACTGAGACATAATCCAAAGCGTGCCTGTACTAAGGCAATTTTCTACGGAAAATAATAATTAAAAAAATAACTAACTGGTTGATTATAACTGATTCAACCTTAACTTCAATTTGTTTATATTGAATTTAACTGATTTATTTGTTATTTGTTGATATTTTTATATTCAATTAATTGATTTATTTGGTTATTGCTGATTTATGTAGTTTGATAATCATGTGCATGATTTCTATAATTTTCAATCATGTTTATTAATATACTTATATTATTTTATAACATTAGTAGCACATTCGAGGGCGAATGGTTGTCAGGAAAGGCCGAATGTGAGCTTGTTGAATTATAATTTGATTGTCGCGAGAGGGCGCCACTGTGAGTATGGTATGTATAGACGTTTTTGTTGCAGTGTAAGGGAGAGAGACGGTTTGAGTAAGTGATGTGAGAGACGGTCTGGGACCGTCCGTTGCAAATGTTATTTTACGGAGGACCAGTGGGTCGATTCATATGTGAAAGAGGCACAGGGTGCCATGTATATATATTAATTGTACATAAAGTTGTATATAAAGATTATTAGATTGAATTTTCGTGTTGCCATCCATCGAGACGCCTACATAGAAGTTCGTCGGTTGGAAATAAGCGACAACACCATACTATCGTGGCGGTATATGGGTATGGTAGCCGGGTTGGAAGAGTAACGGATTAGCAACCGGAGGGTTACGAGTTCGAATCCAACCAAAGACCGTCGTGTACAAAGGGGGCTGGTGCACGTTAAATCTATCGTGGCCTCAAATGTTCTCACGTTGGCGTGGTGTGGAAGTTTGGAGAGGGGTGCAGCTCAGGTGTTGCTTCGTCGTCTGATCGTGATTCAAAATTACGTGGTGTTGTCCTGAAATCTTTCCCTTCGGGATTGATCCCAGACCGTCACTAATAGCCCGTGCTGCTCCAGTGCGACGTTAATTAAAATACCTACCGTGTCGTCATACATGTAATGCTAAACTATCTAGGTTAGTAGGTATTTCAATTAACGTCGCACAGGAGCAACACAACGGGCTATTGGCGACGGTCCGGGATCAAACCAGAAGGGAAAGATCACAGGACAACACCACGTAATTTTGGAACACGGTCAGATGACGAGGTCACACCTGAGCTGGCACCCCACTCTCCAAGCTTCCACACCACGCCAACGTGAGGACATTTGAGGCCACGACAGATTGAACGTTCACAAGCCCCCTTTGTACACGACGGTCTTTGATTGGATTCGACTATTGGAGCTTTTGAAACAAGTTTATTAAACATATTTGCAACCAAATCTAAATAGCATAGATCTGGTCGATTCGAATACTTTTAATGGTTTAAGATACAAGTTTATTTCCCACTAATTTCAGGAAGCTGTCTCGGCTTCTCACATGATGATCATCCGCCGTTGTTTCTATGTTAGGACCCTATTGCCTTGACATTTTTTAAGTATTGCGAAATAGTGCATGTAGAAGCTACAATACATTTATTACAACTGCATATTTACATGACGCTTAACTGATGAATTGTTTTAAAAACTATAGTTTTCCGATACAGAATTCCACAATTCGGATTAAATATTAAATCAAAATTTGCGCGGGAAAGTGGCATGAGCAATAAATGAATGCCTCACTTGCCAAATCGATTAACTCCATAAACCAAAAGTTGAGAAAAATGATAAAATAGTATACATTGTTTTTTAAAATTTCTTTTCAATTATAAATTCAAATAAACGATGTAGACTATTACTGCAGATGTATCTTTTATCTAACGACATATAGAAAGTATAAGATAGAATATCCTTGGAGTAATCGTTATTATTACTACAATTTTTGCGTGATTAAGGGAGTTAATCGATTCGGCAAGTGAAGAAAATTATTAATTCAAATTCAGTCTTCATATTATTTTTTTATTACAGAAAAACTTCATTATATACATTTTTTATTAAAGATTTTAGCAAAAATGAATAATAACTGTTCTGTTGTCTTCTTCGTTAGCTGTATTTGAGCTCCAGTCATTTTTGTGTTTGTTCGGATTGTACGTACAAATTCCTTTCATTTTCTTTGGTGCTCGGTTTTTACTTTGACTCACTGTATATAAGTAGTCAATTGCTTTGTTAAAAAGTGTTTTAACTAAATTTTTATTACGATTTACATTAGAGTATGGAGTTAATCAGATTGGCTTCTGAAATAAATTACTTATTATTCAATGGCTAAAAGAAGTTTGTCATTTAGTGGTGTTAATACTTATTATTATAGAAATTTGTTTTGAATATATACAGTTAGGAGTCAATCAAGTGCTTTGACATTAAAATTTAATAAAATTCAGGAAGTGGAGTTAATCGATTTGGCAAGTGAAGTATTCAAATATTAAAATGAAAATAATTTGACACATCAATTCGACCTCGAATTCACATGCTCCAACAAGGCTGGTCACTGGTGTTAACTTGGGGATATAATTTGGAGGCCAAATCCCAATTGCTTCATTATTTCACTAAAGTACGTAGCACAGAAATCGGCATTATTTGTACATTGGTAAGTGGCAACAAACGGATATAAACACTAAAACCAACCGCTAGGGGATTTATTCGCCTTTTATACTAACATGCTATGCTTTATTTGATCCTTAATCAATGATCATTATCTTTTTATTGATTGTTCGTGTTTGCACGAAACAGATCTGAAATCGACAAGGGGAAGAACAATTCCTGACAACTTTTAATTGACTTAAATATATCATTAATATTTTTTAAATTTTCTGAACCGGATCCTGAGCTTTTTCTTAAGTTGCTTGATTGGGATTGTGTTTTATACATAAACACAATTAGCTTCACAAAAAAACTACTCGATTCCATTTCCTTTTGTCCATTTTATTGCCTTTCTCTAATTCTATTTATATGATTTCTATTCAAAATAAACTCTTATCGTCAAATCCGTAGTATTATTTATCCTTTTTTAGCAGACTCACTGGCACCTCGGGACTTCTGTCCGTCACTGACAGGGTGGTGTCATTTCGATCACAAGAGCAGGCCTTATTGCGCAAAGAAGTGTCAACTATAGCTGACACGGTGATATTCAAATTAGATGACTGAACTGCGTGAGAAAGAGGATGAATTATACGAAAGGATTTTAAGACGAAGAAAAAAAGGTTGAACCATGACACATATTTTACGCTGGAACATCGATTATCCAAAAAGCACCGGACCACATTTTTGTTTAACCGAGGTCCCACAGGATTTTTCCGGTAAGCTACTACCGATTGCATCTCAACTTCAGCTTTATACACAAAACACACTTCACCTCCTACAACATTATAGCGCATGAAATGTCGGTTCTAAACACCAGGAATCAACAGTCCCTGATGTAGCCACGATACGGCTTTGTGACCGATAAATTGGGTTTGGATTTTGAGGTTTTATGGCCAAAAGCGGACAAGCAGCGCCCCGATAAATTGGGATTGTATAGGTAAGTGAGAAAGCATTCCACGTACGATATTTTCGTGTTTCACTCGATCACGATTTCGTTACATCGGTATCGTGTACAAACGTCGGTTCGCTTCGAACAATGAATGAACACGTTTTCTTTGTGCACAAAAATGCGAAAATTGGACAAAACGGCGCTATTCGAAGGAGTAGAGCTTTTGAATTTAAAAAAATTGTGATATTTAGACCAAGAACATATATTAAAACGAGATAGTAGTGAGCCTTGGGGTTAAAACTTAAAAAACTGATTAATGTAACATGAATTACGAATAGCGGATCCAGAGGTAAGGCGTTCGAGCTGTGTAGAAGTTAGAGACAGAAGAGAATCTGCGAAACAAGTAGAGCGAGAGAAAGGTGCACAGTCAGCAAATTTAGGAGTTGATTCACAGGTTTATGATAGAGGAATACAAGGAGCCTGGGACTTGATCGAGAAATGTACACCGAATAAAAACAGATTCTGTTAAAAGCAAGTGTTTCGAGTTTTTTCACTACAAACATGCATAAATTAATTTTCTATATTAAACCTCGTTCGCGAGTTTTCTCCTTGAGACCATGTGAATAAATTATCAAAACCCTGTAAAAGTATTTATGGAGGGTACATTGATGACGTCAATACCAAGAGAATGATTACCTTAGCCAATAACTGACAAGCGATAAGATAAAAAATATCTGTCGTTTACAAAACGGTCCCATTCCACAACACAGCTTTGAACTTTTTAAAAGTTAATCGGTGTGTCAGGATTTTGGCTGGTATCAATGACATCGAAAATGAAAATAATCTCATCTATTACAAAATTTTTTAGATGGAAATGATACTACATTAATTAGGAACATCGTTTAAAACGAGGATGTAGATCCAACGAATGAGAGAGCCACGGCAATAACCACAACCAGACGACTTTTGCTAATCTCGAATTCAGACTTTTTACCGTCTATTGATTAAACAAATACTTAATGATTTAAAAAAATAAATCAATACATTTAGCAACAAAGAAATATGTCACGTTACTTTTCGTGTTGACGTGGCAAAAAAGATGAAACAAATTTTGCAACAAAATTTCACGGAAAAAACCCAGCTCACGATCACTAGAAACTTAAATAATTTAGCAAACAAAGTTTTCAAGCAAAGGGGACCCCAAACTAAATTATCTCCATACTAACCCCTAAACCTCAGTTCTTGCGTTTTTCAAACTTTCGGACCTGATTGTCAGTCTGCCGTTTGACTTTCTTTGGAACTTGAATTGAACTCCTAATTGTATCAATTACACCAAATTCTATACATTTTTCACTCACATTATTTCCTATTCCCAAGTACTTTTAACGATATTTAGCTCTTTTTCTTTCCAATGTTTTTGGTCAATGAATTAAACTATAATGAATTATGATGTGGAAGTTCGCTGATACTCAGTTACTCCGTAATTGAAAAGTCCGTTCCCAAAACTCAATTCTGCATTCCGGAAATTTGGACAGACTTCCTTCTATTATACCACAGTTTTTTGGAAAAAAAACATGTCATTTCGTCCGCAGCGTGATACACAATATGCACATCAAAATGCCTCGTCTTGGCAACATTCCAATGACCATAACTGGTAACATTAATGATATGCAAAAATAAATGGTAACAATCAAGTAAATAACAATACGATACAAAAACATGGCGCACTTCAACCTGTTTTTCACAGATTTAGCAGCTGTTCATACACAACAAACGCACACTCAAACTCATTCATTCCAGTTGAATAAAGCATACCCTAAACTGAACTCGACGTACGTAACTGCTATCATGATGTACCTCAGTATTGGCAAAAAGCTACGATCATTCGATAAGGCGAAACAAAATGAATCGCTCAACGTTGCAGAGGTGCATGTACTGTGTTCATTGTACTGTCCAGAAAAATACGATTATACATTTAAACTTAATTGCTCTTTGGTTGGAGGTAGGTAGTAAATTAACGTCGCAGTCGAGCAACACAACGGGCTATTGGCGACGGTCCGAGATCAATCCCGAAGAGAGTAAGATACAAGGATAACACCTCGGAATTTTGAATCATGGTCAGATGACGAGGTCAACACCTGAGCTGGCACTCCACTCTGCAAATTTCCACACCACGCCAAGCATCACAAGGACGGCTTTACTGACACAAAATAAGAAAGAACACCGGGGAGGAATCGAACCTGTGTCGCCTACAACTCGCAGGCTGCTAGCGCAGTAGGGAAACCAACTGAATCATGGCGACCCTCATTGTTTTTTGGAAATTGGAAGCTATTTCATGGGTGAATTTAAACTAATAATGGAAATATTAATAATAAAAAGGAGTCGGTAAATCGTGTGACCATGCGCTATTGCCTACAGCGCATATTGCCAGGGACGTAACTAGGGGGGGCAGACGGGGCATGTGCCCCCGGGGGAGCGCTAAACTGGCCGAGTATTTTTTCACTATAGATATTTACGTATGATAAAAAATGAGAGAGGGGGCGACAAGGCGAGATCTTGCCCCGGGTGGAAACTGGCCTAGTTACGTCCGGTTACATTGCAACACGGTAGCTGGGGAAGTATTCGGAATGGGGGGGGGGGGGTGAGAAAAGGCCGGGCATCGCCCGAAATCTTCCTGATGTTACAAAAATAAATGATGCCGAAGTGAGCTTAATATATGTAAATCGGGGTTTTCTTGAGCTTAGTATATGTAAATCGAAGATTTGTTAAACTCGTACGCAGAAAGAAAAAGGAGACAAAACTAGTCGAAAATATCCAGAGCAAAGCTCTCATTTAGCATTAAAGCAAGCCGATCAGTTGCTGAAGCAAACGAAGAGCGCGTGTATGTGCTGGGTAACTAACTGTCTTTAAATGCGATGGGATAGGAATAACACGAGGAAAATGACTAGACGCAGAAACGTATTCAAGGGAAGACCCCTGGTGAAATATAAAAATCTGCTTGTCCAAATTTTAACGACGCTGTTTTCAAATGCCGCCGAAACTGGTCTGCGGGCCTGATAAAAAAAATATTTAGAGGGAAGTATCTGAACTGCGGGCCTGGAAAACATGTACGGAGGGCCGTCTCTGGTCTGATAAAAATATTCGTAAGGCCGTATCTGGTGTGCCAGCCTGATAAAAAATATTTGGGCCGTATTTGGTCTGCTGGTGAGTAAACTTGTTTGAAAGGCCGTATATGGTCTACGCGCCAAAGGTAATCCTATTCGCGACAACTCATTTAACGGTCCGTCATCTTACGCGTACAGCTTTTTGCGTACATCTGTCCTAACCAAGACAACAGCCATTTCTCAATCAGCAAAAACCAGTTTAATCAGTGTAAATCGAAGTTTGGTCAATCATGCAAGTAAAACATGTGTAGACACGTTAGTTAAACAAGTAAAACATACCTAGATACGTTAATCAAACAAAACATGCTGTGAGAGAGAAGACTGGGCTACCCTCTAAATTATTTTCAGCATACATGTATGACAAGTGTGTCAAAACGATACTGCACGTTTTTCACATAGTGACGACATTATTCACATGCATCACAATCATGACATGCAAAAATTAATGGAAGCACATTCACAAATAAATCAACACTACAATCCAAAAACAGTCGCACTTCCATCTATTTACCATTGAGACACGCACAAACACAACAAATGCACTCTCGAAATCAACAAACATGATGAATTTCCTGTTGAATAAATCACATGCTGAAACAAACTCGACTTACCCAACTGTTGTTCCTATTCAAGATGTAGGTGGCGCAGAGACATTTTGATGAGCACAATAAATCTGGGCGCACAAGAACGAACTGAGTGACGAGGTTGGACAAGCCGAGCTCACGTTGCAACAGGCGACTTTCGGAAAGTAATTGGCCAAAAGGTGCAGCTCAAGGCCGAAGCTACAACTTCCGTTTACCGGGAGAGAATGAAAGTTTTTCTCCCGTCACATTGCATTTTTTTCTCTTTTCATTTAACCTTGATTGCGTAAGAGGAGGCGGTTATTGCAACCATTTCGCACGGCAGGACCAGACAGGTAAGAATCGAGCAGAAATCATTCCGTGCTCGAATGATCGAGAAGAATGATTTCCAGAAACCTTGAAGGAGGACAGTTGAGTTGGCCCACTCTTCGTCGGAGAAGAGTCTAAAATGCAATTATGGACTTCCAATTTGAAAACAACTGTAAACTTAACCCTTTCGGGCCTAATGGGCATATACGTCCCAGAGATTAGATTGGGTAAATAAATCCCACTTTTGTATGGGTTTTTACGTTTTCAGTGTTCTTAAGGAATTAGGGAATAAAAATAGGACTAAAGAAACCTGGGAATACTTTCAGATTGCAAATGGCGGACTTATGGTTTTGAGCACGCCCATTCATTCTGATGAATGAGTGACCGGAAACAAAAGGATGGTACAAAATTAGACGTTAGTTGCCCAGAAGCCATTTCCCACTACAATATGTACATGAATGAAGTTGACCGCTGTGATGAAATGGACACTCTTTAAGGTCATGGCAGAAAATCAGACAAGTGGTGGAAAAAGATTTTTTGGGAATTAGTTATGATTTCTGTTATGAATGCATGGATTACGAGATGTGGAACATGAAACAGAACCACTCTTATCATTGATGGTCCCCTTAGCTGAGCAACTAATAAATGTTGGAAGGGAGAAAGCAAACACAAAAAGAACGCGAAAGTACGGTTGTCAGTCAAAACGAGCAAAAATTACTAAATAACTACTTTTCAGAGTTAAATTTTAATCATGCAAAAGTAGGGGCGAAAGGGTAAAGGTATGGATGGTTAAGTTGCAAGGAATGGGCTTTCTTTATGCAAATTAAGATCTTAATCATAAATGTATGTAGACATCTTTTTATTTTTGGATAAGAATTGTCGCTTTGGGGGTGAATTTTTTGCCACACTAGAATGTTGTTCGGTTACCAGACTAAGTTGACCCACTCTTCAAGGGAGTAGGGTCTAAAATGCAATTACTTTTCCAGTTTACATACTATTGTAAACTTGAGAATGGATGATATCGGAATGCAGTAGCGTAGCCAGGATGGAATTATTTGGATGTATTGATCCCGAACCATCGACCAATAGCCCGTTATTTTCACAATTCACTACCTACCCATCTTGAAATCAAGAATTTTCAGGAGCGATAAAATATTAAAAATTTATTTATATACCAAATTATAACAAAAATATATTTTGCTTCTGAGATTTATGCTATGCATAAACTCGTTTACTAACAAAATACTTGTGATGGTTGGTTGGACTTTAGGTACAAGAACCATATTCGGCCAAGATGCGCCAAACAATGTCACGTAAATGGCACACACAAGGAAAGTTTTACTGCTACAGATAAGAAAAATAAGCCCAGGGACGAATCACACCTGACAGGAATTGAACATGCGCCGCCTACAACTCGCAAGTTGCTAGCGCAGTTGGCTACCCCACTTTTGAAAAAGAATGACTCTTAGTGAATTTCAAAACAAATAATTGTTTTTCTATTGTAACAATATCCTAGAAACTAGTGCTTAGTAGTTAATAAAATTCATCGATACCTCGCCGACAGAGAATTAATTACATATAATTGAATGTCGTGTTTGGAGCTTTCGAAGGAAGATAGGTAGGTATTTAATTAATGTCGCACTGGAGCAACACAACGGTCTATTGACGACGGTCCGTGATCAAATCCGAAGGAAAAGATCCGAGGACAACAACACGTAATTTAGAACCACGGTCAGATGACGAAGTCACACTTGAACTGGCACCCCATTCTCCAAACTTCCACACCACGCCATCATGAAGATATTTGAGGCCACGACAGATTTAACATGCACCAGCCCCTTTTGTACGCGCCGGTCTTTGGTTGGATTCGAACTATTGAAGCTTTTGAAACAAGTCTATTAAACATATTTTCAACGAAATCGTGAACCAAAAAAATTGAGCTCTTGAGGTTTTGATAGTAAAACGGCGAATTCTTTTTAACATAAAAAATCGACACTTTGTGAGGGAAACTCCCTTCTAGCTTCCCTGCTGTTGGTATGTATTGCAATGTTCCTGCTGGGAAAGTGTATGAGATGCCTCGTTCAGTTCTGAGTGAAAATTCGCCAAATCTGGTGACCCTGAGTAAAAAGTATCGGCGATTTTTCAGAACGCAAGGAAGGGGGAAACTTCAATTCGGTGGACCGTCGCAAGGGATTTTCAGTGAACACAATATTTTTAGAATTGTTTATTCTTTTTCTTACTCCTTGAAAAATGGTTTCTTATGGCGCAAGGGCCATATTCCAGCATAAAAGCGTTGGCCGGTGCCATGAGTAGAGGTCGAGGGGAGGGGCGGGTATTGTCCATACGACGGTCATTCAACTACCTGTCTCAATAATTTTTAAAAATTTCTGAAATTTTCCACCACTCCTTATATTCTTTCTTATGTCTACAACTCTTGCTGTTTAATCTTACCCCATTGATGTAACTTCAAAAAATACTTTCCAGTGCCATATAATGCGGTAGCACTTGATTCACATGATGGGGCTATAGATACTATTGAGTGGGGCTAGACTAAATAATTTCATTTGTGCTCTCCTTTGGTCTATGCACAACGTCCTTGTCGAAATTCGAAGTGCTCAGAAGTGCAACTAAACTGCAGGACTGTTTTCTTGTTTGTAATGTAATAGAGTGGGGAAAGAGCATACATCATTTTCCTCGTCTAAATTCGAAGTGCTCAGAGGTGAAACTAATCTGTAGGACGGTTTTCTTGTTTGCAATGTAATAGAGTGGGGAAAGAGCATACATCATTTTCCTTGTCTAAATTCGAAGTGCTCAGAGGTGAAACTAATCTGTAGGACGGTTTTCTTGTTTGCAATGTAATAGAGTGGGGAAAGAGCATACATCATTTTCCTTGTCTAAATTCGAAGTGCTCAGAGGTGAAACTAATCTGTAGGACGGTTTTCTTGTTTGTAATGTAATAGAGTGGGGAAAGGCATACATCATTTTCCTTGTCTAAATTCGAAGTGCTCAGAGGTGAAACTAATCTGTAGGACGGTTTTCTTGTTTGCAATGTAATAGAGTGGGGAAAGAGCATACATCATTTTCCTTGTCTAAATTCGAAGTGCTCAGAGGTGAAACTAATCTGTAGGACGGTTTTCTTGTTTGTAATGTAATAGAGTGGGGAAAGGCATACATCATTTTCCTTGTCTAAATTCGAAGTGCTCAGAGGTGCAACTAATCTGTAGGACGGTTTTCTTGTTTGCAATGTAATAGAGTGGGGAAAGAGCATACATCATTTTCCTTGTCTAAATTCGAAGTGCTCAGAGGTGAAACTAATCTGTAGGACGGTTTTCTTGTTTGCAATGTAATAGAGTGGGGAAAGAGCATACATCATTTTCCTTGTCTAAATTCGAAGTGCTCAGAGGTGAAACTAATCTGTAGGACGGTTTTCTTGTTTGTAATGTAATAGAGTGGGGAAAGGCATACATCATTTTCCTTGTCTAAATTCGAAGTGCTCAGAGGTGAAACTAATCTGTAGGACGGTTTTCTTGTTTGTAATGTAATAGAGTGGGGAAAGGCATACATCATTTTCCTTGTCTAAATTCGAAGTGCTCAGAGGTGAAACTAATCTGTAGGACGGTTTTCTTGTTTGCAATGTAATAGAGTGGGGAAAGAGCATACATCATTTTCCTTGTCTAAATTCGAAGTGCTCAGAGGTGAAACTAATCTGTAGGACGGTTTTCTTGTTTGTAATGTAATAGAGTGGGGAAAGGCATACATCATTTTCCTTGTCTAAATTCGAAGTGCTCAGAGGTGCAACTAATCTGTAGGACGGTTTTCTTGTTTGCAATGTAATAGAGTGGGGAAAGAGCATACATCATTTTCCTTGTCTAAATTCGAAGTGCTCAGAGGTGAAACTAATCTGTAGGACGGTTTTCTTGTTTGCAATGTAATAGAGTGGGGAAAGAGCATACATCATTTTCCTTGTCTAAATTCGAAGTGCTCAGAGGTGAAACTAATCTGTAGGACGGTTTTCTTGTTTGTAATGTAATAGAGTGGGGAAAGGCATACATCATTTTCCTTGTCTAAATTCGAAGTGCTCAGAGGTGCAACTAATCTGTAGGACGGTTTTCTTGTTTGCAATGTAATAGAGTGGGGAAAGGCATACATCATTTTCCTTGTCTAAATTCGAAGTGCTCAGAGGTGAAACTAATCTGTAGGACGGTTTTCTTGTTTGCAATGTAATAGAGTGGGGAAAGAGCATACATCATTTTCCTTGTCTAAATTCGAAGTGCTCAGAGGTGAAACTAATCTGTAGGACGGTTTTCTTGTTTGTAATGTAATAGAGTGGGGAAAGGCATACATCATTTTCCTTGTCTAAATTCGAAGTGCTCAGAGGTGAAACTAATCTGTAGGACGGTTTTCTTGTTTGTAATGTAATAGAGTGGGGAAAGGCATACATCATTTTCCTTGTCTAAATTCGAAGTGCTCAGAGGTGAAACTAATCTGTAGGACGGTTTTCTTGTTTGCAATGTAATAGAATGGGGAAAGGCATACATCATTTTCCTTGTCTAAATTCGAAGTGCTCAGAGGTGCAACTAATCTGTAGGACGGTTTTCTTGTTTGCAATGTAATAGAGTGGGGAAAGGCATACATCATTTTCCTTGTCTAAATTCGAAGTGCTCAGAGGTGAAACTAATCTGTAGGACGGTTTTCTTGTTTGTAATGTAATAGAGTGGGGAAAGGCATACATCATTTTCCTTGTCTAAATTCGAAGTGCTCAGAGGTGCAACTAATCTGTAGGACGGTTTTCTTGTTTGCAATGTAATAGAGTGGGGAAAGGCATACATCATTTTCCTTGTCTAAATTCGAAGTGCTCAGAGGTGAAACTAATCTGTAGGACGGTTTTCTTGTTTGTAATGTAATAGAGTGGGGAAAGGCATACATCATTTTCCTTGTCTAAATTCGAAGTGCTCAGAGGTGCAACTAATCTGTAGGACGGTTTTCTTGTTTGCAATGTAATAGAGTGGGGAAAGGCATACATCATTTTCCTTGTCTAAATTCGAAGTGCTCAGAGGTGCAACTAATCTGTAGGACGGTTTTCTTGTTTGCAATGTAATAGAGTGGGGAAAGAGCATACATCATTTTCCTTGTCTAAATTCGAAGTGCTCAGAGGTGAAACTAATCTGTAGGACGGTTTTCTTGTTTGTAATGTAATAGAGTGGGGAAAGGCATACATCATTTTCCTTGTCTAAATTCGAAGTGCTCAGAGGTGAAACTAATCTGTAGGACGGTTTTCTTGTTTGTAATGTAATAGAGTGGGGAAAGGCATACATCATTTTCCTTGTCTAAATTCGAAGTGCTCAGAGGTGCAACTAATCTGTAGGACGGTTTTCTTGTTTGCAATGTAATAGAGTGGGGAAAGGCATACATCATTTTCCTTGTCTAAATTCGAAGTGCTCAGAGGTGAAACTAATCTGTAGGACGGTTTTCTTGTTTGCAATGTAATAGAGTGGGGAAAGAGCATACATCATTTTCCTTGTCTAAATTCGAAGTGCTCAGAGGTGAAACTAATCTGTAGGACGGTTTTCTTGTTTGTAATGTAATAGAGTGGGGAAAGGCATACATCATTTTCCTTGTCTAAATTCGAAGTGCTCAGAGGTGAAACTAATCTGTAGGACGGTTTTCTTGTTTGTAATGTAATAGAGTGGGGAAAGGCATACATCATTTTCCTTGTCTAAATTCGAAGTGCTCAGAGGTGAAACTAATCTGTAGGACGGTTTTCTTGTTTGCAATGTAATAGAGTGGGGAAAGAGCATACATCATTTTCCTTGTCTAAATTCGAAGTGCTCAGAGGTGAAACTAATCTGTAGGACGGTTTTCTTGTTTGTAATGTAATAGAGTGGGGAAAGGCATACATCATTTTCCTTGTCTAAATTCGAAGTGCTCAGAGGTGCAACTAATCTGTAGGACGGTTTTCTTGTTTGCAATGTAATAGAGTGGGGAAAGAGCATACATCATTTTCCTTGTCTAAATTCGAAGTGCTCAGAGGTGAAACTAATCTGTAGGACGGTTTTCTTGTTTGCAATGTAATAGAGTGGGGAAAGAGCATACATCATTTTCCTTGTCTAAATTCGAAGTGCTCAGAGGTGAAACTAATCTGTAGGACGGTTTTCTTGTTTGTAATGTAATAGAGTGGGGAAAGGCATACATCATTTTCCTTGTCTAAATTCGAAGTGCTCAGAGTGAAACTAATCTGTAGGACGGTTTTCTTGTTTGTAATGTAATAGAGTGGGGAAAGGCATACATCATTTTCCTTGTCTAAATTCGAAGTGCTCAGAGGTGCAACTAATCTGTAGGACGGTTTTCTTGTTTGCAATGTAATAGAGTGGGGAAAGAGCATACATCATTTTCCTTGTCTAAATTCGAAGTGCTCAGAGGTGAAACTAATCTGTAGGACGGTTTTCTTGTTTGCAATGTAATAGAGTGGGGAAAGAGCATACATCATTTTCCTTGTCTAAATTCGAAGTGCTCAGAGGTGAAACTAATCTGTAGGACGGTTTTCTTGTTTGCAATGTAATAGAGTGGGGAAAGAGCATACATCATTTTCCTTGTCTAAATTCGAAGTGCTCAGAGGTGAAACTAATCTGTAGGACGGTTTTCTTGTTTGCAATGTAATAGAGTGGGGAAAGAGCATACATCATTTTCCTTGTCTAAATTCGAAGTGCTCAGAGGTGAAACTAATCTGTAGGACGGTTTTCTTGTTTGTAATGTAATAGAGTGGGGAAAGGCATACATCATTTTCCTTGTCTAAATTCGAAGTGCTCAGAGGTGCAACTAATCTGTAGGACGGTTTTCTTGTTTGCAATGTAATAGAGTGGGGAAAGGCATACATCATTTTCCTTGTCTAAATTCGAAGTGCTCAGAGGTGAAACTAATCTGTAGGACGGTTTTCTTGTTTGTAATGTAATAGAGTGGGGAAAGGCATACATCATTTTCCTTGTCTAAATTCGAAGTGCTCAGAGGTGCAACTAATCTGTAGGACGGTTTTCTTGTTTGCAATGTAATAGAGTGGGGAAAGGCATACATCATTTTCCTTGTCTAAATTCGAAGTGCTCAGAGGTGAAACTAATCTGTAGGACGGTTTTCTTGTTTGTAATGTAATAGAGTGGGGAAAGGCATACATCATTTTCCTTGTCTAAATTCGAAGTGCTCAGAGGTGCAACTAATCTGTAGGACGGTTTTCTTGTTTGCAATGTAATAGAGTGGGGAAAGGCATACATCATTTTCCTTGTCTAAATTCGAAGTGCTCAGAGGTGCAACTAATCTGTAGGACGGTTTTCTTGTTTGCAATGTAATAGAGTGGGGAAAGAGCATACATCATTTTCCTTGTCTAAATTCGAAGTGCTCAGAGGTGAAACTAATCTGTAGGACGGTTTTCTTGTTTGTAATGTAATAGAGTGGGGAAAGGCATACATCATTTTCCTTGTCTAAATTCGAAGTGCTCAGAGGTGAAACTAATCTGTAGGACGGTTTTCTTGTTTGTAATGTAATAGAGTGGGGAAAGGCATACATCATTTTCCTTGTCTAAATTCGAAGTGCTCAGAGGTGCAACTAATCTGTAGGACGGTTTTCTTGTTTGCAATGTAATAGAGTGGGGAAAGGCATACATCATTTTCCTTGTCTAAATTCGAAGTGCTCAGAGGTGAAACTAATCTGTAGGACGGTTTTCTTGTTTGCAATGTAATAGAGTGGGGAAAGAGCATACATCATTTTCCTTGTCTAAATTCGAAGTGCTCAGAGGTGAAACTAATCTGTAGGACGGTTTTCTTGTTTGTAATGTAATAGAGTGGGGAAAGGCATACATCATTTTCCTTGTCTAAATTCGAAGTGCTCAGAGGTGAAACTAATCTGTAGGACGGTTTTCTTGTTTGTAATGTAATAGAGTGGGGAAAGGCATACATCATTTTCCTTGTCTAAATTCGAAGTGCTCAGAGGTGAAACTAATCTGTAGGACGGTTTTCTTGTTTGCAATGTAATAGAGTGGGGAAAGAGCATACATCATTTTCCTTGTCTAAATTCGAAGTGCTCAGAGGTGAAACTAATCTGTAGGACGGTTTTCTTGTTTGTAATGTAATAGAGTGGGGAAAGGCATACATCATTTTCCTTGTCTAAATTCGAAGTGCTCAGAGGTGCAACTAATCTGTAGGACGGTTTTCTTGTTTGCAATGTAATAGAGTGGGGAAAGAGCATACATCATTTTCCTTGTCTAAATTCGAAGTGCTCAGAGGTGAAACTAATCTGTAGGACGGTTTTCTTGTTTGCAATGTAATAGAGTGGGGAAAGAGCATACATCATTTTCCTTGTCTAAATTCGAAGTGCTCAGAGGTGAAACTAATCTGTAGGACGGTTTTCTTGTTTGTAATGTAATAGAGTGGGGAAAGGCATACATCATTTTCCTTGTCTAAATTCGAAGTGCTCAGAGTGAAACTAATCTGTAGGACGGTTTTCTTGTTTGTAATGTAATAGAGTGGGGAAAGGCATACATCATTTTCCTTGTCTAAATTCGAAGTGCTCAGAGGTGCAACTAATCTGTAGGACGGTTTTCTTGTTTGCAATGTAATAGAGTGGGGAAAGAGCATACATCATTTTCCTTGTCTAAATTCGAAGTGCTCAGAGGTGAAACTAATCTGTAGGACGGTTTTCTTGTTTGCAATGTAATAGAGTGGGGAAAGAGCATACATCATTTTCCTTGTCTAAATTCGAAGTGCTCAGAGGTGAAACTAATCTGTAGGACGGTTTTCTTGTTTGCAATGTAATAGAGTGGGGAAAGAGCATACATCATTTTCCTTGTCTAAATTCGAAGTGCTCAGAGGTGAAACTAATCTGTAGGACGGTTTTCTTGTTTGCAATGTAATAGAGTGGGGAAAGAGCATACATCATTTTCCTTGTCTAAATTCGAAGTGCTCAGAGGTGAAACTAATCTGTAGGACGGTTTTCTTGTTTGCAATGTAATAGAGTGGGGAAAGAGCATACATCATTTTCCTTGTCTAAATTCGAAGTGCTCAGAGGTGAAACTAATCTGTAGGACGGTTTTCTTGTTTGTAATGTAATAGAGTGGGGAAAGGCATACATCATTTTCCTTGTCTAAATTCGAAGTGCTCAGAGGTGAAACTAATCTGTAGGACGGTTTTCTTGTTTGCAATGTAATAGAGTGGGGAAAGGCATACATCATTTTCCTTGTCTAAATTCGAAGTGCTCAGAGGTGAAACTAATCTGTAGGACGGTTTTCTTGTTTGCAATGTAATAGAGTGGGGAAAGAGCATACATCATTTTCCTTGTCTAAATTCGAAGTGCTCAGAGGTGAAACTAATCTGTAGGACGGTTTTCTTGTTTGTAATGTAATAGAGTGGGGAAAGGCATACATCATTTTCCTTGTCTAAATTCGAAGTGCTCAGAGGTGCAACTAATCTGTAGGACGGTTTTCTTGTTTGCAATGTAATAGAGTGGGGAAAGAGCATACATCATTTTCCTTGTCTAAATTCGAAGTGCTCAGAGGTGAAACTAATCTGTAGGACGGTTTTCTTGTTTGCAATGTAATAGAGTGGGGAAAGAGCATACATCATTTTCCTTGTCTAAATTCGAAGTGCTCAGAGGTGAAACTAATCTGTAGGACGGTTTTCTTGTTTGTAATGTAATAGAGTGGGGAAAGGCATACATCATTTTCCTTGTCTAAATTCGAAGTGCTCAGAGGTGCAACTAATCTGTAGGACGGTTTTCTTGTTTGCAATGTAATAGAGTGGGGAAAGAGCATACATCATTTTCCTTGTCTAAATTCGAAGTGCTCAGAGGTGAAACTAATCTGTAGGACGGTTTTCTTGTTTGCAATGTAATAGAGTGGGGAAAGAGCATACATCATTTTCCTTGTCTAAATTCGAAGTGCTCAGAGGTGAAACTAATCTGTAGGACGGTTTTCTTGTTTGTAATGTAATAGAGTGGGGAAAGGCATACATCATTTTCCTTGTCTAAATTCGAAGTGCTCAGAGGTGCAACTAATCTGTAGGACGGTTTTCTTGTTTGCAATGTAATAGAGTGGGGAAAGGCATACAGTAGAGTCTCGCTTATCCGACATAAACGGGCCGGCAGAACGTCGGATAAGCGTAAATGTCGGATAACAGGGAGGAATTAAGAAAAAGCCTTATAAACGTCAAACTACGTTATAATTTTAGAAATTAAGCACCTAAACACCACGTTTTACGACAAATCAACAGAAAAAAAGATACAATTCAATACACGATAACGTTATATAGTAATTATTTACAAATTAGCACCAAAACATCGTACTGTATTGAAGTTGTACTGAAGTTAACGTTAAAAATTGACTACGAATAAATACAGAATTGCATAAAATGATCTTACAGTAACAGCATTGTCGGAAGTGTTAAATCCACAAAAAGTTCAGTCCTGTGATGATTTTAAAAAAAATGTGTGATCCTAGTCTGCTTTCCCGATGACTGCCGTTTCTTCGCTATAACTAATCTGTAGGACTGTTTTGTTTGTAATGTTAGCAAGTTTGTAATGTTAGTTTGTAATGGGGCAAGGACATATATCATTTCATTCTCGTCCTTTTGACAACGCGACTTTCCTGTCGAAATTCGCAGCGCTCTAGTGGTGAAAAACAAACCTATAGAACTCACTGAAGCATTTCAAAACGTTTATAATTTTTATTTTTGATCTAAAAACTAATAGTCACTCTAGTCGGTAAGTACGTACTTTAATTAACGTCGCACTGGAGCAACACAAGGAGCTACTGGCGACTGTCCGGAATCAACCCCGAAGGGAAAGATCCAAAGACAACACGTAATTTTGAACCACTGTCAGATGACGAGGTTCAAAATTAGCCTGAGCTGGCACCCTACTCTCCAAACTTCCACACCACGCCAACGTGAGGATATTTGAAGCCACGGCGGATTTAACGTGCCCCAGCCCAATTTGGGCTGTGTTGTAAAATTTGCTTTCTTTGTTAGTTATTTGCTGTAAGCCGACGATATACATGCTTAAAGAAAGCTTTCATACCACAAATCAAAGGAATTGCCCAACCATTCGCTTCGTAAATTGAATCAAACTTAATACTGCACAAATTGTGCTTGTCACAATTTACAAGACACATTAAAACCACTGACCTTTTATTCACGTGCCTTCAGAGCTAAAGCTTGATCCTTATAAAACCTAAAATACAATAATTTCTTGTTAATAAAGAAGAAACATTGTCTTGTGTATAATAGTTACAAATATTCAATATTGAAAAATAACGCTTCCAATTCGAGAAAATTCTTTCGAGGAAGGAAATAAATCTACATTAAGGATCATTAGACGGAACATCAGCTTATAAAGTGGAAAATGTAGGAAGGATGCGTACAAGACTAAGCCCCCAAAAATAGGAGTGAGGTCTGGGCCTTTGGGGAATGGACAACCTGGGACTGATTTCTAGGAAGCATGAAATCTTTTTGTACTGAAATATGCAGTCTGGTTTTGAAAAGTTGGTACAGCTGTATCATACGCCTCGTTTGGTGGCAACGATCTTGGCGCACTTTTTATGTCGCCAAGGAAAGATTTCTTAGAATAATCGTTTTTTTAACGGAAAATAATATTTAGCGGAAAGTAATAAACGAGCAAAAATACAAATCGGCATGTTCAAACAAAAAAAGATAACGATAGGACAAGTGAAAAAAGCGATAGATCGAGGTGCGTTATAACGGAAGTTTACAGTATGCACGTTAAACATTGAATTCGTTCATTAATGCTTAAAAAAAGTTAAGCATTAAATATTTAAAATACATCTTTGCCGATTGGTGCTTAGGAAATCAATGTATCATATTCAAACTCAGTAAAGTACATTATCTGGATGGATTGGAATATCGGATCACATAAAAATAAAAATGCTTACTCTGTCAAGTCAATATTAAACTGATCAAAAAGTCAATGTACGCAAAATTTTCTACCAAACCTGGTTTGCGACAAGTGTTTCATGGCATTATTCATCATGCAATTTGAGTGCTATCGGTATACATGTATCTAGCGTCTCGTCGGGTGGCAACGCTCTTGGCGCGTTTTTTGGTGCAGTTTTATGTCGCCAAGGAAAGAAATCTTAGAAAAAATCTTTTTTTCTATCTTTATAAATACAACATCTTTATAAATCTTTTGTCGAGGTTGCCATAAATAACCTTAATAAAGATGGGTTACCTTCACCTGCCATAACTCGCTACTAAATGTGCGCCAAGAGTGTTGTCACCTGACGAGGCGCTAGATACAGCTGTATCGTGCTATCTTTAGAAATCGATTCAAACCAATTATTTTCGCATAATTATGTAAACTAGTGGTCGCCCAGTGGTCGAAATTCGACCATAATTCATTCAATTTTTAAGTTTGAACGTTAATAAGGTTCTTTTGTCAAAGAGTATACCTCTATATTCATTGCATATAATTTTTTTGAATTTTGTTCTATTACGTAAGCTGCGAGCATGTACAAATACGTCATAGGAAAAATGCGCTATAGCTTGGTTAAGCCATATCTAAAAAACAATAACGTGTTGTTTGACATTTTCTTGGGTTTTTTTTATTGCTATACTGGCCACAGATTTCGCCAAGGCTACACAGTTAATTTGCCTATCTTTTTCAAATTATATAAAATTTAAATAAAAAATAAATCCAAAAAATGAAAAATGAAATAAGGAATACGTGCTTCGTATTTTTTTATATATTTTTTATTGAAACAAAAAAAACCGGTTGGTTAAAAAAATAAATGTTGTCCATTGAACTTGAAATAGTTCGACAATGAATTTAATGATTCAAAACTTCTGTATAGACGATGTTTTTTGTAAAAACTCTTTCATCGTTTCTTAAATGCCCTTGACCGTTATATTCTGAAATATAAAATCTCAAACCATCGAATGATCGAACTCTACTTGCTGCGACGTACAATTGACCATGTGTAAAAACTGGCTGCCTCAATAAAATTCCAATTTTTTCGAATCTTTGTCCTTGCGACTTATTTATTGTCATCGCAAATGCAGGTATAATTAGAAATTGAGTTCTTTGAAAGTTAAATGGTAAAATAGTTCCGGAATATGTTAAATTTAAACGTGGAATCAAAATTCTCTTATTGCGTGCGGTTCCAGTTAAAACTTCGCAATCAATAGCATTACGATGCATAAATTTGATGCGCATTCTTGTCCCATTGACTAATGCTTTCTTTGTATTTAAGTTTCTGATCAGCAAAACGATGCAATTAACTTTCAATACTAACTTATGTGGTGGCAAATTATGCCAAATCTCATACTCCTCCGTGCGCGCAATGTGCTCAAAAAGGGGTACAAAGTTTTTTCTTCACGTATTAATATATAGATTAATACGCTTCACCAAAGAAGGATGTTTATTGTACGCTAGCTGTTCTCCAGATTTACAGTTCAGCTTTCACCTGTAATTATAGTTTATAAGCATCAATTTTCTCAAGTCAACAGGACAAAGAAAGAAATTATATGCAGTTACAAATGAGTTGCAGTCTGATGTCTCGATTTACGTACCGCTTAAAAAAACAGATTTGTCTGAAGGGATTAAAACTTCAAACCAGTTTCTCCTCTACAAGTCTTCAATAAGCAATCTACAAGTGTTCGCCTTATAAATCGTCCTGTTGCTCTGTGTGGTTTCGGAACGTCGTCTAATTTATTACCAGCTTGTTGCTTTATAATGCTTGTACTTGCTTGACTCCAACACACGCCCTAATATATTTACTTGTTTGTCGTATAATATATGTGCTCTAACTTTATAGTATCGAGGACAATGTAAGTTGTTTTGACAAGTTCTAGTTGGCCACGGTACTATTGGTCTTCACAAGCAAGGCATGGTTTTCTATTTTCGGTATGCTTTAGTTATTTTTATGTCAAGGCTTGGTCACCGACAATACGCATTGCTTTCGCTTGCCACAACATGGGTAGGTAGGTATTTAATTAACGTCGCACTGGAGCAACACAACGAGCTATTGGCGACGGTCCGGAATTAACCCCGAAGGGAAAGATCCGAACACGTAATTTTGAACCACCGTCAGATGACGAGGTCACACCTGAGCTGGCACCCCACTCTCCAAACTTCCACACCAGGCCAACGTGAGGACATTTGAGGCTACGACAGATTTAACCTTTCGGGCCTAATGGGCATATACGTCCCAGAGATTAGATTGGGTAAATAAATCCCACTTTTGAATGGGTTTTTACGTTTTCAGCGTTCTTAAGGAATTAGGGAATAAAAATATGACTAAAGAAACCTGGCAATACTTTCAGATTGCAAATAGCGGACTTATGGTTTTGAGCACGCCCATTCATTCTGATGAATGAGTGACCGGAAACAAAAAGATGGTACAAAATTAGACGTTAGTTGCCCAGAAGCCATTTCCCACTGCAATATATACATGAATGGAGTTGACCGCTATGATCAAATGGACACTCTTTAAGGTCATGGCAGAAAATCAGACAAGTGGTGGAAAAAGATTAGTTATGATTTGTGTTGTGAATGCATGGATTACGAAGTGTGATGTGGAACATAAAACAGAACCACTCTTATCATTGATGGTCCCCTTAGCTGAGCAACTAATAAATGTTGGAAAGCAAACACAAAAAGAACGCGAAAGTACGGTCGTCCGTCAAAAAGAGCAAAAACTACTAAATGAAACTACTTTTCCGAGTTAAATTTTAATCATGCAAAAGTCGGGGCGAAAGGGTTAACGTGCACCAGCCCCCTTTGTGCACGAAGGTCTTTTGGTTGGATTCGAATTCGCAATCCTCCAGTTGCTAGTCCGTTACTCTTCCAAGCGGACAGCCCTTAAAATACTTCGGAAGGCATGATGAGGGCTTGTCCTCCTTAAAAATATTCTTCAATGACGCAGAATAAAAATTTATATTTCTTCAGTACACCCATTGATGGATTCTTAGCTAAAAACGAGTTTTATATTTTAACAATTTGTTTCTAATTTTGATTTTAAAAGGGTACAAGAAAATAGTGTTTTATCACAAGTTGACTGTAAAAAATGGAAGTACATTCCAAACTTTTTTTAACCTGGAAATTCACTCGCAAGTGCACTTCACAACACAAAAAACTTTCCATCATCCCAATTACACTGAGTTTATATCAAAGAAAGCTGTAACACAGCCTCCGTTCAGAAACATAACTGACCTAAATCGTAACTCACCATGTATAACTGAGAAATAAGACTAAACTGCAATCGGATATACATGGATATGTAACATAAAACTCGATGCAACGTTTCTCTTGGAACGCATATTTGGATAGAGTCCAAGAAAGTATTAGGAAGAATGTCCTATATAGCTTAATGCAGTTGCTGTCCTAAATTCTTTTGAAGGAAAAACGGAAACCCGTTGCTACGAATGTGAACGCTATTTTTTTTGGCTAAAACAAAGGGAAGGTAACCATTCATCAAAACGCAAACATCGTTAGGTCATCACATCTCATCAGTACACAATGTCAAGCAATGTAAGTTTTATGGTGATGAATGCGATACGGTAAATGCGATGCGATGGTATTTTGAGAAAAGTAAGTGCGACGTAGTTACAAACACTACTTTATTGCGGGCCGCGGTGGCCCGGTTGGAAGAGTAACGAACTAGCAACCGAAGGGTTGCGAGTTCGAATCCAGCCAAACACCGTCGTGTACAAAGGGGGCTGGTGCACGTTAAATCTGTCGTGGCCTCAAATGTCCTCACGTTGGCGTGGTGTGGAAGTTTGGAGAGTGGGGTGCCAGCTCAGGTGTTGCCTCGTCATCTGACCGTGGTTCAAAATTACGTGGTGTTGTCCTCGGATCTTTCCCTTTGGGATTGATCCCGGACCGTCACCAATAGCCCATTGTGTTGCTCCAGTGTGACGTTAATTGAAATACTCCTACTCCTACTTTATTGCATGAGATCTGCGAGATGCTAAACGGACTACTATTCCGCGAGTGCTAGATGTCAAAGAACAACTGTTCTTTTATTCTTGTTGCTACTTATTTACGAATCAAGATATTGATTCGTAAATGAACATCGATAGATGACAATGCATGAATTCTGATACGATTAAGAATATGATATGTCGCCCATTGAGCATGTCTGAGCATGACGGCGACTCGCTCGTACCGCTCGACTGGCAGAGTACGGCTGAACTTTGGCATCAGATAAAGGCCATCTGGAATGCCATTCCTGAGCATGATATTCAGAATCTGTATGATTCGATGCCACGACGTGAACAGGCTCTCATCGCTGCGCGTGGCGGCTGCACAAGATATTGATTTTCGGCATTATTTTTGTTTTATTGCTGTGTAAATTTGATCGTTTATTTAAACCACTATAAGTAATACGTGGAATAAATTTCATTTATTTCTGATTGTTGTGTCGAAAATTAGTTTGGATCGTATAGTGGATAATTTACTTTGAACAGTGAATTGCCTCCGTAGGAACAGTAAAGTATCTAGACACAGTTCTTTAAAAATTACATTAGAAAATTTATTAAATTAAAATTTAAGGGTAAACAAAATGCTGATTAACAATTGAACGAGAGGGGCCCCCGATAAGACACCGAAAACATCACTTTTTACAAATAATGATTTGACACAATACAAAAGACAAAAGTTCAGGAGAAGGAGATGGGGACCAATGGCACAACCCGAGGAACAGATGGACTCACCCTCGGCAAAAGATCTCAGGAAAATGGTGTGGGGTTTCGGTACGCCGGGCGTCAGACATGGAACTTCTGAATCCTCTCAAATCTCGTAGCAGGCCCCTATCCATGGAGGAGCGTCGTTGTCGAGATGAATCCAACTCTGCTGGACCGCCAGGTCGCCGGGGAAACTCGTCAGGGCAACCCGTTCTTCGCCGCTTCCTCCTCTTCTTCCGATCGTCTTCTCCGCGGAGAAAAATCAAGTGTCCTCTTTGTAGGGGTGTACGACTATTTATCGTACTTCGACTTCTGAAGAACCGCCCAATCCATCAACCCTGATCAGCGGTAAACCCCGTAAAAGATAAGCCCACCTGCCCCAAGAGGTCATCCATCAAAATCCCCCTCCTCCAAGTGAACAATCCACCCCGACGAAAGGGGCCAAGCGGTCAGACATCAAAGACTGCCAAATACGCCGATACTAATGAGCGCTTTCCCCTCAACGGGGACTTACATTCCTTCTCACGGTTAACCCGTGAGAAAAACTACCAAGCGCCCAAAAGGTGGCGCAAAGGCAACATAATATATACAGTCAAAAAAATTACAGACAAAACAATTAATACTTACAAATCAACCCAACAATACCCCCCCTGTATAAATAAAATTTTTGTACCAAAATTTTTTTTTGTGTGTGTGAATACTTTTAAGTACTGCAAGACAGAAATCTCAGTAACTTACTGCGCTAGGGCTGCGCAAACGTTATCCTTATGTGCTTATGCCCTATTCTGTGATACCAGTAACTGGAGAGCAAGATTTACACAAAATGACAAACCAAATTATAACTTATTCTACAAGATGTGCATCCTTATAATTGGCAACTCACAATAAGTCTGTATATTTTCTGCCTTTAAATTTACTCACAATAACGGACAAATTGTCCTCCCTAAAGTATAATCATATTCAGTAATCAATTATTTCCATACTCAAGGTTAAAATAAGATACAAACATACTATGTAATAGAATCAATCGCCATGAATATGAAACTGAAATTTGTATACATACAGTACATTATACCGACACATAAATAAACAATTATTAAAATCAAACCTTATACAATTCCACCAAATCATAGGATTCATTATTACACCCTTCTGAATCTTGTATAATTTAAATATGTCTGCATTTGAACGCATTAAGGCAACACCACTCTTCCATTTGAGCGTGGCCTTAAATCGTAACCATGGTTATGCATTCTTGGTGCAACCCATTTTCCCCACAAACCAGGGAAATTTCTGCAGTCTGAACCAGGTGCAAAAAGGGACACATGTCTACTGCCATTATTCACCTCCCTCTGTTCATCCAACTGTTCCTGTGGGATAAGCGTACCTTCCCCTGATTTCTGCGATTCCTGATTTTTCAAATGGTTTCTCCTATTTACAGCCAGGCTCAAGTTCTCTATATGCACAACCCTCTTATAATTGGATTTTTTGAGATGCTGAATCTCCACTGATACAGGAGAGAAAACCCTAGAAACAGTAAATTTCCCCTCATTGGGCCTTGCAAATTTTCTGGAAAGCCCTGCTTTTACCGCTGGGTTGTACCAGAAAAATTCTGCAACAAAAATTTTGAGTTTAACATCTTGTAAGATCAGGGACACGAATTAAAATACGAAAGTCGGCCGTAAGGGGACCCAAAACCTTTTTCTCGATTGCCAAAAGGTTCTGCTGAAGTGAAATTTCAAATTTATTTTGTTTTCGTCAATGAACCATACAGTGCTTCTAGGGCCTGTTGTGACCACGTGAATTTTTAAGTTTTTTGAGGGCAAGATATTGTTTCGCATTTTCTGCGATACTTTTTATAAAAAATTTAATTAAGTTCAATAAAAAGTACGGCGCGTCGATCGCGGCAAACGTTGTCTTGGTTGCAGAGAAGGGTCAGGTGGAAATAGAGTGTGACAATGTGTCTATTTCAAAGTCCAGCAGTAGATTGTTAGAAGGAAGAATATACGATCGATTAGCCTGAATTTCGTCAACGATCGAACAAACCAGACGGTCTGCGAAGATTTTACTTCAGTCCAAATGCTCTCGCATGATACATATCGGGTTACCTTAAAATGTAGGTTGGTAACTCTAATTGGTACTGAACACTCAACAAACATCAATTCGGAATTAATTATTTTGAATTTTTATTGGCGAAGTGTGAAATCGAAAAACAAGCCAAGTGACGTCACGTTCAGAATGTGTACAGGGAACAAGTACCGTCGCAGAAACTACCTACACCTAGATTTGGAGCCTCAGTGTGTATATCCACTGCGCTAGCAACCTTCAAGGTGTAAACGGAGCAGGTTCGATTCCTGTCAGATGCATTAGGTGTATTTCTCTCTTCTGTGTCAGTAAAACTTTCATTCTGTGTGTCTATTACTTGATGTTGTATGTCTTGTGTCTGGCGCAGCATGGCCAAATATGGCCCTTGCGCCATAAAACTCAAATCAACCAACACCTATATTTAGCTCGGCAGAAATGGTAATTAACATCGCACTGTACAACACAACGGGTTATATTTAGCTTAACAGAAAATTTATCAAGAATTACGTTTGGTCGAAAAAGCTGTGAAAAACAAAATTTATAGGTATAAAAACGCCTAACTACCGCACATTTCGAGCCTTGTGTAAAATATTTTGCAAGAAAAACAGGTGAACGCATGTGAGGAAAGGGGGGGGGGGTATTTCAATTAACGTCACACTGGAGCAACACAATGGGCTATTGGTGACGGTCCGGAATCAATCCCAAAGGGAAAGATCCGAGGACAACACCACGTAATTTTGAACCACGGTCAGATGACGAGGCAACACCTGAGCTGGCACCCCACTCTCCAAACTTCCACACCACGCCAACGTGAGGACATTTGAGGCCACGACAGATTTAACGTGCACCAGCCCCCTTTGTACACGACGGTGTTTGGCTGGATTCGAACTCGCAACCCTTCGGTTGCAAGTCCGTTACTCTTCCAACCGGGCCACCGCGGCCCGCATGTGAGGAAAGCAGCGGTTTCGAGTGTATAATCCTATGAGAGGAAAAGGCGGTTTTGCTGAGAATAAAGGAAACTAACTTCGAGCACTTAAGATTCCTGTCTCTGACGTCATGTTGTCATAGCAACAAGTGTTGCTTTTAGATAGGTTTACGGCTTACATAGTGGAGTTTACAGAAAGCAGGATGTGTCAAGTTTAGTTTTCTTTGAATAATAAAATTGAGAAGGAAGCGACGTGATATTTATTGGTATTCAAGATTAAGTCTTCAAAGTTAGGTAATTATTTTTGCCAAGGTGTCCATCATCTAAGAAATGAACGATAGGATCATTCTAGACACAGTCGAACTTTTTCAACACGCTTAATCATTTTTCTACACTTACAGGGACATTTTATGCAAACAGATGAAACTTAAGACAAAACAAGTAGTCAAAAATTTAAAAACACAAGATGACTAAAGTTCAAAACAGGTAAAAAAATAGTCAACGGCTATTTCGATGGAGCAAATGTCTGTCATCATCAGAACAGAAATAAATGATAAGTGGTAGGTAGTTGAATTTACGTCGCACTGGAGCAACACAACGGGGTATTGGCGACAGTCTAGGTTGGTTGGTTTTGGGGTTTTATGGCGCAAGGGCCATATTTGTCCATGCTGCGCCAGACACAAGACATACAACATCAAGTAATAGACACACAGAATGAAAGTTTTACTGACACAGAAGAGAGAAATACACCTAATGCATCTGACAGGAATCGAACCTGCTCCGCCTACAACTCGAAGGTTGCTAGAGCAGTGGACATATCAACGGCCCCGGCGACAGTCTGGGAAGAATCTCGAAGCGAAAACACGTTTAAATCTGTACCTTGGTAGAAAAAGGGCCTATGTCGTTGATTTTGAGTGATGTTCAGAAATCATTTCAAGGTAATGAAAGTTATAATAGAGAAAAATGAAAATGTACTCCTGTCAATGCATTATGAAAGAATGAAAACATTGGTATATTTTGCACAATGTCTATGAATCTATGGATTAAAAACTATGCGGATAGGGTAGAAAAATACACCTTATAGACCCTTTTAAAGATTATAAAATCACTGATGAGGAATATCGCCAATCACAAAAATATGAAATGAGATAAAAACTTCATTTACTGAGCGATTTTTGCCAACCAAATATTCGTGCAAAATAAGAGTTCGAAAAAATTGTAACTTTTCAAACGATGAAATCATCAAAAATGGTAACCCTAAATTACTGAACAAAAAGATAAAAAACTTTTTCTGTCTGGTTATATCAAGATCTCAAGGAACAATCGCGTTCGTTACTAAACGAACATTTAAAAATTTTTAAGACAGACATTTTTTTATTTTTCATTATTTATCATGTCCGCGGACCGGATAAACCAATTCCGATGGCCGTATCTGGTTCCCAGATCCTTGCCCTAAGGGTTTCAAGTTAAAACACGATTTGGTTCATGGTAAAAAAATATTCGAAATGGAATCATGTAAACCAGTGGCTAGTGGTTCCTAACTTGTGCTCCTTGAAGCCCTAACAACCGGAGAATTGCGAGTTCGAATCCAACCAAAGACCGTCGAGTACATAGGGGACTGGTGCACGTTAAATCTGTCGTGGCCCCAAATGTCCTCACGTTGGCATGGTGTGGAAGTTTGGAGAGTGGTGTGCCAGCTCAGGTGTCGCCTTGTCATTCTGATCGTGGTTCAAAATTACGTGGTGTCCTCGGATCTTTCCTTTGGGTTTAATCTTGGACCGTCGTCAATAGCCCGTTGTGCTGCTCCAATGCGACGATAATTAAATACCTACCGTAAAGCCCTATGGGCTCAACGAGCCTTCCCAGGGTTGGTCTAAGGAGTTCCGCCGTTGGAATCGATTCTAAAAAGGGTCAAAAAGGCTGGGAACCTCTGTTGTAAACAATACCCATTCTTGGAGCGTGCGATTTGGAACGCACGATTAATGTTTCATTTTATTTTCTTCGTAGATGCTTATTACAACTTTTCTCGTGCATGTTTTTCGGTATTTTAATTTTCGCCTTTACTATAATCGGAATTCTAATTTCTGAAGAGCGATAAAATTAGTTTTCGTGGAATTCGAGGAAAATGGTCGGTTCGTTTTAATGTGATGTGCGCTGCAATAAATTGATTCGATCTCGATTCCTATAATCCTCACGCCGCTCGTCTTGGATTTAGAGACTTCTGTTTGATAAACATACAGGGCCTGTATACTTTCTTGTAAATGAAACACACTTCACATTCATTGTCATTGTTGAAACCTGACTTTACCCCAAGTGCCTATAAACACCTGTATCTTATGACATGATCCAATCGAGATGAAATAAGGTTTACTTTGTAGATAAATGCATAATCTTTCCAATTGTTAAGTAAAATTTTTATTTGTTTTTCAAATATTGTAAGTAGAATAATTGCGCTGCAGAAAAAACAGTATATTCACTTTTAGTTTCGAAATTCAGTCAAGCTGAATGACATTGAATTTAAATGTCAGTCACATGGTTAGGCTATTTTATCATTGGAAAGGTATGCATTTGTATACAAAATTAGCCCTGTTTCATCTCCATTGAATCATCAGGTCAAAAGATATAGGTGTTCATGTTTGCATGATTCCATTAACTTGGAATATTGTTTACCATGAGCTGATGCGTATTTCAACTTCCAGGAAACAAATATAGGTAACGTATGTTTAACATAGGTTTGTTAAGAAAAAACACTTTTCTTGTAATTCAAAGGTTTTAGTGACCTTAAAATCAAAAAGGTTATTTTCAGAAACCTTGACTTTTATCTATAAAATAAGACTTATGACCCCAATTAGGTCAAACGATACAGGGTGTTGATGGGTACTGATTACATGATTCTATTTGTTTGGAACATTGTTTCACTGTGAACCCGGGCGTGACCCTCTATGAAACTATCAGAAAATAAAGAGTACCTTTAACATTTATTTTCCAGAAAAAAAATTAATTATACACTGTTTTAGTAATTCTACGTCAAATTGAATGACCTTGAAAATGAAAAGGTCCTGTCATACATCATTAGAAAGACTGTACATTAATTTACAAAATAAGCCCTAGTTCAGTACGATTGGTCAATTAGGTCTAGAGACATGGAGCGATTAAATGAGTCTAAAATCATAAAAAAAATTGCCCAATTTTTCAAATTTAAAATAATTATCTATAAAAAACTATCCAAGAAGGAAGCTCAACCTTTCCAGAATTTCTTATATGTAGCTCTGGGCAATAAATTCGTCAAGTTTTAAAACAAATCGGAAGGGGTAGAGTTGACAATGCACCTTTTCTTGTACATTTTGACATAAAATGACCCATATATTTCTTCTCGCATCCCTATGGTAGGTAGTTAATTAACGTCGCACTCGAGCTATTGGCGACGGTCCGGAATCAATCCCGAAGGGATTGATTCCGGGAACAACGCCTCGTAATTTTGAACCACGGTCAGATGACGAGGTCACGCCTGATCTGGCACCCCACTCTCCAAACTTCCACATCAAGCCAACGTGAGGACATTTGAGGCCACGACAGATTTAACATGCACCAGCCCTTGTGTATACGATGGTCTTTGGCCGGACTCTCCGGTTATTAATCCGGTGCTCTTCCAACTGGGTTACCGCGGCCCTGCATTCCTAAAGTAAATGGGATAATGACCGTTTCTATGGTAACAGGCCGACTATAACGAAGCAGTTTTAGTGTTAACAAACAGTACACACAATTCGAGATTTATTACGGGGCCGCAGTAGCCCAGTTGGAAGAGTAAACTGATTAACAACAGCAGGGGTGCAAGTTCAAAACTCGGTCCGACCATAGACCGTCGTGTACGTGGGGGGCTGGTGCACGGGCAATCTGTCTTGGTTCCAAATTCCCTCACGTTGGCGTGGTGTGGAAGTTTGGAGAGTGGGATGCCGGCTCAGGTGTTGATCTCGTCATCTGACCGAGGTTCAAAATTAAGAGGCGTTTCCCTTCGGGATTGATCCCGGACCGTTGCCAATAGCCTGTTGTGTTGGTTGAGTGAAACGTTAATTCAACTACCTACCTACCAGATTTATCGCAGTTTCCAAGTTCGAAAATTGCATAGTAAAAATTTCCAACTGCTCTATGAAACAAAAATGAATAACAGCGGACAACAAACGAAACACAGTATTTACCTGATACGTCGCTTCTGTCGTAAATGAGCGATAGATGAAACGCGGAAATAGCATTGAAGATAATAATGCAGGATGTTGGACTGTCAAATGAAATCAATAGAGAGGTATATATATGTGGATAATAATATAGGTTAAGAGATAAGACAATTGGGATGGGAAAATCCACAGGACTCACTCGTCCTAAGGACACCTTCGAGTAGAAGAACAATATTGATTTAGTTATCAAACGTTATTTGCTAAGATTGAGCAATCAATTCCAAAGACCCCGGAAATCTGAAGAGATACGGTTTGGTACTCGGATATCGCTTAAAAACAGTTTGGCACAAAAATCTAGACTATGACTTGGACAGGACAACGACCCGAACACACAAAACCCTCTTTGAACGACCACCTGCAACTCTGGAGGCCGCGATAACCTAGTTGATAGAATCTCAGATTAGCAACCAGATGGTTGCGAGTCCGAAACCCGATTCAACCCAAGACCGTCGTGTACGTGAATGGTGGTGCACGTTAAAATCTGCCGCGGCCTTAAATGTCCTCACGTTGGTTTGGAGTGTGGGGTCCAGCTCAGGTGTTGACCTCGTCATCTGATCGCAGTTCAAAATTACTAGGCTTTTCCCATCGGGATTGATCCCAGACTGTCGACAATAGCCCATTGTGTTGCTACAGTGCGATGGAAATTCAATTACCTACTCCCTCAAACTGTCCCTTTTTCTTTTTGAATGAAAAGCGCATTTTTGCAATATCTTGTCATTAAAATTTACAATTTAAAAAATATCTAGGAGGATTTTTCTTTACAGGGCTGCCACAGCCATCAGACTATTTCCGCAAGCTGAAGTTCATGACCCGTTTCTGCAGTCCTGCGAGAAGCCTACCAAGTATGACTGGTGTTCCAGTTTTTCTAGCACTTTGGTGTATTTTCATATTAGCTTTTATTCTTTTTCTGAGCTGATTTCTGTCGCCAATAGCCCGTTGTGTTGCTCTAGTGCAAGGGTGTCAAACTCAATTGAAACACGGGCCATTTAATGCAACTGGTGAGATTCACGCGGGCCACATCACATTTACAAATTTTCTTAAAATTATATTTTGAAGTGAGGATTCACAGGAATATGGATAGGATAATTAAAACACATTTTGTAATTAAGTGAATTTAGGGTAATAATTTATAATATTGTTATATAATTGCTTTTATTTATACGTTTATTTAATTTAATGTATTTATAAAATTAAAATTAATTTTTTTTAACCGGAAACTTGCCAGCGCTTTCCTACTAGTTTTTCAATATCTGGATTCAAAGACTGAGAACAGAGAATCTTCATTATGGCAGATAGATGTTTATCAGTTAATCTTGATTAGGCCATTTTATTTAATTTCATGAACGGAAATAGTTGCTCACACAAGTACGTACTCCCAAAATAGCATAAAATGTGTGCAGCAAACTTTTTAATTTCCGGGTATTTTTCATCTAGATAAGAATATATTTTGGGAATTCCTACTTCTCGATATTTGTCTTTTAAAACTGAATCATTCTGGAAATCAATTAATTCCAGTTGTATCGAAGTGGGAGCATTTTCAACTTCGAAGGAAAAAGGCCTAATAAAAAGAGAAAACTTTTTGTAACTCTTTGAAATCATTACAAGAGCATCGTGTGCCACAAAAAAAATTCAGAGCATCGTGGGCCACAAAAAATTACCTCGGGGGCCGCCAGTTTGACACCCTTGTTCTAGTGCTACGTTAATTAAATACCTACCTGAGTCGATTTCTTCCAGATTTCTCATTGCCTATAGAAATTCAATAGACTTGCGAGCACTGCAGCACAGTTTAAGCAATAACATGCAGCTCCATGGCTCAAATCGAGCATGTTTAAAAGAGGCAGCCAAACTGAGGGGTCAATCCTCTTGTGGGGTTTGATTTCATATCGTTTGACCTGTGCTTGTTGCCATTCGCCATAATACAGATAATAGTTATTTCTGGTACACGTACGTTAGTGAAATATACACCACGCAAATTAGTAGATGTAGGTAGGTATTTAATTAACGTCACATTGGAGTAACACAACGGACTATTGACGACGGTTTGGGATCAACCCTCTAAGGCAGGGATTCTCAAACTTTTTAAATTTTGTACCACATAAATAAGGATAAAAAATATGTACCATCATAAAAGCATTTTCCGATTAAAAATCAATGCATCCTAAATGGAGTGTTTTAATCAAAGAATAAAACATTTTAAATTTATATTATTCAATTATATTCGTAAATGAAACTTTTATATTATAATAAAATATAAATATACTATACAGGGTGAGTCTAAATTGTTTTTACAAAATAAGAGGGGTGATAGTACCCATCCAGACGAGCAATAATTACCATGGAACATAGGGTCGCATTCCACTCTGAGAGGCAGAAAAGAGTCAAATTAGAATTGTTAACAAGTCCTCTATGTAGTGTTTTTCTATATCTTTAATTAGTTGTTCAGTCAGTGACAGATTATTTTCCTGGAGATACTCTTCTAATATTGGTAATGAAGCAACTTTCTTGTTTTTCACATCCTTAATTAAGCATTCTAGTTTTTCACAGCTGCATTTATTTTGTCATGTACAGTAAAGATAGTTATATTGGAACCTTGTAAACTAGAATTCAGTTCGTTCAGTTTTTCAAAAATATCGGACAAATACGCCAAACGTGATAGCCAGAGTTCATCAGTAAAACAATAACGTTCAAATTTAGATTCTGTCTGGAATTCTTGGACCTCTGAACGTAATTCGAAGAGTCTAGTTAAAACTTTTCCCCTTGACATCCACCGCGCTTCAGTGTGTAAAAGTTGCTTATTGTGGTTACTACCCATTTTATTGCACAAAATTGTAAACAGTCGTGAATTAAGAGCCCGACATTTAGTAAAATTCACTATCTTCGCAGATTGATCTAAAGCAATCTTTAGTCCTATGGGCTCTGTTTTGGTAGCTAATGCTTCACCATGTGTGCTGCAATGCGTGAACTTTGCATCTGGTGCAACTTTTTTAATTTTGGCGAAACCAGCACCACGACAACCTGTTATTGAACGTGCACCATCAGCACACACTCCTACACATTTTTTCCAATTTATTTCATGGTAAGTGATAAACTCATTAATTTTCTTAAAAATCTCATCCGCTGTGGTATGATTTGGAAGAGGCTCACAAAATAAGAATTCTTCATCTATGACTTGTTCTCTTTTATATCGAATATAAGCCATCAACTGTGCAAAGTTGGTTAAGTCTATTACTCGTTTCAATATTAACCCATGCATGATTTTTTTTATCTTTTTTAAATATTTTTTTCTTTTAATCAAATGTTCCCAAACATAGGAAAAATACTAAAAAAATTTACTAAATTAAATACTAAAATAATATTGATAATACAAAATATTATCCCATACTTCATGATGTATCAAATTTGATACATCAATTTAAATGCCAAAAAGTAAATAATAATTGAAATTAACGACTTAAAAATATTTAATGAAAAATACTTACTTCAACACTGTTAAAACTATTTTTTTCGAAAAGAAATACTGATTTGATGAATATTACTATTTCTTAAAAAAATGCTTTTTCAAAACTCAGTACAATATTCAGTAAATGGCTTAGTTACAAAAAATGCCGGGAATAATTGGAGGGAAATTGATGGATTTAGCAAGAGCCCCTACTGTAGTTAGTAGGAAACACAATTTCATTTAAAAAATTATCAATAGATAGCGAAAAGATGAAAAAACTATGTATCAGATATAATACACTATATGCATGTGAGGGTTTGAACATTCATTTAAATCTTTTGTGTAAAAATTGTACCACCAAAAATAATGTAATATACCATTAGGGGTACATGTACCACAGTTTGAGAAACCCTGCACAAAGAGAAAGATTGGAGGACAACACCACGTAATTTTGAATCACGGTCAGATGAAGAGGTCACACCTGACCTAGCACCCCACTCTCCAAACTTCCACACCACGCCAATGGGAGGACATTTGAGGCCATGACAGATTTAACGTGCACCAGCCTACTTTGTACACGACGGCCTTTGGTAGGATAAAAACCTGCAACCGTCCGGTTGCTAGTCCATTACTCTTCCAACCGGGCTACCGCGGCCCCACAAATTAGAGGAATTTTCGTTTGAACAAAAAAACCCAGACTGAAAGGGAAGGTTTTTACTCCCGCTGCCCAAATGCTTTCGCACGATACATTTCAGGGTTGCCTCAAAATGTAGTCTATCGCCATTTGGAATTTAATTTAACTGGTGTTGCCCAATCATTTTTCAATTCGGAGCTCATTCTTTGGAATTTGTATTGTCGAAGTTGTAAAATTGGACTAGTCACGTTCGGAATGAGAACAGGAAATACGCTCCACCGCAGAAACACTCCAGCCACCTACATTTAGCTTGGCAGAAAAACCTCTCATACATATAAATTGTGGAATTGATAAAAAACACACCTATTTCTATTGCCAGCTCTTCCGCCTACGCGTTCGTACAGTGACGGAAAAGAGTTTCGTGATTCACCCTTTATTCCACCTCATTAAACCCTTCAGTTACAAAGTGTATTGGGCTACTTAGCTTTCAACACTAGGGTTACTACTCAAGCCACAGTGCTCGTGGGCAAAGTGTCGCCAGCGTTATCAACTCCCAACACCGGCCGAACGGTAGAGGGTGTCAATTAAATACGCCCCTGCAGTCGCCGCAATGGAAGATGTGTTCATCAGCCACAAACTCCCAGACACCGCACATGAAAACACCTCGGGGCAAAAATAAAGTAGCAAGAATTTTGCGGTTTTTGATTTAAAGCAGGGGTGTCAAACTCAATTAAAACACGGGCCATTTAATGCAACTGATGCGATTCACACGGGCCACATCACATTTACAAATTTTCTTAAAATTATATTTTGAAGTGAGGATTCAGGAATAGGGATAGGATAATTAAAACACATTATGTAATTAAGTGAATTTAGGGTAATAATTTATAATATTGCTTTTATTTAAACGTTTATTTAATTTAATGTATTTATAAAACTAAAATTAATTTCTTTTACCGGAAACTTGCCAGGTTTTCCTACTACTAGAGTTTTCCAATATCTGCATTTAGACTGAGAACAGACAATCTTCATTATGGCAGATAGATGTCTATCAGTTAATCTTGATCTGTAGGCCGTTTTATTTAATTTCATGGACGAAAATAGTTGCTCACACAAGTACGTACTCCCAAAATAGTATAAAATGTGTGCAGCAAACTTTAATTACCGGGTATTTTTCACCTAAATAAGAACATATTTTGGGAATTTCTATTTCTCGATATTTGTCTTTTAAAAACGAATCATTCTGGAAATCAATTAATTCCAGTTGTATCGAAGTGGAAGCATTTTCAACTTCAAAGGAAAAAGGCCTAATAAAAAGAGAAAATTTTTTTGTAACTCTGAAATTATTAAAAAGAGAGCATCATGGACCACAAAAATTATTCAGGGTCCACAAAAATTATTCATCCCCCTCGTGGGCCGCCAATTTGACACCCCTGATTTAAAGGATCTTGGGATCACCATATTATTTTTCCCCAAATCGGGATGATGGACAGGAATTTTCTCCAACTGGAACAGAGGGCCGCGGTAGCTCGGTTGGAAGGGTAACAACTAGCAACGGGAGGGTAACGACCTCGAATTCAATCAAAGACTGTCGTGTACTAAGGGGGGGCTGGTGCACGTTCAATCTATCGTGGCCTCAAATGTCCCCGTGTTGGCGTGGTATGGAAGTTAGGAGAGTGGGGTGCCAGCTCAGGTATGACCTCGTCATCTGGCCGTGATTCAAAATTACGTGTTGTCCTCGGATCTTTCCCTTAGGGGGTTGATTCCGGACCGTCACCAAAAGCCCGTTGTGTTGCTCCACTGCGACGTTAATTGAAATATCTACCTACCAACTGCAACAGGTCGTTGATCTGAACACTTCAAATTTGGGGGTACCGAATATCCTTTTTCCTGAGCTATTCTTTTAGTAACAAAATCTTATACTGTATAAAAGTTTGATGTTCATATCAGACATAGTTTCAAACCTTTTCGATTCACGAAATAGAATAGGCCCGTAGTGCACCCGGATTTTTCCAAGAGGGTTAAAATGAAACCCGTACTTCGATTTCCCAAACAATATACACCTAATTCTGTTTTTGCACGAACGTTTTTTACACGAATTTGATTTAACACGAATTCAAAATAAATATTTCATTCTCTTTTTACGCGAGTCATTTTGATTTAACACGAGCGGTCCAATCCAATTTCTAACAATTTTTTTTGCCTAAATTCTAAGAAAACAAAATTTTATCTGTGGCGTAGTAGATCATTTCTATTTTCTGTATGTATAACAGCTAGTGTGTGTGTTTTGAAACGCGTGCTTTCCTCTAGATACATTACATAGCGTTTTTATTATTGAATTTGGTGCACATCTACCGTATTCTTGCATTGTATCTTCGGAAGACATTTAGTATGTTGTAGCTCTATTTCAAAGTGAAATTCCATAGTGAAATTTGTGCACATATAAATTTTGCCGAAAGTCAATAAATTGTAAGTTTACAAATTTTTCCTACCTTTATTTATTAATTTTAATTTGAGATATTTTTCTGTAGCCCCTTATAAAATGTCACATAATTCACCCATTACCAAAACGAAAAGGAAAGCGATTTCTTTGGAACTTAAAATTCAAATTTTAGATTGTCTTACAACTGGACAGGGTGCTACGTCTGTAGGAAAGCATTTTGGTGTACATGAAGCTACCATAAGAACAATTAAGAAAAATGAAGCTGCAATTAGGAAGTTGGTATGTTCTGGAACCAAAGTACGTGTTAATTCATCATCATATATAAGAGATATTGTCAAGGAAAAGATGGGAAAGGCTCTAGTAATATGGATAGAAGATAAGTCACAAAAAAGAGTACCAGTAGATGGAAATGCCATCAAGCAAACAGCACTAAGAATTTATAGACAGATTAAGGAAAAGGAGCCAAGCACTTCATCTCAGTTAAACAGAAAGTATGAATTTTCTGCAAGTACAAGTTGGATGACAGGGAATGTAGAACAGATTTTTTTGTTCATGAAGAATTTTTTTCATTTTCATTACATATTATTACATGTGTATTTTGTTGAAATAAAATAATAAGCTTAAAACGAATATTTT
Organism: Meta bourneti; assembly: GCA_933210815.1. Taxonomy (NCBI): domain Eukaryota; kingdom Metazoa; phylum Arthropoda; class Arachnida; order Araneae; family Tetragnathidae; genus Meta; species Meta bourneti. The sequence goes on from OW119922.1 coordinate 7,823,482, forward strand.
CATGTTTTTTTTAATTATTTTTACTGATTTTTTAGATCCGGAACCAATCTTCTCTTCTTTTCTTCCATAGATACAATGTCTTTTTCTACACGAATTTTTTACACGTATTCTTCAGGAACGTATCTATCGTGTAAAAACAGAATTATGTGTATATATATTGAATAGCCATATTGAATAAATAAATCGTAAACACAGGGACGGTACATTATAGAAAAGAGAAATACACCCAAGGAGGACTGTACAGTTTAGGTTGGTAGGTATTTAACGTCGCATTGGTGCAACACAACGGGTTATTGGTGACGGTCTTTTGTTGGATTCGAACTCGCAACCCTCCGGTTGCTAGTCCGTCACTCTTCCAACCGGGCTTTTACAATTTAAGAACCACAGCATTAGAGTAAAAAGGAAACATGAAGTTTTCAGGAGGGATTTGCATAAAGAAATCGTGCTGTTTAAAATGCAATGTTGTTTGAAAATATTTTAATTAGAAGTATATAACCAGGAGGAAAAATAAGTAACAATATATGGTTTCCAATAAGACTGTATATCTACTTATTTTCCTCTTGTAAACATGCCTGTATGTTGATTCAGCCACACGTTCTATCCCTTTCTTTAGACCAAACATTGAGCACGATCTTTCAACAGAAGACGAAATGCGTAAGGAGAAAATACAATTTATAATTTTGAAGTAGGTTCCATAATTTGGAACACCAATGTTAAGCCCTATGGAAAGATTGAAGTTCTCAGTTTTCCACTTATTACTGTTGAGTTACCACTTCAAAAAGTTCATTGATTCATTTCTACATTTTTTCTATTTCGAGCCAAACTATTTTTTGTTCATTTAAACTAACTCAACACCCTTCTGTGCTTAGGGCCTATAAAGCATGGCAGCACTTTGGAAGGTTGGTTGGTTTGTTGGGGTTTTATGGCGCAAGGGCCATATTTGGCCATGCTGCGCCAGACACAAGACATACAATATCGAGTAATAGATAGGCACACAATGAAAATTTTACTGACACAAAAGAGAGACTCAGGGAGGAATGGCACTAAGGACAGAAAGGTTGGGTTTTATGGGGCAATAGCCATTGGCCAAGCTGCGCCAAACACAACACAGACAACGTCAAGTACAGAAAGTTTTACTGACACATAATACACCCAGGGAGGAATCGAACCTGCGTCGTCTACAACTCACAGGTTGCTAAACCCATTGCGCAACAGGTGGTCAATCTCCAAGAGAAAGATCCGAGGTATTAATTTCAGTAGCATCGCAAATGCCCATAGCTATCTGAAGTAACACTAAATGATTCCTTATTTGTATTTCGCAATCATCATAGTTTTCTTAGAATATTTGTAAAGTTTCCAACGGGTTTAATAATTTTTTCATATGCGTATTAATACTAAATATTTTCTACCAAAAATGGATCTTTAAGTAAATTTACAGCTGAATCATAATTTTCATCATAGAAATCCTGTAATAGCATTTAAAGTTATTCCTCTAAATTTGTCCACTTAAACAATTATTTTCCAGTAAAGCACTTTCAAATTGGTTCCAAAATTTGAGCCCATTATTCGACTCACTGTAAAACTTATTAATAGTTAATTTCGGTAACTGACCATTTTCGAATTAGTAGCAGTACTTCCAGGAACCTTTGCAATGTCAGAAGTTGTTTGACTGTTAGATGAATCAGCTATTCTAATAAGAGTTCTCAAATTGTCATGCAATTCGCCATTACAAATTAACTTTCCATGTTCTGACAACTGGACCTCAGTTCCGATTTCCTCTTCATCCGTTAAAAATTCAATATTTTCATCTAATTTTCTCAAGAGATTCTATTCTTGAAATTTAATAGGTCACTCAAATTCCTTTAAATTATTAACATCTCGAATTATATCGGACGGGTGACTTCTTGGAACATTCAGATACGGTGACTAACAGATTCTATCAGAGATTCTATAATATCTTTGAAATTAATCAGTCTCGGAATTCCTTTAAATTATCAATATCTTGATTTGTATCAGATGGGTCACGACTTAAAATATTTTCCATTTTCGTTAATAAATCCGTGGCCATAGAACGTATCGACCGTTCGTTTCTATTTTAATTTATGTAATTTTTTTAGACATTTTGGGTATAAGATAAGGTACAGCTGTATTATACGCCTTCTTTGGTGGCAACGCTATTGACGCGTTGCCACCAATTCTTAGAAAACATCATTTTTAACGGAAAATAATAAGCTTTAGTGGAAAGTAATTAACGAGAAAAAATACAAAACTTAGAAAATATGTTTTTTTAACAGAAAATAATTAGCAGAAATAGTTGGAAAATAGTGATAATGTTTTTACGCTTACCTTTCTCGTCAAACACACACTTGAGCTGGAACCACTTCAATATTGTAATCCGTTAAATCTTTTACTAATCTATTCCCAGGCGTTTCCCCAGTTTCGGCACCATTTTTATAGGTATGAGAAACCAATTAGAAACAAAGCAAGCTCCACGTGAAACAAAGCAAGTTCCACAAAGCACTCCAAAGAACACAGAGAAAACAATTTAAATAAAACACATTTAATATATCTGGATACAGTGAATTTCCAATAACTTCAAAAGGTTCGACCAAACACATCGATCTCCAAAATCCCATCTGCTTTTTAGACTTCGCAGAAATTGTAAGCAACAACAGGTTTTTCATGATGGGGTGGGAAGAAATTGTAAACAACAACAGGTTTTCTGTGTCAATCGGGAGGGGTCACATTGCGAAGCAGCGCTCCCCTCAACTAGCAATTCTTAACACGCGGGAAGCTCATTCCTCTGGAACGGTCCTAAGCCGATTGCACCCCGTTGTATATGAGATTGGAAAAAAATTCATTGATTATTAAACAATTTTGTCCCTAAAGTGTAGCGACACACTTAAACAATTATTTTTACTTTAAAATATTTTCTACTGGTCAGCTAAACAATTCACTTCATTTCAAAATGCGTCGTGGCTCAGTGGGTATGCCCACTGCGTTAGCAACCTTCGAGTTGCAGGTTCGATTCCTGTCAGGTGCATTCCTCCCTGGGTGTATTTCTCTTCTGTGTCAGTAAAAAAACTTTCATTGTGTGTCTATTACTTGATATTGTGTCTGGCGCAGCGTCACAAATGTGGCCCTTGAGCCATGAAACCAACCAACCAAAATGCGTCATTTATGAAAAGAAATTCTTTTGTGGGACCCCTGATCGCATTGGGCCCTGCACTTCGTAAGGCCGACCCTAGAGCCCATACCTTAGAAACGTTCCTGACTCCCACATAGGTAGGTATGGTATTTTAATTAGCGTCGCACTTCAGCAGCACAACGGGCTATTGGCGGATCAAACCCGAAGAGCTGTATACGAGGATCAACACCACGTAATTTTGTACCACGGTCAGATGACGAGGTCACACCTGAACTGGCACCCCACTCTCCAAACTTCCACACCACGCCAACGTGAGGACATTTGAGGCAACGACAGATTTAACGTCCTCCCATGTACACGACGGTCTTGGGTTGGATTCGAACTCGCAACTCTCCGGTTGCTATTCCGTTATTCTTCCAACTGGGCTACCGCGGCCCCTTTGACCATTCAGGAATTTCATGCTCTTAAGGTCACAATCTAAATAAAGTCGTTGGAGACCTTTGTAGAAGGATGGACCTAGAATTTCTCCCGGGTACATGATTGGGAGGAATTCGCCACATTGTATTATTTGAAATGTTTGCTTTGGAGAAATAGGAAGAGAATCAGGCAGCCCAAAGAACCCTCCTTGGCCAGTCAGCAATCTGAGTTTCTTGTTCTGTAGTGTGAGGATTATGTTTTCAAGTTTAAGTTTTATAATTTTCACTACCATAAGTGGGCAACTCTTCCCTGCCTTGAATTATCCAGTGGTCACCAAAATGGTCAATACAACATTGTTAGAGGTCGATAGAAAAATATAATATTGGGTTGGCAACCAAGTTCCCGCCGTTTTTTTAATTTTTAAAAAGTTTATTTTTCAATAAAAATTAACAACTAATTAATCAATAATGTATTCTCCCTTGTTTACAACTTCTTCCCAACGTTCAACAAGATTTTCAATACCTCGTTGGTAGAAATCACCCGGTTTCGACTCGAAAAATTCATCCAACCAAGCTCTCAATTCTGCATCAATATTGAACGAAACTCCGAGCATAGCATTTGAAAGAGGTGGAAATCCGTTGGTGCCAAATCGGGAGAGTACGGCGGGTGTGGCAGCACTTCCCAGCCATGCATTTGAATGGCTTCCTTGGTCATATTGGCGATATGAGGGCGGGCGTTGTCGTGCAGCAAAAGAACTCCATGCTGCCGATTACGTCTTTTCTATTGAATAGCCGTGTTGAGTCGTTCCATCTGTTGAACATAGAGTTGTTGTCACTTAAAGCATGCGGAACCCATGCTCCACACTTCTGAACCTTTCCCATCGAGTGAAGATTCTTCTCTATAGCAGTGTGGGAGCATTCCATTTTCTCTGCCAGTTCCCTTGTCGTTTGACGCGAATTTTCGTGCAAAAGTTGGTTTAATCGCTCTTCATCGAACTCAACTGGACGGCCAGAACGAGGTGCGTCTTTGAGGTCAAAATTTCCATTTTTGAACTTGGCATACCAATCACGAGCGGTTCTTTCAGCTATGGCACTCTCTCCATACACAGCACAAATGTCGCGAGCAGCTTTTGCGGCCTTAGAACCTTGATTAAAAGCAAAAAAGAAGGAGGTGTCGAAAATGCTCATTTTTCTCAACTTGACATTCCATTTTAATGATATGAAAATTGACATAAATTAACTCGAACAAAAAAAAAACATAGATTCAGGTAGAACAAAACATCCTCTTTCGAATGATTTAAAACATTATGCCAAAAAAACATTTAATGACATGCGGAATGTTAAAATTAAAAAAAAAAAACGGCGGGAACTTAGTTGCCAACCCAATGCATCATTCTACGGGGGTAATATTTAATTCGATTAACTTGGATTACCTCCATTCTGAATGACAACACAATTAAAAGAGTGAATCGTAGGAACAGTGACATGAATAGGACTTGTAGGATAGAGCAAGGTCATGAAAATACTACAATATACTAAATTATACATGCAATAAAACATTGTAGCTATAAAATAAACAATCCAAAAACTTGTATAAGCGTCTTTTTTGCTTTTCCTATTACAATTACGTAATAGTAAAGAGGGGGGGGGGGGGTTCAAGAAACTCTACATCAGGGGTCGAAGGTCAAAGAAGTTTGGAGAACCCCTGATCTAGACAGATCTCATCAAACGGCATAACACAACCAAACACAATAAAGCGTTTTAATTTTAAAATTTAAGATTTTTCATATTTATCATTTTTTTAGCATTTCCACCGGCCGAAAAACTTATTTCGAAAGCAAGATCAGGCCATAGTTCCGTGACTATGCTGGCCTAGAGCCTTGTCCCTGATATTGCATTTCAAACACGTCACCTCAACCTTCCTACAAAATTTTTATGTTTAGTACAGATTGAAGAATATAATACGAAGATAAACTTTATGACGCAACATACATTAATAAGAAAATACAAATTTTAAAAATACTTACCAATTTCCTCTTACGAAAATAAACGATGTCTATCATTACATTTTAAGTAAAACTAACAGAATAATGTAGAAAATTAAACGAACAGTAGTAGAAACAGTTCAAAATATTCAATTGATAATTAGCATTCCTAATCCAACAGTAAAAGAATATTCTCTCAACCACTTCATTCTTGGAGTCCTAGTTTGGATACATTAACCTTCCTAGTAGCATTGGTCCTGACTGGTCGAATGTGAATGCTTTTCAATGTTACGCAATGAAAAGAATACCTAAAAAGTGCATTGCTTATAAATTAAAATGATACATTTTTACACTTATTTATTTATTAGCATGTCCTAAAAACGTACAAATAACCCTCCAAGTGGTTCGGACGAAATATCTCGTCCATCAAGATCTGACCAATTTCGCTAATGACGAGATATCTCGCCATCAAGATATTACTGATTTTTTGGTGACGAGATCAAGATCTGGTCAGTTTTCTTCTAATGACGATATATCTCGTCCATCAAGATCAGTCAGTTTTGCTAATGACTAGATACCACGTTGAGACAATCAGCATGGGTTAATGGGCGTGTAACTAGGAAATAAAAGTAAAATAATCTAAATACCTCATAGATGCACCGTGATCTCCATTGTCAAAAAAGACCCGCGACTAATAGTAAAAAGAACAACTTTTACCTCCAGAACGTTATAGTACATTTATTAATTGCAACTGTACTCATTCAGCAACATCCTAATGATCTGAGCCACGGGGTAAAGTCGCTAAATAAATAATCAACCTTATTTGGGAACATGTTTTTTAACTTTTAAATTTAAAAAACCCATAATTTTGTATTACCTTTTGAATCCCAAGTACCTTAAACAGCCGATGAAATAATTTTTTGAGAGGAAGGTTCTTCTAAGGACTGAGAGATTAATAAATTACCAAATTATCTGAAAAAGTTACGTTTATCACAGTTCATTATTTATTTAGTTGTTGTTTCTCTACAGAAAAATATCCAATAACAGAGAACAAAAATTTCTGATCCAAAAAATGCAACAGACACAAATGCAATTAGATAAGAGATAAAACAAGACTTTATCGAAGCAGATTACTTAAATTGAAATCATTAAAAACTATATAAACCTACGAGAGACCTAAAATATATAAATGCACGAAACAAAATGGCGAATCAATTTTTTGAATTCAAGCTTCAAAGTAATGAAACCGAAATGATTTCGCAATTCAGAAGAATGTACACATGAAGATTCGTAATTCTTAAAATAAATATACCTCAAAAATACAAGGCATTGATAAGCAAATTATAAAAATATCTAACCAACCATTGTTATAAACGGTGTAATCCAGGTATATGCGCATTTCACTACCAAACACTTTGCCCTTTGAAACAACCTCATCTATCAGTATAAATATATACAGCTTCCCTTCCACTTTAATAAGAACAAGCGTGTTCCGATTGCAATGCCAAGACCAATAAAAAAGGGGAGATAGAACTTCCAATCACAGAACATCTTACTTGCTTTGAAATTAAGAAAAACCATGGAAACCTAATGGGCAATCTTTTATCTACTTTAGTGACGTATTTTGATAACAGTCCAGCATGGCAACAAAGAGTAATGTGGGGCACAGTTTATAAAATGGAAATCCCATTCCAGGTTCAATAAAAATCAATAATGAAATAGAAGGAAACGAAGGAGAGCTTAGAACTAACGAGCAAGAAAAGCCGTGTTCGTCATCGGAAAAGCAAAGAATAATGCACTTAACGTCGCGGTATACATCAAAGGGAGTGGTAGGGTGGAGTGCCGAAGTGAAGTGCTCTTTATCCCGCCTAGAATGGTTGGCACGAACTAAGTTTGCTATGCAAATGAATTAACTTCACACGTGTTTCAAACACTTCGGCAGAGGCGGAGCTATACTTTAGGTAGGTATTTTTAATAAAATCGCACTGGAACAACACAACGGGCTATTGGCGAAGGTCAGGGATCAACCCCCGAAGGGAAAGAACGACACCACGTAATTTTGAACCACGGTCAGATGACGAGGCAACACCTGAGCTGGCACTCCAAACTTCCACACCATGCCAACGTGAGGACATTTGAGGCCAAATTTAACGTGCACCAACTCCCACGTACACGATGGTCTTTGATTGGATCGAGTTTCGAACTCGCAACTCTCCGGTTGCTAATCCGTTACTCTTCCAACCGGGCTACCGCGGCCCCGTATGCTATTCAGGAGAACACGACGAGGCAGTTGATGGCGATTCCAACAATGAATTTGAAAACTGTTTTGAAAAATGGAAGGAGACGCTGGAAGAAGTGTGAGGTGCCAACCTTATAGGAGACTAGGTACCAAAAGTCCTAGATGGTGGTTTTGGGTCTTATGGACAAGAGCCATATTTGAGACTCTTCCTCCCAACTCACCGAAAGGTTTAGAGCTTTTCGTGGGGAGAGCCATATTTGGCCAAGCTGGGCCAAACACAAGACAATGTCAAGTAATTGTGAAAAGAAATGAAGAGGAGAAAGATAGCTTGGGCATCTTGGGTCGCCCCCCCCCCATTTACCAGAGGCAGTAAAAATCACATGGGAACAGATTACCTAGGGTTCGAAAAGTCAGTACACATCAAAAGATGTGCCGAGGGGGCTAAAAGCCCTAGGTGCAATGTATATTGTTTCATATTACATGGCTGAATACAGATTCGATAGTTATTACTTTTCCCTTGAGAATTCTAATCCCTGGCCGCTACGAAAATCAACTTTCCTCTTTCCGAGCAAATCAAAGCTTCCTGTAGTTAGTTGGCAGATATATTCTACTCTTCACTTTCATTTGTCACAATGGACAAGCAGATTTCATTATAATTCGAGAATAGCTGATATTTATGAAAAAAATCCTTGATGGCACCATCTAAAAGGCCCATTTTGACCTAGTTTTCCTTTCTCTGGTTTTTTATTCAATGTTTCAAAATGAATATTAAACATTTTCGAATCTAATTCATTACCAATAGTTCAAAATTGAAAAATAATTTTCAGTATATTTCTTTTTTTCAGGAGTCTTAAGTAAATTCCAAGAGTTTTGATGGATCCCATGAGGGCAGACACTGCCCAAGAAGATTTATAAGGGGTCGAAGCATGATTTTTTAAAATGAAAAATACAGGTTTTCTCCGAAATAAATTCTAAGCACTATTCCCAAAATATAGGTTATGATGCTTGGTTCGTTTGGGTTTTATGGCGCAAGATCCAATAACGGACACACTGCGCCAATAGGTTATGATGGAATATGCTTTATCACTTCTGGCTCAGATATGGAATTGTTTTTATATCTGAAATAAAGATCTACTTCGAGGTAATAGGTCCAATTCTGTAGTGAAAGCCACCACAGTAAAAATTAACTGACAATACTACTATATACAGGGTGTCCCAAAAAGGTTGTTCCGCAATTTATCTTTTTACCATTTGGAGATAGGTAGGCAATGTAAATTGCAAAAATACACCAAATAAGGTAAGTAATTAAGATATGTGAATAAAATTATCACGTGATAACAATTTAAGCGGATACAGTTTTTAATTTTTATACGACCCCTCTAGATAAAAATCCGAGATAGCAAAAATGTTCCGAACCTGTAAAAATAAAAGGAAATTTACAACCCATGTTCAAAATGTTTTCCATCTCCAGAAATGCAGAACTTAGCTCTTCATTTTTGGCTATCGTTCTAAATTAGATACGGCCCCCATAAAATGGAAACTCTTGTATCTCCGTTACTGTTCAACCTACAGAAATGCAGTTATTTACTAACGATAGGGATACAGGTAAGGAACATTTTTGCCATCTCGGATTTTTATCTAGACGGGTTGTATATAAATTAAAAACTGAATCCGCTTAAATTGTTATCACGTGATAATTTTATTCACATATCTTAATTACTTACCTTATTTGGTGTACTTTTGCAATTTACATTGCCTACCTATCTCCAAATGGTAAAAAGATAAATTGCGGAACAACCTTTTTGGGATACCCTGTATAGCAGTGTAACTTATCTCCACCATGAAGTACTTTTTGGTTAACTGAAGTTATGCTGTCTTTCCACATCTTGTCTCAATTGGTGACTGGTAGAAGTAATTAAGAACACGTGTACTTTCAGAAACAATCTTGATGGCGCTCGCAAAAATCGGCAAGCGCCTCGATGGATCGCCAATGGTGAACAGTTGAATTGCCAATCACTTCCAAATGTCTGAAGCCCTGTGGTAGGTAGGTACTGTGACATCTTAGCGCCTAAGAGTCTAGAATGGCCGGCTGCAGACCCGGAAGTTTCCTGTTAAAAAGTCCTTCAATACTGCGCTTGCGCATGTGAGGAGAATGAGAAACAGTTAGCTCACGGACTCCGTCTAGTTGAGACGTCTTCGTAGCAATTCGTAAATTTTAATATGAAAATAAGCATTTTTGTTTCGCGCGTCCATTGTAAACCCATTGTTTTGTCTGTGTTAAAATAAATGTTATTTTTTAATGTCCAACAAAAGTTCGGATTAATTCGTCACAGTACACTCATCTCCAAAAGTTAAACATAATTCATAAAATACGAAAAAATCGGAGTAAATATGGATACAATGGTTCAAAATCACTTGTGGTGAATCGTGGGACGAAGGTAAAACACTGTGAATATGCAAAACAGTTCAGTCGACGTCGACATGCGCAAAGTACCGGCACACGACGGAACAAGTATAAAACGGCCTCGAGCGGTATGGCCAGTTTAGACAGAAATTTCGCAATTGCTGTGGTACGGAGCGTTGTTAATCAATAAGGACAAAAGATGTCAAAGATGCCAACTGGATATGTTTGTGAAGGGACGAATTATTGGAATGCTGGAATCCTGTCGATCCCAAACCGAAGAGTCTCGAATTCTGAATGTGCCTCAGTGTGTGATCTCCAGACTTTGGGAGAAGTTTCAAACCACTAGAGACGTTACCCGATGACCAGTACCAGGTCAATCAAGAGTAACAACCGCTCGACAAGACCGATATTTGGCGATAACTGCGCGACATCAGAAGAACCATTCTGCCAGACAACTGGGTTCAGCCCTGACAGCCGCCACAGGAGTCATAGTTTCGAGGCAAACTGTTTACAGGAGACTCAGACACGTTGGTCTCTATGCCAAACGACCAGCTGTTTGCATCCCCCTGACGTCTGCACAGAAACGCGCGCGTTTACAGTGGAGTTTGGAACATCGGCAGTGGAGTCGACAACAATGGGACAATGTCAGGTTCAGTGACGAGTCCAGATTTAGTCTGCAAGCTGATTCTCGTCGTATCACGATCTGGAGAGAACGTGGAACGCGTTTTCAAAGTGAAGATATCCACGGTATGCAATGGCCTGCCAACTCTCTGATCCGAATTCTATAGAGTATGTATGGGATATGCTCGGGAAACATATTGCAGCCCTCCGCCACCCACAAAGCTCCGTTCCGGGATTGAAAACTGCTCTCCGTAAGGCTTGGAACTCTTTGAACACACAACTCATCCATACCCTCATCGAACGTATGGGAAATCGTTGTACAGATGCGTGGCTACCAGAGGTTCCCGCACACCGTATTAAACTTCAGCATCACATTCTTTTAATCATTCTGTTTCACTAAAGTTGACACTCGTATTGTGAACCTTTTTATTTTTCAACCCTTTTCTTTGGATAAGTCATTATACTCGTTTTGCATTTCTTTTATAACCCTATTACACCTGCAGCATCGCGTTTCCTTCCATTCCGATGTAGATTTTCTGAAATATTCACATAAACAGCAATTATGCTTAACTTTTGGACATGAGTGTATTTTAATTAACGTAGCACTGGAGCAACACAATGGGCTATTGTCGACTGTCAGGGATCAATCCCAAAGATAATGATCCAACGACAACACGTAATTTTGAACCACGGTCAGATGACGAGGTCACACCAGAGTTGGCACCCCAAACTTCCACACCACGCCATGTTGAGGCCACGACAGATTTAACGTGCATCACCCCCTTTGTACACGACGATCTTTGGTTGGATTCGAACTCGCAACCATCCGGTTGCTCTTACAACAGGTCCATCGCGGTCCTGTAACCCGGTTAGAGGAGTAGCGGATTAGCAACCGGAGGATTGCGAGTTTGAAACTCGATCCAATCAAAGATCGCCGTGTACGTTAAACCTGCCGTGGCCTGAAATTCCTCACTTTGGCGTGGAAGTTTGGAGAGTGGGTTGCCATCTCAGGTGTTGACCTCGTCATCTGAGCGTGGTTCAAAATTTCGAGGTGTCATCCTCTGATCTTTCCATTCGGGATTGATCCCGGACAGTTGCCTCGCGCAGCTTGTCCACTTTTGGACCTTGCGCCATAAAACTCCAACATCCAATCCAACCCGGACCGTCGCCAAGAGCCCATTGTTAGTGCGACGTTAATTCAATTACCAACAATCTATTCAAGTCGGGGCCTCACTCTTCGTTTGTCACTCATTCTATCTCCAGACGGCTCCTCGCACTGTTGCTAAAGGCAACACGGGACAGTCCATTGTACGATCATGAATATGGCATACCCGTGACCTTAATTCAGATGTTTCACGCAATTGTCAGTTCGTCAATTTGTGGTAACATCTACCGAATTTAGCCTCTGCCAATTCTGGAGGGGAAGTATTGTATCAGTCATCACTTCATCCTTCTGTGAGGTGCACCTACAGTGGATCCCTTCACACGTGGACTTCAGGGGAAACGAAGTAGCGGATGATTTGGAGAAGGCGGGAGTCGATGAACCATTGTCCGATACCCACTCATTGACTTTTCTTGAGCTTTACTCATTTTTAAAAATCCAGATAAGAAGGCATGGATCGTTCCGCTGGTACATTCTTGGTATCGCCACGGAAGATATCTTGCTCTCAATTGCGAGACATTCCCGCCTTTTCAGTGGCCATCTGAGGAGTCTCACATTTTGCTGTGGTCGCAAGATTCATCCCGTTTGCCTTCAATGCCATCTGACCAGACCTGCCCAGCACGAATTCTCGAGTGCCTGGAGTTGTCCTGAGACGACCTGTTTCCTGAACGTCTTTTGGTGTGACTTTGTGCGGGTGAATGGTTTCTGGAGCTAGACGTGGAAATTAGCAACAGCAACTTACAATACAGTAGTAGATGAAATATTGAACTTATCTCCACCATGAAGCTCTCTTCCGTCGACAAAATTGCATTGCCTTTGACGTCATACTAAAATTCTTGTCTATTAACAATAGAGGTAAGAGCTTTGATTCTTTATGTTAGTGTTTCCTAACCTTAGTCCATGAAGCAGGGGCATGTTCGGGGGAAGGGCCCAAAAAGCCAGAGTTCGTTTTGAATGTTAAAAAGTAATAAAAAATAAATGAAGTCTGAGCAAATCGTCATCAGAGCCAATCGAAGTTTAGCTAATCATATGTGAAAAACATGTACCCATGTCTGAAACAGTCGGTAAAAAAATCATATGCAAAGTTCATTGAACGTTACGTCAGATCAATATGAAAAAGACACCCAGAACAGACTAGACCACACTGGAAAATATTTTTTTTTGAATTTATAACTTTTGAATTTATTATTCGATTGTTATGGAATTCACTGTTGTCTACTACAATGCGTTTATATAAACTTTGGTCGAAAAATAGTCTGTCATTTGGATGTTATTACATAAAACATGGTAAAATTTTTGATAAATTAGCAGAAATTTATAGGTTCATGAGCAAATTGTTCAGTGTTGTCAAAACTTTATTTCACATAATTTGTATGCATATAAATTTAATTAATTCCATTTGCAAAACGTATAGCTTAATTGTAAAGCAAAAAAATTGTACCCAACACACTTAAAATTTTGCAAAAAAGCATAGGTTAAGCAACATTTTAAACCAAAATTTGGAATCATGAATTTCTCGTTTTCATTGGCGAATGACGTAAAGTCAAGTGCCTGCCATTTGTTTCATATACAAAGATTTCAAAGATTATCCAAAAATTTTCCAAGTAAATCAATTAAAATCAGATGCTCAGGAAAGTTTGAAATCAGAAAGAGAAAAACGCGTTTTTGTAGGAGATTCACTATACTTATCTACCCGTCAAAAATGATTTATAATTGGAAAATTCTTTTTGTTATCCAGTTTGATATCAATTAACTTTTAACGCTAAAATAAAAAAATCGATTTTGAAAGTCTGTCCTCTGAAATACGATATTAATTCCAAAGATTATCAAGCGAAAACAGCCGAAATTTAGAAATGCAAATTTTGACAAATGAAAATTTGGAGCTTATTCCTGAGTTGAGAAATGATTTTATAATGGTTATTGCGAAATATATACACTACCTGACATTGAAAACGCAACACCAAGAAGGAGTTGGCAGAAAGTGATGAAATTTGGCAAACAGAGAGACAGCAACGAACAACATCTTTATTGCAACATTATACACCTTGCCACTGAGCAGCAAGAACGTCTGATCAGTAGGTTGTAGGACCACCGCGAGCGGCGATACAGGCAGCAACACGTCTAGGAACAGACGCAATGAGCGTGCGGATGGTGTCCTGAGGGATGGCTGCCCATTCCCTGTCAACCATTTGCCAGAGTTCATCTTCTGAACGTGCCGGTGGCAACGCATGCAAGCGACGTCCCAGAAATGTTCGATAGGTGAGAGATCAGGGGAGACAGCTGGCCAGAGAAGCACCTGGGTACCTTGCAGGGCATGTTGGCTGATGCGTGCCGTGTGCGTTATCCTGCTGGAAAATGGCATTGGGCACCCCCTGAAGGAAAGGTAGTGTCACCGGCTGCAGCACGTCATCCACGTATCGTTGGGCCGTCATAGTGCCCTGAATACGAACCAGAGGTGACCTGCTATCGTAGGCGATGGCGCCCCAAACCATTATACCGCGTTGTCTCGCGGTATGGCGTTCCACAGATGCGGCCGGATTGGCCCTGTCACCACGTCGGCGCCAGACTCGTACACGGCGACTGTCATTGCTAAAACAGAAGCGTGACTCGTCTGAGAACACCACCCTGTGCCATTCCGTCGTCCACGTGGCTCTATCCCGACACCATTGCAAACGGAGACGTCTGTGCTATTGGGTAAATGGTAGTCGTCTCAACGGGCGCCATGAGTGCAGGCCGCCAGCGATCAATCGGCGGCTAATGGTCCTGGACGATATGGGAGCATCAAGGGTGTCCTGCACATGCTGCAAAAGGGCGACAGACGTGGCTTGCGGGGCCGCCGATGCTTGCCGGCAGATGCGTCGGTCCACGCGTGCTGACGTCACTCTGGCTGCACCGGAACCCCTCAAACGTGCCACATTCCCTTGGTCCAACCATCTGTGCCACAACCGGTGCACCGTGGACGCTTGTAGGTGGGTATCTGCTGAGATTTGACGAATGGACCAACCTGCCCTTCTGAGGCCAATCACCATACCCCTCGTGAAGTCGTCTGTTTGCTGGAACTGTCTTGATTGGCGGCGTCCTGGCATTCTCCGCTACTAGACGTTTCCTCTGAGACACAAAAACAAATTGCAACTTGATTTACCTGGCAAACAGAGCGGCGCGAAACTGACCACTTTTGCAGGTTCCTTCCCTGGTTTTTCACTCGCCGTGCGCGGGACAGCTGCGCAGTTAGCATCATTTACATATCTCGGTGAGCTGCGTCTACCCTGTAAATTTCATCCAGTTCTGCGTACTCCTTCTGGGTGTTGCATTTTCAATGTCAGGTAGTGTATATACTTTTTGACAACCACATGTATTAAAATTGAGTGCCTGGAAATTCATTTTCTACATTTGTCGCTATTGATAGATTGGTGCGATACATACAGATGTGAATGACTGTCAGCGCAGAAAAAGCAATTTTTAGAACTATTATTTCAAATGTGAATACTTAATTCATTCCGAAATACAAAAGCTTCCAACACAAGATATAGTTATTTTAATAAAATAACTATTTGATTTTAAATATCAAAAGTTTCGTGGTACTTTAAGCTATTTTAAAAATCAGAACTTTCGAGGGCCACCCCTTTCTGAATTATATCGTGAATACCAATTATTTCCGCATCCTTAAGTAAATTATACAATTTTATATTATTTTGGCTAAGTATTTACTGTGAGTAACAATTATTTACGCATCCTTATATAAAATTATGTATAGTGAATAATTATTTGCGAATAGTTGAAATGTAGTGTGCATATCAAGTATTTACGCATTCTTAAGTAAATCATATAAAAGATTTTGGCTAAGTTTCACAAAATTGTATCAATTACGGTTGATTGAAAATTTACCTCAGTGTACAGTCAATTTTATCACATTCCACTAAATATCTCATACCACTATTTGAAAACCTGATATATTCTTACTTGATACTTAAAAGAGGGCATTCATGGGACAAGACATATTAATCTAATCGGTTAGTACCCAAAAGCTGAAAATACATTAATACGAAACTAGTTTGTTAAAAGCGCAAATCTAGAAAAACGGAGATTAATGAGATCATTGGAGATGGCATATCGAAAATAACAAGCAAATCGGCAGGCATCGCAATTTCAATAAAGCGAGTTCTTTTTTTAAGTCAATTCGTTTCACATTAACATCATTATATAAGCAATTTAATCTCACGGTACCATGGAGCTTTAAATTTGGAAATATAAGCGTTTTATCTTATTAAGAAATATTTTCTAAGAAAAAACGCATCGTTAGGCATGTATAAGATTTTTAAATTACGAGGATTTAAATGGTATCAATACTTATCGCAAACAAATAATTCACCATGGGAAAGAATTGGAGCTATCAGAGCAAGAGTGGCCTAACCCACAAAATAATTATTTTTGGCACCTTACTCTCTTGGCATTTAATGCGTTTGCAACATAAATTTTAACTCTCCTCAAATCATATTGTGGATAAATAAAAATATATATAAAAAAATGGTGCCAAGAAAATCGCATTTGTCCCCATTGGGTATGTAGACTAGGCCACTCTTGCTTTGATAGCATCAATTTTGCATAAACAGTGGATTTGGGTACACGTGAGAAAATACAAGTCTATTTCTTAATTTCTGAAACAAAGAATATAACTTATGAGAAAAGTTAAAAAAATTAAACTACACATCGATGGATTTGAATAATAATTTCTCCAAGTTAATACCCAATTAAAGTAAACAATTTTTTTTAAAGTTCGATTTAAGTCATGGATTTTTTTTATAATCACTTGATTTAATTGACATAGCATACCCTGCTAATGTACACTTGAAAATAAAGTACTTACACAACAGTCACATCCCTTGATTATGTTTTTACACTATCAAAGATGTTTTTTTATGAGTTTTAGTATTTATAATTCTTTTACTAGCATATTTAAAACAATTAAATGTGAACAATTTCGATAAATTAAATGGTTGAGGTCAAAACAAGTCACCCATTTAAAAAAAATAGTAATTCCATTGTTTTCTAAATTTAAATGAAAAACACATTTGAAGTCATTCACACTAGCCATTAACTCAACTAAAGATGTCATTAATTGTACACAGAAATT
Source organism: Meta bourneti (assembly GCA_933210815.1). Taxonomy (NCBI): domain Eukaryota; kingdom Metazoa; phylum Arthropoda; class Arachnida; order Araneae; family Tetragnathidae; genus Meta; species Meta bourneti. Next base: position 7,840,588 of record OW119922.1, read on the forward strand.
TTGGCCACTGTCTAATTCTGCATAACACTTCCTCTAAGACTTTTAGGGACAATCATCTATCTCTTCATACTAAAGTTTACTTTTCCCCATTCAGAATGAAAAATACCAAGAAATCTAATGGAGAGCAATTTTATTGATTTTATCATACAGTGAATACAAAGTTTTATTTTACAATTCAGCACATGAAAATTAATGGATGGAGACAGTACTTCATTAACATTGAATTTAAGAAACTTGAGAAGAACGTTTTGAAGTGAAATTAGGTAATCTAGAAAATAACAGGTAAAAAAAGTCACATGTTGAGAGCTACTTAAAAAATATTTCAAAATCAGTTAAGAGGTCAAATTAACATAAATTTTGAAGTTTTTAGGCTACCTTTGTATTAAAAAATATTTAGAAATAAATTTAATTCACCAAAAGGCTAAATGACTAGGTAAACCAAATTAACACCATTGAAAAAAATTGCGCAACGTTATAAAAGTTATTTTTTAAATTATTCCTCAGATATTTTTTCCGATCGTCAGTTATCAAAAACAGAACTCGGCCAATTTTGAATAAAATTGTAGATAAAACAGAAAAGTAAAAATAAATAATGGTAATAAATTTTGAGCACATCACTACATTAGCATGAGCACTCTACAAATGAAATTCGATTATGCTAGTTTTTATATATGTATGTATATATATATATCGCATTTGTTTCAGAAATTGCTTGAACACATGAATACAAGTTTCGTCTTCAAAACGTCAAACAGTAGTAGACTGAAACTAGATTTTAAAAATGCAAATTATGTAACAGTGTATAAGGAACTGATGAGGGGGCCATGTAGTGATATGCATGGGTTTCTTTGTTCAATTTGTCAGGTATTTTTGATACGCAAATGGCACAAAAAGCAACTGAATTAAAGAATCGAAAACAGCAATGGCTAATTCAGAATCAATTTTAAATTTGCAAATAGAAAATAAACATTATGGGTAACAAAAGAATTAAACACAAGTGTGGATCACATGTTCACGTTCTTGAATGTCTCATTTTGCTTCATCAAAAACCTAACGAATACCTAACAAGCTTTAATATTAAACTTTAATCAGATGGTCGCTTTTCAGAGAATTTCTTCGTGAAATCTTCAGCATTCTTGAAGAACTTCTTACGGTCTCTGCTGTACTCTTCAGCTAGATCAGTTCGGAGAGGATGCTCTGGTTCCGGCTCATTCACTAGAGCGACCAGGGCTTGGATGACCTGGTCTGTTTTGGTGGCTGGTTTCCAGTTCTCTACGCTGATAATGGGCAGACATACTTGACCTTTTTCATCTATGTTAGGGTGATAAATCTTGGTACGGAAGAGAATCTTAGGTGGCTTGAAGGGGTATTCGGCGGGGAAGTTGATTTCTATCCTGAAAGCTCCCTTGCTGTATGGTGCATTTTCTGGCACAATTAGTCCCTGCCAGCTGAGAATGTTGGTATCATCCACACGAATGTCACGGAAGCATTTCATGTTTGCTTTCCGGATATCCTGGAGTTCTTTCTGCAATCGCCTTGTAGCTGCCATGGCTTGAAATTACTATTCACTTCAGGACAACAGGGCGGGCTGAAAATAAGAAACACCATGTACAAATTGAAATTCACTTAGGCACAACATTTATAAAAGTACTGAGGAGAAAAGACCTGACAGAAAGCAAAACTAAAATTTATGCAAATTTGATTACTACTCATTACTTTATTATAGAATCCACAAGCAATAAACCTTGTTTAGAAGATTGTTAAACATGCAATAATACCATGCATGTTCTTCACATCAAGAATTACACTTTAAATACATAATTTTTTCAGGCCCATGTAATACTGCATATGGAGTACTATAATGTAGCCCATGCAATAAAAAACGATCAAGCTATGAAATTTCAATGACATGTTAATTTAATACCTCATTAGTAAGTAGCAAGTACAAATGAATTGATTCAAGGAAAACAATTGATTTCCAATTCAAGAAACACCATTGACATAATAAACACTTATTTTTTAAATATGCTCAAAAGTATTGAGTCAAATTCTGCACCAAACTGCAAAAACCATGTATATTAGCCACACACACACAAATGCACAGAATGCCTCTTCCATGATTTCTGATAATAAAATTAGATTGATATTGTGTTTAAAGGAAACACTATTATTTTTCACTTTAACAGTGCTTAACTTTCGTTTGCAATCTTTTTATTTAAATTACCTTATATTTTGCCAACAGTGTCTTATCCAAATACCTTTACATGAACAGCAATTAGAAGCAGAAAATTGGGCATTAGCGATAACTAAACATTATCCATAAAATGTTTTACTTGGGTAAAATTTTAAATTCTTTATTTGTTTTAGTGGATGTCTTCAACCATGAACTAGAGCATGGACATGTGTTACCATAGGCCCAATTTTTAAGGTCCTTACAATATTTTAAAGTTTTGCTTTTTACAGGAACACTATATTTCATCAGCAATCAAAAACCAGTCTAATAAAACTGAGTCCTTAATCACCGCAGAACGACCCCCTCATATCCCGAACTGAATCAGGTGGCGAGTGGTTTAATCAGTCATCTATGCAAGTTACAGATGCATTCACCTGCCCACAGGGGACGCAGCACTTGAGGCGACCTATGGTCGCCTTCCTGGCCCGGTTCAACCCGATGTTCAGGGCATCAACGACGCCAAATTAGACCGTACATATTTCGAATACTACAAAGCAAATGAAAAATATACATCGTGTCAATGATGAGAGGAAGAGTGGGACCCTCCCATTTTTGTACCCTCCACGCCATGCGTAGGAACACACAATCGAACTGCGGCAACAAGATCTGGCAGGCCCCACACATCGGGACGCCTTCCGCCCGAAGGTTTGACCTCGAGTAGGGTGACCACTAGTGCAGTTCCTACCGAACCCTGATATGACAGGGAGGTACACCATTAGTCGCCTCTTACGACACGCCCTCTACTACCCGACCCCACACGGGGAAAAACTGAGTCCTTGAAATCCAAACAGCACTGTGTAAAGTTTCACATGTACAATGTAGGTTTAAAAAAGTAAAATAGCCCCAGGAAGACTATTTTTGCTGCCATAAAAAAAATATGCTATTGTCAATATATGTGAAACGATACTTAAAATTAACCCTCTAAAATATAATTCTTGCTTAAGTCCCTTAACCATTTCAGACTAACTCCTATATTTTCTTCTAGTTTGATCGTTTGTCTGTCTCCCTACAAGAGCAAGAGCCACTTAGAATAGCCATATGGCCAAAACTGCTTGTCACCCACTTTCACCTTTGAGCTTCAACCACCTCGCTAAATTTGACTTCAAACAGCACTAATCTCCTTTCAGATTGCCAGTGCAAAGATGCATATAACTTCATAGACAGACTTTCTTGTAATATCTCCAGGTACAATAATCTTTCTTTTAATCCTTACCCCCTAGCGGGTTCATTTTTAACTATTCATTCTTTTACAAGCTCTTTAGAATAAGGAGCTCAGAGCCATTTCAAACATCTTACACAACATAGATCATCTCCATACACCATGATATGCCAATGTTACTACTTGCCAACTTTACTGAAGAACTTAATAAACTACTTTTCTGGAATCATCTGCCTCTACATTTGTGAACCCAACACTACACTTAGCCCCAATGCTTTATTTGATCTATTGTTTAAACCACTACTGTCACGAATGATGAGGCTTTAGGGTCATATTATGACACATACAAAGTACAGGGCTCATTTTTATTCTGCTTGAAGAGTGAGAACCCCGTCAAAAAGCTGGTCTGGGGTTATATGGCACAAAGATCATATTTGGCCATGTTGCACTAACACAAGACAATGTCAAGGAAAAGATACTAACAAGCAAGGTTTTACTGACACAGAAGAGAGAAATACACCCAAGGAGGAATTGAACCTGAAAAAATCGAATCTGTGCTGCCTACAACTCGCAGATTGGGTTTGGTATAAAAACTTATAATCCAGTTCTTTTTACCTATTACCATAAGCCATATCCTGAATTCCTTTCGCAACAACTATCTTGTAGTGGTGTAAACCGTATATAGCTTGCCACCACATACATGCACAAAGTGACTTAATCTTGCAGAAGAAATGCAAAATTTGGTTTTGTAACTCTAAGGTCAGTTTTTGCTGCACAAGGGCCCGGAACCTATGCCATAAAGTGGTTTCTGAACCTATAGTGTGTGGAATCAAAGGCCAGAGAGCATTAAACCATTGGTTATCTACATGCAAAAAATAGATATGCAAGATCTGTCACAAGTTTTGCATTTTATGTTGGTTACTAGGATAAGTAAACTTTTATTCAAATTTTTTAAATATCACTACTTAATCTGAGTAAATAGTTCCACATTCAAAGCATGCAACAAGTTATTTATTTCAGAACATTTTGGTCTTTATCTACCTAATTTCAAAAATAAAAATTGAGTCTACTGTCAGTTAAGTGCTTTTAGATGTGCTGAATGAAAAGCATATCTGAGTAAAAGCATCAAATATGTGCACTCTATATATGCAAATCTGGAGATTAAAATGTTAATAAATTTATGAAACCAATAAATATGCAGATCTTGGAAACAGAAATGGCTCAATTAACCTTGTGGATTCTGTAACAAAATACTTAAGTATTTTACGTCACTAATTAAAACAATTCCAAAAATTAGAAACAATAAATATCGATTAATTACAACATGGAAAGAAATGAAGGTCAAGATATATGCACAGTGTAAACAAACTTCACCCTGAAAACTGTATTGACCAGACTAACAAGAACAGAAGATCTATGAAAAAGTTGAAGATCAAAACTAGAAATTCTTAAAAGCTAAAGGTAAATTAATACATTGAAAAAACACAAAACAGTGAGGAAACTCATACGAAGGCAAACATTTTTGGATGAAGCAAACAGAGCAACAGTAAATTGTGAAAGAAATGCCGAACTTTTAAAGCTAGTGTGTGCATGAAATGAAACAAAGTTTTAGGTATGTTAAGAACAGAAAAATGAACTTAAGGTATGCTATTTTTAAAACAGAACTCTGGCGGACATAATTGGCAACATACCAATAGCCATGTCAGAAATACATCACTCTCTTAAAAAGAAATACAAAGCATAAGCTCATGAATTTTCAGACAGTTCACAAATTCTATGGTAAATATTAGTGAACTTTTGAGAATACTCAAAAAAGTGTTCATTGTTGCAGTTCCTGGGATTCCAAATATACCAAGTTGGATTACTATGTCTGAAAAGCAGTCATTGAACTCGTCTTTCTCTCATTCCATTATGATGCACTGAGTCAGAAGTTTCAAACTGGATTTGCAAAATGGTATGGCGATTATGTTGAAAATTCCTTGTGGAAAATTCTAGTCAGGTTAAAAATACAATTTTAAGGAGAATTGACAAAGAAAAATTTATTCGACAAGGCTCGTATCAAATAATTTAATACTGTAGTTTGATAAAAGAGTTAGAAGTGAAAAAAATGTAGAAGTGATCATTTTAATTTTAACAAAAAAAATTTATTAAAATGATTTTAAACGAAAAGCCATCTAAAAAGCTAAGTAAAGTTTATTTCGAGCATCAGAAGAGCAGTATAATTTTTGGAGAATTAGAAAGATATGGATAAGAAAGTAGTTGGGATCTAGTATGCTTGAAAATATGGACAATACTCAGTCCAGAATGAGTACAATGAATTGTTATAATAAATTGATTTGTAATAGGGAGATGGTTCACAAGTTACATATTAAGAACTTGCATACTTAATTTCCTAAATGTTTAACGGTAAACACTTATGAAATACAGTAAAGGAAATTTTTAAAGTAAAACCAACTTTCCAATAGTAAAATCTAAATTTGGTCCTAAAACATTAAAATATTCAAAATGATAATTCAACATTACATTCACTCCCAGAATTAGTGCATTTAATCAGACACATCTAAGAAATAATAAAATAAATAAACTTGAAAGTAAATTTTAGATAAATAGTTTAAAATAAAATGAAATATTGATGAGTAAGGAAGCCATTATGAATATTGTATATAGAATGATAGACCATGGTCATATTTATAGTTAACCCACAGCATAGTTAATTTTCATTGCTCCACCAAGAGTACATAAATTTGAATAAAAATCCAAGTAAAAGGACTTAATTTTCTACAATAGTAAGATACATATATCAGGGATCAATTTAACTTACATAGGGTAACAGTAATTATATGGCAATTAAGTAGGTTGTCGAGAAGCAATTAAGTTCAAGTATTAAGATATAAACAATCAAAACAGATACGTACAATTTTCGATTTTAATCGAAGCAGCAGGGTTTTAATAAATGCTGACAGAAATCGCATTTGAAATAACTTAATGGCTGTAAGTTAGAATAAAAGTTAAGAAAAATGAAAGCATGTTTGTGCAAATTTAATTTGAATTAAGACTATGGACCTACTTTATTAAGTAAAGATCTAGTTTGTACTTCTTACTTTGCCAACTAAAACTAAATTAAGTGCAGCTAATTACTTGTCAGCCTTCTGAGAAGCAACACAATGAAAACAAATACATGTTTATGAACTAGAGACAATGATAGTTGGTTGATTGATCTAGATTTTATGGCACAAGATACAAAAATGGATAAACTGTTCCAAACACAAGACAAAAATTCAATCGAATATGTTTGAAGAAAATAACCAGACCAACATTAAAAGAAATGATGTAATAAATAAAACCAAATGAGTTATCTACAAATTAAATATGATGGTTAATTATAATCACAAAATGTTATTATAATAAAATGAGAACTAAGATTAAATAAATGAGAAAGATAAAATGACAACTAAGAAATCTCCATCTTAGTTTATAGAACTTCACGAAATTCAATTTAAAAGCTGTGATGTATAAAAATGTGTTAAAATCCCTGAATGAAGGAAGGTAAAAAGTAATAAACATGGGATTGACCCGACAAGTCTAGTACAATTGGTGATGAGGAATATAAAAAAATTGAGGGTAAAAAGTTTGGACAAGTTAAAATACGATGTATAGTAAGAGGTTGGCAAATGCATGGTTCCATCCATCAACAGAAGTCGATGGATGCCTCAGGAATCTGGAGGGAATGAATCCTACAATTAACTGATTGAGTGTCTAAACAGAGCTCTGATATGTGCTTTACTTAGTAAAGGAAAGTTAAGGAATTGCCATATAAATTTCTAGAATTGAAATGGTAGAACTTGCAAGTTTAAGATGCATTCATCGACCTTATGAAATAGACGGAGCATGTGCCCACAGCTTCATGTTATTTCTTCTAGTTGCTTGGTTTGAAGATCTGTCATGTGGTTGTGGGTAAAAGCATGAATCTTGAATTATTGATTGGTTAAAGTGATTATCCAACGGATCAAAAACACTAGTCTGCGATTCGACAGCCAATCGGCTAAGTTGATTCGTATGTACACATGATTTACCCTTCAGAGATCTTACAACAGCGACACTGCCTACATGCTCCATCTATTTTATTAGAGCGATGCATTTAGTAGTGCTTCGAGAAATGTTTTCAACAGTATAATTGGCATTAAAAACTAGACAAATCCTTTTTATATTGCAGATGCCTCCACCACATCATGAAATGAGCAATATATGAGGTTTCTCAGCCAGACGTGCTAACCAGGAGGAATCATTTGAACACTGATGGACATAAATTAATTTCACACAAGGGTTATTTTAACTATTAAATTCCCCTTTGTTTTACTTGTTTCAAGATTTTAATTGAGGTCTAACCAATATGTGAAGTCTCAATCTTAAGTATGCAATATTTTGTCTCATCAATTTATCATTAATCCAAAAATAGTTCATCATACAGTTTTTAAATCTCTGAGGCTACTTCACTGCTTTATTTTTGGTACAAGATATCTTTTCACATTTCACAAGCAAGTGCAATTTTGCTTCAAGGATAGAATGAAACCTGATAACAGATGTGTAGTTAAAATCCTCCAGCCTTTTAAGTTTCGAACATATTTACTAGTTTCAGTCGAATTGAAACACTATGGTATCATATCAACCTTTCCAATTTTATACATGGAATTTATAAAGCAGTAAAAAAATGTAGGATAATTTTACATAAACAATACTATTTTTTGGACATTACTACAAATAACAAAGATGAAACATTTATATATCTTTGAGAAAATAATTTTAATACAAATCTAAACCATTCTTTCATGTTTTAGTTTCCAACTATTTTCATGAGCTGATGGGTATTCCGAAACAATCAGAATGTAGGCCTGGTATTTCACTAAATAAAGAATTTTGAGAAAATGATCTAGATAATTTTTTTGTAAGTTATTGCCCAAATGTTTCCAAAGTGATGCAATACATTTTTAGTAACATTGTACTCGAAAAAGTAGTTCTAATTTCATAAATAAAATTCATAATAATTCTAATTTCATAAATAAGGGTCAAACAACCTCACTATGCCCATTGCATTCTGAAAACCACTTCAAAAGTCGGAGAAAGTTTAACAATTAACCCTGGAAACTAACAATTAAGTTTCCAGGGTTTCCCCGCATTGTTTAATCAGTTGCTCTCATTAATTAAATGGCATCTAGGTAGATAAGACTTCTGGCTCTTAAAATTTAAAACAAAATTTCGCTAAATAGATTAATATTTCACAGGAAGTGAAATATTAATCTAATTTTTTATGGGAATCCATGTACACAGCAGATATAAGGAATTATGATTCTTTCATCTAAATAGAATCAGCATTATTCAGTAGACCCATACTAGTTATATTTTAAAATCTTCAAACACCATTTCATTGATTTACAAAAATCATTTTTGGTCAAAAGAATGTTCAATACCCATGTGTAGTTTGATAAAAATAAATATTGAGATCAAATTTTATGTCATGTACATCAGAACACTAAAAGTCAAATGAAATAGCAGTATAACAATCCATTCTGTCAAATTCAATTGAATTAAAAAAACGTTTCAATTAAACATTGATGAAAGACAATATTCAAGAACAAACATTTTAAATACACACAATACACAAAACAAATCATAATAGGCTTATATGAATTACCTTTGACACAGCAAAACATAGGCAGACGGTCGGGAGTGAGAATCGACCAATCATCGACCGGTAGCGGACAGTGTACATGAGAATACCGCGTTCCAGGATCGCAGCAGTCAATCAAAACGGATCAACACAAAACAGAAAAGCGCGGTTTTATTATTATATCTCGACGAAATTGTTCGACCCCTATGAATCGTCTTGCTATAAATAGCAACTTCCAGAACACGGCAGATGTCGGAGCCCGCTGTGAAGAAAGTAGTGAACAGCAGAGCGAGATTACGTCAGCAGGCGGATCAATAGTGAAGCACGTTTCGGTATCCAAGTTGTCTGCGGATGAGAAACGAACGACCTTCAAAGTCGCTAGTCGATTTGCTTAAATGATAGAGGCACAGGAGGATGCGAGAATGTTTCTGCAGGCAGAGGAGTATGTTCGGGCGAGAAGGGATGAAGAGTATTACGAATTGGGGATAAAACAACGAGAGCTAAGCAGAGATCAGACGGTGATGGGTTACCGGCGATTGCTCTTTCTCGCAGTTTACCAGATGGAATAATAATCGCGGAAATGTGGCGATAAATATACAAACCGTTGCAACTTAAAACTACATTCGAACCAGTGTCAGTCGAGAAACATCGAGGCCTCACCTTCGGAACTGATTTTTAAAATTTCTACAAAACACGAAATGCATGACATTTTTTTATACGTTCAAGTGCAACAATATTCATTGCGAAACATAAAAGTAATGAACAGTTTTTTGCGTTGTCTAAACCATATCTACGAAGCATATCAATTCCCGCAATAGTAATACAAAAATAAATTTCCGGAAACAAGGGGTTTGAATAACTGCTTACTTTAATGCTGGTTCATGTTTTTTTTTGTACAAATTTGTGAAAAACGCCTTTAAAATTCAATAAAATCCTAACTTTACATTAAAAATGTGATAAAACTTTGGGCCCCTCTGAAATATAATCCTGGCTACGTTACTGTTTCAAACCAAATTTTACAAAAAATTAAAATTTAAGTTAAAAAATGCAACGCTGTAAATATTTCCTTTTGTGAGAGAATTTTTTTTTTCCAGAGCTCTTATTGAACTAAAAATGTGCTTATATTTCTGAAAATGCAAAAAATTTAAAAGCTTCCAATCAAATATATACAATTCCACGAGTATTTTTCACAATTTGTCACGAGTATTTTTCAATTGGAATTGAAATTTAACTGTGCCTCAAGATCCTTTAAAACGGACAACTTATAAGGGTTTTCTTAATATAACTTTTAAAACAGCAGATTCAGATGGTCAGAGAAATTTCAAAACACTAAATATTTTTTTTAAAGTTACTTATTCAAAGTTATGTCCAAAACTTTGTACTCATGAAGTGCATACTTTCTCAATTTTTTTTTTCTAAACAATACTTCACTAAAATAAAAAGTGCAGACAAAATATTGTGTCAAAAAGAACTGAACTCTCATTTATCTCAAAACTATTTTTTTTTGGATTTCTTGCCTTTTTCCTATGCCCACGATATAGGCAAAATGAACCCAGGTTAGTTGGTTTGGGTTTCATGGCGCAAGGGAATGAACCCATGAAACTGCATTTATAAATCTGGTATTATTTGAATGTTAAATCTTAATTTGTAATTTCAATCCAACTAGTTTTTAAAATATGAAGACACCTAAAATGGCCCGGTTACACACATTTCCTGTGTAATAAACGAGAATCACCCCTGAGTCGAAGCATGGGCGCATTACGTCGTAAGTGCGTGGGCTCTCTGCGAGTGGGAACACCAGAACTACCTACCCACTTCGTTCATTGAGTTCTTAGCAAAACTAAGATGCTTATTTGGCGTTTTATCGCCTGTTCTTTCAATAGCTTAGAAACAATTGAAGACAGGCGTGGAATAAGGGGAAATTCCTTCAGGAAAATTGACTGAAGCACATTTTGCAAAAATTGTTTCTTTTTAATCCTTTGCAGTAATGATTTTTAGATTCATAACAGAAAAATATGTAAAAAAATAATAATCAAATTTTGGAAGCATAAGTGGTATTTTACTCATCCATAAAAATTGATACATTGAATTATGGATTCATGTGTTATGAATTATTGGCAAAGTGTTACACATACCTGTTAGGAAAATATAAAAACATTGAAGACGTCAAATAATTTCAAATCACTAAACTTAAAATAAGTAACTTGACGAAGTACTTGGATAAAGATGATTAAAAAAATGCATTCTTCTCAGATTACGCTTATGGTTTTCTAATCGCGAAAATAGCAATAATCACGACTTAAGGTTTCGTAATGTTTAAAAATTGATACAGCGTCACCAGCAAAAGAAACAAAATTTCTATTGAACATTAGAAGTAAAATTAATGTATGAATAAAATTTGATACACTATGCAGAGGAGATGGGATAATTGACTTTCAATAAATGCTTTACGGTCAGCATTTACCATGTCCATCAGGCTGTACTATTTGGATAAATGCCATTTAATTTAAATAAATTAACGACTTTCATGAATTATCTATTATGCGAAATGGATTTGGAGATCTAATGAATTTTTTTTAATTTAAGGACTCAAAAACCCGATCAACTTTAACCCTATAAATCCTCTTTACAAAGAATTTAACAGTTTCGAATTTCCGCACTGTTTATACTGTTAACATTTGGGTTGGTAGGTATTTAATTTAAGTCGCACTAAAGCAGAGCAAAGGGCTATTGGTGACGGTCCGGGATCAAGCCCGAAGGGAAAGATACGAGGACAACACTGTATAATTTTGAATCATGGTCAGATGACGTGGTCACACTCGATCTGGCACTCCACTTTCCAAACTTCCACCACGCCAACGTGAGAATATTTGATGCCCCGACAGATTTAACGCGCACCGACCCCCTTTGATCTTAGGTTGGATTCGAACTCGCAACCCTCCGGTTGCTAATCTGTTACTCTGCCAACCGGGTTACCGCGGTGAGTTAACATTTGGGAAAATTCAAGTTGACCAATTTTTACAGTCCTTCAAATGCAAGTCGGGGACGGCAATATCATCATTGCTTTGCAAAATGACTGATGTGTAGCGAATACAAGAGAAACTAAATACTTCCGCATTCGCAACACGTAACGTAGCAACGATTTCCGTAGCGGGAAAATAGAAGTAGCAAAAGCTATGGACATTCCACAGGAAATATATACTATATGTATAATCACGTTTGCCTTAATGAAAAAAAAATCATAACGCCAACGCCTTCTGACGCATTTTCATTTATTTGAAATAAAGTCTATTAAAACAAGATATTGACCGCAAGCAATTTCCTTAGATGACCAAGCTTAAATCAAACAGAAAATAGTGGACTACATCAGAGGTGCACCTGAGGGGTATGTTGCAAATTGTATGTTGAAAGGGCCTGATGAGTAGTGACCCACCCTTCTTGACTGACATTACGTCAATGAAAGAATTTGGTGTTTACTTCCCTTCCCTATTTACAATTTCTGAAGAGGGTACAAACCAAATGGGATTTTGAAAGCCTGTGTTCGAAGCTACTGAAAGCTCATATTCAGTTTCAATCTGTAGATAAATGTACATCGATATTAAATGTATTTAATTAAAATTCTTTTCTTTGTTAAGAATTGGGTTTTCGCACCTTTTCACAGGGTGGTTGATGTGCTTCAGCCACCCCAAAGAAATTAAAATTTCCCTATTACGATTTTTTTGCGGTGGAACAGAATATCATTTTAAGTTGTTCTGTTAGAAATTTTTAATACGCCGTTGAAAGTGGGGGTATGGAAATAATTTCACCTCATGCAATTAGTATAGAGGAATGATCATAGTAAATTGTCTGTATTTATAGTTTCATAAAAATTGATTCTGTTGACAAATCAATTTTCTGATAAATTCTACATACATTTAATATACACAAACCAGCTTTAATATCTTTTTAAATTTTCATGCCCCAAATGGCCAGAGGATTATTGAATTAGGATATCGATTGTGAAGTTTAGGGTAAACAATGACATGTATCATGATCGCTTTTTCAACCCCTCCCCAAGAACATTTCTGGTTGTGCATTTGGGCTACATAGAGAATTAAACAAGCATGAAAATTGAAACATGTGGATCTTGCACAATAGGATACCAGAGATAGCTCAGTAATTAAATTGGATTTTTACGAATACACACAGGAAGCTGAGTAGATTGTTGTCTACTGCGGTTTCAATTCGACAGTAAAACATTTTATTATCACAGGTGAAAGCGCCACACCAGAGTGCGAGAATTCCACCTGTGAATCAATAAAACCTACGAATTCCGAATACCATTGGTCGCTAGAAGGGAACTGCAAATTTTATCTCAGTATAACACAAGCACTTCAAACGTGGTATGCGTTTCCGTCAGTAAGTGGATATTTGAAAGTTGATTCGAACTTTTTGAGATAAGAGTTTCTACGAAATTCATTAAATACATTCAGCACTCCACGATTTGATCCAAAAGGAGTTACGTCACGGACAGCTGAAAAATCAGGTATGTGATGAAATATTTCGGAAGAGAATGTCAATACAGTTTTTATCTATCCCACGCACCTGTTAAATCGGGGTGCAGTATTGCTCTATCAAAAGTCTATTTTATCTAGTCTTCAGCGCATTTCTTCCGCACATGTACTCGAAAAGAACGACAAATATATACTTAAAATCTGATTTTTTTTAAACAAAATAATTTGGCATCATGTTGGCCAAAAATTCAAATGGCGAATCAATTAGAGGAAGAAATTTAAAGTTTTTAAACGTTTCTTAGACCAAAGTCAATCTCAAATCCTGTACACGCGGCTTACACATCTGTTCAAATATGCAATATTCGAAAAATATCGAAATGTATTTTTAATCAAATATATTTTGATACTGAATCACGTCAAAACGCAGAATTGAGAATTTTCCCAATTCGTATTAATCCGGGTTCATTTTGTTCAAACACTAAGGAACGAGAAAAAATAAAAGTTAATATGTATAGCTTCCCTTACTAAAGTGTCGCCAAGTTTGGCACCATTGGTGACCTCAGGTAGAAAAAAATTGTGCTGAGTGTCAGATTTTGGCAAATAAAGCATGTTGCAGCTCCCGGTCTTGGAAATATTTCATAAAACCGCAGTCGTTCCCTACACGTGAGAAAGACCCGCGCGTCGCATATAAAAACAAACCACGCCGTAAAAGCAAAATGGACAGTCGGACATAAATATCACTCATAACGGAGTAAAGACAAAACGAGTTGTGTATTCTTCAGAAGACCCAACTTACGATGCGAGAAGACATGTCAAAGTGTAGTTGGTGTTGGAGCAGTGTTGACACGATGGAAAGATATTCCTCCGATGAATACGATCAGGCAAGTTTTTTTTCCAATTTAAGTTTGTTTTGGGTCATAGATGATTGGAATCATTCTTTCGAAGTATTCGTCATTTTTGAAAGTTTTTACTCAGGCGAGATACACTGTGCTATTTATGAAAATTCATTTAGAATCCAGAGGTTGATAACGTTTGCAATCATTCACAAGTGCTCTCTAAATTTTAAAGTCAGACAGCTTCAAGGTCAGTATTCTTAGTTTTGGTATGTAGAGGACATTGAGTTCCGATAACCAGCAGATATGGTTCGCGAATAAATGTGAACTCTAGACAAAATTATTTCAATACTAAGTGACTGCTATTCACTGCTACACATAAACTTCGTTAAAAAACCCCGCTATATAACTCAAATTTTCGGTTTACTTTTCATAATGCTCTAGAATTTGAAATATTCTTAGTTTCCTTCAATAATCAATTTTAATTAAGGTATGTTGGGATGGTTGCATAAGAAAGCACCACCTAAATTATGTTGAGCCTTTTACTCGTGACAACAAAAACTAAATCGTACTGTCAAACGTATATTGACGTAATAAGACAAACTTTCACTTACAGTCGAAGGTGAGGTGAAAAGTATCCCTCTCAGTTTAAATTTGTCAACACCGACATTCAACTTCTGCTGATAGTGAAATATCATCCCGAGTTGGTGTTTAATAGTGGGCGTTAACCCTGAAATTAGTACAAAGTTGGGCGAGATTTTCGCATTCATTTTCCTAATGCAATGGCGTAACTCGGAAAGATAGTTGGATGGTTTTCAATAAGTTGAATACATTTTTACAATGAAGAAATCTAGGATTCCTATTAAAGTAAGCCATTTATTATAACTTCATGTAATAATTTGACGAAAATTTCCGGGATGTGATCGAGATGCATTAAATCATTTTTAGCAATAAGTCCTTAGAAGTGAAATGGTTAACTAAAATATCGGCTCATTTTAAAACAATTTATTCCTGCCAATAAGAACTAGTGTGGACTAGAAAAATTAGAACCCTTCAAATAAATGTTTATTCTCAGAATACTACTTGATATTTTAAAAAGCTAAAAAAATATGGAAATGTCTGCTGCCACAGCCAAAGAACTTGTGAAATAGTATCTCATCTTAAACCCTATTTAGTAGTAAATTTTAGTTGTTCAGATATAAAATGTGATAATAAAGCATGAAAAACGGAAATTGAAAATATCGTCAAGAAATTTAAACTTAAATATTTTCTTTAAAGGCTTCATGACAATCTAGCAACAAGATTCCGATGTTTTTCCTTCGTTTAGCCACAGCTTGGCGCCAAAACTTTGAAATTGAATTTTTGGAAAGGCGCCAATTTTTTTTTTTTGGGGGGGGGGGGGTAGGGCTTTGCCAAAATTGGATTCTGAACCACTATGAATGTGCCGAGATTGGTTTCGGTTAATTGATATGCAATCATTCTTTAAAACAGTGGGTAAGTTCGACCATGCTTAGTGGGATTCAAACCCTGAGCTTATTGAACAGAGGGCTAACCTCTCACTAAAAAAAGTTGGAGATGCATACATTTTAGGAATTAGATTAAAATTTTTTTCAGTTGAAGTGTTAGTAATTCTCTATTTTGTTGATAAAAAAACTAATTATCTGTTATATTCAAACATATGTTATATATTAACACATTTTTAAATCCTGCTACTTTCTGTAATGCAATTAATTAAAAAAACAAGTATACATTAGAAATTGTAATATACTAAGCATACCTTTTTTACAAGAGGTCAACTTTTAAAGGTTATAATTTAAAACTATTGTGATAAAAATGCTGTCTCAAGTAAAAATAATCACAAGTAAAATTTCTAAATTGGGGTAACAAAGTTTTATTTCATATTAATTTTAAAGTGGGCAAAGGAAACGTATATAACTAAATTTTGACAAAATCAATATTTAATCTCAATTGTCATTTTAAACACAAAAGTTATCCGAATCAATCCACCATTTATCAATCTGCTCGAATCTATCAGTAAATACAATAATCTGATCTGTAAATGCAAAATAACTCAAAATGAAAAAGAAAGACTCCAAAACACAAATAGGATCTAGTTGTAAAAATATATTTACAAGTTTGTCTGCAAATGAGAAAGACAGCAGTTGCAAGCAGCTCCTGTTTTGATTGGCATATTACTTGAATGAAATTTGGGAGTGTAGCTATAGAATAAATCAAACAATGCTAAAAAGATGATTTTAAATTAAACTAGTTCTCACCAAGAAATTTTTTTCTTTGGTGGTATGTTTACACATACATATCAAAGTCAAAAAATATTTTTTAATTGTATCCAAATATTCTTGCAACTGAGGTAAAGAAGTTAAGGATGCAATTGATGCCAACTTTTTGTTCTGAATTTCTAACCCTGCTTCTCAGTCCAGATTTTCGTTTTCATACCACATTAGAGGAAGTTCAGTTTAAAATTTATGAAATTTTCTAACTTTTAAGCACCTTAAATCTTTATTGTACAATAATAATTTAAGTATGTTACAATAAAGCCCAATTAAATTAGCAAGCTAGTTACAGATACCATCCACTGAAATATTCAATTCAATGTCTGTACACACACGAGCCTATATACCTTTTTGCAATTAAACCGCTTTGAAAATTGAAAGAAAAAGTGAAATTCCATGGTTTTACTCCATCCCATCATATTGTCCAAATACTTTTTCACTTTGATGCTTTACATATCTAAGTATATATGGTGTCAGTAATTACTTGGACACACAGTTTTTATATTGACACGAAAACTTTGTTCTACTTTTATACTGCATGTATTTTCATTTTAAATAGAAACTTTTAATCTTACGAGTTCAATTTTTATCAAATATAAACATCTTAAAATACTTGCAGAAAATTTTCTTGACACATCAAAAACATTAATACACAGAGTTTAATCATTTCAGAAGAGAAATTAAAGCACTACTTCTAAAACAGGGCTATTGTAATCTATCTGTCAAGTGAAATGAAAACTAAGAATTTGCCACTTTTCTATAACATGAGAATAAGAAACCATTAATTTCTCTTTAATCTTTCAATACTGATTCAAGTGCTTGGTTTCTTCAAGACTGTCAGCATTCTTTAAAATATTTACAAATTAGATGACCTTTGATGGTTGGTTCATTGGGTTTCATGGCGAAAGAGCAGATGACCCTTGAATAGTATGTTATTTGAACAGTATCAAACCTTATTAGTGAAAAATTGAGGCACACTTTTAATCTGCTTTTTAGTTACATAAAAGCTTAAATGAAACAGTAAAAAATGCAACTCCTGAGTATCTGTTCCTAAATTACATAGCCACATGATGCAAAACAAGTTACACATTGATGAGAAATAATTGCACAATTTTAATTTGTTTGTAAATAAAGAGCATAATACCTCCTGCATCTTATAACAAATGTACAATTTAAAAAGTATTTATGTAAAATTTAAAAGAAAGTAAATTTTCCTCATTTTCCAAGAACTAATAATTCTATCGCATTGCTTTTAAAATCAGTTTGTGATATATCATGCCAACAAGTATAATTCTTTTTCAAACAGCTTTCTGTTTATTCATTTTGGAAAGTAAGCACCTACATCTTATTAAACCAAAACCTGGCCCTCAGATAATGCTCAATTCAAGATGAATTGATACAATGCATTTAATTTTATGATTTTTTACATGAAGGTAAAATTAAAATGCAAAACCAATTAAACATGAATACAAGGCAATAACGAGTAGATGGAAGCCACATTTGTATGTTTAAAAATACAATCATTTTCATAGCAAATCGTTCTGAACGATAAAAACAAGTCACTTTCTGATGAACAATGAAATGGTATAGAATCATATTCCCGAAAATTTTGAAGCAAAATTCAATCAGCTAAAGACACGTTTAAAAGCCCGATTCTTTGTACCGATGTAAATATAAATTAAGTGAAGAGAAATAAAACTTTTTTCATCCAGTTGATTAATGTCAGATCGATTTTTTTTACAAGGAGAATGAATGTGCAATATTCAATCAAAGCATCTAGAAAAATCACTCATAAATTTCCATATCCATAAGAGTAGATTTAAATCTTACTGTGAGCTGATCCCAAATTTTCTGTTTTACGCATCCTTCTTAGAACTGAATTCAATACATGTGCTTTCTTAGACGTCTATTCAACAAAGAACGGGCGCACCAATATCGATCGAAACACTTGAGCACAATTCGGTAAGAATAAAGCAACCAAACGTGCTACGCGAATTCACATAACGTGGGAATCAAAACACCAGTGCAATGAAGTTGAGTACTGAATTTGTGAAATGAACGCGTTCTAAAGCCGCCGTACTGCACAGAAAGATGCAACCAGGCGTAGCATGGGAGGGCAACAATCCAAATGATGACGTCACCTGACATCCGGGACTTCCGAGGTGCGCGGTGAAGTAGTTACCCTGGTTACAAACATTCGGTTAGAAGTTTGACCTGCACTGCGGAGGGTCCCCAAACTGGTCTAATTTGAATAAATTAATTGGACTAAATAACAGGCTTAATTACATTATGACATGGCGATAATAAAGATATCAGAGAAACAATTAGTTTGGCGCTGTTTTTTTTTGCTACACGATGACCAATTACGATCAAAGCATTTTTAAAAATTCGAAACATCAAACGAATAGCGAGGTGGATTGTACTCAAAAATATAAATTATGATAAATTAAGACAAATTTTAGACCGGCAAACAAAAAAATTAAACCGCGAGAGAATTTAATTTCATTCTAAAATGCCTTGAACACAACGGTTTTTGACACAGTATCAGGATGTTTCAGACATTGAATATTTTTCTTGGATTTAGTTTCCAATCATTTAGATTTTAAAAAATGGATACACATCAAGATTTAGCACATGAATAACCAATTAAAGCTCTAAAGAAGCCGGTTTTAAAACCGATTATGACAATTATAATTAAAGATTGCTCAATAACTTTAACCTTGTTTTAATTAAGGGAAGAAATGCACATTAGTAAGAATGAATTTAAATAACTTTGACGGCAAACAAATTACATATAGCGAGAATGAAATCTCAATCTAAAAACTAAGTAATCTGTCAGGTGGAGATTCCTGAAGTCAAACCTGTGGGTGTTCCAAAACTTGGAAAAATTTAATAATCTATTAAACATTAGAGATAACCTTGTTAGCTAATGGAAGTAAGAACAGTTGTATATCATTAAAACCACAATTAAAATGTAACTTCATCAGTACAAAGCACTATAAAATGCTTTTCATTATAATTCTACAGAACACGAGGGAAATTCAAAATTTGGACTAAATTAAAGGAATTGAAATTAAAGACCTAACATGTGAGAGTTCTGACCAGTTTGCTTCAATTTGATATATCGCTTATCAATTTTGGACGACTGATTACACTATGACTACTAAAGTTTTGACCAGTTTTAAGCGAAACAAAATTCAGTTTTCAGTATAATTTTAAATTAAAGGGTTTTTGTTGCCAAAACTTAAAACCAAAATTTGTTCTTCAATATTCATCTTTTTAACCTTTGATAGGCTTTATGCTAAGAGTTTTTGGGTAAAAACACCTTTAGGTTCAAAGACTTATTATGAATGCACTATTATCCTTTTGAATTACCTTCTATAAATATATTTTGCACAAAAATATATATATTTTTTAAAGGGTGGTATATCTTTTAGAGTACTCAGACATCAGAATAAAATATAATATTTTGTAACTTGAGCAGCCAAATATACCTATTATGAATAATTTGAAGGTAAAGTATCCTTTATTAATTCTGGCGAACCTATTTTCAAGAATTAAATGAAGAGTTTTCTTACACATACAACTTTAAACTATAAACTATTCTCAGGGATAAGAAAATCAATGAATTCGAAAAATTCGGATTCAATGGGATCTTTTGGCAGAGGGGGTAAATCAAGGACAGAATGAACCCCCTAACAGCTACAACCCAAACACCACTCACAAAAATGTTGAAAAATTTAAGTACCCCCAATTCCAGGGCATTTCGCCGGCATTCCGATTGGGCAAGCCGAGAGCGCGCGCGATACTTAAAGAACCACGCCCATCGAATTGCCGGCCAATCTTCCTTCCCGAGATGCACTGTTCATAACACCACTCCTCTCTCGCCTCTCAGGATCCGACTGCTCTTGGGCATCAGCAGCAGCGGCACAGCAAGATGGCCTCCGATGAGGGCAGCGCGTCCCGCCAGGCCAGCGAGGAGCGAAGGGGCCCCGCCTACGCGCGGGCCGTCGAACCGGACCGCGGGATACCCGGGCACGTCGGCAAGGAGAAGCAACTGCACAGCGCAACCGGGTACAATCTGGTCATCGACAGCGAGGCCAACGTCTACGGCACGAGGGAGCCATACAACAGCGAAGGTAAACATTGTGGTTTCTTTGAAAATGGAGACGGCGTGGTTGACCGGTATTGATCGCCGAGTCGAAATAGAATTTAATAACATCCCGCATTTGAAGAATGCAAAATTAAAAAAAAGCAGGATGTAAAAAATTATCTTTGTGATCAAATATTAGTTTCAATAGCTAGGCACTTGGAATAAAAGCAAAATTTTTGATAATTAAAATATACAACAAAAAGATAACCATTTTTTAATGACTAGCACTAGAATGAGTATGACACGAAAAAAGCAAAATTTAAAAAAACTCAGGCTGTAAAATAATTCTAAGTGATCAATTTATTTTTAGTTCCACCTTAGATCGGTTATGCTATTTTTGATAATAAAACATCAGAGATGTTGAACATTTTTTAATCAAAACGTTTGTTTTAAAAAAGGCTGACAATTAGGTTAGTTTCGGTCAGTTCTTTTATTATTCACTTTTTGGAAATAAAATTTTAGTTATAAAATTTACTCATAGATGGAAGCACAGTGTTGGATTCTTGAAATTGCCGGTTTCGAGTTCGTAGACTACATACAAAAAATGTAAAGCACAATATTCAGAATTATTTTTGTTACTTGTTTCAATCATAATTATGTTTCGCAGCCACATGATTTACTTTAAAATATTCAGATTTAGAATCACTATGAGAAATTAAAGTAGTCTGAAGATAAACATAATTAACATATTTCCAGAACTAATTACATTTAATATACAGGAAAAATCCATTTTAATGCCATGCATTTCAAATGCACTGAAATTGATTGTCCATTGAAAGATTTATCATTCTCAAGGAAATGGGTTTTACAAAAAATATACCAGAATTTCTTAAAAAATTAGATTTGTTCATTTTCTATGCATTTGATGCAGAATGAAGACATTCCAGGTTATAATTTTACCTATTTTTTGAAACCCTTAATTTTCTTTTCATCTATTTTAAAATTATCAAGAAAAATATGAGTTATCTGATCATGTACAAGGTATTATCTATATACTATCTGATTTTGTACAAGGCTTTTTAATCAATTAATGAATTATACAATGCTCAAAATAAAGTCATAATTCCAAGTGATATCATGTATGGCTTCTGTTTAAATCATGATTTCTAGTAAAATTGTTTTAAAACCTCTTACAAATGAACCTACAATCACAGTACATCCCTCTTTAATACTTAAAATAAAAAATTAATCAAAAGCAGCGAATTGAGGAAGTAGACCATTTTTGCAATGCCAAAACAATATATTACAATCAGTATCCATGGAAGTGCTTTTGGTGATTCCAGAAAGGATGTAAGAAATGGGAGAAATATAATTTCCTAGGCAGGTATGATACTAAGTCAAGGAATTCTAATCATTCTAAGATCAAAACCGCTTTCAATGAGGACTTAAAACTAAAATCGGATATCACAAGGTTGAATTTTTAATGAGATCAAAATTAAAAATTCAATCTCTAAGTTCTAAATTTTTTTCTCTTTTAGCTGTTTTACAGTTCCACTCTAGAGCACCAGGGGAAGTTCAAATAAAAGGGAAAAAGTCAAATGTGTATCTTGCAATGAACGAAAAAGGAAAAGTTTATGCAGAGGTAAGAAGTATTTTATTAAAGCATATGCTTAGTAATAATGCTTGTTTCATAAAACTACCTAAAATGTTCTCTACAGTTCGGTGTCTAGAGGGTTAAGGCAGGATAAAATAATAAAACAAGCAAAACTTTTCAGGCAATTTAAGTGTAACTGATGAAATTGGTCAAATAGTGAGAAGAAAAATACATTGTAAAAGTGATTAATTCAAATGTAAATTCTGATTAAACGTTTTTCTGAATTTCATATTAAATATAGAAATTTGATTAAAAAAGGTTGCCTCGCACTATTTAAAATAAAAAACCTGCTAGCCTCCTACGATAACAATAAATACTATCATGTGCAAAATTGAAGTCTTGTTTCAAAATTAGAATTATTCTTAGATCATTTCGATTGTAAGAAAGATCCTACAGTTGCTATCAGAATTTGAAACAGACCATAAGTAAAAAAATATGAATTCAAAAGTTGCAATATACAAGCTTTATTTGTGCAAAAAAATACTCAATGCCAGAACATTAGACATTGAAGGGTTAGGAACAGAAATCACTTGTTTTGAAAATCCCAGAGAAAGAAAATATTTTCTTATAAAATATAGGGAGGAATTTTATTTAGAAATTGGCAAGAAATGCTTTAACCCAGGATAGGCAATGTTTATGTGAAAGAATAATCTGCACTATCACATGAATTATTTTAAATGTTTTATACTTTGTGGTAAAAAGCATATAAATTTAGAAATGAAAGTGAGAAAGCTGTTAATAAAAAGCACAAATGCTACTGGTTTGAAAAGTGGTAAACCGAACACATGTTCAGTGAACATGGACTTTCTTCAACCAAATGAGTATTCCAAATAGCTTTTTATTGTATAAAATCACTGCCCTATATGCCTATTTAAATTGACACCACCATTTGTGTACTTTAAAATAAATCAACCACTACAAGGCACATGAAAAATTATCAAAATTAGTTGGTTAAATATTTGGTGATTACTTTTTGTAGGTTGATATAGACATTAAATTCATGGCCAATGATAACAAAACTTTTTAAAGCAGAGTTGAATATGGATTTTTACTAGTAATAAATAATAAAGGTGACATCAACTTAGATGCACCTAATTTTAATTTAATTTAGAGACTATCTTTAATTAAAAATAAGTTTAGTGTCACTTAGATTAAAGTAACTTTTAGATTCTCTATCAACATCTAGTTTTTAAAATTCTAATTGAAAACACTCAACAAATTTAACAAAGCAGTTAAGATGGATAAATACTCCAAGAATAATGGATACTATTTTTAGTGGATTGTTGTATTTTACATTTGGCATAAACACATGTAGATATTCGAAATGCTATTTTTTTTAATCAATTTTCTTTTAATTCACTCATAACATTCTATCAACTGCAATAAAAAAGAAATATTGTAGAATACATTCATGGAATTTAAAAAAGCTATGAAAAGGATTGTTTGTGTCCAATGTTTTTGTATGGTTACAGCCCATTTAAAACACATATTAAGATTTAACACAACTATATTAAAGCTGTGATTAACATGCTAGCTTGGAACTAAAAGTGATGCTAAAAACTAAACTAAATACCCCAAAAATCTCAAATGCATCTACAAAATGCTACCAGATACTGACATGTCATAAAAATTCAATTCCTGATGTTATAAACACTCAGGGATAATAATTTTTTTTAATCGTAAAAATGGGATTTATTTTTATTTAAATCGGATTTTATGATTTTTAAAATTTGTTCCTTCTACATGTTTCAAACTTGTTAGATAGGAGACATGCAAATCAGTTTTGTTTCTAGATAGTATTGATTTATGTAAAACAATATATATAAGGATATTTAGAAAATAAAGCAGGGCAAATTTTTGAGACTAAAACAATACAATTTATCATCGGGTGGCCCTCATTACTTTTTCTTTCATTTGAATTGCATTTCATGATACAAATCCAAAATACTTAATATTCTAAATTAAAAAATAATCATTTTAATAAGGTAGGTAGTTAATTAACTCTGCACTGGAGCAACACAACAGGCTATTGGCAACAGTCAGGGATCAATCTCGAAGGGAAAGATCCAAGGATAAGGCTTCGTAATTTTGAACCATGGTCAGATGACAAGAACACCTGAGAGCTGCCACACCACACCAATGTGAGGACATTTGAGGCTAAAACGGATTTAACATGCACCAGCCCGTGTACAAAAGGAAGGAGGAAATTTTAATTAAATTAAATTAATAAGGACGAAATTTTAATGTTATTATAAATCATAATAAAAATTTTAATTTTCTGGCATTTTTGTTACCCAACTAGTTTCTTATGAACTAAGTGATGTTTTACTTCCCCCAATTATTTCTTAAAGTTGGCACCACTACATTCCAATTAATACTACCACCTCTAATAGAGAATCCAGTTAAAATAGGCCATTCTTCAAGTGTATAAATAGTGAATAAAATAACATATTCTGCCCCATTTTATAAAACTTCAATTAAGAAAAAAGGAAAATTTAAAGTTTGATGTAAGTCAATGATTTTTTTAGTAAAAAATTTAAATCAGCATACCCTGTGAATACTTATAAGAAAAAATGGGGAAAATTCAAATGACAGCAAATAAAATTACCCACACAAATGGTATTGTTTAAGACTGGTGATACTAAAATTCTCGTGTGGGGAAAGACACCGCGACGTAATAGAGAAGTCTGAGAAAGCATTTCTCGCAAAGAGATCTTTTAAAAAATTACAAAAAGAATAGTTTTTAGTTTGTCATGGAACTTTCAGAAGTTAGGTCTATATTTTTCAAAAAAGCCATCACTGAAAATGTTTGTATAATTTCATTAGAATGTTGTTAATTTAGTCCCCTAGAAAGCTAAGTTTCGCAGATTGATTTTTAAAACCTTTCAACATAAAATATCAAAATTTCAACCTCTGATATGCGCTCGAGCGAGGCCAATGAATTCCACCACTCAAGTATGTGCTCGAATCTCTAGCTGGCATCAAGCACCTTTTTGATACAATATTTTAACAGGATAACAGGATTCATTATTTCTGTACATACATCAATAGTGTGATATCTGAGATTTTTGATAATTTTATACAGTATAGCTACCCCCAGTAAGTAGTTAAAAAGATATCAGTAAAAATCTATTTCCAATTATTGACCCTGAAAAACATTTAGATGCATATTGGTTCAGGGCTTTGCTTGCATTGAAATTTTTATTTGGTTACCCGAGGCAAGAAATTGTAATGAAATTCTATGCACATAGTTAATATGTAATTTTGTGCTTGATTATTTATTCAAATTTATAGGAAATACTTTAAATTATTGTTCATAATATTTGGTTAGCGTCGAGTAAAAAGGTATTTTGAAACAAATACGAAAATCATGTTTGTACTGGAAATTGAAAGGAAATCTATAAAATTTAGGGATTTCAAGAACCTTTCGAATTTGACATGTGCTTAGGGGATTTTGAAGGTATTTCATTTCCCTATCAGGGTCATTACACAAAATAACTCATTTAAGCTTAACTATTTAAAAAATGCAGAGTGCTCATACATTTGGATAGGAACTGAGAAAAAATAATCATTAAAAGACTTTTTGAGAAAAATGAGTTAAAAATTGACCAAATTGAAAAATTCATATTTTCATTCAATACTATTTAAGCCCTACTAATGAAATTAGTATCAATATTTTCTCTAAAGTTTTACATTTTTTCTGAAGGAAACAAAATTGGATTATCTTACAATAATTTACGAGATATGCGATTTTAAGTAGGTGATGTACTCTTATAGAAAAATTAAATTAAATTTGTGCCACCACTTTCAAACCATCTTGGAAATTATAAAAAATATGTTGACTCAAGATGGCCCAAAATGTACCTGTGTGCAAAATATCATTTGATTCAAAGATGGTGAGGTGCAGCCTTGCCTGAATTTGAATGGTTGATTGATTTGAGTTTTATGGCGCAAGATCCAGAAAGAATAAGCGGATTTGAATGGATTCACCCAGCTACAATCCTTAGGATTTATTAAAACCATGATGCATTTTTCATATAACTGATAATGAAGTCTAGATATGATAAATAACACATCCCATCTTATTTCTGTATATTGTTGTACAGCACACACATTCAACTTATTGGTTCATTAGCTTAAGTTTTACATTCTTAAACTGATGACTTTTTACATTTATGTATTCATTCATCTATTACAAAATATATTGTATGGTATTTTTATGCCTTTAGAAGAAAATTAGATTTTTAGTTGGTTTCTTCGTCACTTAAGAGTACATTTAGATTCACTGTACGGAAATCACCATTTCTCTTATGGGCATTTTTTTAGACAAATTAAATATACTGGAGCTGAGCACAAATTATTGAAAGTTTTAAACAAAAAATCCTAGGACTTCTAGGAAATTGATGCTATATCAATCTCAAAATTGATTCTCAATACCCCACTGGAGGTTACAAGTGGTATTAAGGTTTCAGTGAGTCATTAATGAGCCAATTCGAACAAATGGGGTCCCTTGGACATATTTGGCATGAGACATGGTGAATGTCGCATTACATAACTCAAAAAAGCATTTGGGGACAGAGGTAATTTTTTAAATAAAACATTTTACTTGTATGCATGTGTTACTAAATAGGGTTATAACAAATGATTCAGCAGGTTTCAAAACACTATTTTGCTAAGAACTACACATAAAACAATAGTGCTACATGAAAAGAACTAGAAATTGTCCAAGCTTTCATCATAACACTACAAATGTTTCATGTGTTCTCTCATACAGCAGTCAAGTTCTGCCAACATGCATTGTAGCATTTCCCCATTAATGTTCAAAGCAGCAATAACAATAATAAAGTGGTCTTGGAACTCAAAATGTTGCTGGCAAGAAGGGTATATAAGATCGGGAGATCAGGGTGGCCATCTGAGGAGTCAAGTCACCCCACCACATTGCCCAATCCAGCAGAGTGGGAGTTCATTGTTCAGGAAACAACACACTTCAGTACACCAATGAGGTGGGTGCCCCATTTCACTGGAATACAAAATTTCCAGAATCAATTTTTTAGTTGCGGAAACAATCTCATGTTGAGATGATATAATCCAGCTCCAATGAATTGACAGTCAAGTCTTGTGGTTTTGAATGTGTATTAAATTAGGGAACTGGTGAGTACATAAACAAATTGCTTTCACAATCGTTGTCTTTAGAGCGGATTCTGGTTATAAATTTATCGATCTTTCTGAAAGAAATAGCAGGGAATGCATTGGAAGGGGGACATCCATGGCGGTCGTCATGCGAGGTTTTTTTTGCATGACAGCCTTCTCCTAACATGGTTTCACACCTTTTCAAAAATTGATTGACCCAAAGCCTTGCCTGGTGTATCACAAAGTCTGCATGCAAATTCTAAAACATGAGTGAGTGAAATCCAGACCTTAGAAATAATGGTCTTCAAAACCCAATGAATCATTTGAAATAACCCTGTATAGTAGATAGTTGGAACATACATTTATCTTTAATGCTAATTGTGAGACAAGGGAAATCCATAACTTGTTTTCTGCGAAGTTCAGAAGAAAAGTTAAAATTCAAAAATTATTTATCAACACTAACCATAGTATACCACTTCTGCAATACCACACTAACATATTCTATATGTGCTAAAAACATTATCTACAAAACTTCTATAAATATTCTACAAAACCGATCTGTCTTATTTGTAAAATATTTGAATTAATTATTCAAGCAACCACTGCCAAACATGTTAATCTGGGGGGAAAATGGAACAAATTGAGTTCTACATACATCAGACAAGTTGTTTCAAATCACTAAGACAGTTGTTCAAGTTGTATGCTTGCACATTGAACCCATGGTAGGTAGGTATTTAATTAACATTGCACTGGAGCAACAGAACGGGATATTCATTGAACCCATGGATCCTGCCTTATTTACATGTCACATTTTTATTACACCCATAGCTCTGTGCCAACAGAAATTTTCTATAGGGATTCAATGCATCACTTACATTACAAACAATTCCTATAAACTAGTGATTCAAACAAAAATTAAGATACTATGTAGAAAGAGTGATAAACAGTACAATAAAGGTAAGAGTGATAAATAATTCCTTCCAACACACTGAAAGAAAATCTTCATAATCAAACTATTTAGCCACTCAAGATAAAAAAAAACCTGTTTATATAATGAAATAAGACTAGTAAACTATAAGCAAAGAATAAAATCAGAGTTGTAAGTAATGCAAATTTAAAGATCTTGTGAAAATAGTTTTACAAGATCAGTTTAGTTTTTCAGTTTTTGTTTTAAAATACTGTGAAACATTAATTGCCACCAATATTACCTAGCCATCGTTGACAGCATATTTTAATAAATCAAATCACAAAATCATGATATTTATGTGTCTAATGAAATGCAATGCAACCCCCAAATAAATGAAGCACCATAAAAACAATTAAATCTGTTTAGTTGCTATCTGTTAGATTGAAGTATTCATCTCGGTTGTAAATGTTAAAACAAAAAGGACTTAGTCATATTTTGTATTCTTAACCCTTCAGCCCTAATGAAATCTTACATTTGCACATCGGTAAATATTTCAGATCAGACTGAAGATATATAAAGTACATATATATTGAACTCAAAAGTATTTCTTAACATGAATCTTATCAGAGCACTGTCAGACTTGCATTGAGGTACATTTATGTCCTAAATGTGCTTTACATGATATGCTTGTGACTATTTAAATTTTACTGGAAATTTTCTAGTTGGATGGTTTGTCTTTATCAATCCATTCATTCATTGCAGTGGTTTAGGATCTACACAACATATAGCAATCAAAGAAACTATAGCAAAAATTATTGCTTTAGAGGATTTCTATTTGCAAAGACCATCAATGAATACTTATGAATATGAAAATTTCTAAAATAGACATTAAACAAAATACCTTTACATAATTGTTAAGCAGAAAATTAGTACTGCTGAATTTAAATGGCAAATAAAAATTCCCAATTTCATTTTTTTTTAAACTTCATAAACCCATTTAACTCAATTCCCACAGAACTTGGATAATTCTTTGAAAAAGCAACAATTTCAAAAATTATTTTTCCATAATATATCAAATATGTATATATTTTAACTGAAAAAGAAAGCAATAATTATTTTTAACGAATGTAAAAAGAACAAGAGAAAAAAATGAATTTAGTTTTTAACTTTGGATACATTTACTTAAAGGAAAAAATACTTCCAAAACTGGCGTCTTTAGCGCGGACTATGGTTCTGCGTTTATCTTTCAGTGCCGTAAGTGATAGCGGTGATAAGTTAGCAGGGGCAGAACTACCATAGCATAGAAAGTTACCATTGCAATAAACGTAAGGACGATATTTTGTCCCGACATGGTAATCGTAATTTTATACAAGTAAAAACACTTAATGAAGATATGCAGTGCTTTGGTAAACATGCAGCGACATGTACTGTCTTCATAACAGTATTCCTTATACAACTCATACATTCTGTATAGAAGTTACAATCCAAGTATTGTCTGGAAAGTTATTCTCTTGATTCAAAGTTTTAACCAGTGACATCGTCATCAGTGGATAGGTTACTTGATGATCTTTTCCTCTGAAATCAATGTCTGATACTTTTAGCCCTTTCGAAAGCAGTAATTATGGGACCGTTACTTATACAAAGGGTTCTTTCAAAATTTTTTTTGGCATACTCTTTTCATTTCATTATATTTTTAGAAAGTAGTAACACCATGTATATTTTCTCTCAGGAAGGATTTGCAAAATGATGTTTAGGTTCATCTGTCTTAACATGTTTTAAAATTAAACTTCGTAAATGAGAAAAATCCTAAACGTGTATCATCAAATCAGGCAAAATCATAGCAAAACAGCCTCCAAGAATATAGAGTATGCTGGATGTTTAATGTGTAAATTAGAAAACCTTCATCAATAGGATTATACCAGACCTAAAAATAGAAGTTCCTGACAGATTCAATTATAATTCCTGAAATTTCAGGAAAATTCCAGACAAATAAAATTTATTGATTAGGCACTAATTAAAAAAACTTTTCCATTGAAATGGTCAAACATCGTTAAAACAGTAAATACTGCCTTTTCTCATTTTTAACAATGTTTGATATAATAAATAAAAAATACCTGTTACATAGAATATCCGACTCGACACTTGAAATTAAAATTAAGTAAATTGTCGTTAACAACTAATACGTTTTTGTACACAAGCTTTTCAACATTTGGATTGAAATGACGTTTTCTCTAAAAAATCAGGATACTTCATAATTTCAAACAGTCTGGACACCCAAATCTTCAAGAGCGTCTCCTTAAAGGTTCGAAGAAATTTAAGACTGGTATAAGTCTTCCACATGATATCGCAATCGGAACAGAAAGTTGTTTTCATGAAAAGCTTTCCTTTCGAATCAAAATAGATATTAATTGTAAAGTAAATAGAAAATAAGTGAAGTTTGTGCATCAAAATTAAGCTATTTTTTTTGTCTCCGAGACTCCAACCCTACCATTCCAGATATATCATTTGAGTTCTGATTACATTTACATGAGAAATTTTCCACAACCTTCCTATTACCATCTTGGCATGGGTTCAAGTTGGATTTACGTCACACTGGAGCAATACAGCGAACATAACAACTGTAGAACAGAATATTGATTAGAAAAAATATTCAAATCCATCATGAGTTTTAACTTTAGAAGAGTTCAATCAAAATAACAAGTAGCACAAAGAACGCATAGAAAAATTCAATTTTTCCCAGATATCCCTTTTCCCAAGAGGTTAAAATATAACTAAATTTACGCTAGCTTCATTATTTATTCAAGAAAACACACACGAACGATAAGTAGGTGGAGACAAAAGCAAGCGATCTCCAATATTGTATAAATATCGCCTAGCAGGGCACTTACTATGTGGCACTTTTGCCATAATTTCTCCAGGAGCCAAAATCAGTTTTAAAACCATCACTTTTCAAATTTCAATAAAAAAGGCCTAATTTTAAATGTTTCACAGCAACGTGAACCACGAGCATCGAGTTTCGGCTCGTGAAAAACGTTATTACAGATCATGAAATAATTCCGGTTCTGCGGTTGTAGTCAGTATCTTTCGTTGCGAGAACAAGTTAGGCTTAACATATATGGGATATAACACGCGATTTCATCGGAAAGTTGAAACAATAGAAACAAACTACCAAAAGAATACAGTATAAGATTTAAACTGATCATAAAATGAAAAATTCAAAGCAAAATTAACACGAAATCAAAAATAAAAAGGAAATGTGAAACTTCGTATAGCGCATAATGCTTAGCATTTCCATAAGAAATGATCCGATAGAAAACACAAATCATGAAAAAACATTTGGATTCTAAGTGTTCAAATACAATTACGAGGCGTAACACACAAATTTCGTTGATATTTCAATCTTCATGAAATCATAACCGATATTTTGTTGTGTCAAAGATAAGTATCAAATTGTTGAACAAAATTTATACTGAATATGTGAATAACAGCAAAAAGCGAAACATGTTATGCACTAAATTTATACATTATTTATACTCACCAGCTAATAAGTTCAAGTTTTAGCTTCAAAACTTCAATTTTCGTTTCTACTGTCCAATATGCTAATTTGCATTTAGTTTCGGCGAAGTCGAAACAGTTACAGTGAGGATCAAGAATAACGCTAGCGCATCGCATTTAAATTTAACATTGTATTTTTTAATGTCATGGAAGTTCGAGCGAGTTTATGATATTACATTTTAATTTCAATAATTGAGCATTTTTTAAATCTTGTATTTGTCTTACTATTTTGCATCGATATATGTACAGTTTTAAAGTAGTACGAAAAACATCATAGACACATTTTTTGAATAGTAAAGAATGTGACAAAAAGAATAAAGTTTTAAAATTAATTTTCTGTTTATTGGAAATATACACTAAAAACAATTTATTTTTGAATTCTTTGATCAGTTTTAGTCAAACGCACTTTAACCGTAACTATTGTAAACAAGAGGCAAAAGCGTCTTGCATATTTTTTATTTCGTTGGAAAAATCAAAACAAAATATCTGAGAAAATTATCTTATATACCGTTTTCTTACTAGAAAATTGTTACGTTTTCGAGGTGTTTACGTATCAGTTTGTCTTGAAATGGCGCCCGGAATCGCGGACAAAAAGAACAACAATCTCCCCTTATGGGGAAATGAGAAAACTATGAATTTGAACAACTTGATCTTGACCAACATCCTCTCGTCTCATTACTTCAAAGTCAACTTATACCAACTGAAAACTTACCACGAAGTGATTGATGAGATTTACTACAAAGTTACGCATCTCGAACCGTGGGAGAAAGGTAGTCGCAAAACTGCTGGGCAGACTGGAATGTGTGGTGGCGTGAGAGGAGTGGGTGCTGGAGGTATAGTTTCTACTGCTTTTTGTATTCTGTACAAGCTCTTCACTCTAAAGTTAACTCGGAAGCAAGTTGTGGGACTCATCAACCACAATGATTCTCCATACATAAGATCCTTAGGGTTCATGTACATTCGTTACACTCAACCCCCTCCTGATCTCTGGGATTGGTATGAACCTTATTTGGAGGACGAAGAGGAGGTGGACGTCAAGGCTGGCACTGGTCAAGTGATGACCATTGGTGAGATGCTTCGTCATTTCCTCTCCAAACTAGAGTGGTTTTCGACTTTGTTTCCACGTATACCAGTTCCGATCCAGAAGGATCTGGAAAGAAAGCTGTCCGATTGGAGGGCGCGAAACAAAGTTGTAAATCCAGGTGTTGCTCAAGAAGTTGAATCTAATGAAGTTGAAGCACCTGTTGAGAATTGGGAGGAGGAAGGCTCAATGAGGAAAACTTCCCATTCAGAGTCCAAGTACAGGAATTCTGCAAAAAGCGTGAAAGATTCCAGACTTCGGGATGATCTGTCAGAGGAAATAGCGAGAGAAAAAGACAGACAGAGAAGAGAAAGGCATGGAAAGAGCTCGAAACATCACAGCTATCATCACCATTCAAGCAAGCGTCACAAATATTCTAGCCGCAGGTCTCGAAGCAGGAGTCCTGTGGATACAAATCACAAGCATTCTAGGAGCAGGCAGTCCCGTAGTCCTGCCGATTTAGATGGTAGACCATCTCGAAGTAGA
The DNA here is from genome assembly GCA_933210815.1 of Meta bourneti. Classification (NCBI taxonomy): domain Eukaryota; kingdom Metazoa; phylum Arthropoda; class Arachnida; order Araneae; family Tetragnathidae; genus Meta; species Meta bourneti. The sequence continues at coordinate 7,874,168 of OW119922.1, forward strand.
CAATCTAGAAGTCCTATTAATGTAGACCACAAACACTCTAGAAGCAGACAATCCCGAAGTCCTGTCAGTGGCGATCACAAGCATTCACGAAGTAGACACCGTCATTGATTTTTGTTACCTAAAATTATATTTTGTAAAAACTTAACTCATTATCTTATTGACATAAGAATTAAAGTAAGCAAACTTGCTGGACATCATATTGAAACAGTTTTGTATAAATTGTACTGTTGCATTACCTATTTTATTTTAAATCTCCATTTGCGAAACATTCTTTGTTAATAATTATTCATTTTTATAGTATATAATAAATTTTATACATATAATAAATAATAATTCATTTTTCATAGTATTTTTAATAAGTTTGTTTTTCAACAAAATGTACTTTAGAATATATTCATGTCTGAATTAAGGGATAAGTAATGATATCCTAGTTTAATTATAACATTTCAGTAGTATTTAGTGGCTGTGTCAAAGTATTGAAAAACTTGTTGAATGAGAATTTTAAAATTATTTGAACTTGATATGATACAAATCAAAATTTGAAGGCTCAATGTATATTTTTATGAGTTAAGTCATACAAACTTTAATAGACTTTTTATTGCATAGTTGATCACCATCTAGAACCACTTATTTACTCCTGTATAAATATATCAGATAGGAAGAAATAAGGCAGTTAGGTCTTGTATTAAGTTTGTTAAAAGTATAGCTAAATGCTCAAGTACAATTATTATTCAGTTTTACTTTTTCTTATGGTTTAGCTTTAATGTCTAGTTTTATTGAAGACCATGTTCTATATTAATGGAATTAAAGATTTGTGATAAAAATAATTATCTTGTAAGCTATCTTGCTAAAAATAATAAATGTTTTAAACTGTATGTCTGAAAACCATCTTAAATATTTAAAGTACATATTGAATACATTGTTTTGCCAAGAAAACATCTGCTCTTTTTTTTGTCATGAAGCAATTTCATCCTAAAGAGTTGCTCTTTTTCAATTCAAAAATTGTCCTTATTGTCCAATTTATTGACTTACTAAGCATATTCTGCTTTTCTCTCCATGCCTATTTAGTTTTCTCCCTTTTGATGTAAGGGATGTATTTGTGGAGTTCTACTATTTAAAGTAGGTAATTCACACACACAGAATGTAGTGCTCCATTCATTCCCATGTTAAGTGTAATAATTTATGTACTTTTTCAGAATCTAGATATCAGATATCCTAATTTTTTACCATATATTCATTGGATAATTGTCAATTTTTTAACCTACCACTTAGTTAAAAAATTTTCTTCTGATATTATAATATACAATAAATACACTGGCAAATTTTTTGGAAATGCAAATTTGTAAAAGTTTGTTGGTAAAATCCCAGTTATTGTGCTGCCTTGGTGTCATTTCAATTTTGTTGCCAAATGGTAATGGTTGGAACATTCAGTGCTGCCAACTTGGCGAATGTTGGTAATCATGCCAGTAATAAGGTTCGTGCTTTCTTTTAATTTTACATATTTATTTAAATGCACACAAAAGCTCCAGTTAAAACAAGTACCAGAGTCAATCTGATAGATTTTAAATGGGCATTCCAGATGGGAATGGTTTTGTCTTTAAAATATTTTAAAAAATACTTTAAAAACAGCTAACAAAGAAAAGTAATATCTCAATGTAAAATTTGAAAACTAAATTAAAAACATCTGAAAATTGATTATTTTACTCTCCATGTTACTTACGTTGGCATATAATATCTTTTATTATTAAAAAATTAGCCAGGCAATTACCATGGAATAGAAATTTCTTAAAATAAAATTTTTACAAAGAGGCATATAAAATTTGTAAATTCTCTTTAAGTATTATCAAGTAAGATTTGTTAACAGAATATCAAAAGTTTCTTTCTCTAAGGCACTAATTTTTCTTTCAATGTTAGCATATATTTGTGAAATTTTTTTTTTTTACATCAGTTCTACAAACCTGCACTTGTAAATGACAAATCTATGGTCGGTACAGCTGCAGTCTCTGCCGCGCGCGGTGGCAACACGTTTTTTTTGGCGCCGTGTTTGGCACACTTTTTATGTCGCCACGGAAATCTTCCAACATTGAATATATATACTGCATACGTACGGATGGATTATGTAAATCTGAATTAAACAACATTTTGACTAGAAAAACACTGCAAATATTGATTAAATATATGGACTTTTGGCATAGTTATAAGCGACTCATGCCGGTGAGGGTAACCCATTTTTTCTTGAATTTCCAACAGTGAATCTACTGTACATATGGATAAAAAATGTACATATGTATAATATAAGGTAAAAATACAACCCGATGCAATAGCCTAAAAAAAAAGACCCGCTCTCCACCTTGTCCAAACTAAAAAGAACAACCAATGCTGGACGCTGGCAAGGTTGCCATAGAAACAGGTTAACCCTAACCAGGAGAAAAATTCGAGAAAAAAATGGGTTACCATCACCCGGCATGAGTCGCTTATAACTACGCCAAGAGTCGTTGCCACCGCGCGCTGCAGAGACTGCAGCTGTACCCTATGGTCTTCAAGTCCATTCATTAGTGGTACTTGGCTTTACTGTCTTTATTCAAAAAGCACATTTTTTATTGTTAGCCACTAAAGAAATTTGACAACTAAAATGATGTATGAACTTGAATTTCAGTTTTCCTTGCAAACCATGGTATATTCAAATGTACTTGATTGAATTATTCAATTGGCCCAAACATGCAATGGCATACCTGCCAACTTTTTCAGAAGCCTCCCAGTAAAACATTTGGTTTTCCAGGTTTTTCTTTAGGGAGAGAATTTCAAAGTGATGCCAATTGTAAAATAGAGAGAAGGGCTACTTTTTCTGTTTTGTGAAAAACTTTCATAAAGCCCAGTTTGGCACAATTGTGGCCAAATATGCTTTTAATTATTTTTTTATTTCTGAAAGTTGAGCATTGGTTTTTATGGCGTAAAAATCTTACATAATTTTTTTCTTGGATTTTGGCATGTATGTAATGTAAATTGTTTTGTTATATCATTTCTGGTGTCATTAAGGCTGTACAAAAAGTATTTTGTTAGCATACACATTCTCTTTTCTAATTTCTTCCTGTGACTTACTAAGCAACATTGAATCTAGTATTTATACATACTGCATAGCTCTGCATTCTACAAAGATTGTAGATATTTATGTATGTAATGCTATCAAGATCTTGTTATTGATTGCAGAGAATATAGTCACTAGATCTCATTGAAAGGCTATTTGTATTAGGTACGCAAGACCTGAATACAGAAATCTTAAATGTTTCCAAAGTGACCAGAAGATAATGCATTAATTTAAATTATCAATATTTTAATTAAATTAATTTTTAGTGTAATGTTATTTTGTGTATGTAATTCATTCTCCATCTTTAGATAAAACTGATCCTTAATACACTACAGTAACCTCTTGAAATATCGTGAATTTGACTAAATTGCTCATTTTGCTTGTCTGCTGTGAATTTCTGGTTTTAAGATATATTTATATATTGAGCTGAGTATTTCCCTCTCCTCAAAATTTGAATCAATTAATCTTTGCAAGTACTTCAACCTAAAATCACTAATTTATTTTGATAATTTAAGAGTAGATTAAGAAATTTATGGAAGTACATAAAATATATTTTACTATGAACAATCAGATATTTGTTATAATTTTTGAACATTCTGCAGGTTTTTCTATACTTTGAAATGCCTTACCACTTTTTTTGTGTTTGTCCTGGTTTATTCAAAATTGAATCAAATTAAAAAATAAATGTATACATTTCCCCCTTTTATAAATAAAATGTAATTAATAACTTTTTTGCCATTGTTACATTGTGTTTTTCTTTCATCCCAAGTTGTGTGACGTTTTATCAAGAGGGTTTACTGTTACAATCCTGAACTGTAATTCATTTGCTAGAAAGTGGAATCTATTCTGTGCATTTAACTATTGTAAACTTCATTACAACATTAATTAAATTGTTGTATAGGTATTTCATCCTATATTAATCCATTACATTCTCCTTCAAACTTACATGTTTTGCATTGCAACATACTGAAGTTCCATCTATAGCATATATCAATATTTCTTTGAATCTACTTATACTTTATTGGCTTATAAATGGGTCATGATCAGATCATTTACTGGATGTGCTCAACTCCTAAAGAATTATTTGAGTCTAACTATGTAATTACGGAGGAAGGTAATGCAATTTAGAAAGAATATTCATAAGTTTGATAGTGGTGATTCATATCCGAGTGTATTATAGTGGGATAGTAAACTAAGCTTAAAATGACTGCCTATTGGTTCATAATAAAAAAGATTCAAATAAGAACCAAGCCTAATTTTTGGTTAAATGACCTCGTGCATACCATTTCAAACAAGACTGATAGCATTTGTTTTTGTGCTAACATTTTGCACTCCCTTTCAGAAGCGATATGATGATCTTAGGAGAATGTAAAAATTTGTTTTTATTCTTCACTTCATGATTATAAATTATTGTAGGCAAAATAAAGCTTGTACTTTTTTGGAAACTAATGCTATTTCTTCACTCAACATGGATAAAATTGTTTGCGCAAACTATTTTTAAGGTGAAATTGGAAAATACCTTTGACAGGTTAGGATATATATTTTTGAATTTTTATCAATAACATTTTAAAGATTTGTTCTAAACTTGCATGAGTCAATTGAAGATGATTCCTCTTTCATAAAAATTTAAGAGAAAAATGCACCGTTATATTTTTAGAACATCTGCATCTCCGAGTTTGAAAGTTCAATATCTTGAGACTACAGCTCTTAACCCCTTAAGTACCACAGTAATTCAGAGTCCATTTTCCCCTAGTGATGGCAGTATCTTGTCAACTGTGTGACATGGTGTATCGGAATATAGCAGTGAAAATATTCAGTAGATTTATTATGTTACAAAAATATTAAAATATCTTGTATAACAAAACATGATCACACACCGACCAAAGTCAAAGCTTTCACACAATTATGCTTGCTGTTTTTCGCCTTACTTCTACCCCATCATAAATTACAAATGAGTGATTGACCCTGAAAGAGAACTAAATCAACTAACCTCACTTAGAAATGCACTGAGAGACATGATATCCCTGCTGTTTTCACCTTACTTTGAAACACCCCATAAACTACAAATGAGCAGGATCCATGTCATCGACTTTACTATGTTCAAAGTACAAGCATCCTTAACTGATAAGGAACACTAAGCGAATCTATAAAGTCAACAACATTTAGTGCAGAAGGTTCAAAAAGCATGTATGTATATTCCTTTGGCATTTAATGTGCTGGGTTAGAGAATCATATACTGGTGGCACTTAGAAAGTTAAACAAGAGTGAGGCTTTGTTAAAAACGTTTTTGATGGTTGATGGCTAAGTTATGAAAGTACAGATTTCAAAAATACATTGATCTCGAATAGCAATGTACAAAATGAAATATGGATGCAAAATGGATAATTTAGTTGTGAACAGAATAATTACATCTTGGAAAAACTCATTGGGTCGTGGCTCTTCAGAAAATTATTGTAGTTGTGAGTTGCGTCACTTTGAAGCTTCGATATGAAGATGAGGACTTCACATTTTTTTATCGACATTTCTAATTTATTTGTATAGTTGTGATGCCTTGTTGATTGCTTTTAGAGCTCATTATTTGTTTTCAATTTCATACATTTTTGAATAAATTTTGTATGATTAAATTTTCATACATATTTTGACAAATGCTTTAATTACCTCAATACATATGCTGTCAATGAACATTTCTTTATTTCTATATGTAACTGAATTATGAGATGCTGTTAGATGTACTCATTACAATAATGAAAGCACATGAATGATAACTGAACAAATGCAAGGATCAAGTGCACTTATGAATGAATAACCAAGGTTATTGAAGTTTGTTAATCCTTGTAAACTGGCAACATATTTACTATAATTTTTTATCATGCATTATTTATCATGATGCCATGTTAATGCCTGTTTCAGATATTTTCATGAGTTGAAAGTGTACTTTTAAAAATTTCTCCTAAATGAATTGTTTATTCTGAGATTATTTCTTCAGTATGAAGGAATTTGGAGTATTTTTATTTCTATTTATGATTACCTGTTGATTAACTTGTATAGAAAGAAATAAAAAAGTGTTTATTGATTTTCTTTCTGTTTAGTGTGTTTAATATTTTTTATTACACTTAAAAAATTTATTTAAAAGCTTTACTAAAGCAATGTTTACTACATATTTGTAGTAAACATAGCATTATAGTAGCTTTATTTTGTATCTAAATAATTTAAGAGCTTTTACGAAAAATATCTTTAATTTATGTATCAAATTTATTCTTTGTTTAACACATCTACACACTCCCTATTTGTCATTTTTAATCATACAACAGCATTCAACTTTGTGGCACTGATATTTTATTTTGTAAATTGATGATATCTAAAACAAATTTGGACCAATCGTAAATTTAAATTATGAAATTATCTTGTTTAAAAATTTCTCAAAATTGAACATTCATTTTTGTTTATAATTAAAGGGGAACAAACTCAAATTTTTAAAAACCAATCAATTGATGAATTTTCTGTGTGTGTGGTAAGACCATAACCAGATTTAAGAGTGGTTTTCTAGCAAAAGTACTTAAAAAATTATTGGTGAAAGGTAACTGTAATCCTTCAAGCTTGTGATGTATGTTATAAATATTGAAGGTTTGGATGACTCAGACTGAGGACTTCATTTTCCTGTGGAAAGTGAATTGACAGACCTTAATATTTCGGAATTATTACAGTTTACAAATACAGTTCAGATTCTGCTGATGTCAGATAGTGGTAATTTGAATTATTAAATTTTGCAAGTTCTTAGTTTCATGAAAACATTCATTGGTCTTATAAAGCCAAAACTCTTGAAATTTTCAATTGTTTGTTTTAATTTCAGTTACCTTCTGTCTGCCTATCTTGAAAACACTTGCCACTAAGCCTATGTTGCAGAGGAAACAGCTTTATCCCATTTTCCTTTGCGAATTCCTCAGAAATGCATTCTAATTTGTCACAATTTGAACTTTACAAGTTCAAATTGTGGTAACAAAATAGATTTTGTTACCACAATTCAAAACAAAATCATAATTTGAACATTCAACAAAATCATAATAAAATTCATTGAATTCATAATTAAATTCATTGAATAATTCAACAAACTCTATTTACTGCCACACAAAACTTAAGGAACAGTAGGCATAAGGAGAACAATACGTAATTTTGAACCACGGTCAGATGGCGAGGTCACACCTGAGCTGGCACCCCACTCCAAACTTCCACGCCAGCGTGAGGACATTTGAGGCCTTAAGAATTGAACGTGCACCAGCCCCTTTGTACATGACAGTCTTTGGTTGGATTCAAACTTGCAACCCTCCGTTTGCTAGTCTGTTGCTTTTTTAACCAGGCTACCGCGGCCCCATTCCAATGTTAGAGCCTCTGATATCATGATTACGAAATTTGAATATGCACCAGCTTTCCAGTGACTATCTTCGCTTCTGCAAATTGCCACAGGCTGTTTAATTTAATTTTGATATTGTAACCTTTAAGTATAACGGTGTTCCTTAAGTTTTGCATGCCAGGTTAGTAAAGAATTTCTGCTAACATTCGTCTAAAACAAAGTTAACTGAAGCCTCTGTTATCCTGATTCAAAGAAGATGCCCTGTTTCTACAGCAACCGCTATCACTCAGACCTAGTGGTGGGAGGTGTTGTGATGATATGCTCAGTGCATTACATGATATTTAAAATAATTTTTTTTTCCATTAGCATGACGAAGAATCAGAAAATACTTGGTTTAAAGAAGTTTATGAAGAGGGCTGGAACCAATACATCTGGCTTGGTAACCAAAAGGACTGGTATTTGGGCATCAAGAAGTCAGGGAAGATGAAGCGTGGTCATCGTACAAAGAAAGGTCAGAATGCTGTCAAGTTTGTTCCAAGGTCAGCAGAACCTTCATATACCTGATCACACTTTGGACAGTGCTTTTTATTTATAAATTTTTGAAATTATGTATTAGAAATGCATTTTGTCGAAATATTTTCCCGTTTTATAAATTTATAATTATATAAAAATAAATATAAAAACTTTTTGCTACACTCTAGAGTTTCAAGGAAGTATTCTATTTTTAGATGTTTAGAGACTAAATTATCTCCACTTTCTGTATTGAAATTTTTAGATAGAGCTATTAAAATATTTGAGCAAGACATTTTTTAAAATGCAAGCCATTTCACTTTATAATATAGACCAATGAACTTTAATTATTTTAGTGTATGGCTAGACTGAACTTGTCCCATTTTGTGTTTCTTGCTTAAGAGTTATGGAAATCCATTCATTTTTTGTCTTATTTCATTGTCATTAGTCATTGCTCTGTTTCATGTATCATCTTTTAATTCAATTTTTACTATTAACTGCATTGTAGATCTGTATATAGTGCATGTATTATATTTACAGACTTTAGAAGGAAATGCATTCTTCATTGATCTGATAAGGTTTTTAGTGTTCGAAAACATAAAATTTTAAATTGGCTTGCAATATCTTTGAGATTTATAAAATTACTGTCTATGACGGTGGGTTACTATTTATTGATGATTATGGTAGGTATTTTAATTAACGTCACACTGGAGCAACAGGCTGTTGGTGACGGTCCGGGTTCAATCCCAAAGGGAAGGATACGAGAACACCGCCACGTAATTTTGAACCACAGTCAGATGACGTTGATGATTATGAGGGCCAGGATTTTGTTGACCTAAAATACAAACAAATTACCTACAAATTTAGATGATGTACTTTCAATTAGCAAAATATTTCTATTACAATCAAATTTCCCAACCAAAAATTTGAGAGCTCCAAAGTTTGTTTCAGAGCAAGGTTGCAAACACTAAGAAATTTATTTAATGACTAGAAGTGATTGTCTAAACAGATTAATCATTCATGGGATAAATATGGTACAATTCCAGTTTCCTCAGACATTTTTCAGAAGGCCAGTATTTTTTGTGCTAAGATCAGGATTTTTGTGATATGCCAGTATTTTTTGTGTTACGATCACTAGGGCATCTACACGCAGACCAGTTTGGGAATTGCCACTTTAAATTGTTAAAATTTTTACATTAAACATTTCAATTGATGACTAAGATCCAAAAGGAAAATGCGATATTTTGTTTCCTTCTTTTGAAACTGAAGAAAACTTGCTCCAGACCTCTCTCTTTTCACTCTGTGCCAGTGAAGAATCAATAGCACTAGAAAAAATACCTCTAGAAAAGCATGTGTGTGTGTAAACATTTTTGTTTTGTTATTGAAGGATAAATCATAGGTTTTTTTTGGTACCAGATACTGACTGATGAGGTATTTTGTTTTGTACTAAAAATGAAATTATTGTTGAGAGGTGGTAAATTGGGAATGCTTCAACAAAAATTTGATTAAAACCCAGAAGAAACTAAAATATGATGTAGGAAATTATATTAAGACTTGGAAAAATGCCCTCAAAATTACCTAAAACTATATTTACTGAAAGATTAAGATTGCAAATAGAATTTCTATCCTAATACAGGACTTGTCTGTAAAACGATAACATGTCGACAAAATACAGGCCCTGATGATACTTATCTAAGAATTACTTAATATTTGTGATAAATTACTTGAAACTGAATAAATATGTATAGCCAAAATTATCTCAATTTTTTAACTGACAATCAGAGTTGACCCTTTATCTACTGCTTTATAATGCTGAGATCAATCCGCTGACTTTTGTACTAATAAAACATCTCAAAAATTCTTTGAAAACTATTGTTAAACATTTTAACCTTAAATGAGTGTGACATGCACATTGATTGGTAAATATAATGTTCAGTAGACACTATTTTATCAGTGATGCAAGTCTATTGGGATGCCAGAGATGTAATTAGGTGTAAGGCTTAGATTCAGTGTAAGGCCTATGCCTTTTAGCCTATGAAATTTGTTTTCAAACATTTTTTATCAGTGATAAAAATGTTATAAGATTTTAATTAACAAACTAAATAGACAAAGAAAGTTTAACTAAGCATAGTATAATAAACCTGATGAGCATTATGATAAATACTAAGTCAGACATTTCTACACTGTCAGCAGTATAGCCAGAATTTCATTTTTTTGGGGGGGGGGGGCTGAAAGTTAGAAATACAATTTTAGGCCAAATAAAGACCTGGACATTGTTAGAATTTCGAACAATTTCACTATTCAAATCTACATCCAAGTGCAGAGATATTTTAAAATTGTTTCTGCAAATATTAACAGAGTAAGTATTCGTGTCTTGTTTCAAAAATAGAATGGATTCCAATTGCGTTTAAGAAACTAATTCTCTTAGAGATTTGAAAACATTAATTTTAATTTCACTGACTTTTATTGGGATGGCTTTTTGCTCTAGATTTAACTTCTGCATTTGAAAACAAATTTTGTACCTGAATGTCACTAGGGCATCTCCATAGCTCCACTTTTAAGATAAAAAGTATTAATATTTCTGTAAATTCTTAAAAATATGTTCATTTTTTCAGTCATGAATGAACTTAATGTTCATGTTATCCAAAATATAAACAAATACTGCCATGTGTCATTAACAAAGGTTTACTTGATGATTAATTGTTATATCAAAGCATATTTATGATGAATTCCGAGTTATTCTAATCTATTATTTTTCAAAATTACAATTAGTAATTTTAATCTTTGTTAATTGCTAGTAAAATGTGGGTATAAAAATCATATTTTCATATGAAAAAGGCGACATAATGTAAGATGAAAAATTTCATTTGACGATATCTTGTTCAATTCTTTTCAAAAATATTTATGCATTCCACTATTGAACAAATTCAAAAAAGCATCCTGAAGGGAGTACCTATGTATTTTCAATATTAGTTAGATCTTAGCGTACTGTATTTGAAAAGTACATAATTTAATCTAGTGTAGCAGAATAAATAGAAGTAAAATCATGTTCCTCATATTTTAAAATTGTCATAATTAAAATAAAGTATTTAAACAAATGTGAAAAATAAGAAGGAAAAATTCATTTAGATTTATTTATAGCCTGTGCTTGTAGCCTATGAGCCCAATTGTAAATAAAGAATTGCATGCTAAGATTTTTATTTTTTAAACAGTGCATGACTTTTGAAAAGCTATAATTTTTATAAAAATAAGTATTCCTGAAATCTATGGTGAAAAGGGAAACAGAACAAATATAATAGAAGACACTTCTCATGCATTGCTCTTTAATGTCTGGTATTATGCCCCTGGCTATCATAGTGTTACAGATGTTACTTGTTGCTTTCATCCTATATGTAATGAAACATTTGAATAATCTTGTACATTTTAGGTTGAACAATATTTATTGGGATTGATTTAATATTGGGGACAATGTCAAATAAAATTAATTCATAAGTTCGTATTCATAATGTATTTATGAAATATTTATTATTTTCATTCTTTGCAATAAATGTTCAATTAAAATATTTAATGTAAGAAACTATTACCAATTGATCGCAAGGGAAAATTGAAATATTGCACATAAAACTTCTTTAGGCAAATAAAATATATCTTTTATTCTCTTAACTATTTCCAAAATGTATTTTGTTTCCTTAAAATTAACACCAAACATTCAATATTGTACTTGGATAATATCAATTATTTTATTGCCTTAAAATTAACTGTAATCAAATATATTCAGTATTTTAGTTGGATGAATATCTTCACCTATATAAATGAAAGAAATATATAAACTAACTGTCACACATGCATATTCTACTTAAAAGTATACGACCATACTATACACACTTTTTAATAAACACGTTTTTCGATAGAAATGAATTTAAATATTTCTGTATACTTGAAAAGAAATACGATTTGTTAAAAGATGGATGAAAATAGTTTTCAATTTTGTATACCTTTAGATAATAATTCCACTTAAGTTACTTTTATATGCTTACATAATGTTAATCATATCTTTTTTGGATTGCAATCTATACCGATTTCTACACCTTATTAAAAAATCTCCCTGCCCTTTCAAAAACTAACAGACTTCAACAACTTATTTTCATAAGCACAAATTAAGCACTAGTTAATTGAACACTCATAGTTGTAGTATACAAGATTGCTCAACATATTGTTCATTTTAAGCTTCAACCCATAAATATTTTTAGAATCAATATATCTAAAGTTATGAGGGAAGCCTATAAATTTTTGATGTTAGATTATGTATATTCTGGAAAGCAGTTCTCTTTATTCAAGGGATTTGAATAGTATAATTTAGAATTTCAATTCCTTTATAGTTATTATTTTGTACCCTTGATATTATGTTATTTCTTAAATGTCTTAAAAGGCCTTGTTCATTTACTTCATTATTTTCTCCCTGAAAACAATTAATCATGACCTTACAAAAATGAGCTTACAGACAAATTTGTAATGTTATATTCGTATGTATTCAGAATGAAATTTATATTATATACTGCTACAACTAATGACTTAAAGCCTTATAAAATAAAGGTGAAAAATCAAGCCTTTACAATTGTGCAGAATATATTGTTCTGTAGTACTGTTAACTCTTAGTATTTAGTTTCAAATTATGAATTGTATGATCAATGTACGAGAACATATTCTGTCTACTGTGATATACCTGGCTATATTCAGTTTTTGGTCCAGAGAAAGTACACAGGCAAGCTATTTGTATTTTTTTACAGAAATGGGTTGTTTTCGATGAGCAAATCAAAATGTAGGAATGAAATTATAGATTATAGTTTGTTAATAATAATATTTGAATCTAATAATTGGCTGACTTGCAGTATTTTTACATGAATTGAAAGATCAAAAACTTTTGTGATGCAATCTTTCATCATTCTTTAAACTCGTATTGTTTTATAAAAGGCGAAAGAACGGTTAAAGAAACTTTTCCTTAAGAATTCAAGCAAAGTATAGATGTAAAATTATGAAAAGATATTTATTTGGCAATGTGCTCCACTAAATCTTAAGCAGTAATTGATATTCAAATTTAGGCAGTCTTTGAGAAAGGTATGTTCATATTAGCAAGCATTTATGTCAGTTACTAGAGTTTATGGGAAATAAAAATTATTTGATTAAGGTGGGCAACTAATTTATGTATGATGTGAAAAAATTTTAAAACAAAATCATGTTTTTGGCTGTACTATTAATTTTCTCTGGATCTACTACTGCTGTATTTACGATAAAGAAATTAAATCTGCAATATAACTATTACACAATTTATATGAAGCTTTAAATACAATTTTTCCCATAAACAAAAACGTGCTACTGTAAGGAATTTGTTTCTAACAAGATTGCCATCTAACCTTATTGAAAAAGAGTATTATTTTGATCCATCATTGATTTCTTATATTTTACCGATTCACTTAATGTTATAAAATGTATTTTCTGCTGGTCAGATAGAATTTTTTCATAACTTTCTTGTTAATCATTTAAAGTAATTTAAGCAACATTTGTGTATTGTTATTTCCACAAGTTATAGTGCAATGTTTAGGCATTTGGTTTTCATGTACAATCTTGATGTATATATATTTCTTGTGTGCCAAATGTGCATAAATGCTATACTGATTTAAATTAATAAATTAATTTATGGCATATATGTTTGTCATTTCAAAGCACTAAGCTTTCTAACTTTGTTTATAGTACATTATTTTTCGTAATATGTTTATGTCTGATCACACAGGGTTCTCTGATGATGTAAAATCCTCTTTCAACTTGCAAATTTTTGTACTGTTTGGAAAGCTGGTGGCTTCATTGAATGTAATTGTTTGGAAAAGTTAATTTCCTTGATTGTGTCTTATAGGTTACTAGCTGAATTTACTTGGCGTTGCTCGGGTTTAATTGGTTAAACATGGATTGAAAGTGATCCAAAAAATCACTTTTCTGTCATAGAAAATGCAAATATAGAGAAAAAATAGGCGAACTCAAAATAATTTTTAAAACAGATTTTTATAGCTTCTACAATTTATTTTAGATTCATTTCACAACTGTAGTTAAGACAAACCTACAAAAACTGATACTGAGATGACTATATCAAAAATCGATTTTGAGTTTTGGAGTGATTGTGAATGCCCTTTAACTTCATTTTCTAAAAAAGAAATGACATACATCATATTATTGCAGTCAGTTTTTTTCTTATCAATATTTTTAATTTGTAGCACCTTACACCAGGAATGCGAATTTCGGAATTCCACCATCTTTATGAAAGGCCAACAAATCACATTGATACGATATCATGATCAACGTTTCAAGCAACTACACTTTATGCTTGAAAATTCCATCCCACATTTTACTGACGAGATACATAAACGATATGATACTGAGCGATTTTCAGGGCAACCGCACCCATATGTGATTGCACCATACTCTTAAGATTCTAAAAAAACTCCAAGGTCATCTTGAGAGGCGACTCCTGTAGATGTTAACTCTGATGTCATCTGCATTGCCAGACCGGGAGAGAGCGCCCCCTAGCAAGCGCTCTGTCCAGGATGACGGGACGTTACACCTCTCTGCACACCCAAGACAAATAGAACGGAGGTTTATGTAGCATACATTACTCGCAGAATTCCAAAGAATAAGTAAAATTTTAGTGGGGATTGGTCAAACGGACAGCTAACTCTGCTTTATATGTAGTCTAATTAGCTCTTGTGTAGTAAAACTCAAACCAAACCAATGTAAACCTAACCTTATTTATGCATTCTTTGAAGCATAGTTTCCCAAACTTTGTGACTCAACACTCCCTTTTCAGACTTGTGTGTATGTCCTTTACTAGATGTGTTTCGAGAAGCATGGCCAAATATGGCCCTTGCACCCTAAAACCCATCCCCTTTTCAAAGACAATTTTCTTTCGGCGTCCCCTTCTGGAAAACTATCACAACTAATAACAAATTGCAAGTGTAGTTGTGTCCATTTTTGAATTTCGCAGAAATATTTATGCAGCTGTGTCTAATTTTCGAAATTAAAGCTATTTCTGAAATAATATAACTTTGAATCGAAATTATGCAGCTATTGTTTAAAATGTAATAAAAAATAAATCCACATAAAAGCACACTAGATTTCTCACTGTTATAAGTAACTATTATCAGTAAAATCATGAAATTAAAAATAATCATTAATGAGAAAAAGGAGTCGTGTGTGGTGTGCTATCGATTTGTCTATATTAGGCGAAATTTTTGTCACCGTCATTCTTAAATCTGGGATCCTTACACCGACCAGTCTAAAACACGAAACTCTTCAAACGACGAAACACCGAAGATATAATTCTTGTGACAAAGCATCACAGTGAGTGTGTCTATTGTCAAGATGATGCGTCCTTGCTTAAAATATTTTTAAGCGACAAATTTCTTATTTCCCATTCTTGCTTCTCAATGCCCCTTTTTGCCCTGAAGGCCAACATATCTACCCAAGATTCCTTCAGCCCCCACAAAGGGGTGGTAGCGTCCACTTTGGAAAGCAGTGCTTTGAAACGTCCTACATTAGGATCGACAAAGCTAGGTTGTAATTGGCATAAGTCAGGGTAATTGTAGATGTCTTACATTTGTAAACTGTTTTTATTTTAAAATGTACGCAATTTTAATTTGATAATTTAAAATTTGGTTTTCCAAACAACCGACTTGTTAAAGAGAAGATCGGAATTTTTTAGTTTAAAAAATTCTGTAGGAATAATCACCGACAAAGTTAATTGGTTACATTTGAAAGATCAAATTATATTTAAAAACAAACCAATCCTGACTAATTGAACTGTTGGACGGTAAAATTAAACCAAATCGAACAAACCAAAGCTTTTTTATCCGGCTATTGCAGTTTAGAAATGCTGTCCAAATATGTTAAATTGTTTTCCATTGTTTCTTTGTTAAATCAGTTTACTTCTGTGGTGCACGGGGAGTTTTCTTTTGTTCAATAAAAAATATATGGCTTTCCCTTTTGCCACCTAAAACCTACTGTCCCTATTCCTGATCTGATTACACACTGAAATTCATGTCTTGTGTCAGGCTGTGTTCAACTGTTGAAAATGAATCAGTGATTTTTTAGCAATGATACAGAAGGTAGGTAGGTATTTTAAGTAACGTCGCAAAACAGAGGGCTATTGGCGACGGTCCGGGATCAAACCCCATGAGGAAGATACGAGGACAACACCACGTAATTTTGAACAACCGTCAGATGACGAGGTCATACCTGGCACCCCACTCTCCAAACTTCCACACCACGCTAGCGTGAGGAAATTCGAGGTCACGACAGATTTAACGTGCACCAGCCTCCTTGTACACGACTGTCTTTGGTTGGATTTGAACTCGCAACCCTCCAGTTGCTAATTTGTTACTCTTCCAACCGGGCTGAAGCGGCCCACAGAAAGGAGGTGAACTCTGCCAGAAAAAACCACCTCGAAGCCAGTTTTCGATCGGAATGAAACTTAGCATGCGTGATGTACATGAAGAGATACAACCAGCAACGAACCACTGAATTTTCCACCGAAATTGAAGTCTGGGGAAATTGAGGTCTGTATCCGGTTCTCAAATTTAATAATACCCACTACTGTTTCTTTGCAAGTTCGCAATGCTGTGCTTGTTTCGAAACTAGTGCCTTTGTTTTTTAAATAAGCCTGCTTATTTAAATTTTAATACGAGTAAGAGACAAGAGATTTTGTTTAATTTCTGCGTGAAGAAATGTATTGAGTTGTTTGTGACAACAAATATAAATTTGAAGTGGTCCGAATGGGGATGTACCAATAAAAATCAGCACAAATTAAGTTAATGATTTTGGCTTTAGAAAAATACAATGCGTTAGAAGAATTCATTAGTCCAGGTGATTGACAGTTAATTTAAATGCAATTTCAATGTAAGATATACGACTGATGCTTGGAGCATAAAAGTTGTGAACGAAAGTTCGATAACATGTGCAATGGTTGACAACGTATTTCGCATATCATCAACATCTGTATGCTGGGCAGGCTTGCTCGCACAAATAGGAATTTGACAAGGGTCAATGTAAGTAAAGATGCCTCATTCTCGGCAAATTTACTATGAGGGTGGAAACGGCGAAGAGTTCATTAAATTAATTATTCAATACATTATTTTTTTTATTATATTCCATACAACCTTCCAACACACGGCATCCTAAAATGACGCGACATGATGGTCGGGGATCACTGATCTAACCTAGACATAAGAGTGGGAACCTCAAGATGTTTGGACCCTTATAACGTGGGGCTGCTGTAGCCCGGTTGGGAGAGTAACGGACTCCGGACAACCGGATGGTTGCGAGTTCGAATTCGACCAAAGACCGTCGTGTATAAAAGGGGGCCGTACGTTAAATCTGTCGTGGCCTCAAATGTCCTCACGTTGGCGAGGTGTGGAAGTTTGGAGAGTGGGGTGCCAGCTCAGGTGTGACCTCGTCATCTGACCGTGGTTCAAAATAACATGGTGTCGTCCTCGGATCTTTCCCTTCGTGGGTTGATCCCGGACCGTGCCAATAGCCCTCTGTTTTGCTCCAGTGCGACGTTAATTCAAATACCTACCTACCTTATAACTTGTGTGCCCCTTCTGCTACAAGTTCCAAACAATGAGTGAGATCGAGTCACTGCATAATTGATTACTGGCATTACATGTATATTTGTGAAATTTTGCCTCATACTTGGGGTTGTCACTGCGATATGCCTTCATTGACACACGGGCAGAAAGAATTGTATTCTATTTTTGACCTGTTAAGTGGTTTCCCACTTTCGATCTATTTTTAGCCTGTGCAAGGGTTGAAGCGGCTCCCCAACCACCCTTTTACACATTCCACCCCTTGTTTGTCCGTATTTAGCGTGGCAGGACGTGTATGTCTCCGAAAAATGGACGCTGACGTCCTGAGAATCAGACAAGGTTAAAAAACTTAACAAAATAAATTTATTTATTGCAAAGATAAAATAGTAACAGATGGTCCTGGTTGCACGAGGGCTAATTTGACGGGATCAGGACTCGAGATGTTCGATCCCCAAAAACTGTGTGTCCCTTCTGTAACAGATGCCAAATAAACCGAATGAGTTAGATCGAGTCACCCTGCACATTTAATTACTCGTATAATCTGCATATCTGTATTATTTATTCCTCAGTATTGGGTGTCTGAGCCCCAATCATAAAAATATCAGCGGGGTAGTGCTCCCACAGAAATGCCTAGGGTGACAAGGGCTTGGTTCCACTGAGTGGGTGTTTTGCTGCCACAACTTATTTCATTACTCATTAGAAAAATTTCAATATTTACGCTTCCCATTTTGAGGGGTTGTTGTCCCAAAGCGAGGGTTTCAATTGGCGCCCATGTGTTAAGTAGTTTGAGAGGTTATTTGCTGTTGGCAAAAAAATAAAATTTGGCAAAGATTTGTTTTGGCGCTCTACAATCACTTTTCGCTACACTTACAGAATGGTGTGCTGGACATGAAGTTGGACATATCTGTTTGGCCTTGACTTTCCAAATATTTATCAAATAGGAAAAGGGACAGGGAACTTTGCTGATGAATTTTTAAAGCTGTGATACACATTGCTATAAATCACCATCGAAATTTTGGGAACTGGCTCGAACTGTACAATTTTACTCCTAGATGGCAGCACGAAAATTAAAAAGTCTGGATTTTAAAATAGCTTTACATATAGGTTGAATTCATTAGGTTGAATACATATAGGTTGAATATAGGCAGAGATTATGCACACCAATTTAAAAACCAATCCGGGACTTTAAACGTGAGAAATCGGGAAAAGAGTGCGGTTTTTCCATGTTTTTGACCCTTTTAACATGGAAAACCACTTTCATCCGACACTACAATGGCTCTAAATCCGAAAGTTTTAGTTTGTTTTTAAAATCGCTTTAGACCTTTACTTAATATACACTTTTACATATAATCAGCAATTTGCAGCTTGTTTCTATCATAATTAGGGTCCAAATAGCTTATGGTTTGAGAAAAAACTTGAAAAACGAGCGTTTCAGTCGGAATGGAGACGATTTTAGCGATTTTGCAAATTTCATTCGCTGTAACCGAAAAAGTGGTCGATGGATATTAAAATCGCTTTATATATAGGTTGAATTCATAGCAAGAGATTATGCACACCAATTTTCAGACCAATATGGGACTTTAAACGGGAAGAGTGCGGTTTTTCCATGTTTTTGACCCATTTAACATGGAAAACCACTTCAAACCGACACTACAATGATTCTAACTCCGAAAGTTTTAGTTTGTTTTTAAAATCGGTTTAAACCCTTACTTACTCAACCCGAGCAACGCCGGGTAATTTGCTAGTTATCTTATAAATCTTCATAGGACTTACTAAACGCAGTCTACGAGAACAGCTAATTCGATAGAAATTTGCATTTATGTGAATTTCAGGAATAGGTGAGAAACGCATGGCTCAAGCTTTGTTGACATTTTTGAAAATTTTAATGTTCTTCAATGTCTAATGGACCTTGATTCGAAAGAACTAATAAATTTACATAAACAAGTGAACTGTTGAGAAATACATGTTTCCCATAAAATTATAAGTTGGATAAATGCTTGCATGATCATGATCCATGTTATTGATTCCCTGAGTCATCCAGTACGATTATTACACTTCAATAATTCACTAATATATAATTTTGAATCTGCAAATTCATCAGTTTATTTTAATTCGCATTTATGTTCCTCTTTTTTGTTTCCATCTCCTCTTTTTTTAGTTAAATGTAAAATTAATTCTTATCCCAATTGTAAGCGTTTTTAGAGCTTTATTAAATCGTTATATAGCGTTTGTTGTTACGTAAAACGTAAACAAAATATGGTACAATTTGGTTGAACTTCCAGTAGTATATGCCTTTGTTTAATCTTTTACAAAATGTCATATTGTTAGAGAAATTTTCGATTTCAATTTCCTTGGATTTGGGCTTTGGTTTTATCAATGGACGCCAATACTGAGGATTTAACATCGCTTCTGCCAACTCGGATGTTTTCTTTCGTTGAGATACACTTATATAGACTGACTATATTCTAATAGGATATACTTATCCAGAAAGTTTTTCAAAACAATATCTTGCTATTCGTTATTCAATTTTCATGTTGTAAAAAATATGTTAATAGAATGTATCAAATGAAGGTACCATTCTGTACCATAAATGAACTATAGTAATCATAGAAATGTAGAAAATAAATGACAGGTTACGAACTTTTTGTCACAATCACAAGTCAAAAGACTTGTGATTGTTTGTTCAGTATTACAAATTTCTCAACGCAGATCTGAAATAAAATTGGAAAAATGTCTAGGAGATATTTAAATGCATAATAATGAAACAGACTAAATTAGTACTTATTTATTTGACAATGGTATTCACAATGAGAAAACTTTATAGATGTATCAAAATGAGATTTTATATGGCAGAAAAAATCTGTCAAACATGAAACACATTACTGTTTACATCAATTTGATCGCTAGAACAAAAATTGTATTTTGACAACACAATTATCAAAAGTCTACTTTGTGAAATATAACAGATTTTTCTGATTGTACGAAATACACGCTGAATCCCTTCAAAGTTATACTTTATTCAATTTGCTTTAAATTTGACTTGTATATTTTGAGTAATGCAATAATATAGTTAAAATAATTCAGATGAATTGTTTTTCATTGTTTAATCCATGTGTTATTTTTAACAAGTGAATAATTAGACTGAAAATAATTTTAAAATATACCGTGGTATTATAAAATAATAATTATTTCATATGATAGTGTTTAAACATGCTTCATTGAAAATGAGATGTATTATTAGTCTATACATTGTGAAAAATATAAAAACATACAGTGATTTATTTATGTAACTTTTGTGGTTGAATTTCAAACTTCTTTCAACTTCTATAAATGCATTCTTGAATAAACACAAAAAATGATAGGAACCAACTGAGGTTTAAAGATGCTCAATATCAAACTGAATGCACTTCTCCATAATTGGCGACTATTAAGTTTTTTGGTATTCTCATAGAACAAGAAAATTTGGCAATTTTTTCTGGGACATTACCAAATAACTCAAGGTCAACCAATGTATCCTTTTCATCGCATCGTATAAATATTCTGGCCATGATCTAGCACACAACACAGTTGAGTGTATTTAAACCTCTTGTGAAGAAATGTGGTTTGTTCTTCGGTTTCTGGGATATCGCACCAATCGTTTTAAAAAAAAGTATTGCTGTTCGAAAAGATATTAGGAATAGTCTGTCCGTACCCTCTCTTTCAAAGGTAGGTTTTATGAATGGTCTGCAACTTCCATCTTTTTCAAAGCTCTTGGAAGCAATGAGAAATAGGCTAGGCAGAACAGCATACAATGCTACGACCTCAAATGAATTTGGATCCAGTCCAGGTATGCTGTGAACTTTGTGTAGACTCCTCGTAGGTTCGGTAGGGCACAGCCCAGGGACAGACTGATGAGCGTAGGTTGTATGAATCGTCTGCCAGTATCGTCTTTTTCGAAGCTTTTGGAAGCACTGAGAACCAGGCGAGGCAGAAAAGCATACAATGCTACGATCTAATGGATTTGGATCCTGTACAGGCATTTTGTGATCTTTGTGCAGACTCCTTCTAGGTTTGGTTGGGCATAGCCCAAAGACCAGATTGATGAGCGTAGGGTTTATGAATGACCTGCATCTCTTTCAAAGCTCTTTGAAGCAGTGGGAATTAGGCCGGCAGAACAGCATATTATACTACGACCTCAAATGAATTCGGATCCAGTCCAGGTACTCTGTTATCTTTGTGTAAACTCCAGGTAGGTTCGGTCGGGCACAGCCCACTCCCCAGGAGACCAAACCGATGAGCGTAGTTCGTCCGTCTTCCCTGATTGTTAGAGGACCGCCAGAGTCACCCTGAAAATAATTTTAAAAATACTTTCAATATGATGAAGTATTTTGCTGTGGTAAAAACTAATTTTTGCTAGAAAAGTATGTTATCTTTCGATTAATCCATTACCATTGACGAAATCCACACACTTACCTTTAACTCAATGCCCTTTAGTATCACTATTAAAGAATAAGTGTATATAGGAGGAGGATGCATAACTCGTACAAACTTAAGAAGTAAAAAACAGAAGATTAAACTGTATTTACTGTGATGTGTCCACAAGAATGACCTAGTTTTGGCAAGGGACACACTAAGGCTCCGAAATGAAAGGTACCAAGTATGTATGTGTAAAACACTTTTACCTGTCCCCTAATTTAACACGCAAGTTTTCTTACAACACTGTCAAATGTTCCAGTTTCACAAAGTCTGGTGCAAACATGCAAACAAACGTTTGGTGATTCGGCCCAAGTTTGTCAGGATACTGTTTACGATATAATTTCCATTAGCTGCCTCATAGTAGGTGTATTTCAGGCGCTTTAACATTAGAAAAATTATACTTGTTATCCGTGAGAAATCAGCGTCAAAAAGATAATGGTCCAAAATGACCAATGTCGCCCAGACGAGCAACGCCCTCTGGCATATCAATTTTATTAAGATATTATTAAAATGAATGACTATGGATTTACTAAATCTGTATATCAACTAATACTATCACACACTTCCGTACTTAGTGTCCGTACCTAGTAAGTTTAAATGAGTGTGGTTGGAATGAATTGAGTATGCCACCGAAGTGGTATGTCTATTCAGAATGTTATGATATATCGCATATGATGTGCTTATCTTACACGTATTACAATTTTATACTCTGTTATATACATGTATATTAAAGTTAATCTCTAAGGATTTTCAAGTCCTGATTAGTATATAAACTTCACCATGCTACTTTTATGTTTAGAAGATTCAGAAATATTTTTATGTTTAAAACATTTAGCAATATTTGGGAATGTGGAAGAACATTAAGATCTATTTTTAATACTCAACACTCAAATTACCCAAACAATTTATTGGAATTGTTAATTGTTTTCTGAAAGTGTTTGGTGCCACTTATTAATTTATTAATTTATTAAGTTCTTTAAAATATTAACAATTTTTAAAGGTGTGACACTGAAAAATCTATTTTTGTCTCGTGTGTTTTGACCCCACTAATTTGGTTCGAAGTCGCATGACTTCAAGTACAGAGGGGTGGCTAGTGTTAGTTATCTGTGTTGTGTCTCGCAGAACAAGATATTCCTCGTATTTCCACTAGCATGCAAAACGTAAGGAATACCTTTATTTTTAAAGATTACAATCTCAAAATTAAACGAAACAAAGTGAGACTCTGCAAAACCGAGGATATTCAGTAGAAACCTCGTGCATATTCATATTTTGGAATCGTGACGTCAGAGGTTCTAACATAGGGAGGGGTCCTGCTACCGCAAGAACTCATCCGCAACTTCATTCTCTGTATGCAAACACGGTTAAAAGCCCGAATCAGTGTTAGAGGTGGTCGTGCAGCCTACAAAGGACCGCCTCATATTTTTTTAAGTTTTCACACTTACCCTTCTGTCTTATGGCACCCACTGCAGTTGTCGCCACTTCGGTTCAACGCCCTCTTTTTACTGTTCGCTTCTGTTCTTGTTATCGTTTCGTTTTTACTCATCGGTTCAGTAACTCTCTATTTACCTTTTGTATCATTTTCCCACATTTCACTGCAAAGTAGTAGCTGGAAACCTTATTGCTCCTTAAGTTTTGCATGCCAGTGTATTCTTTTGTATTCAGTTGCCACCCAAAAATGTAAGATCTTGACTAACTCAATAGTTTCATACCTACGCGTATAAAGGAATGTAGGGAGACTTACTTGACACGAATCTTTTCCACCTTCTTTGTAACCAGCACAAATCATGGTAGGGTAGACAGTCTCTTTGCGTCCTGCGATCTGTAACCATTCTTGACAGGTGTCCGTGCCTATGACTTCAACATTCACTTTTTGAAGAATGTTCGGTGGAGTTCTGCGGCCTACATATGAGAAATGTCATGTGATTTTAATGTTGAATAACAAAAAGGGCTTAGACAAAATGAACAGAAGTTACATGTAGTTTATTTAATCGATAACGCCTTCTTCAATGATATCTATAATTTATTTGAGCGCAACTTTGAAAGTGATATTCGAAGTTAGGGCCAAAATTACAAAGTTAGAAATTTGTGTAACACGACTCAGTGGCATATACTTGCTTAATTGTCATATTTTTTTAATGCAACATTCAAAAATCTGGTTATTAAAGACATCATACTACTTCAGTGATACAAATCGAAGTTTACTAACGCTTATTTGCGGGATTAAGACATCTAGAATGATAATTTCTAGAATAAAAAAATTTTAAAGACGGAAAGTTTATAAATTAATAAAGAAAATTAATCCCACGTTCATTTATACATCCTTCACTTTTAATGTGCACAGAATGTATAATATTGAATCTCATTTATGGCAACGAATTGGTTTCACAATTCAAAGTAAGATGTATTTTTCAGTTGGCAAAGATCTTGACAAATTAACCTTTAACAGATAGTATATTTTTTCAAGTAGAAGGGAAATTGTGCCACAGCTTGTTTATTCTACTTTGCTATAAAACCGAAACCAATCAGGCCATAAATGAGCAGTACTGTGCTGCCATCTATTGGATAACTCTGTAAGGTTTAATAAATAATTTTATGCCATCTATTGGGAAAAATTATAGCTTCACAGTTTTAAATACGCAAAAAACACTTAAAAGTTTGCTATGAATCAAATCACAGTACTTACATTTATTTTTGTTTAGTAGATGTTTCACAAAGATAAAAGTGCTGAGATACAGAAAATTAAAATCAATAGTTTACGACTATAAAGTGAATTTGATGGATCCAACAAGTACTCTGCTACGTTATCAGTCCTCGATACTTCCCCGTGAAAAAGATCTAGCAGGGAAAGTTTGGTAACGATTGTTGATTGACACACACAAGGCTGTGAATTGAAAATAAAAAAATTGAAAAAATGAAGATACTCATTACTAACCGTAACTTGTTCTACCCCATCCCGTGACTGTTGCCATTCTTCCTGTGAAGTTCTCCAGTTTTTCCGGGAGGCATATGGGGACAATGTGCTTTCTGTAGACGACGGGATGTGAGAGTTCCAGGAGCGCGATGTCGTGACGGTAAGTGGCAGGCTCGTAGTCTTCATTGACCACCTTCCGTTTCACACTGTACTCTTCGTGAGGATAGGTCTCCGAGTTTTCTCGGATGTTGTATTCACCCACGCGTACCCGTAACGTCGTTGCTGGAGTTCTAAGAAGCAAAGAAACGCATTGGAAAAATCGTCAACTTACTAATCGAATGCGAAAGTAAAATCGAATACAAAAATAGTTTTGAAAAACAATCGAATCGAAAAAATTTATCGAATACAAAAAAATTGAAATTTCAATAATCGAATGCAGAATATATAGTTTCGAAAATAATAGAATTGGAAAAATGGATTGAATTCAAAAAATGAAATAATCGAATACGAAAAATTTTCTGTCAATTCAACATCATGGAAAAATTTATGATACACTTAAATGTAGAATATGTTCCAAATGACCCTTTATTTTCACAATACAGACAAATAACCTGTCATTCTTGTAACATTTGATGACTATACGAGCAATCTGTCCACAAGGCATGAAAAATCGTTTCTTTCAGATGCTGGTAGACAGGTACTCGGCGTAAATCCAGACCTTTTAATGACCCCACAAGCAGGGACGTAACTAGGGGGCAGACGGGGCATGTGTCCCGGGCGCCGGATTGGGGGCAGGGGCGCTAAACTGGCCGAGTATTTTTCTACTATAGATATTTACGTATGATAAAAATAAAGAGAGGGAGGGGGTGCCAGGGCGAGTTCTTGCCCAGGGTGGAAACTATCCTAGTTACGTCCCTGCCCACACGTAAAGATCAAGTGACGTGAGGGACATTAAAAAACAGCAGGGCACTGTCGTGGAAACTGAACGGTGATGCTGGATTTACGTAGCAACCCGTATTATGACCTAGCGTAATGGAGATTCTTCTAAAACACACTGTTAGGAATATTTTGCGGTTAAGATTTTGCAATTAAGATTCCGCAATTAAAATAGGCATCGTTGGTCACAAAGTGCTTCGGTTCCTGCTATCTTTCATTCTTTACGAAAAATCTTACTAGCCATTGTGCGATAGGTTGGTTTGCTTTGGGGGTTTTATGGCGCAAGGGCCATATTTGGCCACGCTGTGCCAGACACAATATCAAATAATTGATACACACAGTGACTGACACAGAAGAGAGAAATACACCCAGGGAGGAATGCACCTGGCAGGAATCGAACAAGCGCCGCCAACAACTCGAAGGTTGCTAGCGCAGTGGGCATACTCACTGAGCCACGACGGTCCCATTGTGCGATAGGAATTTTTAGATTTCAGCTAAGATTCCGTGATTCATTGTTTAATTTGATAATTTTGAGATCGTATGAGCTTATGATTTTCAAACTGCGGAGATCAGAATTCTTTATCCTTTTAAGCACTTATCTACTATATCATGAAGGTTTGTTTTTTTACTATTCATTTGATGAGAGTAATACTTATAAATGAAACGTGTAAGGGTACAGATTCGGGGCTATAAGGATTAAGGTGGCGAATTTGAGGTTCAAGAATGTGATTCAAAGTCTTGCATGATTTGTAGGGCATTCTTTCGCTGTTTATCTGCTTTCAATTATGACGCTTACATAAATAATGCCGAATTGTGCACGCAGGTGTAGAGTTTTTTTAAGCTTTTATGCTCCTCGAATTTCTTCACGGATTATAAAAAATGCGAAATATATAAATTAAAATTAATTTTAGATATATCAAAATTATTTTGTTAAAATGATTTCTTTGTCTTAAAGGAAATAATAACTAAGCAGTAAAGCAACCAGAAATTTCTTGTGGGAAGATTTGAGACTAAAACGTTCCCACATTCTACTTCTTTGTTAATCATTTCCTGAAATATTTCCCAAAGGACTGGATATTGTTTTCTGTCTTCTATAGTAGACCAATAAATATTATTTTAGCAAAAGGTAATATGTCTCAGTCGAAGCATGACATCCATTAGTAGCAAAATTGAAATTCTGAAAAGTTTTGTGGCAAAAAAAATATTTATACTAAATAAAAATAGATAAAATCTGAAGCAAAATCAACTTTTTTAAAACGTAAAGCTGACTGAGATGTCAGTTTTAATTTTAATGACCCTGAATTTTAAGGCAAAAATGAAACATTGACTAATGATGCCCGACCCTATCAGCCTAAAACGGTTTCTTACTAGTATTGATTAATGGTGTTTGTCATGCAAAATGGGTGTCTTCAGACAGACACCCTGCCCTATACTTCTTATTGAGGCTGGTATCTAGTCGAGACAATATGCACAGTGGTCCTTGCGCATGGTCTATTTTCTCCTCATTTTCCAGTATTTGTGAAAGACAGCAAGCAAAAAGACGGCGTTCGGATCATCCACAGAGTTGCCAGGATTGAGACTCCTTTTCTAATTTAAGGCTAAAAATGATTTGTGTTGTATTTGTGGAAAAGAAACAACCGCAAATGGAGTTGACTAATAAGATTTCCTAAACGTGAGCATAAGATTGTTTTTGCATTCTGTCTAATCTCGACATTCTCAGTTATTAATCTTACTCTACGCTACTGGTTGATGACTGATTAACTACACAATGTGGCTACCGTAAAATGAACAAAAATCTAAATCAAAACTACCAGCCTGTACTAGTTTCAGTTACTTAAAAATTTATAAAGGAAAAGATGAAAACAAGTAAATTGATAAAAAGTTATAAATACCAAAAACAAAACAAGATAGGTATTAATTTTAGTTTCATTGCAAAATTGAAGGAACATTAAACATATTCAAGTAACAAGCGTAAATACTTATAAAATCGTTTTGAAATAACTCCTATGCCCCAATCTCTATTACATCAATGTTACAAGCCAATAATTAACTGCTTAATTTAGAGTTACATATTAATCTGTGCACTGACATCAAATCACTCAATAAAAGTTTCAAGACATTTTATCCAATAAATCTTTGAAGAAAACATTCTTTATGCACTGTAATGACATTCTTCCATCATATTGTTAATATTTAGTACATGCATGGTAAAATATATACATAATCATTAATACCAAAACAACCTTAAATTAACTTCTCTAGGGAAAATATTTCATGATTTTTCACTGTTATGAGGGTAAATAGATTGCTTGGAAATAAGAAAGCTCTAAAAACTATTTGAGGCTAGAATCACTATTTTTTTAACTTTGTATACACCTTTAATATCTTTCAATTATAATGTTTCAATGGGAGGGTTTCCAAGAAACTGTAATACAGCTCTCACATGATTGTAGTGTCAATAGAACCGGATGTCAACAAAGAGGAATGGCGATAAATGTTTCAAACCTTGAAAAAACAACTCTCGTAGTTGGAAAAGTTCTAAGTCAACAAATAAAAACATAAATTAATGCCTCAGTTTTTACCACAGTTTTCGCTCTATTTAATAACAAACATCGCAATCATGCCTCACATATTATAATGTTTTTAAATCACAGGTTTTGTGCACGTCTCCTGCAGACCTCTTCCTAGGTGGTCCGGCAGATTAGCGCAAACATGAAAACAAAAACTGGTTTTGTTTTTGCGTAAATGTAACAGAAAGCTCACGCACTTGTAAACACAGTGAGCCGCCGTTATGACCCACTTCTCATGGATGAGCGCGCCGCCGCACGCTATCTTCTGCGACATCAGCGCCCTCTTGATTACACCGACCTGTCGGGAGAAACAATACACTGCGTTATCGCATCGGCCTCTTGGTACTAAGTTATGGAAAAGAATTAAATGATTAGTTCAAAAGATCACATCGATCACTTATGGCCTCGAACTTGATGAGCTTTACATTTTATTTTCCATTTTGATTTCTTTTACAGTATTTTTTGGTTTGGGTCTTAGGCGTTTTCTGTCAGATTTAATAAATTATTAATCTCGGATTCAATAAATTATTCAGTCAGATTTTATAAATTATAATTAAGTTGTGAAAGATCACAGCGTTTTTAAAAAATATTTTCAGAGCAGGTTTGTTTTAGGTCATTGGCATTTTCTATCATTTTTAGTTAATTAGTACGAATATTTATGAGTATTGCTCATCTTTTAGAACACTTTTTATTTTTGTCATTGTTTGACATTTTCTGTCGCTTTTAATAAATTAGTATATTTAAGGGTGGATCTCATGTTAGAGAATTTTTAAAAAATATTTTCAGAGTGATTGTTTTAGGATATTGACATTTTTTTGCCATTTTCAGTAAATTAGCACTTTTTTAAAGGTATTTTTTATCTTTTTAAATATTCAAAAATATTTATTTTCAGACCATTTTTTTGTTAGGTTCATCGGCATTTTCTATAAAAAGTTACATCTAATTTAATTTGCATTCTGTTCAGTGTTCAAGACATTATTGTTATTGCAATAGTGTTTGGGCAAAAGATAATCCTATTCTCCACTTTTGAAAGTGAGTTTTAAGAGAAGTGAACACAGACAATTGTACTTTTTTTTCTTTTCAGAAGTCTTGTAGTTACAATGAATGGTATTGGAATGGTTATGGTAAGAATTATTAGCACCAATTTTTACCAATTCAGTCGTTTTGTACCGAGCGAACTTTGATTGTTTACGGATTCGTACTTAATGTATCTGTATGCCTTTAAAACGCCATTTTCACCCAAATCTCACATTTTTCAAATTTTACATATATTTAGGGTAAACTAGACATTGAAACCTCGAAGAGTTATTGACACTAATCTTCAATTTTAAAAAATAGGCTTTCATATCAATGCTCAGTTTCAGGCTTTGCATAAGTCCATTTATAGTGCAAAAATAAACTAAATAAGAACGAAGGGATGTCAATAACTGTGGTGTCAATTACTCATCCATAGGGTGTCAATAACCGATTTTGTGCACTATTTCTTCTCAATAATATTGCAAAATACCTTCCAGGGATAATTTTTGTATGAAACCTTTTATTCAGCTTAAAGTAGAGTAATTCAGGAAAAGTTACAATGAATTTCAACTTGATTTGAACTGTTTTTTCCATGAATTTATAGTATAAATATTGCCTTAAGGGTTCAATAACTGTCTTGTTTACCCTATATTGTGTTTAGCTTTTTCTCGAAATGTAATTTTCGCTAAGGATTAAGCTCCGCAAAACACAATATCTCAGAATGCATCAATTAAATTCTTTTGAATTTTTTGTACACGTTCCGAAGATTATGAGGCAGGGTTTGAACTATTATTATTAAGAAATATGCATTTAAAAAAATTGAGCAGGGCGTAAACCTGAATATTTTTTACATTTTGCTCTTTTATCACGTTTTTTCAGGGATGACTGACATTAAAGTCCACAATTAATTTAAATAGTATAACATACAGTACATAACATAAATACAGTACATAACATTAAATACATAACATACAGATTGCAGATATGATTAGACAAGTAAATATATTGAAGTTCAGATATTAAAGACTGGTGTAAAGTAAGGATTGATTTCAAAAATACCATCACCTATTCAAATTACTCCAGGACCTTTCTCAATGTATCAACAAGAATATTTGAGTCTTAACCCTCCAAGTGGTTTCGACGAGATATCTCATCCATCAAGATCTGAAAATTTTTGCTAATAATGAGGTATCTCGTCAAGATATTGAAGATTTTTTGATGATGACGAGATCAAGATCTGGTCAGTTTTCTTCTAATGACGATATACCTCGTCGAGGGTTGGCTGGTTTCTTATGGCGTAAGGTTTAGATCTGGCAAAACTACTCCAACCAATGTTTTTTCGTCAAGTAAATGGGCATACACAGAGAAAGGAAAGTTTTTACTGACACAGAAGGACATACACCCAAGGAGCATATTTACTATGTACGTGGATATCATATTTTGATCTATCAAATGTTTACTTAATTTAATAAAAATGTAATCTTCAAATACCACTTTTCAAGAATGAAAAGATAACCTTTTTTTACTGTAAAATATTTCTTATATTTTTTATTTAAGTAACAACATTGATATTGATACCTATAGTTTTTATGATGTTCTCTTAATCGAGAAACATATCATAAAAACTATTAATTATTGTTTTATTCTGTGAATGTGTATGTGTGTGTGAAAAGATTATTGTACCGCTTAGTGTTCATGTAACTTTTTATTTATTTAAAAATCTCGTTTTGGTGAAATCAAGTTAGGTGTAAGTAAAATGAATATGTATCTAAGCATCTTAATTTGCTTTAGGTAATTGCAAAAAGATACTTACATGCCAAGGTTGATGACCGAAAGTTGTGTTTTCTCCACCGACAATTTTTGAATCTCTGATGTAAGTTTTGCCGCAAGCTTAAAAGGAAACAGAATCTTAAAGTAACATCATTCCTTATGAAAACAAGTTATTTTTATGTCATTTTTGACAATTAGTCTTTTGTATTATAATTAACGTACTACAGTTTTACTATACAACAGTTTTACTTATCAATAATGTTTATTCCCTTATTAGTCACTTTTTAATTTTTAATATGAAGTATAAAGAAAATAAAGATCTGTATATTCGCACGTACTACCAAATAATGTTAATCAAAAAATGTATTTTTAAGTTAACGAGTAACTCGTGATCATACATTTAAGAATTTCAATAATAAATCTAACAGAAAGAAGTAAACGTGTCCTTGATTTTTAGCACGAGTTTTAAATGTTCCATTATTACATAACTATTAAACGTGAACAATTAAATCACAAAAGCACGTAAAATGTGGCACGTCTAAATTAAACTTTTAAATTTTTAAAGTGATGATGGTAATTATGAATACAATTAATTCCAATTATTCAATTACTTTCATTTGAATTATTCGTGCTAAAAACCCACCTTATAAAAATGACTGCGAGGTTAAACCAAATCCATCCCCATTTTAACTTTGCATTAAAATTTTTAAATTTTATTTAATTTTAGTTATGGGTATATATGTATATATATTATTATTTCCTGCATAAATGCTTGATTCTTTAAATAATCTGTTCTGAAGTCAGGTCTTCAAATATAGAAATAGAACCGAACAAATGTAATTTTTTCACATGATAAGAAACATTTAATGCATTATATTGTTATAGCGTTGACACTACGATCGTAAATAAAATTAAAATGTGCATCAAATTAAAAAAATCACATTCCTTTAACAACTTTGAATATACACCGTATAAGCTATGTTTTGCTTTTCAGCATCTCAAAGCCTTGTCCCTTAAAATGTGTCGATTGTTAAATGCTGGTGTAAAAATACCAGACCACTTAACAACGCTAGATAATAATTTAATCACTACCCAGTGACGTACAGAGGGAAACCCCCAAAAGTGATACTTCATTATTCTTCTCTTTACAAATTAACTTATAAATGCATTAAATATTTTTGTAACGTTCTTTAAATGCAATGACAAGGAAATTAATTAACAGTTAATTAAATTAATTATTCATTAGGAAATATGAAAGTATGAATATTGTTAATTTAACTTCCCCATTCAAAATATGTGTTATGTATTAGCATATCTACGAATCATATCAACGTTTCAAACAGATAAAAAGTGAACTTCGATAAATATGATTTGAATATTTGTTTGTCCTAATTGTCGTCATTGAAAACATTTGGTGAAACTTTTAAAAATACTATAGGGTTCAGATTCATCGTCACAAAAATTAAATTTCCAACTTCGAGCCCCATCCAAATTGCATTTTTGGTCAGAGATACTCTAGTAACTTGATTGAGTGTCCCGTTTCTAAGCCGTTTTGAGGCCCCAGATACGTCGAATTTTAACAACACTTAACCCTAAACACAGAATATGGAGATACCAACTCCGGCGAGTTTGCATTTGAGTCACGGGGTCTAGAAAGATTCTACTCGTTAGATTAGGGGACAGGTTAAACGTAAACATGCAGATTTGACCACAATTTGAGTCTTTAGCTTGGTTTCTGACTCCGAGTTTATCGCTCTATGCCGGACGCGATAGTAGTGATTACCAGTTGGCGAAGCAGGTAATCTCAATGGGCGGTTCCCATACATGATTTTGCATACGGCAGCCTTTTCCCCTGGAAGCTTAACCACTGTCATCCAATTGGATTTTGGGCCGCGGTAGCCTGGTTGGAAGAGTAACGGATTAGCAACCGGAGGGTTGCGAGCTCGAATCTAACCAAAGACCGTCGTGTACAAAGGTGGCTGGTGCACGTTAAATCTGTCGTGGCCTCAAATGTCCTCACGTTGGCGTGGTGTGGAAGTTTGGAGAGTGGGGTACCAGCTCGGTCTGACCTCGTCATCTGACCGTGGTTCAAAATTACGTGGTGTTGTCCTCGGATCTTACCCTATGTGTTTGATCCCGGACCATCGTCAATAGCCTCTATATGCTCTAGTACGACGTTAATTAAATACCTACCCACCAAATGGACTTTGGTCAACAGTATATGGCCTTAGCAATTTGACTGGTCTTTGGATCTTGCTTAGTTATATAACCTGGTTTTGTTGCATCTGAATCAATTGCATTTTGATGGTCTGGTTAGGTAATGGTAATTAATTAAAGTCGCACTAGAGCAACACATCGGGGTATTGACGACGGTTCGGGATCAATCCCGAAGGGAAAGGGTCTGGTTTGGATTAAGACCCTTTTGTCAACAGTATACAGGGTGTCCCAAAAAGGTTGTTCAGCAATTTATCTTTTTACCATTTGGAGATAGGTAGGCAATGTAAATTGCAAAAGTACACCCAATAAGGTAAGTAATTAAGATATGTGAATAAAATTATCACGTGATAACAATTTAAGAGGATACAGTTTTTAATTTCTATACAACCCGTCTAGATAAAAATCCGAGATGGCAAAAATGTTCCTTACCTGTATCCCTATCGTTAGTAAAAAACTGCATTTCTGTAGGTTGAACAGTAACGGAGATACAAGAGTTTCCATTTTAAGGGGGCCGTATCTAATTTAGAACGATGGCCAAAAATGAAGAGCGAAGTTCTGCATTGCTGCAGATGGAAAAAATTTTGAACATGCGTTGTAAATTTCCTTTTACTTTTTATTTAAACCATTTTTAATACAATATTTTATTAAAGATTACATTGTCTACTATTATTCAGTGCGATTTTCATCTGCAGTTGCAATACTACATTACTTTGCACAAAGTTGCACTTTCTGACCGAAAAAAAATGCTTTTTAGCATTGTGTATGCGGTCCCTAATCTGACTGCTTGAACAGCTGTGCACAAGCGGTATAAGTCAACTTTTTTTCGTCATTATGCCTTCGTTACTGTTCAACCTACTGAAATGCAGTTTTCTGCTAACGATAGGGATGCAGGTAAGGAACATTTTTGCTATCTCGGATTTTTATCTAGAGGGGTTGTATACAAATTAAAAACTGAATCCGCTTAAATTGTTATCACGTGATAATTTTATTCAGATGTCTTAATTACTTACCTTATTTGGTGCACTTTACATTGCCTACCTATCTCCAAATGGTAAAAAGATAAATTGCGGAACAACCTTTTTGGGACATCCTGTATAGTCGGCCTTTGCAATTTGACTGGTCTTTGGATCTTGCTTAGTTTTGTAACCTGGTTTTGTCGCATCTGAATCAATTGCATTTTGATGGCCTGGTTAGGCTTAAGGCCCTTGAGAACATCATGGGACCTGATAGTCCTCCCGACTGCTTCTCGGGTAACCTCACACCCTCTGGGTAGGCTCAAGGTCCTCAGAAAATGGCCTTCCCCCATCTGTTTTCTCACCGTACTGTACCCAACTTTTGTTTCCCATAACTGTTTACTTATATTACCACTATTAATGTTAACTAAACGACTATTGCATGCAGAGATTCATGCAAAGAGGTGTTGTTCGTTAGGTTCTCTCTCACTTGCGGATTTGACCACAGCCACCTTGTTGGGCTCTGCGTTCTTCGGCACGCAACATGACCAGACGACTCCCCCGCTGCATAGATCCATGGACCGCTTGCCCTGGAACCAGCAGCCGATGCTCAGGCCGCACGAGTAGCTGTTGCCCTGGTAGAAGCACGTTCTGGGGGCAGCTGCAAAGACAAATAACTACAGTCATACAAATGGACAAGTACTTGAACTCTCACAAGATATCTTGCCTATTAAGATCTAATTTTTCTATTGACGAGATATCTCGTCCATCAAGATTTCACTATTGCTAATCTCGTTATCAAGATAGTGCCGATTATTTGTTGATGACTAGATCAAGATCTGGTTAGTTTTGATACCTTGGCGAGACAATTTTTTCCCACGGCTTCCTCTACCGAAAAGGGGCCATGGAAGCCCAGTTGGTAGAGACGCGGATTAGCATCCGGAGGGTTGCGAGTTCGAAACTCGATCCGAGCGAAGACGGTCGTGTACGTCGGGGTCCTGCCTCATACTTCTTATTGAGGCTAGTATCTAGTCGAGACAATATGCACAGTAGGTCCTTATGTGAGCATGGTCTATTCCCTCCCCATTTCCCCGCATTTGTGAAAGACTGCTATCAAGAGAAAGACAGAGTTTGGTTCTTTCATACAGAGTTGCCGGGATTGAGACTCCTCTTCTAAATTAAGGCTAAAAATGATTTGTGTTGCGTTGTATTTGTGGGAAAGAAACAACGGCAAATGCAGTTGAATCAATAAGGTTGCCTAATCAATAAGGAAACAATCAATAAGGTTGCCTAAAGGTGAGTATAAGATTTTATTTGGATTCTGTCAAATCTCGGCATTCGCAGTTATCAACCTTACGCTACACTACTGGTTGATGATTGATTAACTAAACAATGTGGTTGCCGTAAAACGACGGAAAAAACACTAAAATCAAAACTATGAGCCTGTACTAGCTTCAGTTACCTACAAATTTATAAAAGATAACACAAGTAAATAATAAACAATAAATAGAAATGAAAGATAATGCAAATTGATAAAAAGTTATAAATAACAAAAACAAAACAAGACAGGTATTAATTGTTAGGTATTTGTTGATGAAAAGGTCAAGATCTGGTCAGTTCTGCTACTGTCGAGACATCTCATGACTAGTAGGGTTAACTTATACACCTTATATAGTGACGCATACCGTATTCAAAGTCGTCCCCCTAGCCCGAAATATTATTAGCTTAACAGACGCTGATCAAAGTTTTGTTTAGTCCATATGTAGTGAGGGAAAATGATCAAATATGTTTGCAAACGCTCTTATTTAGATATTGATTTGATCGGAGACTTGAGGCAAGCAGAGAATCGATCTATGTGCAGTGTGTCTGGATGGGGAGAAATTGGAAGAGACCATGAAAATACCTTGTCTATTCATTTCGACATGAGGGACCAAGGACACGTTTAGTGGAAGGGGCCATTGGAATAATTTTAAATTATAAGAAACAATCAGAAACACATATTGAAGTTAGTTTAATCGGCGTAAACATACGTTCATGTATCACTCAGATAAAACACACTGTCTGAAAACAGTCAAAAAGCATTAGTCAGGAAAAGGGAAGAGGAAGGTAGGTAGTTAAAGAATATCGCACTGGTGCAAAACAACGGGCTATTGGCGTCGGTCCAGGATTAACCCCGAAGGGAAAGACCGAGGACCACACTTCGTAATTTTGAACCACGGTCAGATGACGAGGTCGATACCTGAGATGGATCTCCCGAATTCCACAGCATACCAACGTGAGGACATTTGGGGGCTCGACAGATTTAACGTGCACTAGCCCTTACGTACACGACGGCCTTTGGTAGGATCACGTTTCGAACTCACAACCCTCCGGTGGATAAATCCTTACTCTTTCAATCGGGCTACCTCAGTCCAAAAAAGAAAGGAATGAACATGAGGTGCCATTTGAGCAGTCGAATGACATTTATGTATGTCAGTTGTCATATTGACCTTCTAATGAAATAGACGGTGCATGTGGACAGAGCTATTGTCATAAGATCTCATAAGTGTATGTCAAGTGGGCTTGGGAATCGACTTGAACCAATTACCTTTATAAGCGCAAATTATCGTTTCTTTTGCTCGTCCATTAGTCCCAAATTAGGATTCGTGTTTTTTACAATTTGGAGATCTTCAAACCGAGCGATCGGGACAAATGACATGAATCTGCGGGAACATGATCCGTCTATTTCTTTAGAAGATCGATGGTTGTAAAACGGGATGATATTTTTGATTCCTTAATTTTATAAATGTGCTTGAAAACGTTAAATATGAATCTCAATTTTACTAATTTTTTTTTGAGTTATAAGTCAAAATTGTATCACAAGTTCTAATTGAAATGAGGGAAGTTCTAAATGTATTGAGGAAAAACAGAAGCTTTATTTACATGAAATTTAGTTCTGTAACAGATAATTTTTCACCCTTGATTATTTATCTGACAACTCGTTTAACCTCCCAAGTGTTTCGACGGGCTATCTCATCCAAAATCTGATCAATTTTGCTAAGGGCTTAGCAAAATTGACCAGAAGAGCAGTTTTGTGTCGAGATATCTCGTCGACACAAAACTGCTCTTTTGCTCCAAGGGGAATGTAGATCCAAGTATGAAAAACAAATTGTCCTTTTTCCAGAACTGCTGACAGTTTGAAACAGGTTTTTGCATTAGAAGCTGGACACTATGGGGCAGTTTTCGACTCGGGGATAAACCACCAAGAGAGTTAAACATGCATTACCTATTGTTATAAATAGAATATTTTAAAGTTCATTTAGTTTGACCCAACTCACAACACAAATACAAGATATAACTTTAATTAAATTCGAAATTTATATTAAAGTGGTTTCCTAAAATTGCATTTAGTTCGTTAAAAAGAGTCACCAATAAAACAGGTAAAACAATTTAAGTAAAAAAAAAAATCGAAAATATTCAAAACATGAATTTTAAAATTTTCCAGACAAAATGTGGAAAAATATTTTATAATTAGAGCATTCTCAGAGAGGACATAATATGTCCTTTATAAGAATGCAATAAAAACGCAAAACTCATATTATGTGCTTTGCGTTTTCGTACATATATGATCCTTGTAAAAAAAATTATCTATCAACCATCTATGCATTAATTTCAGAGTTTTTAAATTGAGGGTAAATTTTTATGACAAATGGAGGATTTTAGATGTTAATTCTAACTTTCATTTTGAATCACCCTGCATTTAAAACAAAATCTATTTTACAAGTTTTTCGTAGGTAAATATTAAATGAGTAATTTTATTTAAGTGTAAATATGTTTTCTTAGCATGTTTAATTTTAAAAATGAAAGTAATTTGTTATTACATGCAGTTTACAATGCCCATACAGAAATGTTGTACATTACTAGTATTTAGTTATCAGTTAGCAATACTAGATAATGGAAATTAATTACTAGTAATTGTAATTATACACATTAAATGTATCTTGTACGAATTGCAGCTCCTTATTTGTGAACAGATGTGATATGTTTCAAGACACTATATATAGAACCCAAAAAAGAAAAGTCATATGAGATTTGAACCGAGTTATTCTCTTAGTTGAAATGCACCATCTACGAGTAACTTGACGTTATACGTAACGTGTCCAGCGATACAATAAGGTACTAAAGTTTTTAATTCGTTATGCAAAGTGAGTAACAAAACTATACGTGACTCAATTTCAGATTATACGTTCCGAGTTCTTTAAAAAACAGGCTATTAAAATAACTGAAATAAAATAAATTCAAAATGTGGATGCAGACTGTTTAAGAAACGCAACTACACTTTCAGCGTTAATTGAAATTCATGAGGAAATATAACAGCAAGGAGTGTATGTGAAATGAAAGCTAATAATGTCGAAGGGAAAGTTTAAAAGAGAAAGTATGAATGGGATTCTAACCTTTAAATTCATTTGTAATCCTTCGAAGAGTGTCAGTTTTATTAACCATTTCCATTACGACTAGTTTGCTTTGTTTTAATGTGTATGTAATGTGTCGTTTTATTAGTATTCTTGTTTATGTTTTCTTTGCATGCTTCTTTAACTGATGTCCTGTTTCATTGCTTTGCTGTTTTTCGCGTTTGCACTTTTATGATTGGTTGTTATTTACTTCTGTAAAGATCGTATATCAGCTTTTCAAATATTTTTGTCTCTCTCCACGCTCCCTCTGCCGAAATGTGGTAGCACAGTTGATAGAGTCGCGGATTAGCATCCGAAGAATTGCGAGTTCGAAACTCGATCCTACCGAAGACAGTCGTGTACGTCGGGTCTGATGCATGTCAAATCCGTCGTGGCCTCAAATGTTCTCATGTGGGCGTGGTGTGGAAGTATAGAGAGTGGGGTGCCTGGTCAGTTGTTGACCTCGTCATGGGACCGTGGTTTAAAATGACGAGGTGTCTTCCTCGGTTCTCTCCCTTCGGAACTGATGTCTGACCCCCGCCAATAGCCTATCGTGTTTGTTCCAGTGTGATTGATGTAAACTCAACCCTTTACCTAAATGTAAACTCAGCTGTCCTTTCGTTTAAAACTTGCATTTGAACAAATTGAATTTTAGTTTAACTGAATATTTAAACTAATTGTATTTTAATTAACAAAAATTGTTAAAACGATAACTGACGTCCGTGAACAGAGAGGAAACAGAAAAATGCGACAAACCACAATATTTCTT
The DNA here is from genome assembly GCA_933210815.1 of Meta bourneti. Taxonomy (NCBI): domain Eukaryota; kingdom Metazoa; phylum Arthropoda; class Arachnida; order Araneae; family Tetragnathidae; genus Meta; species Meta bourneti. Next base: position 7,913,768 of record OW119922.1, read on the forward strand.
CCTTAGAAGGGTACACATATAAAGGTACAGACGAGGGTGTGTTTGCCACGTATGGCCCATACAATTGCCCCACACAGGTTATAGACTGGTAGAATGGAGGCAGAAAAATGGTCTGCTTGATGACTGTCAGGACAAGTGACTAAAGGAGTGTTAAGTATTCTTTTTTTGATTCCTACTGTGAAGGCAAGGACAATTTGAGCTTATAGGCAGTTTCTGTAGCGTTTCTTGTGTTGCCTTTGCTTTATTATATTTAATTATTATTATAGTGTGTTGATGCAAAAGTTCGTGCCGTTTTTGGCGCTAGATGGCATTGCAACGCAAAACCGAAGTGTTATTTACTTCACACGTGTAAAGTTTTCATGTTGTTTGAAAGAAGGAATTTCAGCGAATACTTGGGGAAAAAATCGTTTATTGGGTTGTGTTTTTTAAAATTTGTTAAGCATTAAAAATGGCAGAAAATAAGGAGCCTTTTCGACAGATTATGCTTTTTTATTTCCGAAAAGGCAAGAATGCTTCGCAGATGCAAAAGAAGATATATGTTGTGTAGGGTGAGATTCCACGTGCTGTAAGTGGTTCAGAAAGTTTCGTCACCTGGATCAGTTCTTTAGCCAGAAACCTCAGAACTTCTATGAGCGCGGGATTATGCAGCTACCTGGTAGAGGAGATGGGGAAAGGTCATCGGACAGAACAGCACGTACTAAATTAATTGTAACTTTTAATAGTAAATAAAATTTTTCTTCAATTTTTGTTAAAAAAAACGGGATGAAGTTTTACTTCAATCCAATAGTTTTCACTTCAGTAGTCTTCGCAACCTTTCCATTGACATAAAAAAGATATGCCGAGATTTACGTTTTGGAAAGAGTTTGATAAGAGATGATAAGAACAGAGCGGAAACAGAAAAATGTGACAAACCACAATATTTCTTCCTTAGAAGGGTACAAATATAAAACGAGGGTGTTACCCACATATGGTCCATGTAATTGCCCCACACAGGTTATAAACTGGTAGAATGGAGGCAGAACAATGCTCTGCTTCATCACTGTCAGGGCAAGTGACTTTAGTGTGTAATACAGAAATTCGAAAGATGGACAGTTCTTACCTAACAGTTGTTGGGCAAAGTTGAGTAGGTTGAGGGCGATGTTGGAATCGAAAGGTAGTGTTGGGGCCCTCGCCTCTGAGGGCCCCTGCCCCCCTGATGGAAAATGACGATTGTTGTATGCTAGACTGGATACCACAGGTAATATGAGGTAGAGGAGCAACCTGAAAGAAAGTAAAGAATTTGATCAGAAACAATGCTACCAGTTTGCGAAGCGCATGCGTTTTTACATTTATAAGATAATTTATAAAATACAAATTTAAATATTTTTTTACAAGGTTTAGATATCGTTTTTATTTGAACTATCGTGCTATCAATTACTTAGACTATTGCATTTATTGAAACAAAAGTCATAAACATAGTCAGTCAAATGAACCAGTGTAGTTGCCATCCCATATTTTAATACTTTTCTATACCTGCATGATACTGTGTACATTCATAAATTCGTCTAATCTGCATCCAGATAAACTATATTTTAATAACTTAATAATGTTCTTCAATAGAAATAGAAAAATTATTTACGATTGTCTCCACTGGAATGTCACATAAATGAATCTTCTTTTCCAAGTGATTATATTTGTAATGTAAACAAATTTGCAAAGAAGTACCTTTTACATCTTGTGTCACTTAATTTACACAATTGGTATATAACGCGTGGTTATAAGAAAGTATCAGTGAAACTCAAGTTTCATCAATTACCTAAGCTGCAACTGAAAAATAATTTCCTCCATAAGGACTGAAAAGAATAAATATTTTGTAACATTTTATCGTGCAATGCAACAAAATTTTCGAATATTCTATTTTTATAAATAATCAGGACCCTTTATCATTAACGCTAATAATTTAAAATTTTACGATATAATCAATCTCTATTCCTAACTTACTAAATCAATTCCTCAGCAATTTCAATTACTGATTATTTATTTGAATTAAAAAAAATTTGCGTAAAAAATGTGCTAATTTTACATAAATGTAATCGACCTACTAATAAATAACTTGAACGTGTATGATACACTAAAAAAATTCAGATATTGGTAAGACCAAAGGTTGATTCAGTAATTCAAATGCCTAGCATTTAAAATCATCAATACGATATGTTGTGGATGATGATAAAAGAAATCTAAACACAACCCCTATACTTGAGTAACATATAATTACTGTTATTTTTCCATTTTCTACATTATAAGCTGTAGGTCCCTGTCAAATTAACTCTCTTGCAACAAAATGACAGTATAGCAAGAAATCTTATCCAACTAACCATTTTATACGATCTGGTAAAGTGGTCGAAGTGTTTATCTGCCACCCAGTTCCGGGTTCGAATCTCGGTTTATAAGTATCTGAATGTTGGTGATCCCTGTTAAGAGTAACGGCGGCCATTTCACCTCACTTCTAGCAGCCATTTCACCCCTTGTAGTGCCAACGTTGGAAGTAAGTGGTTCAACATTAAAAAAACAATTAAGGTAGATTTAGTACGAGTTGTAGGCGATTTGAATCCTGTAACTTATCATAGGTGTACTGATCTCTTCTGCCAGTAAAACTTTCCTTCCGTTGACTTGTACGGAGTTCCTTGACGTTGTCTTGTGTTAGTCTCAACTTGTTAAAATATGGCCCTTGGACCATAATACCAAATCAGCCAACCTAACTACCTATCTAACCTTCGGATCTTTCCCTTCGGGACTGATCCCAGATCGTTGACAATAGCCCTCTGTGTTGCTCCAAGCTACGTAAATTCAGCAACCTACTAACCTTCTGGTATAATTTCATTCAATAAGAATATTGTTAGAATTATCTAAAAAATCAAAGGAAACCCATTCTATTTCTATGACTAATATTAACTAAAATTGTGATTTTATATTGTGTTTTATCATAACTCTAGCTATAAACGCTTAAAAAAGAAATGATCTAACAATATTACATTTACTTTCGCATTCGCAGCTGTTGCTTTGCTATAAAAAAGTAATTTTACTTTTAGCATCAATTGTGAAGTAAGTAGAGATGCTACCATAAAACAAGCTCACAATACATTATTTGAATGGGATACAATTAACCTCATGTCTCGTCAAGCTATTATCTCTGCCATTGCCGAACTCGCAGAATGATGGTATGTGTAAATAGTTCGACCTCAATTGCCCTTGAAAATGAAACAATCGTTCCAGGGCATTTCCATTATGCCACAGATGATTATTGTGAGAACTGTCTCGAAAAGAATATGACATAAAAGTGAAAACAAAAATTGCAAAGAAAGGTTCTTTTAGTGGCTTTATTATCCAAATACATCACTAGTAATCTCGGAGCACGATGTAGTTGGGATTTCAATCCCTTTCTATTACTTTTAACCATTTCAAGGTTGGTTTTCTTTACAATAAGATTTACCTTGATGATTTCAAGGTTGTTTTTTTTCAATAAGATTTACTTTAATGAATCTAGTCAAGGATTGTGGGAAGATATTTGTTAGGAAACTGATTTTGACAATCCGTTTTGTAGCCGATGGTTTGGGTTTTATGGCTCTAGGTCCAAGGCTAGCTAAACGATCACAAGCTGCGCCAAACGAAAAATAGAATACGACCCAGTGAAAATAGATAAAATACTTAAAATAAGTTTATTCTAAAAGAGAAATAGATTTAAATATGAATTATTTGAAATACGTAAAGTTTTAATGGCCTGATGACATAATAGATGAAATGATGATGCAGTATAAAAGATATGCATTGAAAGATAAAAAAACTTTTATTAATTTTTAAAAATATAATGCTATGTATAAAAATTTAAAAAAGATTTGGGTGGGGATTTACCCCCACCAAATCTCGCAAATTTAAAACGAAATTATTAAAAAAGCAATGGTAATGAGGATTAAAAACTGCACAATCAAGTAAAATATGATGAATAGTAGAAGGTTGCTTTTGGGGTGGTTTCATGGCACAAGGGACATACTTGGCTACGAGCTACGCCAAACACAACACAGCCAACCTAATAATAAAAGGTAGGTATTTAATCAACGTCGCACTGGAGCAACACAACGGGCTATTGGCCACGGTCCGGGATCAAACCCGAAGGGAAAGACCGAGAACAACACCACGTAATTTTGAACCACGGTCAGATGACGAAGTCACACCTGAGCTGGCACCCCACTCTCCAAACTTCCGCACCACGCCATCGTGAAGATATTTGAGGCCACGACAGATTTAACATGCCCCAGCCCCTTTCGTACACGCCGGTCTTTGGTTGTATTCGAACTCGCAACCCTCCGGTTGCTAGTCCGTTACTCTTCCAACTGGACTACCGCGGTCCCGAATCGTAAAAGGAAGCATCTATTCCGTATACGCAGGGGTACTCTATCCTCATAAGATCTCTGTCCAATACGAAGACGGATTAAAATGACATTGGTGTGTTATATTGGTAAGATATGACGAAATGTTTGAACGGGTGCTGAGAAGCTTATTGTGGCCGTCCCAGTTGTTATGCCAGTCGTTCCATACAATGTCCCGGACAACTTGTCGGAGGCCGTTTTGTAGATTAATATATATAGCTGTATGCACTTGTCCCAGGGCGAAACTAGTTTTTTAGGCCATGAAAAACCTTTTTGGAAATCTACTGGTTTGCAACTTGCTTACGTCATTTAAGTCCTGAAATCGGGTTTGAAAGTTCGGTTTGCAGCGGAGCTGTAGATTAATATCTTACTCTTAACATAATAATAATCACCCTATTACGAGGAATATTTTCAAAGATCTTGGAATATCAAATGTGTTTGTGTTAAAAACTGTACTTTGATTTTCTTTTTTATTTTACTAATTTTCGTCAATATATATCGTATTTTTTCCGTGTAATATCCATTTTTCTGTATGCATTTGAACCAGGGCGAAACTTGTTTTATTAGCCTATCTAAAAAACTTTTAGGGAGTCTCTTTTACACTCTGGTTTACAGCTCGTTTACGTCATTTTTGTCTTGAAATCGCATGCCAAATAGAGGTTGTTTCTATTCTGGAACGGGTGGTAGTCGCGCTGTGTGTGTGTGGGGGTGCACCTCTTCCCATACTCCAAAACACCCTCTCACAATAGAAAGAATATAATTGGTTTATGGGAATTTACAGTTGGTTCCAAGTTGAAAAATTAACACATTAAAAACACATCTGTATTCGCCAAGCGGCTAAATCATACAGATCGGCATTGACTAACATCGTTGGAAAAGCCTGTCAGGACTTTCATGTACCTGCAAAGCATTAGATATTAGCTCTGCAATATTCAGATGGATGGCATAACCCATATCGCATTTATTTGGAAACATCCACTAATATAAAAGAATCTTATTTTTATGTCGATGTGAATAATATTGTAAAAACAAAAAAGATCACCACTATAAATTAGAGTTTTTCAACCTTCCATATATCCGGTTTTAATAAAAAATATTCAATAAAATTTACGTCTCGAAATTGACGATCATTATATAAGTTAAGGGGGCCTTGGCTTACGTTTGTTAATTGTTCCTTATAATAATAAACATTTTTCTAGGTTGGGTAATTTATTTACGATTTAAATTTATTTGAAATATTTAGGGGCGGCGATAGACCACTTGGTAGAGTCACAACCAAAGACCGTGGTGTACTTTAAAGTACACCACGGTCTAAAGTACACCTTAGCTGTTGTGGCTTCAAATGTCCTCGCTTAAGCGTAGTATGGAAGTTTGGGAAGCGGGGTGCCGCTTTCCGGTCCAAACAACTCCGCTTTCTCGGTCAGATGACAACCTCGTCATCTGACCGGGGTTCTAAATTAAAAGGTGCTGTCTTCGGACATTTGGAAGCGCCAATTGCTCGCTGTATAGCTCCCAGTGCAACGTAAATTCAACTACCTACCTACTGTTGGAGCCTCACGTAGCCACTTCGAGCGATAACGCGCCATTTTGGCGCAGTGCGGGAGTTGTATGATTTTTTATATTTATTCTATTTTCAAAAAAGAATTGTTTTTCGAGGGTGAAGGTGGTCTGGTCCATCTCTCCCCTTATGCGAGCTCTTGTGCTCATATATATTTGATGGTATTGTCCATTCTTGTCATCACAGCAAAAAATTATTCAAATTGAAAATAATGTATATATCAATTAATTAAACTAAATAAAAACTACAGTCCATTTTTATAGACCTATTCCATATCTTTGAATCACAAAGACACCTACGTTATTGGTAATAGAGTACGTATACAGTAATATTTTAGTTTATCGCATTTTGCTTCTACCTGCCATCCTTATCGTAAAAAATGCGTCACTTTAAAGTCTGACAAAACACAGATCCTTGTTCTCCTACATTCACCGATACCCTGAAGCAAGTGGTTTTACCCTCACTAAAAGCTCTCGATTCTTCTTAAGTGACGGGGACGATTCCTTTCTGCAGGGGACATGTTGCTCCTGACAGCCCGGGGCGACAAACTGCATTTTTTTCATGTACCTTCCGAGGCAGAACTAAATACTTGGGCTACATACTTTGCCAAGAAGCTACGGAGGGCACTTTTTTCACTGCAAGTTGACCTAGAAAATCTGTTTTCCGACTTGGAAGAAAGCAATTAGAGAGCGCTCTTCAATGGACTAAAACAGAGAGGCGACCCAGGGCATCGTTCATTTCACCAGCTCCATTGCACGCGCGTTAATTAAACTGTTTCTTCAATGGTTCTTAAGGCATCCTTTATGACGGCATTGTTTGGTAGTGCACCGGAACCTCGTTGGCTTGGAGCAGACTCATTAACAGACATTTTTTCTGAGGCACTAAATGCTTATTATCAGGATGATGAGAGAATAATCGCTGCATTGTATTTGTTTAAGAGGTGTATAGCACTATCACAATACTTATAGCTTTAATTTTTTGGTTTAGTAAAAATGAAAACTAATTAGTCATTAGGCAACTGTACTGTTTCTGTTCTGAAAATCTGTACTGTAAACAAGTGGTTTCCATAGTGGGGTCCGCGAACCCCTAAGTATCCGCGATAAGGTGTTTATTTTGGAGGGGGTCCACAGAAAACACGCATTAGGAATAGTAAAATAAATATTCCGATTTTTTAGTGCCGCTGTAGCCAGGTTGGAGGAGTCACAGATTAGCAACCTGAGGGTTCCGAGTTCGAAACTCGATTCAACCAGACCGTCATGTACGTGGGGGTGATCCACGTTAAATAAGTCGTGGCCTCAAATGTCTTCACTTCGGAGTGGCGTGCCAGCTCAGGTGTTGTCCTCGTCATCTGACCTGGGTTCGAAATTACGTGGTGTTGTCTACGCATATTTTCCTTCGAGATTGCTACCGGACCTTCGCCAATATCCCGTTGTGTTGCTCCATTCCGACATCGATTCAATTATCTACCTACCGATTCTTTTCTGTTCTAACATGTATATTTTAGAATCTAAAAAATTATTAGATTCCAGTATTTTTTTAGTTCCAACTCGAATTATTGAATGAATTTCAAACTTATAGGCTAAATAATTTCTTTATATCTTCTTGGAGCTTAGAGTCAGTCGAACTTCAGGATTATCTCAAGGAATCAGAAAAATGTTTCATTTTCAAAGGGGTTCTTGGACTAAAGCGCGTGGGAATCAATGCACTAAGTCTTTGTTTCCCAAATTGGGTGCTGAAGGAATCTTGCGAGACAATACTAGTACCATCGGAAATAGGGGGTTGAAGAGCAAGAGGGGGCAATAAGATGTTTAAAAAATGTCTCGCCTAAAAATGTTTTAATGCAAATACTTATCTTCTTGACCATACAGACACTCAGAACAGGGATGCAATATCTGCAAAAATATGTTGCAAAATGCAAGTTACAGCTTATTGAACTGAAAGCAAGACATGGCGTTTTAACCCTTTCGGGCCTAATGGGCATATACGTCCCAGAGAATAGATTGGGTAAATAAATCTCACTTTTGAATGGGTTTTTACGTTTTCAGTGTTCTTAAGGAACTAGGGAATAAAAATATGATTCAAGAAACCTGGCAATACTTTCAGATTGCAAATGGCGGACTTATGGACGCCCATTCATTCTGATGAATTAGTGACCGGAAACAAAAAGATGGTACAAAATTAGACGTTAGTTGCCCAGAAGCCATTTCCCACTACAATATGTACATGAATGGAGTTGACCGCTGTGATGAAATGGCTACTTTTTAGGGTCATGGCAGAAAATCAGACAAGTGGTGGAAAAAAATTAGTTATGATTTGTGTTGTGAATGCATGGATTACGAAGTGTGATGTGGAACATAAAACAGAACCACTATAATCATTCATGGTCCCCTTAGCTGAGCAACTAATAAATGTTGGAAGGGAGAAAGCAAACACAAAAAGAACGCGAAAGTACGGTCGTCCGTCAAAAAGAGCAAAAACTACTAAACTACTAAATTAAACTACTTTTCAGAGTTAAATTTTAATCATGCAAAAGTCGGGGCGAAAGGGCTAACAAACGAGTGTTTGTATTTTTGTGCGTATTTTTTTGCGCACTTCCGACTTATATTTTTGAATGTATTTCCGCTATCCTATTTAGTTGAACGTAAATTTAATGCGATAACAAGTCAGTTAACTAAAAAGAGGAACCGACTGCAAATTTACCGTGGAGATTTAAGGATGGTCATCGCGAAAATAGAGCCTATCATACATAAATGGGTATCGCAACCCATGCCATCAAAACAATGTCCTTTTCATTTTTAGTTTAGTTAAATAAGGTTTTGAAGGTTTGAAAAATATTTGCAAACCCATTACAAAAGCAATTAACCCTCCGAGGGGATAGCACGTATATATCCATTCTGCAACCTGTAGTCTTTCCCTGTATGACTTCTAACCAATTTCGACTTTCTTGACCAATATCTTTCCTACGATTTTTTCAACCAATAGATGTGGTTATTTATCCACTTACCGTTTATGAGATTAGTCGCGAGAGCCCGATTGGATGGGTAACGAATTAGCAACGCGAGGGATGCGAGTTGGAAACTCGACCCATACAAAGACCGTCGTGTACGCAGGGAGCTGGCTCACGTTAACTCTATCGTGGGCTCAAATCTTCTCAATTTGGCGTGGCGTGGAAGATTCAAGAGTGGAGTGCCAGCTCAGATATTGTCCTTGGTACAAAATTACGTTGTCCTTGTACCTTTCCCTTCGCGATTGATCCCGGACAGTCGCCAATAACCCATTGTGTTTCTCCAGTACGACGTAAATTCAAAAAAGAAATCAGCTGCTAAACGATATGTAGGTAGTTGAATTTACCTACATATCGTTTAGCAGCTGATTTCTTTTTTTTATTTGGCTTTTTATTATTTGACTTAAACGTAAAAAAATAATTCGGTGCTATGTTTACATGTGTTTAAACGTTACAGATGGGAAATCCATCGTGCCACTTTGTCATGGCACAGTTCTATGTTTCAAGCTTAAAATATGCCGGAGTAGAACAGAAAAGCCTTTTTCCAAATTGCTAGTAAAAAGTGAAAAACCCTCCAAAGCAGCCACTAATAAAAATAAAAAACAGTAAATATCGACAATGGCCGTTTCGGAGGAGATAGACGTCCATATCTTCAGGAGATAAGAGTTCTGTATTGTATCCACTTCTGTCCTGATGATGTAGACGTCTTGTTCCTGAAAATAGCCACTGACGATATTTTATAAGTTTTTTTATCTTTATCAGTCGTTTAAGTTTTTGCATTTGTTACTTTGCCCTAATAGATTCACAAATGCATGCGCGCACAGTCTCTCATGGAAATCTTGTCAGACTTTGCACTTGTCACCTAGTCTCAAACTAATAAAATCCTGAAGATAGAGAAAGAAATATCAATCAGAATCCACTTCATAGTATCATCGAGTCCATCCATTATCGGCGAGTAAGAATAGTTAAATTGATTTCTGAGCTGTCCCCCAGAAACCCAGTGGCCTCGATGCTCAACCTCTCATGCAGAGCAAACAAACGCTGCTTCTCATTACGCTACACTGAATTTCCCGAACGACCCAGCCGCCTTAGAGCGCGTTGCGATTTAAATTGTCTGACACATTAAGGAGGACCAGCTACCGGTAGTGTCAAATGTGTGTTAGGACACCGCACTTCGCGCTGAAGGATATCCGTTAAGGAAAACGGAATCTGCGAAAAGCCGCTTACAACAGCAATGATATTTATTCTTTACCGTTAAGAGGATTATTTTCAGTTTAACTTACTTTTTTTCAGGATGAAGAGTTTAACAAAAATGAAGCTAATATGCATCGTTGGAAATTTGTGCTTTCAGGCTACTGTTCTAAATAGGACAGGAACGTATGCAGAGTGGAGGACTCGGATGGGGGATCCCCTCGAAGCGTGATTGGTTGGAATTGGGGTTTTATGGCGCTAGGGCCGTACTTGACCAAGCTGCGCCAAACACCGTTAATTAAATCGACATACAAATACAAGGAAAGAGCTTTACTGACACAGAAGAAAGAAATACACCCATGGACGAATTGAGCCTGCGCCGCCTACAATCGCAGGTTGCTACCACAGCGCCCCCCCCCCGAAACTCTATTGATATTACAAAGGGATGTAGTTAGATTAATCGAAGTTTCGTTCCACTCTTGAGGAAAAACTTCGTGGACAGGTCTGAAAATATTCTATCATCGGCTTAGAGTAGAAACACTTTTGCTGACAAAAGTAATTTTTATTGAACAGCTGTTTTAGGACTTGCTATTAGTTTAGAGTTAGAAATAATAAAAAGTATGAGTATTTTGATAGTGTTATATATCTTTTGAACAGATTGCAGTATGACAAAGCATTTCTTATCAACATGAAAATAAGCATTTACAGTCTCCGAGAAAACGTCAGTTAATGAGTTTCTATTCTAAGCCGACGATGTACACTGCTGGCCACCGTAAATGCAACATCCTGAAGGAAGCATGCAAATAATATGAAATTCACAACATGCATTAGCGGAGGTGAGATATGCAAATGATTAGAATTTCAGCGCAGACGCACATCACGCGCGCCTGTGGCGCCACTTCAAAGCGCTATTTAAGGCTTGGAGATTTCGACGATTTCAAGTACGGCAATTGTGTTTTTCTTGTGGTTTTTTCAAAAAGACGATCAATTATGCCTCGTAGAAAACAGCGATCATCTTTTGATCAAGTATCCGAGTTCGACAGAGGAAGGATAGTGGCCTACCGAGATTGTGGATTATCTTTCAGGGAAATCGGTAGTCGTGTTGGACGAAACCAAACAACTGTAATGCGGATATGTGATCGTTGGATGCAGGAGGGTACGACGGAACGACGTGTTCGATCGCATCCACCTCAGTGCACCACTTCACGTGATGACAGGCATATTGTGCGCATGGCAGTGACGGATCGCTCAGCCACATCACGAACCATAGCACAGCACATTCAGTCTGTACCGCATCATCCAGTGTCTGCGCGTACCATTCGACGCCGTTTACAGCAGAGTGGTCTGTCCGCAAGACGTCCATTGCTTCGTCTACCCTTGACGCAGAACCACAGACGTTTCCGCCGCCAATGGTGCGATGAAAGAAGGATGTGGACGGCAGAATGGAATGAAATTGCCTTTACTGACGAGTCACGCTTCTTTACTTCGAGTCTGCAACACCACGATGGTCGGATTCGAGTCTGGAGACACCGTGGAGAGAGGATGCTGAACAGCTGCGTTATGCACCGCCACACTGGTCCTGCACCGGGTATTATGGTATGGGGCGGTATTGGATATCACTCTCGCACTCCTCTAGTACGCATTGCCGGTACTTTAAACAGCCAGCGGTACATCTCCGAGGTGTTGGAGCCAGTTGTCCTTCCTTACCTTCAGGGCTTGCCCACAGCCATATTTCAACAGGATAATGCGCGACCACACGTGGCACGCATTGTCCAAGGGTTCTTCGTCAATCGCCAGATTGAATTGCTTCCCTGGTCAGCTCGCTCTCCGGATCTTTCGCCGATAGAAAACATGTGGTTCATGGTTGCTCAACGATTGACCCAGAATACATCCCCAGCTGCCACACCACATCAACTTTGGCAACGTGTGGAAGCTGCTTGGTCTGCTGTACCCCAAGAACACATCCAAAGTCTCTTTGAATCAATGCCGAGGCGTTTGGCAGCGGTGATCTCCAACAATGGCGGCTACTCTGGCTACTGATTTTGGCAGGAACCACACTTCACAGAAGTCTATAAATTTAATCATTTGATACTTGGTCAACATGTTATCTACAAAATAAATTTTGTTGTGATATCTCTTTTCTTTCTTGGTGTTGCAATTTGGGTGGCCAGCAGTGTATTTTAAAAGAAATGAACATTTAGTATTATACCAATTTGATTGGTTGAAAAACAAGCTAAGAATCCATCTATGCACTAGGTGTGTCTAAAGTGGAGGGACTGGACAAGAAAATCTATTGTCTATTCGTCTAGACCAAGTACTTATACTCATGTCCAAAAGTTGAGCATAATTAGTAAATTGCGAAAAAATCGGAGTAAATATGGATACAATGGTTCAAAATCACTTGTGGAGAATCGTGGGACGAAGATAAAACAGTGTGCATATGCAAAACAGTTCAGTGACCGTCGACATGTGTAAAATACGGCGCACGTCGGAAGGAGTATAAAACGGCCACGAACGGCATGGCCAGTTTAGACAGAGATTTCACAATTGCTGTCGTACCGAGCGCTGTTAACGATCAATAAGGACGAAAGATGTCACAAAGACGCCAACTGGACACGTTTGTGAAGGGACGAATTATTGGAATACTGGAATCCTGTCGATCCCAAACCGAAGAGTCTCGAATTCTGAATGTGCCTCAGTGTGTGATCTCCAGACTGTGGCAGAAGTTTCAAACCACTGGAGATGTTACCCGATGACCAGTACCAGGTCTATCAAGGGTAACAACCGCTCGACAAGACCGATATTTGGCGATAACTACGTGATGTCAGAGGAACCATTCTGCCAGACAACTGGGTTCAGCCCTGACAGCCGCCACAGGAGTCATATTTTCGAGACAAACTGTTTACAGGATACTCAGATACATTGGTCTCTATGCCAGACGACCAGCAGTTTACATCCCCCTGACGTCTGCCCAGAAACCCGCGCGTTTACAGTGGAGTTTGGAACATCGGATGGAGAGTCGACAACAGCGGGGCAATGTCATGTTCAGTGACGTATCCAGATTTAGTCTGCAAACTGATTCTCGTCGTATCACGATCTGGAGAGAACGTGAAACGTGTTTTCACCCGGGAAACGTCACGGAAAGACATCATTTTCCTTCAGGGGGAGTCACGGTTTGTCAGGCATCATACTGGACGGCCACACATACCTCCACATCTTTGACACGGGATCTATTACAGGTCAAAGATACAGAGACGAAGTCCTTGAGCCTACCGTTCGCCTGTTTCGAAGTGCTATTGGTTCTGATCTCATATTGATGGATGATAACGTGCCTCCTCACCGTGCATCCCTGATCGACGCCTTCCTTCAAAGTGAAGATATCCACCGCATGCAGTGGCCTGCAAACTCTCCTGATATCTGAATCCTGTAGAGCATGTGTGGGATATGCTCGGGAGACATATTGCAGCCCTTAGTCACCCACCAAGCTCCGTTCCGGAATTGAAAATTTCTCTCCGTGAGGCTTGGAACTCTTCGAGCACAAAACTCATCCATACCCTCATCGAAAGTATGGGAAATCTTTGTGCAGCATGCGTGGCTATCAGAGGTTCCCACACACCGTATTAAACTTCAGCATCACAATGCTTTAATCATTCTCTAAAGTTGACACTCGTATTGTGAACCTTTTTCTTTCAACCCTTTTCTTTGGATAAGTCATTATTATTCTTTTTGGCATTGTTTCCTCTATAACCTTATTATACTCGCATACCGCGTTTCCTTCCATTCCGATGAAGATTTTCTGAAATATTGACATAAGCAGCAATTATGCTCAACTTTTGGACATGAGTGCACTTGGAAGGTCCCTACGTCGAGCTCTGCCCAAAATATTTCAAATGTTAAAAACAATCGAAATTACATGCTGCAGCAAATATAATATATATAAATCGAAGTTAGGCTGATCACAGAGGTAAAATGCACATAGATATGCCTGAAAACAGTCAAAAAATCATTAAATGCAATGCTGACTTTGTGATGCGGCCTTTTGATTGGGATAGGAAATAGGGAGAGAAGATTGGGCTCCTCTATGCTACTTTTACAATATTTATTTTTAAGAATGAGCATCCTTTTTAAAAATATGAGAAACCTTTTCGGAGAGTCCTATCTCGAGTGGGGCCCTCATAATAATATTTCGAGGACCGAATATATTCGGGCTGGGTAAACATGTCCGGACTGCTATATGAATGCCTCACTTGCCAAATCGATTAACTCCATAAAACAAAAAGTTGAGAAAAATGATAAAATAGTATACATTGTATTTTAAAATTCTTTTTAAATTATAAATTCAAATAAACGATGTAGACTGTATTACTGCCAGATGTATCTTTTATCTAACGACATATAGAAAGTATAAGATAGAATTATCCTTGGAGTAATCGTTATTATTACTACAATTTTTGCGTGATTAAAGGAGTTAATCGATTTGGCAAGTGAAAGAAAATTATTAATTCAAATTCAGTCATCACATTATTTTTTTATTACAGAAAAACTTCATTGTATACATTTTTTTATTAAAATTTTTAGCAAAAATGAATAATAACTGTCCTGTTACTGTTATGTATATTACGAGTATTATTACTTTGTTTAAATCGATTCATCAGCAATATAAATGATGTCTTCTTCGTTAGCTGTATTTGAGCTCCCGTTATTTTTGTGTTTGTTCGGACTGTACGTACAAACTCCTTTCGTTTTCTTTGGTGTTCGGTTTTTACTTTGACTCACTGTATATAAGTAGTCAATTGCTTTGTTAAAAAGTGTTTTAACTCAATTTTTATTACGATTTATATTAGAGCATGGAGTTAATCAGATTGGCTTCTGAAATAAATTATTTATTATTCAATGGCTAAATATTTTTGTCATTTAGTGGTGTTGATACTTATTATTAGAGAAATTTGTTTTGAATATATGCAGTTAGGAGTCAATCGAGTGCTTTGACATTAAAATTTAATAAAATTCAGAAAGTGGAGTGAATCGATTTGGCAAGTGAAGCATTCATATATAGATTGCGGTCCATGTGCACATGTGCAGGGGTCGTATCTGAACTGCGGAGAGGTTAAACCTATTCAGAGAGACGTAAATGATCAGCGGGACTGATAAAAAAATATTTGGAGGTCGTATCTGGTTTCCCGGCCTATTATAAAGTTATAGGAATAGATCAATCTATTCGCTATTACTCATTTTATCTTAGGTGTACTTTTGAGGACTGGTTAGTTGAACCTTATTGGGACGAGAACAATTATTTCTCAAATAGCTGAAACAGAAGCAATATTTTTCCAGAATGAAGTATTAATAAATCTTTTCGACACCTTTTGGGATTTTATAAATGGCGATGGTATTCTTTAATAAATACTGCCTAATCATTTTTAGTTTACATGCATCTGAAAATATTATGAAAAGAGTATAAAATAATATACTTTCAATTAAGTATAAGAAAGAGGCGTAAAATTAAAATAACTGCATTGATTTGATTCCCAAATAATTTTATTAACCTCCGAATTTGAAATTAATGTATTCTAATTTTGAACGTAGCCCGGTTGGAAGGGTAACGGATTAGCTACCGGAGGGTTGCGAGTTCGAATCCAACCAAAGACAGTCGTGTGCGTGGAGGATAGTGCACGTTAAATCTGTCGTGGCCTCAAATGTCCCCACGTTGGCGTGGTGTGGAAGTTTGGAGAGTGGAGTGCCAGCTCAGGTGTGACCTCGTCATCTGACCGTGGTTCAAAATTACGTGGTGTTGTCCGCGGATTCTTCCCTTGTGGGACTGATCCAGGGCCATCGCCAGTAGCCCTTGTGTTGATAATGCGACGTTAATTAACTACCTACTTATCCTGTACTTGTACAATTTGTCTCATTAAGTTGTGCGAAGACCAAAAAAAAGTACTGTACTGTTCTGGTCTATGTTTCATTGAATAAAACGTTAAAATAAGTGAAGAGCGTCAGGAAAAGCAGTGATAAGCCACAAAATATGTTCCTTAATTGTCCGTTGTGTTGCTCCAGTGTGACGTTAATTAAAAAATTAATTTTGAACGCCTTTCAAAATACTACCTATCAATTTAGCTACACAAAAGTTGTTATCACACTAAGGAAAACATTTGTGGATTTATTTGAAGAACTTTTTTCGTTTTTTGAATGCTTATATTCCTTTCGTTAACATTTCGTTGGTTTGCTTGAAATACTTAAACTTGCACCACCAGGTTTACTTAACAGTGACCTAGATAAGATATTCAAACATTTACAAGTATTTCTCTCTCCGCTTTAATTGAGGTCAACCATTATTTCCCTCACCCTGAGGCTCGCTGCAATGAGAGATTGATCTCTCCCTCAGCAACCCCTCTTTGTTCCAGCCTGCATCCTCTGCCCCTGTAATCAGTATCCCCCTATGTTCCCCCTACACGGACTGACCTGGATTCCAGAATTCTGCATGCTGTATCATTAATGTTTTCGTATAGTAACAGGGCTACTGTGCCTCAATGAGTTTCCCAACTGCCTTAGCAACCTGTCAGTTGTAGGCGGCGCAGGTTCGATTCCTCCCAAGGTGCACTCCTTTCTGTATCAGTAAAACTTCCTTTATATGTGTGTGTCCATTACGTCACGTTTTTTGACTTAAGTTTGGCGCAGATTGGCCAATTATGGCGTTTGCGCCATAAAAATCCGACCGAGGACAACACCACGTAATTTTGAACCAGGGTCAGATGACGAGGTTCACGACGGTCTTTGGTTGGATGCGAACTCGCAACCCTCCGGTTTCTAATCCGTTACTCTTCCAACCGGGTTTCCCATGTTTTATTGTGATTTTCACAAGTAATCTCTTTTGCTATAAACCATACCTGATTGCTATCAGGATCAAGTTGAGTAACACAATAGATGAAAGAGTTAAAATCTACAATGCATGCAAAAGTTAAAAGACCAAATAAAATTGAGGCAGATCATTACAGAGGGATAACCATTTGTGATAAGTAATAAGGACTTTATTACTTTTCATCACGTTTGAAAGAACTGAAGGCCAAGAAACAGATTTCGTTCAGTGAAACTTGAAGGCTTTTCTATCATAACTTAACTCTTCTAGTGATTGTGTCAACTAGGTATGTTGTCAGAAGAAAAGTGACTAGATCTTGATCACTCATCAGCAAAAAAAGGGAAAGATCCGAGGAAAATACCATGTAGTTTTGAACCACGGTCAGATGACGAGGTCACATCTGAGCTGGCACCCCACTTCCAAATTTCCACACCGCGCCAGATGGACGAGATATCTCGTTGAAACCATTTGGAGGGTTAGTTTAGGACACACAAACAGCAATTATGGTTCCCGTAGTAAGGCGTAGAATCCATCTATAGGCTGATCAGGTGACAGTGGTTCAAAGTTACGAGGTGTTGTCATCGGATCTCTCTTCGGAATTGATCCCGGACCGTCACCATTAACCCATTATGTTGCTCCAGTACGACGTAAATTCAATTATCATCACAAGTATCATCTCTAAGATAAAAAGGGGAGAGTCCAGATGAAAAGGGATTGCACAAGAGGATAGAAATCTCTCGTCCATTCACC
The DNA here is from genome assembly GCA_933210815.1 of Meta bourneti. Lineage (NCBI taxonomy): Eukaryota > Metazoa > Arthropoda > Arachnida > Araneae > Tetragnathidae > Meta > Meta bourneti. The sequence goes on from OW119922.1 coordinate 7,931,524, forward strand.
TGGACATGAGTGACCAAGCACGAATTAAGAGGAAGGGCCCGATTCGAGCCCAGTTCGAAACATTTTACAAGTTGAAAAACAATCAAAAAAGCACACTGGAGCTAATTTAACCAGCGAAATCGAAGTTTATCGCACAAATAAAATACACAGATGTGTTTCTGAAAACAGTTCAAAACACCATCAAAGGTAAACGACTGTAAACTTGTCGAAATCTGTAGAGATATTGTGGTAAAATTATTCACAACGGTCAGTCAGAAATTGTCAATTTAAGGTTGGCGAAGAATTTATTAGTGTTATTATTATTATAATTATTTCAATCCATGTAAAGGAGAAACTAATCGAAGGTATTCATTCGATGTTCCAGATTTTAAGAACGTTTTCCTAATGAAATAACCTCCAGTAGAATAGTGATGAGTCATCTTTGGACAGACTTCCAATTTAGGGGTCAGTTTAGTTAAAATACTTTTCAATGCCAAAATTTCGACGATGAGCATGAACATGAAAAATGGAAAGCAGATTCAAGACCAAGTATAAAGTTTTAGGTCTGTATAACAAATGTTTTTCCCAGTTATTGTGTTGGAGGATCATGAGGAGAGAAATACACTTGATATTAGGACACTTTGAGAGCAGCTTGTAAAATTATGAAATTTATTTCACTCTGAAGGTGCGATTCTAATGTGACGACTGAAACGACTACAGACGAGCGATTAGAGCTGCACGATCCGAGTCGCTTGCTCAACTTCCAATCCCACGAGTTTCAGTCGCTTGTACCGTTCGGTCTGTTATTCCCATATCTGGAATTCAGATCTCCCTCGACTGAAAAACAAGTTGTCAACTAAATTACCTTGGGCCCTCCATGAGAGGAATGCAGACGGCCACCCCCAGGAAAACACTTGTTTACAGTTTTGTGGAAGCCCAGGCCAGAGAGACATTACATCTGTCCTCGGGTCGGGAAGCTGTCGAGGTTCTCATGACCTTCCGATGCAGGGGCGTGAAGCTCAGGGATTAACATTCCAAGACGGAGACGAACTCCCCCCGCAAGAGAGCAGAGTAGATTGAAACCACGAAGGGAGTAGTCGCATCCTTCAGACTCTCAGATTTTGGCGAGCCTCCGGGCTCCTTGGCAGATGTTAATTGCTGTACCCACATACCTTTCAATTAATCTAATATGCAAATAATCTTTAAATTTCTCTATTCTAAATAAATATTGTATTGTACTGTAAACAGTCTTACGCCTAATTAAAGACAGGAAACGTTACACGCTACGTGAACGTCTTGGAGGATCCATCGCTGTTGGTATCTTATCTTCTTGAGGAAGGAGTTATTAACTGTGCGAAAGCAGTTAAAAAGAATTGAACTTCATCCGTTGTACTTGTCCAGGAACAGGGAGGGTTTCCAAATATTCTTACAGACATCTCTTGAAGGACGATTCAGTGTTTAGCAAATTTTTCTGTTTGAATATTGACCTGTTTAATTACGTTTTGTCGATCATTGAAAGTAAACTAATAAGACAGTCTTGTAGTAAAGTGAAACAGCCTATAAGCCCTGCTGAAAAACTGGGACTGAAGTTCAGGTTAGCAATTTAATCGTAGTAATAATAATTAATATATTTTCAAAAATACTACAAAGCAAAGGTAATAGGTTGCTTGTTTTTCAAATTACATAGAATAAGAGAACGTAGAACACTCAACTAAAATTATGGTATTAAATTCATTTTCAGACAGGGAAGCCGGTGAGGTTCGAGAAGAAAAAAATGTAGTCGGTCTGGGTGTCTGTAGATCATAGTTGGTTGACACCGAAGCTGATAAAGATCGGGAAGAGATTTCATCTAATTCTAGTTGACCAACAACCTGACATCCATTTCAAGCTGAAAATGGCCAAACTACAACAAAACACTTCCAATCGCGTCGATTTTTACGACTCGACTGCTCTATCGAGAAGTCGAGTCGTACGTTTCGAGCCGTCTCACTGGAGTCGCTACTATCGCACGGCCACTGACGTGCCTTTGGAAAGGGTTCCATTCATTTACCTTAACCTTTAGACTACGGGCAGTACAACAGTCGTACCGTGAGATTTTTCCTTCCTAGAGCGAAGACTTTGTCCCCTCTTTTAAGAGACCGCTGACATCGATCATCATTTGAGAGTTGTCAGCGACTGGCTCTAAAGAGGAACGGTCCTTTTGGTCGAAGCCCCTACCCTGTCGATTTTTCTGTGAGCGCTGGGAAACTCAGAATGTCGCGCCGGTGGTATCTCTAGCATGCCAAACACTATGAAAGGAAAGCGCGCTAGGTGGTCAGTCGCAAAAGTCATTCATGACTGTCTCACAAGTTCTTTAGGGGGAAGGAAGTCAAGAGAAATCTGCCGTTCTGAGACGCGGGTAACGAAATTTGGGTGCCGTAGTCTAAAGGTTAAAGGTGTCCCATTCATGCAGCGTTTACCGACGCTCTGCTACAGTCGCGCCGCTGTAGTCGTTTCAGTCGTCACATTGGAATCACACCTTAAGGTTAATACATAACTGTTCAGCTTACGAAACAAATGACTATTCAGTGCACAAATTCGGTTTTACATGAGATCTTTTCGCTGTAATTTGCACAAATAACGACGGCTAAACCAACTATAATTATCATTTTGCCATCCGTAAAGCAATGAAGATTAATACTTATCCTCCAGGATACAATTGAAAGTTGTGATATTTTTGATGACCGTGAAAGCAAGAACGCTAAAACAATACCATTAACCCAGTCGTTTGAAGAAATAGGAGGGATATTTTTATAATTCTTGTGATTCAAGTTCAAAGTCAATGAGAGCCAGTTCAAAAATAGCAAAGAAAGCATCGTATCTGATGTTCTATAATTCCAAGTGCATTTGTAAGCAGTATTTGTTGTTTTGTAGTCAGCTCAGGATCACTTTTCTAGGTGCACAATATCCTTCTAAACTCTTACAGCATAAGTGATAATTGGGTAAAATCCTGCTTATAGATAGCTACACATTAATTTGCAACCAGTGATTTAATAAATGTTAACATGTGTACCCCTCCATGCGCGTGTATATGTCTATATATTCACACATGTACTATATGGACAAAAGTATTTGGACACTGCAGAAAATCAGGTTGTTTTTCCTGGTTAGGACTCGGCCCATTGCTTTAAGTACCTGGTACCATGAACGCTGACGTGTACCTCGACGTTCTGGATAATTCGGCCTTGCCTACACTATGGCAATACTACGGCGATGATGGTTGTTTCTTCCAACAGGATCGAGCTCCATGTCACACTGCAAAACGTGTGCTGGACTGATTTCCTGAAAATGAGGTGAATTTGCTTGACTGGCCTGCTCCGAACCCCGATCTCAATCCGATCGAGCACTTGTGGGACTAACTGGAGCGACGAGTACGACACCGCCACGCACGCCCGTCTTCACAACAATCTCTTTTCACAGCCTTACAAGAGGCATGGCGAGCTATTCCTGCCCAGACTTATAGAGAACTTGCGGAAAGTATACCTCGACGTGTTGCAGCTGTAATACAAGCAAAAGGAGGGCCTACCCGTTACTAAATAGAATAATAAAGCACTTTTTCTGAAAAACATGGAGTGTCCAAATTCTTTTGTCCATATAGTGTATCTACAATCAGGAATTTCTTTTCAGTCAGACTCAATTTTCGACTGAATATCTAGAATTTGTCTGGAAAGAAATTTCCCGAATGTAGATACCTGTATATGTTGTGCAAGTACGGAGAATATCTGAAAATTGAGGTAAATGAGATTTACCTACCAAACAAGTTGTAAAGAACTGTTTCCCATTCAATTCAGAAAATCCTCGTCTGGTATATAAGGGTAATTTCGACAACTAGTGTTTTGACGCAACATTTGAGGAAGCGTTAGTCCAAGGTGAGTCAATGTGAGCCGTGATGATCCATCTTAGGATTCTTTCTGAGCAGGTGTTTTAGAATTTAAGTGACTTCCTAATCAATGTCTACGAAACATGTTCAGCAGAGACTGGAACTAAATTTTGATGGAATGTTTTCAGAGACCGAGTTCATCTTCGGGTTACTTATCCTATTATATGTGGAAAGTTCAAGTTGCTGAGCAAACTCTCATGACACGGCTAAATAAATTTGATGCAGGTTTTCAGAAAGGTTCAACGTTTGTGGAATTTTCTACCACTCGATCAGGGTGTGTGTACTCAAGTGAACTAACAAAGACGAACCACAGCTGACAAGATTACTCGGGCAAAATTTTTTAGAAGACATTGCATCTTATTTCAATTAAAGTTATCGTCAATGACTGGTTCGAACTCGAGTGCAACCAAATCAAAAGTAATTTTTATTTTTGTATGATGCTACAAAGATGGAAAGATATAAAATAGAAATGAGGTAAACAAAATTTTACTATCGATCTCTTGATAAAAATTGTACAGAATAAGACAGGATTGTATAAGGATTGACCTTAACTGAGGTAAAAAAGCGAAAAACCTTTTAGACCAAATTTCCTTTGAAAGAATTGAGTTTTTGACCGAAAAGTATCCATTCATAGAAATTTTGGAAGCTATTTGAAAATATTTATAATTTTTGTAATAACTTCTTTTCTTTGCTCAACCATCCAAATAAGAATAAACATTTTCAAAAGTTCGTCATGCACATAAGAGAAGTGTAGATTAAGAGTTTTAAAGTTAAGGGTAAAAAAACTTTTTTTCTCAATAAAATAAAATATATATTTACTTGTTACAAAACTACTGTATAAATTTAGTAATCATAATAACTTCTTTATACCTCGGTCATTTCCGTACCGCAGATACAACGATATCAAGTCTTAGTACAATCTAAGTTTACGCAGCCGAAGGCATTGGAAGAAATCTTGTTTTAAAGTCCTTGCACTTCATAAATGAACGGAAAAAATATCAAATAGAAGCTAACAAAACTGGACGAATTCCATAAAGTACAAATTTGTCAATAGGTAGGTAAATTAACATCGACTGGAGCAACACAATGGGAAGGTAAAGAGTAGGGAAAATATATTGAACTCGAAAGGATTTGAAAGAATAAGCTCTTGCGAGCGAATCATCTTAGTAAATGCCTCCCTACCTTAACTTCGAGTTACATCTAAATGTCAAGAAATAAATTTTAATTCCTATTGAAGAGAGAATGGGTAGGTAGCTGAATTAACGTTGCACTGGAGGAAAGCAACGGGCTATTGACGAAGGTTCGGGATAAATATCGAAGGAAAAGATCCGAGGACATCTCTTGAATCACAGTCAGATAAGGAAGTCAATACATGGCCACAACAGATTTAACGTGCACCAGCCCCAAGTACGTGACGGTTTTTGGTTGGATCGAGTATTAAACTCGCAACACTCCGGTTGCTAATCCGCTACTTTAGGTACCGACCGGGCCACCGCGGCTCTTGTCATAGGAGTGCAAATCAGTTGGAAAGAAAACCTTGAAAAATTATATAGCATAAAATTATCTGAATTGCTGTTCTGAAGTCCCTGGAAGCTTATAATCTATGCAACTAATAATTTCGATGATAAAACGTAACTTATTTTGTATCTTACTCATTTCAGTTTCTGTCCGTGAATAATTAAAGTATTGTTTTAATGAAACATTAGTATACCCTTAAAAAAACACGAAGAAAATTATTTATCATGTTACAGCTATTTATTATTCATATAGCTAAGTTATTTTACTTTTTAAATTTTATTTCCGATCTAATGTATAACCATTTAGTGAAAATGATTAACCATATTTCATGTAAAAATATCACATGTAAAAAATACTTAAAATCAAGCACGATGAATTTGAATTATGATAAATATTGAAAGGCGATTTAACCCTCGAGTGTCTGTCATGAGATTTCTTAGTAGTGTAATATTATTTTTCTCACAATAAATATGACTAAATAATCATATCTATTTGTTGAAAGAACGATTCTAGTGGTCAAGAAAGTACAGCTGATTAGAAGTCACACACACTCCATCATGAATAGTATCGTTAAGTTTGGGGAAAAAGATGCATTTATTATTAAATTATTTTATCCTCACGTTGGTCGTGGTGTGGAGGTATAGAGGGTGGAGTGGCCAGCTCAAGTTTTGACCACGTCATCTGACCACTGTTCAAAACGATGAGGTCTTTCCCTTCGAGATTGATTCAGTAGTCTCCAATAGCAAGTGTGTTGCTTCATTTCAACTTAAACTCAACTACCTACCTACATACCTACCATTAAATAATTTTATTCGTAATAATTTAGCGGCACACTTAAACGACTATTTTTACTTAATTTTTTTGTACTGTCAATTACTCAATTCACTTCATTTAACCCTCCAAATGATTGGCTTTCTCTTCATCCCGAACCGTCGGCAATAGCCCGCTGTGTTGCTCCAATGGGACCGTTAATTCAACTTCCCTATCAAGTGGTTTCCTTCATCAAGATTTGACCGATTTTTATAATGATATCTCGTCGTCAAGATATTATCGATTTCATGATGATGACCCGATCAAGATCTGGTCAGTTTAATTCTAATGACGAGATATCTCTTCCGAGACTTTCAGGAGAGTTAAAAAAGCGTCATTAATCAAATTTTTCTAATTAATATTTTGAAGGTTCCCTCAGAGATTTATCGAATTAGGCTCATCGTTTCGTAAAGATGGTCCTGCACACAGAATGAAGGTTAAAGAATGGATATATGCGTTTGTACCCCTCAGCGAGTTAAAATGATTACGAACTTCTTTTCAATTAGTTTTTACATATAGGAATGCCCTTTATAAGAGAGACCGCGGTAGGGCCTTTTCGACACCTTTTGGGGTATTTTATAAATGGCAATGGCATTGTTTTATAAATACTGCCTAATACTATTAGTTTACATGTATCTGAAAATATTATGAAAAGAGTATAAAATAATATACTTTCAAATAAGTATAAGAAAGAGGCGTAAAATTAAAATAACTGCATTGATTATTTGATTCCCAAATTATATTATTAACCACGGCATTTGAAATTAATGTATTCTAATTTTGAACGTTGCCCGGTTGGAAGAGAAACGGATTAGCAACCGGAGGGTTGCGAGTTCGGATCCAACCCAAGACCATCGTGTACAAAGGGGGCTAGTACACGTTAAATATGTGGTGGCCTCAAATGTCCTCACGTTGGGGTGGTGTGGAAGTTTGGAGAGTAGGGTGCTAGCTCAGGTGTGACCTCGTCATCTGACCGTGGTTCGAAATTACGTGGTGTTGTCCTCGGTCTTTCCCTTTGGGTTTCATCCCCAATAGTGTTGCTCCAGTGCGACAATTGTCTATCTACCTTTATAAGAGAATGATAATTATTGAAAATAAAAAATCATAAATCAACTTAGACAACGATAAATTTAACTTCTTAATCCCGGACTAAGCCGATAAGTACAATCCAAAGCACACACAAACCGGCCGATTTCGTCAGGAGTATATGCATACGTTACGTAGACAGCTATTAAATCCTATATGCCTCACTTCATATTCAAACTGAACTCCCAAACAATTGTAAGACCACAATATGCAAATGTCTGAGAACGGTGTGTGCTATTATCCTCAAAACGTCTCTCGCAAAGAATATATTTCATGAATGAATGATCAGATCTCCTCCAAGACGGATGGAGAGTTGACAGGTCGAGTTGATGTGGTAGTCCTCGCTTCCCTTAAATGCATTCCGAATTACTAAATCTTAGTTTCTGAAATTTTTGATGTATGAAAAATTTTATGAAAGAATTCGAATGGCTCTAGGAGTTTCGTGGCAATCTGCATTTAAATTGAAAAAAAATAATTAAAATGGATGATTGTACAAGAAATTTTTCCAAACTTTTGAAAATTGTGTTGCAAATTTTTAAATTTCAGTAATTTACGTCTATATTACATTAATTTTCATTATGTCCGGGAGTCTAATTTTGGTTGGTGAACGCATGAATGTTGGTCCTGGTTAGCCATCCAGATGGTGTCAAGAGATATCTCGTCTATCAAAGTCTGGACAATTTTGCTTTTTTTGTCATCAATATATTTTTTTATGATGGCGAGATCAAGATCTGGTCAGTTTTTTATTATGACAAAATATGTCGTTCATCAAGGTCTAGTTCAGTTTTGCTAATAAAGTGATACCGCGTCGAGACAACCACCAGGAGGGTTAAGAGCAACGGGCGGCTTACCCAGTAGATGCTCCCTCACTAATAACCACCCCTTGTAATTTCGAAGGCCGAAGGGGTCAGTCGTCGGCATTAAAAATAAATATTTTTATCGATATAATTTCCTTTTAACTGTCTGACTTGTTCTAGTGCAAAAATAGTTCTGTCGGGCCATCTAAAAAACGTTGTCGATGGCTATTTTAACTTCCAGTTCTTATAACTCGTCTAAGCCATTTATCCCTCGAAGTGGTTTTGACGAGATATCTCGTTCATAAGGATCTGGTCAGTTAAACTAATGACCAGATACCTCGTCGAGATAAAACAGCTCTATTACTCTAAGTAGCAAAAACAAATTGCCCCTACCCCAGAACTGGTGACAGTTTGCAATAAGTTTTTGTATCGGAAGCTGGCCAGGACAGGGCAGTTTTCGACGCAAAGACAAATACCATCAGGAGGGTTGTCCTAAAATCGTAGATCACGTAGAGGTTTATTTAATTCTGGAAACAGATGATAGTCACTGAGCAACCTTCTTCCACACACCCTCTTTTCATAGAAGGTAAATCACGGTTTTTAAGAGAATAGCACCTTTCAGTTGCAAAATTAACACTTCAAAAACACGTCTTTATTCTGCCAAACGGCTGAATCTTACTGATCGGCATTGACTAACGTTGTTGGGAAAACCTGTCAGGATGTTTTTGTATCTGAAAGCATCAGCTACTTTATTCAGCCCGATCGCAATTCACAGAACTTAGGGGGCCGCCCTGGCTCATTAGGTTCTACTGTGCTAGTAACCTAAGTTGAAGGAGGCGCGATTTAAATTCCTGATACTTACACTGGCTGCATTTCTCCTTTTCTGTGTCAGTAAAACTTTCCTTGTTTGTGCTTATCCTATCACTTGACTTGGCGTGGTTTGGAAGTTTGGAGAGTGGGGTGTCAGCTCAGGTGTTGCATCGTCATCTGACCGTAATTCAAAATTACTTGGGATTGATCCCGGACCGCCACCAATAGCCCGTTGCGTTGCTCCAATTTGACGTTAATTAAAATGTCTACCTACCTATCACTTGACAATGTCTTGTGTCTGGCGCAGCTTGGACAAATATAACCCTTTCTCCATAAAATGCAGCCCAAAGCTTTGGTTGGTTGGTTTTGGGGGTTTTATAGCGTAAGTTATTTGGTCATGCTGCGCCAGACACGTCATACAATATCAAGAAAAAGGCACACGCAATTAAAGTTTTACTCACACAGAAGAGAGAAATATTCCCAGCAAGGAATGCACCTGTTAGGAATCGGACCTCATACAACTCGAAAGTTGCTAGAGCAGTGGGCATACCCACTATGCCACGATGGTCCCCTCCCCCAAAGCTTTGAAAATATCCCTCGTCGGATTTTGAAATTCCAGATATAAAGAAATATGGCATTTGTATACATTTGAATCATTGATCGTTAGGTATCTGAACGTCGCACTGGAGCAACACGATCATGACGAGGTCACACCTGAGGTGGCACCCCACTCTCCAAACTTCCACGTCAACGTGAGGACATTTGAGGCCACGACATATTTAACGCGCACCAGCCCCCTTTGTACACGATCTTTGGTTGGATTCGAACTCGCAACCATTTTAATCATTGATAAAAGTATACAGTGAAATTCACATGATAAAAATTAGATTAATGACCTTTGAATTTAAACGGTGTTATTAACCCTTTCAGGGGAGATAGAACGTCTGGCGTCAGTTCCATTGAAAATTAAAAGTAAAACACTCAGCAGTATCAATAAGGTATCAAAAAATTTAAACGAGTTAGAATAACTAGTCAGTTACTCAGACATGACAGATGTAAATAAATTTATAAGTTTCAAATTATTGAATCAAATAAATAATCAATATGTTTGGACTCGCCTTACAAAATTACCTACTTATGAACAAAACTTTAACTCACCCATCATAGTTTAGAAAAAACGGGCTTTATCTTTTACTTCAATCAAATCTGCGATTATTTATAAACTCAAACGGTATATGGAGTTAGATTGATTTATAAATATTCCTTTTAGGAAATAATGTGAAATTTGTCTGGACATACAAAACCCCATCTGAAATTCACCATCATTATAGAATAAATCTAAAATCATTTTCTAATGTATGAAACTCATTTGTCAGTTGTAAAAAGCTATGTGCTACATTCAAACCAGGAATTCAAGGAATGTTTACCGTTTCGAGGAAAACCAGACCGAGGAAACCGTGTCGAGGAGACCTTTCTTCAACTCGCATATGAAGAAAGTATCCATTTGTATTGGTTATCAAGATTCCAGAAGACTCAAACTGTAAGTGGAGACAGAATTATTGGTTTGGTTTACAGCTCTGCAGTCAATGTTTGCCATTCGAAGGTTGATTGGACCGAAAGACCGATTTATGTTCAAAATTGATGACATGGAATCGAGAGTGAATTGACTCAAAAATCCATCTTTATTATAAAACAGGCCCAATAACATTTCTCAATGTCTGGCAAACTTGTTTGAGTTTAAAAAAGCTTCGTACTCAAGGTTAAATACACGCGAACATTTTCCTATACAAAGATATTTAGCATTTTACATCTACTGTGGGCTACTTACATGCTCTTGAAGGGAATATCCATTTGAGTTCAATCCGTCAAGATTCCAGAAAGCTCAAACTGTATATAAAAACATTGCTGCACGAGTGTTGATTTGACAAATAGACGGATAGAAGTTCAAAAATTAATAATTAATGTAAGGTGTTGGGGGTTGACTTTGAAAATTACATTGTTTATTAAAATACATCCCGTTATAAAACTAACCCAGATATACTTTTTCACTAATCTTATATAAAATAAATTAACAATATTATATATCAACACACTTGTATAATTTTTAACAAACTTATCTTTCTTAACTAATAGAATCTTAATTAATCTTATAATAATTTCTTAACTTCTGTGGGGCATTTTATAACTTATAGTTATAAAATGCCCCGCACTCGATATTCAATCCATGTACTCAAGGAATGTTTACCATTTGAAGGACTATCATGCAAAGTACGAATTACAAGCTTTAGAAGATATCTAACTGTACTGGTTTTCCAGGTCAAGATATAAGAAAACTCAAACTATACAATATAAAATGATTGGTTTGGATTGTCGCTGTACTGTCACGTTTTGCTTCATGACGGTTGATTAGATCGGAAGATAGATTGAAGTTCACAAATTAATGATTAGTGTTGACTTCAAAAATCTCGCCACTTACAATTCAGCATCAGTAAAAATTAATCCGGACCTATCTCAATGTATAGACAAACTTATTTGAATTCATTTTTAAAAACTCCATGTTCCAGATACAATCCAGGAAGGTTTTCTTTTAGAATTAATGATTACAATTTTACGTGCTCCCAAAGAGAATATCCATTTGCATCGATATCCGTCAAAATACTAGGAAACAACTCAAATTGCATAGGACGGATTGCTTTTGCTTCTCGCACTACGGACAATTTTTGCCACTCGGAGGTTGATTAGACAAGTAAATAGATTGAAGTTCAGATTTTAATGACTGGTGTAAAGTAAGGATTGATTTTAAAAAATCCCATCAATTATTCAAAGTTGTCCAAGACCTTTATGTATCAACAAGAATATTTACGAGTCTAAACACTCCAAGTGGTCTAATTAATTTTGCTAACGGTGAGATGTCATCAAAATATTGCCGATTTTCCAATGATGACGAGATCAAGATCTGGTTATTTTTCCTAATGACGAGATATCTCGTCCATCAAGATCTGGTCAGTTTCAGACTAGACACCTCGTCGAGACAAAAACCAGGAGGGCTAACCTTCCATGGTGGTTTTGACGCGATATCTCACCCATCAAGATCTAACCAATTTTGCTACTGCCGAGATATCTCGTCATGATATTGTCGATTTTTTTAATGATGACGAGATCAAGATCTGGCCAGTCTTCTTCTAATGATCGTGTTTTCTTCTAATGACGAGATATCTCGCCAAAAAAGATCTATTCAGTTCTGCTAATGCCGAGATATCTCGTCATGATATTGTCGATTTTTTTATGACGACGAGATCAAGATCTGGCCAGTCTTCTAATGACGAAATATCTCGCCAGGATAGATCTGTTCAGTTTTGCTAATGCCGAGATATCTCGTCGAGGCAACCACCAGGAGAGTCAGAAAGCTTTGTGCTCAAGATTCAACCCATAAACTTTTCTTTTACAAGCAATGTTTGGTGTTTTGTGAGTGCTGAGGTCAACTTACATGCTCCTGAAGAGAGTATCCAATTGAATCGGCGTCCATCAACAACCAGCAACACGAATCCTGCGTCTCGTCCGGCGGCTGTCGTAATCCATGATCCACGGCAAAAAGACGCTCACGAAACGATCCACGCACACGAGGCAGCCTCCTCTCCGGTCGACAAGCTCCCACCAAACTGATTAGAGCGGCACGAAACGCGGCCACGCTCCGCTATCCGAACCAAGAAGTAGGTTACCCGGGAGAGAGAAAGAAGACGTCACGCGGAGGGGGCAGCTGCGAAAGGTGGGTTTGTTCTTAATCCGGAAGGGGGGGGGGGGCCCTCAATCGCGAGACGAACTTTCATCGCCAACAGCAGACGGTGGAGGATTCGGTATTGCTTTCGGAATTTTCGATTATCCCTCCGAGTTTTCTGGTTGGTTGTTTTTGGGTTTTATGGCACAAGGACCATATTTGGCTATGCTGTACGAGACACAATACAGACGATGTTAAGTAATTTACTTGCACCCCAGGAGGTTTTATTGTCACAGAATAGGTCGGTTGGAAGAGTAACGATTAGTAACAGGAGAGTTGCGAGTTCGAATCCAACCAAAGACCGTCGTGTACAGAGGGGGCTGATGCACGTTAAATCTGTCGTGGCCTCAAATGTCCTCACGTTGGCGTGGTGTGGAAGTTTGGAGATGGGGTGTCAGCTCAGGTTTGACCTCGTCATTTGACCATGGTTCAAAATTACGTGGTGTTCTCGGGTCTTTCCTTTTCGGTTTGATCTCGTACCGTCGCCAATAGCCCGTTGTGTTGCATCAGTGAGACGTTGATTAAAATACCTACCTACTAACACAGGAGAGAGAAATACACCCAGGGAGGAATCGAACAGGCGCCGCCTACAACCCGCAGGTTGCTAGTGTAGATGGCATCCCCGTTTTACTGCCGAGCCAGTTAGGGTTGGTTGTTTGGGCTTTATGGAGCAAAAGCCATTATACACACAATTTTAAGTTAGACAGGCTACACCCATTTATAGTAAATCATTTCAAAATAGCATTTTCTCTCAACTTTAAAAGCTCTAAAGTATTTGATCATTTAACATATGTATAAGAGGTACTATTTACAAATTATCTGTTCTCTCATTTTAGTTACAAGTGTTTTTGGGCAATTCAATTTCGCAAGATTGTCATACCACTATACAATCAGAATCTGAAAGGTTTAACTACTTGTTCAACGACAAATTATTTAATGACATTTTTTTTTACCAAGGGATAAACATTTTTCGTTTCATTTTCAAACGTGTATGCTATCAGACTATAAGAAGTGACCGTTCTAACATTAAATCATAAACTAGTATAGTTTTCTCATCAATGTGATGCTGTATTAGTTTCTAAAATGTGTAATGCTATGAGCATATACGAGGGCTGTCTAAAAAGTATCCGACCTTTGGCCAGGAAAAATATATTACTTAAGTGAGGAAATTGGGACCCTAATCCCCTTCAAAGTAGGCCCCTTGCGCCTTCACACACTTAGCCCACCGATCCTTCCACTGCCGAAAACACTCCTGGAAGGCTTCTTTTGGAATGGTGTTCATCTCCGTTGTCGCGTTCTGCATTATCTACTCAAAACGGGATCCTTTCAACGGCATCTTCAATTTCGGAAACAACCAGAAGTCGCAAGGAGCCATATCTGGAGAGTAGGGAGGTTGGGAGACGACTGGAATTCAGTGTTTCGCCAAGAAAGTCTGGATCAGGTGTGACAAATGAGCCGGAGCATTGTCATGATGCAACTGCCAGTTTTTCGTCGTCCAGAGGTGTGGTCTTTTGCGCCGAACAGCATCTCTGAGTCGGCGTAGAACTTGTTGATAGTACTCTTTTGTCACTGTTTGTCCTTCCGGTGCGTATTCGTGATGCACAATTCCACAGATATCAAAGAACACAGTTAGCATCACCTTGATTTTGCTTCGCACCTGTCGCGCTTTTCTCGGCCTTGGAGACTCGGGATGCTTCCATTGCGACGACTGTGCTTTTGTTTCTGGGTCGTACCCGTATACCCATGACTCATCCCCAGTAATCACAGTGTTCAGAAACTGAGGATCAGTGTTGGTAGTGTCCAGAAGGTCCTGTGCAATCTCAATACGGAGTTCTTTTTGTTGTGCCGACAGCAGCTTGGGCACAAATTTTGCAGCCACTCTGCGCATGTTCAAATCATCACGAAAAATTGCATGTGCGGAATCTTTACTGATCCCAACCTCTTCGGCAATCTCTCGTACGGTCAAACGACGATCTCCCTTTACCAGATTTTCCACCCTCTCAACAACGGCTGCATTCCGAGCGGTTTGAGGCCTCCCAGGACGCTGATCACTCGCCACCGATGTGCGGCCATTTTTGAATCGGTTAAACCATTCCTTCACTTGTGTTACCCCCATAGCATCGTCTCCAAAAACTTGCTGAATCTTACGAATTGTTTCGTTTTGAGAATCACCAAGCTTTTGACAAAATTTGATGCAGTATCTTTGCTCAACTCGTTCATTCATTTTGAGAGAAATCAAAAATCCGACGAACACTTATAACAGCACCTTACTCAGCGGCCAGCAGGCAGCGACTAACACACACGAACACGGAGAAAAAATTCAAGCATACGCATTAAGTTGTCTTCTTCCATTGTGCACAGTGGCGCCGCTCTAGCATCATTACCGTAAGCAGGAAAATTCAAGGTCGGATACTTTTTAGACAAACCTCGTATGTAAATTTAATGCACGAATATGATTCTTTTATTGACCTAGCCCGTTTAAAGTAAATATTTTATTCCGAAGTGTGTGGATGAAGGTTGGTGTGTTGATAAACGATGCGAGTTCTATTTTTAGGCTTATTTGACAGATTTTCAATTTAAAGATGCATACATTTCTATACATTCTAGCTGTCAAAATGACAGAGTCAGGGATGTCAGCTGACATCCCTAATTCTCAATCCGTTTCGAAACAAGGGGGGGGGAATTTCAATTAACGTCACACTGGAGCAACACAATGGGCTATTGGTGACGGTCCGGGATCAATCCCAAAGGGGAAGATCCGAGGACAACACCACGTAATTTTGAACCACGGTCAGATGACGAGGCGACACCTGAGCTGGCACCCCACTCTCCAAACTTCCACACCACGCCAATTCGAAACAAGGACTGCTTGACGGTTTTAATACAAATTGACATGCGCATGTAAGTAAGTATTCTAGATATGATATTCTGCTACACATAGAACTATTCTAAACAATAGTCATTTTTATGCGAGGGTTAATCAGATACATCGATCTTCTAATGAAACAGACGGTAGGTAGATATTTAATTAAAGTTGGCACTGGAGCAACACAACGTTCTATTGGCGACGGTCCGGGATCTATCCCGAAGGAAAAGATCCGAAGACAACACCATGTAATTTTGAATCACGGTCAGATGACAAGATCACACCTGAGCTGGCACCCACCTCTCCAAACTTCCATACCACGCCAACGTGAGGACATTTGGGGCCCCGAAAGATTTAACGTGCACCATCCCCCATGTACACGACGGTGTTTGGCTGTATTTGAACGTGCAACCCTCCTGAAACGGCCGGAGTATGTGCGCGCAGCTTCCAGTTATTTCTCCCTATCGCTCGGTTTGAAGATCTCCGAATCAAAGTCACGTGATATTGGAAGAAAGCACGATTCCTAAAAGAGGACCAATTGACGAGCATGTTTGCGCTTCGACAGCCAATTAACACCAGACGGACACAAGTCGATTCCCACGTGATCTTCTGAGATCTTACAACTGCCATATGCCCCGTCTATTTAATTTCAAGGTCGGTGATTAGATGTAGCTTACTTAAAGTGAATTCGGAACATCTATTGCTGAACTGCAATATTTATTAGAAGAATATGTTTAAAGTAATTTTAACATAAGTATAACAAATTCTGAGCTTCTTATATAAATTCTAGGACAAGTGCATAATTTCATTTTTTAAAAGTTTAAGTATGCTATTCAAAAATACCATTGAATAAAGTTAAACCAATCTTAAGACATGAGTTCAAAGCATCTACATCCTCCTTGTAACTAATACACGGTCAAAGTCTCAATGTCGTGGACAGTTCAAATCAACCATTAATTGACTGCTTTGTTTTAAATCGGAAGTACAGTGTTCGAGATAAAATCAAAAACATCCATTACCGGTAAGAATATTACAAGTTAAATGACTGGTAGCAATCATGTGTAGGGAATTGAAGAAAAGAAATTCGAACCCTGTCCATGCAAATATGATATGAGTCTGAGATATCACTTAAAAATAACAACACAGACTGCATCGTTGAGTTCATTGTCTTTTTAAACAATAGGCATAAATGATGCAAAAATTACCCGACAACAGATTAATGAATTGGAAAATTAGATAAAATATCGGTTAAATTCGATAGGAAGTCCTTAAATTATTTTGTGACGCCTTGACTAGGAACGTGGTCTCAGACAAGAGATGAAATTAGGAAAGTTACGACAAAAGAAAAGCAATTGAGAATATATGCACTAATTATACAAGTCTATGTAACTTAACTATTCTTACAGCATGGTGAACCTCATTTTATAACTTATACATATCTGTGTTAAAGGACCTGAACTTTTATAATACGTGACCCTCTTTCCTAATACATTTTAATAAGAAGGTAAGTCTTTATGGAGTTTTACAAATTGAAAGACAAAAGCACCGATTTTACAGGATACCCCTATCATGATAGTTTCGTTTTAAAATTAAGGCCAACTGGTTTCTGTTTCCATTGAAGTTCGTTTTATTTTTGTACGTTTTTCTAAATAGAGTATATTAATGAAGAATTTTCTATTGTAAATAGGGGTGGAATACTTTATAAACCCAATATTTGAAAAACAATTAAACTATTTATTTAGTTCAAAACGCACTGCAAACTTTTAAAAACTTGCCGATTGTGATCATCAAAAAAGAAAAAAAATGTGAGTATTTAAAAAATAAAAAAAAATTGGTAGTGTTCTAGAAGTTTCCTAGTTATAAAAAGCTTCGAAAGTAATAGTTCATAGCGAATACGTTTAAGATTGGTTGATATTTAAGCAGCCAAAGAGATAAACAAAGCTATTTTGTTGCTGAAGTATAGAACGAAAACATCAAAACAAACGAAAACGCTTCCATTCCGCAGCTATTCTTATCGTTGTTCGCGTGCGTCAAAGCATTTAGTTGCAATCACGACCAAAACTCAAGCAGCGGAACAGTAATCTGACCGTTTTACCCATTGCGATATAGGTTAGTGAAGTATGCGCGATGGACAATTGAATCGAGGTGTGGATGTAAACGAAATGAACATGAGCGCGAAAGCCGCGAGAGGCGGTTACACACACAAAAGGCCTGAACCCAAGCATCGGTCAGCGGAGGTTTCCCACAAGCATTTGCCAGAGCCTGTCTGGCAAGAAATTCCTGACCTCATGACTTTCAACATCACTCTGGCCCTTTACACCAAACTTCGGAAGAGACAGGAAGTTCCTACTCCTCCAAATGGCTTCCGGACATCGCATCTGTCTTGGTGTTGTTTTCTCTCTGACGATCCTGCATGGCAGTCACGTCACCCTTTCCTAACCTTCCTTCAACAGGTGAGTAGCACCCCTCTGACTTGGGATCGATTGGGATGGACTTGCTTCTATACGCTGGTCATGCGTTGCACAGTTGGGCCAATCTGAGTATCATTTTCCCGGGTTCTTTATAACCAGTTGGTTCAAATACCTCGGTTTTGTCTATTTCATTTGACATGGCATCTCTAACATTTGACACGGCCATTCTTATTTGGATATTAAGATTTGGATGAACAGAAATATTAAACCTCACTGTTTTAGCTGGCGTTGTGAAAAAAAGAACTTAAGGTCATGCACTGCACTTTTCGGGTAATATTCCCAAGTTCTTTATAACTAGTTGCCCGAGATTTTGACTATTTCATTCGACATGGCATCTTACATTTTGCACAGACATTCTTATTTGGATACGTTAGATAGTTTAAAACAGAAACATTAAGCATCTCTGCCTTAGTTGGTGTAATGCAAAAAATAGTAATTCAAAGTCATGTCGAGGAAACTCGGGGCGGTTAATTTTTCGAAGTCCCAGTTGTCCTATATTTTGGCACTGTTTCATTTGACACGGAATTTAACATCTTATGCAGGCAAATTTTTTTATTAATATATTTCTTATTTGGATGCGTTAGTTGATTAACAGAAATATTAAACCTCGATGAGTTAGCTAGTAAACTGCAAAAACTAACTTAAGGTCTCATGCTCTTCACATTACATTCATTTGCACATTATATTATACATATTTAATTTATATATTAGAACAGTACATTAGAACCTCAGTGCTTTAAAACACTTGTAAAAGCACTATACAGTAAGGGATCATGCTTCCATTACGATGATAGAACTCTCGAGGCTTTCAACACATGTCCTGGTACATTTGATGTGGATTTCTCTTCATGTGGGATACAGGGTAAAGAAATGGCGGACAGATTTGCGAGGGCCGGCTATAACTAAAATTTGAGACCGAGGCACGCTCACTTGGCTTTGAAGAAAATGACTCCTTGTTCAAAAAAGAAAGTCACATCGAGCACCACAACGCACTTGTTATAGAAGACAAAGATCTGAAGAACTTGCCAACTTCAAGTTACATGGAGAAGAATAGATAGTAGTATCAAGATTTAGAAGTTTCCACCAAAAACAAGGAAATATGCAACAGTTAAAAAGATTAACCCTTACTGTCACAACTGCCAGTATGCATAGTCCTGACCACGAACTGCCGTGTTTTGGGATGCCGTGGAAAGATGATGAATAGGGATATCTTTTGAACGTTTTCCGCAAGAATATCATAAAACTGATCTAATTTTGATCCGTTTTAAGAAAAAAAACCCCTTATTTATGTCTGATTTAAATAGTGAACGCGTGACTTTAGCTTATGATATTTTCTATTTTTAAATAATTATAAGATAGATGTTGCTTCAAAGACTAGTTCAGGAAAAGTGATATTCCGAAGTTCCAATACCCTGATTTTGAGGAACTCATTCACACTACCTCCCGACTCCGGTTTGAATATATATATACATATATGCATATACTACTGTTTGCGAAAATTGCAACACCATGAAGGAATCATGCAAATTTAACGAAATTTGCAGGAAATGCAAAACAGGTTAGGATATGCAAATGATTAGAGTTACAAAGCGATTAAGCATGTGTGGGCCGAGAAACACCCTCTAAACCTCCAAGTGAGTCGTGTATAAAAAGCACTGTAAAGGTGCGTTAAAATGTGAGTATCGTCGTTTGACTGCTGTAAATAATTGATTAAAAGTCAATATGCCTCGCCAAAAACGCAGAGTACCATACGAGTAACTAACGGAGTTCGAACGGGGCCGCATGATCGACCTCCGCGAGGGTGGACTTTCGTATCATGAAATCGCCACTCGCACGGGGAGTAATGCCACAACAGTGATGCGTGTGTGGAAGAGATGGGCCATGGAGAACCGGATAAGTCGAAACCCCGGCAGTGGGCCACATAATATGACGTCACCACGGGACGACAGACACCTCAACCGCATGGTGGTGATGGACCGTACAGGGTCCTCTCGTGCGTTGGCACAACATTGGAGCACGTCTATAGGTGTGTCACTGTCTGCTCCTACAGTTCGTCGACGCCTGCTGCACCATGGGTTACGTGCAAGGATTCCCCTGCTCAGGATTCCCTTGACGCTGAACCACCGACGCCTCCGGCTACAATGGGCTCACCAACACAGCCAATGGCGTGCCGATTGGCAACAAATCGTCTTCTCAGATGAGTCCCGCTACAATCTGGACTATAACGATGGATGCGTACTCGTCAGACACTACAGAGGTGAACGCCTACTCCCGGAGTGTCTTATTCAGCGTCATACTGGACGAACGCCTGGCGTTATGGTCTAGGGCGCTATTGGATATCATGGGGAATCCCGCCTACTCCAAATTGTGGGGACCCTGAACAGCGGGCGCTACATCAGGGAAGTTGTGGAGCCTGAGGCCCTACCCCTCCTGCAAAGCATTCGCGGAGCTGTATTTCAGCTATATATATAGCTGATAATAAATACCAAAAAAGTTGCGCCATAGTGGAATCACCTGGAATCCGGATCAGAGACTTCGAAAAATAATTTTATTTCTTGTCAAGTATTCATTTAAGTTTTGAAAGGTAACAAGATTAAAATAGAGACCAACTTATTCCAATTATCTTTGGAAATTTAGCAAGAAAACAATTTTAAGTCTTCTGAGATCTCTTGAAAATCTGTGAAATGTCTTTTTTACTTGATATGGAGAAAATATTTGACTAAAATTAAATTATAATTTCTTAACCTTATTTTCATCCAATTTAATAAGAAAATCAACTAAAAAATCACATGGAGAGAGAGAGAGAGAGAGAGAGAGAGAGAGAGAGAGAGAGAGAGAGAGAGAGAGAGAGAGAGAGAGAGAGAGAATCTATCCTTAAATAATAACAAAAATATCCATAAACAATAAAATACAGTATACCCTATCTGGGGCTGTGATTTTCCCTATTTAGCAAACCAGATAATATGCTAACGCGGATACTTTTACCATCCACAGGAGAAAGTTCTTCGGATTCAGCTTTCGACACAAAAGCCAGCAACAACGGGACAATCCAATCACCAATATCGCCAATCGAAGCGAAGAATCACAAATCATGGTGGATGATTTAAGGTCCCATAAATGTTGAGAGAAGCGTTGAAAAGTTCGGATTGGAGGGGGATAAAAAAAAAACCTTAAAAAAGAACCCACCCAAGTCATCCATGCTCCAAATAAATACCAAAAAGTTACCAAGATGGAAACACCGCGAATCCGGGTCAAAAACTCCGTGACCTAAGCGGGGGTTTTCGACCTAGAAACACACTCCGGAGAGAAAACCGAAAAAGTTTTTCCCATTGTCGTTTAGGCACACAGTTTTCGTTTCTACCACTTTAATTTCGATGGAAGGTGTCAACCGGATTCGAAAGAGAACTTGCATTGACCTCTCCTACGGTTGTTTGAAACTTCGTCCTCAATTAAAAGAATCAGGAAGATGAGTGAAACAGACATAATGGAAATGGGAATACGCCGTCAATGACTAACACATTCCTGGGGAGGGAAACGCGGTGTGTTCTTAATTTTGTGCGGAATTTAGCAAAACGGGCGAAGAAAAAGTTTAGTTCGACGCTACCGGGCATTACAGTGTTTGTTCCTCGGTTGTTCCATTCTCTCTTTGACCCTGTTCCTGATTTGAAAAGTGTTTAGGGTAAATGAACCGCTGAAGTTCAATGTCACAGTCGTTGGCATTGCAAGCTTTTAACAGTGTGGGTAGGATTGATACAGTTGCGGGTTTTCAAAGAAAAGAAAGCTTAACGAATGAGGTACAATCTTAATCATCAAACTCCTTTTTCTGCCGTCGTGGCTCAGTGGGTATGCCAACTACGCTAGCAACCTTCGAGTTGTATGTGGCACAGTTTCGATTCCTGTCAGGTGCATTCCTCCCTGGGGGTATCTCTCTTTTCTGTGTCAGTAAAACTTTCATTGTGTGTGTCTATTGATATTGTATGTCATGCCTGGCGCAACATGGCCAAGTATGGCCCTTTCGCCATAAAACCTCTGAACCATCTTTATCAGCACAATTTCTCACAAGTTTAGCGCCGGCCTGGTTGAGGCCCTAAGCTTAAACCTTCACTAAACTTAACACTCAGGCCCTTCTTTCACAGGGCTCGAATCCTGGTATTGTCATGGACATTCGCATTTGTTAGGAATCCACTTTAAGACATTGGTTGTTCTGCCGTTTTGTGGCGCAATTTGGCCAAGGCAAGACAACGTAAAGTAAGTTTAAAAAAAGAGGTATTGGGTACCCAGGGAAGCTCCCTGGGTACCCAATACTAAACACTTTCAACCCCATGTGAATAAGAAAAATACCTCGTATCCGTTCACAACTAAGGGGAATGGGCCCCTGAGGTCCCACTTTACGCAGTAGGTCCCTGTCTAATTAGATCTCGTGCAGAAAAAAATTGGCCGCAAAGTGTCAAACCAAACCAAGGTAATCTTAGTGTGGCACCGAGTGACAAATTATCGAAAACTGGAACTTGGTCTTTGTGAGGTTGGCATTTAATTAGCGTCGCACTGGAGCTACACAACGGGCTATTGGCGACGGTCTGGGATCAAACCCGAAGGGAAGGACCCGAGGACAACATCACGTAATTTTGAACCACGGTCAGATGACGAGGTCACACTGGAGCTGGCAATCCCACTCTCCAAACTTCCACACCACGCCAACGTGAGGGCATTTACGGCCACGACAGAATTAACGTGCATCACCTCTCCCCTTGTACACGGCGGTCTTTGGTTGAATTCGAACTCGCAACCCTCCGGTTCTGATCCGGTACTCTTCCAACCGAGCTACCTTGGCCACTCATGAAAACTGCTCACTCATTTGTAACATAAATACGTTTAAATGTCCTTAAAATTATGGGGCCGCGGTGGCCCGGTGGAAGAGCAACGGACTAGCAACCGAAGGGTTGCGAGTTCAAATCCAGCCAAACACCGCCGTGTACAAAGGGGGCTGGTGCACGTTAAATCTGTCGTGGCCTCAAATGTCCTCACGTTGGCGTGGTGTGGAAGTTTGGAGAGTGGGGTACCAGCTCAGGTGTCGCCTCGTCATCTGACCGTGGTTCAAAATTACGTGGTGTTGTCCTCGGATCTTTCCCTTTGGGATTGATCCCGGACCGTCACCAATAGCCCATTGTGTTGCTCCAGTGTGACGTTAATTGAAATTTCCCCCCTTAAAATTATGCCTATAAATAAGATATTTTAATAACAATAGGAAGTAAGAGTATAACCTGTGGAGAAGAGATAATTTGCATTCATGCTATAATTAGCAGCTTGAATGGAAATGTTTTCCCCCAATTACCTTTATAATTAATATTCCTTAAACTATCAGCTTTGTATTAGTTTCTGTACACGCTAATAGCGTACTTTTCACGTAATCCCGAAAATATACGGAAAGTAAAAGTAGAAATTGTATGTGCCATGATACTCCATTGAACCAAAATAAATCTTCTAATAAATTTTATTAAAAAAACTCGGCTTAAGTCAAGCATACAACTCAATTTCACTCAGAAAAATGGTTCAAAATTACGGATCTTTCCCTTCGGTATAAATCACGGACTATCGCGAATAGTCCGTTGTATTGACTACACTGCTGGCCACCCAAATTGCAACACCAAGAAAGACAAGAGATATCGCAACAAAATTTATTTTGTAGATAACATGTTGACCAAATATCAAATGATTAAATTTATAGACTTCTGTGAAGTGTGGTTCCTGCCAAAATCAGTAGCCAGAGTAGCCGCCATTGTTGGAGATCACCGCTGCCAAACGCCTCGGCATTGATTCAAAGAGACTTTGGATGTGTTCTTGGGGTACAGCAGACCAAGCAGCTTCCACACGTTGCCAAAGTTGATCTGGTGTGGCAGCTGGGGATGTATTCTGGGTCAATCGTTGAGCAACCATGGACCACATGTTTTCTATCGGCGAAAGATCCGGAGAGCGAGCTGGCCAGTGAAGCAATTCAATCTGGTGATTGACGAAGAACCCTTGGACAATGCGTGCCATGTGTGGTCGCGCATTATCCTGTTGAAATATGGCTGTGGGCAAGCCCTGAAGGTAAGGAAGGACAACTGGCTCCAACACCTCGGAGATGTAGCGCTGGCTGTTTAAAGTACCGGCAATGCGTACTAGAGGAGTGCGAGAGTGATATCCAATACCGCCCCATACCATAATACCCGGTGCAGGACCAGTGTGGCGGTGCATAACGCAGCTGTTCAGCATCCTCTCTCCACGGTGTCTCCAGACTCGAATCCGACCATCGTGGTGTTGCAGACAGAAGCGTGACTCGTCAGTAAAGACAATTTCATTCCATTCTGCAGTCCACATCCTTCTTTCATCGCACCATTGGCGGCGGAAACGTCTGTGGTTCTGCGTCAAGGGTAGACGAAGCAATGGATGTCTTGCGGACAGACCACTCTGCTGTAAACGGCGTCGAATGGTACGCGCAGACACTGGATGATGCGGTACAGACTGAATGTGCTGTTCTATGGTTCGTGATGTGGCTGAGCGATCCGTCACTGCCATACGCACAATATGCCTGTCATCACGTGAAGTGGTGCACTGAGGTGGATGCGATCGAACACGTCGGTCCGTCGTACCCTCCTGCATCCAACGATCACATATCCGCATTACAGTTGTTTGGTTTCGTCCAACACGACTACCGATTTCCCTGAAAGATAATCCACAATCTCGGTAGGCCACTATCCTTCCTCTGTCGAACTCGGATACTTGATCAAAAGATGATCGCTGTTTTCTACGAGGCATAATTGATCGTTTTTTTTTGAAAAAACCACAAGAAAAACACAATTGCCGTACTTGAAATCGTCGAAATCTCCAAGCCTTAAATAGCGCTTTGAAGTGGCGCGCGTGATGTGCGTCTGCGCTGAAATTCTAATCATTTGCATATCTCACCTCCGCTAATGCATGTTGTAAATTTCATATTATTTGCATGCTTCCTTCAGGGTGTTGCATTTACGGTGGCCAGCAGTGTATTTGCGACTCCAGTGCGACGAAAATTCAACTACCTAGCTCACTTAGAAAAATCAGAAAAATTGATGGACAGTACTAAATTCAATTTAACAATTTTCATTCTAGTCTTGATTCACTGTGTAGTAATCCGGTAAACGGTTAGTTATTGGTCCGATTTTAATTATCCCTTAGAACAAACAAATACTCGGAAAACGGAACTTATAGATATAGTTTTTTATTTCACTGAACAAAATAAACATTACGAAATCAAATATAATTTATTCTAACAATTTTGAATTCATTATGTGTATCTGAATGTTAACAAACTGACAAAAATTTGTAAACTTTTATTTCATTGAGTGAAGAAAGTACAACTGATGATGAACAAATCAAAAAAGTGTATGATTCCTTGAATATTCCACCTAAAAACGAAATTTGTAAAAATATTTTTATTTCATTGAGCAAATTCAGAAAAAAACTTGATACCACGAATTTAGTGTTCATTCAAAACAATTTTTAATCGTTTCTGTATTACTGAGACCTCAGTCTGGTGTAGCAAAATGCAACAGCAGAGCGACAAACCCAAAACATTATAATTATATTTTTCCTTGAGAAAAATCATAAAACTGATGACAGCACGATGCAATTATGATTCCATACAATTTTTGACAGATTCTTTATGACAGGGTGTCAATCAATTGGAAATAGGAACTTTGAATTTTATTTCATTGAGCAAAATCAAAAACTGACAAGAGTTCAATCCAAACATTTTCAATCGATTCTGTACTACTGAGAGCTAATTCGTCGAGAAGCGGAACTTGTAAAAATACATTTATTGCATCGAGCAAAACTAATGACAGCATGAATCCAATCATAATTCCAACAGTTTTCAATCGATTCTGAGTGTTTAGCCATTGGGTAGGTAGTTGAATTAACCTCGCACTGGAGCAACGGCTATTGATACTACCGAGACCCTCTAATCCATTGGGAAACCGAACTATTCATTGAGAAAAACCATAAAAAGGAATGACAACGCGATTTCAATCATAATTTCAAACAATTTTCAATCAATCCTATATGACTGAGTACGGATCGCGGCGAGAAACGGGATACTCAAAGAAAGCGCGTCACAAGTGCAAGATCGACACCTCAAGCCCCTTACGAAACTCACTCACCTGTAAAGCCTACTTCCCTCTGCGCTTCCTGGAGATGGAGATGAAGATAAGTAACGACGTTTGATGATAATAAATAGATAAATAAAAGAAACGAACACTAGCTCAGAAACCCATTGACCCGCTGATGCGTCGGATGACATCCATAATCACTCGGCCGATGGAGAGACGATTCAAAGGGGCAATTCGGGGGAGGCAAAAGATCCCGATAACGTCTCGCTATAACATCCCACAGGATGTCGATAGGTCAGAGCTAATGTACCGCTTTCCATTACTATCGTGCCAGTCAATGGCCTTTTCATTTTGACGGTGCGGCTACCGGAAGATGGCACTTCAGTTACCTGGTTTGGGACGAGTCTATGAGTTAAGTTAGGGGTGTAACGTCTTGGTCCACGGGTAGCTTAGACTAGTTACCATTGAAAAGTGATCCGTTTCCAGATTAACGAATTTTATTTAAACTTTTTACAATTAATTGATAAAACGAATGAAGAGTTCATTTAAGAGTTCAAAAATGAAATTCACGAGCGATAGTTCGTTGGAAAGTCCAATGTTTTATCGAGGTGCTTCTTATGGCTGCTGGCGAGCCTTTCAATAAAATACTCAGGCGAGTATAGAGTCCCAAGGCGGGATAAATCGGCCTTTTCCAGCTCGGGTGAGCTCAAATCTCCACTACTGGAGCGAGTAGTTTCTCCCGAAAGATGGCAATCTTTCGCCAACAGTGAATGGGTGTTCACTTCTTGTCCGACTCTCGTCTCTGTCCAAAAACTGTCTCCGCTTCTCTCTGCCCTCTTCTCCTTCCTCTCTCCTTCTCTATATCTCTGTCTATCTCCAAAGATCCGAAAAACTCTATATATATCGGGTGCTTCTCGACTCCTCCTTTTCGTCTCGGGTTGGCCTCTTAGTCGGTGCTCATTGGCTGTTGATTACCTCACCTTCTTCGGGCCTTCCCGAATGGCCCTCGCACGTTGGCCTCTCCCCTTGACTCTTGCGTCAGACTCCGGCGGACGTGAAACGGGACCATTAACCCTTGTCGGCAATGGTCATCGTAACTCATCCCCGTACCTTTTTGTCTCGAAATGTCATAGAGAGCGACAGAGGGGCGCCTGCCTTTTGTTGCGAAGCCACCAACAGTTTCGCCTCTGGAAGCGGTGCTTTTCCTATCTGCCGCTAATAAGCTGCTCCGGTAGTCGTTCTTTTCGACGCTTGATCGCCGGCGAGATTGTCCAGTTTCCTTAGCCGCTGTTACAGGGGACTGTGGTACGTAAACAAACCGCTTCCACAATTGGCGTCTTTAACACGGATTCTGCTTTTCATTTTAACGTTGGGTTCCGGAAGCGATGTTGTTGCAAGTTCGAATCCAGCTGAAGACCGTCGTGTACAAAGGGGTGGTAGTGGACGTTAAATCTATCGTGGCCTCAAATGTCCTCACGTTGGCGTGGTGTGGAAGTTTGGAGAGTGGGGTGCCAGCTCAGGTGTGACCTCGTCCTCTGACCGTGGTTCAAAATTACGTGGTGTCGTCCTCGGATCTATCTCTTCGGGTTTGATCCCGTACCGTCACCAATTGTGTTGCTCCAGTGCGACGTTAATTAAAAATAAATATCTACCATACCTAGCACTTCTGAGTCAGAGGTCGCCGTGTGCGTTTTGCGCAGCTTTAGCCATGTCGATTATTTTCTCTTTGTAAATCTTCTTCAGGTGGTGTCTTCAGGGTGGTAATCGATAGTTTGAAGAGCAGTTACTATTGCAGGGCAGTTGAACATATGATTAGGTAGGAGTTAACGCCTACACATTTGTTACAATGTCTATACTTTCTGGTTCCATCAATTTTCATGCCTTTAAATTGTCCTGTTCTCAGCCTTCATATTGTGGAGGTATTTTTCTATCTGAAATTTCACATATATGTTAATTTTTTATATGAGTTTGAATTTTAACAAAGCAGCAAGTGAGAGTTGTGGTTTTTTTTAGCATTTAATTCTCTGGCTTCCTTTGCCAAATGATCTCCAGCTTCATTTCCTTCGATGTCCACATATGCGAGAATCCACTGAAGAGTGCATCTTTTCTCCAAGCACATGAACAATCATATCTTGGGTCACATTTTCAGTTGCCATTTGTTATTGCTTGAGACAGATCTGGAATCACTAAAGATCATAATTCCTTGTTGTGTTGATGAGAGATTTAAACAAGTTTCAAAAGACTTATTCATAGCTATGAGCCGAAAACGGTAACGTTGATAATGAATTTGTCTGAGGGATAAACACAACGATCGAAATTTGTGCTTTTGAGTATGGCAGCCTTGTCTTCTAAAGCCCTTTCACACCGATTCAGAAATCAACAGACCCAAGGTCGACTGCTTTCTTCTGATCCTATACTTCAGAACACTAAATATGAACATGATCATGACTAAAACAACTGTTGATTGGGTGTTGGTTCGTTGAGTTTTATGACACAAGGGCTATATTTTATCAAGCTGTGCCCATGACAAGACAGATGCCAAGTAACGGACCTACACACAAGGAAAGTTTTACTGACACAGATGAGAGAATATACTCTATAGAGTAAGTTACAATTATCAAACCTGCACCACCGTCGCACTGGAGCAACACAGCGGGCTATTGGCGACCGTCCAGGAGCAAACCCAAAGGTCAACCCAAGGACAACACCATGTTATTTTGAATCACGGTCAGATAAAGAGGCAACATCTGAGCTGTCACCCCACTCTCCAAACTTCTACACCACGCCAACGTGAGTACATTTGAGGCCACGACAGATTTAAAGTGCACTAACCCCCCTTTTGTACATAACGTCGTCTTTGGTTGGATTCGAACTCGCAACCTTCTGGTTACTAATCCGTTACTCTTCCAACTGGGCTACCACGGCCCCCGCGATAATTGGGAATATTGGTGTTTTCAAGTGTTATAAAGCATCATAACATTTATGTGTATTGCATTTTCACAACCTTTATTCCAAGGCCTCTAAGCTTGGAGATACTGCTTTCTGTTTAAGTACGACAGAATACTGATGATCTTTGCCGAGTCCTTGCTGATTCTCACTGTATAGTGCCTAGTGTACCATGAGATTTTAGTTTATATGAACCTCCTTGTTTGTCGACTTGCTTTAAGTAATGCCTAATGCAATGTCGACTTGCTTTTGCAATGCCTAATAAATCCATTGGTTTATTAGGCATTGTTTGGTTAATCTAACTTAACCAACAGTAAGCATCCCCTCTTGAAGAAAAATCGTAAATTTTCGTTTGGTAGCAATAGGTTATAAGGATAATGAACAATTAGATTAAGTTCCTGAGCACAGCAAACCGGAAACAGATTACTAAAACTGCTAAAATAAAAATGTTCTGGGAATTCAAAAACACGTTTTGAAGAATTAAGCTTTTTCTGCTGAGCAAAACAGATGAAAAGAAAATAAATCAAACTCAAAACCCTTCTCATTTTATGATACAACAATCATTGATTAAACCAATATTTTTAGTGACTGATCAGCATTCGTCAGCAGGATCAATCCAACAGCCTTGTAATATTGAACAGTTAAGGTAACAAATAATGCTGAACAATAAAGAACGAGTTTTGGGTTAACGAATATTTTCCACTAAGGAAAAAAAATACTGGCCAGTTCAGATAACAAAGAATACTGACAGATGATAATAAATAATGCTGGATAATTTTAGAACTGTTTTGATGTATCGGACGTTTCCTATTGAGAAAAGAATGCTGGACATTTAAGCGATTTTAAAGAATTCTAGACAGTTGAGATAATAAGAAAAAATGGAGGTAGTTTAAGAGCATGTTTTAGGTCGTCGAACATTTGCTACTGAGCAAAGAATGCTGGGCAGTTAAGATAATGAAGAATTATGCAGAATTAATATATTAAAGAATACAATTTAAGAACACGTAAAAAAGAATCAACACTGTCTAGTCAGCAAAGAGGATGTAGAGAAAGTAACTCAAAACCCATCTCATGTTCAACAATCATTATTAAACCACTATTTTTAATGACTCGCCAGCATTCGTTTCAACAGTGATGGCTCAGTCTGCTCCCGAAATTCCACGAGGTTGGCTAGCAGAGCAGAACGTCTCCAGATGCAACTCCCCCCAAGGGTATCGTAAATCAGCCAGGTGACCTTGAAAATGTACACCAGTAGTCAAGCGAGCTAATTGAAAATGCAGTATTTGCTAATGTGACAAGTGATCAACGAAACCGATTGCCCATTAGCCGGAGATTTCAATATTTAATAAATGGCCTACATTTACACGTGCCTATTTCAAGCGCACGTGTCCAGAGCAGGGATGTTTACTGAGCTCGATTACTAGAGATGGAATGTTTTTGAATTTCCGTTTCATTGTAGCAGATCTATTTTAAAACAGTGTTCTTGTTTCACAGTTTAACGACATTTAACTGGGTTCTAGCCCAGTTCCACGAACTTGTCAGATGGCGTTAAATACCTTAAGAGTAACATTTATTGCGTACAGTTCAGAAATATGAATGGCAATTTTTGCGGTGACACTGACGCCGTGGTCCAATGGGTTTGCCAATAGACGTGAAATATTAGTAGGTAGTTGATTAATGTCGCACTGGGGCAACACAGCAGGCTATTGGCGACGCTCCAGGATCAATCCCAAAGGGAAAGAATCGAGGACAACTGAATGCTGAAGGTATGTGCTGAAGCATCAAGCATGACAAACACCATTAACCAATAATAGTAAGAAATCACTTGAGGTGAAAGGATCAGGCGACTGATTGGTTTTTACAGTGAAAATCAAGGACGTTAAAATAGAAACCGGCGTCTCCGGGATCAAACCCAAAGAGAAAGATCCAAGGACAACACCACGTAATTTTGAACCACGGTCAGATGACGAGGCAGCACCTGAGCTGGCACCCCACTCTCCAAACTTCCACACCACGTCAAAAACTTTTTTGGGATTCACACGCATATATTCGTTCTGCAATCTAGTCTTCCCTGCATGACTTTCAACCAGTTTTGACTGTCTTGGACGACAGAAACTTTCCCAGGGTTTCTTCAACCAGTAGATATGGCTATTTAGTTATTTTGTATGTTGTGGGCAATGGTAATTAACTAACGTCACCACTGGAGCAACAAAACGCACTATTAGCAACGATCCGGGATCAATCCCCAAAGGAGAGATCCGATGTATATTGTGGGTAGGTAATTTAATTAACGTCGCACTTGAGCAACACAACGGGCTATTCACACACGGAGGAATCGAACCTTATAGGAAACTTCTTTTGTATACTTGTGTTAAAAAAGGTTTTGTAGAAGATTGATATTGGTATTTTGGTATTTTCAATTAACGTCACACTGGAGCAACACAACGGGCTATTGGTGACGGTCCGGGATCAATCCCAGAGGGAAAGATCCGAGGACAACACCACGTAATTTTGAACCACGGTCAGATGACGAGGCAACACCTGAGCTGGCACCCCACTCTCCAAACTTCCACACCACGCCAACGTGAGGACGTTTGGGGCCACGACAGATTTAACGTGCACCAGCCCCCTTTGTACACGACGGTGTTTGGCTGGATTCGAACTCGCAACCCTTCGGTTGCTAGTCCGTTACTCTTCCAACCGGGCCACCGCGGCCCGTAGAAGATTGAATCCCTCACGGAAATTCCATGATTGCTCAAGCTAAACCTCTGTATCGACAAAATACCGAAAATGTTCGTTTCTGTATCCAGTCTTCAACGTTTCTTTGAATTGCCCCGTCTTTCAAGCACATCAACGGACAGAACAATGAAATGTTCCGGTTTCAGTAGTGGCGGTCCTCGAATCGAAGTGATTGCTCGTTTTCCTTAGTCCGGATCAATACGTTTTCCAAAAAGATAAGATCTCCACAGGCTCGTGGACTATTTACTTGCAACGAAACGAGGCTCTCGAGCACTCTCCATCACCTATGGGGCGCTTGACATTGAGGCGATGAGCAGACGATTCCAGAAAGGTAGGTCACCCTGCTAACACAGTAACGGAGCCGCTCGAGCGTGCAAAGCGGATGCGAGCTTTGATTGATGGAATCGACGGGCGAGGAAGTGTATCAAAGGAAGTGGATCCTTCCGCTCGCGCGTCTCGGATTCTGTATGGGGTGTTCGAATACTTCAGGTATTAGGACACGCACAATCCGATTTTTGTGCATGCAGTTGAATTACCGTCGCACTGATTGGTTTTGGGGTCTTATGGCGCAAGGCCATATTTGGCTATGCTGCGCCAGTCAGACATACAAAGGAGTATCAAAAAGTAAGGTGAATATTTGATTGACAGAAAAACGCGCGCGTGCAGAGATAAATATATAAAAATTTATTGTTTGACAAATCGTATCACACTATCATTCGCCAAAGGAACCATAGTGGTCGAAACATTTATTCCAACGTGGCAATAAATCATCCATGCCCTTTTCAAAGAAATCTTGCTCCAGGTTCCCTAACCAGGTAAGTATAGCCTGTTGTGCCTCTTCCAGTGTATGGAAACGCTACCCACGGAGGTGTTTCTTCAGGGGCCAAACAAATGGTAATACTGCTCCCTGAACCATATGAGCTATTCAATACATTTGCAATATCATGCAAACTCACTCTTCTGTCTTCACGAATCATGGCATCGACGACAGCCACATTCGTGTCGTTACACCACACGTACACTTGTTTCTGCGACAACACTCTCTCCATAGACCCAACAATTCTCGATGAATATTACATGTTTTTTCCCCTTGGCCCATAAAAGACGAATGACACCGCGCACCTCCTCCTTGGAATAATGCTCAAGTCGATGCGCCATCTTTGATTTGCTCTAAGCACCAGACGGGTTGACAAAGAAGTTTCTACAAGCCGTCACACTTCTATCGCCTTGGTACTTGCAACATATAAAAAAATTAATTAGCCACACAAAAATCTGATTTTTAGAGACAAATTCACCTTACTTTTTGATATAACCTTATACAATATCAAGTAATAGACAGACGCACACAAGTTTAACTGACACAAGAAATACCCCAGGGAGGAATGCACCCGACAGGAATCAAACCTGTATCGCCTATAACTCGAAAGGTTGCTAGCGCTGTGGGCAAACCCACACGATGTTCCCCTACCGTCGCACTGGAGTATCACAACGCGCTAAACGGCGACCGTCTGGGATCAATCTTGAAGAGAACGATCGAGTAGATCGCCCAGATGGTAGTCACGGAGTGTCGAGTTCGGATCTCGATCCAACCAAAGTCCAATCGTGAGGGTTGATGTAGGCTAAATCTGTTCATGGCCTCAAATGTGCTCACGTTGGCTTGATATGGACGTTATAGGTAGGTATTTAATTAACGTCGCACTAGAGCAGCACAACGGGCTATTGGCGACGGTCCGGGATCAACCCCGAAAGATCCGAGGACAAAACAACGTAATTTTGAATCGCGGTCAGATGACGAGGCAACACCTGAGCTGGCACCCCACTCTCCAAACTTCCACACCACGCCAACGTGGACATTTGAGACCACGACGGATTTAACGTGCATCAGGCCCCATGTAGTCTTCGAACTCGCAATCCTCCGGTTGCTTAAGCCGTTACTCTTTCAACCGGGATACCACGGTGTGATGGTCTGGATCATTCTTGAAGGGACAACACCATGCCACGGTCGCCCAGTTGCAAGTCACGGACTAGTATCCCGAGGGTTAACTGGAAACTCGACCCAACCAAAGACCGTCGTTTACGTGAGGGCTCGTATGCGCTAAATCTGTCTTGCTTCGAATGTGCTCACGTTGGAGTGGTATGGACGTTTTGAATGGGGTGCCAGCTCAGGCATTGGCCTCGTTATCTAATCATGGTTCAAAATTACGAGGTGTTGTCCTCGGACCTTTCCCTTCAGGATTGAGCCTGAACCGTCACCAACAGTCCGTCGTGTTGCTCCAGTGCCACCATACTTCACTGAACCAAATTTTTAATGTCTTATGGGATTTAGATTAAATTCTCAGGTGATTGGGATAAAAAATCCCGCTGCTGTGAAAAGCATCGTTGGTTCACAGGTGGGATTTTCTAATTGGTTACTGGTATCAGACTTCAGTAGAAATATTGTCTCGAGATTGCCTTTCCTCTATAACTGCTTCGTAATTAATGAAAAATTAAGATAGTTCGTAGGTTTGTGAATCGATTGCCACTTAAGTGTGAACCATGTGTTTTGTGTTTCAACTCTACTCTATTATACGAAGTTTTGTATGTACTGGAAATATGGAAGTTTATAGCATTCAAAATAACTAGTTTGATTACTGAAGGAAATAATCCAAATGTACAAAAATACATTCTTTATTTAAAAATATTCACAAAACGTTCAACATTTGTACACGAAACAGACATTCATATAAAATACATTTTAATGTGCATGAAACAAAGACATTTCATGGCGATGCTTTGTTTAAAACAATAAAACTTTGACAGCCGTCTTACAAAATTAAATCAAGTACATCGTTTTAGCTTTATTTACAATTCCAATTTTTTTAAAATGCTCAGCACCAACTAAGTTGGCATTTGTAACTCGGATACCCAGGAGTCGATGTCTAAAATGGCGGTATGGAATATTTTCCCAGAAGATTGACATTTAAAATAATGTCAGTCTTCAGTCTGTTTGGAAACACAGCACAGCTGTTTAGTCTTGAAAAGAGGTAGGTAATAAAAGTTATGTCTTGTGCGCTTTCTAGAGCTTCAGGATGCTATGCTTTTCCGAAGCCAGTCTACAGTGTTGGGTACCCTGTGGTAAATGCCTGGTTGCTTACCTTGGGCACAACCAAAACCAGCAGAGACGAGTCCAACCACTACCCATCGATTCTGTACCAATACCATCAAAGGACCCCCGGAATCTCCCTGGAAATAAACGGATTTTTCATTAAAAAACTGATAAAAATTGGAAATCGGCCCTAATATAAATATTCCAGTATCTGATGTGAAGTGTTTAAGAGATTCATATTAGGGGGGAGAAATGGAATACGGAATACATTGGGGAATACAAAGGCAGAACTGACCAGCTTTCCCTATGATTAGGTATTCCAAAGAATAAACAATTTATTTCTAAACGTCAGTACCATTTTTGTACATTTTTTTGTATGTTATATTAATAATTTTTTCAATTTTGTAATTTTCAATTTTGTAATTTTCAATTTTGTAATTTTCAATTTTTCAAGCGAACTGTACCAACGAAGGCAATGTTAATGGTATGAAGCAAGAATGTCACTATCATTTTTTATTGTACGCACAAATGCTGGTACAAAATCGGAAAAGAACTTTTTTAAAAGTGCACCCGTTAGAAAACATGTAATGTTAGAAATTGTTTTCTTAACATTGCAAACATTCATGTAAAGCTTAATGATATCATCTAGGAAGTAACGTAGTCGCGGAAAAAACCGATCCTCTTCATTTGAGCAATTCTGACAGTAGGGAAAATTCAAAGATGACATTCGACAGAAACTAACGTCTTACATACATTCGAATTCATAAAATTTACATAAGGGACCGTCTTTATATTAAATTGAGCACTACATAATTTTCAATAGAAACCCTATTTTGACACATAATTTCGAATCTATATCAAAATTTAAATTCAGATACCAAATTTCATGTCATTACATCTTACCATTTCGAACTTAAGAGTACAGAAAGATAGAAACTGATTTAACATTAGGAGATTCATAGACTTTTATGGATATCTTTCTAAATATTTCTATAAAGCTCATATTATGTACCATGTTATTGCCAAAGAACCCCAAAAATCCATCTAATATTTTATTTTAAAATTAGTTTTTAATATGCAATTATTAAATTAATATTTGAAAAATTATGAATTGGAACCTTACTATAATTTGATGGGGATCGATTCAGGACTTCTATTATGATCATGCAAAATTTCAGCTCATTCTAATCATTAGTTTTTGAGTTACATTAAACGTTACTCATTGAGATTTTAGGGGGCAACTAAAGGTTTAAAAACATGACAAACCTCGGATGATAATTCTCGGATCGTTTGCACGAGCTGATAAATACTTTTGAAATAGTGTTCAAATTTGAAATTTCGGTAACAATTAATTTCGATCTTCAATGTGGAGATGATCCCTGAAATTGGCAACAATTTTAGCATTGAATATCTCCGGATATAAAGATAGTCATGAAATGTCAGACTACTTTAACGATGCCGAATCTGACTAAGGTATCGAAACATGGCGTTTCCATTGGAAAATTTTGTTTGTGCACAATTTGATATGAAGGCGGCCCTTAATGCAATTTTTTTGAATTTGAATTTGTAGAGGACGTTATTCCCTATTGAATGATATCTTTCAATTTGCTCTACTATAAATAGTGCTCGAAATAAAGAGGGTGGTTCGTTTTTTTTCCACGACTGTACACATTAAGAAACATCTGACATGAAAATATCCTCCTAGTAATATTAATTGTATTTCTAAAGTATATTAAGTCCAAAACATATCTTAATATATAAAATAAAACCACGTTAGAAAAATATAAACCTCTTAATTTACGATTAAATCATTTCTTTACCAAATGTTTTGCAAATGTGACAACTATTTCGGAACAAAATTCGAGTATTAAGTGTGACACTTATTTTAGGATAGAGGATGTACTTAGACTTCTCCCAATAAATGGATTCTTTGATCTTTTGCTGTTACATGCATACACATCGCACCTTCTACCGTCGTGCAAGGTCACACCCTCTTCCCTGTTTGGGAAAGCTACCTGCACTCTTAATCCTTAAAGGGGGGTCTTTTCAGGGATAAGGTTCGACAGAGATGGGCAGCATAGGGGGTCAGTGAATAAAATGGACCGTAGAAAAAAAGAGTGGATTATCAGACACTTTAGTCTCTTACGCTGCAATTTTTGAATTCAAGGCATCTGATGTTGATCCGATAGGCTTTTTTAACCAGTTTTAAGGAAGGTGCTTTTTGAACTTGCATCGGCTTGGCTCAATGTCTTCGAGTCCAAACGGGAATTTGTTGTACATTTCCATAAGCAGTTGCTGTTTTCTTCCGATGTCAACTTATGGATCCTATGATCCTTCCACCAATTGGTGAGAACCTTTGAGTTACCCTGGGACAACATGGTTGGTTTTGGGGTTTTAAGGTGCAAGGGCCGTATTTGACCATGCTGCGCAAGACATCAAGTAAGACACATAATGAAAGTTTTACTGACACAGGAGAGAAATACACGTAGGGAGGAATAGGGAGAGCATGGAATCCGCTATGATACAGGGGAGAACATGCCTATCCGAAACACATTGGGGAAGCCAATTGGGGACACCAATTATGAGTCGCCTTGAAGAAACAAGAAAACTTCATGCATCTAACCCGGTACGTACGCAAATCGAGCTCGTAATCGAGCGCTTCAATCTACCAATTTCTTAACACCTTTCGCCTCTCCGCCACTGGTGCATTCAATCGCTTTATATAAAGCGTAGCAAATTTCATATATTTGAACTGTTTTTTTATTTGACAAAAAACTCCTACTACTCTTAGCGACTTATACTTTTTAAATATATACTTTGTACAGAACTGAAACTCTTTCAAGCACGCAACCTAGGGGCATTTTGGCGTTTTATGGCTTACAAGCTGCGCCAAACGTCAAGTGAAAATCACTGGGAAAGAGCGATTAGGTAACAATAGTGGGATCAAAGCAGGAAATGGGTATCGCGGGAGCTTGACTCCCGTGTCTACTATAAAGACCCCATGAAAAAGAAAAGATCACTAGGGTACCTCGGGTACGTGAAGTCCGTACACACCTAAAGGAGATGTGTTCCCAAGGACACTTAACCCTGGAGGAAATTCTTTTATCTTTAGAAGGCTGTATATTTAACCTATCAATTTGTTCTTCCATACAAAACAGGCAGTTCAGCCAGTTTCAAGGAAGATTTAAAACATGGAGCCGATGCAAGGAGTCCAAATGGGACATTTTTGCTGTTACTCATATTTTCAAAATAGACAAACCCGGAAGACTGGTATTTTATTTCCTGTCACTAATACTCACCCGTGATATATATCGGGGTAACCTTAAAATTTAGTTTATCGCCGTTTAGCCACCATTAGCTATCATCAATTCGGAATTCATTCTTTGGTTGGTTGGGGCTTTATGGCACAAGGCCCGTTAGCGAAAAAGCTGGCCAAAAGCAACTATACCCAACAAAACCAGTTTAAAAAAGACAGCCAAAGTAATGAAACAGTAGTCATAAAATTCATGCACACAAATACTAAAAAAGACTAAGTTGAAAACTGTAAGTACAAGGAATGAAATATTTTTAACACAAAGAATGTTAAAAACCTTAAAATAGATGAGAAATTATGGTTTAAAATGTTTATTCTTTGGGAATTTTATTGGCGACGCGCTGAAATCGCATTCGAAGAAGTCACCCGTCCGGAATAATATAGAAAGCCCTCTCCGCCACAAAGAAACATCACCTACATTTAGCTTGACGGAAAAATCCTTACATCTAAAGCATATAAAACTTTATATTTGGTTTGCTTATTTGCCAAAGACCGCTCGTCGAGCCACTACTTCATAACTTATATATGCTTTGTGCGGAACTGAACCAGTTTCAAACATTTAACCCTGGGAAAATCTTTTACCTCCAGAAGGTTGCAAATTTAACCTGTCAAAATATTTGTTCCTCCATACATACCACGCAAGCATCCTTCTCGCCTTCTTCGTAACCTGCGCAGAGCATCTCTGGGGAGATGGTGATGGAGATTCCTTTCTCGTGGTGCCATTTCTCGCATTGCTCGTTGGAGATGATGGGAACGTCCACTTTCTGCAGGAGCCGGGTACCGTAGCGGTTAGCTGGAAGGGGGAAATTATCAAATTTTAATGTGGATAATTCAATGCTTAGGCGGCGACACTTTCCGGAAAACGCTTTTTCTCAACCGTGCATGGGGTGTTTTCGATTGTAGGACTTCGGTCTTCATAAAAATCAACCACTTTTCAAATTTTTCGAGCTAGCAATTTTTTAAGTTTTAAAAAAAATTCTAGAATTATAATGGTCTATCCACTATTCAAACGGTCATGTCATCTTAAATTAAAGTATTTTGCATTCATTTAAACCAGAAATGTTTTTGAAAACAGTGTTTCATTTTTTTTTCATTACGGGACATTTTGTGGCTTATCACTGCTTTTCCTGGCGCTCTTAACTTATTTTAAAGTTTTATTCAATAAAACATGGACAATACAGCACTTTTATTTGGTCTTCAGACAACTTAATGAGAAAAAGTACAGGATAAGTAGGTAGTTAATTAACGTCGCATTATCAACACAAGGTGCTATTGGCGACGGTCCGAGATCAATCCTAAAGGCCACATCGTAATTTTGAATCCGTTAGATGGCAACACTTGAGCTGGCACCCCACTCTCCAAACTTCCACACCACGCCAACGTGAGGACATTTCAGACCACGACAGATTTAACGTGCATCAGCCCCCGGGTACACGATGGTCTGTTGCTGGTCCGAGCTTCG
This sequence comes from Meta bourneti, assembly GCA_933210815.1. Lineage (NCBI taxonomy): Eukaryota > Metazoa > Arthropoda > Arachnida > Araneae > Tetragnathidae > Meta > Meta bourneti. Next base: position 7,971,223 of record OW119922.1, read on the forward strand.
AATTCGCAACCCTCCGGTTGCGAATCCGTTGCTCTTCCAACTGGACTACCAAGGCCCTCAAGTACAGGATACGAAACACAAATAAAAAGGATCAGAACACTCAATAGGATATTGTCAAGCATGACTGATCTGTAGAAAATATCATTGGGAGTTCGTACTGGACAGATAATGGTTGGTTTTCGAGTTTTATTGCGCAAGGGCCATATTTGGCCTTGATGCACCAGACGGACACCGATGTGTGGCACTGACGAGTTGGTATTTGAGCCACCAGGTTTTAAATGAGTACTTATTCAATTAGGGGCTAAGTTATTGTAAAACGGAAGGGAATATTGACAGATTAATAGGGTGGCCTTATGTGACTGAACTTTTAAAACACTTTATTCCATCAAAGATCTATGAATTTGTTTTATAATGAATGGATGCATGAAAGAGTGGTTGTTGCTTTTATCGCAGGTGTACCCCCAGCAAGAAATCAATCGGCACGGAAAAAACATACATGTCCAATAATTTAAAATAAAGACCAGTACTGGTAAACAGAACTTACTAAGTCCAGTATCCGTTTTGCCCCATCCTGTTATGATTCCTTTCCAGCCTTGAAAATTCCAGTCCTTTCTCGGCAGGCAGATAGGGACGACCGACTCGTGGTACCTGGCCGCTCTGTTCAGCTTCAGAAGGGCCACGTCGAATCGGTCTGGATGGGCGGCCTGGTACTTGAACTTGGGATGGATTTTCTTCTCCACGACAGAGAAGGTCTGCGGCGCGTACTCTTGTTTGCTTTGGTCCTGGATGTCATACACTCCCAACTGGATCGTTATATCCGGTAGTCGAACTCTGAAAAGATAAAACTGAGTTGAGTACTGTAGTTTTTGCTACGACTCAGGTAAGATTGCATCCCTGTTCAAAGTGTCTGTATGCTCGAGATAAGAATTTGCTTAAAACATTCTTAGGCAAGACATTTTTTAAACATCTTAGTATCCCTTCTTGCTCTTCAACCCCTATTTCCCGCGGGACTAGTACTGCCTCCCAAGATTCCTTCAGCGCCCACTTTGGGTTGGTTGGTTTGAGTTTTATGGCGCAAGGGTCATATTTGGCCATGTTGCGTCAGACACAATATAAAGTAAGACATACACAGAATGAAAGCTTTATTGACACAGAAGAGAGAAATACACCCAGGTAGGAATGCACCTGAGAGGAATCGAACCTGCTCCACCTATACGCCCCCTGTGGGAAACAAGGGCTTAGTGCAGTGGTTCCAAAACTTTAATCCAAGAGCCCCTTTAAAAATGAAATATTTTCGCTGACCCCTTGATATTATCTTGAAATTCGACCGACAACTCCAAGACGTGAAGAAATTATTAAACTATAAGTTTGAAATTCGTTCAATTCTAGTTGGAACTCAAAAAAGTACTGGAATCTACTGTTTTAGATTCTAAAATATATACGTTCGAACAGAAAAGAATAGGGTAGGTAGATAGTTGAATTAACGTCGCACTGGAGCAACACAATGGGCTATTGGCGACGGTCCAGGATCAATCCCGAATTGAAATATCCGAGGACAATACCTCGTAATTTTGAACCAGTCAGATGACGAGGTCAACACCGAGCAGGCCCACTCTCCAAATTTCCACACAACGCCAACTTGAAGACATTCGATGTCACGATCGATTGAACGTGCACTATCCTCCACGCACACGATGATCTTTGGTTCGACCTAGTTTCGAACTCGTAACCCTCCGATTGCCATTCCGTGACTGTACCAACTGAGCTCTAGAACAGAAGTAACAAAGGCGCACGTCTTGTTTTGCTCTTTCCAGACGTTTGTGCGGAGAATTTCGTAGTTTTGTCTCCTCTTTTTAAATAGGCTTACGATTTCAAAGGGCTATACGAAAGACTTAACTTTTAAACGTTACTATTAGTGCACGAAAGCCATTCACTTGAAATGGAGGTCACTAGAAAATAGTTCTGCACCACTTAGATTGTGCTTAAAATTGAATTTTTTTACAAAATACTTAAGAAAACTTTTGAATAAATATTTCTCAGATACCACCCCCTAGAGTCTATGGGGTGTCAAACTCAATTAAAACACGGGCCATTTAATGCAACTGGTAAGATTCACGCGGGCCACATCGCATTTACAAATGTCTTAAAATTATATTTTGAAGTGAGGATTCAGGAATATGGATAGGATAATTAAAACACATTATGTAATTGCTGAATTTAGGGTAATTTATAATATTGCTATATAATTGCTTTTATTTAAACCTTTATTTAATGTATTTATAAAACTAAAATAAACTTTTTTACCGGAAACTTGCCAGTGCTTTCCTCCTACTAGTTTTCCACTATTTGGATTCAAAGACAGAACAGACAATCTTCATTATGGCAGATAGATGTTTATCAGTTAATCTTGATCTGTAGGCCGTTTATTTAATTTCATGGACGGAAATAGTTGCTCACACATTTTTAACATGACGAAATTGTGTGTACGGTATTGCCTCAATCTCCCCTAAGTGCTATTTTCTTCATAACATATTGTCCTGTTTTCATTTTATTTCAGAGCATCGTGGGCCACATGCGGCCCGCCAGTTTGACATCCCTGCCTTAGACATTGGCGCCACGAACCACTGGCAGTCTAAAAAAATATTTTTTAAATCTTAAAATAAATTGCTAAGTGATTCAATACAGTACTATAAATGCATAAGTTGCAAATTTTTGTAAATTGTATAAATATCTCAATGGTACCACGAGTATCCCCAAACTAGATACCAATGAATCTCATACGACAATAAGAAACTCAGCCATGTAGAACCTCAAACAGTTTTCTATGTGGAATTGAACATCTCATCCAACCCACTCCAACTGTGATACATAACTCTTAAAAATAATGTTAAAGAAAAGAAAGTTGTAAACGCTGACGAATGTTTCCTGCATGCCTTAGGATGGATCAGGTTAAATAATTATAGCATTTCTGGAAATATTAAAGTGACAAATTATCGCCATTTAACATTTAATGCAACAAAACAAAACTGTAAGACATGAATGTGTGTGTGAAGAGCATTCCTTCCTCCATTGTCATCTCTGCATTTGTCAGATTCACTTTAGATAAAACCTGCTTTGGAGTTGGAATGCGTAAAAAGCGAGTCTCACTTCACCTATGTTTTGCTTTCGTGCTGCCATCTATATGCAACCATTTTAAATTACTTAAATTGAATATTAGATTCCGATACTCACTGATATATGCAATGAGCAGCTGTGAGTACATAGTAGTTGTTCAAAAGTACACCTCCGCATTGTTGCTTCTTTAACTTGATGTGAGCCTGGAAAAGTGCATTAAACAATGATTTATGCATGCTACTGAATTCCTAACAAAAATCAATTCAGTTTGAATTGAAAATATTAACTATCATTTTAATAAATTTGTATTTGTTCTTAATGAAGCCTTAAATTTAAAAAGATAAAAATGGGATGAAAAGTTTTCAGACCTGCCAAGGAAATTCTCCATACATTGCATCATTGCCACCAATAATTCTACTTTGAGGCTTTGGCGTGGTGATGCCACAATCTATAAGAAAAATACTAGTTAACAGCATTAATACCAGTTAACAGCACATCAGTATATTAATTTTTTAGTTCATATTTTAAACTCAATATTTCATCAAAATTCATTTCAGAGCACTTTTAATGGTTAGCCAAATGTTATTGATTGAGAATTATTTTGGTGTTATAAATTGTAGCCATGTACCAAAGTTCAAAATTAGGTACTACCTAATTTGTATGCTCAAAATTATCGTTCAAACTTTACTTCAAAATTTACACTCATATCCAAATTTATCTTTATATACCCAAAAATAATGATATTCCATGAAATATCCAATCGATATAATCCATTTTTGCAGGGAATGTGTGAAAGAAAAGCCTAATTAGCATTATCCAATCAAGTGATCAAACGGTCTGATATGCAAATCAAGGCGTTACGTCATCCGACGGTGAATCAAGCGCTTTGCGCAAAGTGAATATAAGTGCAATACAACGTTTGATTTCAGTGTGTAAGGACTCAAAACGGTTTGATATGGCTCCGAAGTATCATTTGGAAGAATCTGTGAAGTGGCGAATTATCGGCCGTTTAGAAGCAGGGCAGACAATCATGGAAGCAGCGAGATGTGAATATTTCAAGTGTCTCTACGTTATGGAAACAATTCCAGAACTCTGGAACTGTTGTAAGGAGGCCTGTACAAGGTCGTAAACGAATAACAACTGTTTCTCAAGATCGATATCTGTCAACTGCCCGTCGTAACAGGAAGTCTACTGCTCGGCAGTTAAGTTCAGAGGTTGCAGCCGCCTCTGGAACTGTTGTATCACGGCAAACTGTATACAGAAGGCTTAATGAAAAAGGCCTTTATGCCAGAAAGCCAAGGGTGTGTCACTGTCTTCACAACAAAAGAGGAATCGCTTTAATTGGTGCAAAGAACATCAGAACTGGAGTGAACACCAATGGACCCATGTTCTATTTGTTGAGGTTTAGTTTAACATCTGATTCTAAACGTGTTTACATCTGGAGGGAGTCAGGAACGCGAAAGCTTCCTTCGAACATTATGGAACGTGACCGTTTCGGTAGTGAAGGTGTGATGGTATGGGGAGGAATAATGATCGATGGCCGTATGCCCCTACACGTTTTCAACAGCGGATCTGTGACCAGCCAGAGATATCGGAATGAGGTCTGAGAACCTTATGTAAGACTTTTCAGGGGTGCATATGGATCTGACTTTTTATTTATGGACGATAATGCTCGTCCACAGCGAACAAACCTCGTTGACGAATTCTTTGAAAGTGAAGATATTGAGCGAATACCATGGCCAGCAAAATCTCCTGATCTGAACCCGATAGAGAACTTATGGGACTACCTTGGAAAAGCAATTGCACGGAGGCATCCTCCTCCTAGAGATATAAATGCCCTGAAGACCGCATTGCTGGAGGAGTTGAACTTAATTCTCCAAACTGTGGTTAACATTTTATTGCCAGCATTAAAACACGTTGTGATATGTGTGTATATGTCAGGGGAGATCACATTCTATATTAAATTCCTAAGCCTTAATTTTTTTCTGAATTCTCCTTGTCACATATTGCCATTTTTATTGTTTCATGCTACAGTTTTACATCATATGCAGTGCTCTTAAATTTTTTCCTCAGTATTTATGTGTTATGATATTATGTATCCTTTCACAAATTTATAAAATTAGTTAACAGTTCCTGAGAAATCCGTGATTTTATGCATGTAAAGATAATTTTGGACATGAGTGTATTTTAATGTATATTGAAATGTTCAAAATCATTGCCTCAAATAACATAACGTGTTCATTCCGAGAAGCATAACCTTTTACATTATTCACTACTAGCCATCGAAAATGCAACACCGTCAAGGAAGCATATCCAATACTCTTGATATATGCACGATGGATAAATCATGGAATGCATGGAGGCATACATAAATGATTAGCACTACAGCGTATATGCAAACCATATGCGCCAGTAACTGTTTTCTCGCAGTTCCTGTGTACAGGAAGCTTAATTATGCCTCGTCGGAAAATACGGCAGACATAGAAACATGTTTGAGTATGACAGAGGAAGAATTGTGACTTATCTAGACTGCGGATTATCCTTAAGAACAGTTTGGAAATTTTTCAAGGCTGCGACTACATTTGACTCCACACCACAAACCCCTGCTGCTGAAATGTTGCGTAGAACGCTGCACATGGAAAAACGAATGGCATGACGTCGTCTTTACAGACGAATCTCGATACTGTCTACATCACCACGATGGTTCATCCAAGTCTGGCGACAGACTGAATCTTGCATTATGCAAAGCTATACCAGTCCGTCACCTGTCGTTGTATGGAGTGCCATTGGATTCTATTCCCGCAACCACCTAGTACTCATTGTTGATACACTCAACAGCCACCGCTCCACCTCTGAAGTTTTGGAGCATGTTGCCTCCCACATCTTCAGGGATCGCCTGCGGTCCGTTTTGAATAGGAAAATGCATGGTCGCACTTGGCATGCAACGTAAAACAATTCATCAGTGTCCACCAGGTTTCCCTTCCATGGCCCGTCCGTTCACCAGATCGGTCGCCCATCGAATACGTCTGGTCGATGATAACTCAACGACTGGCACACCATGACCAACGACTGGCACAACGAAGACCACCTGCGGCTACGCTAGATAAACTTCGGCAACGCGTGGAAGCAGCATGGACTGACATACCCCAAACACATTTCATAAGCTTTGTTATGATGCCGAGCCGTGTAGCAGCATTTATCGCCGTACATGGCAGTTACACAAAATACTTTCTTTGCGTTCCGCAAGTCAAACGGAGCTGTAATTTCTATAATTTCATCCTAAGGCTTTATGTGTTATTTGCATATAGTAAATATGGCTTTGATATCTAGCCTTCTATGGGGCTGCATTTTTGGTGTAATATTAATTCATAAAAAATAGTTATTTTGATGAAATGTCTAGAAATAAGTCATCTTAAAATCAGAAACCAACACTTCCGGAGAGGGGTCGGATTCCAACTGCACTCTGCTGACTAAGCTACTGAAGCTGGGGTCTGAACGGGTTAAGTTTGTTTTTACTATTTACTCGGATACCCCATTCTCTTTAGTAAATCTTTAAGTCTAAAAAAATTTAGAAAACTGAATAGTTGAATTTCGCGTTTTGTTATGTACCAGATCATTAAGTTAAACAGATCAATCGCAAAAATATCAATGCTTGGTCGTAATTTGGAAATTTATATTTTTAGTAACAAATACCGAGATCTAATATAAAAAGATTGATTTTACTTCAAAATTCATTTTAAAATAAAATCATAATCTCAAATCAAAAATTTAATCCGTAAAAGGGATTACTCTTAATTCTGATTGAAGAAAAATTTCAACATATATGATCAATTAATCACTCTTTAAAAGTATGAATCTTAAATGTGCAAAACTGAGATAAATAATTTTATTACTCGGTATCCATAGCTGTTACTATCTTCATTTTTTTATGGAATAAGCATATATATTTTAGCTCAAAATCTTCCAAAATTCCACTATATCACATCCATCTTCAGAAATGGTAAACTCTTCCTGAGGACGCATGCGGCTCGTCAAGTAACAAAAAGCCAAGAAAAATTAGATACAAATAAAATAAAGAGAAATTAAACAAGAGTCAGTGTACCAAATAGCCTAGCTTGAGAGATCATATATCCAAAATAAGTGTATTAAGCATACCTTTTATCTTCAAATTTATTGATATTTTTACCTTGGTACAAGAACTGACGAAGAATATTTATTAGTAGTGTCATTTATTATATTTTGAAACAGGGCTGTTTTATAACTGCAATGTTTCGCAAATTACTGGAAAGTGCTGTTTTGGAAACGAAACAAGGAACTTGCCTCGGTCAAGGTCTCAATTCCTGGTATAAAATTGTGCTCTATTGTTCTAAGCTTGGAGAGATTTGGCCCTTTTCACTTTTTAAAATGAATTAAGAAAGCTTATGAAGAAAACAAACGACTCGGTGATAATTGAAGTAGACCTAAAAATTAGTCGCGAAAAGCTGGTACATCACTGATAAAAAAATTATACAAGATAAGTGAACGAAAGAGAAAGAAATATTCTTTTCGACTTTCATTTTCAAATTTTCTGTAGTATGCGGCTCTAGGAAAATTACACCTCAAAGTGGTACGCAGACCGATTTGGAGTGACCAGACCTGTTAAATCTTAATCACCAATCCAATTTTTTGGTGCTGCCATCTATGAATCATAGGGCGACCAGAAGGAAAGTTTGTTTTTATAATTATTTTTGCACGCATGACCACTTTTATAAAATAATTTCATTAACGTCACACTGGAGCAACACAATGGAATATTGCACTTTTATAAGGAGGGTAGGTTGTTTTATGTCGCACTGGAGCAACAGACTATTGGTGACGGTCCGGGATCAATCCCGAAGGGAAATATCCGATAACACCTCGTAATTTTGAATCAGTCAGATGAGGAGGTCAACACCTGAGCTGCACCCAACTGTCCAAACTTCCTCACCACTCCAACCGCTTTTATGAGAACTTTGCAAACTTATTTTACACTTAAAAATTACATACACCAATTCGTACTCTTAATTTCGGAAAATTGAAACTAAAAACAAGACTAGTATAACAATTATAGTATAAGGCAGGTTGGTTGGGCTTTATGGCCATGCTGTGCCAAACACAAGACAGACTACGTCAAGTAATGAACAGTTTTACTGGCACAGAAGAAATACACCCAGGGAGCGATCGAACCTGCACCGCCTACAACTAGCTGATTGCTAGCGCAGTGAGCAAAACTACTGAGCCATTGACGGCCACAGAATTAGACAGGATTTGTAGATGCACATTGTAAACTTATTCAGTCTCATCTGAAGCTACCCCTCTAATATGAACTACATCTACATAATTTGTTTTGAAAAATTTTTTTAATTGAAAATTTAGTGAGATTTTTACCTGGAACATTAAATCCCGATTCATCCCAACTACCTAGAGTCAATTAAATTACACTTGTCACAATATTTGTGTTTTTTGTTGTGGTAAATGTTTTCTTTAATTCCTGTGCTTAACATAGAAATGTAAAAAATTCTTGACAAGCTTTGTTATTTTGCACATGGATCTCCTTCACCCTCTGAAAGTGCTGGAATCGAGTCCAAGTCATGCTTAGACATCCACACATACCACCAAGGATGTCCCCGTACTAGTCCTCTAGGGAGGACAACAGTTTGATCGGCACCATGTGTGGATGTAGAGATAGACTGCTTGTGGGTGTATGGAGTAGGTACTATATACACTTAGTTTATCCACAATTGTATAAAAAAATGTGTGTGTATCTATATTTTCTCTACTAGAGTTCCTTTGTTAAGTAAATTGTTACAAGTAGGTCTGACTTAATATTCTCAGGAAGTTTCCCAGTAGGGTAGGTAAGTGCCGAATCTCTGCATGACGCCAAAGTTTTAGGAACTGAAGTCCCTTTTGACGTTAATGTGAGCCCAGAGATGACCATCGTAGGTTTTCCGAGTGGCGCTGAATCAAAAAGGTATCTTAACTTTCTTCGATTTTATCTGTGTACCCCTTTCCGTGGTGACTTAAGGAATCCCTTAATCTCCAGATAGCACGCATAATTCTTTTCCAAGTTTTGCTGATGTTTTTTTGATCAAAAGGTTAATGGGTCCCCTAAGTTTCTTTGAGAGGTAACCATTCTTTCAAGAGCATTGGCCCCAGGATAAAACAATCCACTGGGATCCCTAAGCCCCGAAACACTAATAAAATGAAAATCAATGGAATAAAATCTTAAGAGTTTTCGATAATTTCATCATAACGAATGTTTAATGTAAAAACATGATCCAAAGATTTCTCAACATTGAATTTATAACAAACATTCCAGCGTACAAATTAATAATTTGTAAACTTCTGTTTAAACTAATGATTTTTTTTAAATGAATAAGCACACAAATGTTACGAAATTTATGCGTTGAGAAGTATCAGCTTAAATCAAATGTTCTTCAGATTGACATTTTTATGAGTCCCTTACTCTAATCAAAATAGCAAAAAAATAGCTTTAAGTAAAAATTGGGTATACGCTTCATTTCCATTCAAAAAAACAATTAGGCAACATTGCTGTTTGTAAATGTAACCTATTACATTATGGTGAATTTAAATTTTGAACTGGCGACGTTAATAATTTCACGGGGCCCTGAGCAACTTAAGGACTTCACACGCATACATCCGTTCTAAAATCTTCAGTCTTCCTTGCATAACTTTAACCAATTTTGACTTTCTTAACCAACACTCTTTCAACCAATCAATTTAGGTCATTATGTGCGTTGCGGAGTAAAGGCAACACTACACCATTCAGAAACTCAAAGTATTAAGATGGTACTCTGCCCAGTTGCGAGATGCTATGATACCTCATCTTCATATAAGTACTTGTTATTTATAGCCTCCTGAGGTGAGCTGACGATAGGACTCTTCAGACTCACTGTATTTAAAGATAGGATTATTACGGAGTCAAATCCAATTGATTATTGTATTTTACAAAGCTGGATTTTATCGTCAATTGATGGAAAGATGTGGCATTTATGGACGTGAATATATATTGGACTACGCGAAATATCGTTTATCTCCAAATGATCCAACTTTCATTAAGACCTAACGTATTCGTGAAATTCGGGGAAGTTCCTGGTTTTTCAGTTAGGCCGAAGGAATATTTAAACATGGAAATCTTTTCAGAGTAATTTAAATTGGGTTGCTCAGGTTTTGAATGGTAATTTTTCTGTCTGTCGAGTGTGTAAAGTTTATTTAAATGAGATATCAAATTGAGTTTTTACAAAATTGTTTCCGTTAAGTCCTTTTTGTTTCATTTAGCTTACATTTTATACATGAATCTTTTATAACAAATTTCATAATTCCTGATATAATAAATCACCCTTGACCTTGAAGAGAAATTCTCATGGTAAATTTACGTGTGATAAATTTGGTTTTAAAGAAAGTCATTGGAAGGAGTCAATTTTCCATTCAGCTGCACACAAACGTACCTGTCACCACTGAACTTCGTGTCAGTCCCGGGTTCTAGTCAGACATGAAATTCAAGATTGAGTGGATGACTATGGTTGGGTCAGGTCACCCAGAGTTAAGATTACCCAGTTAGATTGTTTAGGATTAAGAGTTTTATTTTCTACCTCGGACGCCTACGCGTCTGACAGCCGAACCCCATGTCTGCTCGTCTGACAGTCGAGTCCCGCGTCTGACAGTGTAGCTTCATATATACGGTTCTGACTCTTATTGGAATCCTATACACACAACCCTACATATCCTTATCTAAAATTAACTTGTGAACTTACAGGTTACATTACCAGGAGACTTGGTTGGCACCGTTGGGACAGTGGTATCAACTCGCTCCGTTGCTTTTTCAGTCCGTGCGACTGTAGACACATGTGGCGGCGACCACTTCCTAGGCAGATTTGTCGGTGGTGGTGGGGGTAGTGTCGTGGCCACTACGTTGAGAACAGCGGGGGGAACGCAGCACGTGGACAGGAGGCTCCCGGAGCAGGGTCCGGCTGCCACGCCTCCTCCCATCAAACAGAGCAATACGAACATACATGTGGATCCGGGGTGCTCACTACAGCTTCCGGATCGTCTGGAAGCAGGGTAGATTTGTGGCGAGACATATCTCTGTGGTTGGAAGTAATGACTTGGTGGATTGTTGTTGATTACTGTAAAAGAAATAAAACGTGTTAGATTCCCGATCAATATCCTTAAACGTGCTGCATTGTTTTGAATATTTATGTATCGATTAACCTCGATTTGCATCTAAATATTTAAACTTGATTTTTCTGTATTCAGGAGGCATCGCAACTTTTGACTCAATAGCCGTGCTCTGGACCAGATTGACTGGGTTGGGCGTGGAAGGTCCAAGTTTAATTTCATGTGAAACTGTTTCATCCATAATTATATTTGCATTATTTTTTAATATGAAAGCATTTCAATAAATGTCAGTCTCTACCTAAATCGCAATTCTGATTTTAACATGTTTTAAGATATTGAAAAGCAATTTAAGCTACGCCACATTGTACAGTGGAGCTCTTTCCAGTAACTGAAGCATTTATTTGAAAGGATTTCTTGATAGACGTGTTTGATTTGAAGTGCATTTTTCTTTGATGGTCAGATACGAAAGTTTTAACAGTAGCGTGGTGTCCCCTACTAAGGACTTGCATCGGTCCATAAGCGTCCAGACAAAAGGTTCCTTCGCTTCGTACTTGTAAGAATCTCGACGCTTTGGTAAGAGGAACGGTTGGAACTTTTCGCTTGTCTACTCTGAAATCTATTTTTGTTTGGCAAAAGAACGGGTATCGGCATGGCCTACGTCCGGAACTGTCGCTGGGATAGCTCGCCCTTTCTTCACAATACAATTAGGTTCTCCTCAACTCACTTCTTTAGAACAAGGCAGACTTATTTTCACATCGACTCTCGTCAATCTATCGGAAATCCCCCAAAACTGGTTCCATATAGGAGAGAAACCACGACATAAACTGGTCCCTTGCTTGGTGAGTTATCATAAAATAACAATACCTAATGACATTGATGCTACCGCAGATGAAGCGGAGTCTACAATTGCCAGGCGAATTTTTCGTAACTCCAACATGTAAAGGATTTTCTACGAAAGTTTCGGACTAATGAGACCAGTGCCTACCTCAAGACATTGTGCCAAGATATTTTTGTGCGTAATTAACTTTACACTTCGGATGTCTGTTAGATTTGAGAGAATTTGTCGATCCCTTGAATAATCATATCAAGTGATCTCATGAAGAGAAATTTTTATACGCAGATTTAATGGTTAGTGTCCATTAACAGAATCAAACCAGCACTTTTGACATTACAGTAACGAAGATTAATTGCTTTTCTTTCGATTATGATCCCCAACCAGTTCAAAACAACTTTTAAACTTATGTTTTAATTATATTGAATATTAAATGCGCAGTAGTGCCTCACCTTTGATTTGAAATGGGGAATAAAAGTCCACTTGAGCAGTTGCACAGAAAAGGACTAAAGTCAGTGTAGCATAGAGTAGTAAAATACTGGCCATAGAATTTCCCAGCTTCGAAGAAAGCACCAACTAAAAAGAAGCAGCACGTTTAACTTATAATTGAAATATAATTTGAATAAGATCTTGTGCGATATGCAAATGTATAAACCATACTTTAATTTAAAAGTTACAAACGTATAAATTGATCTTTTTTAAGATACACGTTTTAAAAATTCAGCAGAAATGCGGTTCCCCAAAACATTTATTTAGAAAGTGTTATCCAACCATATTGGTGAATAAATGGTTGGTTGGTATTGGGGTTTTATGGCGCAAGGGCCATATTTGGCCATGCTGCGCCAGACACAAGACATACAATATCAAGTAATATACACCCACCCACTGAAAGTTTTACTGACACAGAAGAGAGAAATACACCCAGGGAGAAGCTAATAAGTAGAATCGCCAACAATTCAAGGAGACGCCAAGAAAAAACTATTTAACTATTTTCTAACTACTTTCCTGTTTGATGCTACTTGGAAATTGAAATCGTTACTTTTCCCCTTAAGAAACTGACTAACCATCAAGTCACGAAAATCTATATACGAAATAAATTCGAACATGTGAATCAGTAAACTGTAATATTCTTCCTATTAAAATTGAATATAAAATTATAGTAAAAATAATTATTTAACAAAATGAAATTAACCGACTCCATCCACTGAAATAGAATATAAGGGCAAGGACGATTTCATCTCAAACACTACCTTCTCTGTCGACTGGGGATTAAGTCCCCTTGGGGCCATGAAGTTATATAATGCCAAGAAAACGCAGCAAATTAACGAATAACCCAGTACAGGAACAGAAAGCTATCGCCCAAAGTTTGAGAATTTTGCGTACTATATTTTAAGTTCATCCGAGAAAGAATTCTTGAAACTGCCCAAACAATTAGCAAATAAAATTTGCTTAGGGTCTATTCTCGGAATGTTTCTCCAGTAAAAGTACGAGATAGCTGACCTTGAACTGAGCTGTGGGTCGATATAAAGTTCAAGCACCTCAAAAGGGGATTCCACGTTTCAAGATTCGGGGCCAAGTTTTTGAGCAGCATGATCCATTTCACACTTGACATTAAAGATAGCATGACTTCAGAAATAGTCGAGGATGTGAAATGCAGATAAAGTAAAGTGAACGTTTGGTGTAGACGGATCTTATGTGAACGTATCTTTATTTAAACCTTCAGCTTACAAAACTGACAGATATTAGTGTGTGCTAAGATATGCAGCTAGGGATCTACTTAGAATTGTGAGCTTGTTGAATTATAATTTGATTGTCGCGAGAGGGCGCCACTGTGAGTATGGTATGTATAGACGTTTTTGTTGCAGTGTAAGGGAGAGAGACGGTTTGAGTAAGTGATGTGAGAGACGGTCTGGGACCGTCCGTTGCAAATGTTATTTTACGGAGGACCAGTGGGTCGATTCATATGTGAAAGAGGCACAGGGTGCCATGTATATATATTAATTGTACATAAAGTTGTATATAAAGATTATTAGATTGAATTTTCGTGTTGCCATCCATCGAGACGCCTACATAGAAGTTCGTCGGTTGGAAATAAGCGACAACAAGAATCAGAAGTGGGATATTTGACCGTGGATATTTGACCGTGGATATTTGACCGTGGATATTTGACCGTGGATATTTGACCGTGGATATTTGACCGTGGATGGAACAATTACATGTATACAACAAAGACTTAATCAGTGTGAAATCTAAACGAATCATCTGGAAGCCGAACATCGCTGTATGTACAAACGGAACTCAGGACTAACTCCTAACAATTTAAGAAGGTATGTGGCATGAAATTTCTGAAACTCCGTCTAGAAACTCCGTCTTGGTGCAATTTATTTTTTAATCTCTGTGTGAAATTGTGTTGAGGAGTTTATTTTATTTTATGTGTTAAATTGGTTAAGGAACTTTGAAATAGTGTGTAAAAATGGCATTTCTTGCAAAATCGAAAAAGGTAGATCTAATTTCTTTAGCGGAAGAATTAAATATAAAATTACCTGATCACGCAGTCGTTATTGAAATTAGAGAGTTAATTACGAAAAGTAAGGATTATGATGAGGAATTCACGCGTGATTTGTTAAAAACGATAGTAAGTACCAGAGAAGAAAATCAAAAGCTAAACGAACGTGAATTAGAAAGACAGAAAAACGAACGTGAATTAGAAAGACAGCTAAACGAACGTGAATTAGAAAGACAGTTCGAACTAGAAAAATTAAGAATAGAACAAGGTAACGTATCTAACGAAAGCGAAAATGGAAACCAAAATGAAATTTCTAGTAATTGCATGATTACTAAAATAATGCAACGATATGAAATGAGAGATGGAGACATCAGTTTTTACCTCATATTGTTTGAACGACAAGCGAAACGTTTAAATCTAAGTCCTGAGAATTGGGTTAGTCATTTAGTTAATTTATTACCGTATGAAATTAACCAAATTATCGCGAGAGTTCCGGAAGAACTTTCAAATGACTATGGACACATTAAAGATTTACTATTAAAAAAGTTTAAATTAAGTCCGGATAAATTCCGACAGAAGTTCTTTGACCATGCCAAACTACCCAAAAATACATGGAGAGATTTCACGTATGAATTACAAAACTACTTTGACGAATGGTTACGCGGAACTAATGTAAGTGATTTTGATGGTCTCAGAGAGTTAATCATAACAGATCAATTAAAAAGAAAAGTTCCCGTTGTAATGAAAGAACATTTCGTGGACGAATGGGTAAAAATAGTTAAATCGTCAGAATTAGCGGATAAACTAGATCAATATGAAAATGTACGAAACGAAAGTAACTTGTCCAAATTCAAAAACGGAAATCAAAATATGTATGAAAAAAAATACGAATTTACGTCTAGACCGAGATCACCGTTGAATGAGTCAGCTCGATATGAAAGAAAAACAAATCCTAATTTCAGTAACGGACGATTTACGACCAGGAATAATAATAAATACAATAGTCAGACAGAATGGCGGCGTCCAATGCAGAAAGATAGTAGATGCTTCATTTGTAATGAAAATACGCATTTCGCTAGAGCATGTCCTAAACAAAAAAATAAATTCGATCAAATTAGAGGGCAGGGTGTTAACAGACAAGGAGAAAGAATTGAACGGAATGAGGGAAGCCACGTGTCGAAAAGAGATCACAGTTTAGTGACGACTAGTGAGGGCGGAATAGACAGTGAGACATCATCTTATGTTAAAATTGCACGGATAAACAAGGGGTCGTTGGAGTTTGCAGCTCTGATTGATACTGGGAGCGATTCCGTTATTTGTAGGAATTCTGTAGCGAAAAAGTTAGATCTAAAAATAGAACCAGCTTCGAACATAATGTACGGATTTGGGAATGTCAAATTGTGTGCCGCGCGCGCGCTAGGAAAGTCAACAGTAGATATTTCCTTGGATGGCGTTGAAGTAAAAAGGGTTGAAATGCTTATTGTTAGAGACGACGCTTTACCGCACGACTTGTTAATTGGGAGATCATTTTTGGATCGGGAGAACATATCGTTTGCTCGCATTGGGAATAAATTTCATGTTTATTATGCAGAGGATAACCCGTTTGCTAACATGGAATGTGAAAAGAATTCGGACGTAAGAGAATTGAAAACGTCTAGTAAAGTGTTACTTGAAAGAAATTCCGTGAATTTTGTAAGGGCTCAGACCACCTTGGTAAATGAAGGCTTGGTAATTATAGAGGGAGAAGAAGGGTGTTACGATTCTTTGTTAGAAATAAAAGATGGTGAAACCGTAGTTCCAATGATTAATGTGGGAAATGAGAATGTTTTATTGAGGAAAAATCAATGTGTAGGAAGAGTTATTGAATTAGACCCCATTTGTTTGGTTAATGAGGAGAGTTGTTACGTAAACGTGATAAAAGAAAATAAGCGTTTAATCGAAATGAGTGAAATTAAATTTGACGAAGGAACATCAATTGAGAATAGAAGTGAAATTTTGAAGTTAGTCAATGAGTTTAGGGACTGTTTTGCACTGGAATTGGGTGAATTAGGGTGTACAACGCTAACTAAAATGAGTATTAAGGAAGTAGAGGGGAGTAAACCCATTAGTGTACGACCTTATAAAACGAATGCAACTGAGAGAGGGATTATCAAGGATGTAGTGAGGGAATGGAAGGAAAACGGTATTGTTTCTGAAACACGTTCGCCGTATGCTAGTCCGGTACTATTAGTCAAAAAGAAAACAGGGGAGCACAGGTTAGTTGTTGATTACAGGAAATTAAATAATCAAACAGTTAAAGATAAATTCCCGTTACCTAGAATAGATGACTTACTTGAATGTTTAGCAACTTCCACAATGTTCACAACGCTAGATTGCGCTCACGGATATTTACAAATACCATTGAGTGAGGAATCAAAATTAAAAACCGCGTTTATAACACCGGATGAAACGGGTCAATTTGAAAGAATGATTTTTGGATTAGCTAATGCACCGGCGGAGTTTCAGAGGTTAATGCACCATGTCTTAGGGCCACTACTGAACACAAAAGCTTTGTGTTATTTGGACGATATATTGATACCAGCCAAAAATTGGTACGAGATGATGGAAAGACTGAGAGAAGTACTTGAATGTCTAAGGAAGGCTAACTTAACACTCAAATTACCTAAATGCGAATTTGGGAAGAAGGAAGTTGACTTTTTGGGTTTTGTGATCAATGAAGAAGGAATAAAGCCAGGAGTAAGGAAAGTGGAAGCAATAGCGAAGTTCCCACAACCTAAGAATGTTCATGAAGTTCGCCGTTTCTTGGGTTTGACTGGTTTCTTCAGAAGATTTGTTCCGAAGTATGCTGAGAAGGCAGTACATCTAACTTGTTTAATTCAAAAGGACAAGGACTTTGAATGGACGGAAAAACAGGAAAATGCTTTTCGAGAACTCAAGGGTAATCTGACCAACAAACCGATAGTTGCTCATTACCAGCCCGAAGCATTGACTGAGGTACACACCGATGCTTCATCTGATGGACTCTCAGGTATACTCCTACAAAGAGGAACAGATGGTCGCTGGAATCTAGTGTACGCTGTCAGCAAAAAGACAACACCGGCTGAAAAGAACTATCATTCTAGCAAACTAGAATTGATGGCGATAGTGTGGACTTTGGACAGACTTCGACAATTTCTGCTCGGAATAAAATTTACTATCGTCACCGATTGTCAAGCCTTAGTCTATATGAACGCAAAGAAGTCGACAAATCCTCAAATTGCCAGGTGGAGCAATCTTATTCAAGAATACGATTTTGAAGTAAAACATAGACCAGGTATGAAGATGTCTCATGTAGATGCAATGAGTAGAGCTCCTACTTTAGAAGCTGATGACACGATGACTGAATTGATCGAAAGGAATCTAGAAGTTTATCTAACGATGTCCGTTGACGAACAAATCCTTATGATTCAACGAGGAGATCCCGAATTAGATAAGATCATTTCCATTTTCAAGAAAGAAAAATTTGAAAGAACAAAAGCCGACAACCAAATTATTGCAAATTACGTTTTCAAGAGAGAAAGACTGTATCGAACCATAAAAGACAATGGAAAAGAAAGACTGCTTTACGTTATACCTAGATCCATGCGCAAAAGTACTGTAGTCAAGTTTCACGATCTAATCGGACATTTTTCAGTTGACAGAACTGTGAATAAAATTAAGGAATTGTATTGGTTCCCAAGAATGAAGCGCTACGTGAAGAAACACATATCGATGTGCTTAGAATGTTTAGTGAACAAGGTTCCCGGAGGTAAACAACAAGGACTGTTACATCCTATTAAGCCTGGAAAGAGACCATTTTCCATAACTCACGTCGATCACTTGGGTCCATTTGTAAGAAGTTCCAGAGGTAACCAACACTTACTGGTCATCATCGATAATTTCACGAGGTTCTTACGATTGATACCTGTGAAAAGTACGAAATACAGCTACATTCAGAAGGCATTGAAAAACTTCATCAACGACTTTGGTTTACCAGATCGAATCATTAGTGATCGGGGTTCCAGTTACACCTCACAAGGTTTAGAGAAGTTTTGTCGAGAAAATGGCATAGCTCATACTCTAAACTCCACAAAGCACCCACAAGGTAATGGGATGGTTGAGAGAGCTAATCGCACCATTATCCCAACCATAGCAACGTCCATGGAAGACCATAGACACAAAGACTGGGACTTGAGAATGAAAGAAGTGGAAAGAAATCTAAACAATGCCTTAAACAAAACAACTAACAAGACCCCTTTCCAAATGTTACACGGCTACTCACCAAGATTTAATGATGGAATTTTACGAAAACAAGCTGATGAGAGTGCAGAAGGATGGACTGATCCTGCGGAGATTCAAATCTCGACTCGAGAGCGAATAGAAGATATGCAGAAAAAGATGAAGGATGCTCATGACAAGAAGAAATGCGGAACAACTACTTATAGGTCAGGACAAGTTGTTGTTATGAAAAAAGCTCCGACAGGAGAACCAACAAAAACCCAACCAAAATATCGAGGTCCTTTAATTATAACTGATGTGCTACCAAGCGACACCTACAGAATCACTCAACTTGGGGAGAAGAGCAAGGGACATTCTTACACCACTACTGCACACGTAAGCCAGTTAAAGGCATGGCCGAACCAAACTGATTCGGATACAGAGGACTCATCAGATGAACTCAGTGATTTTTCAGACAACAAACTTAGTGACTCTGAACTGAGACATAATCCAAAGCGTGCCTGTACTAAGGCAATTTTCTACGGAAAATAATAATTAAAAAAAACAACTAACTGGTTGATTATAACTGATTCAACCTTAACTTCAATTTGTTTATATTGAATTTAACTGATTTATTTGTTATTTGTTGATATTTTTATATTCAATTAATTGATTTATGTAGTTTGATAATCATGTGCATGATTTCTATAATTTTCAATCATGTTTATTAATATACTTATATTATTTTATAACATTAGTAGCACATTCGAGGGCGAATGGTTGTCAGGAAAGGCCGAATGTGAGCTTGTTGAATTATAATTTGATTGTCGCGAGAGGGCGCCACTGTGAGTATGGTATGTATAGACGTTTTTGTTGCAGTGTAAGGGAGAGAGACGGTTTGAGTAAGTGATGTGAGAGACGGTCTGGGACCGTCCGTTGCAAATGTTATTTTACGGAGGACCAGTGGGTCGATTCATATGTGAAAGAGGCACAGGGTGCCATGTATATATATTAATTGTACATAAAGTTGTATATAAAGATTATTAGATTGAATTTTCGTGTTGCCATCCATCGAGACGCCTACATAGAAGTTCGTCGGTTGGAAATAAGCGACAACAGAATTATCTCTCCACTTTACCCTCTAACGAATGCTATTTAGCTAGGTCTTTTGAGAAGCTACATAATAGTAAAATCACCAAAAATCTTAGATCTACAATATGGATGGTGGAAAGCTGATATACCTGAAGAATGTAAAGAACTTGGTCTACTGAGTGAAAATGTTAAAGGTTAAAATATAAATACAACGACAAGGGCTATTAAATGTGATGTTTGGTTTGATTTTATGGCACATGGTCCGTTAGCGGACAAGCTGCGCCAAAAGCAAGATTAAATATACCCAATAAAAACAGGTGAAACACAGCCAAAGTAGTAAAACAGTAGTATAAAATTTCAGTTTTTGAATATTATAAATCTATCAATGCGATGGATTGGATTTTGGGATTTTATGGCACAAGATCCAAAAATTATCAATGTGATGGAAATCATTGCTCACTAGTAACCAAGAACACATAAACTAGTACTTCCAAATATAACACAGAACTATGGAAATAATTCAAACTCCTAGGATGCATGGTCGTTGACAATTTATAATTTGATTCAGTCAATCACTATCATTTTCCCCCTATACAAGTCTAACTTATACTAATCTTTAAAAAGACATGAATTTACTTTAAACACGTATAATTGTTATTTCTCGCTTCACGAAAGCTAAGTTGGTTTATTGATTTGGGTTGTATGGTGAGATCCAAAAATAATCAATAAAGATTTTAACACCAGACCGACAACCAGACCAACATTAAATGGGTAATAAAATGTATAAATAAACATGAAAAAAAACCCTTTAGTTTAAAGTATAAAAAGTAAGTATATTGATATGTCAGCAATGTACGCAAGTAGAATGCATAAATAAATGCATGTAAATGACTTAAAATCGATGAAATAATGCAGCTAAAGACAAAATGTGCTTGAAAAAAGATGACATGAATAAGACATGGGTTTCCCATGAAAAACAAATTATGAAATTCAAAACACCTCTTTAGATAGGTATTTTAATTAACGTCGCACTGGAGCAACACAACGGGCTACTGGAGACGGTCCGGGATCAAACCCAAATGGAAAGATCCGAGGACAAACACCACGTAATTTTGAATCATGGTCAGATGATAAGGCAACACCTGAGCTGGCACCCCACTGTCCAAACTTCCACACAACGCGAACGTGAGGACATTTGAGGCCGCGACAGATTTAACATGTTCCAGCCCCCTTTGTACATGACGGTCTTTGGTTGTATTAGAACTCGCAATCCTCCGGTTGCTTAATCCGTTACTCTTCCAACCGGGTTACCGCGGCCCACTTCAGGAAATACCCAAGATGGGATAACCCCATCTTAGTTATGAGAGCTAAGGAAAATTCAGGAAATAAAACAACCAATCACAAGAATCAGATTTCCAACTTAATATTTCCTTACTCGATACCTACAGTAGCGAATTCAAGTATGGAACGGAACTTAAACGGACTCATCATTATTGTATAGAAATTACAGATTGTACAGACTTATCAAACTTTTCATGTTATTTTGAATGCAGATGCTGAAGGCGAAACTTCCCCAGTAGCAAGAATGGGCGTTTCAATTAGCGTCCCTCAGTATCAAAGTTCAAGGCTTGCCAAATATACTTTCTTTACTATTTCTAAGTAAATGGAAACTGATTCAGACTTGTAATCATTTGTACATAAAAACCGCTCAGTAGAGAAAGTCATGATGTTGAACAGAAGTTTCCATTTTTCATATATCATTAAGACAAACTCCTAATTATAACCATTGAAAAGTTTAAAGGAAAATCAAGAGCAGAACATAGAAGGAAGTTCCTTTCATGGTCATCTTACCGCAAGTCACATAAAGATGTTTTGACGCGGCATACCTTTTGGAAACCGATTCATTTAAAGTACACGACACAATCCTTGAAGTAAAAAATTGTAATTGTTGGGAAAGAAAATATTATATTTTTTAATGGCATCAGATAATTATACTTGTCTTCAATATAGAAAAGTGTATTGAATACTTTAATTGCATTTCCTTTCTTATGAGTCGTAAGACTTTTCCCTGAATGTAACTCCATTTAAAAGTTTTTCAATGATTAAATTTGGGAGCAGTTTCTGCATCTTTTATACTATTTACTTCTAATATTAGTATATCCAAGGAAAAATGAAAACATAATTCCATTTCAATGAAACAAGTATATTACTTGAGATTTAACCGAAACTTAATAGTATCAACTGCGCCTGTCTGTACAGGTCTGAATTTTAATTGCAATGATACAAAAACTTATTTTGACAGTTCCTATATCGTAGACATTTTTCTTTTCGAAGTTGTAAGAGTTCTCCATTACTTGCTGCCGTTACTCTAGGAATTATATTTCCTCGGATTTAGTCTAAACGTTACGTTGGATGAACATTTTAATTTCCCTATCGATACTTAGCAATTTCCTTAGTCTCATTTTTAATAATCAAGTGTTTAAATACTTTTTCTCGTCTTAAAATCATACCAGCAGAAAATTAAGTCAAAACGAGACGATCTAAATAACACTTTACATACCATGAATCGACATATAATATATAGGTAATTTTCTGCCGCATCTTAGCGGCAGCTTAGAAATCCGGTTTTCATCGTCAGCGTTTAAGATCAGTCTTTGCAACTTTATTCGCAATTACCATTTACTTCGTAAACGGTAGTTAAAGTGCTAAGAAAATGAAGAGACAAAATATATTTTAAAACATTTAATTTAAGTTTGCATAAAAAAATATTTTACATTCAAACTTATTTTAGTCTATTTAGAAAAATAAATGTATCCTTAGTTTTTTGTAAACCAGTTAATTTTATTCGAAACTCTTTTCATGAGAAATTCATGTTACTACATTGATGTATAATATACAAATTTTTGATATACTGCATTTTCACGCATGGAAATTCAGTAAAAAAAATCTGTCCTCCGATTCTTCCAAGTTCAGTCAGCATCTTTCTAATTTAAAACCGTCTGTAAATTCTTAAACTGTAGCTTTATTATTGGAATGTAAATTTTTATGATATAAGATTATTTTTACAGAAAGTGATCTTTTATCGTCGATATGGTACAGGGGGCTAAAGACAATTCGAAATCCTCATAGGAATAACATTGCGCATTTATACGACCAATGTCAGACCAATTTACACTAAATTTGGTACATTCATCCTGTAGAATTCTACGGGACACATAGGCTATATACTATTAACCCCGTTCGATTTGTCTTGGTCTGCAGGGGGCTAAAAATAATTTCCATAGGAATAATATTGAATATATCGATGGATAATAAACAATTCAACCCGAGCAACACAGGGTAATTCAGCTAGTACAAATAAAACATTCGCGTCTTATTCGAGACAAATTCGCATGTCCAACATTTCTCGAACGGGCATTAGTTTCAGATTCCGTGCTTCGGCCGCCATGGCAGTGCATCAAGCGTGAAGTGTCACCCTTTAATCCAAAGGAATTGATAAGAAAATACGAAAAGGCGAAACACGCCGGTTCACCAGCTGAACGCTTTAGTTGGCCATCGCAAGCAAACCGTGAAACTACCGGAAGTCATTACGACTAATTCACCATCGAAACTGTTTAAATATCAATTGTAGGCATTTGCTTCAAACAAACTTTTCATGATTCAATCATTGAAAGGACTAAGTAAACAACTAAGAAAATAAATCTAACGGAGAAAATGGAGTTAATTTTGTTTTTCCTGGCGACGCTTCAAGTCTCCTTTGTGGTTTGAAATAATTTAAACACCGGTAAAGAAATTACGAGTGCGTGTTTGTCTAAAGGTGATTAACTAGGCTTTCTTGGTTTAGTTATAAAGATATCGGCTGTATAGTTTCGTATTTTTGCGTAGCTTAAAAATTTTTTTAATTGGATTGAAGCCAAATCGAGGTTCCGGTGAATAATGTTTATTACTCGTATGTACGTGTTTGGAATGATTAACTTTCTCATATAAATGGCTTGCGTTCAATAAAAAAAATTTCAATTTTTTCAAAAAATGATGGATGTCCGAGGACGTGGTGCCCGGCTCCTCTTCCTATGCTGGGTGATGGAAGTAAACCAAATCTCCCCTCCCCATATAAGACTCTAAACCGTCAGGTGAGTCGGGGGTCTAGAACATGAGGGCATTTTCAGCCACGACAGATTAAACGTGCATCAACCCTCACGTACACGCATGTCTGGTTGGATCGAGTTTCGAACTCTCAATTCTCTGGTTGCTAATCTGCTACTTTTCCAGTCGGATTATCGCGGCCAGAGTCATCTTTAGAAAAAGGAAAATTTGGATTGGACAGGTCACCAATGTGGCAAAGATTCGCAGCCATACAGCCACATCACCGATCAGGTACATCTCTCATTACAAGTTGACTCCAAGTATTTGAAGCGGTTCTATTGGACAGATTTTGACGAAAATTTTAAGGCCTTTGACCAGTAACAAAATGTTAAGGATGAAAATCAAAATGCAAGAAAAGCAACTTATTATCACTAGCATTCCTTCATGTTTCAGGGAATCGGGATTTCAGAACGTTCTAGATTTACACGAGCAATTGCCGTGTAACTATTTGTATGTTTGAATTCGTTGAGACATTCCAGATTTTATAAGGAAAACAGGAATTGGAAGAAACGAGTAGAAATTTATAAAAAATGAGGTTAAGTTAGATGGAATGAAAAATGTTTTCATGATTTTCGCGTGCAAACGTAAACTAATGCACTAAAACTGAAGGTGGTGAGAACTAACTTAATATATGGGTTTAGGTATCTAAAGACTCGCGCACGTAGAGTTCTCAATACATCATGTCTGTTCCTAACACGAAGGTCGTTTGGATTTTGACGCTCCATCCAACATCCATCTAATTGGTGCAGTGAGGGAGATAGAACTGGGCATAGCAATCCTTAACAAACTCAAGTATGTCTCATCCTTCTGTGAGGTGCACCTGCAGTGGATCCCTTCACACGTGGACCTCAGGGGAAAAGAAGTAGCGGACGATTTGGCGAAGGAGGGTGTCGATGAACCATTGTCCGATACCCACTCATTGACGTTTCTTGAGCTTTACTCTATTAGAAAAAATCTTAATAAGGAGACATGGATCGTCACCCCGGTACACTCTTGGTATCGTGGGGATCACCCCGTAAGATCTCTTGTTCTCAATTACGAGACATATTCAGACAGCGCTTTTTCAGTGGCCATCTGAGGAGTCTCATTTTGCTTTAAATGCCAGAATGACCAGGCCTCCCCAGAACACATTCCCAAGTGCTTGGAGTTGTCCCGAGACGATCTGTGGATTTAGTCTTGCTGCAGCTAGACGTGAAGATTAGAAACAGAGTTCTCAATGTTCTCAAGTTCCGTCAATCAAAATAGGATATACTAGTCTAAAACATATTACGAACGAAATTTAAATTCAGGATTCCTACTCTTAAAGCAAGAGAAAAAGTTAAGGTCTTTTAAAGGCTATTTTTCATTTTTAAGTGTGCATTCCACAGATCGCAAGTATACCCTGGGAGTAAACATGTGGAAAAACTTTCACGAATGTTACGTTCGAGTATCAAAGACCTAGTTTTGAAAACATCAATTTTCAGCTAAAATATAAATATTATGTTATCGATTTTTGTTATTATTCTTGAATATTATTGACCTTTGTTTTTGATTGATGAGTCAGTTGGGCTTTATGGCGCAAGGGTCACATTTGGCCAAACTGCGCCAAACACCAAGTAAACGGACTTGTATACAAGTAAGTATAAAGTAAAAAAGAGAAATACTCATGGAGGAATCGAACCTGACAGTATTTGAATCTGCACCGCCTACAACTCGTAAGTTGCTAGCACAATGGGCAAACCCACTGAGCCAAGGTGACCCTGCTTGGTTTTCAAATTCGGGTAAAATAAAAACTTCAAAAATTTTAGTATTTTCAGTACACGTCAAGCTTTATTTTACGGACGATCAAAAGTTAAATTGAAAAATTAGGCTTTAAGGCTTTTGAAGCATATTTTATTGAGAAGTGATTAAATAGCACAATAAAATACTAAAAATAAAAACACCTTGTCTTGAAAGTAAATAGTAGCTTGTAATTTGTTTCTACGGAAACATAATGTTCTGTACACGTCGCTAGCATGAACTTCTAATAGCAACTTTTTAAACCAATCATGTTTGCCTGTATCGACATAGCTGTTTGATATTGACCTTCATTTGGTCACATTTTATTAGGCCTTTCGTTATGGAGAAATATCGTTTTAATCACCAAATGTGACAAATTCAATCGTTTGTATTCAAAAGATGTCAACTCTATTAATTTCATTTGTTTTCTGAGTCATTGCTCTTCAAAATACACAATCAGTTAATTCCGCGCAGAACTATATTCTATGAAATATAAAATTTCATTTGATGTTTATATGCATAGTTAGAAATAAGTTTATTGCAGCTGGTGAGAAATTTAAAACTTCTTATCTTTTTAATACTTATTTTGTCGTCAGATTAAACTTTACGCCATAAAACTCAAATCAACCAATCGTCAGATTAAAATTTTACCTTTGTTGCAGTTCAGTAAATTCAATCAAACCTTATTCACTAATACTAAAGTAAAATCGAGTCAAATATTACCACGTCACCTGAACTGCATTGCATGTATTTGTACTACAAAGTATTTCCTTGCTCCATGAAAATAGTTCTCTACAAAATTATCGGAGAATAAATGAATATTGACAAAATTTTTTGAATATAAATTGAAAATACTAACAGCATCGCATTTACGCTAGTGAGAACTCATCCATGTATTGGATATTCTGTATGAAATTAAATTATCCCTAGTATGAGACTTTTTATCAAGCTAAATACATAGGTGGTGATAGTTATCCTGTGGAGGAACACCTTTCATGTGCGTAATCCAGATTAAATGTTCCTAAAACAAGCCGAGTGACGTTACAACACTTAAACACACCAATAAAAATTCAAGAGTGAATTCCAAATTCATATTTAATAGTTCATTGGTCAACGTCAATTAGATTAAAAACCAAACATCGCTGAACTAGTTTAAGGTAAACCCGATATGTATCATACGATATCATTTGGGTAGCGAAAGTAAAATTTTCACTTTCCGTCGACTGCTTTGTTTTGTTGCACTGAAAATCTCTCTAGTATGAACAGACGGAATAATCATTTAAATCTTTCTACTATAAATTAACAAAACCCCATACTTAGCACAGCTTGGCCAGATCTGCACATTGGGCCATAAAAAAGCAAACTGAAACCCCATTCGACAAAATCAGCAGTTCCATTCCATTGCAAGTCCATTTGTTTATTTTGATTACAAGAACGTTCGCAAATGATTTCAATCACAATGACATCGCTTCTTAGCAATTAGCTATCGATTCTAAATACGTAATTATGTAGTCAACTTCGAAATCTATTCGATTCAGCCTTGAAAGCAAGCGTGTGATATACCCAAAACCTATTCATTCTTAACGAGTTATAAGCTGATTCAAAGTCGAGATGGAAGCATGAAAACGAGATTAGCCCACTTGAATGAAACAAAAAAAATCTGCAAGGTCCTACGAACTTTCAGTTTCCTAACCCCACAGATCGAGGTACTTTTCTTGGAGCGTAGCTGTCAATAGTTTGAAATGCATTCGTTACATCTCTTCTTAAAGGGATTATCCAATTTTGATTAGCGATCTGGTGTCAAATGTATGTCGCTGTTCTCCAGGGATCAGAACATTTGAGGAGCTGCTACTGCTGTAACATTGAGTGAAATAATCGAAAGGGTAATTAGATACGTTTGACCCAAAGTTTCGCGAACCCCAGGAGACGGGAGAAATTCGCAAAAATGAAAAATTTAAGGGAAACTCAATTTTCAAAAAAAATCGAAACCCGTATACCAAAAATCGATTTTAAAATAGATATCGGTACGTAAAAAATCAATTTTGAAATAGATATCGCTACGTAAAAAATCAATTTCGAAATTTTAAAGATAAAATACAAAAGTTATCGCTTTATAATAGGTCGATTTTTATGAATTTTAGAGCAAAAAGTTCCTATTCTTTATTAATTTTATTTCAATGTAAAAATATTTTCAATATACTAGTAATACTTGAATTCCCTGTTCAGTATGTCAATTGCACCTAGGCAGCATTACCAGCATAACTCAAAAACGATTGATTGAATTTTTATGGCACAAGGGCCAGGTTTGGCCAATCACTCTAAAGACGAATTTCTAATTGTGTAAAAAGGTCAAATACATGATTCTGCATGCAAAAACCTACTACAACTGTAGATTCCAGTAGTTTTTTTGTATTGGGAATGTTAGATCTGTAGAAATGTTTTATGTTCCATCCTGAATTTATCTGTAATAGATTCGTAATCGTACGGAAGATCAGGGCGTTTTGCTAGTGTGAAAAAAGGCCGTAACTTTTGACATAGATTCCATTGAAGCTCTCTCTAGAATCCCCTTTCATTCGCTGAACCACCTATTTCCTATAAACGTAGTTTAATTGATATGCCTACTTGTTTCTTTTGTAAGAATATGCAGACATGTCATGCGATAGTTTTCTCTCGATAAAAGATGTCGAAAGCGCTTATCATTTGTATCTTAAAAATAATACGAAATCGGAACTCCATTGGTATTTACTTAACTACATACTTTGTAAGGTATGGATTAGAGTGGTCGCAAATAGCTTTCCGTAATTAAATCCATTTTCTCTGCACCCTTTACCTTCCCGCTGACTGTATAAAGCAGATCAATGAAAGATTTTTTTTTATCAGAGTACACGGATTAAGCAGATTGTAAATTAAATTGAAAAGTAATTTTAAGTATCTTGTCACTTTCTATTATTCTATAATAAGGTCACTTTTCAAATACATTTCTTTATAATTACATCTATCACCGCTCAAAATCTTTACTTGTTATTGCAGCCCCTTTTGAAAGAGCCGTACCATTTCGTAGGCAAAGTTCGTTCTGCCATGTACCATGGCAATACGTCTCCCGCTGTCTCTTTCGTAACGACAGTTGGTTACGTCTCATCGATTTCATTTGCCTTTTAACACTAAATTTACCAAGTGGGTCAAATAATCCGTTTTGCAATTTTGACTTAAAATTACTTTTCAAGTTTCATTGTCTTCCTCAATTGACTTAACTTTTCCTGTGAAATGTTTTTTATTAATTTAGTTTATTTCTCTCCACCTTCCCTGCATCCGACATATGCATGAAGTATAACTATTTTTAATGACGGTTCATTTGTCAAGTTTAATGTTTTATGTGTTTCGAGAACATTGTCAAAGCTAAAAACTGAAAATAACGACATAAACATCAACTTGAAACAAAATCATCAAATTTGGCGTGGATATGACGAATCAAATTTGAGACTCTCCTCCTCCCAACTCACCGATAGGTTTAGAGTTTTTCGTGGGAGGAGGGAGATAGATTCCCACTGTGCACGAAAGAGGACAAGGGAAACCAACCCCCCCCAGACAGATTTATTAGCAAAATAAACGAAATAATACATTGGCAAACAAGGCCGACGAGCACAATAAAACATCAAACGAACCAAACAATTAAAAAACATCAAAATACACAGAACAAATACAAAAACCAATATAAGAAAAAACCGGAGTCGAACAAGAACAAATATAAAAGTGTTCGACTCCGGGAAAAAGGCACCGAGCAAATAAGAAAAAGGCTTATAAAAAAAGGACGAATCAAGGACCTAAGAAAAGGACGAATCAAATTATCATAAGTTATAGCGTGGAAACTAGATTTCGTTGGTTTGTTTTTTGGGGTTTTATGGCGCAAGTGCCATATTTGGCATGCTGCGCCAGTTAAATTTCGAAGATGTTAGAGAATATCAAGAACTTCAGGAAAACGGACAAAAATATCATAGGCAAGCTGAAGAAAAATTACTAATGTGTGTAAAAAGTTCCAAATAGCATACAGCCATGTAAATAAAGCCATAAAATCTGTTCTTGCCGAGTGTTTAGCAGCGCAACCTTGTATCTAGAAAATGTGGCAAATAAATCGAGATTTTACTATCGAATATTCAAAAAAACTGAATTCAAACTACTGAATAAAAAACCAAATCAATTTTATTTATGATTATTGATCTTTTGTTATTTTGTTTATAATTATTAAATTATTGATTTTAAATCATTTATTATTTCAAGCACAAATCCACTGTACCTGCATCAAAATGGAAAATGAGCCATTCAAACCATTTCGGGGAAAATAGGTATTTTTACGGTAAATTTAATGTTAAAGACAAAAATAGCTCATTATTTAAGAGATCATCTTTTTATTTAATTTTTTTAAATAATAATTTCCAGAACTATATAAATGCAATGCAAAGTGTTGTTTCTACTTTAATTCAACAAGGATGACAATGAATCCTATTCATGGGAAAAGGGTAGGTTGGTTTTGAGGTTTTATGGCGCAAGGGCCATAATTGGCCATACTGCGCCAGACACAAGACACGGTGAAAGCTTTACTGACACGGTGAAAGCTTTACTGACACGGTGAAAGCTTTACTGACACGGTGAAAGCTTTACTGACACGGTGAAAGCTTTACTGACACGGAAGAGAAATACACCCAGGGAGGAATGCACTTGGTAGGAATCAAACCTGCGTCGCCTACAACTTGAAGTTTGCTAGCGCAGTGGCCATACCCACTGAGCCACGATTTTTACGGTTAACTTTCCTGGTGGATGTCCTGAGGAGTTAGCTGAACTGTCCCAGATCTCGATAGACGAGATATCTCGTCATTAGAAAAATTAGTCAGATCTTGAGGGACGAGATGTCTCGTAGAAACCACATGGATGGCTAAATAACTTTATTTCTAAAATTAAGCAATTACACTTTTATTCAATAAAGATACATATGTCGTAAAGCAATTGAAATAAACTTTAACATTATAGGTTATGGAGTTTTTCTATCATTCATCACGGAAAGGAATTACAAATCTGTTTTGTAAAACGGTTAATTCGAATAAACCTCGCAGGACAGTTTTATATAGTCGAGGGAAAAAACGAACCCCCTTTTATTTCGAGCACTATTCATAGTAGAGCAAATTGAAAGGTATCATTCAATAGGGAATAACGTCCTCTATAAATTCAAACGCAAAAATATTGCATTAGGAGCCGTATTCATATCAAATTTCGTAAACAAAATTTCCAATGGAAACGCCATGTTTTGATGCCTTAATCAGATTCGGCATCGTTAAATTAATCAATGTGTATGATATTTTATGACTACTATCTTTATATCCGGAGATATTCAATGCTAAAATTGCTGTCAATTTCAGGGATTATCTCCACATTGTGAAGATCGAAATTAATTGTAGTTACCGAAATTTCAAATTTGAACCCTATTTCAAACGTATGTCAGCGTGTGGAAATGATCCGAGAATTATTATCCGAGGTTTGTCATGTTTTTAAACCTTTGATTCCCCTAAAATCGCAAAAATGAGGAATTTAATGTAACTCAAATTAAAGATTGGAATTTGGAATGAGCTGAAATTTAGCTATCATATTAGGCCTTCTGAATCGAATCCAATCAAAATATAGTAAAGGTTCCACAATTCATAATTTTTTCAATTTAATAATTATTATTACATGCTAAAAACTATTTTTAAAATAAAATATTAAGTGTATTTTGCTTGTAATGTTTAACAGTAACATGGTACAAAATATCAGCTCTATAGGAATATTATTTAGGAAGATATCCAAGTCTGAGAAACTGATTTAACATTAGGAGCTCCAATCTCTGTACTCATAACTTCGAAACGGTAAGACCTAATGACTTGGAATCTCGTATCTGAAGTAAAATTTTGATAGATTCGAAAATGTGTCAAAATAGGGGGTTTCCATTGGAAATTATGAAGTTAGTGCTCAATTTAATAAGATGGTCCCTTACGCAAATTTTATGTATTTGAATTTATAGAAGGCGTTAGTGTTGTCGAATGCTATCTTTGAATTTTCTCTACTGTAAAAATTGCTCGAATGAAGGGGTTCTGTTTTTTTTCCGTGATCGAACACTCCCATTTATCTAAAGGGCTTAATCTAAATATTCTGAGACAATTATCTCAGAAAAAGCTCAGATTAAAAGAATAAACCAATAAGATACTCAAGTCAGAAGCAAATTTAAATAAGCTCTAAGAAACCGGTCAATCTTTTAATTCACTAGTCAAACACGAGATCCTGTTAGGAATTTTAAATTTCGAAATTAATATTCCTCAATGAGCACAGAAACGGCCATTGTCAAAATGAGCGGTTACGCATCAGGAAATAAATACTTAGACTACGGATGTGTAGACCAGTTGTCCTTTCACCGCTCAAGGAAAAATCAAAAGTTTCGTTCGGTAATAATAGACATTATCAACTTAATGACAACCGGCAGTTTTCCAGTCATTTAGTAAGAAATGATATCCCAAGGTGTAGTTTGAAAATAGCATTACGTAACTATCTAACTCCGGATTTACAAAGTGAAACGTTGAGTTTTATTTGTAGCGAAGTTATTCCATTTTATTTTAGTTTTTGTACATTTTCCCACCAAGGTTTGCCAGCTGGTTATAATTATTGTAAAAATTGCCTAGGCCATGAATTCTTTTTGCGTTTTCAGCCTTGATCGTGAAATCTACTTTTCTGTTTCATACAAATGATTGTTTATTATTTAGAAGAAAAACTTGAGACTAAAAACATTTCAATCACTTATTCTAGAATATTTATGCGAATAAAGTAACCTGGAATCGATTATTTTCTTTTAGAACACAGGAACGATATTTGGATGATTTTTATAATTTAAAAGCAGGGATCTAATAATCGTCTGTAAATATTTCTGGTGCATTAATGTATTAATCTTGGAACTATTTTCACAGTAATCACATTTTATTTGTCCGCGAACTTTTGCCATTGCTTCCTAGAACTCATTTCGTGAAATTAAATTTTAAATACTTAAATCAACATCAATTCATCCCAATTATTTGTTTACAAATAAATTAAACAACTCAGGTCAATACTGCTTAAGTTTGTTCAGGTTGATGGAAAAGTTGTCTCGCCAACATGCAGTTGAAGCGCGAATTCCGTTTTTTGAAATTAAAAACAATACCAAAATTATAAAATTCTGCTTCAATTGTATTTGTACCTTTTTACATATACGCTTAAAAAATTCCAATTATAAGCATCCTGACAGTTTGGGATCCATAGAATTGAGCGTTGAAGAGAGGTAGTTGAATTTACATCGGGCTGGCGCAACACCGGGGTATTAGCGACTGAAGGATTGGTTTAAGGTTTTATGGCGTAAGGGCCATATTTGGACAAGCTGCTCCAAACGCAACAAAGTAGAAGTACAAAAAGTCGAGATCTCAAATTAAAGATAAGGATTGGAGGTAGGTATTTTAATTAACGTCTTACTGAAGAAAAACAACGATAAGGATTGGAGGAATTCCTTCTATAAAATTCCTTTTTCCGAGGTGTCATGTTGTCGCAGATTTTGGGAGTTAGGTCATGACTCTAACTATTTCTTTCGATTTAATTTCATTACTAGGCCCAGTTGCGTGGTATGTGGTT
This sequence comes from Meta bourneti, assembly GCA_933210815.1. Lineage (NCBI taxonomy): Eukaryota > Metazoa > Arthropoda > Arachnida > Araneae > Tetragnathidae > Meta > Meta bourneti. The sequence continues at coordinate 8,004,732 of OW119922.1, forward strand.
CGAGAGCTATGGATGCAACCCATCGTAACTGTATGACTTTTCTGTATAAGTTGGTAGTTGAATTAATGTCGCACTAGAGCAACACAACGGGCTATTGGCGACGACTCGTAATTTTGAACCACGGTCAGATGACGAGGTCAACACCTGAACTGGCACCCCACTCTCAAAATGGCCACACAATGCCAACGTGGGGACATTGGAAACCACGACAGATTTAATGTGAACCAACCCCCACGAATACGACGGTCTTTGGTTGGATCTACATTCGAACTCGCAACCCTCCGGTTGCTAATCCGCTACTCTACCAGCCGGACTACCGCGGCCCGACTGATTTTGGTGGGAAATAGTTATAAAATATAATGGCGTGCAAGGGAGATGGTACGGGCCCTAGCCTGGTTGACCTTTTAGAACTACTTTTTACTCTTTAAATTTTAACATCTTTCCTTGTTTTAAATGTTATTTTCCTAGTTTTAATTTATTTCCTATATTGTCTCTACTATAATGATTGTTCTGTGTACTCTTGCATAATAGTAAATGATCCTTGTACCAAGTACTACTGCTGTTGGTTGGTTTGAGGGTTTTATGGCGCAAGGGCCATATTTGGTCATACTGCGCCAGACACAAGACATACAACATCAAGACAATGGAAGTTGTACTGACACAGAAGAGAAATACACCCAGGAAGGAATGCACCCGACAGGAATCGAACCTGCGCCGCCTACAACTTGAAGGTCGCTAGCGTTGTGGGCATACCCACTGGACGGCCCCCAAGTACTACTGCGAGAAATAAAAAAACTTTAACTACACTAATGGTTGGTCTCGGATGAGAAAACACAAATCATCGACAAAAGTTAATCTCTTTAATCTAGTTTCGTCGTCTGTGTTCAATAACTAGTTTTGTAACCAAAAACGTACATTAGAAGGGCTACGGGCAACATTGATAAACCATAGAATTAAATTCTATAGTAAAAACATTAAAAGGATCGAAAGAATTTGATCATTTGAACGAGTGCGTGATACTTGAAAGTTTAAGATAGCTCTTCGAACGCCCGCTTGAAAAGTGTATAAACCATTCTAATTTTAGATTTTTAAAACTTTAAAAATGCTAGCTTGAAAACTTTGAAAAGTGGCTTATGTTACCCGCGGAGTCCTTTAATTTACTCTAAATTACTAAGGAATACGAGGTCAATAATACATGGAGTTCAAAGACTAAATTTTAGACCTCCCTCACACTGGCAACATTTTTGTTTGGTGATTAAATAGTTCCGATACTAAAGTCTTACTCGTAAGCGCGCATTAGGTGACTAAATAGTTGCCACACAACTCAGTCTTAAAATGGATTTCAAAGAAACTACATGTGTTTGTATACTCCTTCTAAGACTAACAAGTAAACAAAGAAACAAACGAACGATTTTGGGTACATTCAATATTGAGTGACTTATTAGTTGTCAGTTTTACAAATTGTTTGACCTTGAAAAGTATCCAGGCAAATTTTTTAAATTATTTCCGGATGAATAAACTGAGCTTTGATAGCCAACTTGGAATATTCCTTCATCTTGTAATCACATAACCGTGGTCTTTTTTCAATTTCACTAATAAAAAATTATATGTCCATCGACATGATGTCTATTAAGTTTACAATAAGAAAAGGGAGGAAGGAAAACGATACGATGTTCACTCGTTGCAGGCAAGTAGTCTACAAAGTAATCATCCGTGCCCGCGAACAGGCCTGAATATGTACGTTCTATTCCCCAGACTAACAAGTAGACAAAGCGATACTAAAACAATTTCGTCACCCTCGAAACAGAACAGGTTGTATTTATTTAGTTACTTCAACTAAATAATCACTAATGTGCGAGTAAACATTGAAAACAATGTTTCATTTTCGCTACTAAATAGTTTCTCCACAAAAATCATCAGTTGGCAGGAGGCCTTGTTGTAAAGGTAGTCCATGAATGTCGATGTTATTTTTGATGTCTTGTTTCCTTCAAGGTTGATCTAATGAATACTTTAATATTTTCTTTCACAAAATCTAATCAACTCAATAGATAAAGAAATCGCGATTTTTATGCACTTTACGAGTATTTCCGTAGAGTAAAACTGTTGGTCACGGAACAACATTTGTGCTGTTGACCTGGACAACTAAAAGCAACTCTTGATGTTTCTTCTGGGTATTTCTCCATTATTTAACGAGGGGTTCATTTGCAATTCAGTAATGCCCGAGGGCTGGTTCAGTTGAAAATCAGGTCACCATTTCTTCAGATCTTTGATCTGTCTGAAACTATTAGACCAGAATACTTGCCCGATTTGTTGCATGCCGAAGCATTGCATTGTTGATATCGATTTCTGCAGCCCAGTTTGTTATCTAACTATTTCTGGGTTATTTCATCTGTAATTGTATTACATAAGATGTTTAAAGACATTTTAAGGCTCATTGCTTGATAAATTATGATAATTTGCAACTTTGGGTAGGTAGTTAATTTACTTCTCACTGAAGCAACGCAATGGGCTATTGATAGCATTCCGGAATCAGTCCCGAAAAGAGATCCGAGGACAACACCTCGTAATTTTAAACCACTAGCAGATGACGATTGCAATTTAATGACCGTTTCTAGATTTTAACAAATTTATTTGCAAATATAGGGCTACTTATATTCAAGAGCTACATTAAAATGGTTAACATAAAATCATTAAACATGCAAGTGTTTTCGTAGATTTAATTTAATTTATAATTGGTGATGCATTTAATTAAATTAATTCACTGTTATATCGAGTTTCATTTTTAAAAATCTAAAATACAACAGTATGTAATTATTGAACACATTTGTAAATAGCACGGAGTCGACGGCCGCCGCGTTTGACTCGGTTTATCCTAACCTTGAACACAACACGACTGTGCATGGGGTATCATTTTAAAGAAAACATTTCTCAGTGTGGTATGAATGAACATTTTAAATATTGTTTTCTTGTGAACCGGCGAACACTTCTGACAATATCGTGGCTTGTGTAAGCTATTTATCAGAACTGTGTATGTGTTGGTTTTAACAAATTAAATAAACGCTTTCAAACAATAATCTTACACTCCAATCGGACGGCTCAATCAGAACAGTCTGGTTTTTTTATTCTCTGGACAATTAGATGCAATAACAGGTTGGCGATTGAGTAATTAGCACAAGGCCCAAACATGAACAAAGATGAATATTAGAAAGACAATTTCTGATATTGCAATTCTTAGATTTAAGCAGAATTTTTGTTTGAAAAATTGATCTACATTTTATAAGCAGACTACAGAATAATCATACGATGGACTACAGGAAATTCCTTCCACGCCAGATAAAATTGTATTGAGAAAATATTTAATTAGCTGTTTAACCAATATTTGATATTTATTTACCTGATGTAATAAACAAAATCGATGACCATTAAAATCCTATGCATTTTCATATACGAAAAGGATGGGCTTGGCACAAAAATTCGACAAATTATTTCGCTTTTAAATATGATCCCGTCGAAAACTTTTAAGTTTACGTTTAAATGTTTAATGATAAAATAGGAAAATCTAGTAAATATTTTTGTAGAACGAATCGAATTTTTGTGTAGAAACTTTGCATATCCAACATAACAGACAATATGAAAGCGTTTATTTTCAATTTACATCCATTTATTTTTTGCTGCTATTTATATTTTGAGCATGTTTAATGTGTGATGAAATTCAATTCTATTCTATTGTCGGTCTAATAACAAATTGAAGAGTTCTTAATATACTCAAAGCTATATTAAATTCTCACCTTGAAGTCTGGCTAATTGAAACAAACTTCCTTTTGTATTCAATTTACTTACATTATTAAATTTTTAACGTAAATTTTCAATCGATTTGCGAATTCTTCAATAGAATTTCAGTCTATGCTCGCGTACGATTAAGTCGCTATCTATAAATCAGTTTTCTTAAAAATTTCAAGAAATTGCATTTGCATCGACTGATCGGAAACTAGTTCAAGGTAATAGACGAAGGAAGCCCTTGAGCGCATTCAGCCCCATCTGAAAATCCCTCCACGGAGATTAAAAATGAAGAAACGTGTTTAATTCATTCATAAACTCGTTCCCACGGAAGCTAATCGGACAAAATGAACAATTATCGTTAATGGCTTCCGCATTCAACATAACATGGACAAAAGCCAATGCTATTTGGATGGCTTTATTTTATAGAGCACATGTCGCATAAAACTAGATAAGGTATTCGATACATGAACATATATACATAGAATTATTCGTATATTTCCTTGGCCTTCAATCCAATCGTTAGTCAAACCAGGGCCAATTCCAACTGTTTAGCTGCAAAATCCATGTTAGCCAATGGAACTATTAATCGGATTTTGAAGGTATAACTTGTAAACATCCATATTTATTGTATTCTAATTAAACTGCAGATGTAAAAGTTACTATATTATAAAAAATCGAAATATACTGCTAATTAGATCGAAAAATACAACTTAAAGGGAATTTTAAATCACTGAACATTGGGGTGAGCCGGAAAAAATTTAGCGATGTAAAAGAGGCTAGTGGATCGATCTGACAAAATTTTACCGATTTAAAGACGTCAAGCCGGGTCACTGGGCCTTGTCCAATCTCTTCCCATTCAGTCAATTCAGTCACCTATCAGATTGAATATTAAATGAATCATTTCGCATTTTCAAATATATTTAACTATTTTCGGACCAGTCCACGTTTTTCCCCTATTTACGACTAAAAACTTCGATTTGCTTCAATTAAGCTAAGTTCACCGTTTATTATTGCATCAAGCACATTTCGAGTGGCCCAGGCGTCTTCTGAATACGTCCCTGCCACCAATCAAATGCAAATAGTGTATAATATTTTGTAATAACCTTTCGCCTTATAACTGGGCATGATTGTCTTTTCGCGGATCTGCATAAAATTTGCACTGCATCTTTCTGCCCGCTTTGTAATCATGCTGACCTTATGGACAGATCCATGCTTCGCTGCAAACCATTTCATGGTTGGTTTGGGGTTATGTGGCGCAAGGACAGTATTTGGTCTAGCTGCGATAAACACAGGATGGATAACTTCAAGTAAAAAATTTCGTGAAATCAAAAATGCGGTTTTGGGATGAATGCAGGTAGGTATTTTAATTAACGTCGCACTGGAGCAACACAACGGGTGACGGTCCGGGATCAAACCCGAACAGAAAAATCCGAGGACAACTACACGTCATTTCGAACGGTCAAATGACAAGATCGGTCAAATGAACGGAACGGTCAAATGACGGTCAGATGAGATGATCTGACTCTCCAAACTTCCACACCAACACGAGGACATTTGAGGCCATGACAGATTTAACCAGCCCCCTTCATACGCGACGGTCTTTGCTTGGATTCGAACTCCCAATCCTCCGATTGCTAATCCGTTACTCTTCCAACTGGGCTACCGCGGACCTAGGATGAATGCAGAAGATCGCTCGGGTATCTCGGGAGCGCGAACTTTTAGGATAACTCCGGTTATGCTTATTTTTTCTGTATTTTCTTTTTTATGTTGTGGTGTAGAACTCTCTTTTCTGCTCTGGATTGTAGTTTTATATTTGCAGTAGCTGAATTTACCCTGCGTTGCTCGGCTTTAATTAGTTAAACGTGATTTTTTGGACCACTTTCAATCGACTTTTCTGTCATAGAAAATGCAAATATAGGGGAAAAACAAGCGCAAAATAATTTTTAAAACTGAGATTTTTATAGCTTCTACAATTTACTTTAGATCCATTTCACATACTATAGGTGAGACAAACCTACAAAAACTGATACTGAGATGACTATATCAAAAGTCTATTTTGAGTTTGAGTGATTGTAAAGTTAACTTTAAGAGTTCATTTTCTAAAAAAGCAATGACATAACATCGTATTATTGCAGTCAGTTTCTTTCTAATCAATATTTTTTATTTGTAGCACCTTGCACCAGAAATGCGAATTCAGCAATTCCACCATCATTATGACAGGTTGACAAACCATATTGATACGATATCATGATCAACGTTTCAAGCAATTACACTTTATGCTTGATACTGAGTGATTTTCAGCGCAACCGCATCCATCTGCAATTGCACCATACTCTAAGATTCTAAAAAATTCCAAGGTCATCTTGAGAGGCGACTCCTGTAGATGTTAACTGACGTCATCTGCACAGCCAAACCGGGTTGGTTTGTTGGAGTTTTATGGCGCAAGGGCCATTGTTTGGCCATGCTGCGCCAGACACAAGACGTACAATATCAAATAACATACACACAATATCGAGTAATAGACACACAATGAAAGTCTTACTGACACAGAAGTGAGAAATGCACCCAGGGAGGAATGCACCTGACAGGAATCGAACCTGCGCCGCCTACAACTCGAAGGTTGCTAGTGCAGTGGTCATACCCACTGAGCCACGACTTTTACGGTTAACTTTCCTGGTGGATGTCCCGAGGAGTTAGCTGAACTGTCCCAGATCTCGATAGACGAGATATCTCGTCATTAGAAAAATTGGTCAAATCTTGAGGGACGAGATGTCTCGTAGAAACCACTTGGATGGCTAAATAACTTTATTTCAAAGTTTACATTTATTTCTAAGTTTCAAGAGCCCCCTAGCAAGTGCTGTCCAGGATGACAGGACGTTACACTCCTCTGCACACCCAAGACAAATAGAACGGGGGTTAATATGTAGCCTACGTTACCCGCAGGGTTCCAAAGAATAAGTGTACCCAATTTGGTGTGGACAAACGGTATAGTTTTGTGTAGAAGACAAATGCCAACTCTGTTTTATATGTATATAGTTTGTGTTGCATTTATTCTGCTTGTATCGTATCCTGTGGCCATTAGAAATACATTACAAATTCATTAATTTTATTTTGGTTGTTCACAAACCACTCGCTCCAGTACGTTACAACGCCAAAAATCGCCAAAATGATGAAAAATCAAATTAGTTCTGAACAGGAAGTACTTTCCGATAGTTTACTACGCTGACAAACCCTCATTCCTATTATAAACTTAACTCGTTCTAAGCTTCCAAAACCGAACAGATGAGCCATTTCCGACTACACAAAACGACCGTTCGAGGGATTGATTTGAATATTTAGAAGAGAATAAACGCTAGGCAATCAGGAGGGGCGGAAGTGCTATGCTTCCGACTGCGGTTGACACTAGAGTAGAATCCCGCCGCTCTGTGAGTTATGGTTTCGGAAACGTACTTGTTTCGCCAGATTGATATCGTTTGTAGCCCACATAACCGATGAAGCGGAGATCACGTGTCGGCTAGATAGATGCAAATTGCGAAACGAGAACTGCTTTTCCTATTTATTGGAACGACTTTCGTCCAGAATGTATAGGGTATTCCAATCGAGTCAACATTGATTGAAATACTGACTATGAAACGTGACTTTATGTAACTTCACATGTCGCTTCGAGGGGGTTGGTTGCTTTGGCGTTCTATGGCGTAAGGGCCATATATTTGGCCAAGATGTGCCACGCTGCGAGGGATTTTCGGTGCAAGCAAACAGACGGCCTGCGAAGAGATTTTATTTCAGTTCAAATGTTCTCGTATGAAACGTATCCGTGTTACCTTTAAAAGTAGTTTATCGAGGTTTGGGCCACGTTTGGTTTGTTTAATATAACTGGTGTTGACCAATCAACTATCATCGTCGGCTAGGAGCAGAAATTCATTAACTGACTTTTTTGGAGGCACTAAATGTTTATTATTTTCCTGATCCTGATAAATGCATAGCCATATTGTAATCTGTTTAAAAGGTAGGTTTATGGTTTTATGGCGCATTGGCCTTATTTGGCCTTGCAACGCCAGGCATAAGACAAATATCAAGTAATAGACATACACAATGAAAATTTAACTGATACAGAAGAGGAATACACTTGACAGGAATTGAACCTGCGCCGCTACAACTCCAAGGTTGCTAGTGCAGTGAATATACTCATAATGCTATCAAATGATAAAAGTTTGACTTATGAACTGTCTTTTTTAGTTAGTACAGTAGAGAATTCCTTTTATCAGTTGATGAGTTTCTGACTAAGTCGACGATATATCAATTCATAATATATTCTTTGGAATTTTTATTGGAGAAGTGCTGAAATCGTATTCGTAAAACAAACCAAGTAACGTCATGTGCAGAATACGCAAAGAAAACATGTATCATCCCTTAGAAACACAACCGCCTATATTTAGCATGACAGAAAATGCCTCTCATACTAAAATTAATCCTAACATGGCACGGTCATTAGCTTATGGAAGTCTTCACCTTTTTCATCAAGGTTTACTTACCAGCTGATCATACTGTCGTGGAATGACAAAAACCTTCAATTTTTTCCGTTATAGCTTTCAACAAAACTGGAAACGATCTCTGTTAAGTTTACATGTATGAGAGATTTACAGTGTAAACAAACTACCGAAGAAGAAAAGTATTTCAGGTTAAGATGGTTGGTTTGAGGTTTTATGGCTCAAGAGCCATATTTGGCCATGCTATTTCAGATTATGATCTATTTTGATTAACTGCTCTTTTAACCTTGTCTGGTGATAATTTTTAACATAAGTGACATACTGAAATTGCATTCAAGTATCATGCCAAGTTACACCCAAACTTCAGATAAAAGTTGCCGAAACGCTAGCGTTCTCTATATTTAGCTTTACAGAAAACTCTCATAAAAAAAATGCTTGCTACATTACATTTGTTTAAAAACATTTCGATTAAAAACTTTTGACCATTTATTCAACATAAACCTGGATAAATTAACCAAGAATCAATATATTACTATCTCTAAACTTTTAAGAAACGATATTTGGGTGATTTTCAAACTCCTATTTGTATACTTTGTACGTATAAATGCTTATTTACAGTATATTTAAAGCCAAATAATTTTTCTATTAAAACATACTTTTCTAAAATAGCAATGGCGCCTTGAGTCATAAAATTCCGAATCCAATCGAATTCAAAGCAAAATATTTTTAAATTATTTGATCCAGAACAAATCTGAATAAGCCAAGACGGAATCAATTTATGATTCTCTTTGAGCCCTGTAGAAAAGAAACAAAAAATTTTAATGTATTTTGACAATTTTTATCATTCGTACGCAAAATCAATTAAAATGATCGTGTGTTCTTCAGTTGCGTGTTGTAATATTTATTTTGAAACTATTTTCAAATTAATCGGATTCGCTTGTTCAAGTACTTTTTCCACTGCTTCCAATAATTAAGATCATTTGAAATAATAAAATCAGCAAGTCCATTCCATAGTTACAGGTTTATAATTTAATTAAATACAAATCTAACGCGAAGCCATTTCAGCTTAAATATTTCAAGGTTGCCAGAAGTGTCCAAAGCGAATTTTACGTCTACATTAAAACCATTAATACAAAACTAAATTATTTTTTACTTTCATCCCACACATCACATATACATCTACTTTTACAAAAACTAATTAGGTGGCTCTAAATAAACTAAATTCATTACTTGCATTTCTAAATTAAGTTTTCACCACTTTACTTTGAAATATTAGTCAGAAAGTTCGACACCTATCTATAAAGTTGATATCTCACTTGGACGCAACTCCTTATAAAAAGTGGTTTGGTAAGCAGCTCTAGTCACTTCTTTGCTACACGAAATCTAATTGAACTAGGACCCACTTAATGAGAGCCAGGTTGATAATTAGGTACTTTAATTAACGTCGCACTGGAGCAACACAACGGGCTCTTGGCGACGGTCCGGGAAAGATTCCCAAGGGAAAGATGAACCACGGTCAGATGACGAGGCGACACCTGAGTTGGCACCCCACTGTCCAAACTTCCACACCACGCTTGTGAGGATATTTGAGGCCACGATAGATTTAACGAGTTTCGATCTCGCAACCCTACGGTTGCTAATCAGATGCTTTCCCCCCAAACTGGGCCCTTAAACATTAGTAATATCCATATTTTGTTCCTACAAAAATTAATTTAAACATAAAGTACTTTACATTTATATATTGCTAGTTGAAAGAGCTAAAAATAAGTATTCAAAACTTCTCGATTTATTGTGAGTAAATAAATCAGCTCAGTTTTAGTTTAATATTCAAAAATATACTCTAAAAAATCTCTCCGCTGCGCTGTTATGAAAAGCGTTCTTTCCAGTCTAACATTACGATTTGGCAGGCTTGGCGAGAAAAATTGACTTCACCACAAGGTCCACCGTTAACTAAAATTTTGCCTCAAATATTTGTCATTACATTAGTAATAACATCACAGCGAATGTTAGAAAAGGAAAGGAAAATGCATACATCTGCGAAAGTAAAACTGAATTCCCTGTGAATACATATTTGTATTTCCCTGTAATACATATTTCATGAGGGGCCCATCATTTAACCTTGAACTGACTCTGAAGTAGATGTGAGAGGGGCGTGCACATGGACGAACAATTTGCATTCCTTAAGGCCCCCAAGTCTTGACTTTTAAGTACCCTCTTAGGATGGAAAACAAGTTAGCTCGATGAGTAATTTAAGAGGATGCAAACAGTGGAATTTTTTGCCTCGAGTTACCTCAACGCACCCCTAAAAGAACCCTGTTACAACTCAAAACTAATTTTCAGCAAAAAAACCCAAATTCTAGTTATATTTCATTGAATTGTGAAGTAACTAAAAGCAACTGAAGTTGATATATTTGGGGGTAACATGCGATTTATGGTAAGAAAGTATTTTTTTGTATGTAAAATTTGTTTACTTTCTAATTTTTGGAGAGAATTCTTTTCTAATATTAACTCCTAGCTATAGCTTATGTTACTATGGAACTGGTGGAATGGTTTATATGGAACTATTAGCTTATGTTCCACAATAATATTAACTTTTATATTATTGGGGAACATAAGCTTTCCTAATCAATGTAGCCATTTGAACCTTGAACCGCCTTAAAAGAATACGATCTTTTCCTAATAGATTGGCGCAGCTTGTCTGCTTTTGGACCTTGCCCCATAAAACCCAATCCTATGAATAGATGTCAATTCAGAAACACGATTTATAAGTCTGAGAAATTTGCATAGTTCGATGATTGTGCATAGCAATTTTATAATTTATGTAAGGAATAACATGAGAAATTAATTCAAAATTGATCACCTTCCATTCCTTGTCACTTTAAAAAGTAAAAAAATAGATTTAGTTTATTAATAAAAACATTTCAATGTTGATTTTTCAAAAATTAAACGAAAGTTCATATAATTGTAATAAAGTTTAATATTTCACATAATTGTGTTTACATGAAAACTAAAATGGAATCAAATTACCATTATAGAATCAAATTACTATAATGGTAAAAGCAGAAAAATTTAACAAACAAGAAAAGCATAATTTATTCCTTCATTAAAAAATATAGTAGACTTCTCTAATCATTTTATGAATGTTTGGACAATTTGTCAAACAAATTTGCGATAATTACTAATTTCTTAACCAGACTAATTTGCTGTAATGAACGTAGGTCAAAAATTTTGAACTAAGCGTAGGCATTTCTAATTTTAGTTCAACTTTAAGCCATCCTATTTTCTTTTAGTAATAATTCTGTTTGACGAAATTGGTTATATTTAAAAACGTGCATTGAACATGATCGAATACCGATCAGAATCCTAAACACTTGTGGATGAATTGTAAACTTGTGGATGAATTGTAAACCGCATTGGGCACTTGTTAATGAATTATAACTACGCCTGAAAAGCAGTTTTTAATTGTTTAGAGAATTAAAAAACTATGCATCCTGCAGTTCGTTTTGCTGCAAAAATTAGTACTTTCATGTCTTTGTCTTTTCGCGTTATGGCACAATCGGCTATATTCAGCCAAGCTGTGTCAAATACAATACAAAGATAAGTAGAACACATTAGGTTGGTTGATTTGGGTTTTATGGCACAAGATCCAAAAGAGGATAAGCTGCGCCAAATACAAGACAGTATAAAAAAGAGGATTAGGGGAGTGAACCTTGAGGTAAATAGGTATTTTAATTAACGTCGCAATGGAGCAACACACCGGGCTATTGGCAACGGTCCGGGACCAATCCTACAGGGTTGGTTGATTTGGGTTTAATGGCGCAAGGTTCAAAAGTGGACAAGCTGCGCCAAAAACAAGAATATAGCCCAATAAAAGCGCAGAACATTTAAAAATGAGGACAAAGATAAAAGGTAAATTTAAAACATGTAAAATGTGTAGATGAGAATAAAAATATTTAAAGTCAGATAATGAAAACAAGATCTGAGGTATAATAACTAATGAGACTGAAGAATTTATTACACATGGTACAAAACAAATGTATAAATTTTTGAAAATGTGAAATTTAAATAGCTGAAGATGGACAATCCAGACAAATCAGAAGCGTTACATCACTAGCCCCCCCCCCATGATTGTTTTTTAAATTATCTCATGGGATATATCTCTCAATTTTTGTGCAATACTGCTGGTGTAAAAACTTTCCTGCAGACCAAAACATACTTGATGGCAACAATCAGTCTCCAAATTCTCAACATGGTTACGACAGCCTTTGCAATTTCAAAATATTTTAATTATTATATTCTTTCGGGGATATTTTACGTTTGTGCCTAGTCTTTTATTTTTGTCTATTTCCATTTTCTCACCAGATGAAAAATAGGTCTCCCAGTATTTTTCATCGATCCTATTAGATTTTGTAGCATCTGATTTCATTTGTGATTTTGTTTTAGAAGTGTGTTTAAGGATTAAGACCAGATGGTTTGGGAATGTTTGTTTTTGTTGATTTTTTAATGGTTGCATCTTTTCTTGGACGATTGTTTCTTTGTTTTGTACAATTGTCTTTTTAATTTCTTCCTTGTGAATGGTATCTGTTTGGACAGCAACGGATTTTTCAATTTCTTTATTGGGAATAGTATTCGTTTCGATAGCAACGGATTTCATCGTTTTAATAAGATGCGTATGAAATATTTGCTCTTGGTGTCCGACTTTCTACTAGTTTGGCACGAGATATGAAATCTTGTTTTATCTTTATGCTTTGGATTTCTTTTTTTTCCATTGAGGATAAGACCTGGAGTAAGTAGGATGATTTCCCTTACAATTGAAGCATACAGGTCCATATGTGCAGTTTTCGCCATGTTCGGGTTTTGAGCATCTGGCACAAATTGCAGGTGATCGGAATGAAGCTTCAGAATGTTCAAACCTGACACTTAAAGCATTTTTGAAGGTTTGGAATAAACGGTCTAACGCTGCAATTTAAGTATCCTGCTTTAATGGATGTTGACATGTCTGGTGTGGTAAATGTTAATATTACATGTTTTGTGTTAATACTTTTATCATCTCGTCTGATGCAGATGCGTTTGGCTGAATAAACATGCTGAGATTTCAATTCTTCGATAAACTCCTGTTCAGATACATAACAAAGTTCAGATTAAGATGACTAGACTCCATGACTAGAATTTAGAGTTCTGTGTGGAGTTATATTAACTTTTCGCCAATTTGGTTTAATTTCATTAGTTGCTCAGATTGATATGCAGATAGTTTCTATGGAAAGATCACCAGACCACAATTTTTTTATTGCTTTTGGTTCGCCAGCAGCAGACTGAATATATTTTTGTACAGCAAATGGTGAAAAGGTTGCAAGTTTCCCTTCAGGATAATTAAAAATTTAGGTATTGAGAAATTAACATTGTTAGAGGGATTTAGGCCTCCTCTAGGGCGCAAAGAAATTTTTGGATCCATAGATTGACTATTTAACTTCTTCATGGTGGACCCATACCCATCTCGGAATCCAACAAGGGGAACTGGCTGCTGGCTCTGGAACATTCCAGCTTCAGCACACACTTCAAGATACCATGATATAGTGCTATAGTATCGGGATGTAGATCCACCGGTTCACCCAGGGCATCCCTAGCTGCAGCACTAACCCAAAAAACGTAAGACCAGTGAAGTCCAGCACGACAGAGGGGCTAAGCACTCTGAAATGGTGAAACCCAGAGAACTTAAGTGAGCCGATTGACCAGAGCGGGCTCACTCTGGTCACCGGTCTATGTTGAAGCATGGGCCAAAGGGCACACATCAGGTACCCCAGGATTCCATTTTTCCCCGATACGGGGCACACGGCAAAAATGCGGGTCAGAAAAAGTACCGATATTTTATCAAGTAAAAATTAAACTCAGTGATGGGAAATTTAAAAAAAAAGCAAATCAAATTGGAAAACTCAAATGGAATCTTGATGATATGATAATTGGATTTCAAAGCAAAATTGTTCGTGATTTCAATGCTGTTCACAAGACATGAAAGGGAAAAACAAGAGGGAGATAGAACAGTAGGAGGAAAAGATATCTAGGGTACCCCGTGCTTACCAAAAACAGTAAACCCCATGGAAGAGCAGTTCATTCGGGTACCTCGGGTTGCCCGTACACACCTAAAGATGTGTCCCCGAGGGGCCAATCCTAAAGGGAAAGATCCGAGGAAACACCACGTGTCACGGTCAGATGACGAGGCAATACCTGAGTTGGCACACCACTCCCAAAACTTCCACACCACACCAACGTGAGGACATTTGAGGCCACGACAGATTTATCGTACACCAGCCCCCTTTGTACACGATGGTCTTTGGTTGGATTCGAACCCTCCGGTTGCTAATCCGTTACTCTTCCAACAGGGCGGCTACTGTGGGAATCGAGATGAAAGCAGAAAAAGGCAGCTTTGGTATTTCTCGTGTTTACTAAATACAGTAACCCCCCCCCCCACAAAGACGTCGGATCTAGGGAGCTCCTTCAATCCTAAGAGATGTGCCCCTAAGGGCACTTATAAAAGGAAAAAATACAAGTCTAAAACTTTAAGCAATTTTAGGAAGATTCGACGGTAGTTAATATAAGTAGCACCAGACAATGGGCCCTTCGGAACACATTTTGTAGCTGTAAATACAAAAGCTTCTTTTCAAAAGCCTAATATCAACTTGTAATCACGAAGTATTTTAATATTAAGCATGAGCACTTTTCTAACATCTATTGACTTTCACATTTTAAATTTAAAACAAATGGGTACGCATCACACTTTAAAACAATGCAATTATGCTTACGTGAGTTTTACAAATTCCAAGCACTTATACTCTTATATCTTATACCAACTGGTAATCATGAAGATTTCAATGCTCAATTTTTCTACTGCATTCGAATTTAACTTGCATATTAGTTTAAAACAAATACACAAGTAACAGACAACTTCAACCAGTATAATTATGTTTTTGATAGATTTATCAATTCCATCGTTTCTACACTAGTCCTTTGTCAAATTGTTATTATGAGTATTTCAGTGTTAAACAGTTGATTTCTGAGGTGACCATCTGATGGTTTGTACTCAATTTTTAACCCAAGTGTCAAACAATTTAAACCAATATAGACCTGTTGCATATATTCAGAGACCATGCATTAATACTATAAAAAACGACATTTTAGCACTTCAACAAATAACTCAATCATTACCACGAAAATTATAATTTAAAAATCCAAGTCCCTTGCACAATTTAAACTAAATAGGGTTATGATACATTCATAAATTACATGCGGTTATGCATTAGTCTTTTGTATAATCATGGAGTTGTTTTCTGTAAACATCGCACATGTACAAATGTCAGACCATTGCACCAATAAAATTTATATATTAATTACCATGCATTGATGCACTAAAATAAACAGTAAACTCTTCAGTAAAGACCACTTTACATAACTATCAACTTCTTATGAAGATTTGATGTTAACAATTAAAGATTTTACAGTTATCAAATGACGTTTGCAATCGAGTTTAAAACACAAATCAGACAATTTAAACCAATACAATTAAGTTAATGATAGATTGATAAATTTCATGTGCTTATGCACTAGTCATTAACTTGTGATCTAAGAATTTAAAGTTGAACAATTAGTTTCTCTGCGTAACCAGTTAATACGTTTGCAACACATGTACAATTGTCAGACATTTTAAATCAATAAAATGAGATTTATAATAAATTCGCGAATACCACCATTAAAAGAAACAGTACAAATACCTAAGAAAAGATTTCGACAAATATCAGCGTATAATCAAAGATTTGATGCTATTTAAGTTTCTATACTGAAATCAATTGTTGCATTTGAGTTCCAAGCACAAGTATCAGACAATTCGAACCAGCAGGCTCATATATTTACAAATTTCAAGCGTCTATGCTTTATCTTTTATCTAATAATCATGAATTTTTCTCTGGTAATCATACTCGTGAATTTTAATTTAAAACACGTGCGAATGTCGGACCATTTAAACCAATAAAATAAGATTTAAAATAGATTCATAACTACCTTGCATTTATGCACTAGAATAAACAATACAAACTAGCAGACCTCGACAAATAAATATCAACTTAAAAATATCTTATCGTTATCAACTTTTAATAATAAAAATTAGGGTTTCTCTTATCAAATAACGTTTGTAGTTGAATTCAGAACAAATATCAGACAATTTAAACTAAAAGGTTTATAATAGATTCATAACTACCATAATGCGCTAAAAGAAACTACACATTTTAGCAGACTTCGACAAATCTCAGCTGTTATCACAAAGATTTTAATATTAATTAAAGTTTCTCTGCTACAATCAAATTAAATTTGCAGTCGACTTTCAGATACAGTAAACATTTTAGCAGACTTTAATTAACAATTTTCATATCTTAACATTAAATTTTTGTTTCCAATGAGGTAGTGATTAAATTACAATCTTACTTCCACCACTCACCTCGAGAAGGGGATAGCAAAAAGTCCCACAGGTACAAGACTCCTCAAGACGAGCGCGCTAGCCTTCCCATTGAACGGTGGCTGTCAGCAGACCCAACTCGAAAATGAAAGCCGCATGAGAACAGGAAGTCGGAGGGGGAGAGAAAGAAAAAGTCACTTTCTAATGAAATACTCACCGTGAATACTCGACCTACAAATTCCAGCCAGGGAGCGGGGTAGTAAAACGAGAAATTGTCCGTAAACACGCACCAAAAAACACGCATTACCGACCGCTGGCCTTCTTAAACGGACTGCTACTGCCAGGCTCTTTTGGCGATTACCTTGGCGCTGCTCTTCATCTGAATGGGCCGAATTTATGCAATTTCTTTGGTATAGAGAAATTGGAAGGTGTTTGATTGGCTGGCTGGTTCTTTTTCTTATGAAAAAAGGACCAGCCAACATGCGCCAAACCAAATTTTATTCGAGATTGATCTAATAGCCCGTTGTGTTGCTCCAGTGCAACGTAAATTCCAAGTACATACCTGTAGAGCAGGGGTGTCAAACTCAATTAAAACACGGGCCGTTTAATTCAACTGGTAAGATTCACGCTGGCCACATCACATTTACAAATTTTCTTAAAATTATATTTTGAAGTGAGGATTCAGGAATATGGATAGGATAATTAAAACACATTATGTAATTTAGTGAATTTAGGGTAATAATTTATAATATTGCTATATAATTGCTTTTATTTAAACGTTTATTTAATTTAATATATTCATAAAACTAAAATTAACTTTTTTTACCGGAAACTGCCAGCGCTTTCCTCCTACTAGTTTTCCAATATCTGGATTCAAAGACTTAGAACAACAATCTTCATTATGGCAGATAGATGTTTATTAGTTAATCTTGATCTGTAGGCCGTTTTATTTAATTTCATGGACGAAAATAGTTGCTCACATTTTTAACATGACGAAATTGTGTGTACGGTATTGCCTCGATCTCCCCTAAGTGCTATTTTCTTCTTAACATATTGTCCTGTTTTCATTTTATTTCAGAGCATCGTGGACCCCAAAAAATTACCTCGGGGGCCACATGCGGCCCGCGGGCCGCCAGTTTGACACCCCTGCTGTAGAGTATTGTAGTTGAATTTACGTCGAACTGGAGCAACACTATTGGCGACGATCCTGAATCAATCCTTCGTGTGTGTGTGCGCGGCACTTGGCGTTATCTTGTGAGTTTGGCGCAGCATGACCAAGTGTATGGCCCTTGCGCCATAAAACCGCAACAAAAACCTGGATCAATCCCGAAGGGTAAGCATATTAATTAACGTCACACTGGAGCAAAACACGGGCTATTGGTGACGGTCCGGGATCAATCCCAAAGGGAAAGTCCGAGGACAACACCACGTAATTTTGAACCTCGGTCAGATGACGAGGCAACACCTGAGCTGGCACCCCACTCTCCAAACTTCCACGCCATGCCAACGTGAGGACATTTGAGGCCACGGCAGATTTAACGTTCACCAGCCCCCTTTGTACACGACGGTCCTTTGGTTGGATTCGAACTCGTAACTCTCCGGTTGCTAATCCGTTACTCTCCCAACTGGGTTGCCGCGGCCCTATAGTTGGTATTTGGTATTTGGTATTTTTTCAATTAACGTCACACTGGAGCAACACAATGGGCTATTGGTGACGGTCCGGGATCAATCCCAGAGGGAAAGATCCGAGGACAACACCACGTAATTTTGAACCACGGTCAGATGACGAGGCAACACCTGAGCTGGCACCCCACTCTCCAAACTTCCACACCACGCCAAGCTAAAAAGAAAGGAATAAAATTCATATTTAATGTTGCATGTTGGACAACTTTTAGATTCTTGTTAAAACATTGTGATTTATCAATCAGTTATGTACCTTAAAGTTTGGAGAGTGGGGTGACCTCGTGGTGTTGACCTCGGACCTCAGAATTACGTGGTATTGACCTCGGATCTTCCCTTCCCGTTGTGTTGCTCCAATTGACGTTAATTAAATACCTACCTATGTACCTTAAAGAAAAAGCACATTAAATGCTTTATATCATTTTGCTATTTTATGATTATCGCAAGCTCTTCATGTTAAAGATTCGAATGTTCCATATTCAATACTCTCTTTTGTATACAAATTCAATTAATTGGAAAATGGCAATGGTAAAAAAATAGAATTTGGATCATATTCGAAACTTTGCGGTGCATGCCCATTTGTTTTCACACGGATAAGTGCCACACTTAAATGAAAAATGAGCCATAAGCGCCACTTACGACATCCAAATAGAAAGGTATGTAGGTATTTTAATTAACGTCACACTGGAGTAACACAACGAGCTATTGGTGACGGTCCGGCCAAAAGGAAAGATTTTATAAAATCGTTATTACACAGTTTTTTCGATATTTCAACATAAATATCTGGCAAAAAGTGCATATTCGGAACTTTTCCATATACATTTATACTTCTAAACCGGTTACAAATTGTACGATTTGCCACCAGACGTGTCCAATGCAACAATAAGGTAGCAAATATGAAAAAAAAAGCATTTTTCATCTAAAGTTTAACATGATAGCGACAGTATATATATTTTACATACCAGTCCTAATGTTCTAAGTACTTAATGTGAAACTGCCCTGTTAAACTCTTAATCTGAAACTATTTCATTGAATGAAATAAATTTTTGAATTCGCTGCCATGTTTACTGTTACCCACAAAATTAACATGTTTGTTAACCCGTTTGTTAAGATAGTTCACTAACCTTGTATAGCAGTTTATAGTTCATGGTAAGCGAGTTAATAAACGAATTAACTAACTCTATTTGAATAAACGGAGCGATTAGATTTTTTCCGTGACCAAAATAGTTAAACTTCAAATGGGTAAAAGGAAGTGCCCTGAAAGGTTAATAGAAATACACGAGATAACGATAAATGATGGTAAAACTTTCATATATAAGGCTCTCTGGTTTTAAGAGCAAATAATTGCATTGGCTTTTAAAGCATATGTTATAGATAGTGTTTCCAACACTCCCTGTTGGTTTTCTCGACGAGTCAACCTCTCATTAGCAAAAATAACCAGATCTTGATGGATGAGATATCTCTTCGAAATCACTTGATTAAGATTTCGTTATGAAATTACTTTTAAATAAAGCATTTTTAGTTATATTCTTTTACATATTATCATATCAATTAATAACATTAGGAATTAAAGGCATTAGTAAAACTATTGGTAGAGCAGCGGATTAGCAATCGGAGAGTTGCGAGTTCGAAACTCGGTCCAGCCGAAGACCGTCGCGTACACGGGAGCTGTTGCATGTTAAATCTGTCATGGCCTCAAACGTTGGCGAGGTGTGGAAGTTTGGAGAGAGGGGTGCCAGCTCAGGTGTTGTCTCGTCATCTGACCGTGGTTCAAGATTATGTGATATTGTCCTCGATCTTTCCTTTCGGGATTCATCCCGGACCGTCACCAATAGCCCGCTGTGTTGCTCCAGTGTGACGTTAATTAAAATACCTACCTACCATTACGTTTGAACACATTTCCACGCGATTTGTTCAATTTCTTCGCGAATGTTTTGCTTAAGCCGTTGACTCCTTGTGGGCTAACAAGCCCACAAGGAGTTTTATATTTCCGGTTCGAAGTTCCAGGACTTCAGTCTACGGGTGTGTGGTTAATGTTAGTTGTTTCATACTATACACACTTATCCTAAAATTCTTATATATCTGAAGATATACATGAAGTTAAGAAACAAATCCAGCACTAATGCTAGTGATGCAAATGCCAGATCAGATTAAAAATGCATGTTACGCTGTTTTAAGGGTTTTATTTAGAGCCATTATAAAAATAATGATAATAATTGTAACCGTTTCTAGAAAACAATTCAAAAGTAATTTTAAAAAAAATCGAGTTCTGTATTAAAAGTTTGGTGGAAGAAATATTTTATTTTGAGCTGAAATCAATGGTGGTTCATTTAATTGTCGCCGCTGTAAGAAATATTTTTTGTTTCAAATTAGTCAATGCGTGTGATTTGGTTGGAACGAGTTTTGCAAACCTCCAGTTGCTGATCCACTACTTTACCAACCATGTTAAAGCGACCCCTTAAAAATTGTCGCTTAATTCACGATTGACAGCAACCGCATTTTTATTAGCATCCTTGAAACAAAAATGGTCCAATAATGCCTCCACCCCAAATTGTCGATTATTTTCAATTTAGTAAACAATATATTAAAAAATTAAACTCAAAATGTTTTACATAACAATGGTTCTAAAACATAATGGTCCCTTACATAAAACCACACCCTGTATTAAAACGTATAGTAACCTCATCATGTTCCCATTTTTGAAATTGCTTTATACTTAGCTTAGTGAAACATGAAAACTGCTTCTTTCAAATATGTGAGGCTGTCGTGGCTCAGTGGGTATGCCACTGCGCTAGCAACGTTCGAGTTGTAGGCGGCGCAGGTTAGATTCCTGTCAGGTGCATTCCTCTATGGGTGTATTTCTCTCTTCTGTGTCAGTAAAACTTACATTGTGTGTATCTATTACTTGATATTGTTTGGCGCAGCATGGCCAAATATGGCCCTTGCGCCATAAAACCCCCAAACCAACCATCTTTCAAATATGTTTATGTTAAAAAGGTGATTGAGACAAGAAATAAAATTAATTAGTAATGAATAACACTTTTATTTGAAGGTTATAAGTATGTTTATCTAGTATTGAATTTAATCGTTCACCTCTCTTGAAAATCACACGCATTGACTAATTTGAAACAAAAAATATTTCTTGCAGAGGCGACAATTAAATGAACCATCATTGATTTCAGCTCAAAATAAAATATTTCTTCCACCAAACCTTTAATACAGAACTCGATTTTTTTAAAATTACTTTTGAATTGTTTTCTAGAAACGGTTACAATTATTATCATTATTTTTATAATGGCTCTAAATAAAACCCTTAAAACAGCGTAAGATGCATTTTTAATCTGATCTGGCATTTGCATCATGTATATCTTCAGATATATAAGAATTTTAGGATAAGTGTGTATAGTATGAAACAACTAACATTAACCACACCCCCGTAGACTGAAGTCCTGGAACTCCGAACCGGAAATATAAAACAATTCTGAGCCGAATCTTTTGTGGGTTGTTGCGTGTGATGAATAAGAATAACATTTGATTAAAAAAATAAATATTTATTAAATTTATACCATGGATAACAGCGAAATAAAAACTAAAGCGAAGTAGCGAAAACAAAAGCTTTTCGAAAGATTAATTCGGAATTATTTCTTATCTCATGATCTCGCTGATCTATAGTTGCGCAACTTATAACTAAAAATCAAACAAAATTTAAAAATGCGAAACTAATTCCGAGCCAAAGAATCAGGAAACAATATTACAGCAAGTAGTCAACGAACACGTGTTTGAATGGGAACAATTTGTTAGAATGAGAATGATGGTGTTACTTGCATTTCGGGAAAATTGATCGAAACGTACTGAGCCGTCTAGAAATCAACATGCTTCCTTTGCAATATTGGACATAAGATAACTAATTTCTGTCAATCTAGTCTCTTTCAAATGTCTCGAAATAATTTATATTTCGAAAAGAAAATATAAATGAAATATTAGAATCTAAATTCCGTAAAAATAGTTTTTGGAAAATAATTGCTTTTTCAGTAGTACTAGTAAAACAATCTGAGTAATTGCAATGCTCAGATATATAATACGAGCTTCTATAGAACTGCAAAATTAAGGTTTACTTAAGTAAAGGCAGCTAATTTACGGTGAAACTTGTATAAAAATGCAAGCAAAGAAAATTTAAACACAATGTATTCACTAAACTAAAATGTTTAAAAAAATGTATATTTTAGGAAAATGAATAAATTTATGTACCTGTACTATAACACTATAAAAACAAAGCAAATATAAACGGGAAGACGTACAGATTGACGCAACCAAGTTCAGTCACTAAATGAATGTGAGTATTCACAGTAAGCAAAGTTTCATGAAAATATAATCCGCTGTTTGGACGTAATGCGGGTATCACATACATAGACACCAAACGTAGTAAACACCGATTTTGCATCACAATGACTCAAAACGGATTTATAATTTGAAGTGGGTAGAAAATATTCAATATATAAACAAACCTCCATTTTTCTTTACATAGGATTTCAGTATTTAGAGATGACTGTTTCATTACACATACTTGTACATTTGCATTCATTATTTTACTCGTATAACATCATTACTATGCTTCCGCAGAAATCATCGAAATCACTTAATGTACCATCTAAGTGTCATGAATTTTAATTAAAATTTTCAAAGGAACATATAATTTTAAATAATAATATTATAAACTATTATTTTTTGCCCAGGAGTCTTAAATGTGAAGTAAATTATTTCATTTAATTATCCTGAACAAAGTGAAGTTTAAATGAAGAAGTTTAATTTTTAATCCGATTTGTCTGTTGCCCAGAGCTGAAACCTGATTCCTAAAATGTGTTTTATAATCCGTTAACAAACAGATACTTTTTTTAAATTTATATACCTGATGTAAATTGAAATAGTCTAACTACGTAGTTCAAAGGTCGCTAACTTTTATTTTTCTGAATCCAGAACTTATGCAGTTTCCAGAAAATTACCAGAAAAATACGCAGCCATGGGTGGTAATAACTGTTACCATTGAAAGAAAAAGGCTTTGGATGTTTGCTTGGGCTTTGTTGCTTCCATATGTTGCCAAAGTTCATCTGGCATAGCCGTAGGTGGTGTGTAGTGTGCCTGTCGATGGGCTCTCTTCGACCATAAGTGTTCAATGGGCGACGGATCTGGTGAATGGGTGGGTTATGAAAGAAGTGGAACCTGGTGGACATGAGGAATTGTTGTACGTTGAATTCAACGTGGGATCCCGTTGAAAAATTGGTCCCTGGTTATTATGGTTAAAATCTGGTCACAGCAAGCCCTGAATATACGGGATATGTTTTAAAACTTCAGAGTTGTAGTAGTGGCTGTTGTTTGTACCGGCACTTGGCGGGTGCGTGAATTGAATCCGATTAACGCCAGGAGACGGATCGGTATGGCAATGCATCATGCAAGAGTCATGCAGTCACTAAGCCACCAGAATCGGATGCGCGACCATCGTGGTGCTGTAAAGAGAATCGAGATTCATCTGAAAAGACGATGTCATAAAAACGTTTGTCCGTGTGTGGCAATCTACACACCATTACGACCCAAGACACTTGTGATGTAGAGTTAATGAGAGTTGCAACAAAGGACGCCTTGCAAAGAAATTCAAGTCCATCCTCGTGCTATTTCTTCCGGTGGCTTGATGTGATGATCTGCCACGTGGTTGTGGTAAAAAGCATGAAACCTTATAGGGAACAAATTGTTGATAGTTTAAAATGATTATCAAGCGGGATTAAAAACTCTAGAGCGCGCTTCGATCGAAATAAGTCCAAGTCGATTCGTAAGCTCACGTGACTTTCCCTTCTGAGATCTTACTACAGCGACTCCGCCCACATGGGCTGTCTATTTCATTAAAAGGGATGATGCTCCAACTCGAGTACCAATTTCACGGGATGATAACCGACACTCTCGAAGAGCTGCAATTCATCCTCTGCTTAGAAAAACTGTAAATGCATGCTCCTACATGCTGTAGAGGACAGTTGGGCTCTGCTTTCTCAACCGATCCAATGAAATAGTGTACTCAGTTCTTTTAAGACTGTGAAGCACTCTTACTAAATTTTTGGTATGGCTCAGATTTAACACAAATCATGAAGAAGGCAAATTCTCATTGATAGTTCATATAGAATATGAACGTTTTATATAATCCAGCTTATTGGGGTATTTTCTAATTTTTTTATGGAAAATTACAAAAATGTGATTAAAAATTACAACACTTGTACTAAACTGAATGTGCTAAATTGAAATACAAAACACTCTAAAAAACATTGGTGAAATTTTAACAAAGATGGGAAGAGTGAGTGTGGAGGAATAAAAGAAAAAGAATTAAAAGCGAAATTGAATGGTAATCGGAAAAACCCAAAGAGTGTTTTGTGCAAAAAAGGTTTAAAAATGTGCTTGCATTCGAGTGTTTTTGTGACTAAGACAGGTATGGTGTGTTGTGAATGCTTAAAAGATAGAAAGAAAGAAATTGAAAATTATTTTTTGGTGTGTAAAAATTGTATTGCAAAATGTCCTTGACTTACATGCAACACAAGAATTTGTGGACTTTTTCTGCAAAAAAATGTTAGTGAAATGTAAACTGTGCTTTTATTCAAGAATTTCTAAATGTAAAATACAGTGGGTTGTGTAGGTTTAAAATATAAGTTTAAATATAAATAGAAAAAATTTAAATGTATGAAAAAACGAAAAACATCTTGTGTAGAAAAATTGTTGTAAAATGTCCTCGAGTACAATCTGTTTGTTTTTGTGCTAAAATGTTTGTGAAATGTAAACTGTGCTTTTGTACAAGCGTTTGGGAGTGTAAAAACCATGGAAGTTTGTTGTAAAAGGTTGAAAAGTGTAAAGAAAATTAAAATGCCTGAAAAAAAGAAAAATATATTTGTGTGTAAATTGTTAGTTCAAAATATCTTTGTATACAACACAAATGTTTGTAAATTGAAATACATTTATAAAATACTTGTGAAATTTAAAACGTACTTGTGTATTCAAGATCAGTGGTTAGGAGTGTACAAAACTATAGCAATGGGTTATGGAGGAAAATAAAATAAAATTTTGAGCGTAAAAGTGTTTATTAAATGTAAAATGTGCTTAAAAATACGCGTTTCTGAATGTAAAACCATGGATGTGGTTTGAGGAGGGTTAAAAATTAAAAAAAAAACGTATGTAAAAATGAAAAACGTATTTCTGTGCAAAACAATGTCCGTGAAACGTAAAATGTGCTTGAGTTCCAGTTAAATGTTTGTGAATGCCCAAAAGAATACAGATTGTTTTGTGGAAGGTAAATAAATAAAAAGAAACTAAATTTTTGTGAAAACAATTATTGTGAAATGTAAAATAAAGATAAATGTTTGTGCATATAAAACCATGGAGATAGGTTGTGCAGGGTAAAGAAAGAAGGAAAAGGGAAGGGAAAAAATGTATTTTGTTATTAAAATGTATTGTAAAATGTAAAACACATTTGGGTGTACAATACAAATTTTGTGAATATAGAAAACACGGGCATAAGTTACGGAAAGAAACGAAAAAGAAAATGAAAAATGTTTGAAAATACGAAGAAAAAGTATTTGGGGACAAAAATATGTTTGCAAAATGTAAATATGTATATTTACTAAACTTAAAAATACTTATGTGTATCTAAATTAATAAAAGTGGAATGTGTGAGTACTAATTAGTTTGGATAAAACTTAGAATTAAAAACAATTTGAAAAAGTTGAAAGAACTGAAAATAAATAGTTCAAATTACAGTCTTGTTTTCTGTGACGATTTCTCTTACTCGTCCCATTTGTATACTTATATTCAATAGAAAATATTTGGTACACAATCCTAATAGTTAATTTTAAAAGAAAAATAAATACATTGTGTAACTTTTTAATGCTATGTATAATTTTTATGCAAGTATACCTTTATTTTCATGTATATTTTTATGTTATGTATATGTCTATTACATCATGTTATATATTTATACTAAAATAAATGCTTGAACACATTTAAGAACTTATTCTTTTTGTGCTTTATGAAATAAACTATGATCTGAAATTATTTAAGTTAAATTGTTAAGAAATTTGGGTGGCATGTAAATTTTGCACGCTAGAAAAGGGGCAGGAGATTGCATAAAATTTAAAAACCACTGAGGTTTTAGACGAAGGGTTCGCTCTCCACAGAAACTCTGGAATTGTTTGCCAAGGCTATTTTATGACACTTTTTCAGGGTGAAGACAATGACAAAAATTAGTAGGAACTCACACATGGCTTTGGAAAGATTTCCGAATCCCTGTGTGCAACCCACTACAGCAGGATACTGTTTTTTGTGTCTGTAAGAGTTTTCCTGTAAACAATACATGGCATTAATGATTTTTAATTGTTATAGCTATGGAAGATAATTGCGGGGGAAAATGAGATGTGAATATAAACTAATGACGCAATCTCAGCGCTGAGATAATTTTTATGGATAATAATATTCATTGAATATTGATTAATTTCACCTCTGGAGTAGCCTTGGCTTTTGTAGCACTATTTTGCTACTAGATGGCAGCACGAAAATATGCTGTATGTCTTTCGTAATTCGTGGCTTAATGTGGAATGTTACTCGCAATTTCAGCATGTCGGTCGCTAGGGCGGTTGTAGTCCTGCTGGAAGAGCAACGAATTAGCAAAGACTGTTGTGTACATGGGGGCTGGTGCATGTTAAATTTGTCGTGGCCTCAGGTTCGTGTGATGTGGAAGTTTTCAGAGTGCGGTGCCAGCTCAGGTGTTGTTCTTGTCATCTGAACGTGGCTCAAAATTACGAGTATCTTCCCTTCGGGATTGATCCCGAACCGTGCAAATATCCCGTTGTGTTCCTCCAGTGCGACGTTAATTAACTACCTACCCACCGTCACTTTGCTTAAAAATTAACATCAAACAGCCAAAGTGGTGATATAACTGATTAGTTCTTTTCCAGAAGCTTTTTGTTTCTTCTCTGTAGTTTGTTTTAGTTTTTAACTGAAATACCCCTTCATTGAACATTTCAAAGCGCAGTCATTTCTAGATATACAAATAATGAGAGGCACAATTAATGAGAGATCTAAGTGGTTAGTTAATTAACGTCGCACTGGAGCAACACAACGGGCTATTGGCGATGTGACATCATCCAACGCTAATTTGACACTGAAACACTTTCCAAAAATCGCCGAGGAGAGGCCAAAACTCCTTGAAGAAGCCAAGGACTTTGAAATCAAAATATTGACTGGGTTCTCGATTTTAGAACTGGCATAAGCACTTTAAAACTTTCACGTTCGCCTTGATTTTTGAAATTTGTTTCTTATGCATGTCTTCAAAATCCTGGGTGTACTTCGTTTAATAAACAGGGTTTTATTAAAGTCTGTTTATTTTGATCGAGTACGTCAGACCGATGGCCCGAGACATTTAATGAGATACACAAATAATGAGAGGCATTTTGTTTCGCTAAATGTAGGTGGCGGTAGTGTTTCTGTGGCCATACGTTTTCCCGTATGTATTCTGAATGTGATGCCAATGGCTTTTTTTTTCGAATACGATTTCAGCACTTCACCAATAAAAATTCCAAAGATAAATTTCGTATTGCTACCTGATAGTTGATTGGTCAACACTAATTAGACTAAACTCCAAACGTTGCCAAAATGGTGACGAACTGCAGTTTTTTATCATGCGAAAGGATTTGGACACAAAAAATAACTGTCTTGTAACTGGTAATTGCTTTGTTTGTCTACTCTGAAAATCTCTCATATTAAAACTTAACACTAAACATCGCTTAAGTGGCGATACATGAAATTAGTTTTTAATGGAAATTCTTTTGGTAGTCTATTTTAGTTTACACTGAAAACCCTCTATCCATGACAGAAATAATACGCAAATAATGATAATTATAATTGTTCAATGTACGATCTTTGCAGTTACTCAAAAATGTCATTTTCAAAAAGATTTTATAGCTTGACAAATAGCTCATTCTTAATTAAAATAAAGCAAATTAAAGATAAATTAAAATAATTGATAACTTTTATTATCAATGTGTTTTTCGCTTGCGCTTTTCGCATTAATTTACTTGCCTCCTTACAAAATGTAAGTTATTCAAAATTAAATGTTTTTAATCATTTCATATCATTAATCAAATATTTATAAATTATTTGTATTCTGGAAGGAGATAAAACAATAAGTTCAATCATAAGTATTAGAGTTTTAAATTTTTTAAATATAATTTTTTGAAAAAAAATTGTTTTTCCAGCAATACTGGTAAAACAATCTGAGCTGCGTATCGCACTAGTAATGATACTCAATGTTACTCTAATGGGATTTTCGAGTTGTTTTTAGTCCTCTGCACACCTAGAACAATTGGTAATATGTAGGCTATGTTACCCGCATAGTTCTAAACAATAAATGTACCCAATTTGGTGTGGATTGGTCAAACGGCGTAGATTTGTAGAGTACAGACAGGCAGACGCCTTCTCAGCTTAAAAGACACACTAATCTTGTGAAGTTTGACTGAAATTCGAAAATTCAAGAAAATGAGGTCATAGTTTTCTTGCTTTCCAACAAAACTCCAACCATTCGAAGATATAAATTTATAGTGAAAATGCACCCTTGATTGAAACAAACATAATTGAGATCATAAAAAAATATCGTGTGAAAGAGAGAGACAGTTAGATGAGTTATTTGTGTTTTACATTGTATGTTTATAAGTAGTTAAGCTCTGTGTTAATATGGATCGTTTGAACGAATTTTATTTTAAAATTATTTTGAATATTTGCTTATTATATTATCAGTGGTTTTTGTTTCGCTCTTTGTCTATTTAAATTATTTTGTCATGATAAGGATTTCCTGTAGGACATTTTGACATTTGAACACAATTTAACTTTCTTAATAATGAAATAGAAAATGAACTGCATTTAAGAATTTTTAGAAACTCAAGAAATAAAAAAAATTCCAAGTGTTTTCATCAAATTAAATTTTTATCGAAGCAAATAATAATTTAAAATAAAGTACGATAATAAAATAACTTTAAAAAGTTGAGCTATATTAATAGGTATTTTTATTCTATTACGAATACAGTACCCATTTTATATTTCAGTCAATAATTCAACAGTTATTAAATATGCTACTAGATGGCAGCACCAAATATTATTGAAGCATTTCTCTGCTAGTTAAGTGTGATGCTATTCAACTGTATCACCAACAGATGGCGCTTGTTTTCGTAATTTTGTGTGTTTTGCTATTTTCATTTGTTTTACACGCAAAATACAAAAGTTCAAGAGAGATTTTAAGACTCCGAGACAACTGTTTCAAAAAGTAATTTTGACGGAATTTCAGAGAATGCACGCAATATGTAGTCTAAAATTGATTAATACTTATGAACACTTGTATTGTATCTATTATTATATCATAATAAATATAATTTTTGTACTCCATTGTATTCTTTTTTCCATTTACAATGAAGTAAATGAAAACAGGTTGGTGAAAATTAATTCACTATTATTAAGATAAGTTTTTTTAATTGCTCTTTAGGGCTTTGCAAAAACTATATTGCAACCACTATATCACTTTAAAATAATTTGTTCGAAACTTTATACTTGGAAAATTAAAAACAATGGACTATAATACTTTTCTTTCGGCATGAAATTCTAACTTTAGAAGTGTAAGGCTTCAAGTAAAAGGTACTAAAGGAAACAACGGTAACATTACCTGAAAGTTATCCAAATTATTTTATCCGAAATCATGTTTATGTGACACACAAAACTAATCTCATCATATTCATATACTTTCTATGTTATTCAACTTAAAAAAATTATGACTATTGAAAACTAAATATTTATGTTGAGATCTTTAAGCAAATTACAGAATCATTCAATGCAGTCTTGCTAAAAATGTAGAATATTAAATCCATTACAAGCTTACAAGTTGAAATTCTTAATTCATAGTTACATTAGTGCATATATGGCTACTTTAAATACATGAGAAATAACCTACCAAGAAACAGTGAAACAAAGAATGGACGGAAATTTATTTAATTATAAAAATATTTAATAATTCATACGAACAAATTCGAAAAATTTTAATTTATATTTATAGTATATAGGTATGCTCTATATAAAAAAACGCAGTTCTTTGTAAACAGTTAGTTGTGTAACAAACTTCAATTGTGTAGTTTGAAAATTATGACTTTTCATTAAAACTATATTTACGACTGTATATTTACTTTCATTGTTTTAGAATGAATTTTAGCTTACAAAATTATATTATGTTAAAAAAAATTTTAAAGCTAATTAAATTTGAGAAGGAATATTCTACAAAAAAAAACAATAAATGTTATTTATTTTATTAAAATTAGTCAGAAGCATTTAGATTCAATTTTCTTTATGGTAAAATATCTAATAAAATGTTAAGCTTATTACGAATTTCAATGTAAACGTAAATTATAAAAATTTATTTCATGATTGTATTAAACTGTATAATTTCTATTGATTAAATATATTCCCAGATTATGAATATTAAAATTAATATAAACGTACAAAAGCATGATCGACAAATTGGGAATAATAAGAATACTACATGAATACAAAAGTAAAATGTTTAATGTATATTTATTATAAAAGAAATCGTGGTTTGTGGAAATATTGATATTTTAAGTTTTAAATTTCTTCGACATCTAGGTTAGAAGTCTAATACATTAAATATACGTACTACATTATGCATTTTCGATGCTGTAAAAATATGCCATTCTTCAATACATCAATACTAATTTGTGCTAGTTTTCGTGACTTAACAGTACCAACTTAGTTAAATAATTAATCTCAAATAATTATATTAAATAAAACTAAATGCCAAAATATTTTAATACATTGCAGCTCATATGTGTCTCAAGAATTGCTTAACAAATTTTTATTTGAAATTATCTGTTTACGGTAATTGATGTGCAACTGCGGAGTACAACCGACATCTTATGAATTGAGAAATCTTATTTTCTCAGCAACAATGATAAATTATTATTTTTTGTTTGCATAACATGTTTTCCAAAGCATTTCAATCAGTTATTATAACCAAAAAGATCAGCTATACACCAATCACTTTTTCTCAACTGATTACAAATATTAAATTCTGAGAAACACCTTTTTTTGTATATCCTATATCATCTATAAGCTATATTTTATATTTTTCTGTGATAAAAGTAAAAGAATACATCGAAAACCAATCTTGATATAATGGATGAAATAAATAAACACAGACAGCGCTTTTGAAAACATTATCAAATAATTTAATATCTCAAATATGATGGACACTCATCAGAATCCAGGGAAACTTGGATTTTAGAAAAGTAGAAATGTTCTATTATAAATAGACTTTTTTTAAATTAGCACATTTCTCAGATAAATGGAAACACAGAATATTGAAAAGACAAGAAAGGTTTAACGAAGCTAAACAAGAGACAAAAGCAACCAAGATGAAAGTGTTACTTCGTAGCATGCTGGCAGACAATAGAATTTACCATTGATAGAAATACCTTCAGAAAACTAAATAAATTTTAAAACTCCCTAAACACAAATAAAGATCAACAAAATCTATAAAACAAATCCTATTCTAAATTTTCGAATATTTTTATATTGCTAACTCGATGAACTTGTTCTATATAGCAATATTTCAATAAAAACGATTTAAGAATTCTTAAAACTAACAATGAAATATGTTTTTTAGCTATCAAACTATTTTGTACATGGTATGTTTTATACACCAAACAATACACTTTAATAAGATGAAAAATATTCATATTTCAGAACCTATTTTCCATATAAATTTTTTAAAAGTCGTCCTTTTAGAATATTTCAACTGTTAGCTGGCAGTTAACTGCGTTATGTCAGTACTTGCTTCGATATGTGCGTGTTTTCCTTTATCCATGTAATCATATGCATAAATGTTATTTTATAAATAAATATTCATTCTCAAAGATATGAAGATAAGACATGCATGAAAGTACAATTTAGGTCAAAAGTAGTACATTTTTCTAATCATGCATTTTCATACAAAAATATTTTTCTTATAACATCAATAGGACATATACTTTTCAGTCATAAAAGACGGTTCCAAGTATTTGTACATATAAAAGACATTTTGATAATCATGAACGCGTGGTATTTCTTTACTTAAACAGCATAATTACTTCATCAGTGCCAATCAGAACTAGTAAATTTGTTCAGTTCATATCCTCTCTCTCATTGACTCATAAAAAGTGACTGAAAAGTATCCAGATAACAATTTTACGTCATCTTTAATTTCCCACATCCCCTGGAAGACAACAAAAAAGTTTATAAAGCCATTATCTCTGAGCTTTCCCGGCTATCACAGCGCCGTCTGCTGACTTTAGCTTTGACTAGCTGCATCCAATCAGCTCCTCGGAAATCGAATGATAGACGAATTTTAAGCGAGGTGTGTTTCACAGGAAATAAACGTGTCCATCAAAAACGAATCGGTTCTAGATGCTCTGAAATCTAATTCCCCGTAGTCTTTTTGATGGACATCTTTGTGGTAGGATTGTCCTGGTGAGCGAAATGCCGAAAATACTTGATTCAGTGCATAGCAGATGAGACCCAGTCAGATGAACTGGACACTTTGTGGTAGATGCCAGGCTGGTATTGTTTCGCGCAAGAGTAACCAGCCGAGACTATTCCAATCAAGTACCAGACGTTCTTTTCTTCCATCATCAGTGGACCTCCAGAATCTCCCTACAACAAACATGGAACAAAACGTCATTTTTCTTGTTCGTTCATGATTGAAGAAAGATGAATGTATAATCTACAAACGGATTTAATGTTCACTATTCAATATTTTTCAGTTGCGTGTCAGTTGTTTCGTTTTTTATTTGGAAACCTTTTTGCTACAATTCCTTTGGAAGTAAAATTGTGTTACGACTAATTTCAGAAAATCTGGGTGTTTCTTAAGGAAGCTTTCCCAACTGAAATTCATGGTTTTCTCCTAGGGAGATAGTTGAATTTACGTCGCACTGGAGAAAAATCGGTCCATTGGCGACGATTCGATATGAATCCCGAAAAGCAAGATTGGAGAACGCTACGTGAATTTGAACCTCGATCAGATGAGGAGGTCAACACCTGAGCTGGCAGCCCACTCTCCAAACTTCCACACCACGTGAGTGTGAGGACATTTAAGGCTAAGACAGATATAACGTGCACCAGCCTCCATTTACAGGAAGGTCTTTGATTGGATTGAGTTTCGATCCTCTGGTAGCTAATTCGCGATTCCACCAACTGGGTTACCGTGTCCCTCCTGGGAGATGCTTTATTGTTAGCAGGATTAACCTCAACAAATCAATCATTTTCTACACAGTTCATTGAAGTAAACAGCTTTCCAAACCACCAATCAATCTATTAAGAATTTCAGATCTACAGATAATTTAATTTTGATTAATTTTGATTATAATGGCAATTCCCTACCCTATTTAATTGTATTCTGAACAATAACTACTTACAGTAAGTCTTGCTCTTAAGAAAGATTTTTTGCAAATTCTCAAACAATTTTATGTTTCCAGACACCACAAATAGTCACTAACATAATAATTGTTCTCGATGCATTTAGTTTAAATAAATAATTTTGTTAACATCATGTTATAACGGCAAGCTCTTTGACATTAAAATCCTAGCGTCGAATGGCTCCTTACGTCACAGAAGCGATGTTATCGAATGATATAAGCAAGCGCCCTCTACCACCTAAACGCGGCATTTCCAGACACACATTCTTCGACAAAAAGTTTTTATTTTAGGCCCCTGTACCACCCTTTACAATTTGGCCAGACATTTTCGAAATACCCTGTATATCTGTAAGCAATGAAAGATTTCATTACCTGACAGGCATCCCTTCCTCCATACTCGTAACCAGCACACATCATCTCCTCATGGATGCGAATGTTGATGCCCTGTTTCCGATGCCAAGTTTCACACACCTTATTGTTGATAACGGGGACTTGGACAAACTGCAACACCTTTGGACGTAGTTTGGATCCTGCAAGAGAAAAATCGATTACATCTCAGATTCTATCTAGGGACAAAGTAGCTCTCGTGTAGCAAAAAAGGACAATAGATATACAATACAATCTGTTATACAAAGGAGTATCAAAAAGTAAGGTGAATTTTGGATTGACAGAAAAACGCGTGCACAGAGATAAATATATGAAAATTTATTATGTTTGGCAAATCATATCACACTATCATTCGACAAAGGAACCTAAGCATTTATTCCAACTCATCCATGCCCTTTTCAAAGAAATCTTGCTCCAGGTTCCCTAACCAGGTAAGTGTTGTGCCTCTTTCAGTGTATGGAAACGCTGCCCACCGAGGTGTTTCTTCAGGGGCCAAACAATGGTAATCCAAAATGGTAATACTGCTCACTGAACCATATGAGCTATTCAATGCATTTGCAATATCATGCAACCACATTCTTCTGTCTTCACGAATCATGGCATCGACGACAGCCACATTCGTGTCGTTACACCACACGTACACTTGTTTCTGAGACATTACACTCTCTCCATAGACTTCCAACAATTCTCGATGAATATTACATGTTTTTCCCCTTGGCCCATAAAAAAACGAATGACACCGAGCACCTCCTCCTTGGAGTAATGCTCAAGTCGATGCGCCATCTTTGATTTGCTCTAAGCACCAGACGGGTTGACATAGAAGTTTCTACAAGCCGTCACACTTCTATCACCTTGGTATTTTCAACATATAAAAAAATTAATTAGCTACACAAAAAACTCTGAGTTTTAGAGACAAATTCACCTTACTTTTTGATATATTCTTGTACATTGAAATAACAAATGTTTCCATGCACCAAGGTATTAAGGTAAGCGAAACCATGTTTATCCTATCACATTAAGTGGCGAATTAATGGAAATGGGTTTCTACGCAATAAAAAATAATCACCTTTGCATCTGTGGCATTTGACTTTAAAGTTTTTTCCCTGTACAAGATCCGATTCCATTCCGTCAAACCCCCAACAGGTGGGAATATATAGTATCACAACATACCCTGCACCTATGCCGGTCAATTAAACTGGTATTAAGAGGAGTGGACTTTTTAAGTCACAAAAAACGATTGGAAATCGATTTTTTTACTATCAGTTAATTTATATCAAATTATATACATAACAAAAGCATTTTTCCATTACGATCATTTTTGACGAAGTTATATCGACAACTTAAAACAAAGGATAGATACGTATGGAAAGTCGACTACAAAAACACATTTTTCTCTGATTGGGATTGTTTTAGATTCTGATTTCGAATTGTCTTCGGCGCATTCGTTTATTCTTGATTTCCTTAAAAGTTTAATTGAATAATCCTTATAAGTTGTTATACATATCGAAGTGCAAATGAGAAATTCATTGTGCTTCTTTGTTATGAAATCTTGGTTTAAAATGTCGCTTAACGAATGCTTTTATGCAAAAATTTTGTGTTTCAGAACATAATTTTTTAGAGTCACAATTGAGTGATACACTTTCCGAATGAAGTTAATTTGATTTATATGCATAGAAACTATTATGTGAATCAAAATTTTGAAATGTATGGAAAATTAATGTGCATGGAACCTATCAATTTTTTCTACTTTTACAAAACTTCTGACCACATATAGTGTAATAGTTTCAGCAAAACCTAATATAATTTAACCAAACTTCATGTAAACAAGTCAGTTGACAACAATAGTATTCAAATTTTATAATCCGATAACAACTTTAAGTGTTTATTTTGAAAGTTCACTGTCATGCTCGTTACATTGGTCGAACTAATTATTAAAAAATTCCGATCACAAGAATATATACAATACATAAAAAATAAGTAGATCAGCAAATCTGCCATCGTTCAACACTGTTGGGAATTTTTCTCATAAGTAGCTTAATGACTTAATATTCGTTATGAAGTATAAAAGCAATGATTACAGACATTGTTTTATCTGTTTTGACTTAACCAACTCACGAATGTCTTTCGTATCCATCTTCCAACAATGGCACAAAAGTAAAGAGCGAATTCCCAGAAATGGGTCTGAATACTTGCTCAGTAAATGATACTTAATGTATTATTTCATAACTATTTGCAGAAAACTATTGTACATTCATTTACTTAGATCAGCAGAGAACTTTTTGAGTGCTTACACTAATCCTTTTAAAGTTCATAGTCTCGAAACCAAAACAACCATTAAAAGAGCTATCGAAAAACCTTCCAAACAATGGCTAATAACGAGAGTAACGATAATTGGAGAGCCCTTGGTTCGATCTCGGCAAGTCATTCCCTAGAACACCTTTTCGAATCGTCCTGGTAACCGAGTGGTTAACTCTCTAGCCCTGAATTCATCAGGAGATGGGTCCAAATCCCAAACTGCCCATCAATGTCATAATGGTTCGGAATCCCCTTTGAACCATAGGTGTCAGCGTTACCCTCTTGTTGGAAAAGATGTCTGTAGAGCGCAAACTAAGCCAAGTTAGGTTATTGGGGCAAATGAAAACGGCATAAAGTTCAGGGAATGCTTATACCAGATTTTCTAGGTAGGTATTGAATTAACGTCACACTGGAGCAACACAACGGGGCTATTGGCGACGGTCCGGGATCAACCCTCGAAGGGGAAGATCAGATGACGAAGTCAGCTGACCTGAGTCCCCTTTGTACACGACGGTCTCTTCGGTTGCTAGTCCGTTACTCTTCCAAAAGGGCTACCGCGGCCCTCAGATTTCGTAGGTTTGTACCAAAAGAATTGAGTAGATCAATAGAAATAAGCATATCATCGGCTTAGAGTATAAATCATTAACTGACATTTTTTGGAGGCACTTATTTTATGATAATGAGAAAACTTTACCATACTCTATTCTAGATTTACATCAAAATCAAACTATCAAAACCCTTATAATTTATATTTTTTTTTTACCTAAAAACTAATAGTTAGTCTTTGAGCAAATATATAGTAAAAAATGTTGTCAATCGATTAGTTTCTGTTCTAAGCCGACGATATGACAATTACAGAATTATTTAATCCTTTGTGGAGTTCCCACACATAATTCAACCTTGCAACTTGTAGCCATCCCTGCACGATTTCTAACCGGTTTTGACTTTCTTGACCAATAGAATCCTTCCAGAAGATTATATTCTAAGGAAAGGAGATATAGAATATTTCCAAAGGATTCTATTACAAGAAAAGGAGATAGCAATAGAATATTTCCGAAACATTCTATTCTCAGGAAATAACAATAAAATTTGTTCCGAAGGATTCACTTCCAAGCAATAGAATAATTCTAAGGAATTTTATTCTAAGAAAATTGTCAATATAGAATCCTTCCAAAGTACTAAGGAAAGGATCAATAGAATTTTCCCAAAAGAACTATATTCTTTCTGTAAAGGAGTAATAGAATCTTTTCAAAGGATTCACTTCCAAGGAAAGAAGTAGTAGAATAATTCCGAGGGATTTTATTCTAAGAAATTGAGCAATAGAATCTTTCCAAAGCACTAAGGAAAGGAGCAATGGAATTTTCCCAAAAGAATTTTTTCTTTCTCTAAAGGAGTAATAGAATCTTTTCTATAGATTCACTTCCAAGGATAGCAGCAATAGAATCTTTCCAAGGGGTTATGTTCCGAGGAAATGACCAACAGAATCACTAAAAGTTGAAAGAATTCATGGATTCTTTCAACTTGGACCCAATAGATGTGGTTATTTAGTCATGTGTGTTATGGGATAAAAGCGATAAAACCAACACGGAAATCTCGTCTTGCTGACTGTTAAACTTCTGCTCCAACAACTTGGGACCAACACGTCATTCCTCAAGTGACATCCAGTGCATATAAGTACCTGGTTCCAGAGCTCCCCACCCGGCTGCGTACGCGGTCCTGCCCAAGAAATCCGTGCCCTTCCTGGGAATGCAGATGGGACGGATGTTCTCGCGGTAGGGTGCAGCACGATCGAGCACCACTACGGCCACGTCGAATCGGTCCGCTTGAGGGGTGAACCTGAAGTTGGGGTGCAGGCGCACTTCAGATACCCCGAAGACTTCTGCTGGTAAACTTTCCACATTGGAGTGCAGGACATAGTCGCCTAAGGTCACGCGGATGTTGCCAGGTTTGTGTTGAGATCTAGAAGAGAATACACAAAAGATTTAGCTTCGTGTTTAAAATGCTGATCTTCAAGCCGCGTCTACACATTTTACCAAAATACTGACTAAATGAGAAAAGCTGCACTGAGCATGGAATGCTGTCTTTAGCGGTGCTGTAACATAGTGCTCCCAAAACCAGCCAAAATACAAGTAAAATAGTTATCATTTCAGTACAAAAATGCACATTATGTGTACAACTAATCAGGGATGTGTGTCCCTAGGATGTGGGAGTCGTAAAAAAAAGTAAATCGGACTTAACTCAAAACCGCGCGCCAGAAAAATATGTATGACTCGAGTTCTTCAAATCATATCTTCCTTCGTCCCTCGAGTTGACACTGGGTGACAAGTGGAGGAACGAAGGAGGGGGTCGTTGTGCACCCTTTAAAAGACATCTGGAAGGGAAGGACATCTCCCCGACAGATATGTCGATATTTACGAACGATGGTCAGTGGTTGACCTCTGATCCAGAGCCGTTACTATGGACGATGCAGTGCAAACCTTGTTTCTGGCTAGCTATATGCCTCGCGTTTAGTTGGTACATATCAAAGAATGTAAATGTCGTCGCCTTATTAAGATTATCCTGAGGGTTGAGTTTTATATCGCAAAGGCTATATTTGGCCAAAGTCAACTACACACACAACAATGTTATACTTTTTTACAATTCGCAGGGGGATCCTGAAGACGGCTGATTGAAGTTTCTAATGTTCAGTCTGATCTACATAGCGCCATCTTCCACCTAAGTGGTATCGTTTTTTTGTTCAATGTTGTCGCCTCAAATCTATACTACTCTGATAGAGCACCTGGGTTTATCCCCATATTCTCCTGTTACAACGCATTTCAGCAAAAACATTTTTAGATTCATTTTTACGTAAACTGTCAAGCACATACAACTGATAGTGTGATGCTAATGCTAAGTACCTGAAAAGTGCGCATTCAACCTCTAATTTTCAGCCCTAAAGAACTTTGTTCTCGTTTAATTTAGTAACATTCTTCTAATTTCAAAAACAGTTTTCAAACTTTTCCCAAGTTACTTTTGTTACTTCATCGAAGTTATTAAAAGCGTTAGGTTCGTTGGGAGCTACATTAAATTGATTTGTGTATGTGCCAAAAGAAAACACAGTTAACAGATTTTTCTTCCAAAAAGACAGCGATTTTCTCATAATTTCCAGTCCTTTTGAATGGAGATTCTGTTTTACTAGAGGGCTTGTTTGTAAATAAACTTTATAATGTTTGAATTTATTGGTGAATTAGTTTGTCATCAAAGTAATTGCTGAAGTATCAGTCCAGTAATGAAGCTTTTAGTTCAGTTTGAAAGATTACGAAATTTTGAATTTATTTGGAAATATTTATTGCGGCATTTCTTTTTATTCCAAATAAACCATCTTACAATTCTGAATTTCCTGAGTCAACTTACATTGTTATGGATCGGTAAAAACAAATACAGTGCCTAACAGATGTATCTTAGATACAAATAAGAGTATAATAGCCGCTTGTTTAAAATAAAGTGAAATATAGTGTAAGCAGGCTTGCACATGTAAACTAAGATTTCAGAATATGCTTTTAGGTAGGTATTTAATTAACATCGCACTGGAGCAACACAACGGGCTATTAGCGACGGTCCGGGATCAAACCCAGAAGTCCAAGACTCGAGGACAACACCACGTAATTTTGCACCTGAGATGGCACTCTCCAAACTTCCACACCACGTCAACTTGAGGACATTTGAGGCCACGACAGATTTAACGTCACCAGAACCCTTTGTACACGGCGGTCTTTGGTTTGATTCGAACTCGCAACCCTCCGGTTGCTAGAGTCCGTTACTCTTCCAACCGCGCTACCGCATATGTTTTTAGAAATTGGTTGGTATTATTTATGAGCCTGTGTTACCTAGCAACGCAATGTCCAGCTGTAACGACGAATCTTCTGCCCACAAGAGCTCCTCCACAACGACTTCCTCCAACCTGTATAACAGCCTGGTTCAGAAAAAGAAAAAGTTACAAATGAATTCACAGAAAAACAGTAATTTTAACTACATACAATATACCGGGTTTTGCATGCAAAGTATCCAGCATTCCACAGAAATTTCGAGTTTTTATTTGGAAGTGTTAGTAAATTAGAAAATTAGGGAATCGATCAGATCAGTTATGGCGAAAAAAATTGAATTTTTTAAAAAATGTTTATATCTTGCTTTCAAGAACTGTAATAGCGTATTAATACATTTCTTTACAAAGAATAACCAGTTTTATTTTTTATTTTACTTTGAAAGATAAAATCTTATTAACATCGGATTTCTCAAGAAGTTGATAATCTTAAACAAGAAT
The DNA here is from genome assembly GCA_933210815.1 of Meta bourneti. Classification (NCBI taxonomy): domain Eukaryota; kingdom Metazoa; phylum Arthropoda; class Arachnida; order Araneae; family Tetragnathidae; genus Meta; species Meta bourneti. The sequence continues at coordinate 8,045,625 of OW119922.1, forward strand.
GGTAATTTTTACCCTACAAACCATACATAGTTAAAACATCCAAAATTTGAGCCAAGTAAAAAACGTATGGCATTTCTGATCTTAAAGACGTGAGTTAGACATCAAGTCAGAGGCACACAAATAAAATTTGAAAAAATATGCAAGAACACAATCCGTGACTAATTCACCGTAAAATTTTTCACACAATACAAAGGTTGACCATGGTATTTGTCTTGCATGAAATATACGAGTTATAAAAGGGAAAACTATTACCTGCCAAGGAAACTGTCCAAAGTAAGCATCATTGCCACCCACGATACGGCTCGTTCTCGTCGCACTTCGACCACAATCTTTATACCAAAAAGAGAATTCAGGTAAATTTTGAATTATTTCTAAATGATATCAGTTATCAGTTGGCAGTGTTGATGTAATTTCAAGCATTTCAAGCTATACGACATTATTATTCAATTATTTCAAGCTATGCAACATTATTATTTCTAACTGATATACTCCCTTATGAAAAACATTAAAGTTAAATATTTTTTAAAACATTTACCTTTGAGGTAAACATTAAAGGTAATGTAGGAGGTAAGTATTTAAGGTAAACAATCAAAGGCAATGTACGAAGCATTTAAGGTAAACATTAAAGGTAATGTACGAGTTTAGCCATACCCGTTTCTTCTCATGTTACAATGAGCAAGGATCTATTTTGTCGGATAGGTAGGTAGGTAGTTGAATTTACTTCTCACCGGAGCAACGTAATGGGCTATTAACGATGGAAGTGATCAATTCCAAAGGGTTGGTTGTTTTGGGGTTTTATGGCGCAAAGCCCACACACAAGACATACAATATAAAGTAATAGACACACACAATGAACATTTTTACTGACACAAAAGAGAGAAACACACCCAGGGAGGAATGCACCTGACAGGAATCGAACCTGCAACTCGAAGGTTACTAAAAGAGTGGGCATACCCACTAAGCTAGGAGGGCCTCCAATCCCAAAGGGAAAGACCGATTGTAACTACTGGTAATTTTACCTTTTTCGGAATCTAATTATCTCTCATATAACAATATTTTTACTATATATTCATTGGACAGTTGCAGTTATTCTAACCAGTCACTTTGTTGTCAACACTTTTTCCTGCTGTCGCAATTAAATTATGTCAGAAGCCAAATTTTTGAAAAAGTAAAAATGATCTGGTTAAAGCATGTATTAGAGTCCTAAAATCAATTTTTTCAAGTGTTTATCTTGATATTTTTGAAAAAGTAAAAATGATCTGGTTAAAGCATGTATTAGAGTCCTAAAATCAATTTTTTCAAGTGTTTATCTTGATATTTTTGAAAAAGTAAAAATGATCTGGTTAAAGCATGTATTAGAGTCCTAAAATCAATTTTTTCAAGTGTTTATCTTGATATTTTTGAAAAAGTAAAAATGATCTGGTTAAAGCATGTATTAGAGTCCTAAAATCAATTTTTTCAAGTGTTTATCTTGATATTTTTGAAAAAGTAAAAATGATCTGGTTAAAGCATGTATTAGAGTCCTAAAATCAATTTTTTCAAGTGTTTATCTTGATATTTTTGAAAAAGTAAAAATGATCTGGTTAAAGCATGTATTAGAGTCCTAAAATCAATTTTTTCAAGTGTTTATCTTGATATTTTTGAAAAAGTAAAAATGATCTGGTTAAAGCATGTATTAGAGTCCTAAAATCAATTTTTTCAAGTGTTTATCTTGATATTTTTGAAAAAGTAAAAATGATCTGGTTAAAGCATGTATTAGAGTCCTAAAATCAATTTTTTCAAGTGTTTATCTTGATATTTTTGAAAAAGTAAAAATGATCTGGTTAAAGCATGTATTAGAGTCCTAAAATCAATTTTTTCAAGTGTTTATCTTGATATTTTTGAAAAAGTAAAAATGATCTGGTTAAAGCATGTATTAGAGTCCTAAAATCAATTTTTTCAAGTGTTTATCTTGATATTTTTGAAAAAGTACATTTACTGCGAGGATTAATAGAGAAGTTTCTACTCCTCAGAAGGTTGATGGCACAACTCTTTTGACAACGCAATGTTTATTTATCATACACAAGCTACACATATAACACATTAACCCTCCTGATGGTTTATCTTCGAGTCGAAAACTGCCCTGTGGTGGCTAGCGTCTGATGCAAAAACCTCTTCCAAACTGTCATCAGTTCTAGGCAAGGAGCAAATTGTTTTGTCTACTTGGATCTTCATTCTCCTTGGAGTAAGTAATACGTTAGTTTTGTCTCGACTAGATCTTGATGAACTAGATAGCGCGTCGTTAGCAAAATTGCGTAGATCTTGGGAGAGATACCTCGTCGAAAGTATGCAAATCAGGCATTGTATAGAATACCTAGATAATCTATAGGATGCCTGGCGTTTTGGGGCGATTAATATTTCACACATTTCCTAGGCATGCCAAAAGACAAATTGGCAAAGTATGAAATACTCCCTCTAATGAAGTTTCTAATGTCACATGGCAAGGCACGTGATTTTCGACGCTCGCCTTAGACGGAGATTTCCCCATTCGGAATCTGTTCGGAATACGCTACTTTGAATTCGTTCAGCAAAGACTGTAGACCATACTGTGCTGTATGTAAATGGAAGAGCAAGGTGTAATGTCCGAGAAGGAAGGATGGCATGTTGACATGCAACGACGATTCTACGATGAACTGTCTAAAGTGCGAGCCAATGCTGCAAAAACCAGTGTTTTTCTAACCGGAACTACTTACCAGAAGATAATGAGCGATGTGAAAAAGATGACTACTAAGAAGGAACCATGGGACTATTGGCTGTTGAATCGCTACGATGTGATGTTAGTGGAAAACAAAAGTGAACTGATTTATTCTGTTAAAGAAGGCGTTAGTGCTATCCAGTTCTGCATCACGGAGAGTTACATCATGACGCTCATTTGTAAAAGCCTTTCCATGACTTTTTTTTGCCTAAATAGCATTTGCCATTCTATATAATGCCTAGGTATTACATACAATGCCTAGGGAAAGTATGCATTATATTAAAATAATTCGGATACTTCAAACTTTGCCCCAAAATGCCAGACATTCTTTACTATATTGCCTAGACATTCTATATAATGTCTGCTTTTCATACATTGCCGATTCCTTGGGTACATTTCTCTCTTCTGTGTCAGTAAAGCTTTCATTGTGTGTTTGTCTATTACTTGATATTGTATGTCGTGCCTGGCACAGCAGGGCCAAATATGGCCCTTGAGCCATAAAACCCCAAAATCAACCAACCATACATTGCCGGTAACATATAGTACATCATGGCTGCAGTTTCTTTGACAATCTTCGGTGACATGCTCGTGCAGGTCCTTGTGTGGCAATATCGCTAGGTAGAGTGAATTTGTCTGAACCACACTCAGTTGAGCTCGGAAAGAATTGAATTTGGGGCAGCACCTACATGAATTCGATTGGCTAAATTGAACATCAAGTGAGTGCTGAATGCCATGATAGGATAGCTGAAGTGTTCGCACAAATCGCCATGTCTTGATAAAGAGTTGGCTATAAAGTGTTTTGATGTTTACACCTGTAAGCTCTAGGGACAGATTTATGTGTTTCTTGCCATCTTCATTGCTGGCGATGTTCGCTATATAAGACAATGTCTGGTACATATGCGGCAAAATTGGTGTTAGATTATTTTAATATGAAATTACGGTAGCAATTTAATATGAAATTAATAATATAGTATTAATGTAAAATGATTAATTAAATTGAAATTATAGGTAGATAGATGATTAGAGTCGCACTGCGAGGATATTGGCAATGGTCCGAGATCAATCACGAAGTAATCCCACGTAATTCTAACCACGGTCAGATGACGAGGTCAATACCTGAGCTGGCACCCACCCACTCCAAACTTCCGCACACGCCAAAGTGAGGACTTCTGTTACTCTTTCCAAATAGGCTACCGCGGCCCAATTGAAATTATAGAAAACGATATTGATTAATATGGTATTTGGTATTTTCAATTAACGTCATACTGGAGCAACACAACGGGCTATTGGTGACGGTCCGGGATCAATCCCAGAGGGAAAGATTATTATGAAATTCCTCACTCTTCGAGATATCTAAATCTATTATATCAATTCAGGACGACTGCTTAAAGCCGATATAACCGAACGCGCAGTTTCAGCACTCGACGTGTTGAACATGCGCGACGATAACGAGTTATTACTCTATTTCATACATTTATGGGTAACCAAAACTTGAATTCATACTCACAGGGGTCATTCTTGACAGGTCCGAAAGTCTCTGCGCTGATCTTCTTTTCACCGTTGGTGACGCAGCAGGAGAAGAGGGGCCCGCATGAGGGCCCCAGGGTGCCCCCGGATAACCAGCAGTAGAGGAAAAATTGGCACTTTCCCCCGCCAGAGCAATAGGAGAAGCTGTTCTGCCGTGAGGGTGAGGAATGGGAGAAAGGGTTGAAGTTGCTGCTCATGGATCGACCCTCGTTTCGGAACCGAGAGGAACGGTATGAGGGTTCGTCATGAGGCGGATGAATGTAGATGGCGCCTGTATCGGGAAATTAATAAAAATCAAGAAAATGCAAAGTCGCCATCAACAGAGCATTACACGAAAATATTTCACAATATCCAGCGAGCAAACGTTTGAAATGCATGTACAGTTGAAGAAATACTTAAATAAATTAGAATGCTGAACATGCATTCCACAATTTAAGTAAAATTTATTTAAGTATTTTATAAAGTACAATTTATAATTGTGTATTTTAAAGTATAATTTAAGTAGTTTGAAGTATAAAATAAGTATTTTAAAGCATAATTTAAGCATTTAAAGTATAGTTTATGTATTTTAAAGTACAATTTATTTATGTATTTTAAAATTTAACTTAACTATTTTAGAGTATTTCTTTTTAAGTATAATTTATTTAAGTATTTCGATAAATGCGTGAGTATCTAAAGAAATAAGCACATAAATTTCAGATTTCTGAATCCTCCCCATGCATTCACATTAAAGTGACTAATTCCTTATTCGTATCCGAGTTGTTTTTGACTATAAAATTCACAATTATGTAGCACACATTTTGGTATTTCAATTTTTCTTATATAGAGTAAACAAAAATGAAATCATATCCATAACAGTCAAAAGAATCAAAACCACTACAATATAGTCAAGCTTTCTGTATTTCGAAATTCTGATTTTCAGAAGTAAGAAACTATAAGTAACGAATTTCTGTAACTATATTTCAAAACGAAACTGTAACAGTTAACCATTTTTCCTAATCTGTGGAAGAAATTTTTATAATTGGATTTTTCTTTTTCAAAAGGAAACTCATTTTCACAGATCTGTATCTGACAGAATACTCTTCAGTTCTGTTTCTGAAACACACAGTTGCCAATAATGTATTTTACATCATAACGTGAATGTTATGTGTCATTCATATTTCTGGAAATAACATAAACAGAGGATTTAACAAAAATTAATTTCAAACTGATTCTTCACTGATTAAAGCTTTAAGTTGCTTGAAAATTGGCAAATTAACTTTTTTTATAAAATTGGTACGAAATAAATTAATCAAGCATTCATTTAATTGTAAAGCTATTTACTCGAGATTGACATTAAAATATAGTTTGTATAGTATTTAAGACAATTGTAGTTTATCAGAGTAGACAATTCGACTCGTAATTGAAATATAAAATTATTTACAATAGAACCTTGATTATCCGAGCTCATATTAACCGACTGCCAACGTTCCCAGACGAATTTGTGATACCTAGTTTATTTTAAGCTTTAAATAAAGCTTCGAGCACTAGTGTGATCACTGCCCAAAAAGGTTTGAAAGTGCTGCGAAACAGAAGATCATTAAAGTTGGTTGGTTGGTTTGGGGGTTTTATGACGTAAGGGCCATATTTGGCCAAAAGATCATTAAGGACTTCAGAAATGTCATTAGATTTAGATGGCAAATGATATTTTCTCTAACTATTTTTGTCATTAAAAATCAATACTATTTATTTTATATTTTTGGTAATGGCATTGAGAATTTTCTAGAAGCTTATAACCAATCATGAAAGATCAAACGATGTTTATTGTACTATAAAACGTTGATTATTATTTATTTACGAATATCACTACTCCTGTTATGCTAAACTGTTTCTCTTTCCTAAATAAACCTTCAAATTTTCTTACTTCGATTGGTTGGTTGCTTTGAGGGTTTTATGGTGCAAGGACTATATTAGGCCAAGCTGGGCCACACACGACAATCTTCCTTTGATGTTTTAACTATTTCTACGCGACAATACACGCTGTTCCTGTATTATTTCTGAGAAGAAAATTTAGTAAAAGTGTTCTAGAAAACCAAAAGAAAATATGATTTGCATACTTCGCAACGCACAAATTTTTTTATAACTCTCAATTTTCATTTCACCACTAACAATTCACCGACAAGGTATGGAACTATAAAAAATCCACATCTCATTTTATGGGTCGTAAACTCTAGAAGCGTGCTAGTTAATAAAATCTGATACCGAAAAGAATAAGATAGCTTGGTCACAGAAGCGTGACACGATCCAATCAAAGGCAGACTGTCCGTTTGGTCAAGCAGCACGCTACAGTTACGACCATTTGCACTCTTCACTTCAGCCAGCCAGTCTTCTTTTATTATTGGATCAGTAGGGCAGATCAAGGATGCTAATTCCCTCAAAACTGTCGCTTTGACCTTGATGTGAATAAATTTATGTATCTTGAAGGGAATTAATAGAAGGCTTTTCTCGTGAGACAGCCTATTAATAAATTTCGGAATTCTCACCATTTATATATATCCCACATTCTCATGATTATGAATAGTTTGCTTTATTATCCCAAACTATTTAGAGCAAATTTAATGATTTGGGTTAGTTCAAAATACGTAAAACCGCGATAACACTGGGATAACTCCTGATAAGTCATAAATTTTCTTAAGTGAAGTGTAGCTCTCATAGACGACAATGTGATTAAACCGTAGTTATCGGGAATTCAAATGCTATGGTCGTTACTGTGGAAAGGTCTTTAAACATGAAGGGTTTATGTCTGATGACGAGCAAACTGAAATCGAAAATGGGGATCTGACCCTGATTTATAATTGAATTTTTTTGAAATCGTAAATGAAATCTATATTAGGATAAACTTTTAATAGCTGTGTATCCCACTATTTTATAATATTGAAGTTCATGAAATTTTCCCATGGGGACCTTGTACTATTAAAAAGTAGATCTGACTTTAATATTATATTAACGTATTAATTAATGTATATTTATAAAATTTAATATCGAATTATTTATAATGGTCATAAAATTGAACTTTTTGTAGTATTAAAATCATTGCCATGCAATTTAACTTCATGCGACTCCGTGAGTTTCATTTAGAAACGTGACCCATTTGATTGATTAGGCAGAAGAAATTAATTATGTAATTGGATTTTTTGTTTGAAGGCTCGTTTGAAAAATTAAATTATTAACACTCCTATTTTTATACATACCAGTCTACCCGAGAAGAACATCAACGCTGAAGGATCAACTGCTTGCAACTATTGATGACACTTTGTTAAGCGCATACTTCATCTACCCTTATAATAATTTTGAATTTAGATTTAAAAAAGACAATGGAAATTAATTACTTATGACAGTATTATTATTTTTTATTATGTTAGTAAAACTTCGAAAAAAAATTTTCACGATTGATGACTTTTAAATCATGAAAGAATTTTTCGTAATTGGAAGACAAAATCTGACATAATGCCTAAATGCAATTGGATTCGTAATCATAGAGTACACATTTCTATAGGGCGGCGACAAAAATGGTGAAATTGCCAGTCTAGTACTATGTTGCACGGACCAATCAGATGATGAATCAATTAATGGGCGTCAAAGTAGCCTAAGGCTCACGGTTCAACTAGTTGTGGTCACATGATCGTGGACACATAAAAAGATTACCATTGCTCACTCTACTTTTATATTTACTCTATGAGTCATCTTCCTCGTTGTCCTGCCCTCAATTCTATGTTTATGTGGGAAAGGGACCAAAGCACCGAATGGATTTATTTTAAAAGCATTTAGACAAATACATCTCTTAACCCCCATGTTTCATATAGTGACACACGAAGTTAGAGCTTAGTACAAAAAGAAAAAGTGGGAAAGATTAACAAGAGTCCAGCTGCTTCAAAAATTCTCTAGCCATCCAACAATGTGCATGAACGCCTTCCCCTGACAATGCCAAATATTCTTACAGGTGGTCACAGTCCATATCAACCATTTGTCTGCATAGGAGCGGGGGAGGGGATTCATGTTACCTCTCACATACATCCACACATTCTAGACAGAACCCGTTTATAGAGAGGCCACACATTCATTTTAGAAGGACAAACATCCATGCCTTAATCCCGGGTTGGAACCAGGAACCTCCAGAAGTTGGACCCTAAACACTGGACCGATTGGTCAGCCGGGATGGATTTATAGATTATACTTTTGGAAGTTTCTCATTTTATTCCGTCTTCAGTTGTCTTACGTATCCGGACATTGCAAAAAAATATTACAAGATTATATAGAAATAATGCTGATTTCTGTGACACGTACTTTGTTAGTTTTTAGATGAAACGATACCTAAAACTAACCCCTAAATACAATTTTTACCAGAGATCCCTCCCTTAACGTCCCCCTTTTCTCCCAGACTTTGTCTCCTTGACCAAGTGGTCAATATATCTAGCCACCCCCTTTCACCTTTGAACTCAAGCCATCTCATTAACTTTGACCTCCGATGGACTCTCCTGCTTTCAAATCGCCTATGTAAAATCAAATTACTCCTTCGTTAAGCCACCGACTGACTACCAATGAACTTTCTCCTGGTCCAATAATCTTTCTCCTAATCCTCATCCCTCTAGCGAGTTCATTGTAAACTATTTATTCTTTCACGAACCCCTTGGGCTAAGGAGGAGCAGTCTCAAGCTCTCCACCCTCAACACTGCCATGCATTATGTTATTACTACTTGTCTATTGAAGTAGATAAATTATTGATACGGAACTTTTTTTCCTCTACATTAGTGGAATCGACATTACACTCAGGACAAATGGATCATTCTTTCCTGTTGCCTTATACCACTCTTGCCACTTTCATCACGACTGCAGGCTTATAATTTCTGTTATTATGACATAGATACGACGTTTTATGAAGCAAGTGACGTCAGCAACACTTTTTAATCCGTTTTATTGGGAGTTGGTTTTAATGACGTGCACTAAAAGATATAACTACCGTAATATTCTATTCTTAGCTATACAGGGTGATTCTACGGTCATGGGACAAACTTCAGGGGGTGATAGAACACAACGAAACAAACACTTTTCCCCATAGAATATAGGGTCGCAAGTGCAGCGGTTGGCCTCTAGAGAGCGCAGTCAAAAGCTTGTATAAAAGCGTTACGTCGGCGATGCGAGGCCTGCATCAGGTGTGGTAGTCGACATTTTGAACAGCTTCTGTAATTGTGCATTTGCGTTGTACTTACCGACTGATGTTTGTACATGTCGTTTCATTTCCATGTGAAAAGTTTCTCATGTTTTGTCATTTCTTTCTTACCCGTTGTTCCTTGTACTTATCTTTAATTTATGTAATTGTATTATTTGGTTTTGTCAAGCAGTTATTGATGTTTATTTGACATTAAAGCGTTGTTTCTATATTTCATGCCTCCTCTTTTCAACTTGCGTCGGACCGTGTGTTTGTGCCGAAACGGAAAGCGCCCTCTAGCGACTCTACATTCTATGGGGAAAAGTATTTGTTTAGTTGTGTTCTATCACCCCCTGAAGTTCGTCCCATGACCGTAGAATCACTCTGTATATAATTTCAAATATAACCATATACATTTCATAATTGCATACAGTGTGAATTAAGTTTAAGTTCCTTTTCTTCAAGGTAATGTGTGAACCACTGAAACATAACTCTCATAACTCTCTCTTCCTGCCCTCAAATACGTGCTGCTAAATCTTAATATCAGGTTGAGCTTTGATGGCGACAGGGAAAACAAATGCGCTCATTCCCATAATAGTCTTTCATCCACTTCTTAAAGACATAAGCACGGTAACTTTCGATCCCTGGCGTCAGACGTTTGCGAATTCAACGCACTATTTGGTAATAGGCCGGTGTTAGCAGGTTTCATCTCCAGTATAAATGTCAGATAAGTACGAAGGCAGTCATCGCACTTCATTAAGTCTGTTGCGATTAGAAGCGCTCTATTTCACATGCAGAAAGCAAGAGTTAAGCTCTTTTTCGTGATTCCCACCACCGAACTCTCCTTCCAGCGAAGAAAATCCGAATTCACATCGAGATGATCTGTGATCTGCGTAAGTGAATGGACAAACTTGATGAACGATCTATTCTTTTTGTGTCCTCGTTGTGCTTACCCATGGGATTAGAAATGACATCTTTATTTTCCACGTTCAATTGATATTTTTTTGACATTTCCGGTCAGGTAGCCGAGTGGTTAGCGCTCTGATTCAACACACTGTGTATTCGAATCCCTGTACATTAACCCTCTAAGTAGCTTCGCCGAGACATCTTGTCCATCAAGATCTGATCATTTTTTCTATTGACGGGATATTTCATAATCTAGATATTGCCGATTTTTTATGGCGATGAGATAAAGGTCTGGACAGTTTTCTTCTAATGACGAGATATCTCGTCCATCAAGATCTGGTTAGTTTTGGTAACCTCGTCGAGATAACCACCAGGAGGGCTAACTCAGGAATTCACACGCACATGTCTGTTCTTCAACCCTGCATGATTTCTACTTGGTTTTGATCTTTTGGACCCATCTTTTCACGATTCTTTGAATAGATGTGGTTTAGTCCTCGTGTGTTTGTGGAGCAAAAGCATTGCGACACGACTCAGCAATCAGAAGGTTAAACCGTACGTTTTGACAATTCAATGGTAGGTAGGTGTTTTAATTAACGTCGCACTGGAGCAACACAGTGGGCTATTGGCGAAGCTCCTGGATCAAATCCGAAGAGAAAGATCCGAGGACAACACCACGTAATTTTGAATCACGGTCAGATGACGAGGTCACACCTGAGCTGGCAAATCAATGGAGCGACTTGTTCCGTTTAATACCTTGCGTCATAAAAACCAAATCCAGCCCAGCAACGCAAATCATAGACTCGATTGGTCAAGAAGGTCCAAACGTTAGAAGTCATGCAAGGGAGACAGTAGGTATCAGAATGGATATATGCGTGTGAACCGATCAAAGGGTTAAACCGTAGGTTCCGTCAAAGCAAACCGACCAAATCAAATCAACCGTCACTTCTAACAGGACTCGCTTGCGTTTAGAAAAGATATTAATCTGTTTTACGTTCAATTGAGCTTAACATAGGGAACGCTTTCTCTACTTCTCTCAAGACCCACTTCTTTATTTTTGTTCAAAAAAAACTATCCATATTTTTCATGTTCAATTATTTCTTACCCGGTTAGTATTCTTTTTACTTCTAATTACAAAACTTAAACACTTTTTCATGTCTAATAATCCTTATTAATTTCGTCACTTGTAAGAAGCATCACACGTTTAAAATTTTTTTACACTTTAATTCTGCTCAGAAGGCATAACATTCTTTTCAACATTCAAATGATATGTTTACTTGGAAAGTATTTCCTTTCCTTCTAACAAGACACGCTTCTGCTTGAAAAGCTATCCACCTGTTCTACACTCAACTGAACTTAACGAAGAGAGTTCTTTCTTCACTTCCATCAAGACCCACTTCACTTTTGTTCAAAAAATCTTTCCATATTTTTAACGTTCAGTTAAAAGTATGGAAAGTTAACGTTCAGTTAAAGTATTACTCAGGAAGTAATTTTTATATATCTGTTTATGAAACCTAACCTCTCTTTCATGTCTAATTAACCATTAATTATAAATCATTTTTGAAATATCCAGGAAACTTCATCTACTTATAAAATATTTCTTTTTCATGTTCACTTTAATTCTTCTCAGCAAGCCTAAGCTTCTTTCCAAAATTCAAATGATCTGTTTATTTAGGAAGTATTTTTCTATTTCTAACAAGTCTCACTTCTGTTCAGAAAAGCAATCTATCTGTTTTAGGTTCAATTCAGTCTCACTATAGAGGACTTTCTTTTCTTCTATATAGACTCACTTGTCTACTTATGTCTAGAAAAGCTTTTCATCCTTCCCCAGCGTTCAATTGATCCTTTTACTCAGAAAGTATTTTCTCCCCTTCTACAAATCCTCGCGTCTGTTTGGAAAAGTTAAAAAATTCAAAAATATTCTCTTCCTTAACCTATGGCAAACTAACTGTAGTATCAAACATTTTTCTTTCTATTATCAGTGATTTATAAAGGTGCAAAAAATAATCAGAATATAAATGAAGTTAAAATTAACTAATAACCTGATTAAAACAAGAAACCATTATTCACCCCTATATACGCATATTAGGTGGAAATAAACAAAACCTTTTTGTTAATTTTAACATGTAGTGAATTGCAATGAGTCAGGATGATGAATACCAAAAACTTTAATGTTTGTAAATGAAACTTTTAAACACTGCCTCTTTCATAATCACTATCTGAATTCACGGAATATGTTAAGAGGTGATCTATATAGATGAATGGGACAGATTTTCTTACGGAATTATATTTCCCTTTCATGTCCGTTGTTATAAAATCATCTAGGTTTATTTTGAACAGTCAAATAAAGAACGTGTAACCAAATATGTCCTCCCAAATTACTTTACCCTGTTTCTTTACATAAATCTGACAGAAACTAAAGTATGATTGTGGAAGAGACAGTTTCCATTTTCAAAGTTAGTTTTTCTCATCTACATTCTTCTCATAAACATATTTTATCCTCTTTCCTTGTACAAATCTGACAAAAACTAAAGTATAATTGAGGAAGAGACAGAGCCTGAGACTTAAGAACTAGTTCTTTTCTCATCTATATACTTTCTCAAAAATATTTTACCTTCTTTTTTCAAATAAATAAAAAAGTATAGCTGAGGAAGAAACTGGGTCTGAGATGTAAGAAATAGTTCTTTACTCTCATCTACATATATTCTCAAAAATATTTTACCTTCTTTTTCGAATAAATCTGACAGAAACTAAAGTATAATTAAGGAAGAGACAGAGTCGAGATTTAAGTTTCTCATCTTCAACACTAAACACAATAAATTCAAATGCTGACTTCTTAGACCCTATTGTCACAAAGCAATGAATCTCTTAGCTGTGTTTTCAGTGACTAATTATCCAATTTGACTCGGCATTGTTCATCACGCATAAACAACGTTGACCGAACAACAATAAAATAACGATGCATCTGATCGTCCGTAAAAGGCAAAGGGTCCGCTTCTGTCTCATGATTCGTAGTGGAAGGTACCCAATCAACTTTCTTTGTCGGTAATTGTCCGTGCACACACCGATCGTCCGTAATCGGAAACTGTCGCCACCTGACCCGGATGTAAAGAAGAAATTTCATTCTTCAATGTCGAAATATGGGTTAAGTGCAGACAGTTTTCAAGTTCCCGACTTTCAATGCGGTCATGAGAAACAGCGAGTCGTGAGGCTTTGGGTGTTTTCTCGGCTTTTGTACAAGATGGATCCATTTGTTGCTTATCGGAAGGTCTTGTACTCTTTTTGTTTCGGGAGGAATTGATTGTCTTATTTTATGAGAAAGTTCGTTAGGTCCATTGAAATGAGACTGAAGTATGTCTTGTAAAGGCATTGTTCTTTAAATTATGATCACTAAGTCGCGAAAGTATTCAATCTTTTAATCAGATCGAATTTCCATCTTCGATGTTAAAATCGATATGTTAAAAAGTTTTTTAACCATTCAAGAGGTTTCTACTAGATATCCCGTTCATCAAGATCTGGTCAATTTTGCCAATGACGAGATATCTCGTCATCGAGATATTGCCGATTTTTTTATGATGACGAGATCACGATATAGTCACTTTTATTCTAATGACGAGATGCCTCGTTCGGACAACCACCTGGAGGGTTGAGTTCTCACAGCATGAACGACGAAGGTGACGGTATATGGTAGGTGCCCTTGTATAAAAACCCCGCAGAAAAACAAACCAAACTAAATCAATGCATAGACAGTGTCTTTTAGAATTCAATGCCAAACTTTTAAATAAGGATGGATTTCTGCAATAAATAGCATTATTTTATGAAAAATAGCAACAAATAAAATTTAAAATATTAAGAACTTCTCTCTTTGATTTTTTTTATTTTGGTATATATATCTTAACTTTTGAGGAGCAATGCTAAGTTCTAAAACTTTTTTAAAACCCAAATTTTAAAGAAATAATTTAATTTTAACTCTTGTAAGAAGTAGATTTTTGCTGGGCTGAAAATAGTATTTTGAAATTTACAAGAACTTTAAATCAAATAATAAATATATTCATGTACCACCAGTAAAATTGTGCTTGCTAATATGTTTTAAAACACTTTTGATATTCTAACTGTAAAAATTGAATTTTTTTTGTGGAAAACATACCAATTACCCTTTAGTAAAATACATATGAAATATGTTAATAGAAATTGAGACTCAGTAACATTATAATTTTGCTTCACGTAACTTGTTAGAGTGAAAATATTCTTGCGCCTATATAATTTCCAATGAATTACCTATTTCGATATTAAATCCCGCATAATTCTGTAAGTTTTTTACAATAAAATACGGTAGAACCTTGATTAACCAAACTCCGATTAACAGTGTCCTTGTTAACCGAACCGAATTTGATACCCAAATATTCTTTTAACTTTAAATAAAGCTTCAAGCAATTTGTCCAGAGGCGAGAAAGTTCAGTAACCCAGAAGGCGGTTAAAGATTTTTTCCAAGAGAATTTAAGATACGTACCTCTCTCTCTCACGTCCTGATTTATTGTAAAATTATTACAATAAATACATACTGTGATACATATCTGAGTATAAATTATTCTTTGTCATTTCTTTATGAATTTCAATATCTCAGTAGCAGCGGTAGTAACACAATTTTTTTTCTGTTTCGTATAGGTTGTTTTGTGTGACAACGTCCGTATAATCCGAGTTTTTGATCATCCTATGTGGTTTGGTCCACATTACAACAGATAATAAAGAATCTACTGTAATATTGACAACCATTTAAAATTTTTATGAATAAAAATCATGCACTAAAATTACAATTTGACCCTTAATTTGGATTTGAAACAATTGAATATTCAGAAGAGATTAAAAATGCGTAATCCTTATTAAAATATACTGTCTTTGTTAAATATAATACTTTGTAAAGATTAAAATTCCATACTAAGTTCGGTTTAATTATAACTGAAACCAGCTTCCCAGATATTAGTCATTATTCAACAAAACATTTATAAAATTCACTTCAAAAAACGTGCTTCGATGGAAAAGTTGCGCTTGCTTTATTAAAAATTAAACTAAAACTAGACGACCATTCACAAACAAATGTAAAAGAAACGTATTCAAATAACATCTGAGGTCACATCACCTGAGGTTCAAAGAATTCAGTTTTAGGTAATCCAGAAGTATTTCTGAGACACAATAAAAGCAGAGTGCACTAAAGAATTGAATATAGCTGAGAAGCACTCTTACCATCATAGTATCTTCTGTCGGAGCGCTTGGTGATGTTTTGAGGATGGTGACCTTGAGGATGATGACCTTGAGGATGAGCCAGAGAGCACTGGAAGGAGAGAAGACCGACCACCACCGAGACCAGTAGAGACAAAGGCATCGTGATTCTGTAGTCTGGGCATGGGGAATCTTGGGGCTGCAGAAATTAAAAATACAAGTGAGTAATCAGTAATAAATCACACTTCATCAGAACTCTATTGAATAAAGTAACTATACGCACACAAATGCATAATCTAATTCAAGATTTGTGCTCTAGTTTTTTACTCTAAATTAGATACTATTAGTTGTGGTACGTTATTGAAAGAGGAATGATAACTAATACCCTAATGAGCTAATTCTTTCAATATGAATGGTATTAAATCGAAGTGAATAATAAATACACATTTCATCAATACATTGCTTTTTTAACTATTGAATTCAGGCACCCTGTAGAATCAATAATCAATATATAAGATTATCTCTCTCATTTACTTTAAATTATGTAGATACCATAAGTTTCAGTACGTTATATTCAAAGACAAATGATAAAGGATACGGTGATAAGCTAATTTTATTATATTCAAGTTATTAAAATGAAGTACATTAATTATTCCGAAAACTTGTACACAACCTACATCAATTGAAATACATTTCAAAAATGTCATCCTAAAATGCTGCTACAAACGGAAGAGTAACAATAAACTAAACTCTTCATATTTCCCTCACTCTATCTTTTATCATGGGGATTTTATCTTTCCTGAGGTAAATTTGTTATAAAATAATAAAATCTGAAGCCCCATAAATCTATAGATATTCATTCCAGTGAGAATAAGCATATAAATCTTAAAAACTAGTAAAAAATGTAATCTAACAACTAAAGCTATCTTAAATTTTTATTATTATCGGATGAAATTATTGTTATAAATCTGTTAGAGCTACACAAATATATTTTAAGTAACAGAAATTAACATTCAACGGAATAATATTTCAATAATATTCTTATTATAATTAAAGTAATATTTCAACTATTATTTATAAATAGCATTTATGCGGTCGAATTATCAGAATATATTACAATTGTAGAGGTAAGAAAACAACTTCAAAACTAAACACCACTCCTCAAAATTACTCTACTCCAAACACTTTACTCGAAAATTTCCTTAATTTATTTCTATTTTTAAATTGGGCTTACAATTTGGTTTATTTCGTTAGCGATTTTTTTTACTATTAACTATTCACACTTTTTATATATGATTACAAGTCTAAAAATAAACTCATTATTTTATCTTCCTGAAATAAAATGAACATTAAAAACGTATCTTTATATACGATACCTAGTAAACGATTTTTTCCTACGATTCTTTTATGCTTACTTTTGAGACTTCTACTTTGCGTACTATCATTTGCTTAGCTTGTTTCCTCACACAGAATTGGCAATTGTCTCCTTGTTTCTTTCTTGCCTTGCAGCTTTACGGTATTTGCTTCTATTTCATTTTTATTTTAGTCTAATTTGCTGTTTTGCAATTTTGTGTGTGTATGTTGGCCTTTTTTCCATTTTTTAGTTTGGGGGACAAACTTGTGTCTCTCGGAGCGCTTCCCTAACAACTGCAGAAAAAAAAATTAACTTCCACTTTACCCTCCTAAAAAGTAGGTTGGCTCAAGTTTCTTCAATTTTTCCTTTCTTTCATTTTACATTGAACACTCCAAACGGTTATGACGAAATATTTCGTCCATCAAGACCTGACCAGTTTTGCTAATGACGATATACTTTATCGAGACTAACACCAGGAGGGTAAATCTAGTAGTTTTTGTCTTTTTAGAACAGAAATACAAAATGGTTACGATCAGTGTATGTATTTTAAGATATTAATTTCATAGATTCAACAATACATTTCCATATATTTTGGAGAAAGCTTTTGATGGTTGGTGTACTGTCCACTATGAGTCAAATTGAACCATGAGCAGAAAATACCGTTTCATCTATTTGCAGATTCCCATCAGAATAAAGTTTTTCCAGACGAAATTCATCTATATTCTGCAAAGTCGCTAAAATGGCAGGACATGTGTTAAGGAGTGAATTTAGATTCAGCAGTTTTTGAAGTTTGATACGATCGTGTTCCATTCATATTTTGGCAAGTTCTTAACTCTCCTGGTGATTGTCTCGACGAGTATCTCATCATTAGCAAAACTGACCAGATCTTGATGGACGAAATATCTCGTCTAAACCACTTGGAGGGTTAATCTTACAATAGTTTTTGTGATTTGTGATTGCTCAGTTCACATTTATTTCATGATGACTCTTTTGAATTGATATTGTATTACTACATCCCCGTGGAATCCTCTACTCAAGAAAATGTTTCCAGTAATTCCACGGTGCAATGCCTTCGTAAAATCTCACAATAAAACAATGACGTCATATTTAAGTGGTGAAACAATTTTACATAGACCAATTTCCCTGTTCAAAGTGGGCCTTAAATTTAGGTTCGGCTTAGTATTAGAACCGCAACTTCCTGCCAGAGAAAGTGAGTCATAGTTTGACAACTCCAATGTTTGTCTTTTACTTTCAATTTTATCCATCGTTATTTTTATCCGCAAGTAGGCTCCCGTTATTACTCTGCATCTGAATCGACTCACGAAAACAGAGATTTTATCTGAAATCGGGGAAATAAAATCACTACCCTAGAAACAGACTCCCAAATAAAGGCGAAATGCGTAAATTACACCAAGATGACCAAAAGACACGGTTCTTCCTGCAACGCGTAAAAATCATTTCCGAATTCTATTTCGGATCTGGGCTTTCGCAACCACACGAAGTGTATCTGGCGGAAACAAAGGAGCGAAATTCTCTGCTGTAATTTGCATTGTTCCCGGCTCGTGTATCCGATGGTGGTACAAAGCAGTCACTCTTTGCTCTATTTATCATCCTAAATGCGCCGAATCTGTAACCGACTTCACGCAAATTGGGGGTATGCTCACGAAAATCCGTTCACTTTTCCTTCTGGAATGAGCTTTAAAGAAAAGATTCGACAGGGATTGCGGTTGTGACGAAATTATCGGCTTACGTATTGGAAAATTTTCAGGGTTGAACGGTCTGAGAGTCAATTGATAAAAAAAAATTGAAGGCTATTTTAGAAGATTGGAGAGTTTTGCTAGGAGTGGTCAAGTGTCTTTTTATCGTTTACTGACGTCGGTTTTTTCCGCTTTGTGCCTTGGAGTGGCGTGTTTACGGTCATGAGAAAACGAAATCGCCCATTTGTATTCAATTAGCTATTCAAAAGGCAAAGCAGTCGGTCACAAACTTGGCGTGTTGGGTTTAAATTACGATGGTGTTTTTATCATTTGCCTCAGATAATAAGGTTTCGGAAATAATTCAATAGTGGCAATTTTCCCAGTTGGTGGAAACTTTTCATTTCTATTTTAAATTCTCAGTCACACACCTGAAATAAGGAGTAAATGTATCTGGATATCCTATAATATTGAAGACTATGCGTTGTGCTCTGATAACGTCTTTCATACGAGATGAGATATTAGGTATTCCAAGGTATAAAATCAAGAAGAAATCATAAACCTTTTGCTGTTGAAAATATTTTATTTTAATAAATACGACTCTCAAAGGAGCTACGAATGTTTGACAACACAGAGATAACGTCTTTTCCGCGAAATAATTGGTGTTTCATGGTATAAAATCAAGAAAAAAAATCATAAAACTTGTTGAGAATTATTTTTAAAATGCGGCTTCCAAACGAGCCGCAGACTTTCCACCTAGGGAGCCGCAAATGCTTAACAGCGCAATGGTATTTTCTTATCAGTGACATGATACTATGCGTTCTATGGTATATTATTGATAAAAAAAAGTATAATTTTCTACTGGGAATATTTTATTAAAATAAATGCGGTGTTTATAAAACTGATGTCGATGTCATATGTCGGGATAATCCAAGACGGATAGAGACCTTGAAAAAAACTGAAGTATGAGATGACAATGGGATGATATATTTCAATTTTAGTAAAAAAGCAAATCTGAAAACAACAAAATAAAACTACAAATGAACTACGAATTTTAAACAAAATAAAATGACATTAATTTAAAATACTGCAATTGATTCAATTAATTAAAATACTTATTAAATTTAATTCAGATTTACTTGCGAAGGAGGCAGTAAGATGTACGTTTAGGTAAAGGGGGCTATGTGCAAAAACAACTTGAAAAAGGCAGATGTGTTTCGTAGTTTGGTGTTGGGGTATAAATGTAAAACCTCATGGTGCCTCGGTTTAACCCTCAGATAGTCGCGAGATTTCCGAGAATTGCTTTGACACAGAAGACAGAAATACACCCAGGGTACACAGGAATTGAAGCTGCCCCACCTTCAGCTCACAGGCTGCTAGAGGGCGAAACACCTTACTCCGGCGTGATAGCCCGGTTGAAAGAGTAACGGATTAGCAACCGGAGGGTTGCGAGTTCGAATCCAACCGAAGACCGTCGTATATAAAGTGGGCTGGTGCACGTTAAATCTATCGTGGCCTCAAATGTCCTCACGTTCGCGTGGAAGTTTGGAGAGTGGTGTGCCAGCTCAGGTGTTTCCTCGTCATCTGACCATGGTTCAAAATTACGTGATGTCCTCGGTTCTTTCCCTTTATGTTCGATCCCGGACCGTCGCCAATAGCCCGGTGTGTTGCTCCAGTGTTACATTAATTAAAATACCTACCTTATTCCGGCGCGCCCATAAACATATAAATACTTGTAAGGATGAACTTAATCATCTTCTGGAATGATCAGTGTCATTGCAATTTTCGATTGTTTATTGGACTTGAACGCTTGGTATATCTATCATTTATTCATTGAATTTCGTCTAACCGAATCTGCACGCCATTTTTTACGCATTTTCAGTTAGAGCTCAAACACGCAGTTTAAGATAGTCTCCTACATATTATGCAAATTATTTCATTACCATACCGGATATACAAGTATGAGATCTAATGCATACACTATCTATCATTTCCCGAACACCCAAAACAACTACACTATATTACATTTTCATGGATAGAAATAAAGTATTCTTTACATCTGCTTTCCCAAACCGAAAAACAATTGGCGATTCCAACAATATATGTATATTTATGTAAGAAACTACTTGGATATGTTATTGCAGAATAAACAATCTCAAGTCGACGATTGTCGCACATTCTTTGCCGTCTCAAGCATGACTAAGCTGGTTTGATTTTAATCGGATTTTGAAATTTGATTGCTTGCGCTTTGAAAAGATTCCCACATATATCTAGAGAGGAAAAAAGGAATTCACCGAAAAAGTACGGCACTGGCGTCACAACTGTGAGGTAAAGCTATTAGTTTCCATACCAGTTTTTTGTAGTAACATGCACCGAAGACTACGATGTTTGCACAATACGTTACCCGCAGTGATCTTGATTGTTCAAACGCGGCGTTTCAACTTAAACATCTGGAGTGTAAAATTGGACAGCTTATCTCAGTAACCTTTCGCTTTGGAATATGCAGTTTCTTCACTTCGTGATTGTCACACTTTTTTGCATGAGTCCAAGCTTTCATAAACAAACATTCTTTTCATAAAAAACACGTTACCTTCCGTGTGATTTACGATCTGTGAAATTGGATAAGAAAAAACAGAATTTGATGCCTTACAACACGCAACTGGAGTTAAGCGTCATACATCTGCAAGAATCAATAATTTAGAGAATAAGTTACTTGCGTGTTGATAATTCCGCTGTTTAAATATATACTTAAGTTTCCAGATTTCCCAAATGCACACAAATCATTACTTAGGTTAGTTTTATAAAACTATTGTCAGAAATAAATGGCACTTAGGATTCGGTTCCAAACAATATCAAACAAATCACTCATGCGAAGTATTGATTGGTATGTTATAAATCGATTGTTATATTCGACTTAGTAAGTGGTTTATATTCGACTATTGAGTGGTATGAATGTTTCAATACTACGTCAAATAAAATTATACTTGAATCATAATAAAATAGGAAAATACCAAGTACATAATTAAAACTAAACCACAATTCGTGAGATGAAGAAATGATTCCAATCCCGGAGAATGTAAATAAAAGCTGCTTAATTAACAAAAACAATTACCAGATCGATCGTCTAGAAAAGATATGTAAAAACAATACACTACTTTGTAAATTGACAAACATTGCACTTTTCTTCCGCCTAAGAGTTTTAAACAAGTTATTTAAGTGATACAAATTCGTTCAATTTGAATGAACGAAATCTGGTTTCAGTTGTACTAAATATTTTCACAAATTAGTACTTAAATTTCATCAACTTTTGCACGCATAGATTAGTTTTAACCCTCCTGGTTGTCTCGTCGAGGTATCTCGGCATTAGCAAAACTGACCAGGTCTCGTCATCATAAGATAATAATCGGTAATATTTTGATGACGAAATATTTCATCATTAGCAAAATTGGCGGGATCTTGATGGAGAGATATCTCGTCGAAAATACTTATAGGGTGAAAGCAAACATGTACACCAAAGGCTTTTGACGCTTATAAATATTTATTACGTCTTTATTAAAAACTAAAGTGAAATTTCTAGTAGTACTAAAGTATATTCCATAAATATGCGCACTTTCTAATGTTAGATTTCTTTAGAAATGTAAAATATATAATGCAGAGTTAAATTATTTCTTCTATGAACAAAAGTTGCGAATAATATATTTCAGTTATAAAAGTTCGATTTTCTTAGTGATGTTAGACACTAATCTCATTTTTTTTCTAAGCCACATTGAGTTTATCGTTTTTGTAAGTTCTTTATACGATTCGTAAAATAGTTTTGTTATTTTCTTTGCCAGATCAAGGGGGTATTTCAATTAACATCACACTGGAGCAACACAACGGGCTATTGGTGACGGTCCGGGATCAATCCCAAAGGGAAAGATCCGAGGACAACACCACGTAATTTTGAACAACGGTCAGATGACGAGGCAACACCTGAGCTGGCACCCCACTCTCCAAACTTCCACACCAACGTGAGGACATTTGAGGTCACGACAGATTTAACGTGCACCAGCCCCCTTTGTACACGACGGTATTTGGCTGGATTCGAACTCGTAACCCTTCGGTTGCTAGTCCGTTACTCTTCCAACCGGGCCACCGCGGCCCGCCAGATCAAGGAATTAGATTTTGTCCCTTTCCATTGCAGCTTTCATTAGAAAACATTTTTAAAATACCACGATTATACTCATGATTGTAAACCTAAACACTATGCCACACACGAATATATTCGTGATACTGCGTTAAATTGTGGTTAGTAATGCATCCTTTATCTATATTCATATTTCTTTTGCATATTTTTCATTGCTTTAGGATATACTTCATAGCTAATATTGTGTTTTAAACAATTGCTATAATTACAACTATCAAATAAACTCCTCGTTGAATTTATCTATTAAATTCATTGCAAGAGAAGAGGTAGGTAGTTAATTAATATCGCACTGGAACAACACAACGGGCTATTGGCGACGGTCCGGAATCCATCCCGAAGGGAAAGATCCAAGGATAAGGCCTCGTAATTTGGAACCACAGTAGGATGACGAGATCAACACCTGAGCTGGCACCCCTCTCCAAACTTCCACACCACGCCAACGTGAGGACATTTGAGGCCACGACGGATTTAACGTGCATCAGCCTCTGTGTACACGACGGTCTGGACCGAGTTTCGAACTGGAAAACTTCCGCTTCTAATCTGTTGATCTTCCAACTGAACTCAAGAGAAGAGAAAGTCGAAATAATAAAATGCGATTTTTAAGAAACGGAGAATTTGTTTCTTATTTCAAAACGTGAAAAAGACCTAAAAGTAAACTGGATACAAAAAAGTGAAGAATACGCGCGAAAGATAAAACCGGTTGTTGGTCAAGCATCTCATTTCTTCCGTTTCGTTTTAGGCCCTGCAGCTATAACACAATTCACTTGAATCCGTTCCTGATTTTAACCGCATTAAAAAGGATTTCCTTTCTGATCCACAGTCCAGTATGTTTTTGCGACCTACCTTCCGCATTTCACTACCAAGGTCCCCGTACAGGAATTGGAATATTTCATCTTCTATCGGACTACTTTCATCATTCATTTTATATTGTCCTGTAGTTGGAATGGCCAGGTTGTTTTTGCGATTATCTTCTGCATTTCACTGCCAAAGATGTTCGTACGGGGAATCGGATATATCTACTAGTATCGATAAAATCTACTAGTATCGATAAGTAAAAGACACTATAGGGTCTTTAACCATTGACAACTTACACTTACGAGTGACTTATCAAATTGAATACTAATTTTCAAAGCGAGATCTCAAACGATAAACAAACTTTCATGGTCATCTTAGCCATCTTCAGAAATGCATGTTAAAAAAAGAAAGGAATTATGACGTGATCTATATTTCTTAAAAACAGCTTTTATTACTATATCTCTTAATGTTCCCTTTGTTTTTTACCCTTTAAGGGGGTTCACACGTATATAACATATATCCGTTCTGCAATCTGAAAACCCAGCAAGACTTCAAAAGTGTTTTCGCCTCCTTGACCAATAGAATCTTTCCTAAGATTCTTTCAACCAATACATGTGGTTATTTAGTCATTATTAGGACTTCCACAGTCAAAGCACTTGTGAAATATAGTAGTCTCGTTCAACCGACTTTCGCTCATCCGACATTCAGTCTTATCCGACGCCTCAAAAAAAACCATAAATCGGCGACGAGAAAAGTGTACCGCTTGTTTGCGAACGTGAGATATTTTAACGCAACTATTGTCAATAGCGATGGCAAAGAAATTGATGGTCAAGCATCAACTGTCGAGTCTCTCAGAATCTCGCATAACGATGGAGTTAAGGCTCTAGAAATCGCCATGAAATACGTTGAGCTACAAGAAGCTATGGGGATCGACATAATGATGCTGAAAAGATGGCGAGACTTGGCAGCGAAGAAACGGCAATCGTCGGGAAAGCAGACTAGGATCACACATTTTTTAAAATCATCACAGGACTGAACTTTCTGTGGATTTAAATTTCGACAATGCTGCTACTGTAAGTTCCTTTTATGCAATTTTATATTTATTCCTAGTCAATTTTGAACGTTAACTTCAATACAACTTCAATACGCTTCAATATAGTATGTACGATGTTTTGGTGCTAATTTGTAAATAAATTACTATATAACGTTATCGCGTATTGAATTGTTTTTTTGTTGATTTGTCGTAAAACGAGATGTTTAGTTGCTTAATTTGTAAAATTATAACGTAGTTTGACGTTTATTAGGCTTTTTCTTAATTCCTCCCTGTTATCCGACATTTGCGCTTATTCGACGTTCTGCCGGCCCGTTTATGTCGGATAAGCGAGACTACTGTAGTAGCATAATTTCTTAAAAATAGTAGCAAAAAAATCTCCTCTAAAACCCTACTTTCGTAGCAAATTTAGTTACTCGAATGCAATATGAATCGGATAAAACCTAAAATATGCTAATTAACAGACGATGGAGATCTCGAAATATTAAATTTTAAAATTAAAAAACTAAATATTTTCTTTAATAAGGTTTTCGTGACAATTAAGTAACCACAGATTACGATCTTTTCGTTTCAAAGTTGCCACGCTTTGGCTCCAAAACTTCGAAATTGGAAAAATTTTCTCCCTAAAGAAAAATCCGAAAAAATATTTTTTACGTTCGCTATTTGTTCAAAAATAGAACTAAGTTTTCGTTGAACTTTTTGGTGAATTTTTGAAAAAAGGTCGGCAAAATTTACGAAGTCACCAAAATTTTGAAAATATGAGCTTTTTAGACAATTTTGCATAAAAAGGTACTCCTAGTCGCCAAGGTTGAAAAATAGATGCGAAAAGTCGCTTTTTAATTGCCTTTGGCAGCCCTGCATTATGTGTGCTTGCTGCGGGGAAAAAGTAATACTACACTACTCAAGCAATCTCACGACGACCAGAGAGTATTTGGTATTTTTTTTAAAATTAACGTCGCACTGGAGCAACACAACGGGCTATTGGCAACTGCCCGGGATCAACTCCCGAAGTGTAAAATACGAGGACAATACCACGTAATTTTGAACCACGGTTAGATGACGAAGTCACACTCGAGCTGGCATCCCACTCTCCAAACTTCCACACCACGCCAAAGTGAGGACATTTGAGATCACGACAGATTTAACATGCACCAACCCCGTTTGTACACGATGGTCTTTGGTTGACGCCCAAAGGGTTAAAAACATTTAAATAAATCTGAATGACCCCACACTGAAGACACATACAAAATGTTTAAATTAATGGTTGAAAGTATAACGCTCATTTTTATTTTACGATGTCCCAGTTTAAACAACTGTCACCGAGAAATCAGATTTCCATTTCGAAGGATCAGTGAACGTCTCGTAAGAAGTTCACACGATTCTCTTCAATCATATAATGCCTTGCAATTGAAAGGTTCCCTGAAGCCATCAGAAGACGTTCCCCGCTTTTGTCATCACTAATGAGATGATCCAACGCCTCCAGGTGCCATTCGATTATGCATGAATTAAAAAAAGCAGCTTCGTTAATATTCCAAAGCGACGTGGCTTAGGATGTTGGTTAATAGGCGCTTTCGAGACTTTCGGAGACGCGTGTTTTCGACAACGCTTTCCGTGCCTATTGGCCTCAATGTCAAGGTCAGAGAAAAACAGAGCTGACGCATCTTGTCCTGGTTCTTGCTCTGTCGACCTACTTTCAGCCGAACCCTTTCGACTGGCGAAAAACTGAAACATTTTCGGTCGGTTCTAAATAAGGATGAACGATGATACATCAAATTCTCTTTTTCATCCACTCAAGAATGAATGGCACTATTCGTCTGTCACATTCGGTTTTCTAAGCAATGTGATATGTTGAGGCCTATCTTCTCTGATTTACGGTTGAAGAAAGACTCAAAACATGCTACTTCTCTTATATGTTAACAGTTAAGCTAAATTTGAGATAGTGTACGCGGTGGCGGTATTCGTAAGATCATAGCGTTTGTCTACCACCCAAAGCGCATGGATGTTGATGTTTGTCCTTGTTGGAAGTAATGGCGACTTATCAACTGTGGATGCTTCTTCACGAATAGCCGCACGTTCCCCTTACAGTGCCAATGGCCGAAGAGGTCACTGGTCGGATATTAAAAGCATTCGTAAAGTTATGCCAAATTTTCATTGTCTGATGCTTGTTTAATTTCCGAAAGCAAAGTATAGAAGTAATAATTTAACATCAAGAATACCATTTAAAAAAATTATATCCTATTGAAATGTATTTAAATGCTGAATATTTTACGAATTGATCTTAAAGATTTTTGAAGGTAGGTAGTTAATTAGCGAGGTACTGGAGCATACCAATAGGATATTGGTCCGGGATCAAACTCGAAGGGAAAGCTCGAGGACAACACCTCTTAATTTTGAATCAAGGCTAAATGACGAGAAATGTTTTGAAAAACGTGATCTATAAAGCTTGCAAGTGCATTCAATGACATTTTTAACATTTCAATGGACATAAATGTATTGTGATAATTAGTAGGTTCTCCACGGACACCGAAGAATGCAGATCAGGCGGAACCAGTGGGTCATCTTCCCGCTGAACGAAAGTAGGGGTGTTTGGAGGATTGTCATAGGGTTTTAGAGAGGGAGCTGGAAAACTTTGCTGACAAAAAGAAAGGACTCGACTTGCACATCGAAGTGAGAGGATGTGAGGAGAGTAAATCGAGCGTTATGTCCATGAGATTTTTGAACTATTATAAGTGTATACATGAAATTTTATTTATCAGAAGATAATAAATAATGTAAACACACCGTGAAAGCGTTAATTTTAGAGAGCGACAAAAACAAACGAACCATTACAGTATACATCCCCATTTCGATTTATTTATCATGGCAGTCTCATTGTCCCGGTCGGAATTCCATTAATGCTGAATTTTTTATTTGTTTTCTATGGAAATAGCTAAGTTTTTGAATTAAACAGTTGGTCACATTTATTTCTGATTTTTTTACTTTTTTTATGATGGATTAACATAACACATTGTCTAGTTGTAGTATTTCATAATATCTCAAACTTTGCTTATTACAAATTGTTATATGACTGTGAATGGGATTGTCAAGTGAAACATACAACTTGCGAAGTTGGAGTTTGCCTTACAGGCACGAAAAATCAATTATAATTCTTTTTCCAGAAATATCTCGGAATTGATTTATTTCCACGCATTTTCCTCGAAAATATTCAGAATGTTTGAAATGTCGCATTCACATCAACAACGCCGTCTTTCTCCGACTTCCTAATTCTTATCCCATTGTTGATTGGATGTTAGTTCTGAACAAATCACACTATTAACTCCAAATCCTTTTTTTCCAGTCGGCACTTTCTATTTTCCTGAAAAAAAAATATTTACGATCCTCGTGTGCTTTGGGAAATTCTATTGTTTCTCTTTTCACAGGTTCAAAGACAATGACTAAATTAGCGTCTCTGAGATCACGGTCTTTTTTATTTGCGTTTGGTAAGCGCACCGAAACAAAATGCCGCGATGCCGATGATAACTTCAGAAAACAAAAAAAACGTGTTAAGAGCTTGTCCGAACGTGACGGACATGCCCCTTTTTTCTCTTTCACTCTGGCATTTACGCGGCAGTAAAATGCAGATATTGTCCCTGTGGGTGACTCAGACGCAGCAACGTAGTAGAAAGCGGTTTAATTTCAGCTCAGCTTTTTTATGTCATTCCCGTTGCAGAAAGTGTTGCAAATCTGGACATGATTTGGTGATTCCCCTTTCCCTTCAAACCCATAGCTGCGTTTCATCAACAAAACGGTGACCCAAGAAAATAATTTTTTCACTCAACACTTTTCATCTTCCAAAACGAACCATTACCACCAACCACAGATTTAAACTACTTCGATGGAGAAGTCGTTTTTCATGTCTCTCCAACGCCTTGACGTTCGAAAACATAGCTTTAAAGAGGCTATGATCCTCTACAATTTGGGGTCAGTGAGTTTACCCACTGCACTATAAACTTGCAAGTTGTTGGCGCACATATTCGATTCCTCTCTGTGTGAATTTCTTTCTTCTATAAAGATTTCCTTGAGTGTAAATGTCCATTTACTTGACGTTATTTGGTTAAGATGGCCAATTATGGCCATCTTCACCAAGTCTTTCTATTTCTAAGAAGCTATGCTTCTAACTCTCAATCAAAAACGACACCATTTTTTCTTCAAAAAAGTGTCGAAACCCAACTTTTAATACCAATAATAATATTTAAACCACTTTTATGGAGAAGTGGGAGCTTTTTTCATGCCTCTCCAACAGCTTTATATTCAAAAGCATAACTTTAAAACGGCCTTGATCCTCTGCAATTTGGTTGCGAATTCGAATCCAACCAAAGACCGCCGTGTACAAAGGGGACTTGTGAACTTTAAATCTGCCGTGGCCACAAATGTCCTCACTGGCGTGGTGTGGAAGGTTGGAGAGTGGGATGCCAGCTCAGGTGTGACATCGTCATCTGACAGTGGTTCACAATTGTCCTCTGTTCTTTCCCTTCGGGTTTGATCCCGGACCGTAGCCAATTGCCCGTTGTGTTGCTACAGTGCGATGTTAATTTAATACCTAACTACCTCTGCAATTTGTGCTCAGTGAGTTTGCCCACTGCGCTAGCAACCTGCAAGTCATAGGCGCAGGTTCGATTCCTCCCTGGGTGTATTTCTCACTTCTGTGTCAGTAAAAATTTCCTTGAGAATAAATGTCCATTTACATGACGTTATTTGGTGAGGATGGCCAATTATGGTCCTTGTGCCACAAAACCCAACCCAGCCAACTTTTATTATTCACCCTTATATCCCTGAAAATAACAATACAGCGAACGGATTGCATTCGCATCCTAAGGTGCAGAACAGCAATGAGATCCCTGATTGACCGGGTTACCTACCTTGCAATGGAACCCACCCATTGTGGAACCCACCCACGAAATGGCTGCCTTTTTGGCAAAAAGGGAACCCCTCTGTACTTCAAGAGCCTTCTAGACCTCTATCCTTTTATTCAGTTGGTTGGTTGAGTTGGGTTTTAGGGAGCAAAGGATCATATTTGCCATGCTGCGCCACACTCAACACAGAAAATGTCAAGTAATGAACATACACACACAAGGAAGGTTTTACTGACACAGAAGAGAGAAATACACTCAGGGAGGAATCGTCTACAACTCGCAGGTTGCTATCGTAGTGGGCATACCCACCGAGTCAAATTTCGGCCAAATTTCTCATCACTGAATTTTAAGGTAAGATCAAAGTATAGACTTTCCCAAGTCAGATAGGAAGAGATGGAGAACCTCGTTTACAAGAAAATGTCCCCAAGATCTGTGGCAGTTCCATTTCAGACTTTTAAATGTCTATGTTTTTATATATACATAAACAAATTTTGAGTCAATAAAGATCAATTTATTCTTATTCATTAGTCTAACAATCAAAAATTTGATCATGGAATAAATATAAATAATCTCTGAACTACTGATGGAGGAAGAAAGTAACTGAATACTATTTTGTTACTTTCTAATACTAATATAATACTATTTTGTTACTTTCTAATACTAATATAATACTATTTTGTTACTTTCTAATACTAATATAATACTATTTTGTTACATACTATTATGGTACATACTATTTGGTTGTTATTATTACAATTTTATAATACTATTTTGTTATAAATTGATGGTTAGTACGTTGTTGAAAAACGCCTTGCCGTTGGCTACGATACCATCAAGTCACGGATTCTCCGGTACTTTTTCGAAATTCGTTACAGTCTTTAAGTGCTGAGCGGTTTGATCGGCTCTAATTTCTATTTCTTATGCGGCTCCGGACAAGTTATTATCAACGATGATCATTTGGGCGTTTGCACAGAACTTAAAGACTGTAACGAACTTAGCAAAATTACTGGAGCACCCATGAGTTGATGGCATCGCAGCCAAACTCTCGGCATTTGCCAATATACTAACCATCAATCTGTTAAAAAATAGTAGAAATTTTCTTTCTCCATCAGTAGTCCAGAGATTATATTTATTCCATGACCAAATTTTTTATTGTTAAACTAATAAATAATAACAAATTGTTCTTTATTGACTCAAAAATTATTTGTGTTTACATAAAAAAATCACCGCATGTTTTACTAAAAGCAGCTAAATATTAAACATTTAAAGGAAAGCACAAGTAGTGTCGTTACACCAAGAAACAGGTTTTATTTGAAAAATAAGAGAGGTATCCTCTTACCCCTACAGAAAGGAACACGATTATTACATAAATAAATTACAAATTAAAAC
This sequence comes from Meta bourneti, assembly GCA_933210815.1. NCBI lineage: Eukaryota > Metazoa > Arthropoda > Arachnida > Araneae > Tetragnathidae > Meta > Meta bourneti. The sequence continues at coordinate 8,076,552 of OW119922.1, forward strand.
TAATCTTCCTCATTAACTGTGGATCATTTAATACGTTCTAATTATTGTTATTTCTTAACAGTGGATTAGTAAATGTCCTGCTTATATCAATTGACAATGGTTCTAATCATATGACGATGTAGACTAATGACTTGGTCCAGCTGTTAGTGATAGTCACTAATAATGTTAACTGGAATCGATTTCCTTGTTAAGTTTTTCTCATAATTTTTTATGCTTAAAACTTCTGTTTCCTTGTCTTGGAATATTCTCAAATCATTTTATCAGGCAGTTTAATTAACCAGAAATAGGTACACGCTCTGATTTTTCTTATTAACCATTCGAAACGTGTCCTTATTCAAAGCAAATGAATCGGTCATTTATATGGACTAATTGAAAGGATGAGCATTCAGACCTCAAGCAAATCTAAAAGCATGACTGAAAGCATGAAAGCAACTAAATAGCATGACTGAATTTAGATTGAAAAATTCTAATGAGGTAATATTGGAGAAATTAAAAACTAACCCATCCATTCTAATTGGTAATGTATGTAGATATACTGTACTAATTTACGCGTAAATGCAGAATTTTGAGCTAACTATTAAATATATTTTTATCATATGAATATAATTATAATAGAAAACAATATTTGAATTTGGAAATCCGCAAAATTTATATCGATAAGTAAATATAAAATTTCGTACATTTCGTATTCATAGATTTAATTTTAGTAGACTCGGTTTTAATAAATAATTTATGTTGCAATATTATGCTAAACTGTTTAACTAGAAGTGAATAATTTTTCTCAGTAAAAATATTAACGAGATTTTGTGATCTAAAATCTTTCTCACCTGGGAAATCCTAAAGTGTTAGTCGGGTGAAATTGTATTAATGATTATACTATTAATTTAAATTTAAAAAATACTTTACTTAATTCACTTTCTTCGTTTCATGTATGATATATTAAAATCCTTTCAAGGAACCACAATATTTTTGTCAAAATACCTGTTTCTTATTTCTACAAATGATATGTTTGGTTCAAGAGCATAAAATCATTAAACTGTGAATATACATAACAAAAACCTTATGAAAGTTCAGTTTTACATTTAAGTGAGGAATTATTAATCGATGGGTGATTTCCAATTCTTTTTTAAACAGAAGTTTTTCATTTTTTTGCATAAAAAGTAGATATGATTTTCACAGGATATAAATTCATATTTCAAAATCTAAAATCCAAGAAATATGTAACCGTGAATTCTCTTGGTACTAAATAACAATTCGTGAATCGATTAGTTTTTTGGGTCAAAATGTTACAATTATGCATCAGAGAAACTAGATCTATCAAGAAAAGGATATAAATGATTACAAATTACTTAAGGAATTATTCCATAGTTTCTAAAGGCTTAGGGAAAAGCATATCATTTGATCTCTAATACATTCTTCGATAAGTAAGAAATGCGTTCCTTTCTATTACGATGAGGAAATATCTAAATAGGAAATGACTTCGTGGAAGAAAATCGAAGTATTTCAGGTCAATTCCTTGAGAATTCTATGCCGAAAATAATATTTTCTTTGAAATATTCATCAGGAAATAGTGATATAATAGAATTTTGTTTGTAAAAATTTTCCTTTCCGTAAGATTACTCTATACACTTTTTTTGTCTATTTCTTTTTATTTCTTGAAGATATTCTTATGTTCGTTTTCCAAAGCGTTAAGTTATTTAAGATATTTTTGTAACGCTCATTCAGATAGATTCAGACATGAATATAAATTCAGAGTTGCATCGAATAAGTTATCAAAAATTGAGAGCTGAAATTAGAACCACGGATATTCAAATACTCGAAAACTATTTCTCGGTTTGGGGGATATTCCTGGTCGAATTTAATTAAAAGAAAGGCTGAATACAGAAATTCCACTTCAAATGTAAGTCACTTAAAGATCTCACAAGGTGATTTTGGTGAAAGATAATTTTAATCTCACCATCATCACATCTAGATATCAGTCGTTTTTCAAAATATTATAGAGTCCCAGTTGGAAGAGTAACGGATTAGCAACCGGAGGGTTGCTAATCCTGGTCCAGCAAAAGATTATCGCGGTCCAGCAAAAGATTATCGCGGTCCAGCAAAAGATTATCGCGGTCCAGCAAAAGATTATCGCGGTCCAGCAAAAGATTATCGCGGTCCAGCTAAAGACTATCGCGGTCCAGCAAAAGACTATCGCGGTCCAGCAAGACTATCGTGGTTCAGCAAAAGACTATCCTGGTTCAGCAAAAGATTATCGCGGTCCAGCAAAAGACTATCGCGGTCCAGCAAAAGACTATCGCGGTCCAGCAAAAGACTATCGTGGTTCAGCAAAAGACTATCGCAGTCCAGCAAAATACTATCGCGGTCCAGCAAAAGACTATCATGGTTCAGCAAAAGACTATCGCGGTTCAGAAAAAGACTATCGCGGTCCAGCAAAAGACTATCATGGTTCAGCAAAAGACTATCGCGGTCCAGAAAAAGACTATCGCGGTCCAGCAAAAGACTATCATGGTTCAGCAAAAGACTATCGCGGTTCAGCAAAAGACTATCGCGGTCCAGCAAAAGACTATCGCGTACACGGGGACTGGTGTAGGAAAAATCTGTCGTGGCTTCAAATGTCCTCACTTTGGTTTGGTGTGGAAGTTTGGAGAGTGGGGTGCCAGCTCAGGTGTTGACTTCTTCATCTGACCGTGGTTCAAAATTTCGAGGTGTTGTCTTTAGACCTTTCCCTTAGGGCTTGATGTTCCCTGGCTCTCGCCAATACCCCGTTGTGTTGTTCCAATGCGACGTTAGTTAACTACCACCTACCACATAATATTGCAGAAGGAAAACTAAATAATTAATACATGTCTTGTGAATCCCACCTTGAAATATATTCATCTATACATGGATCCATTAATAGTTCCTTCTGCATGTGTATGAGTATTAATCTTTAAGGCTTTCTTCCTGTTTTTGTTGTTGGAGTAAATATGTTTCTTAGGCAATGGCCGCTTGAATATTTGTTTCGGGATTATAATTTTCTCCCGAGTATTTTCAGTTTCTTTGGTTGAATTTTACGAAGCCCCAAGTTGGGCCAAACACACGACAACGTCAATGGACATACACGCAAGGAAAGTTTGACTGACACAAAAACAGAAACACACCCATGGTAAGGTAAGTTACAGGAATCGTACTTGCAGCGCTTACTTACAGGTTGCTAACGGAGTGGGCAAAAACCCTCTGTGCCAAGGTTGGCCGTGGTGTGTTTACAAATGACAAAATAACCTGATACCACTACAATATCTCAGGCCTATATTTTTTCTAATAACAAGTCCTGTTCAAGACTGGTTACATATTTATACTCGTGATTCATAACTGCAGGTCCTTCTATATATGGAGAATAGCAAGTCAGTTGCATGCACTAGATAGATCGGTAAAGATGTGTTGTATGACCCCCACACACGCACTAAAAGTCCACGCCTTACACTGGCTCGACTTTGTTTTATGAGATGACTTAAAAGCTTAAGTTTACTCAGAACGAACATGAGATAGCATCTGATAGTTTTCAGCACCTTTACGAGATAGATGCTACGCCTACCTTCAGATTGATTCTATGGCCATTAAATGAGGCTTATTGGATGATTGAATCGAATAGAAGCATGTGGTAAAAGATTGAGAATCATTTGATTGGTTGGGTTCTAAGGCTCAAAGGCCTTAGTTGGCTAAGCTGCGCCAATGTCAAGTAAATGTACCTGGGGAGGAATCGAACCTGCGTTGCCTACAGTTCACAGGTTGAGAGAATCGTTTGAAATATTGTTTATAATTTATAATTTATTTATTTATAAGTTATTTATGTATAATTTATTTATTTATTTATTTATTTATTTATTTATTTATTTATTATTTATTTATTTATTTATTATTTATTTATTCATTTAAGTATGATTTATTTATTATTTATTTAATTATAATTTATTTATTTATAATTTATTTATTTAATTATAATTTATTTATTTAATTATAATTTATTTATTTATTTATAATTTATTTATTTATAATTTATTTATTTAATTATAATTTATTTATTTAATTATAATTTATTTATTTATTTATAATTTATTTAATAAATTTCCTTCAATGCTGGACTTGTAAGACAGCCTGTAGACGGAAGAGTTGATGTTGAATATTGCTTAACCAGTAATATAAGACAAATATATCAGGGTTTCAATAAAAACTACCGAGTTATAAGTTATTTTTCCATAAAATAATGCTTATAAATGTAGTGAACTATTCATAAAATAAGCTTCATCTTCATTTTTACATTTAATAAATTGAAATTTCCTTAAAATGAGGATTTAAGTAGAAAATACTCGAATACTCCCCAAATTTTAACGTTTGGAGAATATTTTCTGCTAACTCTACATTTTCCTTCACGAGTCCATTGATCCATTTCATCACACAATGCGAAGTCTAGAAAATCAAAACTTCCCCATTCCGCACAATTCACCCTTTAAACCGGAATCGCTGAAAACAGAAAATATTTCAAGATATTCTACTTAGTCATTTCTGTGGCGCTATTTCAACTCATCATTTGAGATTCAATCGATTTTGAAGACAGATATTACATGCGTGACTATCAGAAGATAGCTGTGTACGTTAATCATGAAAACGACTTCTTACAGACAACGTGAGATTGGAGGTACACCATAGATGAAGCGATAGGAAGGATTTCGATCATAATGCTTTGTTTCAAAACTGTTCACTAGACCGTCACATTTATGATGGATATGACTCGAAAATCAAACAAATGCACGACCTTATGGTTTCTAAACACTCGTTACAAAACTTTTTTAATGATTGTAGTATTTTTATGGGGACAGAGGTCTTTCAAAATCACAGAAACCAATTTTTTAACTTTTAGCTTTGATTGATATCATTCTATCCGTAAAAGAATTTTCAATTACGATAATTTTTGACCGAGTTACGTTGACAACATCAAACATACAATAGATGAGTATGGTACGTCTATCATAAAAAGCGTTTTTTCGTCCGGTTGGGATTTTTGACAATCTTCTGATTGCGAATTCTGAGCATTAGTTTTTTTTATTTAATTAAAAACCTTTTTTGAATGGTCCTTATAATCTGTTGGGTATATCTAAGGGCAAATCCAAAATTCATCGTGCTTCCTAGTTTTGAAATTTTTGTTTAAAATGTTTATTGGCAAACATTTTAGGATGAGGCACAAAAAGTTGTCTTAGCTTTACAATTGAGTGATACACTTGCCAAACGGAAAGTTAATTTGATTTATTTGCATAGAAACTATTATAAAAATTAAAATAATGATAATACGCGTAAAATGAATGTTCAGGAAACAATTTTTGCTAATTTTTCAAAATTTTTTGACCACATATAATGAAATAACTCGAGCAAAACTTAATATTTCTGAACTAAACTTCATTATAAACGTTTTAGTTGAAAACAAATAGTCCTGCAAATTTTATAACAATCGGATCGTAGCTTCAAAAGTTTGTTTTGAAAGTTCACGGATCTCTTAAACTTTATCTCTCAATATATGTAGTATAGAGTAAGATATAGTATGAGGATTTCTAGGGATGGATCTGTGTGTTTAAAAGTATTGCCTCACGACCAAAATTTTAAGGAATGTTACCCCAAGAGTGAGTTTAACTTTTTAATATCCTTTACAATGACTCTTTCTATGTTAAAATGCGTGCATTTACCCATTCCTCCATTGTCTGAAATTTTCTTCCTTTTCTATTTCTATTCTTTTATTTGATTAATGGAAATGAAAGTATTCTATACTTAGAAGCATTATCAATTTATTTTTCAATAATTGCTGAGAATAAATTTCCCAACCGCGTTTCCCAACAAAATGAATTTTCTCATCATTCTGATTTGAAACACAGTTCAATCTCCGAGATCTATTCTCGAGGCATTCTATTATTGCAATTAAAATAGCATGATTTGGAAGGTAGGTAGTTAATAAACGTCGCACTGGATTAACATAACGGGCTATTGCCGACGGTCTTGGATCAATCCCGAAGGGAAAGATCAAAATACAACGCCTCGTAATTTTGAGCTACAGTCAGATGACGACAACACCTTGTAACCTATTCTCCAAACGACCTGGAAGGATTTGAAGTAAAGAGTGATGTCAACACTTCACATTTCAACTCGAAGTTTCCTCATGCCATTTTGCTATTGATGATGGAAATTTTTTTCCACCGAAATAGCTATAAACCAAATTCACCATCGCTATTAGTTCCCTTTTTAGGTTTAACAATATTGACTACTACATATATTTTAGTTCCAGCTCTTTTATATATATATTTTCAGAGACATCGGGATTGATAAACCTATTCTAATAGTCCGCGAGTCATAGTTTGGAGACCCCTGTTTAAAATAAATAGGCAACTAACATGATTTGAACTGCGTTAAAAGTTAATACAAAGGAGTATCAAAAAGTAAGGTGAATTTTTGATTGACAGCAAAACGTGCAGAGAGAGAGAGAGATAAATATATGAAAATTTATTATGTTTGACAAATCGTATCACACTATCATTCGACAAAGGAACCATAGTGGTCTAAGCATTTATTCCAACGTGGCGCCAAATCATCCATGCCCTTTTCAAAGAAATCTTGCTCCGGGTTCGTTTCTTCAGGGGCCAAACAAATGGTAATCCGAAGGGGCTAAATCAGGGCTATACGAAGGATGGTCAAGAATTTCCCTCTTCGATACTGCTCACTGAACCATATGAGCTATTCAATACATTTGCAATATCATGCAACCTCACTTTTCTGTCTTCACGAATCATGGCATCGACGACAGCCACATTCGTGTCGTTACACCACACGTACACTTGTTTCTTCGACATAACACTCTCTCCATAGACTTCCAACAATTCTCGATGAATATTACATGTTTTTCCCTTTGGCCCATAAAAAACGAATGACACTGCGCAACTCCTCCTTGGAGTAATGCTCAAGTCGATGCGCCATCTTTGATTCGCTCTAAGCACCAGACGGGTTGACGTAGAAGTTTCTACAAGCCGTCACACTTCTATCACCTTGGTACTTGCAACATATAAAAAAATTAATTAGCTACACAAAAAACTCTGAGTTTTAGAGACAAATTCACTTTACTTTTTGATATATCCTTGTACTTATTTTTAAAAGCGAAACAACGAACATCGCGATCTGATTATATCTTAATCACCGTCTAATATTCTTACTAAAAACGCCATTAGGTTTTCACAAAACCAATTCAAATTCCCTGGAAGGTTCAAAAATAAAGCAAATTCCTCGGCACTTTTTTTAGCTAAAAGATTCCTCGTGTTTGTTTGCTTAGGGTTAAGAAGTCGGTCACTGGATTAACTGAAATGTTAATGGATATTTTACGATTTTGAAATGTTCTAATTTCAAATTCCAAAGAAACGGGATTACACGAATTTACTCCAATGAAAAACTTAAACATATGAAGTAAAGAAAATCCACCCGTGTAACGCATTCGATATAAGCACGGATGAGTGTTTCCATTTTCGCGAGCTCTAATAAAAGATTTTTTTTAGACTTGCTTGAACTTCATCGCTAATGTTCATTTACTTCGATGCAAAAGCGTGAAATCTACTAGAGAACAAGTCTTGAAAATGGGTCTTAGAAGGCCTGAAAAATTAGGACATCCTAGGATGATGCTTAATGTTGGAGTGCTATTTTTAATTCGGAATACAATTTTAAAAGTATTAGTAATATTTTTTCAAGAATAATTATATTTATTAAATAGTTTAAACTGAGTTTTCGTTCACGAACTTTTTCGGAAACCGAAAGATTATCTATTTCAATATGTTCGAGAGTATGGGATGAATTTTTAGTGAAAACAAATTAGGTAAAAAGTGAAGATTTTATTTCCGATATCTAAATGTTCTCGTATGATACACATCGGGAATACCTTAAAATGTAGTTTATCACCGTTTTGGCGACGTTTGGCTTTTAATCTATTTGGCGTTGATCATCATTATATAAATTCGGAATTCATTCTCTGGAATTTCTATTGAAGTGTTGAAATCATATTCGAAAAACAAGTTAAGTGACGTCACAATCGAAATACTTGCATGAAACACGTTCCGCCACAGAAAAGCTATCTCCACCTACAATTAGCTTGATAAAAGTTTCCTTATAAAACTATTTGTCAAGCACTGAATTTAACAAGTAATTCTTGTTTATCGAGGAAAATTGGTAAATCTTTAATTTACGATACGGCCTTGAAAGTGAAATTATTTTTCGTCGCCAAGGCGAAAGGAGACGGTCACCAAATCTTGCCACGAATCCTACGCCGGATTTGGTGGGTTACCAGAATAAAGAATTTATTCCCAACATAATCGCCAAACCAACAAGGCCCTATCGTCAACTAGAGATTAACCCGGAAATAAGTTATCCAGCAAGTGCTTCCGAAATAGCTGAATTGTCCTGATTTTTCGATAAATTTAAAATAGTTGATAGATATTTTTGAAAAAAATATTAAAACATTATCAGAGCAATATATCAAGTAATTTAATAAAGAAATTAATTTATCTTCATAGACTTCTGTATGGAAGTCCCAGGTCTATGTAGTTAAATGTAAATATTTAATTAAATATATTTTGTTTGTTCAGCGGCAGTATTTTATCGATATGAGATCGCTTTTTCGTTTGAAAAAATAAAACGATTTGTTCGAAAGACTAATCATGGTGGAACAGTAATTGTGTAAACATTTGCAACATAGTTTAACTGTTTGTTGCGTGTAAAATAATTTAAATGAAAAAAGTTGAGAAAATGAATAATTCAAGCAGATTTCTTGGAGTCAAAATTATCGACAAATCGAAACCAGCATTATATAAATAAGGGTCGGCATACAGCACTCCAAGTGGTCATCTTCATAATTATAAATTGTCACATCGGTCAATAGATAAATCGAAATTAGGGTATCCGTCGTTACTACAAGTTTTTTTTCACTGCTGACGCTTACGTTTGTTTCAAACACATTACATCACAGACTTTATCTAGGATTTTAAACATTGTATCGTGATAGATATACAGCTTCATTCACGGTACACGTATATCACATGTTTGTTCTGTTTTATTTGTTAAATTTGTGTGTATTGAATGTTCCTTTTCCCTAACTCTATTGTATTTCTTTATGCATGCACGCAAGCGTTAAAGCTGACTACAGTGAGTTATAGATTGGTGACCCGGACGCGAATGATGGAAGACCTTTGTGATGGTTCGTCAGCAGCACCACAATTTTTCCCAATCTAGTTAACCATGGCTGTACATAGCTTAGTATACAAAATCTGAACCATCATAATTTTTCTCCTTGACAGCAACCAATGTGTGGGGCCAACGTTATTATAATTATACATGACATGACATGCCTAAAAATCTTTCCCTTTTATTTCAACGTAATTCCCTTGTATTATATTAATTAGTCTTTCGTTTCCTCCTCCTCACGCTCCCTTTGAACCATCTCATTTGAATATTACTGTCTCATCGCTAATTGTAAACACTTTCCTAGGCTCTCTTCATTTGCATCCTCGGCTCAGTATACATCGCGTAGATATCTTCCTTCTGGCCATCGTCATGTAAAACGCTCAGAGTCGAGCTGCCGAACCATGAATCGAACAGGGCGTGGACCCACAATTCGACTCACTACTGCAAATTAATATCTTTTTCAGGATTATATAATTTAAATTCAGCCATGTAAATTCAGTCAAACATGATATATACATTAATTATCAACACATGTACTATAAGTCATCGTCAAAAAAAACTATTGACTGCACGGAAATTCATTTACGGTTGTGGGATATCCAGATCCATCATCTGACTCACAATTTTACTCTGATATTGGTTCTTTTCAACTGTTTTGGTTTGACCTCATAACAAAGTAGTCCTTACTGACGTTTCAAATGAAGTGTTCAAATGGAACCGCCTGTAACGGGACGTGGGCCCACAAGTCGACTCACGACTGGAAATTACTTTCTTTAACGAAACGATCTAGTTTAAATTTAAACCTGTCCTTAAGCATGATATACATGTGCTCTCAACACATGTACTTTAAGCCATCGGCAAAAAATCTATTGAATGCACGGAAATTCCTTTACGGTTGTGGGATATCCAGATCCATCATCTGACTCACAATTTTACTCTGATATTGGTTCTTTTCAACTGTTTTGGTTTGACCTCATAACAAAGTAGTCCTTACTGACGTTTCAAATGAAGTGTTCAAATGGAACCGCCTGTAACGGGACGTGGGCCCACAAGTCGACTCACGACTGGAAATTACTTTCTTTAACGAAACGATCTAGTTTAAATTTAAACCTGTCCTTAAGCATGATATACATGTGCTCTCAACACATGTACTTTAAGCCATCGGCAAAAAATCTATTGAATGCACGGAAATTCCTTTACGGTTGTGGGATATCCAGATCCATCATCTGACTCACAATTTTACTCTGATATTGGTTCTTTTCAACTGTTTTGGTTTGACCTCATAACAAAGTAGTCCTTACTGACGTTTCAAATGAAGTGTTCAAATGGAACCGCCTGTAACGGGACGTGGGCCCACAAGTCGACTCACGACTGGAAATTACTTTCTTTAACGAAACGATCTAGTTTAAATTTAAACCTGTCCTTAAGCATGATATACATGTGCTCTCAACACATGTACTTTAAGCCATCGGCAAAAAATCTATTGAATGCACGGAAATTCCTTTACGGTTGTGGGATATCCAGATCCATCATCTGACTCACAATTTTACTCTGATATTGGTTCTTTTCAACTGTTTTGGTTTGACCTCATAACAAAGTAGTCCTTACTGACGTTTCAAATGAAGTGTTCAAATGGAACCGCCTGTAACGGGACGTGGGCCCACAAGTCGACTCACGACTGGAAATTACTTTCTTTAACGAAACGATCTAGTTTAAATTTAAACCTGTCCTTAAGCATGATATACATGTGCTCTCAACACATGTACTTTAAGCCATCGGCAAAAAATCTATTGAATGCACGGAAATTCCTTTACGGTTGTGGGATATCCAGATCCATCATCTGACTCACAATTTTACTCTGATATTGGTTCTTTTCAACTGTTTTGGTTTGACCTCATAACAAAGTAGTCCTTACTGACGTTTCAAATGAAGTGTTCAAATGGAACCGCCTGTAACGGGACGTGGGCCCACAAGTCGACTCACGACTGGAAATTACTTTCTTTAACGAAACGATCTAGTTTAAATTTAAACCTGTCCTTAAGCATGATATACATGTGCTCTCAACACATGTACTTTAAGCCATCGGCAAAAAATCTATTGAATGCACGGAAATTCCTTTACGGTTGTGGGATATCCAGATCCATCATCTGACTCACAATTTTACTCTGATATTGGTTCTTTTCAACTGTTTTGGTTTGACCTCATAACAAAGTAGTCCTTACTGACGTTTCAAATGAAGTGTTCAAATGGAACCGCCTGTAACGGGACGTGGGCCCACAAGTCGACTCACGACTGGAAATTACTTTCTTTAACGAAACGATCTAGTTTAAATTTAAACCTGTCCTTAAGCATGATATACATGTGCTCTCAACACATGTACTTTAAGCCATCGGCAAAAAATCTATTGAATGCACGGAAATTCCTTTACGGTTGTGGGATATCCAGATCCATCATCTGACTCACAATTTTACTCTGATATTGGTTCTTTTCAACTGTTTTGGTTTGACCTCATAACAAAGTAGTCCTTACTGACGTTTCAAATGAAGTGTTCAAATGGAACCGCCTGTAACGGGACGTGGGCCCACAAGTCGACTCACGACTGGAAATTACTTTCTTTAACGAAACGATCTAGTTTAAATTTAAACCTGTCCTTAAGCATGATATACATGTGCTCTCAACACATGTACTTTAAGCCATCGGCAAAAAATCTATTGAATGCACGGAAATTCCTTTACGGTTGTGGGATATCCAGATCCATCATCTGACTCACAATTTTACTCTGATATTGGTTCTTTTCAACTGTTTTGGTTTGACCTCATAACAAAGTAGTCCTTACTGACGTTTCAAATGAAGTGTTCAAATGGAACCGCCTGTAACGGGACGTGGGCCCACAAGTCGACTCACGACTGGAAATTACTTTCTTTAACGAAACGATCTAGTTTAAATTTAAACCTGTCCTTAAGCATGATATACATGTGCTCTCAACACATGTACTTTAAGCCATCGGCAAAAAATCTATTGAATGCACGGAAATTCCTTTACGGTTGTGGGATATCCAGATCCATCATCTGACTCACAATTTTACTCTGATATTGGTTCTTTTCAACTGTTTTGGTTTGACCTCATAACAAAGTAGTCCTTACTGACGTTTCAAATGAAGTGTTCAAATGGAACCGCCTGTAACGGGACGTGGGCCCACAAGTCGACTCACGACTGGAAATTACTTTCTTTAACGAAACGATCTAGTTTAAATTTAAACCTGTCCTTAAGCATGATATACATGTGCTCTCAACACATGTACTTTAAGCCATCGGCAAAAAATCTATTGAATGCACGGAAATTCCTTTACGGTTGTGGGATATCCAGATCCATCATCTGACTCACAATTTTACTCTGATATTGGTTCTTTTCAACTGTTTTGGTTTGACCTCATAACAAAGTAGTCCTTACTGACGTTTCAAATGAAGTGTTCAAATGGAACCGCCTGTAACGGGACGTGGGCCCACAAGTCGACTCACGACTGGAAATTACTTTCTTTAACGAAACGATCTAGTTTAAATTTAAACCTGTCCTTAAGCATGATATACATGTGCTCTCAACACATGTACTTTAAGCCATCGGCAAAAAATCTATTGAATGCACGGAAATTCCTTTACGGTTGTGGGATATCCAGATCCATCATCTGACTCACAATTTTACTCTGATATTGGTTCTTTTCAACTGTTTTGGTTTGACCTCATAACAAAGTAGTCCTTACTGACGTTTCAAATGAAGTGTTCAAATGGAACCGCCTGTAACGGGACGTGGGCCCACAAGTCGACTCACGACTGGAAATTACTTTCTTTAACGAAACGATCTAGTTTAAATTTAAACCTGTCCTTAAGCATGATATACATGTGCTCTCAACACATGTACTTTAAGCCATCGGCAAAAAATCTATTGAATGCACGGAAATTCCTTTACGGTTGTAGGGTATCCAGGTCTATCTCAGACTATCCCGACAATGTCTTGACGACTGTTTTGGTGGAACTTCATAATGAGAAGTCCTTATTGACGTTTCAAATGAAAAAACTCAACCAGAGCTGTTGACAAGAATCAGTAGCACAATGTTGTGTCAAATGTTATTTGCTTCCTCCTCTTGGTGGATGACACCATGTGGTGCAAAAATCAGACACTTTCAAAGATTTCGGGAACAATGAGGAAACAGTCCACTTCGGCGCACCGCTGCCTCTGACTACTGAAGCACGACTGTCAGGAAGTCTGACTCTGTAAGAACGAGAGTAAAAATTTGCAAGAACCGGAACTGTGAAGCCATTTAATGAAGTAACTGTTCGGCGCTATAATGAGATTAGCACGTTCCGATTGCTTGGATAACGCTCTCAATGCGCCCTTACAAAATAACTACACCCTGGCGACGTTGTTTGACAGGTTTGATCCATTCTCTTAATCACGGATGGCCAACTTCAGAGTGGTTGAAGGGCATGGAGTGATTAAGAGGGTGAGGATTACTCGCTGCAACAGGTACTCCATATAGGGGTGGTCACCATCCAGGAAATTGTGATAAGTTTTTAATTTCTGCTGTAAAAGGCAGTGAGTTATCAAAGATTAAAAGGTTTTAAAACTTTTATTTGTATCTAATACAATATGAAAAGTCATGAGACAAAATGCATACATCTGTGAAAAAAGTGACGTAGCTAAAGGGAGCTACAAGAGCCGGTATATAATTCGGAATAAGGAACATTCATTAAAAAGTTTTGCGGTTTTTCTATCTTTAAAATGCATTACAATTTTTGTCTTTGTTATAAGTATTTTTAGTGCTATGAGTGTGAAGTGAATGGTTCCACGCATTCCATCTTCAGAAAACAAAGCTTAAAAGTCGATTCTACTTTCATGCAGCCCCAGCAATAGTATTGTTGTTCAGAAAAGAGGTAGGTAGGTGTCTTAACGTCGCACTGGAGCAACTCAATGGGCTATTGGCGACGGTCCGGGATCAAATCCGAAGGGAGAAATCCGAGGACAACACCACGTAATTTTGAATCAGGGTCAGATGACGAGGTCACACCTGAGTTGGCACCCCACTCTTCAAACTTCCACGCCACGCAAACGTGATGACATTTGAGGCCACGATGGATTTAAGGCGCACCAGCCCTCTTTGTACACGATAGTCTATGGTTAGTCTATGATAGTCTATAACTCGCAACCCTCCGGTTGCTAATCCAACCCTCAACCACGGCCCTCAGGAAAGATAGAGAATACAAATCAATGGCTAAAGAGCACAAAAGGAGACAGGGAATACAAGAGCCAGTAACAAATCCCGGCTTTTTGTTGGATTTTGTACATAGTCATTAATTAAATGCAATTACAAATTAATATTGCTAACATCAATTTATCGGCATAATTAGTAGGGTACTAATTAGTGTATTTTATCGTAATTTTTTAAACAAGGATGCGTTATCCTCATTTACAATACTTAAAATTTGTTTTGGACAAGACGACAATTCATTTGCCCCAGGTCAATAAAAGCCTAGTTTGCATCCATAGTCAAGCATCCAGTATTTGATATCAGGCCCCCATACCTTCACTTCGGCCCCAGTACCAGATAAGATGATGGACCGCGTACTATGCAGAGATGTCGTGTCCCTTGTGAAAGACCAATAATATGTTGTGTAGTATTCATTGTTTAATTTTTACAAATGTATAACGTTTTTCTCTTTTCATTTCACATTATGTAGAGGATTATTATTATAACTTTTATGGCTTTTATTTAAGTTATGAATTTTTTAATTTTGAAAATGGTTTACATATTACAGTAAAACAGTTTTCGACATTTCACGGGAGTTCCTCTTCGGGCCCGGTACAATGTTACCGGTGGTTTCCCTCCTACAGGAGGGCGCCCTGATTCGAATACGTGTTTGTACCTACCGGAGAAGGGCTGGTGCACGTTAAATCTGTCGTGGCCTCAAATGTCCTCACGTTGGCGTGGTGTGGAAGTTTGGAGAGTGGGGTGCCAGCTCAGGTGTTGCCTCGTCATCTGACCGTGGTTCAAAATTACGTGGTGTTGTCCTCGGATCTTTCCCTTTGGGAGTGATCCCGGACCGTCACCAATAGCCCATTGTGTTGCTCCAGTGTGACGTTAATTGAAATTCCCCCCCCCTACCGGAGAAAAATCAAGCAACGCAAAGCGAAAATTTCCTTTTTTTCTATTACAGTTCTATTAAACTACGGAAAAAATTAGGAAATAAGCTACATATTTTTTAATCCTCTAATCATCGGGCGGCAGAAGCCTGGTTGGCAGATTAACAAACTAGCAACCTGAAGGTTGCGAGTTCGAATCCAACCAAAGACCGTCGCGTACAAAGGGGGCTGGTGTACGTCAAATCGATCGTGTCCTCAAATGTCCTCATATTGGTGTGGAGAGTGGGGTGCCAGCTCTGGTGTAACCTCGTCATCTGACCGTGGTTCAAAATTACGTGGTGCTGTCCTCGGATTTTTCCCTTCCGGGGTTGATCCCGGACCGTCGTCAATAGCCCGTTGTGTTGCTCCAGTGTGACGCTAATTAAATACCTACCTACCCTCTAATCATCACTAGTGTTCCCAGTATAATATACTATAGCTTTTTTCCATAACAAACGTAATGGCTAAATAAACATCGTTATTAGTAGAAAGAATCTGTTGGCTAAGTTCAAAACTGTTTAGAAGTAATGCATAGTGTTAATAAACATATGAACGAACTCACAAATAGATTTTATAAACCAGGAAGTAAAATATTTTCAGATTTTAAGTCATCCTTTGGCTTCCCAGTAAGATTTATCTTTTTCGTTGTTTCGGGTTTGGTTTGTCGTTTTATTCTACACGAGGACTAATTACACTTGAATTGTGTCTTTTTCTCGAAAACGTGCTATTTTGATTGCATGACGGACCCACATATAACCTGGAACTGAGATCGTTATTTAACTGTGTATGGGCCTTTGCATGCGAAATAGAGGTATTTAAAATATTCAAAATGTGCACTAAACTCTTTAAGTATTATTTTTAAGTAAAAATAAAACAAATTGTCCAGTCATGGCAGCTTTTATTATTCATAATAGAAGTAATTTTCAAAATATTTTAATATGAAAACTTATGAAATTTGTTACCAATTATGCTTCGTTGATAGTTTTCTTGGAAGAGTAAAGTTGTTTTCTCACAAGTTCACTCCCTTCCTGTATGTGCCTTTCATTGCATTTTGAATTTCAGAAAAACTAAAATATTTTAATTGGAAGCGGAATTAAATTTTGGTAGTGTTTGACGTTTTAAGCGCTCTGAAACAGGACTTCGGGCAAGATGATGCTAAGCCTCTTCAAATTTTTCAGAACGATTCTCAATTTTAAAAAATTCCATAATTATAATGCTTTACTTTCTATTCAAGAGTTTGTGTAATCTTAAACTTTCAAGTATTACTCACTCATTAAAATAATCAAAAATTCTTTTTGGTCATCTTGAATATTTTGTTTTTAGCCTTTTTCTTTAAGGAACATACTTCTGGGGCTTATCACTGTGTCGCCCGGAACCCTTCAATTGAAAATGGAAACAGACTATTTGCTACGAAATATCAAAACATGTAAATTATATAATTACATGTTTTGATATTTCGTAGTTCGTATTTACATGGTTAATTTTTCTTTAAGAATTTTCAGCTTTCAATATACAAATTAATATAAAATTCATCAAAAGAATACATTGCTCGTATAGATTATCTGAATTCCATACATAAAACCGGTAATGCAAACAAGAAATAAGTATGAGTTATTTAAAAACATTTGAAAAACAAACAACTTTTATTAAACTGATATTTTGGAAACCATTACACATACAATTTGAAGTCTACAGGATTGAACACTTGACCCATAGAAACCAAACTCTAACATAAACACAAATCTTGTCTTAAACTTGAAGTATTTAAAGGCTCCAATGGCCTCCGAAATACTCTAAACCTTTAACATAAACCGAAACGCTTAATTATAAATTTCCACTTGAGTACGAATTCTTACTCCATACTTCATTAAAACAGATGGGCTTTCAAGCAGTTCGCGAAGAACAAGATTTGAAGCACTGATACCAGATCCTGAACATTGAGCGAAACTATCATTCTCCTTCAAAAGTTACTAAACGATACAGCTTTCAACATTTTTGTATGGTGTAAATATGACTGTACGCACTGCTAGTGAAAACGCGAACATATGTAGCCACCTTCGATACGTTTTTCAACTTCTGGTCGTTGGTTTCGCGAACTTCATAAAGTGTGAAGGGACGCGTGCAATTCCTTTGGACCAAGACTGATTCGGAGTGATCACGCGAAGCTTTAAAAATATCAATTTTTCGGTTTGGTGGGTGCTTTCGGATTTAACTGCTGAGTAACGTTAGATCGGAGATGGTTTGATTTATTGTGGGTATAACTCTTACAGTTGAAAATGTAATTGTGATTTTATTGGCTGTAGATGTCGGAAGATTCCGTGATTGCTCAAACGTTCCATTTATCCGTTTAATCCATCCGGAGTACCACACCATGGTCGTCATAAATCAGTTATTTGATGAGATTTTGTATTATAGGACATTTATTATTTAGATGCGAGTTTTATGAGCCATACTAACCACTTTCAACAGTGCACCCATCGACCCTATCATCTTTCACTTGAATTATCGCATGGGAACATATACGAATCTTCTAACCCTTGCTAGATGAAATATGCTGAAGTGATAATTTATAAGTGATTTATGAATCTCAGACACAGCTAACAAACATAAATAATACATCCAATGGCAGGCAAGAACTTTCGATTGAGACACCGCATGGGAATATATACGAATCTTCCAACCTTCACTACAAGAATTATATTGCAATATGATTCTGACTACTTCAGCAAATTTAGCGATTCTTACAAGTAATTTGGTCTGAAAAACCGAAATGTTACTTCAAAAAATGTACTGGAGATATGATTATATGAATTACCTGTAGCGACTGACACCGGCTTTAGTACACCCAAAGGCTGACATGAATTTTCTATCGAACATGGGGACATTTTTAAACCTTTGTTACGGGAAAATGCTGGAGACATGATGAGGTTCTGAGGCTAACTAGTACCCAGTTGAATGGCAGGTCCCGATACTGGATTTAGATTAGGTCCCTCATGAAATACAAGCATGGACCACAAGTGCTCATTGTTTAACTTGTGCAAATGTACATTTCTTGTATTCCTTTGTGCCATTATTTTACAGGATTTTAACTTTTTAAACCTAAAAAGTAAACTTCAATTAACAGTTCAGAGACTTTCCACGTCTCCTAGGATCCCTCTACACCTGGCACCGACAACCCTCATGGGGGTCCTGAAACACTTTTACAGCGAAAAAAGCTATCACTTTTGATGGGTATATCGTAAGAGTCACTTTTTTAGGTATTTTTTGATAGGTTTATCACTTTTGATGGGTAATATCATAAGAGAGATACACGAGTCTTCTAACTCTTGCTGTAGATCCAGGTTCAAATGACCTGCATGAAGCGAAACAGACCAAAATCTAATTCATTTAACAAAATGTGCTAATAGACTATGGAATTCAATTGAAGGGCTCCAGGAAAATGGTGATAACCCACAGAAATATAGTTCCATAATTAAAAAAAAATAAAACAAAATATTCTAGCGGATTGTAAGAATTTTTGATCGTTGAATGAGTATTTAATGCTTGAAAGTTTAAGATAACATTGCCTCTTAAAAAACCGATAAATCGTTATAACTTTGGAATTTTTTTTAATTACTTTTAAAATTTGCTCTCCTGAAAAGTTTTGAGTGGCTTATTATGTTGACCCAAGTCCTAAATCTTTCAATTACTCAACGAATACAAAGTTGTTTAGAGGCATGAGATTGAAATTTTAAAAATCAGTTTACCTATTAAAGTTTATGTAAACAAGTTAATAAAACTCTTAATTAGAAAGACCTAAGTGATGTGGTCATTATTAAAAAAAAACTTACACCGTGCAAAGTTACACCGTGCAATATTTACTTAAAAAAGTGGTGGATATGTTTTCCTTTTAAGAATAATAAATTAAATAAGTTTTTAATTTTTTGTGTTTGGAAGTTTATTCTAATGCTTATTCGAATAAAGGTTGTGTGTTTGCGTTAGACGAATGGGATAATGCTTTTATATTGACTGTATATTGAAATGATTGATTGTTTATGTTTTTAAACGAGTAGTTTGAATACTTTAAGGTCTGGACTAGATCTGGAAGAGTTTTCTCTCTCTCCTCATGCGAGAAGAGTAATTAACTGGAGCAAAGCATAACGCAGGGATTGCCTACTAAACCATGCCTAACTAGCTCAACTTTTCGTAGAAAAGATTTATTTTAGAATTATCCGGTACCTTGGAATCGTATGTAAATTGAAAAAGCCTTTCAAATACTTAAAGAATGCCACATAATCGGTCGATAAGAAACATCGATTTGCTATGAATTGTTTGATGCCATGATATAACATCACAGATATTTATTTAGCTTTAACATACATACAAAACTGTATTTTTACTTTCATCTCTAAATTCAGAATTTTACTAATAAGAAATGTGATATGTGATTCCAAATATGGTGAACCAATCAGTCTCCAACCACCTACAAATAATTGAGGACTTTCCCATATTTCTCACTTAAACAAGCAAAGGAGTCTAATCTATCAATCAATCAGTTTGGTATTTTACAACCCAATGTACAAGAATAAATGTTAACCAACCTAACGTGTTGGAGCTGGAGCAAGATGTCTTTGTTAATTCCTGGTAAAATCACTATTCACCAATTGATTCAGATGGAGGTTCTACGGAAATTTCAACTTTCTAAATAAACACTAAAACCTTTTTCATTCATGCGAAACTTGGTTAATAGAAAGGAAAACAACCGTGAGAGAATTTTTCAACGCAATTTTATAGTTTAGAAAAAAGTTAAGTAATTTAACTACATGAAGCTTTGGGTCCATGAAAATCTGAACCACTCACAATTTCCACGCTTCCCAAAAGTAAATACACCTTTGAAATGTTTAACCGCTACACAGTATTCCCAAACTGTATACGGTGGTCCCATAGGACGTCGTGACTGAGGCGGCGAAATATTTTCCAATATTTTCACTTGGCACTGTTTTAAAAATCCAACCTTCGTTGTGTTGTTGCGATGATAGGAAGGACATCCAACGGACACAACAACCACTAACTGAACTGCTAACACTGGTTGGTTGTTATGGGGTTTTATGGGCGCTAGGGCCATAATAACTTTAAATAAAAGAATTGAAAGGGAAGAAAGAGGGATTTGGATGAAAGCAGAAAAAGATCGCTTGAGTATCCTAGGAGCGCGGTATCTTTAGAAGACATTAAACCCCTTTTGAAAAGAAAAGATCACTAGAGTACCTCGAGTCCATGAAGCCCGTACACACTTAAAGATATGCCCTGAGGGCATGAATACACTGAAGATCAAATTTGGCAGCTGACTTTTGGAAAGCAATTGAAATGTGAATATCAACTGCAGTAGTAAATATCTGTGAACACCTTAATCGATTTTCATATTTGTACCGAGCTTGGTTTAGATAGTTGCTGTTATAAAAACCAAATATCGTACGAAATTTAACGTGGAACAGGAAATGCGATCGGATGATTCCAGTTTGATTGCAAGATTTGCGAAGATGTGTTTAAGATCAATAGGATTACCCCCGTCAAACTGAATCGATTTATTTATCCAATTACATAAATTTTCAAAATATGTACTTATTTAACGCTTTTTACATAAATTATCTGAGAATATGAAATAAGTAGGGCACGGACGGTGCACTGCAAATGTATCGTAGGAGCGCGAACGTCCAAATCGAACCTATATTCTGATTTTAGACGCCGTGAAAAAAATCCCGATACACTAAGGACGCCGTGAACCGAAAAATTTTGGAGCCACTGCATTGCGCTGCACGATTGACTTCAAGGACAAGTAACACAAACCTACTGGGCAATCCCATTTGATTGGTCAAATAATGAACGGAACAGACGTATCGAGAACGGAGTACATGCGGTTAAATGTAAACATTCACATCAAGCTCAATTTCAAAAGAATTTTATGACATAATGACAAAATCTTGGTTCAATTGATGCAATTAGACCAGTTCGCATGCTAAAGGACAGCAAGAGAAGTTAATCAAGAAAATTGGGAAAAACGGCAGTCCGGAAGAGAAGAGAGAGAATAAATAACCAAAAAGGAAATAATCCAGCAAGGTTATGCAAAAACAGTGGAGACAATTTTAAAAAAATGATAACAGTTGGGTGATAAGAAACACATTCTAAAGTGTACCTAGAACCCCACAATAACGGTTATAGTTTAATTTTTAAATTTTACGTGAAATTTATGTTTTGATTATACTGTTGCTCTCACATAAACAGCCGCCAAATCGCTTCTTATAATGTAAAGAGAAAATAATCAGGTATTAAAAAAAATTGTTTTCGCCAATACCATCGTCACAATAGTTTAAGATCTTAGGTAGGTAGGCACTTAATTAACGTCGTACTGGAGCAACACAACGGGCTATTGGCGACGGTCCGGGATCAACCCCGAAGGGAAAACCCGAGGACAACACCACATAATTTTGAACCGTGGTCAGATGACGAGGTCACGCCTGAGATGGCACCCCACTCTCCAAACTTCCACACCAAAGTGCAGACATTTGAGGCCCGGACAGATTTAACGTGCATTAGCCCTCCTTGTACACGACGGTCTTTGGTTGGATTCGAACTCGCAATCTTAAGTTCTTAGGAATCAAAGAAGTTCGAGAACGAAACAGAATGCTCATTGCCACGTGATCTACTTCAGCGATTTTCACGTGGTTTTGTTTATTTTCGGTTTCTTCGTTCTGTGAGCAGAGTATAGTGTATCTCTAGTGAGATTGTACATGACCTTGGAGAAGTCCATTTGCAAAAAGGTGGTTAAGCTCCCAGGGGAAGCCATACTCAAGATCATGTATCGCTATCACCGTAGACGATTATTTGTTTCGTCCCCCGACTCGGTAATCACTTTAAAAGATATATGCATCGGGCAATAAATTCGGAGCCAAACATAACGCTCATGATATCAACTGAGAACACACTTTGTTTATGTTTAAATTACCCATAATTTAACGAATATACTCGTTCGAAACCACCTGACTCAAATGACAACTTTCCTGTACCGGATTATATAGCACCAGGTCTCCTATGGTGTTGTACCGTGAGGAACGCAAAATTTACAATTCTCACACAATTTCAAAGGTGCACGGCTCATCTTTATTTGTAAATGATCATTTGCAATCATCAAATATTATTGACGAAATAAGAAATCATATTTTTACTGAAACTAAAAATAATTGGTTAAACCAACATTAAATTATTATATCACTACGTATCTAATATAAAAACTCACTTTATGCTTTCTAATGAAAGCATAAAACTTATAATTATTGTCTTGTGTAACTGAAAGTTTGAAATTATTCCCTTATAAATGTGTTATTAAACTATATACCTTTTGCTACTTTTCCGTCTAATTTTTGGGCCGCGGTAGCCCATTCGGAGATGGAGTTTCAAAACTCGATCCAATCAAAGGCAGTTGAGTAGGGAGGACTAGTGGAAGTTAAATCCTCAAATGTCCTCATATTGGTGTGGTGTGGATGTTTGGAGAGTGGGGTGCAAGCTCAGGGATCTGCTCGTCATCTGACCGTGGTTCAGAATTATGTGGTGCTGTCCTCGGTCTTTCCCTTTGGGATTGATCCCGAATCACTAATAGCCCATTGTTTTCCTCCGGGGAACGAACTGTCTGATTTTATATATTACTATCAAACAAGAAATTGCCCTACAAAGGTTTTTGTTTAGTTTATCGCTCTATGGTTACTTTTTTGCTACACGACGACTAATTAGACCGACATCTGCGACTCCTTTCTAAGGAAAAATCCAAATAAACGAACATTGCATTTATACAGCTAACTTACCTGTATTAGCTGTATAAATGCAATGTTCGTTTATTTGGATTTTATACAGCTAACTTACCTGTGTTAGCTGTATAAATGTAATGTTGGCTATAATACATATGAAAGGAATCATAAATGGTTCGTGCAATACAATTCTAAATTTTCCTATTTTAAATCACTAGATGCTGAAGAAATATCACGAAATTTCTAGACTGAAAAGTTTGCTTTGCCGCTCTACAGTCATTTTGTTTTTGCTACACGAAGCTGAACTTAAAATGGATTCCTAACTACTATCTACATACGTAGATAGTAGTTAGCAGGAATCGAATCCGGAACCTTTTAAGATGAAGTCCAAAACACTGAAACTATTATAAATACTATTATATTTGTTAGAACTATTGCTTCCCAATTATAAATTTTACAATAGTTTTAGTCACTTTGAGATCGTAAAAGGATAAATTACACTTTTTTAAAATTAGTTTTTAAGTATTTTAGGTGTATTCCTTGTTTTTCCCCTAACTCTTGACCTGTATTACTGAAAATCTATTTTACCGAGTTTTAAAATATATGATATAGAAAAGGCTATACTTCTGCTCTTCGAGATTGTAATGAATCAGAAAGGAAACAATTAGTATTTCTCTCCAAACTACACTCTCAAAAGTAATTGGAAGCTTCCTAAATTAATCAAAATTAGTGGAATCATTAAAATATTAATTGAGCTCGTTGCGTGGTGATTTTGCCCTAAATCGTTCGTTAAAACAAGTGGGAAGATAATGACCCGGTTTTCGAACCCTTTTTCCTTGCGGATATGGTTGGTGACTACCGAAAATCATTTTTAAGATCGAAGCCTTCCTCAAACATAAACCTAAATTTGAAACATAAATTTTGAATAATCCAGGTATAATCGTCTTTCCTCCTCAGTTGATCTGCTTCGACACGTGATGAATGGTGTACCATTAAAATGTGAATAATTAGTGATGTTGTTCCGTTCATAGGATGTTTACGATTCACTCTTCATAATAATGCTGCTCAAATTTTACCCGCATACTTCGTATCTCAAGCAATATAATTTTTTTATAACGAAAACAAAGGCTTTAAGATGAAAATTCTTCATATAATACATGATATGAGAGCAAGCCTCTAATATTAACTTACTTCTACAGCTTATTAAGAATCTAGCAGCAGTCTGAACGTGAGTCAGCTAACGTTGCTATTTTTTACCGATACTTATGTTGTCTGTTTCCACTTGAATTGTTTCGTCTGAATCAGTTATGTTTTGTCTGCTATTAATCGTTGAATAAGTTAAACGTGACTCTTTATTTTAGGAAAACAGATCTCGTTAAGTAATTTTCTCATTAATTTCTGCATCAAAGGAATGTATTAACAAACTCAAGACTATTGCATTGTGGATTATTTTGGCGATAAATTGCAATTGAATCGGTTATTTTTAAAAGATGTGCACGAAACTCAAAACTTTTTCTACATGGAAGAATTTTTTATTATGCATATTAATAATTACAGATATATATAGTTACATATGAGAATGCTCTTTAGTGTAAACATAAACAAATTCCCAGAAAAGAATAAAATTACCACCGATTTTAAGAACACATTTTATTTGTCGTTTCGGCGAAGTTTGACATCAATTTCTAACGCAAGCGATCTGCTGAAATCGAGTTTGCTAAATTCCGATACACATTAAGAAATAGGTTTCGAAAACATAGGATCCTCTACATTTACTCATTGCAGAGAATGGAAGTTTGGACGAAAAAAATGTTTATGTTCGAGTATTTTTTAAAACGTTCAAAAAATATAAAAATTAAAAACGAAATGGAGTAATTTTTTTTTGAAAATATGAACACAATTCCATTGAATCATCGTTTAATAAATATGGTGACGAAACATGAAAAACAATTCAAAAGGTTGTTTCTGAAGGTCGCCAAAATACAACGTTTAACCTGATAACTTATTTGACTTGCATAGCCCATCTCTAACTTTCTTATGAACAACGATGGGTGAACGAAGTTATAGTCCAGCTCTGGCGAGTTGGATTTTAGTCACGTGGTATTCGACGAATCAATTTGTTTAATTAGGGATCAGGTTAAACATAAACAATGCATTCCTATAACTGCAGTCTTTAGCTTGGAATCTCGCTCCGCGTTTATCTGTCGTTTCGTAAGCGTCAGTGATTACGAGTTGGTGAAACAAATAACCGCTTATGGCGATCGCCATACGTGATTTTGCGTATGGAATTCTTCTCCCTGGGCAAGCTTACAACCTTTGTAGAAATGAATTCTCCCAAGTTCAACTGCCATCTCACCAGAACCACACAATACTTGATTTATTTACTTATTAATACTTGGCCACTTTACTGTCATTTTTTTACTACACGAAGCCTAGGGCTTAACATGTCTTCGGTTATGTTGTCATTTGGTATTCAAACAATTACAATAATTGTGTTAAATCGTTATGAATCATTTTTAATCACTATGAAAAAGACAATTGACGACAATCTTTAATCTAACATTCTTAGAGGTTCGCACACATATAACCTTTCTTCAACCAATTTTTACCTTCTTGGCCAATGGAATGTGTTTCCTAGAATTCTTCCAACCAATAGATGAAGTTATTTAGTCAGAATGTGTGGTGTAAAAGCAATACTGCATGACTCCCGTGATCTCAGAGGGTTAAAAATTACAGGATACTATAAGTCTCACTAGAGACCACAATCTAACTGTGGCAGGTAGACAGATGGCATAGACCTCTCAACATACGATGTCTTCCCAAACGTTTCCATGGATATCCGAGTCAAAAGCAGATGTTTATTACAATATGTAACGGGTCACTGCCCATTCCCAGCTATCTCCACAGATTCGGATTGTCTCAGACCAACCAATGCTCATGTGAGTTAGAGGGAACACCAACGCACTATGACTTAGAATATCCCCTCACGAGCTCACTTCCAAGACCCAGGATTGCTGAGAGAGATCCTAGAAACATAGGAAGTTCAATGTGAACAAATGCCAAATTATAGATACCACGGCCCTGACTATAGTAACAACATAAACGCTGTTTCCAAATAACCATCAGATGTCCAACAAGAAAACCAGTAATGATTATGTGCGTGTAAGAAACTGGTCCCAACAAGGGAGACCAATAAACAGGTAAATCTTCACAAGGAAAGGTGCTAGGTCTCTTCTGGTGGAATGTCTCTTTTGATCATCTGAAGTTAAACTATTCGTTCTTCAAAAGGATCGAGATCATAAAAACAAATACAATTCTCTGCAACCGTACCCTTCACTACTTGATCTTTATACTATAAATAAGCTTTAATTACGATAAACTTTAATCACGACTTTCATTTACATGAAACTCATTTCCCTCTAGAAGAGAAGAACAATAAGAAAACTCCAAAAACAAAATAATATAATCCGTTTGTTTCAAAAGCGCTAATAACGTAAGGAGCGGTAATTGTATTGTTCCTATCGGCCGTTCAAATCCAACACGATTATGAGGTTAATGTCATATGATTACGAAATTAAGTGTTACCGGTAGCAAGGCGATATCCTCCTTTTCGATTGCCAGCGACATGGCTTCAACTGGTTGACTAAAGGGCGTGTTGGACGTAAGGATGAGACGTGATGAACTGCGATGGAACGTGATGGGAATAAATTGAAAGGGACCTTCATTCATTGAACTTGTACAGTAGAAAGCTAAACAGCGTTAGCATTTGTGTCAGTTCAAAAGTAAAATAAACCAAGCGCCGTCGCTTTCGGAATAACAATAATAATTTAATCGGTCGCTATTTTAAATTGTTACAAGTTAAAACACAAAGGAAAGTTCTGAACCGCATTTGGAGAAAACCTTTTGTTACAACTATATTTTGTAACGATTTGTAAGCAATTCATAAAACGTGCTATCCATTTAGCAATTATGAAGCATTCTATGGTTAAGCCTGGTGGTGGGTCGAATGCGTCCACTGAATATAAAACGTATCTGTGATTGAAATAGGGACTGCGACCTGCTGGAAATGCTTGAAGGGGTCCTGTATATTAGTTTCACTGCTAGCGCTTCGAATTTCAGCAGGGAAGCTACCCAGAATAAAGAAGGAGATGAATGTCTCTGATGAAGGAGTTGTCTAAAGAAGATGATATATTATGGAATAACAATAATAATGTATCGATTGCTATTTTAAATTGTTACCAATTTAAGGAAAAAGGGAAGTTCTTAACCGTGTTGGAGAAAACCCTTGTTAGAACTCTATTTTGTGATGTTTGTAAGCAATTAGAAAAACATACAGTCTTTAACAATTAGGAAGCATTCTTTGGTTAAACTGATTGGGTGGGACACATTCGTCCACTGAATATAAAACGTGTCTGTGATTAAAGTATGACTGCCGAAAGAATCCTGTAGATTAGTTTCACTGCTAGAGCACTTCGAATTCAGCTGGGAATTCGTACTGACCAAAGGGGATGAAAGAAAGGGTATGCTCTTGTCCCACTCACATTACAAACAAGAAAACAGTTTAATGTGTGCACTTTCCCCCGTGATGTGACGCAAATGCGCCCCCATGAAATAGCACTGGAAAAAATATTTTTTTGATTATATCAATGGTAAGTTTAAACGAATAGGAGTACAAACATATAAGCAAAGAATCTGGGATGTATGGTAAAAATATGAACTTGGATGAAAATTTGGATGTGCACTTGCCTCACAAAAAATAAGAGGATTTGTAAAGTGAACATGATTCTAGGAAGATAGTTCCGTGGTAGGTTTCTTGGTTCTTCAAGAAAAAGGGTACAATATTCTGAGACAATTGTTTGACAGTGAGAGTTTTTGTCTGTAAAATAATAAAACAGTGTAAATATAAAACTATCACCAATGTAATAAATGACATCGTTATTTATTGTTGCATATACGTCATTTGGACATTGGAGAATATGATTTCTTTGTCAGTGATCTAAACTATTTTAAGCAGACACATAGGCCTTAATAATTTTTCACTATGAGAATGAATTTCTAAGACAAGGTTAAAAAGCCTGTCGTGTCAACATCGGATCCACGGAATCCCTGAATCCGAAAGATTTGTGGTAGGTTAATTATTATTATTTTAACACTTCTTTGACGAGAGCTGAGACGAAGCAGGTGTTCAAACCAGCTAAAGTCATCTCGAGCACTCCGGTCGTCAAACCACCCCCTCAGTTCTACCGAAAAACAAATAGAAAACTGTTTGTTCTGGGACTCTGGGTTAGACATTTACGCAGCGAACATTCTTTTGAATTTTTTCATTTTCTTTGCTTTGATCACTTCTAAAAATTAGCTCACGATATTTGTATAAATGTGAGTAAATAAATTTAATATATATGAACTTCCAGAAAAATTTGTGTTAGTTCATCACACTATATTAGTCAGATGAGTTAGCGACGCTCCCATCTGGGTTAGAAGAAAGTACACAGTGCAATTAACAATTCGTGTCAAAAATTTGTCGCCACCGGCAGTTTATATGCCCTCTTATTCCTCAAAGCGAAATTAAATTTTAGTCAATCATATAAAACAGTATTTCTAACTATGGTTAATTCCAATTTCCAATAAAGGCAAGGCAAAAAGTGCGTATCTCAGTTATGTTACCACAATTAGCTTATGAACGTCAACTTCAATTGCATCGCATGGAAAAGTGATTCAGTACTTTTTGACGTCTAAATTTATTTTCGCGTATGCTAACACTTTTTTCTATGCTGATTTCTCTTTCAAGGTTTCTCATTACTTTCTGTAATCAGACTGCTGAAAAATCTCATTAAGATCTTCCGTGAAGCTTTAGCGAATGAATTGGTGGTTAATTTTATGTATACAGCAGTTTGTTACCATTCGCAAATACAGAATAAATGCCGATTTCTGTGGCACGTACGATAGTGAAATGCATACGTTACACGTATGTTAGTGAAAATTAACTATGGGGGCTGTATAGTATTGCTAAAGCCCTTCCATGAAGCTTGAACATTATCCAGACCCATAGTTCAAATCAAGTATTTTTAAACAAAGCCTCTAAATTGGCGATTGGTTGATTTTATATTGTTTACAACCGTTTGTTACTATTCGCCAACATACAAGTGATGCCGATATCTGTGCCAAGTAAATTAGTGAAATGTTTATATGGATTCCTCTAAAATACCTCAACTTTCAAATGGAGGACAACCATCTGCAGAATCCTCCGCTTTAAATGAAGTGTCTAAAACCACGCGTTACCTATTTCAGACCTTTGATGTGTTTAAGGCGTGTAATATCCGTTCCACATTTTAAGTATCAAGCATATAATGAGTGTTCTTGAATGCGACTTACTACTGTCTGCTGAACTCTACATGACACCGTTTAAGACATGAGGTTGCAAAGCCTCAAGATGTTTAAATATATATTTCGAAAAGTAAATTACATAAACTTTTGTATTGTTTTTCTTCAAGTGAAATGTCTTGTCTTAATTTAATCACTCAGCATTTTTGTATCGCGAAAGCTTATAAATAAACTTGGAAATAAGTTGTTAACTGATCATGAAAATTATAGTATTTAATGCCTATAATATGTATATGTAATCCATATCCAAATTTTCAAAATTAAATAAATATAATCATGACTTTCAATTACTTATAGATGTCATAGTGAAGATTCTTGTATTGTCTTTTTAATACTATCTACCTGTACATCGTTCTAAGTATTCGATGAAAGAGCTAGTCTGCAATAGTAAAATTCTAACTTAAATTTTACATCCTGAAGTTAAATTATGGGTTTCAAGGTTTATGATGAGTACTATGCGTTGTTTTTATAATTTAATATGAAAAACGTATCAGGGAGATGAAAACACAATAGGAATAAAATCTTTTGATATGGCGAGAAGTAATTTAGACGGGCTTTATGTAATATCATGTACTAATTTCCCATATCATTTTTTATTTTCATTGTTTCGACAAAGCATGAGGTAGTAGAAAAATTTATGTGGTAGTTTCTTGCAGTTGCATTTACTATTATTAAATTCTTTTATTGAAGTTTCGCTTTTTTCTGCTAGAGGGAGCAAGAGGATTCGTCACGGCAGAACGCTTTAAAGCAAAGCTAAAATACACCACTGATATGATGCTTTTCATACAACTTATTTAAAATAAAAAAATGGGCCCAGTACTACACAGATTGCATGATGAACCTCTCATGAAATATAAACATGTATTCCAAGTAATTAATACCTAACATGCAGAAATACATATAAGTAGAATGAAAAGATTTATAACTTTTTAAAGTGAGACAGCGATCCTTTTCCAGAAAATTCAAAACATTTCGCCACATTATCATTTGTACAGTTCTGCTTTGCTGTAAGGAAGGGATGAATTCAGAACATTTCATCACTTCACCCTTTTCACAGTTCTGCCGTGCAATCAAAGAGGGTCAAATCCAGAACATCTCGTATTTTACCCTTTGTGAAGTTCTGTTCTTATCAGAAAGGAGGATTTCAAAAGACCTCGCCACATTATTCTTTGCACACTTATACAGTACCAATCAAAAAGAAGCTAATTCAAAACACCTCTCGCCACATCTTTTTACAATTTTAACATGTTATCAAAAAGGGATAAATTCACATCTCCAGTTTGGCAATTTTTAGTTGACGTTTGTTTCAAGCTGTTTGTTTGTTAAAAGGATCTCATGCCTTATGACGCAACAAAATAGTAAGATCATTCAATCAACAGTTGATTGAGTGATCTAGTATTTAAAGTATAAGTTACTTAAATATGCAGTAAAAGTAACTTAAGTCAACCAAAATAACTAAAAGTTTCCAAACTTGGAGAAACTTTCCAAACTATTTTGAAGCAGGGTAAGCTTTCACTGAAATTTTAAGATTTTATTTACTTCATTTATTGGATTATTGTAAAGCAGAAAAACTCTTCTTATTCCTAATGTTACAAAAGTTTTATGGAGTCATTAGTTTCTTGTTTTTCTAATTTTTATATTTCTTATTATTCCTTTCCAGGTTGCAGACTTACCCTAGAATTCCGTAAGTTTCCTGACTCACTAAACTCAAGTCAACAGTAAATGGTCTGACTGTTGTTAATTCAATTAACGAGTTAATTGACTAAATATATCACCTTGAATAGTAACTATAAGGACTAATTTTAGTGATATAATTTAGGTTTAAATAGTATCAATACATCAGAGGGCAATTTAAGAATCCAAAATTTAATATTTGAAACTACATACTGTGAGGGGGTATAAAAAAATTTTAGAATTCTAGAATTTTTACTATATGTGTTTATATGAGTCTACATGTGTTATACATGAGTCTACATGTGTTATACATGAGTCTACATGTGTTATAAATGAGACAAGTGAAAAATAGTTCCATATTAAAAACATATTATTAAGCTTTAACACAATATAAATGTTATGAGTCATCGTTTACCCCCAAAAAATCATCTTAGAAACATTTTCAAACATCGTAGGAGCATTTTTTCGTGAACCTAAATTTGATGATAGCTTGAAATATTGAAAATATTTTCTATTTAATATAATGAGCTTAGTCTCCTTTGAGAAGGTAAACAGTATGTCGCCAAGTAACAGATTAAATTGTAAACTATATAGATGACTACAACTATACAGTTAAGCTAAACTTTAAGTTAATTGTGGGCCTCTGTTATTCACCTTAAAATGATTACAAATATAAATGCATCCTCAAAAACTATGAACCAGAAAATAATTCCTCGTTATATTTGCAAAAGCGATAAGTCATTTTGTCCGAGCTTTCTAGAAATCTGATTGCTTCTGAACGTTACGGAATGGAATGAAGATATCAATTTGTCTCAAAACGGAATTAGTACCTAGGTTTAATATAGGTCCATAGAGTTATCACATACCTTTAATATATAGGTACTTAAAAAATGCAAAAATTTAAGATTTAGTTGCTTTGATTCTGATACGATAAGGAATATGTTCAATCAAATCCACAGAATCTCAAATTTCTAATACTTAGAAATTGTAATAATACCTATTATTAGGTCTTGATTCTAAAATAGTATATGCCTGAAGAATACGCAACACCAAAATATTTTTCCGTTAAGAGTTTTTCCAAGGATTTTGGTATCAATAGACACATTTAAAACTAAAACTTAAACCTCCCACCACACAAGTACAAAATCAAAATTTCCTGTGAGTAAGAATGAAAACAATAAAATCGTAACTGTATGATTGCGAAAAATATTCTTTCTTCTCAAATAAATTTTAGGTTTCTCACACCTTAATATTATCAGAGTCAACGAGTAACTTTGGATCAGGATAAGATTTGAGAATTAACTCTTTTACTACCTCATTACTTTAAAAAAATTTAATCGTAAATTAAATAAAAATGAGTTTTGTAGAATTTGAATCTATTTGAAAAACTCAACTCATTAACTTAAAATAAATTGTTATGGATATATCTTTCTTTTCATTTTATTTCCAGAATATTTTTACTGTAAAAACGTTTTATTCAAAAATATAGTATTGAAATTTAATTTCAATTAAGCTTTTAAATCCCTTAGAAAATATTCTCATATCCCATAGAACAGATTTTATCAAATTTTTCGGTGATTTTATTTATGATAAACACTTTATATGGGAATATCTCGATTATAAAATTCATTTTCGCGAAAATTTTAAAAGCAATTCTTTTACCAAACTGTATGATAAAAATTCTGTAA
Source organism: Meta bourneti (assembly GCA_933210815.1). Lineage (NCBI taxonomy): Eukaryota > Metazoa > Arthropoda > Arachnida > Araneae > Tetragnathidae > Meta > Meta bourneti. The sequence goes on from OW119922.1 coordinate 8,109,484, forward strand.
CATTAGCGGAGAGATATTTTGAAACTTTTTCATAAACTTTTGCACGGCTTATTTTACTTAAAAATTAATTGCAAATTACTTTTTGCATTTCTGGAGTATTTTCTTTCCAATTCAATTTACTGAAATATTATTTATAAGCAATTTATGTAGTATCTGCAAATAATCAAAATCAGCTTCACTTTCACTTAACGTACGGTAAAAGTTTCCATAGTAGTTTTGGATATATTTCAATCCTTATTTCAAATAAAACTGAAATATAAAGCTATACATTTTAAATACGTAATATTAAAAACTAAACTGTTTTTCTGAAGTGGAATATAAGTTTGAATCACTTTTCATAATTATTCATAGCACTTGTCCATAATATTTAATAAAAACTCACCATGAGATCCTGACTGCGTTCCTTTCCCCCGGCAATGTTTACTTTGTCCTAACACACAAGCGCTACTGTTTTAAAATTGCCGCGCTTTGGAGAACAGTTCTTCGAAGTCTAAAATCGCACATGACCACTGTCAGAAAAGAATCCTAGTATAATGAGGAAGGAAAGAACAAAACAATACAATCGCATCGGAGAACTTCAAGACTGGCCTGAACACTAAGTCCTGCTGCAGAAATTTTACTTTTTTCTGTCACCGAAATCGGACGTGGACGGCCATGTCGGTGGCGAGTTTCGGTTTGCGATACAGACTAACTGCTCGAGCGGAGTTGTGCTGCTCGTCGGCTGACCTCCTTTTCGTTGACGGAATTATCGGTGGCCGCAAAGAACAAATGAAGTAAAGTAAGAAGAAAATGAGAGGCCTACTTCGCGCGTTGAGGAACCAATAGCAAGGAACCAAACGATATTCCCAACTGGTGCGTCTGATCGAGGGTGGATTGGCACTGTGACAGTTTTTCTCCGTTGAATTTTCAAAAATTATAGGTTGTATTTGTGTAGTATAATCGATGGGCGGGGAGGCTTGCTTTCTTGATTTTGTCGATTATCTGCTTATTACCAATATTGGTGGGCCGGGTCACAAGTTTAGAGATAGTTTGAAGTTTCATGGGAAAAAATGGAAATTTTTGAGCCCGTTGTTCTTATTTCCAGGGAATTTCGTAATTTTTTAGTTCTTTCAAATCGTTGGATTTCAAATATTTGTGGAATATCTTAAAGAAAGTAAACCAGAAGTTCATGTTGAATTCCAGTTTAATAGATATTGTTTTACAAATAACAGTATTGTTTTACACTACGGGATTTCGTGATTTTGAAACACTTTCAAATCGTAATATTTCAGACATTTTTGGAATAGCTTAAAGAAAGTAAACAAAAGCCCATATTGAATTCTAATATATTTAAATATTATTTTGTATTTAAATTATATTCCCATCAAATGCACAATTCAGAGAGAGGACTAGAAAAATAAAAAAATTTGAAAAGTGTATGCAACTAAATGTAGATACAATTCTGATTAAAAAAGCTTAATTCGTCAAAAAAATATGAAGCCATAAATCCAACATCAAAGTATTTGGGATGCAGCCCAATGTCCACACATTTTTAATCTGAATTGACATTGTAACTGCAAATAGTTAATGAGAAAATATTTTGATACTTCTATCTTATAAAATTTTAAAAAATCTATTTGTGCAAAATAGTTCAATGTACAAAATTTGTTTGAGGTTTACCTTTCTTTATCTACGACTTGCATCAGTTGGGGGTTTTAAGAATACGAATCAGGATCCGAAACTGAGTAGAATTTTTATAACATGCATTTTTAAACATAAATAAGTTGATATGAAACAGAAGCGAGTATACATACCCAGCCCTTTTAAAATTTTTAAGACAGCCTTCAAATTTAGTGCAGTGATATAACCTATACATAAATAAATCTAGATTTAGTTATAAAAGGTGTTATTTTTATTTCAATCCAAACATGAAAATATATAAAACATAAACTTTCACCTGTTGTGTCATACTTTTAGACTGGTGTATTCAAGCTACTGAAACAAAATTAAATCCTAAAACTAGTTTTATGTAAAATCCTCAAATAAAGTTCAATTTTGAGAGAGAAAATCTCGATGAATAACTCCGTTAATCGATGAAGATAATTATGTGAAAGCATCTTTCGTAGCCAGATATTGGATGGTTGGGTTAGGTTTGAGGGAGCAAGGGCCATATTTAGCCAAGCTGCGTCAAGATATTGGATATGGATGAAACGTGTTTGAATTTGGACAAATCCATAATTGACCTCAGATAACCCTTTGTCCTTTCTTTTAAATTTCCTTCCACTCATTTATGACGGAAACTTTAATAAAACAACTTGGCGGATCTTTTCCATGCGGTCAGCTGTCAATTTTCTTTTCTTTGTTTTGTTTCGTTTGACAGTTGATTGATAAGATGAATTGACTAATGTCACAAATTCACAACAGCGACTATTTTCGATTTCCTTTTCTTAATTTTTTTATTAAAACAAACGCGTTTTATCAAATCTTGAAATTTTATGCGATGTTTTAAAGTTTTGAAGGACTGAAATTAATTTTCTAACTCCCCAGATAAGATGAGAAATGTCTAAATAGAACATGTAAGTAGATGATATGAGATTTCAAATTATGTTAATATAAATTTTGATTTTAAAAAGGTTTCAACCAGATTCGTTTAAAAAGAAGATGGATGCTTATAGTACCTACAAGACGATCTGGTATCCTTAGATTTCTTAGACTGAAATCTTAAATTCATTTAAAATTTGCCGATTGAAGAAATCTTTAATGATGGTTCAGTAACCTCTTGTGATATCGAATATATCGCTCTATTTTATTTGTCTCATTATGAATTTTCGATTTGTTATCGGGAGAGGAAATTCTAATTTGTTTTAATATTGGTAAAGGAAATTTCAATCTGTTCTATTAATATCGGGAGAGAAAATTTCATTCTGTTCTTTTATTATTGGGAGTTCAAATGTCACTTGCTTCAAGCAGAACTACAAAGGTTCAAATGTCGGAGTGCAGTGGTTTCAAGCAGTCACTTACTTCAAGCAGTTTTCAAATGTCACTTGTGCAACAAATTGAGAAACTAGAACAAACAATGAATGTCTCGAGTAAGGATGAAAAGGAATTTTTTGTTGTCAAAATTATTTACCACATTTAGTATTACTTATTTTTCAAAGGCATTACCTTCGATTTTGCGTTTAAGTAACATAATTTTTACATGAGTATTTTTACATAAGTACATAAGTTTAAATATAAACACGAAATTTATCTCATAGTTTTTGTGATTTTACTTTTAAAATGCTGCGGGATTAATTTCGTTCACCTATCATTTCGTTGATTAATACAATCGCTTCGTCACATTCAATATACATCTTTTCTCCTCGTTACATCGCTTCCTCCGATATATCGTGTGCTTCCTTGATAGGTCGCATTTGTCCTCCTACGAACGCGACACATGAAGGGTTTACTGTATTAGATAATTCTAGAGATTTATATGCTTTAATATTCGTGGGATTATTTTGTTCGCATATCATTTCGTCGTTCACAACAATCGCTTTGTCCCATTTTCGGATCACCATTTCTTTCAATTTTAATTGTTGGGTAGAATACATCGCCGATGTAAAACCATGAACTAAGGTTCAGGATAATAGAACTTTAAAAAGGATTAGAAAGGCACGCTGTGGGAGCTGATCTTCCAGACTGCCTAGGTATGATGCCATAACAGTTTTTCGGGTAACCTGTCATGGTTGCTTGTCAAAGCATCTGTGTCGTTTTCGAATTTTGTCTGCTTAGCTTTTTAAGCTATACAGGGTGAGTCTAAATTGTTTTTACAAAATAAGAGGGGTGATAGTACCCACCCAGACGAGCAATAATTACCATGGAACATAGGGTCGCATTTCACTCTAAGAGGCAGAAAAGAGTAAAGTCGAAACGCGTCGAGCATGAACAAGTCATCGCCTTTCTGGCACGGTCCGGTACTTCTTGAATGCCACATATCCCGCGGACCTGTGGCTTGACCTCCTCGCTCACCGGACCTCAACCCACTGGACTTTTTCTTCTGGGGGCACATCAAATCTTTAGTGTACCAGACGCCTGTGGACTCGGCTGAAGATCTCGTAGCGAGAATCGGTGTTGCCGCAGTCAAAATTAACACAACACCAGGAATCTTCGAGAGGGTGCGCCAGTCATTCCTTCGACGGTGTGAACTGTGCAACGACACGCGTGGCCGCCACTTTGAGCACTTGCTGCGAGTTTTTTTCTGATCAATAAATCAGATTGTGCAACTTTTGGTATCGTTCATTCGCTTTTCCAACACTGTTATAAGTTCATGTTGAAATTCTAATTTTACTCTTTTCTGCCTCTCAGAGTGGAATGCGACCCTATGTTCCATGGTAATTATTGCTCGTCTGAATGGGTACTATCATCCCTCTTATTTTGTAAAAATAATTTAGACTCACCCTGTATTATACAGACATGGAAATTATTGGGGATCTAAATTCTTATTCCATCTTGCATGAAGCGTCCATTTTCTAACTGTACTGGGATATTAGAAATAATCAACTTGTCAATAGGTCAGCTTATGTAATGCCAATACTCTATTTGAAATTTTTAAAAGATTCATTCTAATAGAGGTGAAGAACTCTTACTTTTAAAAGAGTATATGTTTATAATTCTAATCAATAAAATATTTGAATTCATCTAGTTAATTACTTCTATTGAGTCCAAGCATCAAACCAAAAGTATTATTCGATTCGGAATAGCATTCACTATTTCTGTACCATGGTAGAAAAAGGGCCAATGTTCATTTTGCAAGTCTTTTATAACAATGAATCTATCTATCTTTTTAATTTTTAATACAATATACAAAAGTACTTCCCAATGTTTTGGCTCTTTTATAATGTATTGACAACAGGACATTAGCACTTTTTTATAATAACTTTCTTAACCTTAGAGTGATTTATAAACAACTCAAAATCAGCGAATTTTGACATTCGCCTTTTTCTACCAAGGTACAAATATATTAATGTACCTGTATATTAATGTACCTGTCATCTGTATAAAAGCTCGTTATCATATGGAAATGTGTACCAAGTAGACTTTTTGGAAGAACAGCTCCAGCTTTTGATCCCATACTATGGCTCTTTGAATCCAAGTAGTCGGAATTCATATGAAATACATTTATTTTGTTTAAACCTATGTTGAGTCATAAGTCAGTGAATTTCGGAGCTCCATGCTGGAGTATTTCTTATACTTTCCGGTATAATAAGCTATTATAAGTTAATTCTTACGTTACATTAGGCACCCCAAGTACAATTTATGCCACGTATAATTTAAAAAAAATTATATTAATTATTAAATTCATACTTAAAAAATATATTAAAATTATAAAAATAATAATTTACAATATATTATAAATTATAGAAGCGAGTGGAAATTTTAATTATCAATCCAGCAATGTCTGAATACTAAGATGGGCAAAAACTTTTTTTCCTTTAAGAAGAGTTATTGAGATAGTCTTTTATTAAAAATGCATCTTTTTGACTTATAGGGACCGTCTCAGATATTTCTGAATCAGCATAAAAGCATTCTGTTTTGAATTTCTCTTTTCTGTGCAGACTTTTTCATGACTAATGCATTTTTCAAGTTAAAATTTTCTATAAATTCCGATGGTCATCCGCATAATCAAGAATGCCGCACAAATTGGACGAAACTTTGCGAGGCCAAATTTTTTATCTTTACTAATCTGACTGAAGCAGATTGATTTGGTTTGAATTATTTTTTGATGATCAATTATGTCCTACAATATGAAACTTAATTAGACGCGATCAAGACTTCATTCGCGATGGATTAATTCTATTTTACTGTATATTCAAGAAATAATTAGCAGTAATGGTCATTATATTTCACACTCAGTTGCAAAATGTAAAATACCAAAGTAAATAATTTTGAGTTTTTCTATTTCTTTGCAATAATAGTGAGCTGCATGGATTTTGATGTATGTTTAATTTGTGTTGTTTCTGGGGAGGAACTTATTTTAATATTATTTGGAAAAAATGTAAATATATTTTTTAATTTTTTCAGTTCAGTTTTCCATCAATCGGTGGAGTCAATATCTGAAACCACTCGTCAATGCTTTTAGTAATGCATAACACACAATTTACGTTCAAAAATAAAATAGCAAATATAATCTGGATACAATTTTGCTATTTACAAATGGTTTAAGTTTTAATTGTGGCTAAAAATCAATTGAAGTCTAGATAGTTCATATCAATCACAAGGCAAAAGTGATTGATAAGTTGATGGTAGGATGTTTTCTCCAATGGGCTTTTGGAAGAGGTGGCCCGAGAACCACCATTACTACTATTTTTTCATAAATCGTATAAGCGGTTACAATAAAAAAAAATTAAGGCATCCTAAATACGGCCTTAACATTAAGACCTGTACCTCATAACGAAATCTCGGCCTCCTATTACAACATAGAAAGTCATCGGCTCAGAAAGTAATACAGACGTAGAAGCAGGCAATGAAGATCAAGAAATCTATAAACCTGAAGTGAGTCATCTTATCTCATACTGCTCAACCAAAATGAACTGAATGATTTCGGATTAGATGTGAGTTCTCCAAAAGAATGTTCTGTACTTGGTTCGTAACGTAAAAGCAAAAAACCGTTATCGCTAGGAATACAATTTTCTCTATAGAAACCGTGAAAAGGAGATGATTCAATTTTTTTTCTTTACATTGTAAATGGGAACAAACTTGTAACATTCTTTTATATTATTCATAGAAATCCAAACGTTTCCACGGATACACGAGTAAAAGATAGACGCTTAGTCCAGTATGTAATGGGCCTTGGCCCATTCCCCAGCTATCTCCACAGATTCAGATTATCTCAGACCAATGATCCTGTGAGTTAGAGGGGACGCCAATGCACTATGCTTTAGAGTATCCACTCACCAACTCACTCCGCTTGCGTTGTTCACTTCTAAGACCCACCCCAGAATGTCTGAATCTAGCACTAAAACATCCAGATAACCACCAGAAGTGTCTCCGAGCCTGTCCTTCAAAAGGACAGGCTCGGAGACAGTTTAATGGGCATTATCAGTTTAATGGGCACTCCTTAATACTTTATTAAAAATCTAAGCATAAATTAATAATAATACATAAATAAATTAAAAGGGGGTTGCCCACTGAAATTATTGAGTAATTTAACAAAAAATGGAATAAAAAAAGACAATATAATTTCGCTTGTATATTAAGATTGAATTATTGCTGCCATTTCATACCTTGCCTCAAGAGGAAATGGATTAGTCCACAGATTTCTTTCTTTGTCTCTCGGTGATCAAATATAATTTTTCTCCGTGCTATCTGGCCCATTTTAGCACCAGTGCCCGTGAAATTCAGTCGTGAAGTGACACACACATCAAGTACTAAAATATAGTGTTCAAAGTGGACATATGCAAAATTATCGATACCATGGCCTCAGAGCCCGGAATTTATAGCAATAACATAAACACAGTTCCCAAATAACCATCAGATGTCCAACAAGAAATCCCAGCTGTGATTCTGTGCGAGTAAGAAAAGTGATATACTCCCAATAGAAGACCACTAAACTGAGAAAATTCTTACAAGGATAGGCGAAATGTTTTGTTCATAGTGCACTCAGAAGACTAAGCACTCAGGAGTACATCTTCTTTAGTTGTATACGGGCATCACAAACCCGAGGTTCCCGAGTGATCTTTCCTCCCTTTCATATCCTCACCTACCCTTCTGCTTTTCCTTCCTCTTTCATTGTGTTGTCTGTCTTGTTTAGGCTCAGCTTGGTTAAATATGGCCCTTGTACCATAAAATTCGAACAAACAGAAAAGACTAATCTAAATTTTGTTATAACAGAAATTAATTTGTATCTAAACTTTTGATTCACTCCGTACATTTTAAAGATTCGTACAATAATACATCTTTGCAGTTATAGTGACGTATAAAGCATGGATGGTTTTTGTAGTGACTTGAAAGCTTTTTATTTCTTAGAAATCCCGATATTGGAAATTCCACTGTTTTGCTAATTATTGAATGTTTAAGAGACACGACTGTTACAATAATATAAAAAATAATTAAAATTGAAGAAAAAATTTTCTGCTAGGTAAAGAAATACCTAAATTTACTACATGCTCATGAAAAGTATTATATTTCTGTAATAAACATTTCTTTCTTTGTAATGCATGTAGCGATAAACAATCTCCCATGCCTCTATTTGATTCTTCTTTATAAACCATGTTCCTTTCTCTATCACATGATTCAAATTTACGAGGTGTTGTCCTCGATCTTTCCCTTCGGGATTGATCTCAGACAATCACCAATAGCCTATTGTGTTGCTCCAGTGCGACGTTAATTAGCTACATGCCAACCTCTCTGCCACGTAGTGGTGCAAGTTCCCTGATCTTGAGGCGAGCTGTGTTTGTACAGATGGTAATATAATGGTACGGGTACGGGGGGCTTTCGTGCCACAGATGCACAGGTTTCTGGTTCCTTCCTTGCCTTCAAGCACCATAATATCAAGTCTTAAAAGGCACGACAAAATTATTTTAAAGGTAGGTATTTATGTACTTTAATTAATGTCGCACTGGAGCAACACAATGGGCTATTGGCTACGGTCCGGGATCAACCCCAGAAGGGAAAAATCCGAGGATAACACCACGTAATTTTGAACCACGGTCAGATGACGAGGCAACACCTGAGCTGGCACCCCACTCTCCAAACTTCCACACCACCCCAACGTGAGGACATTTGAGGCCACGATAGATTTAACATGCACATGCCCACTTTGTACACGACGGTCTTTGGTTGGATTAGAATTCGCAACCTTTCGGTTGCTATCCCACTACTCTTCCAACCGGGCTACCGCGGCCTCGTTATTTCAAAATAGATCGTTTCGCTCTACAAAGGTTCTCTTTCTCTTGTAATTGATGTGGACGGTTTCAGATCTGCTTAAGCACTGTTCATACAGGAATGTGTGTCCCCAAGCACCACTCGGAAAAGCTAGAGGGATCAAAGGTAGACAAATGAAAGACAGCAGGTGTTAGTGATATTTTTATCTGCCCTAATTTTAGTTTGACAGTTAGTTGTACGCTTAAAGCTTCACTGTTGGTAATCAAATTTGCTCCCTCCACAATTACCTCCACATTCTTAACAGCGACGTCTGATATTTCTCTTCGAGATTTCCCGGACCGTCGCCAATAGTCCTTTGTGTTGCTCCAGTGCGAAGGAAATTCGACTACCTACCTAACAATGTAGACGCATGGATTGATGTACATGTTCAAAACTCCTTTGCCTTTCACGGGCACTTGCAGCCGCGACATGCACTCTTGCAAAGAGGTCAGCTTCGGAGTCCTTAGGGATCTAGCTCGAGCTGCTCAACATGCCTGTGAGCTATCCCCAGAGGAAGAAATCAATGTGTGATAAATCGATAGTGGTCGTGATAGCAATGGGTTCACCCCATCCCCGAAAAAATATTATGGAAAGGTCCTTTGCGCATATACCTCTATGTGAGTTTAGTTTTAGTTTTATGTGTTCCATACTTTCACTTAAACTTTTGCAAAATAAGCTTCAATTGACATCATGGAGAGCGTGAAGATGCAATTGCTGTCTCTCAGAAGAGGAGGGGCACTTGCTGTAACTGTATGACCATAGCAATGACCGTTCCTAACACGGGAAACAGTCGCCAGGTTTAGTTCAGAGTTTATCTTGTAAAAGAAACCCACTTGGTCAGGCCTCTACCCCACTGCTGGAGCACTTGGCGTGCTCCAGCAGTGGGGTAGAGGTGTAAAACGGCGCCAACCCGCCGCCAATGTACGGCATCCGGAATGTTGGGTTTTATATGATTCATTCGTTGCTTGAATTTCGAAAATAAAATGTGTTCGTGTTGAATCGTAATTTAAAAGAATCAACGTACCAAGTGACACCCACGAAGACATGTCCTGCTTAGGGGAAATTACCGGTAGTATACCACCTCTGGCATAGCTCTCGAAATTGCCGGGGCAAGAAAGCTCCACTACCCCGAAAAGATTACCCTGACGGTCACAACTGTCATGGTAGTCCTGACCATGTACTCGTTTTTTCGGGTATCATGGAAGACATTCATGATGATCCGAGACATTTTTTGGACATTTCTCGCATTAAGGACATCATGGAACTTTTCTAATTTCCATCCGGGGATAAGAGAAAGAAAGGTGGGAAAGCGCGTATATATATATATATATATATATATATATATATATATATATATATATATATATATATATATATATATATATATATATCTATATATATATATATCTATATATATATATATATATATATATATATATATCTATATATATATATATCTATATATATATATCTATATATATCTATATCTATATATATATATATCTATATATATATATATATATATCTATATATATATATATATATATATATATATATATATATATATATATATATATATATATATATATATATATACGCGCTTTCCCACCTTTACGTTAATGTTGGCGTGGTGTGGAGATTTGGGTGCCAGCTCAGGTGTTGACCTCGTCATCTGACCGTGGTTCTAAATTACCAGGTGTTGGGTCCTTCGGGTCGCGGACATTCGCCAATATCCCGTTGTATTGCCCCAGTGCGACGTTGATTCAACTACCTACCCACGTTTATGTTAACCTAGAGATGGGTAGCATTTTCATAATTCCTCCACTTCTACAAACAAGGTACATCGCCCCTTCGTGTCTTGCTTATTTAACAAGGCCAATTACTGGAACACCGCAGGCACAAAACCGCGCTATTGGATATGCCTACAGCTAAGAACAAAACACAATAATCTTCGAAGCTGTGTTCAGAAATAGCAACGTTAGCCACATGCATTTGCGTGCATCGTTTATGTTCGGAATAACCCCGATTTAGCGTTTGCTACGCTGAAGATCCCAACACTATTTTGTCATACTATGAAGGGAAACTATCTAATGAGAAATATATTATGTGGGTCCTTTTTTTATCCCCAGTTCTTCCTCGTCTTCCTGATCGACTGAGATAAAGGGGCACCCAAAGCAAAGCAACGGTTTCCCTCGTCACGCTTGTGCCTAAGATATTCTATTATTTTTAACTTACTTTTTCCACATGGATAACTTTGCTTGTGGTCAGTGCTCACAACGCTCAGTGTAATGTAACTTTGTTGAACACGATAGCCTTTCTGTTTAGCTGTCCTTGAAAAGAAAACATTAGACATAAAATAACTTTGAATTTCATTAAATGTTTGTTATTTAGATCAAAACATTATAACAAAAAGAAGCACTTAGGAACTTCCGTATTCAATTTAAGCTGCTAAATTTTTAGCTACTGTAGCGTAGCGTAACATTAACAACTGAGGATGACGAGATTGGACAGAAACGATCTAATGTTTAGCTTTTAATAACTTTATAACTCAACTCTATTTTATGTGTTTCTTTTCCGCAAAGACAAAATACATTTCTTATTTATAGCTGATTGAAAAAAAGCCTCAAAGGTGTAATAGTGCCCAATCTTGAAAATTCTGGATCTTCGAAACGGCTGTCTTGTAGCTTGATGGTAGTCATTTACAAAGCTGGCTAAATGAGAAGAGAATGATAGACAATGCGCAAAGATGCACTGCGCATGTTATCTGGACTGGATGTTAGTTTTAGTAAGAAGCATGATGTTTGGAGGTGAAAATCGAACGTCAAAATAGAAACTGATGTCACTTATATTTACGTTAAAAAATTGTCATTTGCGCTTCAGGTATGGATTTTATTGCCTCCAAATTAAAAATATTCCTATCAGCAGATGCGTTGGCTTTTGGGCTTCTGTGGACGTTAAGACTACAAATAAGTCCAATTTCTTTCTTTTAACCCCAAAGTAGTAGAAATGTATTTCACAAATCAAAACCTTGTAGGATTATTTTGTCGCACTAAGACGGTATACAAAACTATAAGAATTCAGTGAATTCTAAAGACGGCATATAAAGTTAGAAGTCTAGATAGATACCATGGAAATTCTTATTAGTAAACGTAATAATGTAAGAAATGCAAAAAATAGAGAATTTTTTCCATACAAATCAATATACATGAAAATCTTTAATTAATTGTTGGGACTATGCTTTTGAATATTTTTTCTGTTTCCCGTTTTATTTTACCTTTCTGTAAAAGTAGTTTAGTTTTTGTCGCACTGGAACAACACAACGGGTTATTTGCGACGGTCCGGAATCAATCCCAGAAGGATAGATCCGTCCTGTCCATAAACCCACAAGTAGGCCAATGCAGGGAAACTGTATGTAGTTTATATCCCTGTTAAATCTTGTACTAGAAAAATACAAATGTGATACTGATATTCCAACATGTGAAAATGAATCTAGTTAGTGTGTGATCAAAGGTGATGTGCTATAATTATATATGTATACCACCCAATATGCACTTGTAATTCTAAAATGTGAGTATACACGGGAAGTCAATGATTTGCTATTTCATACTCTTCTTTCTTCAATGCTATTGTATCAAACTAAATATGTAGGTCTGCAAGAGGAAAAGAGAAAGCATGCTATTCCAAATTTAGATACATTTTCCCGATTGACACCCTTGAAACGCAGTTGGGTGTTTCTTACCTTAACTCGTCGGATCTCTGAATCATTAACCGCCAAGGTTGCTTAGCACTTAAGACTGAATAGAAGTTTTCCTGGTGTTTTCACTTGATGCGTTGTATTCACATTGATGTCAAACATCAGCTATGGTCTCTAATCCGTTAAGTCAATGGTCTGTAGATGGCTCGGTGTGTTTGCCCGCAGCAGCCTGCGAGCTGTAGGTGGTGCAGGTTCAATTCCTGTAATACCCTGGAAGCATTTCGCTGTTGAGTGTCACTAAAAGTTTCCTTGTGGGTGTATATATCAACTTGATTATCGGAAAAACAGTGCTTGGCCGGATCTAGCCGTTGCGCCATAGAAAAACCAACCAATGGTCTGTAGACTATGAATCATTTCATGTTTGTATTTGAAAGGGACCTGATCTGTTTTATTGTATATTTTAATCGTATAAGTACTAAAGCGTCAAATTGGTTGGTCGGGTTTTATGATACAAGGGCCATATATGGTCAAGCTGTGCTGAACACAAGACAGACAACGTCAAGTAACGAACGTACGCAATATACATACGCAAGAAAAGTTTTACTTCCAAAAAAGACTAGAGGGTTAAAATTTTGACAAGAAATTCATGGATATGAATCGGGACGGTCATTTGTAGTTATTTATTTTATAGTGTGCATGTTTTACATGTACTATAAGATTTTTGCTATAGTGTAATACTATATAATATCTTACTGGATAGGCATGCCAACTCGGTGGCATATTCTGCAGGTTCATCAAAGACTAACTCATTCAAACCGATGCAGTGTCTCATGGCACTAGGCACAAGAATGAGTGTTACTGGTGGTTATTAGTTACTGCTTCATGACGAGGTCAACACCTGAGCTGGCACCGCACTCTCCTAATTTCCACACCACGCCAACGTGAAGACATTTGAGTCCACGGCAGATTTAACGTGCACCATCCCCCACGCACACGATGGTCTTCGGTTGAATCGCGTTTCGAACTCGCAATTCTGTTTGCTAATCCACGATTCTACCAACTAGGCTAAAATGCCCCTCTATTTTTACTTCAGCAGATGAAAGAAATTGTTTGACGGACGCTATTTCAAATTATATATATATATATATATATATATATATATATATATATATATATATATATATATATATATATATATATATATATATATATATATATATATATATTGTGTGTATATATATATATATATATACTTTGTGAAATTCATGTGAACATTGGTTAACGTTTGAGTATATTTGAGTTATTCTTAAAATATAAGTGTTATATTAGATCGCGAAACAAAATGACACATTTTGGTTTTCCTCGAAGTTCGAAGCAAATTTTAACTTAGGTTACTAATCAAAATACACAGCAGTCAATTTTTACTAACTCTAGAACTGATCACTTCCACTTTTAAAGAGATGACTCGATTATGCCGCTCCCCGTGGGTTTGGTATGGCTATCTGTGGCTATTTCTTACTACAACAAACCTCCCATTGAAAAGCTCAGTCCACATGTGAAAGTGTTATTTAAGGGACTATAACAAATTTAAAGTACCTATAAAATCTTTACTTAATCAGCGTTACTTCTCAATGTCATACTCACATACACAAACTGCAGTTTTTCTTCTTTTTCAACTGGGATGTAGGAAAAACCTCCCTATATATCATAAAACTGACAATATAACATTTATCTTGTTAATCTGACAATATAAATTTCTCTAATTTAATTAAGAGAAATGACATGCTTACGAATTCACAATAACTTTGATTTTTTAGCCTGCTTGTTGATGGTATTAGGCATGCATTCGTGTGCTTAATTATGCACTACAAGGAATTAATTTCTTTGAAAAAATAATTTCATAGGAGAGTGAAAAATTTAGGAGAGTCGTACAAATGTTGCTCAAATGGTCAAACAAATGATCCACGCAAAAAATATTTTGCTTCATAGAGTAGTTCACACCACAATGTGAAAAAAACCTCTATTAGTAAGGGTGCGATATTTCCTTTTGGTGAACAAAATTTCCGGATGAGTGCTTGAATATCTGAAAATACTGGCGTTTTGAAAAATTTCTTTAGTCTGTTCAACCGGTCCTACCAATTTTGTGGATATTTTAAAACATTTCCGTTCAAACGGAAACATTCGACAACCCCGTTGGGCGATCTGTCCAAGGTGCGAAAGCAGATGACCATGCTCGGATTACCACGTAACGTATCCCGACAAGTACCTACTTCCAACTGGACTGTTTCTAAACTTCCTTTTTGTGAACAACCTAATTTTCGTTTTATTATAATGGGATTCTACTGATAGCTGCGCTGAAGTTGCTCACCAGATTTCTTTATACACCAGAGGAACGATACTTTCGCTTAACAGATCCCTATACAGGGTGATTCTACGTTCATGGGACAAACTTCAGGGGGTGATAGAACACAACGAAACAAACACTATTCCCCATAGAATGTAGGGTCGCAAGTGCAGCGGTTGGCCGCTAGAGAGCGCAGTCAAACGCTCGTATAAAAGCGTTACGTCGTCGATGCGATGCGGTGGTCGACATTTTGAACAGCTTCTGTAATTGTGCATTTGAGTTGTACTTACTGACTGATGTTTGTACATGTCGTTTCATTTCCATGTGAAAAGTTTCTCATGTTTTGTACATGCCATTTCTTTCTTACCCGTTGTTCTTTGTGCGTATCTTTAATTTATGCAAATCTAATTGTATTATTTCGTTTTGTCAAGCAGTTATTAATGTTTATTACACATTAAAGCTTTGTTTCCATATTTCATGCCTCTTTCCAACTTGCGTCGGACCGTGTGTTTGTGCCGAAATGGAAAGCGCCCTCTAGCGACCATACATTCTATGGGGAAAAGGGTTTCGTTGTGTTTTATCACCCTCTGAAGTTTGTCGTATTAGTTTAGACTCACCTAATAGACATTCTATGGGCTTTTATACATGCGTTTTACTGCGCTCTCTAGCGGCCAACCGTTGTACTTGCGACCCTACATTCTATGGGGGAAAAGTGTTTGTTTCGTTGTGTTCTATCACCCCCTGAAGTTTGTCCCATGACGGTAGAATCCACCCAGTATAATTTACTCCATACATTTCAGACGTAAACTTCCTGCCAATAAAAAAGAAATTACTGACTCCATGATCTTTTGGGGAGAGGTATTTGAAAACCTGAATCCGGCAGATGTTTTCATACTTGCCTCCGAGCATATATTTGTGCATGGTTTGATGCCATTCAACCAATGGAAAGGAGGTTTGTCCCTACAAAATTGTTGATTGGCTAATAACTCTCTGTTGCGGCTAATAACGACCGATCAAGTTATGTATAAGGAAAAATTGTCTGATCCAGCCACAAATTCCGAATGCTGAGTTTTAGCAGCACGAAATTTACACTGTCTAGAATTTCTAGATCAACGCAACTATTTTCATATTGCCGTCCCTTAGATCCATAGAAGAAATCTCTAATGTTGAACATTTCGCAAGAAGAGACAAATTTTGAATCAAACTCGAATCAGCACAGAAAGTCAAAAGCTCTCACAAGTCGAGCCATCCGTAGAAGAAACATAGGCATGTGAGACGAACAAATCTCCTCGACAACGTAACGAAACTGCTGAGGAAATAGAGGGTTGGTAATTTTGAATCACGGTCAGATGACACAGAATATGAAGGATATTTTCATTTTATAGAATAAAGAAATTTAATACGTTGACTGGCGATCTACGAGTTAACTTACGTAGTTTGAAATTGTTTGAACAACCCCAATTACGAATTATCTCATAAAGTGAAATCTCTCCATCAGTGCGAGTATATTCGTGGGAGGAAATCTATAGGATGAAGATGGCCATCTCGAAATTATTTTCTGAATACGTACTTGATGAAGGCCATTCGATCATAACCCAGGAGCTGCCCTACGTGGAATTCGGCCGTTCTCTAGATAGTATCTTCTGTCTTTAGAGAGTAAGAGAAAAGAAAAAACCATCTATACATATAAGAGTTGGCATCTGTCTGCCTGTTCTCTATACAAATCCACACAGTTTGACCAATCTACACCAAATTTTGTATACTTATTCTTTGGAACCCTGTGGGTAACGTAGGCTACATATTAACCCCCGTTCTATTGGTCTTGGGTGTGCAGAGGGGTGTAACGTCCTGTCATCCTAGGCAGAGCACTTGCTAGGGGGCGCTCTCTCCCGGTCTGGCTGTGCAGATGACGTCAGAGGAAACGTCTACAGGAATCGCCCCTCAAGATGACTTGGAGGTTTTTAAGAATCTTATAGAGTATGATGCAATCGAAGATGGGTGCGTTTGCGCTGAAAATCGCTCAGTATCATATCGTTAATGTATCCCGTCTGTAAATTCTTAAACTATAGCTTTATAATTGGAATGTAAATATTTATGATAATATAATATTATTTTCTCTCGTAGAAAGTTGTCTTTTTTTATCGTCGATATGGTAAAGGGGGCTAAAGAGAATTCGAAATCCTCATTGGAAAAACATTGCGTATTTATACGATCAATGTCAGACCAATTCACACTGTAGAATTCTGCGGGACACATAGGATATGTATTAACCCCGTTCAATTTGTCCTGGGTCGGCAGGAGGCTAAAAATAATTCGTAATTTCTATAGGAATATTATATTGAATAATATTACGATGAATTATAAACAATTCAACTCGAGAAGCGCCGAGTAATTCAGCTAGTAATGAATATAGCACTCATCTTCACATAAATGGATTTAATACCTCTAAATTAAATAAAATTATTCATAAATGTAACAGCATTTCGTTTCCTTTTTCTGGTATTAACCCTCCAGATGCTTGAAACGAGATATCTCGTCCATCAAAATCTACCCAATTTTTCTTATGACCAGATATCTCGTTATCAAGGTATCGTCGATTATTTTTTATGATGACAAGATCAAGATCTGGACAGTGTTTTCCTAATGACGAGATATCTCGTCCATAGAGATCTGTTCAGTTTTATCAATGACGAGATACCTCGTAGAGGCAACATCCAGGAGGGGTAATTCTTATTTTCATTAAAATGTATCGCAAAAAGCCCGCTTCAGTCACGATTCGGCATTTTTTATTCTAAACCTATTTTAGCTTACATATTCTTTTCTATACTGATTTCTATCTCTCAGATTTCTCATTGCCTTCTGTAAACAGACTGCTGAAAATTTTCTTATAGTGACCGAGCTCCCCTGTGTGGTTTTAGCAATATTTTACGCCTCCAAAGCTCAAACCACGCACATTTAAACTAAGTGCCGAAAGTTGGGAAAGAATCCAGTAACGGTCGATTTTTTGTATCTACTGTTGGCATTCGACAATAAGCAAACAATTTAGATTTCCCTGTTAATGAAATATCTATATAAAGCAGAGTTGGCGTCTGTCTATGTTCTCTATACAAATCTACACCGTTTAACCAATCCACACCAAATTAGGTACATTTATACTTTGGAACCCCTGAGAGTAACACAAGCTACATATTAACTCCCTTCTCTTTAACCTAGGTGGGGCTAAATCAATTCGAAATTGCCATAGGAAAAACATTGAGCATAAAACGATTGCGGTACGCAAACTCAGTTTGTTTTACCAGTATTGATCGAAAATCAAATTTTGTAATAAAATTGTTTTACCAGCATTGCTCGATAAACAATTTTTTCTAAAAAGTTATATTTAAACAATTTAAAATTATAATTATGTTTGAACTGATTTTTTATTTCTTTCCACAATATAAATAATTTAGGAATATTTGAATGATGAAAAATGGATAGTTAAAATACTTAATTTTATACAACTTGCATTTTTTTTTTGTAATGGAACACGAAAAGCCAAAAGGAAAAACTCATTGATCATAAAGGTAATTTTGCTATTAGGTATCTGGCAACGCCAGAATTAATGTTTTATTTTATAAATTAGATTTAGAATTCTGTGTTTGTGCTTTTGAGCACAGCCGTCTCAATACAATAGTATTAAGATCGGCTATGATTCAAGTTAAGACAGAAATTTTGTGGCATATTAAAGCATTTCCAAGTATTATAAATATGTGTTCTTTTTGTAAATAAATCATTATTGTTTTTATCGAAATTGTTCAAAAGTATTTTAACGAAATTGTTCAAACGTATTTTATCGAATTGTTCTTTTTCAGAATATATTCAGGAAGTCCAAATTCGACACGTTTGCACATATATTTCTTTGTTCAGAATTCTACATTTTTGTCGAGGATTAAAATTTCGTTTCTGTTTGTATATATGTGTTTCAGTATTTTATATGTTGCAGATATATTTAGGAGTTAAATTTTAATAATTTATTTATTTCCTGCAAAATATCAGACAGGGGTAATTTCTTGGCGGTATATGTATATTTCGACCAAATCTCCTTAAATCTTTGATTGAATAAGTAATGTTTCGTATAATTCTGTTTCATAAAAATAAATAAAATATACAAAACAAAACATTTTCAAGTAAGGTGCGTAACTTCTTACTTTAGAATGACCGGAATTTCGTTTCTGTTTGTATTTATGCGTTCCAGTATTTTACCTATTGGAGATATATTATTTAGAATTATTTATTTTCTGTAAAATATCAGAAGACACGGGTAATTTATTGGCAGTATATGTATATTTCGACCAATTTTCTTTGTCTTTGGTTGAATACGTAATGGTTTGTCATAATACTCTCATAAAAATAAATAATATTTAAAAAACATTTTTAAATAAGGTGTGTAATTTCTTATTTTAAAATGACCAGTAAAGTTAAAAAAATCACTTTAAAATAAGATGGGTTACGTTAAATTAAAACCAGTAGTCATACATTGTAGTTCAAATATAATTCAAAATTTTGACTTAGATTTTCATTACAAGACGATTAAAATAAATTAAATTTACATTTTTTTCATGTTTCATGGGTGTTATTGAAAGCTGTATTCCATAGTCAAGTAACTGCATCTATCATCATAAATAGGTACGTGGTTTCTATTTAGAAACTGAATCTCTGAATTTAAAAAGTACCATAAGGATTTGATTTAAAACTGAATGTCTGTTGGAATAAAGAGAATTTTAAATAAGACTTTGCTGATCTTGGAATAATATCAGAGTGAGGAATTTTGTGAAAAATTGAAATTTTTTGTCTTAAGTGACAGAAGGTCGAGGTTGCTTACTCTACAAATTGAAACTGTTCTTACGCAGCTTACATACATGTGAAACATTCGTTGAAAGCAGTTATTTTCTTTTTAAAAAACGCTTTAAAATCGACCTGTTTTTTGAAAAATTGCAATCGATTGGAGTTTGCTTTGTCTACACCGATGACATTTATTTTTAACACAAACTCCGTTATTCTACGTGGTGTTGTCCTAAGTTCTTTCGCTTCGGGGATGATCCCGGACCGTCGCCAATAGACCGTTGTGTTGTTCCAGTGCGATTTTAATTAAATACCTACCTATCTACCTACCGTTATTCCACGTGCCGCTGAATGGAATTTTCAAGAAAAAATATATTTGCGTCAAAATAAATTAATCACGAATGCCGTAACAATTTAATTTACCATCATATTGATGATGAAATTCGAAAACATCCCGTACCAGGTGCAAGAATGCCACAAGTAAAACATATTCATAGGAAAACTAAGTGCAAGACTACGTCGAAAATTCGCCATTTTTACTGAAAATGAACGTAATTCGTAATCACTCCAAAACTCAAAATCGACTTCTGTAGTAACCACCTAGGAAAAAACTTTTATAGTTTGTCTTACAAATTGCGATGAATATAAAATGGATTATATGAATGAATATGAAATGGATTATATGTATGAATATGAAATGGATTATATGAATGAATATGAAATAGATTATATGAATGAATATGAAATGGATTATATGGATGGATATATCATGTATACTTATTTGCGTCCAAAATAAATTGTAGGAGTTATGAAAAAGTAAAAACGATATTAAAAAATTATTTTCCGTACACTTAAATGATACTTACATTTCTCTGAAGTTGAAGTGATTATTCTGATCACTTTTCAATCAACATTTAACCAATTCAACCCGGCCGGGTATTTTTGCTAGTAAACATAAATACATATAGATTAGGGCAGTGGTGACGATAAAGAGAAAAATCCTGCAAATTACACGATACTTACAATAATGCTAATTCTCTTTTATGTATTTAGGTATCATTTTCGCTCTACTTTTTTTCCTGAATCCAGTATCGATCGCTACTGCATTTTTTATATAAAAATACAGGCCTATTCAACCGTAATATCTGTCGATCTCGGAGCAATCGAGAAAAGTAATCGAACGACATAAATAAACGTTACGGTGGGAGCAGGAGAAAATAGTGATTACCGAAAAAAAAGTGGAAATGGAAAATGAGCGCAGTTTCCGACGGAGGCGAGAAGAAATTCAAAAACAAAGTTAAATATTTCTGAACTAGAAAATCACGGAGTGTAAGAAAGTATGTCCGAGAAACAATACGGGCAAATGATATTTAGAAACTGAAACATCGTCTTTGGCGATTACTTTTTCCCGTAAATTAAGGTTTCTGGGCGCATTATTATTACCCTGAAAAAGCACCCATGCGATTGGTTGGAATAGAAAGTTCGTAGTGCGGGGCTCAGTCACGAATGATTTCGTTTGGTTCCAAAATTTGCACCCGCTGATGTCTCCGAAAAATTCGAGTCTTCTCGATTTCCACTTTTATTCAGAAAAATTCTTTATAGAAAGGTAGGTATTTAATTAACGTTACACTGGAGCAACACAACGGGCTATTGTTTGAATGTAAAACTATAAAATACATTATATATAATTAAGGCTAAGTGATCATTTACCATGTGATGGCATCGGTCTCCGTATGCAAATTATTCGCTTGGTTCTGGCGATGATTGGTTGGTTTGGGGG
Source organism: Meta bourneti (assembly GCA_933210815.1). NCBI lineage: Eukaryota > Metazoa > Arthropoda > Arachnida > Araneae > Tetragnathidae > Meta > Meta bourneti. The sequence continues at coordinate 8,131,006 of OW119922.1, forward strand.
TTTTATGGCGCAAGGGCCATATTAGATGGATCAAAGCAAGGATGGATCAAAGCAAATTGACTTCTTTCAGCTGTGATCGGATCTTTCCCTTTCGGATTGATCCCGTACCATCGCAAATAGCCCTTTGTGTTGCTCCAGTGCGACGTTAATTAACTACCTACCTCTTTCAGCAGGGATGCACGAACTTGCTTCAGATTTAATATCCTTAGAATGCAGTGATGAAGAAGATCGGGACATATTAATCTCCATGTTGAGGGAAGATGCTACGGTGATAGACTAGATAAAAACTTTCATTTCTGTGTGTGTGTCTCTTGATATTGTATGTCTTGTGTCTGGCACAGCATGGCCAAATATGTCCCTTGCTCCATAAAACCCCAAAACAACCAACCAGCAGTCACGCATGAGCCGAACAATTGTTTACTGATATTTATACTCATTCAGTTTCATTTTAAGAGAAGACACTTCGTTGAGGGACTCACCTGCCTATTATGTTTAATGAATTTTTATGGAAGTTACTTATACTTTTTACCTGCCTCGTTACTCATTGAACCAGTCGACATCATATGGCTATGAGAATTAACGCCTACTTAGCCATATAACCACTTTCCATCAGTCATGTATGGGGTTGAACTTAATTGTTTACTGACATTTATAACTTGATTGACGTGAGAACCGGAAAATTGGTGACACCAGGAACATATAGCTCCGTTTTACTAAAAATTAAAGACGTATTCAAAAGTCCGAATTAATCCTCCGGTCCAATGATCCGATGTTTAAGCCGTCGTTTCTGAGCTAAATTCTAATCCTCCGAAATTCGGAGGTTTCACACTCGGTTGAGGACTAACGCATGCGGTAGATAGATGTTTTAATTAACCTCGCACTGGGGCAACACAACGGGCTATTGGCGACGGTCAGGGATCAATCCCCAAAGGAAAGATCCGAGGACAACACCACGTAATCTTGAACCACGGTCACATGACAAGATGACACTTGAGCTGGCACCCCACTCTTCAAACTTCCACACCAAATTGAGGACTTTTCAAGCCATGGCAGATTTAACATGCACTTGCCCCCTCTTTGGTTGGATTCGTACTCGCAACCTCCGGTTGCTAGTCCGTTACTCCTCCAACCAGGCTACCGCGGCCCTGGTAGAGTAGTGCATTCGCAACCGAAAAGTTGCGAGTTCAAAACTCGGTTGAACAAAAGACAGTCGTGTACGAAAGGCTATTGCACGTTAAATCTGTTGTGGCCTCAAATTTCTACCTTGAATTTGATCCCGGACCGTCTCCAATAACCCGTTGTGTTGCATGAATACGACGTTAATAAAAATATCTACCTACCTCACGTTGACGTGGTGTGGAAATTTAGAGATTGGGGTGCCAGCTCAAGTGTTGACCTGATCTGACCGTGGTTAAAAATTACGTGGTGTTGATATCGGATCTTTCCCTCCGGGATTGATCCCTGACCGTCGCCAATAACCCGTTGTGTTGCTCCCAGTTTGATGTTAATTAACTACTTACTTACCTATCTGATATTGAAGCTCTTCATATGCTTGGGTTATGTTGAAAGGCGGCCCGAATTGTTGCCAGAAGATGGGGAAACGATTTCTTCTCGACGAAACCGAGAAACTCAGTTTATTGAATCTCTATCTTTTTTCTCTTTTACATACGTTGTTTAGTAAACATAAAAGAATGATCATCACAAATACCCTTACTTAAGAAAGAAGTTTTAGATAAATAGGTCACGGAGGCACCATGCTTCGGGATACACGATAATGCTAAATAGTGGAAGAAAAACTGATGAAAAAATACTCAAAAAATACAAATTCAACTACGTTTGCATCCAATTTAAGCAAACCAATTCGAACTCCTCATCTTGGCGTGAAATTCAACCGCGTAAACATTTAATTTCTGCTTTCCTTTCTCGCGGTATAATTAAACTCCTTTTCTTTTGTACACGGTACTTTCCCGCTACCTTTACTAATTCAGGAAACGCCAGTTCCAAATGAATAATTTTAGTTCAATTAGGAAATAAATGCTCCTTGATTGAATTCAAAATCCGTAACTCAAAGTGTAAAAGGATTTGGAATTTGCGTTTCCGTACCAGGATGTCAACTGTTCACGAGGGAAAAAATTACTTCTCAGATTAACTTCTTTTCTTCCTAATGTTTAACGGAAATCAAAATGCAAAATGACTGAAATCGCTTACTTGAGAAACTTTATATTACTATCAACCTGCTCCATCTAAACAAAGTATCCCTTTTTATGGCGCAGGATATCTTGATTTAGTAACAGACCCATACAATTCTTTACATCTCAAGAAGGTTCCGAATCTTCCTGTAAAAATTTTAATGAGAGTTATGGAACACAAAAGTAAATCGTATTCACATAGCAGGGCTGCGACAAAGGATTAAAGGCGACGTTTTGCTGCGATTTTTCAATCTTGGCGACAATCTTTTTAAGCAAAATCGTCTCTAAAGCTATTATTTTTAAAATTTTGGCGACTTCTTTTAAACTTCTACGAAGGACGACGAAAATTTAGTTCCTATTTTTAACATGGTAGCGGCGGTTGGTTTATTTTGGGGGTTTTATGGCGCAAGGGCCATATTTGGCCATGCTGCGCCAGACACAAGACATACAATATCAAGTAATAGACACACACGATGAAAGTTTTACTGACATAAGAGAGAAATACACCCAGGGAGGAATGCACCTGACAGGAATCGAACCTGCGCCGCCTAGAACTCGAAGGTTGCTAGCGTAGTGGGCATACCCACTGAGCCACGACGGTCCCAAATACTAATTGGAAGTTTCATACTGAATATTATTGACTATTCAAGCTTGGGGTAACCATAGTTTATTAACATGTGTGAGAAGCTTTTCTCTGTTTCAAAACTTTCTGTACAAACTTTAAGGGAAGGTAAGAAGTACAAAATTAAACCGTATTCATACAGGAATATATGGGGCACTTTTGAGACTCGATGGATCAGCCGGGAAGGGCTGCAACCGAAGGTAATAAATTCGAAATTAGATTCAACCGAACACCTTCGTGTACCTATGGGCGGGTACTCGTTAAATCTGTCGCGCCTTTAAATGTGTGTGTCCTCGCTCTGGCTTGATGTGGAAGTTTGGAGTGAGGTGGAAGCTCAGGTGTTGATCCCATCATTTGACCTTGTTTCAAGATTACGAGGAGTTGTTTTCGAATCTTTCCTTTCGGGATTCATCGCCAATAGCCCGTTAGGTTGCTCCAGTGCGACGCAAATTCAACTACTTACCTTTACAGACAGGGGGAATATTCCGATTCCTCCTGGATGTCTCTCTTTTCAATGTCAGTAAAACTTCCCCTATGAATGTCCATTTGCTTAACGTTGTTTGGTGCAGCTTGAGCAGATATGTCACTTGCGCCATAAAACCCAACCAACCCTACCTACATTTGGAGTTTGTACAGGAAGTTTCGAAGCACACCGTAGGAAACAGACCTAACATATCAGCGAAGGAACAGTAAACAAACACTGGATACAAACAAACGCCGCCATACGAATGAAAACAGCGAATTCCGAGTACCCGGAAGTGGCAGGACGTACGTTGAACCTGTTCCTTTCACACGCAGCTTACGCGAAAATTCTCTTTCGCTGTAAAAATGTAAAAGAAATTGAAAAAACAAATAAATCACTTGACAAAAAAATTGACCGAAAAAGCGTGTCCGATTTTGTTTCTTTTCTGTGTTTACACCTCCGAGGATATTGTCTCGGGCTCACTTTTCTGCATGCGCGACCACGAGAAAATGACCCTTACTTTCTCCGCATTTGGCGTGGAAAGTAATTTTGTGTAAACATTAGAGTGGAAAAGAAAACATCGCCGAGGAGCCTACCCTACTTTCCCGGGAAGGGTCTTGTTGATGCGTGCCGCACGAGTTGCGATGAAAATTACTCCAGAGTAATCACTTGAACTCGCAGAATTAAGCCGTTGATCGAGTCAGCGGGTTACTATGTTTGCTGAGCAGTTATTATGTTCATGCATAATGAAAATGGATTGGCTTTCCATATTTCTTTCCTCGCTAGCTTTGCTGAATGTTTGTTTTTGCACTGTAAAGATCTCTGCCAAAGATAAAACTGAACTTAGAAAAAGCCCAAAAGTGCAGTCGTACCTCATGTACATCGTACCACAACGATGTTTTCATTTCCCAGCCTAATGTTCGAAGGGGCTGGTGCACGTTAAATCTATCGGGGCCTCAAATATCCCCCGTTGTCGTGGCGGGGAAGTTTGGAGAGTGGGGTGCCAGCTCAGGTGTGACCTCGTCACTTGACCGTGCTTTAAAATTACGTGGTGTTGTCCTCGGATCTTTCCCTTCGGGATTGACACCGGACCGTCACCAATAGCCCGTTGTGTTGCTCCAGGTGTCATTAATTGAAATAACTACCCACCCTAATGTTAATACTAACATTGCTATTATATTGATGCATTAAGAAAAATTATTTTTAAATATTGCTACCGATGTTTTTACTATGTGCTACAAAGATCGCTATCGAAGATTTGATGAAACTGAAATTTTAAATCATTCAAAAGTGTACCATGCACACAAACATTGTTAATGCATAATTATGAAAATTTATTTTTAAATATTGCTACCTACGGCAGTTTTGTCCCAAATTTGTTTTTGCTTTGTTTGCGTTACAAAAGATCTGTCAAGGTATGACAAAATTGAATTTTAAAGAATTCTATATCGTAGTTTGATGACATAGTATTTTCTTGTTGTGTTTGTGCTAAAAGATCTCTCAAAAGATGTTATAAAATTGAAGTTTCCAATTTTCTAATCGTATCATGTATATGAACATTATTAGTATTCGTGACAATGAAAATTAATGGTATCTTCCACCGATAACTATACCGAATATTTGCAATGTCTACTAAATATCTGTCAAAAGTATGATACAACTAAAATTTAAGGAAGCCTGTTAGTGTACTCGTATAATTGGCGACGGTTCGGGATCAATCCCCAAGGGAAAGATTTGAGGACAACACTACGCAATTTTGAACTACGGCTAGATGACAAAAAATCTCTGTCAGAGATAAGACAAAATTGTAATTTAACGAATGTAGTCGTATCACATATACACGAACATTATTATTCATTATTGTAGAAATTGATTGGATTAAATAGTACCATTAACTGCAGTTTTACCGAATGTTTGCTCCTGCTATGTTTGTACTATAAAGATCTGTTAAAGTGTTGCTGAATGTAAAACTGACTTTTAAGGAAGTCAAAAAGTGTCGCTGTACAATTAACACAAGCACTGTTTTTATCTATGCACTACGAAAACCATTAAATACTACCATCAACGGCAATAACAACGTAATTCTTTGTTTTTGTGATTTTGTACAAAAGAACTCTGCCAAATATATACAAAAATTTAAACTTAAAATCCAATACTGTAGGTTTGAACTAGGATTTTTGAAAAATTGAAATTGTTAGTCTTAACTGAGAGAAGGTCGAGGTTGCTTGCTTTACAAGTTGAAACTATTCTTACACAACTTAGTGAACACCTGTTAAACGTTCGTTGAAAGCAGCGATTTCCTTTTTAAAAAGCACTGTAAAATCGACCTTCTGTTTTCTTAAAAATTGTAATCGATTTTGAGTTTGCTTTGATGATGACATTTGTTTTTAAATGACAATGATGATGACATTTGCTTTTAAAACAAGCTCTGTTACTCCACGTGCCGCTGAACGGAATCTTCAATAAAGATTTATTTGCTTCAAAATAAATTAATCACGAGTACTGTAAAAATTTAATTTGCCATCCTCTCATACTGATGATGAAATTCGAAAACATCTTATCCCTGGTGCAAGAGTGCCACAAGTAAAAAATGTTGATAGAAAAACAAAGCGCGCAATACTACAGGGTGATTCTACGGTCATGGGACAAACTTCAGGGGGTGATAGAACACAACGAAACAAACACTTTTCCCCATAAAATGCATGGTCGCTAGAGGGCACTTTCCATTTCGGCACAAACACACGGTCCGACGCAAGTTGGAAAGAAGAGGAATGAAATATGGAAACAAAGCTTTAATGTCAAATAAACATCAATAACTGCTTGACAAAACGAAATAATACAATTAGATTTGCATAAATTAAATTTAAGTGTAAGGAACAACAGGTAAGAAAGAAATGACAAAACATGAGAAACTTTTCACATGGAAATAAAACGACATGAACAAACATCAGTCAGTAAGTACAACGCAAATGCAAAATTACAGGAGCTGTTCAAAATGCCGACCACCACACCTGATTCAGGTCTCGCATCGCCGACGTAACGCTTTTATACAAGCGTTTGACTGCGCTTTCTAGCGGCCAACCGCTGCACTTGCGACCCTACATTCTATGGGGAAAAGTGTTTGTTTCGTTGTGTTCTATCACCCCCTGAAGTTTGTCCCATGACAGTAGAATCACACTGCATACGCCGGAAGTTCGTAATTTCTACTGAAAATGTAATGAAAATTAAATGTAATATCTGCAAACTCAAAATCGCGCTCGAATTCTGTAGTAGTCACCTTATAAGGCGAACTATAAAAGCTTTTATAGTTCGTCATACAGCAGGAGTGCGATGAATTATGAAATAGATTATATGGATGGATGTATCATGTTTACGTTCGAAATAAATTTTTGAAGCTATTAGATAGCTAAAACGATGTCAAAAAATTATTTTCCGTGCATTTAATAATGTTTAATAATATTACGTGCATTTAATAATTTTTCTATGAAAGAGAAGCGATTAGTCTGATCACTTTCAATCAGCATTTAACCAATTTAACCCGAGCAACACTTTAAATCTCGTATATATGTAAAGCAGTGCTGGTGTCTGTCCGTTCTCTATACAAATCTGCACTGTTTGGCGCATCCACTCCAAATTTCGTAGTTTTTAGAACACTATGGGTAAAGTAGGCTGCATATTAAATCCCTTTCTATTTGTCCGAGGTGTGCAGAGGAGGCTAAAAACAATTGAAAAACCCATAGGGATAACATTGAGTAGAAAACGATTGTGGCACGCAACTCAGATTGTTTACCGATGTTTCTGGAAAACAACTTCATCCAACAAAATTGCTTTACCAGTATTGTTGGAAAAACAATTTTTTCCAAAAAAGGTTTAAAGAATTTAAATTAAACTCTATTTTTAATCCGTTTTTTTCTTTCCAAAATGTCAAAAATTTATAACCCTTTGATTAATGATGTCAAGTGATTAAAAACCTTTAATTTTGCATAACATACATTTTGTAAGTAAACAAGTCTATTTAACGGGAAAAGCGTAAGAGAAAGAACTGCTGATAATTAAAGTGTAATTTGGCACTTGGTGTCTGGGAACGGCAAAATTAATACTTCATTTTCGAATTATATAACGAATTATTCATTTTGTGCAAAGTATCCCTGAAGACGGGTTCATTTCTTGTCGGTATGGTAATATTTCGACCAACTTGCCACAAAAGTCATTAATTCAATACATAATGATTTGTAGAACTATGTTTCATAATAATAAATGAAGCGTACAAAACAAAACATTTTAAAATAAGACGGTAATGTATAGCTTTAAAAAGAGTGTAATGCTAAAATAAAGTCAATTTAAAATAAGGCAGTTAACTTTGAAATAAGACGTGTACCATGCGTTGTAATTCAAAGATTTGTTTTAATTTTGACCCATTACAAGAGCAATTGCAATCAGTAAAACTTACATTTATTTTCAAGTTTCTGTCAAATTGTATTATTTTTTGCAGTACTCAATAGTCAAGAAACAAAATCTACCATTCTAAATAGGTATGTAGTTTCCATTTAGATACCGAATTAACAAAAAAGTGCCACAAAGAATCATTTTGAAATTGCATACCAGTTACAGTAAAGCGAATTTTAAATAAAACTTTGCTGATCTTGGGGTAATACCATGGTTATAAAATATTCTAATTAGGACTTTTGAAAAGTTGAAAGTTTTTGTTTTGCGATTTTGAAGTATAACGGATTGCATATCCCAGAAGGGGCTTTAATCTCCAGTGTTGACAATAATGTGCCTTGATAATTTGACCTTGCTTGGTAAAAAATATTTGTCAATTTTAGGATAGCTTAATTATTTAAGTAGTTTTTATTAAATATTGGGGTTGCAGGAACACAATTACCTACCATGAAGAGTTTACGGAAAAGTTTTTGTCTTAAGCGACAGAAGATCAAGGTTGTTTACTTTACGAGTTATAGCTATTCTTATGCAACTTTGTAATCTCAAACATTCGTTGTAAACATTGGTTTTCTTTTTAAAACACTGTAAAATTTACCTTTCTTTTTGAAAAAATTGTAATCGATTAGCTTTGCTTCGTCTACTAAAGACATTTAATTTTAAAACAAGCTGTTATTTTACATGTGGAATGGAATTTTCAAGAAAAAATTGGCTTGAAATTTGAAGGCTTGAAATTTGCTATTCAGCATGAATATAGTATCGATATGATTTGTCAGTCTTTCAAAATGATGGTGGAATTCGAAAGTATCGCATTCCTGGTGCAAGTAAAAAATATTGATAGGAAAACTGGCTGCAATAATACCCTGTAAGTTCGTCATTTTTAAAGGAAATGAATTTGAAGGGCACTCACAATCACTCCAAAACTCAAAAATGACTTCTGTAATATCTCACTATCACCTTTTGTAGTTTTGTCTTATACTATAATGCGATGTATGTGAAATGGATTATATGGACGGATAAATCAAGCATATGTATTTCGTCCAAAGTAAATTGTAGAAGCTATAGAAGTGTCAAAACGGAGTTTAAAAAATTATTTTCAGCTAACCTATTTGTTTTGTTAGCGTTTTTTGTGATACTTGCATTTTTCTATGATAGAATTTCGGATCACTTTTAACCAACATTTAACCAATTCAACACGAGATATGCCGGGTAATTCTGCAAGTTGTTACTATATTTTCATTTACTTGGTAATTATTTATCTTTTTAATTGTTGTTTCTCTACAGAAAAATATCTGATTATAGAGAGTAAAAACATGATAAAAATGCAAGAAAAAGAACAGAAACAAAGTTAGATAAGAGATAAAAGTTGATCTATCAACTATCAGCTCTGAGTATTGATTTTAAGTAGTTTCGTTGATTTAAAGAGACACTTATTAAAAGTTTATTAATTGAAAATATTAAAATATGGCAGCATAAATGTATTAATTTTTTTTAAAAACTATATTAATTATATAAGTATTTTCATGACAAATTCAGTTTTGGGACAACTAAACAGCAGTTTTTATGCAGAGTAGTAATCAAATTAACCGAATTACAATATTTATAAATATAGCACATTCAGTTTTGCTTACTAAAAAAAGCACTCTACTAAACAGTTCCAATTTTAATCAAAAATATATTGTATATAATGTATACTTTTCCAATCAAACACTTATCAAATTCAAGAAGCATCAAGAACTATTATTCTGTTTTCTATAGTTATCATTCCTATGACCCCGTAACTTTCACCTTTGAATCCGAATGTTGATTTTTGAATTTTATCCCCATGTTCATCTGAAAAAGCTTCATTCTCCTCGTGTCTTAATAATGTTGCCCTTCTATTCAATCAAGTGCCCTACATACTTTAATAAAAACCTCACTTGTAGGAGAAAGTATTGAACGGAGAACCTTTATTCTTAGATATCTATGTATTCCAGAACTTATACCCACTCAAAAATTTACAGGACTATTTTGATTTTCAATAACTACTAACAGCCAAAAGGTCTTTGGAACATGACATTCATTGTTTGTCGGTCTTCTTCTGTCTTGGCATGGGTAATCTTGATATGTTATCAATGCTGACGTACTCTAGGTATTCGTTTTTATAACTATTTGTTTCTTATAAATCATCCGACTCTAACGGAAATATTATTTAGATTCAAGTTAATGGACAGTCTATCATTTGTCATGCCTTGTTTATCAGAAGATTTTATAAATGACAATCTTTCCAATTGCCTGATGGTCCGTCTGTAGTGGTAGCATCAACGTTTTCCTTGTTGGTTATTCCTTGTTTTGGCTTCTTGTATGACTTTTTATTTCATTAGTCCACACTAATAAAACAGTGTATCATTCATAATTATTTGACTTATTTTATGGTATTCCATCTTGATGAATAGAATAGTCTGAAAATGGTCTCTCTCTCACCTCATTTCTTTATAGTCTATTCAAATTAGGGTTTGAGGTCGACATCCTAAAAAATAAAGCGGGATCAATGGGAAAGTTTTCAGGGAACTCACTGAATACCTCTTAGAAAATCCCTAGCAATCCGGTTGTGGATTTTCCTGTGTTTGACAAAACTGTCCGCCATTTTGAATTTTGCGGTACTTTCACTGATATTATCATTGCGTTCGAAATTCTTTATTGAGCCTTCAAGTTTTTTGTAAAGTATTCCTTTTTAAAAGGGCTTTCATATAAGTGTAAAGAATGTACGTAGTTTGGATGTAAAATGTTGTATTGATATATCCTTGAAAATAAATATTATTTTCTATGGAACGAAGTTTTGAATACTTTTAAATCTTTTAGTCCAAAATAACGAACACCAATGAAATATTTTCAAGGGACTTTCCTTAACACTTCTTAGAAAATACCCAAAAATCCAGTCTCGAGTTTACCAGTATTTCCAAATTTTGACACCATCTTGAATTTTGCGACACTTTCATGGAAATGATCAATGCGCTCTAAGTGTTTGATTTAGAAACTTGATTTTTAACAAGACTTGTATGTAAGTGAAAAAGATATTCGTTCTAAATTTAAGTATACGGCAATGAAAAATTATTTTTATTATTATAAAAATCAAATATAGTGTATTTTTCATCCTTTTAGTTAAAAAAAAGTGGGGCAATGTATATGTTTAGAGGATATAGTTACGGAATCTCTGAATGCATCCAAGAAAATCTCCAAAAATTCAGTTGTGAATTTTCCAGTATTTTGAAAGATATTTTTCCACTTTGTAATCTTTTAAAACAATTTTATGGTGTGTGGTTCTAGCCGAGATTCATGCGCTAATGGCACAGTGGAATAAAATGAAGCAAAACATTTATTATATTTACTTTAGTATAAATTATAAAAGAGCTGTTCATGGAGATTTCAACATCAAATCAGAAGGCGACGGAGCGCCAAACTCGGCAATAGTTCGAATCGTACGCTACTTTTCCTCTCCCCTTTGTATCCTGTTAAAGGGGGGGCCATTTGCTTTAATAGGAGACGAGCAGCGGTCATCCTTACAACCACCTGATCGTCTTTAAATATCAAGTGCTTAACGTCCGTGGAAACAGAGACATGGAACATACACTAACAAAACATTCAAAAAACGCTCGCAAGAAAAACAATAATCGATAACTTGAAGCAAAATCGATATTTTTAACGTAAATTTGTGTGAGGATTCAGGTTCTGCATCCAGTCCAGATAATATGCGTAGTGGGTCGATAGGAATAGAAGCAGTTATCACAGAGCTTCAGGTGGTTGTTGGAAGTGGCTGACAATTTAACTGCTCACCATGGACCAGAGAATTTCGGCGTCAGAAATGTTTAGGAAGGTATTTAATTAACGTCGCACTGGAACAACGCAACGGGCTATTGGCCACTATCCGGGATCAGGAAAGGGAAAGATCCGAGGACAAAACCACGTAATTTTGAACCGCATGACGAGGTCGCATCTGAGCGGGCACCTCATTCTCCAAACTTCCACACCACTCCAACATGAGGACATTTGAGGCCACGACCGATTTAACGTGCACTAGCCCCCGAGTACACGATGGTCTTTGGTTGAATTCGAACTCGCAACCCACTGGTTGCTATTCCGTTACTCTTACAACCGGGTTACCGCTGCACTTATAATTCATCGAAAAAGCGAAAAACTATCTTAAAAATAGTACTGACAGCTAGAAATATAAATGCAAAATTTTAGAAACTCTCCACGACGGCCCCTTTGGAATGCGGTGACGTCAAGTGTGTATATATATATATATATATATATATATACCATCCCCACAGATCAAAACAGAGAAACCAAATAAAAACAAATACGAAATATAAGTAATAACAAGAACAAAACAAGAACAAAAAGTGGAGACTCGCCTCTAATGTGTACACTTGGATTCTAGAGTGCAGTTAGGCTTCACGACTACTTTGAGAAGCCATTTTGTAATGGCATTGACTTTACTTGCATTCCTCTGTAAATAACGGAGCTAGGTAGATGGGTAGTTGAATCTACATCGCACTGGAGCAACACAATGTACTATTGGTGACGGTCCGGTATTCATTCCGAAGGAAAAGATTCGAGAACAACACCTCATCACTTTGAACCATGATCAAATTACGAGGTCACCGCCTGAGCTGGCACGCCACTCTCCAGACTTCCACACCGCGTCAATGTGAAGATATTTGGGCTATGCGAGATTTAGCGTGCACCAGCCCCAAAGTACAAGACAGTCTTGACTGGAACGAGTCGCGAACTCGCCAACCTCCGTTCGCTATTCCGAGACTCTTCCAACTGTGATACCGCGACACCTTGTAAATAACGGAAATAAGTAATTAAAGTAACAAAGTAATAAATAACACCAAATGGACTATTTTGATTGATTAAATATTTAGAAACTTCCGATAAAAGCCACCGACGCGCTTTGCCACATAAATTACTTTTAAACGAAACACAAAAAATCTAAATAGTTTGGGGATCTTTCTCTTCGGGATTGATCCTGCCAACATCCCTTAGCTCTAGTGCGACTAAATTTTACTACTTCTACTTGTAAATATTTTTATAATTGAAAATCCTTTGTTCCTTGCATCCAAATTCCCACACCCGTCGAGGGGCCAGTGGGTATTCCCATGCTCTAGCAACCTTTGAGTTATAGGTGGCGCAGTTTCGATTCCTGTCAGGTGCAGTCCTCCCTGGTTGTATTTCTCTCTTCTGTGTCAGTAAAACTTACATTGCGTGTGTCTATTACTTGTTATTGTATATCTTGTGTCTGGCACAGCATGGCCAAATATGGCCCAAAACCAACCCACACCCGTCCAACTTTCCTTTTAAATGTACCAAACCGAGGACTGGAGGAAAGGAAACTCGAGCCATCATCTATAAAATAAGCCATCCATAAGCTCCACAATTGTTATGCATACTCATACAAAAATATAACTACGCTTATCCTCTTTGTAAATCAACCTCAGGCTAAGAGGAAACACACTTATCACACGTCCATCACCTTCAGCCCGGTGAACGGTCTACTTGTTCTAAGAAGTACGAAAGCGGAACTTAGCGGAATGGAAGGTTTTAATGACCAAAAGAATACATCCATCTCAGTCGATAGGTGGATGAAATGGAAACCTGCTCGCTCGGTACTAGGATACTCCAGAAGAAACATTTTGAAAAGAAACTGCAACAAAGTATTCGCGTAAGGGAACAAATGGATGCGATTAAACAGAAGTTTCGCTCTCCCCAGGCTTAAGGTCGAAGCCTCTTAATAATACCTTTGCTCCGGATTTCCGCTTTCAAAGTTGTGTTCCTTGTACTTATTGAGATTAATGGATATAAAGTTCAATTATAATGTTGCATTTTTATGCCGTTTGGCTTTCCTTTCTTTCTCGAGTTGCTATTCTGACTTTGACAAGGATTTCAATTGGAGTTGCTACAGGGAAAACTTTGCTTCCCCAGGCGTAAATTTGAAACAAGTGTCAACTTTGTATTTCGGTCCGTGAGAGTCATTTCTGTTGAGATAAATGTAAGTGGTGGCTTCCGAGACGGAACGTGTTCCCTGTGCGTATTCCGAACGTGACGTCACTTGGTTTGTTTATCGAATACGATTTCAGTACGTCGCCCACAAAACTTCCAAAGAGTGAATTGCGAATTGATATACTAGTTAGATTAAACGCCAAATGGCTACACAATTAAACACCAGATGGCTACACCAGTTAGATTAAACCAACAAATGTCACCAAAATGGTGATAAACTACATTTTAAGGTAAGCCCGAAATGTATTAAGTGAGAGCATTTGGTAAGTGGAAGTAAAATCTTTGCATTCCATCTGGTTTGTTTGTTTTCACTGGAAACTATCACTCATAGACAAGTATCACTCATAGACCGAGTCAGTAAAACTATCACTCATAGACCGAGGTGCACAATTATGAGATGTTGTCCTTGGATCTTTCATAGACAAGTATTACTCATAGACAAGTATTACTCATAGACAAGTATTACTCATAGACAAGTATTACTCATAGACAAGTATACCTAACTATATTTTGTGTCAATTATAAAGAATGATATTATATATCGGGTAGTCAATAATTTGTCCTATCTACAATAGGAATGAAACTTGAGATTTAGAAATTTCAAGGTATGTGCCAGCCCGCATGTACACGACTGTCTTTGGTTGGATTCGAACTCGCAACCCTCCGATTTCTAATCCGCTACTCTTTCATCGCATCTTTTCCTTTGGCATTGATCCCGGGCATTCACCAATAGCCAGTTGTGTTGCTCCAGTGTGAGGTTAATTAAAATACCTACCGCTACTCTTTCGACCGGACTTTCGCGGCCCATTCTTCGAAGGTCAACGAAAATTTAGTCCTTATTTTTTTCTAATAGCAGACGGAAAAAATATTTTTCAGATTTTTCTTTATGAAATTTTTTCCAATTTTGAAGTTTTGGCCCCTATCGGTCGCAACCAAGAAAAAATCCACCGGAATCTGTGGTTGCTAGATTGTCATGAAAACCTTATTAAGAAATATTCAGCCTTTTGAATTTTAAAAATTAAATTTCTTCAACGTCTGTTTTATACATAACTAGCAGAATTACCCGGCGATGCTCGGGTTGAATTGGTTAAATGTTGATTCTATTTCATAGAAAAATGCAAGCATCATTTAAGTGTACAGAAAATATTTTTTAACATCGTTTTAACTTTTTCATAGCTTCAATAATTTACTTCGGACGCAAATATGTATACATAATACATCCATCCATATAATCCATTTCATATTCATCACACTCTTGCTGTAAGACAAACTACAAAAGCTTTTTCTGAGATGACTTCAAAAGTCGATTTTGGGTTTGGGAGTGATTACGAATTCCAATTAAGTTCATTTTCAGTAAAAATGAGGAACTTTCAGAGCATAGTCTTGCACTCAATTTTCCAATCAATATTTATTATTTGTGGTACCCTTGCACCACGGATTCGATGTTTTCGAATAATATTATCATTGTGAGAGGATGGCAAATTAAACTGCTACGGCATTCGTGGTTAGTTTATTTTGAAGAACACATTTTTTCTTGAAAATTCTATTCAGCCGCACGTGGAATAACGGAGCTTGTTTTTAAAAGAAATGTCATAAGTATGACAAAGCAAACTCAATCGATTACACTTTTTACAAAATCACTGCTTTCAATGAATATTTCACAGGTACTTAAGTTGTATACGAACAGTTTGAACTTCAAGTAAGCCCCAACCTCGACCTTCTGTCACTTAAGACAAAAAATTTCTATTTTTCAACAGTCCTAGTTTACATACTTCCTTACTATGATATTATTCGAAGATCTGCACCCTTATTTAAAATTCGCTTTCCTCCAACTGAAAAATTAAATTTCAAATCGAATCCTTAAGGTACTTTGTTCAATCGAGAGACTCAGTTTCTATATGGAAAAACGGCGTACCTATTTAGAATGATAGATGCAGTTACTTGACTATGGAGTACAGCTTTCAATAATACCCATGAAACATGAAAAACAAATGTAAATTAAACTGATTTTAATCGTCTTGTAATGAAAATATGTCAAAATTATGAAACATCTTTGAAGTACAACGACTGGCTCGCCGTTTTAATTTAACGTAACATATCTTATTTTAGAATAACTTTATTTTAACTTTACGAGTTATTTTAAAATTAAAAGTTTATACACCTTACTTCAAAAAGTTTCCATTTATTTTTATGAAACAGAATTCTACAAACTATAACGTATTTAACCAAAGACTTAAGGAAAGTTCGTCGAAATATACATATACAACCAAGAAATTACCCATGGCTATGGTATCAGCAGAAAATAAAAATAATTCATTACATTTAACTCCTAAATAATATATCTGTAATATGGAAAATAATGGAACATAAATACAAACAGAAACGAAATTCTGGTCATTAAAAAATGTAGAATTCTGAAAAACTAAATATCTGAGCAAGCATGTCGAATTTCGACGTCATGAGAATATTCTGAAATAGAGAAATTCGAAAAACACGCTTGAAAAATATTGATAGACAATAATGAATTATTTACAAAAACAACACATATTTACAAAACTTCGAAATGCTCAAATATGACAGTAATATTTCTGTCTTAACTCAAATACACAAACACGGAATTCTAAATGTAATTTATGAAATAAAACATTAATTCTGGCGTTGTCAGATACCGAATTACAAAATTACGCGTTTATCATGAATGAGGTTTTTGCTTTGGCTTTTCTTGTTCCATTACAAAATGCAAGTTGTGTAAAATTAAGTATTTTAAATATCCATTTTCCATCATTCAAATATTCCTAAATTACCTATATTGTGGAAAGAAATAAATAATCAGTTCGAACATAATTAGAAGTTTATATTGTTTAAATATAACGTTTCGGAAAAAATTGTTTTTCGAGCAATACTGGTAAAACAATTTTATTAGAAAATTTGATTTTCGATCAATACTGGTAAAACAAACGAAGTTGCGTACCGCAATCGTTTTATGCTCAATGTTTTTCCTATGGCAATTTCGAATTGATTTAGCCCCACCTAGATTAAAGAGAAGGGGGTTAATATGTAGCTCGCGTTACTCGCAGGGCTCCAAAGTATAAGTGCTCCAAATTTGGTGTGGATTGATCAAACGAGGTAGATTTGTATAGAGAACATACAGACAGACCCCAACTCTGTTTTATATGAATAGATTAGCCCATTTTATGTTTTAGCCTATTCATTTTGTATCTGAGCAACTAAAATTGCTACTAAAATATAATTTTTAAAAGGCATTTTTGCTATTTTTAAAAATGTGTGCTACTAATGCAGCTGTTTGACAAGTGCTTTGGCTGTCTCAGCCCTGTAAACGTCTTTTCAGTTTTCTTTTCGAACCCAAATTTGTTGATGCAAATATAAATAAAATGGCACTGTAATGAATAGGTAATACTATGAGTGGGGATAACTTTGACCCATATTTTGTCAATTTTAATCCCTTAAGACACGTTTATTTTAATCTCTCAGGACGCAGATGGTTTAATGGCCCCCAAAATGTGGGACGAACTTGGCACACACATGACAGGATAATTTTGCCTCTGAACCGAAGTTTTGATAATGCATCCTTGGGCTAAAGTAGAAGAGAAAAGGTATAACCGTGACTATTCAAGCCACAGCAGGAGCATGAAAACAACATAACTATTAGGCATGTTTAACTAGTGTAGACCTAGTTTTAACATTCATCAAAATCAACTGATCAGGCAATATGCAATTATGTAACGTCGAAAACTAATAATTTTCAGTTGAGAGGCAAAGTTGTATAACTAGGCCATAATTTTCACTGTCAACATGTGTAAGCAAATTGGCATGGAGGGTGGAGCACTGTTTGAGATACCAATGCAAAATAGACCCTTAGGGGTAAAGAGAGTATATAATTAGATGAATCTGGGAGAGGCATCATGAATCAATTTCAATCTACCTCAGTTCTTCATGATCAACCAGTTGACAATAAAGAGTTGGTAAAGAAGTATAAGGAGATAGCATACTTCTTTTAACCTTTTACTTCCTAAGAGAAGGGGTGTTGTCCTCGGATATTTCCCTTCGTGGGATAATCCCTGACTGTCGCCAATAGCCCGTTGTGTTGGTCCAGTGCGACGTTAATTAAATACCTACCAAAAATCCTAAGCGAAGAAACTAAAATCATAAATCATGGGCTATACATACGCTTTAGTAAACAGGTAATTCAGCGAGTAATATATGAATTTTTGTTTTGTAGTATGCTACAAAATTTACATAAAGCAAATTCAATTTTAAAATAAATCTATTATCATACTAACTCTTAGATTGGTGTCATACTCACACCATTCAAGTCAGTTTTAAAGTAAATCTATTGTCATACTGAATCTTAGATTGGTGTCATACTCACACCATCGAAGTCACCTTTATGACGAGTGGAGATTAAATACATTTCAGCATAGAGGTTGAAGAAGCCAGATATCCAAACTGTTGGATTTCATAACAGCTCGCGGGGCCGCTGTAGCCCAGTTGGAAGAGTAACGGATTAGCAACCTGAGGGCTACAAATTCAAAACTCGATCCAACTTAAGACCATCGTGTGCGTGGGGGCTGGTGCACATTAAATTTGTCGTGGACTCAAATGCCATCACGTTCGCGTGGTGTGGGAGTTCGGAGAGTGGGGTGCAGTTCAGGCGTTGACCTCGCCATCTGACCTTGGTTCAAAATGACGAGGTGTTCTCCTCGGAACTTTCCCCTCAATATCGATCCGGGACATCAGCAATAGCCCGTTGTGTTGCTCCAGCATTACGTTAATTCAACTACTTACATACCATAACAGCTCGAAGTGAAAAACTAGAAGCTGTATTCTAGAATATTGACACTGAAAATCATGGAACCTTTTCGGTTCATAAACATTTTAAAATTCTTTCTCACTTTTATTCCTTTAAATTTCTCTTCAAAAGGTTCCCCGTCAAAGTGGAGGATCCTCTTTAGAGGACAAATAGGTGGACTTCCTAGTTGACATGTATGTATGTACACCATGGCATGTACAGGGTGAGTCTAAATTGTTTTTACGAAATAAGAGGGGTGATAGTACCCATCCAGACGAGCAATAATTACCATGGAACATAGGGTCGCATTCCACTCTGAGAAGCAGAAAAGAGTCAAATTAGAATTTCAACATGAACTTACAACAGTGTTGGGAAAGCGAATGAACGATTCCAAAAGTTGTACAATCTGATTGATTGATCAGAGAAAAACTCACAGCAAGTGCTCAAAGTGGCGGCCACGCGTGTCGTTGCACAGTTCACACCGGCGAAGGAATGACTAGCTCTCGAAGATTCCTGGTGTTGTGTTAATTTTGTCTGCGGCAACACCGATTCTCGCTACGAGATCTTCAGCCGAGTCCACAGGCGTCTGGTACACTAAAGATTTCATGTGCCCCCAGAAGAAAAGGTCCAGTGGGTTGAGGTCCGGTGAGCGAGGAACCAAGCCACAGGTCCGCCACGTCCGTCTTGCTTAGGAGATATGCTACGTAGGCAGGTACAAAACGACGTCAGAGGCGATGCTCGACGCGTTTCGACTTTACTCTTTTCTGTCTCAGAGTGGAATGCGACCCTATGTTCCATGGTAATTATTGCGCGTCTGGATGGGTACTATCACCCCTCTTATTTTGTAAAAACAATTTGGATTCACCCTGTATATATGTACACCATGCTGGTTTAACGATCTGTTCACAAGTCTCCACGAATACTCGAATCGAAGATAGACATTTTTGTCCAGTATGTAACAACGGGTCATTTTCCATTCACCAGATATCTCCATAGATTCAGATTATCACAGACCAACCAATAATTCTATGGATTAAAGAGATTATGAATTATTAGAGTTTCTCCTCACAAGCTCACTCTACCTGCGTTGCCCACTTCCAACACCCAATTCGAGATGGCCGAGCCCAGCATCCTTCTACAGACAAAATTATTCTCCTTATCTAACCACTCCAACTGCAATTAAAAAACTCTTACATTCTCAATGTTGGAAAAGAAAGTGGTAGTAAAAATGTTTCATGCATATCCTTTGTTAGTCATGTCAGGTTAAATAAAATAAGTCCCTAATGGCTTAGACCAACTTTATACGCAATTTTATCTGAATCGATTCTTACCCAAATCTTATAATTTGGCTTGAAAACATTTAAGCCGCAGCGGTTCTCTACGCCCTTAAAGATGTTCATGTTCGTACCTCAGAAGCCCTCAGCTTAATCAAATCCAATGAAACGCAATTCCATTGCAGTTAGTTCTAATAATATTTATATATGTCGCTTCAGTATAAGTGTGGAGAGACTGAGGGAATGTTGGAACACGTACAATCCTTCGTTGAACAGAGCAAAGAACAGGATTCCCAAAAAATACAGAGATGCCAGTGTTTGTTCTTATAAAGAAACTGTATCAGCCAAGGAGGGAAACATAAACAGTTTCTACAGATGAAAAATTAGAAACCTCATCCAGTCAATCTCACATCCAAAAAAATGTCTTTTAAATTTTATCTTGGAAAAAGTGTTGTGACAAATAATGTACAAATGTTCCCAGTATGACGAATCGAGTTATGTAGTAGATAAATAGGCCTAAAAAAATATCAGTTTAACGAAACATAGGCTTTGGAGAAAAAATATAGTTTTCAATGCAAAGACATCCAAGGCACGTTGCAGGATACAAAGAATGTGGGTTTGTAACACACCACGTTATGGATTGTATTAAATAATATCATCCACGGCAGTTATGCCTAATTATTGCGATTTTTCTATAAAAAGATCTCTATAAAGATATGACAAAAATATAATTAAATTAAAAGAAAGCAGTATTGAAGTCGTACCATGCACACTAACGTTATTATTAATAATCATGATTATATGAACATGATGGTATTCTAACTACCTTCAACAGCGGTTGTGCCTAATTTTAGTTCTTTGTCCTGCAAATATCTCTGTCATTTATTTGATTAAATTCGTATATAAAGAAGTCCAAAATAGTAAAAATCGAGTCGTATTATGCACAGTAACATTGTTCTTGCTCATGCATTATGAAAATTGATTGTTTGAAATAATACTGTCTACGGCATTTCACTTAATGCTAATTCTTAAACAAATCTGATTGGAATGCACATGTACTTTAAACGGTGGTCAGAGCTGCGCACCTCAGAGTAATCATACAACGATGTTCCTTGTCGAAAATCAATCCAAAAGCTTGTTGTCCATTATTCGATTGGACAGAGCAGAGAAAAAGATCCCCCAAACTACAGAGAGATGCCGATGAATGACCTTGTAAAGAAACCGTTTCAAGCAAGAAGAGCATCATAAATAATTTTTACAGATGGTAGATAGTTGAAATTTACGTCACATTCAAGCATCACAAAGGGTTATAGGTGACGGTCCGGGATTCATCCCGAAGGGAAAGACCCGAGGAAAACAACTCGTAATTTTGAACCGCAGTCAAATGACGAGGTCAACACCTGAGCTGACATCCCATCCTAAAAACTTTCACACCACGTCAAAATAGTTCAAAGAAACAGGCTTTGGAGAAAAATAAAGTTTAATAAAGGGTAACTCACTTTTGGCAGATACAAAATTTTTAAAAATAAGTTCCTTCTCGCAAAATTAAATGGTCACGGTAGAGTGGTTGGAAGAGTAGCGAATTATCAACCGGAGGGTTGCGAGTTCGAAACTAAATTCAACCAAAGACTGTCCTGCAGATGGGGGCTGAGGGTAGTTCAATCTGTCGTGGACTCAAATGTCCTCACGTTGTCTTGGTGTGGAAGTCCGGATAGTGGGCTTTCAACTCAAGTATTGCCTCGTCATCTGATCGTAGTACAAAATTACAAGGATTCGTCCTCGTGTCTTTCCCTTCAGAAATGATCCCGGATCACCGCCAATAGCCTGTTGTGTTGCTCCAGTGCGACATTAATTCAACTACCCTGCCCCTCCAAACTTCCATACCACGCCAAAATAGTTTAACGAAACTAATGATTAAGAAAAAGTTTAATAAAAAAAACACAACGCTCTTTTTGGCAGATACAAATTTAAAAAAAAATTTCCGCTCTGAAGACTAAATATTTTAAATCAGTTAAGAATCAGTACTCACATAGTCGTAGCTAGAAGACTGTTACCGAGTGGCTTCATCCACATGAAGGCATTTAAAATGGAAAACAATCAATTCTAGTTTCACAAGAAAAAGAAACACTTTACGTAATAGCAGAACTGATGAGGTATTCGAGGCTAGTAACGACATATCACATTTAATGCTTTCTACAAAGTAAAACACTGCCATTGCAGGCAGGACCGAGAAATTTCAAAACAATTCAAATCCCCACCTTCGATGGAGATAGCATTGTTCTCGTATCTCCCACCCTGCAGCAAATTTCTTTGTTTAGAGCGTGTGCTTGTTCATCCATGTTGCGATCCATTTCAATTTTCCACCTCAAATCCCCTTCATCAGCCGTCTCACAAAATTACCTGGGCTCTATGTCGCAGGGACGGCCTGACAAAAGGTTATCGCTCTCCCAAACAAAGCGTAGTAAAGTGTCAACGCAACATACGTTTCGTAAAGCTCTCTTCGTTGACAGCATTTTGTGCCGGTTTCGCGTAACGGAATGTAAATTGCGGTGTTTGGCATGAATTTCTCTGCCGTTCGTGGAGTGATGTAAGAGCAGGGCGTATTTTGCAAAGATTTGTATTTGGGAGTAAGTTTTTGAAAGAGAATAAATAAAAAGGGGGCAATGTCAGAGAAGAACTAGCCCAAAGGGAAATCACGAAAATCCCTAGAGGACATTTCTGGTAGGTAAGTAGTTGAATCAATGTATTCAATTGTTGTTGTATCCCGTTGTAATCAATGTATCCCGTTGTGTTGCTCCAATCAATGTTGGAGCAACGGACTATTTTCGACGGTCCAGGATCAATCCCAGAGAAAAAGATCTGAGGAAACTTCATCGTTTTAGCCACTGTCAGATGACGAGGTCAACACCTGACTTCGCACCCCATTCTCCAAACTTCTTGTACCATACCAACATGGAGACGTTTGATTGGTTGTTTTTTGTTTATGGCACAAGGGCCATATTTGCGCCAGACACAAGACATACAATACACGAGGTCAAACGATGCTAGACCTTGGTCCTGAGAAAGGTGGTATTGATATGAGAAGATAGATAGTTGAATTGACGTCCCACTGGAGTAACAGCGGCTATTGGTGACTCTCCGGGATCAGTCCCGACGGGAAAGATCAAAAGACACCTCATCGTTTTGAGCCACGGTCAGATGACGAGGTCAACATCTGAGCTGGTGCCCCACTCTCCAAACTTCCACACCACGCCAAAGTAAGGACATTTGAGACCCCCACAGATTCAACGCGCACCAGCCCCCACGCATACGATGGTCTTTGGTTGGATCTCGAACTCGAAACCCTCCGGTTGGTAATCTGCTACGTTTCCAACGTGCTACCACTGCACTCAGTGATGTGGGAGTGAGTACGCCTGGAAGGCCACCCTACTGTATTGAGAAGTAAGGGCAGTTGGGTCAACCTGGACACTGGAGCAACATAAAGGGCTATTGGCGACAGTCCGGGATTGGTCCCGAGGGGAAGGACACCTGTAATTTTGAATTTTGAACTGTCAGATGTCGAGGTCAACTCCTGAACTGGCAGTTCACTCTCCAAACTTCCACACCAAGCGGATTTAACAAGCATCAGCACCACATACTAGACGGTCTTCGAACCCTCCGGTTGCTAATCCTCTTCTCATCCCACCTTGCACCCGCGGCCCTGTCATACTTTGATATCAATCTTTCGTGAGAATGAAAACAAAACGACTTCCCGCTATTAGAAAGCTGCTCTGCTGACCGTATATCCATAGCTGAAGTCTGGTTTCAAACGTATTTTATGGTTTCATGGAATTGTAATGGACTAACAATTCCATTAAAACAATCCTCTTTTGAAATCTCGATCCTTCTCGTGAAATCGAAAGAACATGTGAGGCCTCTGTCGTAAGGTCTCAGAAGTGGGATTACGCGTAGACATGGGTCGACTGTCTGTTTTGATCACGCTGAATAATCATTTCAACCAATCAATAATGTGTCCCAGATTGGATTCACGCGTTTTTCCACAACCAAGTGACCGATCGAAATAAAGATCATGCACGGTACTCCATTTCTTTCATTAGAAGTCTATGGGAGACTTGAAGAAACATCAAGTCCCCGAGATATGCTCGTCATCTGATCGTGGTTCAGAATTACGTGGTGTTGTCCTCGATCCTTCCCTTCCGGGGTTGATCCCGGACCGTCGACAATAGCCCGTTGTGTTGCTCCAGTGCGACGTTAATTAAACACCTACCTATCCGAGATATGCCTTTATTTGTTAGTGTCCGAGCTATTGTTTGTGTTTTAAATTGTTTTAGAAAACTTCTGTACTTAGAGCTACTCCTGTTTCATCCATTACACTGTGGATTTTGACAAGTGTTTATAATTTAAGCAGTGTATGTGAACTAGAAAGGCAATAAACAAGACGCTTAGTAAATAATAAAATTCAGTAACTTATTGCAAAGTGATTGGATTTTCAGAAACCCCAATCAAGTAGAGGTCTGTTTCCCCAGAAAAGTAAGAAACAATAAATATTGTAGTGACATGATCAATCAATCAGTTCTAGTCAAGAATTCTCGGTATTCACCTTTCATTTTTGAATCTCAACACGTGTAAGTAGTTTGAAAACGGTGAAAAGATCATCATTTTATAGAAATAATTGATAATTATAAGCCCGGAAGGGCGTTATTTACTTTTTTAAGGAATTTCTATACCCATATTTAGCTCATATATAGGGTGAGTCTAAACTAATAATACAAACTTCAGGGGGTGATAGAACACAACGAAACAAACACTTTCCCCATAGAATGTATGGTCGTAAGTACAGCGGTTGGCCGCTAGAAAGCGCAGTCAAACGCTTGTATAAAAGCGTTACGTCGACGATGCGAGGCCTGCATCAGGTGTGGTGGTCGACATTTCGAACAGCTTCTGTAATTGTGCATTTGCGTTGTACTTACGGACTGATGTTTGTACATGTCGTTTCATTTCCATGTGAAAAGTTTCTCATGTTTTGTACATGTCATTTCTTTCTTACCTGTTGTTCCTTGTACTTATCTTTAATTTATGCAAATCTAATTGTATTGTTTCGTTTTGTCAAGCAGTTATTGATGTTTATTTGACATTAAAGTTTTGGTTCCATATTTCATGCCTCTTCTTTCCAACTTACATCGGACCGTGTGTTGGTGCCGAAATGGAAAGCGCTCTCTAGCGACCATACATTCTATGGTGAAAAGTGTTTGTTTCGTTGTGTTCTATCACCCCTGAAGTTTGTATCATTAGTTTAGACTCACCCTGTATAACGCGTCAAATTGCTTAACATGGCATAATTTTACTTAATTATGCCATGTTAAGCAATTTGACGCGTTATACAGGGTGAGTCTAAACTAATGATACAAACTTCAGGGGTGATAGAACACAACGAAACAAACACTTTTCACCATAGAATGGTGAAAGTAATCACCATTTTCCAAAAAGCCGAGACCGGTTAATAATTTACATTTGCATTGCCGGTCTAATGGGTCATTCCGTCGGTGCCTGACAGACACTCTCACTAACCTTACAGTGTCATGTTGATTTCTCTGGAAAACAAATTGTGCACTTGTGCTATATCACAAGGACTGGATAAATAAAAACGACAGAAGTCGCGTCTTCTGTGGGCCCTCGTCATCTTACAGTGGTTCAAAATTAAGTGCTGTCCTCGAATCTTTCCCTTCGGGTGTTGATCCCAGACCGTCACCGATAGCCCGTTGTGTTGCTACAGTGCGACGTTAATTAAATATCTATCTACCTACCTAAACATTTCTGACGCCGAAATTCTCTGATACTCACAAGTCCATGGCAAGTAGTCACTTCCAGTCACTTCCAACAACCATCTGATGCCCTGTGATAACCGACACTACTTCTATTCCTATCACGGCTCCACTCTTTGCTTGCCACTCAACCTTCTCTTCAGACTCGGTTGTTAAAGCAACACGAGACACTCCACTGTTATAATCATCCATTGCACGACCATGCATATGGAACTACACCCGTGATTTTAATACAGCTCTCATAGTTTCACACTGCTGTCAGTCATCAGCTTGCAGTATCATCAATGGAATTTAGTCATTGCTCAATTTTGAAGAGATAGTATTATATTGGACTCAGTACAAAACTACAAAAATGAACTTACAATACAATTGTAAATACATCGATCTTCTAATGAAATAGACGGAGCATGTGGCACATCTTTGTTATTTGTTGCCGATTGCTTGGTTTGAAGATCTGTCACGTGGTTGTGGGAAAAAGTATGAATCCTAATGTGAGGCAAATTATTTATTGGTTGAAGTGATTGAAAACATTAGTCTGTGCTTCGAAAGAGAGTCGGCTCAAGTTGATTTGTAAACCCACGTGACAGGACATTACGACAGCGACTCCTACCACATGCTCTGTCTTTTTCACTAGAAGGTCGATGAGTATTGTATATATCAGTGTAACCTGTCTCCACCATGAAATACTTTTTGGTGGACTGAACTTTCACTTCTTTCACACGCTCTGTACATTATATAGCTACAAAGGATATCAAAAAATATAACAGATATGATAAAAACTTCTTAAGCACAGACTTTCATATCATATTGATATACTTTTGCAATTTATGACACAATTAATTTTCTCCTAAGTATATAATTTACACATTCGGTGAACTGAAGATACTCTGCAAGGGTTTCGTAGTCACGTGTTAGCTCAATTAATCCCATCACCTTATTGTCAACTTCGTCTCTAAATTCTTAGATAAGTTGTATTGCTGAGTTGTTTTTAAATTTTAGAAAATTCTTGTAAAGTTAAGACGCTTTATTTTCAGCTAAAACTATAGAACGCTCACTCTCCAAACATGCAATCCTCTCTCCGTGCATTCATATTTAACTCATTGCTATCCGAAAGTCTTTCCGAATACCGAGAAGTTTGATACGAATTGGTCCACCCTGGCAAATTCAAGTGGTCGACATCCATTTGCATACGTGCCATTCTCAGTTAGACCTAAGAATCGAATAATTACGAACTCGAGTTTGATGAAAACTTTTAAGTATTACATTGCAAAATGCACAAATATCTTGTTAGTTTCTACTTTTTTCAATAGATGGCGACACGAAAACCAACGAGAAGCTGTGCTGTGTTTAACGTTTATCCCGGTAGATGGCGTCATCAAAGTTTATATTATAAACTCTTTCGTCTAGGGCAGCTTATTCATTTTATTCAGAGTTCGACATTATAGGACAAAACGGTTCACGAAATATGCAATAATTTCACACTAGACTTTCGAAATAAACACTATAGTAAATTAATACATTTTGTACAGCATGGTTACAAAATGTGTCTAAGCATTCTATAAGGACAGCTAGAAAAAAATTACGACAATAAACCTTTATAAATTTGTAATTAACTACAATAATATTAAATTAAATATTTAAACCAACTGCAATTTACCTTAATTGTATCAATTTAATTACCGAAAATTGAAAAAGTTACGCTTTCACAATTTTCCCAGATACATGAATAAAAAGAGCAGACAAATGGCTGGTAGTTGACTTTGCGTAGTACTAGAGCAACGCAACGGACTAATGGCCACGATCCGGGACGGACGGTCCTTCCGAAGGGAAAGATTCAAGGACAACACCTCATAATTTTGCACCTCGGTCAGATGACGACGTTAAAACCTGAGCTGATACCCCACTGTCCAAACTTCTACACCTCGTCTACGTGAGGACATTTGAGGCCATGACAGATTCAACCGTACTGAGAGCACCAGGTCCTAGGTACATGACGGTCTGGTTAGATTAACTCGCAATCCTCCGGTTGCTAATCCGCGATTCAACCAACTGAGCCACCGCGACCCTAAGACAGAAGAAAAAACAATTGTTGTAAGCTGCCTTCCTCAACAGTGACTTAACAGATTTACGATTACAATAGCCCAGACCTGAATACGAAAATACGGAAGTGTAAAAACTTCAAATACGCGACAACTCTTTCCTCCTAAAATGGCAATTTTTATTTTTTATAACTTGTTTCTTTTCAAATTGGAAATGCATCAAACCCGTTGACTCAAGTCATCTTTAATTTTTCAGGGTGGCGCCTTGGAAATATCCGCCTCGGTTCATACCGACAATGTTTATCACATTAATAGTACGGGGTGGACCATAATTCAGAGTAGGATTTAACAGGCAATTAAAGTTTTTGGTAGTGGCTCAATATTTGTGTTGAAGGTAAATATAACTAATTCTTGTTCAAATCAACATGGGTTATTTCACGAAGGAACGATTAAAAATATAAATATATTTCCTTTTTCTGGGTCAAAATCAGATTCGTCCTCTGCAAAAAATGCCAAAAAGAAGTCTTGGATGATCATGAATGTCTCTTCATGCCACTCCGGAGCACTGAAGTTTGTGGTCAGGACTAGTCATGCTGTTACCCTGGCAGTTGCAACAATCAGGTTAAATCTCATTTCCTCCCTCATATTTCAGAGCTTTGGTTACCGTTATAAATCTTGATAATGCTGTCACTGTTTTGTTGTGAGCTTAGATTTCAGATGGATACCAATATTACCTCCAGTTTAGAATAAATTGAAAAGAGCTTACAAATATTTGCTGGTACTAGAAAACGACTCTTATGGTATCAAGTCAGTCGTTCGTGTCTTCAAAAGTTTTAACCAATTCAAAAATACTAGTCAATCTTTCCAAACAATTTTATTTGCCTCTCCACATGAACTTTCAAAGTATAGCAGCAACAGAAAAATATGAGAATGATAATCAGAATTCTTATACGTTAAATTCCAAAAAAGGATGGGGCATCGGTAGCCCGATTGGTAGAGCAACGGATTATCAATCAGAGGGTTGCGATTTCGAATCCGACCAAAGACCGTCCTGTACAAAGGGGCTAGTGCATGGGCCTCAAATATCCTCATGTTGGCATAATGTGGAAGTTTGGAGAGTGGGGTGCCGTCTCTGGTGTGACCGTCATCTGACCATAGTGGAAAATTACGTCGTATTATCCTCGGATTTTTTCCCTTTGGGATTGATCCCTGACCATCGCCAATAGCCCATTGAGTTGCTCCAGTGCGACTCTAATTAAAATGGTCACCTACCTATCAAAAAAGGATGAGATTAAAAGACAGACGATCAGAACAACAAGACTAGAAACATGCAGACTGTAAAATGTTATGAATATAACGGCATAACAAGTTCTGAAAGGAAATTAAGCTGGCATAACAGAAAAATTCGGCTTGCTGCCGATAAAAAGTCCTAATAAAAAGCAGCTCAGTTGCTTAGTAACGGGAAACAGTTTTGTGTTTCTCAACAGTGAAGTTGGCTAGTTGTTCAGGTCTGTCTTCAATACCGATAGTGTGGTCCCAGTCTTTCTATTCTCTTTTGTCTATTTCTTCAAAGGTGAGTTTCCCTCGGGCATATTTGACTTGTAGCTGGCCCTAACAAGTCCGACAGCCATTTCATTATCCCACGTGAGAAGAAATCCACATCAAATTTACCGGAAAACGAGTAGAAGTGTCAATTTTATTAACAAAATTTCCATCTTTTTAACGCACATGCTTACAGTTGCTACTTCAATGCATCCACTCCCTGGGTGATATCCGAAGGAGATGTGGACCCCGTACAAATTGTGTACACCTGAGCAGCTCAAGGAGAATATCCGTACAGAAATTCGCTCATTTAACTCTCTGAGGGATTCATACGCACAATTCCATTTTGCAACTTGCAGTCTTCCATGTATGACTTCCAACCAGTTTTGTCATTCTTGACTAAGAGAATTTTTCCAAAGGACTATTCCAAGTAACGTACCAAGGGAATCTTTCTAAATGGTTCTATTCCAAGGAAATGACCAATAGAATCTTTCCAAAGGATTCCATTCTAAGTAAAGAATCAATTGAATCTTTCCAAATGATTTTATGCTACGAAATGGACTAATAGAATATTTACCAAGGAAATGACGAATAGAATCTTTCTAGATGTTGAAGAAATACACGGAATCTTTCAACCAATAGATGTGGTTATTTAGTCATTCGTTGTGCTATGGGGGAAAAGCAATACTACAATGCTCGGAAATCTCGGAGGCTTAAAAAATGTCATTTTCCATAACTAGTGAAACAAATCTCCATACGTTAAGCATTCTTCGTGTGTAATATCACTAAAATTGGTTGCTATTGACTCCTCGGACTTTACACAGAATTTTGGCTCACCCTGTATAACCAAGTGGTTCACAATTACGTCCTTGGTCCCTTTAGGAATGATCCCAGATCGTCGCCAATAGCCCGTTGTGCTGCTCCAGTGTGACGTTAATTAAAATACCTAAATAGCCAAACAGATTTTTTTAAATATTCTCCACAACAAAGGATTTACGATTTTTTCTTTCTTTTATATTCTGAAACTCCTGTCATCTGCTGCCGTAGTTGCTCAGTGACATTAGGAGTTTCACGATATAAAATAAAGGAGTTCCAGGATATAAATTAGGTAGGTAGGTAGGTATTTCAATTAACGTCACACACTGGAGCATCACAACGGGCTATTGGTAACGGGTCAATCCCGAAGGTAAAGATCCGAGGACAACACCTCGTAATTTTGAACCACGGTCAGATGACGACGTCACACCTGAGCTGGTACCCCACTCTCCAAACTTCCGCACCACGCCAATGTGAGGACATTTTAGGCCATAACGGATTTAACGTGGACCAGCTCCCTTTGTACACGAAGGTCTTTGGTTGAATTCGAACTCGCAACCCTCCGGTTGCTAATCCGTTACTCTTCCAATTGGGCTACCCCAGCCCTGATACAAAATTAGGTGTATCAGGCTCTGGCAACCTGTGACTTGTAGGTGGTGCTTCGATTTCTGTAAGGATCGTTTCCTGGGTTATTTTTCTCTTTTCTGTCAGTAAAGCTGTCGTAGTGTAAGTGTATGTCCATTACCTGTCTGGTCTGGCTCAGCGTGGACAAATATGTCCCTTGTGCCATAAAATCCAAAACCCAACCAGCCTAATATCATCTCGAGTAACATATCAATTATGAAACAGTGGTCAAACATGCACGGCTCCCCTGATGGCTCCTAGGGTAGCCACGACGCATAGCTTGGAAACTTTAAGGTTTAAGTAAATTTGCAAAGAAATCTTCCTACTCTCCCTTTCGTGTTTGGATTTGTCCACTGAAACTAGGTGCGTCTAGCCGTAGGTCGTAATAATGTATTGTTCTTCGGTGGATACTTGGACATTGCAGAAATCATGGCGTACCAGTCAACTTCGAAGAAAAAATATAGGAAGATTTTGCGGCCTTAATACCAACGCGCAATTTTCAAAAATGAAAACTAATGCCAAATTAGAGATAATTGCACCAATTTAGAATTTTAAAAATCAATTCAAAACAGAAAAGTAACCCCTTGCTCTCTGATTCTTGGCGACAGTTCGAACTCATGGAAAGATTTGGCGATATTTCCCACAAAATAGTGGCTAGTGTAGAAAACAATAAGCAATTTTTTCTTGATCGTTTATAGAGGTATATATTTATAAGTTTTCCTTAAAAATTGATATCGAAGATTTTCATGACAATCTAGCAATCACGAATTCCATTGTTTTTCTTTCATGGTTGCCACGGCTTGGCACCAAACTTCAAAATTGGCTTCATTCGAAAATTTTCTCCCTGAAGAAAAATCCGGATGCCTATTTAGTTCCTTCATTAATTGATCTGGCGCTAAATGACAAACTTGGAGTCATTTGAAAAATTTTCCCGTTCGAAGGAAAAATCCGTAAAACTTCGGGATTCATCCCGGACCATCCTCAATAGCCTGTTGTGTTGCTCCAGCATGACGTAAATTCAACAACCTACCATCACGAGTGTACTTCTGTGTCATGCAATGGATGATTGCGACTATTTAATTGCCCTGTGCTGTCTGAGCGGCAACAAATAGCAAAGATGTGAATGTATGTTGTCACATGGCTTCAAACATTTGTTGGACGTGATTGACATCACTTAGTAATTCAACAGTTCATCGTGGATCATCCATCGAAGTATGCGCTGATTAAAATTGTCAGAAGCGCCATTTGTCTTGTGTTTTTGAAAGAATGCGTGCTCACATCACGTCTACCAGTCACCAATTTAGGCAGACGCATGAAACAATTCAATTTTTGTCTACCAAAATCATGGCGTAATAGGGTTACTCTGATATAAATACTATTGTATATTAAATTAATTATTGTAGTGGTGGTTAAGGTTAAATTCATCAAAGATAGGTTGAGATTTACGACCGGCTGTCAGTAGAAAACCTGCCGATTTTGAATCTCGACCCCACACAAGCTGTTACTATAAACGTTACAGGACTAATCACACCACACCGTGAAGCGATGGGAACTTTTCGTATGATCACCGGCCATGATTGTTTGGTAAAATATCTTTGTCGTATCGGTATCCTTCTCAGTCTAACTGCCCTCTCTGCAAAGATGACAGACGATGTTTAGAATCGGGCTCACATTCAATGGTACAAGGTTCTTCGTGGTGATTCTGAAGCCGAGCGTTGTTGGGAAGCAAGATTCCGAATGGAACAAAGACTTTTCTTATGTGTATTTTTAGCTATTTGAGAAATAAAAGTTGTTTTAGTTGGAGTTAGGTGGCGTCCAGAAAGAAAACAGTACGCGTTTGAT
The DNA here is from genome assembly GCA_933210815.1 of Meta bourneti. Classification (NCBI taxonomy): domain Eukaryota; kingdom Metazoa; phylum Arthropoda; class Arachnida; order Araneae; family Tetragnathidae; genus Meta; species Meta bourneti. The sequence goes on from OW119922.1 coordinate 8,163,534, forward strand.
ACATTAGTTGTAGGGAATAGATTTACCTCAAGCCCGAAGACCAGATACAGACCTCCGTACAGGTTTACCTGACCGCAGGCCAAATATTTTTTATCAGGCCGGCAGAGCAGATAAGGCCTTCCAGCCAGATTTACCCAACCCACAGGTCTGATAAATCCCTCCAAATATATTTTTATCAGGCCGGAAGATCAGGTAGGTATTTTAATAAACGTCGCACTGCAGCAGCACAACGTGCTAGTGGCGATGGTCCGGGATCAAACCCGAAGGGAAAGGACAACACCACGTAATTTTGAACCACGGTCAGATGACGGGGACAACACCTGAGCTGGCACCCCACTCTCCAAACTTCCACTCCGGATAGTCAAGTCCTCTGCCATTGAAATAATAAAAACAAAAAATTTGAAATGTAATGTATAATCAGTGATAAATCTCTCGCATATTGCATAGGTTTGCTTGAGTGTTTAGATGAATCAGACGGAAGGCCCCAGAGAAAGAGTTGGTTGGTTGGTTTGGGGTTTTATGGCGCAAGGGTCATATTTAGCCATGCTGTGCCTGACCCAAGACATTATATTAAGTAATAGACTTACGCACACAATGAAAGTTTTTACTGACACAGAAGAGAGAAATACACCCAGGGAGGAATGCACCTGGCAGGAAACGAACCTGCGCCGCCTACTCCAGTGAAAGAGAAGAGCTTCCCTAGCTTTGAGCAAGCGGTCCATCCGCATCATTGTCTTTAAAGTATTTTTGTTGTACAGAATTGTTCGTTTAAATTGTCCGAAAGCGGAGCTTTCATGCCAAATCTCAGTACTAATGAAGTTTCGTATTATCATTTTCCTGTTATCGTTCGCTATCTATCCTTTTGAAAATTGCTGTGGAAAGACATAGATAGCGAAATCTCTGATAACAAACTTAATGCTTCCAATTCCTAAGTGGAAATGAAGATAAAACAGAATTTGCGCTTATTTCGATATCGGTTGTTGTTTGCGTTCACTGTCCTGGTGTACTAACAATGGCTTCGGAGAAGATTTTCGATGGTTCGCCCTTTGCAAATGTGCGAAACATATTTAATGTATTAAGCACTTCTTTTTTGGTGTTTATATTGTGTCATCTGGTGAAAATTTACCTATCAAGACGTCACATGGTTAAATGCTCCAATCAACTGCCTGCATTGAAATTGAAATTTTACCACATATTGGGACATGTTTCGGTGATGTTAAAACATAGACTGTTTTCCAAAATTCCTTCAAATATATCGCCGCAAACACGTAAGTATGTCAATTATGCTTATCTGTCAAGTGGATAGAATTTTTATGATTTTTCAGCGAGACTGAAACTATTCAGAGAAATGTGTTTCATAAGAACTAAGTTGATTCCAGTACTTCTTTTCGGACGTTTTAATGTATTTTCGTGATTTTTACGCAAAAATTGTATTTTTCAAGGGTTTTTTGGTAAATTTTTGAGTTATAATTTCGCATATTTTTAGTGTTTTCAAGAAAAGGAACATTTTTGGATAAATTTCCTTGAAATCTTATTTCTCCTGGCCCTGTTTCGTGGAATTTCAGGAGGTAAGACAAAATGGTGTAGTTTTGTGTAAAATTGCTCCTGTGGCTTCATTAGAAGTGGAAAGAAACTTTCAATGTTTAAAACTTTATTGTTAGTTACATTTTTATACGACATATTTTATAAAGTTTTAGTTCATAAATATCCAATCATAGTCATGAGGCTCCACTGCAAATGATTCCATGTAAACTGGTTATGGAAATGTTATTCCAGTGCTATATTTTTTAACCCTATGTGAGGGTACACACGTTTATATACGTTCTGTAACCTGAAATCTTCGCTTCATGACTTATAACCAGTTTTGACCTTCACGACCAATAGAAAGTTTCCTGGCATTCTTCCAAGCAATTGATGTATTTTTAAACATTGAAATAGGATGCAGGTAAAAGCTATTACTACGATATCTCGAAATCTTGTAACATCTAGAGAATTAAAACCCAGACAATCTAGCCTATCCAAAGAGTGTGAGATCGCACGAAAGAGAACTGGGAGAATTTACGCCAGGCCCTAAAAAGCCATAAAACAAACTGGACACAAAAGTAGATTGTAAAATCCACCTTAACTGCTGTATACAGCAAATAAAAATAGGTACTTACGTATTAACCGCATGCCAGCGATTAATCGCCAAATCTGTACGTATTAACCGCATTCCAGCGATTAATCGCCAAATTTGTTGGAAGGGGTATAAGACGGAAGAACTTGAACAATCTGGCTATATTCACTGCCAAGTGAACCATAAATACAATTTCATTGATTCTGATTGTTTGCAAAACGTTTTCTAGAACCACAGTCCAATGTTCGGTGCGTAGTTGCATTAGGTACTCGTGTTCTATTTTCTCTATTTTTACGTCGAAGTAAATTTTTACGTAACGCTTGATCGTTATGAAATAATGCTGGAAGAATATTCCCATCCCAATGGATATATGGGGGCATTTGTCGCGAAACATTTCTTGTTATGGTCCCCGATCGTAGTCTACCACATTAATGAACGAAATAAAAAACACATTAAAGATGGATCGACCATTTTTTCCGACCATAAGGGCAATTGCTAAATATTTTCCGCCCGAAACAAAACTTTGCTGATATTCGCCAATGGCATGCTGTTAATACGCAAGTACCTAAAAATAAATAAATTAGTAATACAACTATTAATCCAAATGGAAGAAAATTAAATACAAATATATGGCTTGGTACCCATGTATCTATTATTTGTTACCATCTCAGAACCCATTAACTGAAAAAAGGATTTTTTACTATACAGCTCTTTAGACTTAAGATTAATTTTTAGATAAAAAAGTTAGAATGATAAGCATTTTGACACTGTTATGTATCTTTAAAATCGATTACAAAATGAAAATGTATTTCTCATTATCACGAAACTAAGCTTTAAGTGTCTCCTAAAAAAATGACAGTTAATGAGTTTCTGCTCTAAGACGACTACATGTTTGTGAATACGGTCTAATTTCGTGTTTCTCACCTCCAAGTTTGTTAAGAAAATTTTATATGCATTTTTGGCCTTTCATAAGCTGAATCTTTTCTTCCTTTTCAGTTGACTTTTATGCGCTGAATGGATATAATTACGGCTGCTTTTCAAAAGATAACATAACCAATCTTTGGCAAATTAACCTCCCCTTTATCACGGTCTACAAAGCAGATTCTGTGGAAGTAAGTGGTATTGTAGGTTTATTTTCTCTCATCAAACTGTTCAATGAAGGCAATAATGCCTCCATATATTATTGGTAAAAGATCGAGAATGATACCGAACTCTACATAAAACACAATATTTAAGCAATAAGCAGCGGCTCCCAAAAGTGTTCGTACACTTTAAAAATTTGTAGAAAAAGCGATGTAGCCTGGAATTTAATTCGAATATAAAGTCCGAAATTTTTTCCATATCATCTCCATGTGATTCTGAATAAAACCTAAGAATTTTTTTTTAATATTGACTCATTTCCTTTTTATAAAAATGAAAATGCAAGGAGACAGAGACAGAACACGTCACAAAAGTGATCGTACACCGAAACATTTTCGGATAAATTCATAAATAAAATTATCGTCTATCGTTTTTTTTTATTTTTGCATTGTGGTGACATTTAAAAAATTGTTTAGCTTTAATCTTTGCTTGCTTACTTCGTAATATTCTATTTATTATTTAAAAATTGCTCGTAGTCGTAAGAAAACAACGAAGAGCATTCGAAAATTGATTATTTTTCATCATAGTAGTGGTAAAGTCAGCTCGGAATATCGCTAAATTAGTAAATGTATCTCATTTTCCGGTGCAGTATGTGATAAAACACTTTGAAGAAGAAAAACGGATCGTAAAAAAGGTAAGAAAAGGTCGTTCCGCAAAGTTAACTCAACGTGATCAGAGATTTATAATTAGAAAATTTGTGAAAAATCCACGTTTGAGTACTGTAAAAATTTCTACAGAATTTACTGAAAAATTTTTTACTTCAATTTCATCCGAAACTGTTCGACGAGTGCTCAGATCAGCTAGATTAAATGGGCGTTCTGCCCGAAGAAAAGTTTTTGTAAGTGCGAAAAATAGAAAGCTTAGACTTCCCTACACAAAATCAATGATAAATAAGCCCGAAACATTGAAATCATGTCTTGTTTGCAGATGAAAGCAAATTTAACATGTTTGGTTCCAATGGTCGTATAATTGTATGGAGAAGAAAAAATGAGGAACTTAATCCCAAGAACTTAGTTGGAACAGTAATGCATGGCGGTGGAGGTGTCCTTGTGTGGGGGTGCATGTCAGCATCAGGACTAGGTAATTTGGTATTTATTGATGGCATAATGAATCATACTCTTTACTTAAATATTTTAAAAGACAATTTAAAATTATCAGCCCAAAATTTGGGTATTAGAAACAACTTTGTTTTTTTATTAAAATATGGATCCTAAGAGCACGGCTCTCAACATTCACCTCTGGTGTCTATAATTGTCCACAAGTTCTAAAAACACTACCTTAGTCGCCAGATTTAAACCCAATAGAACACATTTGGAGAGAGCTGGAGGTTGGAGTACGACGACACGACATTAATACGAAAAACGAACTAAAAACAGTAATGATTGAAGAGTGGAGGAACATTGATGCAGAAATTACAAAAAAACTAGTGAACTCTATTCCCTGACGTTTAAAAGCTATTGTGGATGCTATAGGATATCCTAAGTATTAATTTACCGAAATATTACAATATTTATAATGCAGAGATTTTTTTAAAGTGCACGAAGACTTTTGTGAGGTAACCTTTTGTTACTTTTTGACTATTAATTTTCCAAAAAAAAGTTTTATTATGTTTTTGAAATATTTTATGTAGTTTTGTTAAGAACAAGTTATAGATATTATTAAAAAATTCCCATTCTGAAATATTAATTTTTATTAATGGATAGAGCAGTATTTCACTGAAATTCGTAAGTGTACGAACACTTTTGGGAGCCACTGTATATACATAAGATTTCGTTGATAAATAACCCTAAGTGGAACATTACCTTCATTAAATAAAGTACCCTTCCCTATTTACCGTGCACTTCCTCTCGTGCTTAAGAAATTTTGATGCTTTAAACTATTTCCCAAGAAACGATAAACAGTAACTGGACTTTATAGTTTCAGGTACTATCAAATGCAGTACCTGTTTAGTTTTGTAGTACAGCGTGATGAGGTAGAGTAGACTACTGAACAGTACTCCATGGCTTAGATTGGCCTACAGCATCTGCTAACAAATTAAACACATCATAACTTTCGAGATAGGTTTTTTTTAGCTTTTCTAGACCAGAGTGAGGTTAATTTTAGACTGATGAAGTCTACTGAGGCCACACCATATGTACTAAGTACTAGATAGTAAGTTAACTATGTAAGTTCACTACATTTTCGTGTTGTTGTTATTTCTAATCTCCACGTCTAGCTCCAGCTAGACCAAATCCACAAGTCTGTTCACCCGCACAGTCATACACCAAAAGAGGTTCAGAAAACAGGTCTCGCCTCGGGACAACCCCAGGCACTCGAGAATGTGTGCTGGTCAGACTCGAATTTAAGGCAAACAGGATGAATCTTGTGACCACAGTAAAATGTGAGACTCCTCAGATGGCCACTGGAAAAGCGGGAGAGCGCTATCTGAATATATATATCGCAATTGAGAGCAAGAGATCTTCCGGGACGATCCCCACAATACCAAGAGTGTACCGATCCATGCCTTCTTATCAAGATTTTTTCTAATAGAGTAAAGCTCAAGAAACGTCAATGAGTGGGTATCGGACAATGGTTTATCTCACCCTCCTTCTCCAAATCATCCGCTACTTCGTTTCCCCTGAGGTCTACGTGTGAAAGGATCCACTGTAGGTGCACCTCACAGAAGGATGAGACATGCTTGAATTTATTAAGGATCGCTATCCCAGTTCTATCTCCCGCACTGCGCCAATTAGATAGATGTTGGATGGAGCTGCGACTGGTCAGATAAATCCAAACGACCTTTGGGTTCGGAACAAACATGATGTAGTTAAGCCCTTCATCGATGTAAATGAGCTCCCTTCTGAAAACTGAACAGAAGTCTGGATGTCTTTTCTTGAATTTTACAGTACCCCTGTTTGGAGCTTTAAAAAAAATTCCGCTGCCGGATCGAGACGGTTCATCTTTACTACCATTTGTTTAAATAAGGGTAGCCTCGACAGGAATATAGTTCGTATAGGTTTACGGAGTGGTAAACTTCAAAACGTCCTGAACAAATTAGCCCTCGTGTAACAAAAATAGGAAGCCCATCAAGAGGAGGGAGAACAAGAATGAATCGTTTTTTCTCATCAAAGCTCTACATCATCAATAAAACCTTTTTTTAAGCATTTTAAAATGAAAGTTTTATGTACTGACCTGCATTCACGAAAAATTTATTCTTTAAAAAAATATCTAATCTTACTGCGGGTACATGTTACAGCCTGTTCTCGCTTGCACGCTTTTGGAAACTTGTGAACCGTTTAGATTTAATTTTTAAATTTGTTTCAGTTATCCGCAGTAAACCGTAGATAATTGAACCAGCGAATACGGGACGACGACTTGACACGCGTCATTAAAGCACAACGTAAATAGTTAACGTAGATAGTGGATAAAGGTAAATAATCGAATACCATTTTGTTAGATTCAATGGTAAAAGGTGGCATTAGGCTTTTCTGGAAACTAGGCCTGCTTTTTAGACAAGTCTGTTATTTTTGTAGTAAGAAATTTTTTTAACGCCCTGTCAATTGAAGATTTGTGAAGCACTTTGCGTTAACCTAGTGTACCGCGGGATGTGGGTTCTGACTTAACGTAGATACCACGCTCTGTAAACACAACCAGCTTATGGAGGGGCACACATTCATTCCAGGCGGACATCCATTCCTTAACCCGAATTCTAACGGGGGAACTGTTCGATAAAGAATCCAGAACTCAGACCGATTGGTCCGCATTCTCTTGTGTGAGTGAATTGAATTTTAGATTTTAAAAAAATATCCAGGTCCGCCATTTTGAATCAAGTAAATTAACTATTCAAATTGGAATTATTTTAAGTGGTGCCTTTGTTTTCAAACTATGAATAAGAGATAATTTCACGTAAAATACAATAATTATATTTTGTTGGCCTGTTTTCAAACTTTACAAATCATCAACTAAGTGTACTGCTTTACTTTCTTCCACAATTCAGATGCAGTGTAATCGCTTAACAAAAAATAAAGTTAAACCATTAATATCGCTGTCTCCTTACTTTACGGGCCGCGGCAGCCCGGCTGGAAGAGAAACGGATTAGAACCGGAGGGTTTCGAGTTCGAATCCAACCAAAGACCATCGTGTACAAAGGGGACTTGTGCACGTTAAATCAGTCATAGTCTCAAACATCCTCACGTTGGCGTAGTGTGGAAGTTTGGAGAGTGGAGTGACAGCTCATGTGTTTCCTCGTCATCTGACCGTGGTTTAAAATTACGTGGGTTGTCCTTGGATCTTTCCCTTCGGGATTGATGCCGGATCGTCGTCAATAGCCCATTGTATTACTCCAGTGCGACGTTAATTAAAAATACCTACATACCTTTCTTTACTTTGAATCACTGATGTGCACATATGTCTTCAGCCGACTTAGTTGTCGCAAATTCGATTAACGTCTCTTCTGTTTCAGATGATTTTGAATCACAGTACAGAACTTAAGAAGGCGTGGTTCTATGAACTTCTACATCCCTGGTTAGGAACCGGACTGCTGACCAGGTATTAGTCTTCTTACTTATCTCACTTGGTCTAGCATGAGCTAGACCAGATCCAAAAGCCTTTTGCACTGTGTTCATTGAGAGCCAGCTAGATAGGTAGATATTTAATTAACGTCACACTGGAGCAACACAACGGGATATTGGTCATTCAGAGCCAGCACCAGACTGCTTGAAATTTCCCCTTAGCGACTCCTAAATAGGAAAGAAGTTATTCAGGTTAAGCCTCAGCGGTTGAGAACTTGATATTTGGAGGAAAATTCATGGGCCTTAAATGCTCGCTTTTGAATCTTGAAGAGGCCGCCAGAGAGCTCGGGATGATGCAAACTTATCAAGCTCAAGAAGCCTCCTCCAAACAGTATTGTGTGCAAGTTTGGAGAGTGGGGTACCAGTTCAGGTGTGACCTCGTAATCGGACAGTGGTTCAAAATTACGTGATGTTGTCTTCGGCTCTTTCCCCTCAGGTTTGATCCCGGACCGTCGCCAATAGCCCGTTGCGTTGCTTCAGTACGACGTTAATTAAAATACCTACCTACCTACCAAATAGTGCTGTTTAAAACTTGGGGCTTTGTGTACATCTCTTCAAAAAATTTAACCTTCAGTTCGATGGTTAAGGTTCTAGGAAACCCTCTTTTGACAATTGGTCGGCTGTTTCGTTTCTTCGAGATCGACGTGGGAAAGAATTCACTGATTGTGTATTTCAAAGCATTTGAGACAGAGATACCTTCGTAGGTTTGAGAATATATACGCTACTTTTGTCGATAGCACTCTGGGCCACTGTGACCCACTTGGTAGAGTCGTGGATTAGGAACCGGAGGTTTGCGAATTTCAAACTCGAGTACGTTAAATCTATCGCGACCTCAAATATCTTCCCTCTGGCGTCTGGGGAAGTTAGGAGAGTGGGGTGCCAGCTCAGGTATTGACCTAGTCATTTGACCGTGGATCAAAATTAGGAGTTGTTGTCCTCGGATTTTTCACTTAGGGATTGATACCGGACAGTCTCCAATAGCCCATTTTGTCTCTCCAGTACGATGTTAATTCAACTACCTTCAGACAATTTTCTAAAAAGTCGCTAAAATTTTGAAAATAGGAGTTTTGTGACGATTTGGTTAAAAAGATACCCCTAGTCGCCAAAGTTGGAAAATAGTAGTGAGTTAATAATGTAAATTTAAATATATCTATCTGTCGATAGCACTCAACAAATTAGATGTTGGTGTTATGAAGTGAAAAGAACGTTAGATTCAAATATTCTTAGCAGTGGTTCAATTTTCATCCGCCTTCTATAGTCAAATACACTTAGAAGTGCTAAAAATTATAAGATCAAATAAAAAGATAGGTACAAAACTCACCTGGGCCTCAGCATTACAGCAATAAAATTTCAAATTCTTTACACGCAAATTTAGCAATTTTACCTAAAGCGAATCAACCAAATTTAATAAAGAAATAAACAGTTTTCAAAAATAATTTCTAGTGTATATGTTTGGATATGTAAATATTAGGTCATTAAGTATGAAATGTCCTATTACCTCAAATACCAAATTCGATACCCGATATCTCTGATATTTCACTTTGAAATTTTTTTGTTTTTTTATTGTGAAGGTACGTCATCAGCCTTTCAGACGCACGCTTTGGTTTGTGATTATCTGTCGAATTGTCTTTTGCAGATTAAATCTTGTAAACCACGGATAAGTAAAAAATTCGCGTTATTTTCGAATATGAGTTCCGTCGTGGAACTAATGCAGCGCAGACAACTCTAAATGTCAACAAAGTGTTTGGCAAGGATGTGGCTAATGAACGCACAGTACGTCGATGGTTTGAGAAGTTTCGATCTGGCGATTTTGATCTTCAAAATGAACCGCGTGACGAACTGAGAGCAAGGTGGAGAACGATGAGCTGAAAGCTGTAATGCAAGCGAATGCATCTCAAACTACGTGTGAATTAGGAGAAAGGTTTGACTTTACTATTCCAACAATATTAAACCATTTGAGACAAATCGGTAAGGTTAAGAAGCTGGATAGATGAGGTTCCGCATGAATTAAATGAGCGTCAGAAGAGAAATCGTTTCGAAGCTTGCCTTTCCTTGCTGTCGCGACACAAAGGCAAACCATTTTTACACAGTATTGTTACGTATGATTAAAAATGGATTCTTTTCGACAATCGCAAGCGTTCGGCACAATGGTTGGATAAAGATGAAGTGCCAAAACACACTCCCAAATCGAATATGCATCAAAAAAAGATAATGGTGTCTGTTTGGTGGTTCAGTGCTGGTGTTTTCCACAACAGCTTTATGAGACCTGGTCAATCGATTACGGTAGATGTATACTGTAACCAATTATACAAAATGGCGAGGGAGCTTGGAATTAAGCAGCCGAGATAGGTGAATAGAGACAGGTCAATCCTCTTGCGGACAATGCTTGACCACTTGTCGCACGAATAACGTTGTTCAAACTACAGGAGCTGGACTTGGAAACTCTCTGTCACCCACCGTATTCCCCAGACCTTGCACCAACTGACTACCATTTCCTCCAGGCATTGGAGCACTTCTTGCAAGGAAAAATATTTAATTCTCAACAAGTTGTAGAAAACGCCTTTCGCGATTTTATCACCACTTGCTCTCCAGGCTTCTTTGCTGCCGGTATTAACAAATTACCGTTAAGATGGAAAGACTGTATTGATAGGTTAGGCGCATACTTTGATTAATTATACTGTTTCTTGCTTGAGATACAATAAACCAAACTTTCAGTTTGAAATCGGCCATTTCATACTTAATGATAATTTTATGGAAATCGAACAATAAACAAGTGGGTAACTTGATCTGTAACCCCAGAACATTTATCTATTTATAAATTTTGTTTTCCTTTTATCTATTGATTCTCTCCGTTATCTCTGGGTTTGTTATTTATCAGTTTTGAATTGTGATGCAAAGTCAATTTTTTTCTCCAGGAACATAGGTAAACTTAACGAACTATCTTTGGTTAGATAATTATTATTTAAACAAATTTTTCTGTTTTTAATGTTCAAGAATTGTGAATATACAACTAAACTGTGATACTAATTTAAAAGTTGCAAATCATTAGTGGTATTTTAAAGAATAAACTTATAGGGAAATTTGTAAATCTGTTCTAACAGACGCATGAATCATACAAAAGCAAAAGGAGAATGCTAAGCTCGTTCTGAAAACTATAGAACCCTCTAAACATAATTTTTCCTATAAATTTGCCTTTTCTCGATGCTCAACACTGCTGAGAGCATTCCAAACATTTCCATTTTGAACACGTATGAACAATCTAACCCTACTTTTCAATTAGGTGAGGTAGGGTAAGTGTTTGAACACGAAATATGTTTCTCTTTAACCCTCCAAGTGTCTTCGACTAGATCATCGAATCTGACCTATTTTGCTGAGGACGAGTTACTACTTCACTACTCGGAAACGATCAGAGGGTTAAACAAAGAAGAGGGTCAATATATTAGTAAAGTGTCCGGGAGTATGCTGTGGAAATAGGAATTTTTTTAAAATTACTGTGATAGGTAGGTCGATAATTAACGTCGCACTAGAGCTACGCAAAGGGCTATTGGCGACGGTCCGGGATCAAACCCGTATGGAAAGATCCGAGGACAACATCACGTACTTTTGAACCACGGTCAGATGACGAAGTGAGCACCTGAGCTGGCACCCCACTCTCCAAGCTTCCACACAACGCCAAAGTGAGAACATTTGAGGCCACGACGAATTAAACGTGCCCGTGTGCACGACGGTCTTTGGCTGAACCGAGTTTCGAACTCAAATTACTGTGATAGAATAGTAATTGGTTCTATATATTAAATTCGAATATTTGCGTTTTCCTTTGCCCCACCTCACCTTAAAAATGAGATGGAAATATATTAATTTAAATTTTATTATTTAATTTATTATTTTTAGATTATTTGATACTACATATGTTAACTGATTCTGGAGTATTTCTTGACTTTATATTATTTTTCTTTGTCTATATCTTTCATCCCTTTTAATGTCATTTTAATTATTTGATTTATCTTGGTATTATGTTAAGCCATGATGAAAAATGGAAGATGAGGAGAAAACTACTGACACCCGCTTTCCACTTCAATATTTTGAAGGATTTTTTACATGTATTTAACAAACAGTCCAACGTACTGGTGGATGTTCTTCAAAAATATACTCAGCAGGAATACGTGGACATAGTTCCAGTTATCACTAAATGCAGCCTGGACATCATATGTGGTACGAAAGAAACAGCCATTTCTTGCTTTATCAATTCTCCTTTATTCATTTTCATTGTTGCTAACTTTTTTTCGACCCTCGCCTCTCCGTCTCACCATATGGCTTAGAGCCTGTAGTGAAGAGGCGGATTGTTGCTAACTCCTGTATTCGTTTTTATTGGTATAAATTTATGCATTGTTTTTGCTCTTCCATCCATGTAGAATCCGTTATGGGTAAAACTCTGAATAGCCAAACTGAACCTTCGAACCTTTACGTCAATGCCTTTGTAGGGTAAGTATTTCTCCGTAAATTTTATTACCCTCGGTGTACCATGTTACTAAGCTATTACTAAGCAGACTTAATTTTAGAATCGACTTTCGGGGGACGAGATACTATTGACAGCAGTAGACTGTATAAAAGCGAAAACAATTTGCATTTATAAACAAAGTTATACAAATTTAACAAGTTTAATCCGTGCGATGTAACCAGTGTACAAATTAATGAATTAAACTCGACTAATTCATTTGCATTTTGTACATTGAGCTAGATAGGAGCTTTGGTTCTAAAATAAAGCGTAGAACGCTTCCATGCGTCCGTAGATATATTAGCGCCAACTAAAATTCGACCACAAAACATGTAATCTTTCTATATTGAAAAAAAAGTTTTTATAACACTACAGCCGTGCCCAAAGTTCTATAACTGGCATGTAAAGAATAAAGTAAAAACACAAATTTGTTACTTTAATTTGCCAAGAGACAAGATATCAATGCTCGCGAGCACGAACAGAAACGATATTTTGGTGTGAAAATTATCACATATGTGCTAGAAAATAAATGAAATACGCATCCATTTGCTAGAAAATAGCTGGTGTGCACCCTTAGGAAAGATGAAATATGCACTCATGAGCTAGGAAATAGCTCAAAATGCATTCATGTGCTAGGACAGAGATGAAACATGCATCCGTATTCTAGGATAAATGTTCAACCATATGTTTTCATCTGAAAAACTTCAGTGAGTTGCTACGATATCTCACACGCTCCAAATCAAAATTCCTTCTGAAGTCAATTCGTATCAAAATGTCAGTAAGGACACTTACCAAGACAAAATTACACTATCAAACATTCTTTATATCATTTGCCGAAAAGTAATCTAAATTTTAATTAACCCTAATAATTTCCATAAGTCAGGTCTGATTTTTCAAAATTCATTTCATTGTCTGCTTGTTTTTTGTGGTATCAATTCCATTAACAATTTTTATAATGGATTTCTGCAAGGTGTCAATCATGTTTTCAATTTCAGGTTAACAATCGGTGTCTTTGAGAGAATGCAAAGACCTTGGCTTTGGAATTCTACTATTTTTAAATTCTCGCCATCTGGAAGAGAATTTTCAAAAAATATTAAAATCGTGCACGATTTCACAAATGAGGTGAGCAGATGGTCTTTTAAATTAATTTTAGGTATCAAAATCTGATTCGTTTAGCGAGTGCGCTTAATATAATGCAACAGTTCATAAAAATACTTCTCAATTTGTGAAGCCTATTTTTTGAAGCATCGGTCACTTTATCCAGTTGAAAATGTAAAAATTAATATAATTATTTTCACTCTTATCCCTTTACTTATATTTCTTTGCCGTGTTGCTCCAGTGGGACGTTAATTGGCAACTTACCTACCTTATAATTCTTTATAGATATTATTTTGTGTTAAAATAAAAGTGCAATTTTACGAGGGATGTTTCCGAAATTCTCGGAATCGTGTTTTTTGCATTGTTTTATTTTAATTTTCACCTAATAAAATAAAAGTTTCAGCATTACATTGTAATTTTTAAATCTAATTACCAAATAACTGTATGAAATTGTCCCAGTGCGAAGCTAGTTTTCTTAAGCCACCTAAAAACCTCTTTGGTAGTCTCTTTTATGCACCAGTTTACATCTTGTTTACGTCTGAAATCGCACACTAAGTACAGACTTTTCAATTCTAGAAACAATAGTTATTAGGTGCCCCTCTTCCAAACCCCTATCTTAAGATCATCTCTTCTTAGAATGAATATGATGGCTCTTTTGGAATTTACAGCATCTTCTATAGTTGCAAAATTAACACTTCAAAATGTGTCAGTATTCGCCAAGTCGCTGAATCATACTGATTGGCATTGACTACATTGTTGGGAAAACCTGTCTGTATATCAGAACTGAAATCTCACACCATGTACAGATTTTTCAATTCTAGAAACAGATAATGGCCATTAGGTGCCCCTCTTTCAAACCCCTATCTTAACATCATCTCTTCTTAGAATGAATATGATGGTATTCGCCAAGCCGCTGAATCATACTGATTGGCATTGACTACATTGTTGGGAAAACCTGTCTGTATATCAAGCCACTAGTCACTAGCCCTGAATTATTAAGCCAGAACGCAATTCTCAGAACTTTGGAAATATCCCCCTCGTATGTTTTTTAAAATTATTCATATTAGAGTTCAATGTTCTTTTTTCAATCACTAATCTCAGTAAAAATAGAAACTGTTTCTAAAGGGAAATCCAAAATCTGTCTTGATGAAAAATGGCGAAATTAATGGTTTTAATAAAAATTTCTTTTCAGGGTACGACAATTTTTCAACCACTCAAATACTTAGCACATGGCTTATCAATTCATATTAAGCGGGCCGCGGCAGCGCGGTTGGAAGAACAATGGATTAATCCAGCCAAAGACAGTGGTGTACAAAGGGGGCTGGTGCACGTTAAATGCGTCGTGGCCTCAAATGTCCTCACGTTAGCGTAATGTGGAAGTTTGGAGAGTGGGGTGCCAGCTCAGGTGTTGCCTCTTCATCTGACCGTGGCTCAAAATTACGTGGTATTGTCCTCAGATCTTTCCCTTTGGGATTGATCCCGGAACCGTCACCAATAGCCCGTTGTGTTGCTCCAGTGGGATGTTAATTAAAAAATACCTGAAATACCTATACATATAAAGCAGAGTTGGCATCTGTCTGTCCTCTATACAAATCTACACCGTTTGACCAATCTACACCAAATTTGGTACATTTATTCTTTGGAAACCTGCGGGTAACGTAGGCTACATATTAATCACCGTTCTATTGGTCTTGGGTGTGCAGAGGGGTGTAACGTCTCGTCATCCTGGACAGAGCACTTGCTAGGGGGTGCTCTCTCCCAGTCTGGCTGTGCAGATGACGTCAGAGTTAATATCTACAGGAGTCGCCTCTCAAGATGATCTCGGAGGTTTTTAGAATTTTAGAGTATGGTGAAATCGCAGATGCGCTGAAAATCGCTCAGTATCATATCGTTTATGCATTCCTTCTTCAAAATTTTAAACTGTAGCTTTATTATTGGAATGTACATTTTTATGAAAATACAAGATTATTTTTATAGAAAGTGGTCTTTTTTTATCCTCGATATGGTACAGGGGGGTAAAGAGAATTCGAAATCCTCAAAGGAATAACATTGCGTATTTATACGATCAATGTCAGACCAATTCACACTAAATTTGGTTCATTCATCCTGTAGAATTCTGCGGGACACATAGGCTATATATTAACCCCGTTCGATTTGTCCTGTGTCTGCAGGGGGGGCTAAAAACAATTCGAAATCTCCCTAGGAATAATATTGAGTAACATTACGTTGAATTAGTGTAAACAATTCAACCCAAGCAGCGCCGGGTAATTCAGCTAGTTTCCAATAAAGTTCAGCTTGTAAAACGCTTTAGGACCGACTAATTGCGTCGTAAATCTTTTCTGTCATATCTGGATTGCATACAAGTGAAGTTCACTCTTTTTGTTTCTATTATTTTTCAGTTGATATCTGAGATGAAAGAGGAGAAGTTGAAAAGTAAAAGCAAGGCGGTTCCCGCTGCTGAATTAAACGAATTCCAGCGCAAGAAGAGGGCTCTGCTCGACCTTCTCCTGGACGAGCACATCGAACATGGCTCTCTTTCAGAAGACGAAATAAGGGACGAAGTGAACACATTCGCCTTTGAAGTATGCATCCAGTTAACATAAAAATTAAGAATTTGAGGTACCTAATGAAAATAAGTGGCTTAACTTTTAACACTACTCTTTCTAATTAAGATATCTTTCGCTACTTGCAGAGTATGAGAGAAATGTTTCAACTAATGCACGACTAATGAACTGATGCTTTAATGCTCAAACAAGTCCAGACAGGTTTTCCCTGCGATGTTAGTCAATACCAGTGGTAGACAACCTGTTCTCACTAGTGGGCGATTCAAGCTTTCATGGTGGGCGGTAGGGGTTTTGTCCGATGCTGAAGCTACTTTCCGTTATCACCTCGCATCTATGACTCAATGACAGAGCATGTTGTATTGCACTGTATTGCGCATGACGAGGGCGGAGTGTACCAGCGGCCATCACTCAAGATGAGTTCGTTTCATAGTGGGGCCAGTACGTAGTTAGATTTGTGAAAGTAAGCACGTGCCTAAGGCTTCAAACAAGTTTAAAAACTGTGTGAAATATTGTGAGCCCATGTCTCAAAAAAAGAAATACGCTAGTGGCTATGTACGGAGTATCTGAACATGGGTTTCTTCGAATCTGTTGTAAATAAACAACTCCCAATGTGTTTACTGTGTCATAAAACATTATCCGATGAAGGAATGAAGCCAAGTCGATTGGCGAGAACATCTTGCTACAAATCATCCAAAAGATAAAGGCAAGTCCATTGAATATTTTCAGGAAATATGTAAAAAATTTCAAAATTGTCCAACAATCCATCATTTAAGAAATAACATGCACAACGAACGAAGATGGATTAGCTGCTACTTATCGCATTTCACAATTAATTTCAAAAAATGTTGGAGAAACTTTAATAATACCCTCTATAAAAGAATTTATATCAACAGTAATGCATCAGGATATACATGAAGCATTAAAAACGCTGCCCCTAAGCGATTGAACACTAAAGCGACGAATTGAAGTAATGGTAGTTAATGTTGAAAATAAACTTATAAGTATTCTCCAAATCTCTTCATTTTCTATACAATTGGACGAGTCTACCATTGCAGATAATAATGTTTTATTGATGACATATGTACGTTATTTTGATTAAAACAATACATTACGAGAAGAAATGCTATTCGCAATAAATATCATTACAGATACAAGAGGATTATCAATATTTAATGCTGTGAAATCATACTTTGCAAAAAATAATATACCTTTGAACGATATCGTTGCATGCGCTACTGATGGAGCACCATCAATGGTAGGACGCTATCGTGGATTTGTTGCTTATTTGAAGGAGGAAGTGCCAAATGTTTTATGTATTCATTGTTTGGTGCACAGACATCTTGTAGAAAAACATTTAAGTACAAATCACCATTTATCATAACTATAATTATTATAGCTATAAATAAGATCAAATCTAATGCCAAACATGATATAATATTTCGACAACTGTTCCAGGACAATAATGAGGAATTTATTAGGTTACTTTTACACACAGAAATTCGGTGGCTGTCAAAGGGTACATGTTTATCTCGTTTTGTAGCATTATATAATAGTGTCATATATTTTTTTAAAGTATTAATGAGACCAATCTCTGAGAAGTCTCAATCTTCTTCGTTATAATCTATTGAAGAGAGAATTTCATCAGTTTTGCGAATTATCATCTATTAAAGATGATGTAACTCCGGAGGAGATTGAAAGATTCAGTAGCCACCTTAACGAACTTAAATTAGATATGGAAAAACGATTTGAAGATATTTTGAACTTGACTGGATGAAAAATCCTTTTACTGCAAATATTGAGGAGGCTGGTACAACTTGCCAAGGAGAACTGTTAGAACTTATATATTATGAAGAGAGTAAGTATAATTTCGATAGTGGTGGATATGAAAACCTATGGCTAAATAAAAAAATGCCTGCGTTGTATCCAAATATGTGGAAAATGATATTTAATTTATTGATACCTTTCCCTACCTCATATCTTGCAGAATCAGGTTTTAGTGCTGTTAATCATATTATCATCAAATAGAAAGTATATAGAGAGTAATAGAGAGATAGAATATTCAGAGAAACCGTTGAATATTTGCGAAAGAGATCTTCTTTTGTTCCTTACGAAAATTGAACCAGATTTCAAATATATAGTTTCGCAGCATCAGCCTCAAGGATCTCCCTAATAATTAATTAAAGGTCATTTAATAGACTTTATACTTTTATACTTTTTAGATTTAATTTTATTTTTCTTCAATTTAAGCAGCTTCCGCACTAGTAGGCGCTGTATCGATGGCGATGCAGAAATACAGCATCAAATTAAATTTTCTGTGTATTATAAACATGTGCAAAGAATAAATAAAAAGATAAATTTAACTGCATATTTTTAGTAAACCTAATTGGACAAAGGTGGTCGGTTGTCTGTGCGCCATCTCGTAGGAAAATATTCAACAGTCACAGTTCATATCAACCATCTCTCCGCATATGACACATTTCGGACTACCTCTGTCCAAATTTAGTTAGTCTGTTATTATTACCAAAAATATCTGAATTTAAGCGCATATTTCGCTATGTTAAGCACGATTTTGCTACTAATTTCAAATGTCTCGACAATAGAAGGATTAACTTTTATAAACATTTTTAGTCGAAAACAAAGTCTGCAGCATATTTAAGTATATATTAGTAAATACATATCATGCATAGAGACAAAGGACAAGAATAAGTTTTAAATATATCCTTTTATTTGACAAATTAGTTTTGCAAAATTTCTCTAGCCTTTAAATATAGCGTGCATGAACTCCTTCCCCTTTTAATGCGAAACATTCTAAAAAATGGTCAGTCCATATCAACCATCTCTCTGAACACGACACATTCCGGGCTTCCATAGACCAAATTTAGTTAGCATCCGTTATTATTACTAAGATAACTATCTTAAAAATTGCAAATTAGTTTCGCAGTCGAGGGTCAATCACTGGAGAGATGAATCCACTCCCCATTACAACACGCAGATCATCTCTGAATTCCTCACATGATGGTTGTCATGGCAGCAAATAGAATTATTTTTACACGATATTATGGCTATGGGGCTGTTATTGAAGAGAGCCTGGAATTAGAGCATTTGTGGAATCGCTATCGGGCCTTATTTCGGAATGGAGAAGTGACAATTATCGCTGAGACAGTAATATTCAAATGACAAGTTTGAAACAGAGTGTGAGAAAGAGATGAAAGATGAAAATGGATATAATACTAAAGGATTTAAGCTGGATAAGAGAATGGTTTTATGTATATGATACATATAAGTGTATTTTTGTCGATCCAATGCAATGATGCAAGCGCTCGTGTAGTAAACCGTAATTAATCCCATTACAGGGCACAACACAATGGCGTGGAAAACATTATATGAAGTTGAAAATAAATTCTATAGCTTATTGTAAGTGTGTATAAACAATGGTATTTTCTAATCGAAGTTCCATTACAATGCTGCAAGCGCTCGTGTACTAAACCTTTATTAATCCCATTGCATAGGGTGTGGCACCACAGTTGTGTGTGTGAACCATTATAAATAATAGCAAATAAATATTGTAGAATATTGTAAGTATGCATTTTCTTATAGAAGTTCCATTGCAATGCTACAAGTGTTCATGCAGTAAACAGTTATTAATCCCTCTGCAGGGACATGACACTACAGCTGTGGGAATGAGCTGGTCGCTGTACTTGATTGGTCTTCATCCATGGGTTCAGGATCAGATTCATCAGGAACTGGATTCAATCTTTGAAGGCGATGATCGAGAAGCCACAACAGAAGATCTCAAGAACATGAAATACCTCGAATGCGTTATCAAAGTAATATTCTTTTTCCTTTAAAAAACTTGTAGGAGTGAACTGTAAACACAGAAAATTAGTAAATAGTTAAGTGAATGGTTCTCCAAATTAAAATTAATAGAATTTTTCTTAGGAAGCATTGAGGCTGTATCCCTCAGTACCAGCGTTTGGAAGGATGATACAAGAGGACATCGAATTCCGTGAGTATTTTAAATTATTATTTAGAATTTCAATGTTTTTATATTTATTCTTTATTATATTAAGAAAACTATTAATGAGAGCGCTGAAAATTTTTATGGATGATGCAATACACAAAATCAAATACTTGATGCTAGTGCCACTATCACCAAACTTGGTTATAAAAGTCAACGTGATAACGTTTTCGCATGAATTAATTAATGAGCCCAAGTGGAAAACCATCGAATGTCACATTACAAATATAGTTAAATAGATAAAACTTCATAAAAATGACTAATAAAAGAAGTTGAAATCTAAAAATTGTCTGAGTTTATTTTGGAAAAACTTAACACACACATTATCGTCAAGAACTAGCTAAATGATATGAGAAAAATTCGAATTTTAATAAGTTATCTTCAAATAGGTGTTTCTACTTTCGCTTTTTTTAATTAAGCCCTTCCAGGTCGCATGAAAAAGTGGGAAAGCACTTTTAACTTTCTAATCTGACATACTGGTATCACTCACTAATGTGTCAGATAAGGTAAAAATTTATAAGGCGTCTTTAATGTTTAATTCCAGAATAGATCTCTGAAATCGCACATCAAAATCACTCACGAGAAAATTCCCAACGGTATTGAGCAATTAAAGATTTTTGTTAGTTTTCTTCTTTTTACCATATCTTATGTGTTCTTGTAAATGGAATTTTAAAGAGCTCTTAGTACGACTAACACAATCCACACCACAGGGGCACGGTGACGAACAGGTCTACCGAGAAATCAATAAATTTCCGAAAAGCAAATGTTTCTAGTTGGTATGGCTTTCGATAGAAAATAGCGACATTAGACCATGAGAGTTTATTTTATGCAGTAATTTAAGTGTTTTTCTAATTAGAAAAGCTTTAAACTGTTACAGATCAGTAATAAAATCTATCTGCATATAATATGACTAGCATTAACTTCCTGTTGTACTTGAAACTGAGACTGACAGTGGTTGAGTTAAGCGGTCAGTTGGTGCTAGAAGTCCAAAAGCCTCGGTCCAGAAAAAGGTGATAGTGAAGTGAGAAATCCCTACTATATTAGTTTTGGTAAAGAAGGTTGTACATATGCCAACACTAACTTAAGTTCTGAAATCTAGTATTTGTATTTTTAATTAACGTTGCACTGGAGCAACACAACGGGCGACGATCCGGGATCATACCCGAAGGGAAAGATCCGAGGACAACACCACGTAATTTTGAACCATGGTCAGATGATGAGGCCGAACGTGAGCTGACACTCCACTCTCCAGACTTCCACACCAAGTCAACGTGGGAACATTTAAGGCTACGACAGATTTGACATGTACCAGGAGGGGTTGTGCGAAAATAGTTGTTTTAAAAATTTTGCAGATCTATAAGTATTAACATATATTTCATTTTCATTCCAAAAATATAGAAGGACGTATTCTGCCCAAAGGTGCAACCGTTCTCGTGCATACATACCTGACCCATCGTGATCCCGAATTCTTTCCGAATCCCGAGAAGTTTGATCCCAATCGCTTCACTCCGGAGAACTCAGTAGGCAGACATCCGTTTGCATACGTGCCATTCTCAGCTGGACCAAGGAATTGCATAGGTAAGAATTCAAATTTCATGGAAACGAAGGTATTGAGATCTGTGTATTGCAGGGCCGTGGTAGTCAGTTGGAAGAGTTGGTGCTCGTTAAATCTGTCGTGGTCTCAAATATCCTCACGTTGGCGTGGTGTGGAAGTTTGGAGAGTGGGGTGCCAGCTCAGATGTTGACCATCTCATCATCTGACCGCGATTCAAAATTGCGAGGCGTTATCTTCGGGATTGATCCCGTACCGTCGCCAGTAACCCTTTGTATAGCACCCGAAGCGTCAGTGTGACGTTAAATAATTATCTATCCTTGTGCTTGGCGCAGTTGGCCAAATATGGCCCTTGAGCCATAGGAAAAGCAATCAAACTGAAGGATCTAAGGGCCCAAGTGTGTCCTGTATATAAGTTTTTTTTCAATTGTACCTTATGAGGATCGTATAACTCTCAAATACTAATTGGCGAGAACGTGACAGTCTCTGTATCCAAATATTCCTATGAAACCTGCATTAAGCGAACATGTTTCGGTCCGGGCTTTTGGGATAATGAGGTTTCCACAGCATGCAAGTCGCCAATAGCCCATTGTGTTGCTTGAGTGCGACGTTAATTAAAGTACCTACCATCCACAGCATGCAAACAATCGGTTTCTCAAGAGTTGTTTCAGCTCTGCTTTACTCGAATCTTCAAATTTTGCTTGTTGTGTCTGGTCCATCGACCAAAACAAGCTGGTCCTCCACTAAAGGTGAATTGAAAAAGGAATCGCAAGGCGCAAAGAGACACGCGCATACGAATCAGAGGCGTCAAAAGTTGAAATGATTTCAACTCAACATCAGAGGCATCTTGTTGAAATGATTTCAAGAGGAACTGTTCTCGCGCCGGCACCTCTGATTGATTTTCGAGTGTCGTTTTGGGCCTTGCGCTTCCTTTTCCAATTCAGCTTAAGTCTGCATTTATATGTGACCTTAGAAATGGAATTAAAATTTTCATAAGAGATGCTTGACGGAATGCATGAGGTAGGTAGGTAGTTGAATTTACGTCGCACTGGAGCAACGCAACTGGGTAATTGGGGACCATCCGGGACCAATCCCGAAGGGAAAGATCCGAGGGAGTTTATCGAGCGAAAGATCCGTGCGAAAATTACGGGGATCTTCGGATAACACCGTCCCCAATAACCCGTTGTGTTTCTCAGGAGGGACATAAATTTAACTACCTATACTCATGTCCAAACGTTAAGCATAAATCGTAAAATGCAAAAAAATTAGAGTAAATATGGATACAATGGTTCAAAATCACTAGTGGAGAATCGTGGGACGAATGTAAAACATTCTGCATATGCAAGAGTCGACATGCGCAAAGCAACGGCACATGTCGGAACGAGTATAAAGCAGCCTCGAGTGGCATGGCCAGTTTAGACCGAAATTTCTCTACTGCTGTGGTACGGAGCGTTGTTAACAATCAATAAGAAGGAAAGATGTCACAAAGATGTCAACTGAACACGTTTGAGAAGGGACGAATTATTGGAATGCTGGAATCCTGTCAATCCCAAAACAAAGCGTCTCGAATTCTGAATGTGTCTCAGTGTGTGATCTTCAGACTGTGGCACAGGTTTCAAACCACTGGAGATGTTACCCGACGACCAGTACCAGTTCGTCCAAGGGTAACAACCGCTCGGCAAGACCGATATTTGGCGATAACTGCGCCACGTCAGAGGAACGGTTCTGCCAGACAACTGGGTTCAGCCCTGACAGCCGCCACAGGAGTCATAGTTTTGAGACAAACTGTTTACAGGAGACTTAGACAAGTTGGCCTCTTGCCAGATGACCAGCAGTTTGCATCCCCTGACGTCTGCACAGAAACGCGAGCGTTTACAGTGGAGTTAGGAACATCAGCAGTGGAGTCGACAACAGTAGGGCAATGTCATGTTCAGTGACGAGTCCCGATATAGTGTGCAAACTGATTTTCGTCGTATCACGATCTGGAGAGAACGTGAAACGCGTTTTCACCCGGGAAACGTCACGAAAAAACATCATTTTCCTTCAGGGGGAGTCATGGTTTGAGCAGGCATCATGCTAGACGGCCGCACAGACCTCCACATCTTTGACACGGGGTCTGTTAACGGTCAAAGATACAGAGACGAAGTCCTTGAACCCTGTTTCGAGGTGCTCTCGGTCCTGGTTTCATATTCATGGATGATAACGCGCCTCCTCACCTTGCAGCCCTGGTCGACGCCTTCCTTCAAAGAGAAGATATCCACAATATGTAGTGATTTGCCAACTCTCTTGATCTGAATCCTGTAGAGCATGTGTGGGATATGCTCGGGAGACATATTACAGCCCTCCGCCACCCACCAAGCTCCGTTCCAGAATTGAAAACTGCTCTCCATGAGGCTTGGAACTCTTTGAGCACACAACTCATCCATACACTCATCGAAAGTATGGGAAATCGTTGTACAGTATACGTGACTACCAGAGGATCCCACACACCGTATTAAACTTCAGCATCACATTGTTTTAATCATTCTACTTCACTAAAGTTGACACTCGTATTGTGAACCTTTTTCTTTCAACCCTTTTCTATGGATAATAAAAGTCATTATTATCCTTTTTTGCATTGTTTTCTTCTATAACCCTATTACAACCGCATACCATATTTCCTTCCATTCCGTTGTAGATTTTCTGAAATAGTCTCATAAACAGCATTTATACTTGACTTTTGGACATGAGTGTACCTACCACCCAGCCCATACATGTATTCCTCGTTTGTCCCTACCGAGCTGCTATAATGCTTAATGAGCATCTTATTTGCCGCTTTTTTTCAGACTGCATGCATTCCTTCTACTTATGGATTTAACAAAACTTCGATTTGCATAGATTAACTTTTACGATGCGGCGGCGAAATTTCGTTAACGTCTCGTAGAACGGCAAATTTCGCTTAACTTCCTTCCCCCTACAGAATTTGGGTGAGAGAGTCTTGAATGATTTTTACGACTGACCACCTAGCGTGCTTTCCTTTCATAGGGTTGTCCCAATGCTGCTCAATGAAAATTGTCTCTTGGACCTCTTGGAAGGGTTTCCAGTTTTCGCTATAATCGCTCTTTTCACCCCACTTAATTCTTCGTACTAGGAACTGTTTAAAGTTTGGATTAAAAATCGTTTAAACTAAACTCGGGTTTTATTTTTGTAAAATTAGGAACATTTTCGGGTTATCACGCCCCCCCCCCCCCATCCTATCTGAATACATCCCTGATAAGAAACGCTTTTTTAGAAACTTAGTCTGACAACTCTATTTGATTACATTGTTTTGCAGGTCAAAGATTCGCTCTGATGGAAGAGAAGGCCGTTCTGTCGTCCATTTTAAGGAGGTACAAATTCAAGTCTTTGGATCCCAGGGACAAAGTGGATGTCATGGATGTGATTGTTCTACGACCAGCAAAACCTTTGAGAATTCAAATTCGACGGAGAGATCAGGACTTCGACTTCAATTCCGTGTATTACTTACCCTAACTGTTGATACTGTATGTCTTTTGTCTGGCGCAGCATGGCCAAATATGGTCCTTGCGCCATAAAACTCCAAAACCAAACAACCAACTTACCCTAACTGTTATAGGATTGCACGTGATCTGCTTCTTACAATGCTTTACAAGAAAGCCCCGTCGTTTAATCTGTCAGAATTGTGCATATTGAATAGGATTATGAACTTAAGAAAATTGAACTTTGAATGCGATTATACATTGCTTTAGATCTGCAAGAATTTTGAAATCTGAGAAGAGACCGTGGTGTGATACTGTTAAGGAGTCTAAATATATCTTTTGATAAAAATTCATTTAACTTATTAATGTAAATTTAACATCTTGTTCTGAACTAAAGAGCACTCTTTTAGGGAAATTTTTGACTGGTTGGTGACTATGGAATGGCCTTCTGGTTTGACTGGACTGTGATTGTGACTATTCCATTGTTCCTGAGGTTTTTAAATCCTTTTTTGTGTACATTACATTTCGTGTTTACAGAAAACATCGTGATATTGGTGCCAATCCACAGGACTCGTGATGTAATAACTATTTGTACCATTACTTTTAAACAAGATTTGACTTTATGCCAAATTTAATTTATGTGTAAAATTTAAGTATACATTTTTAATTATATGGGGGTAATTTATGATTATCTTGAAATCATAAAATGGTTTGGATCATATAAAATGGTTTGAATCATGTATTTTGCTTCAAAGAAGTTAAAATTCATCTAAAGTATAATAAAATATGTGAGAAGTTTACTCACCCTTTTTCTTGAATCCTTACCCTCTTTTCTAGGGCTGGGCAAAAAAGATAGAATTCTATGATGTCTTTGTGTTATCCATTCTTATTCATTCTTTCGCTGAAACTTATATATTCATTCACACAGAGAAGCTCAAGTAAAATGAAAACACATCCTATAAATTTCTCTAATCTTTAATTGCGCTGATATATTTACATTTTTTAACAGAAAAGAGACAGCACATTCTCTCCCGCTCAATACGAGAGTTCTCAAAAAAGCAAGCAGTGTTCTAGCTGTTTTTCCTTCGTGCGCATGCGCGGCCAGTCCGCAGAAACGATAGCAGGCTCGCATTCGCGACATCGTAAGAAAACTAAAAGGATTTTCGTAGCAATTGAAGTTAATTGTTATTATTTAACAATTATGAAGGTCTTTTCTAAGAACTAAAAATAAACAAAATAAAAATGTATTTATTAACATTTTGTGCGGAGGCATTAAACTGTGTTGAATTGTTAATTTGCAATTCTTATATTATGTGAATGTTTTAAATGTAAATTACCTGAGTTGATCGGAAAGTTTAAACATTTATAAAAACAAAAAATGTCTGAATCATTTTTAAACTACACGAAACAAAGCAATAACGAAAGCATGTTTCTTTTTTTTTGCACGAAGGACAAAATATTTTCAAATGTTTCATCAACACTAATAAGTTGTGAAATAAATGTATAAAGTACGTTTTACAGGTTTTTTTCTGTAAATAATATAGGGCTTTTCTTAAAACTTATATATAAACTAAGAAATCTTCTTGCAGGTGGGTTTAAGACACATTTAAAAAATGAATTTTTTTTTTCGAAATTTTAGATATTTCGGACAGATTTTCAGTTTGTTTATGTAGTTAATTTCTTTAATCGCATATAAGGAGAGTAAGTTTCATAAATTGTCAAAATGTACACACTAAATTTATGTCAAGCTAGGAGTAACGAATCATGAAGTCTACAGTCGGGAAATAAAGCCAAATTGCACGAAACCAGTTTATGAGTGAGTTCTAATGCAAAAAAATTTTAATGAGGAGTAGAAGTTTTCTTGTCGAGTCTTCAATAGCTTCTATATGGACATCAAGCTTTTGACAGAGTGGTTTTGTTTGTCGAATCCAAGTCTGCATTACAGGCTGTCTTCAAATAAAATTATGTAACATAACAGGCTCTTAACTTCTCTGGTGGTTGTCTCGACGAGGTATTTTGTCATTAGAAAAACTAACCAAATCTTGTGATGGACGAAATATCTCGTTGTTAGAAAAAAAACTGACCAGATCTTGATCTCGTCTTCATCAAAAAATCGCCAATATCTTGATGAGATATCTCGTCATTAGCAAAATTGGTCACATCATGATGGACAAGATATCTCATCGAAACCAGTTAGTGGGTTAAACAATTGAAAAGTCTTGAAAAAATTGCTGCTTTCCAGTGAGTTCCCTCACAGGCAGGATTGGTGGGAAACGAATTAACCGACAGATTGGACAAAATGGGTACTAAACTCGATATCAATGAGAAACCGCCGTTCACAGGTGCGATTAAAAAGCAAACATCTGCGATAATAAAACAGGAAGTCACTCAAAAGTCAAAAAATAGTAAATGTTACAGTTTTCAAAAAATGTGACAGGACAACGAAAACAAACGAAGAAAAGAAGCAGTGGCTCCTTTCATACTTAGAACTGGACTTGATTGCCTGGCGCCACACCCGGTGAGGTTTGGATTATATTTCTCTAAGGAATGAACACTTTGCATAGTTTCCAATTCCTTCATCTAGTCTACCCGGACAGCCGACCAATCGAGCTGGTGGTCAGGGTGATCGCTTCTAAATCGTAAGTTTCCTTGTTCGAATCAGGAGTAGAGCATATGTGTAGATGTTTGTCAGTCTAGAGTAAATGCGTAGCCTCTCTATAAACTGGTTGTGCATTGAATTTACTGTATGTATGTGAGATGCAACAGTAACCCCCACCTTCGTGCACCAGTTTAACGAAAGAGGGCTCACGATTCCACCCTTGTGCCATGATGACTAAAGCACTTCTCTTAACAAGTTCAAATTGGACGGGCATTGGAAAGAAAAGTTTGCCCGGTCGTGGACTCTTCTCAACAACAGGCCTGAAACCTCTCCAAGCTCTATTCGATACCAGAGATAAAATTTCGAGCTGGTTGTCGATTCCAGCTCTATTCGATACCAGAGAAAAAATGATGCTGGTTGACCGAGAAGTTCAAGTTCTAGAAAAATGTGTAACGAGACAATTTTTTTGCCCGTTGTTCTCCCAAACTCATGCAGAATATATTTTTCTATTTCTGTTGTTCCTGAATTTCTCACCGACCCGCATACTCTAAGAGTTCTTAGTAAGTATATAGTCAGAGCTATTTATTAGAAACAAATGAGATAGCGTATATGTACATTCAAGATCTTCTAACCCATGAATTGCTACTACAGATCATTAAGGAGATAAACATTCTGAATTATATATAGAGACCAATTTCGATTTGATGTACAATATGACCCCTTTTTCTAAACCTGATTCAAGATTGGTACAGCCAAGTTTTCAAATTTTAAATCGGTCCAAGGTGGTATTTCCACCAGTAAGCTCTGGTGCAAACCTATGAAAGATTTATCAGTTTTGTTTGGAATTACTGAAAAAGTATACATCGTTTTAGACTCCTAACCCGAACTATGGTCTTTGATCCTTGAATCAGAAAAGAAAAGCAGAAAATAAACATATCATTTTATTCGAATCAACTCTAACTGGATTTGATTGACCCATAGAGCTTTTCGGGCACTTCGTCTAATCTCTATTTAATCTAATCTTAACGTAATCTTCTAATCTATCATTAATTCTGATATAACAAATGAAGTTTTATCGTGGTTTTGTGAACAGCCAGACTTTCAAGATAAGAATCTGACTTTAAAATTTTATCCTTGCTTAAACCTTCTACGTTAGCGGTATGACATTACTTTTGAGAGTATCTGTTTAAGATATTACAGGTTTACAATGTCTTCGACAGCATTCTTCACCGAAGTCTTGGCTACTCCAAGCGTTCAAAACATTTGTCGCGTTTTGGCTGCTATTTTTATCGCAGTGTTGTCATGGAACTTGATAAAGGCCTATCGATGCAGACAACTTGTAGTGAAGTGCGTAAATGATATTCCATCACAAAAACTAAAATTTTACCAAATATTTGGACACCTCACTGCGTTGATACGGCTCAGATTATTTGGGACGTCAACGGATATACCGGCACATGTATGTAAGTATAGATCTCGGATATCATGTACTAAATTAGGTATAGCTCCAATTCTCAGGATTTTTCGATTAATTTTTTAAATTTATTTAGTTCCATTGCTGATTTATTAATTATTTATGGTCTGGCCAGGACCAGTGGGTTTTAAGGATAAAAATAAAACAGTTGGAATCCTTTCTGCATTCGAAGACTTTCATGTAATGATACCAACTGTGCATCCACTAGCAGATAAACACAGACTTTGTGTCTTGTTTGACTATTCGAAGTCAATTAAATGGAATGATAATGGAATGAATCAATAATTGAATGTTGGTCAATTAAATGGAATATTAATGGAATGAATGCTGGTCAATTAAATGGAATGTTAATAGAATGAATCAATAAATGAATGTTGGTCAATTAAATGGAATGTTAATAGAATGAATCAATAAATGAATGTTGGTCAGTTAAATGGAATGTTAATGGAATGAATCCATAAATGAATGTTGTTGTTCTTGTATTCTAAAAATGTTCTTGTAACACCGAGTTACATGCAACGAAATTAAAGGATCACTTACATTAAATCTTTGAAGAGAGAGAAATAAGTAGGTATTTTAATTAACGTCGCACTATTGCAACACAACAGGAGATTGTCGACGGTCCGGGATCAACCCCGAAGGGAAAGATCCGAGGACAACACCACGTAATTTTCAACCACGGTCGGTCCACGAGGTAGGCCTGAGCTGGCATCCCACTCTCAAAACTTCCACACCACGCCAACGTGTAGAGAGGGAAAAAGCACTATTCTAAAATATATATATTTATTTAAACTTGATCGATGAAACTATCACAACTCAATACACCTTATACAACTCCAAGTCAAACGATCAGAAACATTTATTTTATTTGTAATTTCAATATCCTTTAGCTTCTTTTTTGAGTAATGCATTAGAAAGGCAAAACTAATTAGCTCAACTAAAGCCAAATCAATATGCACGGACGACTAACTCGCTGTGCAGGGGTGCAGATGTGGATGGTATGTTAAAAGTAATCGCATTTCAGCTATTGATGTCCGATTGATATGTTTTGTTTACTTTCAGATGAATTTTTAGCCGCCATAGGATATAACTATGCATTGAGTTTAGATGGAATTACCAGCATTTGGCACATTGAGCACCCTTTTATTTCAGTTTTCAAAGCAAGCACTGTAGAAGTAAGTTCACGTGAATTTTCTATACTTTAATAATGAGATGTTTCTGCATATATTGACATCCTTATTTCAATATCAACAATCTTTTAGACAACTCATAAATACTTGAAGTACACATTTATTCCTTACGTAAATTGTGTAGACCTGTGTATTTATTCTTTATGCAAATCATGTATGCCATTTTCAACATTTTTCATCTCATACATCTCATAAAACAATCACACACCTATAAATTATTTATCAAAATTCTACAGGACACCAAAAAATATTAAATTTTTTGCAAATAATAGGTATAATTTAAAAAAATAGGTATAAAAAATAAACAAAAAATAGGTATAATTTTTAATGGATTTAGAAACTAATAGTAATTACCTACCTCCTTTTATCCTCCAAAGTGGCTATTAAATAATCTTTTAAAAACAACTTATTCATGGTTGTTTGGGGTTTTATGGCACAAGGGCCATATTTGGCCATATTTGCACTAAACAACGTCAAGTAAATGGACATACACATGCACGGAAAGCTTTACTGACAGAAGAGAGAAATACCCAGTGAGATATCGAACCTACGCCGCCTACAATTCGCCGGTTGCTAGCGCAGTGGGCAAACCTAAAGAGCCATGGCAACCCTCAATTTATTCATACTTTGAAAGAACAAAATAATAATAAAAAGTATACAGGTATATAATATACTGTATTGCTTGAAATTGTGTGAACACACTTCTAGTTCTAAGATAAATCGTTGAAATAAAATAAATTTGACACAATTAAATAGTTCCACCATTTGTTAGGAACACCAATACCATTCTTCGAATAGGCAAACAACTGTCTAGAATACAGTAAATGTTCTCGAAATTTCCTGCAAAGTATCCGATGGTTATCAAATAATTTTTCTTTCAAATACCCATACTTATACAATATAAGAATAATGCTATATATGTTTGATAAAGGTGATGTGCTCTTGAGCTTATATTTTAGAGGATTCTGGGTCACACAACTGAACTGAAGAAGGCGTGGTTTTACCAGTTTTTTCAACCATGGTTGGGCTCGGGATTATTCATTAGGTGAGTATGAAATAATTCAGCTATTAAATATTATCTGACCCTCTTAAACACGGTTAGTAGAAAAGAAATTTAAAGAAAAGGTGCTTTTAGAAAAGATGGCGGGTTGTTTTAATCTATTAAAGTTTCAAAACTTTTAGAAAAGGTAGACCTCGAATATTAATATGCAAAAAAACTCATTTTAATAACAAATTGTTTTTGTGTTTCTTACTATTATACAGAACTTATATTCTTTTCATTTTAGTTTAGAAATGTTAAAAAGTTTTTAAAGTATCATGCACTACAAATTATCCAATTTTATTCGTTAGTTTATGAAATTCAATATACGTATATTTTTGTGCGGATAAATTACCATATTTAAAATAATAAATAAAAATGAGTGAGGTTTTTGTTTGCATATCCTTAGTACGATAAAGCTACATATCGTCGTCAAAGTGCGAAAGGTCGTATGTCAAAAATTCTATTTTTTTCTTTTATTATTGCTATATCGTCACTCAAAGTGCAAAAGGTCGTATGTCTAAAAGCGACATTTTTCAGGAGAGCAAAAAGACAACTAAATGTCACAAAAAAATCACAAAATGCCACACATAGCAATAATAAAAGAAAAAAATTTAATTTTCGACATACGATCTTTTGCACTTTGAGTGACGATATGTGATCTAGTAAAATATATTTATCATTTTTAGTAATCATGTGGAAAGGATAGTATTGTAAATATTTTCTCAATACAATCATTGCTACAAAATTGAATTGAATGCTCTTTTCCAATTTTCAGTGACAGGAAAAGAATTTTTTAACATATTTTTGATATTTTTATAATTCCTACAACTTACTTTGGACGCAAATCGTATACAATCGTGTGTAAAGATGTACAAATAATACAGATATTGACAAATAACACAAGTAAATAAAAAACCAACAAATGGATTTGGATCTGGATCAACCATGAGAATTTATATCTAAATAGGTATATTTTGACTCACCGAATACTGTGCAGCAATTGTAAATGTGTTTATCGATTTCGATTCACGGCTAATAAAATAGGCTGGCTAGTCTATCAGCACGGCTTTCTTCATAACAAAAAAGGCTTAACATCACGAATCGTGTTTTCTGTTCATTCTAAAGATTTGTCTTATTCTTATTATTCTAACAAGACTAAATTCTCATTGGTTGATCATTCATTCAAATGAAAACACACTAGGGCCATCTAGTGGCTAGACAAAGACTGAAAATTTGGAGCAGCATTGTCCCCAAGATTCCTTCAGTACTTCCTTCGAACAGTAGTGCTTGCTTTGAGAAACTGATTTAAATAGTAATATCTTAATCTGTTTTGGCATTCCATCACCGAAGCTCCGGAGATACATGGAAAGCTAGGAGGAAACTGTTAACCCCGTCTTTCCACTTCGACATCTTGAAAAACTTCTTACCTGTCTTCAACAAACAGTCCAACATACTAGTAGATGTACTCCAAAATCATACAGAAGAGAAATACGTGGATATACTTCCAGTGGTCTCCAGGTGTAGCCTTGACATCATGTTTGGTATGAAAATCATTAAATTTTTCATTCAAATTTTTTCTTTCATAAAAATTTCACTTGTTTTTCATTCTAAATTTGCTTTATACATTTTATGTGACCAGCACTGCAGTTCCAGTCAAGAAAGCGGTATCTTCATGTTTGGTCATTTATGATTCGTGGATGTTAATTGATGCTTTTATAAGTCTCTAATTGCGTTACTCAACTGCGTTATTCCTTAATCTACTGTTGATTGAATGCTCCTACTGATTTCAATCGCTTTGATTGGATTGGATTTTATGAAGCAAGGTCCAAAGCTGCTTCAATCTCTTTAAGATATCGCATGTAGTGTGGCACTGGTGAGGAGGCAGATGCCTTGTGATAGTTCATTTCTAGTAAGGTGGTGAGTTAACCATCGGAAAGGGTTACCATGCGCAAAATCGCGTGTGTGTTGACCGCCATAGGAGATTATTTCCTTCATCAACTCGTAATCGCTTTCGGCAGCAAACAATAAACTTGAGTTTTGAATCTGCACTGGACACTCCAATGGTAGAAACGCGTTGTTTGAGTTTAAACCTGTTCCCCTAGGAGCCGCTTCACGCCAACTGAATCCGGGTCTATCCGAAACAATCTGAATCCAATAGAAACTGTCTAACGCAAATTTGATTGCATTGAAGGATTCGGACGGGGTGAAAAGCTGCAAGACGAACAAACTATTTCTCATGGAAGCCGTTTTCCTGAATCTTCGTTAATCAGGTTTTAATGGATTCAGATTGACCCAGACTCGAAACCACGTGATTCAAATGGCAACTTGTCAGGTTGGCCTATTCCCAGCTTGTTAAGAACTGTTAACGTGTAATGACCGAATTTGAAGATACAGCGGGCCTTAACGAGAGTATTGCAGTATATTCATCTTTATTGATATGTGTGCTTTTATCTTTATGAACGTGCGTTTATATCTTTATTGATATGTATGTATATATCTTTAGAATCTATCATGGGAAAAGCTATGCATACACAAACTCTACCATCTACTCCTCAAGTCGGCGCTGTTGTGTCGTAAGTATCTGTCCATTGACTTTGTTAAAGGCTAGAATTTAATTT
This sequence comes from Meta bourneti, assembly GCA_933210815.1. Lineage (NCBI taxonomy): Eukaryota > Metazoa > Arthropoda > Arachnida > Araneae > Tetragnathidae > Meta > Meta bourneti. Next base: position 8,197,466 of record OW119922.1, read on the forward strand.
TGAAATTTAAAGCCGTAAAATTTCCTTGACTTCACTGATAGAAGTGCAAACTGACTTTCAAATTATTTTCTTCTCTCCTCAACTTTCAGACTGACTTGTGAAACCTGGAATCGAATGCAGAAACCATGGCTTTGGAATGATTTTCTTTTTAAAATCTCCCCTACTGGTAGAACATACATGAAGAATGTGGAAATACTTCATGATTTACTGAGAGACGTTAGTTTATGAAAACACTTGATTTTCCTTACTTCAGTATAATTTTTCATAATACCTAGTTATTATTTAGTGCTTAGTCAAACTGTTTCTTGCTAATACAAAGGTCAATAAATGTGAGACTTTAAAAGACTAACGAAGGCCAGATTTATAAATAAGTGTATTAGATCATATAAAGATGTCATAAAGGCTTACTTTTTATTTAGCGCCTTAGTTCTTTCCGTGGTTCAATACAATGCCGAAGAGGCACTATAGGGGCTATACAAGTCCTTAAAACTCAGAGTGAAATCTGGTTTAGCTCACGAAAGCATGCATCATTGCTGATTGATATTACAAAACCGCTGAAATTTAAAAACATTGAACATTTATCTGAAGTCTGTGTACCCTATCTGTTTTGAACATATTGCCCTTTCTAGAGAAAAATCGCTTAATTTAAAAATGTAAATTAAGAGATCCTAAAACAAATCGAAAAGTTTTAATAAATAATTTGTTAAATACAAAACAAATTCTTCATCTTGTGTTGTCACTTTTCAAGAAGGTGCACGAACGCAAATTTCGTTCAAATCAGTTCTCCTTAATTGCTTTCGGTAAGTCTTGCAAAATTTTAATAAACAAAGTGAACTCAGTGTTCCAGAGTTTTGTTGTGAGAGATTTCCTTTTTTAAACTGATCGAACACCTTATAGGACGCACTTTCGCATTATATTAGCTTAACAGCAAATAAGCATTCACGCGTAACTTGTGCTAATCTCAAATTTTACTATTTTCATGATATCTTTGTAATTTAAATACTTAAACAAAACAAGGAAAAGGTAAACGTCAATATTTCATAACGATAGTCAAAAAGGAAATTTCATAGGAGTAGTCCATAAATAACCTGACTGAATTTAGAGCATAGGAGGAGAATGATGCAGAAACAGGAACTTTCCAAATAAAGGGTACTTTTAATATGTATTGAGGGAAAACAACGTTAGTTTGTTCAAAGCAAATTCGTTAGATATAAGCCATATACAATCTACATCTTAATTTTATACTTCCGCCAGTGGTAATCGAAAAGTATGAATCAAGTGCTATAACAGTATTTTTCAAATTAAATATGATCCTAGGTGTGTATGACTTTGCTTAATTGTTTTGTGTCCTAATCAAGAATATTTAATTTTTAATTTTTTTAATTTAATTCCAAGTCTTGCTTATAGTTGCAATTGAATTTACAGATAAGTATTTATAGAAAATATACATCTTAAATACTTAAACAAAACAAGGAAAAGGTACTCTATTTAAGTATTTAAAGTATGTATAAAGTCATATGCCTCCAAGAAACGCCTTTTTTTCATATATATAATAATTCTAAAAGTTTGAAATGAAGGGATTCGTATATTTGTATCATGTTTAGATTTCCTATAAGCTGAAAATTTTCAATACATTATTCTCGAATTTAATTTTTGAAAATGGTTTCCAAATGTTACTTCTAAAATCACAACTGAATTTAGTGTCAAATATAACTAAAAATTAATACTAAATAGGTAACATCGATTGACATTTGATAAAAGCTGGATTGTGTACATGCATAAATTAAAATTTCTCTGCATGTAGCTGATAGAAGAGAAGAAGCATTTGTTCAAACAGAAGTGTCAAGGTAAACCAACGACTCCAACTGACGACTCGGAAAATGTTAAACGCAAGAATATGGCTCTTTTGGACCTACTCCTACATGAATATTTGGAAAATAGCTCAATCTCCGAAGAAGACTTGAGAGAAGAAGTTAATGCCTTTGCGTTTGCTGTAAGTAACAAAATATAACTTAAACATGCCATCATTGTGCAGTCTACACCAACTTGAGTTTCCGTTATTGAGTAGAAGCATTCAAACCACAAGAACAATATCATATGGGCGTACACACACTGGAGAAAATGTGTCAATATTTATTTTTCAGAAGTAAGACATACTCACATAAAATCACTAATACAGTTTCAAGACTAGAACTACAATATAAAACTAGATTTGATAACTGTATTAAATTCATCAGCACCTGGGCAGTCATTATCTGTAATGATTAGTTAACTACAGATAAATGAGCTTGTTACACCAAATAATGCATTTATTTACGAATGTTAATTTTAGTAATTTACATATTGGGTGAATTTTATGGTTTATAGATGAGTAAACAAGGCCTAATGTGCAAATACCATCTTTAGAGGCCATATGCCTATCCTATGAGGTTGAACATGACTCAATAAATATACAAACGCACAAAAACGTTACAAAATTAAACATTAGAGAATTAAAAAAATCCATCTCAGACATTTTACTTTGATTTTGTTTTTGAGGTTTATCTTTGTGAATCATTGGACACCTTCCCATTGTATCATTATTGGCAATAAGGCCACAGATGAGGTTTCCAATAAAAGCACAACAATAACCCAATACAAGTACACTTGAGACCTCATACACAACATTAACCCAATACAAGTGCAGTGAGACCTCATACAAATCAGTGACCTCAATTATACGTCAAAAAATTAAAGACTATCCAACCTCAATGTACCTATTGGGAAATGTTGGATAGGATCTTTTGTTGGACTCCCTGATTGTCTGACCACAAAGAATGGGTTGCTGCTTTCAGTTTGGCTACTGTCCATGATTACCTTGGAAGTCCATGTTTTCCAGAGGCAGTAAAACCCATGAGAAAAGGACAAATCATAAGGGTACATCGAGTTCGTGAAGCCAGTACACATCTAAGGATTATTGGGAAGCAAGAATCTTAGGTGTCTTTTTATCTGCATTTTATGCTTGATCATAAATTTTCTGTTTTCTTGTTTCAAGCCCAAGGATGTAAGGTCTCTAACAGATCTGCTGTGTTTGAAATAGTAAAAAATTTGAACTTCATATTATTATAATAGAGTCTTGATTATCCGGGTGATGTGAACCGAAGCCACTTCGGATATCCAGAAACTCAGATAATACAGACGTAGTAACACAAAATAGCTTATGCGAAATACAGAAAATATTTACTGCACTAAATGTTACTAAAACTGCTATTGAAAGATTCATATAATAAAGATTAAGAATAATCATTCTCGGATTTGTGTGTCACAGTATGTATTTACTGCGACTATTTTACAATAACTCTGGACGTGAGTTACGTTCTTTCTAAACTCTCTTAAAAATTCCTTATCGATCTTCTATTTCACAGCTTTTTCACATATGAATCATAACATCTTTAACATCAGTGCTTTTTAAACTATATTTTACTTTTCACATTGATGAGATGATTTTAACCCCCTTTTGTGTTTTACTTCATCAGACTTTTGAAGTTTTTATTTTGTTTTCATATTGTTTACTTAAATGTTTCATCATGCTTTTAATGCTGCAATGGTTGTTTATATGATATTTTTAAATCTATTGTTATTGAATTTTATTTTCACATGCGTTTGATGCAGCTAATCTATTTCTGGATCTTCACCATAAAACCCAAACCAACCGTCTGCCCACCAAACAAGAACAAAGTACGAACACGCGTGCTCGAAGCATTGTTTAAAGCTTTAAAAACTCTGTATCAAATTCGACTCGAAAAATATGGACACTCCCTTAATTGTAGCTTGGATTATCAGGGTTCAATTGTATTACTGTTGCCTAAAAAACAATATCACTCTCATTTCAGGGTCACGACACTACATCCATGGCGTTAAGCTGGTCCTTATATATGATTGGTCTTCATCCGTGGGTACAAGACAAGATTCATCAGGAGCTGGACTCTATTTTTCATGATGACCGAGAGCCTACGATCGATGATTTAAAAGACATGAAATACTTAGACTGTGTTATAAAGGTAAAATTTCTCCAGAAATTCATACAGTAATCACATTGTTTGGCTAAGATTAGTGCACTTTCTGGAGAAGCAAATTTCACGAAATTTTCCTGGAATATTTTAAAGTTTTTCCAGAAGGTACCGAAACGTAGTTGAAATATCATCGATTGTAATGAAATTAAAGCAGCAAAAATATCGTTATAATTATAATTTTATCATATGTCATTTATACTTTCTGGTAAAAAAAAAGCGCGAGCTGTATTATAATATTCATTTTCGTCACTATTTGCTATCAAGCGGTTGATTTGGTTTCAAGGCGCAAGGGACTATATTTGACCAAACTACTCCAAACACAAAACATAGAGTAATGGACATACATAAATAGAATTTTATTGGCACAGAAGGCAGAAATACACCCCGGTGAGTTACATGAATCGAACATGTGCCCCTGCAATTCGCAGGTTGCTAACGCAGTGGGAAACGGTGTGCCCTTCGATCAAGCGAAAAAAAAAGGAAACTCTAATTCAACCTAAAAATAGTTCAAATAAATTGGCGCAGGCCCTTCCTGTTTCTGAGAAAATCATTTAATAAACAATCGATGAATCGTAAAAGATAAAAGAAAGATTAAGAGAAAATAACTTTTTCTATGTTAAAATATCGACAACTTGTTTCACGCACTTTTCTATAAAATATTTTGCAAAAAAAATTAACTTTTTATTTGTTTTTTATTTTACGACTTTTATCGGGTCATAAATGCATTTTTATTGAACATTTTCTAGCAATGCTTAGATCACAGAATCCAGGCATAGTTATTATGTAACTAATTCTTAAAATCACGGTCGGTTGAATGAGTTGCGGATTAGCAACCAGGGGATTCAGAATTAGAAACTCGATCCAGCCAAAAACCATCGTGTACGTGGGGGCTGCTAAAAGTTGCTTTAATCGGTAGTCTGTGAAAACCTTTAATAGCCCGTTGTATTGCTCCAGTGTGACGTTAATTAAAATACGTACCAACCCGTGAAAACAATTTTTAGTTCCATGATGACGAAATAGTCAAGTAGTTCAAGTAGTGATATGAACTATAAGAGTTTATGGAATTAAAAGTGTAGAGCTTAATCTTAAATATTACTATCTCTCAGGAATCTATGAGGTTATATCCTCCCGTGCCAGCTATTGCTCGGATGGCTACAACCGATATACGATTTCGTAAGTTTTTTCGTCATGTAATTTTGACTTATTTTTACTGAAGAAACAAAGTTAATCTTTCTCTCAACAAAATTGCTACAATTATACAATTGCTACAATTATACAATCGCTACAATTATACAATTGCTACAATTTCGTGCTTTAATCAATCGCGAAATTTGTTAAGGCGTTTCTAAATTAATTCATTGATACCCTATAAAATAGTGCTAAGATGAACTAGTCCGTAATTGACATATAAGAGCACGTTAATCATGAACCATGGAGGTAAACTTAAACCCCCCCCCCCCCCGAAGAGATATCTTGTACAAGATCTGATCAATTTTGCTAAGATGAGATGTTTCGTCCATCTAAATGAGGTCAATTTTGCTAACGACGAGATAACTCGCCGAGCAAAACTGCCCTATTACTGCAAAGGGTTGGTTGCATTGTGTTTCATGGCTCGAAGGCCATATTTGGCCAAGCTGCGCCAAACACAAACAATGAATTTTTTACTGACACAGAAGAGATAAATACACCCAGAGAGGAATCGAACCTACTCCAAAGAGAATGAAGATCCAAGTACAAAAAAACAAATTATCCCTTTCCCAGAATTGAGAGCAGATTGGAACAGATTTTGCACCTGAGACTGGCCACTATAGGGCAGTTTTCGACTCGAAGATAAACCACCAGGAGAGTTAAATTGCATTAAAACATTTTTTGAACCTAGTGTCTGATAAGAAAGATTACTAAAATGCGCTTTAATATAATTTTTAATATTTGATAGCTGAAAAGTAGTTTTTGATAGTGTTCCGCTAAACAATGAACCGAGAATGGTGGCCGGTTCTCCACCCCAGACGAATATGATGAACATCTGCCACAATGTAGAAGCGGGATTTGTCACTAAACACGATATGTGCCATTCCACTTCTGTCCACGACACTCGGATTCTGTACGGCACCGTTCCAGGATCAGCCAGCGACGTTCAGTGACCATTCTCCAGCTTGTTTCATACCAAAGCAATGCGGAGCACACCAGGACCAGAAGTGCCGGCTAATAAGCTATGAAACAGGAAGTGTTTGGCAGAGGAATGACTGCATAGTTGACCGTTGATTGGTCGGCACGTCCAAAATAGGTCCACTCCACGACCACGTTGCTCTAATATGAAGAAAGCTTCAGTTTATTGTCGAGCGTCACGCCACTGTAACTCCTAGTTGTGTGGGGAATCACCACCTACGACCACCGGTTCCGTATAGAAGTGCTATGGTGTAGTCCTGCAGGCCTAGCAATAATACGACCTTGAGATCTTACAACCTATTGTTGTGCATTTCATGTCATGTGTTCAAGAGGCTATTCACCAGTCACACACGGCTCCCCTCTCCCATGAGTGCCTCTTTGGTGTTGAAACCTTTTCTTGGCCAGAGAGATCCCCAGATCTCTCTCCTATTGAGTATGTCTGGGATATGCTGTGAACCACCCCAAGAATATAGGGATATGAAGCAGCACCTGCAAAATAGCATAATTTGCGACAGAGCAGTATACAAACTCCATTTGACTCCATGCGTATATAGCATGTATCGCAGCCATAGGGGCTAAGCAGCTCATTAATCTATGCCTTTTCTGGTGAATTTAAATAATAATAAAGAGTCTTGTAGATTTGATTCAGGTTTTGACGGAACTAGATCTTATGATACATAATACTATTAAATTTTTCCTTTCTATTTATATATTAGTTTTACTTACAATCTCTTTTCTTTTACGAGTGAAGTGGACAAATATACGGTCCCTAAGGATTCCACCATCTTCGTGCTGACCTATCTTCTACATCGTGATCCCGACGTTTTCCCAAATCCGGAAAAGTTCGATCCCGATCGGTTCTCTCCAGAAAATTCCGTGGGTCGGAACCCGTTCGCCTTCGTGCCTTTCTCGGCCGGACCCAGGAACTGCATTGGTAAGAAAAAAAAAGCACATCCTGATTTTAACCACAAAGACGACAATATCTAGTACTGGGTAGAAAAAAGGCCAATATCCCAACTCACTGATTCTCAGTAACATCCGCCAATCACTTCAAAGGAATGAGAGTCATATTAGAAAATTACTTTCCAAAAGGATCAAGGGGCCGCGGTAGTACTGTTGGGAGAGTCATGAATTCCACCTAAACTCGATCCAGCCAAGTTAAATCTGCCGCTGCCTCAAATGTCCTCACATTGGTGTGGTGTAGGTTAGAAACTGGATTGCCATCTCAGATATGCAGACCTCGTCACCTGACCGTGGTTCAAAATTACGACGCGCTGTCCTCTGATCTTTCGCCTCGGGATTGATCCCGGATCATCGCCAATAGCCTGTTGCGTTTCTCCAGTGCGACGTAAACTCAATTACCTATCTACCTACCCAAACAATCAAAACATTGGAAAGTATTTTTTGTATTAATACTAAAAATTGAAAAACCCGATTAAAATCACAAAATCAGCTGTAACTAAAAATTCCCAAACGTGGATACCGGCCCTTTCTCTACCAAAATACAGAATAATGCTCCCCAAAATCTCATTTGTGAAACTGGTTTTAAAGCGAAGAATCAGCAAGTGGTTTTTACGAAATACCTCGTCAAGATCCTACCAGTTTTGCCAATGAGATACCTCGTCAAGACATCCACCAGATGGGTCAATGTGGGAATAGATTTGGGGCGTTCTTGAGGTATTCCGCATGAAAGCTCAACAAGCCGCCCACGCTTCTTAAAAAATGCATATACATATTCAAACTTCGATTGACGCTGATTTAAGCGAAGTTTTTATATGTTCATTTCTCTTCATTTCGAGGAAAGCTAGAACCCCTTGGGCATCCTCCTTAAATACGCCGAAGCATATAAGCGAATGGACAAGAAATCACGCAGTGAAGCTATTCGTGTCTTATCCTTCCGATTCAAAGACCCAGCACACACAAGCATTTTTCGTTTGCTTCAGCAACAAATTCATTGCTTTTATGCTGAGTCATCGTTTTCTTTGCCGGTATTTTTTCGACCCGTCTACGTTTCTTCTACTTATGGGTTAAATCAGGAGTGTCAAACTCAATTAAAACACAGGCCATTTAAAGCAACTGGTAAGATTCACGCGGGCCACATCACATTTACAAATTTTCTTAAAATTATATTTTGAAGTGAGGATTCACACACACACAGGAATAGGGATAGGATAATTAAAACACATTATGTAATTAAGTGAATTTAGGGTAATAATTTATAATATTGCTATATAATAGCTTTTATTTAAACGTTTATTTAATTTAATGTATTTATAAAACTAAAATTAATTTTTTTACCGGAAACTTGCCAGCGCTTTCCTCCTACTAGTTTTCCAATATCTGGATTCAAAGACTGAGAACAGACAATCTTCATTATGGCAGATAGATGTTTATCAGTTAATCTTGATCTGTGGGCCGTTTTATTTAATTTCATGGACGAAAATAGTTGCTCACACATTTTTAACATGACGAAATTGTGTGTACGGTATTGCCTCGATCTCCACTAAGTGCTATTTTCTTCATAACATATTGTCCTGTTTTCATTTTATTTCAGAGCATCGTGGGCCACAAAAAATTACCTCGGGGGCCACATGCGGCCCACGGGCCACCAGTTTGATACTCCTGGGTTAAACGAAACTTCGATTTAAGTAGGCTAAGCTACATATACAGTTTGCACCTGTCTTGTAAAAACGGTTGGTTGGTTGTTTTGGGGGGTTTATGGCGCAAAGGCCATATATGGCAGAGCTGTACAAGTAATGTCGTGAAAGGGGAAATGTAGTAATGTCGCTGCAACTACAAGTAATGTCGTGGAAAGGGAAAAAGAGGGATAGGAGAATAGTATGAAATGAAAACAGAAAAGATCGCTTAGGAATCCCGGGAGCCCGACACCCGTGTTTACTACAGTAAACCCCTTGGGTAAAGAAAAGATTTCTAGAGTACCTCGGGTTCGTTAAGCCAGTACATACGTAAAGTCCTAAAAACGAACCTCATCTTATTTTCCATAGGGAAAGCTTGAGGAAATGTATTCAAGTTCGTCACATCAGCGTACTCAATGACGATTTGGAAATTCATTTAAGATTTTTTTACTTGTCGCCGTGATCTATAATATTTTACTACCACTCCCCTTTCTACATTCACAAAAAAAGTTGTTAGTTACGCCACTATTACACTAATTGAATCAATACGTCATCCCAATGAGTCGCCTCTACTCAAAATGGACGAGCCCTGTTTCCACAGTGACCGACACCACCCAGACTTGGAGTCGAGAACATTTCTCGTTTTAGATAGCAGTAACTTCAGCACATATTTTTGTAAAATCGAGAACGTTCCGTGGCCCCTTGTCCCCGCCTGAAAACATCCTTGAAGCTAACTATGTCCATTGAATTTTACAGGTCAAAGATTCGCTTTGATGGAGGAGAAATCTGTTTTGTCGTCCATCTTAAGGAACTATAAAATAAGGTCTTTGGATCCCCGAGACAAAGTCAATGTTGTGCATGAGATCGTTCTGCGGCCAGTAAAAGAGCTGAGAATTCAAATTCGACGGAGAGATCAAGACTTCGACTTTCGTTCCGTCTATTATTTTCCGTAATAAATCACAGAAATGAATCTCATCTACTGGATCCAAATAGAAGATGCAAGAATGAATCTGATCTTGGACTAAATCGTTAAAATTATGGTTTGCAAAGTACCTACCTTCTGAATATTGGTAAATTACTAACAGAAATTCTCAATATCGGTTTTTAGTTTTCCTAGCAGGTAGGGCTTGAATAGGGTATTTGTATTTGATTCGAGTTTCGTACTACAATATAAAATGTAAAAAATTCAAAGTATGTATGTATCAAATAAAAAAGGTGCAAGAATGAATCTCTTCTTGGACTATATCGTTGAAATTAAGGTTTGCAAAGTACCTAACTTCTGAATATTGGTAAATTACTGACAGAAATTCTCAATATCGGTTTTTAGTTTTCCTAGCAGGTAGGGCTTGAATAGGGTATTTGTATTTGATTCGAGTTTCGTACTACAATATAAAATGTAAAAAATTCAAAGTATGTATGTATCAAATAAAAGATGCAAGAATGAATCTCTTCTTGGACTATATCGTTGAAATTAAGGTTTGCAAAGTACCTAACTTCTGAATATTGGTAAATTACTGACAGAAATTCTCAATATCGGTTTTTAGTTTTCCTAGCAGGTAGGGCTTGAATAGGGTATTTGTATTTGATTCGAGTTTCGTACTACAATATAAAATGTAAAAAATTCAAAGTATGTATGTATCAAATAAAAGATGCAAGAATGAATCTCTTCTTGGACTATATCGTTGAAATTAAGGTTTGCAAAGTACCTAACTTCTGAATATTGGTAAATTACTGACAGAAATTCTCAATATCGGTTTTTAGTTTTCCTAGCAGGTAGGGCTTGAATAGGGTATTTGTATTTGATTCGAGTTTCGTACTACAATATAAAATGTACAAAATTTAAAGTATGTATGTATCAAATAAAAGATGCAAGAATGAATCTCTTCTTGGACTATATCGTTGAAATTAAGGTTTGCAAAGTACCTAACTTCTGAATATTGGTAAATTACTGACAGAAATTCTCTATACCGAGGAAGGTCGTGAGTATGGGATTTAAATTGGGTATTAGTTTCGTATTGCAATTTTAATGAAAAGAATTTCAAATGTGTAAGGAGGTAATGCAATATTATTTCAAGCTACTGTATGTACTGCATGCAGGAACATCATCGTGACACTGTTTTCAAGGCGACATACAGCCGAGATTTACATATTTTCTGAAGTTGTTTAAACCACATAAAAGGAAACATACTTTTTTACATCTGTGATAGACAGGACTGTTCCTGAATAGTGTTCTAGGAGGGCACATTCAAGTAATGAGAAAGACAGGGGTGGCAGAAAGACAGGGGTGGCAGAAAGACAGGGGGTCCAGTATGCATCCATCTTTAAATAAATGTGTCCAGCAATAAATTTTTTATTTTATTTTTTACTTATTCGTTCTTAGTAGGTTGTTTATTTTTTCATTAGTCAATATATTTTGGTTTTTTGCTTTATATGTTTGAGTGTTTTGGCAATTCCTTAAAAAAATAACGTGTTCTATATGCCTTGAAAGCGAGTTTTTTTAAGTTTAACCACAAAACTTCTACTTCTGAACTAAATACGTCGCTTTATTGATCTTCAGTAAGTTCAACAAAAGTAACGCTTTTACAGATGGAGTAAAAAATTAAAGGCTCAAGGGAAAAGATTGTTGAAGGGAACTCATCTAAAAAATGACCTTTTCTTTAAATGAACAAAGCACACACACACACACACACACACAAGCAAAATATTAACTCTAAAATAACAACAAAAAAAGTCAGTAATGAACGAAAAACTTGAGGGATGGGTACCATTTTGTGCGAAAATCGTGTAAAATGCGTGAAAATTTTCAAACAAATGCACGTAAATTGGTACAAATGCACGTTCTTATGAAAAACATTTTAAATTACTTGAATAACGACTCAGACTTTTTAAAAAATAAGCACAATCCTAGAATCAATTGAATATTTTACACTTGCATCTAATCACAACACTTTAACAAGTAGATAACTCCCCTATTTTATGTTTTTTATCTTAAATAACATTTCAAAGTACGAATCGAATCAGACGATGCGAAACTGATAAGTACAACTCGGGGAAAAAATCGAACCACTCCCCACCCTTTATTTGCATTCGAACGTTATAATGTACCATCCTGTAGGCAATAACGTTCTTCTACGAATTTACACGCATGAAAGTTGCATAAGGAACAGTCTTCATATCAATTTCGCACAGACTTTATAATTTCCTACTATCATATCCAATTTTGATACCCAAATTCGTATCAAAAACAAAATTTACCTAATCAAAATGTACCAGGATTAAAGTCACAGTGCAAGCGTTTAGTCAAGTCATTCATCAAAGATTTGTACTAATTTAACAAGTCACTGGGTCATGTTGAGAGAATATTGCCGTAAGTTCTTAATTTTTATTGGAATAAAATTTATAGCTGTATGTGGATAATTATTCATATATCCTCCGATATTGTAATTGAGATTAGTTTGTGGCAATACTATTCGTTTGATTCTACGGAGCTTTTTATTATTTGTACAAAAGTGAGTACGTATGCTATCAGAAATTGTTTTTGATGGGACTAGGGGTGAATTTTTCACATATGAACATTTGTGTTGACTCGAATCTTAAAAGTCAATATATATATATATATATATCTGCCTCGATCTAAAACAAAACAAAAAAAGAGAAAAATATCTTTTGACAAAAACATTTTTTACTTTTATACTCCCAGAACACTAACTCGTCTTTTTTATTCATTTAGAACTTTTCCAAATTGATCATGAGAATTAAAAAAATCTTTTTATTTTAGTCAACTATGAGTAGATGGCAGCACGAGCTAAAAGAATAAATAATTCATATCAACTGACTGACAGCGGAAAATTGAAATTCGAACTACTCACATGAACTGTGCTGCTATCTATTAGTTTGATTTAAACTACAAAACTGAAATTTCCAAATTAAAAAAATGATTACTTACATCATTACAACTAGAAATAATTTTTTCTTTCTTTCTTGGATGCAAAAAATATGTAAATATTTTTTAAATATCTGTATTTTAAAATGACAGAACAGTGCATCTTTCGAAAAAATTCGTTTTAGTAATTTATTTTTGTTTAAAAAATCCAATTTCAATTTAGTGAATTTTCAAAATTCTTTTGTTTTATTTGAAAGGTATTCTAGATAACTTTGTTGATAAAAAATAAAAAAGGATGTATTTAAAAATTAGAATATGATGAATAAACAACCCCAACTGGGTAGTCAGGCGTGTTATGCTAGAAACTGTTGAAACATGTGCAAAATATTGCACAATTTACGTATAAAAAATTTCAATATTTTCTATAACGTATTTATAATTACAATAGACTTTCCTCATAGGACCATATATTTCGAATAGTCCTCAGCGCAAAAGGCAGGAATTCTTTTAGGATGGGGCCCATAGAAATTCAATCTGTATGTGAAATGAATATTTGTTTCATAGGATTTTCAAAAAGTTTCGCTAATAGTCTGTTTTTTATATTTAAATAAGCTTCATTCGAAACCATCATAAAAGTGGCGCATTCTGTAGTTCAGATACAGAATTCACTTTACAATGGCGTTGTTCGCGAAATATTTTTATAATAGCTGAAAACATTAAACAAACATTTAAATCTTATTTCCCGAAATCCACATCTTTATACTTTCGTCCCATTTAAAGCGTTGATGCAAAATGTGGAGAGTGGTGGATCAAGTCAACTTGAGGTCATCGGTACAAGTAATTATTCTGACCAAAATATGTTTGGATAATTTTATTATAAAAAGTCATAGATGAAATTCTTTCACATAAGTTTCTGTAATGACATAAACTTTTAACAATAAGTAAAAATAATTAATAATTATAAATACATAATAGTTCTAAATTAAACATTACGTGGATTTATATGAAAAATACTAATTTGGTATCAATATTTTTCGGTTTGACGCCCATCTACACAAAAACATTCTAGCCGTAGGTGTTCATTCTAGTGGATGCTCCGTCACTGCATATACATTTGTGAATATAATAGGTGATTGTGATTAATTCAATGAAGAAAAAAAGTTTTCACATTTTGAGGTAAAGGATTAAATTAATAAAATGCTAATTAATTTATTTAGATAATAATTGTTTGATTTTGAAATGTAATGCGTAAATTACAGAATGAATAGAATATTACAAAAGGATTCTGTTTTTATAACTAATTTAACTTTCGTGAGCCCCTAGACTGCCCTTACATATCAATTCATGAAAAAATATAGTCAGATCCTGATATTTTTACGCTTTTAAATATTTATTCCTTCATGACCGTCAAGAGCGTCGTCATGGTTTTTCAGCAGATTCGCGCGTTCCTGACAGGGACAGACGAGACAAGAATTGGATCTGCGCTCTCATCTACCCGATTTCACACTGTTATGAGGTGTTTAAATTCTTTAGAGAACTTGGATAAAAGAAGAGAATTAAAGAAACTGCCAAACAATCATATTTAAAAGTTATGTTAATAAATTAGCAGAATTAACCGGGGCTTGAAATCGTTAACGTACAAAGGAGTATCAAAAAGTAAGGTGAACTTTTGATTGACAGAAAAACGTGCAGAGATAAATATATGAAAATTTATTATGTTTGACAAATCGTATCACACTATCATTCGACAAAGGAACCATAGTGGTCGAAGCATTTATTCCAACGTGGCACCCAATCATCCATGCCCTTTTCAAAGAAATCTTGCTCCAGGTTCCCTAACCAGGTAAGTGTAGCCTGTTGTGCCTCTTCCAGTGTATGGAAACGCTGCCCACGGAGGTGTTTCTTCAGGGGCCAAACAAATGGTAATCCAAAATGGTAATACAGCTCACTGAACCATATGAGCTATTCAATGCATTTGCAATATCATGCAACCTCACTCTTCTGTCTTCACGAATCATGGCATCGACGACAGCCAAATTATCGTCGTTACACCACACATACACTTGTTTCTGCGACATAACACTCTCTCCATAGACTTCCAACAATTCTCGATGAATATCACGTGTTTTTTTCCCTTGGCCCATAAAAAACGAATGACATCGAGCACCTCCTCCTTGGAGTAATGCTCAAGTCGATGCGCCATCTTTGATTTGCTCTAAGCACCAGACGGGTTGACGTAGAAGTTTCTAAAAGCCGTCACACTTCTATCACCTTGGTACTTGCAACATATAAAAAAATTAATTAGCTACACAAAAAACTCTGAGTTTTAGAGACAAATTCACCTTACTTTTTGATATATCCTTGTATGTAACCAGAACTTTTCTCTTTCGTTGAAAAATGCCATCATTTAAGTACCTGAAAAGTTATTTTTTAACACCGTTGAGACATTTGTATAATTTCTACAACTTATATTGGATGCGAATCGTATATTTGCGTATTCATCATATAATCCATTTTACTTCACATGCATCGCACCTCTTTTATACGACAAAACTACGAGAGGTGACTCTAAGGTGACTACTACAAAAGGATTTTGAGTTGAAAGTGATTATGAATGCTTATTAAGTTTATTTCATAAAATTGACGTACCTCAAATCGCAAAAATGACGAGTCTACTGCGAATAGTCTGGCACTCGTAGTTTACCTATCAATAATGTTTTGACTTGTGACACTCTTACATTGTGATGTGACATTTTCAAATTCCATCATCATTAAGGAAAGGATGGTAAATTAATTTGATAAGATATTCATGAATAATTTTTTTAGGCGAAGACGTTTTTCCTTGGAAATTCCATTTAGTGGCACGTACAATAACAAATAACTTGTTTTAAAATTGAATGCCTTTCACGGCAGACAAAGCAAAGGTAATTACCACTTTTCAAAAAATGGTAGGTCGATTTGACAGCATTAAAAAAAGACAGTTGCATAGCTTAACAAAACAAAGTATTTTACGTGTGAGTTGTGCGAGAAAGAAAAGTGGTTGCATATGCAATCATTTATTGGGTGACAAATCACGCCACCCTACAAATTGAATGGAATCATACACGGCAAGCATAGAGCGATAATATGAAAAGTATCAAGGGCTTTAAGCTCACGTTGAAGGCGTGATCGTCGTCCACAGGCAGGGGCCAACAAGGGCAAAGGCTCCTAGCTCCAATGTCTATAGTGGCGGTTTTTCTGAAATATTCTTGTTATTTTTCTTGGAGAACTATATTTTCCAAAAAATATTTTTCTAAATCTTCTCTTCTGACTTCATAGAATGGTTAAATTAGTGATAATCTCTTTTGTCGGGTATCATTATTCCCTTTCTAGGAAAGCCGTGATGGACATTATAGGTAACAGATCCATCGATGATCACTGTTATCTACATACCATCCTCCTTTATATTTGGTTTATTTTCCTCCTAATTTGTCAGAGGTTCCTTTTTAGGGCCGAGTTGCTATCATACAATACTGGAATATCTTAATTATTTCAATCAATGGGATGGGTTCTATGGTCATTTTGGTTTCCTGTCACCTTAAGATTCCTCTACAGTGTTAATGGCCGTAGTAATTGAAACCTACCAATGCATAAATGGTATTAGTAAAAATATATTGTGTATGATAATGTTGATCAACTTAGCTGTACTTGATCAGCATAGAAAAACACACTATGAACCTCAAAGTGTTCCTTTCTAACACAAAAAGTGAATGTTGTCTAAAGCAAAGCTGTCACCCATAAGTACTAGCATATCTTAGTGCAATGTCTGAAATCTTCTGATTTAATTCAAGTTCGCTTGTGTCCCAGTCTATTTTAAACTTTCTTTTCCTTTCTTGATCTCCGACAAACGGTAAGCTTTACTTCTTTAATAAGTTTCATACCACCCTTTAAAAAGTCTGCAAACACTATTTTTGCAGACAGACAATATTTTACCATAAATCGTCGAAGATTAAATCTTTGATGGACAGCAATAACAGTACAAGTCAGAAAATGACATTTTTTAGAATAAAAATCCTTTAATATTCTATATTGTGAATGAATAAAATTTATAAAATCAGTTCTGCATCTTATGTCTGACAACTTTAAAAGGGAAATTAGAAGAAATTTTGGATGTGGCCCCCTGTGACAAAATTAAGTTCTTGTACTGTTCGTACCAAGAAAATTGTGCACATCAACTGACTTGTACTGTTATTCCCTCCCATCAAAGAAATATCTGTTCAGAAGTTCAAATGATGACATTCAAATTTTATTGTCAGAGTTTGTGAGTTCATCCACGTGTGCCTAGATGAATACTGGAAGCTGGCAAAATATTGGACATCAATATTAACGATGAAAGACATCAGATTTTCCACAGCTGAACAAAATTTAAAATTGCACTTAAGAATTCAAAACATTGGAGTGTGTTATTACGTTTTGCCATCTCCTCACAGGAATGTTTATGTACTTTTTAGTGTATTAATGCCAAGCGACTAAAACTCTTTACCGTTTAGCTTTATTTATTTTTCCAACCATTCATCTCTGCTTTACGAATATGTATTTATTTATATTTTTGGAAACAATTCATTGTTGCAAGGTGAATCTATAAAATAACAATACTATAACGAAACCACGAAAACGATACAATAAATATACTTAAAAAGCCTATTCTTAATGCACTGATAAAATTTATGTTTTTGCATTGATGTCATATTGGTTACACAACATCCCTATGTTGCAGTTTTACCAATTTTTCCTATTAAGACAAAATTGAAAAAATTCGTATTGTTTTTGCATTGGGAAAATTCTATTAAGTTGATGATTCATTATATTTTGCTCAAATCATTAGATATCCTCAAAAAATGGCTAATCGAGCACAAAAATTTATTTCTAAGAGCAAATCGGTCAACCCCTGTTCAATGATAAATTCTGTATACTTTGTATTGTTCTCTATATGGCCTGGTAGCCAAATTATTTGTGCTGTGGGGATAACAGGTTCTGCTTTCTCTTGTAACAAAAAAATACCGTAATCAACAAATCAAATTGAGAACATCTATATATAGTAACGTGTAAACGTTATACTTTCTGAATTTGGTACTAAAAGTGTGTGTGTGGCGTGTAAAATCATTTGCCAATTTTTACGAAAGCGAAATATTTCTGATATTGCCCTTGCAAAAATGGATGGAAAAGTTTTTACTGAGAAATGACATCGTAGTAGGATGTGTAAATGGGAGTTTTCAGCAGAAAAAAAGCATATCTGCCGATTAAATAAAGATAGGTAGGTAGTTGCATTAACGTCGCACAGCAGCAACATAACGAGCTATAAACCCGATTAAATAAATTCAAAATTACTAGCTGAATCATTTCTTCAATTCAGATTTAATGCAAGATATTGATGCGATTTGGTTAAAATTGCTTTGTTACACTTTTTTTATAGTTGTGTGAAGATAAATTTGTTTGAGAGAGCAAACGGGAGGATTTATCTGTAAATAATAACAACAGCAGGTTAGTACGATGGCGTCTGGGACCAATTCCGATGAGAAAAATCCCTGGATAACACCTAGTAATTTTGAACAACGATCTGATGATCAGGTCAACATCTGATCTGTAATAAGGAATTGTAAAAATAAACTGTTAACAGTAATCCTATGCCATATATGATTAATATTGTGAATAAATATTGATCGTTGAAAATTAATGATACTAATTGTGCTTTATCCGTATTATTTAAATATATTTATATATTTAAATTCAAATTTTGTTTCGGGTGAAGGGCGGCATCAGCTCTCGGTGATACGATTTAGTGGTGTCTAGCGAAATGTGTCACCAGAGCACTTGAAGTAAGCCTCGTTCTCGATGTACTCGGTCTCGGCTCCTTGTTGCCGACCCACACAATTTAGACGTTCGATCGGTTGGTGCTGCCACGCCCATGAGCTCTTACTGCATTACGATGTCGGGTGCACGCGAAGTCAATGGTTGCGGCTCCGAGACCACACGAATAGATTTTGCAGTCTTCCGACTTCTTCCGGGCACGCTGCTCACGCTTTCGCTCAGTCGATGTCTAGTCTGGTGTTTTTCAAATCCCAGGGGCCTCAGCTTGCTCCCTAAGTGCAGCTCATTCATCATGATTACACTTTGCGTCGTTTTTATTGGGCATCTTTGAAATTTTTAAGTCGATATTCCTCTTTTGGGTCACCTAGATCTATATTAAGATTAGGTTTTTCTAAATCTAATTCCTGGGCGATATACACCCGATAGCGCGACTCTCTAGCTATCAACTGAAGTGCTACTGTTGACGTTGACAAGCGATTAAAACGTGATATCATTTAAAGGGATGCGTGGCAGCATAGCTAACCAAAAAGTTCTCCCCATAGGGAATTGAGGTTTAAAAGCGGTCATTTTCCATCAGATTTGGATTTTCCGCAAATGATCAGTGCATGTGGTAACGCAGAGAGGACACAATCCATCTGCTCTTTGACTGCTCGTAAAATATTGAATACCTTAAAAAAGAGCTGCAAAACACGAAGAGTTTTGCAATTCTTCCGAAAAAAGTTTTGTTCCGAAAAAGTTTTACAATAACGTCAAAAGAACTGAACCAAAGGAAGGAAAACATACTTTGGTCCAGTCGTTTCGGACGTTGTTTGGTGAAGAAAGACAGCAATCGCGTTCCATTAATATTTATAAATAATGACTATACATAATCATGTTTATTTGTCATAGGGTAAAAATAATTTTTCATTTTATTCCATCTAGGCATTAGTCTGTGGTGAAAAATTTCGTAAATAAAATCTTTGATTAAGCTCTTCATCTATTTTTCCAAACGCCACTGATATGCGCACTTTCTTTTGAAGGTTGAAGAACACATGTTGATACCCGGAGGTATCAACATAATATGTCGATCGATTTTGGCGTGGTTATATAATTTGAAGTAAAAACTATTCATCCCTCCCTCAAGAATGAACAGAATCAAAACCTATAAAGACGTCCCAAAATTTAAGAGCAACCCTACATTGCACCGATTATCTTTTGATAAAACATGTTACGAAAATACTTTTCTTTGGCTTCTTACTGAGAAAGTCTTTGAGATTGAATTCTTTTTAAATTGAAATCGTAACTCATACGACCGGTTATTGTATCTATTTCCTTCCCCTTAAAATATTCGGATTACAAATCTAAAATAGTTTTATTCGTGGTTGATTTGTCATGACTTAATAAGTTCATCTAAATAAAATTAGTGTTTAATATTCTCCTATTTAAAAACCATCAGACCAGAATTAGTGCATGCGTTTGAAATATCCGACTGCAAGTTCAAAATGAATTGTAGTGGGGTCATGAGATTATGAATAACCGGTCGCTTAATGGTTGTAAAACAAAATTAAATTCCTTTCCTCTCCGCGTTGATAATATTTTATGTCGAAAGTTTTCATGTTGCAGAAACCTTCTTAGCGACGCTAAGAAACGAAACAGCACCACAAATTTAACTGAGACTAATCGCTGAATGAAAAATGTATATGCGTTTTTTCCCTTCACTTCTGTTGGGTCGGCATCCATAGCTCAACGCATTTCCCCAGCGCGCTAGCAACCTGTGAGTTGAAGGCGTTGCAGATTCGATTCCCCCTGGATGTCTTTCTTCAGTGTCAATCAAAATTTTCTTGTGTGTGTATGTCCATCACATGACGTTGCTGGCACAGCTTGGCCAAATATAACCCCACCGACCCTTCATTACTGTAGCCGGTAAATTTCAGATCTTTACTTGTTCAAATATTATTTATTTAATTGTTCGGTTTGATTTTCTTTAGAGTTTAACAAAAAATTTTGTTGTAACTTCTGTAATCGGGACTTCATAAAACCATGTACAAACTTCCAAAAACTTCAGCCCATACTTTTCAGACTTGTGAGTGGTCACATCCGATAACTTCATCAGGCCGCAAAGTTTTTCCAGCTTGCCAACAAATGTTACGATGAGCAAGCCTATGTAGGTCATCTTCTCTCCAGGACTGGACTGATTCAAGAAGATCTTTCCAGAAGAATAGACCTCGTTCAGGATTTGCTTTGTGTTTGGAGATGTGGATTTGGTCTAGTCACTTTTTAGAATAGGTCTCGAGGATGAAAAACAATACAAACACCAAGGACCGTAAATGCAATATCGAGAATTTCTGTTTTCTACCACTGAGTTATTTTTAACATAGGTTCGCGGTAGCCGGCTTGAAGGAGCAGCGGTTTAGCAAACGAAGGGTTGTGTGTACAAAACTCGATCCACCAAAAGACCTGAGTGTACGTGATGGCTGGTGCACGTTAAATCTGTCGTAACTTCAAATGTCTTCACGTTGACAAGGTGTAGAAATTTGGAGAGTGGAGTACCACACACAGCTCAGGTGTGGACCTCGTGTTCTGACCGTGGTTCAAAATTACGTGGTGTTGTCCTCGGATCTTTCCCTTCGGGTTTGATCCCGGACCGTCACCAGCCCGTTGTGTTGCTCCATTGCGACGCAAATTCAACTACCAACCTAACTAATTAATTATTGTATTTTCCGAAATTGGTTTCTCAGAAATTACTCTTGTTTTATTACCTACCTATTTTTATAATAATTATAATTCAACTACCTACCTATAAAATAATAAATAAAAGCTGAAACTTCTGACAAGTACAAAGTCTTTTCAGGCCTTAAAATCTTGTTCATAGACTGGCTGATCTGAGTATAAAAAGAACTTTTTTACCACAAATATGTATTTCTTTTTTAATATTATAATAAAAAATAATTACGATCTCTTTGTTTACCAAAATTTTATCTGACCAATTTTATCTGCTTGAGTGCTTGCAACAATAGAATAATGGCAGCATACAAATGAATGAAATACACATGTTCTCGTATTTTTAACATTTTTCAAGCTTCAGGTCCCCCGAAGTAGAAAGACCATTTATTCGTTTTCAAACAGATGAATCAGATAAACGATTGATCGAGAGGCCCGATCCGATTTGAGTTGACAAAAAGATTAGACGGTAACCCCATTTACAAAACGCATGCGCAATTCCGGTTGACTCATATCTCACTGCATCCATGCATACCTAAACGCACGCATACACAAGATACGATTTGTGCACTCCACTTTTTTCCCCTTCTTTTTTCCCCCATTCTATTGTAACGAAAGATTAAAAAAAATACGAAAAAAAAAAACAACGCAAAGCGCATTCGAAGCCGAAAAATCGATCTATTTTTATTTAATTCTTTCACTTTTTTCCCCGTTTCCCCTGATCGCAATCACTAGGTCGGAAAAAAACTTGTATTCTCACAACCTCTTCCGAAGCGGGGTCACTTTAGTTTGAAAACAGATCCACTCTTGAGAGAACTCCTCGCTGCGAAAACCTACTTAGCGATGGAAAAGGGAGCAGAAATAGACACCTTTCTTTTTCTCGAATGCTCTCTAGCTGGAGTTGTGTCACTCGCTCCCGATGAGTCTTCTTCTGTCACTCTTTACGTTTCTTCTGTGGTGGCTAGTAGTTAGCACAAAAGTACGTACATTCCCAGAGTAATGGCAATTGTCGTCATCTGCCGTGCTTCAAAATCACCTTTCACTACGAATGTTCGCCAATAGCCCGTTGTGTTGCTCTAGTGCGACGTTAATTGATTACCATTACCACAGTAATGGTAATTAATTGTCGTCGCACAGGAGCTATTGGCGACGGTCCGGGATCAATCCCCAAGGGAAAGATCCCAGGACGACATCACGTGATTTTGAATCACTGTCAGATGAAGAGGTCAACACCTGAGCTGGCACCCCTCTCTCCAAACTTCCACACAACGCCAAAGTGAACATTACGAGGGGAGAGGTTGTAGTCAGCCGTTGAACAAACAGTTCATTGCCTTCAAACTTTACAACTGAGCGATGGGGACACAGAGCAATGGTGAAAAACAGTCTGTGCTCGTTCCGAGTGCATGCTTTTCAATGTTTCTGCTGTTTTGTTGTAGAGCACCCCTAGTGAAAGGTTTTCGCAGTCTTTTTCTACACCAATCTGATTGAGGGCGTTTGAGGCCACGACAGATTTAACTTGCACCAGCCTTTGGTTGGACCGAGTTATAGACTCGCAACGCTCCGATTGCTAATCCGTTACTCTTCCAAACGGGCTACCACGGTCTTACATTCCCCTGGTAATTTGCCATAAACATTTTTACTGTTATAAGAGACATACTGGCCCGACCTCAAATCGGGTAATTCCAGGGAGACTTCTGTCTCTTGAAGGTCAGTAGAGCTTATGGGAAAATAATGGAGCTTTCAAGGAGAGTTGATTGCAAACCATATTTTACTGTTTTTTCGATCAGATACACAGTAAAGTGTTTCAGCTAAATAATGAAATAAGTTCTCAGTGTTAGCGGGGGAGACACACACACAGAGTCAATATGTCTAGGAGCACTTCAGATATATTTATAAATCTCTTGGGAAATGTTCTGCGGTGTCTGTCTACCACAAGAAGCAATTTTCATTGAGTTCCTGAAAACCTTATCCCGAGACTGATCACAGCCGCCGTTGCACAGGTGAAAGAGTAGCGGATTAGCAACCGAAGGGATGCGAGTTCGAAACTAGGTCCAACCAAAGACCGTCGTGTACACGGTGGCTGATGCACGTTAAATCTGTGATGGCCTCAAATGTCATCACGTTGACCTGGTGTGGAAGTTTGGAGACTAGATTTCCAGCTCAGGTTTCGACCTCGTCATCTGACCCTGGTCAAAAATGATGAGGTGTTGTCCTCGGACCTTTCTCTTCGGGACTGATCCCGGACCGTCACCAATAGCCCGCTATGTTGCTCCAGTATAACGTTAATTAACTACCTACCTACCAGCTTCTTTTCTCCCGATGATCCTACCACGCATGATATCATCGATATGACGTTTGTTTGTGCTTTAATTGTCGTCTAAAAATCGTCTTTTGGGATTAAAGAGCAACAATGCTTTCAGATGTAATCAGTTCAAACCCCAAGTACTCGAACTGAAGAAAACCCGGCGTTGTAGAAACACCCTTGTCACTAACTTGGAGTAAACTTCCATTATTTCCTGTTAACAGGTAGCAGTACATTCACTTTCTGCTCCTGTATAAATAGTGGCATACATGTATGAATATCGGTGAATTACTTAACTTATGACAGGTAGGTATTTAATTAACGTACTAAGGCTATTGGCTAACAACACTATGGGCTATTGGCAACGGCCCGGAATCAACCCCCGAAGTGAAAGATCGACGACAACACCACATAACTTTGAACCACGGTCAGATGACGAGATCACACCTGAGCTGGCACCCCACTCTCCAAACTTCCACACCGCGCCAACGTGAGGACATTTGAGGCCACTACAGATTTAACGTGCACCAGTCCCCTTTGTACACGACGTTCTTTGGTCGGATTCGAACTCGCAATCCTCCGGTTGCTAGTCCGTTACTCTTCCAACCGGGCTACCGTTGCCCCTTGACTGATGGACACGAGTGCGTTTGACTAAACCAAACGAAAATCCTTTTTCCCAGGATGACAATCGAAAGGTCATTGAAAATTCTTTTTCTTACCCTGATGATAGTAACTTCTTTCTCGATCCCTCGTAAAGTAAAATTCTGGGAGCGCGCCTGGTTCATAATGACTAAATCGCATTTATCTAAATGTATGTATTTATATCTGTATATTCTGTACCTTAAATATTGTTGGCCTTTATCTGGTCTGTTTATGAAATCCTAAGAAAGTTTTCCTTTGCATTTAACCCTCCTGGTGACTCATACTTTGTCATTAGCAAAACTGACCAGATCTTGATGAAAAGATATCTTCATTAGAAAAAACTGATAAGATCTCTTGATCTCATCATCAAAAACTCGGCAATATCTTGGTGACGAGGTATCTCGTCATTAGCGAAATTGGTGAGATCTTGATGGACGAGATATCTCGTTGAATTCATTTGGAGGTTCATCCTGGTGTCCCAAGTCGCGAGCAGCCATGTGTTTGTCTCTCTCTGTCTCTCTTTTTATTTGAGTTTGTTAGTTTGTTGTCTGACCCTTTCTTCGAAAGGCTTTTATCTGTGTTTTTCTTATATCAGTTTCTCTGCCTTATCTTTGAATGTTTTTGTTTTTCTCTGGGGATATCTCGCTATCTCTCTTGCCTGGTTTCGTATGCGTATGTGTTGATCTCTATCTATATGTCAGTCTGTTCTCAATGACTGTCTTTCCTTATCTGTTTAATATCTGTACAATTATCTCTCTCTCTCTCTATTATCTCTCTCTCTTTATCGGTTCTTTGAATCTGTCTAGGCCGCATGTATCCCTTTCTCTTTCAATCACTCTCACCACTCTCTTTCTCTGTATTTTCTCTGCGTATGTATCTCTTTCGTATTGTTCATCTCTCTTTGTTCACTGTACCTATCTCTCCCTTTACCAGTTTCTCTCTCCATCTATTTTTCTACATCTTTCACTCTCTTCGTCATCTATTGTCCTTTGCCTCTTCCTCTCCATATGTCTGTTTCTCTCACCATTTTTCTCTCTTTACTCGTTTTCCTGTTTATCTCTGTCTCTTCATGTCTCTCTCCTGAGTCACTCCATGAAGTGATTTGACCAGAATGAATCAATAAACTTGACTAGACTAATAAGAGAACAGATGTGGCACCTGAATCTAAATTTAGTTCCAATGTTAGATTTCACTTCATTTGGTTACTCCTCTTATTCGTAGAAGAAAAGAGGACAAAAACTGCTGGCAGAGACCTGTTGAGTCGGAAAAAACTTTTTTCGAAATCGTTGACACAACAGCGTCCAAAAGTTGTTCTGTTTACAGGCTTAGAACAAGCCTATCCTCTAACCTAGTGCTGAATCCTGAACTGTAAACGTAAGCAATCTGAATACTGTATTGCATATGTGTGTGGACCTGTCATCTAACCTGATTCTAGGGACAGCATGTATGAATGTGATGAGCATGGGTACTATAGTGTAGATGTATAGGGCGGCTTGTCATCTATCTTAGTACTGGGTCCTGGTCTTTCGATGCGGGGAGCCTGGGTGTAAGAGTGCAGATGTGTGTAGGGCCTGTCATCTAATGTAGTACTGGGGCTTGGACTTTAGGTAGGGAGCTTGGGTGCAGATGTATAGTGGGCCTGTCGTCTAATCTGGTATCTTTTCCTGAAGTGTAGATATGGGGAGCATAGATATTAATGTGCAGATATGTGTGAGGCCTGTCATCTAACATGGCAGTGGCTGGAGTGCACATGAGGGAGAATGGGTCCTCCAGTGTTAATCGTTGTTTTCTTCTTATGGAGTATAAGTCCTGTAGAATACCTTTCTGCAATGGACTCAAACACGACTTCTTCAGTCGAACCATCTTCATTACAAATCATCGATTTCAAATCCTTGGAACCGGAGGGCCGGGAGTGGGCAATGCGCGGAACATTTACATCTGCGTTGAAGGTAATTTGCTGGAAATGTGCAAGAGTGCCCAGGTGCCCGTTCTCCGGATTTCATTTCAAAAGCTCTCCTTTTCCCGTCCCATTTTAATGCGGCCCGATTCAATTTGGAGAGATGGAAATGACAAAGTATGTGTCAGGAGGTAAAATCGATTTTTATTTTCGAAATGCATACATAGCTCTCTCTCTCTCTCTCTCTCTCTCCGGTACTTCCTATTGATTGGTTCCGAATATTTCGATCGCGAATCTCTCGTTTTAAACTGGGCGGATTTTCCAGTTTTCCATCTCGTCCCAATTTCAAGAGTGTAGGAAGTAGAGGCTCGCCCGAGTTTCTCTGGTACTCTGTTCTACTAGGCAGATTTAAATTCAAACCTCGACATATAAGTGAAATTACAAATACCAAATCATTGATGCAAAGCATTTGCAGATAGCAAATGTGTGAATATTGGAATCATTAAAATTTTGAAAACTAAAACAAAAAAATATTTTATGGTACACTCAATGGAGCAGTAGGGGTGTCCAGTGGCTAAGGGGTTGGTTGGATTTTTTTATGGCTTAAGGTCAATATTTGGCCACATGCTGCGCCAAATATTGACCTTGATGGATATGGTCTAATTACCCTTGAAGTAGAAAAA
Organism: Meta bourneti; assembly: GCA_933210815.1. NCBI lineage: Eukaryota > Metazoa > Arthropoda > Arachnida > Araneae > Tetragnathidae > Meta > Meta bourneti. The sequence continues at coordinate 8,224,274 of OW119922.1, forward strand.
TGTTAACGACAAATCAATCAGAACAAAACTAGAGTTTTTACATTTTCTTACTGACCCATTGTAAAAGGGACTCTGCAAAGACATATTTAACCTCAAATGATAGACACATACAAATGCTGGATCAAAGTATGTCTATCGTGTGAATTTCTAAGTATTGGGAACTATTAATAATGACATTATCTTTTTTATGTACTTTAAAGATCTTTCTGGATATAATTTAAATAATCTTTTGCAGTAGGTAAATGGTGAAATGTATATGTTGTATTAGTTGTTACTTTTCTTGAATTCCTGGTACTTCTTCCATATACTAGACGTTCTGAACTAATAACGTTAACAACTTATAAGAAAAATGTTACATGTTTGTAACATGCGGTTGTAAGTAAACAACGTTTACAAAACTGACCACGTGTTTGATTATTCTTATCTACCATATTCAATACATCAGGAATCTATTTCGTAACAACTTCTCTTGCGAAATAGCACTTATTTATAACAGCCGGTTATTCTAAATTGTAAAAATAAAAATTTCATAGCTCAAATACTGCTAATTTCTGCTTAACTAATTATAATCAGAATCGAATATATCATGGTGAAATGAACTTTTAAAATGTAGAATCAACTTTCCATATTTTTGGAAATTATTAAATAATTTATCGCTAGAATTGTATTTGAATAGTCCAAATATAAATGATCAAATGCTAAGTGTATGCATGAAAATAACAAGAGCAGGTATTGTTGAGCAGTGGTTCGAGATTACCATGTGGAGTTCCATTCTTTCTCAGGATTTATTTAGATTCACTAAAACATCATTTTATCGACTGTGAAGTGAAAATTAGAATTCTAAGAAACACAAAAAGATAGTTTCTCCAACATTATGGTCTTACAATGAGAAAAATTTACAATATCCAATCTTTATATGCAGAGGTGCATCTATAATACCTATTTGGTAGGGGTTACGTTGGTATCGTAAGCTTTACATTTAGGGGCTTAGTAATTTGAGATGAATGAAACGTCCAACCAATTGAGAAATAAATAGGGAATTGGGATTTTTTTTTAAATCTTAATTTATTTCTTCGAAGTTTAGAGCAGTTTTAGAGTATGTACTAGAGAGACTATTCTTAGATGAATGAAGCTAGAATAGAAGTTTTAGAGTGGCGACGAATAGAAGCTGGAATAGAAGTAAATTTAGGTAGGTAGGTATTTTAATTAACGTCGCACTGGAGCAACAGAATGGGCTATTGGCGACAGTCCAGGACCAAACCCGAAGGGAAATATCAGAGGACAACACCACGTAACTTTGAACCATGGTCAGATGACGAGGTCACACCTGAGCTGGCACCCCACTCTCCAAACTTCCACACCACGCCAACGCGAGGACATTTGAGGCCACGACAGATTTAACATGCACCAGCCCCCTTTGTACACGACAATCTTTGGTTGGATTCGAACTGGCAACCTTCCAGTTGCTGATCCGTTACTCTTCCAACCGGGCTACCGCGGCCCCCAGAAGTGAATTTAGAGTGAAGACGAATAGAAGTAATTTTATAGTGAGTACAAGATAAATATAAGCTAGAATAAAAGTAGTTTCAGAGTGACTACTCCAATACGAATAGAAGCTACAATGTAGTTTCAGAGCGATCGCTCCAAGACGAATCGAAGCTGGATTAGTAGTTTTAAAGTGACTGCTCCAAGACAAATATAAGCTGAAATAAAAGTAGCTTTAGAGTGACCCACAATACGAATGGAAGATAGAATAGTAGATTTAGAATGACTGTCAAGACGAATAGAAGTAGTTTAAGAGTGATTACTCCAAGGGAAATAGAAGCAAGAATGGTAGCTTTAGAGTGATTACTCCAAGAATAGAAGCTGGAATAAAGTAGTTTTTGATTGACTACTCCAAGGCGAATAAAACCTAGAATAGTAGTTTTAGAGTGACTATTCTAAGACGGATAAAGCTAGAATAGAGAAGTAGTTTTAGAGTGATTACTTTTTGACGAATAGAAGCTAGATTAGTAGTAGTTTAGAGTCTGCTCCAAAAGACGGATAAAAGCTGCAACAAGAGCAGTTTTAGAGCCTAAGACGAATAGAAGGGAAAAGGTCTTGCGCAACATTACCTTTACACTTAGTAGTAAAAAATATAAAATATTTTCAATTATTATATTTTGTCCAAACCCAGTAAATAAGAGGCAAAACAGTGGCAATGAGATAAAATAATGGATAAATGTTTTTTGACTTTTTAAATACCTGAACACTGACCTTTGGCATTACAAGGGGCGAACTGGCGATTATTTATGAGGGAGCACTCAATGGGTAAGCCTCCTAACAGAGACAACCACCAACATACGTGCGCTTACAAATCGGGATTTGAACCCCTACCTACTGCACAGCATACAAATGCTATGGCCACTGTACCGAGTAGGTGATATTTGTTGATTGAACCATGGATAAAATGTTAAAAATATCTTGATCACGATTTAAGATTAATTTATTAAATATGGATATGGGTATGAAAGGACCTTAAATCCCCAGAATTCCCTTCGTGGGTGCAACCTGTTACTACGAACTACCAATTTTGAACCCTCCTCTCCATTTTAGAAACTGTGCGTTCCCTAAATGTGTGTTTCGTTGTGTTGCTCCAGTGCAACGCTAATTAACTACCTACCCTAAATGTCCGTTTTGTATCCTCTCAGTTTTGGAGGTTTCTGTGTTTTCTTTTACAGATGAACTAAATAGCTGAGTGAAAGCCGCAATGGTGAAACAGTGGCAGCCTACGGCGTTCAATCCAATCTAATTAAGAAACTTGCGGTTGATACGTGGATTAAACCGCATACCGCATCCTATTGAGGTTAAAATTTAACGATTTCTTTTTATCAACCGATTAACGAACTGTCAGTTAAATGTTAAAATTATTGCATGGTTGTGCAATTTTGTTCTTGGTAAAAAACATTCACCAGCACACACAAAACGCGATTTCGTTATTTGTATCATAGGAATTTGGGATAAGTAATATATCAGCGGTCGCTTTTAAACAGTTTCTTGTAAGAACCCCAGCCGTAGTAAATTTGTATCTATTTGTAATGTCACAAAAGCTGTCATTAATTAAAGACAGAAATTTTATTTTTATCGAATATACAAAGATATATCAAAAAGTAAGGTGAATTTGTCTCTAAAACTCAGTTTTTTGTGTAGCTAATTAATTTTTTTATATGTTGCAAGTACCAAGGTGATAGAAGTGTGACGGCTTGTAGAAACTTCTATGTCAACCCGTCTGGTGCTTAGAGCAAATCAAAGATGGCGCATCGACTTGAGCATTACTCCAAGGAGGAGGTGCGCGGTGTCATTCGTTTTTTATGGGCCAAGGGGAAAAAACATGTGATATTCATCGAGAATTGTTGGGTCTATGGAGAGAGTGTTATGTCGCAGAAGCAAGTGTATGTGTTGTATAACGACACGAATGTGGCTGTCGTCGATGCCATGATTCGGGAAGACAGAAAAGTGAGGTTGCATGATATTGCAAATGCATTGAATAGCTCATATGGTTCAGTGAGCTGTATTACCATTTTGGATTACCATTTGTTTGGCCCCTGAAGACCTCCGTGACAGCGTTTCCATACACTGGAAGAGGCACAACAGGCTACACTTACCTGGTTAGGGAACCTGGAGCAAGATTTCTTTGAAAAGGGCATTGATGATTTGGTGCCACGTTGGAATAAATGCTTAGACCACTATGGTTCCTTTGTCGAATGATAGTGTGATACGATTTATCAAACATAATAAATTTTCATATATTTATCTCTCTCTCTCTGCACGTTTTTCTGTCAATCAAAAATTCACCTTACTTTTTGATACTCCTTTGTACAGAGTGCTTTAAAATTTCCCATGCAAAATTTAAGAGGAAAGAAACACAAAATTAAACCGTATTCACATAGTCGGACTTAGGTCTCAAAAAGTCACGCGGATGTACAGGAGGGTAAATTAAGGCGCAGTAATGAAAGACAGTAAGTATGTAAACAACATTTTATCACCCGTAATTTTACAGCTTGGCCGTAGTTGTATACACTTACAGTTTTTCACAATGGGTACTCAAAGTTCAGGCCACCAACAGTAATTCCCGCCTGACAGCATCAAAAGCATGAAATGCTGTTGATGGTCAACATGTGCACATATTGAAGTACATATACGTTTCCGTTAGCTGCCCCATACACTAAGTGCATATCAGCCATCTCAACATTCATGAAATCATACATGTTACCCGTACAAAGTGACTCGTCGAAATGACGATCGATGGCCTAAACTGGCCAACTGCCACGTTGCCGAACAGCGCCCTCTAACAAATCAAGGTGGCTCTTGCGGACATGCATCTCTATATGTGAATACTGCTTAATTTTGTGTTCCCTTATTTCCCTTTAAAGTCTGTACTGAAAGTTTTGAATCGTCCTGTATATCACAAAGAATACGTCTGTCCAGTAAAAGTTGCGAATTATTTTTCACTTTTTCAGAAACGTTTTTCAGAGAGTTCGGGCCCGAAAATCCCCTGAAATATGTTTGCGCTTAAAATAATCAAAAACAGAAGCAAAGTTCGGTTTTCGATTAAATTTAATCACCCTCTGTACATCAGGCTTCGTATCTCGGTCATGGCAAGGATGTTCGTAATGGTTCAGAATCCAGTTTAAATCGTACATTCTGGTATAATTGGTCCTCGTGTAACAAATTATGATCCTATAAGCGAAATCATCACAACAAAATAATGTTATCAGAAAGCAGTCGAAAAAATCAGCGAACGCAGTCCGTGATTTTGGATAGCTTTTTCTAAATATGCATCTGCATGTTTTCAAAAGTTTTTTCACTGCCCGACAACTGATCCTCGGCCATCTGCACTGCAACATCAATGCGCTTACAAACCCTGGATCCTACAGGGTGGCAGACAAAAGCTATACTATTCAAAAGTTTCGTCACGCAAAAATATGACACATAAAGGCCTTCTACTTTAAATTTCTTACCCATGTAAATGCAGTAACTCCTAGATATATCGTTTGGCGGAGTGTGGAAGTTTGGAGTGTGGAGTGTCATCTCAGATGTTGACTTTGTCGTCTGACCGTAGTTCAAAATTACGAGTTATCCTCGATCTTTCCCTTCGGGATTGATTCTGGACAGTAGAGGGCCGTGGTAGCCCAGTTGGAAGAGTAACGGATTATCAATTGGGGGGGTTGCCAGTTCGAATCCAACCAAAGAAAGTCCTGTAAAATAGGGGCTGGTGCACGTTAAATCCATCGTGGCCTCAAATGTCCTCACGTTGGCGTGGTGTGGAAGTTTGGAAAGTGGAGTACCAACTCACACAGATGTTGCCTCATCATCTGACCGTGGTTCAAAATTGCGTGGTGTCCTCGGATCTTTCCCTTCGGGGGTTGATCCTGGACCGTCACCAATAGCCCGTTGTGCTGCTCCAGTGCGATGTTAATTAAAATAATTACCTACCTACTCGGGCAGTAGACAATAGCCCGTTGTGTTGCTCCAGTGCGATGTTAATTTACTACCTAGCTAGATATCACTTCTACGAGAGTTACAAAAAACGCGATATACCAAGGAAAGTGATATATCCTGGGGTGAGGAAAGTTTATTTATTTGAGAAAAAAAGAATGGATTGCATATACTATTACGCGTTTTGCATTTAAAGCTATCTAAAACAATACGATAGAATATTTTTATATATACGTAAATCATTTACGATTTGTTTACCTTCATTTCTGGGTCCAACCTGATGCAGAACATTAACCACTTCACTTGACTTTATAAATGCATCGACGAAGTTAAACATTTTGGTAGAAGCTAACCCGTTAACTTAGCTTTCCCCTCGTAGGTAAAAGCTAAATTAACGGGATGAAACATTTGAACTCCCAGTTTTATAGAAGCAGATTGAGATTTTCCTCCGCTGACCGCAAACTTAAAATCCATTCATGGTCAAGTAAATATAGCCGAATAAGCAATACATAGAAGGTAGTGGCATTTGTTAATGAATAAAACCTGAAATTGCAAACCACCTGATCTCTGCCCACGATCCAGGAGACTGATGACTGGCATGTGATCATTTGAACCCACTGTGTTTTCGCCACCTTGTTAAAATTAACGCACGGCCACTGAAAGGGGAATACCAAAAGAGTGCATTCGTCCATAACAAAAGAACCCGAAACATAACCAACTCTTTCATTCTCACGAATAAAACACTCGCCTGCTGTTGTGTTCCATCCGGTGCTGTTTTTACGGTACACAAAATAACATCTGCCGCAGTAGACGAAAACTTCACTACTTAAACAAAGAGCGAGCACGTCTAACTAACACCAGTTTGATGAGGTACTGTTTTTTTTTCCTCTCTCTCTCTTTAAGGTGACCCCCACGCATTGGCACGATTCGTAATTTCCAGTGGCGTTGATCGCAAGACATCACGATTTGCAATTTAGGAGTCAGGTTTTAGCAGTCGTGACCGTTTCCCACACTGTTGCTGTGCGGGCGCTCGATCACAATTTGCAAAACTCGTTGTCCTTGTGCAGAAAGATGCCGGTATCATTGTCTGAAATTTAATGGAGTGGCATTGGGTTTCAGCAAAAGTGGCTATCTGATATAGAGAGCCAATGGGTACGTGGTTTTTCGAATGGGAGAGAGTGAAATTCCCTTTTATAAGTCAGATTGGATGTCTAGAACGGGGTTTCTAAGCTGCGACCCTCTACAACTAGCACTGCTGGTCATAGATCGTAAACATTTAATAACATTATGTGATTTTTGTCGATATTTTTCAACTCCAAGATTTATCTTCCAATAGAAAAATGGTTCGATTCCTCCATGAGTGTATTTCTCTCTTCTGCGATTCTGGTTGGAGGGGGGGGTATTTCAATTAACGTCACACTAGAGCAACACAACGGGCTATTGGTGACGGTCCGGGATCAATCCCAAAGGGAAAGATCCGAGGACAACACCACGTAATTTTGAACCACGGTCAGATGACGAGGCAACACCTGAGCTGGCACCCCACTCTCCAAACGTCCACACCACGCCAACGTGAGGAAATTTGAGGCCACGATAGATTTAACGTGCACCAGCCCCCTTTGCACACGACGGTGTTTGGCTGGATTCGAACTCGCAACCCTTCGGTTGCTAGTTCGTTACTCTTTCAACCGGGCCACCGCGGCCCGACTCTGGTTGGAAGAGTAACAGATTAGCAACCAGAGGGTTGCGAGTTCGAATCCAATCGAAGACCATCGTGTACAAAGGGGGCTGGAGAACATTAAATCGGTCGTGGCCTCAAATGTCCTCACGTTGGCGTGGTGTGGAAGTTTGGAGAGTAGGGTGCCAGCTCAGGTGTGACGTCGTCATCTGACCGTGGTTCAAAATTACGTGGTGTTTTCCTCGATTCTTTCCCTTCGGGTATGATCCCTGACTGTCACCAATAGCACGTTGTGTTGTTTCAGTGCCGACGTTAATTAAAATACCTACCTACCTTTTCTGTGACTTTTACTGGGAGTGTTAGTACATTACTTGACGTTGTCCGTTCTGTGTTTGGCGCAGCTTGGTCAAATGCCACCCTTGCGCCATTAATCTCAAATGCAATCAAACGACCCGAAGAAAAATTTCCTCGCTTCACAGGTCCGCTGTAGCCCGGTCGGAAGAGTCACAGATAAGCAACCGGAAAAGTTCGAAACACGATCCAACCAAAGACTGTCGTGTACATGGGGGCTGGTGTGCTTTAAATCTGTCGTGCCTCAAATGTCCTCACGTTGTCGTGGTGTGGAAGTTTGGAGAATTGGGTGCCAGCTCAAGTGTTGACTTCGTCACTTGACCGTGGTTCAAAATTACGAGGTGTTGTCCACGGATATTTCCGCTCGGGATTGATCCCGGACCGTCGCCAATAGCCCGTGTGTTGCTACAGTGCGACGCTAATCCAACTATCTACCTTCGATCGCTTCGCAATCACACTTTATTCATGTCATCACCATTTGGTAGCAAATACATTGGCGAACAATTACTTTCAAGGATGAAACACCTGAATAGTGAAATTAGAGCTTCTGGTGAGCACCTTGAGAACTCACTAATTACAACCAATTCCATCGAACCAGACATTTAGGCATTAGTTTCATAAAACCAAGCTCATATATCCCATTAGTTATTACGTTGCCTTAATATTTAATCTTACAATAAAATACTTATGAAAATTAAAGTAAATTTGTTACAGATATTCCTTAACTATATTATATTTTATATAAGGTGGAAGAAAATTCCTCTTCATTCAATGCGACCTTGGCAATCCGAAATGCTTGACATCCCTGGTGTGAAGTTTTCGGCTGTCGTAATAAAAATTCTTTCTAAATTGAAAGGAATTGAACATCATATATGTTAAAACAATTGGTACATTCCAATCTGAAGGGATCGCGTTTGCCCACAGCCCTAGCAACCTGCGAGTTGTAGGTGGTGTAGGATCAATTCCTGTTCAGATTCAATTCCTCCTTAAGTGTATTTCTCTCTTGTGTCAGCAAAGGTTTCATTGTGTGTATTAGAGTGGGCTATTCATATTAACGAAAAAGTTTTCTTTTTTCAATTTACAATAGGGATAAAGTTGCCTCTTATTTTCAAATATAAGCCTATGCAGGGTGAGTCTAAATTGTTTTTACAAAATAAGAGGGGTGATAGTACCCATCCAGACGAGCAATAATTACCATGGAACATAGGGTCGCATTCCACTCTGAGAGGCAGAAAAGAGTCAAATTAGAATTTCAACATGAATTTACAACAGTGTTGGGAAAGCGAATGAACGACACCAAAAGTTGCACAATCTGATTGATTGATCAGATAAAAACTCACAGCAAGTGCTCAAACAGGCGGCCACGCGTGTCGTTGCACAGCTCACACCGGCGAAGGAATGACTGGCTCTCGAAGATTCCTGCTGTTGTATTAATTTTGTCTGCGGCAACACCGATTCTCGCTACGAGATCTTCAGCCGAGTCCACAGGCGTCTGGTGCACTAAAGATTTCATGTGCCCTCAGAAGAAAGAGTCCAGTGGGTTGAGGTCCGGTGAGCGAGGAGGCCAAGCCACAGGTCCGCCACGTCCGATCCATCTTGCTTAGGAGATATGCTACGTAGGCATATACAGAACGACGTCAGAGGCGATGACTTGTTCATGCCTGACGCGTTTCAACTTTACTCTTTTCTGCCTCTCAGAGTGGAATGCGACCCTATGTTCCATGGTAATTATTGCTCGTCTGGATGCGTACTATCACTCCTTTTATTTTGTAAAAACAATTTAGACTCACCCTGTATATATTAAATTATATTACACGTCTTTAGCCCTCTACCGGACGTTTTATTTTAATATTTTAGATAAACTAAACTGTTCTTTCATAAAAATAATACAACTTATTAAATTCAAAAATATACAAACTGCTTCAAAACCTCAAAAATTGACAACTCAGAGAATGCAATAAAAAATATTACAGGTACAGTACTTATTTTTCAGCAACACAGATGAAAAATTCTTAAATTTGCAGTGTTTTTGCAATACTATAAGGAATTAAATATATATTTACAAGGTGGAAAAACATAAACTACGGTATTTTTACTACTACTAATATAGAGTACTGGATATAAAATATGATTTATAATTAAGCTAACTTATACTGTTTCTTTCAATCACATTTTTGGTGCAATTCCTCTTGATTTTATCTTAGCTCGGATGAAGCTATCACGTGCTTATGGTCCAATGGCAGACATTTATGCCACTGTTACCAATTTTACGCATCTTTTGACCTGTTTCACAAGGGGTCGAAGGAATTTAAAAATTTGTACCTGAGGAATTTATACTTCGATACTTTATACTGAAGATTCGAGTTCTTCATTTGAAATGTTCGTTAAAATATAGAGGAGCTACTATATCAGTCTTATCAGTTAATTAACTTGGTGAAATTCATCGCATCGAAGTTTATTTTTGGAATTTTAAAAATTAGTTGCTTTAGTCATTCTTTCTCTATCACTCGGAATTCTCCTTGAGTCCAGTTCTCTAATATGGTGGCGTTCATCACTGAAATAATTATTGAAAGGAGCATATACTTGGGATGAAGGGAGTTTGCAATTTGTTGAATGATTGGGGAATTACAGATTTTAGTACGTTACTTAACTAACGAGGATGAATATTATCGTTTTAAAAACATTCATAGCTCTTTTTGTAGGAAGAATGGTACTTTTTCACATACCACATTGGTGTGCAAACTCCTAAAATAAATTCGGAAATAATTTTTAAGTTCAATCACGGATTCTTACACTACATGTTATATCTTAGGATGCGAATTGCTGTTGTCAGTCATCGAGCTTGTGGTAATTCCTGAGATTGACAACTATCTAAATTCGAAGAACATTGTTAGCCTTGCAAATGTTGTATAAATATCGTTAATTAAAACTTATATCCTATTCGGACATATGACAAGAAATTGTCACAGATTGTACATTTATTTTTTCGTATTTGGTTTATGCTTTACAGATTTCATGTGAATATTCCTTAGGACTTACAGAGGCTCCATCTAAATGTTGAAATAAATTAATCAGAATAAATTCGTTGGCAAGTCCTATCCGGAACACAATATTGATCACACTCCCTTGTAATTTTTTAAAGATTTCAATTATTTCTACCAGTTATAACTTCATTTACAGTTATCTTCTTTTTATTAGTTGCGACTTTATTTACGATTATCGTGGACTAAAATTTTTGGGTTCTATTATTTTTATATCAAATATTTAGGTTCTATAACCGGCAATATTGGTAATTTTTGGCAGCAGCAAGTACCGTTTTCACTACTTCGGCAGTCAGGGATAAATTTGGAATTAACAAATACCTTACGCTTCCTTTTATTGACACAATGTATTTTACATGACGCAATGTCATTTGATTGACACATTTACATAACGCAATGTTAAACAAAGCCTTAGATGGTCTTTAAGAACTTGTACTTTCAAATCACTGTTAGCATTACGTTTCACTTAAGGATATCATAAAATAACTATTTGGTATTACTTACGTATCATTTGCAACTCTTTTTGGGCAAACAATTGGTATAGAAGCGTTTCTCTACATTTTTTCCATATTTTAAGCATTCCTTCCTGGGTGTATTTCTCTCTTCTGTGTCAGTAAAACTTTCATTGTGTGTGTGTCTGCCTGTTACTTGATGTTGTATACCTTGTGTCTGGCGAAGCATGGCCAAACATGTCCCTTGCGCCAATAAAACCCCAAAACCAAACAACCATATTTTCAACTGCAACTTCTAATGCCTCAGGAATACTGAATTCTTTGCCAGAATGTTGGTATCAGTTTGTGTTTAACAAGCAAATGATATTTTAAAACGCCTTCGATTGTTGATAAAAATTAAAGGTAGAAGTTTACGTAGAGTGCTAAAAAAGGGTTTTCTACTTGATGCCTCGTAGTCATTGTTTTGGAATAACTCCTTTTTATGTTAGTAGTTCGTGAACCAAAAGTCCCCACTGGAAACACTCGTTTCAATTCTATTAGAATTAATTTAGGTATTAGGACTTTTGGTACAGGGGTCTGGTGTTAGTTACTCAAGTGTTTGTAGCTGCAACAGTGATTCCAAAAGGAAGTTGAACGCGGGACATGAGCGGAAATCTCTGAATGTTGATCAATGTAGTTCCTGACGTCTCTTATATAATTACTTCGATCTTTGTGGGTACGTAGGACATGATTAACCTAAACAAAGTATTGTGCAATTTTTTTAATTCTCTAAAATATATTTATTAGGTTTTACAAATTAAAATAGCGTTATTTTAAAAATCGTGTTACAAAATGCCTTCCCCATTTTTAGCCCATGTCGACATTATTTAACGCATAGTTAAGGGTAAAGACGTTAAATAAAATTTAAAAAATACGGGTATTTATTTAAAGGTATCTACTAGCTATTTATAGGCAACTTTTCTACCCTATTGCAAAAGTAATTCCGAAAAAAAATGTCGGTCACCTTAGTGCTCCCCCATTTTCAGCTTGGAAAAATATAACCCCTTGCGCCATAAAACAAAAATCCAACTAACGAATCTAAAAGTGAAAAAAATTGATACATTCACACAACGAAACATGTAAATGCCAAAAATTCAAAACCATACCTCCTCGAAGTTTCACTCATTCGACTATATCCCTCATTTTTACTTGACTCCAGACAAGTTTCCGAATAGCGGAAGAAACTCGATTTTTTTGTTATATTTCGGAGTTCAAAGTAGGTAGTTAATTAACGTCGCACTGGAACAACACAACGGGCTATCGGTGACTCTCCGGGATCAATCCCTAAGGGAAAGATTCAAGGACAACGCCTCGTAAATTCCAACCACAGTCAGATGACGAGAACCACGCCTGAGCTGGCACCCCACTCTCCGAAGTTCCACACCATGCCAACGTGAGGACATTTGAGGCCAAAACAGATTTACCGTGCACAAACCCCCGTGTACACGACGGTCTTTGGCTGGATCAAGTTTCGAACTCACACCTCTACTGTTGTTAATCAGTTACTCTTCCAACTGGCCTACCTCGGCCCTTGGGAGTTATAAGGTCACCAGTTACCTGAGCCTTTCCGGGAGGTCTTTTCCCAAAAAAGTGAATTTCGTAGGGGCATCAAGTTTTGGGGTTGTGGTTCTATATCTGTCAGTATAATTTACATATTTATTTGTCTATTCTGTAAATTTCCAAGGCCCACGCTTTATCGCTTGTTATATATCGCGCTTTTTCTTGTTCCTCTAAAAGCCCGATATATCAAGGGGGTACGGTACTAACTTTGAAATAAATTTATGATCCTTTTTCAATGAATGCGTTCCTACAGTTTGCTAACAACAAATTCTGTGTTCCTACTTCTATTTGTTATAACTGAATTTCTATAAATTTTAAAACTTGATAGTTTAATAAGCATTTTTTGCACCGAAATTATTTTTATTGATACATGATTTTGGGTAAAGCAGACCTTTCCTCTCCTTGCTTAACTCTCCAAGTGGAATCCAACCTCCTATCTCGCTTATCAAGGACACCAATTTTAATAATAACAAGGTTCCTCCTCAAGACAACCACCAGGTGGATTAACCACGTTTGTGCAATTGGAGCACCTCAAGGTCATCTTCCTTCTTGCTGGAGCCCTTCTCGCCAGAGGCTCTCGCAAGGTCCTTTACTTATTATTTTTCCAACAAATGAAATGGGGGGCTGATGCACGTTAAATCTGTCGTGGCCTCAAACGCCCTCACATTGGTTTGGAAGTTTGGAGAGTGGGGTGCCAGTTCAGGTGTGACTTCGTCATCTGACCGTGGTTAAAAATTATGTGGTATTGTCCTCGGACGTTTCCCTTGGGGATTGATCCCCGACCGTCGCTGATAGCCCGTTGCGTTGCTCCAGTGCGACGTTGATTAAATACCTACCTATCTACCTACCAACAAATAAAAGTTTTTGTTTATTTTCCAAAACAAATAATAAAACCTTGTTTTTCTTTAGCATGCAATCTAGCGCGCTTGTAAAATAACGCAATCTAAACCTCAAAATGCATTTATCATGGCAATGATAGTTAACCTTTAAAAGTGAAAATTTATTTCCAAATAGTAACAATTGTAACGTCCACAGCAATAGCTTGGGGTCAGGAGTCAACAGGTTTTCTATTGACCCGCCGATCGTAAATCTGCCAGCGTAACTATGCGAGAGAGAGATCTTATTCAACGTCCAGATGGCTTAAGGTGGAGATCTTCGGCCTCCTCTTTAATTAACTGCCCCCAGGGTGTCAACTGGAGTGAAGACTTCGAACTCTCGAAGTGAAGGGAGGTGTTTCGGCGTGTCGTCTCCGGCCATTTGAGTTTATCTCCGTAACAACTTTTTGTGTGAGTCTGCCTATCTAAACTATTAATGTGTGATAGTTTGTCTGTTGGAAATATATCTTCGTCTCAACTACAGCACGTAGAGATCTGAGAGAGGTGTCAAAATACGCAGAATAAACTGGGGAAGTTATTCCGCCCCTTCAAAATTTTCAAAAATTTAAATTTTAACGTAAAATGTTCAAAAAATTACCTGATTGGACAGAGTGCCGTGACGTCACTGGCTGTTTCCGTAGCGGTTTTTGCCCCAACTTTTTTATTATGTTTTTTGTCAGACTTGACTTAAATATTCGTGTTAAATTAGAGGAAAAAAAGAAAATGTTCAAAATTCAATATACAGTACTTTTACGTGTCTTAGATTTTACTGCTTTAAATAAACATTTAATACACTACTTTTTCGAGCCTTATATTTTACTTCTTAAAATAAGCATTATTTTTTATAATTATTTCACATCCAATACAGCAAACCCGAACAACTCAACTCTTCAATCCATCGTCATTTGGAATTTCAAATTGTTTACTGCTGCCTTTTATATAGCGACTGTTTTTTGCGTTGTAATTACTCTTTTTAACGACAATGCCAAAAAGAAAACGTTCCATAACAAGCAATTGAGCTAAATATGAACTACGTGATAGACGTCACAATGAATCTAAGGAACAAGCTACCAATAGAAGACTGGTCGAAGATGAACGTCAGGGTGAAATTGGGAATTATACATAAAGACTTGCAATGAGACGGCGAAAAATCTAATATATCGTTTACTAACAATCAGTTATCCCGTGACACATTAAACCATAAAACTTTTAAATCCGAATAATAATAATGATAAATTTATAGAATTATATAACAGTGAATCTAAAGAAGGCATGCAAAAAAAGAGTAAAAAATCCAAGAGGTATTTACTAACACTTTGTCCTCCGCAACGCGGGGCCATACAGGTAGTTACTTGATATTGTATGTCTTGTGTCTGGCGCAGCATGGCCACCTCGTCCATCAAGATCTTACTAATTTTGCTGACATACGAGCAATTGTGTCAGGATGACGAGATACCTCGTCCATCGAGATCTGACTAATTTTGCTGATATAGCAACATTTATATCAGGATGACGAGATATCGCATCCATCAAGATCTGACTAATTTTGCTGACATAGCAACATTTATGTCAGGATGACGAGATATCTCGTCCAACAAGGTCTGGTCAGTTTTGCTAATGACGAGATACCTTGTCGAGACAACCACCAGGAGGGTAAATCCCTTTTTACAGTACCCACAGCATATGGACTCAGATCCCTGTATTCCATAAACCATACTTTGAAAATTCAAATATAAATAGTATAAGTTCATATGTCTAATAAATAATCATCTTAATCGTATTGTGGCTCTGTCATCTTTAGCAAACCACTCTGCCCTGGCCACGCACTGGAGTTACTGGAGTGTTAATTCAACTACCAAGGGTAAACTAGACAGTTATTGATACCTCCGGACAGTTATTGACACCATAATCTTTAATTTAAAAAATAAACTTTCATGTCAATGTTCGGTTTCAAATAAGGGCAGGAAAAATTCCTTGTGAATCATAGAAGTCAGCTGTGCTAAAAGATTTCAAACTGTAAACATCAAGAAATGTAATGTAACCGTAATCAAGAAATATACAAACAATTTACTAGTTAAGAGGACGGTTTCTTCTGTTTTTGCTAAGAAAAGAGCATGTTTTGTAAGATAGATTAGCCATAGTTTCCTTTGCATAAATCCATTTATACTGCAAAAATATACTAAATAAGAATGAAGGGATGTCAATAACTGATGTCAATTACTCATTCATAGGGTGTCTATAACCGATTTTGCACTATTTATTCTCGATATACTGCAAAATACCTTCCAGGGATAATTATGAAACCCTTTATTCAGCTTAAAGTAGAGTAATTCAGGAAAAGTTACAATGGATTTCAACTCGATTGAACTATTTTTACTATTTTTTCCATGGATTTATAGTATAAATATTGCCTTAAGGGTAATAATCCCTCAATAACTGTCTTGTTTACCCTACCTACCTATCTTCGCGAAATTATTTTAGAATTGAAAAGTTATCAAAAATACATGCGCTGGAATTAATTGCACCAGAGATCGAAGTTTGGTTTACCACATTCTTAAAATATACGTCATTTTGAAAACAGTTGAAGAAAACGTTGAGAGCAATGTTCATTTAACAGTATGGCGTTTTGGAAATCGGGTACGCAGTTGCACTAAAACAACACAACAGGGAATCGGGAGAAATCCCGATTGTTAGGGATCTCGGAACCGGAAGAACTGAGCCATCTGAAATAATTTTCTGAATACACGTGCTTGTTGAGTGGCAAGTACGGAGGTAGTTAATTAACGTCACACTGGAGCAACACAATGGGCTATTGGCGACGGTCCGTAATCAATCCCCACGGCAAAGATCCGAGGACAACACCACGTAATTTTGAACCACGGTCAGATGACGCGGACAACATCTGAGCTGGCACCCCACTCTCTAAACGTCCACATCACGCCAACATGAGGACATTTGAGGCAGGACAGATTCAACGTGCACCAGCCCCCTTTGCACACGACGGTCTTTGGTTGGATTCGAACTCGAAACCCTCCGGTTGCAAGTCCATTACTCTTCCAACCGGGCTTGATGAATGGCGTTCTTGTACAAAATCAAATGTTTTTGAGAAGAGGGGGAGTTGTTCTGTATCTTCCTGGAGCACATACCTCAAGAACGGCCTTGACTACACAGCTTACAATGCGATGAAAAACAATAAGCACTCTGGACAATAAATCATTGTCCGGAGTGCCACAGAATGTAACACTACTCGAATCTGTTCAGTTCTTCACTCAGTGGGGGCAAACAGGACGGGGCGTAAATCCCAATCGCCAAACATGCCACCGCACTTGTCGCACGATCCCCCGCCGCTTCGTGGGAAAAAAAAGGCGAATATGAGCAGGGGAGGAGGCGAAGAGAAAGAACCCTATGGTCATTTCTCCTCATTCAGGAAGAAGACGGCAAAGAATGGGGCCTTTTCGAATGACCCCCTCCCCCTATCCCCCATTTCGTCTGCGGGCAGAAAAGAATTCCCGTAAATAGCCTGCTTCCCCTCTTTCAGTGGAAAGGGAAATATATAGCTATCGTTTTATTTTCGATACTGCGATCTGCTACCGAAGAATGTGTTGCTCCACAAAGGCCCGCAGGTAAGGGGCAGTTGGATGGGATGATCCCCACGTGTGTGTGTGTTACCTGTTCTCTCTCCTGCACCCTGCCCCGCTGGAATGGCGAGGAGTGTGGACGCTGGTTCTATTTAATAAGGACTCAGAAAGACGTCGCTTTTTATCATTTTTATTATGGGACGAGAAATTGCTATTGAATGAAATGGTAATCACCAAGGGATAGAGCAGCTGTTGAAATTTCAAGGGACTGATTATGGGGACCTCCCAGACACCCCCCTATGGCCTCTCCTAGGACTTGAAAATAACAAAACTATCCTCATTTAATTAAATCCTGAAAGACTCGCTTTTGACCCTCGCCTACCCTTCTACTTTTTTGCTTTTACTTCATCCGTCATTATGTTGTATGTGTTTGTTCCAGCTTGGCCCTTGCGCCATAAAACCCCGAAAACAACCAACCAACCTGAAAGACTCGCGAATGAGAGAAGATGCATTTGACATTTTCAAATAATGCGAACAAATATTACTCTTCTTCCAATAAAGGAGTTGGGTTCCCCTTTGTCTACAATACAGTTTCTATACGTCTTACCAGTGGAGATCTCTTGACTTCAAGTCACTCTATTCGCGAAATGCTGCCCAGTGTAAGGGGTACTATACCATAGACATGAGGTATAAATAGACTGTTGAAAGGAGCTTCAAAAAGTGTGACCAACATGTCGACTATAAGTCATGTGACTGCTCTGTGAAAAATCGATTTGATTGACCGATTTGCATCTTATCGCCTCGTTTGTCGGTAAAACATCTTGTGACAGGGAATGTCTTGTGAATGCGCATTTCTATAGTGGGGCGACAAAAGTGGTGGAATCGCCTAAGTCTACTATGTCCCGCGGATCAATCAAATGATGAATAAATGGATCTTCTCCCGTCCCTGGACCAATCAGATGATGAATGTTAGTTTCCACACTACAGACGAAAATAGTCTAATGGTCACATTACTACTAGTTTTGGTCACATGATCCATAAAAAGTCATTCTAAATTTATATATTTTCTATGTGTGATACAAGTCATATGTATTCTTGCAAGAACCCAGCGCTCGTTACCAACTGTACGTAACTTTTGAAGTACTCAGTGTTAAATTGTCAACTTTCTTATGCAATAAGATCATACTTTCTCAAACTTTGTTGGCTCCACGTCCCCTTTTCAAAGACAATTTTCAGTCTTCCCACTGGAAAACTATTTCAACAAATAATAAATTTCGAACGGTATGTGCTTTGAATTTCACCAAAATATATATTTACGTAGCTGTGTGTGAATTTTAGTATTTCAAAAAACTAATAACAACTTGGGACTAAAATTATAAAGTTACTTATTAAAATGAAATACCAAACACAAATATACACTAAATTGTTCGATATTATTTAATTAATTAATAAAATAATAAATCAGTAAAATTATAATTAATCACTAATGAGAAGGATGAACTAGTGTTGTATTACCAAGAAGAAACATTGTACATTAAACTTGACACAATATACAGATTCCTGTCACTGAAAACAGGATTTAAGAACCTGCGTAAGTCGGAAGTGCTGGAAAATGTATATATGCCAACACTCGCTTGTTACGATCTGTCGTCGTTTTTAGACCGATGAGTTATAATTTGCAATTTACAACGTACAATTCTTGTGACAATGCGATTAGCTGCAGCGAGTGTGTTGGTATAATTAAGAGTACAAGGGATTACACATTTTAGCATCTAATTGCCCACTGTTGGTCTTCAACGACCTCCTATTTCCCCCGGGGCCAGCATTTCCCCCAAGATTCGAACACTGTCCACAGGGATACGATAACGCTCACTTGGTTAAACTGCACAATAGACGGAGCTATAAACCCTGCTTCATGCTATTTCTTCCAATTGCTCCGTTGGAAGATCTACAGGTGATGGTCACGTGATATTGAAGAAAGCACGAATTCAAAAGAACTAATTGATAAGCTTAATGAGAAACACTGAAAAGCTTCGGTAGCCAATCGGCCCTAGCCGATTCCCAAGCCCACGTGACTTACCCTTCTAAGATCCTACGACAGCGACTCCGCCCACATGTTCCGTCATCTGACCATGGTTCAAAATTACGTGGTGGTGTTCTCGGATCTTTCCCTTGGGGTTGATCCCGGACCGTCACCAATAGCCCATTGTGTTGCTCCAGTGCGACGTTAATTCGAATACCTATCGCCCATCTAGGTAGATGCGTTAAACAGATAAGGATGACGGTCCGATAACATTCCAGACGGAATGCTTATGTTCCAGAACAAATGAGAGAAATTTTTTATAATCCACCTGTCTTCTTGCTCCCCAAAAGGAGGACCGTTGAATTAGGGAGTCGATTGTGAAGTTTGTGAGGGGAAGAGGAATTCCAACACCCCTCCATGATTAGGACCACTTTCTCAACCCCTCCCCAAGAAGAATTCCGGGTGCGCGCCTGATGTCTCAAACACTTTCCTCTCAACGGCGTCCTCATCATCCCATCTCTTTGTTGACAACCACCCCTCTGCAAATCCCACCTCTGGGTCTGGCACGTGCCATCACCCTTCACCCCTTCAAAGGGAACTTCATTTGCAGAAGCACTCCACCTTTGTTCACAAGAGAGAGGGTCAGGTCAGTCTACAATAAACCCCGGAACTACTGTTAGGAACACCCTTTGTGGTGAAACCTCGATCAGAGTTACAGCCCGCGGGTAGTTCTTCCAACACTGGTCGAGGCAACCCTCCACAACTCTAAGCCACAGTAGCAGGCCATATCTTCATACACTTAAGCATGGCCCTGGATACACCCATACAGTAGCGTAGCATAACATTGATAAGTAAGCATGCTGAGATTGGATCTCGAAAGCAAATCAGCTTTACATAACCTTATAAGACAACTCCAGTCACTGTTTTTTCTTTTTTTTGCAAAAATGACACAATACATTCTAGTTTTAAATTTAACACTCCAAGTGTTTCGACGAGATATCTTGTCAATTTGCTAATGACGAAATATCTCATTGACACAAAACTGTCCTATTACTCCAAGGGGTATAAAAACCAAGCAGGAAAACAAATTATCTCTTGCCCAGAGCTGGTGAATTTGGAATAGGTTTTTGAACCAGAGGCTGGCCACTACAGGGCTTAGGTGTTTCTACGCGCAAATAAACCCCCAGAAGGTAATCCTTACATTTGCCCAAAAGGAGCAGTTGTGCCCAATATCGGCAAATCTGTATTGATGATACAAACACTGTCTTAAGGCTTGAAGCAGTCTTTTACATTGGCGGAAAAATGAGGAGAGAATGACAGATCATGCACAAGGACCAACTGTGCTTATTACTGATTGCTAGCCTTAACCCTCCTGGTGGTTGTCTTGATGAGGTATCTAGTCATCAGCAAAACTGACCCGAATCTTCATGGACGAGATATCTCGGCATAAGAAAATTGATCAGATCTTGATGGACAAGATATCTTATCGAAAACATTTGGAGGGTTAAGAAGCATGGGGTAGGGGAAAAGTGACAATCTTACGGACTTATTTTGAGGGAAATTAACCCAGATTAGGAAACTTAAGCAGCGATACAAAAACTTAAGCAGCGATTGATCACAACTAAAGCAACGGCGAACTGAAGAAGAGATGAATTCAGAACGTATCGCTCAAGTCTCCGGATTTTCGTGTTAAACACTTTCAGCCGTTCATTGGTGGGTCATACGCTTGTCAATACAATAATCTAAACAAAAATGTACTGAAAAAAATTAATTGAACCAGCCCTCTTTATGCGCGCACAGTTTATAGGAGAGCAAATTCAAAGATACTGGCCAAACTGAACCAAGCAATGTTTTTCAGTCAAGTAAATAGACACATGCAAGGAAAATTTTACAGATACAGAAGAGAAAAATACACATGCACAAGAATCAAACCTGCGCTGCCTTCAGCTCAGATTAGTGGGCTTGCCGATTGCTAGCGCAATGGGCAAGCCCGCTGGGCCGCGGCGGCACCGCTAATGTCTCAGGTTGGTAGTTCAATTTACGTCGCACTGGAGTAACGCACTATTGACGATGGTCCGGAATCAATCCCGAAGGGAAAGATCCAAGGACAGTACCTTTGAACCATGGTGAGGTGACGAGATTGACACCAGAACTGGCGCCTCACTCACGAAATTTCTACGACATGCCAACGTGAGGACATTTGAGGTCATCACAGAGTTAATGTGCATCAGCCCCCACATACATGACAGTCTTCGGTTGTATATAGTCTCGAACTAACAACCCTCCGGTTGCTAATCCGCAGCTCTACCAACTGGGCTATCGCAGCCTTGCTAATGTCTCAGGAACGGTCCTCTTTGATCATTTGGCTAAGGTTTTATCTTTTATTCTCACCTATGGCATTTGTTTTAATGCCGGACGGTAAAAACCAAACCGGTATTCATCTTGAATTAATAGCGTTACAAGCAAACAGCTGCCTCACAACACCTTAAAACTGTAGCCGAAGTGCTAGTAAAGTAATTCAGTCTTTGAAAGACTGACAGATGGACATCTAGCTTCTCTTCTGTGACTGACAGCTTCCCGAATAGAGACAGAAAATGACCAACTTGTGAAGAGTCATTCGTATGGCTGCTCGTCACGCACGCCGTCGTATAAACCTGCCTCAGAACACGACATTCCATCACTGTGACATCAAGGTAAATTGAAATTCCAACACACTGCTCTCAAACCCTTACAACGGATAAGACCCTTTATTAAACTAGCTTCTAGCAAAATATTTTACTTTTCCTCATTTAACCCTTTTCAAATAAAAGTACGCCCGTTGCTGTTCACGGCGGATCTATTTTATGTATTTCTTGTATGCATCAAAAGGTATTTGTACGCACCGGTAGTGCTGTCATACAAGAATTCATTTTGGAGGATCCAAATTTTGAAATTCAAAATTTATACTAGATCGGGTTGTTTGGGTTCTATGGTCACAAGGATTGCACTTAGCCAAGCTGCGACAAACACGAGACAAACAACGTCAAATAATGGACAAACACACACAAGGAATGTTTTACTGATTCAAAAGAGAGAAATATACCCAGGGTAATCTACAAGAATTGATTCCTTCGGCGCCTATAGGAGATTTGGATCTTATTGCATTTTTAAAAGAAGTTTCGATGCAAGTCTTACTATACATATTTTTTAAGTAAGGACTACTATAAGCATAAAGCAAGTGATACATTTCATAGATACGAATACAAAATTCACTTAATAATGTTTAGGTCGCTAAATGTTCACAATAACAACAAATAACATTGAACACGTACAATCAATTTAATAAACTAATAGTTAATTTAATAACAGTTAATTAATTTTTAAAGTTAAAAATTGTCACTTTAAAGTATATTATTCATTTTTTCGAAATGCATAGAATTTTTCGAAAATATTCTATGCTTTACAGAATATAATGCAACTTAGTAATTTTAGTGGAAAAGCCAAAATTTTGCATTCGGACTAAGCAATTTCGAGATTAAATTCATTTTTAAAGCAAGCGTTATAATTTCATATTGATAACTGTAAAAATGTAGATGAGCAAGAACGTATGTTCGAACTTAGAGAAAAAAATTAACTCATTTAAAATTTAGATTTTGCGCACGTACTTTACTTGAAAGTGATACAATTTAAAATAGATAATTTAAGTTGAATAAATTTTTAAAAAATTTACAAATTCTTGAACGAATTTCAGTTTTAGTGCTCTGTCAATAATTTTAAAGTTGAACATTGGGAAAGTTATTCAATTTTGTATTTGTTCGTCCTCCTTTGGAAAAAAAAATCAAACTTATTCAAATATGGAACAAATTTTTAAAATTCCCTTCGAATTTCAAAATTTCTGACCAAATTTTTAATTTAAACTCTTCTAAAATTATTAGAATGTCCTATGAGTCATCAAAATGAACATTCAGACAAACTTTATTCTTTCATTTGTTGAAGAAGTGTCCTACATGTGGTTTGGGGTCGCCGGTACCCCCAGAAGAAGGACCCCAGAAATGTGAAATGTTTTTATATTGTTATATGCAGTCGACAAGATTAATTTTGCAAATCTTTCCATCGTTTTTATAAGTGTACAATTGCATAAAGGAAAAGAGAAAAATTTACACATTGGATCAAGTAAAACATCAAGCAATTAAGATGCATACTTGTATTTCTGAAGGGATGGTCATTTAAAAGGGTAGCGGTTTGCAAATTTGTGAGTCCCTGTCATGCACCCTTTTTTAAAGAAATATTTTTCAAACGATCATTCAAACGTAAAATAAATTTAAAATATATTCTTGCGATTTCAGAATTTCTTTTTCGTACTTCTGCAATTATTACAATGTCACATTGGTCATCAACATAAACATTCGAACAAATTTTCCTTACACAACCTCGCCTAAGTATCAGTTAATTTTTTTTCAAAAATAATTTCGAAGCATTGAGGGGTCTATTATACACTCCAATTGAAAGAGAAAAAATGTCAAACAATCATGCAAGAAAATAAATTTTTTAAATTTTATCGTAATTTCTAAATTCCAATCAAATTTTAGTCCTTTTGCAATTTTTACATTGTCGCATTTGTCGTCGACATGAACATTCGAACAAATTTTCCTTCCACAAGGCGAACTGTCAGAATTTTTGCAAAAGCAATTTTAAAGCAGGGCCTTTCGGCTTTTTGAGAGTCGGTATACAAAAAGGGTCTGGTTTAAAAGCAGAAAGTTAGTAAACAAACAGAGAATCAATCCGGGCTGCGTAAAAATGGCGAATGATTCGTAATGATTTGGCCGGCGGAAAAGACGACCGCAAAACGACCTTGCCGGAGCGAAGTGAAATTATACGAATGTAGCAGCGAGCGGGAAAAAAAATCGATACCGATTCCTCGTTGTTTGAATTTCGCTAAAAGCGCAGGCGGGCGATGTGTCAGATGCGGCGGATGCCAATCTGCATACGTAAGCGGGTGACGTCACCGCTGCTCTGCGTGTGGAGAGAGCGAGCGCAGGAATCGGATTTTATTCGTTCATTTCGTCGATTGCTTTACGGTTCCCCGCGCGCATGCGCATAGCCCCTACCCCCTGATTCTATTCGAAATAATGCGTTTTCGGAGCAGTTTTCGGTAGATTATTTTTGAAGGAAATTATACAATGTCCGCGCCTGCTGGAGCCAGAATTTAAAGAGAATGAGTTTTGTAAAAATGTTCCAGACATTTCAGAGAAACAAAAGAAACCGAAACTACTATAACTGAAAATAAAGAAATTTAGAGCCATTAATTTTTATTCAATTTTTAATTTTTGACTGCTGAAATTAAGAAGCAACGTTTCTCTTTGCAGGCTTTGCAGAATAATTTCTAAATGTTCGGTAATTCTACAAATTGTTATTTGAAAGCAATTGCAACATTTTCGAGGGATTATTTTACAAGGAAATTAAACAATATTCTGTAGTGCAAATTTCAAAATTTGGAAAGTGCGAAGTCGTGAAAATGTGTTCCAAGCAATAAAATAAAACAAAAGCATAAACATAAACCGAAACTAATAGAAAGAAATTATTTTGCAAGAAATAATGGAAAAATTAAATTTTCTTAAGCGAATTTTTCAAACCTTGGGAAGAGAAAATCGAGACAAACTTTTCACCGAATATAATATTTGTTTCGAAATTTAGATTGCAATATTTCTCTCCAGTTCTGGTGGCATAATAAATGATAATTTCATACTTTCGTAAATTTTTCTGTAAAAGCAGACAAACAATTTTTGATACATTGTTTTCGTAAAGTAATCACAAAATGCGAAATTGTTCCACGTAAGCCAAGGTTATAATGGAATAATGTTATACGAAAATAAAATGAGAAACCAAAACGAATACAATCGGAATTTTAAATGCAAGAGGGGGAACAATATCAAGCAATTATGTTTGCGAAATTTCTTATGAAAAGGATTTTTTTCAAATTTCGACGGTTAAGTTTGAGATCACACTTTTCACCTGAGATATTTCTTTCGAAAATAAAAGAAAGCACAATTATGTCCAAATTCTTTATTCTTCTTCCAGACATTAAAATAAATATTTTTATGGCACTTATAAACAACCTTTTAACTCGCCAACGTGTGCAAGATGTTTGTTTTTAATAAACCTTATGATATTGTAATAAACTAAATCTGTCTGATTCAAACGAAAAAAGAACTAAAAAATAGTATGAATGAAGACAGAAACATCTTTTTTTAAAGTTCACATTGTTCAAGCTCTATCTCCATAAGAAATGCCTTAGAAGCATTGTTATAATTTTAAGGAATTAAAAAAATTGAGCTTAATGAATTGTTTCTAGAATGCAAAAAACAAAATCAGGAATGCTAGATTTTCTTCATGCTTTGGTTTCTCTCACAAAGCTCAAATATTTCTTGCTTAGTGAACAATTGTAACTTTTTAAACATATATCTTATCTATGAAAATTTTATTCACGCGAAAAATACTAGTTGCCATATTTTTTCATTATTCTGTTACCATTTGAAGCAAAATAAATGTATCGTTCGATACAATACTGGACTTTGCAAAATTGGAAATAAAAACCTACCACGATAATAATTAATCTGTATACTTTTAAATATTCCATGCATTATGGGTAACATTGGTCTACGTACTTTAATTTCTCATTAAAAATTAATTTAAATTATACAAAACTGTGTTACATTATAGAGTGAAAGTGCAGTTTTAATTTGTGATTTTCAAGAGGGAGTAGATACAGTTATGAGAAAGAGTTTCAGTATAAACAAATCAGACGTTCTGCGAAGATTTTAATTCCAATTGCTCTGGCGTGATACATATCGGGGTTACCTTTTTTATAGTTTATCGTCGTTTCGTTCATGGTTGGCGTAACATCTAAATGGCGTTGACCAATCAACTATCATACATCAATTCGTAATTAATTCTTTGGAATTTTATTGGGGGAGTGTTAAAATCGTATTCAAAAAGCAAGCGAAGTAACGTCACGTTCAGAAAGCATAGGAAAAAAACATTTATAGTTGCAGAAACATTATCGTCACCTCCATTTAGCTTGACAAAAATTCCTCTCAAATGTCCCGTTAAGCTCTCATACTAAAATCAAATCATTGGCACTATGTGTGGTAACAACAGAAAATTATTTTATTTAGGGCCCAAAGTGATATAACTTTTACAACTGTGCTTATTGAAACAAATGATGATGCCATTTTAGGAATTTCCTGTTGTACAATATAAAAGTATTTATATTAAAAAAAATTAAGTTGAATTTATGATGTGTTTTTAAAATAAAGGACTAATATTGTTCAGCATATTTTTCTGCTCACGATTTTTACATATCATTACTTTTAAATTTATTAAAATTAAACATTTTAGGTAGGTATTTTAATTAACGTCACACTGGAGCAACACAACCAGCTATTGGTGACGGTCCGAGATTAATTCAAATTTTTAGGAAATTTTAGTCTATGTAATTTTTTTGCAGTTAGTATAATAAGTATGTCAATGAAATAACCCAAACTTTTCTTGAACGCTTAAAAAAGTTTGAAAATTAAAAAGTGGGCCAATGTTATCCATCGATTGGGTGTAATTTCGGCTCACATTATATTTTATGTTTTTGGATTTTAAAAATATGATATATAATGATTTTATATTATTGTTTGTGTTATACCATATCTACAATTTAAATTGAAATTTTCAAAATTCAATAAGATAGAACAACCTTAGAAATTGGCCACAGATCCCCTAATGACTATTACGTTTCTTAATGCAATCATTTTCTTAGAGATATTGAGGATTGTTCATGTTTCTGTGCCTGTTTTTCTTTGTAGTATATAGATGTAATGTTTCGTATTTTCAAGCATTAAAATTAAGCAAGATTCAAATATCAGCCCCAAGCATGTATGAGAGACTTAAATTAAACAAACAAACCATACGGTCTGAGAAGATTTTACATCCGCTGTCCAAATGCTCTTACGTGATACACATCGAGGTTACCTCAAAATGCAGTAAACCGCCGTTTTGATAATGTTCGACGTTTACTCTAATTGGTGTTGACCAATCAACTATCATACAATTCGGAATTCATTCTCTTCGAAATTTTTATGGGCCGCGGAAGCCCGGTTCGAAGAGTAACGGATTAGCAACCGGAGGGTGGTTGCGAGTTCGAATCCAACCATAGTGTACAAACGGTGAGAGTTAGATCCTCCAATGTCCTCACGTTGGGCTGGTGTGGAAGTTTGGAGAGTGGGGTGCCAGCTCATATGTGACCTCGTCATCTGACCGTGGTTCAAAATTACGTTGTCCACGGATCTTTCCCTTCGGATTTGATACCGGAAAATCCCCAATAGCCCGTTATGTTGCTGCAGTGCGACGTTAAATAAATACTTACCTACCTACCTATCGGAAATTTTATTGGCGAAGTCCTCAAATCCTATTCGAAAACGATCTCGAAACGTTGCCAATAGACCTTGTGTTGCTCCAGTGCGACGTTAATTCAACTACCCTACTCGAATTCAAAAAACAAGTCAACTGACGTGACGTTCAGAATACGTATGTCATAGAAACATTACCACCACCTACATTTAGCTTGGCTGAAAATGTCTCTCTTACAGAATGATTTCGGTTATGGCTCAGTCTTCTCATTCAATGATTTACTTGTATGATTAACGAACCCTATGTATGAGTGACTTATGCAATCAATCACACTTTGATTTATGCTGATTAAACTGGTTTCAGCTTGTATTTTTAATTTGTTTTGCATAAAATTTATTTCCGGGGGTGGACTCGAGCCCCATGGACCCTCCCCCTCCCCTTGGATACGTCTCAGCGTCTTGGCGAATGGACAAGAAGTCAAGCATGAAGCTATTTGTCCCATCTTTTCTAATTCAGACAGTCATCCAGCACATATCCGGGTTTTTCGTTTGCTTCAGCAACCGATCGGATTACTATAATGCAAAATGAGCATTTAGTTTGCAGATATTTTTGTCTATTTTCAAACCCGTCTTCTTTTCCAAATACATTTCACATAGATTAAGTCATCTTTAGCATTTATTTTTGTAAACTGAAATCCAAAACTTGGGGGCACTCTCCATTATAACTGTCATTTTGTCCAGTGTCCTGAAATTTCAAAGTCATCTGATCGTGGTTCAAAATTACGCGGTGTTGTCCTCGGATCTTTCCCTTCGGGTTTCATCGGATCGTCGCCAATAGCACGATGTGTTGTTCCAGTGCGACGGTAACTAAAATATCTACCTACCTGAAAATTCGACTGAAAAGCCCCTTTGTTTGGAAAACATCAAAACAAGCGAAATAAGGCTTATTAAATAACAAAACACTGCCTTAAAATTACCAAAATATCTGAAAAAAATGCCATTTTGCGTAAAAATCACGAAAAAATGCATGGAAATGTTCTAACAGAAGCCCTTAAATCAGAACTTAATAATTAAGCCCTGAGTGAATGAATCAGCAGATTCATTCACTCAGATAACGTTTGTCTAAAAAAGAAAAGATAACTCCCCAAGAATCCTTGCCAAAACGGAACACTAGTTTATTTTCGGTGAAACAAAAAACTTTAAAGGATTTTTTTGCTTTTTCTCAATTACATGCAAAACTGAAATTTAAACAATTTAAACCCAAACATTCGGTGTAGAGTTACCAAAATGAAATCCATTCCCTTGACAAATAATTTCGAGAAGCCGATAAACGTCTGTTTAAATTTTAACCATCTTATCAGGCCTTATCCAGGCTACCTCAGACCCAAAACAAGAAATGCATTATTAGAGTTTTTGAAGTTTAGGACATAACTGGTGTCCGTTCTTTCGATGTCCCTATTTTCTCTGAGACGTGCCAACGTCCAGTACACCACTCAAGAACGGCTCTGCATATTATAGTTCAAAAAGAAAATACTAGAACTGATTTTCTAGAACGCAAATCAGTATCCAAACATCTTGATTTGTTTGAGGCAGTAAAATTAATTTCGTTTCCAGCTCTGATTACTGAGTCGAGGAAAGTTGATTAAAAAACTTTTTCGGTCTCTTTTATAGTTATATCCTTTTTTTCATCTTACTGAAAGGCTCCAACCAGACTTACAATTTAGTAGCTAAAAATAGCATTCGGAGCTTAGATTGAATTCATTAGTCGCCCATTATGCCATTAAGAGGCCTGCTTTTCTCAAAATGTTACAATTAATTGCCTCTGAAGGTTCGAAAATTATAACACGTAACATCTCACAATCGAGCGAGAGCATTTATTTTGTGCTGGAAAAACCTGAATTTGTTTTTATTTAAAATTAGCATTCAGAACAAAACGGCCTTGAATTCAACATCATCTTTTTGAAGAAAAATTAAAAACTGGGCATGAAATTTCTAGTCTCTCTTAGACAGTAATTTCTGGGAAACCAATCGCGGGAAATACAATATTTTATTAGGTAGGTAGTTGAATTTGTGTAGCTCTGGAGCAGTGGTTCACCCAGTGGTGTGTGCACCCCTGGGAGTGAGTGCGAGAGAAGTTTCGATGGACGACAGCGATTCAATAAAATGTTATTGAAATACGAGCCAATGCACGTATTCAAATGGAATTTGAGAAACTGGACAACAATTTTAGTGTACATAGTTAGAACCTTATACACAGAGCAGCATTGAAGATTTAATATTTGCTACCACCTACCTGTGTGAAATGGGATAGTCATTACTTTTGCACATAAAAAAAGCCAGAAATCTCTGAAATGCAAGTGATGACTTACGCTTAGCTCTTTCAAAAAAGGAGCCATCGCTTCAAAAGTATTGTTACGAATTGCTTGCTCAATGTACCATCCAGCTTCTTCAAAACACTAACAAATCATGGTTGATTTAAGTATAGTTTCCCGGATGTTTTAGCATGAAACTTGCCTAAATATATAAGCAAAGAAATCTCAAATACTTTATTCACTAAACTAAAATATGGTTTATCAAATATAGAACATTGAATTAAAATATGTTGGAAAACTATTACGTGATGCTTGTACACACAAACACAAAATTCGACATCGAACGGACTGACTAACGCAACCAAGTTCAGTCACTAAATGAATGTAAGTACTCACAGTATGCAAATTTCATGAAAATATATTCAACCGTTTGGACGTAGTACGGGCCCACACATAGACAGATGGACAGACAGACACCAAACGCGCAAGTGACGGATTTTGCATCAGGACCCAAAAGGGATAGAAAACTTGAAATGATACGAAAATATTCAAACACTCCATTCTTATTTATATAGATTAACAATAACGTAGCCATTAAAAATTGAGATATTGTTTTGTATGTATATGTAAATATACGTGTTTATTTTTCAATAAATAAATGATCTTGCAATAGAAGTGATTTTCTAAATAAAGAAATAGAAACACATTTTTCAAGGGGGGTGAGAACTTATTTTTAGATTCAAGGGAGTGCAGATCACTAAAAAGGTTAAGAACTACTGCTGTAGAGCAACACAGCGGACTATTGGCAACGGTCCGGGATCAATCCCGAAGGGAAAGTTCAAGGACAACACCTAGTAATTTTGAACCATGGTCAGACGACGAGGTCAATACCTGAGCTGGCACCTCCTCACACACACTCTCTCCAAACTCAATATTTAATTAGCAAATCTTCGAAAATAAATTATATTTTACGGATACTTTTATACTTTGTAAAACTAAAAGTTTAATTCTCAATTTTTACCATAAAAGTAATCTGAACCTTTCAAAACTATTTCGTTTGGTATGTTGATAACCGTAAATATTTGCAACAATGCCTACTTCAGGAAAATTGAATAACTTTTATCAAAATGATATACTGATACTATTGTCATGACTGAGGACATGAAAAAACTCTAGCTAGTTTTTCAGCATTTTGTAATACTTCAAGTCACTTCTGAATGAAACGTTTTGGGTTATTTTCGTTATGACATCATTCAGCTTGAAAAGAATGTTCTTCAAACATTCGTGTTTACGCAACACACGAGAAAGGAAATTAATTTGAATTACAAGGAAGTAATCTCAATTTATAAAATGAAAGTGAACATAAACTCTTTTTAAGAATTAGTTAACTATGTATAAAATAAATGTATTTTATTGTAAAACCTATAAAATTATATATATATATATATATATATATATATATATATATATATATATATATATATATATATATATATTATATAATTATATATAATATATATATATATAATTAAATATATTTAATTATATATAAAAAAATTATATATAATTAAATATATATATATATATATTTAATTATTATATATTATATATATATATATATATATATATATATATATATTAAATATATATATATATATATATTTAATTATATATAATTTTTTCTGCCCCCTCTTTGCAAAACTCCATCTCAACTAATTATAAATTTCAAATGTAGCTGTACCTATGATTTTTTAATTTCACCAAAATAATTAAGTACTCTAATTTCAGAACTTCAAAAAGCCATTTTGTCAAAAAAAATGCACACAAGCACATTATATTGCTCATTATTATTAATAATTAATGGCAATCAAATCAGTAAAATTAAAAATATTCGTTAATGAGAAGCATGAGCTAGTGTGCAACCAATTTATAAAACTGCAAAGTAGACTTGACATAGCATGCCCAGTTTCCTGCCGTTGCATTTGTAAGGACTTGTGTTAGTTGGAAGTGTGCATGAATAAAAATGCATGCTAACTTCTGCAACCTGTCGTCTTGTTTTTATACCGATCAGTAGTAACTTTCATTTTACCATGTATAATTCTTGTGATAATGAAATACTGTAATAAGTTTCTGTATGGTAAGTGGATAAGTATTTGCACAAAACATTTTTGGGCAACACATTTTGTAGCGTCTTATTGCCCACTTTTGCTCCTTAACACCCCTATTTCTCCTGGGGGTCATCACTACACCCCCTCAAGACTCTTTCAGTGCCCATAAGTAGGCCCCGCTCACTTTGGGAACTATGTCTTAATCCTCCTGGTGGTTGTATTGACGAGATATCCTATCATTAGTAAAACTGAAAAGATCTTGATGGTCATGATATGTCATCCTTCAAGATCTCGTCTTCTCTAATCATTAGAAGAAAACTGACCAGATCTTGATCTGCACATCATCAAAAAATCGGCAATGTCTTGTTGACGAGATATCTCGTCATTAGAAAATTAGCCAGATCTTGCCGAACGAGGTACTATCTAGTCTCAACCACTTGGAAAGTTAAATTAAAACGAACACAAACTTTCAAGGATGAAGTAACTATTTATTTTATAATATAAAACACTTTTTATGTATAAAAAATCTGTCGTGTAATTTTACTTATGCAGAAATGCAATTTGAATGTAAAAATTTTCACCGGATTATGGAGTATTTCAATTAACGTCACACTGGAGCAACACAACGGGCTATTGGTGACGGTCCGGGATCAATCCCAAAGGGAAAGATCCGAGGACAACACCACGTAATTTTGAACCAAGGTCAGATGACGAGGCAACACCTGAGCTGGCACCCCACTCTCCAAACTTCCACACCACGCCAACGTGAGGACATTTGAGGCCACGACAGATTTAACGTGCACCAGCCCCCTTTGTACACGACGGTGTTTGGCTGGATTCGAACTCGCAACCCTTCGGTTGCTAGTCCGTTACTCTTCCAACCGGGCCACCGCGGCCCCACCGGATTATGAAAACAAATTTTTAAGAGTTATTCCCTGATTTAAAGCTTTCCAGTTTAATTCCCTGCAATAAAAACATCATGGAAAACGACCCCACCCATCTCAATGGGTTAAGACAAGACCCATTGAGGGAGGTGAAGTTAAGGTAACCCAGGGTCAAACCTCATCCCCGCCGCTTCCCAAATTAAAATGAGTAATATTTGATGCACCTTTATCACACTCTATCATAGGCAGTCTATTTTTCCATACAATATTCATTGGATTGTTGTAGATATTTTAAATAGGCACTTAGTAACATTTTCTGCTGAAAAAATTTAGGTGCGTGATACATTGCAAAATTGTTTGAAAAAGCATATTTTTCAGTTTCTATATTCAAATACCTATCTCTGGTTGAAAAATTTATTTGAGTCATAAGATCACAAAAATTTCAAGTCTTTACCATTGATAGTATTTTGGAAAGGTACATTATGTGGCAAAAACCTCGCTTTTGAGAAATCAGTCGTTAAAGGTGGGAATGTTCACGTCTTCGAAATAATGTTATAAAAAAACTTTCAAAACTGTGAGGAAAAGTAATACATCATTTTAAAGTTTGAATACCTCCACAAAATGAAAAAGACAAAAGAAATCTAAAATTTGATTTTTTGATTATTTTATTCTTCGGGTTAACTAGAGCACATTTATGGAGTAATTTGAAATTTTATGAAGAGTATGATAGGGCATATTCTGTCAAGCTTTATTAAGTTGGCTATAGTGTTGTTTCCTGCAACTAATCCGAACGTGACGTCACTTGACTTGTTTTTAGAACACGATTTCAGCACTTCGCCAACGAAAATTGCAAGGAATGAAGGAATTGATGCATCATTGTTGACTGGTTAATGCCAATTTAATTAAAAACCCGGACATCGACACACTGATGATAGAACTACATTACAACCCCGATATGAATCATGCGAGAACATTTGAGTAGCGGCAGTAAAATCTTCACTTTGTCTCGTTTGTTTGCACTGAAAATCCCTCTCAGATATTTGATATAGAAAATGAGTATGATGTCCGCCAGTAACATGGTACCACCTGTGGTACCTGATTCAGATTGGTCCCCTAGGTACCAATTTCACCAGATACGCCCCCCTACTAGGTGTCAAATGCAACCTCTCCACCGCAAGCCAAATGACCAAACTCCGCGACAAGGCCAGGCACGCGCGCAGGCCGAAACCACGTGACCGCGGCCTGGCACCAGGCCAACCGTCCTCCCCCGAGATGGAAACAATTTCTCCCCGTGCTCCGATACAAGGTAACGTTTCCATTGAAATTATGTTTCCAGAGGAGGCTGCGCAGAAATGAGATGGATGACGGACGCCGAATGTGGGTGATCCTGCAAATAAATCACTGTCCCGGGGATAAATACCGATTGTGCATTCCTGCCAGGATCCCTGTCTGCCCCCCTAGGTGGCGTCCCGAATCTGCATATCGATTTGACGGAGCCCACTTTCGGGATGAATCGCCGCCGAGAAATTATTTCCCCCTCCCCCATTCCGGGAAAAACAACGGGTCTCTTTTTGTTTTCCTTCTTTGTTTGGGTGTTTCGTCGCCTTCAGACGTTAAATGGCATCGAGAGACTAGAGTCTGGCAGATCGTTTAGGGAGGTTTTTTGGCTGCGTGTGAATGGAGGATCGCTCCTTCCATGAAATTCATGCTTTGCCGATGTAGATAAAATTAAAGTTTCATGGGGATGAATAAAGATGCGTGTATTGCAAATTTCGAGATGGAGAATATTTAATTAGGTTTCTACGAAAGTGAATTTTAATAGGAATGCATTTATCTAAGTAAATAAATTTTGCTATCATTTAATTATAAAAAAAAATTTCTTAAAATTATAGTTCTCAATACCTTGTATTTTTAAATAGAGTAGCCACTCGATATGTGCTTCTAGGGGAAGAAAAAAAGCGCGATATACTGAGGGTGGCGAAAAATTTATTTATAGGAGAAAAATTGCAGTGTACATTACGCGATTTTTAATTAAAGTTATATAAAATTACAATACAGTATAGACCATTTTTGCCCATGCTGTAGCTCATTTACGATTTCTCTACCTTACTTTCTCGTGTATAAGTAGTTAGGCAGGTACAAGGTAGGTAGGTTGAATTAACGTCGCACTGGAGCAACAGAACGGGGTATTGGCGACGGTGCGGTATCAATTCCGAAGGAAAAGATCCGAGAACACCAAAACGTCATTTTGAACCACAGTCAGATGACGAGGTCAACACCTGAGCTGGCACCCCACACTCTAAATTTCTCCACCAACGAGAGGTCATTTGAGGCCACGGCATATTTAACGCGCACCAGCCCCCATGTACATGATGGTCTTTGGTTGGACCGAGTTTCCAACTACCCTCCGGTTGCTAATTCTTTACTCATGCCTTACCATTTTATAGCAGGATTACCTAGGATGAAATCACTTCGAAAGTTAAAGTGTCTGTGAACAGAATTTGGAGGAATCCTCCCACTCATAATTGGTGCCCTTGTAGTCAGCCCAGTGCCTCCCTGGTTAGAATGGGCAGCAAAGAAGACCAGACTTCTCTCTCAAGGATTCGAAAGGGCCGCGGTAGCCCGGTTGGAAGAGTAACGTATTAGCAACCGGAGAATTGCGAGTTCGAATCCAACCACAGACCGTCGTGTACAAGAGGGCTGGTGCACATTAAATCTGTCGTGGCCTCAAATGTCCTCACGTTGTCGTGGTGTGGAAGTTTGGAGAGTGGGGTACCAGCTCAGGTGTGACCTCGTCATCTGTCCGTGGTTCAAAATTATGTGGTTTTGTCCTCGGTTCGTTCCCTACGGGTTTGATCCCGGACCGTCGCCAATAGCTCGTTGTGTTGCTCAAGTGCGACGTTAATCAAAATACCTACCTACCTCGATGTTACGCAGTGAACTCTTGAAGCCAATGAAGATAGAACTGAGTTGTAAATATTTTCCTCAGATCATGCTTTGCCTGAGCACATCCTCTCCTATCTCGACTGTCCCTCAAGCCAGCTTGTTCACCATCCTGAGCTGGTTCTCGAGCACTTTGAGTCTCAAGGAGCAATAGACGATGTAATTTTTTATACCCTGTGAGATAAGTAAGAAAAAGAAGAGCTGTAGCTAAAAACACAAGCTTTATTTATTTAAATGTGTTATTTTTTAAGCCCATTTAAGTCTCTATTGAGAGATGTTGGTAAGAGAGACTTAACAAGGGAAATAAAAATTCTCTCTGATTAAGATATAAAATGTATTTCACAAATAGAAATGCTGTAAGCCTTTCGAAAGGGTTAAAGAAAACCACAGAAAGAGTGTATTTTCCGTTACCAGATCATTCCAGAGACATGGCAGAATTCAGAAAGGACAGAGGCCATGATTGCCTTCTTGCTCGCATCGGAATTCTCAAGAGTCCCTTTTGTCCACTTTGGTCTAGTGACTTGGAGATGAATAGCACGCACCTAGACCATTGCTCTGCCCTCACAGCCGCAACACGTGCTAGAAACTATTGGATTGCGAGGGACTTCCTGGCATCCATACTTCTGTCTTTATTGTCGCGTTACGTGTTTGTTATTGTTTTCTTTGCTATCCCCTTTAGTTCTGGATCCTTTTAGAATTTGCTTTTGGCGCCTAGTCTAAGCCCCTATCTTTGCCACTTTCCTAATAAAAGGACACATTGTGGTTCTGAATCCGAGATGGATCTTTTTCATTTTTTCATCTTTCATTTCCTGTTATTATGTAGACCTATTTTAATAGGGTCAAATTGGAATATTCGTAATATGACTTTTGATAATATATTGTGTTAAAAGTATATTGATTTGAATGTAAAAAAGAATGAAATTGTAAGTTGAGCACTGTTGCCAACAATTTGCTAACAAATTGTAGATATGTAAAACGATTTCTTTTGAAATAAAGGCGAGTTTCTTTCGTGCTGGTAGGGTTGCTTTCGCAATCCAACTCAAGCCGGATGGCCTAGGCTGGGGCGGCAAAAAATTCGAATTTACCTCAGTATTGGTATTCTCTTTGAATTTCCCCACTGCCTTATGAATGCCAAAGGGCCAAAGGGCTTCTGTCCATAATTTCTTGTCGTGTTGGTCGGTTTCTTGAGGTTTTATGGCGCAAGGGCCATATTTGGTCATGCTGTGCCAGACACAAGACCAAGACATACAATAACAAGTAATAGACAGACACGCACAATGGAAGTTTTTACTGACACAGAAGAGAAAAATACACCCAGGGAGTAATGCACCTGACAGGAATCGAACCACTTACAACTCGAAGGTTGCTAGCGCAGTGGGCATAACCTACTGAGCCACGACGGCCTCACCTGTCGCGTTGGAAATAAAAATATTATCGTAAGCACAATGAATCATACAACATTAAATATAGTTTCGAACTACAATAATTTTTGACTTAAAATAACATCTCATTATAATATTGAATGTTCATAGATTCTTAAAAAATATTGGATAAGCCAGCTTCAATCATCCACAAATCATGAATTAAAATGAAGTGTCAATTGATTTTTGATCTAATAAATTCAAATATGATTCGGGACCCGAAGGGAAAGAACCGAGGACAAAACCAAGTAATTTTGAACCACGATCAGATGACGTATTTTTGGGGTTTAAAAGCAGTTAGAGTTTAGTTTTCCCCCACTTATTTAGACTAGCTGCACACAAATTATTTAGCCGTTTTTGCTCAAAGATTGTTTTAATTGGCTCTAGTGGCAAACTAATAAACATAATTAAACATGGAAATTCAAAGGTGCGTCTGTCTCATGTATGGTCAAGACTTCCCCTACAATACAACAAAGTGGAAATAATTTTTTCCTATATCAAGTGTATTTTGCCAGACAAATATATCGACAAACCATTTCTGTGAAGTGAGTATTACCACACCCAAACAAACCCCTAAACTGGAAGGCCTGATAAACTTAATACCTCTTAAATTATGAGAGTTCAAAGATATTGTTGAATGGGACCTTTTTGTTGTCTGTCGGGTCTTTCAACAGGCATGTTGACGTCCTTTTTACACCGTCCATTGAGAAGCAATTTCTGATACAGCTCCCAAATCACGCAGACCAATTCCTCTTATCTGATCTCGAAAAAAGCACAGTTCCCAATAAACCGTTTCTGAAGTGCCCATTACCGTACCTAAACAAAGCCCCGATCGTGGAATTCCTGTCACAATGATTAACTTTTAAAAGTTCCAAGCATATTGCAGAATGGATATACCGATGAACCGTTTCTTAAGTGACCGTTACCTAAACAAACCCCTGAACTGGAAGCCCTGATTAACTTAATACCACTTAATTGTGAGAGTTCAAAGGAGACTGTTGAATGGAACCGTTTTGGTGTCTGTTCATTAGTAAGGTGGGTATGAATTAATGTCACACTGGAGCAACACAATGGGCTATCCCATTGACTAAAGAAATCTTTTTATTGGCGTTGACATCATTATTACACCGTCCATTGAGCAACAATTTCTAACACAACTCTCAGATCACGCAAACCAATTACTCTTTAAATTTTAAGAGTTCAAAGGATATTGTTGAATTGTTTCGTGTCTGTCTTTCACCAGTCAGCCATTGGCTAAGGAAATCGTTTCCTAGGTGGGTATTGGGTATATATATGGCACAAGAGCCATATATAAACCCAATACCCCACTTTTATTTGGCCACACATTATATTTGGCCATGCTGTGCCAGACACAAGAGTAATAGACACACACAATTAAAGTTTTACTGACACAGAAGAGAGAAATACACCCAGGGAGGTTTTTTAATTTTTAATTATTGTCGCACTGGAGCAACACAGCTATTGGTGACGGTTCGGGATCAATCCCAAAGGGAAACGTCCGAGGACAAACACTATGTAATTTTGAACCACTGACAGATGACGAGGCCACACCTGAGCTGGCACCCCACTCTCCAGACTTCCACACCACGCCAACGTGAGGACATTGGAGGTCACGATAGATTAAACGTGCACCACCCCCATTTGTACACGAAGGTCTTTGGTTGGATTCGAACTCGCAACCCTCCAGTTGCTAGTCCGTTACTCTTCCAACCGGGCTACCACGGCCCCTCGTTTCCTAGGTGTAGGTTGATATTGGAGTTTTATGTAGCATAATTAGCCAATCTGCGCCAGACACAAGACATACAACGTCAAGCAGTAGACACACACAATTAAAGTTTTACTGACACAGAAGAGAGGAATGCACCTGACAGGAATCGAACCGCCTACTCGAAGGCTGCTAGCACAGTGGGCATACCCACTGAGCCACGACGGCCCCTTCCTAGGTGTTGATGTCAACATTACACCGACCACTGAGCAGCAGTGTCTGATCCCAGATCACGCAGACCAATTACTCTTCTCTGAAACCGAAAAAACG
The DNA here is from genome assembly GCA_933210815.1 of Meta bourneti. Classification (NCBI taxonomy): domain Eukaryota; kingdom Metazoa; phylum Arthropoda; class Arachnida; order Araneae; family Tetragnathidae; genus Meta; species Meta bourneti. The sequence goes on from OW119922.1 coordinate 8,263,448, forward strand.
CTCCCCAATAAACGTTTCTGAAGTGTCCATTACCGTACCTAAACAAAGCCCGGAACGCGGTCACCTCCCCCACCCAGAGGCCGTGCTCAAAATCGAAGCGTAATCCCGGCGCTATCAGCGCACCTCTCGCCGCTCCCACGCCGCTAATTGAGTCCCCCCGCGCCTCTGTTTCAAGCTTAAAAGGGCGACTAATTGATGCTCATAAAGGATACTTAACCACAGGTTCTGCCGGTCCTCCACGTCCCGCGGGGCTTCCGTTCCTTCCCGCGCGAGGGGGGGTCGCCGGCTTTATTTACAACAAGGGAGTCGCGAACTTCCAACACGTGGACGCGGGACACGCCCTGTTCAATTATTCCACGAGACGGACTCTGATGGAAGTTTGATAGAGGAAGTTGGATTTAGAGAGAATAGGAGACGGTAACACGTGCTAGTTGTTTTGTTTACTGTGGCATCGCCTGGGGTCATAATCACCCCATGACCGGAAATTTTTAAAATTAAATAAAAGGATGTGTCTGTTGACAAAAGTGACTATGATGTAATTAAATCTTGCCACAGTATTTTTATAAAAGTTTGTATATATTTCTCTTACGTGACACGAGAACGAAGGCAAAGTTTGTATCTGTTGTATGGCAGGGGATTGCCTACTTACATCATGGGTATGTAGGTAGTGGAATTAACGTCGCTCTGGCGCAACACAAAGGGGTATTGGCGACGATCCGGGACCAATCCCGAAGATTTACATGGGCTCGAGAACTTTAGCAAGTAGAAGGGATACAGGACGACTCCGACAAGAAGACAGTTGATCTTGGGTCAGTCGTTTTTTTGAAAATGCGTGAAAGGTTTCTAGGTAGGGAGGTAGGTATTTTAGTTAACGTCGCACTGGATCAACACAACGGGCTATTAGCGACTGCCCGGGGTTAATCCTAAAGGGAGAGACCAGAGGACAACATCTCGTAATTTTGAACCACGGTCAGATGACGAGGCAACATCTGAGCTGGCACCCCACTTTCCAAACTCCCACACCACGCCAATGTGAGGACATTTGAGGCCACGACGGATTTAACGTGCATCAGCCCATGTGTACATGGTGGTCTTTGACTGGACCGAGTTTCGAACTCGCGAACCTCCAGTTGCTAAGCCGTTGCTCTTCCAACTGGGCTTCCGTGGCCCTCTAGAGAGAAAGTCGAATACTAAAATACGATTTTTAAGAAACGAAGAATTTGTTTCTTATTTCAAAACGTGAAAAGAAGACCTAAAAATAAACTGGATGAAAAAAACGTGAAGAATGCGCGCGAAAGAAAACCGGTTGTTGATCATGCATCTCATTTCTTCCGTTTCGTTTTAGGCCCTGCAGCTATAGCACACGACAGATTTAACGTGCTGACTTTATACACGACGTCTTTGGTTGGATTCGCAACCTTACGCTTGGTAATCCGTTACTCTTCCAACCGGGGTACCGCGGAGCAAAAGGTTGCTAGGAGAAGGCTTTTAAAATCATGTCTAGTGGACAGTTAGTGGACAGTGGATGGTTTCATTCCCTGCCAACTCGTTACTACTGCTATCGCTTTCGCACTAAACGCTAAACAGAAAACCAGAATCTGTGTTAAGGTACCAGTTGTGGGGAAGCACTTTGTTTGCTTTTCAGCCTATCGCGTAATTTGAAAAGACTCGTTCAAAACCACGTGACTCAACTGCTAACTGGTGGAAGGCGCACCATAGTCAAAATACTCCATCTTGAATTGAATCTTTTCTCAGTACGGACTGGTTTAATTTAGGAATTAAAGAGAATAGATATGGATTCACCTAATTGCATCGTTCTTAAGAAACTGGTAGACTGAAGTGCTTGGCTGTGAATTCGAATGTCGGGTTGGCTGCTTCAAGTTTCTCTTCAAGACTCCGTAAATGCGGACAAGTCCCCTAGGAATCTCTCCTGGTGCCCCAGGTTAACACTGAGACGTTCTCGACAAGGGTACGTGTATGAAGGACTATATGTCCATAAGCAGGTATTGTTGAAAAAGATAGGAATAAAACGTGTTGGTTGTTTTGTGTGGGTTTTTCCGTCTTTTTTAAAATCAAACTGATGAGAAAAATCTCGACAGTGTTAATAGCTGCAGATTTCCTTGTTTCCTAGCTTATGAAATATCGTATGTGTTCTTGCCAACGGAATTTTAATGGTTTCATTTAACCAACGTAATCCTCACCACAAGTTTAGGAAATGTGATACATTCCCCTCCTTTTGATGGTATTAATTAAGGATAACGTTAATAACCTATTTTTTCAAATCACCTGTTGGTGGTTTGAATTAGATCGTTAAGGTTATCCTTAATTAAGAATTATTAATAATAAATAATCAAGAGAATTATTAATAATAAATAATCAAGAGAATTGTTAATAATAAATAATTAAGAATTATTAATAATAAATAATTAAGAATTATTAAAAATAAATAATCAAGAGAATTATTAATAATAAATAATTAAGAATTATTAATAATAAATAATTAAGAATTCCACAAATCCGGCATCCTCTGTTGAAAAAATAGTAGTCATCTACCGAAACAAGAAAATGGGATATTAATAACTAAGTTTATTTCCCTGTGTACTTTCTCCAGCACTCTTTTGTGGCATTATTTGAATCAAATAATGCGACGTCGAATATTGAATTGTTGCGGGCGAAAATCACGTAATGACATTTTTATCATTGTATGAGAGGTTCCCTTAACTGACTAGATGTACTGATGTGGTGGTGGGAATCAACTTACCCCCCTTTGTTTACAGGTTCGATTCCTCCCCGGGTGTATTTCTCTCTTTTGCCTCAGCAAAATGTGTCTTGTATGTCCATTACTTGATAATATGTTTTGTGTCTGGCGCAACATGGAAAAATATGGCCTTTACGCCGTAAGATCCCAATCAACCAACTCTCTTGTTTACGCATAGTTCATAGTGGAGCAAATTCAATTTGGGCATACCCAGTAGTAAAAGTTAGACTACGCTGCTGACATCGTGTGTTTCCTGATTCATTTGATGGCTTTAGAATTTTTTCAACAGGAAATTTTTCAATCGATCTTCTAATGAAATGGAGTCCGCGGTAGCCCGGTTGGAAGAGTAACGGATTCGGAACCGGAGGGTTGCGAGTTCGAATCCAACCAAAGACTGTCGTGTGCAAAGGCGCTGGTGCACGTTAAATCTGTCTTGGCCTCAAATGTCCTCACGTTGTCGCGGTGTGGAAGTTTGGTGCCAGCTCAGATGTGACCTCCTCATCTGACCGTGGTTCAAAATTACGTGGTGTTGTCCTCGGTCCTTTTCCTTCGGGTTTGATCTCGGACCTTCGCCAATAGCCCGTTGTGTTGCTCCAGTGCGAAGCTAATTAAAATACCTACCTAGGGTCATGTTGGTGGTGTCACTGCCATAAGATATCAAGTGTAAGTCACGTGGGCTTACGAATCCTTTTGGGCCGATTGGCTATCGAAGAGCAGAATAGTGTTATTAATAACACTGGATAATCACCATAGTCAATTTGTCTCACATTAGGGATTCATGCTTTCCCACTACTACTTGACTTCAAACCAAGCGATCGCCAGAAACAGCATGAAGCTATACGCACGTAATACGTTTATTTCGTTAGTAGATCGATGGCGCTATGCTAGTGACATGTTTCCTGATTCATTTAATGATTTAAAAAACTTTCAACGGGATATGTCAGGCTTCTGCGCGAACGTAAATGCTATGCCACTTTCAAATGCACTTATCTACTTTGTATCCAATCTCAACATTTTGAATCATTTTTATGCAAGGAATCTATTTTTATTGCTTGGGAATGCGTGGAAGAAAAATCAAACCGGTTTTCGTCATCGATTAATTTGCGTGCTCTTACCTAGCAATGCAACTTCAAAAACAATTTTAGCAGCATGAAGAAACGCCGACATTTAATTTGGCAGATTTCCAAAACTTAAGCATTGCCTCTTTTGAATTGCTCTTCAAAATTTCTTTTCTCGAGAAAGATGTGTTATCTGTTAAACAACTCAACATGAAGGGTTTTATTTTTTTAATAAACATGATTCTTTGAAACTCGAAGAACCATGGAAATCCAATCAGGTAGGTAGATAGTTGAATTTAGGTTGCACTGGGGGAGCAACGGGCTATTGGGGGCTGTCCGAGATCAATCCCAAGGGAAAGATACGAGAAATCCAATCAGAAGATAGTTGTAAAATAAGTGGTATGAATGAATTCAAGAAATTTGAAATTGCCAAATGAAGCATCTCAAATTCTGTCAAATTTCTTTTGGCTCTCCTGTGAAATTTGCTTTTTGAAACTTATTTCTCAATTTTAAAATTTTAATGACTTCGCATCCTTTTTCTTACAAGACTGAAACATTATTCGAGTGAATAGAAATGTTTGATAAAAAGAGATATTCTGGTTTAAGGGACTTTTCATACATTTCTTGTGATTGTTATAGATTATGGCATTTTTTCAGTTTTTTCGATCATTTTATGGCTTTTTTGTTGCTGTTTTTGAGTTATTATCTTGTATATTTTGGTATTTTCCAGAAAGGGATGAATTTTCCTAAAAATCCATTTTTCACCTATCAGGAAAAACCTTTTCCTTTTTGAAATTTCAGAAGATTAAGAGAGTAACGTAGTTTATTTTAAGTGAACTTTCGTTTTAAGAAGTACTTTTCAATATTTAAAGCTGTGACTCATAGAAAATCATTCTTTTAAAAATATGTCATGTTTTTTTTGTTGTTGTTTTGCAACTTTGGACGGATGAAATACAAATATGTCAATCTAAAAATGCTCAATTTTATATTTTGGTTAGAAAAGATCGAGTTTTCATTTGACACAGGGGCGATCAGAAATTGCAAGTTACACTTTAATTTTGTTGTTTTCTTTTAAGAGGCCTAATTTTTCATTAACGATATAAAAACTTTCAGTTTGGATAAGGAAATATAACCAGTTGTATTTTAAGGGTATTTGTATTCTATAGGAGATACTTAGAATTTTTTCACACATATTTTTACAAAAAGATTTGTAAAAAGCTAAATTTTTAATATCATTTTTGTCTTTTTAGGGCATTTTTATAGGTTTTGAGGGTCTTAAATTCATTTTTATTGTGCATTTTCTAACAATTTTTAGGTCATCAAAATCCTAGGCCTCGAAACAACATTTGCAGTGAACATCGTTAAAGTTAATCAAACTTAAATGCCAAGTCTAAAATTTAAATTAGACGCCTCCTAAAAACTGAAATAATTATCCCCACGCTTGGCACCCCCTGCATTAAAAGACTAATATTAATCCCTTTATTAATTTAATAAAAGCCGATGTTGCGAGTCAAAAGCGATATCCATCGTTATTCCCATCACTATAAATTGCAGCCCAACGTGGAAAGGCTGCTGAATAAGCTTCCATTACAGAATTTACGATAAAAGTACACTTCGTTAAATTCGGGCGACTAGTTAGTTTGCTTTTTACGGCCTCTCATCCGATAATGATTGTCTTGAAAGTGCTAAACTTTCTAGGTAGATTGTCTCCGTGCTCTAAATATCCATTGATTGGGAGGCCGGTATAAAAATGGCAGTTCATGGGAAAAACCCATCCTATGGCTCCCTTGATGAGACGACGGCGGAGGGAGCTTAAAACTCCGGGAAGAAAAATCGATTTTCCGATTTCACTTTACCAATTCATTCGGCGCTCGCTTAAATCAATGCCTCATTTAATGAGAGAGCGAAGCAAATCGGACTTGGCCGGGGACGCCGCTGCTGACTCTGCGGTGCTCCTAATGGCCTTTGAATAACCGGCTGGCTGCAAGGGTTGGCCTGGACTCCAGTGAGTTGTAAAGCGATTCCTTTTGTGACGGGCTCAATCGGGTCATTGAGGTACGAGCACCTTCAGCTGGGCGCAGGGAACCGCTACGGCTTTATGCCTTGGTTTAGACAAGATGGTAAACAGTGCTTGTGAAAACAAAAATGTATGAATGTGGGGACGTATTATTGGGGTTTTATGGCGCAAGGGCCATTTTTGGCCCTTGCGCCATACACAAGACGTGCAATAGCAAGTGATAGACATACACACAATGAAAGTTTTACTGAAACACAATGAAAGTTTTACTGAAACACAATGAAAGTTTTACTGACACACTGCTATTTGACTGCCAATCGCCATCGCCGATTGGCAGTCGAATAGCAGACGTGTTTTTGATCACGGTAGATAATCACTTTAACCATTCAGTAATTTAGGATTCTTGCTTTTACCCTGTGACAGATCTTCAAACTGAGCAATTGGAAGAAATAATGTAAGACAGCGGGCACATGCTCCGTCTGTTTCATTTTAAGGTCGATGATACTCACAGAGTCACGACGGTACCTCGTATTATTGGGACTAACTGCAAGAAAATATCTGTTTGGGTAGGAATGTGATTTGTAAAGTTATTCCTTTTGTGATGGGCTGAATCCGGTCGTTGAGGTACGAACATGAGCACCTTCAGCGGTGAAGGTAACCGCTACGGTTTGTGCTATGATGTAACCTTGGGTTTAGACAAAACTTTAAACATCGATTTTTAAAACAAAAATACATAAATAGGACTAAGAGCAAGAAAATGTCTTGGTTGGATAGAAGTGATTTGTAAAGCTATTCCTTTTGTGGCAATCTGAATCTGTTCATGGAGGTGTAAACCTCCGAAAAAGGGTCATTGAGGTACGAACATGAGCACCTTCAATGGCTCAGGGAACTGGTACGGTTTTAAAATATCTTGCAATCGCGAATTTTTTAATCCAAATATAAGGTTTGGGTAAAAAATTCAGATAGGTAGATATTTTAATTAACATCCGCACTGGAGCAACACAATGGGTTATTGACGATGATTTGGGATCAAACTCCAAGGGAGAGATCCAAGGACAACACCACGTAATTTTGAACCACGGTCAGATGGCGAGGCAACACCTGAGCTGGCACCCCAAACTTCCACACCATGCCAACGTGAAAAATAGATTCAGATAAATTTGAATACAAAGTTTTTTCTTAATACTTTCCTCTACGATATTTTCAATCTATATAACTGTAGGGACATATTTTATTTAACCTGAAACCCTTTCGAGGATGTACTGGAAACATTCGTACTGCATTATTTCCTACAACTTTCTTTTGCAAAATTAAATTTGAGTTTTTTCAATTGGATGGTTTTATGAAAAGTATTTGTAGAAGGCTGTTTATAATGCTGATGGTTTCTTTATGGCTTATTGGGTCATTCATCGGCGGTTTATTATGAATGTTGTCCTCTGCTCTGTTCAAAGGCTGCAATGAAAGATTGCATGTTCGACACACGACCTCTCCACATTTATAACAGTAGAGATACGTATAAATGTCAGGACTAGCTGCTAAGGTATTGCGTTTGGTTGAACTCGCTGATTGAAATAGCGATTCCTTTCGCGATAGGCTGAATGGAGGGTTTCGGTTCATTGAGGGAAGAACATCAACATCTTAGGAAATAATTACGATTGAGAAATATTTTAAGGGGACAGTGTGGACTGTATAAAAATCACCAAAATCGATGGAAAAATCGATTTTTATTTTCAACGTTATTATAAGTTAATTGATAAAAAACTGTGATAGCAAGAATTTTTCAATTACGATAATTTTTGATGGAATTACATATGCAACAACCTAAAATATGTAATGGATAAGTATAGAAAGTCTGTTTGCAAGAAACGCGTTTTTCTCCGATATTTGAAATTTGTAACATTTTTCCGATTTTCTCGATTTTCTTATATTGTTTTTTGGATATCCCCGCAGTCTGTTGCATATATTTAAGTTCAAATGAGCAATTTATGCTGCTTCAAAGTTTCAAAATTTGGATTTAAAATGTTGCTTAAGCTTTGCTTTATTTACAAAATTTCAGGTGTTTTAGTGCAAAATTGTTATTCGCTGTACAGCTGAGTTCTACACTTATCAAACGAAGTTAATTGGATTCATATGTATATGAACTATTATGTGAATTAAAGTATTAACAATTAATGCGAATGGGGCCTATCAATTTTTGTCAATTTACCAAAATGTTTGACCACGTATTATGTAATAACGTCCTCACAACTTAATATTTTTGGGCCAAACTTTATATCTAGACATTTGGTAAAAAACAGCCTGCAAATTTTACAACAATCGTATAGTAACTGTAAAAGCTTGTTTTGAAAGTCCATTGTCCCCTTAAAGCAGCGAATTTTCGAAACATATATATATATGGTTTTAGAAAAAGAATAGAAGTAGATAAATTTGGGCAGAAGTGATTTACAAAGCGATTCTTTTATGACAATCTGAATCGAGTACTTCAGGCCATTGAGGTACGAACATGAATCCTTTCAGAGAACAGGTGAAGGTTTGAAGATTTTAAGGGGCATGTTTTTAATAATGGTTATCATACTAAAAGAAATTGAGATAAATTTTTACATAAAATGTTAGCTTAATGGATAAAAGATTATAGATATTGAAACGGTACTTCCTGGACAAACTGCGCGAGAAAATTTAATTTGGCTAGACTGCGATATGTAAAGCAATTTCATTGACAGTGAATCTCGAAGGCTTTATCTTATTCAGTTAAGGGTCTATTTTAACACAAAAAGTCGATTATATACCAAAGTACTGTCAATTGAAGTCTGAACAAGTTTATACTCATGGTGTTTCAAAACTGCCTGTACAAACTTTAAGGGTAAGGGGATGTGGGGATCACAAAATGAAATCTAATTCACGCAAGGACGTAATTCCCACTGAGGTAAAATAGCCCGTTGTGTTGCTCCAGTGTGACGTTAATTGAAATACCTACCCACCAAGGTAAAGATAATTCCTATCGAGATGTACAAGAAGGTACAACAAGGTTAAGAAAATGAAGACAGCAAGCATGTTTATTAGCATTAACTTTAGTTGTACAGAGTGTGCGTTAAGGGCAAAAGTTTACAGTTTTACAGCAGGTGCGTAATGTACGAAAGTTTACAATGTTAAAACAGGTGCGGGTTAAGTTACGAGGAGGAATCGACAACACGTTAGCTACCCGACTGACAACAATGCACGCTTGACAGCGTTGACCTATGAACTCCTGACCATGTTTTGACCTGTCAACACTTAGCACCAGTGACTAATGCGATTTGGTCAACTTCGGACAGGGTCTCGTTAGTCAATGGGCCACGTGTAGAAATTCAATACATGAAAAATGGAGCTATGGTAGGTGGTCAAACAATGGGCCCGCCCCACCAATCAGTCAGACCCTAAAAGTTCGCTCGCATGTCTCTGATATACTCCTTTTTATGACATGTTCTCTACCTTCCCTTAAAGTTTACCCATGAAGTTTCGAAATATTCCCTATACATCCCCTCCACACCTATTTCGAACCCTATACCATGCTAGTGAAGGGAGCAATGGAACACGCGCCTAGAAGATTTTTTACATAGGGCCTCGTGACGCCAAGGGAGGTATTTTAATTAACGTCGCACTGGAGCAATACAGCGGCTATTGGCGATGGTTCGGGATCAAATCCGAAGGAAAAGATCTCCGAGGACAACACCACGTAATTTCGAACCACGGTCAGATGGCGAGGTCACACCTGAGCTGATACCCCACTCTCCAAACTTCCACACCACGCCAACGTGAGGACATTTGAGACCGCGACAGATTTAACGTGCATCAGCTCCCTGTACGACGATCTTTGGTTGCATTCGAACTCGCAACCCCCCCAGTTGCTAATCCGTTACTCTTTCAACCGCGGACCCGGATGCGATTTGGTAAACTTCGGACGGGGTCTCGTTAGTCAATGGGCCACGTGTAGAAATTCAATACATGAAAAATGGAGCTATGGTAGGTGGTCAAACAATGGGCCCGCCCCACCAATCAGTCAGACCCTAAAAGTTCGCTCGCGTTGTCTCTGATATACTCCTTTTTATGGCATGTTCTCTACCTTCCCTTAAAGTTTACCCATGAAGTTTCGAAATATTCCCTATACACCCCTCCACACCTATTTCGAACCCTATACAATGCTAGTGAAGGGGAGCAGTGGAACACGCGCCTAGAAGATTTTTTTTACTCGTGACGCCAAGGGAGGTATTTTAATTAACGTCGCACTGGAGCAACACAGCGGCTATTGGCGATGGTCCGGCATCAAATCCGAAGGAAAAGATCTCCGAGGACAACACCACGTAATTTCGAACCACGGTCAGATGGCGAGGTCACACCTGTGAGCTGATACCCCACTCTCCTAACTTCCACACCACGCCAACGTGAGGACATTTGAGACCGCGACAGATTTAACGTGCATCAGCTCCCTGTACGACGATCTTTGGTTGCATTCGAACTCGAAACACCCCCCCCCCCCCCAGTCGCTAATCCGTTACTCTTTCAACCGCGGATCCGGTTGCGATTTGGTAAACTTCGGACGGGGTCTCGTTAGTCAATGGGCCACGTGTAGAAATTCAATACATGAAAAATGGAGCTATGGTAGGTGGTCAAACAGGTGCGGATTAACAGGAACGTGTAGCTGCTACCGCGGAGCCTCGTGACGCCAAAATAGTGAGATTAAATAAGCATTTTTCATATTTCGAGCCAAAATAGAAAATATTTCTTTTAAATTTTACTTTTGCTGCAAATTTATTCGGTTACTTTGGCTGGACTATAACAGCACATTCCTTTTCCCCTTTCTTTAATAATCTGGGCCTATTGGTGCGAGAAAAAGGTGTTTTTCATTGACTCTAATTGAAGAATAACTCATTAATCTTAATGGAAAAATCAGACATCCCAAATGATTGTCCACCTCTATGTAGATAAGAAAAGGCTGAGATTCCTAAAATTTCCTCTGACAAATTTGTTTCTCATTTCAACTATCAACTTTAAAATGTGCATGAAGTAGAGAAGCCAACCTTTCAATCAATCCCGTTCATTTATTCTTATCTTAACAGCGCCTGGAAAACTCAAAGTCGTTTGGGATCCTTGTTTGGGGGAGGGAGTTTGTAAAGCAGTTTATCCTATTTCTCCAAGGGAACTATATGGGAACTAATTTTGTTTTTGAATGATAAAATACAATGATGATCAAAACCCAATTCCTTGCATCTCTATGCAGGTGATTAGCTCAGGTGTTGTTCTCGTTTGACATTTGTTCAAAATTCCCTTCGAATTGATCCCAGACCGTCGCCAATAGCCCGTTGTGTTGCTCCAGTGCGACCGACGTTAATAAATTACCTACCTATGCAGGTGCAAAATATAATCCGCAACTCGCTACATTAATTTAGTTATAAAGTAGTGGGCCTTATAAATCCCGACCAAAACAGTTATCACTAATTTTACCATTCTGCGAAGTCAGGGGAGAAGATGTATATATATTTTTTTCCAATGAAAACCGCGACTTTATTAAATGCGTTCGGAATACAGCGCTTCTATATGTTGGCACCCTGGATCGATGACCTTGTCACCCCTTCCTCTTTCAGCAACGCCTCAGAATATATTTTGGTCAGAAATCTGAGAATAATCGGGATAATCAGCCTCAAAATTACCTGCGCCTAGGGTCATCCGCCACAGGAAAGGAGTCACTTGTTGGAGCGTGCGAGACCGAACGTACTATTGACATTTCATTTCAATATTCTCTATTGAATTTAATATTCTCTATTTAATAATGCTATTTAAGGGGACGCTGTAGCCTGGTTGAACACAACGGGCTAGTAGTGGATTAGAAACAGGAGGGTTTCAAGTTCTATCCTGACAAAGACCGTTGAGTACGTGGTGTTGGTACATCTGTCGTGACTTCAGATATCCTCTCGTTGGCACGACAAGGAAGTTTGGAGAGTGGGGTGCCAGCTTAGGTTGTCAACCTCGTACTGCGCTTTCTGCCTTTGCTGTTTTTGCTGATGCGAGCAATCTTAGTCCCGTACACCATTCAGGAATGTCTCTATGGTTATTTTTTGCTACACGAGGGCATCTAGACCGGGACTTCGATTTAAAGTCTATCCGATACGCTACGAATATCCGTGCTAAGACATAGATTCGAATCCAGAGTCTGTTGAACCAAGGGCTGGATACTATCATGACCGATCTTGACCCTAAAGGCGCTTATCAGACCCAAATAGTTTTTATTTTTTAAATTATTCATCTTTCAATCTTGTTACAAGTACAAAAGAAGTTACATTTTGAATGATAATGGAAATTGATTAACGTCACACTGGAGCTATTGTTATATTTTGAAACAGTGCTCTGTAACGCAATGGGCCGTTGTGTGCCAAAAACGACGCCATAGCCAAAATACAAGTAAAATAGTTCCTTATTTAACAGGTAGGTATTTTAATTAACGTCACACTGGACCAACACAATGGGCTAATGGCGACGGTCCGGGATCAATTCCAAAAGGAAAGATCCGAGGACAACACCACGTAATTTTGAATCATGGTCAGATGACTAGGCAACACCTGATCTGGCACCCCACTCTCTAAACTTCCACACCACTCCAACGAAGAAGCTCTCAAAGAACAAGGTAATCGTAATTACAGTTGACTCATTGTGGGCCTATCTTTATCTATAACTAATAAGTAAATCAAAATACGTACGACACCAAAATAGGTATGCAGACAAAGGATCAGAGAAAGACTGCGAAAACCTTTCTCTACAACAAAACACAGCAGAAACATTGAAAAGCATTTACTCCGGACGTGCACAGACTGTTTTTCACGATGAATATTGCTCTGTATCCCCATCGTTCAGTTGTAAAGTTTGAAGGCAATGAACAGTTTGTTCAACAACTGACTACAACCTCTCCCCTCGTAATGTTCACTTTGGCGTTGCGGGGAAGCTTGGAGAGTGGGGTGCCAGCTCAGGTGTTGACCTCGTCATCTGACCGTGCTTCAAAATTACGAGGCGTCCTTGAATCTTCCTTTTGGGATTGATCCCGGACCGGTGCCAATATCCCGTTGTGTTGCTCCAGTACGACGTTAATTACCCCACTCACCAAACTTCCACGCCACCGTGAGGACATTTGAGGCCGGATTTAACGTGCCCCCTTTATATACGACGATCTTTGGTTGGATTTCCTCCGGTTGGTAATCCGTTTCTCTTCCAACCGGGCTACCATGGGTCCCTTATTTGATAGGATTGTACACGAGCTACATAATTCAGGGTTTTCGCGTACGTAGGTTCTGCGGAAAGGGACAAAATGGAATCCATTCGAATGGCCGGCGACGTGTCAAAACATACGCCTACCTAGCTCGAGTTCTTGAGAAATCGTCTCTCCTCTTTCGTCCTTCCAGTTGACACAGAGGGACAATTAATTTAGAGGGGGTCGCCGTCACACCTTAGAAACCATCTGAACCGGATGGAGGCATTTCCAATAGTACGACCTGCAGTCAGTGGTGCAGGTGTTGACTGTTACTATGGACGTCAGAGAGCGTTACAGAGACCGCTATGAGCTGCAACAGTGGCAAAACTCCAAAAATCACATTTTCAGATGAAATGGGTTTAGTTTTCATTACTATGAAAATACATTTAGGAGTTACATTACTATGAATACCAGTAAATCATTTGATTCTGTTATTAGAGGCAAATTGTGGCAAATTTTAAAATATTATGGTATTCCACAAAAAAATCATAAATATAATATAGGAAATGTATAGAAATAGTAAAACTTGCATTGAAGTGAACGGAAAATTAACAGATTTCTTTTTAGTGGAAAGTGGAGTTGATATATATATTGATGTACCAGGTCTTCATGGTATTCCACAAAAAATCATAAATATAATATAGGAAATATATAGAAATAGTAAATCTTGCATTGAAGTAAACGGAAAATTAAAAGGTTTCTTTTTAGTGGAAAGTGGAGTTGATGTTGATGTACCAGGTCTTCATGGTATTCCACAAAAAATCATAAATATAATATAGAAAATATATAGAAATAGTAAATCTTGCATTGAAGTAAACGGAAAATTAACAGGTTTCTTTTTAGTGGAAAGTGGAGTTGAGGTTGAGGTACCAGGTCTTCATGGTATTCCACAAAAAAGCATAAATATAATATAGGAAATGTATAGAAATAGTAAAACTTGCATTGAAGTGAACGGAACATTAACAGATTTCTTTTTAGTGGAAAGTGGAGTTGATGTGTGTGTGTGTGTGTGTGTGTGTGTGTGTGTGTGTGTGTGTGTGTGTGTGTGTGTGTGTTGATGTACCAGGTCTTCATGGTATTCCACAAAAAATCATAAATATAATATAGGAAATGTATAGAAATAGTAAATCTTGCATTGAAGTAAACGGAAAATTAACAGATTTCTTTTTAGTGGAAAGTAGAGTTCAACAGGGTTGTGTCATATCAGGTCTTGTTTTAATTATCATTGTGAACTGGATCATGATAACTTTCAGAAATCAAAGAACAGGAATAAGATGAAATTTTGCATCTGTTGTAGAGGATCTTGATTTTATAGACGATATCGTCATGTTGTCGTCCAGGTTAAGAGATTTACAAACTAAAACGGATGTCTTTTCAGAAAATGCTAAACTAGTTGGATTGAAAATCAATCAGAATAAAACAAAAGTCCTCAGAATTAACGAAAATTCGAGCACTCCCATCAAGGTGCAAAATAACTCAACAGAAGATGTAAGCACCTTTTCATATCTGGGAAAAACAATAAACAAAAATGGTGGTAATGATGAAGATATTGATCTTAGAATTTCAAAAGCCCGCAACTGTTTTAAGAATCTTAAAAAATTGTGGAGAGCAACTAATATATACGTAAAAACAAATTAAATCTGAACAAATCACTAATACTTTCAGATCTCTTATATGGTTCTGAAACATGGAAAATTACCAAAATACAGTGCAATAAACTAAATGTTTTTCAAAATAAGTGTTTAAGAATTATCTCAAAGATTTTTCGGCCATACTACATTTCAATTGAAGAATTATCAAATAAAGCAGAATTTAATGAAATAGGAAATGAAATTAAATTTAGACGTTGGAAGTTTACAGGACACATTTTAAGAATGAATAGGGACAGTATTCCTAATATGGCATTGACCGGACCCCTGATGGAAAAAGAAAGCGTGGACGTTTTTCCTGGCGACGTATGATGGAACAAGAGAGAAGTGAGGGCTGGGTGAGCAAGCTGGTATGAAGCTAGACTTGCTGCATCGGACAGGAAACTTTGGCGATCTAGATTGAAGGCCTTATGTGCCCCTAGGCACTAAAGAATTGATGATACGATAATACTATGAATACACCACTATGAATGCATACTATTAATACACCACTATGAATACATATTATGAATAAATCATTATGAATGCATACGGGAATACATTTTACTATGAATACACTACTATGAATGCATACTATGAATGCATACTATGAATACATAAGGAATACATTTTACTATGAAAATATATTTTGTTTTCATTACTATGAAAATACATAGCATGTTGTACAACACATCTGCCAATACTTCTTAATTGGGGGTTCAGCCCCTCCGCTCCGACCAGCTGAGGTCATTACAGATTTAGGGAAGACCCCAAGAGGGTTCGGCAGTGGATTTCGTTCGTGGATTCACTTTTCACAGTGGTCGCTGCGAAAACGAAGGGCATTGGTCACCACCTTGGGCTGGCAAGTGTTTTAGGTTGAATACACCAGTATTCGGTTCGGGGGATGGATAGGGCTTATTCCATATCTCTTCCATCCTTCCATTATAGCCTGGTACGGCTTCTAGCTTGCAGGGCTGAGGGTAATGTCTACATAGGCATCTATGTCTTATTCCTGTGACCGTCGTGATTTAGATCTACGTGATCCTACACGTCTGGGTCATCTGCCAATACTGGACATAGCGGTCCAGGGTTGAATTAGGCGATTGGACAGTCTGTGCTGGGAAGAATGCAGTTTTCCACATTGTGACATGTGGTATTTCAAAATCAGATCTTTTGAGTTGTGCCACTATTGCCATCGACCTTAAAATGAAATAGACAGAGCATGTTATTTCTTCCAGTTGCTCAGTTTGAAGATCTGTCACGTGGTTGTGGGTAAAAGCATGAATCCTTAATTATTGATAGGTTAAAGTAATTATCCAAAGTGATCGAAAATACTAGTCTGCGATTCGACAGCCAATCGGCTAAGGCGATTCGTAAGTCCACGTGATTTACCCTTCAGAGATCTTACCATAGCGACTCCGACCACATGCTCCGTCTATTTCATTAGAAGGTCGATGGATATTGCAGATCATAAAAGCAGTGGTTATAAAAATTGGCGCTGTTTCCGAGAGTTCCTATTAAAGAAATGCTTTGGGAAACGAAACAAGAAAGTTGCTTTTCAGCTATAAATTCTTGTTACTATAATTTATCCGGATTTTATGTTTCGTTCTTTACTTTTCAGAATTTGAAAGGAATTTTTCGAATTTTTGAAAGCAATTTCAATAAAACAGATGATTCAGCGGTCATTGAAGTAGATCTAAAAATTGCTGATCGCAAAAGTTTTTTTTTTTTACTTAAGGGCCTGATTTAGCCAAGCTACGCAATTTTTGGTTTTTTAAAGTAATCGCAAAGGAAAGTAAAATATCTCACTAGTACGTTTTAAATTATTTCATTTTTAAAACATTCTGCCCTCGGAAAAATCGGCTTGTCAAGGTGGTCACAGAATAGTTTGGATTGCCCAGGCCGCTCTAAATAAAACCAAATTCCCAAACCTTTAAAAAATTTAAATTTTCAAGTAACTTTGCATTAAGCACCTCTAAAAACACGCCAGAAAGAAACAAGTCTCAAGGCCTTTGAAAATGTATATGTTGAAGAAATGATTTTATTATTTAGTGCCTTTAAAAAACTCCAGAAAAACGAGTTTTGAGATATTTATTGAACTGTTTTTCATGTTGTGTATCGCTCCAATCTTATTAGTACTTCCCGCCTGTAGAAAAAAAAAGAAACAGAACGACCTTGATGTATGATAATGATAATTGAAGAGCGTTCACAGACTATTGTTCCAATTGCTAACAGAATACACAACCTTCAAGAAATGTCGATTCTTCAACTCGAGTTAAAACGGTCAGAGAGCTATAAAATCCGGATTAATTTTTCGCTATGCAGGTGTCCTTGATAGAGCAAATTGGCCTACATTTAAATCAGTCAGAAAAGAAACGAGTCGTTTTTTCGTCTGTTCTTCATGAGAGACTTCTCTTTGTTCCATTCGTTTGCTTTTTTCGAGACTGTTTTCGAATTACAAAAAAAAAAATACATGCAGCATTAAGAAGATAATAACGATAATACTTGCAGGCAAAAAACCTAAGCTTCAGAATTATCGATTTAAATGTCGTGTACACGGAGGCTGGTGCACGTTAAATCTGTCGTGGCCCCAAATGTCCTCACATTGGCGTGGTGTGGAAGTTTGGAGAGTGGGGTATCAGCTCAGGTGTTGTTCTCGTCATCTGACCGTGGTTCAGAATTATGGGGAGGATCTTCCCTTCGGGATTGATCCCGGACCGTCGCCAATAGCCTGTTGTATTGCTCCAGTGCGACGTTAATTAACTACCTATCAATTTAAATGAATTTATATGCCAATGCATGCTGTGAACTTATTGAATTTCTTTTGGGGGGTGGAGGGGTCAAATACGCCTTATTCAAGAACCATGGAATTGGGCGGTGACAGAGGGGACTTAAGAGCTCCTGCTTTTATCCTTACTCAAGGGAAAAATAAAATACAACTTAAAATGCGTACTTTGATTTAAAAAACACACCTATATCAGTTTAAAAATTGAAAAATATAGGAATTTTTTTTAGCTTACTCTACCTGTTATTACATACCCATCCACATATCCGTTATTCAGAATTATAATGCGTAGCAGGACCCACCACCCAAAACCCTAACCACAGAGGAGGAATGAGGTCTTATCTCTCCTCTACGGTGCTAATACTTTGCTGTCTTATCCTTATCTTTCTGTATAAATTTCACTTCCTGTTCAACCCCTGTGCGAACATTCTATGGAATGAAGCAATAGAGTTCCGAATTTCCTTAAATTTGATGTCTTATATTTGCTGGGCGTTATCTATTAGAGGTTCAAACCCCGTGCCCTCACCGAAAAGTTAATGATAAAAATTTCTAAATACGTATATAGGGGCTTACCAATGTATTAATCGAGGACTTGTGTAGAGCGGAGCAACAGAGTGGGCTTAAGTCCCTCTCCTTGTTCCTGTATACAGAACAACCTAGATGTCTCACATTCTATGCTTGAAGTAACCTTTTTAAAACGAATAGATTAATGATTAAATCTATAAAAATAAAAAGGGTGTTTGGTACATTGAATATTTTCGACCCATTTCAAGTTTTCTACCCGTTTTGGGTCCTGACGTAAAATCCGTCTCTTGCGCCTTGGTGTCTGTCTGTATGTTTGTGCCAGTACTACGTCCAAACGGTTGAATATATTTTCACGAAACTTTGCAAACTGTAAGTACTTGCATTCATTTAGTGACTGGACTTGGTTTAGTAAGTCTGTCCGTCTTCCCGTTCTATGTTCGATTTTGTTTCTGTGTGTTTGTGCAAGATGATTTCGGAATTTATGAATAAGTCTTAAAAGCTAATGTATCATTGAGTGCTCTATATTTCCCATTCTCATAATCCAGAAACGGTTGGACCAAATGACTTGAAACTTCAAAATAGATTCGAAACTGTTTTTGAAGAGATTCAAAATTGTTTTTGAAATGAGATTCAAAATTGTTTTTGAAATGAGATTCAAAATTGTTTTTGAAATGAGATTCAAAATTGGGTCATTGGACATTTTGTAGTTTATATATAATTTGATTTTGCACAGTTTTTAAACAACGTATGTGCATTCTATTTTTTATTCAAAAAATGATACATTATCCAAAATCCGATACCTAGTGTTTCAGACAGGGACCACATGAGCATTTTCTGAAATAAAGTTTACAAATATAAAATATATTTCCGGAGATAGATTTTAAAAATTGTTAAAAACGGTTACCTTTTTGAAATTTCCCCCTATTCTTTAAAAACTACAAAATTTTTCATTTAAACTCTTATTTATCTCAATACAGATATTCAAATAAATTTGAAGGTTAAAGCAATAAAGTAGTTTCTTACGCATCTGGTCCCCTTAACTGTTATTCAAGTATGTTACACGAACATAAAACTACAAAATGGCCGCAATTGTGAAACGTTACATAAAAGTTTCAATCATATGCTAAAATAAAACATTAAATTGTTGAAATAAGTTTCATAATCATCAAATTTCTAGCTAAATGGTTGCACAATCCAAATTTTGTGAATCAGGTGATCAATTATAAGGACCCTCACTGAAAGTCCGAAGTTATCATTTTTATTTTATTTATGAAATAAAAATGGACGATTTATTTTATTTATGAAATAAAATTAAAACGGGATTTTAAGAATTCGTTTTCGATCCCCGTAATTTAAGTCCTCACGCATCCTCTCTCTCTACCTACTTAAAATTTAATTTAACATATCAGACTTTGATTCCATGCCAAATCGATTTTTGAGAATTTGTTTTGCCTCCTCCAAGTATTGATGTACTTCCGAGGTTCATGTTGCTTCACAGTAGATGGCTGGTTGTTCGGGGTTTTATGGCGCAAGGGCCATATTTGGCCATGCTACGCCAGACACAAGACATACAATGAAAGTTTTACTGTCACAGAAGAAATACACCCAGGGAGGAACGCACCCGACAGGAATCGAACCTGTGCCGCCTACAACTCAGTTACTAACCAAGTGGGCATACCCACGACGATACTGTAGCTACTTGTAGATACTGTAGCTACGATACTTGAAAAGCTCCTTAATTGCATATATCTATTGACAGCACTCACATCCCATACCTCTTAATCCTTTTCTATTGAATATTGTGTGTAATATCTCCAAATGAAATAAAATTAGTAAAAAATATAAAACGGGATTTAATGTTTTACCACTTCAATTCGCAGGAATATAAACATCATTGAACACTACTTTCTAGTCACTATTAGTCACTGAAAATTCTTTTTTGTACGTAAAGCTATCGTGAAATGTTTAGGCAATAAAAATGTTATATTACTATCAGGCATATCTGCACTACTTTCTAAGCTGTTTTTTTTTTATCTAGTTTTGTAACGAGTGAACTACGAGTGCAACGCCAGCTGCGGAGCTATAAACCTCAGAACTGTTGCCGAACAAAAAGTGAGAACGAAGTGTAACGAAGGCTGCGGTCATGAACACACCCCTAGTGTGGACTAATCAAAACAAGCACAAGACAGACAACGTCAAGTAATGGACAAACAAACCCAATGAAAGTTTTAGACACAGAAGACAAATACACCAAGGAAAGAACCGAACCCGACAAGATTCAAACTTACGCCACTTAAACTCACAGGTTGCTAGCGTATTAGACAAACTCAAGGCGCTTCCTCCCAGAGGGATCGGGAGGAATAGCATGCACATATATGCTCCATCTATTTCATTAGATGTAACATGTCACGTCACAAGATGTGAAACAGGTTACCTAAACACGGCACCCTCTATATTTAGTTTTAGAGAAAAAAGATAGGTAGGTATTTTAATTAACGTCACACTGGAGCAACACAACGGGCTATTGGCGACGGTCCGGGATCAATCCAGAAGGGAAAGATTCGAGGACAACACCCCGTAATTTTGAACCACGGTCAGATGACGAGGCAACACCTGAGCTGGCACCCCACTCTCCAAACTTCCACACCACTCCAACGAAAAAAACTCTCAAAGAACCAGATGATCGTAATTAAAGTTGACTCATTGTGGGTCTATCTTTATCTATAACTA
Organism: Meta bourneti; assembly: GCA_933210815.1. Classification (NCBI taxonomy): domain Eukaryota; kingdom Metazoa; phylum Arthropoda; class Arachnida; order Araneae; family Tetragnathidae; genus Meta; species Meta bourneti. Next base: position 8,284,222 of record OW119922.1, read on the forward strand.
ATAAGTACATCAAAATACGTACGATAGCAATATAGGTATGCAGGCAAAGGATCAGAAAAAGACTGCGAAACCTTTCGCTAGGGGCGCTTTAACAGCAGAAACATTGAAAAGCATTTATTGGGACGTGCATGCTGGAGACTGTTTTTCACGATGAATATTGCTGTATCCCCATTGTTCGGTTGTAAAGTTTGAAGGTAATAAACAGTTTGTTCAACGGCTGACTACAACCTCTCCCCTCGTAATGTTCACTTTGGCGTTGTGTGGAAGTTTGGGTTCAGGTGTTGACCTCGTCATCTGACCGTGATTCAAAATTACGAGGCGTTGTCCTTGGATCTTCAATTTGGGATTGATCCTGGACCGTCGCCAATAGCCCGAGTGTTGCTCCAGTGCGACGTTAATTAACTACCCCGTAATGCTTTGTACATGCAATGTAATACTTTCCTTTTCTGCTTTGAACAATGCCACTACTTTCATCTTGCTTGTTAGTGCGGTTAGGTAGATTAGGTATTTAATTAACGTCGCACTGGAGCAACACAAAGAGGTTTGTTGGTGCGAGATCGCGTATTACGCTTTATCAAGCCTTTCCTGTTTAGAAAGCAAACTAAAGGGTAGCGAATCAGTTTGCATTGCATGAGTATATAACGTTGACTTTCTTGTCTGCTTTCCTTGTGCTTTGCTACCTTGTCTGCTTGCCTTGTGTTTTTCAATAGCCCGCTGTGTTGCTCCAGTGCGACGTTAATTAACTACCCCGTAATGCTTTGTACATGCAATGTAATACTTTCCTTTTCTGCTTTGAACAATGCCACTACTTTCATCTTGCTTGTTAGTGCGGTTAGGTAGATTAGGTATTTAATTAACGTCGCACTGGAGCAACACAAAGAGGTTTGTTGGTGCGAGATCGCGTATTACGCTTTATCAAGCCTTTCCTGTTTAGAAAGCAAACTAAAGGGTAGCGAATCAGTTTGCATTGCATGAGTATATAACGTTGACTTTCTTGTCTGCTTTCCTTGTGCTTTGCTACCTTGTCTGCTTGCCTTGTGTTTTTCAATAGCCCGTTGTGTTGCTCCAGTGTGACGTTAAATGTGTATGTGCTGTAATGTTCATAAAATAAAAACCTTCTGATTATGTCAGCTTCAGTACCAAAACCCTTTTGTTTTCCTGGCTATCAAAGTTATAACTTCACCTAACTGCAAATTCTCATTTGTCGTTAATACACTTTCCTAAGCCAGTTTCATGGCCCTTGCGCCATAAAACCCCCAACAAACCAAACCAACCTAAGCCAGTTACAAGTCAACGGATGAGGCAACCGTATTTCGATGTATTCTTTCCATAAAAATGATCCAAAGATTGAATCGGTCATGCGTTCCGTTTTATCAGTATTTTTTATTTCTTCAATAGCCCGTTGTGTTGCTCCAGTGTGACGTTAATTAAAATACCTATCTTATTTCTTCAATAACCATGATATTGAAAAATGGTAAAATCCGATTCTGTAATATCTCGAATAGAATATCCTTCCTTGTGCGGCAACAAAAATTACATTAGAGCTTCAACCCAAACCACGCAACTCTTCTGCTATGGTCATTTCCCCAGTTCTTCACAAGTGAAATGACTTCAACACACTAAAGCACACAATTCTTACGTTATTACTCTGAACTAATCACTATATACAGTTATATATCTAAAGATACAAGCGCAAGAGGGATCAAATGCATTCGACCCAATGTTCTCTCGGTTTTCTATTCCATTCGCAAAGCTAAAATGCCATATGACATTACGTATAATGATTTTTCAACTGTTTCCTGAAAAATTTACGTATCTTTTTTCTGTGATAAACGAAACTGATTTTCATTAATTCTTCAGTGTGTCTTTTTTTTAATTTCTTGGCATTTAAAATTGTTCGGGGAGGGATCGAGACCTGTGGGCCCATCCTCTAAACATGTCCTTGGCCACTCTAGGCGAATAGAAAAGAGATTTTCCTCGTTTGTCCAATCCCTTCTCAATAGCCCGTTGTGTTGCTCCAGTGTGACGTTAATTGAAATACACCCCCGCCCCAATCCCTTCTCATTCAGACACCTGTCAGAGATTCTTTGGGGACTTTAAGAACAAATCAAAATGCTGTAATGCTATTTGAGCATTTAATTTAGATATTTTTGAACATTCGAAGACCCATCTTCGTCATGTAATTGTGGTTCAAAATTACGAGGCGTTGTCCTCGGATCTTTCCATTCGGGATTCATCCTAAACCAATCGCCTGTTGTGTTGCTCCAGTGTGACGTTAATTCAACTACCTACTTTGAAGACCTCTCCACAAATTTTCTATTTATGGGAACAAAACTTCAAATAACATCGATTAAGCAAATTCAGCACTTATTATTGATGGTAATGGTAATTAATTATCGTTGCACTAGAGAAACACAACGGGCTATTGCCGACGGTCCGGAATCAATCCCGAAGGGAAAGGTCCACCACGCAATTTCGAGCCACGGTCAGATGACGAGGCAATGACCTGAGCTGGCACCCCATTCTCCAAACTTCCACACCAAGGCAATGTGAGGACATTTGAGGCCACGACAGATTTAACGTGCGCCAGCCCCCTTTGTACACGATGGTCTTTTGGTAGGATTCGAACTCACAACCCCCTAGTTGCTAGTCCGTTACTCTTCCACGTGACCCGCACTAATTATTGAAACTTCAATAACATTTCGGGGGAGGCTCTGAATGCGTTTACGGTTGTATAAGAGATGTAATACTGTACAATTCTGATGCAATAGTTCGCGTACATTTCAAAATGTATACAAGTTTGAAGGATGGTGCAATGTTTTTCCCACTACTGTATAATAAATATCTAAGCTAGGACTAGGGTCGCCTTTCTGGATATGTAATCCTCAAATAAATAAATAATTAATTAATTTTTAAAGTTTAAGTTAAATGATGAGTTTGTATATTAAAATATTATTAACGAACTTTATTTATCGTCGGCTTAGAGCAGAAACTCATTAACTGGCAAAAGGAATTTTTTACTGTACAGCTGTTTAAGGAATAACTAATAGCTTTTAGGTAAAAAAATATAAATTATAAGTATTTTGAGTTACATATCTTTTGAACAGATATTTACAATATGAAAATGCATTTCTCGTCATGAAAATAAGCATGTGTCTACGAAAAAATGCCAGTTATTGAGTTCCTGCTCCAAGCAGACATCGTTACCACCACTCCAAAGGCGCGAATCTGAAAAAGTGATGTTTCTAGAAAAACGCGTTGTTTTGATGCTTCGGGAAAAATACGGGTTACGACACAAAGATTGTTTTCTCATGAAAATCGGCATTTCCACTAAGGTGATTTGTGGCTTTGCCATACTATAAAACATGAAATGGTGACTCGGAAAAATGCAGTTAGGTGAAAATCGCCAAAATGCAGATTGGTGCCTTTGGCGTGGTAGGAACGATATGATTTTACTTATTTCGTTGAAAAGCAGTAAAAATTAAATACATTTTCCTATTCATTCTAACTAGAGAGATATTTGTATTTTCTGCTCTTATATTTACTAAGAGATCAGATTTTTTAAATATCATTGCTTACACCTTCATAACCCCTTTCACCTTAAATTAATGAATTCAAGTTTAAATGGAAACTCCCCTTATCGAAGCGAAAGGTCTGTCTCATTTTTCTTACTGTAATTCTGGTTGACTGAATACGTAAAAAACCGTTTATAGAATTTCCAGACAAATACAATTTACAATGAAAAAATCCATTTTCTGCAGAGGACAAACGCAAATGCATTCTTTGATTGAGGCTTTTCCTCTAACTTTTTAAAAATCGCATTAAAACATGGTGGAGCGATTTTGGGTTCGTCTTAAAAAGCACTTTTACAGCCATCGGAGATGAATGGGTCTACCGGTCTATACCAGCTGGCACTTTTAGAGGACAGATCTCGGTTCAGACCTTTCCACAAATGGGCCAATCCCTCTCCCCTTTCCCATTTGCCATCCCCCTCAAATTTTCTGAAGCTTTTGAGAGGGCAAATCGCATTGAAAAGGGACAGGCCCGGTGTGCGTTCGCTATTGTTTAGTTTACCTCCCATAGGGAAATCGGGGATCGCCTGCAAATTACACATTAGACTCTCACAGGAAGGGCATAGGTTCTACCATTCAACCGATTGCCAGTGATCCTCTCGCATATTATGTTGTTGCAGATATCGTCTTGTGGATTTGCTATAGCAAAAGAAAAACGCTCTACTGAATTCGCGTCTACATAAACCACTTTTATTCTTGCTTGTGTTATTGTCATTGTGAGATGTTTATGTGTCGTATTCTCGTACTTTCGTCTGGGCATAAACAAGACAGACAGATGGTATAAAAAACAATAAAATGTTTGTTTCTCTGCCAATTTGTTGAGGCTGCACTGTGTTATGATTCCCAAATAAACTAATAGAGCAAAATTTGTATTATTTGATAATAAAACAGATTACTTTGTGTGCTGCTGTTAGTCGATGAGACTCCTCAACAGCGACTAACTTATATAATTCAGACATAAGTTGTTATTCCGATATCAGTTAAAATCACACAGGGATATTACAAATTAACAGTTAACAACTTTAATAGATAAAAAATGAAATAACTATAAGTTAATGACTAAAAAAATTAAAAACACTACAAAACTTATAAATAAAATTAAAAAAATGGTAAAATTTATAAAATATTTGGTAAAAATAAAAGTTGAAATTACAAATAATTTAAGTAATTACTAACTATTTAAATCAACCGTTAAAATCAATTTCAAACGGTAAATAGCTTAAATTTATGCACTAACTGTTAGTGTTAATTATTAACTGTTAACGGAGCTGTTAATATTAGTAATTAATAACTGTCATTTCAAATTAGCAATGACCATTAAGACGGTTATCGTAAAATAACAGTTTTAGCCATCTGTAATATCATCACGTATAATGTTAGAAAATATCACATAATACCGTTTTGAACTGAGCGTATAGTTTTGGATGAGTTTCATTACTCCAGTCATATTTGCTCTGTGCTGTGTTAATTTTTCACAACAGAAACAATTTTTCCTGATTGAACTAATACTTTAATGAAAAGCAACAATTGATTGAGCTCTTTTCACAAATACAATTGATAAGCACAGATCCTTATGTGTACGTATTTTGGCTGTAGGTAGGTAGGTATTTTAATTAATGTCACACTGGAGCAACACAACGGGCTATTGGTGACGATCCTGGAGCAACCCCAAAGGGAAAGATCCCAGGACAACATCACGTAATTTTGAATCACGGTCAGATGACGAGACAACACCTGAGCCGGCACCCCACTCTCCAAACTTCCACACCACGCCAACGTGAGAATATTTGAGGCCACGATGAATTTAACGTGCACCAGCCCCTTTGTAGACGGTCTTTGGTTGGATTCGAACTCGCAACCTCCCGGTTGCTAATCCTTTACTCTTCCAGCCTTGCTACCGCTTCCAATTTTGGTTGTAATAGACAAATAATTAAATTGTGTTCAAAAAGTGTTGAAACTATCCACTTAACAGAACTTTTTAAAACAATGTGAATTTTTCTTGTGATGTGAACATTAACTATATTTTTGTCATCCGAACAGAAATACACAATTTCCAACTTTTTATACGAAGTTAATTGCGATAAAACATATTGTTCAGTTCCTAGACCATTTCATATTACGGAAGTTGTCCGATAAACCCTAATTAAGTGAACGATTAACAAAGGAAGGGGGACCATAATTGGAATCCTTATAAAAGCATAATGCGGGTTCTCGAACGGTGTTCAGCCTCGGTATTGTTAAAGATCCAGTATTGATCCATTGTAGGCAGGGTCTTCACAACAGAGCAGGAAGTAGAGATCGAATGATATCCCCAGCGACGGATCGGAATCACTCCTCTCATATACATCTAGATGGAGTTGTTCGGGGTTCCATTTCAATTAAGTAAGATGGGGGGATGTGGAACCCCGCCTTAGAGATATCTACTTGTTCTGACTGTCCGGCACTGTCCAGTTCTAAGAAATCTACGCAACTGGAAGCTGAAAACAGATGGCAGAAAAAGCAAAATATTACATAACACAGCCGCTTATTCACATTTCACAAGCTTCCTAACAAAGGTACAGATGTATCTAGCGCCTCGTCTGGTGGCAACGCTCTTGGCGCACTTTTTATGTCGCCAAGGAAAGAAATCTTAGAATTTTTTTTTTATCTTCATAAATATAACACCTTTATAAATCTTTGCCGCTTGCTGAGGTTTCTTTAAAAATTGGTATAACCCTAATAAAGATGGATTACCTTCACCTGCCATAACTCGTTACTAAAAGTGCGCCAAAAAACGCGCCAAGAGCATCGCCACCAGACGAGTCGCTAGATATATCTGTACCCTAACAAATTTAGGGGACAGCAGTAGCTGGTTATCATAGGTAGAATAGAGCGGATATGCAAAACGGGGTATCGAGTTCGAAACTCGATCCAACCAAAGATAGTAGTATAGGTGGGGCTGATGCTCGTTAAATGCGTGACCTTTAATGTCCTCACGTTGGAATGGCGTGGAAGTTTGGAGAGTGGGGTGCCACCCGAGGTTGTAATCCCGTCTTCTGACCGTGATTCAAATTTACGAGGTATTGTACTCGGATCTTTTCCTTCGGTATTGATTCCGGAACGTCATCAATAGTCCGTTGTGTAGCTCCAGTGTGATGTTAATTCCACTACCTACCTGACAAATTCATCATTTAAACTATTCCTTTTTAAATTGATATCGACATCGTTTTGTTACTTAAAATTGTGTTTTTGTTCCACTGTCCATTCTTTCACTTGACATCTCTTTTGTGTGATGTCTAACAAGGAATGTAATTATATTTGATAACTTTAATATTAAGTTGAAAACTAAAAATTGTTTTAAGCAGAACATAGGTAAAAATAAAATGCTGTGTACAGATCATTTTTATTCTGCAGGATCTAACACATGCACCCGAATCCAACCAAAGACCGTCGTGTACAAAGGGGCTGGTGTACGTTAAATCTGTCGTGGCTTCAAATGTCATCACGTTGGCGTGGTGTGGAAGTTTGGAGAGTGGGGTGCCAGCTCAGGTGTGACCTCGTCATCTGACCATGGTTCAAAACTACGTGGTGTTGTCCTTGGATCTTTTTCATCGGGATTGGTTCCGGACCGTCACCAATTGCCCGTTGTGTTGCTCCAGTGCGACGTTAATTAAAAATACCTACCTAACACACACACTTGTTCTTTGTTTTATTAAAAAATAGTCTTGTGGTGACTCGTAATGTAAATTATAAATATTGTTAAATCAGGTATACTTTCATCTCTTATCAACTTTAAAAGATTAAAACAAAATAGTAGAGTTATTGTTTATATCTTTGTTTAATTCCTACTGAACGATTTTCAGATAATCCACAGCTACCCTTTGCTCGATCCTCACCTCTACAAAAATGCCATTTCAGACTATTTTAAAGGCAAGGCTATATATTTCTATGCAATGTAATAACAGCGATTTCAATTTAAGAGGGGGTGGGGGGGGGTATTTCAATTAACGTCACACTGGAGCAACACAATGGGCTATTGGTGACGGTCCGGGATCAATCCCAAAGGGAAAGATCCGAGGACAACACCACGTAATTTTGAACCACGGTCAGATGACGAGGCAACACCTGAGCTGGCACCCCACTCTCCAAACTTCCACACCACGCCAACGTGAGGACATTTGAGGCCACGACAGATTTAACGTGCACCAGCCCCCTTTGTACACGACGGTGTTTGGCTGGATTCGAACTCGCAACCCTTCGGTTGCTAGTCCGTTACTCTTCCAACCGGGCCACCGCGGCCCTCAATTTAAGAGGAAACTACTGTTTACTTCACGACTAAGTGTCTCAGATTCGATTAATGTATTGCTGTCCCTTGATGAAGTAAACTCATTGAGTCAAATAGATTCTGTCCGCTGAACTAATTTTATAGAGTACAATGAATTTAGCACTCGTAGACACAAAGAAACGTATTAACGAGGTTTTTTTTCTCATCAGCTGCTACTTAATGCGTCACTTTATAAATTGTGCCTTTTTTAAAGTAATTTTCATTATGAGATAATTAATACATTGACATTTATGTTTTAGTGTGACTCTTTCAGTGACGGGCAGGTCCACCATGAAATAGGGAAATTCCCGATGTCAGGGCTTTCTGTAGAAAAATAATATAGCATTAGGCAAGGTAGGTATTTTAATTAACGTCACACTGGAGCAATACAACGGGCTATTGGCATTAGGCAAGAAGAGTATTTTATATTCAAATTTCAATTCTTTACCATTTAGAAAGACAATAAACTTATAGATCATTGATAAAATCAATTCTGTACATCATAGTACGACAGTTGTGTTAATTTTCTCTTGTACTTGAAAGCAAAGCTGATCGTGATTGCACTAAGCGGTAAAAAGATGCTTTAAAAGTCTAGGTCTAGAAACAAGCGAGAGTACAGTGGGAAATCCTTACCATATTAGCACAGGAGGGTGTAGATATATGTTACACCTTTTTAAGTTCAAAAGTACAAACCTTCATGGCAGTTTCTTGGAAATCTTTCACCTTTCATAAATTTGTCGTCTTAAAAATCACTAGCATCAATTTCATGTCATTTGCTAATATTGAGTAATTGTAATAAATGAAAATCATTTCTTCACAAAGTGACAATCTAAGAAGTATTATTTATTATGTCTAAGAGATCGACAATCTAAGATGGATTAATGTCACAAAATTTATGTTTAAATTTATAAGCATCAAATTGTTTAAACTTGCACTTTAACAATTCAGTTTTATCAAATTTTCCCCCTATATATTTTCCCTAACCGATCAGCTGAGTCCGTCCGTTCCTGGACACTTTAAATTTACAAAGGACTGATTTTACACACACTTCGGCGAATTTAAATTGAGATGTTTAACAAGCGAATAAGCACCATTGGAGTCAAACATTCTACTCAGGGCCGCGGTGGCCCGGTTGGAAGAGTAACGAACTAGCAACCGAAGGGTTGCGAGTTCGAATCCAGCCAAACACCGTCGTGTACAAAGGGGGCTGGTGCACGTTAAATCTGTCGTGGCCCCAAACGTCCTCACGTTGGCGTGGTGTGGAAGTTTGGAGAGTGGGGTGCCAGCTCAGGTGTTGCCTCGTCATCTGACCGTGGTTCAAAATTACGTGGTGTTGTCCTCGGATCTTTCCCTCTGGGATTGATCCCGGACCGTCACCAATAGCCCATTGTGTTGCTCCAGTGTGACGTTAATTGAAATACCCTACCCAAACATTCTACTCAAAGGAGCAACCCAATTCTCAAAGCTGAAATTCATATCCCTGCTATACTGAATTTTCGTTCTTGTTCTTCATACATAACTCGATTATTCAAAAAAGATCTCACAACATCCGGCTCCAGAGCCGAGAGAGGTTACAACGATACAGAGAGTTTTAAGAATTGATACAAATCGATTCTTGCCGCTCTGGGATAAAGCAGTTTTCCTGTTCCCGCTGTTATTGCACTAGTAACCTCCACGGTACGATCGTAAGTTGGGAGAACGAGGGGCCTGGTTCGCTGCAAACATCTGCTCCACTGTTCAGTTTCATAAGCTAGAGTTACCCCTCAAAGATTTCCACTAACCGAAGCGGAACAAAAACAGGGCTCTCTCCTCGTCACGTTCTACCTTGTAACAACAACGCGTCGAAAAACGTTTCGGAATTAAAATTTTTCGCCGGAGGGCAAAGGAAATGTAAATGCAGTTTCACTCCGGGATATTGTTTTGGGCATAAAGCGATCTATTGAGCGAACGGGGATTAATACGTTCCTGGGGAATTAGACTGTTGTTCCAGATGTTCCAGTGACATAAACATGTCGCGCGGCTGTTAAAAGTGACGCGAAATGTTACATTAGAATTCTCGTCATTTAAATCTGCAACTGTAGTAAACCAATTTCTTTACAATCTACATTGGGATAAAAGATCTTTTACAATTGAGTATTCAATGAAAGCTTGAAGTTTCCGGAGTTCACACATCCTCAATAATATGCTGCTATCAATTTAATAACCTCTCAGATTTAAAAATATATGCGCTTCAAATTTTAATGTATGTGTGATTATCTTTCACTTTATCTCTTTTGCTGTTTTCAAAACCTCGATTTCTATTTAAATTTGTAGGCATTTAATTTTGTAGGCTATTTAAATTTGTTTGCAAATCCGTTACTCTTCCAACCAACGGATTAGCAACCGGAGGGTTGCGAGTACGAATCCAAAGACCGTTGTGCGCGTCTTGGCTCGTGCACCTCTTTGACCGTTGGCTCGTGTACGTTAAATCTGCCGTGGCTTCAAATTTCCTCAAGTTGGCGTGGTGTGGAAGTTTGGAGAGTGGGGTGCCAGCTCAGGTGTTGCCTCGTCATCTGACCGTGGTTCAAAATTACGTGGTGTTGTCCTCGGATCTTTCCCTTTGGGATTGATCCCGGACCGTCACCAATAGCCCATTGTGTTGCTCCAGTGTGACGTTAATTGAAATACCCAAATACCCCTTGCGCCATAAAACCCAACCAACATATTTAAATTTGTATGCAAAGAAAGTGGCTTGAATTTTAAATGTTGAAGCAATAAAACTTTTTTTCCAAATATCTAATGGCAGGCAGAAAACAAAATATGTAACACAAAGGTGTTAGTAATAAAAGTACGCACAAAAAAATTGATTTAAAAAAAGACAAGACAAGAAGTAGTTAGCTGACCATTCGTTCTCTAGCCTCAGTACAGGCCGCAGAGGTCCAGACAAGAGAGTGTAGTACACATTTTTAGATTTTAATGTCCCTTTCTTGGGAATTAGTACAAACGGGGCAGTGGAGGTTTGCAAAAGTTTTAGTCGGGTAGAGATGTTTTGTTAAATAATATTGGCCAGTCAGAGAAGTTGGGTTATTATTATACAACAGTTTCTGGCCCTCGAAGCACGTGGGACGTATTTCCGGTTAATAAGTCCAGGTTTCATTGTTTTCAGTTATTAATTAAACGTTCCTTTTTTTGCGATTTATGTCGCAATCACCAAAATAATGCATATAATCAAATTCCAATCCTTGATTTTCAAATCAATTTGTATATTTAGATCATATTGGTTGTTTTAGCGGTTTATGTCGCAATCACCAAAATAATGCATATAATCAAATTCCAATCCTTGATTTTCAAATCAATTTGTATATTTAGATCATATTGGTTGTTTTAGCGGTTTATGTCGCAATCACCAAAATAATGCATATAATCAAATTCCAATCCTTGATTTTCAAATCAATTTGTATATTTAGATCATATTGGTTGTTTTAGCGGTTTATGTCGCAATCACCAAAATAATGCATATAATCAAATTCCAATCCTTGATTTTCAAATCAATTTGTATATTTAGATCATATTGGTTGTTTTAGCGGTTTATGTCGCAATCACCAAAATAATGCATATAATCAAATTCCAATCCTTGATTTTCAAATCAATTTGTATATTTAGATCATATTGGTTGTTTTAGCGGTTTATGTCGCAATCACCAAAATAATGCATATAATCAAATTCCAATCCTTGATTTTCAAATCAATTTGTATATTTAGATCATATTGGTTGTTTTAGCGGTTTATGTCGCAATCACCAAAATAATGCATATAATCAAATTCCAATCCTTGATTTTCAAATCAATTTGTATATTTAGATCATATTGGTTGTTTTAGCGGTTTATGTCGCAATGGCAGTATTTGGTCAAACACAAGATAACATCAAGTAAAAAATGTCGCTAAAGGAGTAACACACTTAGTTACACCCCCTTTAGATCACATTGGAAACATGCGTAACTAGGTATTTAAAACCAAGTATCAATGCCTTAGTTAAATGTTTTATCTGATTGGATAAAGGGATTATCTATATAATCCCAGTTCGTTGATCATCAGGTAGAGAATAAGTTGAATCCTCGTTATGTAGGATGAATGAATCCTGCTCTCCTTTACTTTACTTTTGAATTCACCACCCTATCTTATTTTTTAGTTTGGGAGTGAAAACAAGAACTTAAAAGCTCGAAACTAAATTAAGCGTTCAGACTATTTGCAAAAGTTCCATTTTTCCCAGTTACCTTCTCAAAACGATGATTTAAACATTGATTTTAATCCTAGTTCTACCGAATCATCTATGAAAATTGTGATTGGTCCACACTTGAAAATTATTTATTCAAAATTAGTGTTACAAAAATTTCGAGTTCTAAATTCCGAATTCAGCAAAATTGCTGACCCCGAAATTCTAGTCCTTGGAATCCTCTAGACGTTTTATTTTTATTTGTTCGTTTTCGTTTTTCCTGAATCCAAACTTTTTTCAGTCCAGATCACTTATTTTCGAAGTAACATCAGTCACATGAAGGCCCGGATTTTATTGATATATCATCTTTTGTTAGCACTTCGTAGACCAGTGTTTCTCAACCACCAGGTCACGACTCGGTCCTGGGCCTTGGCATCAATTGTACCGGGCCATGAGAGGTTCTAGAATTTGTCATTTCTGTTTTCCAAGCATTTTGTGAATAAATATTTAAAAGTGGAAATATTCTGAGAACAATTTTCGTGAATGTATCGTAAAGCTCAGATCCAGAACACCTAAATGGCATCTGTGAAGCAAATTTCAGCAACCAATCAGCAAGAAAGTATAAAGAACAAATTTCCCCAGAAATTGAAGCTCCAGACAGTCTTGTATTCGCGGTTCTCAAATCTAATACTGGATACTGTTATTTCGCAAGCTGTGTATAACCGCTTGTTTTGAAATCTGAGTACCGTGATTTTTTAAAAGTAACAGGCCTATAGATTTAAATTTTAATACGAATAACAGACAAGAGTTTAATTTTGGTATTCAGAAATCTTGTATTGACCGTGTTTGTGAAGCAAAAAATATAAATTTTCGGTGATCTGAATGAGGATATGCCAATAAAAATCAGCCCAAATTAATTTAATGATGTTGGCCTGAGAAAACTACCATACACTACACGATTTCATTAGTCCAGTGATTGATAACTAATTTAAATGTCACTTATATTTGTCAGTATTCCACACCGAAAACATGTGTATTGGGCAGTCAATTGGGGTGACTGCCCAGTTTTCAACAAAAAAGTGATTCAAGGACAAATAGTTATGAAAGCGTCTGCTAGAGGCCATTAGGTACCTCTTGGGAATTCGCAGGAATATAGACAACCTATTCTGAAACTTGCATCTTGATATGTCCACAGCTGAATTTCAGACGCAGTTGACAATATCAAGGGATTTTAAATACCTTCAAAATTTAATTTGCATGGTTAATATATTGCCAGGTGAGATCAATTGGATATATCCATTAGTCAAAAGAGAGAGAGGCATATAATGAAGGTTAAAAAGAAACTAGCCGATTTTTAAAATATGAGAAAAATATATGACCTTGGGCAATGGCATCCCCGTGATTCACAAAATTTTGGGGTTGACTTTGACCATTACATTTTTAACCTTCATATCATTATCTTACACTTAATGACTATATTAGACACATATTGAGTTTTATATTCATCTTATGTCACTATTTGTCAATAAACATAAGTACGTTCCGTCTTCAGGATCATATTTCGCGATGGAAATATAATCTTGCATTAAATGCTAAGTGCTACAATACAGGATGAACATCAAGTACATAGAAGAGTGAGTGACATGCTTCTCTAATATTTACCGGAAAGTCAAAGACCCGAGTCCACTGTCAAGAGCATGGTCAAATATGGTGATTGTGCCATAAAAAATAAACCTAACCAACCAACCTTCAGAGTACCACGAAGAAAAATACAGATTTATGCAAAGTAATCCACCTCTGCTACATATCTAGATCGCAACGATTTTTACGGTTTTGTTCCTGATCCTTTTATCACACAATTTCGGTACTAAAAGAGAGCAGCAGACTATTAGAGGCAGCAGTGGCGAAGATCACTTTTCAGTGCAAGATTATACCAGTTCCGACACTTCAGTTTCTGGAGTTGACGCTCTCCCTCTTTGAGAAGAGAACTTTGAAGATGATGCCACCAAGAATTGAAATCGAAATGTATTCTATGGAAGTAACATTTTTGTAGGAGGGAAACGAACAGAAATTCGCCAGTATCAATGACTTAAAAGGAATAGAGGGTGGTCTTCTGGAAGATGTCGTTAGAGACACGTGTCAAAGAGGAGGAATTCCCGACGAAAGAAACGGGGCGAGTTCATTTCCAAGTGGGAAGGGTTGAAGTGGAACTCTTTGTTCCGTTCTCCCCTCAAACTGGTTTTCGAACCAGGGGGTGAACCTAGGGGTTGAGAGAGAAATATGGACATGGCTGGTCCTGAGGCCCCCAACTTCAACAAGCCCTTAAGAACGGTCTAACCACGAAAAGGCTTAACTTTCCCTTCTTACACGGTAAGCAGTGGAATTTCAGTCGCACGGTAAGCAGTCGCGACACAACGGAGTATTGGCGAGAGTTCGGGTTCAACTCCGAAGGGAAAGCTCCGAAGACAGCAACACCTCGTGTTGTGAACCACGGTCAGATGAAGGCCATTCTTACACGGAGCACACTTGCCATTGAGCTCAAATCAATGTCTTTAGTATCCCAATTAACAACCGTTTTCCTTCAGTAATGAAAGACGCAAAAAATTTCAAAAATAAAAATATAAGGATCCTTTTTAGAAATATAAGATTCCTAGTTTCAAGATTGCACTTCTGAAACAAATTTAGGATTGTAGGAAGTTGATTTCTCCCACTTTTGTTTATTTATGCGAATGGTACAATTAAGGGACGTTTACCTTTTAAAACATCTGGCAGAGGTAGTAACTGAGTTCTAAACAAATGCGCCTTATAATTCATAATTGTGTGAGTGAGGTTGGTATGTATTTTAAGTAACGTCGCACTGGAGAAACACAACGGGCTATTGGCGATGGTCTGGGATCAAACCCGAAGAGAAATCCGAGGACAACACCACGTAATTTTGAACCACAGATGAGGTCACACCTGAGCTGGCACCCCACTCTCCAAACTCCTACACCACGCCAAAGTTAGGACATTTGAGGCCACAACAGATTTAAAGCACACCAGCCCCCTATGTACACGAGAGTCTTTGGTGGGATTCGAACTCGCAACCAATTGTGTTATTGAATATCCCTAAAGGTGAACCGTTGAACTCGCATACAAGCCAGTTACATGTTAAATCCTTAGGCAGGTAGATTCTCCCGACTGTTGGTTGGCAGCATGTGAAAGGAATTATGACCATATAGCGCTGTTCCTATGCCTTGGCGGGGCCGCGGTGGCCCGGTTGGAAGAGTAACGGACTTGCAACCGAAGGGTTGCGAGTTCGAATCCAGCCAAACACCGTCGTGTACAAAGGGGGCTGGTGCACGTTAAATCTGTCGTGGCCTCAAATGTCCTCACGTTGGCGTGGTGTGGACGTTTGGAGAGTGGGGTGCCAGCTCAGGTGTTCCCTCGTCATCTGACCGTGGTTCAAAATTACGTGGTGCTGTCCTCGGATCTTTCCCTTTGGGATTGATCCCGGACCGTCACCAATAGCCCATTGTGTTGCTCCAGTGTGACGTTAATTGAAATCCCCCCCCCCTATGCCTTGGCCTAAACTTAGGTGGATCTAAATTATAATTCCATCCTCAAGGCAAGCCACACATTAATCGGACATGCGACAAGAACCTGGGGGGGGGGGGGGTGTTTCAATTAACGTCACACTGGAGCTACATAATGGGCTATTGGTGACGGTCCGGGATCAATCCCAAGGGGAAAGATCCGAGGACAACACCACGTAATTTTGAACCACGGTCAGATGACGAGGCAACACCTGAGCTGGCACCCCACTCTCCAAACTTCCACACCACGCCAACGTGAGGACATTTGAGGCCACGACAGATTTAACGTGCACCAGCCCCCTTTGTACACGACGGTGTTTGGTTGGATTCGAACTCGCAACCCTTCGGTTGCTAGTCCGTTACTCTTCCAACCGGGCCACCGCGGCCCGACAAGAACCTGAGCATGCGTGCTCCATTCATGAGCAGCAAACATGTCGGTACGCATGCGTATTTCAGCCTTTTTAGTGTCATGGGACTGGTGTTGAACCAATGTGTGGATCACCTAAGACTTAGTGAATCGGGAATCGTGGATTGTTTAAAAATGTTAATGGGTAGATATGTCGATATACGACGAGTTCATGTATGATGAGCTATTAAAAACAACTGTAGCAACATAGTAATAAAATAATTAGAGCGGTATTGACAGGGGCAGTGGCTCCAATGTATAAAGGGCGGCATTTCAAAAACGTATCAGTTTTGTGGTTTTTCTTGGAAAAAATATTTTACGATTTTAATCACAATTTTGGCCTTTTCACAGAACTTTTTAGTTCTATCCATGTGAAATGAATGCTTTCATGGCCTCCATCTTTAAAATACGACGTTTAAAAGAGTTAGTTCTTACTTTCTTGAAGTCCCCTGTAATCGTATGACTATTCGGAAAAGAGAAGACAGAAACAATTTTTTTCTCTTAAACGTCTGGTGAGCACACAACAAAACATAGGGCACTTTTTCTTGTATCCATCCTTAATTTTCAATCAAAAATTTGTATTTTGTACAATAATTTATCATAAAAAAATGTGGTACTAATTAGTGCATATTATTCAAGTTTAAATTATCATACTTTATCATTGTTTTAAGTACGTAAATTTCGTTTTGGACTCAAGGCTAATCAGTCTCATTTGCCCCCAGGTACAAAAAGCTTATATTTACTTTGAGTAGAATTAACATAAAAATCACAATTTACAAATATAACATGCATATAAATATTTAAATTTTGAATTTCCTAGGTGTATTGGCCTTCCCCAGATAACTTGAACGTTTAATTTAAATGTACACATAATTTTTAAAGTGTGCGGTTTTTAGGTAAAAGAATTGCACCTTCCAAAGAGTACATCTCTCATTTATTCATAGCACTCTCACAGGCGAGCGCTTTTTCGAGTCTTTATGCTGATTAAAGAGCACTTTCTAATCAAATTCGAAGACGATGGTGTCAGGGGGGGATGTTGGCGCTCAGAGGGCATCCGAGAGATCGTCTGCTGTTCCCAGTCGTGAACTCTCCCCAGTGCAGCTGTCACGCACCCTCCTTTATTCTTTCTTCTTTTCTCTCCTTTTTTTTAATTTTTTCTCTTTGCCTTTCTTTCCCATTATCAGTGTAAAATCTCATTGGCAAGTCAAAGGAGATTGAATATGTAAAGAAAAAGGTATACTCTCCGCACCAGGTGGAACACGTTTATTCTTTTCTCCACAGACAACGATCTCGAGAACGGTAAAGAACTGAGCCAATTTATTACGAGGAAGAAAATAGAAAGAGAGAATTTGGAAGCGATACACATACTCTGGTTGCAGCTTTTTCGGTGGTTTTGAGTCAGCAGGGAAACACAGAGAAACTAGCTCCGTGATAATACGAATCACACATTGAAGAAAGGAATGGTTTAACATATGAATGTTAAATAGTCACCATTCTTCCTGCATGAAATAGAAGCGGTGTTTTTGTATTTAGTAATGCTTGATGTGTGTGGCAGAGTGTCGACAGTTTTGTTATTAAATTTTCATTTGATCGTAACAGGAAAGTTTGATATTTGATTCTAAAACCGTAATTAGTTATTTACGATTGAATGACTTCGGGCAACATATGATCAGCCATACTTCAAATTTTTCAGGAAAGCAATATTCAAGTTTTATAAGAAATTTCAAATTTATAAAGCCCGAATAAAGCTGTCAATAATTTTATGTTATATTTTCATTTTATCGTAGCATGAAAGTTTGATATTTGATTCTAAAAACGCAAGAAGTTATTTACAATTGAAGGGCTTCTGACATGTTATCCATTTTTCAGGAAAGCAATTTTCGAGTTTTAAAAAAGTCCGAAGTCCGTTTCTTTATAATGATTTATCCACTATTCAAGAGGTCATACCATCTCAAAGTTTCAAGCAATTACGCACTCACACAATCAGTTCTTTTAATTCTCTCGAATATTTGCGGCTTTTGAGATGGTTTTGAGTCAGCGGCGATTTGTGACACAAAAATTAACTTCAGGATAATGCGAATCACAGTCCGTTGTAGAGCAACACAACGGACTGTGATTCACATTATCCTGAAGTGAATGGTTCAAGTATGAATGTTAAATAGAATCACCATTCTTCCTGCATGGATTGGAAGCAGTGTTTTTGTATTTAGTAATGTTTGATGGCACTTATAATGTCGACAGTTTTGTGTTCGTATGTTTTGATTTTGCCCAAACATGGAATTTTGATATTTCATTCTAAAAACGTGAGAGTAATTATTTACAATTACAGAGGCGGATCACACACTAAACACGTGTGGGATATTTTTTGCAGAAAGGTCTCAAAATAGAAAAATATTGTTGTGAAATGAGGATAAACATCATAAAACATTTTCCACAAAATAGAAAATTCTTAATTTCTGAAAATTTCCAGTACTAAAAATTGAATTCTAGTACCTGATGTTATTTACACATACAAATTTTAATCTAAATTTTCGATATTTGGGTTTACTGAGGGTTAGTACTTTATTCCTTACAGCCGATCGTTCTAATACAAAGATGTTTAGTGTTTCAGCCCGTTTCTCAGTATATAACCCTAGGACCTAAAAATTCCGAAGATAATCAGGAGAAAATTAATTTATAAATCCTGATAATTATTTGTGAATAATTATTTATTCAATCTCTTAAGTAAATTGTACATTTACAGAAATTTTTAATGTTTGTTTTTACGAAACTAACCAGAATTAAAAAAAAAACTGTCGATAGTAAATTTAACTCAATGTGACAGTACGCAATAAATTTTATGGTATACCACTGTACAATGCCTCACGCACCATCAAAAATACGCCTACACAATTACACAATTGAATAGCTTATTTTTAAAAGCTAACATGTATAGAACTATAAAACTTTCATCAGCTGCATGAAACGTATTACTGGAGATGTGTATATACGTATTAAAATAAAACAAATATTATGTATTGCAGAAAATGTGATTTCTGACGAAATAAATTGTTCATCTATTTTCAAAGCAATGACTCAAAAAATGTAAACATGAAAAACTGATACGGGTCTGCTTTGATTTGAAAATAAGGATATGTCGTCTTTAGAAAATAAATGGTTAATTAAAATATTAGACAAAATTAAAATATCCCAAGACAAAACTTTGTATTTCCATGCACCAACTGTACTCGGGATCAAATTAACATGCTTATGCAGAGTACCTTAAAGACTGGAAACAAAGTTATAATTTATATCCCCATTGTCAGTTCGTCTTCAGAAACGAACAGCGAAAAGGGCATGTCGAATAATCAAGAAATATTCTGAAGGGAGTCTAAATACTCAACACCCATCAATCACCGGGCCGCGGTAGCCCGGTTGGAAGAGTAACGGATTAGGGTTGCGAGTTCGAATCCAACCAAAGATCGTCATGTACAAAGGGGGCTGGTGCACGTTAAATCTGTCGTGGCCTCAAATGTCCTCACGCTGGCGTGGTGTGGAAGTTTGACGAGTGGGGTGCCAGCTCAGGTGTGACCTCATAATCCGACCATGGTTCAAAATTAAATGGTGGTGTCCTCGGATCTTTCCCTTGGGGATTGATCCCGGACCGTCGCCAATGGCCTGATGTGTTGCTCCAGTGCGACGTTAATTAATATACCTACTTACCTACCCATCCATTTCCATAATGAAAAAAGATAAGTGGCCCTTACTTTAAATTACTAATGTACAAGATTCAGCTTGGAATGATTAATTGAACGACAGTATGCACTCATTTCACCATTCCACCCAACTCTGTTTCGGACGTTAAATTGCCTTTAAACCCAACAATAAAAAGTCTTCCAAGACACTACCTAGGGTAAACTAGGCAAGTTATTGACTCCTCGGACAGTTATTGACACCCTAATCTTTAATTAAAAAAAATAAGCTTTCATGTCAATGTTCAGTTTCAGGCTTTGCATAAGTCCATTTATACTTCAAAAATAAACTAAATAAGAATAAAGGGATGTCAATAACTGTGGTGTCAATTACTCACCCATAGGGCGTCAATAACCGATTTTGCACTATTTATTCTCAATTTATTGCAAAATAACTTCCAGGGATAATTTTTTGTATGAAACCCTTTATTCACAGCTTAAAGTAGAGTAATTCAGGAAAAATTGCAATGAATTTCAACTTGATTGAACTATTTTTACTATTTTTTCCATGAATTTATAGTATAAATGTTGCCTTAAGGGGGTCAATAACTGTCTTGTTTACCCTACTTGATCAAAAAGCTTTAATTGACGTAGGAATATTAATGTTGTAAAAGATTAATGGTTTATATAAACATGTGCGAACCAACATGAAATTTCAACACCAATAAACAAATATAAAATCTTCTCAAACCAAAATAGCTTATTTCCTGCAGCATCTAGACCGTATTTATTATGTTTCATACAGTTCAGAGTCTTCTCCATGTCAATCGGAGATCAAGTTACCCATCCAAAGGGTTTTCGAACAACCATGAAATTCCTTGAAGGGGGCTCTAAATGCTCAAACACCCATCCATTTTCATAATGAGCAAAAATATAATTGGTCCCTTCCATTATTTTTAAAGTACCAATGTATCAGATCCAGCTTGTTCCGATTAACTGAGTGACCATATGCACTCTCCTGTCACCAATCCAACTCCTGTTTCGAACGTTTGATAATCTTTAATACAACTTCATTATTTGAGTCCGAAGCTATTAACTCCGATTTCTGCTGTACAATCTAATCAATGGTGCCTACTATACAATCTAAAGGCAATGGTCATCAAATAAAAACTTGAAAAACAGTAACAGTAGACCTTGAAGTACACAATCTTGTCTAAAGTTCTCTCCGATGCAGAAAAATAATGTATATTCGAATGTCTTCACTTCGGTCAAACACATTCCCGAGATCTTTAAACAATAGAAATTCTTCCACGACACTACTACTTGGTCAAAAGGATTTAATTTATAATGTAGCAATATTAATGCTGTAAAAGATTAATGGTTGATTTCATCATGTACAAGTCTCAACATAAAAATTCAGTATCGGCTAACAAATAAAAAATTTCCTCAAACGAAACACTTTTATGTGTTTATTTCCTTCAAAATGTAGACTGTTTTTGCTTTGTTTTATACAGTCCATCCTCCTCATATCAGACGGATATCAAGTAGCTCGTACAACTTCAACATTCAGACTGTATTTGCTTTATGTTTTATACAATTGTCGAGCAACTACGAAATTTTACAAGGGAGTTCTGAATACTCCAACACCCACACATCTCCACAATGAGAAGAAGTAAGATCCCTTCCATTAATATTAAACTATTACTGTACCAGATCCAGCTTGGTATAATAAATCGAACAGCTGTATGCACTCCTGTCACCGTGCCGGTAGCCCGGTTGGAAGAGTAACGAATCAACAACCGGAGGGTTGCGAGTTCGAATCCAACAAAGGCCGTCGTGTACAAAGGAGGCTGGTGATGTTAAATCTGTCGTGGCCTCAAATGTCCTGACGTGGTGTGGAAGTTTGGAGAGTGGGGTGCCAGCTCAGGTGTTGCCTCGTCATCTGACCGTGGTTCAAAATGACATGATGCTGTCCTCGGATCTTTCCCTTTGGGAATGATCCCGAACCGCCCGTTGTGTTGCTCCAGTGCGACGTTAATTCAAATACATACAAAAAATACATACCCACTCCTGTCTCCAACCTCCACTACTCTTCTTTAGACGTTAGAAAATCTTTAAATAAACAATAAAAATTCTTCCACGACACAATTGGTCAAAAGGATTTAATTGGAATATTAATGCCGTTAAGGATTAATGGTTCATTTAATCATGTGGCGAGCCACACTAAAAATTCAGAGAGCATCGGCTGACAAACATAAAATATTCTCAAACAAAACACCTTGTATTTATTTCCTTCAACATCTCGACTGTATTTACTTTATGTTTTATACAGTTCGCCCGTGTCAGTCGGAGATCAAGTAATCCGCGCAAAGGGTTGTCGAACAACCACGAAATTTCCCGAAGGGGGTGCTCTAAATACTCCGACACCCATCCATCTCCATAATGAGAAGAGGTAAGTGGTCCCTTCCATTCTCTCGCAATCCCTCTTCTCTCTGAGGAAGATTCCTTCCCTGCGGAGCGGGAGACGGTTTCGGAAGGAAAAGTTATGGCGGTGGCCCGGAGGCACGGCCGGAGCACCCCCTCTGGGCTCCGCCACCTGACTCCGGTAATTGTCCGCTAAAGTGATTTAAAGTGGGAGTGTGTCTCCTGCTTTATTTGTGTGTCGCCTTTTTTTATTCCCTTATCGCGCTCCTTTTCTTCACTTTTCGCCGCGATCTCGGACTTTTTTTGCGGGAGTCTGTCGCTTAACGCTTATGTTGCGGCTAATTGGGGGAAGATTCCGAAGGAGTTAAAAACAAAGAGGGTCTCTTTTTTGTTTCGGCTTTCGGGGGCGTTTGTTTTGTTTGGTGTGGCTCGGTTTCGATTTCGGTGGGAGCTTTATGGCGGCGGTTTGCGTGTCGATCCACGTGGCGGCTTTTTATTGCGATTCTTTGGAAGTGCGTCTTCGAGTATTTTGAGGTAAGAAATGGTAGATTAAAATAAGATAAAGCAATGAATGCTTTATTAAATACATTTAATGTTGCGTTGGTAAAGATAACGCACGTCACTCTCATGTTGGCGCAAACTTTTCATTAATGTTCCTTGAGGAAAAACACAGAAGCCTCTAATAAAATTAGACCCTCCCCTTAGCATGGCACCAGAGTGATTATTTCTAGCTGTTTTTATAGCAACATATTTTTCACACCATTTAGTTTATTGAAAATTCTATAATGATTGACTATTAATTGAATACCTCACTTGCCAAATCGATTAACTCCATAAAACAAAAAGTTGAGAAAAATGATAAAATAGTATACATTGTTTTTTAAAATTCTTTTTAAATTATAAATTCAATTAAACGATGTAGACTGTATTACTGCAGATGTATCTTTTATCTAACGACATATAGAAAGTATAAGATAGAATATCCTTGGAGTAATCGTTATTATTACTACAATTTTTGCGTGATTAAGAGAGTTAATCGATTTGGCAAGTGAAAGAAAATTATTAATTCAAATTCAGTCTTCAAATTATTTTTTTATTACAGAAAAACTTCATTATATACATTTTTTATTAAAGATTTTAGCAAAAATGAATAACAACTGTTCTGTTACTGTTACATATATTACGAGTATTTTTACTTTGTTTAAATTGATTCACCAGCAATATAAATGATGTCTTCTTCGTTAGCTGTATTTGAGCTTTAGTCATTTTTATGTTTGTTCTGACTGTACGTACAAATTCCTTTCATTTTCTTTGGTGTTCGGTTTTTACTTTGACTCACTATATATAAGAAGTAGTCAATTGCTTTGTTAAAAAGTGTTTTAACTAAATTTTTATTACGATTTACATTAGAGTATGGAGTTAATCAGATTGGCTTTTGAAATAAATTATTTATTATTTAATGGCTAAAAAAATTGTGTCATTTAGTGGTGTTAATACTTATTATTAGAGAAATTTGTTTTGAATATATACAGTTAGGAGTCAATCAAGTGCTTTGACATTAAAATTTAATAAAATTCAGAAAGTGGAGTTAATCGATTTGGCAAGTGAAGCATTCAATTAACGACTGTTATATTCATGGTTATGCACTCTCCTTGTTTTTGCTTCCTTATTTAGTTCTTTCCATGTGTAAAGTGTCGGGTTTTTCTCTTGGGGATTGATCCCGGACGGTCGCCAATAGCCCGTTGTGTTGCTCCAGTGCGATGTTAACTAATTACCCTTATCCTGTGTAAAGTGCATTTAAAGTGACTGAAATTTTAGAATGTTCATGGTCCGAATTGATTTGAAATACTACTAAATAAATCACTCCTAATCGGACTGCGGATCAGTGGATTTTCCCACTGCGCTAGCAATTTGTAGTTGTAAACGGGGCAAGTTCGATTCCTCCTCTGGTGTATTTTTCTCTCGTGTCAGTAAAATATCCCATTGTGTGTTCGTTCATTACTTGATGTTGTCTGTCTTATGTTTGGCGCAATTGGCCACATATGGTCCTTACGCCATAAAACCTATCCAACATAATTCGACTGAGTACTTTAAAATTCAACCCGAGTGAAACTCTACTTGATTGGTTTGTGTAACTCAACCGAGTCGGTAATTTTTAAATCAACATTATTTTAATGTTATCTTACAACCTATTTATAGTGAAACCTGTGTTAGAGGTAGGTAGGTATTTTAATTAACGTCACACCGGAGCAACACAACGGGCTATTGGTGACGGTCCGGGATCAATCCCAAAGGGAAAGACCGAGGACAATACCATGTAATTTTGTACCACGGTTAGATGACGAGGAAACACCTGAACTGGCGCCCCACTCTCCAAACTTCCACACCACGCCAATGTGAAGACATTTGAGAACACGACAGATTTAACGTGCACCAGCCCCCTTTGTACACGACGGTGTTTGGCTGGATTTGAACTCGCAACCCTCCGGTAGCTAATCCGTTACTCTTCCAACCGGGCCACTGCAACCCCCTGTTGTAGGACCACCTGTTTTGAGGATCATGACTGAACTTTTAATAGCATTTTTTCTCAGAAGTATGTCAAATACTGCACTTTTATCGATGTAAAATTATTTTCGAAGATATTGTCAAAAGTAAAAATTGAATATTAATAGATGTTAAAGTTGTTCCTTTGCCATAGCGCATTGTACTGTGTTTAGTTATCTGATCAGATTGGATAACAAAGCAAAATAGTATATTACTGAGAGGTACAGCCTTTTCGAATTTTTCTTCCTTGGCCTCTTTGTAACTATCGAGTTTTCTTCTACATGAATTAGCTTCTCTTTGTGTGAATTCTATTCCTACCTTGTCTTATTTTATATCTTTGATAGCGATGTGTTCGACCTAATTTTATTTTATTTATTTTCACCTACATTCTTTTGTATTGTTCCTTATGTATTCCATTAAAAATACAAAACTGAGTGTTTCTTCTGAAGCCGCCTTTTATATGGAATTAATAATCCTAAGCTTCTTTAAAAAAGCTTTCAGATAATGATAAATCTAGAATTTAAAGATTCAAATTATAATTCGACGAATGCTTTATTTCAGAAGGGTAATTCAAATCAGCTCGGCTTCATGAACTGATTCTAAGCTTATTATTTAGCTAATTACATTTCTTTGTCCTTCATGGTTCCCATTTAAAACTTCGCGTAATCTTAAACTTTATATACAATAGAACCTTGATTATCCGATGTGGACCAAGGCCACCTCGGATAAGCAGAAGCTCGGATAATGCAGACGTAATAAGACAAAGCAGCCTTTACGAAATACAGAAAAAAAAATTAATGTACTACATGTTATTACTATTCCTACTGACAGATTCATAAAGCTAGGATTAAGAATAATCTATTCTCGAATCTGTCACAGTATGTATTTATTGTGATAAGTTAAAGTAAATCTGGACGTCAATTTCGTAAACTCTTAAAACTCTTGTAAACTGAAATTTATTAACAATCTTTTACTTCACAACACTTTCGCTTCTTGGACAAAGCGTTCACTCGAACTCGAAGCCTTTTTATAAGCTTTGAAAAAGAAACCCAGTATCAAATTCGGCTCGGTAGGTAGGTATTTTAATTAACGTCACACTGGAACAACACAACGGGCTATTGGCGACGGTCCGAGATCAATACCGAAGGGAAAGATCCGAGGACAATACCGCGTAATTTTGAACCAAGGTCACACCTGAGCTAGCACCCCACTCTCCAAATTTCCACACCACGCCAACGTGAGGACATTTAAGGCCACGGCAGATTTGACGTGCATCAGCCCTCCATGTACACGAAGATCCAAATTCGGCTCGGATAGCACGCGGAAAATCAAGTCGAGAGTGCAGTGTTTGGGTGGAAACAAAATATCAAGTCCAATCGTTACTCATTGCTCGAAATAAGGTAATATACAAATGGATATTACGATAACTTAAGATATGAGAAAATATTCTCGGTCTTGGATTTTAGACGATATTTTTGTCTGCCATCCAACCATTTATATAAATTTTATTGAAGAAATCGAAATATAAACCATCGAGACAATGAAAATATACTTTGGACAAACCACGTATTGTCATAAAAAATTATATAAACAATTATTACTTTGAAAAAATCTGGAAAAAATTAAACTGCTTTCGAAACTTCAATGATGTCTATTCGTAAAATAAATTTTCTTGTCTATTTGCTTTAACGTTGATATTAATAAATGTATTTGCGTCTTTGGTTCCATTATACGGTACTACAGAATTCAGGTATGATTAGCGCATTCAAATGATCCTTAAATTAGAATATAACGTGCTGAATATACTTTAGTACGAGAATGAAATTACATGAAATATATTATAGAGTATGTGTCAGAGTTTGTGTACCGTTACCATTTACCAATCGACAAAGAAAACGACTTTGTTTCTTAAACGTTAAGGGGCCGTAGTAGCACAGTTGGTAGTGTCTCGGATTAGGAACCGGAGGGTTAGGAGTTCGAAACACCATCTGACCAAAGACCGTCGTGTACGTGGGGAGAGGAGTATCCGCTAAATCTTTCGTGGCCTCAAATGTCCTCATGTTGGTGTGGTGTGGAAGTTTGGAGAGTGGGGTGCCAGCTCAGGTGTTGGCTTCGTCATCTGACCGTGGTTCAAAATTACTAGGTGCTGTTTCGGTTGGTTTGATGGTTTTATGGCGCAAGGGCCATATTTGGCCATGCTGTGCCATGCAACATCAAGTAATAGATACACACAATGAAAGTTTTACTGACGCAGCAGAGAGAAATACACCCAGGGAGGAATGCACCTGACAGGAATCGAACCTGCGCCACCTAAACTCGAAGGTTGCTAGCGCAGTGGGCATACCCACTGAACCACGATTCAATTTTCAACCAAAATTCAATTTTAAAATTTAATTTAGCTAGTAGGTAGTTACTTAACGTCGCACTGGACCAACACAACGGGCTATTGGTGACGGTCCGGGATCAATCCTGAATGCAAAGATCCGAGGACAACTCGTAATTTTGAATCACGGTCGGATGACGTGAACAACACTTGAGCAGGTACCGCACTCTCCAAACTAAATTCTGGTGTGGAAGTTTGGAGAGTGGGGTGCCAGCTCAGGTGTTGCCTCGTCATCTGACCGTAGTTCAAAATTACGTGGTGTTGTCCTCGGATCTTTTCCTTTGGGATTGATTCCGGACCGTCACCAATAGCACGTTGTGTTTCTCCAGTGTGACGTTTTTAGAAAATACCAAATACCAAACTAATTTCAACTTAGATGGATTCCAGTTAACTTTAGTTGTCATTAGTAGTTACTATAGAGATTATCAATCTTGTTTTCAAAACATTTCAAAAAGCAATACACATTGAATCTTCTATGATCGTAAGTCGATGTTTATTCTATTTATTTTGCTAATACATAATATCTGAACAGAATATTCTAAAACAAAATATTAAATTTATTCAGTTTCCGTTTCGTATTATGGTAAAAAAATTATGATGTGGACTCATATCAGGCCTATTGTCACTTAATTTCTACCGTTTTCGAATTGGTTTAACAGGCAATGCTAAATAAAAATTTATTTCCCAATATTGTAAGATAAGTATTTTAATTAACGTCACACTGGAGCCGAATATTGTAAGGAAAGTAATATATTGGATTTGTAACCAAATATTTCCTCCATGTACTCACCACTCAACATCTTATTTTCTAATGCAAATTTCACTATTTTTGAAAACTGCGATTCATGAATTTTTCATACATATTAAAGAATGTGATGAAAAGTGTGCAATAGTTTTCTAATTTTACAACACTATATCGTCAGGTAACTAAACAAAAAAAATATTCCAATGCAAAACAGAACGTTTTGTTTCCATTCTATAATTTGTATCCGTCGTCGCCTCAGAGCCAGAAAAAAAAGAAGTCACCCAAAAAAATGAGTGAACAATTAAACAAAAACAACGTGTTTTGCGAGAACAGCTGTAACTAACGCTCATCCTGCGACCCTTCTGATTCTTAACAACCATTTGACCTTGTTCCAGGTTTTTTCTCTCCCGTTTTTCCCTTTCCCTGCTCCGAGCTGATGCTGATCGGACGAATGGATGGAGAAATTGCCTCCCGTTCGAATCACGTGACTTATTTACATAGTAGCGAGAATAGGGAGAGAAAAAAGAGTCGGGCCTTCCAACAAAGTTGTGCATGAACGGAATAGCACCGGTGCTTCCCCGAGTTGACAGATTTGGCAAAACATCGCTTTTGGAACAATTATTTTCAAATGTGGCGCGTTTTACAATCGACATTTGGCGACGAAGTTTGATAAGCACGAAACGTAACTCGCTACAGCGAACCGTGCTGGCCTACATAATTCTATCCATAACTGTCAGATAAACAGGAACCCACACATAATGTCAGCTATTTAATTAAAATTGTGGATTATTTGTTGATACATTTTATTTCATAAGAATATAATAAAAAAAGAATAAAAAGACTGTTCAGTTACATTATAAAACAGATTTTAATAAGGAATAATTAGAATTTTAGATGATAATTTTGATTCAAAAATTGAGTTTATTTAAGAATCGCGGGCTTAATCTTGTTTATAAATGCAGTTCCAGTTTTTGAAGATGAAGTATTCTGAAGTGATATTGGAATTAACAGATTCTCTTCTTTCATGATGAATTTTGACTTTCAAATCTAAGAAACTGGCTACCTTGTGTAATTGATTCGAGTTCTATGTTATTAGTTCAATATTTTATAAGGTTATCATTTCATACTAGAAAATTTCTTGTTACGCGACTAGAAAAGGTCTATTTCTGATAAATGTTCATCGGCTTATCAACATATCTTCCCCAAATTCGAAGTCATCTGACCGTGGTTCAAAATTACGTGGTGTTGTCCTCCGATCTTTCCCTTTGGGATTGATCCCGGACCGTCACCAATAGCCCGTTGTGTTGCTCCAGTGTGACGTTAATTGAAATACCCCCCTCCCCAAATACGAAAATGTGAATTAATTATTTAATAATTTAATTTTCTTTGGATTTTTTTTCAGTGCATCGGAACAATTAACTATATACAATAACGATGATGTAGTACGTTATTAGGATCGAAGTTTTAACGCACATTTCCAATTTTTTATTTATTTTCCTTTATAAATTTCCTCTGCAATAAATGTTAATATCTTCGCCTGTTCAATAATTTCTGTTTCTTTTATCAATTTGATAAATTTTGTAATTCGATTTTAAGCCATTTTATCTGTTTAGTATTGGGAAACACCAATCTGTTCAAAAGAAAATTTAAGATTTTTAAATAAACTATCTAAGAATGATTTTTACGTGTGATTTATTAAGCTTACACTGTCGTATAATGGTGTTATTGTGAAGAAATCACTCTTATGATTTGATTTTTCATTGTTGCATAAGAATTTTTTTTCAAATCCACCCACAAACGTTCTTTTTCTCCCCTCTTCAGATTTTTATTACATTTAAATATTTATTGTCTAAGTCTTAGCTTATAGCCATTTTCACATTTAATAATTATTCAAAAACGTCAACGTTTTACCAACCATATAACATCAAGTGATACCAAATAAAAAAAATTTACTCGAATGTAAAGGGATGTTTATATCAAAGAAAATCAAAAACGAATGTTTTTAAAGTTAAAAATAGTAACATTTCAAAGTTCTGGGGATGTGAATTTTAAAGCTCTTTCGTACTTATAGCATTTATAAGTTAGTAATTGCTTTAGCTTGTTATTTCCGAAATAGAAATGTTATATTTAGCTTGTTATTGAGAAATATAAACGAAAAATTTTCTGGATTGATTTAGGGTCAAGTGAATTTAACATGCTATTGAGGACAAAATAGGAAATGTTTGACCAAAGACAATAAAAATTTAACACGATTAAAATTAAAAAAGAAACAATTTAAATGGTATAAATCCTTAAGTATTCTCTGATCGAAAGCATAAAAAATACCTTGTATAGTGTATAAAAATGCATGCTTTCAGATTCGCAAAAATTGACCGTAGTGACGACCTAATCAAATAATTCTTTTTAACCAGCATTCTCGGTTGGTTTGGTTTTATGGCACATGCCATATTTGGCCAAGCTGCGCCAAACACAAGACAGATTAAGAGTATTCTCTGATCAAATTAGTTAAATTTTTATTTGCTGAACATTTTCGCTTTTAATGTAAGCAGTCGCTTTTAAGATGACTTCGATTTCCAAAAGAACGAAGAATCTTTAAACAATTTTTGATACTAGAAATGAAAATTGGATAGTCTAGCAAAACGAGAGAATAGCTAATATGCAATTCTTTTTCGGTACACTCGAACTGTGATTTCTGTGTACAAAAAATCTCTAACTTGTTGTATAAACAATAAATCTTGAAGGTTTTATATATAGTTATGCCTGGTGTTTTCAAACGTGATTCTCTCATGAATTCCTGAGGGTCTGGGGCCTATTTTCATAGAATTCAAATATTATAACAGTACGCTATCTTATACGGTTTGCAGATCCCCAAGATGTATGTAGAATTCCCCAAAATCCATGACAATTTAAATATAAATCAGTATACTCTTACTCATTTGATATTTCTCGGATTCTCTTGGGTTGATGAGTTACAGATGTATAAAGCATAGTTAAACAACTAAAGTATTGCATTTGAAGTAAATTATTTATCATCGTGTTTTGCAGATAATGGGTTGTTCATGTAACATCTAATTTCGGTACAGTACCTATCAGTGTACAGTAGACATTTCTTATCGTGGTTTGCAGATCTCCATGGGAGTTCTGCGGAATATATTCCCCAACAGAATAATCAATATTTTAAGTGTAGGATTGACTTTCTTACATTATGATTCACGGATTGCTTGTTACATCTAATCAAGAAACAGCATTTCTTATGGAGATCACAGATCTTCCAGAATTCTCACTTATTTTGTCTGTAGTAATTTAAATTTAACAGTATTCATAATACTTTACGTTATTCATTACACGTATTCAGAAAATAATATACACTTTTTAATTTTAGGTTCTGTGGCCTTTCATAAGGGTTTCAGCGACTCCTAATTTAGGTACAGTATGTATCAATGTATACATTATTTCTTATCGTGTTTTGCAGATCCTTATAGGTGTTATGTGACATATTCCAACAGAACAATCAATATTTTATGTGTTGTATACTTTTCTTATCGCGGGATTCACGAATTGCTCGTTACATCTAATTAAGAAACAGCATTACTTATGGGGTTCACTGATCTTAGGAATTGATAATTTGTTTTATCTGTAAGTAAGTTGAATAGCATTAATTATATACTATTTCTTTGGAAAGGTTCCTTGGTCTTTTATTACGGTTTCAGCGATACCTAATTTGGGCAGTTTGCAATGATTCATAGTGTGGCTCACAGATTTCAGACGGATATGTTATAATTTAGACAGTACTATCAGGCACGTATTCAGAAAATAATTTTGATTTGGCCTAATCCTCTCCCGATTTTCTATTCCATCCAAAAAGCCGCAACACTAAAACGAGCACTGTGTCAAATTATTTTTAGTCTGTTTTCAGGTAGGTAGTTGAATTAACGTTACACTGGAGCAAAACACGGGACTATTGGCGACGGTACGGCATCAATCCAGAAGGGAAAGATCAGAGGACATAATTTCGAACCACTGTCTGATGACGAAGACAGCACATGAGCTGTCAACCCACTCTCCAAACTTCAACATGAGGACATTTGAGGCCACGACGTATTTAACATGCACCAACCCCCACGTACACGACGGTCTTTGGTTGGATCGAGTTTCGAACTCCAGTTGCTAATCCGGTACTCTTCCAACCGGGCTACCTCTGCTCTTCTGTCTGTTTTCAGACATGACATCGTGAATTTTACTGGTGTTATAAGCGAAACTTCGATGGACGCTGATTAAATTAGTTCCATGGTGTATTTTTGATTGTCTTTTTGCAAAATATTTCGGGAAGGGCTCAACGTTGACACTTCCTCTGTAAACGTCCTTGATGACTCATGTCTAAGCGATTAGAAAAGAGATTCTATTCGTATCCCATTCAGATATCGCCTATCATATAGATACTTCGTTTGTTTTAGCCATTGAATACAAAATGAGCATTTCACTTGGAAATGTTTGACTGTTTTTGGACCTGTTCACGGCTTTTCTACTTATGCTCTTGAAACTTCGATTTGCTAACTTCGACTTTTATTTTTGTGACATTTAGGGGGGGGGGTGTACACTCTACAGCCTGAATACGTCCCTGGGCAGTATAGATTACAAAATTTTCAAGCATTTTAACCAATATAAAACCGAATTTTGAAAGTCAAAGTCAAGAAAAATTTCAATTCTTGATACGCAAGTACTGTTACTTTTACAGGCGTAATTTTTTCGATAGTTACATTTAGATAAATTATCCACTCAATGATTCGATTTATTAATATTCCTTTTCGTGTGGGACCACGGTAGCCCGGTTGGCAGAGTAGCAGATTAGCTAGCAACCAAATGGCTGCGAGTTCGAAACTAGGTCCAACCAAAGACCGCCTTGTACGTAGGGGGTCCGGTGACGTTAAATCTGTCGTGGCGTCAAATGCCCTCACGTTGGTGTGGAAGTTTGATATGGTATGGTACTTTTAATTAATGCTGCATTGGAGCAACCCAACGGGCTATCGGCGACGGTCTGGGATCAAACCCGAAGGGAAAGATTGAACTGGCATCCCACTCTCTAAACTTCCACACCAAGCCAACGTGAGGAAATTTGAGGCCCCAGCAGATTTAACGTGCACCAGCCCCTTTGTACACGAGTCTTTGGTTGATCCGTTACTCCTAATAGCTCGTTGTGTTGCTCCAGTGTGACGTTAATAATGAAAAATACCATACCATACCGTTACTCTTCCAACCGGACTACAGCGGCTCCTGAAATTCCCGAAAGACTGATACTTTCAGGAGGTTACTGTGTGTGCTTTCAATAGAAAAATAATGTATCATTAGACAAGGAGATTTTATTTCATACAGTAATTTAAATGTTTTTCCAATTAGAAAGACAGTGAACTGTTACAAATAAACAAGGAAACGTTAATATCATAACACTGTATAGCATAATACTAGAGCACTAGTTTGTTGTGGTAGAAAGAAAGGCTGAGGTAGAAAAAAACATGTTAGAATTCTTGAGTCCTTGTAAAAGATGGTTTAGATGAGAAATCCCTACCATGTTGATAAATTAGGACATGGATCTTTAGTTTAATGGTCGTTTCTTAGAAATAATTCTCATTCCATAAATCAATATCAAGTCTCAAAACAACGGATCAATTTTGCAATTTCTTGCTAATGTTGAATCAATGTATTTGACTTGGAAATTTTTTTTCGCAAAATAACAATCTAAAAGGTGTCATTTCCTTGAATTAATGCTAGTGTTACGTAAGTTCAACTACCTTCCAACTCAGCAAACTTGAATTAATGGTGCTAAAATCACGGCGTTAAATTGTTTAAACTTGCATTTTACTTTTAACAATCCAGTCTTCTCCAACCTAAGACCGGTAAATGATTACATTTTCCAAAACCGATCATCCAAGCCAGTAAGTACCTGCTAGTACCTTACACTCTACTACCAAATGTCTATAATTAGGCAGTGACTAAACGATGGGTTCGGAATTCAACCGATTTCCCAAATTCCGAGAATTTCGAAACATTTTTTCCCACCAGGTAGGGTGGGCTGAGGTAGCCCAGTTGGAAGAGTAACGGATTAGCAATCG
Source organism: Meta bourneti (assembly GCA_933210815.1). Lineage (NCBI taxonomy): Eukaryota > Metazoa > Arthropoda > Arachnida > Araneae > Tetragnathidae > Meta > Meta bourneti. Next base: position 8,318,143 of record OW119922.1, read on the forward strand.
GAGGGTTGCGAGTTCGAAACTAGGTCCACCCAAAGACCGTCGTGTACGTGGGGTCCGGTGCATGTTAAATCGTCGTGGCCTCAAATGTCCTCACGTTGTGGACGTTTGGAGAGTGGACGCCAGCGCAGATGTTCTCGTCATTTAACCGTAGTTCAAAATTACAAGGTATAGTCCTCGGATCTCTCCCTTCAGTATTTATACCAAACCCCATTGCCAATAGCCCGGTATGCTACTCCAGTGCGACGTGGTAGGTAGGTAGTTGATTAACATGCCACTGAAGCAATACAACCGGATATTGGCAACCTCGGTCAGATGATGAGGTGAGAGCCTGAGCTGTACTCTCTCCAAACGTGAGGACATTTGAGGCCATGGCAGTTTTAACGTGCATCAGCCCCCACGTACACGATGGTCTTTGGTTGGACCTAGTTTCGAGCTCGCTACCACCCGTTGACTTTGAACCGGTCTCCAGGGCGTCTTCCAGGATCTGAAGATAGTTTATTTACTTGTCAGGTTTCCATTGAAATTTGGGTTTGAACCGAAGCCTATTCTGTGGGAGGAGTTCAGAGGTACAACAAATCACAGGAGTTTTGGTTCATGTGACAAGTTCGGTAGACAAGTCGTTGCGGTCAAATGATTTATCAAGGTAGAATTTCAGGGAACCCTTCGCAAAGAGTGGACTGGTCGTTAGTGAAAAGGAGCAGTCGAAGAATGTGGTTTTTGTCAAGAGATTGACAAGGCTGCAAGAATCGATACAGATACTATTGTCGCTCACTGTATATATAGCTTGCCTTTACAGTGAAGCACTATTTCTGTTGACTTTTTGGATATCGAAAAGATGCTACTTTCTATGCTCTTGTTTGATAATTTGGAAAAATTTCAACCTCATTGGTCATGAATAAGGTAGATAGTATTCCCTTATTTTTACTTTTCAAAAAAGAAAGCTCATTGAAAATATGAACGAAAAGTGGATATTATGTAACACAAATTTATCAAATGAATCAATAAAATTATTGGAAATATTTTGTAATTTATTTAAAAATGTCACGAAAATTATTGATAAAAATAAATTAATAGTTTTAAAGGTGTTCAGTCATTTGTATATATTGAATTCGATTACTAATCATAATTTTCAATAGGTATTGTCCCTGCATTTAATAAAATTGTAGATTTTCTTGGTCTTTTGTTTCGGTTCAGTGCATTCTAATTTGAGACGACCAGATTCTTATACATCTTACTTATAGTTTGTCTTGAAACAAATACTCTATGCAAGATTTAAAAGTTCATTCTATTTCTTTTGAGTGATAATTTTTAAGAGAGAGAGAGGATTCATTTAAAAATTGCACACTGATGCTGTGATAAATGTGAATAAATGAACGTTAGTAATTTAATATAATCGACATTGATAAAAATATTCTTTTATGATTCGCGTGTGTTTTGGAATGACCATTTTATTTGGCCGGGTCACAAAAGTATTTGGCCACCTTCCATTTCTATTTTCATGAATTTTATAAGGACTTAGTTAAAAAATTACGGTTTAAAATTTTACCACATCAAAGTTCTTTCTTTAAGCCTCCCATTACCAGTTACTAAAATATTTAAAATGTTGCGTAACCCATGAAATCAAGTACACAAAACAATTCGGCCACTTCCCGCAATGAGTACAAATGTCAAACAAAAATACGAAAATTAATGCTAGGTCTTTTGGATTTTTTCTTGCATTTTAAATTGTTTAAAGTATAAATACCATTGTTTGCACGAAGGTATTAAGTCAAGGGAACCAATTTTATTCTTTTCTGCTTGAGGACAAATTTTCAATGGATTTCATTATAAAAATGTGATTTCAATATAAAAATGTGATTTCTTCAGATTTTCTCAGAAAGTTAATTATAGGATAGGGGCCGCGGTGGCCCGGTTGGAAGAGTAACGAACTAGCAACCGAAGGGTTGCGAGTTCGAATCCAGCCAAACACCGTCGTGTACAAAGGGGGCTGGTGCACGTTAAATCTGTCGTGGCCCCAAACGTCCTCACGTTGGCGTGGTGTGGAAGTTTGGAGAGTGGGGTGCCAGCTCAGGTGTTGCCTCGTCATCTGACCGTGGTTCAAAATTACGTGGTGTTGTCCTCGGATCTTTCCCTCTGGGATTGATCCCGGACCGTCACCAATAGCCCGTTGTGTTGCTCCAGTGTGACGTTAATTGAAAATACCAAAAAAAAAATACCAAATTATAGGATACACGCAAATATTTTCGCTGAGGTCAGATTTTAAATTGTTTTGGATCTTTAATATATCAACCAAACCTTTGTATGCAAAGCACTACGTTTTAGATTACTGTCGTGGTAGAACAAATCGTTAATTCAAATGTTGTCAAAAATTTCAAATTTCTTTAAAAAGATCAATATATGCATATGCATGGTACCAGCAATAAAGTGAAGTGTATCGATATCATGGATTTTTGTTCATTTTTATTCGCGTGAACTGTGGAAAACTTTTCTATGGTATAAAATGTGGGTATGTAGAAAAAATTATATCAATAAAATATTTTTATTTTAGTTTGCAGTTTTCTCAAAAATAGCATATTATTTGCTTATACGAGTTTTGAAATATTATTTTCTTTAAGAGAAGAAACAGAAGAGTTTGGACTTGAGTTTATTAATTGAGCACAAATTTTTTCCAGAAATTAAACAATTTTGAACTAAAAAGCAAGTAATAAATTTACAATCGAAAATATAAATTTGGATATTTGAATGCCAACACACGTATTGATCTAATCAATTCCGAGACAGCACTACAAAAAGTGCTCGACATTACAGTACTAATTCCCTGAAGGCAACCCTCCACATATAGTAGTAGACATCTTGTGAAAATATATTACTATAATATAAACCAGAAAACGAAAGAAGCATTAGCCCTCAAATCTATTTCCCAGCGTTTGCGGATGTATTTTTAAAGCAAAGAATCGGATCGCGAAATTTCAAAGACGTACAGTTACATTGTAATACATTGTATGCCAAAAATAGCACTAAATAGTAAATGGTCGATAAGTTTCTGGCTGGCGACCGAAAAGGATGAAGTAGAATTTATGGGACTCTCAAACATCGCCGAAATCTGGCGATGACAGCCTTTTTCAGTTCTGGCAACCCCATCGAAAGAGAATAACAGCTCTCTAAAAATGCTTGCTGTGGCCTTCGTTCTAAGGTAAGTTCTATAAGTGCCTTTTTTGTTTTTATTCGTCATTAATGGGACAAACGAAAGTCTGGTATCAAGTTGGGAAGTGTCTGTGCTCGTGTTAAAAATGCGAAAAAGCTCCCGGACAAAAATGTCGGATAGAAAACATTTTGCTTTGTGTTCCGTGAGTCACCGCTCACGCCGACTGGAGGGGGGAAATATTTCAGAGTACATCTCCGAAAAAGTTCGACGGGAAAACTTAACACACAAAAAAAGTTTTCGTACTTGTGAACTGAAGTTTGCAGCGTAGCGTGTGAAAATAACGCCGCAGTGGATACCTAGTTAGTGCTTTTTCTTTTCCGATTGTTTTCGTATTCTGATGGGAGGTGATGTTGTAGAGCGTCGACATTAATTTCCGATTCATGAAGGAACAGCCACAGGGATTGCCGCTGGAAGCTCCTCTTGCTCCCAGCGGTGTTCCAAAGCATCATCTATGGAGAGATTTTTGTTCTCGCTGCGAACGTTGGGCTGTAAAAATGGTCTGCTCGCCTCTTCTTTTTTCTTTCTTTTTCTTGTCTGAGTGAGAGTGCTTTTTTGTGTTTGTTGTTTTCTGTGCGAAGTTCTTTTCTCTTCGATTGTTTAGATTGGCGCGTTTTCCCGCGAATATAGGAGAAACTTTTCGCAACTATTTAAAAGGAAGGAAACAAATACGGTGAATGGGAAATGCCGGAAACGATTCGGGTTGTTGTTTTCGGATATGTTTGGGATTGGATATTTTTGATTATATCGGATGTAATTATATTTCTACTGATAATTTTGGAACAAGAAAAATAAAAAAATTTCAAAATGAAAATTTATGGCATATGAACGCTATTTCTCGAAATGAATATTTTGTTGCTGTTTTACTTGAAATTGAATTTTTATTTCAATGGAATGAAATAAAATGAATCTTTTCTCCATGCCTTCTCAATGATTTGCATACTTAGTGATACTATTTTTAATATATTTATGATCTTGTTTTTTGTTATTGGTGCATTTGTTTTCAATTTTTAGTATATTCTTTAACATTACATGAAAAAATGTCAATTGGTCTTTTACGTGTAGAGCAATCCTTATTTTTGTAACAATACTTCAATACAATGTGTAAGTTCTGCCAAATGCAACGAAGGAAATTAAACCTCCATTCACTTCACCGATATGTTCAGCTAAGCAAAGTTTATTAAATTTGGTATTACTGTTTGTTGATGTAATTCAACATTTGAATTTTGATAGATTCTGTATAGTTGCAAACATCATCGATTAATGTCTGCAAGAAATTTACTCTACTTTTTGTAGTGATTCTTCAGCAAATGAAATCTTTTGACAAGTGTAATAGATTTTACAAACTAAATGACAAAAACCTTATACATAGAACATAACATTATTGGAAAGCTACAAATCCCTTTTGTTTCATAACAATAAACCCATTTTCATAACAAAATAGAAGATTGCATGCATTTCTTCTATCGATGCGTATGTGATGTGTACACGGATAAAAAATAGTTGGTATGCATCTTTCAAATTTAATTCCTAAACTAATTCTATCAACATATTTTTCTTAGTTCGTAAATTATTTTTTGCAAGTGTTAGCTGATTTTTGGTTTTTAAAAGCGATTGACAAGTTTCTAATAATTTTTGTAATCGATTAAATATTAAAAAAAACTCTTAGAAGAATAGTAATATTATTTAAAGGTTGTTTATCATTTAAACTTTGAATCAAGTTTTTCAGAATGAATTATCCATTCCATACTTGGAAAAATGTTTTGTAATTGAGAAATTCAGAAATTTGGTTAATAAATTAGTTTCCCAAAGTCAACTTATCTTTTTAGAACACTGAATATAAAGTTACCATTCCTTACAAACATTAATATTTGATAATTTTCATTTTTCTATCATTGCTCCTGATTCATAAAAAGATAATTATAATTTGCTTGCAAGTACTGATGAAAGTACCTATATAAAAATATTCCTGTCTTCTATTCAAATAACTTTTCACATATTAAGTTGTCATAAAGAGTGATAAACTGAAAAGTGCACAAGTAATCACTAATATAATAAAGTACAAAAGATTGACCATAATTCACTTAATAAACATTTTACTGATCAATGTTATGTTTTTGTTAAAGTATTTGTCAGATTAAATGCTTAATTTGTGTTTAAAATAGATGGAGTAATCGTTATTAGTAAGTTATATTCAAATATTTAGAATAAGTTAGAAAATAATAGTTACTATTGTATTTATTGGATTATGAAGCACACAGAAATGTTTTCATGAATGCTTAATCAAATATGTCTACCAATTTCATTCATAGATGAACATTAACTCAAGTTTCCAATTTGTCTAAATTGTAGGCATTAAAATTATAAAATTTATGGAATTAAAAACCGATAGTAAGAAGAGTAGCTACATCTTATGCAAATATATTTTGCATTGATTAACTATTAGTTCATCTGACAGGGGGTAGGACTTAGCATTAGATTCATGTCTTTTTAAATCGGACAATTTTTGAGTTGCAAAGCATGCAAATGACTGAGGGAGCTGAAATTGGATTTAAAGTGGAGTAGAATGCAAAAGGTGCACTACTAATGACATCCCATTTGTACTGTAAACATTCTGTGAATTTTGTTCCTTGAGGATTGAGGTAGCGACCACTCTCGAGTTAATAGCAGCTAGCTTGCTTTTAAGAAATGATTTCGACTGACTTTAGTGAAGGTATGATTGTTATATAGGGTTCAAAATAACTGGTTCATTGTATTTTGCACCTATGAATTTCATGTTGACAATGGAGTTTTGGGATCTTGCTAACTTCGGTGAATTATTTTCTGACTGATCAATCATTCTTTATTTTAACAATCTTGCACTCTTTTGAATCAATATTATCTTTAAATAGGCACATCAAAGTCCCAAGATCTTGTATACTATTTATAAATATCCAAACAATAAATTTAAAATTGCACCAAGTAGAATACTTTGGCAAACAAAGGAAAATGTTTATGCTTGACTTCCTGCTCCTTATTTCTAACCCTGTTATAGTATGGAAATAAAATTGTTATTAAATGTGAAATAATTAAATATTATTTATGCATGAAAGAGAAAGCACAAATTCTTTGAAAAATTTCTGTTACTTTAGGAATGAACAATGTGATTGAAAAAAATCGCACTGATTTTATATGAATTGAGTGAATCATAGTTGTAAACTTTTGTATCATTGCTGAAATTAACATATGCATGATTCATGTTCATGATTTGTATTGCTGCATTGTTTTAAAGACTTTTACCAGTTGTATCAATTGATTTTAGATTGAATTTTTTCGTTTAAGAGGTATTTTTAAACAAGTTTGGAAATTGCTGCTTAAGTAATTGAGCAAGAAAACAAGGAATTGTTTAAACAAACATATATACATTTTTGGCAGAAAACAAACTGCTTTATTGCTATAGTGAGACTGGTGAGTTGGCATTTGAGTAACAGTTGTGAATGAATACTGTATTCATTTGGAGACAGATTAAATGTAAACAATGTACTCCCACAATTGGCATCTTCAGCCTGATTCTAGGTCCAAGTTATTGTTTGCTGCCGCAAGCAATTGATGCAGCTAACAATAGTTAAACAGTCATTGTAGTTAAAGAAACAAATATGGTACCTATGTATGAAACCTATGTTAATTAATAAATTATCGACTTTAGATTATGTTTTTAAACTATTATTTTACCATAATCAAACTTCATATGCTCAATACTATCCTATTTATACAGGCAGGTCAAAATCCCAAACTGTTAGATCAGCAGCTTTCCATTAATCATTTGACAATTTTAGGAACTAGCAGACCTGTGCATAGTATCTGCACTTGTTTCTAAATTGCTTATGATGGCACAATGAGACTGGCATCTGATACCTTATTTAAACCCTTTTATAATGAATATAAGCATCGGTATACACATTTCGTACCTCATTAATGAAATAAAATGAATCTCAAATATAAAGCAATGTTTCATACTTACTGTGTTAATTCATGTTTCTAATAAGTAAGGCAGAAAGTGCACACCTTGAATATTCAAGTGCTTGTGATACAATTATTTCAATTACATCCCATTCATACTTGTTCAATGGTGATTCAGCATTTTTTCCATGTCTAGTCCTATTTTCGCATTTGCTGATGTTTTCTTTTCTGCAGTGATTTCTATCTTCAGATTTCCCACTGTATACTGTAATCGGATTGCTAACAAGTTTGATTAGAAAGGTTATCTCTTTTATGTAGGGTTAGTAACATTATGCAGCTCCATAGTTCAAATCTAATGTTTTAAAATCTAAAGTTGCAAAATTGGCAAATTAATCCCATAGTAGAATTTAAATTGTCTATATTTGGTTTGTTGCCATTCTTCAGAAAAAATGTCACTTTCTGTGCCACATGTTAGTGAAATGCATGCATAGAGATTGAATTCTGCATGTTGTATTTTCGCTACTGAAGAACATGCAATTTACCTTACATTTTTAGAAATAACAAATAATACTTTCAAAAATCGATCACACAGTGATTTGAAAAGCTGTTAAGGAGCTTAACTGGGACTATTTTAGTGAAGCCAGCATACAATGCTCAAGCATACGATTTTTTTGTCACTTGAAGTATTTAAGAAAACTTGATTTTCCCATATTAATTGTCTTTTGTTTGGTATGAGATATGTTACTAAAAGTTATAAATTTAATTATTTTTATTTTAGGTTTTAAATACATTTTTGAAGCAGTTTCATTGGATTATCATTTTTCCTTGTCAAAAAGTATGTATTCCGAAATTTTTTTGAAACAAGTGTTTTTATTCTTCAATTTTGTTTTAATTTGTAATGTGATTTTTGTTAAAGAATGCCCTAATACTAAAAATATTGTTTGAATTATATAAAAATTATTAAATAGAAAATCTATATTTTTATAAAACCTGCACATAAACATGACATCTTCAATGACTTATTTAAAAGCAGAAAAATTTATTTCAATTAAGAGCTAAAGTTTGAAATAACTTTTTCTTATGTCTGTTTTTGTTTCAAACAATACAAATCAATGAATGCATAACGAATTGGTAATATGACCTCAATGTAGTTTTAGACACATGGATGATTTACAGAAAATTTTATCTAGTGCTGTAGGATTGATTGTATACAAAAATTAAGCAATCTATATTAAAACAATTCAAATGCTGGCTTTTAACAATTTCAAATTCTTTTTATCCTTGATCTGACATCTTTTTTATGCATTTGAATATTTGGATGGGAAGTATAGTCTGCAACATACATGTATGGCCATCATATTTTTCATCTTTATATAAGTTGAAAATGTCTAGATCACGAAATTAAGAAAACACCGATCATATTTCCTACAGAAAGACATTAAAAACAAAAATAAATTTTTGTTGCACATATTTTTGCATGTAGAGTTGCTTCCAGATGGCAGGGCAGTGAGTAAATAAAAATTTGTGTAGTTTCTGAGTGCATTTAGCTCATTTTTTGGCAAAATTGTTTTGACCTTTGCTCCAAATACCAGCTACTTTTAACCATTGTTTTTCCAACTGGAGCCGTAAATATTTAATCCCATTGAGGACCTGAGATTATGACTAGATTAATACATGGTATTTACGATTTTACGGAGAACATAACATTTTTAGCTTTGTCCCAGGTTATTTTGTTGAAAGTAAAAATTTGAATTCTAAACCCAAATTTTCAGTCTTTCTAAAATTGTTCTTCAATACGGCCAAGTATTTAATTGATCTATGATTTCATCAATGATCAAATTTCCTACCTTTCTGCCAATCAACCCTATACAAACATACCACCTTCATGCTTAATAGTGAGGATAGCATTTTGAAAAAGCTACTTACTGTCAGGCTTCCATAAAACATAACATTGGCCATCACTTTGAAAAACATTGAATATACTTCCTTGTCTAAAAGCACATTATTGTTTTTTTATAAGACATGTTAATTTGAAAATAATTTTTTCTGAAAAAGGAACTATCAAGTTCTAAAATTGAGTAAACATGATCAAAAACACGCTTTGTTTTCCACAATCGCTTTAAAATAATTTGTTATCTTTAAGTTGCTTATTTACTCAACATGAAATTGTCTGCAAACATTTAGTAGATGAAAATGGTTCTTATAAAAATGATTTACATAAAGGAAACAATTAAAATTCGACAAAACATAATCTATATTTGATCTTTAAAAGCTCTAATGAAAAAGTATCAAACCAATTAAGAATTTTTTTTAGTCTAATATGCTTCTAAATAAATGTTGTGTGAGGGTCAATGTGATATTTGGAAGCCTGACAGTGTAAGCAGCTTTAAAATGTTATTCTTGCTGTCACTCACATAGATGGTATCATGTTTGTATGGGGTTGCAAGTTAACAGAAGGGGTTGGAAATTTGAATTTCATTGATGGAATTATAGATCAAATAAATACTTTTCAAAAAATGCTTAAAATTATTTTTTTTCTTTCAAGAAAATAACCTGGAACATACAGCTAAAAAATGTTAGCTATGGTTGCTGTAAAATCGTAAATATCACTTATTAACCTCGTCACAATCTCGATTCCTCAATGGGATTAAACATTTATGGCTCCAATTGGAAAACAATGGTTTCTGTCACTGGCATTTGGAAGAAAGGTCATAAAACAATTGCCAGAAAAATGGGCTAAAATAAACTAAGAAACTACATAAAATGTTGTTCACTCAATTCCTTACGATTTGGAAGCTGCTTTACATTCAAAAACAGCAAAACAAAAGCAACAAAAACTTATTTCCTGCTTTTATTGTGTTTCTGTATGAAATATGTTGTATGTATACATAATTTTGTGACTTAGAATTTTGTTGATTGATGTTTAAAATAAAAAATATATATGAAGTATTAAATTTTTTTTGTCTGATATACTTTCTAAATGTGTGCTTTTCCTATCCCTATAAAAATTTAGTTTGAATTATTTACTGGAACATTTTTGAGCCTTTGAAAAATTATCTTCGAAATGTATACTCAATTTTGGGAGCCACTGTATATAAGCTTTTAGAGTTTATATATTTGGCAATTGTGAAGAAAGCAATACTAACTTTGCCACTATCAGAAAATGACTTGCAGCGTTATGGAGACACCAAAGTACTTCCTATGGGATTAGATGTTTTAAATCATCATACACTAATAAAAGCTAATAGTCATGGACATTTACATTAGAACTCTTTACCCAAGATTTTCACATTTAACTTGAAAGATTTTAAAAGTTTGGTCAAGCATAATTGAAGTACCATTTGTGCCATAAAAATCAAAGCATGCATTTATGTTGAATGTATTTTTGGGGAGAAATTTTTTTTCTCCATTTCTGTGAGTTACAAAAAATGCTTTATCATAAACAATTAAACAAACTTGTTTGCTTAAGTAGTATTTTTTGGCCATCTCATACCAAAGATTGGATTTTTCAGAATTCAGTATTGAATGGTTTGAACATGATCTGGAAATTTTATTGACGAGCATCTTGGAAATATTCTTTTCATTAACACCAAACAAGCTTGATGTCTGGTTAAAAAGGTTTTGGGCCATTTTATGCCAAATAAGCACTTAGTTTTTGAAATCAATATTGACTGTTCAAAAATGACCACCTATGAAAAAATTCAAGTGAAATTTATTTTTCAGACTTATTCAATGCAAATTTCAGAGATTCTGTTTATCTCGAGAAGTCATTGTTATTCAAATCCCAAATTATTTTGTGTTTCTGTGAGAATTTCTTGCATATTTTTATTTTCTTTTGGCTGTCACTACAGTCTGGGTTTTATTACTTTATTGCATGACTTTCTTGAAACATCGGTTTCGAATTCTTTCCTAATTTTTTAAATGGGATCTAATTTTGATTCACATTTTATTTTTATTAAGTACTACCAAATGCAAGAGCAAATTTTCATCATTAATTCTTCATAAAGTTTTATTTTGTTGTAAACTTATGACGGAGCTTATCATTTGTAAAATGAATGCAAATTAGCTTTGCAAAACGAAAAGTAAGGCTTGCATCTACAGTAAGTAATGTCATTGCCTGATTTGCATATCCTTAAATTTCACAATTGGTCATTCATTTGTAAATTAAAAATATCTTTTCACCTTCCAACTCTCATGGACTTACATACCCAAAGTAGCATTAATGCCCATGCAAGTCCTTTTCACATCTAAAGCAACAAACAATTATAATTTATGATAAATCAGTAATTCTATTATTAAATTCCTGCTTGGCATTTTATTCCAAGCTTGGCAATTTGAAAGTATTTGAATGATACTCTTTCTGAGATCCAAGTTTATCTATTACTTCAAGTTTGAAATATCTAACTTTTCTCGGCATTTATAGTGACCGAATACATTTATTTAACTACCTTGGAGATAAAAAGTATTAATTTTTTCAAAAATAGTACATGCAATAATTTTTAATGTGTTCCAAACCAGCTTAAATATATTGTAATGAATTCAGATAACAAAAGAATTATTGTAATGTAATTAAGAATATTAATCTTTTAGCCTAATATACCTATGTAATATGCAGTAACAAATTATAAATGCTTGCAATTTAATACACTGCCTGAATTGCATGTACAATTTTTAAACAAATTATTCTGTTCAAAAAATTATTGATAGTTAGCATTGATTTCTAATAACTTTTGACACTTCATTTATAATTAATTTTGGAATTTTTTTAGTTTGAACTCATTTTTTAAAATCATTTGGAAATGATAAAGTACAGTTCGTCAAATTTTAAAGAACGAAGTCCTTGTATCAAAGAACAAAAAAGAAATTATGAAGTATGTATATATTTATATCTAAGTTCATAATTGTCTATACTATTTCATTACTTGACCTCATGTATGTAAATTGTGTGTAAGTTTTCTGTAGTAATATCTGATGATCCATGAAGCTTACTATGACTTATTTTCGTTATTTCTTATATAATTAAGGATACACTTATGTGGAATCAAATTGAATCATCTCATCATCTAATATTTACTCTGCAATAAATTCAGTATTGTTCAAAACGTGAATTTAACTAGAATCATGAAAAGTTTAATGATGTGAGAAACCGTATTGCAAACAAAGATAGCTCCACGAGACTGAATATATTTTCCCCCTACATCAGGAAAAGTCCAGGGACTGTTATTTCCTACGGGCAGCCCAGTACAAATTAGCCTGACCAAAAAGCTCATCAACTAAGATGTGATTGTCAGATAAAAAACAAGATAAAAGATGACTAAAATCCATACAGCTCCACGTCGAACAAAAGGGGCAGTCGGGAGAAGCATGCACACTAATGCGGTGTAAGTGTCCTCTTAAAAAGTCTTTTCCAGTTAAAATTAAAAAATTTGCCATAGCAAATGTCATGGCAAATTAGGTGGAACAGGATTAGACAAAAGCTTGCTCCATGTTTTGTCCATGGCCTTAAGCTTTTGATAGTCACAGACGGACTTATTTATCTTTCGCTCTACCAAACTGCAATGGGACAGAATATGAAGAGCATAATTTAAATTTAAAAATGCATTTAATATTTCTGCAAGCTATGCTTTAATCAATATTCTGAGCATCCAGCAGTTTTATAATGTTTAACCAAATGTATTAGCCTTAAAAAACATCTGATTGAAACAAAAAGTGTGAGCTGCTACATTTTGTAGCTCAGCAGGTCTGTCCATAGCCCTATCAACCTACATGCTGTAGATGGCACAGTTTGATTCCTGTAACTTACTGGGTGTATTTTTTCTGTCTAAAAGTTTCTTCGACTTTGGCACAATATGGCCCTTGTGCTATAAAACCCAATTCAACCGACCTTCATAAGGGTGTGTCATGTAAGAAGGGTCACTGCACATCAGGGCCACTCTCAACAAGCAATTTGCAATAATCAGTCAATTTATCCTACTTCAAGATTCTTGCTTGTTTTTACAGAAAGGAATAAACTTTTGTTTTTGGAAAGACATTTACAACCTTCTAATATCTGAATTTTTATTTGGGCCGCAGTAGCCCGTTTGGAAGAGTAACGGATTAGCAACCGGAAGGTTGTCAGTTCGAATCTAACCAAAAACTCAGGTACAAAGAGGGCTGGTGCATGTTAAATCTGTCGCCTCAAATGTCCTCACATTGGCTTGGTGGGGAAGTTTGGAGAGTGGGACGCCAGCTGAAGTGTGGCCAAGCCATCTGACCGTGATTCAAAATTATGTGGTGTTCTCTAATTTTTCCCTTCGGGTTTGATCCTGAACTGTCGCCAATAGCATGTTGTGCTGCTCCAGTGCAATGTTAATTAAAAGTACATACTTACCTACCTGAATTTTTATTTCTTTAACTTTTGAAGGAATGCAATGTGTAAAACTGCAAAATCGTTATGCACATGCCTTTTTTCACATATTTCTTTTGTTATCTATTTTTTCCTATCTGGTATTGCATCTTTTAAAGTAATACACTGTGTAACTAGAAGCACAAAATGGATCTACTAAGTTATATAGCTAAGTATAAACCTAACTTCATACTATTCTTGTTAGAATAGTATGAAGAACAGCGTGTAAATATATTTGAAGTCATAAAAATGCTGTTTGATTTTTGACTAGCAAACCATTATTTTTATAAGATTGCAAAAATAAGTAGATGGGCACATGCCATTGTCGGCTTGTTTGGTGCAGGAAGCATAAAACTGAAGGGTGCTTTTTGTGTGGCATGTTGAAATCATTTATGCATCACAGAATTGCATTATTTGCATTTGAAGTTCAATTTACATTTGGGGTTACAGTTGAAGGTGCTGAAAATATTTTTCTCTTCCAAATTCAAATTGGAATCATGAATTCAATTTTGACATTGCTTCATCAATCTCAGAATCAACTCTTTAATCTTACTTAGTGTTGCTAATCACAGCCATTTTATCATACTAGATGTAATTTCTTCATCCAACATCACTAAAACAATACAAATAAACATGATTTTTTTAGTTAAAGAAACATCACACATTGAAAATCAACTGATGTCCAAGCAGAATAGCATTCCATTTTATATTTGCTTTAGTGCACATATGATGTCGCTGGCATGTTGAATTAATGACATGTGCATATACTAGGGTTTGAAAATTTCTGAGATTCTCAATACTGGTAAATTACCAAAGCAAATTCTCAATTCCGGCTTTTAGTTTTATTTTTTCTTTAGTGGAAGACACTGATTTGAGATTGTGTGCTTATATAGGACTTTAGTTTCGTAATATGCCATTGGAAATCTCTTTAGATTCAGTACAATTTATATCAGCCAAATATTCATCTGATGTATGAAATGGGTTAATTTTTGTTTTAAATGGAAAAATATATATATATCTCCTTAAATTCTAACTTTTCTAATAATGAAATCAAAAATAAAAGTATGACTGAGTTTTTATAAATTCTAAATGTACTTTGATCAATCTACTGTAATGGAATATTAAAATTTGTGTGAAATAAACATATAAACATTGTTTCAAAGACACTAATTAAAAATCTAAAATCCACATACAAATATCATGGTCTTACAGATTAAAGGTTTATGGGATAGAAGAAAAAGCATTGTTAAATTCCTGGCTTTGGTCTTGGCTGCTTAAATAATTATATTATGTAATTTTGCCCAGTAAGTGCTCTTTAATAAAATCAGATTTGCTTGTTTTGAACGAAAAAAGCTGATTGATGTCACAAAAAATTGCATTTATAAATTTAACTTGTAGCATCTCTTCATTTCAAGGTGCAAATAATTTGTATAAGGTTTTCTGAATTTTACATTAATGCAAAAATTATGTATATAATTATTGAATTAGCATTTCTAATTAGAAAACACTTGACTAATATACATCAATAATTTATCAAGGTAACAATTTTCAAGTACATAAATTGAAAAAGTAATTATGGCATTTAGTTATGGAGCTAACAGTTCATAATTTTCTATTTTGATAAAGATTTGCATGTTTTCTATGTTTCAATTCTAAACAATTAACATTTTTTATCATTAACAAAGCAGTTTAGTAACTCCTTAATAAAATAATATTGGATACCATTACATTCAATCAAATACATTTTTAGCACAAAATAATAATAAAATATTTCATGTTTGAAGAAATCAACTAGTTTTTATTTAATGTAAATAAAAAATAGATTTAACTTTCTACAAATCAATATGACCTGATTATTTGTGAATGTAAAAAATAGTTTAAATATGAAAATATATAACCTAAATGTTAAACAAAAAATCTAACTTTAAGGTACAATTTAGAATTCCACTGTGTATTAGAAACTACTGATAAGTTTATGTATACTGTATTCAAATGCACTTATTACTTCATTTCTTTTCACTACCATCAGAATTGGCGATAATTTTGGAATACAGTAACCAGTTGTAGACCTATCCAAATAGCTGTTTGGCGACAAAAAAGTTTAATTGCAAATTTGACTGGACTGTGTGCTCAAGTTTGACCACTCCAATTTTGCAGATAATTCTAAAATTCTTTATCAACTCCCAATTAACTATTTCCAGTTAATTTTATGTGAGTTTTTACGAATAAATAATTATTAATCTTTAAATCTTATACAGTGTTTGGTGCAGCTTCGTCAATTATGGTCTTTGGGTCATAAAAACCAACCAACCTCAATTAACTATTATGTGATGTTATGAAAATATGTTAACAGATAAAAATTGTTCCTTGAAAATTAACCAAACGTTTTCTAAATAACAATTTTTCTTTAAATATGTGATTTTTTAAAAATTTTTTAAACTGAATGCCAACTTGTCATTCTGATGAGAAATTAAAACGTTTTAAGAATCTTGCTACTTATGTGGAAGATTTACACATTGTTAGTACTATGGCAAACACAAATCTGCATTTTGGTTGCTCTTACCTAATTTTCTAGACTTATTCAACGTTTTATATAATGCCAAAGGCAAAAATTTGTTTTCCTTAATTGATCCCTATACTTTCAAATATATAACAAAAATTAACATTAACATTTTTCTCAAAAGAACAGTGATTTTGTTAATTCGTGCCTTTGGGAAGGGGTGCAGACAATCTGAAATTATATTGAAAAATGTTTTATATTAAATTTGGAAAGGAGCCAATTTATTACTCCAATCAAACTGAATTTTCAGTCTCATTGCTGTGTAAATCTTTGCAATTATAATTGAAGTATTTTTAATTAGTTACTACTGCATAGTAATATTGATTTTCTAATAAAAAGTATTAAAATTTTTTTTTTTTTATAAATAATCAAATGGCAGTTTTTCAGAAAGGATTTAGATTTTAATATTAACCATCAATTTGGTAATCAGTAGTTTTAAACCAAGGTGTAATTTTCATTAATCTATTCACTGCTCAGATTCTCATCCTTACAGTATAGCGAAGTACCTTACTAGAATTCACTTATTCTAATAATTACATAACCTCAGTGATGTCCATATTTTTTGTGTAAGTGCGTGTTTGCCATTATGCACATATGCTGTGCTTTCTATACTGAATGGCCAGTACTCGGTATACATATCCCTTGGGTATGCGATAAAAGTGTTTTGGGGTATACCATAAGTTGCTAGATCTCTACCCAAAAAACTGTTCCAGTCACAAAATCGAAGTGATGATGGTCACTATGAGAACTGGGCTTATTCATTTTGAGTGAGGATGACTGTTTGGAATGTCTTAATTTTATTTTGTTTATAACAAATATTGGCATCAGAAGGTGGTTTACTTTCAGCAATACGTAAAAACCATAAATATATATCCAATTTATCATTAAGTGGACCAATGTGATAAATTTGAAAACATTTTTTTCAATCATCTCTTACGGAAGATGAGATGAGGTCAGTTTCTACTGTAAAATTTAATGTGTAGATATGTTTTTTATTTAATTTCCATTGTTATATTATAATTATAGTTTTATCTATACAAGGGGTAACTTTGCTAGCATGATAGCTACATACATTTCCAGGGGGTGCATGAAGCATAAAATGTTGAGAACCACTGGCCTAATATCAAACTCAAACATGTAGGCATGGAAATTCAAACAAATTTGTTTAAACAAAAAGTAAAAACAAAATAGTCATCACACAATTACTAAATGAGAAATTAACAAATCAGATATTTAGGCTCTGGTTAGTCATGCATTGTGGTTTGTTTTTCATTTTCAAACTCATTTTCTTCATATTTACTTTTAAAAATATGTTTAATCTTTTTATAACAAATCTTTTATATTACCATCAACTGAGGTGACTGCTAACTTTTCAACTTTGAGCTTAAAAATTTTGGATTTCCTAGTTGATTTAAAAAAATGTGTTTTGCATTATGGGGCTTAGTGTTAAAGTTGATTTAGTGTATATGCATTTCTTTTCCTTAAACTCTCTTTAGTAGAAAAATAAAAAACCAGGTGGTTAAAGTTACGTGGTAAATAGGGGTTACTTTTGTTCTGTTCAGTTTTGGTATATTTGAAGAAATACATCAATAAAATAATTTATTTTGTAATTAGGGGTAAATTGCACAAAGAATAACAAAAAAAATCAAAATTTACTTAAATATTTGTATAAACTCAGGAAGCAAGAAACCTTTCCTCAAGCAGGAGGGTATGTACACTTATATCAGATGTGGGGATACTTAATTTGTCAGCCAAGGGCCATATTTGGCCGTGATGTGATGGTGCACTCAGATCTTTGACATTCTAGTAAATATCAATAGTGTGTCACTCACTTCTCTATGCATTTCTGTCAAAGCAATCCTACACTTCCTGAAGCTGGAACATATCCATGTTTATCAACATATAGTGGCATAACATGAATATTAAACCTAAAACATGGTCAATAATGTAGTCATTAGATCTAAGCTAATAATCATGGAGGCTAAAAATCTGATGGGCAAAGTCAACCAAAATTTCTGAGTAACAGGGTGGCAGTACCCAGGGCCATGTTTTATGGAGATTTTAAAAACGGCTATAGTTTCTTTTTAACCTCATTATATGCCTATGACTAATAGGCATATCTTAATTGATCTCACATGACGATATGGTAAACTGCAGATGAAAGTTTGAAGGTACTTAAAATCCCTTGGTTAGCAACTGTCTGAGAATCAACTGTAAGACTGACAGTATCAACATGCAAGTCATTTCAGAATAGGTTGTCTATATTCCAGAGTTCTAATAGCCTGTAGTGGCTGTCTTCATCTACTATTTGCCTTTTTTTTTTATGAAAAGTGGGTAGTCACCCAAGTTAGCAGAGCTTGCTCTTTGTTTGCTTGTATATTGAAAAAAATTAGGCTATCTTTCCTTGACATTCTAGTTGCAAGGTCTGGAGATTATATCACTACTCACATTTTTTTAAATAAAGTTTGCTGCATTGATTAATTTCAAATCTAGTCACTTGAAATGGAAACTGATATCCTTTTACACTTTAGAATCGATGAAAAATACTGGGAGACCTATTCTTCATCTGACTCATCTGGTGAACAAATGGAAATAGACAAAAATAAAAAGAGTAGGCACAAACACAAAAAATCTGAAAGAATATAATGGTTAAAATAATATTTTGAAATTGCGAAGGCTGCCATAACCATGTTGAGAATATGGAGGCTTTGATTGATTGCCATCCTGTATGTCTTGGTCTGCAGGAAACCTTTTTAACACCAGCAGTATACACAAAAATTGAAGATATATTGCAAGAAGAGATAATTTAAAAAACAATCATGCTAGTGGTGTAACGCTTCTGACTTGTCTAGATTGTCCATCTTTGGCTGTTTAAATTTTACACTTTCAAAAATTTAAGCATTTTTTATTTTGTACATATGTAAATAAAATTCTTCAGTATCATTAGTTATACCTCAGATGATGATCTTGTTTTTATTATCTGACTAAAGATTTTTATTCTCATCTACACATTTAAATGTTTTAAATTTACCTTTTATCTTTGTCTTGGACTTCATTTTTAAGTGTTCTGCGCTTTTATTGGGCTGTATTCTGTATTGTGTTTGGCACAGCTTGTCCACTTTTGGACCTTGCGCCATGAAACCCCAACATCCAACCCAATCACACTTATGTTTTTCAAGCCATCGAATAATGTTCCAATTTCCTTTAGATAAATAACCTGATTTTATTCGGGACTTGGCTATTCACTGATTTTAATTCTTGTTTCACTGATCACTCTGTAGCCCAGTTGGAAGAGTTGTGGATTAGCAACCGGAGGGTTGCGAGTTCGAAACCAACCAAGGACCGTCATGTACAAAGGGGGCTGGTGCACATTAAATGTCATGGCCTCAAATGTCCTCACGTTGGCATGGTATGGAAGTTTGGAGAGTGGGGTGCCAGCTCAGGTGTGACCACATCATCTGACCGTGATTCAAAATTACGTGGTGTTCTCGATCTTTCCCTTCGGGCTTGATCCTGGAGCGTCATCAATAGGCCCATTTTGTTGCTCTAGTGCGACATTTATTAAATACCTACCACATGTTGATTGCCATTATAATTTTGAGTGGCAGGCCTTTCCCATACAAACTTAATTACCTTCATACAAATGGTCTTTCTCAAGGTTATGTTCCTCAATGGAGAATCACTATCATTACATTTTATAAGTTAACCCTAAAATTAATTTGAATTATTTCATCTTCATTCTAGTTGTCAAAACTGATATTTTCAAATATTTAATATAGAAAATGACTGAAGAACTTAGTTACTCCACCCCATTGTAAAACGTGAACAACAGTAAATTTTAACCAATTAAGTTTACTGCCATAGCAGTATTGCTGATGTCAAAACAATAATTAGAATATTTTGTATTCATTCAGGTTTTTTGTAGTTAGTGAGATTCATAAATGGAAACTTACACGAGCTTTCAATTGTTAAAATGGGTTTTCAATTTCAAATTGTGAGTACATACTGTTTCAAACTGAAACTCTTCTGGAAAATCGCAGTTTCATTAAAAGCCTTATCTTTGCTCATGAGAACACTTCATAATATTTTTATGTAGTGTTCTCTCACGAGCAAAGATACAAAGGCATACACATATATTTCATAATATTTTTATGTAGTATTTGTATTAAAGATTGAGGCATTTCACTTAACTTCCATCTCACATTTGACAAAAGCTTTTTCGTTAAAACCTTAATTTGATTTTTAATACCTTTGATCCTTTTCATATTAAGATTTTGGTTTTAGAGACTGATGTGTGGTGGGTTGAAATATTTAATTTTTTAAAGTTACCTGGCAATTGAAAATATGTTTTCAAACCAGTTTTTACTGCAACATTTGCTCATTCTTATAATCTTTCTACTTGCTCAGCCAAAATACAGGGAGGGAAGTCATCTAACTTATTTGAAGAATCTCAAATTAAACAACTTTTACTGAAATTTGTTTTCAAGCAGGTTTCACAATACAAAATAAACATGCTACAAAATATGTATGTTTGGTACAAACATTTTATGTAGTGTAAAAAATTTCGAATCTGTAATGCAATTATTATTTATAATAATTATAATTTTTTTCTATTGCTGTGATTGATTTTTTTCACAATTGCAGTAGTTGTAAATTCACTTTACAGAATGGGAAAATTTATGTAACATGATTTTTAATATGTTAATTAACTTAATCATTATTTGCAGTGGTTAAGTGAGAAAAAAATTGGATAATTTGTATGACGATTGGCATAAAATTTTATTAATAATTAACGTGAGCCTTCATTCGCATTTCCTAATATCATGATCTTATAAAAATTAAAGTTATTATATGGGCTTAAAAATTCTAAAAGAATTTATTTAAATTTTAAGCTAATATTTTTCTCGTTTATGTGTTTTGTTGAATGATGCTCATGTTTTTTCAAAATTTGTTCCGATACCTATATGAAATTTTGTCATTTTTATACTATTTACTTTTATTACTTTTTTTTCAAAATACACTATTATACAATTATAAATAAAATCGGTACAAATATTTCGTTTTATTTTCTTTAGAAAATATTTTGTTTGAGTGCAAAATGTTTCTCCAAGTAAAATTAAAAAAAAAATAATTGAAAAAAAATTATACCATGACTGCCTACATTAAAATAAATATAAACACTTATGTAAATACTATGCTTCTCCTGTTCATGTTATTTTGGTTGAAAGATTAGGCGTGCTTTTTTTAACATTTTTTCTTTCAAGTTTTGCTAATAAAGCATGTGTTCACTGTGATTAGACATTGCATTTAAGAATGTACTAATATCAGTAGTTATGCATTAAATTATAATTACGTTACCAAGTTGTGTATTCAGGAAACGTCGGTAATCCTATATCGTTTGATGTCTGGTTTAAATAAAAAAATTTCCTTCGATATTGCATACATTTTATATTGCTTTTTCATAAACTTCTACACTTTCAGGTTTTCGAAATATTGTAGATTCATTGAAATGTATTGCTCAATATCTTTAGATTTCTTATTGCTTGTTAAATTAAATTGATGGTCAATTAAAATTGTAATGAAAAGTGAGATTTTTCATCATTAATTTAAATAAAAACAGAATTTTTTAGACATGCGACAAGTTGTGAATAGAAAAAAATTAAGGAAAGAAAAAAAAGTTAAAACACATTTGTTTAGAAATATGTGTTCAACTATTTTAATTTAATTCATAGAAGTGAACATATTAGTAAATTTCGTTTTCTATAGTTTTGATTGCGTTCACTAAGAATTTTAGAACAGATTGTTTGAACAGATTTTATTCAAGACTTCATATTTTATTGTGCTAATTATTTTGTAGTAATACACATTTTACAATTAGATTTAATGACAGGTTTTAAAAATTTTTTAATCGTATTCTAATTTAACCTATAACATTTTATGATTGGTAAGGGTGCAGTTTTTCTTGTAGTAACATGGTATACTTTGAATTTTTATAAATTATTTTAGGTAATATAAAATTTAAAATCATAAATGATGAATTGAAAAATCTCGCTTCATTAAAATTTTAAGTGACTTTATCAATTTGATTTATTTCTTAAATTTTATTTTCAAAGTAAAAAATAATTACAATGAACTGTTTCCTACTTTTCAGATGTTTATCTTATGAGTATGAATGACAAAAGCAGGCATGTGTCTGTTCCACAACCCTTGCCTGCTAACTTTGGTCCTCCAGTTCCTCCTGTTGGACCTGGACCAGGACAGGGGCCATGTGTGGGACAGCAACCTTGGATGCCTAATTCTGTCCATCCTGCACCTTATCATATGCCCCATCAGGGTTATCCATCAAACTATAAAAGTAATTCTCCTATCCGAGCCCCTGAATATCCTCCAGCTATGCATCCTGCAGGTTATATCCAACGCTATTCATCTTATGATGCCCAGTGCCAAAGCTTTCCATTCGGAAAAATCCATGAAGCTCCAGGACGTCCACCTAATCCCTCTGCATATCCTATCGTGAGGCATTACAATTCTCAACATCCTTACAATGACATGCCTAAAGAGTCTCCACTGCCAAAAAATGCAATGGACATGTTTTCTCAAAGTAAGAGTCCAGGCCAAGCAGCTCAAAAAGAGAAAAACAATGCCCAAATCCATGAAAAGAATGGGAGGGATGATCTGCTGTCCTCCCCATCTGATAGCAAGAGTGATTCAGAAACCAACAACACTACTACAGAATCATGCGCAGACGACACCCGATCTCCAACCAGTTGTGATAAGCAGGACAACTTTTTTGCTGATAAAAATGAAAATTCCATGAAATCTGTCAGCGATTCAAACTCTCACTTGGACACAGAACCTCATTCTAAGAAGTGTAAACCTAATAATGGCGATGCTAGCTCTGAGCAAGATAGCCAAACTTTTTCTTCCATTTCAAATAGCAATAATCATGCCAAAAAAGAAAACTCTGTGCTTCATCCGCCATATGAAATGAGGATCCACAATCCATCATACCAACATAATGATAATATGTTTAGTATGTATGCTGATGGGGAACGGCGAGTACACAATAATAACTTGCAACACAATCCAAATATGGGTGTAAACCCTCATCATATGAATGAACCAATGCACTTTGGATATCGTAGCATGGGACGTGGTGCCCTCAATGATGTTGACAAGCTCGCCGATTTGGATTACTCTGAGAAAAGTAATACTTCAGAAAATGTCTTCCAAGTTCCTTCTATATCTTCCACAACTCCACCAAAGATCTTCCCACCCATTCCACCTTCTCCCATATCCGAGTCTTGGGAGGACGCAAAATATTATCAACCCCAAGAAGATGACTCTGACAAGGTGCCACGTAAGAAGCGAAAAAGATGCGGGGAGTGTCCAGGCTGCCTTCAAAAGCAAAATTGTGGTAGATGTGGGCCTTGTAGAAGTGTGCGAAGTCACCAAATTTGTAAAATGAGGAAATGTGAATCTCTTAAAACCAAGAAAGAAAAGGTATGTGTTTTAGTTACTTTATTTTAGTCATTTTGTGCAATAGTTCTAGTTTAGCTTTATCTGTATGAGAAGGGCAGAATATACTAATGCTTTCATAGCTTTTGTCATTACTGTTACTTGAAAGGGTAGGAAGACTTATGTTTCTTTAATTGAATAGAACCTGTGCAATTTGAAGCAGTCTACATCTGGAGCATCTTGATTGTATGTTTTCATGAACTACATAAAATCCTTCTCCCTGCGATTGAATGGGGTTAAGGGAAAAAGATAGACTAATTTCATTCATTCGTAGGTACCTCAATCAATGAAAAATTAGAAATTTAGTCATTTGATAAAATTAAATTGGTAGTTAGCTCATATGCATAAATCTAATTTTCTGATATGAGTGTATTAATGATTACCAAATCATCTTGAAGAAGGGCTGTGATAGCCTGGTTGGAAGAGTAACGGATTAGCAACCGTTGTGAGTTTGAATCCAACCAAAGACCGTCATGTACATGGGATCCATCGTGGCCTAATATCCTCACGTTGGCATGGTATGGAAGTTTAGAGAGTGGGATGCCAGCTCAAGTGTTGCCTCGTCATCTGACTGTGGTTCAAAATTATATGGTGTCCTCGATCTTTCCCTTTGGGATTGATCCCAGACCGTCACTAATAGCCTGTTGTGTTGCTCCAGTGTGACATTGATTAAAATACCTACCTACCATCTTGAAGAAATTTGCCTTCCAGAGCCTGCATGAAAATACCATACCAGCCTTTGGAAATTTCTTGATGATTTAATCACCCACATATTTATATTATACCAGCACATGTTCCGGTACTTAATTTGTATTTTGGACCTAAATATATTTACAACAGTTACTTCTCAAACTTTTTTGATTGTGTTGAACATTCCTATAGGTGTCTTCAGAGCATTTGTTTCTTTTCCAAAAATCGCATTTGTTGAATCTTTATTCATAGAATCAGCAGGCCAAGCAAAATTATTTAAAACTAGAAATCAAAATTTTCTGAAGAACAGAAAAATTAACATAACATTCCCAGACTAAAAGAATGTGGACCCAATCCCAACCTAACATGTGGTCTGATTAGCCCTGGTATAGCAGAAAATGATCATGGAGAATGACAAACCAGAAACTCAATCTAACATGTTATTAATGAAGCTAAATTATGATTGCTTTTGACTGCAATAAAACATTTTGAACTTAATTTTAAGCAAATTATAAGGAATATTTTATCCTAATTTTTGATGCAATACCTATCTTAATTGAATTTGGGAAAGTTGATCTCATATTCAATTATTTATATTGCAAAGCAATAGTATAAAGTTCTGAGATGTTTATGAATATAAAACACTTCAAGATTTTCAAGGCTTGAATTCTACTGGCGTGATAGTGTGAAACAGTTGTCAACTTTATCACCTCATGCCATAACCCCATTTTCATGAATTTATATATTTGTGATCCTTATTTCTAGGTGTTTAATATGCTTATTTGACTTCATAAACATGCTTTACCATCTAATTGTATGAAAACTTGAGATCACTCTAATATACTTGGAAATTGAAAACTCGGTTCCCTGCATTCTATTTCTATATCCAAAAACAAATTATGTTTTAAAAATTAACTACATATTAAAATTTAAATTAAATTGACTTGAGTTTAACTACATATTTAGAATTAAAATAAGATTCTTGTAGTTGTACATCATATTTTATAGGTACATGAATATTATGTCAGTATAAACTACTTAGATTGTATTTTCATAGTTTGTACAGCTTTTCAAATGCCAAATAAAATATGTCGTGTTTGAGAAACAATGGTTCTAGGTCAACATATTTTTTTACATTCGATCGACCATATTGTTTCGAATAAATAAAAATTTCTCCAATTGGTAAAATAATGCAATTCAATGGAAAACATTCTTCTGAGCTACATTTTATGCATCTCCTATTTTGAAACGCATTAAGACTCTCTTAGTCACTCCCATTCTACCATCATCCAGTCCTCGAATTCGCTATCGCGAAAACGCGGACATTTAGAATTGGAAGAGTATAAATTTAAATGCGTTTTCCCTTTGAAAACACGACGAAAAGTGACAGCACCCGAGATTGGATTTCCGTGATTTATTATTTTCCCTTACAATATTATCATTTTATCATTTTTTATTTTCTTCCTGTTTCCATCTGACAAAAATAAATAAAAGCTCCGCCGTTTATATCTATATGAAAAAAAGAGGGGCAAATAGGAGCATAAAAATAAGGTCAACGGCCCAAACGCCTGCACCAATAAAATTTCTTCGCCGTTTCAGCATTTTTAGTGGCCGATCGATTTTTGGGTCGTTTTCCCCGCGAAAAGAGATGGAAGGAAGGAAAGAACTGAAAGCAAATACATTAGGAATGCAGCTCCCATTCCGGCTTTTTCAAGAAAATTCAGTTTTCTCCCATACCATAGCTCTTTCTGGTTTCCTTTTCTTCAAATGCTTGGCACGAGAAGGAGGAAGGGGAGCTCCTTGTTTCGGGGGCTGCGCCCTAATTGCGACTGACCTTACCTGAATTCATTTTTCTTTCGTGCGCAGCCCCTTGCCCTTGAACTTGTACCTCGACCGATGCGCGTGGAGGAAGAAGCAAGGGCGCTCCGGGGCTGAGAGTCGGGCTCTTTTCAATTCACGTCACTGGAAGGGTGGTCGGGAAGTATATAGATTCGAGCACTTGGGAGGAATTTAGAAGTAGGTTTTCTTCCGGATTGAAGCGTGCCCCAGTGTATTGGTTTCGAAACAAGGTCGCTCGTTTTATTAGCTATTTGCGAAATAGCTGTTGTTTTGGATGGGATCAGATGGCGTCAAAAAACCCATACGATTAAGATTAAGGACGAAAGTGTAAGATAAATGCATGCTAATAGGTTTACCCGGCCCGCAGACCAGACACGGCTCTCCGAAAAGGTTATCCCGATACCAGATATTCCTAGAAACCTTTCCTACGAATGAGTTTACCAGGCCCGCACACAAGATTGGTTCATCCGGCCCCAGACAAGATAGGATAGTATTTATACTCCTAGAGGATGCTCATTCATAAAAAATTAAAAAAATGTAGCAAAGCAAAGCGTATCTTTATTTTGCAAATAGTTACGTTGAAAATAGCAAACAGATATTTATCTATTTAGTTTTATTTTTGCTATTAATTTTATTTTATCTATTGTTTAATTTAATTCAATTTTTTATTTGAAAAAGTCGTCATGAATTATAATTAGAAAAGATGGGGGTGTTAATATTTTTACAATGTCTCTTTAAGAAATCTATCCCCAGTTCTTTGCCCAGAGCTTTAGAGTCGCTTGTTTTCGACTTACCGGACATGACTGCTTACAAAGGCACCAACAATAGTATTGGAGTAGCGAGATCAGCGATCTGTTCTCTTTGTGAATTGGATAAAATGACTGGCCTTGGGCTGACAATCGAATCTAAAACATTGCTGTCATGATGGTACTGAGAGAATTACAGCTGACTAGATTAAGGCTAGTTATTTTATGATCTGTTTGGCTGTTTAAGTGTTATTAGTGTGTTACTAATACAAAATGTATTAGAAAATGTTCTAATAACGAAAACCTCAAAACATTATTTTTGTTTTATAGCGAGATATTCTTCCTCGAAATGCCTGTGCATATAATTATAGCTCATACGCTTAAAACACCTTAAGCCCGCTCCTTTTCCTTTACTAATGCAGCAATTAAACTCGAGTCTGTTGGACATTCTCTCCTAATGATAATTTATTTACCCACAGACCTATTAAAAATATCATTGCTGGAATCCAAACGACTAATCGACTCAAAGTTTGCTCAAAATTTTATCAAGTTTTGAAATCAATTAAACATTTTATCTATAAATATAAATATCTTAATTATATGTACATCAAACTCAAACCAATTTTAAATTTGAGTCTGGCTTGTTTTGAATTTAATAGCTTTTTCGGTATGAAAATTAAATATACAATTTCTTCCCCTTTATTCCACTAGAGCAACAATACAAAACGCGGCGAAAATAAGTTTTTAAAGTTGATGTGAATTATTCTATGTTTCGAGTATGAAATAGACGCGATTCTATTGAAGTAATAAAGTCAATCTCAATCATTACATTTGGTTTCATAGGGATGAGGGAAAAATGACCTTATATCCACAGGGCCGCCGTGGCTCAGTAAGTTTGCCTACTGCACTTGCAACCCACGAGTTGTAGGCGCGCATGTTCGTTTCTTCCTAGGGTATATTTATCTTTTATGTGTCTAAAACTTTCCTCGTGCGCTTATGACATTACTTGACGTTGTCTATCATGTGTTTGGCGCAGCTTAGCTAAATATGGGCCTTGCGCCATAAAACCCCAAACAACCACATGTCTATTACCTGACGTTTAAGGGTCGTGGTAGCCCGGTTGGAAGAGAAACTTAGCAACCGGAGGGTTGCGAGTTCGAATCCAACCAAAGACCGTCGTGTTCAAAGGGGGCTGGCGCACGTTAAATCTGTCGTGGCCTCTAATGACCTCACGTTGGCGTGATATGAAAGTTTGGAGAGTGGGGTGCCAGATCAGGTGTTGCCTCGTCATACGACCGTGATTCAAAATTATGTGCTGTTCTCGGATCTTTCCCTTTGGGATTGATCCCGGACCATCGTCAATCGCCCGTTTTGTTGCCCCAGTGCGACGTTAATTGACTATCTACCTTCCTGACGTTCACTGTCGTGCATTTGGTGCAGTTTGGCCAAATATAGTCCTTGCTTCAGATATAGTCCTGGACGGTGCCAGCTGACGGCAGAAGAGTCAGAATTATTGGACAGTCGTGATTAGTGAGCAGTCGCTAAACTAACCCTCATCTCTGCTGCGAGGAGCTATAGCTTGTTTTTCCCAACATGTCACATTCTGACATGTTATTTTTAAGTTCATGTTATGCGCCGTCCATAGACAAATGTTTTATTTAATCGGTCCTTGTTTAGTCCATGTTTAGTAATCTAACTTTACGAATCTAGTCTACTCCAGGAAACTCACTTTCTAGAAACACTATCGGAAAAGAAATCTCATTCATTTGATAGGTAATATTTTGATTGTTTACAGGTGCATATAAGCAGATGAATTTGCATCTATCGTGTCTTTTTCTGAATATGACGTCTAATTTCATCTGATACGTGAATAACTTAATACGTGAATTTTAGGAAGGTATTAAAAAAAAAACCGCTCTATTACTGCTAAGATATATTTCTTATGTCGGAAATACGATTTTCCTTTTTAAAAAGTTACGATACGAAAAAAACAGGATTGGTTACGGAAAATAATTAATATTCCAAATCTAATATTATTAACGTATTCATACCCGTTTTGCAAACTTGCAACTCATATCGAACCAGTCAGCTGTTAGCTTTAATTTATTTTTGAAAATGGGATCTTTGAAGTTAAATCTAGCAGCCCTGTGTATTTCGATTTGTTTTCCTTTTCTCTTACGCAGCTGAAAGTGACAGTTTAATTAAACAATCCTACAATGTTACACCGACGTATTTGGAAAATTCAACCTGATTGAAAAACCGTGAATACTTTTTAACAATGGAGGCCAGTCGCGGGAAATAACAAGCTTTCCCAATCGGAAACTGTTTTTTTTTTATGGCGTAAGGGCTAGAGATCTGACCAGTTACTTATAATTAATGCCCAGGGATATTTCTTCCGTTAAGTAAATGGACATACAGAAGTAACGTTTTACTAACACAGAAAAGATGCACTCTGAGTAGTTACAGGAATCGAACCTGCGCCACCTTACAGCTCGCAGGATGCTAGCGCAGTGTCACGGCGGCCCCGAAAAAATAAATCGGTGGAAAAGATGAAAGGTGAAAAAGATGTGTAAGAAAATGCATTTTAATTGTATACATAGATAATTAAAATATGCTAAGCGATACAAATATTTACACATTAAAAATAATCATCCGTTAGCTGTCTTCATAAGTTATTCTATTAAAATATTTGTTAACATAAAGCTCTATTAACTATTGTTTATCATGAAAAAGTAAATGTATTTTTTATGATGTATATACTACTTTCTACTAAGATTTTCTTGACCTGAAACAGGCTTACTTCTCGAATTCATATGGGAAACGTACTGAAGCTACTTAACTTGAGTTATGATTTATTCAATATTCCTCTAAGGGGAAAAATATCTTGAACTGATTTGTTTGCGGTGTAAAGAATAAGCTTAGAAAGTGTCACAAAAATATTTTTCTGGTTACGAATTTATTTAAATTACTTTGAGTGCTTTCCCCTTAAAATAAATTTAAGGGAAAAGACTAACCATTCTGTTTATATTTCTACAAATTAATTCTTTGAGAAAGAATGGGCATATAAAAGGAACAAATTGAGCTAGTCAAAATGTAATCAGAAAAGAGTTGATCCCAAGTGTCAATTACTGTTCATTTTTACGTTTCCCATTTTTCTGTATTGGTACACTATTTTTTTAATCATACGATATTTATAGACAATAGTTTTCCCGATAATTTTTCTTTTTATAACATTGAAGACTAGCATATCAAGAATTGAATAAATATTTAGCTCTGGATGGATTTCACATGCCCACAAAGTTGGCTCTTGCGCCAACATAACATTTAACATACGCCTGAAGCTGGATCCTAATATTTTCCGCCCCAGCTATTTTAATCGCGTTATTTTTTCATGTTCGTTTTGTGTTGTGTTTGTCTATTTCACATTGTATGAATGAAGGATCTCCTTTCTTCAGCACGATATCAGTAAAAAACTCCTTCCTGTGCTTATAAGATCCATGTCTTGAACGCTGCTCGGAAAGAAAAACCTGATTTTTTTCAGTGATGTAGAATTAAGGCATTCCTCGACAGCGTGTCTGTTCCAGGGAAAGGTTAAAAAAAGTCGACGACTCAGAAACTGGCTCTGTTTGGTTTGGGCCAATGATAACTTTCGGAAGTCCGTTTAACCTTGATAGCATGATACGAGGGACCGGTGATAGTTTGAAATCGCTCCCCTAAAGGTTCCGATTCTGTATTAAAAAAAATTATTTTTCATTTCCGATACAAATTAAAAGTTCGCTGTTCCTTTTCCTTTGGGGAAGTAGTCTAATATCAAAAACGTTCATAGCGCTACAAAACCAAACTTGTGATCACGTTGTTTCTATTCACTTTAAACTAAGCCTAGTGATTTACTTGTAATCATAAATCTTGAAAATTTAATTAATCCTATTTTCTACTTGTGTTTGGCGCAGCTTGTCCAAATATTGCCCTTGCGCCATGAAACCTAAAAACAACCAACCTATTTCCTACATTTATTAGTTTTAGTTGAATTTTTTAAATGTCTGCTGTAACTTACTGGGCCGATTGGTTGCTAAGGACGACACAGCCAAATAAGATAATTATTAATTGGACAGGAATTTAGACTATTTCTCATTTGAATTTTAAATTATGACTCACGCCGTGAAAAGATTAAGATATTACGGGGATCAACTTAAACGGCCGACGATCGCTCTTAAAAAAACTTTAATTTTAGAGTTAGTCTCCTCCAATGGAGACCAAGGAACACTTAATTAAAGAGGAAGCCGCGAGCTCCCGTTAATTCTTCTGTGGTCGTCTCGACGATTTATCTCGTTATTAGTAAGACTGACCAGATCTTAATGGACGATATATTTCGTCATTAGAAAAAACTGACCAGATCTTGATCTCGCCATCATAAAAAATTGGCAGTATCTTGACGAGATATCTCGTTATTAACAAAATTGGTCAGATCTTGATGGACGAGACATCTCGTTTAAACCATTTGGAGGATTAAAACTATCTGGACGTTGAAGATCTTTCAGATTTAAGATCGGTGTTCGATGGAAAACCTCCGGTGTCGACTCCTGATCTCAAGCTGTTACTACGGACGTTACTCTGCTTGTAACTCCTCTGAAATATTCTCTTGCATTGTGTTTAAACATGATGGATAGCCTGCAAGTACCGAAACCAATACTGAAATAAAATTTTTTGGACAAATTAAACGGTCTCGAAACCACGTATTTGACAAAGCAGCTATTAGTTTTATTTTATTGTGTGATATTTTCCTTTATTCGTTTGAAATAAAGAATAATTTAATTTTGAAAGAGAGTTGGCTTTCTCTGAGTTGTACCCTTCACACGAAATGTTGCTTAAAAAATCACGTCCATGATATTGGTCTTGACATGTACTGGGTCTTCAAGTAGGATAATCCGTCTAGTGATAAGAATAAATAGGAATGAGTAGGGATGTGCTCTGTTTAAGTTAGCTATAGCTGTTGTATTTCGGATTCAATGAATCCAGTTTCCAATTATTGGAAAAATTTCTAAAAACATTAAGTTTAAGGAAGCGCAAATGCTGCTATTTAAGCTTACAGACGCTAGCGTTGCGTTATACGTATTGAGGAGGGTTCGAAATCAACGGTTGTCAGTCGCATGTGGCAACTTTAAATTTTGTTTTGACGACCGAATTTTCAGACCTAGTAATTTTTGGCGTCTTTTTTATGAATATTTTCGCTTGTATGAGGCTAATTTCGACCAATCAACTGCTTATTCTTCCTTCCAACATTCTGTACTCTAATCTATCCATAAATACAACAACCTGTCAGTAAATGCAAGACAAACGAAAGTCTGTAAAAAAACAGGCCCCAAATACAAATATTCATAAAAGTTCAGGCCCTAGTCATTAATTACATTGTTTATATACATCCTCGTAAACAAAATGTTTTGAAATAAATTTAGTTTAAGAGGTCATTTGTCACCTCAGTTTGTGATCAGGCGCGTCAAAATACTACCCAAGTAGAGCATTTTAGCTGATCCTGACTGCTCCTAATTTCTAACCTTGATATATGGAGTCTGGGATCAGATGTCGAAATTCTGATTTGTGACTAAATGGGAGTTATTAATTCTAAAATTTTAATTTTTTAAATATTGTATATAGTCATTGGTGGTTAAATTTTACATTTGAGTAGTTTTTACCAAAGCCTCAAAATGACGTTACAGGATGGATTTGTTTTAATTCACACTACGAAGTTAATAATGTCGTTACTGATTGTGCTCTGGTAAATATACATCCAAATACCTAATCTGGGCACCGAATGAGTAAAACTTGTAAAAGTAAATCTAAAAATAATGATAAAGGTTATTTATGACTTTCGGTCCTTTAATCATTTTAAAACAGTTGAAAGCAAAATTCAAAATTTAAGAAAATATATTTCATTACTATTTGTTTCGGTTATGCCATACACTTGGATAATCGACAGTAGAATTAGCTTCACTGTTTTCCTCTCTTCACTGCGAACAGACAAATTTTCTCCCACATCATTTTTTGATGTCGATGACATGGTTCCACGGCCCCCATGGTTCCGCTTTGACAGCATCAGCTATGAATCGATTCGCTGGATTTTGATATTCATTGGAGCATTTCCGTAATGTTAGTTTCCTTGCAACAACTCTTATCGTAATGGAAAGACAGTTTTAGAGTGGATTGTGTCGAACTGGAATGCTACGAAACGGGATGGGAAGACAGTTCTTTCATTTATGCTTTTGTGACTATGCATTTGAGCTTTTTGTCACTCGGGCGAAAAAAGTTTTAAACCTTTGAGTTTTGTTTTTAAATTTCAAATAGTATCTTTAAATTTGTATTGCATTTTTAAAGACCATTTTGACGCCTGGTATATGGTTATAAATCGTGATGATTCTATTAAATAAACCTGTCTTCTGTTATAACTTTATTGATATAATTTTAAGTTGAATTGATACTTCATGGATGTTTATTTTTTACATCGGTGCAGAGAAACCGACGGATAACTGGTGCAAATATTTCTACTTAGAATAAATTTGAAAAGGTGCCTTTGGGGTTACCCTAGAAATCATGCTGCAGTATCGAGATTCAGGACACTTTGCTTGACTACTTTATACGCTTATTGGTATGAATTCCCCAAAATGAGAAAATCATAAGGGAATTCAAAATGTTAGTATTTCTCTTGTCAAGTTTCACAATTATCCTAGTAACATCCACATAAGATCAGCAATTCTTAGTTTGGTCCATAAATTCTTGGGTTTCATCTCGTTCTTAAGATGAGATGCTCATGAAATCTATTTTAGCAAACTTACATTTTAATAGAAAATTGCATTTCTGTCCAAACGTTTATGCTTTCTTCAATTGAGAATTAGCCATAGAAGTAGATTTAGAGTCATCCTACTTGAATCCTTAAAACCCTTTGCAATAGTGGGTTTCTATTAATTTTTTGTGTGTAGGACATTTTGAGTAGATTTTGAAAACATAAGGAGTTTTTGTTCTCACTATTGATCGATAATATATTCAGACTACGATAAATGTATCATGTTTTTCATGCATTTAATTTTGTAACATGAACATGCAGCGTTGAAAGTACCTCTCTACATTTAGTTTTCCCAGCAATTGACCGAATAAAATCTCCGAAAGCAACAGTGAATTAAATACTGTGACATTTGAAGTTGGCTACTAGTATAGGAATGTTTTAGCTCGACAGTTACTGCTGAGTAGTGATAGTCTAGCTGTCGTCACCATTCCTTTTTTTGTCTAATAACACAGGTACTTGAATTTGTTAATGTAAGACGCTTACTAGTATTCAGAAAATAATTTCGGACCGGAGCCAATCTTCCAGTTTTCTTTTCCAAACGAAAAGGCCGTAATGCTAAATAAATACTACGTTCAATGATTTTTTTACTGTTTTCAGACCAGTGCGACGCTAATTAAATATACCTACATACCTACCTACTGTTTTCAGACATAGCACTCCTGCAATACCGCTATAACTAAAATAGTTTTAACATTTAGAAAGATTAACTACATGCTTCTGGAGTCAATTTAGTAGCATGCACGAGCATGTATAGTTAGTTAGTCTTTACATTTAAAACTAGAAATTATTTTTGAGTTGGTATTGCAGCCGGGGTGCGATATCTACGTGCTAAATTAATTTCAGTGTATAATTATGGATGGTTTTTAATACCTAAAATATTTCGGAGATGGTTCGAGCCGAGACTCTTCCCTATAAATATATCCCTGGTCACTCATGTTTAGAATAATTGGTTATTTTCTCTTATCTCCAATCCATTCTCATTCAGTCCCTTAACACATGGATGGATTCTTCGCTTGGCAAATCAATTATAAAAAAAAGATAAAAATGCTATAATGCTAAATAAGCATTTAGTTTTAAATATTTTGATACATTGAAGATTTTCGTAGTCAAGGTGACCCCAGGGGCACAATCTGCATAAGGTGTGTATGGACTTCACTGACCCGAGATACCTGAGCGATCTTTCCTTTTCCCATGGGGTTTACTGTCTTTAGTAAACGGGGGGGGGGGGGCGCTCCCGCAATACTCCCAAGCGATCTTTTTTTGCTTTCATCCCACTCCTCTGGGGCCGCCGTGGCTCAGTGGGTATGCCCACTGCGCTAGCAACCTTCGAGTTGTAGGCGGCGCAGATTCGTTTCCTGTCAGGTGCATTCCTCCCTGGGTGTATTTCTTTCTTCTGTGTCAGTAAAAATTTCATTGTGGGTGTGTCTATTACTTGATATTGTATGTCGTGTCTGGCGCAGCATGGCCAAATATGGTCCTTGGGCCATAAAACCTCAAAATCAACCAACACACTGTTCTCCAATCCCTTTTCCCCCTTTCACGACATTTTTTACTTGATGTTTTCTTGTTTGGAGCAGCTTGGCCAAATATGGCCCTTGCGCCATAAAACCCTCAAACAACCAACTTAGTCTTGAGAATGTAAATTACCCTAAACTGGATACCAAAAACATTGTTCCAGAGAAGTTTCCAGAAGCTACCATTGCAAGTTTTTACTTTGGTCATCTGTTGATTCCTGTTCTGAGTGTTGCAATTTTAAAGCTGAATCAAAAGGAAATTTTACTTAAAAGAACCCGACAGAAAATGGCAAAACTTGAACCCAAACAGAAAAGTGGAAGAAATAACCTCCAAAATAGAAAAGTCAATCCAGGCTCAAATCTTTACATTGATTGTTTATCTCGTTTCTACGAAAACAAGATAAATCAGAAATTGCCCCGAAGTATAAATTTCGGCAACAAGAAAAATGTTCGATTCCAAATGACGCCGGACTTTCTGCTCCTAATTCTAACCTAATTGCAATGCATCGAGTAAAATTGTGTCCCTTGAAAATGTCGAATTTGAAACTATTCAAAAAGCAACATGGCACAATAGCAGTCTATCGAGGGTTTTATAGCGAAGGCGCGAAGCAAGGCTTCGCGACTCATTATATTTTTCTCAATTAAACGTCGCCCCCTCGTTTTATTCCGACCCGCAATCCTCCAGGTTAGATACCACACGGCGTTCGAACGCGCGCATCCGAACCATTTCCCGCTCGCAATCCTGCAATGAAAAATCTCACTCGCAAACAAGCTCCGGCGAAATTATTGATTGCTGTAACTTGTACCTATCTTCATCAAAAGCACCTCTCGTCAAACAATGGCGGACGGCGCGCGATAGATTCCTGCGAAACAACAATCTAAACACCGTTCTCCTCTTCACGAGGCGTTGGCCCTGACTGCTACTCTCGGAAATCTGTGTCACGTTAGCGATGTTGTAGTTGTAGTAGTTTGCCCGTAGTAGGTCGTAGTAAAAACTTTTTGTTTTTTCCCTTCTGTTGGTAGCCAGAGTATTTGTTTTCCCCCACTCGTGATTGTTAATGGATAGAACCCGTTACATATACGCGAGCAGCGATCTGGTGTGTAATTTCCCCCTCTTCTCCAGATTAATGTTTGGATTGAATCGTAAGTAATGTGATTTCTTTGGTATGTGCATAAATGCGATTTTTTTCCCC
The DNA here is from genome assembly GCA_933210815.1 of Meta bourneti. Taxonomy (NCBI): domain Eukaryota; kingdom Metazoa; phylum Arthropoda; class Arachnida; order Araneae; family Tetragnathidae; genus Meta; species Meta bourneti. Next base: position 8,354,564 of record OW119922.1, read on the forward strand.
TATTAAGGTGTATAATAACACTGGGACTGGCGTAATGAAAAAGAGGGACTGGCGTAATGAAACCGAGGGACTGGCGGCTGTACTTGTAAGTGCTGCTAGTTTGACTTTGATCGAAGCGGTCATGTTTTTTATGTTCGTTTTTTTTTTAAAAAACTTGGAACACACCTGGTGGCTTGATACATAGCTGCTTGTATTTTATTTGCTTGATGGTTTGTTTTGTTTGTATTTTTTTAAATTTGGAAACCTGATAGGGATTTTTTTTGTCCAGCCCGTCTTTTTAAAAGTTCCATCATGTCAAGATAATGTTTATTTGCTTTTGCGATTTTATTTACCGAAATCCTTCATAGGATTCGTTTTTTATTCTGTGTTGGCATGGTGAATGGGTGGTTTTGCATGAGAATAAGAACTAAAAAAATGCAAGCAAAAAATCTTTATGTATTCGAAAAATTGAAAGTTTTGTTCTTCAGCCTTGAATTTTTTTAGGAACCAAATTAAAATTTGACTGTTATAAATTTGAATTTAACTACCTCATATTCTTTTGATAATACACATTTAACCTTTTTATGAGATATTATTTTAATAAAAAATTTTAAGTTAATTATTTGATAAAATTATTTTTGCATGTACACCTTATTTAGTTAAACTTTCAATCACATTTGGTTGTATTCAAATAAATTTCTTAAAACTTGAGCATTTTTTTGTTAATCAATGCTTCCAAATTTGAAGTAACACAAGAACATTGTTACTTATAGGCTGCTGAGGATGCAATCAAAGCTGGAAGAAAAGGTAAAGAAATAGTGAATGCAAGTGTTGTGGAGAACTTGAGAAATTCAGCAGGTGATGTTAGTGGTAAACTAAATGGTAATCCACCATCTTTTCTTAGTCAAGCTGATAGTCATTCTCCTAACCCAAGTACAATGCATCTAGGAAGCCAAGGTGTAAGTACTGAATTCTTAAATTGCATATTCTAAAAGTAATTATTTTTTCTGCACATATGTATTTGAACTCATTCGTTATTTTTATTTAATAAAGATGGAATTTCAAGGACATTTAGAAAACCTTGCGTATTTCATCTAATAAAAGGAACTTTTTGTGTATTAAACACATTGTATAACCATTATTAAACTATACCATTAAACAATTAGAAAACTGGTTAGATGTAGCTTAAATATACAAATGTTTTTATAAAAACAATTATTTTAGCCATCCTTTTAAAAGAAAATTGCATGCTTGCAGAGTGTTCAGTACTGCTGTATGCTTATAAATGATCAAAGAACTGAAGTATCTTAAGAATTTTTAAAATTTTATTTCATATGGTTTCAGTTGTAATCTTTACTTGCATTAAAACGTTAAGAAATTTATATGGTGATGGGAATTCTTAAATTACAGGTTAAGTAATTTTTCAATTTTTGTGTATTTTATCAACTCCGAGATAATTTTCATAAAGTATAAGAAGCAAAATGTATATCTCCTGTAGACAGCCTGTTACATCCATGAATTTTCTTGTGAAAAGCTTGGCTCTTGACTGTTGGATGCACGTGCCAATGTTTACTAGGATCATGCAGGTCATGTGACCACAGATCCCACCTACTACTAGGAATTGATCATTGCTCTCACGCTGCTCTACTGGCATTATGCCATGTGCCTAGTCTTTTTTTATATCTGCCGTACAAACTTGGTTTCCCCTGCTGTGACTGTTTTTATTCTTTAGCTTTCTCCATTCTTGCAACATGCAGTTTTTTAACAACAATCCAATTCAAAGTTTCAATGGTTTTAGCTTACTTTTGAATATAAATATTTTTTTGCATACCTGGATACCATCAATTTGTTCTTTAATTATTTTAATTAATTTTACTAAGAAAAATTAAAAATAATTTCCTATCAAAATAAATTTTTTACTCCAGTTTTTAAAATTTGTAACTTTCTTTAATAAGATATTCTGTAGATGAAAATTGTTTTAAGTGTTCATTTATCTAGTCAGTACTATATATGAATCTAAAAACAAAATTCAAATTTTGATGATCTTTTCTTCCCTCTTACAACGTCATCTGACCGTGGTTCAAAATTACGTGGTGTTGTCCTCGGATCTTTCCCTTTGGGATTAATCCCGGACCGTCACCAATAGCCCGTTGTGTTGCTCCAGTGTGACGTTAATTGAAATACCTTCCCTCTTACAAAATCAAGCAATAGTGCATGAATGTAGATTAGTTTTAAAAATTCTAGGAATTTAAAACTAACATCTTATTTAGATTTATGGATGGATATATACATTGACAGATTTTCAGAGTGTAATCTATGTATGTACAGTTCAGTCAATTATGTATTCAAACTAAGGTCACTTACTGTCTGTCCCATTTGTACATTACTTATGCAGCCTTAATCGTGTAGACTTTTAATCAGCAGACTTGCGATCCTTCATGAAAAGTGGTTAGATGTACTCATGGAATGAAATGCTTTAAGTACTGCAAACTTAACTTGTAGTTTTAAATAATTGAAGTTCATGTAATTTTTAAAACAATTTTTGCTTTTATTTTCGTTGTATTTCAAGATCTTGCTTAATCTATTTTTCAAATTAAAATTTTTTCTTGTCAAAATTTTCCAAATGAATAATGTAAACTATTAATAGATAGATTTTTAAAAATTAATGGTCTAGTCATCAATTAATAGATCATTTTAGTTTTGCATTTTCAAAATATGAAACGCAATGCTTTTAAAAATTCAAGTTTTTGGAACTGACTGCAAAGCTACATTATTTGTTTACTTTTTCAGATGCGTAGTCATGTGGATCAGTATCAGCCTCAAGGTGGAAATAATTTCCAGCCACCTGGTATGCTGAACACCTATAATGCTAATTCACAGTATGGATCCTATTCACCACAAGTGCCGCCACATAATCCCCATCTCCAGCCCATGTATGACAGCCGTGTTGCTGTTAGCATGGATGGGATGGTGGATATTGATGGTCCCAACTCAACCCACCGCATGACCAACAGCCGCTTAAAGACATTGATCCACAACAGGCAAAACCAAAGAGAGCACGGACAGTTGATTCCTATCTGTAATCCTATCCACGATTCTTCGTATAACTCTGCTGTTCCACTGTCGCCAGTGAATCAACATCCCTCCTATGTGTCACCTTACCTACCTCCTTCTAATCACCAGGAAGCAATGCAGAACTCCCTGCAGTATTCTGGACCTCCTGACACCTCATCGTCATCTCTCATGCATCTGCAGCAGCTGTCACCCAACTCCATTTCACCTCAGAAAGCTGTGCCATCCCAAAATTCCCAGTGTGCTCCTTGGTCCGAGAATTCATCCACCATGAGCAGCAAAACACCAGGGAGTTCACCGGCGTTAGTTCAGAAGTCCCCAGCGAAGCCATCCCAGAACGGGAACCCTGAACACCCTGCAGAGGTGCCGGTCACTGACGAAACCAAAATGGTTAATGGTAGTGAAAAACCAGAAAACCCCTCTAGTAATAATTGTGCCTTAGATACTAGCAGTGAGAGTATTGATGTGCAGAACAACTTATCCAAAAATCTCCCAAAGAACGAAATCAAGTTGGAGGTTAAGCCACCAGTGCAAGAGAACAAGATCCCAACTCCTTGTGATAATGCTGTAAGCAGAGTTAACCTGCCAATGCAAACTTCTACTGGTGCACCAAGGTATGCAGTACCCAGCCCTGCCAACCCTGCCCTTGTATCGCCTCCTTATGCATACCGTCATCTAGCTCCGCATCAAACTTTAAACTCTAGTGCACCACTACAGCAGGGTTGTATGCCACCGCCTCCTTCTCCCATCGCTGATACAGTGCCCCATAATTCTGCCAACGGCGGGCATACGCACTCTGGCACATCCTCGAATCCTATTCCTATACCAAATGAAGCGAACTGTGATGAGTCCACTCAGTCGTCTTCTTTTTTATTGAATACGACCACATCTATGAATACATATATAAATATTACCAATACATATAATTCTAAACTATCTTTTTCTAATGCTACTTGTATGCCTACATTTGCTTTGGCAAGTGTGTGCAACAGCTCACATATGTACGTTAGCTCACGTTCTTACAATAATCAGCAAACGCATTTAAGTTTTTCAGAAAGTAACAGCCTGCTTCCTAAAGGGGGAGGCACTTCCAAGTCATACATAGATAGTGGTCGTATTCAGGACTCTTTTAAGAGATCAGACATTCCTCATAATTTTGGACATCAAGACCTCCCCCTACAATCTACACCAAACTATCTGTCTCCCTTTTCAAACAACTGTGCAACACACTTGTCTTGTAACTTTCCAGACAGCAACTGCTCAACCCCCATCAGCAGTGTGGGCATCGAGAATCAAGATCTGGACCCCATGGAAAGGATAGAGAAACTCCGCACCAACACAAAGCTTGATCCACCCCAATGTGATTGCTTGAAGAACAAGGAAGGTGAGGATATACCTGATCTTTTATCCATTACATTAGAAGACGTGCTTTTATAAAATGTTCTGTCTATCCCCATTATATATGAGATCAGGAGATTATTTCAGAATGTGAATCACTCATTTTCTTTAATTTCAAATTGCATTACATAATGACTTTTAAGGAAAGTTTCTCCTGTTTTGATTGGTATACATTAGAATAATTTCTGAAAAAGAAGACAAACACTTAGTTTTACAAGAACTACATAAATGATAATGCAACTATTTATCGTAGAACAGATAATTTTACTTGACTGTGTTAATAATTTTACTGACAAATAAAACATTTATGCCAGACTTCGCTTTAAATGAAACACAAAAGTATCATTGCAAATTTTCACAAAAGTACACAATATGGGCTACTTTTAATGGTGAATTGTTAAAATAAAACGTATTGTAACAATTTAGCGTAATGATATTGTTATTAAGAATTAAGTTTTCTGAATGCATGTTTTAATATTTAATAAATTAGTTTAGTTTAAATAGATATAATAATATGTATAAACCAAATAGAATATACATAGATTGAGTTTATATGTATAGACAGATCCTTTAAATAAAAGATTTTATTTAAAAATTATGTGTAAACTGAATGAAACCTATTTTAATTAAATTATCAGTCCCTTCAGGTGCTACATAATGGCCACAAGGCTTACAGAAGTTGAGTAAACCAGGGTAACAGTTAAACAATACAAATTAAAGTTAAAGTACAAAATAACGTAAGTTGAGAAACCAAACCTTAATGAAATGGCTAAAGTCTAGAGGGGGACCTTTCCTCAAGTTTGGCAGAACAGGATATCTTGACACCTGTAGATGAAATATTTAGTCACAATCCATAGACATAAATAAGCTTTGGGATGTTGCAGTTTTGTTAGTTTGAAAATGCTCACATTCTACTAAAAAATTATGAAATTTCAAGTAGTTTCATTACATTTGTGTGTGCCTTAACACATTGCATTGTTGACTGAGAATATTATTGGAAGATTATTTTACTAGTTCTGGAGTTCAAATGCTGTAATGTAACATTTTCTCTGGTTAGGCAGCTCTTTGCAATTTTTGCCTACATGGAATAAGATTTTCACTTCCAATTGGAAGCCAAAAATGTAAAGTATCTAATTTTAAAGCAAAAATTATGAATGTTCTAAAAATTTGATTCTCTCTTTTTTCCCCTTTCTTTAGTTATGCCATCTGAAAAACTTCCCTATTATACCAATTTAGGAAGTGGTTCAACAGTTTCTGCTATTAGAGAGTTGATGGAATGCAGGTACCCTTTTAACAATTTGTGTGTTTTTGTGCTTCTATACATATAATGCCTAGAATCCATTTAACAGTGCCATTCGATAGTCAATGCTTTTTAAAAATAATCCCTTTGACTAATGACTGACTTATTATTTGTATTCTATAGTATAAAAGTGTATAAGTGAACAAAAATGAATAGTTATCACCCTAGGTTGAGATTGTTAATTAATATAAGTTAATTACTTTTCTACCTTAAAAGTTTATCATGCAGTCCTTCATTTTAATTTGTTTTTAAAAGTTGATGGCTGCATTTATTTTTGAACCTAAGATGTAACATTGCTGAGTTCCCTCAGCAATTGGAGCAACTGACATTTAAATGTATGCAAATGTAATGTTTCATTATCAGAACAATATGCATATACTTAACGGCCAGACTTTCATTTTTGTTGCAGGTAGTCAAAATCTCTGCTTGCTCTTATTCCTTATCAATATATTTATTATGAAATAATTTGTAATTTTGACTAATTAAATAATATTTTGAATACATAAAATTTTCATTACAAAAAGTTTTATGGCAGTTTTCAAAATAGGAATGCTATGATTTATCTATATTTTTGCTAAATTGCATGCAAAAAAATTTGGCTTGTAAAAGTTTATTTTAAACAAATGCGAAGCATAAAACTAATAAAATTGCTGTACCAATTTGTGATGTTTTCTCAGATTTACGATTCTTACCGTAATTTATAAAATGTCAAAATCTGATTAGTATAATTGAGAGGCATTATGATTTTTATTCATAAAATACTTTGTCCTCATGTAATAAGTATATATAACATTGGAAATGAATCGAGTTACTATTTTTTCATATAGTAAGAAAACATTGAAAATCGAGACTAATTTCTTAATGTATACAATTTTCATTGATAAAAGTTACAAGTTTGATCAAAATAATTTACAAAATTTTAAAATAATTTATTTAGCAATAAAATATAATGTAGGTCTGGAGAGAAAGGGAAAGCCATCCGCATTGAAAAGCTACTGTACTCTGGTAAAGAAGGCAAAACATCTCAAGGATGTCCCCTTGCAAAATGGATTATTCGAAGATCAGGCCCGGAAGAGAAATTTCTCACTGTTATACGTCACAGGCCAGGCCACACATGCCCAACAGCATACATTGTTATAGCATTGGTGGCCTGGGAAGGTGTGTCGCAACAAGTAGCTGACATGCTTTACAAAACTGTGCTGTATAAGACAGTGAATTTTGGAATACCAACACAAAGGAAATGTGGCACCAATGAAATGTAAGTGTTATTTTGATCATCCACTGACTCCTGTTTTTAATGTTTCCTAAGATAAAATTTATCTTTGGAAATATTAAAAACAGTTTGTAAGTAATCTTTATGCCATCAGATCTGTTTTAGCCAAACTGTTAAATATCAAACACTTATGGTCAAACACTCAATACATTTCATGCAGTACAATTCAACAATTTTCAATACAATTGCATGGATGTTCATAGTGGTTTAGAATCTACTTTAAACTGTAGGTCCCAAACTCATTATTAGGGACTGCTGTGGCTCAGTGGGTTTGCTCACTGCTCTAGCAACCTGCGAGTTGTAGTTGTCTCAGGTCTTCCTTCCTGAGTGTATTTATCTTCTGTGTCAGTAAAGCACTTTGTATGTGTATGTCCATCTCTCGACATTGTCTGTCTTGTGTTTGGTGCAGTTTAGGCACATATGGCCATTGCCCCATCATAAAAAATAAAGTTAAGTGAAAGAAGAATTAACTCGCGTGTTGTATGCTTAAAACTTAGCTTTAAAGCTGCAATTTTTTGCAAATAGGTGTGCCAAAAGAATGGTACTGGTGTACCTTATAAATGGTGAAACTTTTAAATTGTGTATGATTTATTTTATTCAAGAGTTTAGTTTTGAACTTTTGACAAGTGTACTCAAAAGTAATTTCAAGAAAAACCCATATTCATATTTTGAGTATTATTTTTTATTACAAAAAGTATCATGAATAGTTTCAAAAATATTTTTTAAAGTCACTTTGGAGCAAAAGGTAGGTAATAAGATTTTTTTGTAAATCGAACAAAATTATACCATTTTGTCTGATCAGTAAAATATATTTTTTGGTATTCTACAGAGTTTTAGTAATCAGTTTGTATTTTGAGATGAAACAGGTTAAAAAGTGCTGTTTTAAAGCATGAATTTTCAATTTCATATTAATTTGTGTTTACTTTTTTTACTTAGGAGAACATGTGCTTGCCAAGGATTAGATCCTGAAACATGTGGTGCATCATTTTCATTTGGCTGTTCATGGAGCATGTACTATAATGGATGTAAATTTGCAAGGAGTAAAAATGCTAGGAAATTTAAGTTAACTGAGAAAGATGAGGTAATTTTTTTGTGAAGTTAAAGGATTTATTTAGTATATTGACCTAAGTGATAAGTAGACACTAAAAGTTTTGTATGTTGAAGTCTGGCTGTGCTCTATTGTTCTCTTTATTTTCTCATTTCAATGCTTATTTTTAGAGCTAATGCTAAATGTACATCTTGCATTTCTCCTTGTGGCATAATGCAAATGTAAACAATAAAGAAAGGTTTAAGCTATATAAGTGTGATCTGAGTTGAAAAGATCAAAGAGAGATATTGCAAAGCATCTGCTAAAAGATTTAATTAGTCACTGTTTATCTGCTTAACCTCAAAGTGATTATGGCATTGTGTTTGTAATATGCTTACATGTACTTATTACAAGATATGCTTTACATACGTCCTATGATTTTTTAACTGCCCAAAATGAATGAAAAACACAATTCACACCTAATGATTAGCAGCTTATATAATTAATTCAAATTGTTGCTAGCGTCTTATGTAGACAATTTGCTCATTCCATGTGATTGGGAATATTACAGTACTGTTAAGCAATATTTTTTTATGCCCACTTCTATTAGCTTAGTCTAGTTTCTCTTGCCTTACATGTACCTATGAGAGACAAATTATTATAAAACTTGTTCGTAAACTTGGCATGTTTACTTCAGTGTGAGTTCTATAAAACCCCATAAAATTTCTAAATGCATTTTATTGCAGTAAAATAAACTTATAGTTAACATCTTCAGTCACAAACAAAAAGTACTGCCTCCATAGTAAAATAACATCGTCAACCGTTCCACACTAACGCAGTTTATGTAATCTGTCCCTGAGCTTCAAATCAGAACTTCATCGCTTATGTACTTTTAAAGTAATAATTTATAGTAATATATTGAGTTTTACATCTAACAGTGCACATGTTTATATCCTAATCGAAACAGGTTCTGGTGATGAAAACGAAGTTTCAAATAGATCTAATAGTATTTATAAAAATGTAAAAGTAATAGGTATTTTTCAAATGTATATTGTGTCAAATATGTAGTTTAATAAATATGCACATAAAGTTTATGTTGAAGTGTGCAATCGTCCACGTGTTTGAGAAGCGATCATTAATCTATGAGGTATCTGATTGTTACTTCACTTTTACCGTGTTAAATAATAAAAATATTTTTGATGTATGTCAATTGTATTTGGCTCATTGTAGATTGTTTATTTATATATATTTCTTGGATAGGAAAATGAATTGGAAGATAAGCTGCAGAATCTGGCCTCTGATGTAGCTGTTTTGTACAAAAGAATGGCACCAGAATCTTTTCACAATCAAGTAAGCTATCTTTTTAATTTGAGATATTTTGCATATTCAAAGGAAATTGATGAAATGCATCATGCTCAAATGAGGTGTAGCCACCTAACTGGTATAGTGGTCATAGCCTTTGTCTGGCATCCAGTAGGTCCTGGGTTTGAATACCAGTTTCTAAGCACATAAATGTTGGTGATTGATCTGGTTAGGAGTAATAGTGGTTTACCCACTTGGTGTTCTCGCATATAGCTGCCAGTTCCCTGCTGTAGTGTCGAAAGCCGAAGAGGTAGGTAATCAGGTATTAAAAAAATAAGAATGAATTTTAATTGTTTGTATTCTTGTTCACAAGTCAAATCTATTCCAATTTATGTTGGATTTCTGTTTATTTCTTCAAATTAAATTGTTTAGACATACCAATGGTTTTTCGACTGCAAAGGAAGTGATTTTTAAACTTGCATCAATTGATGCAGTAGGGCAATCATGGGGAAGGAGATTTGTTATATTTTTTCTTGCTAGAGTATCAAATTATTGAAATAGTGATTCACAGCAGTTCTTGCATAAGTGAAGGCAATTACACAATTTTAGTTAGAATGTAGAGTTTCTGAAAGGTAATATTTTTGGCAAGGGTTACAAATTTAATTTTATTTCGCATAGTATTCCCATAATGCCAGTACTTGTCATCTTGGAAAGAAAGTGAAATTTTATGTGTGATGCAAATTCAATACGTTTTCATCCAAAAAGTGGATTGGAATGTAATTCAAAACTAGACTACACATAAAAGTGATGCAAAAATTGACTGGCATTTAAGAGCAGATGCTAGAATTGAAGCTTATTTAATATACATTTATTATCTCAAAATATTCAACCAGAAACTTATTTTGCAACTAGTATTGACATTTTAACAGCAACTAGTCTTTGTTGCAGTCAGATCGAAGTGTCCCAGTTTCAGTGGTGTTACTTGACTTTTTTGTCACAGCAAAATTGTCTCATATTTCCAAACTAAGTCTTAATTGGCCCAAGTGTAGCAAAATAATGACTGCAGAGATACAAACCAAACTAATATCATGGTGGCCCATACCATGATTGCCCAATATAAACTGAGCAATACACTCATAAATTACTTATAATACAATATTTATACTCTGCATTAATGGCCCATTTGTAATCAATATTATAACTGAAATAATACGAATCTTACTGATGATTTTTTTTAAAACCATTAGCATCTAAAGTGTTGCTTTGAGCATTGGATTTTGTAATATTTTGGAGGACTTATTAATTCCTCTCTCTTTAATAGTTAACTTACATTTATATAAAATTAAGTATAATCTCTAGAATTGTTCAGTGTAATTACTAAAATATATACAAGAAAACACAATTAATTTCTTTCGCCCAAGTATTTGAAACTAAACGGTCGAAACTAAAAGGGACCTTGAACCATAATCCATAATATCCTGTGTAGAAAATGATGAAATAATGTATTTTGATTCCAGACTGAATTTGAGCAACAAGCATCTGACTGTCGGTTAGGTGTGAGAAAAGGTCGACCTTTCTCTGGAGTAACAGCATGTATAGACTACTGTGCACATTCTCACAAAGATTTACAAAATATGAATAATGGATGCACTGTGGTTAGTAAAGTATTATATGTACATGCTCAGCTCCTCCTGCATCTTCCACTTTTGCTCTTTCATACTTTTTGCATGTGGCTGAATGTCAATTCTTTTTCCTTTGCATGGTTGATGGTCACTGTTTTGATAAATTCATGTTAGGGTAAAAAATTAATCTTGTAAAATTTTTAGAACATTTCAAATTTAGTTTTCAATTCAGTGTTCCTTGATTCGGAACATTTTAATTTAACCCTGGTTTCGTGCTAAAACTTTTGTACTATTTCAGCATTATCTAACCAACTTCTTATTCTGTTTATATTATAAAAAGCATTCTATTAAAATTTGTTCCTATTTCAATAAGTATCAGAAAATAGTGTTCCTATAAATAAATATATCAGCGTTTCAGTAATATGCACTTCAGATTGAAGTTTAAAAAATCAACAAAATAACATTAGCTTGATAACTGTTAGAATATGTAGAAATAATAAACAGGGCACAGATTTTGTTGACTTGTGATTTTTGTAGACAAAGCCCATATAGACAGAAATTCCAGTTGCAAACTCCCAACACCAGAAAGTAGTTAGGTCATTTTTGGTATTTATTTTAAGGTAATTTGTTTTAGCATAATGCTTTTTTGTCCCAAGTTTTAATCCAATTTTGTCGAAACTTTCCCAAATTGCAATCTTATCTACACTTTCATTTTTTAGAAAACATAAATGACTCCTAGATTTTTTATGATCTTTGATTTTTTACAGTGAATTAAGCTTTAAAGCTCTAGGAAAAGAAGAGGCTGGACAAGTTTTTGTCTAGTTTTAACAGAAAAAACAAGAGACCTCTCACATCATTTTAGGTCTTCAAATTTGTTAATTGAAACATTTAATCATTTAATAACTCCCAAATCTGAATCATCTAAAGCATGATTTCTCAAACTGATTTTCAGTGCATAGACCAACACATTTCCAAATTTTAGAAAAACGTCTTGTCCAAAAGTGATTGCACTATATATCCCATGAAGGATTTACCTGTTTAAATGGTCACTTGTCAATAAGTGGGTTATATTGTATTCATGCACTTAGAGATAAGTGCAGATGTTTGTTTTATTTACAGGCAATTTAGAAAAGAAAATACTTTGCTAATCCAAAAGGATTACATTTTTTGGTCATTTTTGTATTTTTTTGGTCAACGAATTCCAGGCCCTGATAAATGATATTATTTACTTAATAAATATTTGAATAAAAATTGTAGCTATAATAAGATGAAAGGATTTTGAAGGAGATAAATACTAGTAATTTGGAAAATTTGGAAGCACATTAAAACTTTCAACACCTGTATTTACATTTAATTTGTAAGACATTGACACTATAGAATTCAAGTTAACTGTTAAAAATTGTGCACTGCATGCCTGCAAATAATAGCACTCTGCATTTCTATTCTGCTTTATTCAGCTTCTGTCTTTTCCATGGGTTGATTCCTTGGTGTTCGGACTATGTGGAAAGTTAATTTTTGTTTAAGGCTGGTCTTTTCTTTCATCTGTGTGTCATAGTTCTTTACAAAAACATATTTGTAACAGAATTGCTGGAATATTGGGTTGCTGCTTATTGGGTTGCTGCTTGTTTTATTTCTCTCAAAATTTAGTTCTAGTTCTTTTAATACATATCGTGTGTTGCGTGTGCTCACAAAACAATTTTGTTTCATGTTTCAGACAGTGGAAATGGCTATTTTTCTTAATGTTATCAATTTCTACATTAAATAGATCATTAGTCATTTGTTTGAATCGACAAAAAATATCTTTGTTTGCAAATCACACTTGGGATTTTACTTTAGAATTTTAGTTTTAGTATTTAAAGCTTTTCTTCAAGATTAGACATTAAATTTTTAGGGAATTCAGAACCCCTAAATATAAGTAATTTCCAATCGAAGGATTAAACTTTAATAGAAACAAACCTAGCCTTCTTGATAATGGCACTTTTTCAACTTTAGTTACATCTGTATCAGCTAGTAGCAGCATTAGTGCAAGTTTATTGAGGTGTCAGATGTCAGGAACTGATTTTAGTTTAAATATAAGAAGTTTGTATGTTTAATGTAATCTCAGTGTTTTGTTAATGACTTTTTATTATGATGGTTTTACTTTATTATGAAGTGTGAATGCTTTTTCTTTGATAATAATTTGAAAAAAGTATTTACATCATCAAATTGAACAGTAATAGTTATATTATATATAGTATTTAATCAGGTATTCACACAGGGATTCTGATGTCGAGACAATGATAGGATTGCAATTTTCTCAGCTTGGTTAATAAAGGATTTAATCTTTTCTGACCAATCAAACGCATATTGTGATTATTACAATTAATAAGAGCATGTCTTTAGCTATGACAGGGTGTATGATAAAAACGTACTGTTAGGAAAATTTCTAAACATAATATGTAAAATGTGGGGGAAAACAGAATTTTGACTTAGCTTTTAAAAAATAGGTTAATTAAAAGGTTTTTAGTTGATTTTGTTAAAAATGCATTATGAATTAGGAAGCTGAAACTGATTTGTTTATAATAATGGCATTTTTGTTAGCAATTGAATGATTGCCTTAAGCATTTATTTTCTGTGCTTGTTACATTGTGTATGATTTTATGTTGCAATGTTGCATGTTTTAATATTTATTTTATAAGCGTTATTTGGAAAATGTTAAAATGGCTTTCTTTAATTATATTAAATTTGTAGCTAAGAATTTATCTTGGATACAGATTCTTAGATTTGTAACTAAATTATATATTTTGCCTTCTGTATTAGTGTAGTTTTGTATGAGATGCTTTAATTGTAGTATGTAGGTAAATTAAGTGATGTTTTAAAAAGTACTATTCAAAAATTAATTTCATAATTTAATTAGTCCCTTGACTTAAAAAAACAAGGCCAATCATGCAAAGTATTCCTTTTGTAAAAATGATATTTGAAAAAAATTCAATTGTAATATGCAATTGAATAATTTTAAAAATTCCATAAGTCAATGATTTAATGGCTACAGTTATTTAATTTTAAGCTGGGTTTTCAAATGCATAAATTTACTGATGGCAATCTTTTTGCCAGTTGAACTTCCATGCTACTAAGGATTTGCTCACAACAAGAGTGTTATATATATGTAATATAAATATTTTGACCGCTATTTAAAAATGAAAATAAAACTGAGCAAAGGTTATAAACATGACTAGCAAACTCCATACTGGTGCACAAGAACACCATTGAGAGTTTACACATGCATTTCATTTTTAATGGTGCCAGGAAATCTTTACCTGTGTAAATCCCATGTCATTGCATATTTTAACATTTATACTTGATCTATGGAGCAGAAATCCTACGTATACTGTGACTAAAATATAAATTTTGACAATGGACTTTTGGAAGTTTTTTGAAATAGGTAATTCAGTTGCAAAAGAAAAGTGCATTGAAAGCATTTCTGGAGCCTTATTTTATCCAAATATAAGCTATGTTTTACAAGATTATCAAAAAGCCTGATATAAATTAAAACAATACACCCATTCCTTTACTTTTAAGTTTTCATGGCTGTATTAATTTAACTTGGAATTCATATTGAATTATAAGAAATTGAAAAATCTGCTAAAAGCAAAGCAAATTCTAAAACATCACTTTTTAGCACTAGATTTAAAACAGTAATTTTATTTGTTAAATAATGTTTTACTTATTTTTAAAAGATTTTCATAAGATATTCATCATATTTAAATGCAATTTTTTCACATTACTAGTTAATGTAAGTGAAAGAAAAATAATTTATGTTTAATAAATTGCATTAAGTTAGCTGCTATGACTATCACAAGCATCTGATTTGCACAGTATCTAAATTATTTCAAAAGCTGAATGTAATATTAGTTTTAGTTTTCGAATTAGAATTATTAGAGCTTGCAAAACCAATTAAGTTGAATAAATGTTTTTCCTTTAAAAAGGTTGTTACTTTAACCAAACATAAAGGTTGGGAGAAGCCAGAGGATGAACAGCTGCATGTGCTTCCTCTTTATGTGATGGACAGCACTGATGAATATGGTAGCAAAGAAGGTCAAGATAAAAAGGTACTGAAACGATTTTGGATTTTTTTACCTTTAGTAAAAGCAAAAACCGTTTTTTATTTTGTAGTTAATTTATTCTTACTGTACTTGACAGTAGTGATGTAGACGCATCAATGAACCAATCTAACTACAGCAAATTTGATTAAAGACAGTGTTTAAATAAAGAGTGTTTCAACAGTTTAACTTTTTATTTTAATGTTTTTATTTTCGAAGATAAACTGACTTAATTTTGAGTTATTCTGAAATTGTATAAAACTATATGTTTATTTTCAAAAAGTAATATTGACTTTAGAATTGTGGCAGTAGTTTTAATCTTTGTAGTGTGCAAGTTCATTTTTTTAAAAGCTACATGTTTTTCATACAAAAATTGTTCTCTTAACAAGAAATATTATACTTTTGTGAGAATGTGTAAATAAAATTTCAAAAGGTACTAAAATGTAATGTCAAATCTGGTATATTATACCTTATTCAAATATTCACAATGAGTGCATGAAACCTGTCAAGTTTATTTAAAAATGAAAACAATTTTAGAATTTAATAGATTTGTCAAACCTGCCAGCATTGAACTACAAGTTTGCTTAACTTTTAATTTGTGTTTTGTTTTTATTTTTAGCTTTTCTAACGAATCAGAATTCTGTTACATTAAAAAATATTACTTGTTTAAAAGAACACATAAAGCTGTTTTAATTGATGAAAGTTAAATCTGTTCATTACTTCTCAGAATTTACCTGCTTGCCACTTAAATCAAGCATAACTTGAATTGCTTATTAACAGAATTGATTCTTTGTAGTATGTAATACAATCCTTATTTTAAGTTGAGTCATTTCATGGAATTAACATAAATATTTACAGTAGATGAAGACAATGGAAAGCCTTGTAAAATATTAAGTGCTTGCTATTGGTTGGTTTAGATGCAGTTCTTCAATGATGTGCATAAAACAGCTTTGTTACTCTAAGTACTTCGATATGAAATATATAGGTCTGAAATGACCTGATTTCAGATTGTACAATGCTAGGCTTGTGTGCATCATTTATTGAATACTGTGATTAAAATTGTGTGAAGATACCTAGGCTGGTTATATGAGGTTCCTTCAGTAGCTGCATTGCACAAGATGGATTTGGTTTTATTGCCAAATCAAATCAAATATGCTGTGTACATTTTACTATTCCTTTTAAATCAAATAAATCATTTTTTTTGGTCTTATGTAATTAAATTTATCTTAAAGAAAACTAATCAAACCCAGCTGTTGCTTATACTTTTTGAAATTCTTTCAGATCGCTTCTGGTGCCCTTGAAGTTCTCCAAAAATTTCCAATTGACTTTAGAATTCGAACCACTCCCTTGAAGCCTTGTAAAACCAGAGGCCGCAAACCAAAAGATGGCTTTTCCCCACGAAAACAAGCTCTTCAGACTGCATTCAAGCAACTTATTGCTAGCGGAAAGCTTCGGAGGATCGATCCTCCCGATTCCTACCAAAAATGCCATTTGGGCAACAATAGGCTCATGCATGTACCTCACCATCACCCTAACTTTGTTCAGCCAGACAGCAGTATCGATAGCAAGGGAAATGAGCCAAAGCACGATCCAGCAATGGACGACTTTGGCAATCCCATAATGCAAAGCAGTAGGTTCGAGCCATCCGATTCTTTCGGTAGAGAAGAAACTGCATGCAAGTTTTATGCAGGGAAACACATTTTGCACAACAGTCCCTATGCAAATAATTCAATTGCTTCCAACAATGCACACAGTGCTCAGGGGTGGATGTCTCAAAGTGTTCACGGATACAATCCTGTTTCATCAGCAAATCCAAATATTCAACAGAGGAGCAATTTTCATAACACAAATTCAGTATTCTCATCATTTAACAAACATGATCCTGTACCAATGAAAACCCCTTCTCCTTGCATGACTGTTATGAATTCTAAGGCAAACAATGAATTAAGTTCAAATGTACCACAAATGAGCCAGTCATTCACAACCACCCAATCCAAGATAACATCAGGCACATATGTTACTTCATGCAATGCAACTAGTTATAACGATAGGAACAACAACTATGTCCCCAATGCTACCTACCCTCCCCAATCTCCGATTCCAGCCTCTCAAAATTACCAACAACCTATCACTCACTGTACAAATCCCATATACCAACATTACAATTCCGATTCAAATTCAGTCACCCCAGCATATAGATCTTCAAATGCAATCAACGGTACTTACAATTCATATCACTCATATTCACAATCATGCCATAGCAATCTATCTAAAGGTTCTCATTTTCCAAGTGATAGTAATTCATGCTCCAACCAGTATGCATATGGTTGCTCACCATCTAATGCTCCATTAAAGATCCCTGGAAATTATAGCGCTTCAAACTCTTATCATTTGCAACATTCCAATGACAGGAATTTTAATTCACCCTACTCTAGTAACTACGAGACTCTAAATAACAATTTATGTGACTACGGAATGCCCAAGTCTCAAAATGTACCCGATAATTACACATCAGATCAACAACATAGTTTCAATAATTTTACTTCAGAGCAGCAGAATATGCATTTTTCATCATCTAATGTCAGTAACCTCATGAGGGTAACCTCACCGCAATTTCAGAATTCTTTCCCATCAAAGCAAAATAATATTTTTATGAAACCTGAATGTCAGGTTGACCATCGTAGCTCATTTACTGAAAATCACCCAAGTGTACAAAACCAAATTCCTGACACTGTTTATGCATTGCGAGATCTAGATTCTAAATCTGTTAATTGTTTCTCAAAAACTAAACAACTCATACCTCCTAATAAAGAATGTAGTCCAGAAATAGACAACAGTACAGTGCTGCATAAACAAAGTGCTTCCGATTTTAAGTGCTGCGAAAATAACATGACACCCAAGCATGCTCTGGATGATTATAATTATCGTGCCAAAAACTATAATTTTCATTTGCAGCAGTCGAACCTCATATTAGACTTGGATAATTTTTCAGACATAGTTTGTAATTATAACACAGCTTCAAATGCGGAAAGTATTCCTCGTGTGGAGTCCTTCAAGGAAGGGTATGAGAAGGATGTTAAACTCGATTATCAGTCAGATGCCTTTGACAGACATGAAGCTGTGCCAAACAGTAAAAACCTTGGCCAGAAAGTAATTGCCAAACAAATGGCAGATACTGGATGCCCTCAGCCTTGTGATAAGTATGGGTACTGCCAGGAGACAAACCATTTAGGCGTTTTAACTTCTAAGTATAGTTCTGCAATCATCGAAGAGGAGGAAAGCTTCGTGGATTCTACAACCATCGAGGGAGACGAGGTTTACGAGGGTCACACTGACAATGAAAGCAGTTTCCGAGATGTAGAGGTGGGTGGGGTTGCGATAGCCTTGACGCAT
Organism: Meta bourneti; assembly: GCA_933210815.1. NCBI lineage: Eukaryota > Metazoa > Arthropoda > Arachnida > Araneae > Tetragnathidae > Meta > Meta bourneti. The sequence goes on from OW119922.1 coordinate 8,373,009, forward strand.
GGTTCAGTGCTTTTTGAATGTGCCAAACATGAACTTCATGCCACAACGGCTGTTAAGAACCCCAATCGTGGGAACCCGACGCGAATCAGCTTGGTTTTTTATCAGCACAAGCATTTGAATTTCGAGAACCATGGGGAGGCTGAATGGGGTCAAAAAATGAAAGAAAAACGTGTAGGCAACATGAAGAATCTAGACATGTCCTTTGATGTTCCTCCAAACAAAAAACAATGTTTTCCAAGTGAAGAGGAAAATCTGAACATGAACATGGCTACAAGGTTACCATACACAACACCTACTACGAGCTGGGTGACGGTTTTTTCGATTGCACCCTTAGCTGTAGGCGCCCCAGTAAGGTATTGCCAATAAGTAACTATTTGTACTTTTATATTGCCAAAACATTGCTATTCAAACACTTCGTATTGTGTGATTTGAGTAAAATTTTTATGTAATCGTTCTTGATATTAAAATACAATTCGTGCAAAGTAGACCTTCACTGAAGCACATTTTAAATTTTGTTTTTAGGTAGGGAAAAAGGGTGTTTTACACAACAAGAGTTATCCTTAAGACAAATTCGTTCTAGAGGATTTAATTTTACCATAGAAATGATTGGGAAAGCAATCCAAATATTACAATTGGAGTGTATCATTTAAACTAACAATGTTATCTCATGTTTGCATGTAACTTTTGTAAATCACCATTAATATGACTACATCTTATAAAGATTGATAAAATTTTTAGGGTATTACAGAACAGTACCTACATCAAAGTGTCAATCATTTAAGTTTATTTTTAGTTAAAAAATTGTGATGGAAGTCGATCATAATCTTTTGACACGTTGTGTTGAGCTTCACTCAAATGTTTGACATCTTTAAAATGACACAAATGAAACAATTTGTGGTGCTAGTAAAGAGTTGTCAAACTGTTTCAACAACTTTTTTATCATTCCAAATTGAAAATCAAATTTTTCATGAATATCGTACCATATTCAAAATCTTTTAACTTCAATTGATGCTTCATTCACTACATTGATCACTATGCACTCCATTTGCAGCTTCCAAATTACAATTAAAAATAACGTTTAGATAAAATCAAGTGCTTTCTGATCTTTTCTAGCATTTTAAACTAAAATCCAACATAAACTTTGAAGTGTTTTCATCATCTACAGTCAGGGTTGTAGATCCATATAATGCAATAAAACAGCTTCCAAGATACAAACTAGTGATAAAATATCTATGCACTCTTGATAACTATGCAAATAAATATCAATGTGTACTTCAAAAAAATACAGAAGGAAAACTATGGGTAGCTCTGACCACTGTAGAATTGTATTTTAAATTGAATACCATAACACAGTGCCTCATAAGAAAGCGTTTTATATTGTATATTCGACTAGATTGCATTTTATATTTTTAACAAGGCTATTGTACAGTTGAAAATCTTGAGGATCCAGCCTATTTTTTTTATGCCAAATAAACAGTAGGAAGTTGTATTTTACTGATACTAAAAGGACATTCTGGAATGTGTTTTCCCTGAAGCATGCAGTTTTTCCTCTTTCTATTTATTTTAGTTATGAAACTAACGTGATTACGAAATGTTTTCCAACAGTGCTCCTCTGATGATACAGTTAGTGTTCCTTTGAATATTGGCTTGAGAGAATATTTCATGCAGAGGTTTATTAAATATATGAAATGAAAACATGATTTTTAAAATTGTTTTATCAAATCGCCATCTAGCTGTGAGCAAATTGTTAGTTTAAACTTGGGTATAATATCATGAATTTGTTTTAGTTTCCCCAGTGTCTTTCAATGGGTTAATAGAAATTTTCAATCTTTTTTTTGCCTGTAAACATGTTTAATATGTAATTGATTAAAGTGATGGTTTTGTTTGGTCATCTCAAAACATTTCTTGCTAACCAGAAATTTTAAATCTGCATCTTTGTGAATACATTATTTATTTTAAATTGATTTTTCGATACTTCTACAAAAATGGTTTGTAAATATGCAGTTTTGCTTTTCATTTTTAATATAAGTGATATTTTTTAGTGTTAATTTATTTGACTACTCAATTTTGTACGTTTTTTGTCAAATTTTTATTTGTATCTTGCAACTCATTTTTTGATTTTGAAACTTTTTACTTAATGAATTGACATTTTTATTTATCAAAACAAATGCTTTATTTATATTTGAAAATTTTTCTATGTGTGTATTTATGCATATAAGACCTTTGACAAATGAACTTTTTATGACACATGACTAAAGTTATCAAGCAAGAGATGTTCTTGTATCCTTATTTTAAAACAACTTTTTTATCATGACGAAAAATCTTAAAATCATGATACAATGTGACTTGTCTTGAATGAAATTTAAGTAAAAGCTAAAATAACGAATTTCAATTGATTCATGTATTCACATCAATTTCTATCAATCTCATCCTTTTTAAATGTATTGAAAATTAAAGTTAATTTTGTAATGCTTGACTGACTGGCAAAATTTGTATTTTTTTGTGTTCAATTTCATTGTCTTGATTTAGTTTTATAAGACACTGCCATATACCTCATTGAGTAAAAAATATGAATTGTTAATCTGCATGTTATTAATTTCATCTTTTGTCATAATCATGAAATATTTATCATGCTTGCCAACACCATTTGTTTTTAACTCCATTATTTTCGTTTCTTGTATATTAAATCATTCAATTTTTAACTATTTTTGTAAAGAACATGTAAATAATACTCTATGCGATGTCTGGAATGACATCGTCAACAAATCCCAGCGAATCCTCTACACAAGAGCTGAATTTATAAAAAAAAGTCAATCTAGTTCAAATACTTGATCGTGCAGTTATTGTGAAATGACATATGTAGCTGTTTACATTTTAAACATTTATATGTGACGTAGCTTTGTCCTTTGTAGTCTCACTTGTACTGTAATATGATTGTCAGTTTTTACTATTACATGTAGTTGCAAAATTGTATGTATTAAATTATTTTTGAGCTTCATGCATGGACTGTTTTTCTTTTTCTTCCTTCTCGTGTTTTAAAAGTAGACATTGAATCTATGCATATATAAAGCAGAGTTGGCATCTCTGTTCTCTATACAAATCTACACTGACCAATCTACACCAAGTTTGATACTTATTCCTTGGAACATTGTGGGTAATGTAGGCTAAATATTAACCCCCGTCCTATTCGTCTAGGGTGTGCAGAGGGGTGTAACGTCCTGTCATCCTGGACAGCACTTGCTAGAGGGCTCTCTCCCGGTTTGGCTGTGCAGATGTCAGAGTTAACATCTACAGGAGCCACCTCTCAAGATGACCCTGGAGTTTTATGGAATATGGTGCAATCGTAGATGGGTGCAGTTGCACGGAAAATCGCTCAGTATTGTTTGTATCCCCATCGTGAATTCTTAAAACTGTCTTTATTATTGGAATGTGAATTTTTATGATATAAGATTGTTTTTATAGAAAGTGATCTTTTTTATCGACTATGGTACAAGGGCTAAAGACAATTCGAAATCCTCATAGGAATAACATTGAATATTTATACAATCATTGTCGGACCAATTCACACTAAATTTGGTACATTCATCCTGTAGAATTCTGCAGGACACAGGCTATATATTAACCCTGTTCAATTTGTCCTGGGTCTGCAAGAGGTCTAAAAACAATTCGAAATCTCCATAGGAATAATATTACAATGAATTAAAAACAATTCAAACCGAGCAATGCCGGGTAATTCAGCTAGTTTTATATAAAAAATTAAAACAGTAAAATTGGAAGGATATGTTTATTTGCCACATATTGCTGTTCATGTCTGCTACAATGGAAAATTACGAATATTAGGGGGACCGGAAAGTAATGTTGTTTCTGCGCATGTCAATATTTGTTTACCATTTATCAGCTCATTGTGTACTTCAAAGTCGTGCCAAAGACATTTTAAGGTTAAAATAGCTTGTTTACTTGTAAATAATTAAATCTTTTTTTGTAATTTTGGGTGAAATGGCCGGCCAAATACCAGAAGAGGTACATATCCGGCATTGTATGCTTTTTGAGTTTCACAAGGATAGTAACGCAACAGTTGCTACCAAAAAACATTTGCGATGTTTATCCAAGTGCATTAGATGTTCGTAAATGCCAAAGGTGGTTTTCTAAGTTCAGATCCGGTAATTTTGATCTTTCCGTTTCGTATCGATCAGGAAGACGAACTTTAGACAATGACGTCTTAAGGGCGTAAGTGGAAGCAAATCCGTGTCAGACAATCGAGGAATTGTCAAACACTCTTAACCAACCTTGGTCGACCATCCAAGAACATTTGCAGCAGATTGGTAAAGTAAGCAGAGCAGGTGTTTGGGTCCCGCACCCAACCTTATTGCTTCAACGGCACAATACAGAAGCGTTTTTTGATCACTGGAGATGAAAAGTGGGTCCTCTGATAATCCAAAACACAAAAGGCAGTGGCTCCTCCGAATGAATCGCCACGAAATACTGCCAAGACAGGTTTACATTCCAAAAAGGCGCTTTTGTGTGTTTGGTGGAGTATTCGCGGAATCGTTCATTTTGTTGAAACCTGGACAAACTGAATGCAGACCTTTACTGTGAACAATTGGAAAAATGGAACCCTGGAAAAAATTAATGAATTGGGGTGGGAGGTACTGCCTCACCCACCATACTCGCCCGACATTGCACCATCGGATTTCCATTTATTCCTATCGCTACAACACTTTCTATGCGACAAAAAATTTGGATGATATCCAAAATGCAATCTCCAGATATTTTGCTCAAACAACGATTTTTATCGATCCGGCATTGAAAATTTGCGCACTAGATGGCAAAAGGTTGTTGATAACGAGGGTGATTACATCATTGTTAAAAATAAAACTTGTTAAAAATTTATTTGTTTGAATTTAATGTAAAAAAACGACCATTACTTTCCGGTCCCCCTAATATATGTAAGTTTATACAATTCATTTACGTTTTTGTAAATTATGCGACTAATAAATCGAAACAAATCCTATAAATATAAAGGCAAGTTCATTTTTATTGTACAATAGACCACAAATGGAAATTATTTGCAATGGACAAAAGATTTTTTTAATGTTTATGATGAAAACAAAACCCCCGAGAGGTATTGTTTTGGCAAAGATATAATCAAAGAATTTGTTAAAAATTATACACATTAAAGTAATTTAAAAAATATAAGATGCTTATAAATTTTTATTTGTTAAAGAAATATAAACAAATACCTAAAAATATACTTCCTTAAAAGTCAAATATTGAATTAAAAAGCTAACAATAAATATTAAACTTCTAGAATGTTATCAGTGCTGTTTATTGACTTTGTCCAATTTTTTTTATAATTTAAAAAGTAATGTTTAATATTTATTTTAACAATAAAAAATACATACAAGTATTGAAAGTTTCTCATCTGTTTATATATATATATATATATAAAGATTTCTCTTAATGGCAAGAAAAGCCAAACTTAATTTTTTTTTCTTCAGGAAAATAAATCGAGAAGCTTTCAGCAAACAGTTAGTCTGCTTAAAAAAATATTGGATGGAATTCTTACAATGATTAAAAACAAAGTTTATTTTTGACAAGATGTAATATGAATGTCCATGCAAATGCATGTACACTTGAGGTGGTAAAAAATGCATTTTAGTTTTCAAGATTACTATCTTATGGGAAAGTTTCTGGAAAACTAGTGAGAAAAGTAAATACAAATGACTTGAATGTGAATATTTTAACTGCTCTTACTAGAAATTTTTGTTTTGGATATTCATCTGTAAGTACAAGAGTTACTCATCAAAATTAAAACATTTTAAGTTTGAGATATATACTAAAAATATTTTGTCATGCAGTTATTACTTTCCCTCAACTGCGAAAATGCAGTACTTGGGAAAACTTAAGGGTTCCCTATTAGTTTAGACAACTTAAAGCTTCTATAGGAAGTCTCAAACTATAATTTTATCAGGTTTATTAAGTTGTAATATTTTATAATACAAACTCAAATATACAGGCAAACAAAGATACACACTAGAATGAATGAGTTAAAATAATGTTACAAATAGGATGAAAATGCATTAAAGTACATAGTAATAAAAAAAATCTACATTATCTTGATTCTATAACTTAATATTGGCATGAAGTACTGACTTTAGATACAATGAATTTACTTGGATACAACTTAGATACAATGAATTTACTCAAGATAAATCTTCACAACCAATTTTTTCAAACCATGTATTTTAACAAATCAATTTTTGCACTCAAGCAAATTAACAGCAAGTTTTGGAATTATCCTAAATGTGTCAAACTTTCATTAAAGCACTAGAATAAATATATAATATAATTTAAAATATAGGCCAATATTTTACCTTTCTATCGCTATGACAAAATTCAAGTAACACAACCTCACATTGTAAATTTCGTATGATTTTGACATGTACTTCAAAGTTGTTCCAAATCATACCCCTTGAAGATAAAAATTTGTCAGTTTTGTTCACTTGTTTTGTCTTCAACTAAGATAACATCATTGGTAAAAAAATTGCTAAACTAGGGATAGTCTTTTCCCATTTTCAAATCTTTAATTTGAATTCACAAATAAGATATGAATTAAATCACAACTGAAAGATTAAAAAGATACAAATAGTTTGCTGTCCCAAATCAGACTTAAGAAAATATAGTTTTAATACAGAAATATTTTTTACAGATTAAACTACCTATAATTCCATAGTCAACTGTAAAAATTAAAGACATTCCATAGTAATTGAGAGGTATGTTATAATATTGATAACAATCTAACTCAATTTATATATTTTTTATACTGAACTAATTACAGGACAAATGCTTTCAAGCTAATCACTGGTGTGAAAGCATTTTTATTTAAATTTAACAGGCTAAAGTATTGATGTCAACTTTAACAATCATGATCAGTATATTTGACTTAAAAGTTCAACAAGCAAATACATGACTAGATGTACAGAAAGTTTTTTCTATAACTTGTAAAATATAAACATTAAAATTCAAATAAACAAATACTGATTATGTAAATTTAAACTTTACAATAGTTTGATGCTATAGATACTAAAATAAACGATTTTGAGATTTTGTGAACTTTTATGGCAAACATTACACAAATCTCAACTCAGAGATTCAAAAATATTTAATCAGAACTCTAATGGCACATTTATGAAAGTAATTTTTTTTGACGAAGTAAACAGTATATATCAATTTTAATGCCTCTAAAGAATGCAAAACAAATAATAAATCATAAAACATTTAACTAACTAAACAGTATAACAAATTTAAAAAAAAATACAAAACATTAAAACTACATTTTGCTTTAACAATTATCCAAATTGCACACCGTACAAGACAACCACATTTAAGGACAAAAAGTTTTTGCACAAGTACAAAAATTTGAAACTAAAAATTCCACTGTGTTTGAAAATGCTTAACATGGTACAATACATGGAGCATGCCAAATGTTTTATATTCATAAACCCAAAACCAAAAAACTAACTACACATAGAGACGATATAATTTATGAAAAACTTATAATTTAAACTACTCTATATAATCCCTGTAAAGCAATAAAAAATACACAAAAAGCAAAGAAAATACACAATGCTTTAAAATTGATTTTAGTTTCGAAAATAATCCACTTTCTTGATTATTCCAAGATCTAAAGTAAACAGAAACAAAAAAGGGAAGAGATCAATTCACCTTTTCACAAAATGTGAACACCACTTTAATTTCCTGATTAACTGACTAAAAATCCTAAATGAATATTGGAGCTTTCATTGATTGAACTTAATAAAAGCAAAACACTTGATTCTTAGCCATTTAGTCAAAGACAGATTTGAATAATAAAATCAAGGAATGTGAAAAATACTACCTCGATGTCTTAGTTGAGACCATCAATGCAAGTATTTGTACACTAATAAATCAACAAAAGTGACCAAATAAGGATATTTCTGTTCCCTTTGAAAGGTTTTGTTACAAGTTGCCATCACAATCACATAAAAGCAAGGGAAAATAATACAAATGTAAAATGTACTAGACTAAAACAGAAAGCGTAGCTCCCATAATTCTAAAACATCTTTCTCCTTACTCCCTTTCACATTTATATAGTTCACAGGCGCTAGTGCAGTCTTTTGGAATCAAAACATAGTAAACTTGATGTACTAAAAATACACCCATGAAAAAATTCTGGCATATGTACAATATAATTCTTAGACTTGAGGTATGCAGAAATATTTGTTTTCGAAACTAGAATGCAGGGCTGCCAGTCAAAGAACTTGTGAAATAGCAGCATGCATTTTTTTAAATAGTAAAGTCTCCTCTTAAACATTACTTTAGTTGCTCAGATTTCAATGAATCAGATAAAACACAAAATCTGCTCATTAAATATGAAACAGATGTTGTAGATCTCGTCAAGAAATTTGAAACTAAGAAGTTAAATATATTTTCTTAATAAGGTTTTCAAGACAATTTAGCAAACATGGTTCCAATGGTTGTTTTCATGGTTGCCATGGCTTGGCTCCTAAATTTCTAAATTGGCATCCCTTGGAAAAATTTTCTTCCTAAAGAAAATCTGAAAAAATATTTTTCCATCCGCTATTATTTAAAAAAATATGGACTAAATTTTCGTTGACATTTGGTGAATTTTTTTAAAAAAAAGTCGCCAAAATTTTGAAAATGGGATCTTTTTTAGACGATTTTGCTATAAGATACCCCTAGTCACCGAGGTTGGAAAATAGTAGCAAAAGTCGCCTGTGGTAGCCCTAGGATAAGTTGCACGATTAGTTGAGTTGACAATCTTTCTGGAGTAATGTTAAAAGAAATATTTCATAACATCAGAATATTCTTATATGTGCTAAGTAAATTAAAGGCAAAAATGTAAAGAAAAGAGCCTAAAAGAAAGCAAAAAATATATGGATTGAACTAAATCATATTATTCCAACAGAAAATACAATATATTTTTTAAATATCAATTTGTAACCTTTTAAAACATTTTAAATTGATGTTTTAAAAAGTAGTTATAGTCAAACACGTTTGAATTAAAATGGTTTTCAATTTTTAATACACATTTTTATATTTGAATTTTCAATAAACACAGCAGGCACAAAAGTGTTATAATACAGAAGTATTCTCAAAAGAGCTATTTGCATATGTACATAAGCAATACTAATAAACCTTTTCTGAACCTCTAAAATTTCCCTGGTTAAGCCTCAGCTTTGGACAAAATAAACCATACTTTTGAAAAATTTTATGATTCTTATATAAGATAAAACAAGCTAAAATTTATAGCATAAGAAAAATTGAAAAAAGTTTTCAATAAAACAAGATTCAATTACAAAAACACAGCCTTGCTCTTCTATTTCACAGGTGTGCAGAGAAGTTTGTTTGTCTCTTAGTCACTTTTTATTACACGAGGCCAAAGTAGACCAAATTTAAAGTAGACTAGCAGATAGAAAATAAATCGAACAAAATCAATTGGACTTTTAATATCGATAACTTTTAAACATGTTTAATGAAACACATCAAATCATGACTTGTCATTTAAAAAATTTTTTACACCACCTAAACATTTTTGAATAAAATCAGTAATTTTTGTAAAAATAAAATAGTTTAAAATCTACCCTTCTTACTACAAAGACTATTGCAATTATGAAATTTTTTTATACATAATTCCTTAATATTACTTAGAAATCACCAATATCCTTATGCAAAAAATATCACTGGTACAATATAATTAGAAATTTTTCTTTTATATACATCACAATTGTATGCAAAGTATTTGTCATTCATAACATATTAAAATACATTCAATGAATGATTGCATACTCTAACCAGTAAACCACTACTTTAGATTTCATAAATCTTAAAATGATGGGGTTTTACCCCAAATATAACAAAAAAAACTATGAGCAAATATATCATGTGCACTTGGTATAAATATGCTTATATCAAGAGGATAATTACTTATTAATTTTGCATAAGTGATGATGCTGGTGAAGAATGCAGGCACTTTTATGCTTTAAAAGTCTAAATAGAGATTCTCTGGTACAAAAATAGTTCTTTGCTCTTGAAAGATATTTAAAAAAATACATCTACAATACATAGATAGGATTACTTTGCAAAGAAAATAAGATAAGAAAAGAAGCTGCTCTATAAAGTTAAAAGTATTATATACAAAAAAGCTGCATCCAGAATTCTCATAAATGCAGTAATCACTATATGCAAGGCAAAGTATAAGCTCTTTGAACTCAGAGACCAGTTTCTTGAACTTCTTTCAATTTATCCATATGAGCTTGGATTCTTGCCCTTTTCTCTTGATACCTGCAAAAAGTGTTCATGAGTGAAGTAATAGTTTACATACAAATTTAAAAGAAATCTTTAGTGATACAGACTGGTATTTCTTTTCTGAAAGTCACTGAACCAAAGATAACTTAACTGATTTTTAGAGAAATAGCTTGTAACAATGATTAAATTTATTTATAAAAGATGAAAGTATGTATGGCTTGATGTACTCTTTGCTGTAGTTCTTTAAATAAGATGTACTGGAATTTTATTAAAGTGGGTACATTTCAATTTTAGGGAGTTGGCATTAGTCACATGGTTAAGAATGAGTCTATTCCTTAAATTAGACCTCGACATCTGACCATGGTTAAAAATTATGTGGTGTTGTCCTCGAATCTTTCCCTTCGAGTTCGATCCTGGACCATCACCATCACCTGTTGTAATTAAATATCTACATATCTTAAATTAGATGACTGGTTGTAACATAAAAAATAGCTCCCACAATTGGCACCATCAGAGCTGCTATCTTTAGCCCAGTAAACATGAGTTCAAATTGTGGTGAGGGAAAAACATCTATGGCGATCACCATACATGCTTTTGCATATGGCAGCCCTTTCCCCTGTGTGTGTGTGATAAGCTTTCACACCTTTTTATAAACTAACTGTCCAAGGTAATCTGCCTTCTCATTGGAGTCGTACTATATATATATATATTTAGTACGGTGTCTAGGGTGCGATGAAGATGTGAAGCTGAATGAGAGATGTGAGGACTAACACAACAATTAATTAATCTAAAATTAGGTACAGAAAAGGTTACATGGATCATGGCACAGCCAACACGCTATCACATGCATAAGTTGTATGGACGGCCAACACCTGCACATAGAAGAGTGTCGATCAGTCACGATCTCAACTCCAACTCATTTTAAAAAAAGTGAAGTTACAGTTCTGCTCCACACTCAGTGCGACCTCTGGTGGCGGTATGGGGGATGGATTTTACATACATATAATTGTAAAAACAATCAAAGGTGTTTAGTAAAATGCAGCAATTTTGTTTGCATTCTTATTTTAACATTTTCTATGCAGATGAAACACTTTTCCATAAGATCATTTAATCCTAAAGGTAACATAATATGCACACTTTGATTACATAACAGGAAAAAAGGTCTCCCAACAAAGCAGTAATGAGTACTAAGGAAACATACTTCAAAGCAATTTTTTGTGCTTCCTTTTTCTCTTCCTCATTAAACTTATGAAGAAACATCTTTAGTTCAGTATCTGAAAATTTTATATACTGTGCAACCTAAAAGGAATGGAATCAAAGTTCAATATTATGAGGGAATATAGTCTTTAGTAAAATTCAGAAAAATAAACAAAAAATATACCTATTTGTTAAAATTCAGCTTTAAAGCTTATACTTTAAAATCAAAATACATTTTAAGGATAAAGGTAATTTCAAAAAGATTCATGCATATAAAAGCATTTCAAAGAGTGAAAGTGATAGATTCCATCATTCAATAGAGAATAAAAAGTTTAAAGAAAAATGGTTATTTTAGTCATGCAAGACTGAAGCAAAAAATAACTTCAACTTAGCAATCACATGCAGCTAATACACTATCTACCAATAAGTATTTGGACACCTGTGATAGAAAAAAACAAAACTTATTCATATTCAATAGTTGGTAGAGCCTCCACAAGAGGCAATTACAGCCTCAACCCTCCGGGGCATGCTTTCCACAAGTCCTTGTATGACGGCTAGTGGTATTTTCTTCCACTCGGCTTGGAGAAGACATGCAAGTTCCTTCACTGATTTTGGACGGCACCCCTTAATTCGGCGATCCAACTCATCCCAGAGGTTCTCGATAGGGTTCAGGTCTGGGCAGGCCAGTCCATTCGGTTAACCCCATTGTCACCATACCAATCCATGGTGGACCACGCAACATGACAGCTGGCGTTGTCGTCCTGCAAGTAACATGGGTCCAACCCGTAAAACTGCCACAACATAGGAAGCACACTGTTATCCAAAATAGTACAGTAGGCATCGGTGTTGAGCTTACCATGAATTGGGACCAAGGGTCCCAGTCCATACCAGGAGAAACACCCCCAGACCATAATTCCACCTCCGCCGAACTTTACAGTGCGCACAATGCATTCTGGCACGAGGCGTTCTCCAGGCAGACGCCAGACCCAGACTCTGCCATCCGAACGGTAGAGGGTGAACCTTGATTCGTCGCTCCAGAGAACCCGTTTCCACTGATCTACGGTCCACTTTCGACGTGCTTTGCACCACATTAACGGAGCAGCGAGGTTGGACTTTGTGATCAAAGGCTTATGGGTGGTAGCACAACCATGAAAACCAAGCAGATGTGCTTCCTCACGGATGGTATTCATCGAAACAACACTCCCGGATGCCTGTTAAAACTCCTGGAGTATGTGGGCCATCAGTTGGGTGTAGTTCTTCCGAATTTCTCTGGACAGCACCCGTCGGTCTCTATTTCCCAGTTTCGTGGGTCTGCCGACTCGGGGGACATTCCGACAATCACCGCCCACCTTCCACTTCTGAATCACATAGGCCACTGTCGATTTTGGGTAATTCAGCTTGCTAGATATGTCCCTTAAGGATCGGCCATTTCTGTGATACCCGACGATTACACCTTTCTCGAAATCAGATAACTCTGCACTTCGTGGCATCTTGCATGCGACTAATGCCAATGTTGTTTCCTACACGATATTTAACGGTGGAGGGTGTGATGTATATCAGGACCGCAGATATTGTCATTTGCATGGGTGTCCAAATACTTATTGGTAGATAGTGTATTAGTTATAAGCTAGTCAACCTAAAAGTGGTTTGTAAGAAAAACAATTGTGCAAAATTTACATTGAAAACTCTTGAAATTAACAAAGAAATTTTATGTGAAAACATCATTTCAAAATTATTCAATTAGAAATATACAGATAATTTAGAAAGGAAAATAATTAGTAATTTAGTATATTAACACACATGTATCAGATATAATCAATACTTTCATACAAAATATATATTTACTAGCTGAATTACCCGGCGTTGCTCAGGTTGAATTGTTTGTAATGCATCGTAATATTACTCACTGCTATTCCTATGGGGATTTCAAATTGTTTTTAGACCCCTCTACAGACCCAGGATAAATAGAATGGCAGTTAATACTTAGATTATGTTTCCCGCAGGATTCTAAATAATGAATGTTCCAAATTTGGTGTGAATTGGTATGATAGTTATCGTAAAAATACTCAATGTTAGTCTTGTGGTTATTTCGAATTGTTTTTAGTCCTGCTGACCCAGGACAAATCAAACTGGGTTAATATCTAGCCTATGTCCTACAGAAATCTAAAGAATGAATGTACCAAATTTAGTGCGAATTGGTCTAACGTTGATTGTATAAATACAAAATGTTATTCCTATGGGGATTTCGAATAAAGTTTTAAGCCCCCTCTGCACACTCAAGACAGCTAGTACAGGGGTTAATTTGTAGCCTACATTACCCACAGGGTTCCAAAGAATAAGTTTACCAAATTTGGCATGGATTGGTCAAATGATGTAGATTTGTATAGAGAACAGACGCCAACTCTGCTTTATATATAGATGATACAACTGAATAGCAAAGGAACTAATTTCTTTTCAATAGTCAATTTAGAATTTTTATAAAAAATACTTCTGAAGAAATTGCAATCAAGCTAATAATGAAGTTATATGCAAATTTAAATAACACAAAACCCTTTTTTTACAATAAAATTTAAGCATTTCAACATCTGAAGGGAAATTTAAATCTGGTTAGATATTCTAAAAATACAATTGTAAGAAAGTTTAATAAATTATAAAATGAATATGAAACTCACTTCACAAGTAATTTCTCTAGCAAGATATTTATTCATAATGAATACTTTTGCAACATCTTCACTTGGCCCCAACATGACTCGAACTAAAAGAGGATATTCTTGTTCCTGTATACAGCGACGTTCTAAAACAAACCCTCAGTTATTAAAATGGGACAACTAACAACAGCAACCATTTAGTTTATATATTGTGTTAAAAACAAATAACATAAAATGTCTTTATCACTAAAGTGAAATAACAAAAATGTTTTAAACTTAAAGTTGGTTTATAATATTTTACTACAAAAATGCAGTGATCATGACAGAAACAAAACAAATGCAACAAAACTGAAATTTAAAAAGAAAATGTGTTTTAATAATTTATATGGTTTGGACTCAAGCTTTAAATATGATGTAGGAAGACATATTTCCAATTGTTAAGTGAAATTTGATTCATGAAAACAAATGAATACCTAACTAACACAGTAAAGAACACTGTCTAATACAACTGTTTAAAAGTAAAGACTGAGAATTCAGTCATATTTTATATATATGTAGTTAAAACATGATAATAAACACAAGTTTATGCGTAATTTTTATACAGCAGTAAGATTCAAAGATGTTCACAACATTAAAACAGTTTTAGAATATTAAATATGTAATTTAGTTATGCTTATTGCAGAACTTTGATGTTGATATCAGGCATAAACAAATTATATGAAATATAAACATTCACCTCCTGTATCTCTGACAACAAAAAGAGCAAAATCTTCAGGATTGTTCACAACTTTAAACTTGTCCAGAAGCATGTTAATCACTTCAGGTGCTGTAACCAGGCTTGTAGACCACACACTAGTAATGCTTCCATATGCTGGTGTGAAAACACTAGTCTAGAATAAAAGTGAAAAGTACCAGGTAAAATACAAACCAAAGTTAATATTAAAGTAAAGAGACAGTGAAAAATAAAGCAAAATGGAGCTAAAATGGACATTTTAAAATGGAGTAGAGATATTTAATTTATATTTACTTTTTAGTTGGATCAAGATAAACTAACTGGAAACTACATACACTGGGAGTCAGTCGATAAGCTTGGAACATTCTCTCAAAGTAAAAACTAGATAGTTATCAGTGCTTTTCAATAAAACTCCTGATATTTACTTTGGTCATTTTGGTTGAGATTTATAATACAAGCAAAACAAAGAACTTGAAGCAAAGAATAAATATCGGCATGCTGACCTATTGTACACAGAGAAATTAAAATACCATCTCAATATTCTGAAATAATCTAATCTAATACAATTCAAGATCCTGTTTGCCTTGTATAAATTTTACAACCAATCTAAATATCAGGAGTTCTAATAAAATTGAGATGTCTGCTTTCCTTTTGTAATTGTTAAAACAATCAGACAATTTATTTTAAAAATAATATATTTTTTTAAAGAATGTTAACCATTTACGTGATGATTTCACACAACACTTACTAGTTTTAAGGTCTATCCAGTTTCTAATTTGATAACAGTATACACACTAATTAATAAATACAAAATTATAATTTTTATGTAGAAATGACAAACACATCAATTGATATTTCTTTAGAGCTTTAGTGCAGAATTATGCGTGAATTGGGCAAATTTTTAAATTATTTGCTGTACAGGGAGTTTATAACAGGATATTCTTGCAAAAAGCATTTTTAAATACATCTTTTGTAAAGATATTTTGACAGCAATCTACAAAATCTACACCATTCCACATACAGTAGAACCTTAGTTATGAGCAAATCCATGTTATCCATGATGAATTTGATACCAAGTTTTTAAAGTTTTATATAAGGCTTTGAGCATGAGTGTGATCACTTTGTCCAAAGCAGCAAGAAAGTGCTGAGAAACAAGACTATTAAGGACTTTTTAAACAGTTTAAAAGGTACATAACTCATATCCAGATTTATTGCGAAGTGTTGTGTGCCGAATTCATGGACACACTACTTCAATCTTATTGAATCCAATTTGCAGGGCGACAGCAGCAAAATCAGTGATGCTATTAATTTTATTTCCCTTATTTTTCTCCTCCGTTCTACTTCCCTTGCTCCAGTGACGCTCATTATAAATTCAGGGAATCTTCTAGAAAGTTCACCACATGTTTTCTCCTGACAAGTTAGACAGGCTATTTTGAAACAACGAATCAGAAAGACCTAACTCCACTGATTAACAATCCCCAAAAGGAAACAAATAAATAGCGTTGAAAGGGGAAAAGCACTCAAGTTTCCAGAACAAGGACGAAACGAGAAATGAGTCGGCCTTCTCAGTCACTTTTTTGGAAGTTCGCTACTGAGTAGCAGAAAGACAGGGGCCCGAGCAGATGAGCATACTTCGTTTCTAATTTTATCAGAATTAACTTCACCAATGTGTAGTTCTTAGAATGTCAAGTCCATGCTACACCCGGTCATTTAATTTAATTTTCCTTGAAGTTTGTTCCTCCGCGACTTTTCCCCAACCCGCTATCCTTTCAATACTTTTCTCTTTTTGGCATCACCAAATTAATCTCTAATCATGATATATTGCAAGTGAAGTATTATTTTAATGTTGTGATTATGTGTTATCATTTTATTTAGCCTAGAGTTCTTTTTCCTTTGTTAAATAAATTGTCTTGTTAATTTTTAACTACGGATTATCTTTCTTTGCCATTTATTGGTCATAAATTGACATGATGTTGTTCAAGTGTTAAATAATGAACCGAGATATCCAAGTCCACTGTTCACATAGTATTGCGAGCAGGGATAGCACAAGTTTGGTCACAATTAATTAAGTCTTTCTTCCACTATACTATCAATTACTGCCGTTGGAGGCCTTACACTTGAACCATTCATATAACAAATTATACAAATTAATTTATCAAAAAAGGACCCAACTGAAATTATCACAATACATACTGTGACAAAGGTTATTCTCAATCCTAACTTTATGAATCTTTTGGTAGCAGTAGTACAAAAATTTTTTTCTGTATTTTATATAAGCTGTTCTGGGTTACTATGTCCACATTGTTTGAGTTATTCAAGGTGGCCTTGGTTTACATTTTGAATAATCAATGTTCTTATGCATTTGATTAATAAATTATAAATTAGCATATATATATGTAAAAATTGACAGCATAATTCATGGTGGTAATGGTAATAAATTAATGTCGCACTAGAGCAACACAAAGGACTATTGGCAATAGTCTGGGGATCAAACCCCAAGGGAAAGATCCAAGAACACCACATAATTTTAAACCAGTCAGATGACGAGGTCAACACCTGAGCTGGCACCCCATACTTCCACACCACACCAATGTGAGGACATTTGAGGCTATGACAGATTTAATATGCACAAGCCCCCTTTGTATACTACAGTCTTTGGTTAGACCGAGTTTTGAACTAGC
The DNA here is from genome assembly GCA_933210815.1 of Meta bourneti. Classification (NCBI taxonomy): domain Eukaryota; kingdom Metazoa; phylum Arthropoda; class Arachnida; order Araneae; family Tetragnathidae; genus Meta; species Meta bourneti. Next base: position 8,390,576 of record OW119922.1, read on the forward strand.
AGCCCTCCGATTGCTCCTCCAACCTGGCTACCATGGACCCCATAATTCATGAGTTCACAAATTAATAGAAAAAGTATATATACTTCTCTGTTATAAAAATGTCCATTGATAGAGCAGCGCCTTTTCAATTTCGACTTCTGTACTCGGGGTCTCCTCCGCAACTGTACTGAATTGCTGCACCTTTCTTTTTCTTTTGTGGGGCTTTCATTCGATATGGTGTGCGAGTTATCCGACTTGGTACTTTTCAAGCCACCGGCAGGTAAAGTCTTGTAATATGTCGGCGAAGCAAGGTTTTCTTCAGCAGAATCTCTATCGATATTTCTGACATCAAGGTTGATTTCCGACAAAGGCACGGAATCACTCATGGGTAGGGATAATAAGGAGTTCAGGAGGTTAGGATCTTTCTCCACGAGGGCCATTTTTTCATCATCTGTTAGAGTTTTCGGATTACTTTCCCGCTGAAGAGAAAATAAACACTTAAATCAAACATAAACACCAAAAGATTTCTTAATTTGACTAAATTAGAAAGATGGTTGGTTTTGGGGGTTTAATGGTGCAAGGGCCATATTGGGCCATGATGCACCAGACACAAGACATACAATACCAAGTAATACACACACAATGAAAGTTTTACTGACACAGAAGAGAGAAATTCACCCGGGAGGAATGTACCTTACAGGAATCGAACAAGCGCCCCCTGAAACTCAAAGGTTGCTAGTGCAATGGGCATAACCACTGAGTCAAGATTGTCCCTAAAATTAGAGGTAGGTAGGTAGTTAATTAACGTTGCAATGGAACAACACAACAGGCTATTGGCGACGGTCCAGAATCAATACCTAAGGGAAAGATCGAGGACATCTCATAATTTTGAACCAGTCAGATGAGGTCAACACCTGAGCTGGTACCCCCACTCTCCAAACTTCCACACCACTGCAAAATGAGGACATTTGAACCCATGACAGATTTAGCATGCCCCAGCCCCGTGTATACAAAGGTCTTTGGCTGGAACGTGTTTGAAACTCGAAACTCTCCTTTTGCTAATCTGTTGCTTTTCCAACTGGGCAACTACAGCCAAAAATTAGAAAGAAAATTTACCCCAAGACAGATTTAATTAAAAATGTTAAACAAAATTATTGGTTGCTTGGTTTTGGGTTAAATGGTACAATGGCTATATTTTTGGCCAAACTGTACTAAACATACAACAAGCAATGTGAAGTGAACAAAAATTATTGTTCCCCACTAATATCTATTGCTACAAACATGGACTATTTTTCTGATTTTTAAACATGGCATAAATCAGTTCTGGAACCTCTTTTTGCTGAACTTTTACTGTGTAATAAAAATGTACAAAGATAAAATTATATGATCAGTGAAATTAGAAAAAGAAAGTAACTGATGATAAATGTCTTGTCTCATGTGATTTTACTTCTCTTGTTCAGCAGACCTTACCCAAAAGAAAGCTTAGTATTATAACCTGTTACTAAAAGTAATTATCTCCTATATTTTACATAAAAATATGTTATTGTATATAAAAAATAAGGAATTATAAAAGATATAAGTTTGAAGTTATATATATTTCTGATAGGTTGGTGGAGTTTTATAGCACAACTTGGTTTATGGTCACACTTGGCCAAGTTGCACCAAGGGATGAGACAAACACTGCCACAAGTAATGGTCACACACACATTTCAATGTCAAGTAATGGTCACACATTGTGTCAGTGAAACATTCACAAGGAAAGTTTTACTGACAGAGAAGGGAAATATTTACCGGGGGGTGGGGGTGGAATCGAATCTGCAGAGCCTACAACTTGCAGGTTGCTAGCACAATGGGCATATTCAGCGAGTCACGCCGGCTTCATTTTTCTAATAGGAAAGCATTTAAATAACTATATAATACAAATTCATACTGTCTAAAGCCTTTTGTTTTTAGTCATTACTATTAAAGGGCTTCTGGTCTCCTAGAAGCACAGGCATCTCGGATATCTCCTGATTTTCAGAGGGCCAGTCTGTCTGATTCAAACTGTATTACTTCATCTTCTGTACAGTATTGCACCCTCCCGAATGTCTCCAGCCATGAATTTGGAAACCAATTTTCTTTCCAAAAAATAGCACTGCTCAGATCTAGCAATCTTGTAAGAGCCTACAGCTGAACCCCACTAACACTTAAAAGCACAAGACTTTAGACACAACACAAATGCTGAAGACTGCAACCATGCCCTTGAACAGAAATTTCATTTCAAGCTCCATTTATCTTCTTCAAGTTGAGTGGTTGGTTGTTTTGTGGTTTTATGACACAAGGGTCATATTTGGTCAAGCTGTGCAACACACAAGACAGACAACTTCAAGTAAAAAATGTTGTGAAAGGAAAAAAGAAGGATTGGGGAATAGAATAGGATGGAAGTAGAAAAGATCGTTTGGGTATCCCGGGTGTATGACACCCGTGTTTACTAAAGACAGTAACCCCATGGGAAAAGAAAAGTTCATTAGAGTACCTCGAGTTCGTGAAGCCTGTACACACCTAAAGGAGATATGTCTCAGAGGGTACAAGGCGAATGAAATGTAATTCCAATAAAAAAAGCAATTTTCACAAAAAAATTGCAAAAACTGCTGATGCACCAAATTTAATTTTATAACCACATGGTCTCAATTTCACCAGTGTATTTCTAAAAAATCCTTTTTGCCCTAAAATTTTTTCTAAATACATATGCTAATATAGGGTAGGGGCACCATTGAAAGGCCTCAATAATGCAAGGAATACCAGCTTGTTCCCCTGTCAAGGCTAAAATATTAAGCAAAAATAAAAATATCCAAACCTCAGAGAATTTCGTTATGTGGGCAGACAGACAGAAAAAATGAGTTTAAAATGCATAAATAATTTATTTATTCATGGGTAATTTTGGATGTGAAATAATCGATGGAAAGGACTGCACAAAATCTAAGAGGCATATCGTCAGCTTACAAGTAAAACACACTACGTTAAAATTTTCAAAGATAAGTCATTTAAGCTTTTCTAAACCGGAATGTGGAATCTTTTGACTGACGAAGTATACTAAATTATTTCTTATTTGCATGAAGTTTAGATTTGTTCTAGTGAAACACTTTGTGAGTAAAGCATAAGGAATAGAACTCCACCTTTTGTTCTCTCAGAACTACATTTTTTGACCTTGGTGTGTTTTACTAATAAGTTGATATATAAATTTCAGGAAAAGGTCAAGAAAGTAGAAGTGTACACGATAAGAAAATGCTTTAATTGAATCAATTTTCAGTAAGATAACCAATTTCTCAAATTGACAAGCACAACCAGTAAATAAAATTTCTTTCAAGTCAAACAAGTGCTTTTTCTTGGAAAAACAACCAGTAATAGTTCATTGAGTTGAATGGTCAAGCAAGCTTTAGACCAAAGTTCAAAAATATAGTCAGACTCTGGCAAATTGGCATTTGAGTTGCATGGCTTTGAATAAGTATATTTTTAAAATTAGGTGATTGGTAAAGTTCGCCAGGTTGAAATATAAACAAAGCAATTCCGCAATTGCCGTCTTTGGTGTGGGTTCTGGTTCTGAGTTTATTCTGTACCAAAAGGGATAACAATGATTATAAGCTGGTGTGTGGAAATCATCCATAGTCCATCACCATGTTTTTGAGTATAACAGTCCTTTCCCAGATAAGCTTACTACTTTTCTAGAAATGGATTTCCCCAAAGTCATCTGCCTCCTCATCAAAGCTAACTAAATTCATCTCTGCTAATATTCAACAATTCTATCAAAGTTTCAATTCGAAACACATTTCCCAATTACCAATATTATACCTGATAGAGTGTATCAATGTTTAGTAATACAAAACACATTTTATGATAAAATATAAATTACTTTCTATTCTTACATTCCATATTTACTTCATTCAAATATTTTTTTTGCATACCTGAAAAATGTATGTTCAATTTCAAAATACTATACACAAGCATGCATACTAGAATGAAACTGAAATTTAGAAAATATTATGAAATATATACTTTGTGAGAACGATGAGTTTCTGATACGAATTGGCAGCTATTCCTCCTTCTAACAGGCATTCTGTCATCATGATCTTCTTTAAGATGAATGACATTATTAACTCCCCAAAAGATTCTCAAGGAGCCTTCTAATATAAGACGTCCATTGCGCTAAAAAATAAGTCATTTTCATTAAGTATCTATGAAACAAGTAACTCCATAGCCATATCTGGTTCAGAATTGCTGATCATAAGTTTATGTAAGATGTAATAAGTAAGATAACCTATTTTTCTGACATGCTAAAAATTTGACATAATAAAAAGTGCCAACTTAGATTTGTTATGCTATGATCTTGATGGATAAAAAGATTTTTTAAACAATGGGACTTATTAAACAATGCAAAACATAACTCTATAATTCAAATATTAAATTGAATACATTCATGAAATGTAATACAATTAAAATATATCACAAATTTATTCATAGTGAGATTAATATTGGATTTTAATTACTCTTCAAAATCATATAAGAATTATAATTTTTAAAGTTAAATGCCTTTTAGACTAGATTATTAATGTATACTTTAGGCATCTAATCATACAAAATGACAAATTTCTATCAATCCAATAATATTAAAATAAATTATGAAACTTAATGGTGCAAATAGAATTTAGTTTTTCATGATCAATGATCAGAAGCTTCATATTTTTTAGACACAATTTAATTATATGGTAAATATTTTGTATACCTACCTACCTCCAAGCAAAAACATTCAGATGGATTTTATGACATAAAAATGTATCATTCATAAATCTTTCACACATACACACACGAAGCACTCGCCTAATTCAATAATTAACTTAATTATTCATTAACCATTTTGAACATTGTAGCAAATAGAACTATTAGGGTGTTGACAGCAAACTGAACTATTAGCATGATGACAGCCAACTATACCATCAAACTCTCAACCCTTTCTTGGCATGTTACCAACTGCATCATCAAACTCATAACCCTTTCTTCCTTATAAAAAGAAGAGAGTTCTGTTGGTTCCTTCCCAGCATTCGACTGTGTTGTGGTCCATGACTTGGCTCCAAAATTCGAAATTGGTATCACTTAAAAAATTTTCTCCTGAAAAAAAATCTGGAAAATTTTCCCCTCAGAAGAAAAACAAGTGATTTTCTGAAAAACTTGACAGGAATGATTTTGATAATTTGTGTATACAGTTTGTACAAGATATATATAAGTAGAATAAATAAGCTTTAGTTAGAATAGACCTTCAAAGATAAGTATAAAAGTCTAATTTTGAAGAATTATTTTTCTATTTTACAAGAAAATAGATACATTTTGTTCCAGATTTTTACTAAACTTAGTACTTAAAATAATTTACCTCACGGCTTTGGATTGTTCCACTCTTGCCTTCAAAATAACTATTGTAAATGCGTAACTTGGCTTCCAAATGGGATCTGTAGATACATTGATTGAATGGGTTAATTTATTATTTATATCCTTGAATAAGCCCAAAGTTAAATTAGCTTCAAATATGGGCTACTATTTTAGGGAACAGTAGAAAATAATGCATATCAACATATATTCTAACCTAATATGTTAAAACATCCAGTTTATACTCATCATAATAATCTATTTAAAAGCCATTCAAAACTGCTTTGTGTTTAAAATTTAACATAACATAAACATTTATAAAATTTCTTAAAACATATAGCACTAATTCTAGCTTTCATTGCAATTTGCAACACTATCATTATAAAAAGGATATCACAAATACAGTAAAGCTATATTTATCAGTAAGAATTAAATTATTTAGTTGGTTAGGTTTTATGGCACAAGCTCCATATTTGGCCAAGCTGCACCAAACACAAGACAACATCATGTAATGGACATACATACATAAGGAAATTTTACTGACACAGAAGAAACATATAGACTTAAGCTACAGGAATTGAAGCTGTGTGGCCTAAAATTGCAGCATAGAGGGCAAACCCATGAGCCTAGCAGTTTCAATTACTTAGAACTATTTATAAACTGATTAATCTCAAACTTTAGCTTTTTTGAATCACCAAAACCAATACATTAGAGATAGAGAAAATAAAAGTGTGTGGACAGGATGATTATAAAGATGAAATAAAAACTATCAGTCTCACATATAGATACAGTACCAGTTTCTTACAATAATTTGTGAGGCCTTGAGAAAACTTCCAACTCAAAAGCATCTAACACTAGACATTAGTTACATACCTCGGCACTGGAGTTCCTTGTCGATTGACAACTTTTCCAAAACTGGTATGTGCTTCAACTTGTGAGCCGTGACCAAACAAAGTAGGTCCAAACAGAACGCTATAGCATGGTATATGGCAATATGGAACTCCTTTGTGCTGGATGGTAAATAAACGATTATTAACTACAGCTTAAACTATCATAAATTAAATACAATGATGCAAAATATCCTTTTTAACAAGAGGCACTTCGCACTTAATGAATGAATTTCATTCCTACAAGATCATTAAGTTAATTGGTAGATAGGTGAGGAGCTTAATTGTTTTTATTTAAAGTAATTATAAAGAAAAGGTCAGCAATGGTGTCAATAAGGCATGACAATCACAAACAGAACATGTAATGCAAACATTCTGGTATCCATTTTGTCAAGTTCAATGCCAGCTGCATTTGCCAGTGTTGGCAACCAGACTAGGCTATGCATGAAATCCTCCTTATGATTACATTGAATCTGGGGTCAGCATTGGCATCAGTTCATGGTTTGCTGTTGTGTGTGAAAGTGCCAAGACTAAGAAAGGATATTCCCAAGACTCAGGCTGAGTAAAAGGGGTAGGTATTTGAATTAACGTTGCACTGGAGCAATGCAATGGGCTATTGGCGATGGTCTGGGATCAAAACTGAAGGGAAAGATCCGAAGGACACCATGTAATTTTGAATTAGTCAGATGACGAAGTGCTTGAGCTGGCACCCCTCTCAAAACTTCCACACCACGCCAACGTGAGGACATTTGAGGTCACAACAGATTTAACATGCAGCAGCCCCCTTTGTACACGACAGTCTTTGGTTGGATTCGAACTCGCAACCCTCCAGTCACTAATCCATTACTCTTCCAACCAGGCTAAGAAAGGGGACTCCTAATGCTCAACATAAGTCTGAGCATTGGGAGTTTATAAGTGCATGTACTACCTTTCGTGAATTTAAAAATCAATACCAATTAAACAAGAGTCAGGTTATTTTGTAAACATTTATATTTTTACCATTACTTTTCCTGATTTTCATAAAAGCATGAAAACAGTGGCTTAAATAAAAGTTCATGAATTAAGGTACAATATAAAGCACCTTTGAGCATTTTGATGGTGGAAAATTAAGTTAAATCATGCAAGTTTCTTACACAGAATGTAGTATAACTTCAATAACAGTTGTCATCATGAAACTTGAATCTCGAAAAATAAATTAACACTTAATTTTTGGTGGCTACATAAAAATTCAACTGAGTATTGCACCTGATACCCTTATGTCTTATTTTAATTACAATGCATTGATGAGAGTTTGATTTTAATTCAAATGGTACTTATTCAAACAAAAATGATATCGATTAACACATTAAATGCGGTGGGTTATGCTAACTGACAAAATACTTTCTATTCTGGCCAAATTGGTCATGGTTATATAAAATTACAATAAAAATATATAATGGAAGAAACAACACCTTGATATAATTCTTTTTTATTTAACCTCGATATTTAAAAATTAGCATTTTGAATATTGTTATCAAAATGTTAATTTAAATATAAGTCATTTTAATGTAATGTGTTGAAACATTTCAAGCATAGATAAGAGTTTTCATCGTAACAATTGCAAAAAATTGTTACTTTCATAGTGTGAATTCTAAAACTAATTTTTCCCAATCATTTTGGATTGTTTTTGTAATATTTGTTGTAAAATTCTGTATTCGTAAGTGAAAACAAAAGAATGCATAGCAAAAAAGCAAAGAAAAAGCTTCTAGCATAATGTGTTAATAAAGAATTAACTTCATGTTTGAAACAGATTCAGTGTCAATCAGAAACAAATAATTGTCTGTTTTATTTGCATTCTGAAAATAAATTTTAATTCAAGTTTACAATACACTCAGCAAATAAAATGTATGCTATAAGAGTTACATAAATAAAACAGAAATTACAATGTAAAAATAATTTAGGACAATTATGAATTAAAATTACATGAACTGAAACTTATTTGAAGTTTTAGATAAATGATTAAAGTGCGGAGTAAATAGCATAAGCACCTCAGCATGTTGTCCTGGGTTCAGTCTCTTACCACATTCTTCACATCTAAGGCACTCAGGATGCCATTCATAGCCCAAAGATGTTTTACGTTCAGCTGAAAAGAGAAATTACAAGCTTTACACAAATAGTTTAAATTTATTTTATATGTAAATAAACATTTTTAAATCAAAATGTAAATTATTTTTAATTATAATTTTAAGTATTAATTATTTCAATTACACTGAAGCAATGTTTTACCATACAGATGGGCCAATTCAGTCATTTTTGAAGTGATTGGGAAGATAATAGTTTGTAAACTTTGGTGTTTTCTTTATCTGCATAAATACACAAATGACGAGTTTCTTAAAATAATGCAAGTTTCTTTTAAATTTGATGAAGCAGGTTATGTCTGGTATAGCTGATAAAAAGACTGATTGGAAATGATAAATAGGTTGGAACAGCTTGCTTTCCCAAAGTTGATATAAGTAGGAAAAAGTATAAAATTTGTCAATTTTCTGATTTAAATTTACTCAAGTAGGTAGGCCCATTTAGTCCTCAAATGTACTGCCTATGAAGAATTTTCCCACATCTTCCCCCCCCCCTGCTTTATACAAATTCAGTTAATTAAGTCCAGCTTTCATTTTTAAAAATTTACAAGACACAAGTTGAAAACCAAAGTTTGAAAACAGAACATCTCAATACTTCTATTTATCAACATATGTTCCCAATTATGTCTTGTAAGGAGAGTTAAGCAGATTTTTATAAGTAACCTTTAAAATGTTTAAATTGTAACACAGTATATTATTGTACACTTAATTTAACTTTATGAACACACTAGAATTTTATGGTACATTATAAATCACTCATTAATTAATGCATGAATGGAGAATATATTGTCATAAATAGATTAAAAAGTTTTTATTATTTTGGGACACCTAAATTTGAACAAACTTTCTTTTAACACCATTTTTTAACTTCATACAATTTCTTTTCATTCGAATACTCAATCGAATTTTTAAAAAGCATAAAAGGAAAATGTTTATATTTAATTGGCAACTTTAGAATTCTGAGTGTTCAGAATTTTTTTAACAAAACATCAATTTTGAAAAATAAGCTTCCTGGATATAGAAGAGAAATAAACACAAAAATCATTTAAATTTTGTAGCAAAAAATTATAGAAAACCAATAAAAACAAACCGAAGAAGACAGGTTTTCCACACTTATGACACTTCCACATGTTTTTGAAATAAACAGTGCTTCTATTTGCAGTTCGTGTCAATCGTAAAAATTCGTAATGAAAAAGTTCACAATCACAAATTGTTTGATTCCAATCGAATGGTAGCTCTTGTTTTGAAATTCAAGTGTTACAAAAGGATTTCAGAAAAAATAAATTGGGATATTGACATTTCGATTTGCATATTTGTTTTCTTTTTAATACATTTGTAAATAGTTATTGTTAAAGGAAGCTGTGGTGCCCCACCCACATGTCTAATTGTCTTCTGGTATCTTTCACTTCAAACTCAGTTCTTTTCTAAAAAATATTCCCAGAAAGTTTAAAAGTTGAATTTCTATTACTGATCGGAAAATTTAGTGTCTTAATTTTGTTTTTATACATTTTAATTCACATCTGTTATTCATGTTGCTCCACCTACTTATGTTTTCAACCAATTATATGAAAGACCACTTTTTGAACCAATAGTTATACTTCTCCTTTTCGAACAATTACTGTCTGTAATGACTATGGTTAAAGTCATGATGCCATATTAAAGTGATTATATTTCTCCATTTCTTTGTTACTTAAAATGACAGTGGGCCGCGGTGGCCCGGTTGGAAGCGTAACGGACTAGCAACCGAAGGGTTGCGAGTTCGAATCCAGCCAAACACCGTCGTGTACAAAGGGGGCTGGTGCACGTTAAATCTGTCGTGGCCCCAAACGTCCTCACGTTGGCGTGGTGTGGAAGTTTGGAGAGTGGGGTGCCAGCTCAGGTGTTGCCTCGTCATCTGACCGTGGTTCAAAATTACGTGGTGTTGTCCTCGGATCTTTCCCTCTGGGATTGATCCCGGACCGTTACCAATAGCCTGTTGTGTTGCTCCAGTGTGACGTTAATTGAAAATACAAATACCAAATACCTAAAATGACAGTATTTAAATTTAGAAGATGATTTTAAATTAAAATTTAAAAAAAATGCAAATTGTTTAAAGACGTGCAAAACTTTGTTGAGCAGTTTTTTTGTTTATTTTTATTTCATAACACTCAGCGGTTTTTCAATTGCTTTTCACAGTTACGGTTTCAATAGCGTTTCGTCATGATTCATGATTATTTATTTTAATACGAATTTAAAAGTCAATTAAACCTTGTCTGATTTTTTTGAGTCTCGTCTTTGGTGACACGTCGTTTCAAATAGCTGTATGTGCTTCTGTTTTTGTGTTTAATGTTATCTTGAAATTTAGTTTTTACCAGAAAATATTTTAACACTTCGAGAACAAGATGCCTACCGTAATCCCTGATGATTCTCGATTTCAAACTGAACTATCAAATGCCGGTTCAAAACTAGTTGTCGTTGATTTTATGGCGACCTGGTGAGTATTTATAAATGTATTACTGTTCTAAGAAAAAGTAATGTCCTAATTATGTGTAAGTGCTGCTTTATTGTGATAGTTGAAAAAGTATAAAAATCTATCACATTGCTTTCGGTATGTCATGTTTGAAGATGTATGTATTCCGGCATGTGTTTTAGTCTTGATCATCTCTATCATTCGATCAGTTGTAGACTGCATTTTCAGTTTAATTCGAACAAATGTTTTATGACTACCAATTTGTGAATATGTGTTTAGTATAGATTAAGTGCTGTTTGTGTTGGTATTAGACGAATTTCTCTTGCTTGACTATTTCATTATTTGATCAGCTGTTATTCAATTAGGCATTCAATAATTAGTTAAATGCTTTGAAGATAATATCACAATGGTATCCAAACTTATTACAAAATATTTCTTCAGAAGACTTCTTTTAGATATTTTCTAGGTATCAAAAGTCAAACTTCCAGTTGTCAAACAAAAGCAACAAACTATTTATACCTATCATTTGTAATTAAAGTCTTATTTTATAAGTGGCGAACAACTGAACTCCCACTGAATTTGTAATTGGAAGAACAAGAACAATTTTGTTTTCCATAGAATATTCTGATGTTTGTAATGTAGCATGTCATGTTCTATTTTTTGTACGTCTTCTGTGTAATAAATAATTTCGTTTGGATTTTCCGAGTTCATGAAGTCATTCACGGTTAAAAGAACCTCTGTTGTCACTTGACTTGAAATGACAGAATGTTTGCAAATCCTTCAGTTGAGTGCAGATATTAATTTTATATCAAATAGAAGAGATGAGTGATTATAAATCTGACTTGTTAAGTGTCGAAGGGAGTCTAAGTATCTACAAAATCTAAAAATAATTTCCTAAGAAATTTTATATAGTTTTTCCGTTTGATCGACTTCACAATCAAAACAGTTGCAATAAAAATTTCTAAAGTACTGTGAAACCAGGAGCTAATTTCTTTCCTCAATCATGGAAAGTGCCACACGTTTTTGTGCGACTGCAAAATGTGCCATTTGCTCAAATAACTATTGCAAATTTTTATGTAGTTGCAATTCTAAACGAAGGTGACTTTTGGAAATTCTCAACCTGATCACACTTTGTCATATTCTTCAAATACTTCTTTCTCTTTCACATGCAAAGGGGTAGCATTCTAGGGTACCAATGTTTGAAGTTTCAAAATTATTTTATAAAATTTGTGATTTTTCTTGTAAAAAATGTTCTATTAAGTAAGCACATTTTTAACTTTGTCATGGAACTTTTGCCATGCCTGTGAAATAAATGCTTGCACTCCTTCATTAATATACACTGTTTAACTTCAATTCTTCTATGTAGCACCCTGCAATTTTATTGCTGTTCAGCAAACAGCAGAGACAAAAGCAATAAAATTCTCTTCTCACAATCATTGGAGAGCACAAGTCAAAGGGGTGCCTTGTTTTCCCATCCTGGAAACTAATCTGTAATATACCTACCAACTTTTCTGGATTTTTCTTTATTGTGAGAATTTGCAAGTGATGCCAATTTTGAAGTTTTGGCACCGAGCAGTGGCAACCATGAGAGAAAACATTGGAATCAGCAGTAGCTAGATTGTTGTGAAAACCTTCTTTGGGGGCACTAATTTTCAAGAAAAACCTGTGAATATACCTCCAAAACATTCAAGTAAAGGTTTAATTGCTCATTTTTGCATATATTTGAAACCACTTTTTGTAAAATATAGCCGATTTGGTTTTATTGAGTTCAAACTGCTACCTAGCATGTAACTTGGCTACTTTTTTCTGTTTTAGACTGCTTTCATAAAGCCAATTTGATGCAATTCCCACTAATATGGTATTTTTTAATTATTTTTGGTTTCTAGGGATTCCAGGTATGCTATTTACAAAGCCCAGCTTTTTGCTAGTTTTTATGCAGTCAAATATAAATTTCAATCACAAATTATTATTGTGAACAATACTTTATTAACAAATTTAATGGTGCAAATTAGTGTATTTTATCCTGTATTTTAGATGATAATGGTTTATCTTCATTTTAAATACATAAATTTTGTTTTGGACAGGGTGGCATCACTCATTTGTCCTAGGTTGCAAAGTTGCCCCTGAATTCTTTACTTCTATTCTGTGTCATATTTGTTTTGTTAAGCATGTTTTTTACTTTCTGTTTGATCATTTAGCCACAAGTTTTCCTTTCGTGACTTCTAATTTTTAAATAAACACCTAGGTGTGCTCCATGTCATCGAATAGCACCAGCGTTTGAAGACTTGAGTCGTCGCTATTCAGGCGCTGTATTTCTAAAGGTGGATGTTGAGCAGTGCCCTGAGACTGCTTCTTCCCAAGGTGTAACTGCTATGCCAACCTTCATTTTTTATAGAAACAAGACAGTAGTGGGACAAGTGAAGGGTGCGGATGTGGCTGCTTTAGAAGCAAAAATTAAAGAATTGGGAGGAGGTGAAGGTGATGAATCATCAGAAAGTGGTGTGCATGGACATGTATGTATATTTTATCATTTACACACAATGATCCCTCAATATATCACACTTCTAGTGGGAGAAGAAACAAACTCAACATAGCAAAGGAGAGTCAGTACTTAAGGAGGTTGTAATTGTGTACCAAATGTTGGCGTGAAATTTAGCTAGAGATAAGAATGGCAACCTTAACGATATTTATATAGCTTCATGGAAAGAATGACGAATGAAAATGAATACAAAAATTCACAAATAACAAAAATACAAAATGGATTGGTACTTTCATGAAGATGTATATATTGTTAGGGTTGCCATTTCTATTTCTAGTTACATTTGGTGCACAATTATGACCGACGTCCTGTTAACTGGAAAGTTTGGAGCAGGCTGAAAAAATCTACTTATTAAAGAAAAAGAAACAAATAATTCATTATTTGTGCATTTTTAATTAAAAGTATGCAAAACTACAATACAAGAGAATGTTTCTGGTTTTTTTTTCAGTAGATCCTTTACAATTTTTTTATCTTTGGTTCGGATGAAGCTAAACTCTAGCTTGATATAGTTTTGATATGATATTTCATATTGTGGCAGGCCCTCAGGAAAAGGCTAAGATACCTGGTGGAATTCCCACTTCTAAGAAAGACATTGAGATTTCCTCTGGTTTGCAAACTTCAAATCCATCAAGGGGACAAGATTGAAAAAGTGTTAGCTGAATAAATTATACATCAAAGTGCACTATAATGTGTAACTATTTAAAATTTTTGCACAAATTTACGACTCAAAATATAAGCAAGAAATGTAGTTTTCTGACTAGAAAAGTTCACAATGCATAGTAAAAAGGTTCCCAAACTACTAGAAATAGCCTATGATGTTGCTCCAGTGCGACTTAAAATTCAAGTGCGTACCATATCAATTATCCAAACTACTAGAGGGCCCAGTTGGAACAGTAACGGATTAACAACTTGAGGGTTGCGAGTTCGAATCCAACCCAAAGACTGTCTTGTACAAAGGGGGCTGGTGCACGTTAAATCTGTCGTGGCCTCTAACATTGGCATGCTGTGAAAGTTTGGAGAGTGGGTGCCAGCTTAGGTGTTGCCTCGTTAAAAATTACTTGGTGTCCTCAGATCTTTTCCTTTGGAATTGATCCCGGACCATCACCAATAGCCCGCTGTGTTGCTCCAGTGTGACGTTAATTAAAATACCTACCAAACTACTAGAGAAATTTTTATTGCTCAAAAGAAGCAATAATAGAAATTAGACTAAATAAGCATGTGTCTCTACTTGGTGTTAGTAAGGGACTCCGACTTATGATTGAGTTCCGTTCAGACTGACTGGTCGTAAGTTGGATTTATATTTCTCAACACTATTTTCATTCAAACGAGTTATAAAAATTGTACATAGAACACAAAAATTCTACATTTGTATAATTATTGTACATAATGTGAAAAATACATATGTGCTCTATTGTACGTACTGTAAACAAAAATACAACCTTAAATTACATCATGTAAAAATAGTAAATAACAAATGAAATTCCGCATACATACGTAAAAAAAATTATTTCTCTGAAAAAAGTGGAATTGAAAATAAATTTTTAATTTTCCCAGTACCTAATGTTCTTGGGTTGAGGTAGATGTTTTTTTGAGGAATGTGGTGAGCTTTGTTTGAATGTATTTTTTCTTTTTTCGTCATATCTCATGATAACAACGCACAGCATCTTGAATGAAACGTTCAACCCTTGCAAAGCGTTCGACATTAGGGTCCATTGCTTCGAAACTGGCTAGAGCTTTGTTTAATTGCGAAAACGAATCAGATAAACCCTTTGCCATGAATTTCGTACTATGTTTATTTTTTGTAGTCGTAAGTGCGGATGGTCATAAGTTGCATAGGTCGTAAGTCGAGGAGAAGGTGTATATTCTTTTATGATTGGTTACTTAGTTAAAAATAAACTAAACTTCTAGTAGTCAGGTTTCATTTGATTTAACTTTTACATTGACATTGTGGCTACAAAACATTGACATTGTGGCTTGAGTTTCTGAATCGGAAAATGCATTGGTTTGTAGGAACCAATTATCAGTTTACAAAATTATTTTCCTTTTTAAATTTTCTATATTCTTTCCAAAAAGTGTCCTCAAGTATTTGCCTTGCCTGCTTTTTATTCAATGTTAATGTGTTAAAATTTGATAGGAGTTTCTCTTAAAGTATCAAGATTTAAAATTTATAGTACTTGCTAACCAAGTGAAAATCCTTTCTTACCTCAAGTAGTAGACGTAGACTATCCTTTCTAACTAGTAGCTCTATATATCTGATTTTTATTGGTGTTTTTATATTTGATAGTATGCTAAGTATGCCCTCATAAATCTTATTGAAAACCTTGCAAGACATACTTATTCATAATCTAAATAATTTCAGACTTTTGTTATTTTAGGCATTATCTAATATCACAATTTTAGTTTGAAGTATTTAAGTTTTACAATTTTTGTACGTAGTGTACTGTAATGAATGTTGCATACTTGTATAATGGGCCACAGAATGATAGTACACAATTTGATGTGATTTTGTTTTTCATTTTGTAAAATGAGCCTAAATCTAAAAAATTATTACAATAGCCTAATTCTGTAATAATAGTAGATCATGATCTAATTACCTCATGTAACAAAACATCACTAGAGAACAACAAAGCAAACATTCCGTATAATATTCTAAAAAGTTTTCTGTTCCAAGTGTGATAAAGTGCTTTAAGTTTTACTTTAAAACTCTATTTGCTAAATTTGTGATTTAATCACCTTTTATAATTAATGTAGGTTGATCTTGTGAATTTCATACACAAATCTTCCTGTGAGTGTTTGAATGATGCTGATGATCACCCATTTTCCAATTCTCTCACAGCTGGTGGAGGATATCTTGAGTCAGATTGTGATGAACAGGTATTTGAATGCTTTTATCAATGTTTTAAGTAATTCAAAAGTAACAATTCCTTAGTAACATTAAATTGATGGAACTTCTAAAGAACCTCTAAGATAATCATTTTATGTGCTGTTTGTCTTCACTGTTTATCAAGACATTGCTCAGTAATGAAAATTAGTTATTAAATTTGAGTTGCCTAGAAAGTACCAAAAATGAAACATTTAATGCTGGTTTAATTTTCTCTGCAGTCTGCTCACTTTTTAGCACATTACTTTGTATAAAGCTATTGTTTTAATGTAACACATTTCTGGATTCTGTCATAAGTCTGATGCTTGAATTCTGAACCATCTCTACCACTTTTTGAGCTGTTATCTAAATTGACAGCTAGTAAACCCATTCAAAGTAGAAAAATAAGTCTTAATGTGGTTATTAAGTCTGGGTTAAGTGAGTTTCGAGGCTCACACAAAAATACAAACTATAGTGGACTGTAGCTATGTTTATTTACGTTGATTCAAACAGTATTCCCACGCTCCTTAAGAACTCCTTATTTTTTCCCAAAATTAGAGCACTAAATTTTTCTGACGGCACAGTCATTTTCCCATTTTCGAGCTTCGTTGTCCGATCTTGGACGGAAGCAGCAGGTTTCACTGGGAGACAACGTTTATCCCCCCTCTTCAGAAATGAATACGAAGATAACCACTGATTGACCCTAGGAAGGGGTGTGTGACTATGCGTACACCCCGCAAGGTTGATTGACAGGTAATGACCATTTAATTCATTGGATCTGGGGAGATAGATGACTTCCATTGATAGATTTGCTCATGCTTCCTGTTCTCGCGTTTATTGGTTTTCCCCCAGATGTTTTCACATAGTTTTTACAAAGACAAAGTTTCTAAACATCTGAAGAAAAAGCACATAAATAACAATCTTTATTTCCACATTGTCCCCACAAGCAAAACACCTAGCAGATGGGTTTACATTAGGTGCTTCGTGGGGAATGAAGAACTTTCAAGAGAAACCACATGGTTCCTCTGATAAGGAGTGGCAATTTTGGGCAGACTTCGATGTGGAGACGAAGCTCTTGGAGGGTTAAAAAAAGTATGCCTGGGAAATGTGTTTTTAACAGCTTATGGACTACAAATGAAAAGCATTGAGAATGGATTGCAGCTTCAATAGATCGCCATAAAGCAAAATGCCTTATTTGCCAAAAAGAATTTGATATTGGAAGAATGGGGAAAGTGCTGTTAAGGCTCATATGACTGATAAGTAAATTGAGTAACTGTTTTATTTGGTGATTGTTAGCTGTTGTGAAAGGTTTTTGTTCACATTTTTTACACATAAAAATGTGTAAAACAATCAAGTTTTCTAAACGTGTTAATTTATTTATGTTCTGATATTCGAAAAATGTGCTCCGATATAATTAGTAAATTAATGAACAAAAACGTTCCACTTAAAATGGAAAACAAATAGAAAGAACTCAGATGGATATTTATGCGAATGGATTGTAAAAACCATACTTAGGTTCGGATATAATTTTTAAATGATGCATGTGCTGTGCATTAGTCATTTCGCAATTGTTAATGATCATTTTTACATATAAAATGAAATTACAAATGTATTCACTAAATGAATTATTTTTAGAGCCTATTCCAAAAATTTGGAATAGGCTCTAAAAATAATTCATTATATTAGTACTCCGATTTAATTAGAAAATTAACAAACAAAAATTCTTTATGATAAGGAAGATAAGAAAACTCAGATGATTGTAAATCCGGATTTAGGTTCTAATATATTTTTAAAATCATGCACGGTGCGGGGCATAATCCATTTTACAATTGTAAGAAAAAATTAAATTATAAACGTGCCTAAAATGATTTTTAAGAGCCTATACTCCGAAAATTCGCTCCGATATTAGAAAATTAACAGACAAAAATTTCTTTTTGAAAATTACAATAAATAGAAAAATTCAGATGCAAATGGATTGCAACTAATATAATGAAAAATAATGCAGCGGTGTGCGATTATCATTTTCCAAAGAAATGTAATAATTTTCACAAAATGAAATACAGTTTTTGAAGAACAAGAACATGTTCTGTGTGCATACATTACTTATTCTGTGTGCATTATTAAGATTCTCCAGCAAGAAGGTAAGATTTCAGCAATTTGTCTGAAGTTAAGAAGCTTCCCGTAACATTTTGTGGTCATAGATGGCTAGAGAATGTCCAGTTGTAGTATGTGCAATTGTAATTTGGACTGATGTTATCAAATACAGGTAACCCCCGTATAACACGGGAGTTATGTTCCGTAAAATTGCCGTGTTATGCGAATCCATGTTATACGAAACAAAGAGCTAGTACGAAAAGGGGGGGGGGTTAGGTTCCAAAAATTAAAAAACATGCTATTATATTTTCATAATTAAGATAAATATCTTTATTAAAATTTTCTTAAGTAATACATATTAATATGAATTAAACAATGTTTTTATTAATATGAATTAAACAATGTTTTCTTCGTCATCACTAAGTACTATTAACCGAGGGTGTTTTCTTTTTGGCAAGATATCCTCATCCTCTGAGTGACAGCTATGAGATCAGTGATGCCATTTATTTTTTAAGTCCTTTATTTCTCAATTCCGTTTTCTCCCTCGCTATAGTGACGCTCATGAACTATGCTAAGAATCTAACGTCATGCCATGTCGTGTGTCTGTCTAACAAATTACAGATGAGCTAGTTTAAAAACAGCAAATCAGGAAGTCCAGCCCATCCTTTCGCATCGTTGTTCCAATCATTCCATAAAAGCATTGTGTTATACAGGGATGTTCCCAATTCTCGAATCGTGTTAGAGTGAATCCGTGCTATTGAAGTGCCGTGTTATACGGGGGTTACCTGTATGTTAGAAGTGTAGAAAAGGGTACTTTGAATAAAGTAAATTGCAAGTCTTTTCTGACAGTACGAGATGCTACAAAGGATGAGTTAATTGTGGCAAAGTTTAATTTTTTTCTTAGCTGTGGCAAAATTATTGCAACCATTTCTTGCATTTAATCAAAATGATAAATCATTGTTGCCTTTTTTTGGAGATGAAAGCTTGTAAAGCAATGTGTGGAATACTTTAATCTTCTAAAACCAGAAGAAAAAGTTAATATAAGTACCATTCAAAAGCTTTCCAAATTTGGAATTGATTATTTGATTTTTCTGACTAATTATTATTCTCCTGTGGACAAAATCAATAAGGTTATTGGGGAAAGAATAGTAAAGGAAAAGTTAAAGGAGAAAAAAAATAACGCCTTGTGCTGCCTTTGATTTGCGGCGGGATTGCAGAAGTTTCGTTATACAAAGGCTACATCTCATGGCTAAATCTCCTGCAGCATATTTGCTTGTTCGAAATTCTTCAGGTCTTGATCCTAGACGTATGGTTAAAGATCAGACCAAGTTCATGAACTCCATGAAGCTTGTACTATCGCACTTTACTCAGAAAAAGATTGTTATGATATATTACTTCAATTCAAAGATTTTATGGAAAGCACCGTTTTCAAATCCACTTCATTGTTTCAGAATTTTGAATCCAAAACAATGCGTTTTTTTAAATGACTTTATTAGTATAGATGATACAAAAGGAAAACTGGAAAGTTATGAAAACCATAATGATCTTATCTCATGGCCAGGCTTCTGTGGAATGTGGATTTAACATCAAGTCTTTAGAAGTTGAAAATTTAAAAGGAGACTCCTATATTGCAGACTTATTTATGAAAATGCTAATGATATTCCAAATTTAGTAATTACTAAAGAAATGAGAAAATTTGTTTCTTCAAGGCAGAAATGTTACACATTTAAAAGAACAACGCAAAAGTGCGAAGAAGAAAATTTTAGAAAAGAAAACTTGAGCTACAAGAACTTAATTCCTTAAAATCAAAGAGAATTTGTCTTGAGGGTGATATAATGAGAATGGAAAAGTCAGCTGAAGAACTGGCTAATGAGGCAGAAGCTTCTGAGGACTTCTCTTTTAAAAAGTGCAAATGCACTACATACAGAAATTAAAGGAAAAGCAGCTGAAATAGAGGAATTAGACAAAATAATTTCTAAAAAACAAATCAGTTGAAATTTATTCATAAGACTTTTTTCTCAGGGGCAATATTTAAAAGAAAAATGTATTTGTATTTAAAACGGAAAATAAACCTTTGTTATTAAAATTCTTATTTTCTAGGAAAAAATGCAATGATTTTTGGAATTTCTTTTCTTTCCCCCTTGAGATGACATCCTTAAAAATTAGTTTTATTGTGGTTAATGGGTTTAATGTGTGTAAAGTACATTCAACTTTTTTGTGAATTGTTTTTAAAAGTTAACTTCAAAACACAATGTATTTAACAGACAACATCAAAAAATTAACTTTTAAGTTACTATAAATCTACCAACGGTCCTGCATACATCCCTAATTTTTGTCCTACTAGGGTTGACTCATACAATGAAGGTACAATATGGTTTTTGGTATATCTCAATTAGTCCTTATAAAAAATTATTTGTGTCCTTAGAAATTCCTTATTTTTTAATTTGAAAAAAAGTGGGAACCTGTCAAATGTAGTACTATCCTAAATACACAAAGAATTTTCCTGGAATGGAACACTAGAGATATCGCATCAAGCTCAGATACTGAGAAGTTGGCAGTATTCTTGGCTCTCGGCAAATGCATGAAAAGTTATGCAAATTTAGGAGTAGCGCCAACAATTGTCATTAACTATTTTCAAAATTTGGACCACTTTGTAAATTTTGGTGAATTTGTTTGAAAATTCACCAAAAGTTAATGAAAATTTAGCCTTTTTAACAATTAGCAGACTAGAAATAGTGTTCAGATTCTTCTTGAGAGAAAATTTTCCAAGGGATGCCAATTTCGAAGTTTTGGCATCAACCTTGGTAACCATAAAAGGAAAACATCAGAGGATGGTTGCTAGATTGTCATGAAAACCGTATTTAGAAAATACTTAGTTTTTAATTTTAAGATTTAAATTTATTGACAAGATAATCAACATCTGTTTCATACTTAATTAGCACATTTTGTTTCAGCCAATTCATTTTGTATCTAAGCAACTAAATTAGGGTTTAAGAGGAAACTTTAATTGCTACTATTTAAAAAAATTATGTTACTACACAAGTGCTTTGGCTGTGACAGCCCTATGATGTTGAAAAGATTTTCATTCCTTAAATTTTCTGCCCTGCTTTTGAAGTCTAAGATTAGTATTCAACTTTCCAAGATCAATCATTATATATTCAGTGTCATAATTTTGATTCATACTTTAAATATGAATTTCCTTTGCATTTTGTCTTAATTTATGTGGAACTTTAGTAATCTAGATGAAATTTTTATAATTTATATTTATATTGTATAATTTTATATTAATAGCTATTGAATAAAATTAAGTGATTAATTTATTTTCAGCTTATTATGTCTTATGGATTTAATCAAGCAGTCAAACTCCACTCCTTAAAAATTTCTGCTCCTGAAGGTAATTATACAACTTCTAAAACGTTTGTTTATATAAATGATTTTTCTTTTTTTAAGTAATGTATGTAATTTTTAATTTACATATACACTGAAATTATATAGACACAAATAGTAATAAAATATTCCTTAATTGATTATGCTTTGCTTTCTGTAAATTTATAATGGAAACAAAATAGGATTGCCGTTCAGAAAAGTCAGAACAGATTTTAAAATTAATAGTTGTCAATCATATTTGGTACTTATAAATATCGTTTTGATTATTAAATCATTTAGATTGAGTCATCATTTTTGATGCCTAAGAATTCTGATGTTTCTGTTGACTAACTGATCTAAGCTAGAAAAACTGTGTACTTTAAAAAACTTACAGTGACAAAATATTGTTTATTATGATTGAGTTAGTACTAAGGTTAAATTTTTAAAAATCTTGCAAGATTTTTCTAGAAACTCCTGAAAATGATTTACTGATTACATGTTTTATAACAGTATCTTTTGCAATTGCTTTAGGTATCTAAATTAATTTTCGGAAGTATAAAAACATTTGTCAATAAAAATTATTAACTTAGAAATTTTTCAAAAAGTAACTCTTTATGAAGATTATCAGTGATTTGTGAATCATTAAATTTGTATTACCATGCTTTTACTGATTTTGAATTACATATCATCAACATTTTATTTTTAGAGAATGGGCCCAAAACACTAAAGTTATTTATAAATCAACCGAGAACTTTAGACTTTGACCAAGCCGATTCCTCAGAGGCAGTTCAAACTATAGAGTGAGTAAAGATTAAATAAGCAATCTACATCTTGTTTTCAATTTTTCGTAGTAAAATTGCATATCTGTATCACCGCTAATGATCAAAATATTTTTAGATTAAAACCTGAAGACCTTTCTGGTGAAAATCCTGTACTTTTACGATATGTGAAATTTCAAAATGTACAAAATTTGCAGGTAAAGATATCTTGTCTCTGATTCAGTTTGTTTTCAAAATTATCTTGGTTCCATTTCACCATGTCTTGTGCTTGGACAAATATGGCCCTTGCAACATAAAACCCCAAACCTACCATTTCACCTGTGGTGAACTTTACCACCTCTACAAAAATTAACTTACGATCCAATAGTATATACAGCAGTGTAACCCAACTCCACCATGGAGTACCTTTTGGTAGACAAGTTACACTGTTTCCTATGAGCTTGCCAAATTGGTGACCGACGGATGTGATTTGAATGCCAAACTTTATAAAAGCTTTGATGGATGGTCCACGATAAACCAAACTTCGATGGAGGGTTCACGATGAGTAGTTGAATTGCCAATGCTATCACTTTAGGCTCATTTTCCTATCATGGCTTCACTCCATTCATTGCTGCTCAGCCTTCTCTTCACAAGGTGACTCACTTGGCTACTAAAGGCAATGCAGGACCATTACTATCGCAATCTTAAAAAAAAAAAAATTATTCGACCCACTCATGCGAAAGTACACCCGTGATCTTAATACAGCTCTCACAGTCCCACGCAAATGGCAATCACTCAACTAGTGGTGATATCTATCTAATTCGGCTGCCGCTAAATTCTGGAAGGGGAGTATTATGGCGAACTTAGCCACCACTACAAAAATTAACTTATGATACAATAGTATATACAGCAGTGTAACCCAACTCCACCATGGAGTACCTTTTGGTAGACAAGTTACACTGTTTCCTATGAGCTTGCCAAATTGGTGACTGACGGATGTGATTTGAATGCCAAACTTTATAAAAGCTTTGATGGATGGTCCACGATAAACCAAACTTCGATGGAGGGTTCACGATGAGTAGTTGAATTGCCAATGCTATCACTTTAGGCTCATTTTCCTATCATGGCTTCACTCCATTCATTGCTGCTCAGCCTTCTCTTCACAAGGTGACTCACTTGGCTACTAAAGGCAATGCAGGACCATTACTATCGCAATCTTTAAAAAAAAAAATTATTATTCGACCCACTCATGCGAAAGTACACCCGTGATCTTAATACAGCTCTCACAGTCCCACGCAAATGGCAATCACTCAACTAGTGGTGATATCTATCTAATTCGGCTACCGCTAAATTCTGGAAGGGGAGTATTATGGCGAACTTAGCCACCACTACAAAAATTAACTTGTGATACAATAGTATATACAGCAGTGTAACCCAACTCCACCATGGAGTACCTTTTGGTAGACAAGTTACACTGTTTCCTATGAGCTTGCCAAATTGGTGACCGACGGATGTGATTTGAATGCCAAACTTTATAAAAGCTTTGATTGATGGTCCACGATAAACCAAACTTCGATGGAGGGTTCACGATGAGTAGTTGAATTGCCAATGCTATCACTTTAGGCTCATTTTCCTATCATGGCTTCACTCCATTCATTGCTGCTCAGCCTTCTCTTCACAAGGTGATTCACTTGGCTACTAAAGGCAATGCAGGACCATTACTATCGCAATCTTAAAAAAAAAAAATTATTATTCGACCCACTCATGCGAAAGTACACCCGTGATCTTAATACAGCTCTCATAGTCCCACGCAAATGGCAATCACTCAACTAGTGGTGATATCTATCTAATTCGGCTACCGCTAAATTCTGGAAGGGGAGTATTATGGCGAACTTAGCCACCACTACAAAAATTAACTTATGATACAATAGTATATACAGCAGTGTAACCCAACTCCACCATGGAGTACCTTTTGGTAGACAAGTTACACTGTTTCCTATGAGCTTGCCAAATTGGTGACCGACGGATGTGATTTGAATGCCAAACTTTATAAAAGCTTTGATGGATGGTCCACGATAAACCAAACTTCGATGGAGGGTTCACGATGAGTAGTTGAATTGCCAATGCTATCACTTTAGGCTCATTTTCCTATCATGGCTTCACTCCATTCATTGCTGCTCAGCCTTCTCTTCACAAGGTGACTCACTTGGCTACTAAAGGCAATGCAGGACCATTACTATCGCAATCTTTAAAAAAAAAAATTATTATTCGACCCACTCATGCGAAAGTACACCCGTGATCTTAATACAGCTCTCATAGTCCCACGCAAATGGCAATCACTCAACTAGTGGTGATATCTATCTAATTCGGCTACTGCTAAATTCTGGAAGGGGAGTATTATGGCGAACTTAGCCACCACTACAAAAATTAACTTATGATACAATAGTATATACAGCAGTGTAACCCAACTCCACCATGGAGTACCTTTTGGTAGACAAGTTACACTGTTTCCTATGAGCTTGCCAAATTGGTGACCGACGGATGTGATTTGAATGCCAAACTTTATAAAAGGTTTGATGGATGGTCCACGATAAACCAAACTTCGATGGAGGGTTCACGATGAGTAGTTCAATTGCCAATGCTATCACTTTAGGCTCATTTTCCTATCATGGCTTCACTCCATTCATTGCTGCTCAGCCTTCTCTTCACAAGGTGACTCACTTGGCTACTAAAGGCAATGCAGGACCATTACTATCGCAATCTTTAAAAAAAAAATTATTATTCGACCCACTCATGCGAAAGTACACCCGTGATCTTAATACAGCTCTCACAGTCCCACGCAAATGGCAATCACTCAACTAGTGGTGATATCTATCTAATTCGGCTACCGCTAAATTCTGGAAGGGGAGTATTATGGCGAACTTAGCCACCACTACAAAAATTAACTTATGATACAATAGTATATACAGCAGTGTAACCCAACTCCACCATGGAGTACCTTTTGGTAGACAAGTTACACTGTTTCCTATGAGCTTGCCAAATTGGTGACCGACAGATGTGATTTGAATGCCAAACTTTATAAAAGCTTTGATGGATGGTCCACGATAAACCAAACTTCGATGGAGGGTTCACGATGAGTAGTTGAATTGCCAATGCTATCACTTTAGGCTCATTTTCCTATCATGGCTTCACTCCATTCATTGCTGCTCAGCCTTCTCTTCACAAGGTGACTCACTTGGCTACTAAAGGCAATGCAGGACCATTACTATCGCAATCTTTAAAAAAAAAAATTATTATTCGACCCACTCATGCGAAAGTACACCCGTGATCTTAATACAGCTCTCACAGTCCCACGCAAATGGCAATCACTCAACTAGTGGTGATATCTATCTAATTCAGCTACCGCTAAATTCTGGAAGGGGAGTATTATGGCGAACTTAGCCACCACTACAAAAATTAACTTATGATACAATAGTATGTATAGCAGTGTGACCCAACCAACTCCACCATAAAGTACTTTTTGGTAGACAAAGTTGGCACTGTTTCACACGAGCTTACTAAACACCATATAAATATTGGAGTATTAATTAAAACTAGTGGTCGCCCAGTGGTCGAAATTCGACCATAATTCATTTAATTTTTAAGTTTGAACGTTAATAAGGTTATTTTGTCAAAGAGTATACCTCTATATTCATTGCATATAATTTTTTTGAATTTTGTTCTATTACGTAAGCTGCGAGCATGTACAAATACGTCATAGGAAAAATGCGATATAGCTTGGTTAAGCCATATCTAAAAAACAATAACGCGTTGTTTGACATTTCCTTGAGGTTTTTTTTATTGCTATACTGGCCACAGATTTCGCCAAGGCTACACAGTTAATTTGCCTATCTTTTTCAAATTATATAAAATTTAAATAAATCCAAAAAATGAAATAAGGAATACGTGCTTCGTATTTTTTTATTGAAACAAAAAAAACCGGGTGGTTAAAAAAATAAATGTTGTCCATTGAACTTGAAATAGTTCGACAAAGAATTTAATGATTCAAAACTTCTGTGTAGACGATGTTTTTTGTAAAAACTCTTTCATCGTTTGCTAAATGCCTTTGACCGTTATATTCTGAAATATAAAATCTCAAACCATCGAAAGATCGAACTCTAATTGCTGCGACGTACAATTGACTATGTGTAAAAACTGGCTGCCTCTATAAAATTCCAATTTTTTCGAATGTTTGTCCTTGAGACTTCTTTATTGTCATCGCAAATGCAGGTATAATTAGAAATTGAGTTCTTTGAAAGTTAAATGGTAAAATAGTTCCGGAATATGTTAAATTTTTATACGTGGAATCAAAATTCTCTTATTGCGTGCGGTTCCAGTTAAAACTTCGCAATCAATAGTATTACGATGCATAAATTTGATGCGAATTCTTGTTCCATTGACTAATGCTTCCTTTGTATTTAAGTTTCTGATCAGCAAAACGATGCAATTAACTTTCAATACTAACTTATGTGGTGGCAAATTATGCCAAATCTCATACTCCTCCGTGCGCGCAATGTGCTTAAAAAGGGGTACAAAGTTTTTTCTTCACGTATTAATATATAGATATCCCAAATGTTTGTGTGTTACAAAATCGTTTTACGTTTTAACAGTGAAAGAGTATACCCAATGATCTCTTTTAATTCATAAAATTAAATTCAGGATAAATGCTTTTTGTCGGTATGGATTATTACATCATGTTTCGTAAATGTTGCTATTTTTACTGATGTAAAACCATGTTACAACTCTAATGCCCTTTTGTCCTCTTTAACTTATCAGTCTTAAATATAAAACCGTCTTTTTCTTCTAAATTTTGGCAATCACTCAACTAATAAATCAATCAAAATCTTATAATCCTGGCACAGTATTCATTGCCATAAACATTTCAACCGGTAAAATGTTGTAAATATACTGTCAAATTGTGCTATTGATCATTTTGATAGTACCTTCTTAAAAAAAATTAAATCTGATAAAGATTGAGAAGAAAATTGAGTATTAGTAAATTTTAATAATGTTAAATTTGTGATATTGACAAATGCTTTTGATTACAGATATTTGTTAAAGACAACCAAAGTGGTGCTGATTCTGTGACAAGGATTAATCATTTAGCAATAATAGGAAGTACAATATCGATGACCAACATGAGTGATTTTAAAAGGGTATCCAGTGTTTTATTCTTTTAAGAAACAGTTTTTAACATGGTTGTGTTCATTTATTCTAGTTACTACAATCAGTATTGGATCTTTAAATTCTATGCTAACCCTTTCATGAACAGTGAGATAATTATGTACTTTTTTTCATATAGTATACCTTTGAGAAACGAAATCCTTCCTAGTTGCTCCGTTGCTGTCAGAACACTGGGATTATCTTTCCACCAAGAGTAACAATTTATATTTGATGGGATACAAATTTCAATAATTAGTAATTTGTTTTAAAATTCAGAAAACCAGTGTTTCTTGGCTGTGGTGTTGAATAACCTGGAAATTAGAGTAACACGTTTTTGTATTGTATTTACACTTACATGCTTCTTAGTTACTGGTACAAAATGTGCTGAAAAATATTTAATGTTGAGTTTTGAGTAATAACAGGTCTGCAAAATTTAACTTCAGAAAATTTTTTCAAATATTTCTATCGCATCACATTTTCTCCCTAAACAGATTTCAATTTACATATTCAATGCATTTGGTGAAAAATTACAATATTCAAATCGTCATTTTTATATTGTTTTTTAATATCACTATTCACTAAAAGGGAAGTGGTATAAATTGATTCATATTTTACATCAAATTTGTTATTTTTCTCACTTGGATTTTTATATCCTAACATAGTTTTGTGGCACATTTCTGTTGCTTCAGGTCTATCTCTGAATCATGCAAGAGTAATCCACCATCATGCTATTATCCCAGTATCCTTGGTACCTCCTTCCCATGTCCATAATATTGTGGTGGAACCTCTCGCCATGATTCTCACTCTAAGCTCACCTCCTTGAATGAAACACAAGCTTCATGCTCTGGCGTTTACAACCCTTTCAAACTCGGAATCAGATACAAGTTTTCTAATATTTAGTCTAATAAAAATTCCCTCCTTCAAGTTCGTGTTGGATAAGACTGGGAACTTACTTATTAGGTACAAAAAGCACTTTTTCCATCCTCTGACAATGTCTTGACGAACAGGTTTTTCAGTCCATGCTTCATATGAAGGGGTGATAATAGCACTTTCTGTGAGTTAACCAAGCTCAGCTAAATTACATTCATGGTATCGGGTTTTAAGTCTTGCCTGAGTGGCCATTTGTTTTTGAACCCAATGTTCTTTCCTCAGTTGTCCCACTCGCAAAGAAAACATGAATATTTTGTATTGAAAACCCATAAGCTCTGCTGCATCTTTAGGAATCCAAATCTCTTATTAAACAATTCAGTTTGTTTTGAATTAAAGGTTGTGGCTCGTTACTTAGTATTCAACAATGAATTCTGCGTCACTTAGAAATCTTCTCTGTCGTAAACAGTGGAACCCGGATTTATAGTTATAGAAACATTGGGTCAATGGGGTTCTAATAGCTGACTGAAAATTGCATTAGGAATATAAATTTCAGAATTTTAAAATAAAATAAGCAACAGGAATCTTCACTAAAATAATGTTATCCGTGCATGCCAACTGCTAGGGATGATGGCGAGGGTGTCCTTGGACAATCATCCAGATAAGGAGAACTACGAGGGAAAAAAAAGAGACTCGATAGGTGAGCCAAGGAGAAAGGATATAGTGAGAGTCCTTTGTAGTCATGGGAACATGTAAATGGCATTAATGGTACCCATCTCTTCTAATAAATGTACTGTAAAGCACCCCTGAAGAAGCATCACTCTCTGTTAAACCATGTTGATGGTAAGAAAAGAAACACATCACGTAGTGTGATACTAAGCTTCACTTGCAACTGAACCAATAAATATCTGTATTTAAGTTCCAGCCTGAAATGGTCCTTGCGCCATAAAACCCTTAAACCAACCAAACATCCAGCGTGAAAAATATCCAATTTACTTCAATAATCCTTGAAATATTGGTTGAATAGACTTGAAATTTAAAGCATTCCTTTAATGAGATCATCTATTTTTATTACAGGTGGCCGGAAAGAAGGGAGAAAGTCATTGATAGTTTGAAAAAGGTCAGATTACCGATTTACAAAAATCTCGCAAGTGTTTGCTATTTGCTACTTTTTTTTAAAGATGTTCTACAAAATAAAAAAATGAGTTTCAACAGCAGCTTATATAATCGAATATCACTGGCAATTGCGGAGAAACAAAGGTTTGTTTCCCTGAGTAACTGCTACATAGCAAACTAGAAATCAAAATAGAAAAATATTCAAACAATGTTTAATTATGAACTTCAAACATTGTCTTACTTGCAAGAAGCAATGCCATAGAAGAGCTGAGACTATTTCATCGAGATTTATAGATCACGAGCTGTTAAATATGTAATATATACATATGAATAAAAGTTGAAACAAAGCAATAAAGTCATTTCTTTTCTGTATGTTTTTTAACATTGATGCATTTTGTATTTTTCAAATTCTCCCAAGTTTGTTTCTGTTGATTAGTTTGGCAGATAAGGCCAACATAGTTGGTTATAATACAAGAAAACAATCTGAATGAATTAATGTAGGTACTATAATAAATTGAAGTAATAACTAAGCATTGTATAATAGAAAATTTAGAATTTCGTTGCAAGTTTTATGGATAATTCACAAAATATATTAATATAAGCTGTCAATAGTGATAAGATAAAGGGTAATCAAAATGTTTTTAATCTTTCTGTCTTTGTTAGCTGTTACTTTTGTAAAAATGCATAACTTAAAGTTTCAATGCTTTCATTTTGCCTTCTGGGGCACATCTCCTTTAGGTGTGAACAGGCTTCACGGACCTGAGGGTGTCATGGGGTCCCGCTACTGAGATAAACCCAAGCAATCTTTCTGCTTTCATCCCACTATGTTCCCCAGTACCTCTTTCACTTGACGTTGCCTTGTGTTTGTCGCAGCTTGGCCAAATATGGCCCTTGCGCCACAAAACAACCAACCAGTGCTTTCTTCTTTCTTGTCTCAATCAACGGTTATTTCCTTTAGAAGGAAACAAAAAATAAAGTAATGCTGTTTATCTTAAAAAAATTGGCACATATCCTCGGACTTAGTTATCACACCTGACTTCTCGCACTGTCGTGTTTTTTCCGATCCTCCGAGTACTGATAATTGCAATTTTCTTGTTTGGCTTCAGTTTTACTCCTGACTAATTGAAGTTTTCTGGGATCTTTTAATCAGTAGTGCTGGCTTTTTAACAATGAAATGTGTACAAAAAAAGCAACAGGAAAACATGATCAGAGGGATCGTTGTCGTTCACCTGGTTTGTCCTTTGCGGTAGCAAGTTGTAGACAGCACAGGTTTGATTCCTCCCTGGGTGTATATGTCCATTTACTCAGAAGTTATTTTCTTGTGTTTGGAGCAGTTTGGCCAAATATGACCTTGTGCTGTAAAACTCAACCAACACAATGCTCAGATAATTAATTGTATTTAAATAAAACATCTTATTTTGCTTTAAACTTATAATTAACATTATCAATTGCTGCAATGACTGCATTCATCCCAATCCTACAAATCAAACATTACTATGTCTTCTCAAAAAGGAGTTTCCAAGCCAACTTCAAACTGAGGTATTGATTGAGCAAGGAAAATATAGATTTTTGAGTTGAACACATGTGGGAAAGAAAGTGCTGTTAATTGTCTTCAACAAGTTCCTTTCATCCAAACATTTGTTCCAGAATATCAGCTTTGTTCTTGATCCCATCATCTGATAACTAAGTCTAATTAATAAGTAAAAGAATAAAGCGTTCATGCACAAGATTGGGTATGTAGGTATTTAATTCATATCACACGAGCAACACAACAGGCTATTGGCCATATTCTGGGAACAAACTCGAAGGGTTGGTTTGTTGGGGTTTCATGGTACAAGGGCCATGCTGTGCCAGACACAAGACATAGAATATCAAGTATTATATGCACAATATCAAGTAATAGACACAATGAAAGTTTTACTGACAAAAGAAAGAAATGTACCCAAACTCGAAGGGAAAGATCGAGGTCCAAACCTCCACATCAGCATGAGGACATTTGATTCCACGACATGTTTAATGTGCACCAGCCCATTTTGTACATGATGGTCTTTGGTTCTATTCCGTTACTCTTCCAACCGGGCTACTGCGGACCCTGCTCTACAATGAAAAAGTTCTTGGCTTCGTTAATAGTAACTAAATAAAACAATTCCAGCATGATAGGAATATATTGAAAGGTAGAAATAAATTCCAAGAAACAAATTGAACAGGCTACAAATTTTCCATTCTCGCAATCCAAAAACAGTTGGATCAAATTATTTGAAACTTGTCACCCAAAGTTAAAGTTTGATCCAGATTTGAAATTTGATGTTGAAATCAGGTGGTAATTGGAAATAAAAATGACCCCTAATGCATGTTCTATACATGAATTTATTCCCTACCCAATACCTTTGAATTTGCTCTATGATGCATGAATAAAGGGGTGGTTCATTTTCTCCCACATCTACATACTACTTGTTAATTTAATCAATGTTTGTAAAACGAATGCAGTTTTGTATGTAATTGGTTGGAAACAGGATTATTAAAAATTTGGGAAAGTTTTAAAATTTGTCAAAGGTAACCAATACATATTTCTGAAAACTGAGTCAGCAGTAGCCCAGTTGGTAGTCACGGATTAGCAACCGGAGTAGTTCAAAACTCGATCCAACCATACTCGTGTATGTGGGGGCTGGTGTATGTTAAATCTATTATAGTTTCAAATGTCCTCACGTTGGTGTGGTGTGGATGTTTGGAGAACCTGGGATGAACCTGTTCAGGTGTTGGCCATGTCATCTGACTGGTTCAAATTTATGATGGTCCTCGATCTTTCCCTTCGAAATTGACGACTCACCAATAACCTGTTCTGTTGCTCCAACTCTACCTACACACCCAATATTCGCATAAAATTTTTTTAATATAATCCCTATCCCAGTGTGTTATCAGTTTTAAAACAAAGTTGAGAATTTTGTAGCTGCTGGTGACATTTATAAAGATAGATTTTGTTTAAAATTTATAACTGGCCCAAGATGAAAGCGGGTACGTAGGTATTTAACGTCGCACTGGAGCAACACAACGGGCTATTGGCAACGATCCGGGTAATTGCTAATTAATTAACGTCGCACTAGGGCAACACAAGGGACGATTGACGACAATCCCGAATTCGAGGACAAGCGTAATTTTCAATCGGACAGATGACGAGGCAACACCTGAGCTGGCACACAACACCCTTTGTACAAGACGGTCTTTGGTTCGATTCGAACTCGCAACCCTCCGGTTGCTAGTTCGTTTCTCTTCCAACCGGGCTACCGTGGTTCAAGGTGAAAATGGAATTCGCTTCTAAAGATGATACGTTGACATTCCATGCCTGTCCACAAAAAATCCAATTGAATCACTGGGTCATGGCACCAGTCCAGACGATTGTCATTCTGTTTTCTGTCCAACTGAACACCTTTGTGATTCTTGTATAATGGTGTTAGGACCATCACTTATCTTGACACCCTAGTGGTACCATAGAGGAAATGTAGAGTGAGTAATGGTAATTTTTCAAATAGCAGTCACGTGACTACTCGTCGACATGTTGGTCACGGATCTGAAGCTCCTCAATAGCAATGCTCAGTCTACTTATATTCATGAGTGGTACGAGGAAGTTTGACAGCACCACAATGCATCCAAAACCTGATCTTTTGCCTTCCATGTAACGAATCCAAGAGACTATTTACCAGTACGATAACGCCCGGCCACACACTGCTCGCCTCTCCCAGGAGTGGCCTCCGTAGTGTAGGAAACCTTTGCTTGGTCAGCGAGATACCCAGATCTGTATCCCATTATGCACGCCTGAGACGTGCCGTCAATTGATCCCATCCGATTGGAATATAAAGGATCAGGGACAGAAGCTGCAGGATATTTTGCTTAATATGCAACAGGACAGCATCAGATTTGTGTTGGACTCCATGCCGTTTGTCAGCATGTTCACCGGCAGAAGTTTTATTTGCTTGGCGCCAAGTCGTAGCCAATCCATGAAGGAACGGTATTCTATACCTGTCAACTTTTCCCGAAATGCACTTAGTTTTCCGGTCAGAAATACACTGCTGGCCACCCAAATTGCAACACCAAGAAAGACAAGAGATATCACAACAAAATTTATTTTGTAGATAACATGTTGACCAAGTATCAAATGATTAAATTTATAGACTTCTGTGAAGTGTACTTCCTGCCAAAATCAGTAGCCAGAGTAGCCGCCATTGTTGGAGATCACCGCTGCCACACGCCTCGGCATTGATTCAAAGAGACTTTGGATGTGTTCTTGGGGTACAGCAGACCAAGCAGGTTCCACACGTTGCCAAAGTTGATCTGGTGTGGCAGCTGGGGATGTATTCTGGGTCAATCGTTGAGCAACCATGGACCACATGTTTTCTATCGGCGAAAGATCCGGAGAGCGAGCTGGCCAGGGAAGCAATTCAAACTGGCGATTGACGAAGAACCCTTGGACAATGCGTGCCACGTGTGGTCGCGCATTATCCTGTTGAAATATGGCTGTGGGCAAGCCCTGAAGGTAAGGAAGGACAACTGGCTCCAACACCTCGGAGATGTAGCGCTGGCTGTTTAAAGTACCGGCAATGCGTACTAGAGGAGTGCGAGAGTGATATCCAATACCGCCCCATACCATAATACTCGGTGCAGGACCAGTGTGGCGGTGCATAACGCAGCTGTTCAGCATCCTCTCTCCACGATGTCTCCAGACTCGAATCCGACCATCGTGGTGTTGCAGACAGAAGCGTGACTCGTCAGTAAAGACAATTTCATTCCATTCTGCCGTCCACATCCTTCTTTCATCGCACCATTGGCGGCGGAAACGTCTGTGGTTCTGCGTCAAGGGTAGACGAAGCAATGGGCGTCTTGCGGACAGACCACTCTGCTGTAAACGGCGTCGAATGGTACGCGCAGACACTGGATGATGCGGTACAGACTGAATGTGCTGTGCTATGGTTCGTGATGTGGCTGAGCGATCCGTCACTGCCATACGCACAATATGCCTGTCATCACGTGAAGTGGTGCACTGAGGTGGATGCGATCGAACACGTCGGTCCGTCGTACCCTCCTGCATCCAACGATCACATATCCGCATTACAGTTGTTTGGTTTCGTCTAACACGACTACCGATTTCCCTGAAAGATAATCCACAATCTCGGTAGGCCACTATCCTTCCTCTGTCGAACTCGGATACTTGATCAAAAGATGATCGCTGTTTTCTACGAGGCATAATTGATCGTTTTTTTGAAAAAACCACAAGAAAAACACAATTGCCTTACTTGAAATCGTCGAAATCTCCAAGCCTTAAATAGCGCTTTGAAGTGGCGCCACAGGCGCGCGTGATGTGCGTCTGCGCTGAAATTCTAATCATTTGCATATCTCACCTCCGCTAATGCATGTTGTAAATTTCATATTATTTGCATGCTTCCTTCAGGGTGTTGCATTTACGGTGGCCAGCAGTGTAGTATCCAGAATTTTCTTGGGAGGGTGGAATTTTCAAGTGACGCCAATTTCGAAGTGTGTTGTGTGTGTGGTGCTATATAAGATTGGTATCTCATCCATGATAGAAAAATATCGAAATCTGTGGTTACTAGATTATCTTTAAAGCTTTCTTCGGCATTAATTTTTATGAAAAACCTTCAAATATACCTTTAAAACGCCGAAATGTTTATTTTTGCCTATAATTGGAGTTATTTTGTGTAAAATATTTATAAATTGGTTCCGCCGTGTTTGAACTGCCACCAAGCATTGAACAGTGGTTGAGAGCAGGGTTACTTTTTCTGTTTCGAATTGCTTCATAAAGCCCAATTTAGCGCTCTAACTATTTTTAAAATTATTCTTAGTTATTTTTCACTTCTGATAGTTGTACATTAATTTTTTTGCCGTAAAAATCCGCTTTTTTTCTTAGTGATTGGCAGGTACGATACTTAAAATTAATTTTATTAGTTTCCAAATTCTATCCACATTATATTCGATTTACTTCTGCCAGTAATGTTTTTATTCTCAAGAACGTAATTTTTCCACAATTAGTAGATTAATATTTTTCTTACCAACGCAAAATGTCAATGTTATCGAATTATATTTCCAAAACTATCGAGCATTCCTTAAGCTCCAAGAACCTAATTAGTATAGTTTATTCATATTCATAATATTCTCCGTGTACTATAATGGCATTTCATTATATATTTCTGAACTAGGCTTTTGATATTCGACCATATCATGTTCCTGATCCTTCACTTTCGTTATTACCGCCAAAATTTCCTCCTTTGCGAAAGATTCTTTTCCGTCTATGGTCTAGAATTTTCCCCATTAGCAAGAATGGAAGCACTCGCGTCTAGCCAGATTTCGTCATGTAATGAATCGTCTGGACTCATCTCAAAATGAAAAACAACCGCCAAGTGCGGAGATTTCGAACGGTTAGGGAAAATGGTATGTTTTTGTCTCCCTCATGCAGCGGTTCTTAAACAATTTACGGGGCTGCGGTAGCCCGGTTGAAAGGGTTGTGAGTTCGAACCAAAGACCGTCGTGTACAAAGGGGGCTGGTGCACGTTAAATCTGTCGTGGCCTCAATTGCACTCACATTGGCGTGGTGTGGAAGTTTGGAGAGTGGGGTGCCAGCTCAGGTGTGGCCTCGTCATCTGACCGTGGTTCAAAATTGCGTTGTGTTTGATCCCGGACTGTCTCCAATAGCCCGTTGTGTTGCTCCAGTGCGACGTTAATTAAAATACCTACCTTAAACATTTTACTTTCCTTCCAAATCCACAAATATAATGGTGCCCCCTCGAGGTTTTTAATGGAGAAAAATAGAACTATACATTTACAAGGAAACTATAATTAATGATTTTTAATCGAACATGAAAATACAGTCAAACCTCATTAAGACGAACTCGATAAAAATATATCACTGATAATGTGAACTAAATTCCAATCCCCATCAAAATATACTATATTCAAATAACTTTAGCTCATTCGTCTAAGAATTCGGGTTATACTAATCGGCCTTTAAGATGAACAAATTTTCGACACTCAAAAAGCAAACGGATTCTTTTCAATCCTATTAACAGAAACATTAATTTACTTCGAAATTGAAGGTTTATTTTTGTGAAAAGAAAGAATAAGTGAAGGTTATACGAAGACGAGGAATAAGCTTGGAAAGAAGCCTACTGTTGTCTTAGAAATTGTTCATCGCTTTTTGTTAGACTGAAAATTCATCTCCACATCAAATATTTTCTTAAAAAATGTCACGAATGAAACAACACAAAAATCGGTTAGACTATTTCAAGACATAAATTGCGTAATCAGGAAATATCTGTAATCAAGAATTACCTGTATAATCTTTGTGATAAGGAATACCATTTACCTGAACCAAGAAAATAGTAGTGAGTAATGAAAAAACATTAATGTTTTGTTGAAATTATGCTTTTTTTTCTGAATTCAGATAACACGTTCTACGGTTAATACGAATTTTTTAAGGTCCCGTGTAATTCGTTTTTTCGAGGTTTGACTATAATTAAATGGGAGAAAAACTTCTTAAAAGATTGTATTTTAATTGAACTCGTTTCAGAGGGGAGAGAGGAAAAAACGAATCTAAAATTATAAATTTAAGCGCTCTGCTAAAAATTTAGAAACAATAAAATTTACCAACTTAGTGTTATTTCTGAGCTTATTTTCAGAATGCTATTTCTCAAATCTAGGGTTTGAAAACTGGCAATGAATTGGTGAATTTTTACTAGTTTCGGTGAGAATTGCCATTACCTAAACATTACGGTTTTCATAGCTGTTATTTAACATTTTAGCTTTATTTTTAAGATCATACTTCAGGGACGAATTTATACCCATTATGAATGAATATGTTACCAGTAGTGGAGATTCCAAATGTGGCCCTCAATAAGTGTAGGGACCCTTGAGGTTTGATTCTTTATTTTGGTATCCTGTTGGAAATAAAAACTGATTGCTTCCCTATTACAAACGAATTTTTAGAAGGAAACAAATTGCGCAGTACAGTTTGCAAATATTTACCAGCTAAGGTAAGTAGGAAGTTGAATCAACGGAGTAATACAACGTTCTATTGGCGACGGTGTCCGGGATCAATCCCTAAGGGAAAGATCCGAAGACAACACCACGTAATTTTGAACCACGGTCAGATGACAAGGTCACACCCTGAGCTGGGTAGAAAGAATCTATTTTTCCATGGCATGTCTACGGAGCTGTGGGTTTTATTGAAGATCCTGGAAATATATGTGTGATATGAATTTGATGTAACGATCGGGCCTTATTTGCAATGGAGAAGTGATAATATCCTCTGAAGCAGTAATATTCAAAGGAGAATTGCGACAATGTGTGAGAAAAACAAATAAAATTAGAAAATATTTTAATACTAAAGGATCTATGGCAATAAAAAGGAAGAGGTTTTAGCCGTGACAGTGCTGTAATGTGCAGTTTGTTTTCCTAATAGAAAAGTTGTAAAGGCTTTAATTCTGGTTTGAAAATGGTGTGTAGGATTGTATAAAGGTAAAAGAGAGCAAATCTGATACATTCGTGTAAGGTATACATTGAGTATTTGGAATACCTTTTTTTGATTACCTGAAGAGCCCAATGTTTTGTTATCAAATTTTAATAATAAATATGAAGATTACGAAGGCAGATGACTTTCCCAACTATCACAAGAGGTTTGTCATAGCAACAGCTTCCTCATAGACGTCGTATAACAGAAATATACCAAGAAGTATGTCTTTATCGCATCTTTTATGCCACATGCTACAAATTCATCGCCTCTTCGCAAAACAACTCCACTAAAGATATTGCAAATACATCGTTTATATTTCTATCTTAAGGCAGACTATTAAGGAAACAGCATTTATCACAACTCCGCTGTTCACTAATAGAGCTCCATTGTTCACTAATTGAAATTAAACTCATTCGCAATCTAAACAGCGTAAAAACGATAAGAAAAACATCGGGTAGGCACAGTCCCCACTGCACCCTAAGGTTAGGTTCGTGAACACTTTTTTGCGGAAAACTTGGTAAGTGGGTCGCTGGGGAAATGAAGACGGCGGATATTTGTTTGACATTTATTTATTTATTTAGCCAGTTTGGGTGGATACATAACAGTGGTATTAGAGTGTAGGCAATACTTAGTATTCTATGTCGACCTTATGGACGATGAATCTGTGTTATCTAAAGTACGAGACAAACGGCATGGTGTCGATGCTGATGTTCCTGGAAAAGGTAAGGTCGATGGTGGTGTTTCCAAGCGTGGTGGCTGCTCATTAGATGGTCCAGCGGCGACGTCGCCCCGTACGCGAGCCTGCTCCTTCTTGCTTCTTCGATAGGTTCTCTAGATCTCTAGGCACCTCATAGGTTTAGACTTCTTGGTATCATTTTGTTCGTCTTAAACAGCTCTTTCAAATTGTTTACGTTTCCTATGCCGCAATTAAACTCTAGTGTGATATTTTGGCTTCATAGTGAAATCTTCGACACATTGTTATATTCCACTGCACACAAATTTCACACTAATGGTTTAAACTGTCAATTAGTCCAATGGAATTGTAGAACTCGTCGTTGTCTTCAATTTAAGCACGCACTCGCCACGACCCGTCGATTAGAACTGAAGTTATAGCGGTTAAACAGGCCAGCGTATGCCCGAAATGTGACTCATTTTCCCCACCACAAAGTACAGAGAGTGAGTGGATTAGTGGCCGACCTGGTCGACGCGGCCCACCTTCCTCTACATGATGGTAGGTCATTTAGCCCCATAGGCTGCTTCCCCCTAAAGTTATGGAGCTTTGAGATATCAACACTTTTCTTGACGCACAAATTTCTGCTGATGATCTCCATACCGATTTTAAAGACGTATTCACGTCAAAAGTTATACCATTGACATCTTATTCACTTATTATGTGATACCTATAGATTATCATGAACATTTCTTGGATCACGGTAGTCCGGTTGGAAGAGTAACGGAATAGCAACCGGAGGGTTGCGAGTTCGAATCAACCAAAGACAGTCGTGTACAAAGGGGGCTGGTGCACTTTAAATCTGTCGTAGCCTCAAATGTCCTCGCGTTGGCGTGTTGTGGAAGTTTGGAGAGAAGTGCCAGTTCAGGTGTGACCTCGTGATCTGACAGTGGTTCAAAATTACGTGGTGTTGTCCTCGATCTTTCCCTTCGATTCTGATCCCGGACCTTCACCAATAGCCCGTTGTGTTGCTCCAGTGGAACGTTAATTAACTACCTACCTTTGCTCTTAGGCTCTATGAATCATACTAGGAGGGTCTCGCATGGGTTTGTAGACTTCCCATCATAGTCTCATTGTTCTTTGTATTCTGTATGTACTTGATTTTTGGCTAGTTGTTCTATTGCCACCCATTAGAAATATAAAAAGATATTACGTAACACGGTTGTACCGATTCGACAGGTAAGGTAGGGTAGTTGAATTTGCGTCGCACTGGAGCAACACAACTGTCTGGGATCAACCCCGATGAGAAAGTTCCGAGAAAAACACCTCGTCATTTTGAACCGCGGTCAGATGACGAGGTCAACATCTTAGATGGCACCCCACTCCTCAAACTTGCACACCAGGCCAACGTGAGGACATTTGAGGCCCGACAGATTTAACATGCACCAGCCCCCACTGTCTTCGGTGGAATCGAGTTTGAAACTAGCAACCCACTGGTTGCTAATCCACGACTCTACTTCCTGGGCTATCTCAACCTTCCCATTCGTCTTGGGTATTGTCTGTTCTGTCATTATAGAGTGCTATGACATTGAACTGTAAGAAGGTATTAAGTAACATCGAGCTCTACCAGCCTGGGAAAGCTTTGTCAACAATTTCCTAGATGGCGTCCCTGGAATCTATCAGTTGTTTTCGCTTTAGTCTCCACAGGACGGGACAAAATTCCCTGCCCAGGTGATGATGCTGCCTTTGTTTTCTGGGAATCGGTGATGAATGCTCCCAAAGCCTTCTCACTTGTCGCAAGTAGTATAATGGGAAGCACTTATCTTTTCCATCGATCACTTTCGGGGACAGCGAATTCGTGCCTGTTCTGAGGAGGCGGAAAAGGACCTTCAGATCTCTGAATAGCGGAACAACACCACAACGTTATAAATGATCCCCGCGCTAATCTCTTTCAAATATAGACTCGGGATATTAAATGGAGTTGGGATTGAATATTGTTTATTGAAAATAAAGGATCGCCCAGTCTTGGGTGGAAATGTGGGTGTTATCCCCTTCAACAGAATCTCTGTGTATCCTTATGTTTTGGTAATTATTAAGGGGCTTAATATTGAGTGGACTTTAGAGCCGATCGTCGGAGACGACTTTGAGGTGATATTTGCTCTTGTGAGGTGATATTTGCTCTTGTGAGGTGATATTTGCTCTTAAATCTCCAAGGATTCATAGTCATCGATTTCTTGTTAGATTGGATTCCTAGGAATGCCAATCTAATCACTTAAATCCTGCGCAGGATAGGTTCTATTGAAATACCACTTGATGTTATAGTGGTTGTATTTTTGCTTTGTATCACCGTGTTTGAAATCTTTCTGATCTACAGAGTTTCAAATCAAAATTGTAATCTTTGTTCTACAAAAATCTTTTTGTTTATAAGTCGATCATAATAGATACATGTGGGTAATATTTTAAAGATCAGCATTCCATCTGCCACTCCTGTGTGTAATACAGGAAATGAAGAAGCACCGCCAAGTCTGGATTGGCTTAGGACAATTTATCAGAGAGGTGAGAGTTGCAGAACGATGACGCGAGAAGAGGATGGCGTACGGTCATGTCTAACTAATACCCGATGAAGTGAAATTGCTAACTATTTTTAATCTGTAAATATTCCCCCTTTATTTGTAAATAAATTCTTTATTGTTAATTATGTCGCTTTTATCCCTTTTGCTAAAGTAGAGACTCATCCTAAAGTGGTTAGAGTATCCTACATACATTCCATTTGTTTCAATCTGTAAAAGAAAAATATGTTTGATTCAAATGTCACCAACATTTTGAGAGTGTATTTTACCAAAACTGCGTAAACTGATCTATATGAAAATAAGTGTTGAACAATTTTAATTTTTCGTCATCATCGATTCAAAATAATGATTTATAATTCAATCGTATTATTCTGGGATTCATAGGTTTTCCTAAAATAATCTCTTTCAAGCTATTACACATTTAATTAAATCTTTAAAAAGCTGAAAATTAAGCGAATCGATACTAAAACTTAGAACATTTATTTAGTTCACAGAAATTTATTAAGACACACATAGCAAGATATGTCTAATTCAAGAATCCTTGTGTTATTGAAATCGGGATTATATAAGAAAAAGAAGCTGGAAATTAATTTTTCAAACCTAATGCTGATTACCATTATGTCCCAAAGTGAATTAGAAATCTCACTTTTGTGCTTCTAAACATATTTACGCAATGCGTTTGCCACCGATTTTAAACCATCGAGAATCTTTTCACAATAACATTTAATCTATTTTAATATTGAATTATGATTTTTTTTAAACCTAGACCGTACAGCCGATACAAGGGGTGTGCAGAGGCTTTTCTAGGAATAGTCAAGAGAACATTAATCAGGACCCAAGTTTCACAGGACTCCTTCCCAACCGGAATCAGTTTAAATAAAACAAATAATACTCAAAACATAAACAAGATCTAGAGACCAGTTAAATCGCAAAGATCGTCTAATTTCTGACGACAAAATAAGAATAAATAAAACAAGTAATCAATGAATATAAACTAAATTAAACACAGAAATAATCTAGGTCTTGTAAAATAATTATAAGAAATTTTCAAAAAATTTAACTTCGACTTAGAAAGATCCTACTATGTTTGAAACTGGTCTCATTTACTTCATACAATGTGTTATCAAAACCGATATGCTTAAGCCCGAAGAAAACTCATTTTAACGGACGTTCGGCGTCCATAACGAAAGAATTCGGGTCCACTGTCAACTCATACCATTCCAATTGCTCACCTGGAACGAGCAATTTGCTTCCATGGACGAAAAATAATCAGACAACTGGAGACGAATGTCCGGAGAAAGAACTCTATAAATAATTCCTTCTACCCTTTGCCATGATCACCTTCGTTAGTCGCCATTCCACGGCCCCGTAAATACTGGTAATTA
This sequence comes from Meta bourneti, assembly GCA_933210815.1. Classification (NCBI taxonomy): domain Eukaryota; kingdom Metazoa; phylum Arthropoda; class Arachnida; order Araneae; family Tetragnathidae; genus Meta; species Meta bourneti. Next base: position 8,433,338 of record OW119922.1, read on the forward strand.
TTTAGCTTTCGACATGTCTCTTGCGGCCCTGAGATACGATAATCGCCCTGTTTGTTTGCTGCAGGTCGTCAACCTACGCAAGTGAGACGACGACGACCCATTTGGACACCGGGCGAATTGCACAATTTGGAACTGAGCTGGAGCGAATTGATCTGCGGTTGGTGGAAGATATGTGCAGGATTCAGGCTTCGCTTTGTGGGAATTTCTCGATTCTTCTGCCCCGCTGGTGAAAAACTGGATGTACTTGTTGATCGGGTCGAGAAAATAAATGATATCCTGAAGAGGGGTTCTGATTCAGTTCCAGATTTCTGATAAATATAGCTACAATATTATTTATTAGATTAGTCCAGTATGAGAGCTAAAGGAGTTCTTTATGGGTGTTTGTATAAAGGGTCGCCTTGGATTCTGAAACTTTGTAAGGTGTAAACATCCCTGTCCTTTCGAGGACACACTAATGTTTTTATAAGTTCAAAAACAATTATATACAATAGCAATAAAAATAAATAAGGGACTCAGGGTAAGATAGGGATTAGTAAGTTTCTGACTTTTAGGTTTTTAAAATCTTAGATTAGGTTTTTGAAACTTAGTTTATTTTTACGAATCAAACTATAAAGACCGTTGTGTACATAGGGAACTGGTGCACGTTAAATCTGTCATGGCCTTACGTTGGTGTGGTGTGGAAGTTTGGTGAGTGGGATGCCAGCTCACAGATGTTACCTCGTCATCTGATCGTGGTTAAAATTACGTGGTGTTGTCCTCGGATCTTTTCCTTGGGGATTGATCCCGAACCGTCGTCAATAGCCCGTTGTGTTGCTCTAGACGTTAATTAAAATACTTAGCTACCTACCTTTTATTACTTTATATCGTAATATGGAAAGATTAACGCCCACTTTTTTCTTTGATATAATAATTTTCAAACCACGTTACTTGGTTATTGTAAATATCATTTTTAAATTTGCAATTAGTGACAGGGATCTAGTGTGATGTCAACCAATTAGTTATTAGACCAATTAGAATAATAAAGCGTACTTAACCCGCCTGGTAGTTGTTTCGACGAGGTATCTCGTCGTTAGCAAAACTGACCAGATCTTGGTATCGTCATAATAAAAAAAATCGGCCATATATTGATGACGAGACATCTCGTGATTAGCAAAATTGGCCACATCTTGATGGACGAGATATCTCGCCGAAACCACTTGAAGATTTAAAAACAACACCTTACGTACTGTCCCCACTGTATCGTAAGGTTTGGTTCGTGAATGCTTTTCGGAGGAATACCTGGTAAGTGGTACTGGTGTAATGAAGACGGCGGGTATTTGTTTGACATTTATTTATTTAGCCAGTTTTGGTGGATACATAACAGTGGTGTTAGAGTGTGGGCAATGCTTAGTATTCTATGGTGACCTTATGGATGATGGATCTGTGATAGCAAAGTACGAGACAACGGTGTTGCTGATGTTCCTGACAAAAGTAAGGTCGATGGTAGTGTTTCCAGCTCGTTTGATGGTCCAGCGACGTCGTCGCATACGCGCGCCTGCTCCTTCTTGCGTCTTCGGTAAGCTCTAGATCTCTCCGCACTTGCCATAGGTTTAGACTTCTTGGTATCATTTTGTTCGTCTTGAACTGTTCTTTCAATCTGTTTAAGTTTCCTATGCCGCAATTGAAATTTTGTGTGATATTTTGGCACCATAGTGAAATCTTCGAAACATCGTCACTTTCCACTGCACGCAATTTTCACACAAATGGTTTAAACTGTCAACTGTGTTCAATGCAATTGTAGAAATCGTTGTTTTCTTCAATTTAAGCCTGCACTCGCCACGACCCGTCGATTGGAACTGAAGTAATAAGCGATTAAACTGGCCAGAGTATGTGCCCGAAATGTGACTCATTTCCCCCACCACACGGTACAAAGGTTAGAGGGGGAGTGGATTAGTGGCCGACCTGGTCGACGCGGCCCACCTTCCTCTACACGATGGTAGGTCATTTATCCCCATAGGCTCATTCCCCTGGAGTAATGGGGCTTTGAGATATCAACACTTTTCGTGACGCGCAAGTTTCTGCCGATGACCTCCATACCTATTTTAAAGATGTATTCACGTCAAAACAAATCCGGTGGAAGAAGAATATTCGGAAGAACCTCCTGAAAAATAACCACACGATTTGACGCTTTTAAAAATATCTTTTTTACTGAAGCTGTTGGGATGTAGGCGCCTTATCTACTTAGCAAGGCGTGTAGACCATGAGCTGTGAAAGTGATTTGCTACATCTTCGGATGAAATGTCTTCAGGCATTCTCCAGCTTTTATCATATAGGCTGCACTATCGGTCGCAAGCAGCCTATGTGTGTGTATCATTTCTCTGTTTCACTGTTCTGGTAACATGCAAAAAAATTCCCTCTTCTAAGAACCCTAATATTCAGAGGAATTCAAGAAAGACCAATACACTTTTTACCTTGATCCTTTTTGCTCAGTTGCAATATGACACATTTATAAACGCTTTCACTGACTTTTTTAAAAATGAACTATGGCATTGGTTTAATTAATGGCGATTTTGCAATGCTATTGCGGTGATTTGAATCATTCACAGAAATTTGATTACATTAACTATGGACATAATTTTTAAATATTACATTAAGTGAAGCAATTAGAAATGTTGATCTATTTTGCGAAAACGAGGTACACACCTGTAATGACCGTTTGTGTAAACTTCTGGAATATTTTTGAGCTAATATATTGTTTTTTATTTGTTTTTAAGATAAGTTTGGGTTTTTATATGGCGCAAGAGCCATATTTGTCTATTCTGCGCCAAACACAAGACAGCGTCGAATAATTGACATAAGGAAAGTTCTACTAACACAGAAGAGAGAAATACACATAGGGAGGAATCGAATCCGCGCCGCCTACAACTCGCAAGTTGGGCAAACCCACTGAGCCAAGGCCGACACGTCTTTTTTAGATAAAGAGCTCTTTCATAGTTTCCTATAGGATTTTTTAGCATAGAGGATTTGGCTAAATCTTCCTTTTCTGACAAATATAGATGGAATTGCATATGTCTTACTCTGCCACCTCAATACAAAATACAACCCAAGAGAAATTAGACCTGATCTTCGAATCGACAACGTTCCGAAATCAGTGTAACACTTTAAGAGAACACCCCCCGTTGGATCAGTTCATGTTTTAGAGAACAAATTGGCCAAATAAAAAAGGCTTAACTATATTAACAAATACACTGCTGGCCACCGTAAATGCAACACCCTGAAGGAAGCATGCAAATAATATGAAATTTACAACATGCATTAGCGGAGGTGAGATATGCAAATGATTAGAATTTCAGCGCAGACGCACATCACGCGCGCCTGTGGCGCCACTTCAAAGCGCTATTTAAGGCTTGGAGATTTCGACGATTTCAAGTACGGCAATTGTGTTTTTCTTGTGGTTTTTTCAAAAAAACGATCAATTATGCCTCGTAGAAAACAGCGATCATCTTTTGATCAAGTATCCGAGTTCGACAGAGGAAGGATAGTGGCCTACCGAGATTGTGGATTATCTTTCAGGGGGGGGGGTATTTCAATTAACGTCACACTGGAGCAACACAACGGGCTATTGGTGACGGTCCGGGATCAATCCCAAAGGGAAAGATCCGAGGACAACACCACGTAATTTTGAACCACGGTCAGATGACGAGGCAACACCTGAGCTGGCACCCCACTCTCCAAACATCCACACCACGCCAACGTGAGGACATTTGAGGCCACGACAGATTTAACGTGCACCAGCCCCCTTTGTACACGACGGTGTTTGGCTGGATTCGAACTCGCAACCCTTCGGTTGCAAGTCCGTTACTCTTCCAACCGGGCCACCGCGGCCCCTTATCTTTCAGGGAAATCGGTAGTCGCGTTGGACGAAACCAAACAACTGTAATGCGGATATGTGATCGTTGGATGCAGGAGGGTACGACGGACCGACGTGTTCGATCGCATCCACCTCAGTGCACCACTTCACGTGATGACAGGCATATAGTGCGTATAGCAGTGACGGATCGCTCAGCCACATCACGAACCATAGCACAGCACATTCAGTCTGTACCGCATCATCCAGTGTCTGCGCGTACCATTCGACGCCGTATACAGCAGAGTGGTCTGTCCGCAAGACGTCCATTGCTTCGTCTACCCTTGACGCAGAACCACAGACGTTTCCGCCGCCAATGGTGCGATGAAAGAAGGATGTGGACGGCAGAATGGAATGAAATTGTCTTTACTGACGAGTCACGCTTCTGTCTGCAACACCACGATGGTCGGATTCGAGTCTGGAGACACCGTGGAGAGAGGATGCTGAACATCTGCGTTATGCACCGCCATACTGGTCCTGCACCGGGTATTATGGTATGGGGCGGTATTGGATATCACTCTCGCACTCCTCTAGTACGCATTGCCGGTACTTTAAACAGCCAGCGCTACATCTCCGAGGTGTTGGAGCCAGTTGTCCTTCCTTACCTTCAGGGCTTGCCCACAGCCATATTTCAACAGGATAATGCGCGACCACACGTGGCACGCATTGTCCAAGGGTTCTTTGTCAATCGCCAGATTGAATTGCTTCCCTTGCCAGCTCGCTCTCCGGATCTTTCACCGATGGAAAACATGTGGTCCATGGTTGCTCAACGATTGACCCAGAATACATCCCCAGCTGCCACACCAGATCAACTTTGGCAACGTGTGGAAGCTGCTTGGTCTGCTGTACCCCAAGAACACATCCAAAGTCTCTTTGAATCAATGCCGAGGCGTGTGGCAGCGGTGATCTCCAACAATGGCGGCTACTCTGGCTACTGATTTTGGCAGGAAGCACACTTCACAGAAGTCTATAAATTTAATCATTTGATACTTGGTCAACATGTTATCTACAAAATAAATTTTGTTGTGATATCTCTTGTCTTTCTTGGTGTTGCAATTTGGGTGGCCAGCAGTGTAAATCAGACAATCAATCAAAAACTGATTGAATTGGATTAGGAAACAGCGTAAGTACAAACCAGATGGAAGACAAATTTTAATAGATCTGATCATTCATTCGAAGCTTTCCTTAAATAATTAAATAAAATACGAAAATAAAAGTTCGGATAGCAATATTGCAAACCAAACTAAGGACAAATTTCTTTTATACGTTATTTAGTTACACCTTGTATATTCACTTGTCGTTTTCGAACAAGAAAGTACTTATCTTACACGGATTGAAAGGGTACTAACCTTTTCAAGAAAGGATAGTTAGTTGGTTGATTTGGGTTTTATGGCGAAAGGTCCATTAGTGGACAAGCTTCAAGAAAGGAAAAAATAGTTTTTCTGCGAAAAATAAATCAAAAAAAAAATTCAATTTCGTTTCAAGTAATCGGATCAATTGAAAAGCGAAAACAGAAGCCAATTATACATTCAAAGTCAACTTCCATCTAAGCTAATGAAATAATCCATAGATTGTATTCTTATTTGTCCTAGCAACAGTAAGACAAAGATTTAACTTTTGGTTTGAATGATTCATTAATCAAGAGGAAATCACACTTGCATCATTTGACTCTTAATAATTAGGTTTTAAATTACTTCGAAATTAGGGAAATAATGCCGTTTATCTGTTAAATGGTTCACTTTTTTTATTTAAACTACATTGCAGACTGAAAAATAGACACGATTTCGGATAATTAAGCTGCATTAATGAGGTTGTTGAGCCTCTGGCTAATTTGTTTTTGGTTCCAAAAAGTGTTTTTGTTTTCGAAACGCTAAGTTTTTTCTAATTTTTAATCTAACAAAAGCAACAGCATTTTTTGCTACTTAAATTATCTTTAATCCTTAATTTTTATTTCTCCGTCTCTAATTCATACGTTTTGCAATGAAACGCGCACTTTTTAACCCAAACCGACCCTTAAGATATTTAATTATGCTTTTCTACGTTCAATTAGCTGTGTTCCATCTAGACTTTTGCAAATTACCGGATTTTAGTTCTAGTTCTTATTTAAGGACAAGTCTTCCACGAGAATTGCTTCAGACAAAAGTCTGCTCCTGTCTGTTGCCATAGAAACGGATCTTCCTGTTTTCCTTATCCTATTTTCCATGGTAAATGCTTAAACCTCCTGGGGATTGTCTCGACGAGGTATCTCGTCATTAACAAAACTGACCGAATCTTGGTAGACGAAATATCTCGTTATTAGAAGAAAACTGACCAGATCTTGATCTCGTCATCATAAAGAAATCGGCACTATCTTGGTGACGAGGCATCTTGTCATTAGCAAAATTGGTTAGATCTTCATGGACGAGATATCTCAAGTTGTATCCAAGTTTGTCGTATTGGTACACTTGATGAAGAATTGGTAAAACAATTGTTGAGATTTTTACTTGTCGCCGAGATCTATGCGAGTAAACTACCCTCTTTCCATCTCCAGAATTCCTGATAACCAAAATAAAATGAAGTAAACACTGAGAGTCATCTCTACTTAAAATAGATGAGTCCTGTTTCTCAAGCTACTGACATCACCCGGACTTGGTGTCAGTCAGTCAGTAAGAGGCATTCTCTGTCAAGCTAAAATAAGGCGGCGGTTGATGTTTCTACGGCGATATGTGTTTCTTGTACGTATTCTGAACGTGACTTCCGTTGGCTTATTTTTTGAATACTATATCAACACGTCGCCAATACAAATTCCAAAGAAATAATTCTGAATTGATTTTGATAGTTGATTGGTCAACGCGCCAATTAGATTAATAGCCAAACGTTGCCAAAACTACAATTAACTACATTTTAAGGTAACTCCGATATCTATCATGCGAGGATATTTGGACAGGAGAGTAAAATCTCAGAACGTTTGACTTGTTACTTTGAAAACCCCTCTCATAGAAACAGCTCGTTCATTCCAAGAGTTCGTTCTTTCGAATTAGCAGATAACAAAGCGATTGAACAATTTTCTACACTTTATCATCCGAAATGACTGATTAAAACACCCGAATTCCAGACAAATACACGTGGAACATAACGATTGACATAACGTGGAACATAACGACATTTCCCACTGCGCCATTTGTCCCTCACCGTATACATAGTAGTACCAATCGTAAACCCATTCCACGAGTTAAGGTGTTGAGTTTTCTAAACAGAAAAGAATTTTTTTAAAGAACGGAATTATTTTCACGAACCTTTCCAGGTGCACGATTTTAGTGGTTGAGTTCTGTAATTCGAAATTTGAAAGGTAGGTAGTTGAATTTACGCCGCACTGGAGCAACACAACGTACTATTGGTAACGGTGCGGCATCAGTCATAGACGTGAATTATTAGCAGACCGAGCATTGCTACTGAGAGGAGCTTCAAGAAGCGTGACCAACATGTTTACTAGTAGTCACGTGACTGTTCTGTGAAAAATTGACTTGATTGTCCGCTTGGCATTATATCTCCTCATTTCGAAATATAACATTTTGCTACAAGGTAGTGTGTGAATGCGTATTTCCATAGAGTGGGGACAAAAATGGTGGAATCACCGAAATCTCCAACTATGTTGCCCAAACCCATCACATGATTAATGTTCGGTTACAGTCCTGCAGACGAAAGTATAGTCTAAGGGTACCGTTACTATAGTTTGGGTCACATGATCCTAAGCATATGTAAAGGTTACTATTGCTCACTCTGCTTTTATATTTCCTCTATGAGATCAATCTTAAACAGAAAAATCCAAGGTAAGTAGGTAGGTATTTAATTAACGTCACAATGGAGCAACACAACTATCTATTGGCGATGGACCGGGATCAACCCCCGAAGGGAAAGATCCGAGGACACCACGTAATTTTGAACCACGGTCAGATGACGAGGTTACACCTGAGCTGGCACCCCACTCTCCAAACTTCCACACCACGCCAACATGAGAACATCTGATACCACGGAAAATTTAACTTTCGCCAGCCCCACCGTAAACGACTGTCTTTTCGGTTGTATCGGGTTCCGAACTCGAAGCCGTTTGCCCAGATGGTAGAGTAGTTTATTAAAAACCGGAGGGCTGCGAGTTCGAAACTCGATCCAACCAAATACCTTTACGTACTCGGGGGCTGGTGCACGTTAAAACTGTCATCGTCTCAAATGTCCTCACGTTAGCGTGGTGTAGAAGTTTGGGGAGTGGGGTGCCATCTTAGGTACTGGCGTCGTCCCCTGACCGTGTTTCAAACAATGAAGACCACAAACAATGAAGCTTTTGAGTAAACAACGCTCCTGTAGTGGAATTATCATCTGTTTATATCTATGCCTGAAGCCAGTTCAATGGAGATCGTGGACGTCCAATACCTGGAGAATTAATTGAACTAATCTCTTGGTGCCCCCCATTTAAATCATCACTCTTTGTGTTAAATGCTGGATTATCCTTCTCAGAGGACTCAATCTCTATGATGAATAGATCGAGTCTGTGTGGGGAGAATCGAGATTATAAACAACTGGATCCACAAACATCTGCTTTTAGAATGCATGATATGCATTGCATATGTAATGGTTATAAGATACGATTGAATACTCTGTACGTTAGGTAGGTATTTTAATTAACGTCTCAATGGAGCAACACAAGGGGATATTGGCGACGGTCCGGGATCAATTCCGAAGGGAAAGATCGAGGACAACACCATGTAATTTGGAACCACATGTAAGATGATGAGGTCACATCTGAGCTGGCACCCCAATCTCCAAACTTCCACACCACGCCAGCGTGAGGACATTTGAGACCACGGGTGATTTAACGTGCACCAGATCACACGTACTTTGCTAATGCGTTACTCTTCCAACTGGGCTTCCGTAACTCTACACACTAGAGTAAAGAAGCTAGCTATTTTATGTTCAATATTGCTAAAGGCTTGTGTTCATTTTTTGGACGGCACATGTGTACATTTGGACCAATTTTCCTCAAACGTCCTTGGTTTAACGCACGTGGTTATAAACTCCCCTTTTATAAAAAGACGTGAAACATAAAGCACAAAACGTTTAGAACCAAGACTGGTAGATAATCGAATTTATTCGAGGCATTTTAATATTCGATATAGGTTTCCTTAAGGAAACGATCAAACTTATTGAATCCTGCATTTCTTTTTTTTTTCATGTTTCAAATAAAATTACTCTGTTTCGTTATAAGCTGCCTCAATAGGCAAATAATACCTCTCATAATAATTCTTATTCTAACAGCGACCTTCCAATGAAATAGACAGCATTTGGGCAGAGTCGCTGTCGTAAGATCTCTGAAGGGTAAATCACGTGGGCTTACGGATCGACCCGGGTAAAGTGGGTAATTCTGCTTGTAAACAATACAAAATCCCCCATTATGATTCGCCGAAGCTTAAGCTTAGTTTAAATATGTTTGATTTAAGCATGGGGCTTCATAGTATTGTTAAAACTGCACTGAGCTTGCCACTCTAATGGAATTCTTCAGAAGTCTGATGACAGAAAGCATTGAGAAATCTGGAAGGTAGAAATCAGAAATGAAAATTTGAGCGGAAATAGGTGTAGCGTCAAAAAATGCCAAACCACCTTTGAACAAGGGAATGGGATGAAATTGATGTCCACAATCCAATTGTGATAACATTACCTATGGATTCTTATTTGCCATACATTTTACTGGAAATAAGAATTATCATCAGTTAAAGTAAACGAGATGATGTTAAACATTTTGTTTAATTATATTTCATTTAATGATATGATATCCATCTATTGAATATGGATGTTATATCCATAAAAAATGGATTGAAATATAGTATCAAATGCAGTAACGATACTGTCATGACAAGATATAAGCAATTAAGAAAGTTTAACTCAAATCTTTATGCGAGAGTCTGCTAGTTTTATTAATCTATCTTGATTTTCAAGATAATATTTCAGGAATCAATTGATATGACTTCAATAATGGCAAATGGACATCAGTATGAGACATAATATCACTAGAAAACTAATCTAAACAGCAATTTTTGCCGTGGGGGTCTAGGGTAAATAAATGTTATCGTGAAAACGCTATATTCTCCAAAGCGATGCTATTACATTTTGTTTTCATTATTTATGTGATAAAAGGAGTACTATACCAGGACAGTAAATGTTTGCAACTATTTATACGTTAAAACATATTTGCATCTTATTGATTGGGCAGCAAGAGTAATTGCTGTTATTTCGTAAACGTGCTTAAAAATATAGTTCTTGAAAAACTCTTACTTTTATATATTTGTTTAGAAAAATTTGTCCAATTGTTAATCAGTTTTAGAAGTTGCATTGAGAAATTCTTCGTAGATTTTGTTTCCATACTCCTCTCTCATAACATGTGGTTAAAGTACGCAAGTTTACTCGTCAACCAGAATCTGTAGTCATTATGAGATATGTATTTTTTTAATTGAAGTAACTGCTTTAGAAGTATTGATATTGTACATTTTTTCCTTGAAAATTGGAAACATTTTCATTGAATGCTGTAATGCTGAACTATACCCGATTTTAGTTTGGATAACCCCCATTCAGTTTTCCTTGTTAAAGAAACTAAAACTAGAAACCGGTATTAACAATTTCTGTAGGTAATTAATCGGTTATGATCAAGCCCTTTCGGTATTTCTCGCTAAGGAAAACAGAACCAAAAACCGGCATTGAGAATTTCCCTAGCTTGGTTGGTTGGTTGGTTTTGGGGTTTTATGGCGCAAGGGCCATGTTTAGCCATGCTGCGCCAGATACAATGCAATATCGAAAAATTGATACAAGGCATAAAATATCAAGAAATGGACGCACACAGTGAAAGCTTTACTGTCACAGAAGAGAGCAGTGGGCATACCCACTTGAATTAAGAATTGAGGTATTGAGAATTTCTGTAGGCAATTTACCGATATTGAGGTAGGTGGTAATGGTAATTAATTAACGTCGCACTGGAGCAACACAACGGGCAACGGTCCTGGATCCATCCCAAAGGGAAAGATCCGAGGACAGCACCACGTAATTTTGAACCACGGTCAGGTGACGAGGCAACACCTGAGCTGGCACCCCACTCTCCAAACTTCCACACCACGCCAACGTGAGAACATTTGAGGCCACGACAGATCTCACGTGAACCAACCCCCCGTACATGACGGTTTTTAGTTGGGTCAAGTGTCGAACTCGTAACTCTCCGGTTGCTCCGGTTTTGTGCTTTTTAAATTTCACACAAAACTTTATTTGAATATCTGGTAAATAATTTATTTTAAGAATTATTATCTCCAGATGTAGATTCTCCTTTTCACAAAACTTTTTACAACCTCCTGCATAACAAAAGGGCCGCGGTAGCCCGGTTGGAAGAGTAACGGATTAGCAAGAGGGTTGCGAGTTCGAATCCAACCAAAGACCGTCGTGTACAAAGGGGCTGGTGCACGTTATATTTGTCGTGGTCTCAAATGTCTTCGCGTTGGCGTGGGGTGAAAGTTTGGAGAGTGGGGTGCCAGCTCAGGTGCTGCCTCATCTGACTTGGTTCAAAATTACGTATTGTCCTCGGACCTTTCCCTTCGTACCGTCGCCAATACTCCGTTGTGTTGCTCCAGTGCGACGTTAATTAAATACCTGCCTATCTACATAACAAAATGGTTTTGCTATTTTTAATTTCTTGTATTGATTTTAACGTCCCCGGATGTATCCCGGAAACTGAAATTATTTCTTGATAAACCTTTAAAAAAATGTGTGTAATAATTTTGCTATGCATAAATTTTTTAAGTGGTATAATTCCTTCTGGAATTTTGTGTTTTTGAATGATGTCAATTCAATAATAAATCTTCTTCGCTGAAGTCCCTTTGGGATTGATCTCAGACTGTCACCAAAAGCTCCAGTGCGACGTTAATTGAAATACCTGTCACACCCGCTTCAGTGAAGTGTTTTGTTTTAATCTCTTATCTCACAGTATTTGAGTTTGACTTTTTCCTTGCATTTTTTTTTGGATCACATGTTTCTTGTTCTCTGTAATTGGATATTTTTCTGTACGGAAACAGCAATAAAATAAAATAATAATAAAAATGTATCAAACAATCTGGAAAATTTCCAGCAAATTTGAAAAACTGCATGATGATCAATAAAAAAAATTATCGTAGCAGTCACAACGAAACAAGTTGTTTATACAGTGGACTCCCTCTTAACCGGCCACCTTTTAACCGGCCTCCGCTTTAACCGGCCGCCACTGACCAATTATGTACTGTAAATACAGTAGCCTACAGTAACATGTGTTTAGTTTTTCCAACAGAGGAAGTTCTTCCAGGTTAAGTTTTCTTAATTATACATATCATATTGCAATAAAGTAGGCTGTATACTTAGTTTTATCCTAATAAAAACGATTCCGGGAGGGTATTTTAATGCTATTAAGGGAACGACGGTTTAACCGGCCATATCGTTATCCGGTCTGGGTCCGGTCCCGAAATGGCCTATTAAGAGGGAGTCCACTGTATTCGTTGGGTTGATTTTCTAGCATAAAAGGGCTTAATGAATCCCGCGTTTCGGACGAGTAACTGAAAAATAAAGAAAAATATTCCATTCACCTGAACAATTCTGAGAAATATTCTTAAGTCACATACTAGGGCCGCATGCCACATCACATGCTCATGCGTATTCCGTTTTTGTGTGGAAAAAATGTCGGAACGCATGCGTGTGTCAATCAATTTAATGCCCGAGGACTGACTGATGTTGGACCAATGACTGGCTTGCCAAAGGCATTCACTTTTCTTACCAGTGCTTCCTCCTTTTCCAGCTACACATTTGAAATGTTAGAAAGTTCGCCTCCACGGGCTTGAATATGAAACTTTTTAAACCTCGGAAAGTTCACACGCAAAATTCCACCTTGCAATTTACAGTCTTTTTTGCATAACGTCTAACCAAACCAATTTTGACCATCTTGGCCAATAGAATCTTTCCAAATGATTATATTCTAAGGAAAGGAACGATAGAATCTTTCCTAAGGACTGTATTCTGCCGAACGGACCAATAGAATAGTTCCATAGATGCTATTCAACCAATTACAGTCGTGTATGTTAGGGCTTGTGCACCTTAAATCTATAGCGGCGTCTAATATTCCCACGATGGCATGGTATGGAAGTTTGAAGAGTAGAGTGCAAGCTCAGGTGTTGACCTCGTCATCTGACCGTGGTTCAAAATAACGAGGCGTTGTCCTCGCATCACCCTCCTGGATTGAATCCTGACCGTCACCAATTGCCCTGTTTTGTTGCTTCATTGCGACGTAAATTCGACTATCGACCACACTATGCAACTACCGTCATAATTTGATGTACATAATCCATGAGATTGATAGTTGTTTGTCGTTACTAAAACTATAAATGGATCTTTGAGCTCCAATTTCAGTTTATATAAGTGATTTACAACTGATAGGCGATGTAGAATAGAATATTTAATTTATAGCTATTGAGGGGTTATAAATTTTCTCATGCATAGCAAGGTTCTGAACTTTTATCCATCGCTAAGGGGCGAGTTTTCCAGCTCCTTGAACTGGGAGTTGCCGGAAAGAGGGTTGCCGAGGGGAATTTTGTTGCGAGGAAAGGGACAGAAAGGGAAGCCCTTGAGTGGCGGGAGGATGTGCTGCTCAGACAATATTTACTTTTTTAATTAACAGTCTTTAATTACCCAAGTCTCTAACTTAGCAAATAACCTTTAATTTGTAAATAAACCCACATCTTTCATCAATTCGATTTTTATAGTGACAGCTTTAAATTAATAAACCTGGAGATTACAGAATGGCAACGAATTCCTCATCAGCTTGCAATTGAATAATTGAAGGTTGGTTGGATTTTTATGGCTCGAAAAGGTCATATTTGGCCAAGCTGCGCCAAACAACTCCAAGTAAATGGACATATACACAAGGAAAGTTTTACTGATAAAGAAGAGAGGAATACACCCAGGGAGGAATGGAACCTTTGCCGATTGCAACTCGTTGGTTACTGGGGCAATGGGAAAACCCACTGAACAAGAAGAAAATAAGGAGTTTTTACTTAAATGCGCTTACCTCTCAGACTAACACTACATTGAATTCAATTGAAGGCCTAAGGGCAACATGGTGAGAAGCCGCAGAAGTTTAACAGACACATAAAAATTTAAAAACGAAACATTCAATAGGAGAATAAAAAAATTTCTGGTTGTTTGAATGAGAACGTATAACTCTTAAAAGTTTAGGTTAACATAATCTCTTGAAAAGCGTATAAAACATAGTTATGGAATGTTTGAAAATTTGAAAATTGAAAAGTGGCTTATCATTATGTTGTCCGAAGCCCTTTGATTGTTCAAGAACTCGGGATATCAGTCTTGAGTAAGTTACATTAGCATAGAATAGAACTATCGAATGTTTATAAAGTTATATAAAACAGACCATGAATGTAGGAGGCTCTAATTTTCAAGTGTGTAGCTTTAGAGCGTGCTAAGCAAGTTTGAGAGTAACTTAACTCCAAGACGGACAGAAATTGAACTGAAAGCACATGCACGTACACACATAAGGGGACCTGACTATCATAATGTCAATAAAATGCAAAATAGTTTCAAAATGCTTATATTATATCGTACAAACCTCGTAAATTAGTAAAAAGACACATGTATAAGTCCGAGGAAGAAAAGGAAAAATATTTATTAGTTGAAGGTAGTAGAAAATGTCAAAAGCTACTTCCACACAATTTAAACACATAATGTTTACAGATCAGTAAATGAAATAAGGATATTTCCCCCATTTTCATTTCTGAGCGGAGCTTAAGCCCGATGGGCCTCTCCGTAGATGTGTCCCTGCAATTAATTAGTTATTATATTTGTGGAATAGCTAATGATTATTTCTTGTAATAGTTTATCTGATGAGTTTATCTGCTAGTTCCCCATTTTACCCTTCGTATGGATGATCATCAACCCCGTACGAATAAACTCATACCAACGATAATCAACTCCATGATTGTAAATGATTTTGTTAACTTATATTCTGGTTCTCACAATCGCATTTTACTTCTTCACACCATTACTAACATTCTCAGAGTAATTCAATTTTAGATAAATGTAAGGGCATTTATAATTTAAACGAATCGATATTTCCTCATTGTTCGAAAATATACTTGCCTCAAAAGAACAATAGACATTTTACAAATGATAAACAAATGCATTTGTCTAGTTGGAATGAGTGTTGATGCATTACCTGCCCGTGGCACTTTCAGGACTATGAATCATTTATCCCACACAACCCCAAATTTCTCCCCCGCCAATTTATCTTCCTTCAGATGGCGCTGCTGACTATTCGTTAGATGGCGCTGCACCAAGGAATTTCGAGATCTCAAACGAAATGACCGCTATTTCTTTTCCCAGAACAGACAAAATTATCCTACCAGATTTTACAGCATCAAATGCCACGATAGAGGATTTGTAAAATAAATATAATTAATCCAAACTGAGAGAGAGAAAATGCTTTGTCTAAATTAAAAGGATTTATAGGCAGCTATCGAGTATGTTTAATAGTTAAGGAACAAAAGCATTTCGAAACTTCGAAAGAGATTTCTTTTCAAAAGGCTTAGTTACTTTTAACAGAAGTAAACATTGTATAAACATTGTACAGAACTATTTTTCTAACGAACTTCGTGTTTGCACGGTTGTGAATCTCAAGGTAAACCATTCCTCAGCGTAAAAATTGTTCCATGAACGAGAATAATGGAATAAACAAACGATTAGAATAAGCAAAAACGAACAATTTATGGAATCGGCAATTCATTTCGAAGTGCTTTTTGAGTATTTACGACCTATTTTAGAAATAATTTAATCTAGATAAATATGCTCTTAGGGTTAGAGATTGTACGCTGATGCATCCCGGATTTTAAATATTCATAATCAAAGCTGTCCAGCGTCATGAAAAAACCACCTGTGACGTCGGACCTGTCGTGTGGAGCACGCGCAGTTGTGGACAAGTTCGCGGAGATTGAAAGTGGAGGAGAACTCAGTTTGACAACTGGAGAAGCGGACAAGAATTTGAAGCCTTGCGCGTTTTCAGACGAGAAACAAAATCTGGACGGGATTCTTCTGAGCCTGCTCATATTTTTTCTATCATTTGCCAGGAGGTAAGGGGAGGATACTCCTATCGTATACTTTGTCTTACAAAATAATCATTTTCGACACTTATTATTTCATGGATGTTGGGAAACTTTACAATGCTGAATTGCCAAAGCGATTAAAGTTGGTTTTAAATGTTGTGAAACTAGGGGATGATATTCCTATTGTGGCACTTTATCCTACAAAATAATCATTTTCGTCATTTAATGTTCGTGAATGTAGAGAAACTTTGTAATGTTAAATTATTAAAGTGGTGAATGTGCTAGTTATTAATGTTGTGTGAAACTAAAAGATGATATTCCTACTGTGATACTTTATACTACAAATAATTTTATCACTTAATGTTTATGGATGTTTGGAAAATTTGCAGTCTTGAATCGAAAAATTTATGAAAGTTAGTTATAAATGTTGTGAAACTAGGGTATGATATTTCTATTGTGATACTTTATACAAAACAATCTTCTAGCCACATCATGCTTAGGGTTTTTTTTGAAACTTTGCTAAAAATTTATACAACTTGGATAAAGTTTCATAAAAACACATGAAGACTGTGTTTCAACAAAGAATATTTATCAATGATCGAAGTGTAAAATGAGTTATTTAGATCATTTTTGTGTATTTTGAATAATTTTATAGTGATAAAAAGTTACCTAAAGATCTGGTAGACAAGTGGTAGCGCTCTGGCCTTGGTTCAACAGACTTCCGTGTTCGAATACCGGTCTTGGATGTTCGTAGTGGTTTGGAATCCACTTCAAGCAGTAGGTCCCTGTATAATGATTGACGAATGGCGAAAACTGACAGTAGAACGACAATCCAAACGGCGAAAACTTTTGTAGACTACTTTATCATCAATATTCAAAGAACATCATTTCAACTTTTAGATTCACAACTTCTAAGAATGTTTGTTATTTCCAAAATTAAATGGCAATGTTTTAATTTTACTGATATTTTAGTATTTTTATATCACAAAGTTTCGGTTCTGTAGATCATGTCGACAAAGGTATCAAAACGTTTGGAATGTTTCGGAAGTTGCTAAATAAAGTGTAAAATATTTTAAAATGGTCGAAATAATTTAGTTTTTAACAAATATAGTAGTTGAAAATAATTAATTAAATGTCTTATGCTTATGCTCGAAAACTTCAGAATAATAATCACTTTCACGTCTTTGATGAAAGTTAAAAAAATATCTGAGCCATACCCAATGGCTCAGATATTTTATTTTTCTGTGTTAAAAATAAGTGGACACATTCTAAACTTTGAATTAAAAAGATATTCCATACAAAAAATTGTTCGATAATCATTGTTACACTAAACCCAATCCAAAGATGTCATTGTTATTTACCACAAGAAAACATTTTTACACTTTTTTCACCAATGCTTACCAGTTGATCATAACCATTGCTAAACTCTTTTTGAGCTTTCACCGATGATTCCAGATATTTATTTACGTTACATGTATAAATGCTTATTTTTTTTTTTTTTTTTCACCTTTATTTAAAGAAAACAAAATTTCCATATCTAGTCGAAATATCTCTGCGATTATTTACACAAGGATATACAAGTCTGAATAAAGTAACCTAAAATAAATTTATTGTTATCTGTTTGAATAGTACATATGAAAGGTATTTTGCCATTCTTTTATCATTCACAAGTTAAAGTAAAAATTGAATTGATCATTTATAAATATTTCAGTTGGGTATATAGTGCTATTTATTTTGAAACTATTTTCATAATAATAATTTACGTGGTTGACAAAGCTTTAACACAGCACCCAAGAATTACTTATCTTTAATGACTAACATTTAAATTTTAAATAATTAAATTAATAAATTCATCCAAATTAGTTAGCCTTATAATTAAATTTAATACAAAAACTTACATACTTTAACACTTTAGTATTGTAACACTTTAATTGCAATGTCAAAAGCCATTGCTGTTCAAGTGTTTCAAGGCTGTCAGAAGAGTGTCTCATCAAAATTCAGCCAAAGCGAATTTTACGCTTTAGATAATAGCGTCGGTTTAAAGCAGATTCCTTTGATATTTTTGGGGGGACACCAAATGCTTGTATCCATGGTTATAAGAAATGCATTATCATCGCAATCTATTTGAAAACAATATAATACTATCAAAATGGCTTATAATTTTTATGTTTTGACCTAAATCCTAATAGTTAATCTTTAAACAACTATACACTAAAATTGCATTTTTTTGTCAGTTAATGAGTTTCTGCTTAAGCCGATGATAAGCATGCATTCAAAACTAAAAATATTCTTTTCAAATTTTTTATATTTGTGTTATATTTTCACGTCATTTTGTAAAAGCAACTATTATAATATAAATATTTTTAAGAGTTCTGAGTTCTCAGAATTGAGCATTAGAAAGTATTTATAAAATTTAAGGCACCTTACTATCTTGCAGTTACTCACATTTCCCATCTCCAACATTGCCAGGTGGTTTATTAAAGTTTTGTATGTTTAGGATAAATCGTAAACAGCGAGAAACACACTGAATTTAGTTCCTCGAAATATTCTGTAAAACTGTTTTTACCTCATATATTGAATATAAACTAGGAAAAAAACTTTACATACAATATATTATAATTACTATGAAAGGATTGATTTTGAAGATTTCAATTAAATTATATTTTTGCTGCTTTTGTATCATGTATTGGAAAAATTATTGTTTGAACTTAATTTGAATTATTCTACGTTTAAACATATAAAATTAAATTATTCTACGTTTAATTATTAAAAGAGCTTTAAATTTAAAGAAACTAAATTGTAATTGTACACGTGACGAAGACAGACAATTATTGAATAAAATGTTTTTTTATTCTGTTGATTATTACAAGTGCTTTCGACGAGGCATACCGTCATTAAGTCAATTTTTTGATGATGACTGGATAGAGATCTGGTTAGTTTTTATAATGACGATATGTTTCCTTCATCAAGATCTGGTCAGTTTAGCTAATGATTGTGTTTCTGATGACATTCTTCGTCGAGACAACCACCCAGGAGAGTTAAACACGCTACAAGGAAAATAGTTTCATGCGTCTTCAGTTTTATAACTTCATTATAATAATACAAAAAAGGCACATTCATTCTAAATTTTTCTTGGATCAGTATAATGTGTGTAAAATTAGCTTAGTGTATCACGAAAGCATAACCTTTAAATTGAAATGTAGAAACTGAGGGTTTATCTAAATATTTTGCTGGAATTATTATTGAACGTAATAATAGTAGAACCTTAATTATCCGAGTGTCCATGTTATTCGAGTCGCATTTTATAGCGAGTCTTTTTAAACAGTAAATAAAGCTTAGAGTACGAGTGTGCGGTCTTTATACATAGGGGCGAGAAAATGCCGTGAAACAGAAAAATGTTAAGGTTCTTTTTTAAGACATGTCTAGCACGTGCATAACTTACATTCAGATTTATTGTACATTTATCACAATAAATAAATATTGTGGAATCAATCTGAGAAAAGATTATTCTTAATTCTAGCTTTATGGATCTTGCAGTACCAAATGTGGTAACATCTAATTTAGAATTTTTTTCTGTGTTTCGTATAAGCTGTTTCGTGTTACTACGTCCGTGTTATCCGAGGTGATTTCGGTCCACAATACCTCGGATAACCAAGGTATACTGTAATTTGGTATTCATATTTTTTTATAGAAATTACTTCCCGATTATAATTATTCAGAGGAATCTTTGAATGAAAACAAGAAAAAACACTACCAATTTAATTTATCGCCGTTTTGACGGTGGTTAGCGTTAGGTTTTAATATAAGCGATATGGTTAGAATTACATTCGACTATCCCGCCAAGTTACGCCAAGTGTTCCGAAAAAGTTTACTAAAGCACCATCTGAATTTAGCTTCATAGAAAAAGCCTCTCATACAGTTATACAGCGCATGCACGAAAATTTATGATCTAAAACACAATTATAAAGTCCAAAATTACCTTCTTTCATGTATTGTTTCAACATAGGGCTGCACATTTCTTTGTATTCCTAAAATATTACTTTATTTTTTCTTTGTGAAATTTTTGAAAACCTCGACTATTGGTATTACCTACTAATTTAATCATGTGATGATTTTAACTAGAGTTTTTGATTATTATATAAATTGTTAGTTAATGTTTACTTAATATCATTGCGTTATAATATAAAACAACTTATTCAACTAAATTTAATAATATGTGATTATCGTAATATTTCGTAATTTTTTTAATGAACATTACTTTTGTGGATAAAGTTAAGAAACATTTTAAGCCCTCCTCAGATTATGATATATGATTTGCAACTTAGAAAACGATCCATTAAATGTAAGCATTGAGTGAAAATATTCGGTATGCCTATCACAAATAAAAATTAACTAGAAAATTTTTAAAACTCAAATATTTTCCGTCTGCATTCAATTGTGTTCAATGGAAAACACAAGTCTCATGATACAGATGAACAGAAATATACAAATGCATGTGAAAACACCTCCAGACAGTAAACAACATTCCGAATCATATATTGTCTAATAACAAAAGTATTCAAAGCATATATGGAATTCATTGTGCATACGAATAATACATCGGTATATATAGAAAGCTGCTATCGTATTACCTTTCGAAGTTATAAACTCAATAAACATTCTTCTGTGTTAAGCAGTTTGTTAGGTGAACAACAGTGATATCAACAGTTAAAAACAACAATTATTCTTATTGCTGAATTATTTTTTACCGAATAATTTTCATCAAATATCTGAAGAAGGTACGACTGTGGAAAAAATCGATTCCCTCTATATTTTCTCGTCGTTAATAGTAGAGCAAATTCAAAGGTACCATTATATATGTATTCTATAAATTGATTGCATAATTTTTGCAAAAAGGAATGTCTTTACGTTAAATTGTGTATATACACATAATTTCCAAAGACAACACATAATTTTGATGTGAAATTTCGAATATATATAAAACATTTAACCTGCGAAATCAAGTTTCAAGTCATTTGGTCCTGCCGTTTCTGAATTATGAGTATGGAAAATTTAGAGCACCCAACGTTAAATTCTTTACCCCGAAAATCCCTTCCGAAATAATCTTCACGCTAATTTTTATTACTTTAGTTTTAAAGAACTCAAAGTTTCGAATATTAATTTCATAAATTAACTATGAAATTACTATCCGTAAAAGAGAGAGAGAGATATGAATAGAAACTTTCATATTTCTTGATGAAATCGATTCCGTAAAACTTTATATGGTAAAGCAAAATTTCAGCTCTTTTTCCGATAGTAATAAATTGATATTACTCAATAATAATTTTTAATATCTGATATTTTTAGAGATTCTTTGCATAAAGAAATGACTAACTTCTACACGAAAAAAAGAGTTCAAATTTTACACGGTTGTATAAAACATCCTTCTGAATCGATTTCTATCAAAATATTATTCCCTTCCATTTTTGTTGAAAGCAAAACAGATTAATACAATGAATCGAAACTGCAATATTATTCAGTCATATCAAATGATGTAAACCTTTAACTTTATAATTTCATGACTGACATTGATCAAATGATAACAGTAGGTAAAAGATTCTTCAAAAAATAGGAATTGAATTTTGCGCAATTTGTGAAGTTGGTCAAAAAAGTATCCGGCCACCTCTTGTTATTCTTATCCCTAGTGTCCAACCAGTCAAACAAAAAGTGTCATTA
Organism: Meta bourneti; assembly: GCA_933210815.1. Taxonomy (NCBI): domain Eukaryota; kingdom Metazoa; phylum Arthropoda; class Arachnida; order Araneae; family Tetragnathidae; genus Meta; species Meta bourneti. Next base: position 8,455,079 of record OW119922.1, read on the forward strand.
GACTTGAAATATAGCCTACTATAAATAACTGCATTTTATTTACTTAAAGGTTCGTTTTCATATTTATTTGGAAATTATTTACAAAATATGAAGACAGAATCTTATACAAATAAAATGCCCATTTATTTATAGTACACAGACTCTAAGACTAATGAAACTTGTTTTTTTTGTGCGACTTCAGGGACTGGAATAACAAGAGATGTGCGGTTACTTTTTTGACTGAATACCTTATAGTAAAATAATACTGTTTATATCCATAAAGAATAATTTCCATTCTTGTTTACAGTTTTCAAATGAAAAGCATGTTGATTATGGGAGTTAAAGGTATCTGCATCGAGCACTTACACCTGTAGAACAGCATGATTTAACATTTTAAATGTGGACAGATTATAGCCATATTCGAGCTTTTTCGTTTATAGGAAATTTCATGTAAAACGGTTAATTTATAAGACTCCTCGAAGCATTTCATCTTTGTTATTTTTAATACTTTTTAAAGATTTTTCGTTTATTGGAAATTTCATGCATAATGGTTAATTTCTAAGATTCCTCGAAGCATTTAATCCTTGTTATTATTCATACTTTTTGCCGAGAATGGATAGGAAGTATAAAAACTAGAATGCATACAAGTAAAGGATAATTTAATTTCTAGAGTGTACCTTGCATCTCTTTTACATTAGATTCATTTCTGCAAAGCACATAGAAGATATTAGTTCTTTCAAATATAGTTCCGTCAATCTAGTCACAGTAGGTAGAACCCCCCTGAAGCAGGCAACCTGTTACCCAATCTACAAAAGATGGACCACACCCACATGGCTCATAGGAATTAAATGTATCTTTCACAACTGTCTCATTTGAGTAACCCTTTGTATTACAACTTGGGATGAGATTTTACGATGAAAATATATCTCTTTCCACAACTCCTTTTCAATCAAGCTTCGCTATTACGAAAGAATTAGATAATTAGGATAGATTTCTATTCTATTTTGTCCTATTCTCCAAAAGACTTTATCACATAGCCTCTTACTAAAACGTTCTCTGTTTCCTAAGCAAACATTTTCTGTATTGATTTGAGGTATGTTTCAATTCATTGTGAAATGGTTGAATGGAAATATCTTATATCACTCTAGCAAAAACGCCTTTCGTTGCATTAAGAGGTTTTTTAATTGGAGAAACGTAAGTGATTCTCTGAATTGCCCAGTAAATTTATCTTTACATCTAAATCAAAGCTATGTATATAAGCTTTAGAATTCAATTCTACTCGTCTGAGGAAAAGAGTTCTTCATTGAAGAGAAATCTCACAGATTATTGTATATCTATCTCTGTGGATGACATATGAGCGATATTTACACTACAAGCGGCAGACTTCTTTGGATAGCTCATTTTTAGATTTAATCTTTGCGACCTACGGAAAGTTCTCCATGACTTTTTCAATCAATAGGCGTAGCTTTCAACCCTAAAATGTGGAATAGAATGAAAAAACGGATATTGAAGTACTAATACCCAAACAAGCTGTATGTTAATTGTTAAATACAGTGGCTCCCGAAATTGAGTATACACCATGAAGAGATATTTTCAAGCCCAAAACTTTTTAATATGTTATAATTTAGACTTAATTTTTAAAGGAATGGTAAAGTACACATTTAGAAACACTAAAAATAATTCCATATTCGCGATAATAGTTTTAAAGTTAAGTTTTAAACGTCACATTTTCAAAATTCTTTGTCATAAAATTGAACTGTCAATAATCAAATTTGTATGTCTGCTGATAATGTCTCCACAGAGAGAAGAGATAACGAGCAAAAATAGTAAATTAATTTAATTAGTTATGAAATTAAAGTTTCTGTGCCATCTTAACCAGCAACTATACACCCCACCATAATATTAGGTAGGTAGATAGTTAATTAACGTCACACTGGAACAACAACGGGCTATTGGCGACGGTCCTTGATCAATTCCAAAGGGAAAGATCCGATGATACCACCTCGTAATTTTGAATATCTGTCAGATGCCGAGAAAAACATTTGAATCCCACTTTCTAAACTTTCACACCACACCAACGTGAGGATATTTGAGGCCACGACAGATTTAACGTGCACCAGCCCCCATGTACACGGCAGTCTCTGGTTAGACCTAGTTTCGAACTTGCAACCTTGCTAATCCGTTGCTCTTCCAACTGGGTAACCGTGACTCACAAGGACATAAATGGAATTGAAAATTTGTGGTTCGAGTAGGGGAATAAGTGGTTAAAAATCACGACATTCAGAGCAAATTGAGAACGGTTCCATTAGAGAAATGGGCAAATATATATTTAGAAAAACAACACAAATTCTTCTAAATTAAATTCCACCATGTTTAGAAGCTGTTCTGCATGTAAAAATATGAGCAACGAAACTTTGTATTAAAATTTTTTTTGTGTTTCTGTACGAAATATGTTGGGTGTATACTGAATTTTGTGACAGAATTTTGTAAATTTGGTATTTAAAAAACCTATCTTTAAAATATTATAGTGAATATGGAATTGTTTTTTAGCCTATTCTATTTCAAATGTGTACTTTATCACCCCTATAAAATAAAATTCAAATTGTTATTTATTACAGTTTTGGACTTAAAAAAAAATCTTTTTAAAGTGCATTACTCAATCTTGAGAGTCACTGTATACTTTGTCTAAATCATCTATGAAAAAGTTAGGAGCGAGTGATAATGACACTAATCATTATTTTGTACATTCAATTTTTATGTGATGTGGATAAGAAATTCAACTGAGTTTATATATAATACATAACCGTGCTTTTATCTTTTTTTAAGGAACGGTATATATCGAAAGTTTATTATATTTATATGATATATATGAGAGAGTATATGTATGTCACAATTTTTTTGGGGATATTTATTCTGTCTTTATACAGATTACATCTAAATAACTAGGTCATGAACTGCAATGAAATGATCTTTGTAGTGAATATACGAATACGTAAAAATATAAGTAATACATAAACCAGTGATTCTAGTGACGCAGACAAGACTTTATTCCCTTTTCTCTTTTTTCTGTGGATATAAATAGTCCCAAACGCAGCTTTAAGATGTAAAGCAGGCGAATATATTAGCCGAGTGGATGCTAATAAAGTCTATCAAGTGACAGCATCGCCCGTTAGCATATGGCGAAAGAGGTAAAATTTGAAAAGATCTTCCGACTTTACGCTTGTTGATCCAGAAAAAGCGAAATTCTAACAAGATAGAAATCCAAGTTCTTCGACCTCTTTATAGCTTAGAATGCAGGGTTTTTTTTGTTTATTATTCTGTCTACGCTTTTTGAAAATTATTCGTGCTTTAATACCTTTTCCTTTTTTGCTGTGAATCTTGTACTTCATCTAAGCTTAAACATATACAGTAGGTTTACAAGTGACTTATGTAAAACAAAATACATAAATGAGTTTTAAATACATCTTTCTCTTAAAGAAATTAGTTTTGCAGTCATGGGTTGAATATTGATCGGAATCGGGAGTACCCTTCCCGTCGCAACAAGAAACTTGTCTCTGAGCTCTTCACATGTTGGTGGGCATCGATAGAAATATCCTATTGTTTTTCATGATATATCTACGGAGCTAACGCTGTAATCGGAAATAGCCTAGGGAAGTAACAGTGATTTATGGATATATCGCGATTGAGCCTAATTCGGTAATGGAGAAGTTACAATTATGGCTGAGACAATAATGTTCAAATAAGATTATTGAAGCGAATACGAAAAAAGAAATGAAAGGCGAAAATAATGGTAATGCTAAAAGCTGAATGGTTGGTTGTTTTGGGGTTTTATGGCGCAATGGCCATATCTGGCCATGCGCAAGACACAAGACGTACAATGTCAAATAATAGCCATACTCACATGAAAGTTTTTACTGACAAAGAGAGAAGTATAAGCAGGGAGGAATGCACTTGACAGGAATCGAACCTACAACTCGAAGATTCTAAAAGCTGAATGAAAAAGGAAATGTTTTATGTATGACATACAGGACCGTTATTGAAGTTGCCCATGTGCACCTCAACTTCTATCATTCTAAAACCCATTCTAAAAAAACAGTTAATATTCCGAATAAATCGAGGGTCCGCTTAATGGGTTAGTACCTGCGAGTTGTAGGCGATGAAGTTTCGAATTCTATAACACCCTAATTGTATATCTCTTTTGTGACAGTAAAACTTTCCTTGCGTGTTTATGTCTCTTTATTTGATGAAGTTTGTCTTGTGTTTGGCGCAGCTTGGTTAACTATAGCCATCGCGCCATAAAACCCAAACAAATAAATCGCCTCTGATAAAAAAATTTTGATAATTTTCATGGAATTTAGTATGGAAATAGTCAGATACACACCTACCTCAACACATAAGACATAAAAGTATCCATTAGCATAACTGTCTGCTTTGCTGCCTATTTATTGGTAATATGAGCCCCTGTAACCCAGTTGGTTGAATCGCGGATTATCAACCGGAAGGTTGCGAGTTCGAAACTCGATTCAACCAAAGACCGTCGGCTATGTGGGGTCTGATGCACGTTGAATCTCTCGTGGCCTCAAATGTTATCGCGTTGGCGCTGGTGTGAAAGTTTGGAAAGTGAGATGTTGACCTCGTCATTTCACCTTGATTCAAAATTTCAAGGTATTGTCCTCGGATCTTCCACTTCGGAATTGATCCCAGACCGTCACCAATAGTCCCTTGCGTCGTAAATTCAACTACCTGCTACATTCAACTACCTACCTACATTCAACTACCTGCCTACCTGCCTACGTTCAACTACCTGCCTCTCCATTGAAGTTTTACTGTCACAAAAGAGATATACAATTAGGGTGTTATAGAATACCTTATTGGGAATAATACTGTAGTATTTTAGTTTATCACATTTAGTTTCTAAAACATTGACCTCTCCATTGAAGTCATCAGCTCAGGTGTGACCTCGTCATCTGACCATGGTTAAAATTTTCAATGTGTTGTCCTCGGATCTTTCACTTCGGGTTCGATCCGGGACCATCGCCAATAACCTGCTGTGTTTCTACAGTGTGACGTTAATTAGAATATATACCTACCATTGAAGTCATTTTTATTTTTATCTAATAAATGATTTTTATGTTGGCTGCTTCTATTTTGTCTTGTCAGTGTGCAACAGAACTCTATAGTACACCACTAGGGAACGGTTCTGGACATGTATTAAAAATAGTATTGGATCATCTATTTAAGTTTAATCATTTCTTCAGTACTGTCAAATTACTATAGAAGTCGCCTCAAGTATTCTCATAATGGATTTTTGACTATTTTTGTTATATGAATAATAAATACTTGTCGCAGATCTTAATGGTTCATGGGATCGGTTCCACCCTGGGCGTATTTCTCTTCTGTGCCAGTAAAACTTTGATTGTGTGTGTTTGTTCATTACTTGACGTTGTTTGTCTTGTGCTTGGCCAGATGGGCCCTCGTGCCATTTAACTCAATGCAACCCATCAAAATAATGTTTCATGACATAAGTTCAAGGAAACAATTCATTTTCCCTGTAAGACGGATTGAAGGCTACAAAAATTACATATACATAGCAACATTACTACGAGGCTAGTATTAGTTTCAGACTCGTCTCGAGATACATTCTCCAATCCATGTTACTCTTCCATGGAATTTCGTAATTGCGTGGTTATATTTACGGTTTAAACTAATCTTATTTCAATCAAGAGAACAGTCCAGGAAGTGATAAAGGTTTTGAATGCGAAAAATTCAAGAATAGATTTTATCCAGACTACTTCAATACATCATCAATCGAGACGCACTGAAGGAAGGAATAGTACAAAAATGGTTTGAATATTTGAAATATTTTATCGGCATAACTTAACCCTCCAAGTGGTTTCGATGAGATATTTCGTCCATCAAGATCTGACCAATTTCGCTAATGACGATATATATCGTCATTGATATTACTGATTTGTTTGTGAAAACGAGTTCAAGATCTGGTCAGTTTCTTTTCTAAGGACGAGATATCTAGTGCATCAAGATCTAATCAGTTTTGCTTATGACGGATGCCTCATCCAGGCAACCACCAAGAGGTTTAATAGGTGTGGGAGTGATAGGCCTACTATTCTCTAAACTTTGGTGGGGAGTGTACATAAAAAACTTCTTGGAAGCACTAACTTGAAAACTTCTAATCTTACATCATATATATTTTGCAATTTTTCCTTCATAGATATTAAATTATGAGTCTCCTATACAGGATGTGTGAAAACTTCATGTACAAACTTTAATGGAAATAGGGAGCACAAAATGAAACCGTATTCACAAAGGGATGTGTGGAAACCTAGATTTTATATAGGGGGCTGTTCGGTAGTTGGTCAGTCTGTTGTTATAGGTCCAAGACGTATACAAAACAACAGGTTCATCGACATAAGGTGATCGGTAAAGATATCTGTGCCAGTGTTTTTATGAGTTATAATATAAGTAAATTAGGAACTTATTAAGTTAGATTTCATAATAAAATATATCTTTGAGCTTGCGATAAACAATTAGGAACAGTTGACCACACAATATATTTTTTATCAAACTACTAGCTGAATTACCCGGCGTTGCTCGGGTTGAAATGGTTAAGTGTTGCTTGAAAAGTGAATTAGAATAAGCACTTTTCTTTCACAGAAAAATGCAATCATTTAAGTTGTACGGATAATACTTTTTAACTTTTTCATAGCTTCTACAATATACTTCGGACGCAAATATATACATTTAATTCCTGAATGTATTGCAATATGTAAAAGATTAAGACATAAAGACAAACAGAAACGAAATTCCGACGAAAAAATGCAGAATTCTAAAAAACGAAAGATGCGCAAAGTGCAGTTTCAATTGCTTCTGTTTAAATACTCTCGCAATCAAGTCGTAGTGCTCACTGGGTAATTGACCATTGGTAAGAACCTCCTTGATCTCCGTCCAAGTCGGATTGCAGGTGAAGGTGATAAATAAGTCTGGTCTCCCGTACGTCCTCACGTACGTCATAGCATCTTGCGTGTATTCGTGCATGTGTCTGGGACTGCCTGTAAATGTAGCTGGTAGTATGACTAAGGCACCGAGGTTTTCAACGTTCCCGTCATTTGCCACAGAATCTCTCAGGTGAATATATTCGTCAAATCTCAGTTTACGTTGATTTAGACGAATGTAAAGGAGACGCTCACTCTCGACTTTTTGCGTACATATCGACGATGGTATCAATACGTGGTTCTGCTCAGTATCTCGAACCATTAATCTGTACGCAAAGAAATCCATAGCTGAAACTTTCTTGCTGGTTGTTTCACCTGTTCTTGGGTTGATCTGCCTCAGATTAAAATGATATCCATCCTCACCATGAGGGAATCACGATGTGTTTCCGAAATACGCTGCAATGATTCACCTCGTCGTTGAATAACGATATCTCCCCGTTGATGAAACTCATCTCCTGATATAACCACCGCGACTTCATCTGCTTGAGGAGGGTTAAAGCGCCGCTCGTGTTCGCCTGCTGGTCTTCGGTCTGCTCTTATGACTACTTTATATTCATCTGTTGGCATACGTTCCAATGCTTTTTCAAACGTTTTAATAAGATTATTGTGCTCATGAAACATCCTCTGTATGTTTAACACAATCTGACGTCTTGTTCCCGAGATGTAGGCGCACCTCTGATCAGTTTCCATCTGTTCGTTTTGAATAAAATATAGTTGTAGAAATTTTGGTGGTTGATCTGGCAGCGGAAACAACGATCCCGCTCTATGGTAAATCTTCCCTTGCACCTTGAATGTCGACGAAAATCCGGGCTGTCCAACAACTGATGTGGCACCGAAGGATGTCATTTGGAAACATGAGTTGTATTTTCTGATGTTACTAAGAAAATGCTTCGACTCTGACGTATCTTCTGATGTGTAAGTCAAAAGTTCTTGTGGTGGTGGTTCCAATTGGCAGAGTTTAACTTTTCCATTTTTACAGCAAATACCTGTAGACTCTGATTTAAACTTTTTGGCTTGAGAGTAACTACAGACCATTTCCAATTTCCCGATGGTAACACTTGCATGCAGCGAGTAGTCTTTATGTGAATCGTAGTGGAATTCTTCCAATGCTAAGTTAAAATGGTACGCAGTCCGTGATCGTTTGGCTCTATCTCTCTTATCCTGTAGTCGGGCCTCACGCTGCTTGCCGTCTCTGTTGCTCTAGATGTTGTAGCTCTCTCGCAATCACAAGTCTTCTATTCCTCTCCTCGGAAGTTTCTTGACTACGCTCATCTTACATCATCTTAGCCGTTGACTGCACTTGGCCGATCGCCTTCCGCTTCCTTGGAGGCATTGCTACAGCAAAGAAATCTGTAAAAGAATACAAAGAAATGCTATTTCATAAAATAAGCAAAAGGCACACTCTCACTGAGCAATGAAATCTATTATAGAATACAATAAAAAGCTAAAATTAACGAAAAAACAAATTTAAAATTATGAAGTACTTACATCAGTTTAGAAATATAAATCCAAAATGTACACTACCACTGTCGAATAAAGTAGGAAACACTTATACAATCAACTAAAAGAGCGAAATAAAACTGCCAGATTCACTGAAAGGTGATAAACTGGAAGGCTTACCGAATTAGCTTCCTTTAAATATGACCAGCTATGAATCGAATGGGTGCTGGAATGTTCTCCATCATGAGTCCAAGGAAGTTTCCGTTTCCCCAACTTTCTAGAATGTTTTACAAAGTTTTATAAAAAAAGTAAACATTAATTCTGGTGCTGCCAGATACCGAGTAGCAAAATTGCGCTTTTATGATCAATGAGTTTTTGGTTTGTGCTTTTCGATATAACGGTGCTTGGGTTAGAAATAAATGTAATCGGTGTAGACAAATTAAAGTGAATAGATAAAAAATTTTCAAAAAGCAGAAGGAATTTTTTTACAGAATTTTTAAGAAATAAAATCACTGCTTTCAACGGAGGATTCACATGTAACTATTCCGGATATTTTAAAAAAAGTTACACGCCTTACCTAAAAAGCTTGTGAAACAGAATTCTACAAATCATTACGTATTCAATAAATTATTTAAGGAAAGTTGATCGAAATATATACCAACTTTCCTTGAAAATAATCCTTGAACTCCTGAAAACCTTTCCTTGAATTTCCTTGCAAAAAATAAATATTTTAAAATATTCTTTCTTCATTAATAAAATATCTATAATTTATTTACATCATGGGAAGAACTAAAAAGTCAGTTCAAACATAAATATTGTAATTTAATTTGTTTCGGAAAAAATTGTTTTTCGATCAACACTGGTAAAGCAACCATCGCTGCCAAAAGCAATCAATCTATGCTCAATGTTATTTCTATTGCGATTTCGAATAGTTTTTAGCCCCCTATTGCCAATAGAACGGGGGTTAAGAGTTAGCCTATGCTGACCGCAGTGTTCTAAAGTATAAGTGTACCAAATTTGGTGTGGATTTGTCAAACTGTGTAGATTTGTATAGAAAATATACATATATGCATACATACTTACACACATAACCTATTTTATATATATAGATGGAAACGCTATTAGGGCGAAAGACTAAAAATTCAATAGAAACTCCGATTTTGGAACTGATGAAGTACAATAACAAAGAATTGAAAACATGAAAATAATCATACATGAGGTGATTTAGATCGGTTTTGAAAATAGTGGATACACACACACACACATCTGTTAATATTTTTTCCCATCTCTTGCATTTGTCTATATATTTGAAATTGAATGGAAAGACCTCATGCGTCTTTTGACAGAACAAGAATTTTAAATCTTTGATTCATATTACATATATTTTAATCTCTATTTTATCACTTAAAAAATAAAAATAACTATTCTAAACTAGTTTAATTCTTCTCTCAAGGTACCCAAAACGTTAATGATGTTTTTCTCCTACGGTGTATTTTCCATGGAATATCTTATTCACTGCTAAATAATTTTGCGTGATAAAATAGTTTCTACGTCCTCTCTAATGGACTTAACATTTCTGGATATGTCAACAAAAGCAAAGTTCCTGCAGTTGCTAGATATGAAGATCAAAGTGGAGCCACGAATACTCACGCTATGCTTTGAACAAAGTCAGTTATTTCGAGTACTGTTTATCTTTAGCATTGTAGTAACTATGTTTCATTGAATACCATCTAGCACGACGTAACATCAACTTTAAAAGCAGAGTACGAAGTCACGCACTTTCATGCATCATCACGCATGCAAAACTAGTTTCAGTATTTTGTGTGCATTTTCGTAAACGTGTAGTTTGAGTACTAATGGTTTTTTTTGCCTCGAACTAATTTACATGCTGACCATTTCATGAACAGATGTCCAAGACTGAAAGAATCAAATCTTCAACATCTGTTCAACAACTAAATTGAAGCTGAATGCAGTGAAATTATTTATATTTGTATTTTGTGTTATTTTCGTATTTACTGCAGATGGCTTTTGTCATTTCTCAAAGAAATCATTTTGGTAAATTTGTTGTTAAATGTTTGAATTTCGTTGTGGTGAATTGGTTGGATGAGAGGCAAAGGAATTTGTGAATTGTTTTTTTTAAATAATTTTATTTCTACATGCGCCACAAAAGTATCACACGTATAGATCGGAGTAGCAGTGACAAAATTTTGGTAAAAAATTTATTCAAACAAAATTCCCAAATGTAGATGCTCCGCGTAGCTCAGTTGGAAGAGTAATGGATGGGGAACGGAGGGTTGCAAGTTCGAAACTAGATCCAATCAAAGATTGTTGTGCACTTGGGGGTTGGTGCACATTAAATCTGTGGTGGCCTCGAATGTCCTCACGAAGGTGTGGTGTGGAAGTTTGGTGAGTGGGGTCCCAGCTCAGGCGTGACCTCGTCATCTGACCTTGTTTCAAAATAACGTGGAGGCGTCCTCGGATCTTTCCTTTCGGGATTTATGCCTGACGGTCGTCAATACTCAGTTGTGGTGCGTTAATGTGGTACTTTAATTCAACTACCATCTACCTTTAATGTAGAGAAATAATTACCATTATACTGTCAGCAAATTGTGCCAGGGAGCACGAAAAGCAGCACACACACGTTGAAAGTGATATCTTCTTTTATGATTAAGTGATGGATAATTAGAGGACATGATCGATGTCTTGAACAGCAGAATTATTACAATTACAGAATGGTGAACCGATGACGAGTGATTTGTGAACTGTATTGAAATAATTTACATTCAAGTATATGAAATTCTAATTTAAAAGCCATAGTACTTTAATATTTATTGAGAGAACTATGTACAGGGTGAGTCTAGATTGTTTTTACAAAATAAGAGGGGTGACAGAACCCATCCAGACGAGAAATAATTACCTTGGAACATAGGGTTGCATTCCACTCTGAGAGGCAGAAAAGAGTAAAATTAGAATTTCAACATGAACTTACAACAGTGTAGGGAAAGCGAATGAACGATACCAAAACTTGCACAATCTGATTTATTGATCAGAGAAAAACTCACAGCAAGTGCTCAAAGTGGCGTGTCGTTGCACAGTTCACACCGGCGAAGGAATGACAGGCGCACCCTCTCGAAGATTCCTGGTGGTGTGTTAATTTTGTCTGCGGCAACACCGATTCTCGCTACGAGATCTTCAGCCGAGGCGTCTGGTTCACTAAAGATTTCATGTGCCCCCAGAAGAAAAAAGTCCAGTGGGTTGAGGTCCGGTGAGCGAGGAGGCCAAGCCACAGGTCCGCCACGTCCGATCCATCGTGCGGGATATGCTTAGGAGATGTGCTACGTAGGCAGGTACAAAACGATGTCAGAGGCGATGACTTGTTCATGCTCGACGCGTTTCGACTTTACTCTTTTCTGCCTCTCAGAGTGGAATGCAACCCTATGTTCCATTGTAATTATTTGGGTACTATCATCCCTCTTATTTTATAAAAACAATTTAGACTCACCCTGTATACATTTGAAATTCAAATCAAAGTTACAATTATTTTAGTGTTAATAAACTTTTTAAATTTTTTAATTTTAGCATTGTATCGAATAGACAGCAGGGTCAGTAACCCTTAACGATGCGATTTTCAAACGATGTGCCTCAAGAATGTACTAATGGTCCTTATGGATAGGGAAAAGGTTTAAATTGAGTAAGATTTATTTCATTTCAACTGCTTAATCTTGAACTTTTGACAAACGAATAATTTCAAATAATGACCACATTTTTAGTACTTATATAAATAATTGTGGGAATAATTTGTTTTATAAAGTATCACAAATAAATTGTTTCAAAAAGATTAAAAAAAGCTACTTTGGAGCAAAAGGGGTTAGTAATTACTGTGAGCTTAAAAACTACTGGCTTCCACTTAAATAAATCAAAACCATATAGATTTTTTTAGTCAGGTCAGCAAAAATATATATATTTTGGAGTGCCGCAGAGTTATATGTGTCATGAGATGAAACAGGTTGAAAATTGCTGAGCTACAACAATCCATATTAAATATTAAACCCGAAATTGCTTAGTCAAATAGTAATTTATAATTATAATATTTTATATTTTGTTAGGAACCAAAATCAAAGAAATAATTTTCATGGGTTTATTTTTCTGCTTTAGACCCTAGTAAGAATTGGAATGTAGGAATATAAAAATTAGTTGATAAATGAATTCTTTATAAAGATAGTAAACATTTGCAAATGTTAAATTTTCCCGTATGGTCCGTGGTTCAACTCTTCATACAATTCTCGTGAATCTACAATGGTTTTAAAAAGTGATACTAAAATCTCACATTGATTTCGTATGAATGAATGGGATTTCTTTATTTGAACGAGATGACATTTACCTTAGAGTTAATTTATAAAACTATTCACTGTTATTAACCCTCTTTAATCCGCCTTATTCTTGGGGTCATGGTAGTCCAGTTGGAAGAGCAGGGAATCAGCAAACGGAGGGGTGCGATTTTGAAACCAGGACCAGCCAAAGATTGTCGTGTACAGTACACAGGACTAGTGCAAGTTAAATCTCTCGTGCTTGAAATGTCCTCCAGATGGCGTGGTGTGGAAGTTTGGAGAGTGGAGTGCCAGATTAGGTGTTTTCCTCTTCACCTGACCGTGGTTCAAAAATACGAGGTGTTGTCCTATGAACTTTTTCTTCTGGATTGATCTCGAACCGTCGTCAATATCCGATTGTGTTGTTCCAGTTCAACGTTAATTAACTATTTATCCACCCTACCTCGTGAATCTACAATGGTTTCAAAGAGCGAAAAAAACTAACTGGGTACTAAAATCTCACATTGATTTTGTATGTATGAATAAAATTTCTTTATTTGGACGAAGTGTGTACGTGAGATTTAACTAATAATTCATCTATAATTCGGTTGACTATTTTTAAACCCCTTTAGAGTCTGAGTTATTCTTGAAATGACAAAAATAAACCTAAGTTGTTGGAGTTAAAACATCATTTTATGCTCTATGACTCTTTGATTTCAAAATTGCTTCACATAGGGTTCGTAGAAACAGATATTTCATTTCCGAAACCATCGAGGCCGCTGTAGTCCATTTGGAAGAGCAACGGATTAGCAACCGGAGGTTTGCGAGTTCGAAACTCGGTCCATTCTGTACACGGGGGCTGGTGCATGTTAAATTTGTAGTGGCCTCAAATGTCCTCACGTTGGCATGGTGTGGAAGTTTGGAGAGTAGGATGTTAGCTCGGGTGTTGTTCTCGTCATCTGACAGTGTTTCAAAATTATGAGGTGTTGTCCTTGGATATTTCCCTTCGGGATGAATCCCGGACCGTCGCCAATAGCCCGTTGTGTTGTTCAGTGCGACGTTAATTAACTACCTACCTAAAACATCGAGTTAACAGCAAATGCTCACTTTTACTACTTCTCTTTGGAGCTGATCAAGTTGCGTGTCAACAACAAAAGTGGCCTTATGCTCCTTTACTAAACTCTTTTCTTCCTGGAATATGTTGGATGTTGCTGCACAAAGGCGCTCTGAAAAACAACCATCAGTTCCCAAAGACTTTTGTTTGTACAAGACGCATGTTTTTCTCTGTGGAGCTACTTTGCTACCAAACAAATAGAAAAACAGACTCGGAAGATCTCATTCAGTGATTTTGACCCACTTTCTAACATTAAATATGTTATTCATGTTGAAGGGCACAGTTCAAAAATATAGTAAAGTACCTTAGAATTGAAGGGTTTCGCTGAGAGTTGTATATGTATTTAGTGTTAAAACGTCAATATTTTTCTCAAACAAACCCTTAAAGTGCACAAAATCCGTACAAATAAAAATGAAGTGCTTGTTTGTACATCGAATAGTTTTGCTCCATTTCAGGTTATTTATCCGTTTTAGGTCATTCTAATGTAAAATAAGTGGTTTCTACTTTTGGTGTCTGTCTGTGTGTCTGTGCACGCGCACTTCGTCCAATCGGCTGGGTATATTTTCATAAAACTTTGCATACAGTAAGTACTCATACACATTGACTTGAACGATAATATGTAGCACAACGCATAAACCATTGAAATTTCAAAATTGTGAGTAAAAAGGAACAATCTAAAATCAGTAATTTGTGTCTACATTTATCTGTAAAACTTTCTTGCACGTGGTTTGGCATTGACTGATTTGACTGAGACAGATTATGGATGGCTGTCTATGAAACGTCGTTCCACATAGATTCAACACACATCCATAAATGGTCAGCTGCAACCGCAGGTGATTACATTTCGAGTAATTATAACTCATGTGTGTTCAAAGGGGACAAATCGACATGGAAACGACCATTGTCTAGTTGAAAAATAACTCCGAGAGGGGATGTCTGTATGAGGGGTAGGACTTCTGGGTCCCAATCGTTTGTGATGTACCGCTAACTGTTCATAGTGGCTGCCACCTCTATAAAGTGAATGCGTGAATGAAATGAAATACCATCCCAATCTATTACTCTTGGAATAGGACCACTATGATGTTCTGCAATGCATTCTTCCAAATGCTTTTCCTCAATGTATCTCTGAACAAGGATTCCGCCACCATGGGTCATGAGATTTTATCTAGACCGTCAGAAAACATAATTCACTTATTAGGCGTTTCAGTGTCTTCGCTCATGGCACCATTGAAGCCTTTGACTTCTATGGTACAGGGTCAAAGGAAGTAGCAGACACGAACGCCAGGCTACGAGCCCTCATCGTAGTACTGGCAGAAATCTATTGCTGTCCTCCACTGTTATGCTAACGTTGTGGATGTTGTACAATTCGTCACCACCATGTGTAGTAAGTGCCTATCTTCCCTTTCTGGTGTAGCCATAGGTGCTCCAGATTCCTCCCGACGATACGTAGAACTTTCTTGAGTCCATTGTCTTCATATATGCATAATTGTACTAGTATTTCGCCCAACGCAAGAAATATCACTATACGACAAACCGCCTTCTCCGAACACACTAATTCGTCCTCTCTGAAGCCGTCAACTGTTCGTATCGTTGCGTCGTTTTCCAAGAGGCATATTTAAGTACTAGCAGAGCAATACCGATCGAATTCATCCACTCAATGTTTAGAATTTGCTTTTCGAGGCCTTTGTATATATTCTAAGTCATATTTGAACCTGTATTGCGCATGCATCCTATGTACATACTCAGTTGAGATATTAATAATTTGCAATTGCCATGATTGCTTTTATTCCTTTGACGGCTTCACTCTTCGTTGCAACTCAGCCTTCTTCACGTGGCGCTTCATATGTACTCGGTTGCTGAAGATTGATCTCTTCAAAGCTCTGCTACAGGTGCTTGGAAGAGTTATTTAACTCCTCCCTTAAAATTATAACTATCAGAAAGTCTCGAATTTTTCTATTCACACTTTAATTTAAGAATTTAAAATTTTATATTGGAAGTAGCACTATCTTAGGTTTTATACTTGCGCGAGCCACATTTGTTTCCTTCTTTCTCAACTGTTTTAAAATGTTTATTTCTTACACGAGCAAGCACAGAAATTGTTTCCAATTGTTGATGTCAATATTTGTTGTTTTCTGATTGGTAGTTGTCGGTTGACTTAACCATTTCGCTAAACAACTTCTCTTTTATTTCAAAATTAGCCTACGATCTCCGGGTACTGATGTACCAACACTGTTTAGTGAAGAATTCTGCACCCGTCGTTACATTACTGTGAATTTCTATAAACATTAGACATAAAAGAACTGATATTTATGAATATAGATTACTTATGCCTTTTTTTATTAAACTATACATTATTTACCAAATGTATGCAGATGAAAAGTATCTCAACATTAACTTAAACTACAAAAATAATTATAACTAAATTTTATTTTTGCATCATGCTTATTACAAAAAATAAAGTTTTTATGAAGCAACGCTTTTATTAGAATTTAAAGTAATTTCTTTCGACCAAAACAAAAGATTCTTTCATGAACTTGGAGAATTATGACAAACAGCTTACTGTTGCTATAAAATCTAACAAGCTTCAATGGAAAATAAATCCAGTTTCCAAAGCAAGAGGACAAAAAATATTTTCAAAGTCCTCCAGTATTTCATTTAGTTTCGGTGTATTGCTTGCTGACATTTGTTATACACAAGTGCTTTTCTTGGATTGATAAAACTGTATTTACTTTAGATATTTTTCTGGTAAATTAAATTCGTCTTCTATATTATGACCAAAAATAGTTCTATTCCTATTAACAAGAGAAAAAGGCATTCAAGATGTGGTAAAGAACAAAAAATGCATTTTGCTCCACTCAATTAATATTTTGAGTACTTTGCTTTGCTCATTAATGTTTACAATAGACCAGGTTACATTTCTTCATTAATTTCGTCAAGTTATTATGGTATGCACATGGGAAGTTTTCATACGTCTTGAAAAGAGGTATAAAACTAATGCAAACACTGAAAGCTCTTATTGAAATATTTTATTCAGCGAATTTAGAGAAACAATTTTTTAAGAGAATTGATTAAACGTCTGAGTATTCAATTATATGCAAAACTTCAGTTAAAGCGTACCAGACGAAAAACAAATTTATAAAATAGTATGTGGAAGATATCTTTGTTGCTTTCCCCACACTAATAACACCCTTTTAAATGTATCAGTTTTAAAGATAACTTCATTTTTTGATTAATGTCTGAACAATTTTGTTTCATTTTCTAATTAATTTGGAAATAAAAAATTGAATTGATGAAATTTTATTTTCAGAAGTGTCGAATAAGATGAATAAGTAATTAAAAATTAGGTTACTGTATAAAAAAATGTATATATTGTTACTGTATCGTGAAAAGTATTTTTAGAATATTTCGTTGCATATGAGAGATTTTTCAGTGTAAACATAAACAAACAACCGGAAATAAAAGTACTTCCGGTTAAGAAGTAATTTGATTTATCTCCGTTTTGATGTTAATGTTTTAAACAAACGACATACCGAAATTGCATTTCACTACCTTGAGGAGGTCGTGGTTACGAAACAGGAACTTTGTACAAAGACCAAAACCCCAGAATTCATTACATTAAACTCGATACAAAATCCTTCAATAGCAGAATTCTGTTTCATCATATTTTTATTGTTTTTATTTCAAATGGAAAGTGATTGCTCTCTGAATTAAATTTAGGAAACTTGAATTCGCAGAAACAATTTAATGAGAAAACTTCATTCATTCACTGTAATCACTAGTCATGCATATACTCGTATTTGGCATTGAATGTCGAATATAGAGTGGTTGGTAAGGTAATTTGGTAGGAAGCATACTCGTGTTTGTCATTGAATGTCGAATTTACTCTGGTTGATAATGTAATTTGTTAGGAAGCATACCCTGTTTGGTGGAGGCAGTGAATGCCCGAATATACTCGTGTTTGATAGGGCGTTCAGCTTTGATACCACGAGTATACTCCTCATATTTTAAATATATTCTTATGAAAAAAATTCACGTTGGCAAGCCTGTTTTGGCAACAGACATACATAAGCAGCGTGTCATATCCATTATTAAGACTAAGTTGTATAGAAATGGAAAACGCAGTGAGAACTAAATTTTGATTTTGAGATTATTCCCATTGCCAAACACGAGTATATTCGTGTTTAGCAGTGAATGCAGTGTACACTTGTGGTTGGTAATGAATGCCGGGTATACTAATGTTTGGCATTTAATGACGAGTATACTCGTGGGTGGAACGATAGTCAAATGGGAGTATACTTCTGGTTAATTAGGCAATGAACACCACGAGTGTACTCGTGTTTGGTAGGGTGTTCAGCTTTGTCACCACGAGTATACTCGTGGTATTTTAAATGCATTCCAATGAAAAAAGCTTCACACTGGCAAGTCTTTTTTGGCAACCGACATGCATAAGGCAGTGTGTTGTACGTTGCTTACACTAAATTGCAAGATCAAAATGAGCAAAAGTTTGGTTTTGAGGTTATTCCCATAGCCAATCTACATCGATTTTATTCGTGCAAAAAATTCTCTACGACAAAATACATATGACCACAAAAAACATTTAAACTAGTAAATAAAGAAAAAATACTTAAAAAACACAAACGGTAATAGGGACAAATTCAAAAAATTTGTTCTGGCAGCGAATAGGTTAAATATTTTGAAATTACAATAGAGCTGCATGGCACGTCAAAAACCATTCCAGTGCATCTTAGAGAACACAGAACGTTCATTCGAGGAGGTAATGAATGTTCTAGCTTCAAATCTGCTAAACGGAATTTTATAATGGAAATCCCTTGTCTGCTATCTGAGAGAAGAGGCCTGGGAAACATAGTTGGCTCGGCACTCAGTTTTAAACACGGTCACAAGATTCCTCTAGGGGCACGAACATCAATCGCCTTCGTTTCAGTTTCAAGAAACTTAGGAATGTGATATTATAATTCATTTTGACACACACACAAAGGGCACTGTACTACAATAATTATTTAATTACTTTAAGTGTTTCTGGAGGAAAGAAGAAACACGTAGTAGATGAGGAATGTAGGTTGTTGAATCATGGTTTGGAGGTTTGAAAATTTATCCTTTTCATTAAGTGCATCCGGTGTTAAACCCTACCCCCATTGCTTTTCATGTTAAAAAGGGCAATACTTTATGTACATTTTTTAGAATCTAATTATCATAGACTACTAGCTGAATTACCCTACGTTGCTCGGGTTGAATTGTTTATAATTCATCGTAATATTACTCAATATTATTCCTATGGAGATTTCGAATTTTTTTATCCCCCTGCAGACCCAGGACAAATCAAACGGTGTTAATGTATAGCCTATGTGTCTAACAGAATTCTACAGGATGAATGTACCAAATTTAGTGTGAATTGGCTGACATTGATCGTATAAATACGCAATGTTATTGTATATATGTTATACGCAATCGAATTGTCTTTAGCCCCCTGTACCATACCGATGATAAAAAAGACCACTTTCTATGAAAATAATATTATTTTATCACAAAAATTTACATTCTAATAATAAGCCTACAGTTTAAGAATTTACAGACGGGATACATAAACGATACGATAGTGAGCGATTTTAAGCGCAACCGCACTCCAAGATTCTAAAAAACCTCCAAGGTCATCTTGAGAGGCGACTCCTGTAGATGTTAACTCTGACGTCATCTGCATAGACAGACCGGGAGAGAGCGCCCCCTAGCAAGTGCTCTGGCCAGGATGACGGGACGTTTCACCTCTCTGCACACCCAAGACAAACAGAGCGGGGGTTAATATGTAGCCTACGTTACCCTCAGGCTTCCAAAGAATAAGTGTACGAAATCTGGTGTAGATTGGTCAAACGGTGTAGATTTGTATGGAGAACAAACAGATTCTAACTGTGCTTTTTATATTATATAGATTTTTACTCTATATTCATTGGATAGTTGTAAATAAAGTAAACAGTCACTTTGTTAACGTTTCTTTCCTCCTGATATAATTAAAATATGTGATACACTGTCAAAATTGCTTGAAAAAGCACTTTTTGTGTTTATTTTACATATAGCTTATTTAACCCTCTGAGCGTAACGAGGCTTGCAAGTAATGTACACTACCTGACATTGAAAATGCAACACCCAGAAGGAGTGCGCAGAACTGGATGAAATTTACAGGGTAGACGCAGCTCACCGAGATATGTAAATGATGCAAACTGCGCAGCTGTCCCGCGCACGGCAAGTGAAAAACCAGAGAAGGAACCTGCAAAAGTGGTTAGTTTCGCGCCGCTCTGTTTACCAGGTAAATCAAGTTGCAATTTGTTTTTGTGTCTCAGAGGAAACGTCTACTAGCGGAGAATGCCAGGACGCCGCCAATCAAGACAGTTCCCGCAAACAGACGACTTCACGAGGGGTATGGTGATTGGCCTCAGAAGGCAGGTTGGTCCATGCGTCAAATCTCAGCAGATACCCTCCTACACGCGTCCACGGTGCACCGGTTGTGGTACAGATGGTTGGACCAAGGGAATGTGGCACGTTTGAGGGGTTCCGGTGCAGCCAGAGTGACGTCAGCACGCGTGGACCGACGCATCTGCCGGAAAGCATCGGCGGCCCCGCAAGCCACGTCTGTCGCCCTTTTGCAGCATGTGCAGGACACCCTTGATGCTCCCATATCGTCCAGGACCATTAGCCGCCGATTGATCGCTGTCGGCCTGCACTCATGGCGCCCGTTGAGACGACTACCATTGACCCAACAGCACAGACGTCTCCGTTTGCAATGGTGTCGGGATAGAGCCACGTGGACGACGAAATGGCGCAGGGTGGTGTTCTCAGACGAGTCACGCTTCTGTTTTAGCAATGACAGTCGCCGTGTACGAGTCTGGCACCAACGTGGTGACAGGGCCAATCCGGCCGCATCTGTGGAACGCCATACCGCGAGACAACGCGGTGTAATGGTTTGGGGCGCCATCGCCTACGATAGCAGGCCACCTCCGGTCCGTATTCAGGGGACTTTGACGGCCTAACGTGGATGACGTGCTGCAGCCGGTGACACTACCTTCCCTTCAGGGGGTGCCCAATGCCATTTTCCAGCAGGATAACGCCCGGCCGCACACGGCACGCATCAGCCAACATGCCCTGCAAGGTACGCAGGTGCTTTCCTGGCCAACTGTCTCCCCTGATCTCTCATCTATCGAACATTTCTGGGACGTCATTGGACGTCGCTTGCATGCGTTGCCACCGGCACGTTCAGAAGACGAACTCTGGCAAATGGTTGACAGGGAATGGGCAGCCATCCCTCAGGACACCATCCGCACGCTCATTGCGTCTGTACTTAGACGTGTTGCTGCCTGTATCGCCGCTCGCGGTGGTCCTACAACCTACTGATCAGACGTTCTTGCTGCTCAGTGGCAAGGTGTATAATGTTGCAATAAAGATCACTTATTGCTCGTTGCTGTCTCTCTCTGTTTGCCAAATTTCATCACTTTCTGCCAACTCCTTCTTGGTGTTGCATTTTCAATGTCAGGTAGTGTATATAGTATTGCTTTTACCCCACAACACACATAATGACTAAATAATAACAACTAATGTTTGAAAGAATTCCAGGAAAGATTCTATAGGTAAAGGAGGTCAAGCTATTGGCGACGATCCGGGATCAATCCCGAAGGGAAAGATCCAACTATGTCAAATCAAAGCATGAATCAATAGATGGGCGTTGAGAATGGTTACACTGCTATGTATATGTATACTATTGTATTGTAAATTAATTTTTGTAGCGGGGATTAAGTTCGCCACACTTATCGAAACCCTTCGTAAAACAAATTATCCCCTATCTATACATTATTCTCTCTAACGCTTTCCTGATAAAAAACAAGTTTCTATAACAAACGACTACAAAGATAGCCAGCGTAACATTTACTTTGGAACACTTGTATTGTATTTACACATTTTATTGAGGGGTGTAGGGACATTATGCAACACATAGCATTGCCAAACTATCATTGCAGCGTGTAAATAGCTGGATGTCTGAATGAAAATTACCCCCAGCAGCTCACATCCTAAACCTCTGGTGAATGGCGTAAAGCGGTAATGAAAAGCTGCTTTACTACCCGTGATTGGAAGGAGTAGTCTTTTAATACCCCAAAGAGACTGCAGGACAACAATGGATCGTGGACACATTCAT
This sequence comes from Meta bourneti, assembly GCA_933210815.1. Classification (NCBI taxonomy): domain Eukaryota; kingdom Metazoa; phylum Arthropoda; class Arachnida; order Araneae; family Tetragnathidae; genus Meta; species Meta bourneti. The sequence continues at coordinate 8,477,123 of OW119922.1, forward strand.
AGGGAATGGAAGCAGTGACGTCACTACGGTTGGTCGTAAAAGTGGCATTCGATCAAAGAAAGGTATTAAACCGCAGATCAGTACACAATTCGTATGCTGTGTGGTCATGAGGAATTATATGTGACACACTTAAACTTCTTCAGATGGAATGCATTTGGATTAAACTGAGATCAATACCCATTCACAGGAATGTTCGTACATACCTTTACGTTTATTAGAAATGGGTGATTGAATCTTAAAGTACTGTTTAGACTTATTTTTGCTATCTAAGTAACAAATACTCAAAAGACTTCAGTTCCAATGTACACTTTGTCCCCAAAATATCTAGACTTATCGAAAAATCATATAAATCAAGAAATTGGTTTTATTAGAATGCGATTTGCATCTAAAGGCTTGTCGTGGAATTGAATTGTTTTGGCATACGAAAGAAATAGTTTTCACCGATAGATGGTTATTAGTATCACTTTACCAGAACAGCATGGAAATAAGCAGTTAGATGGTATAGCATTTATTACTTTACATGTGTTAACATCTTATAACAGCAGTTGTTCAATATGTCAACAACGGCTACCAGGAATGTTGTGCAAGTGTATCACGACGCCATCCGCAGATGCATGACGCACACCGGGGTCTATGACAGTGACAATTCATTGGCTCATCTTTCAAATGAGCCAATGAAGATGGGCTCCTACAGTACACTCGAAACTTTAAGTACCCCATAGCCAAACATCTGCAGGAGTCAAGTCCGGAGTCAACATTGGATAAATAGTTATTCTTGACCAAGATCATTGATCAAAAACTAATTCACAGGAGATGCTATATGTGGTGTTGCCCTATCTTGCATGAACGTGATCGTGTTTAGATCATGTGCAAACAGGCACGACAACGCAACATTTAAGCATTTTCAGGTAACGATGTCCAATTACTGTCAGTAAGGAATTAAATGTGATTATATGTGACCAATGCTTAAATTGAGTTGAAATGCATTTGGATTAGAACCCCATTATGTGTGAATGGTAGAAAAACTTTGTTTATTAGAAATGGGTGATTGAATCTTAGAGTACTGTTTAGACTTATTTTTGCCATTCAAATAGCGGATCGCGTTAGCCCGGTTGGAAGAGTAACGAACTAACAACCGGAGGGTTGCGAGTTAAATCCAACGAGCGAATCCATTGCGAGCGAATCCAACCAAAGACCGTCGGATACAAAGGGGACTGGTGCACTTTAAATCCGTCGTGACCTCAAATGTCCTCACATTCGCGTGGTGTGGAAGTTTGGAGAGTGGGGTGCCAGCTCAGGTGTGACCTCGTCCTCTGACCGTGGTTCAAAATTACGTAATGTTGTCCTCGATCTTTCCCTTCGGGTTTGATCCCGGATCGTCGCCAATAGCCCGTTGCGTTGCTCCCCCTGTGCGACGTTAATTAAAATATCTACCTAAATAGCAAATACCCACAATATTTCATTTCCAATGTACATTCCATACAGTATATCCTATAAATGTCTAAACTTTTCGCAAAATCATCATTTTATGAAAATTAATTTCCTACCACCTCTTGTTTCACATGGCTGTCCAAAGAAAAAATGTCCAATAACGACGAACGACGCTTGCAGTGAAGCTGCAAAATAAGGTGAGTCGCTGTGCATTTAACTGCTCTTCTGTATCTGCGATTGGATTTTTCTTTGTGCAGACTCTACAATTATACATATTAACTGACCTGTGTATGGAAAAATGGGCTTCATCTGTCCAGAGGATGGTAAAAACTCACTGTAAACCTTTCTTGATGTTTTCGAGAACCCACTGGGCGAATTATTATCGCTTCGCAACATCATTTGGTTTCAGCTGATGAAGAGATTCCAGTTTGTGCGAGTGCAGATTTAAAACGCCATGCACTACGCGGAACATATTTGTTTTGGGTGCACCCGTGTTCCTGGCAAACTCCCGTGCGCTGCATACACAGCTCTTTGATGCTGTTGCGAGAGCCTATATTTGCAATGCTATACCATTAGCACTATCCTCTGGTGACTTCTGTCTGCCTACTTATAAGGAATAGTTCGAAACTCGATCCAACCAAAGATCATAGTGATGGTGAACGTTAAATGTGTCGTGGCCCCAAATGCCCTCATGGTGTGGAAGTTTAGAGAGTGGGGTGCCTGGTCATGTGTTGTCCTCGTCCGTGGTTCAAAATGATGGGGTAGACAGCGGATTAATCCCTGACCGGTGTGCGGCTCCAGTACGGCGTTCATTACCTCGATACAGTTTCAATGATTTTTACTTAGACTTCCTGCCATAGGAAGGGTTATTAATTAACGTCGCACTGGAGCAAGGCAACGGGCTATTGGCGACGGTCCGGGATTCATCCCGAAGGGGAAGATCGAAGACAACGCCTCGTGATTTTGAACCACGGTCAGATGGCGAGGACAGCACCTGAGCTGGCACCCCACTCTCCAAACCTCCACAACACGCCAACGTGAAGACATTTTAGGTCACGACAGATTTAACATGCACCAGCCCTCGTGTACACTACGGTTTTTGGCTGGACCTAGTTTCGAACTCGCAACTCTCCGGTTGTGTATTTGGGTATTTGGGTATTTCAATTAACGTCACACTGGAGCAACACAACGGGCTATTGGTGACGGTCCGGGATCAATCCCAAAGGGAAAGATCCGAGGACAACACCACGTAATTTTGAACCACGGTCAGATGACGAGGCAACACCTGAGCTGGCACCCCACTCTCCAAACTTCCACACCACGCCAACGTGAGGACATTTGAGGCCACGACAGATTTAACGTGCACCAGCCCCCTTTGTACACGACGGTGTTTGGCTGGATTCGAACTCGCAACCCTTCGGTTGCTAGTCTGTTACTCTTCCAACCGGGCCACCGCGGCCCTGTCTCCGGTTGTGAATCTGTTGCTCTACCAACTGGGCTACCGTGGCCCCGAGGAATTTTGGAGAGTTGAGCCAGCTCAGGTGCGACTTCTTAATCTACCACTGTTCAAAATTACGCGCTGTTATCTTCGGATCTTTCCCTTCAGGATTGATCCCGGATCGTCGCCTATAGCCGGCTGTGTTGATCCAGTGACACGTTAATTTAATTACTTAATTACCAAAACCAATGCAACTTAGTTAATAAAATATTGTTCACGCGACAACCGTTTCGCGAGTTCTCTATGTGGGCTGTGATATGCTAACTACACTATTTCTTATTGTTCCCAGAACAATAACCTCCACCAGTACAATAGTATTGACTAATTGTTTGACTTGAGTAGTTAGATACTTCTCTGTTTTACACACAATCTATCAATTAAGGACTGGTTGTTTATGATCATATGACTGGAAACCGTCTAGACGGCTCAAGCGAGCTTTGATAATTACGAATCCCAAAAGTTAAGAATAATTCATTTACTCTAGAACATTTCGAAAAGATGGATTCAGGATTGGATTCGCAATGAGCAATCCGTGAAATTCTGTTTCATTTGGATGAATGCGGGCGCCTACAAAAGTTAAGAATAATGTTTGCCTGTTGAACATTTTAAGGGAAGGAATAGACTCGCAGGGTTTGAGCAATCCTTAAAATTCTTTTCGGTTTGGGTTAAAAGAGTTGAAACTAGTTTCACATTTGTGTACGTCACGTTATTCACTCACATACAAAGGTGTAGATACATCTGGAAGCAGTTTTAAGGTCAGTAAACAAACTTTTATATATAATTATGACTATTCCATCGGGGAAGGAATCGGGCAAAGTTAGGATAAGTCTGGTTTAATTTTTTAAATACATTTCTATATATACAGGGTGGGCGAAAAGTCCATGACACATTTCAAAATTTAATATAAAATCAACCAATTGTCATATGAGTGTGCGGTTTTCACTAAATGGCTTTACATGGCATCAAGTTTTTTTGGCATAAAAATAGTTCAATTTTTTGCACATAGATGGCACTAGCTTAGTATGGTTAGCTTGCAATCCGCCATTCCAGATATGACGACCCCAACGGAAAGAGCAAAAACTATTATGGCCACCTCGTTTTCCGATTTAACCCCCCTTGATTTCTTCTTATGGAGGACAGGGTTTACTCCTCGCGGATGGCGAACATTGAAGAATTGAAGACACGAATCATGCAAGTAATCAACACTATTCCGCAACCCATGTTAGCAAATACGGAGATTGAAATTGAGTATCTGTTAGATGTGGCTCAAGCCACAAATGGTGCCCACATTGAAATATGGTAGTATGTAGTGACAAAAGTGCTCTAATAAATTCTAATATGCATTGTAATTATTTGTGTACAATTTTTATATTGTTTTCGGTAAGTGCCATCTATGCGTTAAATTATGAATTTTTTTATGCCAAAATAAAAAACTTGATGCCATGTAAACCAATTTTATGAAAACCGCACACTCATATGACAATTGGTTGATTTTAAATTAAATTTTGAAATGTGTCATGGACTTTTCGCCCACCCTGTACATATATGTTTCGGGATCACGGTAGCCCGGTTGGAAGAGTAGCGATTAGCAAACTGGTGGGTTGCAAGTTCAAAACCTGTTCGAACCAAAGACCAGCATGGGGGCTGGTGCACGTTAAATTTGTGGTGGCCTCAAATGTCCTCACGTTGGCGTGGGGGCCAGTTCAGGCGTGACCTCGTCATCGACTGTGATTCAAAATAACTAGGTGTTGCCCTCGATCTTTCCCTTCGGGATTGATCCCGGACCGTCACTCATAGCCCATTGTGCTGCTCTTGTGCGACTTTAATTCAACTACCTATCTACCTACAGACATATATTTCATTCACTAACGTACGTGGCACAGAAATCGATGTTATCTGTATATTGGCAGATGGCAACAAACAGATATAAACACTATAAAATCAACTTTGCTATTTAAGTGAAATATGCTCGATTTTAGCTGTGGAGCTCCGTGTTGTTACTAAAAATACACGGCCGTTCTAAGGAAATTCTTGAGCAATTTGATTACAAAAGGCAATGGTTGGTTGGTTTTATGGCGCTAGGGCCATATTTGGCCATGCTGCGCCATGCAAGACATCAAGTAATAGACACACACACAATGAAAGTTTTACTGGCGCAGAAGAGAGAAATACACCCAGGGAGGAATGCACTTGACAGGAATCGAACCGCCTACAACTCGAAGGTTGCTAGTGCAGTGAATATACCCACTGAGCCACGACGGCCCCTGCAAAAGGCAATGATATTCTGGAAGTTAAAAATCAACGCAGAAAAGAAAATGCGAGCGTACTAGACAATAAGTTTAGACGCCTAAAAATACCGAATAACTTTTAATAAGTGAATTGGATGCAATTGAATTGTCCTGAAAGCAATTAAGGTAACACGATTGAGATGTGTACTGTATCGAAAAATAAAAATTGACACCAGCAAGTACATAAAATGCTATTTTACATTTTTGATTAATTAATATCTTTTGGAGGGATGAAATGTACAAATCGATGCGTATTTTCGTAAAAATGGATTTCGATAAGTTTTGTAATCTGAGTATTGACATTTTTATCAATAAATATTAATACGATACTTTAGCGTAGGTTCTATGTGCGGGTCTGTTAGTTTTTGGAATTACATGAAACTCACGTTTATGTTATACTTGTCTAATAACTTGTTGCAAGCAAGCAGAATAAACAGAAATTTCATTGAATAAATTGCGCAAATTAAAAAATAACACATTAAATTAATTGTGCTCTCAGAGCGTTCATTTTGAGCACAAAAATGAGCATAATTGGTGAATTTTGAACATTAACGGGGTATTGTTATACCTTCCTCTCCGACTCACCGAACGGTGTAGAGCCTATTTAAACAGGTGGGGTAGAAGACTTTCCAAACACTGAGAGGCCCAACAAGAAACCAAGTCTGCCACACATGGAGAGCTCCACCTCTCTATGAACGCGTGCGGCATTTATTGAACTTTAAAGAAATACTACATATTAATACATTTTAGCACATAATAGTACCATGTGAGATAGAACATCAAAAGATACTGTACAGTTGAGGTACAAAATTTGATACATACAAAATGCAATAGTACAATAAAAACAAGTAAAATAACACAACATAATAATAGTACCATGTGGGCTAGAACATCAGAAATATTAAATAGATATGGGACAGAATTTTGATGTATACAGAAATGCAGAACAAAACACACACGAGAAGAATAACATAACAAATAAATATTTTGAATGTAGTAAGAATAATTATTGTATAATGAAATGATATAACATTTGGTATATAATACTATGACAATGTATATACAAGATATGACATTAATATATACAGAATTAAACAGTTTAGTACTTAATAATGCTACAATTTATATACAATGAATAATATGTAGGACAGTGTGAATATAATGTATCGCTATCACGTTCCATAGTCTGTATTTGCTATTAATAAAGTTTGTTGGCGTTTGAGGTTAGGACATATTTTGTCCATGTATCCATGGTTTGTATTGTGTTTTGTATTGTGTTTAACGTTCGAAACTGTGCAATTAGAGCAATTCTTTTCATTGGTACAAGATTTAATGATGTGACCACATGATAAACAAATACTTTTGTTAGAACACTTGGATTTGATGTGGCCAATTTGAACATCAAGGGTTACACCTTGAAGCCATGTAAGCCTCGCATCTACATCTTATGTTTCTTTTTCTAAGATCTCTGTAGAATTGAAAACTCTTGAAGTAAGGGTCGGTGCAATGAACCTTTGTGGTGACTTTAGGAGCACAATGTGTCTCTCAAGTGTACCTCACATTTGTTCTATCGGATTCACATACGGAGATCTCTCTGGCATCTTTTTCTTGATATCGTTCCATTAGAGAGGTTTATTCTTTTTCTAGGCTCTCTGGGAATAGGCATTATCGTCTATGAATATCTTCACTGGACCTACAAATAAGCCACCTTGAAAAGTTTAGTTATGAGTGTCTTGCCTTTGTACCTCTGAGATTCCAGAAACAATTGTCGCCAATTCCCCTTTGTGTTGCTCCAGTGCAACGTAAATTCAATTACCTTTCTTCCAAACACAATCGCTTGCCCTCTGACCATGGTTCAAAATTACGTGGTGTCCCCGGATCTTTCCCTTCGGGTTTGATCCCGGAGTCGCCGATAGCTCGTTGTGTTGCTCCAGTGCGAGGTTAATTGAGAAGTACCTAAATACCAAACACAATCGCACCAAATATTGCGGAGAAAACGATCGTTCGTTGAACATCTCAGATGAAGCTGTTATTCAACACACAAAATGGGTTTCTTTGCGAATCATTACTGTAATGCACATTTCATGTATAATATCGTGTTTTCCACTAAGTCAAAAATAAAAGAAAGACAACAGATCTCTTAAAATAGTTTTCGTAAACAACGTAAGTTGTTTTAAAATTACTCCCTGGATGTGTGTTGTGATAAACATTTGGAAAAATGAGTTCAACTAATGGAGGAAAAAATCAATGCAAATAGACGTTTTGTAACCGATTTTAAGCGCAGTTTGTGGTTTCCTTGTTCAGAATCGATTTGGTTTGTCACTGTCGTCATTTCTTGATGCACGAGATCTAATTCCTCTTTCAGGGAAGGGAAGGAGGACATGTTTCAGATAGATTATTGGAGCCGCGGAAACCTAGATGGTAAAGTCGATGATTAGCAACCTGAGGGTTGCGAGTTCGAAACTCGATCCAACGAAATACCGCTGGGTATGTGGGAGCTGGTGTATGTTAAATCTATCGTGGCCTCAACTTTCCACATGTTAGCGTGGTGTAGAAGTTTGGAGAGTGAGGTGCCAGCTCAGGAGTTGACCTTGTCATCTGACCATGACTAGAAATTACTAGGTGCTGTTCTCTGATATTTCTCTTTGGAATCGATTCCGGACCATCGCTAATAGCCGTCGTGTTGCTCCAGTGTGGCATACATTAAACTACCTACCTACCATAGGTTATTTTGCATTGTCTTCAGTCATGAAAGACAAAAATTCCTCTTCAATCAAGATATGTGGTTACCTAGTTAAGTACTTTATTAAGGGGACTCTGGGAAGTTATTAGCTAAAAAGAATTGAGTGGAGACAAGACAGTTTTACTACGTTATAAGTGAAGGAATGGAAATGGTAATTTAGCACACGAAGTAAGACAGCAGCATTCGAGTTGTTAGAAAGTTAGAAATAAATGCTAGAAAGTTATAGTAGAATTAGGTTGGAATGGTTACAATGCAAAGACCGTATAAAAAGTATTGGTAGGCTCGTAATTGAATTTACGTCGCACTGGGGAAACGCAACGTGATATTAGCGATGGTCCGGAATAAACCCCTAAAAAAAGAAAATTAAAAGAAAGATTATGCATGCAAAAGAAAAAGATTATTCACATTTAATAGGAATGTAAACACTATTAATTGATTATGTTGTTTTAGGAAAAATTAAAAGTTTAGCAGTAACTTTTTGTCACCAGATGGCTTGTATCACTATTAATTGATTATGTTGTTTCGGGAAAAATTAAAAGATAAGTTGTAAGAATAACTGTTGTGACCAGATGGCTTGTATCACTAGTAATTGATTTTGTTTCGGAAAAAATTAAAAGTTAAGTTGTAACAATAACTTTGCTGTCACCAGATGACTTGTATTAACTGTTTTCTCTAACATCGACATACTGCCAACTGTAGAACGATGGATGCCAACTGCGAGTGGTGGTATGTGTGCATCGTTCTACTTTCATTAGTGTGTATTGACAATAATAAATATGTACTTTCTCTTTTTTGGAGCGTGTTATCGGGGATTGAGCCGTAGAGTAAATTTCTTACCTACGGATACGTGACAGCACGATGTATACTGAACAGAAGATGCTATGATTTGATTGTTGATGCTAACATTCAAACATGTTTCTGCAAACCTTTTAAAATAAAAGGCATTAAAACATTTTTAATAAATTGTACTCACATATATATAATTTTTATTACCGTGTAGTGATGGCGTCCATTTATCCGAAACCAGCTTCAAGTTGCTGTTGACGGAAAAGAATTATGACCCTTTGGAAAGGCCTCAGATTTCGAATGGTAAGACCTAATCTTAGTACTTTTAAGTACCTTAGATGTATAAAAAAATAAATTTGGCTAGTGATTGTTTTGAATCTCTATCAATTAAGTCCATATTGTACCAGATTCACTATTTTCTTTCTCCGATGTGGGGTTTGGATTCGTTTTTTTTTCTTTTCCGGCGCAGGGGCCATATTTGGCCAAGTTGAGCCGAAAACAAGACATACAACGTCCATTAATGGACATACACATACAATGAAGTATTACTGATGCAAAAGGGAGAAATAAACCCTTGGAAGAATCGAACCTGCGCCTCCTACAACTGGCAAGTTGCTAGCGCAGTGGGCGAACCCACTGAGCCGTGATCTCTTGGATGTGGTTTGCTTGGTTTGGTTTTATGGCACAATGGCCATGGTGTGACAGACACGAGACATACAATATGAAGTAATAGATATACATACAATGAAAGTTTTGCTGACACAGAAGAGAGAAATACACTCAGGGAGGAATGCGCCTGCTATTAATCAACCTGCGCCGCCTACAACTCGAAGGTTGCTTGCGCAGTGGGCATACACACTGAACCACGATGGCCCCTCTCTTGGATGTGAAAGGAACCCATAGAGTTCTGTTTGAAACTGATATGACGTTTATGCAGAGCCCTGTTATTCCAAACACCAAAGGAATTATGTTGTTATGAACTTCGAGTTTACGAACTTCAATTCCCAACTAGCTCCTCAATTCAACGAAATTATTCATCAGTGAAATTAAATTCACCTCAAAACCTCGATCTAACGAACTATCTGTGGTTTAATGAATAATTGTACTATCTGAATCTATATCCCAATTCTCTGGCGGTATTAGTTATAATTCGGGCACATATATTCCAGTGAGAAAACAGGATTTGAAATACCTATAACAGATGAAAACTGTGGTAGGTTATGAACAGATAAAAACAATTATGCATAAATGAATATATTACTAAGAATGACGTTTTATGATTGAATATTCATTAATTTTTGTATTAAAAATGAGAATAGTTTGGCTTGCCTAGTATTGCCATTTAAGGTAAGTAAATCGGTTAGTTAGTTTCATATTCAAGCTGAACTCATATCGGTTTTACCATAACGTCCACCGTATTGGTATTTCGATTGCTGTTTTCTCGAAGTTTGGAGAGTAGGGTGCCAGTTCAAGTGCTGTCCTCGTCATCTGACCGTGATTCAAAATTACAAGGTGTTGTCCTCTAGTCTTTCATTTCAGGGTTGATCCCGGACTGTCACCAATAACCCGTTGTATTGCTCCCAGTGCGATTCTTATTCAAACACCTACCTTCGGTTTCCTCGAATTAACGAATAGAAACGACGATCGCTTCCGAAATGATAAATGGAAGTTAAACTTTGAACCCAATTCATCCAAAATGCCGTAGTTCCATCTCTGATCTGAAGGACATTGTGTACATGTATCTGAATACAGCAATTTTTCAATGAGTGCATCCCAAACAAAAACAACTTCTTTCATAACTAGCTAAACGAATGGTGTTAATAGAAAAACTGCAAAGCTACAAAACAACGGTTGGTAACAAAGATTAAAAACAGAAAAATCATCAATGGGCATTCCGGTGGAGCAAGACGTCTCCATCAATAGGACAGAAGTCACAAGAGGAAATCGTGTGCTCATATATCATTCTAGAATAGCTTTGTCACAACTCACTTTTTTAACTAAGCCTTTCCAGGCTGCGTGTAAAGGTAAGGAGGCACTAGGGTCATTTACTAGTGTTCGGAAACGTTGTCGAACTCATCAGTGAATTAAAAAAGTGACTTCGAGTGGTTAAACATCCACAAACAGTTTTTCAATCTTTATTAGTCTTTGTTTTGAAGTTTTGTATTTTTTACTACCAATTTGACTAAGATTTCTATCTGTTTATCTAAAGAGTATTAATATTAGTACTCTACTTATGGAGAAACATATTCTTCAAACAAGCTTCATATTTATGAAGAAACGGGACACAATGAATGGTAGGGCGTTAGCAGGAGACAGAATTGTCTTTTACTGAAAATAACCTCCTACATATAACAATTAGACAAACAACTATTACTGTTGGTACTCGATAGAAATATGAGTGAAGGGACGGGGCACAATGAAGAGTTATGTCTCGAAAGGAGGATGGATTTTTATTAATGCATCAAAATATAACAGGACCTCTAATGTAATGATTTATTGAAGTAACAGAGCTATTCAGAATTTTATGCTCAGATATATACCATATGACTTTGAGCCTGGTTCAACATTGTAAAAAATGTAACTAATTTATTCATATTTAATTATTTTTTGTAATTGGTAATATATATAAAAAAATATATATATAAATATATTAGTGTACGTTGTCTTTGTACTTTTACTACTTATTTGGCTTCATGAGAGGTATTTTCAGTGCATAACAAATCAGACGGAAGACGGGGATTTTGCTTCCCATTACTAAAATGCACTCTCATGATGCATTTCAGGATGCTTTAAAATGTAGTTTATAGCCGAAGTTTGGCGAAGTTTAATCTAATTGGCGTTAATACAATTAAATATAGATAATTCAGAATTTATTTTTGGAATTTCTACTGGCGACGTGCTTAAAGCGCATTGAAAAGCAAGTCGAATCACTTCACGTTAGGAATACGTACAGGAAGCACATTTCATCCCCAAAACACTGCCGTCATCCACATTTAACTTGCCAGAAAAAGCCTCTAATAAAAAATGTAGTTTTAAATTAACCATCAAACGTATATTTTATTTATAAGAATCACTTTATTTGCTTATTCAAATAAACAGCACGAATGGGGTATACGGAAATTATCCTATAAAAATTTCAAAACCATATCAATAGAAAGTTAATATACATATTTATTTTATTGTTTTATACCATGTCAGTCTATCAAAAATGCCTTCTGATCATCTAGCATTTTCAGTACGTAAACATCATGAGATGTAAATGCTCAAGGGAGCAATATTTAATAAGTTTGAAAGTATATTTTATAGCCACAGACGGAGTTAAGCGAAATAGTTTTAAAAAATGAATTTGGTGTGCAAGCAAATAAACTGAATGGAAAATGCAGATTAGAATTCTGCGTTTGATATCCTTGTTTACGAGCGTATTTATTGTCCACGTTGGGAAATCTCCCATTAAACATAGTTATGAAGCTCATAAAAGTTTAATAAGCGTTCGGGAGGAGAGGTCAAGCCGAAGAAGATTTGTCAAAGGGGCGATTTGAGTGAAATGTTGATGACATAAAATCAATTAGTTGAGAGCTCGAGTACTAAAAAAAATCATTACGTGGAAAGCTTGATCTCATCATTTATTCTATTCACAGGGAATTAACATACACAAGGGTTGAAGGAATATATATTTATAGACATAACATGTCTGTGAACAAGATGTTTTTATGCAACGTACATTGGTTTTATACAGATAATAAGCAATATAAAATGAAATATCGTGGAATGGAATATCGATTTGTTCTGTTCCTATTAATGCCTGTTCCTTTTCTTAAAGCTCGATTCAAAGAATTGTTGGTAATATCACTCCAAGTTCTCAATATTAGCTATTGAGAACTCCTATTGAGGCTAAACAAATACGGGCTAATAGATGTAACATACCCGTAAGTCAAAGCTTTTTATGTAATAGATACCGGTTTAATATTGACAATAAAGAAGAAAATGAAATAACGTGAAATGAAATAGTGATTTGCATGTAATTACTTTAGCTCGATTCAAAGAATTATTAGTAATGCCATCTGGAAACATCAATACAACACAGAATAAACAAAGGTTAAAGGAACAAATACTATATTTGCTATTCCATGTCAAAAAGCACAGTTCACAACACGATCCCTTCCGATTTTTTTTAAAACAGTTAATTTGTTACTTAGCCACATATAAGGAATTCTGGAAAGTTTTAGCTTCCTTTATGCATTATATATATATATATATATATATATATATATATATATATATATATATATATATATATATATATATATATATATATATATATATATATATATATATATATATATATATATATATATATATATATATATATATATATACGGGCCGCGGTGGCCCGGTTGGAAGAGTAACGAACTAGCAACCGAAGGGTTGCGAGTTCGAATCCAGCCAAACACCGTCGTGTACAAAGGGGGCTGGTGCACGTTAAATCTGTCGTGGCCTCAAATGTCCTCACGTTGGCGTGGTGTGGAAGTTTGGAGAGTGGGGTGCCAGCTCAGGTGTTGCCTCGTCATCTGACCGTGGTTCAAAATTACGTGGTGTTGTCCTCGGATCTTTCCCTTTGGGATTGATCCCGGACCGTCACCAATAGCCCATTGTGTTGCTCCAGTGTGACGTTAATTGAAATACCCAAATACCCAAATATATATATATACAGGTTGGTTTAGATAATAGACAATACAATGAAATAGCGTGGAATAGAGTTTTGATTTGCACAAGCTCTATTCAAAGAATTGTTTTCACCAGTGTTTTCATTGAGATTAAATAATTACACACTGAAGTGCCAAAGTCATGGTATAGCAGAATAAACAATTGTAACTGGGTGCTGTCGTTGTAAAAAATGCACTTCATTATTTTTATCAATTGCGAGACATAATCTCGTATGTCTGGACCGGGCGCCGTATCCGCTTTATTAAAAATAAAAAATAAAAATCGGGTGCTATCAAAAACCAAATAGGGTGCTATCAAAAACCTGCAAAATGAGCATCGGCCCTTTTTCTACAAGGGTATAGAATTGTAGGTAGTAACACACATACACATTTTTAATTGGAACTTTCTTAATCTGAATGTTTAATTTTGTATTTTAGACGCATAAAATTAATTTAAAATATGTTTCATTTTAATGATTTCAAATCTTTTTCTAATTAAGACTTCCGTTTTTAAGATAAATGGTTAAGATATAATCAGCGTCATGTAACATTCATTGTTCTGATTTCCCTATATAATAGAATTGAAGGAACAAGTTTCCTTAAGATTGAGGTCCGCGGTAGCCCGGTTGGAAGAGTAACGGATTAGCTACCGGAGGGTTGCGGATTAGAATACAACGAAATACCGTCGTGTACAAAGGGGTTATTACACATTAAATCTGTCGTGGCCTCAAATGTCCTCACGTTGGCGTGGTGTGGAAGTTTGGAGAGTGGGGTGCCAGCTCAGGTGTGATCCCGTCATCTGACTGTGGTCCAAAATGACGTGGTGCTGTCCTCGGATCTTTCCCTTGGGGGATTGATCCCGGACCGTCGTCAATCGCCCGTTGTGTTGTTCTAGTGCGACGTTAATTAATATACCTACCCATGAGTTTTGGCATTTCAGTGTATATTAGAAAACCAACAAGATGAATATTGCAGGTTTTCTGTCTGCAATTAAGATATACGAGTGTAACTGCTTTTGTTTCTATGATACAATGAATGTGATAAAATCAATATTAATAAGTAAAAAGAATTATATTAAGAATAAAATGACTATTGTTTTTAAATAAAAAATATTTCAGGCATTTATAGTATTTTATTTGTAGAAAAAATACTTTTGGGGGTTGCCCAGAACCCTTTCTGTCTATGCCACTGATTATTGGTAATTACAAAAAATATATTCGATTTTTCGCTCAGGAACAGCTGTGGCCATGAAAGTTCAGATGGAGATAGGGTACATGGGTGACATTGACACCAAAAAAATGGTAAGAGAAACTACTATTTATATTCTTTTCAACTTACTTCTTGTTATCACTTAAATTTGCTGTTTTAGTTAAGTTCTCATACTTTTTGACATTATTCGGATACTTCATTAAATTTAATTCCACCTTAGTAATTATGTCCTAAAATTGTCTTTCTCCAGCATTTATAGATATTTTCCTTCCATTTGAAACTATTAGAGTAACTAAAACATTTCTTGCATTTACCGATCATTAACCTCTTTCGTAAACAGCTTTAAGCGTCAGTCTTTGTTTATTCCATTAAAAAAACATTTTTTCCCACATCATGGAACATGCGTGATATTTTAGACGAAACGACGATTGATTTGTGGGGGTATAAAAATTTAATGAAGTCCAACGTAGCAATGCTTGGTACGTATTCCTCTCGAATGAATGTGAATGAGGTATACAATGACTCACTGCTTTAAATGCGTGTAAGTTCGTATGCCACTAGAGGCAGATGTTTGCCCTTGACATTTCAATCCCACAGCTCAACATGTTGATATTTGGTGATTGATAAATGGCGTCTTTATAAGAGAGGGGTAAAAATTACAAGACTAGATAACAAATTTTTGGCGGCTGGCCTATCGAAGGATGAATCTATATTCGATTACTAAGTTGAGTTAAACCATGGAACCTTTCTACTGGCCAGTCACAAACATTGTCATTCATAACCCAGATTGCCTAACCTACCCGAACAGTTTAAGATTCGTTCAAAGAGTTAAATGGATAACAGTTATCAATAATGTACGTAGGTGAAAATATACAAATTATTACAAAACCAAAAAATGCACAAACAGAGCATTTTTAACACAAGGAAGTGAGACAAAACAATAAGAGACAACCCCAATCACTTTACAGAAAAATTACTTTTTACAGTGAACATCACTTTCTGCAATAAATTATGAAGGCAACTAAATCCAAACGAAATAAACATGTCCCAATGGCGTAGACAAAACAATGAAAATAGTTCAAACAATCAATCCGCTTGCGATGGAAGAGGCAAGCTGAACAGACATCAAGATGCCTTTTAAGGAGTTACGGTCTTTCATCCAAACTCAAATATTCATAATTTTTATAACTTCTTATTTAATTGCTTCGATAAAATCTAATTCGGTTGGCTTGGTGTGGAAGTCTGGAGAATGAGATGCCATCTGAGGTGTTGATATTGTCATCTGACCATTCTTCAAAATTACGAGATGTTGTCTCGGATCTTTCCCTTCTGGACTGATACCGGACCGTCGCCAATAGCCTGTTGTGTTGCCTCCAGTGAGACATAAATTCAACTATCTTCTTTCAACAAGTAAATAGGCTATTATAAAAGACTTGGCACACAAAACGCATGGGACATATATCTGTTTAAACTTCAATGGAATATTTTGCTTTAACAATTGTATATCCCTTCAAGAAAAGCAATGAAGCCTGCCATTTACAATGCGTGTTCTTTCTTTATGAACATATGATGGTTTATCCCTGAGCTGTTTTTGAAATTTCATCATCCTAACACCTGTGTGTGTCAAAAGTAGGTGTTTATTCATTTAAATTGAGATTACTGCTTAAAATTATTTCTTTGGGTGTCCTAGACTTTTGAAATCCATGCCACGTTCCGTCAGTGGTGGATGGACGAACGACTGGTGTTCAATGCCTCCATGGGCTCCAAGGTGGTCGGCCTGAAGAGTCTCAGGGACCTCATCTGGACCCCAACCCTCTTCTTCATCAACGAGAAGGACAGCAAGTTGGTGGTCAGCACCAGGGACAACGTCTACGTGCAGATAGATCCGGATGGAAACGTCTACTACGCCCTCAGGTACGACTGAAAATTGTTGTAAGGGGTACGACTGTTGATTTTTAATGAGTTCTATGATAAAATTTCTAAATGGGCACGTAATCCTGATAACTCGTACTTTAACCCTCCAAGTGTGTCTATGAGATATCTCGTTCAAGATCCACTCAATTTTACTAAAGCTCCTCGAAACAGGCGAACAATAGGCTCAAGGATTTCGTCTCTGTATTGACCGGTAACAGACCCCGTGTCAAAGATGTGAAGGTCTGTGCGGCTTTCCAGCATGATGTCTGTCCAGACCATGACTCCCCTGAAGGAAAAACGATGTCTTTCCGTGATGTTCCCGGATGAAAACGCGATCTACGTTCTCTCCAGATCGTGGTACGACGAGAATCAGTTTGCAGACTAAATCTGGACTCGTCACTGAACATGACATTGCCCCACTGTTGTCGACTCCCCTGCCAATATTGCAAACTCCACCGTAAACGCGCGCGTTTCTGTTCAGATATCAGGGGAATGCAAACTGGCATAGAGACCAACGTGTCTGAGTCTCCTGTAAAGAGTTTGTCTTGAAACTATGATTCCTGTGGCGGCTGTCAGGGCTGAACCCAGTTGTATGGCAGAACGGTTCCTCTGACGTTGCGCAGTTATCGCCAAATATCGGTCTTGCCGAGCGGTTTTTACCTTTGGCCGACCTGGTACTGGTCGTCGGATAACATCTCCAGCGGTTTGAAACCTCTGCTACAGTCTGGAAATCACACTGAGGCATATTCAGAATTCGAGACGTTTCGGTTTAGGATCGACCGGATTCCAGTATTCCAATAATTCGTCCACAAAAATGTCCAGATGGCATCTTTGTGACATCTTTCGTCCTTAATAATTGTTAACAACGCTCCGTACAATTGCGAAATTTCTGTCTAAACTGGCCATGCCACTCGTAGCAGTTTTATACTCGTTCCGAATTGCGCCGGTGCTTTGCACATGTCGACGTCGACTGAACTGTTTTGCATATGCACAATGTTTTCTTCGTCCCACAATTCTCCACAAGTGATTTTGAACCATTTCATCCATATTTACTCCGATTTTTCGCATTTTACGAATTATGCTTAACTTTTGGACATGAGTGTAGTTTAAGTTAAACTTTCAATTAAAAGTAAAATTTGCTCTAACATTTCACAACCAATTTGCTTATAATGATTATTTACTATTTTTATCTTCCTCATCGGTATTCACAAATTAACCACATTTTAAAGTTGATTCATATTGTCAATTGTTTTAAGCTTTTCAATGGGATATTGTTATTACACGTGTTTAAACTTTTGAATAACTATTCAAAATAAATGTTACGGTGATTATTTTGTTAGTATGTATCATAGAAACAGTATGTATATTTATGTATGCAAATATATATTTTTTTTCATGAAATTATCGAAAGTTGATTGCACCCAAACTTTTTTTAACTCATTGAACAAGACAATCTCAACCAGAAATATGTTTTTCGTTTAATTTTTAAAATAAAAGCAAAAAATGCAGTGTACATTTAATCAAAGCGCTCTCACTACTCACATATTCACACTTTAGGTGATCTGTTATACAATGATTGTTAAAATTTTTAACTCTGATATTAGATAATATATTTTCTTAGAAATATAGAACTTTTTTTATTTTACAAGTTTTGTACCTTGTTAGAAGAAGGGCCTACGTCCAAATTCGATGGTTTTGAGTCATGTTGACAAATCACTTCAAGATGGTGAATGTTATAGAAAATAAATTGTCATCCACTGTCATCCAGTCAATACGTTATGAAATAATCAAAAAGTTGGAAAGTATTTTTGTACGCTTTATTAAAAATTAAAAAATAAAATTACTAAATCGGGTGCTATCAAAAACTCGAAAATGGGCATTGGCCCTTTTATACCAAGGGTACAGAATTGTAGGTATTAAAACACAATTTTAATGAGATTGTTTCTTAACCTTAACTTTCAATTTTATATTTTAGACGCATAAAATTATTTTAAAATGTGTTTCGTATTAATGATTTCAATTATTTCAAATCTTTTCTAATTAGGAATTGCGTTTTTACGACAAACAGTTAAAATATAATCTCCGTAATGTAACATCCATTGTTCTGATTCCCCCTATATAATAGAATTGAAAGAACAAGTTTCCTTAAAATTGAAGACCGCGGTAACCCGGTTGGAAGAATAACGGATTAGAAACCGGAGGGTTGTGTCCGTGTCCAAAGGGGGCTGGTGCACGTTAAATCTGTCGTGGCCTCAAATGTCCTCTATTGGCTTGGTGTAGAAGTTTGGAGAGTGGGGTGGCATATCAGGTGTTGACCTCTTCATCTGACCGTGGTTCAAAATTACGTGGTGTTGTCCTCGGACCTTTCCCTTCGGTATTGATCCCGATCCGTCACCAATAGCCCGTAGCTCCAGTGTGACGTTAATTAAAATACCTACCTACCTTAAAATTGAACAGATAAACTCGAATGGGTAGGTAATCAAAAACTGTATTGGAAGTTCAAAAACTAAACAAATTTCATGAATATATTAGTTAATTGAATACTAATTTCTTCATTGTTTTCGATATTAATTTACAGATTGCAGCTTGTTTTGTCGTGTCCTATGAACTTGAAGCATTACCCGTTTGACAAACAATCCTGTCGAATTCGCGTCAGTAGTTGTAAGTAACAATTTTTTAAAAAATAGTATCTAGTTTTATTACTCAAAATCCAGACAAATTTCAGTTCCTGTGTAGTAGCTTAATCCTAATTAATGATAAAATAAATATGAGAATTAAATTTCTCCAAAATATGATATTGTTTCGAATCTACCTCTGAGACTTATTTATAATATTGAACTCCCTCGAACTCATTCTATGCCTTTATAATTTAATGCAAAGTAGATATTGATGGTATGAAAATAAATTTGCAGGTAGTTTAAAAACGAAATGAAACGTTTGTTTTCAACAATGAAGTACTACAGAAAGTATTTTATTTAAAAGCGAACCATATAGTCAGATGAATATTATAAAGTTATTTTGCTGAAAAGACTGTTTATAAGGTATTTATCAGTAATGAGAAATTAGGAAATAATAGAGAAATTGAATTAGTAAGTTAAAGTACACAGCTGTTTAGAGATTAGAAATAAGAATTATTTTGGCATTCTTTAATAATATACCATTTGACATTGATTTTCTGCTCTTAAAAAGAGAAATACTAGAATGAAGACCCTCTGTTCTTAAAATTCAAGTAAGATAAGGTTGGTATTGTTTGTTTTCTTTATAACGCAAGGGACAGATTTGGTCAAGCTGCACCAAGCAATGTTTTCTGTATAAACAAACAAATCAGACGAAAAGTGAAGATTTTATTTCCGTTACCCAAATGATCTCGTTTGATATGTATAAAGGCTACCATAAATCCAGCTGATCGCCGTTATGACAAAGTTTGGCGTCTAATATAAAAAATGTTGACCAAGCAACTATCATATTTCAATTCAGAATTTATTCATTCTTTGGAATTTTTGTTGGCGACGTGCTGAAACCGTATTCGAAAAACAAGCCAAGTGACGTCACCTACGGAATACGTGCGAGAAACACTGCTTCGACCTACATTTAGTTTGACGAAAAATGCTTCTCACACATATAGTGTTCCTTGCTGCAGCAATGGTGACGGATAAAGATAATTTTGTTTTCTTTGATGAAGGGTCATACGACATGAACGCTCTCGTGCTTCGGTGGCACAACGAATGCGTGACATTTCTTGAGAGCGTGGAGTTGCCGGAACACTTCCTGGACAAAGATGACGTCATTTGCAAAGCTTTCAATTCCTCCTACGAAACATCAGGTAATACAGGCACGTATAGAGAAGATAAGTACTTCTCTTCCTACTTTCTATACCTTAATCAATTTCTATTCCTTAATGAATTTAATGATTTTAAATTACGTTTGATTTAAAATCATTTGACGTGATACTCATTTAGAATTGCAGCCAAATAAGGTGGCAATGTTAAATGAGTATTACATTTTTTTTTGTGACTGTTTGCAATCATGTCTACATGCATTTTACTTGTGTGACACACGAAAATTCGATATATCCTGATTAAATTAGGTTCAGGGAGTATTTTGTATTGTTTTTAATTTAAAAAATATTTTAGGAACTTTTTCACTGAGGGTATTTCCATTTAATTAATTGACTCAGCTATTTTCAACCGGTCTGCACAGATGGTGAATCGGCTTAA
Organism: Meta bourneti; assembly: GCA_933210815.1. Lineage (NCBI taxonomy): Eukaryota > Metazoa > Arthropoda > Arachnida > Araneae > Tetragnathidae > Meta > Meta bourneti. The sequence goes on from OW119922.1 coordinate 8,497,912, forward strand.
ATTTTTCACGTTTTATTCCATTCGAACGATATAGTTTTGAACTTTTGACAAATATGTTCACAAATAATTTCAAGTAATATCAGCCTAAATAATTTTGAGTATTATTATTGTATAGTTTCAAAGTATCGTAAATGAATTCTTTTAAAACGATTTTTTAAAAGTCACTTTGAAGTAGAAAGGGGCTAAATGAATACAATTATTGTTTCTGTAAATTAACAAAAAAATATGCCTATTATTTCTTCAGATTGGCAAAACATAACGTAACAATTTAGAACAAAACAAAAAGTATGCTTTATCTAAATATAACATAATTTTTGGTGTGAGGCACAAAAGTACACATAACGTAACAATTTAGAACAAAACAAAAAGTATGCTTTATCTAAATATAACATAATTTTTGGTGTGAGGCACAATTTTAGGGTTTATAGCGCAAGGACCATATTTGGCCAAGCATTTTGAGGTGGACTCAGAAAGAAGTTTATCCAGAAGCCTTACAATGGTGTATATTGCTTGTGTGCACTGCTTCTACATAAATATGGAAAACTGAAATTTTAGAATCCTATGAAAAAGATTTTCGCTGTAAATAAACAACTCTTTAGTTCCTATTATCTAAATGCTCTCTGAAGGTACATATCCCCAGCTATCTTAAAATGTATTTCATTGCCATTTTGGCGGTGTTCGGCGTTTAATGTAGTTGTCGTTGACTAATAAATTACACAGCCCAACACATGCTTTGGTGCCGGTTTTTTTAAACTGATTTTATGTGTAATTCATGTGCTGAAAACACACTTCACAAGTGGAGTTTGAAGTGTGTAAAAGTACACACTTCAAACTCCACTTAGAGCTGTCAATAAACAGTCTCCAATCAATTGGGAAATATTCAGCAAGACCAATTTTTATCAGAAGTCCTCTAACATCTTGACAAAACACAAGATCGTTTTCATGAGAGAAGAAAGATAGCAAATCCTTTTTTCCTTAGTACGGAAGAATGTAATTTTGTTCCACTATCAAGTAGATTCTTATAATTTAATCTAGAAGCAAGTATTTCAGATGATTCTCTTGAGAGACTCAGATCCCTTATCAGGTCACTTAACTCGTTTTGATTGAAACGTTTAGGACTTGATGATGCTCCCTCATAATCACTATCGCTCCCTCGGTCGTATCACAAGGAACATACGAAAGATCAAATTCATCCTCAGAGATCCCTGGAAGCTGATGGAACGATGGAATACGAATTTCGTCTGAGTGAGGAACAGGCCGTCTTGCAGAGGCTAAATCATGATACGTCCACTTACTGCGGTTATTTCGGTTTATGCCGGTAATATTCACAATACAAAAATAAAAGTCATCAAAGTGGTTTATGGGTTCCCTCTCCAAACCATTGGAACACCAAGTTTTAGACTCATGTTCCCATTAGTCCACTGTCGTAGGTGTTCTGTACAAGTTTTGCACATAATGTGTGGAGCCCAAACTTTATCTTGGTTACTTTATCTTGGTACTTTGGGCGTTAGGCTTTAACGCCCAAAGTACCCAAGCACTTTTAACAAAATCAGAAATGGATTTCTGTTCTCTTTTGGTGTACTTACTCACCACATATATAGCAAAATACATCAGGATGGTTAACATAACTTCTTCGACTGGATGCCATTCTTTCTTTTCATCAATCCGCAAAACAAGGAACTTTATGAGTTATGTTAGATGTAAACACTAGGTTATGTCAACAAATATGGCTTCATACAATCAGCTGATAGCGATACAGAGAAGAAGGAAGAAAAAGCAGGAACCAATCCACATAAAAACCACTACTCAATGAGTTGTATGATAAAGTATTTTATAATTTAGCTACGCTGAAACTCAAAAAGTAGAACTGATGGAGAAAAACTGTTTTCATATTTGAAACTAGCACACCAAATATAGTCAAAATCAGTTAAAAAATTTCAGGCACCAAACAAAATTTTTTTTGTAAGGCTGTGCTATCTTTCACCAATTTGGAATTCATTCTTTGGAATTTCACTTGGTTACGCGAATATTAAAAAACAAGTTAAATACGACGCGTACGAGAAGCACGGTCCACCACAAAGCCACTATCTCCACTTACAATTAGTTTGACAGAAAAAGCCTCTCCTAATTGTTAATTCGCCTTTCGATATGATAAAACACAATAAACAAAGAAAACACTTAATTCCTTCATAATTCAAACACAAAAAGAGAAAAAGATAAATAGAAAATTATTGGATAAAATGTTTCTGTTTGCTTACGCAATATAAAACGCAATTAGTTTTAAATTTATTCAAAGTCAAATCTAATAGATTCTTTACAAACGAATATCCACATCCAGGTCCTTATTAACGCATCACACTTCCCTATATCCCAAAGAATATATTTACTCACCAATCTGGCAATTAAAATACTTTTTATTTGGAAAATAAAAGCTTTTTCGTAATGTTAGGAAAGAAAAATGTGCGACGAACTCTTAAAATTAATTGCGAACACTTTCGTTTCAGGTGCATGGTATTAAGATTGGTCTGAATATAAATAATAGGGCTTCAAAATTAAGGCTACAAGAAAAACAGCCCTATTATTGAATTTTATTATTTATCAAATTACAACATGCTGAGATTAAGTAAAACATGCATACTGTTGACAGTAGGATATATTTGCTTCGTTTTTTATTGTCATCCCTGGATTAGCATTGGATTAAATAAATGAAGAAACGATTAATTTGGAATTATAACATCCAATGCAGCATCTATTTTATTTAAAAAATACTAAGCATTAATTTGATCCCTTTCACGAAAAAGCTCTTATTTAATTAACACATTTTATTTTACTTAAAAATAACTTAAATGGATAGCTCTTTTTGCCATTAATTTAAACATTATCTGTTAAAAGATGAGACATTGACTTTTAACGGTGTTATTTCCCCCTAATGTTCTATATCCCTATAACTAGATACGGTGTTCCCTCTAATAATTAGATCTTCTTAAATAATTTTCATTAAAGATTCATTAATAATAATTTAATTTATATGGCTTTATCAATCCTATTTTCTTATATTAATTGTACACTCTTTCACTTCTATATGTGATTTTGCTCACACCAATACAATATCGTGCAAATAAAGGAAGTAGTATCTTCAACATTGGTCTTTGAACTTAATTGTCGTTAAAATGGTGTGTGTAAAAGTATCTGATATCCCATAACGTTAGAAAAAAATCAGTCGGTTGAGTGACCATCCTGTTACCTTGTGTTGGTAAGCCTCAAAACGCGTCTATAACTGTTGCCGGAGTGTGTTGACGCGGGAGAGAAATTTAGGATAAACTCCTGTTGCTGGATCAATGGAGTATCTACACTTGCGGTGACGATATTCGCACTGAATAGAGATACGCAACCAGGTGAGGAGAGAGAAACGCTACGCAGACGGGACTGAACAAATGTAACACTAATCAATCCCCCTTAAGATCCCATTACTGATGCCATAATAATCGCATTCTTAGATATTTACCTGCTGTGAACGGGAAAAGAAATCGTAACTTTTCGCATCCATCAACCACTACACAAAGGCACAAAAATCTACGTGCAGTCTATTTCGGAAGTCTTTAAGTGTAGACGCTGTTTCTCTACAAGGGTAGAAGCGGATTTAGAATCTTACAAACGCACGTGTCTCAACTCTAAAAGACCACATTTGGAGATTCTGCCTTCTTGAGCAGTACTTACTTCGTTTTGTTGTTTACCATCTGTTTCATGTGCTAGGCGACTTCAGCGGATTGTTGGCGATCTTGAGGTTTCGCAGAGAAATCCCCTACTATTTAATGGAGGTCTACTTGCCGATTAGTCTGCTGGTGATTGGCTCGTGGTTGTCCTTTTGGCTGGATGTCTACGCAGTTCCAGCCAGGACAGCTCTCGGCATAACCACCATCCTCACCATCATTACCAGCTCCAGAGGTATCAAGGAATCCATACCTAGGGTAAGAGATCTGTTTTGCTGTATTTGGTGCTTTGTACAAAATCGAATGGGTGCTTGGCAGTGGCCAAGCCAGAGCTGACTCTGGGGGCTCAAGCCTACCTGAAAGTGTTGCTTATTTTTATAACTCGCATATCTACATGATCACATCAAGGTTTTAAAAGTGAGAGAATTAAAATAAACTTCGAGATAAAAGATTTGAATATTTAGTATTGCTACACTACTGTCATAAATATTTATTGTCAGAAATGACTATTTTAAAAGATTTATGTACTTAGTCGTGTCACTTTTTAGCTTGTATAATTTGTATTTTAATATCATTGTAGTGATGAATTATAAATATAAATAGTTTAAGTGAATCTTTAAAATTCCAATGAGATCCAGATCATTATTTGGCATAAAAAATCAATACCTAACTTTGGACATCCCCGAAAAGAAATCCTGGCTACACTACTCGTGCTTGAGATATAAAAGAGCTAAAAGGTGTGTTTCGGAGTTCAGTGAATCATTACCATTGTTTACATTAAGAAAACTTCATCCAGATCCACAATTTGATTTGATTACATTCCTTTTCAAACTCACGCCCAACGTCATGTTCGTGTACCATTACTCTTTCAATAGACCTCGATTGGGAGGGAAGTACTAGTGAAGAGCAGGAAGCTACTAGTTTGCGGTGACTGAAACTAATAAAGGGTACCTCGTATTTTTTTTGGGAGTGAGAAAATATTCTTGCGTAGCACAACACACTGTATAACGGGCATTCTCCTCACATACAATCTATTGTAGCTTATGAAAAATGGAACAAATAGGAATTTTTAAATATTTCTCGAGTAAATATATTCAATCTTGTTTACAGGAAAGAATATAATCGTTAAATAAAATCTGCTTATGAAAGGCTACTTGAACTGAGATATTATGGAGCTTACTATGTTATCGAAGACTCCAGTTTCGAAATACAAAGAGAACTTGAATAGGTCTTTAAATATATGACTTCTATTGAGTATATTCAAGGCTTTTATAAGATATTACTTAATATTTTATAAATAACATAGCTTTTCATCAAATGTTATGATCAAGATATTCTTGCAGAGAGAAACTTGGCCCCAAAAGAAAAGAGATAGGGCCTTGAGCCCCTGTATACATCCTCCTCTGCATGGCTCTGGTGACGATGAGGGAAAAAGATTTATAGGAAAAAACAATAGCTCGCACATGTTATAGTAGTTTTTATTTGAAGCGAAAAGTTAAAAAATGCGTCAATCATCAGCTCAGAATATTTTTGTTTTATTAAATCCTATTTTTGTTTACGTTATTGTTTATTAAAGTTTGTTATTGTGATGGTATTGTCATTGGGAGAGGGACAAGAAAATGTGCGATACTACTCTTAAAACGCAATTTACATTTATTATGAAGCATTTTATAAATTTAAAATTTACCCCTCAAAGCGTTTAGACGAGATATCTCGTCCAAGATTTGGTCATCTTTCCTAAGGACGAGATATCTCATCGAGGCAAAACTGCCCTATTTCTCTAAGTTGGAATAAAGATCCAAGTAGGTGAAACAAAACTGTCCCTTGTCCAATAATGGTGGCAGTTTTCGAAGCGAAGATAAACCACCAGGATGGTTAAACACTTTTTCTATTGATTTATTTTGGAAATGTGTTCCACACTCTTGTTTATGTATGGGGATGTATCTACATAGGGAAGCAAATATTTTTAAAGATGTACAGGCTTAACCTAAAACGAAAATGCATATTTAGGGATATAACGAAAGAATATTTTTATTTAACTTCAATTCAATACAAAAACTTTAATAAGATAATCATAATACATTAAGTCGAATTTTTTTCTCTTCCCGTTTTCTGTTGCCACTCTAATAAAATAAATAGTTCTGTATAAAATAATAAATTTTAGCATGAATTTAATTTTTCATAGAATGACGAATTTCAGCATAAACTAAATTTTATCAAAACGATAGCTACATGCATTTTTATAAGGCAACTAGCTGAATTACCCGGCGTTGCTCGGGTTGAAATGGTTAAATGTTGCTTGAAAAGTGAATTAGAATAAGCACTTTTTTTTCACAGAAAAATGCAATCATTTAAGTTGTACGGAAAATACATTTTAACTTTTTCATAGCTTCTACAATATACTTCGGACGCAAATATATGCATTTAATTCCTGAATATATTGCAATATGTAAAAGATTAAGACATAAATACGAACAGAAACGAAATTCCGACGAAAAAATGCAGAATTCTAAAAAACGAATGATGCGCAGTGTCGAATTTCGACTGCCTGAGTTTATTCTGAAATAGAGCGATTCGAAAAAGACATTTGAAAATATTGATAAAGACGATAATGATTTATGAAATTTAGTAATGCTCAAATATGACTGCAACATTTAGCTGTGCTAACTCAAACAGACAAACTCGGGATTCTAAATCAAATTTATAAAATAATAAAACATTAATTCTGGTTTGCCAAATCTAAAATAACAAAATTACGCTTTTATGATTAATGAGTTGAAGTTTTTCGTGTTCCATTACAAAATGTAAATTATGAATAATGAAATATTTTAACTATCATTTTTTTATCAATCAAATATTCATAATATTCATGTAAAAATATAAAACTCATCATAGAAATAAAATAATAATTCAAACGTATACATCCAGCATCTCGGTACTCCAAATACATGGCTCTTTGTTATAACGTCAATCAGTTTCAACTGCTTCTGTTTAAATACTCTCGCAATCAAGTCGTGGCGCTCACTGGGTAATTGACCATTGGTAAGAACCTCCTTGATCTCCGTCCAAGTCGGATTGCAGGTGAAGGTGATAAATAAGTCTGGTCTCCCGTACGTCCTCGCGTACGTCATAGCATCTTGTGTGTATTCGTGCATGTGTCTGGGACTCCTGTAAATGTAGCTGGTAGTATGACCAAGGCACCGAGGTTTTCAACGTTCCCGTCATTTCCCACAGCATCTCTCAGGTGAATATATTCGTCAACTCTCAGTTTACGTTGATTTAGGCGAATGTAAAGGAGACGCTCACTCTCGACTTTTGTGTACATATCGACGATGAACTGATGAAACAATTGCCTGCAGTTCAATACGTGGTACTGCTCAGTATCTCGAACCATTAATCTGTACGCATATAAATCCATCACTGAAACTTTCTTGCTCGTTGTTTCACCTGTTCTTGGGTTGATCTGCCTCAGATTAAAATGATATCCATCTTCACCATGTGGGGGAATATCACTGGGTACTCCAGAGCATCATAAGATCGATGTGTTTCCGAAATGCTCTGCAAAGATTCACCTCGTCATTGAATAACGATATCCCGTTGATGGAATTCATCGCCTGATATAACCACCGCGACTTCATCTGCTTGAGGAGAGTTAAAGCGCCGCTCGTGTTCGCCTGCTGGTCTTCGGTCTGCTCTTATGACTACTTTATATTCATCTGTTGGCATACGTTCCAATGCTGTTTCAAACGTTTTAATAAGATTATTGTGCTCATGAAACATCCTCTGTAAGTTTAACACAATCTGACGTCTGGTTCCCGAGATGTAGGCGCACCTCTGATCAGTTTCCATTTGTTCGTTTTGAATAAAATATAGTTGTAGAAATTTTGGTGGTTGATCTGGCAGCGGAAGCAACGATCCCGCTCTATGGTAAATCTGCCCTTGCACCTTGAATGTCGACGGAAATCCGGGCTCTCCAACAACTGATGTGGCGCCGAATGATGTCATTTGGAAACATGAGTTGTATTTTCTGATGTTACTAAGAAAATGCTTCGACTCTGACGTATCTGCTGATGTGTAAGACAAAAGTTCTTGCGGTGGTGGTTCCAGTTGGCAGAGTTTAAGTTTTCCATTTTTACAGCAAATACCAGTAGACTCTGATTCAAACTTTTTGGCTTGACAGTAACTACAAACCATTTCCATTTTCCCGATGGTAACACTTGCATGCAGCGAGTAGTCTTTATGTGAATCGTAGTGGAATTCTTCCAATGCTAAGCTAAAATGGTGCGCAGTCCGTGATCGTTTGGCTCTATCTCTCTTATCCTGTAGTCGGGCCTCACGCTGCTGTGCCGTCTCTGTTGCTCTAGATGTAGTAGCTCTATCTCTCTTATCCTGTAGTCGGGCCTCACGCTGCTATGTCGTCTCTGTTGCTCTAAATGTAGTAGCACTATCCCTCTTATTCTGAAGTCGGACCTCACGCTGCTGTGCTGTTCTCTGTTGCTCTAGATGTTGTAGCTCTCTCGCAATTGCAAGTCTTCTTCTCGGAAGTTTCTTGACTACGCTCATCTTTCATCATCTTAGCCGTTGACTGCACTTGGCCGATCGTCTTCCCCTTCCTTGGAGGCATTGCTACAGCAAAGAAATCTGTAAAAAAATACAAAAAATGCTATTTCATAAAATAAGCAAAAGGACACTCACTGAGCAATGAAATCTATTATAGAATACAATGCAAAGCTAAAATTAACGAAAAAACGAATTTAAAATTATGTAGTACTTACATCCGTTTAGAAATATAAATCAAAAATGTACACTAACACTGTCGAATAAAGTAGGAAACACTTATACAATCAAAAGAGCGAAATAAAACTGCCAGATTCACTGAAAGATGATAAACTGGAAGACTTACCGAGTTAGCTTCCTTTAAATACGACCAGCTAAGAATCGAGTGGGTGCTGGAATGTTCTCCACCATGAGTCCAATTAAGTTTCCGTTTCCCCAACTTTCTAGAAAGTTCTACAAAGTTTTATAAAAAAAGTAAACATTAATTCTGGTGCTGCCAGATACCGAGTAGCAAAATTACGCTTTTATGATCAATGAGTTTTTCGTTTGTGCTTTTCGGAATAACGGTGCTTGGTTTAGAAATAAATATAATCGGTGTAGACAAATTAAACTGAATAGATAAAATTTTTTCAAAAAGCAGAAGGTCGATTTTACAGAATTTTTCAGAAAGAAAATCACTGCTTTCAACGGAGGATTCACATGTATCTATTCCGGACATTTTAAAATAAGTTACACGCCTTACCTAAAAAGCCTCGTGAAACAGAATTCTACAAATCATTACGTATTCGATAAATTATTTAAGGAAAGTTGGTCGAAATACACACCAACTTTCCTTGAAAATAATCCTTGAACTCCTGAAAACCTTTCCTTGAATTTCCTTGCAAACATAAATATTTTAAAATATTCTTTCCCCCTTCATCAATAAAATATCTATAATTTATTTACATCATGGGAAGAACTAAAAAGTCAGTTCAAACATAAATACTGTAATTTAATTTGTTTCGGAAAAAATTGTTTTTCGATCAACAGTGGTAAAGCAACCATCGCTGCCTAAAGCAATCAATCTATGCTCAATGTTATTTCTATTGCGATTTCGAATAGTTTTTAGCCCCCCAGGGCCAATAGAACGGGGGTTAAGAGTTAGCCTATGCTGACCGCAGTGTTCTAAATTATAAGTGTACCAAATTTGGTGTGGATTGGTCAAACGGTGTAGATTTGTATAGAAAATATACCCACATACACACACACACACATCCTATTTTATATATATAGATTTAAAACAAAGATATTTAGACAGCAAGAATTTTCTCTTTCGTAATTTGAAACCATTGAATCAACTTATGATGTTATCAAATATTTCAGGTGTCTTACGTGAAGGCGGTGGATGTGTGGATTGAGACATGCACATGGCTCGTATTCTGTGCCTTACTCGAATTTCCATTTGTCAACTTCATAGCTCGGAAAGGCAAAGAAAATGACGCCATTGCAGCAGCAGCAGCAGCAGCCGCCAACAACAAACTAACAGCGTCAAACAAACTTTTTCAGGTATGTGGGCTATCCATTTTACTCAGAGTTAAAACATTGCCCATTGTCTATCAAGTTAATTAAATAACTTTTACGTTCTACAGCAATCACATTTTTCGAATTATCAGTACATTAAGACATAGAATTCATGGACCATGTTAGCCACTTTGAAGAAACTAAGGATGTTATCTTGCAATGAATTGTATTGGGTCCTCAACCAAACCTTTTTAAGGCAATACTGGATAGTTCTGTCGTTGATTAGATACATATAGTTCCTAAAGACAAGACATGGCTACTCTTTAAATATATCCTTTTATAAAAGAAACTAATTTGGCAGCGGTGAGTCGAACATGATGGATGATGGGTAAATTAACCATTACAACATTGCTCACCCCCATGATGGTAGTCACGGTCAGAAAGAAATTATTTTAACCTTCCTTATGGTTGTATCGATAAGGTATCTCGTCATTAACATAATTTACCAGATCTTGGTGGGCGATATATTTCGTCATTAGAAAAATGCTGACCAGATGTTGATCTCGTCATCATAAAAAAATTGGCAATATCTTTTGATGATACGAGATATCTCGTCATTAGCGAATTTTGTCTAACCATGATGGACGAGATATCTCGACGAAGCCACTTGGAGGGTTAACAGATTAAGAGGCTGAAGGTGTCATTGCAGAGAATTGGGAAAGTATTTTGTTGTGATTTGATATCGCTGTCGGGGCTTATTTGGTGATGGAGAAGTGACAATTTTTAATAGACAGCAATATTCAAATAAAGGGTTGAGCTTGTATATGAGAAAAACGAAAATGAAAGACAAAAATAATATATTTATTTATTTTCAAATGCCAGACCTGGCATTTGAAAATGAATAACAAAAAGCGAACATTTGAAATGACAAATAAACCATTAGCCTTCTTGCTTCCCTATATTTCTAAACAATAGAATTAAAACCATCATGTGCAGTAAACGTTTGTTACTCATCATTCGTCCAGAATTCCATAAAGAATACGAATTTAAACTAAAAAAGGGAAAGGTCTTATGCCTGACATGCATAAAGAAACTATAAGGCTACAAATGGAATAACACTTCATAACATATTCATTACCCGAAATAGCTTATCATTGCATCACACATTCTCCCTAATTCCTTAGTGTGTCAAAGTAGCTAAGTGCAGTGTCAAGTCAGTACCCAATTCAAATCCTACCCTAATCTGTCGTCAATTTGTTCCCAGCAATAGCTTGATGATTACGTCATTGTACCATTCTCATAACCGACTTCATTCCCACAGGTCGTGAGGCAGCCATCGGCAACCCACAAGGTGTCTGCAGCAGTCTCCAATGGGCCTCTCATGCGATCGTTTGGGGACCGTCAGACAGACGACTGTGCGGTCACGACTGGAGGCTGCAGTCACGTCTATTCTCAACTGACGGAGCAAACGGCCAAGTCCATTGATCGGGTGTGCAGGCTTCTCTTCCCCTGTGCTTTCGTCATATTCAATCTTATATATTGGTTCACTTGGGCTCCTTAATGTTTCTTTCACTCATGGTCTTTGCATGATTGGTAGAAAAACAGAAATAGGGAGGTTTGTGCACGCGAAACGGACATCCCTGATTATCAGACCAATAAAACTTAATCAGATATCAAATGATTTAATGACTTTTATGAAAAGAAGTAATATTTTTTCTAAATTTTTTTAAAATTGAAAACGTATATTTTCTTTAAAGAAAAACCATAAAATGTGAGTGAACCTAATGAAATATTGTAACAACGTTATTGGAATTAGGAAAGTATACTTTGAATCCCTGATGAAATTATTGATTGATAATGATGAATTGATGATTAATAGCATGAAGAATTAAATGAAAAGCAAAAATGATTGTCTTTATAAAAATCTTTTACATATCGTCGGCTTAGAACAGATGTTTTTCTCATGATCACGAAAACATGCATTTAGTGTCTCTAAAAATGCCAATTAATGAGTTTCTAATCTAAGACGATAATACACGGCATCAGTATATTTTGAGTGAATCATAAATGACGTTCTAAATGAGAAACAAATGTTTTGGATAAAAGTTATTTGAAAATTCCAAGAGTTCCAATTCCTAGAAAATAGTGAAATGTATGTAACTAGGGAACTTACTGAAAATGTTAACAATGAAATCTGATATCGTTGACTTAGAGGAGAAACACATTAGCTGAAATTTTTTCGGAGACACTAAATGCCTATTTTCATAACGATGAGAAATACGTTGTCATCTTTTAATCTATTAAAAAGATATATGACACTATAGAAATGCTAACAATTTTCATTTTTTTTTTACCTAAAAACTAATAAGTTAGTCTTTAAACAGTTGTACAGTACAATTTGTTTTGTCATTTAATGAGTTTCTGATCTTGGACAACGATATAGTAAACGTGTTTCACATAATCTCAGAAAAGTGTTAAGGATTATACGACATGTTTTTTGAAAGTGGAGTCAAAAATCAGAAGACTAACACAATCTGAAACTAATTGAACAATCTATTTTAATCAGAAACAGCTAAAATAGAATTATCAAGAAAAACAAAGTTTAGTTGAAATCAATACACACATGTAAACATGAATTTCTCCAAATACTTGGCTAAGAGATTCAAAGTTATTTGAAGACTTAAAAATTAATTTGTCTATAAACCAGAAAATAAAAAGTAAACCTTACATTTGGGAGAGGCACTTGTAAATATGCTTTGTTTGTAGTAAAAAAACGAAAAAAAAAAATCGAAGTATTTTTATTTCTATATTCGTTATAAAAGTAACTGCTTTATGTTAATTGATCATTTCGATTCAGTAACGGATTCATCAAAAGTAAACAGAATACTCCAACAAATTAAAGGACATTGTTTAAGAATGAACAGCAAATGTTAATATTGTCTCAAATGTATAAATTGCTTTCCTGAAGAAAGCTATAAAAAATTTGCTTGGAGCAAATACCAGCTGAATCTCGATTGTTACAGGAAATGTAAAACCTCCTTGTATAGATAGATGTCTTAGAATAGCTTAATAATCTCGCTAATATTTAGCGACTTATTTAAGTTTTTATAGATGAGAAATATGTGCAGTTAATATGAATATCAAGAACTTACAGGAGAATCGTAAATGGAAGGATAGACCAAGATTTGAAGATTAAGTTGATCAATGATAATTAATCTTACATACTAATATTATATGCTCATACATTATTTGTTTCTTTTTTTATATTGATATCATTCCGTTATGAATATTAACATAATTTAATTTATTAAACTTTTGGGTGTTTATAAATTAAATGAAAACATAATGTTTAGAATGCAATGTACTAATTGAAAATCATATACATGTTTTGTTTGAAGGTATTTTTTTATCATTCAAATACTTAAATTAAACATTTGGCTCTATCCAACAACATGCAAAAGCAATAATTTTTTTATGTTTCGGTAATAAAGCAGTATCATGTATGTTTACACGTTATTCATGTTATATACGACTTTTTTTTAATCAGTATTTTATTTCAAAAATTTGTTTCATTCAAAATTTTATTTAAATGCCCTAAAGATTATCTTCCATAAATGTCATTCTACGAAATTTTGTGACCATAAAATAGTATTTTTTTAAACAAGTTCATACTAGACTTCATACTCAAAAGGTACTTCACAATCAGTAGATTATTTAAAAATTCATTCATTTAAAATGTTTATCAACCTGTTTCTAACATAAAACTTTATAAAAAGAAATTGACTTCATTGAACAAAAAAGAAAATGTGACTTAATCAAACTAAGTTTTACAAACAGAATATAAATTAGAACATTTTATGAATTAGAATGTTTTATTTGAACTCAGCATTTTAAACTTAGTAAGTTATTTGTACTTTTTATCGAGTTTCAGAAAGCGATATTTGATGCGTTTAAAATATGCAGTAACAAGTAATAAAAGAAATGTTTAGTTGTGTAAACTGTATTCTGCATGTTAAGTTGTGGAAGAAATTCAAATGTGCCATGATAGTACTGCATGCTTAAGTACTTGTTTGTTTTCTACTCAGAGATTTGAATAAAATCACTTGTGTCACTGTGTTGAATAATTTCAGTGCTTTTGTGCATCTACTCTGTTCGAAATATGTACTCAACACTGCCAAAAGAAGATGCCCATGAAGCCACACTTGAGAATACTTTGTAGAATTTGTGCTCTGAAATAAAATGTAGTGACAGCTGTTACAGTAAAATTTATGCATACACTTAATTCACTTGAAAAGCTTTCAATTCATGACATTTAATTTAATTTATTTACTTGCCGCCTAATTGGTTTAGTGGTCATAGCGTTCGGTAGGTAGGTATTTGAATTAACGTCACAACTAGAGCTATTGGCGATTGTCCGGCATCAACCCTCAAGGGAAAGATCCGAAGACAACACCACGTAATTTTAAACCATGGAGAGATGACGAGGTCACACCTGAGCTGGCACCCCACTCTCCAAACTTACACATCACGCCATTTTTTGACATTTGAGGCCACGACAAATTTTTTTTTAAAGTAAGATTTAATGATGCTCCAATCTTTAATGAAAAGCACATGCTGAAATTGCATTCGAGTATCATGTCAATTAACACCATAAGTTAGGAAAGAGTTAACGAAAATTCTAACCCCCACCGTAAATAGTTTTACAAAAAAAATCTATGAAAAGATGGCAGTTGTCAGACATGACTTCAGAAACAATGTATTACCTCCAGTAATAAATTATAAGAAAACCGAGTCCATATATACTATACAATAGAGCAGCATTGCTTGAGTAACGATATATTATCATTTTTAAGATGTGTGAAAGACAGTGCAACTGTATAATCCCAATAGTGCTTTATGGTAAAATTGGTTTACTCTGCTGTATATACTATTGTATTATAAAGTAATTTTTGTAGTGGTGGCTACGTTCACCACAATCGCAATATATTTTTATAGGCACATGGAGAGTTTAGTGTGCTATAACATTTGTCGTGTTAAAATGGAAAGGTAGATTACTTTCTTTTTGGGGGGAACACAAGTACCAAATACATATAAGGTTCATAATTTATGTAGAATTATTATTAATTAATATTATGAAAGTTAAATGTAATGTTTCTAAAAACTCAAGTGGCAACGTAGTCGCATAAATACGAAACAAACTTCGCAGTACTTTTTCACACCATCCGTACTAGTAGTCTAGTATCACCGTACGTAACACCATCCGCATTCTAGTAGTCGTATTCCAGTAGCTGTGTTCGTTGAGTAAGTGTTTTCAAATAAATTTGTTGTTTGTTGTAATAATAATCTGCCTCGTACTAAATTTCCTTGTTTCCACCCCTATTCACCTTATATACATTAGATGATATCCTTATATACACATTAGATGATATATTAGATGATGACCCAAGGGAAATGGGAATATGCACTCCATTTATTCATTCTTACACAAGTGTATACATTTTTCTCTTCTCTCATTATACATCTAAAATTATAAATGCAATGAAACTACTATTTATACAGGGTACTTAGAAAATATCTATACAAAATTGGAAAGGTTGGTAGATGGGCCCTATATGACATTTTTTAACCCAAAAAAATGTGTGCCAGAAAGTGCCGCGTTTTGGTGGTAGAGGGCGCTGTTTAAATCAGTCAATGGCATCGTTTACCTACTCGGATTTTTAATGGCATGCATCGCTACACGAATTCTGAGTTTGCAGTTGAAAATTCGAGAGGAGAATGCCACCTTACGCCACTGGAACGATGTTATCGACTGACCTAAATAGCGCACTCTAACACCAAAAAGCGGCATTTCCGAACACAAATTTTTTGAGAAAAATATTTATTTTGTGTCCCTTTACCACCTTTACAATTTGGCCAGATATTTTTGAATCATCTTTTATAAAAACCTTTGCACGATGGAAACGGACCGCAAATTATAGTACATAAACTTGAAATTAGACGAATTTTCATGAAGAAAGACGATTCGTAGGATTACAATTCTATTTGACCATCGTTAACAATGTACTGGTTTGAAACATTCTACCTACATAAATGAGCTTTTGTACCATTTACTATAGATGAGCGTTATGATTTCCACATCAAGTACGTAATAAGACTCATTTTTGAAAAGATTTTATTCGATTATCCTGATGAAAAGAGCTAATAATTTCTGTGATATCAAGTGCGATAGAATTAATTATTATTTCAAAATGCTCGAAGCGTAGACATTATGGCCACCCAATCTCAAAGTTTAGAGGGGAAATTGTAGTTTTTGATTGCTTTATTAACCTAAACGCTTAAATATCACGATGAGCATAAAATTATATCAAAGCAATAGATATTGCTATCATATTTCATTCTCACTCGAAAAATCTGAAAATTTGAACCTACTCTTGTATTATTCTATTACCTTCTCGTATCAAAACGTGACGTCATAATTCTTTCTAAGATCAGATGATACTGTTTTCAATGCAATTGAAATAAAATTTTTTGACAGATTTCTCTAATCGAATTTCCAAGTACTGACAAATATCTGTTCTTTCTTTAAAGTAGACTTCAAAATCTATCTACCAGCTAAATAATATCTTGCCCGTCGGAAAACATATTTGTTTCTTTAGTATTTTGTTTTGTTAGTTTAAACATTTATGAGCTTTCGATAGCTCTATATATTTTGAAAATCAATAGAAGTCACCTGTTTAAAAGCTATTTCACGATAATTTATTTAAATTGAGTTAGAATAAACAATTACGTCACCATGGATATTATGACTCTCATGTCCTGTTAGCGAGAGTGTTTTTCAAGAACAAGCCGACTTAAGTAAACTTTACATGAAAAGTACATTTAACTGTCTACTTCATTTGATATAAACTATCGCATTATTTTAATTTCTACAGTTTCCACCGATTATCCTCAACCGTCATTATTGCGAAATGCGCAAATTAAATATTTTGATGTTCAGCTAGTAATTGTAAAAATTGGGTAATCTCTAAAGAGAAGTTTTTAGAGTGTTTCAAAATAATTCAAAAAAGTGCATTAAGCTTTAAACTAAAATGTATTTTCCGCTTTTATTTAAAATTAAGTTTCAGGACCCTGACGATAGAAATTGTGTTTTAGTCCAAATAATGAATCGAGCTCTCTTTGAATATCATTCCGAATTCGAAACCTTTTCTATTAAGGTGGTTTGAAGGGTTTCGAAAAATATGGTAATCTGACGGTGACAGATCAGGAGAATATGGTGGATGAGTCATAATTTCTCCTTCAAATTGTCTTAATTTTTGCTACTTCTCTCATATCATGTGAGGTCGTGCGTTGTCATTGTGGAAAAACACGCCCTTTCTGTTAGTGAGCGCAGTAATCTTTAATTCACATGTTAAAAATTAATCCTCCTGGTACTTGTCTCGAAGAGGTATCTCATCTTTAGCAAAACTGACCAGATCTTAATGGATGAGGTATCTCGTCATTAGCAAACTTGGTCAAATCTCAATGGACGAGATGTCCCGTCGAAACCACTCGGAGGGTTAAATAGGCTCACAATTACTTAATTACAAATTACTTAATTACTTATTTGCAAATTCTAATTTCCCCTGCACATTGCACGTTTACGCAATAACAATAAAACATTTATTTATTAAGTTTGACCAATAAGTAAAACCCGCATTATACTTATGGGGTGACCCAAAATTGTTATAAATACTCAACCTATGCAAAATACCTATGTGATCAAAAGAGATCAAATAGATATAACTACGGAAAATTGAAGTGAGTAAAATGAAATAAAAAGTAAATTCGTTTCGATATTTAGTTGAAAAACAATTTATGTGTGAATACTGACTATTCCTCTCATATTAAAATCATACTAACACAGCTTTAGTAAATGATGTAATTATAAATTTAAATTCGAAGATCAATGTTTTCTTATCACTGAAACTTCAATGAAAATGAGACAAATTGTAATTCTCTGACCCTGGTACACATTGAATCAAACTTTCTGTAACTTGTATATGTTAAATTTGACGACAGTTCAGAAGAATGAATCTAAAATTCGATAATCACATTAAGTTTACAAGGTTATTAACAAGAACAGACTTAGCTGTTATCTAACTAAATCCTAATTTTGCTTTTTTTTGGTTTCAAAACTTTAATTAAATTTCGATTACACAATCGATTTCTGTAGTGCAG
Organism: Meta bourneti; assembly: GCA_933210815.1. Taxonomy (NCBI): domain Eukaryota; kingdom Metazoa; phylum Arthropoda; class Arachnida; order Araneae; family Tetragnathidae; genus Meta; species Meta bourneti. The sequence goes on from OW119922.1 coordinate 8,515,896, forward strand.
TGATTCTCAATCGGTGCACCCCAGCACTTTAGGGAGCCATGAGATTTTTCAGGTGTGTCACGAGTATCACGAGTGTGTCACTTATACTTTTAAAAACCTGTTACTGTAATTATTTTGATTTTACACTATAGATTGATTTGATTCGTTTTCCTGTCTAATAGATGATTGGGATAAATATCCCGGCAAAGCCATGTTTCGGTCATGTTTGAGCATTACTAAATCTAACTTTTAATTGATTGTATAAGTATTTCCTACTTTATTTGACAGGTGTAATGTGCATTATTGAATTAAAGTTCATTATTATTATTGTATTTCAATGATGAGTTTTATATTTTTACATGAATATTATGAATATTTGATTGATAAAAAAAGGATATTTAAAATATTTGATTTTTCATAATTTACATTTTGTAATGGAACACGAAAAACCTCAACTCAATCATAAAAGCGTAATTTTGTTATTTTAGATTTGGCAAACCAGAATTAATGTTTTATTATTTTATAAATTTGACTAGCTGAATTACCCGGCGTTGCTCGGGTTGAAATGGTTAAATGTTACTTGAAAAGTGAATTAGAATAATCACTTTTTCACAGAAAAATGCAATCTAAGTTGTACGGAAAATACGTTTTAACTTTTTCATAGCTTCTACAATATATTTCGGACGCAAATATATACATTTAATTCCTGAATATATTGCAATATGTAAAATATTAAGACATAAATACAAACAGAAACGAAATTCCGACGAAAAAATGCAGAATTCTAAAGGACGAAAGATGCACAAAGTGTCGAATTTCAACTGCCTGAGTGTATTCTGAAATAGAGCAATTCGAAAAAAGACATTTGAAAAATATTGACCAAGACGATAATGATTTATGAAATTTAGTAATGCTCAAATAGGACTGCAACATTTCGCTGTGTTAACTCAAATAGACAAACACGGGATTCTAAATCAAATTTATCTCTCTATATAAAATAGGATGTGTGTGTATATTTTCTATACAAATCTACACCGTTTGACCAATCCACACCAACTTTGGTACACTTATACTTTAGAACACTGCTGTCAGCATAGGCTAATTCTTAACCCACGTTCTATTGGCCCTAAGGGGCTAAAAACTATTTGAAATCGTCATAGAAATAACATTGAGCATAGATTGATTGCTTTAGGCAGTTATGGTTACTTTACTAGTGTTGATCGAAAAACAATTTTTTCCGAAACATATTAAATTACAATATTTATGTTTGAACTGACTTTTTAGTTCTTCCCATGATGTAAATAAATTATAGATATTTTATTGATGAAGAAAGAATATTTTAAAATATTTATTTTTGCAAGGAAATTCAAGGAAAGCTTTTCAGGAATTCAAGGATGATTTTCAAGGAAAGTTGGTGTATATTTCGACCAACTTTCCTTAAATAATTTATTAAATACGTAATGATTTGTAGGATTCTGTTTCATAAGCTTTTTAGGTATGGCGTGTAACTTATTTTAAAATATCCGGAATAGTTACATGTGAATCCTCCGTTGAAAGCAGTGATTTTCTTTCTTAAAAATTCTGTAAAAAAAATTCCTTCTGCTTTTTGAAAATTTTTTATCTATTCACTTTAATTTGTCTACACCGATTACATTTATTTCTAACCCAAGCACCGTTATATCGAAAAGCACAAACCAAAAACTCATTGATCATAAAAGCGTAATTTTGCTACTCGGTATCTGGCAGCACCAGAATTAATGTTTACTTTTTTTATAAAACTTTGTAGAACGCATTTTTTCGTCGGAACTTTGTTTCTGTTTGTATTTGTCTTAATCTTTTACATATTGCAATATATTCAGGAATTAAATGTATATACTTGCGTCCGAAGTATATTGTAGAAGCCATGAAAAAGTTAAAAAGTATTTTCCGTACAACTTAAATTATTGCATTTTTCTGTGAAAGAAAAATGATTATTCTAATTCACTTTTCAAGCGACATTTAACTATTTCAACCCGAGCAACGCCAGGTAATTCAGCTAGTTTATTTATAAACTATAGTAACTTGACTAGTTTCCACGGAATTGAATTTCACTTAATTTTAAAAATTTAGGTGATTGTAATTACTTTCAAACAGTTAATTACTTTTTGACGTATGTTTTTAAAATAAAACTGCTAATTTTCCTGATTATCCTAATTTTTCTTTGTTCTTTCCTTGAAATGTTTTTCATGCTCTTCTATAAATCATCTAATTTTTTCTTTCTCAATTTGTAAGAAACAATAATCATATTTCTTACGGAAATATTAAATTGGTCTTTATTTGCTGACTTATGTATCAGTGAACTGCATGATTTATATTTCCTTCTTGGAGAGTGTTCCGATAAATTCACTTTGGAAAGGATATTTACTAATTTTATTTCTGTACTTTTTCAAATTGCCACAGCATCTATCCCAAATAAAAAAATGCAACCAAGAGTCCCTGGTGGTCCATAGAAATTGAATGTATGAAAAAACATGTGAATGCTGCAAGACGTAGATATCAAAGGGAGCAAAATGTTATTGTGAATGAAATCTGTAAAGCAAGTATATGGATTTGCAACACAAATATAAGGTGAAATTGTCAGATGCCAAACTCAACTCTTGGAGAGAATTTCTTTCAACTATAAATGTCCACAATGTTTGGAAGAATATATATAAGTACGGTGTCAAAATCAACTTCATGAAGAAAGTAGAGATTTCTGGAATTAAACTTCCAAATGGGTTTGCTACCTCGTCTTTGATTGAAACTATTTCTGCTGTGATGACAAAGTATTTTCCAGCTGATAATGAAAGTGACGATGATAATGTTCACAGAACTATGCGTTCTGAATTGCAAAGACCATATTCGTCTACTGAAGATTGTCCTTTTACTACCTCTGAAATAGAGTCCATCGTTAAAAAACTTAAAAGAAATAAAACTCCTGGACCGGATTCCCTGCCTAATGAAATAATTCAGAAATTCTATGGTATTTTTCCTGTATTTTTACTCAAGCTTTTCAATCTGTGTTTAAATTTGGGTGTCTTTCCTGCTCCATGGAAGAAGGCGCGTGTTGTTTTGATCCCTAAGACATTGGATTTAAGGATTCCTCACCTTGATCATGTTAGATGCATTAGATTGTCTACATTGGGAAAATGCCTTGAAGCACTGTTTATTAACAGAATTAACTGGTTTTTGAGGAAGAAAGACAATTTCTTTAGTGATGCCCAATTTGGTTTTACTCCTCAAAAATCTACTGAAGACGCTCTGCTTCGATTGTGTGACATCCTGCAGCATGGGAAGAAGAAGAGGCTGAAAAGTGTGCTAATATTTCTTGATATAAAGGGTGCCTTTGATAATGCGTGGTGGCCTTCTATCTTGAATATCTTAAAAGATGCTGATGTTCCGAAAAATTTATATAACCTTCTTAGAAGTTTTCTGAATGAAAGAACTGCAGAACTTTTTATCGGATCGGAAGGCAAAATTTGTTCTTTAGAGAGAGGTTGTCCTCAGGGCTCTGTTTCTGAACCGAGTCTGTGGAATATTATTATAAACGATCTTTTAATTCGTCTTTCTGACTGTTTCAAAATTGCATTTGCTGATGATATTCTGCTGATTTTTCAAGGAAGGCTTCTTCAAAACATCATCTTGAGAGCACAATCTGCGCTAAACTTTATTTCCCAGTGGTCAAACCTTCATAAACTTGAATTCAATCCTTCCAAGAGTAAAGCTATGATTATCGGTGGAAAATTGGATGAAGATGTTATTTCGCCTTTGATCCTTGAGGGTTCGACTCTCGAATTTGTTGACCAATTTAAGTACCTTGGTGTTTTCCTGGACAGTAAACTCAAATGGAAAAAGCATATTGAATATGTTTACAATAAATGCGAAAAACTCCTTACTGGCCTGTATCGTATTGCCAAAAATACATTTGGCAATACATTTACAAATATGGGGTTTTAAAAGTTATGTATTAACAAGGTATTGTGCCTTTCATATCTTATGGATCCCGGATCTGGGGACAGGCTTTGGAGACCAACAGACGCAAACAACAAGAATTAACAAATTTAATACTATAGAAATCAAATTAAAATCGAAGACGAATTAAAATATGAACTAAAATACAAGGGAATGTGAAAATAATTCGTGCTGTTCTCGTTTGATTCTAGGGTAAAATATAACTTAAGTTTGCGTTTTAACTTTCGAGATAATATCATGACGGAATTTCCCATTTCTGAAATTTAGGCACTCATGTTACATCAGGTTTTCAAAGAAATTGGAAATTTAGAAAGGTAATTAGTTAAAAATTAAATTAAAAGGAGGCACTTATATGGCTGTGTAACTCAAACTAATTCATTTTAGAGTTATTTTAAAATGCACATTCAAAATTTGATCTTATTGAACAAAAGGAGACGCAAAAAGAAAGTAAACTTCACAATAGTTTAAACATCTTGAAGGAACAGTACACATTTCCTGGTACTCTTATACAATTTTTATTAAGCCTTTTAATTCAACTGAAAAATGAATTATTATTTTAATTACTCTTTGAAGGAGGATCTATAATGGAAAATTTTAGTTACTCGTTGCATTTTAGTTCTAGATTCGATTGATTTTTAAGGTACAACTAATGAAGTCACACACACAACATAATATGGGTTGATGTAAAAGTTTGTCCCGTTTTTGGTGTTAGATGGCATTGCTTCGCAAAATAGAAGTGTTATCTACTTCACACGTATATTGTTACGTTTTGATATTGTCTGAAAGAAGGAATTTCAGCGAGTACTTGTGAAAAAAATTTGGTGTGGTCCTAGTATCAGTAAGTTTGCATTAAGTAATCGTAGATTACCTTTACGCTTCCATAGATGGACCGGTGTGAACACGTGTTAGAAAAATTTCGACATTTATTAATAAACTAAGAACGATACAAAACTACATATAACATTGATAAACTCTTTTTTACACACCTCCAAATTTTCCACACAAACACACAAATTCCAATTTCATGTTTCATTGCATTCCATATCATGGTTACAGTGTTCACGTGTATAGTTAAAAGTATATTCACTAATATGATAGTTTGCGAGTATAAGACACAATAACTTTTACAGGTGCGCTAGTAACCGTTGCACGCGCGCAATAAAAATCAAATTCACGTAGAGCTCATCACTAATAAATAACAGTGCATCAGTATATGACTTTTACAATAAAAAGTAGATTGGTTTGAGAACCAATTGATTTTGTCGATATTGTTCAATATCTGAATAAACTTGATCACAGAGCACAAAAGAACTCAAGCAAGAGATAAATTTAACTCTAGCATTTTTCAGTTAATACTGCTTCAATTAAGTTCTGAACTTTGCTTTCTTGGAGTAAATTTCATCCGTATTGGTGTAGCTGGTTTCAGAGTGAGTTCCATTTTAATCTGAATTTTATCTCTAGGATCAAGAGAAATTATTTGGAAATGGCGTAGAACATTGCTTATAACGAGTTTTTCTTCCAATATTGCAAATTTTTGACCTGTTGAAGGAATATTGATATTAGTTATACATGGGCATATCTATATTAAAAATGGTGTATTTATTATTATTACATTTGTGTCCAAAAGTTAAGCATAATTTGTAAAATACGAAGAGGTTTCAAACCACTGGAGATGTTCCCCGACGACCAGTACCAGGTAGGCAAAGGGTAACAATCCCTCCGCAAGACCGATATTTGTTGATAACTGCGCGACGTCAGAGGAACCGTTCTGCCAGTCAACTGGGTTGAGCCCTGACAGCCGCCACAAGAGTCATAGTTTCGAGACAAACTGTTTACAGGAGACTCAGTCACGTTGTTCTCTATGCCAGACGACCAGCAGTTTGCACCCCCTGACGTCTGCAGAGAAGCGCGCGCATTTACAGCAGAGTTTGCAATATCAGCAGAGGAGTCGACAACAGTGGAGCAATGTCATGCTCAGTGACGAGTCTGGATTTAGTCTGCAAACTGATTCTCGTCGTGCCACGATCTGGAGAGAACGTGGAACGCGTTTTCACCCGGGAAACATCACGGAAAGCCATCGTTTTCCTTCAGGGGAGTCGTGGTCAGGGCAGGCATCATGCTGGAGGGCAACACAGAATTCCACATCTTTGACACGGGGTCTGTTACCGGTCAAAGATACAGTAAAAGTCCTTGAGTTCTACCGTTCGCCTGTTTCGAGGTGAAGTAGGTTCTGGTTTCCTATTCATGGATGATAACACTTTTCCTCACCGTGCAGCCCTGGTCGACGCCTTCCTTCAAAATGAAGATATCCACCGCATGCGGTGGCCTGCCAACTCTCCTGATCCGAATCCTATAGAACATGTATGGGATATGCTCGGGAGACATATTGCAGCCCTCCCCCACCCACAAAGTTCCGTTCCGGAATTGAAAACTGCTCTCCGTGAGGCTTGGAACTCTTTGAGCACACAACTCATCCATACACTCATCGAAAGTATGGGAAATCGTTGTGCAGCATGCGTGGCTACCAGAGGTTCCCACACACCGTATTAAACTTCAGCATCACATTGTATTAATCATGCTGTTTCCTAAAGTTGACATTCGTATTGTGAACCTTTTTCTTTCAACTGTTTTCTTTGGATAATAAAAGTCATTGTTATCCTTGTTTTGCATTGTTATCTTCTTCTATAACCCTATTACACCTGCATACCGCGTTTCCTTCCATTCCTATGTAGATTTTCTGAAATATTCACATAAACAGCAACTATGCTTAACTTTTGGACATGAGTGTATATTGAACACTTTCGTCCCATTTGAAATTATTCGTTTTATGCCATTATACTTCAAAATCAGTGGCATCTGCCTTTCGTGTCTGTCTGTTATGCGTCCATAACTATATCCAAACTGCTGAATATATTTTATGAAATTACTTTAAATACTCACAGTAACTTTGTGAGTGACTAACAATGTGTGTGTGTGTCATCAATATGAAGTTAATTAAGTACTTGCCTACCTAAATTATTTTTAAAAAATCTAAATTTCAGCAATTTTCCGAACTGTGTTTTTATATTTGTGCAAAACAGGGCATTTCAGTGTATGCCATAAAAGTCCATTGGAATGGAAGATACTCACCAATGCAATTTCTTGGTCCAGCAGAAAATGGTACAAAAGCATAAGGATGGCGTTTTAGAACGTTTTCGGGTAAGAACCTATCCGGGTCGAATTTTTCAGGGTCAGGATATATATCAGGGCGTCTGTGGATGCCAAAAATTGAGCAATAAGCTGTAACACCCTTGGGAATTGTATACCCTCCTACAAATATAAAAAATTCATATTTACATTAACAATTTATTCCAGTTTCATTTATAAAAGTTCATACATACCGTCATAGCAACGACGAAAGATATTCTTATTAGTCAGTTAATGAACTATAGTGAAACAGATCAATTGAAGAATTTACATAAATAGGACTACATATTATGTTTATATTTTTGGTTTTGATTTTCATGAAATAAATTGGATTGGAATTTGGTTTTATGGTGGAAGGTCCAACAACTAACCAAATGCAAGGTTTTAAAAATAAATACTACAGAAAGTAATGTAAATCTAATAGAGCAAAAATGTAAAATTTTACGAAAGTAATGGAGTCGCATGCACAAATTAAATCTACAAGCGGAAAAGTTTGAAAAATTAGTCTTGAGACTTGTTGAATTTAAAAGAAATTAGATGAGGTTTAAGAAACCAACGGAAAGGAAAAAGGTTTGGAATAAAGATATTCATAAAACCAATTTTGTAAATTTAAAATTATACTTTTGAAAAATCTAAGACGATGACCATTGTAAGAATATTTATTTAAAATGGGACAAACAATTTAAATGGTCAAACATGATTGAGATAAGACTTCCAAAAAAGATGACGGAATGAATCGTGTGTCCAATGCGTAAGCAGGTGAATTTCATATGGGTCCTTCGCATTGGAGACACTGGCAATATGCTGACTCACGAAATATGCAATTTACTTATTGTAGATCGAATGCAGCTAGTCTACTGTAAAAATTTAAGCTCTCCTGTTATATATATATGTCATAATAACAGAAATTATAAACCTGCACTCATGACAAGAGTGGTATAAGGTAACCGTAGAGAATGATCCATTGAGACCGAATGTAAGGTTGGTTCCGCAAATGAAGAGGCAGAAAGTTCTATAACAATTCTTTATTACTTCAATAGACAAGTAACATCATAATGGGGGGTGTTGGGAGTTTGGGAAGGCTGTGAGAGCTCCTTATTCAAAGGGGCTCGCGAAAGAATGAATAGTCAAAATGGACTCGCTAGAGGGATAAGGATTAAGCCATTCTGCATTCAGGGTTGCAAGTGAACAGAAATGTAAACAGTGTCGATAATGAAATGAGGTCAATAGTAAACAGCACCAAGACTGCAAGCCTACCTTTCCAAGGTGATTGGCAATGATTTCACCTCTCAAAGGTTGTCAGCTGTTGAAAATTCCTGTAAACCTGGTTTTGCTTTGCCATGTACCTTTAAGGTCATTTTTACTACTCGACGACTAATTAGACTAAAAATATATATCCTTGCAAATATTGATTTACAACCAACTGAATATTCAGCTACAAATTGTTTTTTAATTAAGTTTGTTTTACAGTAGATTTTATGTAGAAGTATATGAAGCGTTAACAGTCATTTTCTTATGTTTTTATATACAAATTTTCACACCGATCGAATAAGTGTTTACATGTGTTGTAATTTTATTTTTACTCAGTTTACGCAAAAGAATCTCCACCTAAATAACCAATCAAACATCAATCCCAAACAAACACAACCCAATGACTAACAATTTCAAAACTATCTTCTCTGGCTTACTTAACACTATTTTTATTCCAATAAATATAAAATACTTACGGAAGTGTATGTCTTTGTCTAATTTTCTTCCGATAAAGGGGACTGATGGATACAACCTCTGAGCTTCCTACAAAGTCCAAATTATGAAGAAAAGTGGCACAATTATGCATTACTTTTAGAGCAAAGTGAAATTTAAAAAAATTAGGTCCAAATCAATTTGATGGACAGGAAAATTATGCAATTGCTACCCTGTATTATATAGCTATTCGAATTCATAACTAGACTTTTTATGTTCAATAATGGGCCAAGAATTCTTAACGCGTTTACGCGTCCTAGGAAAGTTAAAAAGATAAAAATGCTTAATATTGTATTACCTAGAAGAAAGAAAAGAAAAACAAGAAATAGTTCAGTTAAAATCTTAAAGGGAGTAGGTTTAAAACCATAACCTACATTTATGTCAAAAATTCTATCAAAAATGGTTTACGTAAGTTATTGCTACTTCAACCAATTTTGATACATTTCATGTAGGTTTTTTGCACAATAGATGTGCTAAATGACCATTCAATGCTACTAAAACTCATGGTAATTGAATTAACGTCGCACTGGAGCAACACAACGGGCTATTGGTGACAGTTAGGAATCTATTCCGAAGGGAAAGATTCGAGGACAGCACCTCGTTATTTTCAACCAAGATCAGATGACGAGGACAACACCCGAGCTGACACCCCATTCTCCAAACTTCCACACCACGCCAATGTGAGGACATTTGAGGCCACGACGATCTAACGTACACCAGCCCCCAAGTACACGACGGTCTCTGGTTGTATCGAGTTTCGAATTCGCAACCGTCCGTTAACAACACTTCTGTTACTCAACCTACCGGACTACCGCGGCTTCGTTAAAAGTCACGGAGAAATTTATGAAAATTGTCCTAGTGACCGCAATTAAACGTGATTATCTTGGCAAGTTTCGTAAATTCTGTGTATCCTACTTTTGAATACCGTGTATTTGGTTCCGTGTATTTTAACCCCACAGGAGCACATCTTTAGGTTTGTATGGACTTCACGATCCCGAGGTACCCTAGTAGTGTTCTTTTCTCATGGGTTTTACTGTCTCTGGCAAACATGGGGATCGCGAACCCAGGATCGTTATCTTTATCTCTATCCCAGGTTATCGTTATCTCTATCCTTTCTTTTCACAATTACTTGGCACTTTCTTGTGTTTGGAGCTTGCATAAATATGGACCTTGCGCCATAAAATCTAAAACCAAACAGTCAACGTTGCGTTTCATAAACGTGTAGTACTGATCTGTAAGACCGGGTACACGGGTACTAAAGACTCCAAAGATTAAAATTCGCCATACATAAGTAACACGCATTCATTAATACTTGAATTGCAAATCCAGCCAACCTCTTTGTGTGTGACTCTTAAAATATAGCATTAGGATCCCCGCCCTAAAAGTCAAAATTTTCTATCGATTTTACTTGTTTGTTCAGCATCGATTTTTGTGAATAGTACTGACCTATACATCTTGAAGGGGCTGCAGTAGCACCGTTGGAAGAGTAATGGATTATCAATCGGTGGGTTACGAGTTCGAAACTAGGTCCAACCAAAGACGGTCGTGTACACGGGTGCTGGTGTACGTAAATCTACCGTGACCTCAAAATTCCTCACGTTGGAGTGGAGTGGAAGTTTAGGGAGTGAGGTATCAGCTCTGGTGTTAACCTCGTCATCTGACCATTGTCGTAAATAGCTTGTTGTGTTGCTCCAGTGCTACACTAATTAATTATCAATTACCAACCAATGCTTTGCAGCATGGTAAAGAACTGAAATGTCATCTTATGAATAGAAAAAGGCTATTAAAAGCTTGAATATCACAGGAGTATCAAACTGACGGCTCCCGAGGTAATTTTTTGTAGCCTACGATGCTCTGAGATAAAATGAAAACAGGACAATATGGAACGAAGAAAATAGCACTAAGGATACGAGGCAATACCGTTCACACAATTTCATGTTAAAAATAAGTTAGAGCCCTCTGGATAGTGCTGCTACCTAGCGGCAGCGCTAACTAACATTTTTAGAATGAATCCATTACGATTGTGCATCAGTGATTCAGTGCATCACGTTTGTCAGCTGTGCAACATTTTGTATTTTTTATTAGTTACTTTGTTATATTTACAGGTTACAACATTAGAGGTAAGTGAAAATGTGTAATAGTTAGACTTTGTTAAAAGTTTGCATTAAATTATACGCATCTCAAAGAGTATATTGATATGTTAGTGGTATTTGTTTTCATTTGCTTTGTTAGGTTATGGATCTCATATATTCTTTCTCTACATTTAAGCACTTTTGTCAAAAAATGTTAATTTATTTCTTTAAGTATTTTATTCAAGATTTTGTTCAATAATATTAAATATTTTCAATTTTGATTATTTTAATGTTTTTAACGAAAGGCATTTGCGCTAGTTTTTTTGTCGCGATCGGCGTGTTAAAGATTTGTGGGTTGTTTCTTATAACTCATTTAAAAAAAATTTAAGTAGTTGCAGTGAATTTTTAAAATTAAAACCCTAATTTTTTTACAGAAAATGTCACTTTCAACGTTACATAAAAAAACGATTGATGACGAGGGAAGAAAATTTCAAGAAAGATGGGAGCTGAACTATTTTTGTGTGGGAGTGAACAATAAAATCACGTGCTTAATTTGCAAAGAATTTTTTAGTGTCACTAAAGTATACAACATTAAACGGTATTTTAGCACTAATCACTAAGAACAATTTTCGTGCTTTGAAGAAAAATAAGAGAAGAAAAATTAAAAACAATGAAGAATTCACTTAATAGCCAGCAAAGAGTGCTTATAAAATTCATGAAAAGTAATGAGTCAGTAACAAGAGCTAGTTACGAAATAAGCTATCTATTAGCAAAACATTCAAAATCATTCCCCGATGGTTCTTTAATCAAGGAATGTATGATAAAAGCGGCCGAATTCGTCTGTCCAGAAAAAGTACAGTCATTTCGAGATATATCATTATCAAGAAATACGGTGGTAGACAGAATTACTGAAATGGCAGCTAACGTTAGTTCACAACTACAGGAAATATCTACCAAAGTCCAGTTCTTTTCAATTGCGATTGATTAAAGCACGGATGTGAGAGATGTTGCACAAGTTGCTGTTTTTTTCGTGGTTGCGATAATAATATGAGGATCACCGAAGAATTGTTGGAAATTATCCCTCTTTATGGAACTACAACTGGTGAAGATATTTTTGATGCAGTATGGAGCATTTTAGGAAAATTTTATCTTCCTCTTGACAGGCTTGTTTGTGCAACAACTGACGGCGCTAAATCGATGACGGATGAAACTAAAGGATTTGTGTCAAGACTGACAAGAAAATTACAAGATGAGTATCCAGATAAACCGAAAATCAGTACTTTCCATTGCCTTATTCACCAACAAGTTCTCTGTTTAAAAATATTAAAAATGGACGACGTACTTAAAACTGTAACTAAGACAGTCAATTTTATTCGATTGAGAGCACTTAACCATCGCCAATTAACTTCGTTCCTTACAGATTTAGAATCCGAATTCGAAGATCTTCCTTATTACACAGAAGTTCGTTGGTTGTCCTGCCACAAAGTCCTGAAGAGCTTCTATCTGCTTTTGGAGGAAATGTATTTCTTGAAATGAAAGATGAAATTAAACGAAAATATATCGATTATAAAAGATCCTTTGCGGGTAAAAGATCTGGCATTTTTAATAGATATTACAGGTCATCTGAATAATCTTAGTATTACATTGCAAGGCAAAGATAAATTAATAACGAATATGTACGATGCAATTGCAACTTTTGTACAAAAACTGACTTTGTTTAAAAATCATCTACAAAACACGTTTTGACGTATTTTCCTACGTGTGAGCAGTTAAAAGCAAACAATCAAAGTTGCTCATTTACATAATATTGTGGTAAAATTGAAGAAGTCAAAAACGAATTCGATAAAGGTTTTAATGATTTCAAAGAGTTACAAACAATTTTTTCTCTTTTTATTAGGCCTTTTTACTTTGAAGTTGAAAATGCTCCCACTTCGATACAACTGGAATTAATTGATTTCCAGAATGATTCGGTTTTAAAAGACAAATATAGAGAAGTAGGAATTCTCAAAATATATTCTTATTTAGGTGAAATATACCCGGAAATTAAAAAAGTTTGCAGCACAAATTTTATGCTATTTTGGGAGTACGTACTTGTGTGAGCAACAATTTTCGTCCACGAAATTAAATAAAACGGCCTACAGATCAAGATTAACTGATAGACATCTATCTGCCATAATGAAGATTGTCTGTTCTCAGTCTTTGAATCCAGATATTGGAAAATTTTAGTAAGAGGAGAGCGCTGGCAAGTTTTCGGTAAGAAAAAATAATTTTAGTTTTATAAATACATTAAATTAAATAAACGTTTAAATAAAAGCAATTATATAGCAATATTATAAATTATTACCCTAAATTCACTTAATCACATGTGTTTTAATTATCCTATCCATATTCCCGAATCCTCATTTCAAAATATAATTTTAAGAAAATTTTTAAATGTGATGTGGCCCGCTTGAATCTTACCAGTTGCATTAAACGGCCCGTGTTTTTATTGAGTTTGACACCCCTGCTCTATCATTCCTCATCATGTTATATTTTATTTACTTTTTGCGAAAGATTAAAAAGATATTCCTGAAGTAACAGCAACATGTACCACTATATTTTCATATTGTTCTCTTATCTATTTGCGAGGGGGTGGAAGAGAATACCGACCTTAATCGTGCATTCCAGATACTTCATATCTCTAGCATCGTCTAACGTAACTGGACGTTCCAGATCCCCATTGAAAATGGAGTCTAGTTCTTCCATTATTTTTTTCTGCACTTCCGGATACAAACCAATGTTGTACAAGGCAAACGTGATTCCCACACCTGTTGTGTCATGGCCCTGTAATGATACCATAGTTGGTCAGTAATATCGACTTTGAAAACAAGTAGTGAGACAAGGCAAAGATAAATTATTTTTAGTCTAACTTTTCCATACCAGAGAAATTCGTCTAAAATTAAAAGTACAGAGAAAATACGAGTCTAACTAAAAATACCCCACCTTTATCCAGACAAAGAAAATATTTTAGATATTTAGTTCAAATATAGGTCCTTCTTTTGAACTTCCGGGTTGTAGACGCTTTCTGAGTCAGCACTCTTCTATTGGTTCTTCAACTGCAGAAAGCAGTTTTTAATGTCACTTTTTGTGATTTTCATTAGGTACTTCGCATGTTTCTTTACTTGTTTTGTGCTCTGGAATCTTGCATTTTGAGAACATCATTAGCATGAGGTTTGGCCAAGTCTGGAAGGACTGCCAAACTATCTATAGCCGTATTCGACCAAAACACATCTGGAAGAGGTTCCTTGGAAGTATCGAAGGACTGTAGTGAGGGATATTCCAGGCCGATTCTGAGAGCTGTGGTCTCCTTCATCCAAGGATTTCTCTTAGAAGATGGAAGACGGGGAAGTAATAATTCCAAATATGGTTGATAGTTCGTCCCTAAGGAGCGTACTCATGAACTACCCCTCGTTTTTTGAAAAAATTGGTAAGTAGTGTCGAGGACACAACCCGTAGTTTTGACGTTAATACTCGGGAATTATGTTGGATTATGGAATGAACGAAGCAGACATAGGAAGCTAGAACGATTGTTTATTGCGAATATTCAACAATTAATTTGAAATTAGAACAATGGAGGTACAGTTTGAAAAAATTGTTGTTGTCCAATATTAATTGTAGCGTAGTTTGATAGCTTACGAATGACATCACTTACGCAGTTCTCACTCCACGCAATAAAAAGTTACACTGGACCAAAATTCGCCCAGCACCGTAGATTTTCGACATATTGCTTACTCTACACACTCAGTGCACTTGTTTCAAAGGTCATGTCAGGTACGGACATCCTTTATCTACATGACGCCATATTTATCTTCTGAATGATTCTTCTAGTTCTAAAATCATTAGACGAAACAGTTGTAACGCCTTTTTGTAACCCTAGACTTTCATGCATGCCCCAGTACTATTCTGATTTTAAAGAAGTATTTACGTCCAAAAGGTTAACAATTCCTTAGAATGTTTTAGGATTGCAACGTTTTAACTGACTGCGAATCAGAGCCTAGCGTTTATCTGTGAGATGGTTATTTTGTTTCTGGATGAAAGTTAAAAATAAGTTGACCCAGCAATCATTTTCGATGAAGACTTATTCATGAGGATAGGGATCAAAATTGCCGCATGACTTGTGTAAGGGTCATTTCAGGTGGAAACAAAAAGGAGTATAAGCACAACGGCTTATTAGCAGTGACTGAAGCACTGCAACTTCTATAAAGAAATCAGAGCTCCTGATGCATCCTAGTTTCAGTGTCCTAGGTGGTCATCAATCAGTTTCCTATATTTCAAGTGCCAAAGTTATGTCTCTGGGTTGCGGCTGTTTAATTCAATAAAAAATTAGTTTGGATACATTTTTTAATCGAACCTCGTATATTGTTTTTTTATACATCGATGTATGAGGTTTTATAATGATATTATTAAACACATTATTATTTGCGAAACTTAATAGGAAACTAAAAGTATGTATTATACTAGTAGAAGAATTGTATTACAACTCAAGAGTGCAAATTTTTTAAGTGAATTCCGCAAGATAAATATCTGAAACTGTATCTTGTATATGCGCTACTGTATCGAAAGTTAACTGTTCTAGTTTTGACTAAGTTCACCACACATGTAAGACCTTAGCGGGAAGGATCTGGCACGCGAGCCGCATGGTCTGCTGCTATAAATAGTACGCGACATCATGAAATACAATAAAACGGTTAAAAACGGCTCATCACAAAAGTGAAACAGTTAAGAGCACGAAGTTCAAGATTGTATTAGTACCTCGAACATGAAAGTGTTCACTTCCTCTCGTATATCCTGCTCCGTCAAATGTTCACCGTTGATATGCAAATCTAGGAGAAGATCCAAGAAGAATCGTCTCTTTTTGCCCTCAAATTCCTCGTTTATCTTATCATTGGATGATTGTGAACAACGTTTCATAATCTCTGCTTTTTTATCTCTTATTACCTGTTATAAAAGGAAACATTATCAATTAGAAACAAATATGAGAAAAAACTAGTAGATGGTTTGCGAAGATTTTACTTATGCTGCCCAAATGCTTTTACATGATCCGTAACAGGGTTAACTGAAATGTAGTTTATCGTCGTTTTGGCAATGTTTGGCGCTTAATTGAATTTCCATTGACCATTCAATTATCCTATATCAATTCGGGATTTGTTCTTTGGAATTTTTAGTAGGGAAGTACTGGAATCTGACCTTACTTTCAGAATACGTACAAGAAACACGTATCACCGCAGAAAGACCACCACCACCTATATTTAGCTTAGAAGAAAATACCATTCATAGGATATTATATTATAGCGTCCGATTATCTCATAATAATCGATGTGACGTCACACACTTTTCAACATCGACCTTATAATGAAATAGAAGGAGCATGTAAGCGCAGCTTCATGTTATTTCTTCTGGTTGCTCGGTTTGAAGATCTGTCACGTGGTTGCGAGAAAAAGCATGAATCATAATGTGGGCACATTATTGACAGGCGGAGGACCTTTTGGCTACTAGGTAGTTTCCATAGGTTTTTGTATTTTTATTTACTCTATATTTTACACTTGAATTATATATTTTATGTTTTAATTCTTTTTATTTGTGTTTACGTTTGACTGAAGAATCTCAGCAGCTTCCCTAACTTTATGAATTTGTTTGCTGTATTTTACCCTTGAATTTTGTATTTTATGTTTTAATTAGTATTTTTATGTGTGTGTTCTTTTGGCTGAAAGATTTGGTGTCTAACAGAATGCTGCTTTCCAAACAAAAAATTATAACATGAAGCGTCAAACATTAGTTGCAAACTTAGACAGAAGATAGGAAACACAAAATTAAACCCTATTCACATAAAGATACATAGCAACAAGAAACACGCTGATCTGCTAGAAGGTACACTAAGGTGGAGTTCAAAAATAGCTTTTTTACACATTCTAATGGAATGATTTAGTTTCACACAAAATCTGGCATAAACGCTCGGTGATCGGGCACACGTTTGTCGAGGTACTGTTCACGATATAATCTCACAACGGCTTATCCATTTCTTATTAAACTCTCCATAAACCAGATGAATAATCCATCCATCTCAGCATTAGTGGACGGGTTCATCAGAGCGTCTAAAATGGCGATGGCCGAAACTGGCTCCGCCTTGTCACCTAACTGCGCCCTCTGGCAAGTCCAGGTGGTACTTGAGGGTTTATTTCCCTTGTGAATAGGATTGAATTTTGTGTTCTCTACCTCCCTTTAAAGTTTGTACAAGAAAATTTGGAACATCAGGTATTAGTGGTAATGTTTGAAAATTTTTTCACCCAAAGCATCTGAGACTTCCTTTTGCTCCAATTGAGTGAAGCACAAATATTATACATTTTTTACGGGATCAGTATGAAAGGTTAAATTTTATATTTAACATAGTATTAGATCAGTAGTTAATATTCTAGTTTATAACAGAAAAATTCCATTACTGAGGCAAATGTATATTATATTTAATATTTTTATAATTTGGTAAATTTATACTTACATTCATTTTGAAAATTTGCAATTCATCTTTATAAATGAACTATTGCTTAAAGAGTGTTTCAACTTAATTTTAGCGAGAAAAGGTTTAGCTCTTTATGCCACATTTTTACAGATATGGAAAATACAGAATATGTCTGGAAATTGCTTTTCAAAATAAATATTTCATCAGAGGTTGAAGGATATTGATTGTATTAAATTAATTTCAAAAGCAGTGAAATATAATACATCGAAAATAAATATTTTAGTCTAATATCCTGACTAATAAATTAATTGAAATTTAGTATGATCGTTAGGATGCATGAGTATTCAAAACAAATTTAAATATTCTAATTAAAGTAGCGAAAATACTTAACAAAGTACGATCACTTTTGTTTTGAAGATAAAAGTTAATTTACATTTTCAATCTAGAAATTGATTTTTTGTATTTATGGAAAAGAAACATTAATTCTTGTTTCAGATTTTAAAGATTGTTATAAAACAATGTTTACCTTATTTGTAAAATTATGCCATGTAGTGATATCTCTTTTGATCTGTCTACCTGCACTGGTGTTATAATATATAAAATCTGGCCATAACCATGGTCTTACGAAGCGCTCATAGAATTGATTTCCGATGCTGAAATATACAAAAGTTGAATCACAAAAGTAAAAATTTCCATAATTTCTTAAATGAATCCGACAAAATATATCCATTATTGAAGATCAAATATGTCTATTTTATAGATAAGAGCCGCTATAGACCAGTGGTAGAATCAATGATTAGCAACAGGATGGTTGAGGGTTCAAAACTCGATCCAACCCAAGACCATCAAGTACTTGAGGGCTGGTGCACATTAAGTCTGTTGTGGCCTCAAATGTCCGTACGTTGGCTTGATGTAGAAGTTTGAAAAGTGAGGCTCCTCGACATCTTACCGTGATTCAAAATTAAGAGGTGTCCTCGGATCTTTTATTTTTTCCTAGCAGTAGTACTTGATAGAAAGATCATTCGCTAATATACAAGAACACACAGCGCAATCACCATAGATACATAAATTACATAACGTTAGCTTCCGCAATTGAGAAGACATCCACTCCTAGCCTATTGACTTAGTGTGGTGTGGAAGTGTAGAGAGTGGGATGCCAGCTCAAGTGTGACCTCGTCATCTGATCGTGGTTCAAAATTACATAGTGTTATCCTCGGATCTTTCCCTTCGGGTTTGATTCCGAAACGTCGCCAATAGAAATTGTGTTGCTCCAGTGCGATGTTAATTAATTAAAAATATACCCAACCGGTTGATCTAATTTACGAGTTCACTTTTCTTAACTTGGCTAAATTCGCCTTCGTTCCTATGGATCAAACGTAATTCAGAGAAACTCTCCATAGTATTCTGCTATGCAGCTGTGATGGATTTAGATTTAACCTCGACTCTTTCCCTTCGGGATTGGTTATAGCCCGTTGTGCAGTTCACTTTTGATCCATGCACTGGAGCAACACAACAGGCTATTGGCGACGGTCCAGGATCAATCCCGATGAGATAGATTCGTGGACGACACTTTATATTTTGAAACACGGTCATTAACTATCAGGAACTGATTGTTTCAGAACTATAAATACAAGTATGAGACTGTTTAAAAGATAGCACCTACTTTTTACTCACTTATTTTTATTTCTTCATCGTCGTCTTGTTAATTATTTGATCTAACAGTCAGTTAGGGTTTCCAAATTTAATAATTAAATATTTAATAATAAAAAAGGCCAATTTTATTTAAAGAGAAATTACTATTTATTAATTTACAAGTGTTTACAAATTCTTAAAATACTGCGAAAATATCCAAATCCGCTGTGAACCCACAAAAAGATAGCAAAAATGGGATATTTTAAATATTTTTACATCGTAAATTATACTTTGATTTCTATCAATGTGATGAAGGAAACCTTTTGAGAACAAGGAATCAACACAAGATTTTTCCGTCTTTTAATCCTCTTGGTGGTTATCGGAAACTTACCTGTAGTGGCCAGCCTCTCGTGCAAAAACCTCTTCCAAACCTGTCAGCAGTCCTGGGCAAGGGACAATTTGTTTTTCCTACTTGGATCTTCATTGCCCTTGGAGTGATAGGACATCTTCTTCTGGACGAGATATCTCGTCCTTAGCAAAAATTACCAGATCTTGGACGAGATATCTCGTCAAAACACTTGCAGGTTTAATAGAAATGCAAATTCAAAAGAAAACAGCTTCTTATGATTAGTTGGTTGAGTTAGGTTTATACACTGCTGGCCACCGTAAATGCAACACCCTGAAGGAAGCATGCAAATAATATGAAATTTACAACATGCATTAGCGGAGGTGAGATATGCAAATGATTAGAATTTCAGCGCAGACGCACATCACGCGCGCCTGTGGCGCCACTTCAAAGCGCTAT
The DNA here is from genome assembly GCA_933210815.1 of Meta bourneti. NCBI lineage: Eukaryota > Metazoa > Arthropoda > Arachnida > Araneae > Tetragnathidae > Meta > Meta bourneti. The sequence continues at coordinate 8,535,796 of OW119922.1, forward strand.
TTAAGGCTTGGAGATTTCGACGATTTCAAGTACGGCAATTGTGTTTTTCTTGTGGTTTTTTAAAAAAAACGATCAATTATGCCTCGTAGAAAACAGCGATCATCTTTTGATCAAGTATCCGAGTTCGACAGAGGAAGGATAGTGGCCTACCGAGATTGTGGATTATCTTTCAGGGAAATCGGTAGTCGTGTTGGACGAAACCAAACAACTGTAATGCGGATATGTGATCGTTCGATGCAGGAGGGTACGACGGACCGACGTGTTCGATCGCATCCACCTCAGTGCACCACTTCACGTGATGACAGGCATATTGTGCGTATGGCAGTGACGGATCGCTCAGCCACATCACGAACCATAGCACAGCACATTCAGTCTGTACCGCATCATCCAGTATCTGCGCGTACCATTCGACGCCGTTTACAGCAGAGTGGTCTGTCCGCAAGACGTCCATTGCTTCGTCTACCCTTGACGCATAACCACAGACGTTTCCGCCGCCAATGGTGCGATGAAAGAAGGATGTGGGCTACAGAATGGAATGAAATTGTCTTTACTGACGAGTCACGCTTCTGTCTGCAACACCACGATGGTCGGATTCGAGTCTGGAGACACCGTGGAGAGAGGATGCTGAACAGCTGCGTTATGCACCGCCACACTGGTCCTGCACCGGGTATTATGGTATGGGGCGGTATTGGATATCACTCTCGCACTCCTCTAGTACGCATTGCCGGTACTTTAAACAGCCAGCGCTACATCTCCGAGGTGTTGGAGCCAGTTGTCCTTCCTTACCTTCAGGGCTTGCCCACAGCCATATTTCAACAGGATAATGCGCGACCACACGTGGCACGCATTGTCCAAGGGTTCTTCGTTAATCGCCAGATTGAATTGCTTCCCTGGCCAGCTCGCTCTCCGGATCTTTCGCCGATAGAAAACATGTGGTCCATGGTTGCTCAACGATTGACCCAGAATACATCCCCAGCTGCCACACCAGATCAACTTTGGCAACGTGTGGAAGCTGCTTGATCTGCTGTACCCCAAGAACACATCCAAAGTCTCTTTGAATCAATTCCGAGGCGTGTGGCAGCGGTGATCTCCAACAATGGCGGCTACTCTGTGGCTACTGATTTTGGCAGGAACCACACTTCACAGAAGTCTATAAATTTAATCATTTGATACTTGGTCAACATGTTATCTACAAAATAAATTTTGTTGTGATATCTCTTGTCTTTCTTGGTGTTGCAATTTGGGTGGCCAGCAGTGTATATATATAGGCCATATTCGGCCAAGCTGTGCCAAACCTCATGCAAATAACGCAACACGAGGAAAGTTTTCCTTACACAAGAGAGAAATGCATCCAGGAAATAATCAAACTTGCACCACCTACAACTCGCATCCTTCTCATGATTATCCCTCCAAGTGATTTCGACGAGATATCTCGTCCATCAGATCTCACCAATTCTGGAAATGACGAGGGATCTCGTCATCATGGTATTGCTGATTTTTTTCCTGATGATGATATCAAGATCTGGTCAATAATCTTCTAATGACGAGTAACTCGTCCATCAAGTTCTGGTCAGTTTTGCTTATGTCACTTCGTCGAGGCAACCACCAGGAGGGTTAAGACTTCGTCATTAGTTGTTTTTAAACGAGCATTAATTTTACAAATTTCCTAATTTTATGCAGCGGCTTTCATGCTCCTTTTGAAAATCTCGGCGAATTTACATTTAAGAAGTCTTACCAGCTGTACTTTGTATCATAATTAGCTTATTGTGAGGGATCATCTTATATGGGTAAAGGAGGGACACATGTGGCTCATTGGGAGAGTTGATGTAGTGATTATAATTCGAATGGTTTACTTGAATTTGACTAAAATTCTGTTTGTTTTCAATCAGTAGCTTCAGAAGATATAGTGTATCAAAGCTTATATTCTTTAATCAAAAGCTTTTATCATCTATTGTAGAAGGGGAATCACAAAATATTTTGTTCTCATAATTTTTAAAATATCAATTCACAGCTACAATATTACCAATCGACTTAGCTTCAGTTGTTTACTGCACTTTGCTTTGAAATATTTTGAATTTAACTATGTGATATTCTTATTACGTTAACAAATGGTTGAGTGCATTGTCTCTCCCTGATATATGGAGAGATGGCACACTGATTGTCGGCGAAATACAACCCAGTGATATTTCGATCATTTTCAGTAAAAAGATTTCTTTTGTCGTTCGTCACCCTCTAGACTTTTGACTGTCACCGAAACAGAATCGTTTTAATGCGGTTACGATTCTAATATTTTTATGGTCTCGCGTTTGGAGTGCCATTTACTATTTTGAACCTTGTGCCACAAAACGCAGTACTTCAACACCAGCCGAAAGTGAACAAAATCCTTCAAGCTATCCAAGTGTTTCTACAATTGAAAAATATTACTTTTGTTTGCGCACCGCTTCAGAGTGGAATTCGACTATTGATGAAATTACTTTTGTCATTTGGTATTGGTATTTTGGTATTTTCAATTAACGTCACACTGGAGCAACACAACGGGCTATTGGTGACGGTCCGGGATCAATCCCAGAGGGAAAGATCCGAGGACAACACCACGTAATTTTGAACCACGGTCAGATGACGAGGCAACACCTGAGCTGGCACCCCACTCTCCAAACTTCCACACCACGCCAACGTGAGGACGTTTGGGGCCACGACAGATTTAACGTGCACCAGCCCCCTTTGTACACGACGGTGTTTGGCTGGATTCGAACTCGCAACCCTTCGGTTGCTAGTTCGTTACTCTTCCAACCGGGCCACCGCGGCCCTCTTTTGTCATTTGACGCCATATAACATGCTGCATTAAATTCGACATTTGGCGAAAGGGAATCAAAATGTCCCATTTTTCTCTCACTAACCTATATAAGAGTAATGTGGGTTGAGATCTTTTTCCTTTGTGTGTTCATTAAAAGTAAGACAAAAGAAAATCATACTTATCAATAGTTGCCGCATAATCAGAATAAACTCCATCCTGAGCTCTGATACGAACACCCATCATCGTTTCTGATGCATAGAAAAATAAATAATTAGCACCTACTGACGAAAGCATACAGCGAAACAATAAATGATTAGTAATTAGAATAATGAATAAAATATACGCGCTTAGCTTTGAAAATATTTTCTGTATCAAATACAACCAGGAAGAATGTATCAAAAGTGCGAAGTTCCTCACTTACTAATCTAAAAAGAGCCTCAACAAAAACAATAAAAGAATTTCTTTTACTAGTGTTTGGCTCTGACGAATGTACTTAAAAATCTAAATAATTTAAAGCGGTTTACTGGATTCTCCCAACTGATTTTAAGCAAAATGCTGTCTGAGAACAAAGACTTTTAGATCTGAAAACGTCCGAATTAATTCTGATGTGTGAATCAATTTTACAAATTGACTTTGATCAATCACATGATGTAATTAATAGATGCATGTCTTCAACCTAGTTTCCAAAAATTGAAGGAATGTCAAACTGAAAGCGATGTTTCTTCAGACGGGGACACTGATAGTGCCGAATTTTCCCGTTCGCCTAAAGCGAAAGTGCCAGATGCGATGCGTCATAACCCTGAGTAAACATTATACATCAATCGCCGTTAATGAAAATCAGAATTTGCAAACTAATGTACTCGCCCGATTTCACCTGTTTTAAGCTGTCAAGGTCAGCACTTGAGTTCTGAAATGAATAATTTTTTATGGACCACTTTGTTTATTCGCGAGATTGCTGATGGAATTCAACGTTTTTCTGGCAATGTCTCAGTTTCCGTAAACCATTTTCGTGATAATATTGTGGGCGCTGCGGAATTATATCATTTAAATGATCTACAGACTATCACGTCAACAAAAAAATGCTTGAAAGGTCCAGCACTAAAATAGTTCAGACAATAAAATACATTCGAACATTTGACAATTTAAAAGATGAACTACTTCACGAATTTCAAGATAGAATAAATAGGTGCAGATATTCATAAACAGTTGGCTACGCGAAAAAATGACTCAGAATAGTATATAATTGCTATGAGAGAAATTGCTTCTAAAAACTTAATTGATGAATCATCTCTTTGTGATCATATCATCAACGGAATTCCACATTATAAAGGGGATAAAACTTTTTTTAAAAAACATTACATGAATTACACGAAAACATTGTTTGTTATCGTGACAATTCATCGAAATCATTTCCCCAGATGTACGATAAAAACTCACTTGACTTTCAAAGATGAACAGGGAACGAACGTACTGAAGTATTGGAAAATGACTGTAATGAACTTGAACTGAAGCAAATCAAAATATTCGATGATGTTATTCCTGTGGTGGAGTTAGTCATTTGAATAAGGACTGTCAGCTTAAAGAAAGTGGCCCGCTTTGTTTTGCTTGAAATAGTTTTGGTCATAAAAACTAAGAATATCCCCAAAATTCCAAATATAAATATCCTGAGTCGAATATCAATAATCTTAGTGAAGTAGATACTATTGAAAGTATGTGCAAGACAGTTACGATTTTACATCAAAACTTCCAAGCACTTGTTGACACAGGTTTACAAGTCACGTTAAAGAAGAAAAGTGACTAGCAGAAGTTAAGTTCACCAAAACTTTTAACTGTTGATTGTGTTCTTACAGGATTCGGGTTTTCCCGAATCCCAAAAATAGGTTTATTTCAAACAACTATATACAGTGCAACTTGGATAAAACGAACGACTCTAATTCGAAATCGTCGTTAATTCGAAGATTTCTCTTACTCCCTTGAACTTCTCATTAAATCAATGTTAAAAAATCGTGGATAATTCGAAGTTCAACTTCCTTAATTCGAAGTTTAAGTACAGTACATGTAAAGTTAAGTAAGCTACAGTACATGTAATATGTACTGTGACGAATTAATCCAAACTTTTTTTGGACATATAATAACTTTTTTTTCAGACAAAACATGGGTTGACAATGGACGCGCGAAACAAAATGCTTAATTTCATATTAAATTTTATCCGAATTGCTACGAAGACGTCTCAACTAGACGGAGTCCGTGAGCTAACTGTTTTTTTATCCTCTTCACATGCGCAAGCGCAGTAGTGAAGGACTCTTAACAGGAATCTGCAGCTTACGTAATGTAAATCTTATTTTGTTTACATACATATAATGTTTAAGTCTTTCATACCATGATCTTTCTGAATAAATATTTATTTATTGACAGAATAATCTTTTCAAGCATTCAGTGGACCTGAAATGAAAGTTAAAAGATGTAACTTTTTTAATTCGAAGTTTTGGATAATTCGAATTTTTTAGTAGTCCCTTCAGCTTCGAATTATCCAAGTTGTACTATATATACATTACTTCCGATACTTCATTCTGAAAACAAGATTTGGATTGAGCAATTAAGATAAAATTACCGCATACAACATCCAGTGTGCAGAGTAGGATTATTGGTAAGAGATTTACATGATCTCTATCCACCATTGATTTTATTTTCTTGACTAGAATTAGAGACTGCTCGTTGAATATCGGTACGAAATCTTCCAGGATGCTGAGGTGCAGGCAGGGAGTCAATAGCTTACGTCTGGTTCTCCACTTAGATCCAGTACTGAAGTACGTGAATAGTTTCGTAAGCAAAAGATGCATTAGATTCGTATGAAATAAATAATAAATTGGAAAGCAATGAATTTTAGACAGCTAATTGTTTTCTGTCGTGGTTACGATCATTACAAAATACTAATAGAATATTTGCTGCAACAATATTTAAATTTTCTAGTACCTTTCTACTATAAATATTTGTTTTGATAGCAGCCTTCGAGGTAATTTAAAAAGTAAAATGAGATTCATTGTTTGCATTTGGACTTGATTTAAATGCAGCTGTTCTAAAATATTTTACATCCTTACATTAATCCATTAACGAAGTGAACCCCTAAACTTTTGAAAATTTAACTATCTTCGATTATTATGTATATACAAAACAACAATAAATAAAGCTATGGTAGTTAAATTTTAACAACGTCACACATAGAATTTATATTAATACGAAGAACAGTACTGCTATGATTTAAATAAACTTTAATTTAATCATGTTTCAAAAGCATACATGACCATGAAATGTGCACGCTTTACTGAAAATTTATTTATAAACTGAACCTAAATTTAACAATTTGACGTGATTCATAGACTTGTTTCCCAACTTGGATACAGAGCCACGGTAACCCATTTGGTAGAGTCGCGGATTAGAAATCGGAGAGTTGAGAGTTCGAAACTCGATCCAACTAAACCGTCGTGCAAGTGGAAACTGATGAACGTTAAACCTGTCGTGGCCTCAAATGCCCTCACATTCTCATGGTGTGGAAGTTTGGAGAGTAGGATGAGAGCTTAGGTGTTGACCTTGTTATCTGACCATGGTTCAAATTTATGAAGTGCTGATTTCGGATATTTGGGAATTGAAGTCGGACCGTCGACAGTTAAACACATCACCTACCTACATACCTCAACTTGAGTACTAAGCAGAAATCTGTTTAGAAGGGCCTATAATGCGATAATGCAAAATTTCTTTTCTGTCCTGCATGTAATTTCGTTATAATAAATTGAAAAATAAGTGCTTTCACCCAGCTTCTGCAAAAATAAATTATTGACTTCTAGGAGAAGAGAGTCGTTTCGTATAAGTACTGCAATATAGATTTCAACCAACATATACGAAGATTGCTAGTCACAATATTTTGAATAGTATTGTCATAATTCATATTTTAGAGCAAGAATTTACTCATAAAAGAAACATTTCGTGGATAGCTGCAAACAAAATATCAAAGCGTTAAATTACAATACATAGAAAGATATTAATATAAAGTGTGTGAAGCAAATTGGACATTAGCAGTTCTAAATTTTCCGTATTCATAATCCAGAAATGGCTCTACCAAATGACTTGAAACTTGACATTCGAGATTAAATTTAAATATATATTTGAAATTGTGCACCAAAATTGTGTATTACTATTGAAAATCATAAATAGACATACACTTTGACAAACCATCAAGTCATTTATACATTTTTAATTTGTTGAATTAGGAGCTCTGTTTCTATGACTTGAACATGAAAATTAAAATCCATTCTACTGTAACAGGGTTTCCATAGTACCTTGTCAAAAGACCTAGTCCAAGCCACTTGTGTACGAAGGAATATTCATCCGGTTTGTCAAGAGCAGTACGGCTGCTTAGAAGAAGCTATAAAAAAGATTCATGTATTCACAAATGTATTATATAAATTTATAAATATTTTCTGAAATTATATGCATGACATTTTGCGAGATATGTATATTGCAAAAATATTTGATATATATATATACGTATATATATATATATATATATATATACATATACCTCTGATCAAATGGAACTAGTCATTGACAGGAAACCACTACATTCATTTCCTTGGGAACCATTTGCAGCCCTTTATGGACTTCACTTACACCAGTGACGATGACATGTTCCAGGATGATAATGATCTGTGTCACCGGGCCCATTTTGTTCGCGATTTCTTTGAGGAGCATTGTGAACAATTCCCTCATGTTATTTGATCACCTAGATTTCCAGACATGGACCCCGTGGTTCATAACAACAGTTCAGCCCAGAGTTCACCACCTACCAGAGTTAATCACAAGTTCCAGCACCTACCACAACCACGCAATTATGAGTGGCTATCCAGACAGCATGGCTAAACATATCATCTGGCGATCTCCTCCCACTAGTTGAGTCCATGCCAATTTGAAAGTTTAATCATTATTTATGCCTATTTTTTGCGGTAACCCGGTTGGTAGAGTAGCGGATTAGCAAGTATTACTTGTTCGAATCTCAATCAACCGAAGATCGTCGTGTACGTGGGAACTGGTGCACTTTAAATCTGTCTAAACCTCAATGTCCTCATGTTGGCGGGGTGTGGAAGATTGGAGAGTGGGGTGTCAGCTCAGGTGTAAACCTCGTCATCTGACCGTAGTTCAAAATTACATGTTCCTTGTCCTCGGACCCTTCGGGTTTGATTCTGAACAGTCGCTGATAGCCCGCTGTGTTGCTCCAGTGCTAAGCTAATTCAACTACCTACCTACCATTCCTTCACTGTATTGCAATTTTTACAAACTGTAGTGTAGTTTAATCATCCATACCTAAGTCATTGGATTTTACAATTTACAAATGTTCATTAAAGGATTTTCATAATGCAGAGCAATAAACTCACTAACAACAAAATTAAAATGTAATGTAAAATTTACTATGAGAATGATTTTTGGTGCAAGCAGAGAGACCACCCGAAAACGAGGATTTTTCTTTCGGTGTCCCAATACAGAAAACGTTCAGGAAGCATAATCTACCTCACAATACTACCGCTTTCTGCATTAGAAACCATCTCGTTAGTAACCAATTTACAAATTTGCTTACACTACAAATCCCACTCTCATTGCTATAAAAAGTAGACAAGGAAATAAAATGCCAAACATAAATGCTTACTTCCAGAGCCTCAGGATGGTCGATAGCAATATAAGAGTAAAAAGGACCTATCCAGACGGGCTGAATTCCAAGCTCCTGACGCAAATGGAGGTGTGCACGGATTCTTTCCAAAATATCTAAGGAACCAACAATGAAATCAGATTAGAATTGAAGGAAGTTTTAGACTTGATTTGGACTGCCAAGTTATTCAAGATGGCAGTATCTTCCGATTTGGTCTTTATGGCTAATAGTTGTTAAAATGCTGGGTATATATCTAGTGGAGCACTCTAAAATATCCGTTGGTTCATTGTTCCTCGAAATTATCACTACCATCCCTTGATAGAGACAAGTTTCTATCCGTCCCCCGATTTAAAGAACAACAATTAGGATCCTGATGGGTCGGTTGACCTGAAGGGTGTAGGCCTAGTTGAAGAGTAAAAGAGAACTTCAACTTTTATATCAGGATATATATTTTGAGACGGAAAAACAACGATACACGCAAGTACAAAAATGGTCATTCTCTTCTAAAATTTCAAATGTAAATATATTTTTCTATACTCCAATGTCAAGCACCAGAATGTTTATTCTAATTCTTCATTTTGCATTTGCATATTCCAACGTACGTTCTCTCCTTGGGAATACTCGGGTGAACCAGAATATCGTGCGAACCAGAACATACATATATACCTCATCCATATCTATTTTGTACCAAATGTCACCAACTTAAATCACGTTAAATCTGTCGTGGCCTCAAATGTACACATGTTGGTATGGTGTGGAAGTTTGGAGAGTGGGGTGCCATCCGGTGATAACCTCGGTCATTTGACCGTGGTTTAAAATTACGGCTATACGTCTCGTTTGGTGAAAACGCTCTTGGCGCACTTTTTATTTCGCCAAGGAAAAAATTATTGGAAAAAATCGTTTTCTTAATGGCAAATAATAAGCTTTAGCGGAAAGTAATTAACGGGAATAATACAAAACTTTAAAAAAAAAACATGTTTTTTATCGGGAAATAACTAGCAGTAATAGTTGGAAAATAGAGTTAAAATATCCTTTTATTTTTTAAAGTGTTTTAAACTCCTCCCAATCTAAATCTAACATTTTCTAAGAACTTGTTACAATAATCAATTTTTAAATTTTCACACGAATTTTCAAAATACTTAGCCAAATAAAAATTTAAACTTTCCGCTCCTGTTGCTCCAGTGCGACGTTAATTCCACTACCTACCTCTTCAATAAATGGCAACTCTCGTGACTGTGGCTCGATTTGTAACACTAAATTCACAGAACTTTGGTAAATACCTGCTTTTACCAAAACGAGGTAGATGAACCTTTTTCTATTTGGATGCAGGTAACAGTTTAATTAGTGCTTGAGATAATAAAATAAATATCTTTGAATAAAATAAATTGATTATTATAAACATAAAACTTCAATAATTATAAAAAAGATTTTATTTTGACTCGACTGTTTTATGTGTAGAGACTAAGTGTATGTTTCTGCATACTACAAAACAGCCACAACTGTAGATTTTTGCTAGTTGAAGTTCCAGTAGAAGGCAGTTGTGACAAGCATGCATTTAAGACTTTCTACACTCTAAACTAGAAAATAATTATTTTTAGTTTTGGAGGTATTGGAAGAGAGGTCGAAACCCAAAAAATGTGTTATCAAAATTCAAAATAAAATTCATTCATGTAATAAAAGTAATGACTAATTTATTGAATATTATGACTAATAACGTATTGGTTTATTAACGTATTAACGTATTAAAATACCACTTTTCATTCCAAATTAATTTATTATCGTTGTCTCGTTATCACTTCACTGGTATTATCATCCCGATGTCTCGTTTTTATCCGTATTAAAACTGTCATCAGACAGTTTAGTTGGTACTTTTGGTTCTCCCGACCTTCATAAGAAAGGGCATTTGTATCTTTTGCTAGCGGAAGGCCGTGACCTGCGAAAAAAAGGAAATCAAGATAACAAGGATCAAACCCTCACTTTTTATTCCCCTCGCCATTTTTCCAGAACATCTAAAATGCTTAACTCTCCAAGTGGTTTCGACGATATATTTCGTCTATCAAGATCAGATCGATTTTGTTAATGGCGATATATCTCGTCGTCCAGATATTGACGATATTTTTATGTTGAAGAAATCAAGATCTAGTTAAAGAAATTTTAATGACGAGAGACGACGAGATTTCGATGGACGACATTTTATGGACCAATATTGGCATGCAAAACTAGTGGTATTCATTTACATAAAGTTGTGCATTATTCTGTCCAATTTACCAAACGTCTTTACGTTTATGTCGAACCATGAAACCATGATCTGTAAAAGAGTTTCATAATATTTTCTTTAACTACTGTGTTCTTGGCCGAATCTTTGAGAACGACAAAGCAGCTACAAGCAGTTTCTTTCCATCATTGGATGTACCTGAGCCTAATGGTTGGCCAATTATAAGTTATAATACGAAATTTCTCTTTACACTGAATTAAATTTGCTTCAGTGAATATTTGCCTTGTTTTGTCTGATTCCTTCTCATTCAGACAGTCACATTGCACACAGATGAATTCTTCGCTTGTTTTACCAATCGATCAACTTATTGTATAACGATATAAATGGTTTACAAATAAATGTGATTATTTTCAGACTTAATTTAACCCTCCAAGTAGTTTCGACGAGATATCTCATCCATCAAGATCTCATTAATTTTGCTAATGACGAGATATCTCGTTATAGAGATATTGCTGATTTTTTTATCGATCTAGATCAGGCCAGCTTTTTTCTAATGACACGATATCTCGTCCATCAAGATTTGGTCACTTCTGCTAATAACGAGACAACCACCAGGAGGTAAATAAAAACTATTAAACTACTAACTAATTAAATAAAAACTATTTTTAAGCAAATTTGATCAAATTTGACAAACTTTTATTGTAAAGGTGATTAATGTCAAATGGAAATGGATACTTACAAACTCCTGGATGGTATTTGGACTTCCTGGAAAAGACTTTTACAGTCCAAAAGACGTTGCCAGTCGAAAGCATTGGAGATAACCCGGGGATTTTCCTCATGAGTTCTAACTTCACATTTTGCTTGTACCAATTCACAAATAAGAACGCTAGAAATGTTATGGCAATCGCAATTAAGTAAAATAACATTTTTATTGAACTTTTATGAAGCTCTTTTTTGACTATATAAATGCGCCTCTTTGAAATGATTCAATATTTCTAATATGCGTCATTAAAGTTTGCAAATTATGTGTCGTTTGAGCTTACTAGGTAAAATCATAAACTGATGTCGCTTGTTTGTTATCTCTATTATCATATCACATGATTTAAAATTATGCTTACTTTCGTATTTTGCATATCGCATTTATTGAAATCTAGCTTCGAGTTCGTCGATTTGTTGATGGAAGCAAAACTTCCAACAATTGAAAGGCATATCAATTTTATTGCGGCAAAAATTTTAGACTATCTACAAAGAGAAAAATAGAACTAACACTTAGATATCAGATTCATAAACAAGAATCTTCACAAGGAGTGATCCAACGAATGTTTGATAAGGGATTTTCGAGCGCTTCTTATTTATTGCCATCCGTTTTTTTCTAGGTCAGATTCCATTCTGCGTTAAATTGTGTTTTTATTCCCGTAATCTACGTTTCTATCCTTACTATAGTTAAAGTTCGAATTACATTTAAATGGATTTCAAATCTGAAAGTTTAAGTCGATGCCAAAACATGATTTTCTTCATAAAAAATAAATTTCTTATTGTTAAAACTAATCTTTTTGTAGAACGCATTTGGCGATGTTCTTTATGATAAACAGAAAAAGGAATACAGGTAGCCCTCCTAAAACACGGCATCCTACAACACGGTTTCGCTCTAACACGATAGGCCTTTGCACCACTGTACTTCTATACAGTACTGGATAACAAGATTTTTTGTTTAACATATTTAAAAACTAAATTACCTTAAAATAATGACGGGACAGAATAATGAACTATAGAGCCTTTACATGAAAGTATATAATTAAATTATAATTTACTCATTTATAACTTTGTTCTGATGATATAGCGGAAAGCGTCATGCACAGTTTACGCGCCATCCGCGGCGAGACTTGCTGTCTCAGAGATACAGTATTACGGAAAATCCCGCCGTATCTAAAAGGATAAAGTGCAATGCGACATCGTCGTAATGTATCGATCTGTTGTGAAATGTGATCGCAGCCGATGGTCCGTGAATGGCAGGCCCTTTTCTGTTTCTTTTTATTTCCGTGGTCTGGAGACAAAATGTCTTAAGCGGCTGGTCGTCAGTCTGCGTCGAGCCACGATATGTTAAAGAGTGACTTTTTCGTCTTTAAGACTAAATTTTTGGGAAATCAAGTTTCAGACCCAAGCCATGTCTGATAAAGATAAAAAAACAACGCTTAAGAGGAAATTTATTTCTTTAGAAGTAAAGATGCAAATCTTGGATCGTCTTTTAAAAGGAGAAAAAGCATCTCACATTGGAAAAAGTCTTAATTTAAATGAAGCAACAGTCCGGACTATTAAGAAAAATGAAAAAGAAATAAGAAGTGCAGTTGCTGCAGGATCTTCGATATCCGCAAAATATGCAGCTCGTCCCCGGGCGCCAATAATTGAGAAAATGGAAAAGGCACTCAGCATTTGGATTGATGATAGCTGTCAAAAAAGAATTCCATTGGATGGTAACATCATTAAGCAAAAAGCACTTAAAATTTACAAATACCTTAAAGAATATAGAGAATCTGTCAACCATATTTTGTGGCAAGTAAAGGTGGGTTCGAAAAATTCAAAAAGTGCTTTGCAATTCATAGCATAAAAATTCAAGAAGAAACTGCGTCGACTGATCATGAAGTTGCCAGGACGTATCCAGAAAAAATTCAAAACATTATAGAAGAGCAAGGATACACAGCACATCAAGTTAAGTTTTCAATGCAGACGAAACTGGGCTTTGGTGGAAAAAATGCCCAGTAGAACCTTTATATTGAAAAAAGAAAAAACTGCACCCGGATTTAAGGTGTCTAAAGATCGTATAACGGTACTTTTGTGCAGTAATGCGTCGGGGGACTTTATGACAAAACCCTTGCTAGTTTATAGATCTTTAAATCCCCGTGCACTTAAAGGCGTAAATAAAAACACCTTTCCGGTATATTGGAAAGCAAATCCAAGAGCTTGGGTGATTGGAAATTGATTTAAAGATTGGTTTTTAAATTGGTTTGTACCAAACGTTGAAAATTATTTAAAACGGAAAAATTTGAACTTCAAGGCGCTATTACTATTAGATAATGCTCCATGTCACCCACAAGATTTGAGTCATCCCAATGTCAAAATAGTGTTCCTACCACCTAATACTACTTCGTTGCTCCAACCATTAGATCAAGTTATTATTTATACCTTTAAAACTTATTACATAAGAAGAGCATTACAGTGGATTTTAGACGTAACCGATTCGAAATCAATTAATGTAATGGAAGCTTGGAAGCAATTTTCAATTAGGCACTGAATCGACATCATATCTTTTTCGCAGAAAGAACTAAAAACATCAACGTTAAATGCATGTTGGAAGAAGATATGGCCATCTTCAGTTGAAATAGAAAACGGGCTTGAATCGTCAGAAAATGAAATTGGTGGCATATTATAACTTGCTAAATCTATCGGAGGGGAAGGCTTTGTGTATATGGCTATTGAGGACGTTCAAGACTTAATAGTGGAAGAAATTGACGAAGCGGATTTGATGGAAATGGCATCCGAAGTTGGAAATCAAATCGATTCTGAGGACAATAGCACTGATGAAGACTGTGAAGTTAATAATTTAACATTACAAAAATTAGAAGGCCTAAGCTTAGTTGAAAATCTTGAATCATTTTTCTTGAATACAGACCCTTCCACTGAAAGAAGCCGAAAATTCAAAAGGGAGCTGCAAAATTGTCTACCTTCATACCATGAAATCTACAATGACCTTGTAAGAACCAGCAAACAAACCAAAATTATAGATTTTTTAAAGAGGGTAGGAGGTGCAAAAAATCTAAATGAAGAAGGTTCAGAAAGTGAAGGTGGTATCGTTCAACCGACAAAATGTTCTCGTTTGATTGTATGAGTAGTGATGAGGAAGAGATTAATTAAATTAAGGTTACATTAAATGAAAATAATAGTTGTTTTTTTCGTTTTATTTTTTATTTTTAATAAAAATTAAGTTGCTTATATGGCATTAAAAATATGTTTGTTTTTGATAGGTTTTCGGGACGTAACCCCCTTTTTGTACTGGCTCTGGGTCTCATATAACACCGTTTCACACAACACGGCATTTTATAGGAACCTATCTACCATGTTATAGGAGGGTTACCTGTATTAACTCTTTTTTTAAAGTCAATGTCACTTTAATCAAAGTACACTGCTGGCCACCCAAATTGCAACACCAAGAAAGACAAGAGATATCACAACAAAATTTATTTTGTAGATAACATGTTGACCAAGTATCAAATGATTAAATTTATAGACTTCTGTGAAGTGTGGTTCCTGCCAAAATCAGTAGCCAGAGTAGCCGCCATTGTTGGAGATCACCACTGCCACACGCCTCGGCATTGATTCAAAGAGACTTTGAATGTGTTCTTGGGGTACAGCAGACCAAGCAGCTTCCACACGTTGCCAAAGTTGATCTGGTGTGGCAGCTGGGGATGTATTCTGGGTCAATCGTTGAGCAACCATGGACCACATGTTTTCTATCGGCGAAAGATCCGGAGAGCGAGCTGGCCAGGGAAGCAATTCAATCTGGCGATTGACGAAGAACCCTTGGACAATGCGTTCCACGTGTGGTCGCGCATTATCCTGTTGAAATATGGCTGTGAGCAAGCCCTGAAGGTAAGGAAGGACAACTGGCTCCAACACCTCGGAGATGTAGCGCTGGCTGTTTAAAGTACCGGCAATGCGTACTAGAGGAGTGCGAGAGTGATATCCAATACCGCCCCATACCATAATACCCGGTGCAGGACCAGTGTGGCGGTGCATAACGCAGCTGTTCAGCATCCTCTCTCCACGGTGTCTCCAGACTCGAATCCGACCATCGTGGTGTTGCAGACAGAAGCATGATTCGTCAGTAAAGACAATTTCATTCCATTCTGCCGTCCACATCCTTCTTTCATTGCACCATTGGCGGCGGAAACGTCTGTGGTTCTGCGTCAAGGGTAGACGAAGCAATGGACGTCTTGCGGACAGACCACTCTGCTGTAAACGGCGTCGAATGGTACGCGCAGACACTGGATGATGCGGTACAGACTGAATGTGCTGTGCTATGGTTCGTGATGTGGCTGAGCGATCCGTCACTGCCATACGCACAATATGCCTGTCATCACGTGAAGTGGTGCACTGAGGTGGATGCGATCGAACACGTCGGTCCGTCGTACCCTCCTGCATCGAACGATCACATATCCGCATTACAGTTGTTTGGTTTCGTCCAACACGACTACCGATTTCCCTGAAAGATAATCCACAATCTCGGTAGGCCACTATCCTTCCTCTGTCGAACTCGGATACTTGATCAAAAGATGATCGCTGTTTTCTACGAGGAATAATTGATCGTTTTTTTGAAAAAACCACAAGAAAAACACAATTGCCGTACTTGAAATCGTCAAAATCTCCAAGCCTTAAATAGCGCTTTGAAATGGCGCCACAGGCGCGCGTGATGTGCGTCTGCGCTGAAATTCTAATCATTTGCATACCTCACCTCCGCTAATGCATGTTGTAAATTTCATATTATTTGCATGCTTCCTTCAGGGTGTTGCATTTACGGTGGCCAGCAGTGTATTTTGATGCCCCTAATCAACTGCTTTATTTTTGCAGTCATTTGAAAAGTATGACTTTCTTTGCCAACAGATACGTAAAATTGATTTTTTTGTGCTCACCAGGGTACGGATTTTGTTGACTTCGAAATGAATAAAAATTATCAAAAAAGTACCTAAAAGGATCTAAAAATTAAGTAAAAATTTAATTGACATGCTTTCGATACATATATATTTCGACCATTTTGTGATCTGGGGAAGTGATGGTCACATCCTTTTGAGATACCCAAGGAGTCATCCTAATCGACTACTTGGAGAAGGTAAAAAAAACAAGAGCCTATTGTGCAATGTTATTGGACCTTTTGAAAGAAGAACTGAAACAAAACCAGACAAGCACAAAAATGTGCTTTCTCCAAGACAATATGACCACAAACAAATCGATCTTTGCAATGGCAGTATTGCATAAATTAGGCTTAGAATTGATTCATTATCTACTCTATTCTACGGACATGACCCTGTGCGATTTCTTATTCGCAAACTTAGAAATTTGAACCTTAGCCTTTTTTAAGTAAAGAAAATACAAGTTGTAATATTCATGAGAAAATGAAATCCGAAGTTTATTAAAAATACATGAATCAAAAGCATTCCAATATTGAATAAAACATGTTTAATAATTTCTTGTCGAGTTTGACTTCTACCAACTGATGAGTTAGAACAACATTTACCCATCTAATGAGAACAACAAAGAGTGGTTGTTGTAATACAAGGTTATGGAGCTATGGTAAAAACATACTTAATTTTACAAAACAAACTTCTCCTTAGAAACAATAAATATCAAATTCCAGGTTAGTTCATCCTTGATAAGCTCAAAACCGATTTAACTTTTACGTGAAAGGTTGGAGATGTCCTTGAGAGAAACAACTGAACAGAGAGAGAAAGAGAGAGAGAGAGCGAACGGAAGGGCTTATCCAATTGTTACAATTGAAAAAATAATTCAAATTAAAATGAGTTATTTTTACACTTTTTGTCAAAAAGTTTTTATTTTCCGTTTCCTATATCTGAAATGCATAGATTTGAATTATAGGCTATTTAAAGAATAATTTAATATTAAATATCTGTTTCATGTAAAAATATCAGCATTATCACACAAGTTACATTAAAAAGGACATGGATTTTTGTGCCTATTTAAAATTTAAATTTCTACCAAACTACAACAAATACGGAGGAGAATCACTATAGAAACTTTCATACATAAACCAAACAATATTTAACGCATATTATAATTTAAATAACTGCAACATTAGAATTTTAATTTAAAAACATCGTCAAGACTCAAGCTCCCCGTTCCATTTCGTAACTCGCATTACAAACTTCTGATGTTTTATTTCAATCTGTTTTACAATTTATGTAATCGTAAATTTATCAAATAATGTAACCTAGAAAACTATGCAATGATTTTAAATAGTTAAAAAACTATGAATTTAACTATTCTTTATAATTAATAATCAGAAATATCCCTGTGATTTACATTTGCATGTACAAACTTTTCGATAAGCTTGTATATTAAAAATAAATTAGTTTTCTTTATAGATTTCTAATTATTCATAGTTCGAGCTTGATATTTTTCTACCATCTGTGACTATTGTTTCACTAGGTTAGACTTTACCCTGGTACTCAACAAAATGCTAGTCCCAACTCGGGGTACAGCTTATGAAACGAAATTGGAAAGTTCTTTGTGAAATTGTCTTGATCATTACTAGCTGGTGAAATTCATAAATACTTGGGTAAAACCGAGCTTTTTAAAAATATTTTCAAACCCTTGGATATTTATTCCTCTTCTCAATTTAAACATTTGCTACAATTAGAACTTTATCCTTATATCTAATGATAACAGTTTTAACAAAATTTGCGGTATTTACAACAAAGCGCTGTCAGTTACTTGATGTTTCAATAAACGAACCATTAAAAGATACTTCGCACAAATTTTTATTTCGAGCGAATGGCTTCAGGTATGCAGTTCACACACCAACAAAGGACAGGTTAGAAAACCATCAATTGAAATCATGTGGGAATGAATTTTGCAAGCTTGGGCTCTCATAACTCACGAAATAGTAGAAAAGACTGAGATATTGAGTACTTTGGATAGAAGAGAATACTGGGTAACTTTGGCCTACAGGACCTGGGAAAATGAAGATGACATGCCTGACTCTGATGATGACATAGATGATATGCATTGACCTTCTTGATAATGTATTGTTTTAGGGGTAAAAACAAATTCGATGACATGATGATGACGACATAGATGATAACCACAACAATAACAACTATAATAACTGTGATGATAGAAATGATTGATATTTAAACAATTAAAGTTATAAATATTGTAAGAATAGGGTGCACAATATTCCGGTAAAATTAATATTTAATTATGAAGAGATGAAGCTGGTGAAATATTTACAAATGACAGCGTTCTTATTACAGGTAGAAAAATGATGAATGCCCGTCTGGCATCACAAACAGTTCCTGAGCACGTATTGTCCATTCGAGAATCGTTATCGAACATCAGAGAGACGTCTTTCCTTGTTCGATTTCAGCCCGGACTCTCCTCGAGCGCGTTCGTACTTTGCGCAGCCCATCGGAGGTAGAGGGCGCTGGTGATGAGAAGTGGGGGAGGTTTGTAGTTTTCATCCCTACAATATTTTAAAAAATATTCGTATATGAGACTCCTCCCCATTTTTTGTCTCTTAACCCTCCAAGAGGTTTCGACGAGATATCTCATCTATCAAGATCTGACAGATTTTACTAATGACGAAATATCTCGTCAAGATATTGCCGATTTTTTATAATGACGAGATTAAGATCTGGTCAGTTTTCTTGTAAGGATCGTGAACGTGTTTTCTTCTAACGACGTGATATCTCGTCCAACAGGATCTAGTCACTTTTACTAATGACAAGATAATTCGTAGACAAAACCAGGAGGGTTAATTTCGTCCAAAAAGGGGAGGTCTTATACTCGAGAAAATGTAGTAAGTTACGTAACTTATGGAAAGGATTTAGACTAGAGTATTCTGCACGATTATCACAGAAAAGATCTTTAACATGTCGAAATTTGAAATCGAAAATTTTAAAAGGGCTCTCCATGGATAAAAACATTTGTGAGACTAGTTAGTCCAGGATATGTAGGAAGGTTTGAGTACAGAGATTTTTTTTTCAGAAAGGCTTAGTAGGTGCCTCAGTAAGTATTTCCGGATATAATGTCTTCCAAGATGGCAGCTGCTCGATCGGTCACTTATTAAGTTTATATCTCTGTTAATAACGGAACTTGTTAATAACATAGCTTATATCTCTGATAATAACAGAGTTTACATCTCTGTTAATAACAGAGACTAGTGAAAGAACAGAGCTTAGATCTCTGTTAATAAAAGAGATTAATGGAAGAACAGAGTTTATATCTCTGTTAATAACAGAGATTGGTGAAGGAACAGAGCTTATATCTCTGTTAATAAGTGACCAATATCCATGAGACCTTTCGAAAATACTTCGTAGAGATCCTATTAAGCATTTTAGACTAGTATGGACATTGACAATATGATATATTTTACGATTGTGACGTCATAAAAGATGGCGAGTACAAAATCAGAAAGTTATATCCCTGTTAATACTCGACCGATTTTCATTGAATTAGGAAAGACAAAGAATGCTTGCAAATCTTAAATTGCAAACCCCTTCGCAACGGAACACCAAGAAATCACACGGCGAAATTGTTCTGTTCAGATCATTGCGGAAAATAATCAAAACAAGAATAAAATAAATTGATAAAAGGTTTATCTCAGCAGGTGGCGGGGTTATCTGAAAGTTTACAGGACCTAGAAACGGAAAGAAACAGTGTTGGTTAGTCGGCGAAGGCATTGTTTCAGGTGTGGAAAGTTGATTCCGGGCCACATTTCAGAAAGAATTGCCGGCTTAACTTTACAGAACAATCAGCCCGAACAGGTTACCATTACGAAAATTTAGATAAATGAATGGCGTCTGGTATAACTGTTGAACCAAAGGCGTGAAACTCCCAGAAAACAGAAATTTTCACTCTTTTCATGCGATGAAAGCAAAAGCTTACAAATTAAGGTGGAAATGCAACAGAAAATGTTTCACTGCTTTAATGGATTCAGGTGCAAAAATAAACTAATACCTCGCGATTCTTAATATAACAATCAGGAAACACTATAATGCAATGTATATATCTCTACCTTAGCCGACAAAACTGTAAATGTAGAGCAAAAATTAACTTTGAAATTGCTGGAAAAATCAATGCAATGTTTTGTATCACGAATACACTTATATAAAAGAAATGACATTATTTTAGGCATGAAATTTTCAAAGAATGCGAGGAAGCTTGTATCTTAAGAGAAAATGTTTTCTTTGGGAGAACATTCAATTTTTTTGGCCTAATTCAAAAGGATGCAGCATAGGGTTTATAAAACAAGAAATAAATGGTACGAATATAAATACTAATTGTTTTGGATAAGACAATAGTTCCACTACTTTACTTCCCTTTCCGCAAAAATTAGTGTAAAGTTAAAAAGTAAATTTAATTCTGATTTGTTCTTAGATGAAACCTTTCAAGAATTTGCATCTGAAGATTATTGGGGTGTCACGAACAATTCATAAAAGCACATCCAAAATACATCTGTTCTTGTTTTAAATGCTTCAGACGAAATCATAAAGCTGAAAAAGCATATAATATTAATTTAATGCAAGTTTTGGTTCAAAGCCAACAGGTATTTGGTATTTGGTATTTTCAATTAACGTCACACTGGAGCAACACAATGGGCTATCAAAGCCAAAAGGACTTTTTCATATAAACTCAAGACGAATGTTACTGTGAATGCACAGCATCTGACTATGTATGTTCGGATGGTTTGAGTAGGGGAATATATTTTCAGAAATGCAAGTGCCATAGTATGTTTTTACTTGTATCAACATCTGTCATCCTGGACATTTTACGGATTTTTGACCCGTGTAGACATATGTCATTCGATATATTTTGCGATTATCATATCATCAAAGATTGTAGCAACCTAATCAGAAACGTGTCATATCTTTGTTAATAGGGGTCCGCTTTCCATAGAAATTAGTTTAATATATTGAAATACGAAATTTATTACGGTTTTATTATTGTATTTTTAAATTTTGTAGTTGTTATATATGAGAGTAATAGCAATGCTTTAATACATGCTTTTGGTTTATATTTTCAATTATTGCTTTCATCAGATTTTCCATGCAGCGAAAAAAAGGTTTGTCGGTATTTTGTAATGAACTAGAAGAACTATTCGGCTTTGCTCGGGTTGAATTTGTTAAATATGAATTGAAAAGTGATCGGACTAATCACTTTTCTTTCATAGAAAAATGCAAACATCATTTAAGTGTACAGAAAATAATTTTTTAATATAGTTTTAACTTTTTAATGACTTCTACAAATTTAAGGATGCTGCTGACGAAAATATAGCCATTCTCAACAAATTAGTAGCACACTAGGCTCATCCTTCTCATTCCTGTTTATTTTTAATTTTATTGATTTGTCTGAGGCTAATTACTAATAACAGTGAGAAATTTAATGGTTTATGTGCAATTCATTTTTGTTATTTCATCTGAATAGTTTTATAATTTCAGTTCTAAGTTGTTTCATTTATTCTGATATTCTAAAATTGCACACACAGTAACATAAATATTTTAGAAAACTTTAAAAATTATAGGTACAGCTACATTTCAATAAATTATTAGTTTTCCACAGGGGCGCTAAGAGATGTCTTTAAAAAGGGGGCGTTGAGCCAAAAGAGTTGAGGAAACTGTATTGTAAACCCGAAGGGAAATATCCCGAGGACAACACCATGTAATTTTGAACCACGGTCAGATAACGAGGTCACACCTCAGCTGGATCCCCGAATTTCAACACCAGGCCAACGTGATTTGAGGCCACGACAGATTTAACGTGCACCTGCCCCTTTTGCACATGACGGTCTTTGGTGGGATTCGAACACGCAACCCTCCGATTAAATTAGCCATCCGACCCGGCTACCGCGGCCCTTTTGACTTAAGTACTACAGCGAATATATTTCAGACCCATGAAAAGTATTCTGTCATATTTGATATGGTTCAAAATTGACAGCTATATTGATGACATGAAAGTCGCAAGTACTTGAATTCCCTCGCATCTAAATAAATTGCAAATGGTTTTTTTACGGATTACCAATCTCGTAACCTAGAATTTAAGGGGGTCGTTTCTTTCTGAAACAAATTGATATGCACATTTTGATGTAATTTTATTCTTTTGGGTCTTATACGCATGTGTTCCAAATTCCAAGTTGAAATTCGCAAAATTGGCCAAATTTCAAGCCATTAACATATTCGGCGAACAGATGTGGAATTGAGTGCGAGTGCCACTTCATATAGATGTAAATTCCATTAAGCCGATTTAAAAACGTTTCAATGTCTAAAGATCGTGTCCCTTATCTTCAGCTATATACACTTATCTACATGACTGAATGGCATTGGTGTAGGAGATCAGCGGAGAAATATTCAAGTACAGAGTATGCTTCCTCTAACTGTACTGAAACTTTAAACGCGTTATTCTAGGAACGGCTTTTTTAAGAGTGTTTGGCATGGTATTTGTAAAACTATTGGATTGATAGATTTGAAATTTTTACAGTATGTCGAGCAAACATCCTTTTATTGTTTAATGAACCAGATTTATAGATAAAAAACTTGGTATTTTTTTGTATAAATTGGTGATTTTTAATTTGACAAAAATGACCTCAAATATTTTTTATAATTTGTTAATGTTTGGTGTTCGTTAAATGTATGGAAGGGCTATTTATCTGGGGGCACGACACATTTATTAAACATCACATAACGACACACACGTTGAATAACACAAAAAGCGAAAATACACAATGCTTGACGACAAGTCCATCACTGATCAGTCACGTTAATGATGCAAGTCTATTGGAGCGGTTTTTTCCATCGGAAGTACCACCGGAACTTTCCACGCAGAGGAATCATCCTATGAGTCATGCGCGCAGGAATGTCCGAACTTCACATAATGATTCTGGTATCTACCGATAAGTACATGTGTATAAAGTAAAGCGGCGTTAAGTCTTTTTGTTTTGTTTAAGATCATTTTGAGTTGAGAAATCATGCAAATAACCGACCACGGAACTTCGGGTCATGATCGACAAAGGTTGGCAAGCTGGATTCATTCTTCATGTAAATGACATAAAAAATTGTTTTGAATAAATGAAATGATCATAAAAAAGTACAAAATTTGAAATTATTTGATTCCATAGTTTCATCAGCACAAAATCGCGAAATAGCGGTAATTTTAGCGAAAAAAGATAATCTCACCTTAAACCGCAAAAATGTACTTTTCGGTTACAAGAGAAAATATTTAGGCTTTATTATCACCAAATGAAAAATTCTCCCGGATCCAAAAAATGCAGAGCTAATGAAAAATATAAGAGATCCCTTCCTCCAAAGGAAGAAAAATTTCTTCATACCTTTTAAAAAGATAAACACAAAATTTGTAACATTTCGACCTTCCTTATCAGACTAAGGTGCGGCACAGATAACTGTTTTCACTCGTTTATAACCAGTATCCGGATTTTGTTGACATAAAAATTTAAAATAACCTAAAATGTATTTGAAATACTTTTGATTAGCGAAATATATTCTATTAAAAATGACTACGAATAAATTTCTTTTGCACTTTATAACTTCAATATTTACTGACCAGAATTGAACATCTAAACCTGTAAATCGTTTATAGGATACATACAGTGCGTTCGGGTGCAAATGACACTGCAAACTATCTAGTCCGTGCATTTTTTGCATGAGACATTTTCGTACGTTTTTCTTATATTTTCGGGGATGATGTTCTCGGAACCTCTATAGGCCCGCAGTTCGCTGTTTCGGAAATAGTATTTTTATAGATGGTTCATATTTTGGTGTTCCTAAACGCTTTAATTAACAACTCGAAGTTCCAAAAGTACAGGGTATTTTTTATGTAAGGACACCATTTTTTTTAAATAACTCAAATCAAACATTTATTTACTTTTACTGATTGTTTCTGAATTAATGACATTACTTCTGGAATATGACAGGCTAAATCACCGCCTTCAGCCAAGCAACAAATACCGACTCATTTGAGCACATTTCCGGAGGGATTTGTTCTTCGAGAACGTTTTTGCTTAACCCTGCAAATGGTTTCGACGAGATATCTCATCTATCAAGATCTGACCAATTTTTTTAACGAAATATCTCATCCATCGAGAACTGACGAATTTTACTAGGGACGAGATATCTCGTCATCAAGATATTGCCGATTTTGTCATGATGGCGAGATCAAGATCTGGTCAGTTTTCTGCTAATCGTCTCATCTGTCAAGATCTGATTAGTTTTGCTAATGACGAGATATCTCGCCAAGACAGTCACAAGGAGGGTTAAGCAGTTGAATCGTTGTCAATTTGTTAGTGTATTATCGTTCCTTTAAGTAACTCAAAAGAAAAAAATCCGGTGCTGTGAAATCGGAGCACGAGGGGGTCAGTCTACATTACCGAATTTGACCATTTATAATTCGCATGGTTGCACGAGCTGTATAACACGTCGCTTCATCTTGTTGGACATGAGCTAATCTTTTTGTCGATGGCCGCCCTGTTATAAGATTAGTGGATTACCAACCGGAGGGTTGCGATTTCGAAATTTGATCCAACCAAGGATCCCTGTGTATGTGGGGGCTAGTAGACATTACATTTACCATGGCCTAAAATCCTCACGTTGGAGTGGTGTGGAAGTTAGGAGAATGGGATGCCAGCTCAGGTTTTGACCTCTTGATCTGACCGTGGTTCAAAATTACGAGGTGTTGTTACAAGGTGGTATCCCTTCTGGGTTGATCTCGGTCCTTCTCCAACAGCCCGTTGTGTTGTTCCAGTGTGGCGTTAATTCAAATACCTACCTACCTACCTTTTATCGATGAATTTCAGACAGAGAGAAATTTGCAATCTCACACAATATTATTCACAATTGACAGTAATCTAATTTTCAATGAATTCCCCGAGGAATGGTTGAAAAATGCTTCCACTTCAAGTTGCTCATCAAACGAGCTCTACGGGGATTGAAAGGTCGTTTATGCACAAGCCTTGGATTTTCTGATGCCAACAGACGCTGTTTTGTTTGTTGACGTATCAACTGATGTCGAAAAGAAGCTCGAAGAAACAAATTATGTGGTCAAAGATTCAAGGCGGCCTTTGTCAGTAATGCTATTGAGTAAACAATATGCAAAAAAATTAAATTAAAAATGGTTTTTTGATTCATTCCAAAACAAAATGATGACTACATAAAAAGCATCCTGTATAATGTGTCATTTTCTTCTTTCGAAACTAGAGAAAAACCCTTCCTTTTCTCTTTCCCACTCTTCCTCACTCTTTCACAACACCATTGTGTTGTGATTCACTCACCAATGAAAAATTTGGGGAAAATATTTTGCACCAGAGCTAGAAGATGAGTCAATATTTCCCCCTTTCTTTTCTCAGAACGATGTTTTTTGACTTAGTTTGTTTAACTTGTAAGCCGACGATGCACATGATGATTCTCGAACATAAACAGGATGGAATACCTTTCTCAGTATTTCGGTTATCATTGAGAAACGTCTTCCTTGGTTTCATTTCCTGTCTGATAAATAGAGTGAAAAACGTTTCACTTTATTTCCGGTAAGAGGTAACTGCCAAACGCAGGACTCACTCTACGCGTAAGGCAGACAAACATGCATCACCGCTACTTTTCCAATATGATATCGAAAAGACTCTTGGTTGATAACTTCGTCTTCCGCCTGCATTACCGATGGACTGTCGTGATCCTAATCACCTGCAGCTTCGTGGTGACATGCAGACTCGTTCTCGGGCATTCTTTCTCCTGTGAAACTGCAGAGGGTGTCCCCCAGTCTCATTTGGAAACGCACTGCTACTCCGATTCGGTTCACTCGTTCCCAGTCCAAGTCATCAAGGATCACGAGCCGAGCAGGACAGTCGCAAGAGACCCGCGCAGTCACGGATACCGGCGCCAGCAGTCCTTCTACCCCTGGGTGAACCTGCTTCTCCTGGTCCACGCCTTCAACTTCTACTGGCCACACCTTATCTGGAAGTGCTACGAGTCCGGGTTCTTTTCCAGGCTGACATCAGGTCTGGGACTGGTCGGGAACAACGAAGCGGAAAGGGGATCCGAGCTGTGCTTCCTCGCCAAGTACGTACTGGCCACCCAAGGCAAGCACAAGGTGTACACCGCCGTGTACTTCCTCTGCGAAGTTCTCAACTATGCCATCTCTCTCGCACAGACACTGTGGCTGGTTCACTTCTTCGACGTCACAGGCGTGCCGGATTTCGTGCCGTTTCACATCACGACATGGTGGACTTTTCGCCAGTTCTACTTTCCACCATCTGGAGTGTGTACCCTCACCCTAAAGAGCCTGCACCACCAGACCACCTGCCTCCTACCCTTGAATAATCTGTACATGTACATGTTCCTCTTCCTCCACGCTTGGTACATATTCCTGACCGTCATGTCTGGATTGGCTTTGATCTACAGAATTGTGTTGCTTGCCCCATCGCCCAGGGTGACGTCTTTGCGTTTGTCTGCTCCACTGGTGAACAAGGAATCTTTGAAATCCCTCTGCCACAGGTTGTCCTATTCGGATTGGTTTTTCCTGACGCGGTTTCTGCGAGTGATGACTGATATAGACTTCGCTCAAATGGTGGGGAAGATGGAGGTAGTGTCTGTTTGTAAAGGCTGCGGAGACTCTGTTCTAGAAAATAACGGATCGCTTTTATCTGAAGACAGCCACAAGGAATTCGAAAGTTCCATTGCTACTTCTCCGGTTTAAGTTAGTGAACAAATGTATTTATTTCATGAGAAAGACTGGTAATTGTTTTCCAAAAATACAGCTAAAATCACTAGTTAAGTTCATTTATTTTAGTTCATTGTTCTTTATGGAGAGAGATTTACTTTTGTATTCCTCATACAAAGATGCCTTTAAAAATATGTCATTGATTTATTCAAATTGTTATAGAGCAGCGATTTTTTACTGGTGGACCCCTTACGGATAGTGAAATGGCTTAAATTGTGTAAGTTTTATTTAGTTTCAACTGTTTAGGTTTGAACTTTTGACAAGTTGTGTTGAAAAATAATTTCATATAATTATTCGTATAAATAATTTTGAGTGCTATATTTTTACAAAGTATCATAAATAAATTATTTCAAAAATATTTTTTTATCGTCACGTTAGAGTGAAAGATGTTGGTAATTGATAACTTTTTGGAGTGCATCAAGCAAAATTATATACCTACTTTTGTGTCAGAATTTTAATAATTAGTTTATTTGTACATGAGATGAAAAAGGTTGAAAATCACTGTTATAGAGTATTCATCCACAGTGAACTTTGATCGCAGTACTACTTACGTTAAGCTGAAGATATTAAGATTTTATGTATATGAAAACTACTTCATTCGGGAATACAAAACTGTTTATGAAATTGTTTTTGCTGTTTATAATATGTTTAAAGAGTAATTACGTGCGTGTATCACATCAAAGCATTTTGTTTATCAGTTATTTTTAGTCCGAATTCATCTTATATTTGAATACTGGTAAATGTAAAGATTTTGAAATTAGGTTATTTTGCTTAATTTTTAAGATTTTTCGATTTACACTCTTTTAAAATGCAGTTCAAATATCTTAAAAATTTGTAAAGATGAACTATATAATTTACAATGGGATTAAATGTTTGTGTTTGTAAAGGCCTATGAGTTTATATATATAACGTATAATTTCAGTTTATTGAAGGTATAACATATATCTGATTATAAACAACCACACGGAATTTCATAGCTCCATTACTATTTCTCCGATTTAAATTAGAGATAAAAAGTCAAAGGTCATGAATGTGGGCAGTTAGGTCGTTGAATTTATGTCACACTGAAGCAACACAATGGTCTGTTGGTGACGGTCCGGGATCCATCAGGAAGGGAAAGATTCGAGGACAACACCTCGTAATTTTGAACCACTGTCATTAAGACGACCTGAGCCGGCACCCCATTAACAAACTTCCACTCTACCAGGCCAACGGGATGACATTTGATTTAACATGCATCATCCCCATGTACACGATCTTCTTTGATTGGATCGAGTCTCGAACATAGCACGGCCCCCAAAGATCATGAAGGAGACAGATTTCTGTATTTTATAGATGTAGATAAAATCACAAGAAATGTTCCCTTTGCTTACAGCATTGTTCTTTTTGGAGAAGTTACTGGTTATCTCACTAAGTTTTCCGTGTTAAAGGTTTTAACTAATTATAATCTAAAGCATTATCGAGTTTTCATCAAGCTTTTTATCTGAACACTGTTCATTCTCAACGATTTCATAAATGTATGAAAACTACTTTCGTGAATACAAAATTACAAATTTTAAACTGTTTGCTTTATGAAATATGTTATAAAAGTAATTTCTTATAAAATATTGCTTCAGGAAGCAGTTTGTTGGTTATTTTCTTTTTAAAACTTTATTATTTGTAAAAATTTTAAAACGTTTTGAATTATGTTTCGCTTTTGTAAATATAGTTTAAATAATTGAAGCGATGTATATGCAGTAAAATGTTTGTAATTGTAAACGATATTTAACAAATCACAAAAACTCAATTTTCAAACATACTTCAAGCATACACTTTTAACAATGCATTCGAAATTTTTTCATTTTTGTTACGGAAAACCAAAGATAACACTGAGTCAGAAGTGCTTTAGATGTTTGGAATACATCTAAACATTTTATTTTTCAAGTTAAACACTTATTCATTTTCATCTGTAAGCGTTTACCCTAGTTAATTCAGTCTACAAATTGAAAGACAAATATGTTGTTCACAAATGTTTTGATTGCTCATCAATACTGTAACTTAATCCACCAAAGGCTTTTCTTACGGTAACTTAAAGCACACACATATGTATTTTCATACATTAAATACGAATATTTCAAAATAATAGTATCATTTTTAAATCCATGTTGCACCATATTGAAAATGGAAAATTGAAAAGATTATATATTTTCATTAGCTTCTATATGTTTCGTGTGAGAAACTTCTTTGGTACGTAATAAAAATTCTTTGCCAAAATAATTTCAAATTTCTTCTAAAGTTTAAAATACAGAGTAAAATAAACAGAGTTCATGTTTAAAAGCTCCTTTGTAAATTTGATTCTTGAATAAATATGAAGACATTTTAATGAATCATTAAGTCCAGTATTATATATTAGATAAAAGATTAGGAATGTAAAATTACCATTACATTTTTAATGGTGAAAATAATAAATATTTAGGGGGGGGGGGGTATTTCAATTAACGTCACACTGGAGCAACACAATGAGCTATTGGTGACGGTCCGGGATCAATCCCAAAGGGAAAGATCCGAGGACAACACCACGTAATTTTGAACCACGGTCAGATGACGAGGCAACACCTGAGCTGGCACCCCACTCTCCAAATTTATAAAATATTTAGGAATTAATTTAGGAGTTTTTCCTTTCTCATAGTTTTGCATCCTAAATATCTTCCGTTTTCCCCCCTTGGGGTTGACAAGTAAGCATAAAATGGACTATCCAAATATCTAAAGATTTCAACACCGATATATTAGAAACTTTTCCTTTTCAATATCCAGTAATGAAGATTTCAAAAGGCAATTCTTCAAAAATCTATTTTTATACCGGTTGATTAAAAATTTAATCACCTTACAAGTTTTGCAATCCCAACTTTAAAGACCAAATTCTCGAAGAATTATTTCCTATGCGTTTAATCTTTATATTCAAATTCAACATGCTTTAACTTTCCTTGTATCTGACGAATAAATTCAGCTAAGGAAACAATCTTGATTTTAAAAAGGAGGAACTTTGAGAACACTTTCAATTATGAATCATACTTAACTTTTTTAATAGAAAATAAGTCACCATTTCAATTAAAACTAAAAGATTTTCTGTTTCGGAAAAATGTTCAATATATATATATATATATATATATATATATATATATATATATATATATATATATATATATATACAAAGCAGTGATAACTCCGATTTTATTGATTTGTCCTTAGATTTACTTTTTATTTGCAACTTCAGAATGTATTAAGTCTCAGCAAAGTATAACGTTCTTATAATTTTATAGAAAATGCACATTTCTAGGATAGTTTCAAATATCTTAGAGTAATTCTACCTAATTCGATTTAAATATCTAACGTTTTATTTCATCATAAAATTTATAGGTCAAAGAACCCTAAGGATCAATTGTAATACCGAATGAATTATAATTGACCCTTAACAGTCTGCTGAAAATTTAGAGAACAGACAATGATCTATAAAACAGAACATTATCTAATAATGATCAAAGCAATTTTCAGGTTACTTGGGTTTTGGAAAATACACAATCGCTTTTATTATTTACTTTCCTAAGTTTAGATTTGTATAAACTGTTTGGATTCCCCATTACAAAAGCCTTGTATCACTTTAAATAGATACCACTTTCATCCATGCTTAGAGTCACGCACTCTCGTGCCTTTTCGTCCGCACGTGTTACAAATAAAAGCATATTTATGTTCCAAAAACCACAATAAAATATCTCGCTTGAATAAGTTATTTCATTTTATTCTATTGAATTGTCCAAATGAGAAAATATTGCAGAAACTACATTTGCATTCTGCGTGTGAAATGCATGATGTCAACACGACCAAAACCGGTTTCAGTCAACATTTACAAAAGCATTCACAGGAATAACATGCTTCCTCCGTTTTCGGAACAACACATACGCAAAGACGTCTCTGGCAATCATAAAAGTACGGTTTGAGTTTACTTTTCAATCCGGGTTTCTTCCTTAAAGCATAGTAATGGCCCGTAGTGTTGTTGACAGTCTGATATCTTCCTACAATTCCCCAACTGTGGACAATTTCGTATTCCGTCTCTGCTATCGCTGGACAGTTTGGATACTAATTGTTTTCGTCATCATCATAACCTGCAGGCTTACCTGGGGAAGCTCCTTCTCTTGCGCGACGAATTACGATACTCTTCCTCAGCGATTTCTGGACGCTAAATGTTACTCCGAACCATTATACTCGTCAGCAGACACACGCATCAGAGAAGAACTGGCATACTCCTCTCAGCGACCCATGCCAAAGGACGAGTTCAGGATTTACCACACGTTTTATTCTTGGGTGAATTTAGTCTTCATGGCTCAAGCTGTCGTCTTCTATCTACCTCACTTGCTGTGGAAGACCTATGAGTCTGGATTCATCGGGCGATTGACAGCAGGTCTTCAAATTCCTCTGGGCAAAGAACAGAAACGGTCACTGGAGATTCACTCCTTGGCGAAATACGTGCTGCAGACCCAAGGAAAGCACAAACTGTACACCTGTATGTACCTCTTCTTCGAGGTCTGCAATTTCGCCATTGCCCTGGGCCAGACTCTGTGGTTGGTGGACTTCTTCAACGTTTCAGGTATTCCAGATTATTTGAATACTGACTTCTCGATGTGGTCAGAGTACCGCGACTTGTACTTCCCATCGTTGGGGAAATGCAGAGTCAACAAGTTCTCTGCTTCTGGAGAACGGATGACCACGGAAGCAATTTGCGCTCTTCCGATGAACCACCTGTACATGAAGATGTACCTCTTCCTCCGTGCCTGGTACATTTTTCTGGCATTCGCGACCGCGGTAGTGTTGGTGTACAGAATAGCCCTGCTGACGTCGTGTTTGAGAGCGGTGGTGATTCGGTGTCTGGCCCCGTTTCTGCCGAAGTCGAACGCGACGGCTTTGTGCCATCAAATGTCTTACGGCGATTGGTTCTTCTTGACGGCAATCCGGAAAACAATCCCCGAATTGGAGTTTTCAAAATTGTTGGATAAAATGTTGGCTATATCGCAGAATAAAGTTAAGGAGCCCACTTCGCTCGCAGATGATGAAGACAGGTCCTCTGTTTACGAAGACAGTCATAAAGATGTGGTAACTTCGACTGCTTCCACTCCTCTTTAGGGAAGTATCCACCAAAATGATATCTAGTTGTGGTTTGTATTCTGGCCGCGCAAGTCAAGAGGGTTGTATTTACAAATTTGTCTTTAAGGCTAAGGTAGCCCGGAAAACCCATTTTAAAATAAGTAATGATGTACCCTTTTTATAGTCGAATTATCTTACGCAGTATATTTTTACCATATATTCATTGGATAGTTGTAACCAGCCCCTTTAGGGTTAACAATTTTTATGTTAATATAGTTAAATATGTGGTACACTGCCGAATTTTTAAAAGCACAGTTTTCAAAGGTTTTAAAATGTTACACTTTTTAAATATCCTTAAATGCTCTAGTTGAATCGTGTATTATAATCCTATGGTTAAAGACACAAGGCATTTCAAGTATTTACATTTGATAGTAGTTTTGAAAGACATGTGGCAAAAATGTCACTTTTGAGAAAGCCATTAAGGCATTTAAAAGGCTCTAAAAGGAGTATTTGCAGCGCTTTAAAATATTAAAAAAATACTTTTTGAACAGATACAAAGGAAAGTAATACATCATTATATAGTTTAAAACTACTTAATTAAATAAAAAGATCTCAAAATTGATATTTTTAAATTATTATTTTAATTCGTGTGACCTTAACAATTGTATTGTTAAATGCTGATTTTTAAAATATCTGATAACTTATAGCTTCAAAACAGAACACATTCATTCAACAGTTGATTGAGTTATCTAGTGTTAATAAGTATCAGACACTAAGAATAAAACTACCAACTCACAAAGACCAAACTTGGAAATACTGCCTTTTTAACTAGCACTGTAGTATTGTTCTGATAGGAACGGAGAAGTTTTTCAATCAAGCAACTGGTCTAATGCTCATAATACTTTGTTCCAGTACAACACCAGTGTTAAGGGCCTGTATTTGTACAAAAACTTCACATAAATATGCATACGAAGCGCTACTGCTTTCAGAACCAACACTTTGTTATTTTGTACTTTATATGCTTTGTTGATACTCAGCAATAAATCGTCTACCATTATTGTCATTGGAAATGAAAAGTATCTCAACCAATGTGTATCATATTTGGTAGGAATAAGCTTTTGTCTTCTCTTTTTACTTATCCCACTTGACCTAGTCTGAGCTAGACCAAGTCCAAAAGAGCATTATCTCTGAGTTCATTGAGAGTAAACATCGAATTTTTAAAGAAATCCTAGCTAGCGACTTCAATACAGTAAAGAAGGTGATCAGGGGAAGCCTGAGCGGCCGAGCACTTGGTGCTGAGTGGAAAATTCTTTTCTTCCCGTACAAACTTCATGGGTCTCTTAAATGCTCGCTTCTGAATCTTGAAAAGGCAGTCTGATCCACCCCTAACTCCAGAGAACACGAGGTTTGAAACCCTTGTCCTTATGCATATCTCCCCAAAAGTTAACTTACAAGTTCATGATAGTGTTTTGCTTGGACGAGCTTTCGTAAAAATTTATCCAATGGTAAAAACGTAGCACTGTTTTACATGCACTGTTTTACATCCACTGATAAACATCCACACTGATAAACATCCACTGGTAAAAAACGTAGCCATATAATCCCAACAACCAACCATGGATTGGTTGTTGGGATTATATGGCGCAAGGGTTATATTTGACCAAGCTACGACAAACACTAGTTAGGCAACATCAAGTAATGGTCATTCACAAGCAAGGGAAATTTGACTGACACAGACAGAAATACACCCAGGGAGGATATTAGGCAATGGTAATCATAAGAAAAGAGGAACGGTTATTAAAGCATTCGGGATAGGTATATTTCTGAAGATAATATGAAATAATACATAAATTATAAGAATTTATTATAAAATTATCAAATTTATATTAAGTTGTTAATTTTAACATTACTTTTTATGCTTGTACCCACTCGAATAATTTTGCCTTGGCTAAACTAGCATTTAAAATATACGTCTTATATAAATATAAATGATAAAATAAATTAGTTTATCTAAAAACTTTGTATTAAATCTTAATGATTTCTTGTTTACTGAATACTACTTTCATTGTTACTATTTACAGTAAATAGGTTTTCACTCTACCATGAAATTTTGGTATCAATAATTGAAAGTTGCTTTAAAATATATTTTAGAGGAACATAAGTATTTTTTGTAAAATCAGAAGTTTAATGTAAAGTGGATAAGAGCAGCGGATTTATTTCAATTAAATTTATTTTTGAATTATTTATGCCAATTGAATTATACAACTTACAAATTTATAGATAACAATTCACCTTAGTTGTTTTTTAACCTCTATGATACCCATTTTCTTCAATATGTGCCTTAAAGTAAAGCTTTTTCTGCATTTTAGTATGAAGTAAATTTTCCTAAAATAGTTGTAATAGCCAATTATTTAGAGAACTATGTGTAGTATTTCGAATTATTTTTCCATTAAACCTAATTAATAAAATCTAATTAAATAAGTAAAGTTATATTCTATGCAAGATATTAAAATGTTAATAACTGTGCTTCATGCAATTTTAGAACCTTTTTATACGAAATAAAGAAGCATAAAAAAGAAATAAGAAATGGAAAATAATTTTCATTTCTCGTTTTGACAACAAATCTTTTAATGAACTACTTTATGTTCAAACACAGTATCTAACTACACTTTGTGATATAAGTGATATTCAATGGGCTACCGTGTAAATAATTTTACAGCAAGTCACCTGTACTGAAACATGGAATGTGAAGTTAAGGAATCTCAGTTCTTTATCTTAAAATGTATCTACATTCACTGTAATCTTTTCAATGTTAATACGTGTTATAAATGTAGGTAATATAATTCAATGTACTAGTTCAAAAGTTTCATTTTCTGTGGGTTGATTTTGACTTTTATGGTTCAATGGCCATATTTGTCCAAGCTACGTACTGTGGGAGTGTGGTATAGAATTGGGGCGAACTTAGCTACCACTATAAAAATTAACTTACGATACATATATCAGTGTAACCCAACTCTACCAAGGAGTACTTTTAGGTAGACAAAGTGGCACTGTTTCACACGAGCTTGCCAAAGAATATTTTAAAATATTGTCAATATAGCAATATTAATAGATGTCAAATTATTTTTTAGTCCCTATGAAATTGGTATCCAATGCAGTTTAGAATAATTTATTACAACCCATTTACAATAATTTTCTATTATTGTAAGTAAGAAAAACTTCATTATCAATTCACTTTTACTTGACATAATTGAATTTAAAGAAATTATTAGAATAAAGAAAATAGAGAAACTTTATGAGAAAGATATCTCCAATAATATCCATGCATTGCAATGAAAAACTCTTATATAGTCTCGGTGTCGTACATTCAATGGTTTTATTAGGCATATTGGGCACAATCGTTTTGACTGAATCTTCTAAGAAAAAATTGTAATTTGTAAAACTATAAGGAAAGATCAGTTCCTGCTATCAAATTTTTCGAAAAATTGTGAGCATTAATAAATTAATTTTGATTTATCCTACTAAAAGGTGGGCAAATAAGGATTAATTCATTTTTGGAATAAAATCCACATTTACGAATTTTTCATTATTTAAATATTTTTTTCAAATTTTGATGGAAATATATATATATATATATATATATATATATATATATATATATATATATATATATATATATATATATATATATATATATATATATATATATATATATATATATATATATATATATATATATATATATATAAAAACTTTTAAATCAGAAAATAAATGTCACTATCTGAACAAAAGGGAAATGGCAAAACGGAAGATGATAATGGTGATCAACATAAGGATGTGTCTGGGTTGTTTTTCCTTGAGCACTTATTTAATACTCTGCAGACACATAGTTGTAAAATTTCTCTTAAAGCTACTTCTTACTATATGCAGAGACAGAGATGGGCAAAACTTTATTGTTATTCTCCGATAACAGTTATTATCAGTTTGCAACCAAACTTAACAATTCTTATTAACTATTAGAAATTGACATTTTCGTTTTTTCAGTCATTCACTGCTTTAATTGACTATTAAATAATTAATAAATATTTAGTAATTCAAACTTTTCATTTGTATCCAAATTCTTATCAATATCAAATTTTTAAATAAAATTGAATTCAATTTAAATTGCTTCATTAGTATCCAATAGCATTTATCGGTAATTTAATATTTCATATAACAGTTGCTATCTGGTACTTTGAAATAACACTGTTATTTAAAATGTTATCGAAATAGAAAGTCCGTATCTATGTAGTAACTCCTTTGGAAAGATTTGAAACAGAGTTCGAGGTAATAGATTTCTAAAATATTTGATTGAATTTCCAAACATAAACTTTTAAAAACAATGGAAGTTCTTTTGTTATTAATATAAACTAATTGAAACACTAGAGGTTTTTATCAGCTATTTATAATACAAAGTATGTTTCATCCTTTCCTCCCTCCAAAAGTCACGAATGCTTCATGCAGTTCTAATCTTTTTGGAAAGGTATGACAAACGTGACTGTACATGTGGACAGGTAGAACAATGGACACAGAAACAATTTCACACTGTCGGTCAAAAAGATTCCGCAAGACTGCTTGCTTAGCCTTGTCTCAAAGAATGGAAAAATTCAAGCCTTTTATCCTGTTTTGAACACATTTTTTGAAAACGCCAAGTACTGAAAAGGGTCGAATAATCACACGATTTAAAAAAGTCTTCACATAGAAATCGGAATATATATTCATGACGTATTGTGTAGAGTAATAAGTCTATCATAATACATATCCATGTCTACCTAAGGAGATGAATGTGTTGAATTGTTAAGTCTTCCGTTATTTTTCCACTCTCTGAATGTTTATTGAATGAATTATTGAGTTGCTTTCAATGAATTACTTAGTGGTAGGACCAGCAAGGGGAAGCCCTCCAGAACAGATTTTGAATGATAAAAAACAAGCAAAAATACACACTGAAACTAATTTAATGAGCGTAAATCTTAATTTCATTTATAACGTAAAATGCACGCATGAAACCAATCAAAAGTCATAAAAGGTTGTGTTTATTTAAGTTATGGCCTATCAATTGCAATATGAAAAAAACGGGATAAAATTTGGACCCCTTCCCGACAGCATTCTGATCAAAAATGCAAGTGTTAATATAAAGCTACGGAAGATATATATATAGGTGTTAAGGTTTGATGGTTTTAAGGTTTCATGGGCCATATTTGGCCACGCTGCGCCAGACGCAAGATAGAAGACATCAAGTAATGGACAAATACACACAAGGAAAGTTTTACTGACACAGAAGAGAGAAATAGACCTGCGCCACCAACGACTCGCATGTTCCTAGCGCAGTGGGCATATCCACTGAGCCACGACGGCCCCAAGAGAGGTGTTAAGAAAATATTTCCAAATGCACACGTAAAGAAAATTAGACTTAATATTAGCACATTTATTTTATAATGTGTTGCAATATGAAGATATTTTTGTTACCTGTATGGCAGAAAATTGGGATATTAGTAAGGCAGAGAGAAATTATGACATTTCTTCTCCTGGTATGTTGGGGCTTTAAGTGCCGAAGTAGCCCGGTTAGAAGAGTAGTGGATTAGCAACCAGAGAGTTGCGAGTTCGAAACTTGATCCAACCAAAGTAACTTAGGGCTGGTGCGTGTTAAATCTGTCGTGGGCTCTAATGTCCTCACGTTGGCGTGGTGTGGAAGTTTGGAGAGTGATGTGCCAGCTCGGTGTTGATCTCGTCGTCTGGCCGTGGTTCAAAATGTCAAGGTGCTGTCCTCGGAGCTTACCCTTCTGGATCGATCCCGGAACGTCGCCGTTATGTTGCTTCAGTGCGACGTTAATTAAACTACCTACATAGTTACCTGGTGGGGGGTTTAAAATAAAGACTATAGAAATAAAAAAATGAAACTTCATAAAGTTGTACATTCTCAACGTAACTGTGATATGTTTATGAATTATCCGAGGTATTTAATTGTAACTGAATATCACAGATGGTAAGTAACAATTTGCTATCTGTGATGTAGAGATAGTAAGTATTATTAACTACATTCGTGCAAATGCAACACTACATTGTAACATGCTAAAGTTGAACTATGAGGTATTCAATGTGGATTTGCTATATCATTCTAAAGTGCAATGGCTATCACAGGGACAGGTGTTAGCCAAAATTTTACCACAGAGATAAAAGATAGTTAAATTTTATTTATAAAAATTTAAAACAGAATCAGCAATGGGAATTATTAGAAATAAAATTTCTATAGGAATGCTGCATTTCTGTTTGATATGTCAAATCAAAACGATCTGAATATCTTTTGCAAGGTGATAGCAAGTATATACAGATATGCGGCAACAAGTTCAAGCATTTCGAAAAAGCTATATTTTTCCAAAACATTTCTTCAGAAGTAAATTTCGGATGAACATTTTCCCCAGTTAACAAAAGTCATTGATGAGCAGGGTGATGTATGAGAATTGTTTAAATACCCGGCTGTTATAGACCTATTAACCCGCTTGGTGATTGTCTCGACGAGTATCTCGTCATTAGCAAAACTGACCAGATCTTGATAACAGAGATATCTCGCAATTAGCAAAACTGACCAGATCTTGATAACAGAGATATCTCGCCATTAGGAACTGACATGATCTTGTCATCATCCAAAACAGTAATATAATCATCATTCGAAATTCAATCGGTATTATTGATAACGATATATCTAGTCATTAGCAAATTTGGCCAGATCTTGACGGACGAAATATCTCGTCGAAACTACTTGCACTGTTAATCTAAGGATACAATGAAAGGTTCAAGGACTTTGTGAACCATGACACCACACTCAAATTAGTATTTGGCTTCATCTTCTCACCAAGGCACCTAAAGAACTACTATCTAGATGGAATTGATTCGGTAGATGACATTTTAAAGTCATTGTTTGATGCTAAGATTCAAATTGAAGTATGGAGTAGAAGATGCAGTGGAATACACGCGCCTTCAGTAAAATGCCCCCAAAATGCTTTCTTTCTTTTCAACCACTTATTGCTCTGACATCGTTGTCATATCTAACGCAAATCAAGACGTTTTTAAGGTCAGAAATAGATGGATACCCATCTAGATTATCAACTGAAACTGAGACTTCGATGCTGTAACTAAACTTACAAATGCTTTTCAATCAAAAATAAACAAAAGTTTTTTTAAAAGATTAATAAACTTTAAAATTAACAAGTAGTTTTCATTTCTTGAAATTATTAAGAACTTAAAAGAAAAAATTTTACAAATTAATGTTCATTTTCAAGTACTATGTCAAATTGAAATTTTTTAAATGCGGCGTTATTTGATTACAGCTAAATTAATGCGGCCTCTTCCAACATCAAAACGTTCCCTATCCTTGCACTAAATATACATTCATTACCCTAGTAAAAGTATGATTGTGCTGCCATCTATCGTAAACTTTAAATGATATATATTAAACACAACTTGAATGAAGTGCAATGTTTGATAAAATCTTAGGAATAATCGCATTTTTTTAATATTTATAACGTAAAAAATAATAACATGCAATTTTTATTAAATACAATTTCTCAAGATTAAAGTATGAGACTTTCCACAAAAACATAATATTTTGCATAAGCTCATTACTACATTTTCGTCTACTGATTTACATTAAAATTACAATATTTCAGACACAGAGGATTTGCACATTTTAAATGGAATGACCTGTACAGAAGTTGTAAAATCATATTTATATTATATATTAAGCAGCGTATTTAAAAACAAATTATCGCTATTGAATTAAGAAATGGAATTTTCTTACGAAATAAAAGTGCATGAGTGGGTAGTTTTCATCTTCATTCTTCTCATTTAAAGTTATTTCAATCTGTCTAAGGCCTTTCATATTAGATGTCTTTTTAAAACAAACATTTTTATCGTCAAATTTAAATTAGGTTCTTGCTCCACTGTCATTTTGTTTCTGCTGGTGTTCAAATCACTGGAAACTACTGCTCAAAGTACAAAATTTTCCATTGTTAGTTAGATTGAAATCTTTTCCCATGTACTATGCCACTTTTATGCATCCTATTCTAATTTTTAACAGTTCCCTCAAGCTATTCTCAAAATGTTTCTTTCCTTATATATAACCTCTACTGAATCCCGAAAAACTTCTCGAAAAATAATTTTATTCACTGTTTAGCACTCTGAGGGGTCCCCACGTATACAGAGGCTGTTCGAACATTTTTTGAGCGATTTTAATGGACTGAAGTTCAATTTTTTACATGAAATTTTTCTGTTTTAAATGTTCCATTTGATAGCCCTTATTGTTAACTACCTTTCTACACCTTAATTTCCATGATAATAATGACTTTTGTAGTATCGACAGTGGTATTTTGTCCCATTCTTGTTCCACAGTTTTCCAGTCCTTGAATGGTTTTCGATCGATGTTTCGATAATGCCCTTTTTAAAAGTCCAAAAGCGCAAAAGTCCATGGATGAAACATCTGGAGATTTAGCAGGAATATCAGTAAAGGGTATTGACTTGATACCAGTTTCTTGTTCCATTTTTTCCAAGAATTTAATAGTCGATTTAGATGTGTGGTTGCTTGCTTTACCCTGATGCAGTTCTACTGATTGTTGGCACTGTGGGTAAAGATATGGTATTTCTTTTTTGAATATTGGTGATAAAATAGGGTCCTGATAATATGTGGGAGTTGATTTTTACAATTTCCCCCTCTTTTTACTTTTAATTTTCCATTATATGCAAAAACGGCAACAATCCTAAATCTCTTAGAGAAAGTTCTCACGTTCACTTTGCATTAGTCCTTTGACTTGACGGATTCTCTTTTAAAATTAAAGATCTTACCTTACAAATATTGTCAGAATTTTTTTCTTTTTTGGATACTTTTTTGGAAATATTTTTCCACTTTTACGATTTTTCCTTTCTCATTAATAATATTACTTATCGTACCTTTAGATATCGAAAAAACATGACTTTTACAGCGTTTTTGAATAATTGAATAAGCATAATTCTCTTCGGAAAGAGAGGAAACATAGCCTTCCATCCATTGCTTATTTAAAAGCGCCATTTTGAAAGTAAACAAAACTCTGAGTTAGCAGACGATAAGCTATACTTTAACTATTTAACTGCTGTGAAAATAAAATTCTTTCGTAGCATACAATTTTTTTACAGATCATCAAAATCGTTCAAAAAATGTCCGAACAGCCTCTGTATATTCGTAATACAACCTGCAGTCTTCCCTGCATGACTTCAAACCAGCGTTAACCTTCTAGACCAGGGGTCGGCAAACTGCTGCTCACGAGTCACATACAGCTCTTTGGCATGCGGCTCTGAAATAAAATTGAAAATAAAAATAAAACTATCATAGTTTCATTTATAACATTTTTGAAGGATTTTATTCACAATAATGCGAGCAATCGGTTTTCTAGCATGAATTTCAATAAATGTCAAAGGATGAAGAGCCCCAGCAACGCAAATGCAGCTCTTAGTAACGCCTATCAGGAGATCCTTCAGTCACCATCAGTGGGAACGGATATACTTTTCTTCGAAAAGAAAACAAACACTCTTCAATGAGAGAGGAAACAGGAAGGATGTACTTTTTCGAACTATCTGAGATTACCATTTTCGATTTCTGTAAATGCCTGTACATAGTTTTATTTCCAATCTAATGAAATAATTTAGAACGTAGAGTTATTTTTTTTTTCATTTAGTTCTGCCCCTTATTTCCTCTCCACCAAGACATAACAAGTCTATCAAGACTTAAATGGGGGACCGGCAGACGAATTCGAGGCTGGTTTAGAGTTTTGAAATAAATGTCCTAGTTGAGATATATTATTAAAAGACGAAAGAAGATGCCAATGGAACTTTTCCGATGATGAGAATGAAAGTTTGCCAGCTGAAAACCATGTTCCCTTCATGATTTAGAAGCAAGAAGTATCGTTTCGGAATTGCTGAAAGAAGTTTTTAAGGAAGTTGAAGAAATTTCAAGAAATTAAAGTTGACAAGTTTTAAAGAAGTTGAAGAAATTTCCAAGACGTTCCAAGAAATTGAAAAAGGAAGTTCTTAAAGAAAAATTGAAGACGACATTGCAAGAATTTGAAAAAGAAATATCAAGAAGTACTACAATTCCGACACAACATTCTTCTTGTGGATTAAGACGCTGCTTGCCGCCTGCTCCCAGGAGATCATCAGAAACTGTGAATTTATTTATCTTCTGATCTTATTTACCTTCCGTTTGAGTAACTTCCATAATGGCAACTCTTAATGATTACCTTCATATTCCATTAACCTTGAAAAATGATAAAACACCGCATTCAAATTGTTGCATAAAATTATTTTTGATACTGAAGGCGGCAGATCAAATCGCCAGAGATTAAGAGAATTATCTGGGTTTTGTGATAAATTTTAAAAAGAAATAAAATCTCCTTAAAGATTTTACAGTGAAACTTCGGTTAACCGTCACTCTTTTAACCGTCACTCCGTTATTAAAAGTTAATGAATTAAATATTAAAAGTTATTAGTACGTACTCACATGCATACATACTGAACTCATACATACATATACATACTGAACTCATACATACATATACATACTGAACTCATACATACATATTGTACTTATACATACTATACTTCTACATAAAGTACGGAACATTGTGTGCCGCTCAGAAAGCACGAGCCTCGAAGATACGAAAGAAAATGACAGACTATTTTAAAATTTGAATATATATGTACGTCTAGGGCGTAAGTTCATGTAACAATATGTGCTATACTGTACTTAATGTAAATTGTATATTGTTTGTTTCTGTAAAATAAAATACGTGTACAGTGTATTTCCTGTTCGTAAACGTGCATTTTTTTATCATTCTTTCATATGCAATGGATGCGGGTGGGTTGTTGTTTAAGGTTTTTCTGTTATTCGATTAACCGTCCCGGTCCCGACCCTGACGGTTAATCGAAGTTTCACTATAGTTTAAAAGACTTTCTGTGTGTGATCTGTTACATCTTGATTTTAATACTGAGAGTGGACAGTGTTGTGACATCATTTTAAAAGCATTATCTGATTTTTCAACCTTCGTTGTGCAAACTGAATCCTGTGAAGACGTCTCGTCTTGTTTTTATAAATTTTTCGTGGCGCTTTGGATCCATAGGCTAAGGGTTTCCTCAGAG
The DNA here is from genome assembly GCA_933210815.1 of Meta bourneti. NCBI lineage: Eukaryota > Metazoa > Arthropoda > Arachnida > Araneae > Tetragnathidae > Meta > Meta bourneti. The sequence goes on from OW119922.1 coordinate 8,579,323, forward strand.
AAAATTATGATCATAGCATGTACATTTACAATGACAGCGTAGTAGGGGTTATAACCCTTGACTCGTTCTTTAATGAATTTATGGCGTGCAATTGCCTCATTAAAAAGTTTAATCAGTTTGAACTTCAAACTATTCAGGATTGCTTTTAACTCTCACTCGATAAGAATACACTCACTTCTAAGGATAGTACATAAACGTTAAACTTACATTTTTCCATCCTTCGTGAATTGTAGCAAGTTTTAGTTTCCTAGTTTACATGCGTGTTTTATAATTGACCCACAAAGGCACAAAGTAGATGTTATGGAGCAAATGCAGTTATTAGTCTGAGAGCTCGGTGGGTGATGTGTACTGTAAACTCTGTTCTCCTGAGGTCAGTGTTTATTTATTAACCTTTTCATCTGAATAACGTGTAACACGTCTATCCTTGGCTTATCAAATAGAAGTCACTCTGGAATGCAGCACTAAATTGAAAAATATCTCCCCTTTCTAATAAACGAGGTATCGCTACTTTCATTAACGTTCTGAGTAGACCCTCAGGGGCACATCTTTAGGTGTGTACGGGGTTCACAAACCCGAGGTACCCGACTGATCTTTCCTTCTCCTTTTTAACCTCGCCTACCCTACTGTTTTTTGCTTATTTCTTCCCTCACTTATGGCCCCGCGGAAGCTCCGTTGGTAGAGCAACGGATTAGCATCCAGAGGAACTAGGTCCAATCAAAGACCGTCGTGTACACGGGGGCTGGTGGACGTAGAATCTATCGTGACCTCAAATGTCCTCACGTTGAAGTGGTTTGGAAGTCTGGAGAGTGGGGTGCCAGTTCTGTTGTTGTTCTCGTCATCTGACCGTGGTTCATAATTATGAGACGTTGCACTTTAATTTCCCTTCGGGATGGATTCCACACAGCCGACGATAGCCCGGTGTGTTGTTCCAGTGCGACGTTAATTAACTACCTACCGACCGCATTTACTATAGTTTGTCGCAGCGTGTCCATCTTTGGACCTTGCACCATAGGGCAGTCTTGCCAGTTTTTCAGTTAGGTGAAATCGATCGCATCGAAGATCGCGTTTTTAGAATTTGAAAAATCATGTTTGCTTTAGTCAATCCCTCTCCAGCACTCAGAAATCTCCTTAGTCTCGATTGGTGAATAAGGTGACGACGTTCATCTCTGATCATCGTATGGAGCAAACTCTCGAGGTGAGGGAAGTATACATTTTGTTGAATGAATTGGTAAATAACATATTTTAGTTTGTCACTTAAGTAACAAGAATGCATGTATCGTTTTGAAAACATTTAAAGCTACCTAAATTTTTACTATTTATTCACGAAATTTAATATCTTAGCGTACGATTTGCTGTTGTTAACCATCGAGCCAATGATAATTCTGCAGGTTGACAATTATCTAAATTCAAAGAAAATTATTTTGACGATATAGTTTCGCAAATGTATAAATATCATTAATCTAAACTTATATCCAATTGGTTGAGCTCGGATTAATCGCAAGAAATCTGTAAAACTGAAGGTAGAAATTTACGTGCTGTGCCAAAAATAGGACATTCTACTTGAGGCCTTGTAGTGGCAGCTTTTGAGTAATTCATTTTTATTTTATTAGTTCTCAAAACAAGTCCCTTTTGACACATAAGTACATAAAATTTGCAGGCCTAAATGGTAAATGTGTATCAGTTTTTAAAATGTTTTATAGCTGGTAATTGCATGACAAATATTTAACGGATTTGGTTTTGTAAAGGAAGTAGACAAAACACATTTACATTTATTATTTCATGTACTTTGTGTGTAGGTGAACTTTGAAATGTCCATGAATAAATCATTTTACTTAAAAAAATCTATATTTTAGTCGTCGTATTGATACAATGGACACATTTTAACAATTACCCTTACAATAGTGATGAGTATTGTTGATTTAGATACATTGTGGAAACAATGTCTAAAACAATGGATTTCCTTTATTGGGAAGTCGAGAAATCAAATTTCCCTCAAATGAATAAGTTCATTGATGATTAGTGCATGCTAAAAAATTTACTCTCGAAAGTAAAGTGTGCGAAAGAAATTTAAAGTGCGATTTATCTCGTATTCGAGAATTTTATATTTATAAACTTTCAAGTCTTAAAGATGTTCTATCAAGGCCTGAAAATTTTATACAAAATTGTTAGATGGATTGTAGTCATGCTCATGTAAGCCCTTTTCTAACAACTTTTATTTAAATTTAAGACCTGATTTTTCAAGTAATTAACTTTTAATATTGAAAATTTTCTCTGCATGTTTGAATTTAGAAATAACTATAACTATAATTTCTGCACCTTTACTTATTCTCATTTGTTCGATGTTATCAACATTTTAGGGTAAATTTTTGTTTTCAATAATTTCTTGTTTCGATTATCTTTTCACATGAGTATTCCAATCTTATATCCATCCCATTCATATGTAAAATGTAAAGTCTAGAACTCCATAGTTCATCCTTATTACCTGTTACTGCCTTCTATATAAGAAACAGAATTTATTTTTCGCATTTGTTACATGGTATTATTCGATTATCGACACGATTCATCATTAATGTTGTTACGTTAAATTGTATAAATTATTTCATTCATGCTAAATATGATGCGCAAATGCAAGTGTTTAATTAATCTTTATTTTGTAATAATAAGACAATTAAACATGATTATATCAACATATAAAATGATAAGATTCCGAAATTAGTGCTTTGGATATTCGTGTGTATAATATATAACATTAGCTCTGCGTATTTGATATTTCAGTTTGATGAAGAATATTTTAATTGCACGTATATTCATATAAATTGATTTGAAATTGTATATTTACACCAAATTTATTAAATATATCAAATATTTATTTCGTTTTCGTATAAATATTTCAAATCACTTAAGTTATAAATTCACGACATTGACAAACATTAATATTTCTGGTAAACCCGGATAAAGATAATATTTTGCGAAACAAACTCTTAAACCATAAGAATGGAAAATTAATGCACCTTTGTAAACATTACGGTATAAAATATAATTATGAAATACTTCGAATACAAAAATGTTTTCGACTGTAAGTGATCACTTAATTTATTCTAGGCTTATCTATCACTTACTTATTCGTTCTTAATTTTTAACACATTTCCATCAATAAAATAATAATAAAAAGCTCGGAAATATATCCATTCGTTCTTCTACATTTGAATAGATATCACTACATTTGAACGAACGGTTTTAGTAGTAAACGTATAAATTATATTTCACTAATAATTTTGTGGCAATCGTGTATTTAAGTGAATTTTGGCCAAATACTGCTTCACGATATGTATTGTTTCATTGGAGTGCCCAAACGCCAAAAAGACTGTAATGCACAAATTTATATGAATAAATTTAATACTATGAAGCAGTTATAAAAACCAAATTAACACTATTAATGCAATAGACATTGTCGAGTAATAGACGAATACACACAAGGAAAGTTGTACAGACACAAAAGAGAAAAATACAGCCTTGGAGGAATTGAACCTAGAGACAAGCATGATTTCAGTACAATGATTTGGTTCCTTTCTAATGCTGGGAAAAAATTAAAAACAGAAAGTGGTACTATTTTCATAGAATAATCCTCAACATAATCAGTACTCCTTAAAGTCATATTTACTTTAGGTCTGGGATTGCTCCAAGAAATCAAAGGAGATATGCAAGGGTAAGTAAACATTTGGAATAACTTTGGCGTGAACAAAATGTAAAAGATATTATAAAATAGTCTTTGTGATCATGAACATGTTTTCTAAAACGAATCTATTACACTGCCTAAACTCACCTCGTAAAAAAATTATGATGCGCAACTCCCTTTATCTGAATGTAAATCGCGAATTTGTATAAAACAATTCATTAGTTAACTTGAATATTTGATTCTTAATTATTGCTATCCATAAAATTGTATCAAAATTAATGCATTTCAGTTTCTTTAGAATTACATTTTACTTTAAAAATCACATTTTTATGAAAGAACTACACTTCTTACTACATTATCGAAGTCAATGGGAGGAATGAGCTTATTTCTCAATCGGTAATTCAAATTCATTGGGAAGTACAGAAACTGGAATGAACCACGATTTCCTTTTTTACTATTGGAATGATTTTCATGTTCCATAATTCGTATCTTTCAGCTGCAGGCAGCTCAAGTCATTAGTTTTTAAAGCTAGCACCTTAGTATTTATCCGCCTCTAATTTCCCCGACAGCTATCTCAACAGGGACAATAGTTTCATTACAAAATGTCAGTTTATGCAATATCTTCTAAAACGAAAAACGTGCAATTTTTAAACATTTATACCACAGAACATTCGGCAATTTGAACATTTCTATCTCTCGGAAAAAAGATCCAAAGCGCAATGAAACTTCCGTGCCTCCTTTTGTGAAAGGCAGCGACTCCGAAAGGAAATGCAATACACAATTTGAAAACATTGTTACTTTAAGCCTTACAATACTATATCAACCTTTTCCATGTAAACATATTTGACCATCCCTTTCCAGACTGGAACAGCTCTTAATGTTTTGGAGGCTCAGTACAAAAGATTGAGAAGTGAAAACATCCTTAAAGACCTAGCACTAAGATCGCTAGAAGAAAAATCTTTAGAACTTCAAAAACAATCGTAAGTACTTGATAATAAACGATTTTTTCATGTTATTCTTCAATATTTGAGTTCAGAAGAGAAATTTTGTTGAGTTATTAATCTAAGGCTCGAACATGCATGCATAGATCCGGTTCTAATCCTGAACTTGGCACATATGTTCGTAGTGGTTAGGAATTCACTTTAACACTTTGAGTGTCACGAGATATCCTAGTAATGTAGTATTGCTTTTACCCGACAACACTTACTAAATTGTAATGTTTAGCTGCTTTTCCTTCAATTTTGTTTCACAGATATCGCAATATAACTCCACTAACCATATAAATTTATTTAAGTTTAGTTTAATCAAAATAGTATTTTGATTCTAAACAAAAAGCATTTAACAGCTTAACGTTTAATAATTCACTCCTTTATTCTACAATAAATTAATTAGCAAAGGTTTATTTATGTAAAAAAGGTGCATTACAATAAATGTCATCTTAGCCTATTTCATACCAATCGACGAGCTTCGCATACTTAAACGCTTAGCTTTAATGATAAGCAATAATTGCATTCGCACTAATTTGCACAATGAACTTTCCAGGGAAAAGAAGGATCGCAAGATTAATAGCCTCCAGAACAATTACTTCTTTGAGATGAGTTATTATGAGCTGGAAATCCAAAGCCTAAGAAGAATGGGTAAGAAATTTGTGTTTCTTCATATTGCGTACTATAATATACCGTATATTTTCATGCAAACTTGAAAGCAGGTCGTTGAATTAACATAGCACTGGAGCAATAACACGGGCTTTTGGGAACGGTCCAGGAACAATCCCGAAGGGAATGATCCGAAGAAAACACCTCGCAATTTTGAACCACGAGGTCACACCTTAGCTGGCATCCCATTCTCCAAACTTCTACACCACGCCAACGGGAATACGTTTGAGGCCACGGCGGATTTAATGCATACCAGCCCTATGGAAACTTGGAATGTAGGATTTTAAACATCAGATACAATCTCAATTCAACGAAATTGATTTCTATTTATAAAAGTTTCTGTAATCGCAACCAACCGTTTCATTTTCGTCCAGGAATCCCAGTAAATCTTTCTCAGTAGGCAGCTTCCCTACTTTCAGACGGGAAAGATCAGAGTTTTAAGCCAGATAGGTAATTAATGGATTGGTGAAACACAACGGGCTATTTTCAGCTAGGTAGGTAGGTAGGTATTTAAATTAACATCACACTGGTGCAACACAACGGGCTATTGGTGACGGTCGGGATCAATCTCAAAGCGAAAGATCCGAGGACAACACCAGGTTATTTTGAACAACAGTCAGACGACCCTATTTACAGCCAGAAGAAATTGATAGGATCACCGGAATTCAAACTTTGGCTCTTGCTCTATTGCCCTATGGATTCCAATTTACCACTTTCTCTCATTACACAATTATAAATTGTGTATCATAATAAATTTCTATTACTTTTTATATTTAGAATAAGTAATTTCTAGAACCAATAGTCGTTAGATTGTGTGTTATTCATTTCTAATGCATTTTAAGTCAACTTTACATTTTAAAATCTTATAATATGTACTTTAGAAAGCGGAATGAACTCCCACAAAGACATGAGGGACAACATCGTGCGAAATGTTAATCTAAATTTGGAGGAAAAAGAAAAAAATAAAACTAAAGGTTCGTTGCTATTTACTACTTTTAATGAGAACATTTTCATTCCTGCTCTAACTGATATTGATTACAATAGTAGATGAAATTTTAGGGAATCAGTGCAGTCAAGGAATATAACTTAAACATATCATTTACTATTAAAAGTCGAGAAGCGAAAATGTATTCGTAGAACGGAAATCCAGATGAACTATTCTGTTGAAAACTATACGTGGAAGACAATTTTTAATGCTGTTTTCAAGATGGCATTTAAATAGTTTTAAGTATCAGAATATTTTTGTTTGGTTTTTGTTTACCACCTACGACGAAACTTATGAACTGTAAAATTTTTATGTTATTATTATTGAAATATATACACTACTCAAGAAGTTATTTTCGGTGTAATTCTCATATCAAGCAATATACGCTCCCTTCTGTACACAAACTGAATATAATAAAATCTCCATTTTTAAATAACTCAAACGCTTTATAGCCAAAGCATTTTTAGAAGACCTCCTGACCACCAGGTGGAGTCAGGTGCGTTGTATAAAGTTTCCCAAAATATTTTGACATCCATCATAAGAGATACTGTGAAACTATTCTCTACACGTATTTTTATCCCAGTTTTCACCATTGCCATGACTATACTCGTATACATGCAGAGTCTAAGGAAACGTAAAGACTAACATACGGATATCTGTTTAAAGGCAAATCCTTTCCAATATTCATTCATGAACAATCTTACACATGTTAAGATTCAGTTTTGAAGTATCACTTAATAGGTATTTTAAAATATCAAGGGATATTATACAAATGTTTTCGTTCTGAAGCAATATAGTAAAATAGATACGGGTGTACAATAATTCTATGACATGTGCATAAAGTCTAAAAGAAATCTAAGTCATCATTTTACTTTATTTCAGATAAAGATCAAGACGTGGATGAACTAATACTAATTTGGAACAAATCATTCAAAATTTAACGAAGGAAAATGGAAGATGATTCGTAGCTAGGAAATTTGAAAAAAATTAAAAATTAAATAAAAATGATAAACAAATGAAAATGTAAAAAAAAGAAGAAAATACAAAATGTCTTGTACAACAAAAAAAATATATGTGTGTGAATGTAAAAAACATGGGGGCGGGTAGTGGAGGGAACCCATTGAAAAAATATAAAAAGAAAAAAAATATTAAAAATTGTATAAAATGTAATAAAAATAAAAAATTGAAAAAATCTAATAAAAAAATAAAAAACATGGGGGCGGGTAGTGGAGGGAACCCATTGAAAAAATATATAAAGAAAAAAATATTAAAAATTGTATAAAATGTAATAAAAATCTAATAAAAAAATTTAAAAACTAATAAATAGTTTTTAAAAAACAAGCTGTCTCTTTAAATGTGTCTGTGTTTTCCTTTATTAAATATAACATTACTCTTGATTGTACAATATTATAAAACATTTCAAGAGTTATTATTTATATCGTGCACAATTCATAATGTTTTGGAAATGAAATGGGAAATTATGCAATTATGCAAGCAATTAATATAGTTTTTATTTAACTCACCTGTTCCAATCTTTCTAAAAATCACAGAAAACTTAAATTAGGGATCACCATATATTGTTACCTATTTAATTTTCTACCAAACTAAGATTTCTTTTATATTTGGTTAGGAATTGGGATCTTATTTTCAAATTACTATATTAAAATTAGAATTAATGAATTAATTTGTTTAAAATATTACTATTTTAAATTTAACATAAGTTCTCAGCGAGTTACTTTATGGGATTCGCCAAGTTCGTAATGTTGAGAAAAGAAATCGGATTTTTAATATTTCCGTAAGGAAATATGATTACAGGCGGCCCTTGACTTTCGCACATAATTGGTTCCTGAAAATGTGTGCGAATGTTGAATGTTCGAAAATAGAGGGATGTAGAAAAAACAACAAAAATTGTATTTTCAAATATTTATTTATCAATAATAATATTTATTTATCAATAATATATTAAAATATTTATTTATCAATATACATAAAAAATACCTCATTTCAAATGTGTCGAATCAGCCATTATTTGCTTGAAACACCGTGTTAGAATCTTCTTTTTGTCTAGTCTTCCAATCTTTATGCAAACTAAGAGCCGTAGCTTCAATAATGGAAAAACTCAGAGGAACATCGTTTTGATGTTGATCATCAATTCATGATGACAAAGATCTTTCTATTTCATCCATCACTATGCCATGTCTTTTGGAAACAATCTTTGAAGATATATTTCCACAATTTTGAACGTATTCCTTAATTTTATTCTTGTTTTTCAAAATTGAATATATCGACCTGTTTATGTCGTACGAACGGCCGATTGAAACAAAAGATTCACCGCTTTCAGAACGTCTAATTATTTCTATCTTTGTCTCGATCGTATGAAGTTTATGAGTACTTAATTTCTTTTTGTTCGTATCAACACTGCAGTTTCTCCGTTTCTCACTCATGTTTATAAATTTATAAAGGCGAAATATTTAAACATAAACAAATAAATTGGCAAAACACACAACGCATCGACACGCGCCCAAATTCAAGACTAAACTGTTTAATACATTGTATATATTTGACATTCGGCCTCCGCCACCGCGGCTCGTAAACCTAGTGACGTCACAACGATTCCGAGAAGTCCGCTACTCTAGGCAGAAACGAGTGAATGAGCGCGAGCTACCGCGCTCCGTGGGAGCGACTGCATGGAGGCGAACAATTTTTGCATTATCGACAAAAATCTTTAAAAAAATTGAATTTTTAAAAATGTGCGAAATAGCGAATTGTACGAAAGTCGAGGGCCGCCTGTATTTTTTCTTACAAATTAACAAACAAAAAAATTAGATGATTTATGGAAGAGCACGGGAAACATTACAAGGAAAGAACAAAGAAAAATTACGATAATCAGAAAAATTAGCAGTTTTGTTTTAAAAACATCCGACAAAAGGTAATTAACTGTTTTAAAGTAATTACAACCACCTAAGTTTTTAAAATTAAGTGAAATTCAAATCCGGTGAAAACTAGTCAAGTAACTATAGTTTATAAATAAATAAAGCAATAAGAATTGATGGAATTGGTTTGCAGTAGAAAAATAGCTATTCTCATATTCCTTCTTATAAACTTTGTTTTTATGCTACACAAGAATTTCAAACATACTCTTCGTAGCTACAAAATGGATTTATAGTTTTATTCTATGAAAATATTGGGAAGAAAATATTAGACTTGGTACGGAAGATATTTTATTGGTAGTGCTATCTACCTTAATCTTAATAAACTATTAAAGAATTAGTTTATTTGCGCCATTTATATACAGCATTTGAGACTAGTTGTGAATTATTTAAGATCATCGTATTACTATTTTATCTCTTTTTCACATTCTTTCAGCTATCAAAACAAGGATTATAATTTTTACTAAATGTATATAAAATAATTAACAGAAATCTTTTATGAATTGAAAATGAACTGTGCATATCAGAATAAAACAAAGAAATCATTTCTGATGGTAAAATTCAAAATTAAATGTCACAGCTTAGAAATCCTAACTGCAGAAAACATGCATTTGGTTTTTGAATGTACTACACAGCACTAAATAAATAATACAAGCATGAACAATTTGAAAAAAAATACAAACGAGTTAAAATATAAAAATCCGGAATAATAAAAAAAGAGAGAAAAGGGAATTTGGCATTCAAGTTACAACAGCAGCAGTTGATGTTCCATAAAAGTATTTTTTTACACATCCAGAAGATAAATTGCGGTCAGGATTCGGAGTATAAACCTCCTTTTTTAAAATTAGTACAAATCAAACTCCTTTTTTCTAATTTATTAATTTTATCGTGCTGCCATCTAGAATATAAAATATAAAGTAAATATAAAGTTCCTAGTTCAAAAGTGTTTTATTGGTGTAACTTTCTTAAGGCCTAAGGTCTGAGACTGATTAGTTCTCGTGTAGAAGAACGTTATAGAAAAACAATTTAAATCATTCTATGAAACTGGAAACTTCTGTCTACTTTTGATCTAAAAGAAATGAAACACGTATAGTATACTCCACGCCCAATTTCATCTCCTTTACTCTTCTGCCTTCTTTTGAACGTCAAAGAGCAATAGAAAAATTTTACAGATATGTTAGATTCGTGTTTCCTAGGATTACAAAATACTGTCATCCTTAGAGGTCCTTGGAATTTTTTGTTTGGAAATTGTGTCGGTATCCTTATGTGAAAGCTTTTTGCATTCTTCCACTTAAGTGTTACTTAATTACATTTAATTAAGTAACACTTAAGTTTACATCACACAAAAATCCACTTAATGTGTTTTTTTCGATAAGAAAATTGTTCCAAATTATCTTGTATTTCTCTGCTGAGACATTTTGCATAGTTGATGCCTGCAATGAAGCGATTCTCTAGCAATTGCCTAATCGCTCACAATGCGGACTATGCTGATAATGAACGGGTGCCAGGTCAGGTGCTGACCTCGTCATCTGACCATGGTTAAATGGCGTCCTGTGATCTTTGCCTCGTGGATTGATTCCGGGCCCTCGCCAATAGCCAGTGTGTGACTCCAGTGCGACCTAGTGCTAATCTATCTTCAAAAATATCTATCATCTACATTGATTCTACGTAAGGATCCAAAAGGCCTACAAATTTCTAAAGTTAACTGTATTGCGATATAGTGCACGTAGAAGTCATTCTGGAATTCAAAACTAGAAAACCAAACAAGGCATTTATAAAAACTGCATATTTAAATGACGTGGGCAGCTCTGAAACTGACGAACTCTATTCTGAAAACTAACCACCCCTACCTGATTTTTGAGGTGCAGGGCGGTATCCCGGTTGGGAGGTAGGTATTTTAATTAACGTAACACTGGAGCACAACACAACGGGCTATTGGTGACGGTCAGGGATCAGACACTAAGGGAAAGATCCGAGGACAACACACCACGTAATTTTGAGCCACTGTCACATGACGGGTAGTTGGAAGAGTAACGGATTAGCAACCGGAAATTTGCGCGTTGAAATCCAGATAAAGACCCCCTTATACAAAGGGGACTTGTGAATGTTAAATCTGTCGTGGCCTCAGATGTTCTCAAGTTGGCGTGGCGTGGATGTTTGGAGAGTGGAGTGCCAGCACAGGTGTTGCCTCGTCACAGTCCCTTCGGTTTGATCGCGGACAGTCGTCAATAGGCCATTGCGTTGCTCCAGTGCGACGTTAATTAAAATACCCACCTATCTACCTGATTTTTGGCTGGTCACGGTTATTTAGCTAAATATCTCTGGGCCCTAGACATTCTTCAAAGTCTGTGTCGCCCCTTCGTAAAGAAATGAACATTCTGCGCCTGTAAATTTGTTCTGCGATCTCTGGTCCGGACCTCTGCGACCGACACCGGTAGGCTAGAAGACGGATGGACAATTAACATTTCTCTTTCTTGTCTTACCTTTTCTTATCAATTTTATGCATCGTTCTCCGCTTGTTTTGGGAAATTTTCCAAAAGTTTTTCAACTGAATTAGCTTAGCAAAACCCTAAGCCCTCCAATAGACAATCATAAATTCATAAACTCAGTTGACAGTTTATACCAGGAGATAGGTTGATCAATTTTTGGTCATGAATTAAAGGAGATTGAGTCGCGACAAATTTTGTGCATTCGACATCACTCCAGCTAATGTTCATCCAGTGGAAAATATTAAACGAAGCAAGTAAGTTACATCGTATGTATTATAGTGCATTGTATATTGTACATAAATATACAAGTCACAATAGAGATAAAAAATTTACAAATGCGTTTGTTTCTTAGGCCTAATAGGAGCCGTTATGGCTCAGTGGGTATGCACACTGCGCTAGAAACCTTCGAGTTGTAGGCGGCGCAGGTTTGATTCCTGTCAGATGCATTCCTCCCTGGGAGTATTTCTTTCTTCTATATCAGTAAAACTTTCATTGTGTTGTCTATTACTTGCTATTGCATGTCTTGTGTCTGGCGCAGCATGGCAATAGAGACGTCATAAAACCCCAAAACCGACCAATCTTAGGCCTAATATAAATGTATATGTGTACTAATGCTGTAGAGTTGAGCACTCTTTTATCTTGTGCAAATTTCAAAAACACTTCCCAACTAGAGTCAATTGCTCTGAATAGCACTGATTTAACCCTCCAAGTGGTTTTGACGAAATATCTCGTTCATCAAGGTCTGAACAATTCTGCTGACGAGATATTTCGTTATCCAAGTGTTAAGGACCGCGGTGGCCCGGTTGGAAGAGTAACGGTTTAGCAACCGGAGGGTTGCGAGTTCGAATCCAGCTCAAGACCCCTTGTTCAAAGGAGGCTGGTGAATCGAGCAGCAGCCATCTTGGAAGACATTATATCAGGAAAACGTCCAGGTCGGTGGAGTCACCCAAGTCAGAAATACTTACTGAGGCACCTACTAGGCATTTCTGAAAAAAATCTCCGTACTCAATCCTCATTACAGAACTGTAGTCAAATCCTGGACAAATTTCGACATGTTAAAGATCTTTTTCTTTGATAATAGTGCGGAATAGTCTAGTCTAAATCCTTTCCATAAGTTATTTAACTTACTGCATTTTCTCGAGTATAAGACATCCCCTTTTTTGACGAAATTAACCCTCCTGGTTTTGTCTACGAATTATCTTGTCATTAGTAAAAGTGACCAGATCCTGTTGGACGAGATATCACGTCTTTAGAAGAAAACACGTTCATGATCATTACAAGAAAACTGACCAGATCTTGATCTCGTCATTATAAAAAATCGGCAATATCTTGACGAGATATTTCGTCATTAGTAAAATTTGTCAGATCTCGATAGATGAGATATCTCGTCGAAACCTCTTGGAGGGTTGAGACAAAAAATGGGGAAGAGTCTAATATACGAATATTTTTGAAAATATTTATAACTTTAATTGTTTAAATATTACTCATTTGTATCATCACAGCTATTATAGTTGTTACTGTCATCGTTATCATTTATGTCGTCATCATCATGTCATCGAATTTGTTTTTACCCCCAAAACAATGCATTATCAAGCAGGTCAAAGCATATCATCTATGTCATCATCCGAGTCAGGCATGTCATCTTCATTTTCCCAAGTCCTATAGTCCAAAGTATCCCAGTATTCTCTTCTATCCAAAGTACTTAATATCTCAGTCTTTTCTACTATTCCGTGAGTTGAGAACCCAAGCTTGCAAAATTCATTCCCACATGATTTCAATTGATGGTTTTCTAACCTGTCCTTTGTTGGTGTGTGAACTGTATACCTGAAGCCATTCCCTCGAAATAAAAATTTGTGCGAAGTATCTTTTAATGGTTCGTTTATTGAAACATCAAGTAACTGACAGCGCTTCGTTGTAAATACCGCAAATTTTGTTAAAACTGTTATCATTAGATATAAGGATAAAGTTCTAATTGTAGCAAATGTTTAAATTGAGAAGAGGACTAAATATCCAAGTTTGAAAATATTTTTAAAAAGCACGGATTTTTAAAAAGCTAGTATTTATGAATTTCACCAGTTAGTAATGATCAAGACAATTTCACAAAGAACTTTCCAATTTCGTTTCATAAGCTGTACCCCGAGTTGGGACTAGCATTTGTTGAGTACCAGGGTAAAGTCTAACCTGGTGAAACAATAGTCACAGATGGTAGAAAAATATCAAGCTCGAACTATGAATAATTAGAAATCTATAAAGAAAACTTATTTATTTTTAATATACAAGCTTATCGAAAAGTTGAGACATGCAAATGTAAATCACAGGGATATTTCTGATTATTATTAATTATATAGAATAGCTAAATTCATTGTTTTTTAAGTATTTAAAATCATTGTATAGCTTTCTAGGTTACATAATTTGATAAATTTACGATTACATAAATTGTAAAACAGATTGAAATAAAACATAAGAAGTTTGTAATGCGACTTACGAAATGGAACGGGGAGCTTGAGTCTTGACGATGTTTTTAAATTAAAATTCTAATGTTGCGGTTATTAAAATATAATATGCGTTAAATATTGTTTGGCTTATGTATGAAAGTTTTCATAGTGATTCTCCTCCGTATTTGTTGTAGTTTGGAAGAAATTTAAATTTTAAATAGGTAGAAAAATCTATGTACTTTTTTATGTAACTTGTGTGATAATGCTGATATTTTTACATAAAACAGATATTTCATATTAAATTATTCTTTAAATAGCCTATAATTCTAATCTGTATGCATTTCAGATATCGGAAACGGGAAATAAAAACTTTTTTGACAAAAAGTGTAAAATTAACATTTTAATTTGAATTATTTTTTCAATTGTAACAATTGGATAAGCCCTTCCGTTCGCTCTCTCTCTCTCTTTCTCTGTTCAGTTGTTTCACTCAAGGACATCTTCAACCTCTCATGTAAAAGGTAAATCGGTTTTGAGCTTATCAACGATGAACTAACATCGAATTTGATATTTGTTGTTTACAAGAAGTTTGTTTTGAAAAATTACGTTTGTTTTTACAAAGCTCCATAACCTTGTATTACAACTACTCTATTGTTCTCATTAGATGGGTAAATGTTGTTCTAACTCATCATAATATCGACACGAAATTATTAAACATGTTTTATTCAATATTGGAATGTTTTTGATTCATGTATTTTTAATAAACTTCGGATTTCATTTTCTCATGAACATTGCAACTTGCATTTTCTTTACTTAAAAAGGCTGAGGTTCAAGTTTTTAAGTTTGGTAATAAGAAATCGCATAGGGTCATGTCTGTTGAATAGAGTAGATAATGAATCAATTCGAAGCCTAATTTATGCAGTACTGCCATTGGAAGGATCGATTTGTTTTGGTACTTTTTTGGTCATTTTTATTCATTTCGAAGTCAACAAAATCCCAACCCTGGTGAGCACAGAAAAATCAATTTTGCTATCTGTTGGCAAAGAAAGTCATACTTTTCAAATGGCTTCAAAAATAAAGCAGTTGATTAGGGGATCAATATACTTTGATTAAAGTGACATTGCCTTTGAAAAAAGATGTAATACTCCTTTTTCTGCTATCATAACGAACATCGCCAAATGCGTTCTACAAAAAGATTAGTTGTAACAATAAGAAATTTATTTTTATGAAGAAAATCATGTTTTGGTATCGACTTAAACTTTCAGATTTCAAATCCATTGAAATTTAATTCTAACTTTAACTATAGTAAGGATAGAAACGTAGATTACGGGAATAAAAACACAATTTAACGCAGAATGGAATCTGACCTAGAAAAAAACGGATGGCAATAAATAAGAAGCGCTCGAAAATCCCTTATCAAACATTCGTTGGATCACTCCTTGTGAAGATTCTTGTTTATGAATCTGATATACGAAGTGTTATTTCTATTTTTCTCTTTGTAGATAATCTAAAATTTTTGCCATAATCAAATTGATACGTCTTTCAATTGTTTGAGGTTTGCTTCCGTCAACAAATCGACGAACTCGAAGCTAGCTTTCAATACATGCGATATGCGAAATACGAAAGTAAGAGTAATCTTAAATCATGTGATATGATAATAGAGATAAGAAATACGCGACATCATTTTCTGATTTTACCTAATAAGCTCAAACAACGCATAATTTGCAAACTTTAGTGACGCATACTAGAAAATCTGAATCATTTCAAAGAGGCGCATTTATATAGTCCAAAAAGAGCTTCATAAAAGTTCAATAAAAATGTTATTTTACCTAATCGCGATTGCCATAACATTTCTAGCGTTCTTATTTGTGAACTGGTACAAACAAAATGTGAAGTTAGAACTCATGAGGAAAATCCCCGGGTTATCTCCAATGCTTTCGACTGTCAACGTCTTTCGGATTATAAAAATCTTTTCCAGGAAGTCCAAATACCATCCAGGAGTTTGTAAGTGTGCATTTCCATTTTACACTGCATACCTTTACAATAAAAGTTTGTCAAATTTGATTAAATTACCTTAAAAATAGTTTTTATTTAATTAGTTAGTAGTTTAATAGTTTTTATTTACCTCCTGGTGGTTGTCTCGTTATTAGCAGAAGTGACCAAATCTTGATGGACGAGATATCGTTGCATTAGAAAAAAGCTGGCCAGATCTAGATCGCTTCATTATAAAAAAATCAGCAATATCTCTATAACAAGATATCTCGTCATTAGCAAAATCAATGAGATCTCCATGAACGAGATATCTCGTCGAAACTACTTGAAGGATTAAATTAAGTCTGAAAATAATCACATTTATTTGTAAACCATTTATATTGTTATACAATAAGTTGATCGATTGGTAAAACAAGCGAAGAATTCATCTGTGTGCAATGTGACTCTGAATGAGAAGAAATCAGACAAAACAAGGCAAATATTCACTGAAGCAAATTTAATTCAGTGTAAAGAGAAATTTCGTATTATAACTTATAATTGGCCAGGCTCAATCATTAGGCTCAGGTACATCTAATGGTGGAAAGAAACTGCTTGTAGTTGCTTTGTAGTTCTCAAAGATTCGGCCAAGAACACAGTAGTTAATGAAAATCTTATGAAACTGTTTTACAAATCATGGTTTCATGGTTCGACATAAACGTAAAGACGTTTGGTAAATTGGACAGAAAAATGCTTAACTTTATGTAAATGAATATCACTAGTTTTGCATGCCAATATTGGTCCATAAAATGCTGCTGCAAGGAGCTTGTATTCTTGCGTTGTCATCAAACGAGACGTATAGCCATAATTTTAAAACACGGTCAGATGACCGAGATTATCACCTGAGCTGGCATCCCACTCTCCAAACTTCCACACCACGCCAAAGGGAGGACGTTTGCTGCCATGACAGGTTCAACGTGCACCAGCTCCCCTTACACGGCGGTCTTTGTTGGGTCGAGTTTCGAACTTGCAACCCTCCGATCGCTAATTCGCTGCTCTACCTATCGGGCTACTTGGTGCCCCGATCTATTGAAGAGACAAATATTCTTTAATAAATGATTTTGGTAGGGGTGCCATCTATCGTGATGTTTAGATGATATCTTAAATACAAACTGCTTTGAAATACCACACTTGTTGAATTCAAATGGTTCTACCACACAGTCAGCATGGTAATGACTACACAACGTTAGTCATTTTGGATAGACATTTGTTACCTACAGAACATAGAAACGTATCTTTAATACAAGTTTAAAACAGATTCTATTATAGAAATGAATTTAAGAATATTAAAAATAAGAAAAATTATAAAAGTATTTACAAGATCATTTGCAATAGGAATCAAATATGGCGAGTTCAGGATGCTAGAATTGATCATTCCTGAGGTAATCACATGTTAAATGGTCATTTGAGTAATTGTTATTGAAACTGAAAACTTAAATTATTTCTTTGTAAAGATTGAAATATTCTGGCCTTTGCATAGAAAAGTAAATTTGATCTCTGAGACACTTAGTTGGAATATTCTGTGGTGTTTTTCAAAAATTTCTTTAGTCATTCCAATTTACTAGTTTAACCTTTTGCAGTTTTATATTAAATTTTATAATACAAATTACAGTTTTTGTTTTCAATTTTATTAACGAATAAATTATTTTACAATTATAATTTGTTACGTACATTAGTTTTTATAATTAAAATTGCACGATGGTCTTCAGGGGCTCATAGAATGAGAAATTTTGTTGGTTAGTTCGAATGGTTAGACCAAATCTCAGAAAAATATTGCACTGAGTAGGACCATCACATTAGAAATAGATTTGCAGCTGTGGGTAATAATCCAACCACCCCTAAATTCTCGCGTCGTTCATAGTTAAGAAAATTAGAAGGCACCATTCTAAAAGGAAAAGCGTCTTCTACATATTTACATGCATACAATTTGCACATCAGAATTTTCTCACATCGAATTTCCGACAACACTCCAAATTTTGAATTAATATCACAATTTAACCTCGGATAACTAGTTTTAAATAATTTGGTCGAGCTATTTCGGGATTGAGGATATGGAAATTTAAAGCACCCATTCGTTTTGTGAAAAATCTATCGCAGGGAAAGAGATGAAAATTCTCATTATGGTATGAAAAGTTTCTGAATCGATTTCCATCAAAACATACAAAAGTTGCCATTCATAAAATTTTCGAATAATAATTCCATAATTAATGCTCATTAAAAATGAAGCTAAAATGGAAATATTATATATATTTTGTGCCTTAATAGCAGTCACAAGAATGAACGTCAAGCTCTTCTATGAGAGCTGAATGAATAAAAATGTATGAATCGGTTTTTTTTGGTATATGTTTTACAGTTGCAGGAAGACCATTAAATATTAAAAATAACATTCGATAAAGAAAAACAACAATGCATTCATGCGTATAAATTTTCAAAACGTCAACCTTCACGTAAATGACTCAGATTTCATTGTTTAAAATCACAAGACAAACTTCAAATTTGTATCAAAATGTAATATCGAACCCTACCTTTGTTTGGAGTCGTAATATTTTACTATTTTCCCACACCTATACAATCGTATCTTCGGAAATAAACTAACATTGAAGCTGAATTTTTTTATTATAGGTAGGTAGGTATTTAATTAACGTCACACTGGAGCAATACAATTCGGACGATCCGCGATCAATCCGTAAAGGGTGACCCCTATCCGAGGAAAACACCACTCAATTTCGAACTACGGTCAGATGTCACACCAGAACTGGCGCCCCACTCTCCAAACTTCCACACCACGCCAACATGAGTACATTTGAGGCCACGACAGATTTAACGTGATTTAAGTTGGTGACATTTGGTACAAAATAGATATGTTGTTTTCCCGTCGCATATATATCCTGATATAAAAGTTGAAGTTCTCTTTTACTCTTCACGAAACAACTACGCCTGCACCCTTCAGGACCCAAATTGGTATTCTTTAAATCGGGAGATGGATAGAACCTTGTCTCTATCTAGGGATGGTAGTGATAATTTCGAGGATCAATGAACCAACGGACAATTGAGAGTGCTCCACTAGATATATACCCAACATTTTAACAGCTATTAACCATAAAGACCAAATCGGAAGATACTGCCATCTTGAATAACTTGGCAGTCCAAATCATGTCTAAAATTTCCTTCAATTCTAATCTGATTTCATTGTTGGTTCCTTAGATATTTTGGAAAGACTCCGTGGTCACCTCCATTTGCGTCAAGAGTTTGGAATTCAGCCCTTCTGGATAGGTCCTTTTCACGCTTATATTGCTATCGACCATCCTGAGGCTCTGGAAGTAAGCATTTATGTTTGGCATTTTATTTCCTTGTCTACTTTTTTATAGCAATGAGAGTGGGATGTGTAGTGTAAGCAAATTTGTAAATTGGCTACTAACGAGATGGTTTCTAATGCAGAAAGCGGTAGTATTGTGAGGTAGATTATGCTTCCTGAACGTTTTCTGTATTGGGACACCGAAAGAAAAATCCTCGTTTTCGGGTGGTCTGTCTGCTTGCTCCAAAAATCATTCTCAGTAAATTTTACATTACATTTTAATTTTACGTTGTTAGTGAGTTTATTGCTCTGCATTATTAAAATCGTTTAATGAACATTTGTAAATTGTAAAATCTAATGACTTAGGTATGGATGATTAAACTACACAACACTTTGTAAAAATTGCAATACCGTGAAGGAATAGTAGGTAGGTAGTTGAATTAGCGTAGCACTGGAGCAAGACAGCGGGCTATGAACGACTGTTCAGAATCAAACCCGAAGGGAAAGATCCGAGGACAACAGCATGTAATTTTGAACTACGGTCAGATGACGAGGTTAACACCTGAGCTGACACCCCGCTCTCCAAAATTCCACATCACGCCAACATGAGGACATTGAGGTTTAGACGGATTTAAAGTGCACCAGTTCCCACGTACACGACGACCTTTGGTTGGATCGAGTTTTTGAACAAGTAATATTTGCTAATCCGCTACTCTACCAACCGGGTTACCGCAAAAAAATAGGCAAAAACAATCAAATTGGCATGGACTCAACTAGTGTGAGGAGATCGCCAGATGATATGTCCAGCCATGCTGTCTGGATAGCCACTCATAATTGCGTGGTTGTGGTAGGTGCTAGAACTTTTGGTTAACTTTGATAAGTGCTGAACTCTGGGCTGAACTGTTGTTATGAACCACTGGGTTCATGTCTGGAAATCTAGGTGATCAAATAACATGAGGGAATTGTCCACAATGCTCCTCAAAGCAATCGCGAACAAAATGGGCCCGGTGACATAGATCATTATCATCCTGGAACATGCCATCGTTATTGGGGTAAGTGAAGTCCATAAAGGGCTGTAAATGGTTCCCAAGAAAATGAATGTAGTGGTTTCCTGTCAATGACCAGTTCCATTTGATCAGAGGAACAAATTTAGTCCAGGTAAACACTCCGCACACCATTATGGAACCACCACCAGCTTGTACAATGCCTATTATATATTTTATATGTAGCAAATATATTTTACAATATATATATTGCAGAAAAGTCATGCATATAATTTGAGAAAATATTTATAAATTTATATAATATATTTGTGAATACATTAATTCTTTTTTGTAGCTTATTCTAAGCAGCAGCTCCACTCTTGACAAATCGGATGAATATTCCTTCTTACACAAGTGGATTGGTCTAGGTCTTTTGACAAGGTACTATGGAAATCCTGTTACAGTAGAATGGATTTTAATTTTCATGTTAAAGTCATAGAAACAGAGCTCCTAATTCAACAAATTAAAAATGTATAAATAACTTTATTTTGATATCGCCATGTCGTTGACTTGATGGTTTGTCAAAGAGTATGTCTATTTATAATTTTCAATAGTAATACATAATTTATATGTACAACTTCAAATATGTATTAAAATTTAATCTCAAATGTCAAGTATCAAGTCATGTGGCAGAGCCATTTCTGGATTATGAATACGGAAAATTTAGAACTGCTAATGCTAAATTTGCTTCACACACTTTATATTAATATTTTTCTATGCAGTGTAATTTAACGCGATGATCTTTTGTTTGCAGCTATCCACGAAATGTTTCTTTTATGAGTAAATTCTTGCTCTAAAATATGAAATATGACAATACTATTCAAAATATTGTGAGTAGCAATCTTCGTATATGTTGGTTGAAATCTATATTGTAATACTTATACGAAACGACTCTCTTCTCTTAGAAGTCAATAATTTCTTTTTGCAGAAACTGGGTGAAAGTACCTATTGTTCATTTTATTATGACGGAATTACATGCAGGACAGAAAGGAAATTTTGCATTTTCGCATTATAGGCTCTTCTAAACAGATTTCTGGTTAGTACTCAAGTTGAGGTAGTTAGGTGATGCGTTTAACTGGCGACGGTTCGAGTTTAATTCCCAAATATCCAAAAACAGCACCTCATAATTTGAACCACGGTCAGATTACAAGGTCAACACTTGAGCTCTCACCCTACTCTCCAAACTTCAACACCAAGAGAACGTGAGGGCATTTGAGGCCACGACAGGTTTCACGTACACCAGCTTCCACTTGCACGACGGTCTAGTTGGATCGAGTTTTGAACTCTCAGCCCTCCGATTTCTAATCCGCGACTCTACGAAATGGGTTACCATGGCAATGTATCCAATGTGGGAAACAAGCCTATGAATCACGTCAAGTTGTTAAATTTAAGTTCTGTTTATAAATTTTCAGTAAAGCGTGCACATTTCATGGTCATGTATGTTTTAGAAACATGATTAAATTAAAGTTTACTTAAATCATAGCAGTCCTGTTCTTCGTATTTAGTTTTAATTCTGTGTGACGTGTGTTAACTACCATAGCTTTATTTATTGTTGTTTTGTATATGTGTTACAGTGAAAGACCGAAATCTGGAGAATGTCGACTTTCACCGGTGAATGTCAACATTCACATAGTCGCTTGGTGTATGTCCGAAATATTTGCTAAATACCCTTATTTCTGACTTACACCGGCAAATGTCGACATTCACCATGCACTAATGGTGAATGTTGAACATGTCGGAGATTTATATTTTCTTCTCCGTATTTCAGTCGCGATAAAACGTCACAAGGGTGACGTAACTTTTTCGCCTCTCTTTCTGAGAGGAGTGACCAAGAACTTAAAACAAACAGTACATTCTAAATGAGAAAAGAAAATAATAGAAATTAAAAACTTACTTAATTATACAGTACATTCTAAATGAGAAAAGAAAATAATAGTAACAAAAACTTACTTAATTATGTGATTCAAATCTTATTTATTGCAACAACTTAAACTATTATGACACTTTGAATTGCACAAGAGTCCCTTGCTTTTACAACTGCATTTAGTTGTGGAACACTTCCTTTTGCAATGACAGCGTGTATAGCCTTGCCCCCCGCTTCTCGAATTAGCTGCAGCTGCTTCTCTCAGCGACATTTCTTGAAAAGAAATCTCATCTATGGAAAGTAACTTTTCTTTACAAATTACGAACTGATTACGTGTGCAAAGCTGCTTGAGGGTACCATTTTTATTTGCCAGTTTATAGAAGTCGGAGTCTTCTATTCCAACAACAACCGCTAACACACTTCGGCTATCTGTACGACCACGGTCGACATCAGGGACTTGTATTCGTACAGTATCACCAATTTGAGCAGGAGGAAATTGTTTTTGTGAGGTTCGTAACATTTCAGAAAGTATTTTAGAGTACTTTTCTTGAGAAAAATAAAAACAATTGTCTTCTCGTTTACCCGCAATTAATGCATTTAACTTTTCAAGAAAAAGATCACGATTCACTGCAGTATCCATTCAGTATAAATTAGGGTATCGGAAAAAAACCTCGGCTCCTCTCTTTTCGACCTCCACCAGAGCATATCTGTGATTGTCGACATACACCGGTGAGGGTCCGAATGTACAAGAATGTAATGGAATATTCGATCTTTCACCGACGTATTTGGTATGTGTCGACATTCACCGGTGAAAGTCGACATTCTCCAATTTCGGTCTTTCACGATAACATATGCATAATAATCGAAGATAGTTAAATTTTCAAAAGTTTAGGGGTTCACTTCGTTAATGGATTAATGTAAGGATGTAAAATATTTTAGAACAGATGCATTTAAATGAAGTCAAAATGCAAACAATGAATCTCATTTTACTCTTTAATTACCTCGAAGGCTACTATCAAAACAAATATTTATAGTACAAAGATACTAGAAAATTCAAACATTTTTGTAGCAAACATTCTATTAGTATTTTGTAATGATCGTAACTACGACAGAAAATAATTAGCAGTCTAAAATTCATTGCTTTCCAATTTATTATTTATTTCATACAAATCTAATGCATCTTTTGCTTACGAAACGTTTCACGTATTTCAGTTCTGGATCTAAGTGGAGAACCAGACGTAAGCTATTGACTCCCTGTCTGCACTTCCGCATCCTGGAAGATTTCGTACCAATATTCGACGAGCAGTCTCTAATTCTAGTCAAGAAAATAAAATCCATGGTGGATAGAGATCATGTAAATCTCTTACCTATAATCCTACTCTGCACACTGGATGTTGTATGCGGTAAATTTATCTTAATTGCTCAATCTAAATCTGGTTTTCAGAATAAAGTTTCCGAAGTAAAGTATATATAATATATATATATATATATATATATATATATATATATATATATATATATATATATATATATAATATATATATATATATATATATATAATATATATATATATATATATATATATATAATATATATATATATATATATATATATATATATATAATATATATATATATATATATATATATATAATTCAAAATTACAAACTAAAACAAAGAGAAATCCAAAAATTTTAAAATTAAGAAATTTAAGAAAATTTCGAAAAAAATGATGAAGTGTTGGTGGATGAGGGCGTCATCAGGGAGGAGCCTCATCCAGTCAACACAATATGGTGTTTTCTGCGTGTGAGCGGCAGTACACCAAAAGTAGCCTACACACCCCTCCAAACACCATAAGAAGAAAGGACCCGACTCGGAATTCCGACCCGGAACATCGGAATCGGAAATCGAAAAGATAGTGTTCAAATCCAGTTTTTTAAAAAATTAATAAAATTGATAGTCAACAGGAAAGTCTCCAAAAAAAGCTATTAAATAATATTAGTAATCTTAAATCTTTCAAAAATAATCTTATAAAAAGAGTGAGGGTATTTATTATTAAGAAGTGTGTTAATGAGATTATTACATTGCAAAAGAAAGTTAGATTTAGAGTTGCAAATTTTATTGAAACGCATCAGTTGACCAGCAATTGTATGATAATAATTTTTTTTAGAAATATTAGAATCCCAATACATTAATTTAAAAACCGGAAATTCAAAATCATCTCTCTTATCATAAATATTAATATCAGTTTTATTATTTAAAGTGTATATATCCAAGTCTAGAAAGACGGCTTTATTATTATCTGAATTGGTTTTTAATAAATATAATTCATCTGGGTAAATCGATTTCCAAAGGTTAGCAAAATTAGTATCATTGAAAACAATTAAATCATCAATATATCTAAAGGAAGAATTAATTTGTAGGCAAAATTTTTTTTCATAATAATGAAGAAATAAATTAGCAAGGATGGATGAAAAATTGGAACCTTGGGGTATACCCTTAATTTGAATAAATAAATGCTCACCGTTAAAAATAAAATTATTATAGATACAGAAGTTTACCAAAAATTCCCAATCCTCAAAATCAATAGTAATCAGATTTTTAAAGTCATGATAATAGTAGTTAAGTACATCTTTAAGTTTGCCCAATGGTATGCTAGTAAATAGGTCTTTAAAGTCGTAGGTTAGTATATTATTAATAATATATTTTATTTATATAATTTAAAACGTTATTATTATCACTAGTAATCCAAGTGAAACCTTCTTCAATACTGGTATTAAGGATAATTTTTAGATATTTACAAAGTAAGATACCGGGTTTAATCATATAAGAATTTGTACCACAGGTAATAAATCGGAATTTCATAGGATTTTTATGAAATTTAGGTACAATAGTTATGTAGGGTAAAATAATGTGATGATTAGAAATTTTTAATCTTTTATTCCAAGAAATAATTTTTTAAACTATAGTATTATATGTAGATTTGCAGAACTTATAGGTATCAGAATTTTTAAGCTCAGTATCTTTTATTATATATATATATATATATATATATATATATATATATATCGGAATGTCTAGGCGCCAACCTGCCTACGTTCCAAAAAGCGCGGGAAACATTTCCCAAAGACCAATCGGAACACTTCCCGCCAGAAGGCGCGAACCCCGCAGGCTGACTCCGAACGATTTGATGTTAAGACGTGGCTTTGCACGGACGTGCCACCAGGATGTTAATCCCACTATGATTTGATGTTTAATCTGATATTTGTACATAATTGACCCCTGTAATTAACCCCCCCTTTTCCCCCAGATTTTATAAAACAAATATTTAATTGTAACGATGCTCTCATCAATTCACTTCTAACATATTAATCCACAACATGGGGGCTCAGGCCTCCCGTTGCCTCTCAATCGTAAGCTAAGTAGCTGTAAAGCTAAGTAGTGCAACGCCAGTGTTAAGAAGATACGACGATCCGAATGGATAACGACGATGCCACTTTGCGATGCCTACAAATGGATACCTGCTGTCTATGGTGCCTACAAGTGAACGAGATTTGACGAGCCAAAAACGACGGAGATTCTAACCAGGACTATATGTGAGTGTTTTCTGTTCACATTTTTTAGATTTCATTGCATTTACATTGAAAATGACGACTCTTGGAACAATTCCACATGTTGCTTCATCCATAAAAACGTCGAGCACGAAAAACGTGCAAATGCTGCATAAAATTCTACTTCCGAATACAGAACTTGACAGAAAATGTCGACAAAATCTTCGTAATTTTTCTGGTTTTTCTGATGATACAGACTTTGACTCTATCAAGAGTAAAATTCTGGAAGATTTCTCACTTCCACAACTGATTACAATTTGCAATATTTTGCACATTGAAATTTTAGAAGACAAATCCCTTTGCCGCGACGCGATAATTACTTCTTTAAAAGATTTTTCACTTCTAACTTCGAATGATGATTCAGGCGGTGAAAGCGAAGCAGAACAAGAAGATCAAAGTTCTTTTTCCC
Source organism: Meta bourneti (assembly GCA_933210815.1). Classification (NCBI taxonomy): domain Eukaryota; kingdom Metazoa; phylum Arthropoda; class Arachnida; order Araneae; family Tetragnathidae; genus Meta; species Meta bourneti. Next base: position 8,605,739 of record OW119922.1, read on the forward strand.
AGCGTGAAAGTTCTGCATTCACGAATTTAAATGTGTCAGCAGTTGGTCAAGGCCACGAACAAACGCAGCGCTCATCGAAAGATACAAAACACATTTCCGAAACCGCTTTTGATTTTGAACCCATGCGGAATCCTTTTTCCAACGATTCGCGGTCTCGCAAAACAGAAGAAACTGTTTATCCTTTTGCGTCTGAAAATAAACAGAGTTTCAACATTAATTTTTCTCTGAAGGATTTAGTTGAAACAATTCGTCCTTTTTCATCCGAAGATAATTATCCCATTGAATTGTTTATCCAAGAACTCGAAGAACTGTTTTTATTTCATAATTTATCTAATGACATGCAAAAAATTGTTTTTACTAAGCATTGTCTATTGCACTCTGCAAAATTATATGCACAAACATTAAGAGGTATTGATACATTTGAAGCATCAAAACATTCTTTATTAGATGAATTTAAAGCATGTATTTCAAGTGTTGACTTACATAATCTTTTGCGTTCCCGTAAATTAAAACCCGGAGAAAATTTATTTGCATATCTAATAGCTATTCGAGAAATTGCAAGTCGTGGTAATATTGATTGTGCTTCAACCCTTGAATATTTTATAAATGGTATACCTGATAATTCACATAACAAAATTATTTTATATGGTTGTAAGTCTTTTGGTGAATTTAAAGAGAAATTAAAAGTGTATGAGAAGTTGTTTAATGTAAGCAACCATAAAAAAGATTTTATTGATCACTCTTATCGCCCAAGGTATGATTCTAATAAAAGTCAAAATTACCAAAGATCTAAGCAATCTTCTAATGTTGCAGTCCACTAATCGTTGTTATATATGTGGTAGTAAATTTCATATTTCTAATGAGTGTACACATAAAAGTAAAGGTTACAAATGTTTCTCCTGTAATGTATTTGGTCACCGTTCTGCAGAATGTCCCAGAAAAGCTGCTCAAACGCCAAAATTTACAAACTATTCCAGTGAACCAAAAGCTCAAGTTCATTCACTTGCTATTGAAGAACATTATCCCGTAAGTCCCATGGAAATTGAAGTTACCCTTGGAACTGTCACATTTCATAGTCTAATTGACACTGGAGCACAAGCTAGTTTAATAAACACTGATGTACACAAAGAAATTGGATCCCCACCACTTGAAAAATCCCAAATCACATTTTCTGGAATTGATAACACCAAAGTTCACCTTCTTGGTTTTTTTCATGGTGATATCAAAATTGAAAACAGCAATTTTCCTTGCAAAATTCACGTTGTTCCAACTCATTCAATTCCCTACAAGGCAATCTTAGGAACTGACTGTATCCAACAAGCTGAATTTAAAGTGGGTAAAAATGGTATTTCTCTTATCAACGATGAACCAAATTTCCTTCTTAATGTTGTTAATGTAGTAGAAGATATCAACTCCTTAGATCTTCAACATATAAAAAACAAAACAATCCGACAGAAGGTTGAACACTTAGTTTCAAATTACAAACCAAACAAAACCGAAAGTACCGACTTACAAATGAAAATCATTTTGACGGATGAAACACCCATTGCACAGCGTCCACGAAGGTTGTCTATCGCTGAAAAACAAGAGGTAGACAAACAAATCGAACAATGGTTGAAGGACCAGATAATTTCTGAAAGTACATCCGACTTTAGTGCACCTATGGTTTTATGCAAAAAACCTGATGGATCAACGCGTATTTGCATTGATTACAGACTTTTGAATTCCAAAATAATCCGAGACAGACAGCCCTTACCGTTGATAGAAGACATCTTTGACAGCTTACAAAATGCTCAAAATTTTTCTACATTAGATCTCCGGAATGCTTTCCATCATGTTGACATACATCCAGATAGCCGCAAGTACACTAGTTTTGTAACTCACTCCAATCAATACGAGTTCAACAAGGTCCCATTTGGATTAAACAAAAGCCCTTTAATTTTCCAGCGATATATCCAAATTGTATTTCGTGAACTGTTAAAACAAGGAACTGTCATAATATACCTGGATGATATTGTTATTCCTGCTTCTGATGAAGAGGATGGTCTTCGTAAACTCAAACAAGTTTTCAATACCGCCTCAAAGTTTGGTCTTGAATTTAACTTCAAAAAGTGTAGTTTTCTCCAAAGAAAAATTGAATTCCTAGGTCATGTAATAGAAGATGGTACCATTCGACCCTCTGTAAACAAAACACGTGCAGTTCAAAATTTCCCTACCCCGAAAACTCAGAAACAAGTTCAAAGCTTTCTTGGTTTATCGGGATATTTCCGAAAATTTATTAAAGATTATTCACTAATTGCTAGACCCTTAAGTGACTTGTTAAGAAATTCTACTCCATTTCATTTTGGCCCCGAACAACGAAAAGCTTTTTTAATGTTGAAACAAGCTTTATCCTCCGATCCTGTATTACACCTATATCAACAAGGCTCACCTCTCCAACTGCATTGTGATGCAAGCAAACTAGGTTTTGGATCAATCCTACTACAAAAAGATTCTGATGAACACTTCCACCCCATTCAATATATGAGTATGAAAACATCACCTCAACAGGAAAAATACTCCAGTTATGAACTCGAAGTATTTGCAATTATACATAGAATCCCTTAAGAAGTTTCGACACTATTTAACGGGCACTAAGTTCCAAATATTCACGGATTGTCAAGCGTTTCAGAAAACAATGACCAAAAAAGATTTAACCCCCAAAATTGCACGATGGGCTTTATTCCTTCAAGGATTTGATTACGAACTATTACACAGATCAGGACAACAAATGCAACATGTAGATGCGTTAAGTCGCTACCCCGTTCTTGTGATTACACCTGACGAACTAACCCAAAAAATTAAAGAAACACAAGATAATGATGAGTTTATATCAGAAATTAAGAAAATGATAACAACAACCCCTTCAACTGAATTTTTCTTAAAAAATGGTATTTTGTTCAAAATGAACAAAGATGATGAACTCTTGGTTGTGCCACAAAGCATGCAAAAAGAAATAATTCAAAATGCACATTTAAAAGGACAGCAAGGACATTTCGCCTCACGCAAAACTGAATCAATTGTTTCACAAGACTTTTACATCCCAAATATTACACATCGAGTGCAAGAAGTAATTTCGAATTGCATCCCTTGCATTCTATCCTCACGCAAAACCGGTAAACCGGAAGGACTGCTCAATCCCATTCCGAAAGGCGACGAACCCTTAAGCTGTTACCACTGTGATTTTCTAGGTCCCTTACCATCAACAAATAAAAATTACAAATACATTTTTGCAGTTATTGATGCATTTACAAAGTTTTTATGGCTTTATCCAACTAAATCTACTTCTGCTCAAGATGCACTTCAAAAGCTAACTCTTCAACAAACAACTTTTGGCAACCCCTCAAGAATCATAACAGATAAAGGTAGTGCTTTTAAGTCAACCGACTTTAAGAATTATTGCAACGAACAATCAATCGAACATATACAAATTACAACAGGAGTGCCACGTGGTAATGGTCAAATAGAACTAATGTTCGGTACATTAATCCCGATTTTCACAAAATTATCACTTAACGAACCTGAAAAATGGTTCAAATTTGCCCCACATATCCAGCGTATAATGAACAGTACAGCTCCCAGAAGCACAAAATTCACACCCTTTGAACTTTTGATCGGAATAAAAATGAAACAAAAAGACCTACACATGAAACAAATTCTGGACGAAGAACACTTATGCTCCACAATAACAGAAAAACAAATTCTCAGAAACGAAGCTAAAACAAACATCTTCAAAAGCAAGAAGAAAGCCGACGACAGTACAATAAACACAGAAAAAAGGCCCACATTTACAAAGTTGGTTACCGTGTCGCCATAAAACGTACTCAGTTTGGAACACTCCTTAAGTTACGACTCAAATTTTTCGGACCCTACGAAGTTACAGCAACACACCCTCATGATCGTTATGATGTTAAAAAAATTGGTCAACACGAAGGACCAAATGTAACTTACATGTCAGCTGATAACATGAAACTGTGGTCAAGAAACTGATTTTGAACTTTAACTTTATTATCTTTGTCATTTTATTTGTATTATTTTTTACTTTTGTGTCTACTTTTGAAAATGAAAAACTTTTTCTGAATATTGTCAGCAAATCTATTGTGAATCTGTCAACAAGCCAACGAACTGTCACGTGAACATGTTTGCAAACAATGAGCATTTCCTTTGTAAATATTGACTGATGTTCACTCCTGTAAACGCCATCTACGATGTCCCATGGCAATGATGTATAGCTAAATTAGCTATTAACCATGACCAATGGTTAAGATATTATTACGATGAAAAGCACACACGATGAGCAGTATACGATGTTCTCTTTGCTGCACCAGTGCATTTATCAGTCCATGAAAATTTCCCACAATGGAAGGCCGAAGCATCCCCAACATGCTCAATGTTGACAATCTATCTACAAATGCTGACATTGACAGATGTTTTTTTCGAACTTTTCCTCTTTTGTTTTTGCATCTCGTTTTAGGTTTCTTCCCTCTGCCCAGCGTGTCAGGAGGACCTGACATGTCAAGATGGACGAGTGTCGGAATGTCTAGGCGCCAACCTGCCTACGTTCCAAAAAGCGCGGGAAACATTTTCCAAAGACCAATCGGAACACTTCCCGCCAGAAGGCGCGAACCCCGCAGACTGACTCCGAACGATTTGATGTTAAGACGTGGCCTTGCACGGACGTGCCACCAGGATGTTAATCCCACTATGATTTGATGTTTAATCTGATATTTGTACATAATTGACCCCTGTAATTAACCCCCCTTTTCCCCTAGATTTTATTAAAACAATATTTAATTGTAATGATGCTCTCATCAATTCACTTCTAACATATTAATCCACAACATATATATATATATATATATATATATATATATAGTTGTTTGAAATGAATCTATTTCTGGAATACGGGAAAACCCGAACAATGTAAGGACACCATCGACAGTTAAAAGTTTTGGTGAATTTAACTTCTGCTAGTCACTTTTCCTCATTAATGTGACTTGTGAATCTGTGTCAACAAGCGCTTGGAAGATTTGATGTAAAATCGTAACTGTCTTGCACATACTTTCAAGAGTATCTACTTCACTAAGATTATTGATATTCGACTCAGAAGATTTATATTTAGAATTTTGGCTACATTCTTAGTTTTTATGACCAAAACTATTGCAAGCAAACAACGCGGGCCACTGTCTTTAAGCTGACAGTCCTTATTGAAATGACTAACTCCACCACAAGAATAACATCGTCGAATATTTTGATTTGTTTCGGTTCACGTTTATTACGGTTATTTTCCAATATTTCAGTACTTTCGTTTCCTGTTGATCTCTGAAAGTCATGTGAATTTTTATCGTACATCTGGGGAAATGATTTCGATTAATTGTCACGATAACAAAATTCATGAAGTAGTTCATCTTTTAAATTGTCAAATGTTCGAATGTATTTTATTGTCTGAACTAATTTAGTGCTGGACCTTTCAAGCATTTTTTTGTTGACGTGATGGTCTGTAGATAATTTAAATGATATAATTCCGCAGCGTCCACAATATTATCACAAAATGGTTTACGGAAACTAAGTCATTGCAAGTAAAACGTTGAATTCCATCAGCTATCTCGCGAATAAACAAAGTGGTCCATAAAAAATTATTCATTTCAAAACTCAAGTGCTGACCTTGAGGTGAAACCGGGCAAGTACTTTAGTTTGCAAATTCTGATTTTTATTAACGGCGATTGATGTATAATGTTTACTCAGGTTTATGACGCATCGCATCTGGCACTTTCGCTAAGGTGATCGGGAAAATTCGGTGCCATCAGTGTCCACGTCTGAAGAAACATCGCTTTCAGTTTGACATTCCTTCAATTTTTGGAAACTAGTGTGAAGACATGCATCTATTAATTACATCATGTGATTATGATCAAATTTAATTTGTAAAATTGATTCATACATCAGAATTAATTCGGACGCTTTAAGTTCTAAACGTTTTTGTTCTCAGGCAGCATCTTGCTTAAAATAAGTTGGGAGAATTCAGTAAACTCACTAGTAAATGAAATTCTTTTATTGTTTTGTTGAGGCTCTTTTTAGATTAGTAGGTGAGGAACTTCGCTTACTTTTGATAATTCTTCCTGGTTGTATTTGATACAGAGAATACTTTCAATGCTAAGCGTGTATATATTATTCATTAATCATTTATTGTTTCGCTGTATGCTTTCGTCAGTAGATACTAATTATTTATTTTTCTATGCATCAGAAACGATGATGGGTGTTCGTATCAGAGCTCAGGATGGAATTTATTCTGATTATGCGGCAACTATTGATAAGTATGATTTTCTTTTGTCTTACTTTTAATGAACACACAAATGAAAAAGATCTCAACCCATATTACTCTTATATAGGTTAGAGAGAGAAAAATGGGGCATTTTGATTCCCTTTCGCCAAATGTCGAATTTAATGCAGCATGTTATATGGCGTCAAATGACAAAAGTAATTTCATCTATAGTCGAATTCCACTCTGAAGCTTAAGCAGTGCGCAAACAAAAGCAATATTTTTCAATTGTAGAAACTCTTGGGTAGCTTGAAGGATTTTGTTCATTTTCGGCTGGTGTTGAAGTATTGTGTTTTGTGGCACAAAGTTCAAAATAGGACATGGCACGCCAAACTCAAGACATTAAAAATATTAAAATCGTAACCATATTAAAACGATTCTGTTTCGGTGACAGTCAAAAGTCTAGAGGGTGACGAACGATAAAAGAAATATTTTTATTGAAAATGAACGAAATATCACTGGGTTGTCTTTCGCCGACAAAGAGTGTGCCATCTCTCCCAATTGTCAGGGAGAGAAAATGCACTCAACCATTTGTTAACGTAATAACAATATCACATAGTTAAATTCAAAATATTTCACAGCAAAGTGCAGTAAACAACTGAAGCTAAGTCGTTTGGTAATATTGTAGCTGCGAATGGATATTTAAAAAATTATGAAAACGAAATATTTTGTGCTTTTCCTTCTACAATAGATGATAAAAGCTTTTGATTAAAGAAGAATACGATAAGATTTGATACACTATATCTTCTGAAGCTACTGACTGAAAACAAACAGAATTTTAGGCAAATTCAAGTAAACCGTTCGAATTATATTCACTGCATCAACTCTCCCAATGAGCCACATGTTTCCCTCCTTTACACATATAAGATGATCCCTCGCAATAAGCTAATTATGATGCAAAGTACAGCTGGTAAGACTTTTTTAAATGTAAATCCGCCGAAATTTTTAAAAGGAGCATGAAAACCTCAGCATAAAATTAGGAAATTTGTAAAATTAATGCTCGTTTAAAAATAACTAAAGACGAAGTCTTAACTATCCTGGTGGTTGCCTCGACGAAGTGACATAAGCAAAACTGACCAGAACTTAATGAACGAGTTACTCGTCATTAGAAGATTATTGACCAGATCTTGATATCATCATCAGGAAAAAAATCAGCAATACCATGATGACATCCTGGAAATGACGAGATCTATCGTCATTTCCAGAATTGGTGAGATCTGATGGACGAGATATCTCGTCGAAATCACTTGGAGGGATAATCATGAGAAGGATGCGAGTTGTAGGTGGTGCAAGTTTGATTCTTTCCTGGATGCATTTCTCTCTTGTGTAAGGAAAACTTTCCTCGTGTGCGTTATTTGCATGAAGTTTGGCACAGCTTGGCCAAATATGGCTTATATATAAACCTAACTCAACCAACTAATCATAAGAAGCTGTTTTCTTTTGAATTTGCATTTCTATTAAACTTGCAAGTGTTTCGACGAGATATCTCGTCCAAGATCTGGTAATTTTTGCTAAGGACGAGATATCTCGTCCAGAAGAAGATGCCCTATCGCTCCAAGGGCAATGAAGATCCAAGTAGGAAAAACAAATTGTCCCTTGCCCAGGATTGCTGAAACTTTGGAAGAGGTTTTTGCACCAGAGGCTGGCCACTACAGGCAAGTTTCGACGCGAGGATAACCACCGAGAGGGTTAAATGACAGAAATATCTTGTGTGAGAAATCCCTTGTTCTCGAAAGGTTTCTTTCATCACATTGATAGAAATCAAAGTATAATTTACGAGGACAACGACATGTAATTTTGAACCACGATCAGATGACGAGGTCACACTTGAGCTGGCACCCCACTCTCTACACTTCCACACAACACCAAGTCAACAGGCTGGGAGCGGATGTCTTCTGAATTGCGGAAACTAACGTTTTGTAATTTATGTATTGCCTCTACTATGGTGCTTGCGCTGTGTGTTCTTGTATATTAGCGAATGATCTTTCTATCAAGTACTACTGCTAGGAAAAAAGAAAAAATCCGAGGACACCTCTTAATTTTGAATCACGGTAAGATGTCGAGGAGCCTCACTTTTCGAACTTCTACATCAAGCCAACGTACGGACATTTGAGGCCACAACAGACTTAATGTGCACCAGCCCCCAAGTACTTGATGGTCTTGGGTTGGATCGAGTTTTGAACTCTCAACCATCCTGTTGCTAATCATTGATTCTACCGCTGGTCTACAGCGGCCCTTATCTATAAAATAGACATATTTGATCTTCAATAATGGATATATTTTGTTGGACTCATTTAAGAAATTATGGATATTTTTATTTTTGTGATTGAACTTTTGTATATTTCAGCATCGGAAATCAATTCTATGAGCGCTTCGCAAGACCATGGTTATGGCCAGATTTTATATATTATAACACCAGTGCAGGTAAACAGATCAAAAGAGATATCACTACATGGCATAATTTTACAAATAAGGTAAACATTGTTTTATAACAATCTTTAAAATCTGAAACAAGAATTAATGTTTCTTTTTCATAAATGCAAAAAACAAAATCAATTTCACGATTGAAAATGTAAATTAACTTTTATCTTCAAAACAAAAGTGATCGCACTTTGCAAAGTATTTGCGCTACTTTAATTAGAATATTTAAATTTGTTGAGAACTGTCATGGATCCTAACAATCATACTAAATTTCAATTAATTTCTTAGTCAGAATTTTAAGCTAAAATATTTATTTTCGATGTATTATATTTCACTGCTTTTGAAATTAATTTAATACAGTCAATATCCTTCAGTCTCTGATGAAATATTTATTTTGAAAAGCAATTCCCACACAAATTATGTATTTTCCATATCTAAAAATGTGACATAAAGAGCTAAAATTAAGTCGAAACAATCTTTAAGCAATAGTTCGTTTATAGATGAATTGCTAATTTTCAAAATTAATGTAAGTATTCATTTATCAAATTACAAAAAGATTAAATATAATATACATTTGCCTCAGTAATGGAATTTTTCTGTTTTAAACTAGAATATTAACTACTGATCTATACTATGTTAAATATAGAAGTTAACCTTTCATTCCGTAAAAAAATGCACAATATTTGTGCTTTACTCAATTGGAGCAAAAGGAAGTCTCAGATGCTTTGGGTGAAAATTTTTTCCACCATTACCACTAATACTCGATGTTCCAAATTTTCTTGTACAAACTTTTAAGGGAGGTAGAGAACACAAAATTCACTCCTATTCACAAGGGAAATAAACCCTCAAGTACCACCTGGACTTGCCAGAGGGCGCTGTTAGGTGACAAGGCGGAGCCAGTTTCGGCCATCGTCATTTTAAACGCTCTGATGAACCCGTCCACTAATGCTGAGATGGATGGATTATTCATCTGGTTTATGGAGAGTTTAATAAGAAATGAATAAGCCGTTGTGAGATTATATCGTGAACAGTACTTCGACAAACGTGTGCCCGATCACCGAGCGTTTATGCCAGATTTTGTGTGAAACTAAATCATTCCATTAGAATGTGTAAAAAAGCTATTTTTGAACTCCACCTTAGTGTACCTTCTAGCAGATCAGCGTGTCTCTTGTTGCTATGTATCTTTATGTGAATAGGGTTTAATTTTGTGTTTCCTATCTTCTGTCTAAGTTTGCAACTAATGTTTGACGCTTCATGTTATAATTTTTTTGTTTGGAAAGCAGCATTCTGTTAGACACCAAATCTTTCAGCCAAAAGAACACACACATAAAAATACTAATTAAAACATAAAATACAAAATTCAAGGGTAAAATACAGCAAACAAATTCATAAAGTTAGGGAAGCTGCTGAGATTCTTCAGTCAAACGTAAACACAAATAAAAAGAATTAAAACATAAAATATAAAATTCAAAGTAAAATATAGTAAAGAAAAATACAAAAAACTATGGAAACTGCCTAGTAGCCAAAAGGTCCTCCTCCTGTCAATAATGTGCCCATATTATGATTCATGTTCTTTCCCACAACCACGTGACAGATCTTCAAACCGGGCGACCTGCAGAAAAAGCATGAAGTTGCTCGCACATGCTTCGTCTGTTTCATTAGAAGATCTATAGTGTTTTATATGTTTGCAAAGCATGAACATTCTAAAGAAACAGACAGCACAGCGCATATGGGTGGAGTCGTTGTCGTAATATCTCTGAAGGATAAATCACGTGGGCTTACAAATCGACTTAGCAGATTGGCTATCGAAGCTCTGACTAGTGTTTTTGATCACAGTGCATAATCACTTTAACCAATAAATAATTTAGGATGCATGCTTTTCCCCAAAACCACATGACATGTCTTCAAACCGAGCAACCAGAAGAAATAACATGAAGATGCGCTTACATGCTCCTTCTATTTCATTATAAGGTCGATGTTGAAAAGTGTGTGACGTCAGATCGATTATTATGAGATAATCAGACGCTATAATATAATATCCTATGAATGCTATTTTCTGGCAAGCTAAATATAGGTGGTGGTGGTCTTTCTGCGGTGATACGTGTTTCTTGTACGTATTCTGGACGTAAAATCAGATTCCAGCACCACGCCACTAAAAATTCCAAAGAACAAATCCCGAATTGATATAGGATAATTGAATGGTCAATGGAAATTAAATTAAACGCCAAACATTGCCAAAACGACGATAGACTACATTTCAGTTAACCCTGTTACGGATCATGTAAAAGCATTTGGGCAGCATAAGTAAAATCTTCGCAAACCATTTACTTGTTTTTCTCATATTTGTTTCTAATTGATAATGTTTCCTTTTATAACAGGTAATAAGAGATAAAAAAGCAGAGATTATGAAGCGTTATTCGCAATCATCCAATGATAAGATAAACGAGGAATTTGAGGGCAAAAAGAGACGATTCTTCTTGGATCTTCTCCTAGATTTGCATATCAACAGTGAACATTTGACGGAGCAGGATATACGAGAGGAAGTGGACACTTTCATGTTCGAGGTACTAATACAATCTTGAACTTCGTGTTCTTAACTGTTTCACTTTTGTGATGAGCCGTTTTTAACCGTTTTACTGTATTTCATGATGTCGCGCACTTTTTATAGCAGCAGACCATGCGGCTCGCGTGCCAGATCCTTCCCGCTAAGATCTTACATGTGTGGTGAACTTAGTCAAAACTAGAACAGTTAACTTTCGATACAGTAGCGCATATACAAGATACAGTTTCAGATATTTATCTTGCGGAATTCACTTAAAAAATTTGCACTCTTGAGTTGTAATACAATTCTTCTACTAGTATAATATATACTTTTAGTTTCCTATTAAGTTTCGCAAATAATAATGTGTTTAATAATATCATTATAAAACCTCATACATCGATGTATAAAAAACCAATATACGAGATTCGATTAAAAAATGTATCCAAACTAATTTTTTATTGAATTAAACAGCCGCAACCCAGAGACATTACTTTGGCACTTGAAATATAGGAAACTGATTTATGACCACCTAGGACACTGAAACTAGAATGCATCAGGAGCTCTGATTTCTTTATAGAACAGCAGTGCTTCATTCACTGCTAATAAGCCGTTGTGCTTATACTCCTTTTTTGTTTCCAGCTGAAATGACCCTTACACAAGACATGCGGCAATTTTGATCCCTATCCTCATGAATAAATCTTCATCGAAAATGTTTGCTGGGTCAACTTATTTATCTTTAATCTTCTTTAAAATCGGAACAGTTCTGGGGCATGCATGAAAGTTTAGCGTTACAAAAAGGCGTTACAAGTGTTTCGTCTTATGATTTTAGAACTAGAAGAATCATTCAGAAGATAAGTATGGCGTCATGTAGATAAAGGATGTCCGTACCTGACATGATCTTTGGAACAGGTGCACTGAGTGTGTAGTGTATAGAGTCAGCAATATGTCGAAAATCTACGGTGCTGGGCGAATTTTGGTCCAGTGTAACTTTTTATTGCGTGGAGTGAGCACTGCGTAAGTGATGTTATTCGTAAGCTATCAAACTATGCTACAATTAATATTGGACAACAACAATTTTTTCAAACTGTACCTCAATTGTTCAAATTGCAAATTAATTGTTGAATATTAGCAATAAACAATCGTTCTAGCTTCCTATGTCTGCTTCGTTCATTCCACAATTCAACATAATTCCCGAGTATTTACGTCAAAACTACGATTTGTGTCCTCGACACTACTTACCAATTTTTTCATAAAACTTTGTTCATGAGTACGCTCCTTACGTACGAACTATCAACAATATTTGGAATTATTACTTCCTCGTCTTCCATCTTCTAAGAGAAATCCTTGGATGAAGGAGACCACAGCACTCAGAATAGGCCTGGAATATCCCTCACTACAGTCCTTCAATACTTACAAGGAACCTGTTCCAGATTTGTTTTGGTCGAATACGGCTATAGATAGTTTGGCAGTCCTTCCAGACTTGGTCAAAGCAAATGTTCTCTAATGATGTTCTCAAAATGCAAGATTCCAGAGCATAAAACAAGTAAAGAAACATGCGAAGTACCTAATGAAAATCACAAAAAGTGACATTAAATTTGCTTTCTGCAGTTGAAGAACCAATACAAGTGTGCTGATGACTCAGAAAGAGTCTAGAAACCGGAAGTTCCGAAGAAAGACTATATTTGAACTAAATATCTAAAATATTTTCTTTGTCTGGATAAAGGTGGGGTATTTTTAGTTAGACTCGTATTTTCTCTGTACTCTTAATTTTAGACGTATTTCTCTGGTATGGAAAAGTTAAGACTTAAAATAATTTATCTTTGACTTGTTTTTTTCTTACTTGTTTTCAAAATCGATATTACTGACCAACTATGGTATCATTACAGGGCCATGACACAACAGGTGTGGGAATCACGTATGCCTTGTACAACATTGGTCTGTATCCGGAAGTCCAGAAAAAAATAATGGAAGAACTAGACTCCATTTTCAATGGGGATCTGGAACGTCCAGTTACGCTAGACGATGCTAGAGATATGAAGTATCTGGAATGCACGATTAAGGTCGGTATTCTCTTCCACCCCCTCTCAAATAGATAAGAGAACAATATGAGAATATAGTGGTACATGTTGCTGTTACTTCAGGAATACCTTTTTAATCCTTCGCAAAAAGTAAATAAAATATAACATGATGAGGAATGACAGAGGAATCAAGCTTTTATTAGCCTTTTCCTATTCATAAGATGACATTTCAGTTCTTTACGATATTTCAAAGCATTGGTTGGTAATTGATATTTAATTTGCGTAGCACTGGAGCAACACAACGGGCTATTGGCGACAATCCGGGATCAATCTCCAAAAAGGATACGAGGGAAAGATAGGAGGGAAAAGTACGAGGATAACACTAATTTTGAACCACGGTCAGATGACGAGGTTAACACCTGAACTGATACCTCACTCCCTAAACTTCCACTCCACTCCAACGTGAGGAATTTTGAGGTCACGACAGATTTACGTACACCAGCACCCGTGTACACGACCGTCTTTGGTTGGACCTAGTTTCGAACTCGTAACTCACCGATTGATAATCCATTACTCTTCCAACCGTACTACTGCAGCGCCTCCAAGCCATATAGGTCAGTACTATTCACAAAAATCGATGCTAAACAATCAAGTAAAATCGATAGAAAATTTTGACTTTTAGGGCTTTATCCTAATGCTATATTTTAAGAGTCACACACAAAGGTTTGGTGGATTTGAAATCCAAGTATTAATGAATGCGTGTTACTTATATATGGCGAATTTTTATCTTTGGAGTCTTAAGTACCCGTGTACACGGTCTTACAGATCAGTACTACACGTTTTTGAACGCAACGTTGATTGGTTGGTTTTAGATTTTAGGGGTCTAAAACCAACCAAACATATTTGGTTGGTCCATATTTGTGCAAGTTGCTCCAAACACAAGAGAGTGCCAAGTAATTGTGAAAAGAAAGGAGAGAGAAGAAAGATAGGGGTATTGGGTTTGCGATCCCCATGTTTGCCAGAGACAGTAAACTCCATTAGAAAAGAACACTACTACGGTACCTCGTGATCGTGAAGTCCAAACACACCTAAAGATGTGCCCCTGTGGGGTTAAAACACACGGAACCACGTGTATTCAAAAGTCCGGATACACAGAATTTACGAAATTTGCCAAGATAATCACGTTTAATTCCGGTCACTAGAACAATTTTTATAAGTTTCTCCGTGACTTATAACAAGGCCGCGGTAGCCCGGTTGGTTGAGTAACGGAAGTTTCGTTAACGGACGTTTGAGAATTCGAAACTCGATCAACCAAAGACAGTCGTGTACGGCTGGTGTGTTAGATCTGTTGTGGCCTCAAATGTTCTCACATTGGCGTGGTGTGGAAGTTTGAAGATGGGGTGTCAGCTCAGGTGTTGTCCTCGTCATCTGATCTTGGTTTGAAATAACAAGGTGCTGTCCTCGAATCTTTCCCTTCGGAATAGATTCCTAACTGTCACCAATAGCCCGTTGTGTTGCTCCAGTGCGACGTTAATTCAACTACCATGACTTTTAACAGCATTGAATGGTCATTTAGCACATCTATCTATTGTGCAAAAAATCTATACGAAATTTATCAAAATTGGTTGAAACAGCAATAACTTATGTAAATCACATTTGATAGAATTTTTGACATAATTGTGAGTGATGGTTTCAAACCTACAAACCCTCTTAAGATTTTAACTGAACTATTTCTTATTTATCTTTCCTTTCTTCTAGGATATACAGTATTTTCATCTTTTTAACTTTTCCTAGGGCGTAAACGCGTTAAGAATTCTTAGCCCATTATTGAACATAAAAAAAAAGGCTTGTTATGAATTCGAATAGTTATACACTACCTGACATTGAAAATGCAACACCAAGAAGGAGTTGGCAGAAAGTGATGAAATTTGACAAACAGAGAGAGACAGCAACGAGCAATAAGTGATCTTTATTGCAACATTATACACCTTGCCACTGAGCAGCAAGAACTTCTGATCAGTAGGTTGTAGGACCACCGCGAGCGGCGATACAGGCAGCAACACGTCTAGGTACAGACGCAATGAGCGTGCGGATGGTGTCCTGAGGGATGGCTGCCTATTCCCTGTCAACCATTTGCCAGAGTTCGTCTTCTGAACGTGCCGGTGGCGACGCATGCAAGCGACGTCCAACGACGTCCCAGAAATGTTCGATAGGTGAGAGATCAGGGGAGACAGTTGGCCAGGGAAGCACCTGCGTACCTTGCAGGGCATGTTGGCTGATGCGTGCCGTGTGCGGCCGGGCGTTATCCTGCTGGAAAATGGCATTGGGCACGCCCTGAAGGAAAGGTAGTGTCACCGGCTGCAGCACGTCATCCACGTATCGTTGGGCCGTCATAGTGCCCTGAATACGGACCAGAGGTGACCTGCTATCGTAGGCGATGGCGCCTCAAACCATTATACCGCGTTGTCTCGCGGTATGGCGTTCCACAGATGCGGCCGGATTGGCCCTGTCACCACGTCGGTGCCAGACTCGTACACAGCGATTGTCATTGCTAAAACAGAAGCGTGACTCGTCTAAGAACACCACCCTGTGCCATTCCGTCGTCCACGTGGCTCTATCCCGACACCATTGCAAACGGAGACGTCTGTGCTATTGGGTCAATGGTAGTCGTCTCAACGGGCGCCATGAGTGCAGGCCGCCAGCTATCAATAGCGGCTAATGGTCCTGGACGATATGGGAGCATCAAGGGTGTCCTGCACATGCTGCAAAAGGGCGACAGACGTGGCTTGCGGGGCCGCCGATGCTTGCCGGCAGATACGTCGGTCCACGCGTGCTGACGTCACTCTGGCTGCACCGGAACCCCTCAAACGTGCCACATTCCCTTGGTCCAACCATCTGTGCCACAACCGGTGCACCGTGGACGCGTGTAGGAGGGTATCTGCTGAGATTTGACGTATGGACCAACCTGCCCTTCTGAAGCCAATCACCATACCCCTCGTGAAGTCGTCTGTTTGCTGGAGCTGTCTTGATTGTCGGCGTCCTGGCATTCTCCGCTACTAGACGTTTCCTCTGAGACACAAAAACAAATTGCAACTTGATTTACCTGGCAAACAGAGCGTCGCGAAACTGACCACTTTTGCAGGTTCCTTCCCTGGTTTTTCACTCGCCGTGCGAGGGACAGCTGCGCAGTTTGCATCATTTACATATCTTCGTGAGCTGCGTCTACCCTGTAAATTTCATCCAGTTCTGCGCACTCCTTCTGGGTGTTGCATTTTCAATGTCAGGTAGTGTATATTAGGGGGTAGCAATTGCAAAACTTTACTGTCTAACAAATTGATTTGGACCTAATTTTTTAAAATTTCACTTTGCTCTAAAATAATGCATAATTTGCCACTTTTCATCATAATTTTTACTTTATAGGAAGCTCAGAGGTTGTATCCATCTGTCCCCTTTATCGGAAGAAAATTAGATGAAGACATACATTTCCGTAAGTATTTATATTTATTGGAGTAAAAATAGTGTTAAGTAAACCAGAGAAGACAATTCTGAAATTGTTAGTCGTTGGGTTGTGCTTGTTTGGGACCGATGTTTCGTTATTTATTTATGTGGAGATTCTTTGACGTACACTGAGTAAAAATAAGATTACAACACATGTAAACACTTATTCGATCGGTGTGAAAATTTGCATATAAAAACATAAGAAATGACTGTTAGCGTTTCATATACTTCTACATAAAAACTACTGTAAAATAAACTTAATTAAAAACAATTTGTAGCTGAATGTTCAGTTGGCTGTAAATTCATATTTGCAAGGATATGCTCAGTGTAATTAGTCGCCGAGTAGTAAAAATGACCTTAAAGGGACATGCCAAAGCAAAACCAGGTTTACAGGAATTTTCAACAGCTGACAACTTTTGAGAGGTGAAATCATTGCCAATAACCTTGGAAAGGTAGACTTGCAGTCTTGGTGCTGTTTACTATTGACCTCATTTCATTATCGACACTGTTTACATTTCTGTTCACTTGTAACCCTGAATGCAGAATGGCTTAATCCTTATTGCTCTAGCGAGTTCATTGTAAACTATTCATTCTTTCACGAGCCTCTTTGAATAAGGAGCTCTCACAGCCTTCCCAAACTCCCAACACCCCCTATTATAATGTTACTTGTCTATTGAAGTAATAAAGAATTGTTATTGAACTTTCTGCCTCTTCGTTTACGGAACCAACCTTACATTCGATCTCAATGGATCATTCTCTCCGATTGCCTTATACCACTCTTGTCACGCGTGCAGGCTTATAATTTCTGTTATTATGACATATATATAAGAGGGGAGTTTAAATTTTTACAGTAGTCTAGCTGTATTCGATCAAAAATAAGTAAATTGCATATTTCGGGAGTCAGTATATTGCCAGTGTTTCCAGTGCGAAGGACCAATATGAAATTGACCTGCTTACGCATTGGACACACGATTCTTTCCATCATCTTTTTTTGAAAGTCTTATCTCAATCATGTTTGACCATTTAAATTGTTTATACCATTTTAAAGGCATGTTCTTTCAATGATCATCGTCTTAGATTTTTTAAAAGTACAATTTTAAATTTACAAAATTGGTTTTAATTACTATCCAAAACCTCTTTTTCTTTCCGTTGGTTTCTTAAACCTTATCTAATTTCTTTCAAATTCAACAAGACTCATAAGACTAATTTTTTAAAGTTTTCCACTTGTAGATTAAATTTGTGCATGCGACTCCACGGTTCTCGTAAAATTTTACATTTTTACTCTATAGATTTACATTACTTTCTGTTGTATTTATTTTTATAACCTCGCATTTGGTGCAGCTTGTTTGTTATTGGACCTTCCACCATAAAACCAAATTCCAATCCAACTTATTTCATGAAAATCAAAACCAAAAATATAAGCATAATATGTAGTCCTATTTATGTAAATTCTTCAATTGATCTGTTTCATTATAGTTCATTAACTGACTAATATGAATAGCTTTCGTCGTTGATATGACAGTATGTATGAACTTTTGTAAGTGAAACTGGAATAAATTGTTAATGTAAATATCAATTTTTTATATTTGTAGGAGGGTATACAATTCCCAAGGGTGTTACAGCTTACTGCTCAATTTTTGGCATCCACAGACGCCCTGATATATATCCTGACCCTGAAAAATTCGACCCGGATAGGTTCTTACCCGAAAACGTTCTAAAACGCCATCCTTATGCTTTTGTACCATTTTCTGCTGGACCAAGAAATTGCATTGGTGAGTATCTTCCATTCCAATGGACTTTTATGGCATACACTGAAATGCCCTGTTTTGCTCAAATATAAAAAAAACAGTTCGGAAAATTGCTGAATTTTAAACTTTTTCAAATAATTTAGGTAGGCAGGTACTTAATTAACCTCACATTGGTGACACACACACATTGGCTGTTGGTGACGGACCGGGATCAATCCCGATAGGAAAGAAACGTGTAATTTCGAACCACGGTCAGAAAACGAGGTCAACACCTGAGCTGGTATCACACTCTCCAAACTTCCTTACCACTCCAATGTGAGGACATTTGAGGCCACGATATTTTTAACGTGCCCCAGCGCTAGGGTCTTTGGCTGAACCGATTTTTGAGCTCCTAACCTTCCGGTTTCTAATGCTTTGTTCTTAGAACTGGCCTACCCCGGTCATTTTAAATGATTTAATACATGAATGATAAAAGAAGCACATCCTATCAAAGGCAAAACCGTTCCAGCCATCTCAGGTATTGACTTCATCATCTGACCGTGGTTCAGAATTACGTGGTGTTATTTTCGGATCTTTCCTTTAGGGATTGATCCCTGACCATCGCCAATAGCCCGTTGTGTTGTTCCAGTGCGACGTTAATTACTCCTATCTACCTACCCTTCGTCTATTCTCTGAAAGAGCAAAACACTTAACCTTTTGGCCAAGTGAAATCAATTGTGGAAAATCGGCAAAATTGTAAGCCACGGCGATAAACCGTCGTTTTACTATCAAACCTCGTGAGTCTTCAAATCAAAAATTTTCTTCTAATTTGTAGACCAGCTATGAGGTACGAGGTTTGAACTTCTATAATTTAGAGATTTAAGTGTAATACAGATTTAGGAGCGTTTGAGGTAGATAGGCGTTAGCACTGCACTCAGGAACACAAAGGTGTATTGGCGACGGGTCGGGATCATTTCAGAAGGGAAAGAACCGAAAACAACACCTAGTAAATTTAAACCACAGTCATATCGCGAGGTCAACACCTGAGTTGTACCCCACTCTCCAAACTTCTACACCAACCAACGTGAGGTCATTTGAGGCCCTGATAGATTTAACATGCACCAGCCCTCACGTACACGACTGTCTTTGGTTGGATAGTTTTGAACTCGAAACCCTCCGATTGCTTTTCCACGAATCTAGTATTTTAAGAGCTTTTGAAACAAGTTTAATAAAAATATTTGTGACAAGAAAATGTAACGTCATAAGCCGAAAGATTGGACTATCGAGATGTTGATAGAACCACGACATTTTCCTTCGTACTGTTTCACTTTGAAGGTTATAAACATAAAAGTAAACATCTCCTTTTGAATTTGGGTAATTTATTCGTATGCGGGTAATTTATTCGTTGTAGAAATTATGAGGTAATATTCAATAAAATTAAAAAATAGCATTAAATCACTAATAAATGAAGAATTTAATTTTGAAATAAGCATTTATAGCTTTAAATTGTATGCGAAATGTTATTCAGAATTCTTTTTTAATAGTGAGATTACTCTAGTCTTTCTAGAATTATGTTCAAATGGTGAAAGGATTGCTTTTGTAATACAAACATGTATAATCAATTTAACTAAACGTGAAGTAAAGGCTAAAACTGATTCAAGTATTGTAAATGGTATGAGTATTCATTCGTTATAGCATAAAACTTACAGACAGAGGTGCAAATAATGCATTCACTACGGTTAAAATATTGTTCATAAAGAATATTTGAAGTTCAATGGAATTACGTTGAATGGTTTGAATGTGATATACACAAACAGATATAAAACAGGAAAACAAACTGACTGTTTTAAAGTTTCTCACAAAGTTACTGTGAGTGTTTAAAGTAATTTCATAAAATATATTCAGTAGTTTGGATATAGTATGGACGCATAACAGACAAACACGAAAGGCAGAGACAACTGATTTTGCAGTATAATGGCGTAAAACGAATAATTTGAAATGGGGCGAAAATGTTCAATACGCACTCATGTCCAAAAGTTAAGCATTATTGCTGTTTATATGAATATTTCACAAAATCTACATAGGAATGAAAGTAAACGCGGTATGCCTGTGTAATAGAGTTATAGAAGAAGAAAACAATACAAAATAAGGAAAATAATGACTTTTATTATCCAAAGAAAAGGGTTGAAAGAAAAAGGTTCTCAATACGAATGTCAACTTTAGTGAAACAGCATGATTAATACAATGTGATGCTGAAGTTTAATACGGAGTGTGGGAACTTCTGGTAGCCACGTATATTGCACAAAGATTTCCCATATTTTCGATGAGGGTATGGATGAGTTGTGTGCTCAAAGAGTTCCAAACCACACGGAGAGCAATTTTCAATTCCGGAACGGAGATTTGTGTGTGGCAGAGGTCTGCAGTATGATTCCCGAGCATATGTAATACATGCTCAATAGGATTCGGATCAGGAGAGTTGGCAGACCACTGCATGTGGTGGATATCTTCATTTTGAAGGAAGGCGTCGACCAGGGCTGCACGGTGAGGAGGCGCGTTATCATCCATGAATAGGAAACCAGGACCTACTTCACCTCGAAACAGGCGAACGGTAGGCTCAAGGCCTTTGACTGTATCTTCGACAGGTAACAGACCACGTGTCAAAGATTTGGAATTCTGTGTTGCCGTCCTGCATGATGCCTGCCCTCACCATGATTCCCCTGAAGGAAAACGATGGCTTTCCGTGATGTTTCCCTTGTGAAAACGCGTTCCACGTTCTCTCCAGATCGTGGCACGACGAGAATCAGTTTGCAGACTAAATCCAGACTCGTCACTGAGCATGACATTGGGGGGATGCAAACTGCTGGTCGTCTGGCATAGAGACCAACGTGACTGAGTCTCCTGTAAACAGTTTGTCTCGAAACTATGATTCTTGTGGCGGCTGTCAGGGCTGAAGGCAGTTTTCTGGCAGAACGGTTCCTCTGACGTCGATAAGTTAACCACAAATATCGGTCTTTCCGAGCGGTTGTTACCCTTGGCCTACCTGGTACAGGTCGTTGGGGAATATGTCCATTTTTTTCAAACCTCTTTTCGTATTTTACAAATTATGCTTAACTTTTGGACACAATTGTAATAATAATAAATACTCCATTTTTAATATAGATATGCTCATGTTTAACTAATATCAATATTCCTTCAACAGGTCAAAAATTTGCTCTATTGGAAGAAAAAATCGTTATAAGCAATGTTCTCCGTCATTTCCAAATAACTTCTCTAGATCCTAGAGATAGAGTTCAGATAAAAATGGAACTCACTCTGAAACCAGCTACGCCAATACGGATGAAATTTACTCCAAGAAAGCAAAGTTCAGAACTTAATTGAAGCAGTATTAACTGAAAAATGTTAGAGTTAACTTTATCTCTTGCTTGAGATCTTTTGTACTCTGTGATCAAGTTTATTCAGATATTGAACAATATCGACAAAATCAATTGGTTCTCAAACCAATCTACTTTTTAAAGTAAAAGTCATATACTGATGCACTATTATTTATTAGTGATGAGCTGCTATTTCGATACCAATGTAAATAACTCTATTCTTGAAAAATAACGTTTGCCAAATGTTATAAAAAATATTAACAGTTGCTTATAAATATTATTGAAATAGTATTAAGGCAATTTAAATCGAATTATATGAAAAACTAAAAATTTAAATTTCTAAAATAATTGGTAAAAATTAAAAACTACACAAACTAATTTTTTACCAATCACTCAATTGTCAGTTTAAACAGCTAATACCTATTAAAAACTAGAGTTAATGTCAATTTCTAAAAGTTAATAAAAATAGTCAAATTTAGCTTCTAATTTAGTGTTAGTACTTGAATGAAATCAAATACTAGCTGTAAATTGCAGCTGTTGTAAACTAACAATAACACTTAACATTCTTATCGTAAAGTAGCAACTTGCCATTTCTATTATTTATTACTATTTTTACAATAGTAAGGTCCAGTGCCTAATTGTTTGAGCTGCATTCAATCAATCGTTATTTTTATCCTAAACTTCATTATTTTGAAGGGGCCTTCGTAGCTCTGTGTCGGTATAAACTTTCTGTGTGCAATGTCTATTACTTGACGTCGTGTGTATTGTGTTTGGTACAACATGGTCAAATATGGCTCTTGCGCAATAAGGAAAACCAACAATTGTTTTAAAATGTAATTTTTCTAGTTCACTTGCTCCGCCACACTACCTCACTCTGTAGCCATGGTATCACTTGCCACAATCTATACACCGAGTTTATTTTTCCACTTCAGTTAAGGTTTCGGGAAGTGTAGTAGCTGATGGGGAGAAAGTACTTGTTATTGTACCGTTCCCGGAAAGTGGCAGTTTCTGGTTTTTGTAAAAATAAAATACAAGTGCATCAAATATTTTTATACATTTTTTGAATAAAAAGTTATATTCCGAAATGAAATTTTTTACTTAATATTCATTTTATAACTTAATACTTCAATTACTTTAGTTTACTTTGAAATAAGAAAGCAATGACTATACTTCGTTTTCTGTGACTCAACCATACCACATATTTTCATGTCGTATCAAACTCCGACAGAGACGCAAAAGCAAAAAGTGATATTCCTGAATCAAGATTTGAATATTTGCTTGATGCTGTTGAAACTATTAGGTGCCAGTCCTATGATTTACTATGGTATCTGCGCCAGCAGGGGTGAGTGTTTTGAGCTAGGTAGGTGCGTTGGATGTGTTTGTAGAGGTGGATCGCAATAAGTGCTACAATGTGATGTTTAATTTATGTTGTGTACTGTTTGTTACTTATTGAAAGTAAAGTTATGTTGTTAATTTATTACTTTTGTTGCATTAGTTGCCTACTAATATGTTAATTTTTATAACTTGTTCATTGAAGGTAGTTGTGAGCGCTTACAAGCACTCCTTGAATTTGATTTTTATTGCGCGCGTGCAACTGTTACTAGCGCACCTGTAAAAGTTATTGTGTCTTATTATACTCGCAAACTATCATATTAGTGAATGTACTTTTAACTATACACGTGAACACTGTAACCATGATATGGAATGCAATGACAAATAAAATTGGAATTTGTGTGTGTGTGTGTGGAAAATCTGGAGGAGTGTAAAAAAGAGTTTATCAATGTTCTATGTAGTATTGTATCATTCTTAGTTTATTAATAAATGTCGAAATTTTTCTAACACGTGTTCATCTCCATTTATACAAGCGTAAACATAATCTACAATTACTTAATGCAAATTTACTGATACTAGGATCACCCCAAATTTTTTTTCCCAAGCTGAAATTCATTCTTTCTGACAATATCAAAACTTTATACGTGTGAAGTAGATAACACTTCGATTATCTAGCGCCAAAAAAGTACCAGGAAATGTGTACTGTACTTTAAGATGTTTAAATTATTGTGAAGTTTACTTTCTTTTTGCGTCTCCTTTTGTTCAATAACATCTAATTGTGCATGTGCATTTTAAAATAACTCTAAAATGAATTAGTTTAAGATACACAGATATAAGTGTCTCCTTTTCGTTTAATTTTTAACTAATTACCTTTCTAAATTTCCAATTTCTTTGAACACCTGATGTGACATGGGTGAATAAATTTCGGAAATGGGAAATTCCCTATGATATTATTTCGAAAGTTAAAAACGCAAACTTAAGTTACATTTTACCCTAGAATCAAACGAGAACAGTACGAATTCTTTTAACATTCCCTTGTAATTTAGTTCATATTTTAATTCGTCTTCGATATTAATTTCATTTCTATACTATAAAATTCATTTATATAGTAATAATCCTTGTTGTTAACTTTGCAGTATTAGAAAATTAAACCGCTAAACAGTAGGGTGAGCCGTTCAGATAGGCAAAAAGGGTGTTTTTTCTTTCTTTTCCGAATTTGAATTTGCAATAGGGAGTAAAAGTTGCATCCTGCTTTCAAATAAAAGTCTATTTCTTATTCAACATTTTGAGTTCTCTACCAAACATTATAGTTTAGTATTTTATCTGAAAAACTGTGTTCTTCCATAAAAATATTACGTCCAATGTTTTCTGCGTTCAATTATACAAACTACCAAATTATTAGAATCCTCAAATACCAAGGCATTTATCAAGTGCTATGCTGTCAATATCGGAGTTTGAGGCCTCTGGACCAGGTTATCCATGACTTCATCAAACCAAAACAAGTTGGACCCTGTTGCGTTATTGAAGACAAACTAAGAAGCTAAGCAAGAACTAAATGACTGAATACACGGACTATTCTCGCTTTGAATGTCAAATCGGAATTAGAGTTCCAACCCTTACGAGAAACGTTTGTCAGATGTAAAATTCGAGGTTGATTATCTGAAGTGTTAAAAATATGCGAAGAAAGCAAAACGAGCTGTACACCCGAAACCCGACAGCATTATCTACTTCTATGTAATTCCCCAGTGATATTTAAAACTTTCGAGCCTTCTATTTTTCCACGAAATCAAACAGCTTAACTGCCTAATTATAACATTTTCGCCGAAACGTGGAAGAATGGCAAAATTTGGGGGACCGTTTGACGAGTTCTAGAGACGAAAGTTCAGCTTTACAACTCAGAAAAGCATGTTTAATTAAGATGTTATTTAGAAGAAACAAAACCATTACTGGATGGAATACAAATCACGTACAACCAAACAAAAGAAATGTTTAAAAAAATATACGGTAACTAGGACAGAATAATTCAATTTCAGCAACTTAAAATTTTGAGTTCCGTGTAACATCTGAAAGAATGAAAGTAAAATCAACATTCAGTATCAGTGTTTCGAAACCTTGTTCTTCCTGACGAAACATATGAACGCATATGGCTAAACGTATGAAAATTTTGTTGACTAATTAGCTATAGATAATACGAACTAAATGGCGATCACAGTTAAAATGGATATTCAAATAATATTAATTCATTCTTTTACGAATTCGGGTGACACTAATATCCGGTTAAGACGAACAAATTTTGGAATCTTAGACAAACGGGATTCTTTTTAATCGTATCCCCCTTCAAAGGGTTTTATTTCGTGCTACGAATTCATTCCAATTCCTTCTGTAGTTCAGTTAGGGAAAAATTGTAAACGACGATTTTTTCCGCTCTTGCTGGCTCTTATGAATGGGTCCTGATAGTTAAGGGTGCTGCTGGCTTAGAAATCGTTCACCGCTTTTTGTGAGGCAACGAAAATTCATCTGCTCAATCAGCGCTGACCACATCAGAGATTTTCTTAAAGAAAGTAACGAAAAACAAAAAACTATAATAGACTACTTTAAGACAAAAATTGCTTAATCGGGAAACTTCTGTATAATCGAGAAGTATCGGTGAGTCCTGAATTATCTATGTGATCAAGAATTATCTGTGTAATTAAGAATCATCAGTATAATCTTTATGAAGAATAACATTTATCAATGAATCAAGAGTAAGTGCAATAAGAACTGTAAATGCATTAATATTTTAGTTTAGTGTTGACAACGTTTATTTCCTGAGCTCGGATAACACGAACTACTGTTAATGGAAATTTTATTTTCTGTCCATCGAAATTTGACTGAATGAGGCTTGACTGTGCGACGAACTTAGCTTCCACTACAAAAATTAACTTACAATACAATAGTAAATAAAGTAGTGTAACCCAACTCTACCATGGAATACTTTTTAGTAGACAAAAGTTGCACTGTTTCAAAGGAGCTTGCCTAAACTGTATATAGGGGTGACAGGAAAGGGTGTTATTTATATATTGTCAAATGGAAGCAAAAGGATACAAACCATTCAAAACCAACTGCTACTAATTTTCCCCCTTAAATGAGCTTGATTTGAGTTATGAAGCTTTAAAAAACCATTCGGAAGATCTCTAGTGGAATTTTTCAACCTTCTGATGACAGAAGGCAATGGGAAATCTGGAAAACAAATCAGCACAGGAAAGAAAATGAGCGAGTGAGATTGTTAAAATGTATCGAATCGCTTTTCAAGTAAATGGAATGCAATTGAAATGGACGTCCAGAAGCGGTAACATGGCTGAGGTATGAACTTCTTGCTCAGCACTGTGTTGGAAATAAGACGTAGAGAAGTGCAATTATATGTTTATAACTAATTTTATTCCATTTGAAGGCATAAAATTTTAAAGTATGAAATGTGCATATTACTCTGCCAATATCGATTATAAACATTATAAATGTATCCAGAAAAACGAGCGACGACAATTCCATAAATTAATATAAGTAGTAATTTCTATGCTCTGGTCTTCTTGTAACTATGAAACAGGGAGAAACAGTTATGTTTTCAGAGTTTGAAAATTATGTTGATATTAATGATTTTTTAGAATTTATTGAAACGTTTGATTAAGGCCACGCATATAATTGGCTAATAGTTAATCATATTTAAAAATAGGTTCGAACTTGTACATCAGTAGCAATTTTCTTAAAATGTTTAACTGTTCTTGAGTTTTTTGTATTAGAGAAGTGTTATTACGCTAAGAAATTGTTTCATGGATATGAACCATTACCACGGAAATTTACTTTAATAGTTTTCTTTATGTCGTGTTTTCCTTTTTTCATCAAGCGTCTAAAAATGCAAAAGCAATTGCTTTGTTACATTTCTAAAACCTTACTACAACAAAAAGGGATATTTATGCTTAGAAATTCAAACGTCTTAGAATAAACTTCATTTTTCTTTCTGACATTTGATAGATGCGTCATCTATCGTGGCCTCCAAAATTCTCACGTTGGCATGATGAGGAAGTTTGGAGAGTGGGTTGCCAGCACAGGTGTGACCACGTCATCAGATTCAGAATAACGTGGTGTTGTCCTCGATCTTTCCCTTCGGTTTTGATCCCGGACCTTTGCCAATAGCCCTATTTTTTGCTCCAGTGCTACGTTAATTAAAATACTTACCTACCTGCCAGGTAATTCTGATTTTCATGAAAGTAAGCAAGAGAGAAGGTACTCACTGATTCAAATTGCAGAAGGTGTATGCAGGTACTGAATATTCAAGGGGCTCCTCCACCCGAATATCGACAATGGGAGGGTATTTGTAAAACAGCTGCACGAATTCAGACGCCTGATAAGATAATCCAGCCAAGCACAGAATGAAAATCATCGCATTCAGAATTCGACAGATTTCTCTTTGTAAATACAGTGATTCTAGTATTTTTCAAAGTCTCGTCTAGTTTTTATAATTTTTTCGGTCGCGTTGGATCCATATTCTCAGGGTTTCCTCAGAGAAAATAATACAATTATGTTTCAGAGCATGTATATTTATAATGACAGCGTAGTTGGGGTTATAGCCTTTGACTTGTTCTTTAATGAATTTATGGCGTGCAATTGCCTCATCAAAAAGTTTAATCAGTTTGAACTTCAAACTATTCAGGATTGCTTTTGACTCTCCCTCGATAATAATCCACTCACTTTTAAGGATCGTACATGAATGTTAGAAAAGTGAATCCTTGTATTATGTTCGTTAATGGATTTATGGTATGCAATTGCCTCATCAAAAAGTTTAATCAGTTTGAACTTCAAACTATTCAGGATCGTTTTTAACTCTCACTCGATAAGAATCCTCTCACTTTTAAGGATCGTACATAAAAGTTAAACTTACATTTTTCCGTCCTTCGTGAATTGTAGCAAGTTTTAGTTTTCCAGTTTACATTCGTGTTTTATAATTGACCCACATAGGCACAAAGTAAATTTTATGGAGCAAATGCAGTTATTAGTCTGAGAGCTCGGTGGGTGATGTGTACTGTAAACTCTGTTCTCCTGAGGGCAGTGTTTATTTATTAACCTTTTAATCTGAATAACGTGTAACACGTCTGTCCTTGGCTTATCAAATAGAAGTCACACTGGAATGCAGAAACTAAATTGAAAAATATCACCCCTTTCTAATAAACGAGGTATCGCTACTTTCATTAACATTCTGAGAGGACCCCCAGGGGCACGTCTATAGGTGTGTACAGGCTTCACCAACCCGAGGTACCCAACTGATCTTTCCTTCCCCTTTTTACCCTCGCCTACACTATAGTTTTTTGCTTATTTCTTCCCTCACTTATGGCCCCGCGGAAGCCCCTTTGCCAGAGCAAAGGATTAGCATCCGGTGGATTGTGATTTTGAAACTAGGTCCAGTCAAAGACCGTCGTGTACACGGGGTCTGGTGTACGTAAAATCTGTCGTGACCTCAAATGTCCTCACGTTGAAGTGGTTTGGAAGTCTCGAGAGTGGGGTGCCAGTTCAGGTGTTGTTCTCGTCATCTGACCGTGGTTCAAAATTATGAGACGTTGGACTTTAATTTCCCTTCGGGATGGATTCCCGACCGCCGACAATAGCCCGGTGTCTTGCTCCAGTGCGACGTTAATTAACTACCTACTGACCCCATTTATTATCTTTCGTTTGTCGAAGCTTATCCATCTTTGGACCTTGCACCATATGGCAGTCTTGCCAGTTTTTCAGTTAGGTGAAATCGATCGCATCGAAGATCGCGTTTTTATAATTTGAAAAATCATGTTTTGCTTTAGTCAATCCCTCTCCAGCACTCAGAATTCTCCTTAGTCTCGATTGGTGAATATGGTGACGACGTTCATCTCTGATCATCGTATGGAGCAAACTGTCGAGGTGAGGGAAGTATACATTTTGTTGAATGAATTGGTGGATAACATCTTTTAGTTTGTCACCTAAATAACAAGAATGCATGTATCGTTTCGAAAACATTCAAAGCTACCACTTTGTGGAAAGATGGTTTTTCACTACATACCATAGTGGTGCGTAAACTTTTAAAATATATCCTGAGTTATATTTTAAAAGTTTTTATAAGGATTCATACACGAAATTTAAAATCTTAGGGTATGATTTGCTGTTGTTAACCATCGAGCCTATGATAATTCTTCAGGTTGACAATTATCTAAATTCTTCAGACGATATAGCTTCGCAAATGTATAAATATCATTAATCTAATCTTATATCCGATTCGTTGAGCTCGGATAAATCGCAAGAAATCTGTAAATCTGATGGTAGAAATTTACGTGCAGTGCCAAAAATAATGCATTCTACTTGATGCATTGTAGTCGCCGCTTTTGAGTAATTCATTTTTATTTTATTAGTTGGCAAAGCAAGTCCAATTTGACACATAAGTAGATAAAATTTGCAGGCCTAAATGGTAAATGTGTATCAATTTTTAAAATGTTTTATAGCTGGTAAATGCATGACAAATATTTAACGGATTTCGTTTTGTAAAGAAAGTAGACGAAACACATTTACATTTACTATTTCATATACTTTGTGTGTAGGTGAACTTGGAAACGTCCATGAATAAATCATTTTACTTTAAAAATCTATATTTTAGTGATATTTAGGATTCTAAAATTATATCCATCGTCTTATTTATACAATGGACACATTTTAACAATTAGCATTTCAATAGTGATGAGTATTGTTGATTTAGATACATTGTGGAAACAATGTCTAAAACAATGGATTTGCTTTATTGAGATGTCGGGAAAAGCAAATTTCCCTCAAATGAATAAATTCATTGATGATTACTGCATGCTAAAAAATTTACTCCCGAAAGTAAAGTGTGCGAAAGAAATTTAAAGTGCGATTTATCTCGTATTCGAGAATTTTATATTTATAAATATTCAGGACTTAAAGATGTTCCATCAAGGCCTGAAAATTTTATACAAAATTGTTAGATGGATTTTAGTCATGATCATGTAAGCCCTTTTCTAACAACTTTCATTTAAATTTAAAACCTGATTTTTCAAATATTTAACTTTTAATATTGAAAATTTTCTATATATATATAATTTATATTATCAACTATAACTATATTAATTAACTATAACTATAATTTCTGCAATTTACTTATTCTCATTTGTTCGATGTTATCAACATTTTAGGGTAAATTTTTGTTTTCAATAATTTCTTGTTTCGATTATCTTTTTACATGTGGTATTCCAATCTTATACCCATCCCATTCATATGTAAAATGTAAAGTCTAGAACTCCATAGTTCATCGTTATACCTGTTCTACCTTCTATATTAGAAGCAGAATTTATTTTTCGCATTTGTTACATGGTATTATTCGATTATCGACACGATTCATCATTAAGGTTGTTACCATTAAAATGTATAAATTATTTCATTCATGCTAAATATGATGTGCAAATGCAGGTGTTTAATTCATCTTTATTTTTTAATCGTAAGACAATTAAACATGATTATAGCAACATAGGAAAACTATAAGATTCCGAAATTAGTGGACTATTCTTGTGTTTAATATATAACATTAGCTCTGCGTATTTGATATTTCAGTTTGATGAAGGATATTTTAATTGCACGTATATTCATATAAATTGATTTGAAATTGTATATTTACACCAAATTTATTAAAAAGAACAAACATTTATTTCGTTTTCGCATAAATATTTCATATCAGTTAAGTTATAAATTCACAACATTAACAAACATTAATATTTCTGGTAAACCCCGATAAAGATAATATTTTGCGAAACAAACTCTTAAACCATAAGATTGGAAAATTAATGAACCTTTGTAAACATTACGATATAAAATATATTTATTAAATACTTTGAATACAAAATTGTTTGACTGTAAGTCATCACTTAATTTATTCTAGGCTTATTTATCGCTTATTTATTCGTTCTTAATTTTTAACAGATTGCAATCAATAAAATCATAATAAAAAGCTCGGAAATATATCCATTCGTTCTTCTACATTTGAATAGATATCACTACATTTGAACGAACGGTTTTAGTAGTAAACGTATAAATTATATTTCACTAATAATTTTGTGGCAATCGTGTATTTAAGTGAATTTTGGCCAAATACCGCTTCACGATATGTATTGTTTCATTGGAGTGCCCAAACGCCAAAAACACTGTAATGCACAAATTTATATGAATAAATTTAATACTATGAAGCAGTTATAAAAACCAAATTAACACTATTAATGCAATAGACATTGTCGAGTAATAGACGAATACACACACAAGGAAAGTTTTACAGACACAAAAGAGAAAAATACAGCCTTGGAGGAATTGAACCTAGAGACAAGCATGATTTCAGTACAAGGATTTGGTTCCTTTCTAATGCTGGGAAAAAATTAAAAACAGAAAGTGGTACTATTTTCATAGAATAATCCTCAACATAATCAGTACTCATTAAAGTCATATTTACTTTAGGTCTGGGATTGCTCCAAGAAATCAAAGGAGCCATGCAAGGGTAAGTAATCATTTGGAATAATTTTGGCGTGAACAAAATGTAAAAGATATTATAAAATAGACTTTGTGATCATGAACATGTTTTCTAAAACGAATGTATTACACTGCCTAAAGTCACCTCGTAAAAACATTATGATGCGCAACTCCCTTTATCTGAATGTCAATCGCGAATTTGTAAAAAACAATTCATTAGTTAACTTGAATATTTGATCCTAAATTATTGCTATCCATAAAATTGTATCAAAATTAATGCATTTCAGTTTCTTTAGAATTACATTTTACTTTAAAAATCACATTTTTATGAAAGAACTACACTTCTTACAACATTATCGAAGTCAATGGGAAGAACGAACTTATTTCTCAATCGGTAATTCAAATTCATTGGGATGTACAGAAACTGGAATGAACCACGATTTCCTTTTTTACTATTGGAATGAATTTCATTTTCCATAATTTGTATCTTTCAGCTGCAGGCAGCTCAAGTCATTAGTTTTTAAAGCTAGCACCTTAGTATTTATCCGTCTCTAATTATCCCGACAGCTATCTCAACAGAGACAATAGTTTCATTACCAAATGCCAGTTTTTGCAATATCTTCTAAAAACGAAAACCGTGCAATTTTTAAACATTTATACCACAGAACATTCGGCAATTTGAACATTTCTATCGCTCGGAAAAAGATCCAAAGCGCAATGAAACTTTCGTGCCTCCTTTTGCGAAAGGCAGCGACTCCGAAAGGAAACGCAATACACAATTTGAAAACTTTTTTACTTTAAGTCTTTCAATACTATATCAACCTTTTCCATGTAAACGTATTTGACCATCCCTTTCCAGACTGGAACAGCTCTTAATGTTTTGGAGGCTCAGTACAAAAGATTGAGAAGTGAAAACATCCTTAAAGACCTAGCACTAAGATCGCTAGAAGAAAAATCTTTAGAACTTCAAAAACAATCGTAAGTACTTGATAATAAACGGTTTTTTCATGTAATTCTTCAATATTTGAGTTCAGAACAGAAATTTTGTTGAGTTATTAATCTAAGGCACGAACATTCATGCCTAGATCCGGTTCTAAGCCTGAACTTTGCACATATGTTCGTAGTGGTTAGGAATTCACTTTAACCCTTTGATTGTCACGAGATATCCTAGTAATGTAGTATTGCTTTTACCCGACAGCACTTACTAAATTGTAATGTTTAGCTGCTTTTCCTTCAATTTTGTTTCACAGATATCGCAATATAACTGCACTAACCATATAAATTTCTTTAAGTTTAGTTTAATCAAAATAGTCTTTTGATTCTAAACAAAAGTATTTAACAACTTAACGTTTAATAATTCATTCCTTTATTCTACAATAAATTAATCAACAGAGGTTCATTATGTAAAAAAGATGCATTACAATAAATGTCATCTTAGCTATTTCATACCAATCGACGAGCTTCGCATACTGAAATGCTTAGCTTTAATGATAAGCAGTAACTGCATTTGTACTAATTTGCACAATGAACTTTCCAGGGAAAAGAAGGATCTTATGATTAATAGCCTCCAGAACAATTACCTCTTTGAGATGAGTTATTATGAGCTGGAAATCCAAAGCCTAAGAAGGAGAATGGGTAAGAAACTAGTATTTCACCATATTGCGTACTTTAATATACCGTATATTTTCATGGAAACTTGAAAGTAGGTCGTTGAATTAACTTCGCACTGGAGCAATAACACGGGAACAGTCCAGGAACAATCCCGAAGGGAATGATCCGAGGAAAACACCTCGCAATTTTTAACCACGGGGTCACACCTTAGCTGCCATCCCATTCTCCAAACTTCTACACCACGCCAACGGGAATACGTTTAAAGCCACGGCGGATTTAATGCACACCAGCCCTATGGAAGCTTGGAATTCGGAATTTTAAACATGAGATACAATCTCAATTCAACGAAATTAATTTCTATTTATAAAAGTTTCTATAATCGAAACCAACCGTTTCATTTTCGTAAACTTTCTCAGTAGGCAGCTTCCCTACTTTCAGACGGGAAAGATCAGAGTTTTAAAGCCAGATAGGCAATTAATTAATACACTAGTGAAACCCAACGGGCTATTTACATCTAGGTAGGTAGGTAGGTATTTAAATTAACATCACAATGGAGCAACACAACGGGCTATTGCTGACGGTCGGGATCAATCTCAAAGCGAGAGATCCCAGCACAACACCAGGTAATTTTGAACCACAATCAGACGACCTTATTTACAGCCAGAGGAAATTGAAAGGATCACCGGAATTCAAACTTTGGCTCTTGACCTATTGCCCTATGGATTCCCATTTACCACTTTCTCTCATTACTCAATTATAAATTGTGTATTATAATAAATTTCTATTATTTCTATATTTAGAATAAGTAATTTCTAGAACCAATAGTCGTTAGATTGTGTGTTATTCATTTCTAATGCATTTTAGGTCAACTTTACATTTTAAAATCTTATAATATGTACTTTAGAAAGCGGAATGAACTCCCACAAAGACACGAGGGACAACATCGTGAGAAATGTTAATCCGAATTTGGAGGCAAAAGAAAAAAATAAAAATAAAGGTTCGTTTCTATTTACTACCTTTAATGAGAACATTTTCATTCCTACTCTGACTGATAATGATTAGAATAGTTGATAAAATTGCAAGGAATCAGATATGTGAGCAGTCAAGAAGTATAACTTAAAGAAATCATTCACTATTAAAAGTCGAGATGCGAAAAGGTATTCGTAGAACGAAAATCCAGATGAACTATGCTGTTGAATACTATAGGTTTAAGACAAATTTTAATGCTGTTTTCAGGATGGCATTTAAATAGTTTTAAGTATCAGAGTATTTTTGGTTGGTTTTTGTTTATCACCTACAACGAAACTTATCAACTGTAACATTTTTATGTTATTATTATTGAAATATAAACACTACTCAAGAAGTTATTTTAAGTGTAATTCTCATATCGAGCAATATACGCTCCCTTCTGTACACAAACTGAATAAAATAAAATCTCCATTTTTAAATAACTCAAACGCTTTATAGCCAAAGCATTTTTAGAAGACCTCCTGACCACCAGGTGGAGTTAGTGGCGTTGTGTAAAGTTTCCCAAAATATTTTGACATCCGTCATAAGAGATACTGTGAAATTATTCTCTACACGTATTTTTATCCCAGTTTGCACCATTGCCATGACTATACTCGTATACATGTAGTCTAAGGAAACGTAAAGACTAACTTACGGATATCTGTTTTAAGGCAAATCCTTTCCAATATTCATTCATGAACAATCTTACACATGTTAAGATTCAGTTTTGAAGTATCACTTTATAGGTATTTTAAAATATCAAGGGATATTATAGAAATGTTTTCGTTCTGAAGCAATAGAGTAAAATAGATACGGGTGTACAATAATTCTATGACTTGTGCATAAAGTCTGCAAGAAATCTAAGTCATCATTTTACTTTATTTCAGATAAAGATCAAGACGTGGATGAACTAATACTAATTTGGAACAAATCATTCAAAATTTAACGAAGGAAAATGGAAGGTGGTTCGTAGCTACGAAATTTGAAAAAAATTAAAAATTAAATAAAAATGATAAAGAAATGAAACTGTAAAAAAAGAAGAAAATACAAAATGTCTTGTACAACAAAAAAAATATGTGTGTGAATGTAAAAAAACATGGGGTAGTGTGTGTGTGTGTGTGTGTGTGTGTGTGTGTGTGTGTGTGTGTGTGTGTGTGTGTGTGTGTGTGTGTGTGTGTGTGTGTGTGTGTGTGTGTGTGTGTGTGTGTGTGTGTGTGGAGGGAACCCATTGAAAAAATATAAAAAGAAAAAAATATTAAAAATTGTATAAAATGTAATAAAAATAAAAAATTGTATAAAAATCTAATAAAAAAATTTAAAAAACATGGGGGCGGGTAGTGGAGGGAACCCATTGAAAAAATATAAAAAGAAAAAATATTAAAAATTGTATAAAATGTAATAAAAATAAAAAATTGTATAAAAATCTAATAAAAATTTTAAAAAATTTAAAAACTAATAAATAGTTTTTAAAAAACAAGCTGTCTCTTTAAATGTTTCTGTGTTTTCCTTTATTAAATATAACATTACTCTTGATTGTACTATATTACAAAACATTTCAAGAGTTATTCTTTATATCGTACACAATCTTTATAACGTACACAATTCAGACTGTTTTGGAAATGAAATGGGAAATTATGAAGCACGTCCCCTTTTCCAAGCAATTAATATAGTTTTTATTTAACTCACCTGTTCCAATTTTTCTGAAAGTCATTGAAAACTTAAATTAGGGATCACCATATATTGTTACCTAATTAATTTTCTACCAGACTAAGATTTCTTATATACACTGCTGGCCACCGTAAATGCAACACCCTGAAGGAAGAATGCAAATAATATGAAATTTACAACATGCATTAGCGGAGGTGAGATATGCAAATGATTAGAATTTCAGCGCAGACGCACATCACGCGCGCCTGTGGCGCCACTTCAAAGCGCTATTTAAGGCTTGGAGATTTCGACGATTTCAAGTACGGCAATTGTGTTTTTCTTGTGGTTTTTTCAAAAAAACGATCAATTATGCCTCGTAGAAAACAGCGATCATCTTTTGATCAAGTATCCGAGTTCGACAGAGGAAGGATAGTGGCCTACCGAGATTGTGGATTATCTTTCAGGGAAATCGGTAGTCGTGTTGGACGAAACCAAACAACTGTAATGCGGATATGTGATCGTTCGATGCAGGAGGGTACGACGGACCGACGTGTTCGATCGCATCCACCTCAGTGCACCACTTCACGTGATGACAGGCATATTGTGCGTATGGCAGTGACGGATCGCTCAGCCACATCACGAACCATAGCACAGCACATTCAGTCTGTACCGCATCATCCAGTGTCTGCGCGTACCATTCGACGCCGTTTACAGCAGAGTGGTCTGTCCGCAAGACGTCCATTGCTTCGTCTGCCCTTGACGCAGAACCACAGACGTTTCCGCCGCCAATGGTGCGATGAAAGAAGGATGTGGACGGCAGAATGGAATGAAATTGTCTTTACTGACGAGTCACGCTTCTGTCTGCAACACCACGATGGTCGGATTCGAGTCTGGAGGCACCGTGGAGAGAGGATGCTGAACAGCTGCGTTATGCACCGCCACACTGGTCCTGCACCGGGTATTATGGTATGGGGCGGTATTGGATATCACTCTCGCACTCCTCTAGTACGCATTGCCGGTACTTTAAACAGCCAGCGCTACATCTCCGAGGTGTTGGAGCCAGTTGTCCTTCCTTACCTTCAGGGCTTGCCCACAGCCATATTTCAACAGGATAATGCGCGACCACACGTGGCACGCATTGTCCAAGGGTTCTTCGTCAATCGCCAGATTGAATTGCCTCCCTGGCCAGCTCGCTCTCCGGATCTTTCGCCGATACAAAACATGTGGTCCATGGTTGCTCAACGATTGATCCAGAATACATCCCCAGCTGCCACAGCAGATCAACTTTGGCAACGTGTGGAAGCTGCTTGGTCTGCTGTACCCCAAGAACACATCCAAAGTCTCTTTGAATCAATGCCGAGGCGTGTGGCAGCGGTGATCTCCAACAATGGCGGCTACTCTGGCTACTGATTTTGGCAGGAACCACACTTCACAGAAGTCTATAAATTTAATCATTTGATACTTGGTCAACATGTTATCTACAAAATAAATTTTGTTGTGTCTCTCTCTTGGTGTTGTCTTTCTTGGTGTTGCAATTTGGGTGGCCAGCAGTGTATTTGGTTAGGAATTGGGATCTTATTTTCAAATTACTTATTTCAAATTACAAATTAGAATTAATTTGTTTAAAATATTACTATTTTAAATTTAACATAAGTTCTCAGCGAGTTACTTTGTGGGATTCGCCAAGTTCGTAATGTTTAGAAAAAAATCGGATTTTCAATATTTCCGTAAGGAAATATGACTACAGGCGGCCCTCGACTTCCGCACATAATTGGTTCCTGAAAATGTGTGCGAATGTTGAATGTTCGAAAATAGAGGGATGTATGAAAAACAACAAAAATTGTATTTTCAAATATTTATTTATCAATAATAATATTTATTTATCAATAATATATTAAAATATTTATTTATCAATATACATAAAAAATACCTCATTTCAAATGTGTCGAATCAGCCATTATTTGCTTGAAACACCGTGTTAGAATCTTCTTTTTGTCTAGTCTTCCAATCTTTATGCAAACTAAGAGCCGTAGCTTCAATAATGGAAAAACTCAGAGGAACATCGTTTTGATGTTGATCATCAATTCATGATGACAAAGATCTTTCTATTTCATCCATCACTATGCCGTGTCTTTCGGAAACAATCTTTGAAGATATATTTCCACAATTTTGAACGTATTCCTTAATTTTATTCTTGTTTTTCAAAATTGAATATATCGACCTGTTTATGTCGTACGAACGGCCGATTGAAGCAAAAGATTCACCGCTTTCAGAACGTCTAATTATTTCCATCTTTGTCTTGATCGTCTGAAGTTTATGAGTCCTTAATTTCTTTTTGTTCGTATCAACACTGCAGTTTCTCCGTTTCTCACTCATGTTTATAAATTTATAAAGGCGAAATATTTAAACATAAACAAATAAATTCTAGACCCATCTCCTACCTACTCACCGTGAGGTTTAGAGCATTTAATGTTAGGAGGGGGAAGGGACTTTCTCCAGCACAAAAGGGCACAAGGGAACCATTCCAGCGGACCAGGAAAGCACACCACCACGTGCTGCCCGCGCAGCCCCAAACGCAGGGCATCGCCATTTATTATCTTTAAATTTTACATATTTGAAGAAAAGAACACAATTTTTTTTAACAAAATTCCAACAGATGTTGGTAAAAGTTCAGGCTAACAGTGCCTGTATAAAGTTATTATAACATGTTAGCATATTAATTAATATAAATAGAAAAAAGTGTCTATATACAGATATTGAAGTGAGTACAGATATATGATTATTTAAACATTTTTATTAGTATGAATAGTACGAGGTTTTTAAAGATTTATGATATTTTAATTTTCTCTGTCATTAATGGCCATAGTCAGTATTGGCTTCCAATATGCCAATTAGCAGTTTTGTTTTAAAAACATCCGTCAAAAGGTAATTAACTGTTTTAAAGTAATTACAACCACCTAAGTTTTTAAAATTAAGTGAAATTCTAATCCGGTGAAAACTAGTCAAGTAACTGTAGTTTATAAATAAATAAAGCAATAAGAATTGATGGAATTGGTTTGCAGTAGAAAAATAGCTATTCATATATTCCTTCTTATAAACTTTGTTTTTGTGCTACACAAGAATTTCAAACATACTCTTCGTAGCTACAAAATGGATTTATAGTTTTATTCTATGAAAATATTGGGAAGAAAATATTTAACATTTATACCACAGAACATTCGGCAATTTGAACATTTCTATCGCTCGGAAAAAGATCCAAAGCGCAATGAAACTTTCGTGCCTCCTTTTGCGAAAGGCAGCGACTCCGAAAGGAAACGCAATACACAATTTGAAAACTTTTTTACTTTAAGTCTTTCAATACTATATCAACCTTTTCCATGTAAACATATTTGACCATCCCTTTCCAGACTGGAACAGCTCTTAATGTTTTGGAGGCTCAGTACAAAAGATTGAGAAGTGAAAACATCCTTAAAGACCTAGCACTAAGATCGCTAGAAGAAAAATCTTTAGAACTTCAAAAACAATCGTAAGTACTTGATAATAAACGGTTTTTTCATGTAATTCTTCAATATTTGAGTTCAGAACAGAAATTTTGTTCGGTTATTAATCTAAGGCACGAACATTCATGCCTTGATCCGGTTCTAAGCCTGAACTTGGCACATATGTTCGTAGTGGTTAGGAATTCACTTTAACACTTTGAGTATCACGAGATATCCTAGTAATGTAGTATTGCTTTTACCCGACAACACTTACTAAATTGTAATGTTTAGCTGCTTTTCCTTCAATTTTGTTTCACAGATATCACAATATAACTGCACTAACCATATAAATTTCTTTAAGTTTAGTTTAATCAAAATAGTATTTTGATTCTAAACAAAAAGCATTTAACAGCTTAACGTTTAATAATTCATTCCTTTATTCTACAATAAATTAATCAACAAAGGTTCATTATGTAAAAAAGATGCATTACAATAAATGTCATCTTAGCTATTTCATACCAATCAACGAGCTTCGCATACTGAAACGCTTAGCTTTAATGATAAGCAGTAATTGCATTTGTACTAATTTGCACAATGAACTTTCCAGGGAAAAGAAGGATCTTATGATTAATAGCCTCCAGAACAATTACCTCTTTGAGATGAGTTATTATGAGCTGGAAATCCAAAGCCTAAGAAGGAGAATGGGTAAGAAACTAGTATTTCACCATATTGCGTACTTTAATATACCGTATATTTTCATGGAAACTTAAAAGTAGGTCGTTGAATTAACTTCGCACTGGAGCAATAACACGGGCTTTTGGGAACGGTCCAGGAACAATCCCGAAGGGAATGATCCGAGGAAAACACCTCGCAATTTTGAACCACGAGGTCACACATTAGCTGGCATCCCATTCTCCAAACTTCTACACCACGCCAACGGGAATACGTTTGAAGCCACGGCGGATTTAATGCACAACAGCCCTATGGAAGCTTGGAATTCGGGATTTTAAATATGAGATACAATCTCAATTCAACGAAATTAATATCTATTTATAAAAGCCTTTATAATCGAAACCAACCGTTTGATTTTCGTTCAGGAATCCCAGAAATCTTTCTCAGTAGGCAGCTTCCCTACTTTCAGACGGGAAAGATCAGAGTTTTAAAGCCAAATAGGCAATTAATTAATGCACTAGTGAAACACAACGGGCTATTTACAGCTAGGTAGGTAGATAGGTATTTAAATTAACATCACAATGGAGCAACACAACGGGCTATTGCTGACGGTCGGGATCAATCTCAAAGCGAGAGATCCCAGCACAACACCGGGTAATTTTGAGCCACAGTCAGGCGACCTTATTTACAGCCAGAGGAAATTGAAAGGATCACCGAAATTCAAACTTTGGCTCTTGACCTATGGATTCCCATTTACCACTTTCTCTCATTACACAATTATAAATTGTGTATCATAATAAATTTCTATTACTTTCTATATTTAGAATAAGTAATTTCTAGAACCAATAGTCGTTAGATTGTGTGTTATTCATTTCTAATGCATTTTAAGTCAACTTTACATTTTAAAATCTTTTAATATGTACTTTAGAAAGCGGAATGAACTCCCACAAAGACAGGAGGGACAACATCGTGAGAAATGTTAATCCGAATTTGGAGGCAAAAGAAAAAAATAAAAATAAAGGTTCGTTTCTATTTACTACCTTTAATGAGAACATTTTCATTCCTACTCTGACTGATAATGATTAGAATAGTTGATAAAATTGCAAGGAATCAGATATGTGAGCAGTCAAGAAGTATAACTTAAACAAATCATTCACTATTAAAAGTCGAGATGCGAAAAGGTATTCGTAGAACGAAAATCCAGATGAACTATGCTGTTGAATACTATAGGGTTAAGACAAATTTTAATGCTGTTTTCAGGATGGCATTTAAATAGTTTTAAGTATCAGAGTATTTTTGGTTGGTTTTTGTTTATCACCTACAACGAAACTTATCAACTGTAACATTTTTATGTTATTATTATTGAAATATAAACACTACTCAAGAAGTTATTTTAAGTGTAATTCTCATATCGAGCAATATACGCTCCCTTCTGTACACAAACTGAATAAAATAAAATCTCCATTTTTAAATAACTCAAAAGCTTTATAGCCAAAACATTTTTAGAAGACCTCCTGACCACCAGGTGGAGTCAGGTGCGTTGTGTAAAGTTTCCCAAAATATTTTGACATCCGTCATAAGATACTGTGAAACTATTCTCGACACTTATTTTTATCCCAGTTTTCACCATTGCCATGACTATACTCGTATACATGCAGAGTCTAAGGAAACGTAAAGACTAACATACGGATATCTGTTTAAAGGCAAATCCTTTCCAATATTCATTCATGAACAATCTTACACAAGTTAAGATTCAGCTTTGAAGTATCACTTTATAGGTATTTTAAAATATCAATGGATATTAAACAAATGTTTTCGTTCTGAAGCAATAGAGTAAAATGGATACGGGTGTACAATAATTCTATGACATGTGCATAAAGTCTGCAAGAAATCTAAGTCATCATTTTACTTTATTTCAGATAAAGATCAAGACGTGGATGAACTAATATTAATTTGGAACAAATCATTCAAAATTTAACGAAAGAAAGTGGAAGGTGTTTTGTAGCTAGGAAAGTTGAAAAAAATTAAAAATGAAATAAAAATGATAAACAAATGAAACTGTAAAAAAAAAAGAAAATTGAAAATGTTTTGTACAACAAAAAAATATATGTGTGTGAATGTAAAAAACATGGGGGCGGGCAGTGGAGGGAACCCATTGAAAAAATATAAAAAGAAAAAAAATATTAAAAATTATATAAAATGTATTAAAAAAATTGTATAAAAATAAAAAAATAATAAAAATAAACATGGGGGCGGGTAGTGGAGGGAACCCATTGAAAAATATAAAAAGAAAAAATATGTTAAAAATTGTATAAAATGTAATAAAAAGAAAAAATTGTATAAAATGTAATAAAAAGAAAAGATTGTATAAAATGTAATAAAAAGAAAAAATTAAAAACTAATAAATAGTTTTTAAAAAACAATCTGTCTCTTTAAATGTGTCTGTGTTTTCCTTTATTAAATATAACATTACTCTTGATTGTACCATATTTTAAAACATTTCAAGAGTTA
Organism: Meta bourneti; assembly: GCA_933210815.1. NCBI lineage: Eukaryota > Metazoa > Arthropoda > Arachnida > Araneae > Tetragnathidae > Meta > Meta bourneti. Next base: position 8,648,451 of record OW119922.1, read on the forward strand.
TTCTTTATATCGTTCACAATTCATAATATTTTGGAAATGAAATGGAAAATTATGAAACACGTCCCCTTTTCCGAGCAATTAATATAGTTTTATTTAACTCAACTGTTCCAATTTTTGTAAAAGTCACAGAAAACTTAAATTAGGGATCACCATATATTTTTGCCTAATTAATTTTCTACCAAACTAAGATTTCTTTTATATTTGGTTAGAAATTGGGATCTTATTTTAAAATTACTATATTAAAATTAGAATTAATGAATTAATTTGTTTAAAATATTACTATTTTAAATGTAACATAAGTTCTCACTGAGTTACTTTATGGGATTCGCTAAGTTCGTAATGTTGAGAAAAGAAATCGGATTTTTAATTATTATATATGAAAATATGACTATTTTTTCTTACAAATTGACAAACAAAAAAAATTAGATGATTTATAGAAGAGCATGAGGAAAGAACAAAGAAAAATTAGGATAATCAGGAAAATTAGCAATTTTGTTTGAAAAACATACGTCAAATGGTAATTAACTGTTTTAAAGTAATTACAATCACCTAAGTTTTTAAAATTAAGTGAAATTCAAATCCGGTGGAAACTAGTCAAGTTACTATAGTGTATAAATAAATAAATAAAGCGATAAGAATTGATGCAGTAGAAAATTAGCTATTCTCATATTCCTTCTTATAAACTTTGTTTTTATGCTACACAAGAATTTCAAACATACTCTTCGTAGCTACAAAATGGATTTATAGTTTTATTCTATGAAAATATTGGGAAGAAAATATTAAACTTAATACACAAGTTATTTTGTTGGTTGTGCCATCTACCGTATTCTTAATAAACTATAAAAGAATTGGATTTATTTGCGCCATTTATATACCGCATTTCAGACTAGTTGCGAATTATTTGAGGTCATTGACATACTATTTTATCTCTTTTTCACATTCTTTCAGCTATCAAAACAAGGATTATAATTTTTGCTAAATGTATATAAAATAATTAACAGAAATCTTTTATGAATTGAAAATGTACTGTGCATATCAGAATAAAACAAAGAACTCATTTCTGATGGGTAAAATTCAAAATGAAATGTCACACCTTAAAAATTCTAAATACAAAAAATATGCATTTGGCTTTTGAATATACGACATAGTACTAAATAAATAATACAAGCATGAACAATTTGAGAAAAATACAAACGAGTTAATAAAATATAAAAATTCCGTACAAATAAAAAAAGAGTAAATAGGGAATTTGGCATTCAAGTTACAATAGCAGCAGTTGATATTCCATAAAAGAATTTTTTACACGTCCAGAAGATAACGTGGTGTCAGAATCGGAGGATAAACCTCCTTTTTTTAAAATTGGTACAAATGAAACTCCTTTTTTCTAATTTATTTAGTTTTATCGTGCTGCCATCTACAATATAAAATATAAAGTAAATATAAAGTTCCTAGTTCAAAAGTGTTTTATTGGTGTAACTTCTTAAGGCCTAAGGTCTGGGACTGATTAGTTCTCGTGTAGAAGAACGTTATAGAAAAACAATTTAAATCATTCCATGAAACTGGAAACTTCTGTCTACTTTTGATCTAAAAGAAATGAAACATGTATAGTATACTCCACGCCCAATTTCATCTCCTTTACTCTTCTTCCTTCTTTTGAGCGTCATTTAAAGAGCAATAAAAAAATTTTAGATTTGTAGATTCGTTTTTTCTAGGACTATAAAATATTGTCAACCTTAGAGGTCATTGGAATTTTTTGTTTGGATATTGTGTCGGTATCCTTATGTGAATGCTTTTTACACCCTTCCACTTAATTACATTTAATTAAGTAACATTTAAGTTAACATTTAAGTACATCACACAAAAATCCACCCCCTAAATGTATCAACTCAAAAATGTTTGTATCGATAAGAAAATTGTTCCAAATTATCTTGTTTTTCACTGGTGAGACATTTTGTATAGTTGATGTGAAGTGCAATGAAGCGATTCTCCATCAATTGCCTAATCGCTCACAATGCGGACTATGCTGATAATGAACGGGTACTAGGTCAGGTGCTGACCTCGTCATCTGACCATGGTTAAATGGCGTCCTGTGATCTTTTCGTTGAGGATTGATCCCGGGCCGTCGCCAATAGCCAGTGTGTGACTCCAGTGCGACTTTAATTAATTTACCATTACCATTTCCCTTGCCTAATCTATCTTCAAAAATATCTACCATCTACATTGATTCTACGTAAGGATCCAAAAGGCCTACAAACTTTTAAAGTTGACTGTATTGCGATATAGTGCACGTAGATGTCATTCTGGAATTCAAAACTACAAAACCAAACAAGGCATTTATTAAAACTGCACATTTAAATGACGCGGGCAACTCTCAAACTGACGAACTCTGTTCTGAAAACTAACCGCCCTTTTATCGTTCTTCCAAATAACAATCCCGGTTCAACATGAAATCAAAATTACGCGGAAAGTTGCACGCACAATAAAGAGTAAAATGAAGACAAATTGAAACCTCAATTACGAGCTCCAACAAACTGACTCAGAAAAGAATCCCCGTTTGAAAAACGACAAGTAAACCTCTCGTGTTCGCCCCGACTTAATCTTGAAAGAAGTTTCTTTGCTTCAATTGGGGATATTTCAATTAACGTCACACTGGAGCAACACAATGGGCTATTGGTGACGATCCGGGATCAATCCCAAAGGGAAAGAACCGAGGACAACACCACGTAATTTTGAACCACGGTCAGATGACGAGGCAACACCTGAGATGGCACCCCACTCTCCAAACTTCCACACCACGCCAATGTGAGGACATTTAAGGCCACGACAGATTTAACGTGCACCAGCCCCTTTTGTACACGACGGTGTTTGGCTGGATTCGAACTCGCAACCCTTCGGTTGCCAGTCCGTTACTCTTCCAACCGGGCCACCGCGGCCCGATTTACTAGGGTAAGAAACCCCTAGCTTTTATGAATGTTAACTGACTAAAGAAGAATCCATGTTTATCAATTAATTGACTTTTAAAAAATCTTTGCCTATTCCGTCATGTGACAGCGATACAAAATTACGTGGTGTCCTCGATTTTCCCATTGGGATTGATCCCGGGCGGTCACAAAAGCTCGTTTGTTGCTCCAGTGCGACGTTAATTAAAATACCTACCTACCTGATTTTTGAGGTGCCGGGCAGTATCCCGGTTGGGAGGTAGGTATATAAATTAACGTAACACTGGAGCACAACACAACGGGCTATTGGTGACGGTCCGGGATCAGACACTAAGGGAAAGACCGAGGACAACACCACGTAATTTTGAGCCACTGTCACATGACAGGTAACCTGTTTGGAAGAGTAACGGATTAGCAACCGGAGGGTTGCGAGTTCGAATCCAGCTAAAGGCCCCTTGTACAAAGGAGGCTGGTGAATGTTAAATCTGTCGTGGCCTCAAAAGTCCTAAAGTTGGCGTGGAAGTATGGAGAGTGGGGTGCCAGCAACGGATCTTTTCCTTTGGGATTGATCTTGGACCGTCACCAATAGCTCATTGTGTTGCTCCAGTATGACGTTAATTGAAATACCTACCTACATGAAGATGTTACCGATCTTTTTATGACGATGATTGTTTAATTTTCTGATGATGACAAGATAAAGTTTCAGTTTTCTTCCAATGACGAGATATCTCGTCCATCAAAATCTGGTCAATTTTGCTAATAACGAGATATATCGTCGAGACAACCACCAGAAGGGTTAATTAATCCTAGGCTGCTTTGATTTGTGATCAGTCAGCTCAGATTTATTGCTCAACAGTTTAGAAATTCTTTTAGTTTGGACATTTGATCCTGGGATGCAGCCTAGAATTAAGGTTTGGCCCATCCTTTTGTTTCCGCAATTTCTGAAAATATTGCTCTAAATGTGTTCTACACTGTTCACAAATCCGGAAACTGATGTTTGGCTGTTGACTAATATGTGCCAAACTTTTTATCGATTAATATGGATAATTTTTAGATATTTATGGATGAGAGAGAGAGAGAGAGAGAGAGAGAGAGTATACCACTACGTCTAAAATGTCGATTAATAATAGCAGTTTACATAGGAGTATATCGGACCGGAATAATATATAATTCAAATTTCGAGTCTTGATTGTTAATCCTCCAAATGGTTTTGACGAGATATCTCGTCAATCAAGAACTGACCAGTTTTGTTAATGACCGATTGAATTCCGAATGATGACGACATCAAGATTGGTCAGTTTTCTTATGACGAGTTATCTTATCCATCAAGATCTGGGCAGTTTTGTACATAACGAGATACCACGTCGAGACCACCACCAGTTGGAAAAGCAACTGATTTCCAATTATATCCAACTAAGTATTGTAGTGTAATAGAACGCTGGTGCATGTTAAATTTGTCGTGGCCTCAAATGTCCTCACGTTGGCGTGGTATGTGGAAGTTTGGAGAGAGGGATGCAAGATCAGGTGTTTACCTCGTCATTAGACCGTGGTTCAAAATTACGAGGCGTTATTGGATCTCTCTCTCCCTTCGGGATTGATCCCGGACCGTCACCAAAAGCCCGTTGTCTTGCTCCAGTACAACGTTAATTAACTTACCTACCTGCGGGAGCCAAGACGATCGAAAAAATTTGCTCTAATCCTATAGTTTTGGGGAAATGGGGGAGAGTCGGTCACTTTAGACCACATCAGCTGGAGACCTTGACTTCACCACTCATGGCAGACCCTCGACACCTTCTCGCGAAATCAAGGTACTAATAAGGGAGCCGGCCGGATGCCGGCGAGCCGCGGGCCGCACACGTTGGGGCCAGATGTCACTCATGTGAGACTCTGCCGACCCTCCCTGGTCTTTGCCCCCTCCCCCTAGGGTGACGTCACGGAGCGTCGTCCTTGATGCAAGCACGCTACAGTGCTTTTGTGTGTTTCCTGCTTTTTTTCTTTTCCTTTCCGTCGCTTTAATCGTGGAGATTTTCTCACGCTTTCCAGCCAGGGTGGTGCACGAGATAAAGACATTCTTGGCGCGGGGGTGGAGGAGAAATGGAAATTTATGAGCGACACCCTCGTTTTCTCGGAATTCAGGTTAAACGTCGGGTGTTCGTTTTGAAATGTGAAACGAAAGAGATCCATCGAGGATTGGGAAGGAAGACAGGTGAAAAACCTTTGGGAGATCGGAGGAATGTATCGACGCCTGTTGAGTTAGGGCATCTGAAACCCTGTTCTGATGGTTATGCAAGTTATATTGGTGAATGCGTTCGTTATTTCGAACTTTGGTTTTCGGGTTTTATGGCGCAAGGGCCATATGTGGCCAAACGCATGATAGATAGCACAGTGAGGGTAGAAGAAAAAGCTGAAGGGTAGGCGAGGGGGCCCGTGAAACTAAAGATGTACCCCTGAAGACGATCTTTGATTTGGAATTCTTATTACGACTGCTATATCATGGATATTGAACATACAGAATAAATTTGAGATGTTTTTATTTTTAGAATGTGTACATTCTTCTGAATTTCGGTTTTTTCATTACTTTGAAGCTTATCAACAAAAACTTTTCCAACCACTTTCAGAACAAAATCTATTTGCCCGTTTTAGTTTCTTGTATTGATTTTAACTTCCCTAGGTTAATCAGCGGAAAAGGTAAGTTATCTTTCGTTTAGTCTTTGGCAGTGGTTGTGTCCATTTAGTAGAGTAGTGGATTAGCAATCGGAAGGTTCTAGGTTCGAAACTCGATCCAACGAAAGACCGCAGTGTACGTGGGAGCCGGTGTACGTTTTATCTGTCGAGGCCTCAAATGTCCTCACGTTGGCGTGGTGTTGAAGTTTGGAGAGTGGGGGTTCGAGCTCAGGTGTTGCCTCGGCATCTGACCGTGGTTCAAAATTACGTGGCGTCCTCGATCTTTCCCTTTGGGATTGATCCCGGACCGTCGCCAATAGCGCGTTGTGGTGTTCCAGTGCGACGTTAATTAAAATACCTACCTACCGAGTAGAAACTTGCATGATGCGCTATTAGTCTTGTCAGTCAGTCGATTGGTTTGGTTTGTTGGGGTTTTATGGCGCAAGGGGCATATTTAGCCATGCTGCGCCAGACACAAGACACAATATCAAGTAATAGACACGCACACAATAAAAGTTTTACTGACACAGAAGGTGAGAAATACACCGAGGAAGGAATGCATCTGACAGGAATCGAACCAGCACCCCTACAACTCGAAAGTGGGCACACCCACTGAGCCACGACGGCCCCAAACCAGTCGTTCGAAAGCAAACACTCGATATGCGGCCATTTATACCGAAATTGGGCTGTTTGGTTTGAATGTTTGACATGAATTGGACATAATAAATTGCCTAGGAGGTTTCACTATTAATAATAATTTCTTTAGGTCACTTTAACGCTGATTGTTTTAAATCCCCTTGACTGGAACGAAAACAGACGGGGTCGTGCGGAAAAGTCAAAACGACAGGGTCTCTCTGTATGAAGACAGCAATTAATTTTGAATAAATTAACAGATATGTTCATCTGAGGTGAACAAACTTTTCTCACGATTAGAATTTGTTCCGGTGAATTTCGGTTTTTCAGCCCATACTACTGAACACCTCTGTAACAGACACATCTTTACTACGACGCTATTAACCCTCCAAGCGGTTTCGACGATATCGCGTTCATCAAGATATGACGAATTCCGTCAATGACGAGATATCTCGTCAACAAGATATTGTCAATCTTTTGATGATGACGCGATCAAGATCTGGTCAGTTTTCTTCTGAAGGCGAGATATCTCGTCCGTCGAGATCCGGTGTTTTTGCTTTTGACAAGACACCTCGCCGAAGCAACCCCCAGGAGGGTTAACAGACACACTTCTCTGAGGTGGACTAACAAACCTTTTTCACGATTGCAGTTTGTTCCGGCAATTTTGATTTTTCGGCCCGTTTTATTGTATACCCCTGCAATGAACACATCTTTACTACATCGCATGACAATTATCATTGTACGGTATTTTAAAGACAATTTTACATCTCACGTCCTTAGGAAGTCCTTACTCTTCGCACAACCCATTGATCACACAAAAACGCCTCGCAATTGTATGTTAATTCCACCTCATTCTCCAATGCGAGAGTGATTTCTTTCACCCACTGCCCTGAAACGATCCCAAGTGTGGAGGTTCGGCGAACTTTGTTTTTGGAACATTTTTTCGCTCGGGTCTCCCACTGAGCTTCCATCCTGTCTATTCTTCTGCCCGGAGAGAAAGAGTCTCTCTGGACGTATATTAATTTTGTTTTATCTTCGCATCGTTTTGATTTATGCTCCCGAGTCTTCTGATGATGTTGGCAAATACACAAAAATAGCAAGCGTACCGGAAATCAAGTGATTGCGAGCAAACACTGCAGAAGAGAATTGAATGGCAAGAGGGGACGAGGCCCAATTGAAGAAGTGGGAAGTTTAGGTTAGAAGGCGTGTTCCACATTGGACTTCGTTTTTAACCCCCAGAGGAACATCTTTAGGTATGTATGGGCATCAGAACCCCCGAGGTATCCAAGTGATCTTTCCACCCTTTCATATTTTCCCTCGCCTACCCTTTACACGTTGGCGTGGTGTGGAAATTTGGAGAGTGGGGTTGCCAGCTCAGGTATTGTCTCGTCATCTGACCGTGTTTCAAAATTACGTGGTGTTGTCCTCGATCTTTCCCTTTGGGATTGATCCCGGACCGTCCCCAATAGACCGCTGTGTTGCTCCAGTGTGACGTTAATTGAAATGCCTACATACCCGCTTACGCTTCCGCTTTTTGCTTTTCTTCCTCCCTCGTTTGTGTTGCCTGTCTTGTGTTTGGTGCATCTATGCCAAATATAGCCCTAAACAACTGACCCTCAGAGGAGTTAACACGCATCTATTAGTTCCTGCAGTCTTTCCCGTCTGACTAGTTTTGACCATCTTGAACAATAGAATTTTTCCTTGGATTCTTTTAACTAATAGTTTGGTTATTTAGCCATGCGCGTGCTGTGGTAGTGTAATACTACACTACTCGGAAATTTCGTGACGCTCAGATGGTTAAATCACCTATGATTCTTTCACACACCTGTCTACCTGTTCAGCAGTCTTAACTGCATGACTTCAAACCAGTTTTGACCATCTCGACCAATAAAATCTTTGGATTCTTTCAACTAGTAGAATAACAATTTAGTCATTATGTGTCTTATGCGGCACAAAACAATACTCACTACTCAGAAATTTCATGACGATCAGGATTAAATCAACTATGGTTCTGCCAGACGCATCTATCCTTTCAGCAATCTGCAGTCTTTCCTGCATAACTTCAAACCAGTTTTGATCATCTCGACCAATAGAATCGGGATTCTTTCTACTAATAGAGTTGGTAATTTAGTCATGTGTGTGCTGTGGGGCAAAGACAATACTACACTACTCAGAAATTTCTTGAAGCTCTGGTTGAATAAAGCGTTCCCCCTTCACAGGTCTTCACATTTTAGTTGGTAGGGTGTCAGTCCTGAATAACTTGAGTCAATCGCCTAGTTTATTCAACAAAGTCTTTGTTAAAATATATTATGACAAAACCAAAATATATAATTGTGGTAAAACCATAGTATGTAATATTCCGTAAGCGACGATTCTAAAATGAATTCAAGTTAAAGTTGAAATAAAAATAACCGGATGGGTGGAATGTCACTCCCTCTTTTTAAATTTTCATATCTGATAAAGTTACGCAGATATTAAAATGACCTTTATACCATTTAACATTGCCATTACTTGTTACGTTTCAGATACTGGGAAACAACCGTAGAAATGGGATTGAGTATTGATGGAAGAGCTAAGATACAAGATCTGGTAGGGGGTCTGCCATCCAGGTGTCAACATGGTAGACATGCTGTTCTAAATACAAAAACAACCAGAAACTGTTACAGAAATTTAATGACTACCGGTAGTGTAGCAGATATGTTTCACTGTTCGCGTCGTTACCATGCCATTGCTGTCAGGACCATGGGATTTTCTTCTATGGGGAGGACCAAGGAAGAAGTGTGTTTTTTTATTTTAACCACCCTAAAAAGCCAATCCCAGAGGGATTTACGAAAAAATTATTCACGAAAACCTCTCACGAGAGATGCCGAACAGTGGTGGAAGAAATTGCAGGCATCAATGGTAAACTTAGCCATGTCTTCTCTTACATAGATATATGCAATATAAAAAGACAGGTATATATACAATATAAAAACAGGAACATGAAAAGCAGAAAAAATAAAAGTACTATAGGCAAAGTAATAAATAGAGTGAAAAACATTGCAATACATACAACGTGAAGCAAAAGCCGAGAAGGGTATATATGTTGTGCAAGTTCATATGCAGTCATAAAAGCATGAAAGAATGCACTTTACCAAGACTTTCCAGGAAGCAAAGCAGTTATGCGTAATTCTGCAATTAAGTGTCCAAGGAAAACGTCAAACGTGAGATATTTTCAAGATTTCGATTTTAACCAACCCATAGATCTCTACCAACAGATTATCTCCCTCTTCATCCTGGAAGATCATGAAACCAGTAATTTTGTACTGTACAGCCCTGTTGCAGGCAACAAATGTATACCAGTCCGAAATGAACCGGGCATTTGGCCTTATGCCATAATATCTCCTTCAGAGAAAGCTTCCTGTAAAGCTGTTATTCGGGATGGCAATCGATAGGTTTTTTATTGAACAAAGGCAAACTCCCCGTGCACTCCAGAAGTACAACACGGGACCTACTAAAGTAAGTTGCATTAACGAAGAAACAGTGGAAAACAATTTAACTAAAATTACAAGATTTGATGAACTTAACAAATGAGTAGAAAAGCAGAGATTAGATTTTACAAAAACATTGAATTTCACTGGCCCTGTTTTTACCTAATCATCTCAAATCATTTTGAAGGCACATTCTTGAATTTTCAAATGCAGGACAACTGAAAAGCAAATGATCCACATCTTGTGGCTGCTTTTTAGAACACTCGCACATATCATTAGTCCGAAGATGAAACCTATATAGATATTTAGCAAAATTTCCATGGCCAGATAAAAATTGTGTAATTTTGAGTTTGTGAAGAAAAATAATTCCGAGTTCAATCTATACTGAATAGTAAATTTTGGTGTGGCCAGCTTTCTCAGACGAGACATACTCTTCGTTCCACTTAGCAACAAACTTGTCATAACATGAGGCTTTCAAGTAACATTTAGGAATGTTAACATTTACATCAACTGCTAAATTCAGAGTCTGGCTAAAAAATCAACTCTTTCATTCCCGTAAATCCCAGAGTGTCCACGCACAAAGGCAAAGAAAATCTCAATTCCTCTATTTTTAAGAGAACTAATTGTTAAAAGTGCTCCAACAACTAATTTTTCTGTGCTTGGTTTGAAAAGCAGCTACTGTTGCAGGGCAGGTGAATATATGATGAGGTGCGAGTTCCATGTCCAGACAGTTGTTGAAATGTCTGTGTTCTGGTTCCATCGCAGTTAATTTTCATGCCTTTAAAATGTCCGGTTCTCAGTCTGGATAGTGTGATTTGTTGTTTTATCTAAATTGTTTATGGTATGAGTTTGAATTTTACCAAAGCATCAGTAAGAGTTATTTGGGTTTATTCAGCATTTAATTCCATGGTTTCTTTTGTCAAATGGTCTGCGGCTGCGTTTACTTCAATCACATGAGCGGGAATCCACTTAAGAGTGCACCTTTTCTCTAAGCACATGAATTTGTGCAGAAGGGAATGGACATATTGGGCACATTTTGAGTTGCCATTTGCCATTGCTTCTAAGGCAGATATAGTTGCAGTCAAACAATAACTTAAAATACATTCATTAGTAGGCACAGTTAACAGATTATTAAAACACAAGTAGACTAGAATTTAGCTTGCATGTGCACAAATGAATATTAAATTGAGATACAACGATGGTAGCATAGTAAATTCATAAATCAGCACTTTACGTTCGTTTCAGTGTACAAACTTTGTTTCGGTAGGGTCTACCCTAGGTTCCAAAAAGCCTTGATTTGCCTTTGTATGTATGATTTGGATCAGCTGAATACAACCAAATAATGACCAGAAGGGCACTTTTAACTCGAAGAGTAAGACGGTAGGGGACCATGACCTTCTAAACGGCCCTGCAAAAGAATCTGATAAGGAACTGAAGGATTTTAACCCTCTGATGGGTTCACACGCATAATTCCACCTTGCAACCTGTAGCCTTCTCTGCATGATTCTAACCAGTTCTGACCTCTGAATCTTTTCCAAGGATTCTATTTCAAAGAAAGGACCAATATAATATTTTTAAAGGATACTAATCCAAGGAAAGGACCAGCTAAATCCAAGGAAAGGACCAGGTTGAAAGAATCCATAATTCTTTCAATCCACAGAAGTGGTTATTTAGTCATTGCGTCTGTTGTGGGGTAGAAGTAATAATACACTATCCGGAAATCTGGGGGTTGGCTCATAGGTTAAACCCTCTGAAGGCTTCGCCCGCATTTTCCCGTTCTGCAATCCCTGCGATCTTTTATGCCTGGTTTCTAACCAGATTTGACCTTCTTGACCAATAAAATTTTTCCTGGGATACTTCCAATTAATCGATGGGTTATTTAGTCATTATTGTTGTGATTTGTGGGGTAAAAGAAATATAACATCAATATTACCCTACTCGGAAAGCTCGTGATACTCAGAATGTTGAAAGAGCATTAAAAAAGGCAATACTGTACTTATTGATTTAATTGTTGTTTCTCTGCGCAAAAATGAAGGAACCAAAAAATGCAAGAAAAAGACACAAATACAGTTAGATAAGAAATGAAACAAAAATGATTTATTGAAGCGGATTACTTATTAAATAGAAATCTTTTAAAAATATATCAACTTTAGAGAAAAATTATACAATTTAAGAAATATATATTTGTTGCAGAATTGTTACGTACATTCTGTTTAAAATGTTTAGCCAAACATAATTTACGGTTTCAGGTTAAATACCCGATTACATTAAAATCAATATAAGATAAAAAGTTCGAATCAATTTTGAGGTTGTACAAAAGTTTGTTAGAGCAATGTCTCTATGGAGCTTTAAAGTAATGAATCCGAAATGATTTCTCAATTCAGAAGAATGTACTCCTAAAGATTTATATTAGCCCATTATGTTGCTCCAGTGTGACGTTAATTGAAAAAATACCAAATACCAATACCTAAAGATTTATGTCAAATTTATTTTCCGTACAACTTCTTCCTGCGAGTTGTTTCGTCATCTGGATGCGGTTCAAAATAACCAGGTGTTCTTTCCCTTCGGGGTTGATTCCGGACTGTCCCCAATAGCCCGTTGTGTAGCTCCACCTAGACGTTAATTCAAGTACCTGCCTATCTAACAAATTTAAATTCCTGCTAGTTGTTGGTGGCGATTGTTCGATTCCTGTTAAGTTCGATTCCTCCCTTGATGTGGAGCCGTCGTGGCTCAGTGGGTATGCCCACTGCGCTAGCAAACCTACGAGTTGTAGGCGGTGCAGGTTCGATACCTGGCAGGCGCATTCCCCCCTGGGTGTATTTCTCTCTTCTGTGTCAGTAAAACTTTCATTGTGTGTCAGTCTATTACTTGATGTTGTATATCTGGCGCAGTCTGGCCAAATATGGCCCTCCCTTGATGCATTCTCTCTTCTGTGTTAGTAAAAACCTTCCTTGTAAGTATATGTTCATTACTTGATGTCTGTCTTGTGTTTGGAGCAGCATGGCCAAATATGGCCTTTGCGTCATTAAACCCAATCATCCAATCGTACAACCTCCTACTACAAACCCCCTCGGAGACACATCTTCTTTAGGTGTGCACGGACTTCACGAATCCATGGTACCCTAGTGATCTTTTTCCCCATGGAGCTTACTGCCTCTAGTAAATATGGGAGTCGCGACCCAGAATTCCCAATCAATGTTTCTTTACTTTCACCTTTCCGTCCTATCTTTTCACAATTGCTTGAAATTGACTGTGTTTGGAGCAGACCAAATATGACCCTTGAGCCATATAACCCTTGTCAAATATGACCCTTGAGCCATAAAAACAAAATCCAACCAATCTCTCTTCTGTGTTAGTAAAAGCTTTACTTGTGTGCATGTGTTCATTACTTGACGTGGTCTGTCTTTTGTTTGGCACAGATAGGCCAAATATGACCCTTGAGCCATAAAACCCAACCAAACGGACAACCTCCAACTACAAACATCGCAGTTTCTGAAGTGCTTTTAGCCCTCCAAGTGGTATCGACGAGATATCTCGTCTATTACGATCGGATTAATTTCGCTAATGACGAGAAATTTCATCCATCAAGATCGGATCAATTTCGTTAGTAAAGGGTGTCCCAAAATTCACGCAAGAAGTAATTTTGATAAAAAAACACAGGTTTATAATTAAAAATTGTAATTTTTTTTATTGATTCATAAAGTATACAGTATAGGGTTATGTATGGAATCGGGTAAATGGCCTTCACGGCTTTGCTGGCACATACGCACTCTTTTGTTGAAATTTTCCATGACCATTTTGCATAAATGTGGCTGAATTTCGTTGATACAGCGCTCAATTACCTTCTTCAAGGCGCGGGTGGTCGTGGGCTTGTTGGCATAAACCTTAGACTTCCAAAAAAAACCAAAGAAAAAAAATCCAACGGCGTTAAATCGCATGATCTGGGCGGCCAAACGGGATCACCAAAACGGGAGATCACATGACCAGGAAATGACTCATGCAGTAATTGAATTGTTTCTCAGGCTGTATGGCATGTGGCACCGTCTTGTTGAAACCACATGTCGTTCACATCCATATCTTGCAATTTAGGCACAAAAAACTGGATTATCATGTCGCGATAGCGAGCACCATTAACTGTTATTGCCTGACCAGCAGCATTTTAATAACCCTGAACTCTCCATTTTTAATAAATGTTCCATTTTTAATAACCCTGAACTGTCAGCTGTCACGCTGTCTTTTGTTTTCGTTGGTAACACTTTACCGCACAAATGGCGCAAAATTCAAATCTTGCGTGAATTTTGGGACACCCTATATATCTTACAATCAAGAAGTTTCCGATTTTTTATGATGGCGAGATGAAGATCTGGTAAGTTTTCTTCTAATGACGAGACACGACGAGATCTTGATGGACGATATATCTCGTCCATCAAGATCTAGTCAAATTTTCCAATGACGAGATACCACTTCGAGACAATCACCAGAAGGGTTAAGCTTTCTACTGCATTGTGTCATTTTTCATTCCAGAGATGCTGGTAAGTTCTGCATCAGGTAGACAAGAGTCATGTTTGTATTTGTGGCCGCCCCCCGAGTGATCCCAGTGGAGGAGACGCGGGCATTTTGTGAATGAACAGGAGGAAGGCGCATTGTCTCACGATCTTTTGTTTCCCATTAATGAAGTAGTAGCTCTGTAGTAAAGGACGCGCCACAAGGTCATCCTGACGTCACTGCCTTGGAAAGTTCCTATACACGTGTACAGCGAGGCACCCATTCACGGAGGTGAGAGTGAATCGAGTTTCGAGTGGAAAGTACACAGATAAATATGCCTCGAGCGTACTTGTGCTGTCAGCGTGGAAACGAACCTTTCGCAACGCGCTATTCATAGCCTTTTAATGGACGATATTGGTAAGGAGCTTCAGTTCGAGGCGAAAGAATGCCTCGGTTCTTCCACTGCTACTCCTGGTAGGATGTTGGTATTTGTGCCCATGAATATAAGAAACTGTAAGAACTATACGTTCATGGACAAAAAAATGGTTAGATTACCTCTTTCAATATGAGTTGGGTTTATTTTGAACACAGTTCAAAATGGTGTCGTAGTTAATGAAATTTAAGCAATTAATGATTCACATAGGGCAGGGGTGTCAAACTGGCGGGCCGCATGTGGCCCCCGAGGTAATTTTTTGTGGCCCACGATGCTCTGAAATAAAATGAAAACAGGACAATATGTTATGAAGAAAATAGCACTTAGGGGAAATCGAGGCAATACCGTACACACAATTTCGTCATGTTAAAAATGTGTGAGCAACTACTTTCGGCCATGAAATTAAATAATGACCTACCGATAATGTTAATAAACCTACAGATCAAGATTAACTGATAAACATCTATCTGCCATAATGAAGATTGTCTGTTCTCAGTCTTTGAATCCAGATATTGGAAAACTAGTAGGAGGAAAGCGCTGGCAAGTTTCCGGTAAAAAATGTTAATTTTAGTTTTATAAATACATTAAATTAAATAAACGTTTAAATAAAAGCCATTATATAGCAATATTATAAATTATTACCCTAAATTTACTTAATTACATATAATGTGTTTTAATTATCTTATCCATATTCCTGAATTCTCACTTCAAAATATAATTTTAAGAAAATTTGTAAATGTGATGTGGCCCGCGTGAATCTTACCAGTTGCATTGAATGGCCCGTGTTTTAATTGAGTTTGACACCCCTGACATAGAGTATGGAGTTTAGTTTATGTCGAAAGAATTGTAATGCCTTGATGCCTTGGATCCTTCGCTGCTATTCCTGGTAGGATGGTATTTTTGCCGATGGATATAGGAAACTGTAAGAACTGTATGTTCATGGACATAAAATTTTTCAGGTTACCAAACTTTTTGCAAATGTTCAAAACTAAATATGATCTGGATTTATTCAAAACTTCAGAGCAAAATTGTTGTAGTTAACAAAATTTGAGAAATTAATCAGGAGTGATTCACATAAAGAGTTTATTTCATGAAGAAAGAATGAAGGTTTGATTTCTTGGTTCGTTTACTGCTAATCTGTGGGATTTTTGTATATGAATAAGAAGTTATGGTTTATAGTAACTGTAGGTTCAGGCATAAAATTGCCAGATTAACTAACCTTTTAGAAATGTTCAATACAAATATGAGTTGGATTTATTTAGAACGCAGCGTAAAAATGTTGTTAACGAAATTTAAGCAATTAATCAGGAGTGATTCACATACAGTAAGGACTTACTGACTCCTTAGTCCGACTAAGGAGCTTAGCTCATGTCGAAAGAATGATGGTTTGATGCCTTGGATCCTCCACTGCTATTCCTAGTAGGATTCTGATATTTTTGCCGATTAATATAGGAAACTTTAAGGACTATAGTTCATGGACATAAAATTGTCAAATTACCTAACTTATTGCAAATGTTCAAGTTCAAAACTAAATAGGAGTGGGGTTTATTTAGGACTCAGTGCAAAAATGTCATAGATAAGAAATTTGAGTAATTAATCAGGAATGATTCATACACAATTATAGATTTTAGTTGGTGTCGAAAGAATGATGGGTTCATGCCTTTGTTTCTCCATTGCTGATCCTTGTGGAATTTTTGTCTGTAAATAAAAAAGTTACACTTTATAGTAACTGTCGGTTCACGGACATAAAATTGTGAGATTAACAAACAAGTTTACAAATGTTCAAGTTTAGTAATAAATATCAGTTCGGTTTACTTCGAACTCAGAGCAAAAATGTCGTAGTTCATAAAATTGTACAATTAATCAGAGGTGATTTGCAGATATTCATAGGATTTTAATGGACGATATTCGTAGGGAGCTTCCATTCTTTTTGAAAGAATGGTGGTTTGATGCATTGGTTTCTCCACTGCTGCAGCTGGTGGAATTTTCACCTGTGAATAAGAAGTTAAACTTTGTAGTAATTGTAAGTTTACTGATAAAAAATTGTCAGGATAGATAGCTTTTAACAGATGTTCAAGTTCAATACTAAATATTAGTTCCGTTTACTTAAAACTCAGAGCAAACATTTAGTAGTTGATGAATTTCATACAATGAATCAGGAATGATTCACATATGTTCATAGCCTTTCAAAGGACGATATTCGTCAGGAACCATAGTATCGAAAGAATGTTTCGATGCTTTGTTTCCTTCACTTCTAGAATGTTGAGGAAGTTGCACTTTGTATTATTTCCAGATTCATATAAATTAGTCTATACAGTTGCATTTTTGACAAAAGGTCAAGTTTTTTATTATGACAAAGGTTTTTATATTAAAACTACTCAGAATGTACCATTTACTGCATTTCTATAAAAGTAAAAAGTACATGCGGGTATATAAGTAGTGGGTTTACTGTGAAATGCATTCAAAACATATTTTTGTAGTATATCATATGCAGTTATACGAATCTAAAAATAGTCCTCTAATAGATTTACACAATCTAATTAATATTGCACACGTGAATGATCTGTTAGAATGTTTGCCCATTACCAACCGTGGGCCGCGGTGGCCCGGTTGGAAGAGTAATGAACTAGCAACCGAAGGGTTGCGAGTTCGAATCCAGCCAAACACCGTCGTGTACAAAGGGGGCTGGTGCACGTTAAATCTGTCGTGGCCTCAAATGTCCTCACGTTGGCGTGGTGTGGAAGTTTGGAGAGTGGGGTGCCAGCTCAGGTGTTGCCTCGTCATCTGACCGTGGTTCAAAATTACGTGGTATTGTCCTTGGATCTTTCCCTTTGGGATTGATCCCGGACCGTCACCAATAGCCCGTTGTGTTGCTCCAGTGTGACGTTAATTGAAATACCCCCCCCCATTACCAACCAAATGTATCGATTTCTATTATTTCGGTATCTGCTTTAAGAACCCTTCAAAAGCCACGTTTTGCTATTAAACTTTGTAAGTATCAATTGAACGCTCAACACAGAAATCTAAGTTTACAGCTTCAAGTTTTCGATAACTTTGCAAAACAAAATCTCTTAAGCAAAGAAAACGTTGGATTCTTGAGGCCTAGACAGATATAATTTTACTTTTAAAGGCGCTTAATTTAAAATTGTGTCTGTAGAGCTACAATCTTTTTGTGTTGTTCAAACAGAAGTATAAATCCTTTCTATTTCTTGATATTTTATTTTTTAGATTGTGTTTGGGGAACTGTTACAAACAAAATATTTTACTATTTGCTGATTTATTAAAAATATCCAATTTGATAAGTGTTCCTTTAATCTTTTAGGGGGGGGGGGAATTTCAATTAACGTCACACTGGAGCAACACAATGGGCTATTGGTGACGGTCCGGGATCACTCCCAAAGGGAGAGATCCGAGGACAACACCACGTAATTTTGAACCACGGTCAGATGACGAGGCAACACCTGAGCTGGCACACCCCACTCTCCAAACTTCCACACCACGCCAACGTGAGGACATTTGAGGCCACGACAGATTTAACGTGCACCAGCCCCCTTTGTACACGACGGTGTTCGGCTGGATTCGAACTCGCAACCCTTCGGTTGCAAGTCCGTTACTCTTCCAACCGGGCCACCGCGGCCCACTTTAATCTTTTAGGATACTTTACTTATTCCTGATTGGGTCTGGGTTCGATGCTACAATCATGGGCGTATCTAAGATTTAAATTTGGTTGATTGGGTTTTATGGCTCAAGGGGCAATAATTCTAAAAAAACTGCAACAAACACAAGACAAGACTTCAAGTAATGGACATGAACATAAGAAAAGTTCTACTGACACAAAAGAGCGGAATACAACCCGAGTATGTTATAAATACTGCCATCTATAACTCGCAGTTAGCCAACGCAGTGGGTAAAGCCACTGAGCCACCGTGTCTCCGATTTAAATTTGGTTGGCTGGCTGGTTTGGGGTTTATGGCACAAGGATCAGATTAAGGTTAAGGAAAACGTTACGGACACAGAAAAGAAAAATACACCCAGGGATAAATCGAACCTGCTCCGCCTACAGGTTGTTTGGTAGGTAGTTAAATTAATGTCACACTGGATCAACACAACGAAGTATTGATGAAGTTCCGGGATCAATCACGAAGGGAAAGATCCGAGGACACCTCGTAATTTTGAACAACGGTCAGATGACGAGGTCACACCTGAGCTCTGAACACCCCACTCTCCAAACCTCCACATCAAGCCACATAATCCGCAACTCTACCAACTGAGCTACCGCGGCCCGTATTTAGATTTGGAAAGAGCTACATTGGTAATCTGTCTTTTCATGGATTAGTAATTTGAGGTGATTCAAACGTCGAACCATGTGAACCATGAATTTAGGAAGACGTGACTTTTAAACTTACAAATTATTTCTTCGAATTAGGGTAGTTTTAGAACATATTCTGGTGGTAAGGTTTAGAGACTATTTCAAGACAGATCGGAGCTGCATTTAAAACAAAAAGAGAGATCCAACTTCTTACTGATAAAGATGATAAGATAAAATTTTCAAAGTGCTAGTATTGTGTTGTCTCATCCTTGTAATGACGTAGCTTGTCCTGCTCTGGCCCTTGCACCATGAAATCTAATCAAACCGTACAACTGTAAATAAATTATGGGACCTCTGTACCGGGATACAAAAAAATAACAGGTAGGTATTTCAATTAACGTCATACTTGAGCAACTCAGCTGGATATTGGTGACGGTCCGTGGTCAATCCTAAAGGGAAAGATCGAGGACAACACCAGGTAATTTTGAACCACGGTCAGATGATGAGGTCACACCTCGTCATCTGAGGATATTTGAGGCCACGACAGATCTAACATTCATCAGTCCCCTTTGTACAATAGGGTCTTTGGTTGGATTCAAACTCGCAACCCTCTGGTTGCTAATCCGTTACCCTTCCAATTTGGCTAACGCGGCCCCGAACTCTTTTAGTGTCATGTAATTGGGTTATTCTGATTCACAATCGGTATTAATATATAAATAAAATAAGCAGATTTTAAGTGTCTTCGCTCAAAATCTCAAAAGAGCTAAAAAAATCCGATGGAGCCGAAGCGGATTCATTCTGTGTTGAAATACAGAACTACGTATGCTTTGTCTTGTATCTATGAGAAGATCGTGGATAAAATACAGTAAGTGTTGGTAAGAGAGGTTGTTTATAATCGTAATTTTTTCAATTGATATGACTAGTCCACTATGCTACCTAAATCATTGTTCAATCACCTCCAGTTTAGAAGTATTGAAAACGAAAACAAAAGTGTACTTGAGGTGTAGAGGACAAAATTGACCATTCACGTTGTCACAAATTGCCATTGATCCCACACTTACAATTTCCCCTAAATGTCTATTATTTATGCTCTATCAAATAATTCTAGTGCCGTTGTCTCGCCCCGATAATCCTGGAGTTATTGCGAGTTGAAATCGGTCATACAATTATGTCGCGTCTACCACTTATCTGTATCATGCGCAGTTTTATGTCAAATATAGACAAATAAAGTATGAAACTTATAAATATGAAAACGTGCATAATTAACTCGGGTTGAATTGGTTAATTAATTTCCGTTTTCGTTAATAAATTGTAATTCCTATTCATCCCATGTAACAACTATCCATTCTGATAAAGGTACACAATCATTAAATACACAAATGGTAAATAAATATATTTAACAATTACATTTTTGAAGAATTTAAATTTTTAGTAAGAAAGAAGCTCTAGGGTGTCAATGTTACCCAGAATGCATAGAATAGTTCAGAATATGCATATAAATGCCTTATATGTCATTTAAAAACAAAAGATTTCCCAAAATTATCATACAATGATTAAAAATGTTTTTAAAACTAATTAAACCAATATTTACCTTGGTTACAGTTATTGAACGAAAAACATCAAATTGAAAATGGAGAAATACATCTTAAAACAGATTTTAAAAAAGCTTCGAACGAAAAGTAATGTATATGTTTTTTCACAGCAGAATAGATTCTTGGAATGTAACGGACACAAATTTAAAAAAGCAAACTATTAAAAAATACCAAGGTTGCCGAATTAGCTACCAGTCCTATTTTAAATCGTTTTGTTCTGTAGTTTTATTCTCTTTATCGTCTGTCCCAAATATTCGTAAAGAAAAAATAAGGCTCGAAATAAATAAACTATTAGAATTTAAATTCCGTAAAAACAGTTTTGCAAAACAATTGATATTTCAGCAGCACTGGTAAAACAATCCAAGTAATTGCAATGCTCAATATACCTCCCAGCTATTCCAAAACTACCAAATTATGGTCGATTTAAGTAGAGTTGTTCAGATGCTTTAACTAAAAACTTTCCTAAATATGTACGCAAAGAAATTTAAAATAATACATTCACTAAAATATAATTTGGTATATCAAATAAAAAGCAATAAATTAAAATACGTTAAATAAATCGTATGTGATACTTGTACAAACACAGACACAAAATAGAGCATAGAACGGGAAGACGGACAGACTTACGCAACCAAGTTCAGTCACTAAATGAATGTAAGAACTCACAGTATGCAACGTTTCATAAAAATATATTTAACCGTTTTGACGTAGTACGGGCACACACATACATACCGAGAGACACCAAACTCGCAAGAGACGGATTTTGCATCAGAAGGGTACAAAACGGATAGAAAACTTGAAATGGGTCAAAAATATTCAATGTACAAACACTTCATTCTTATTTATATAGATTAAGAGCATGCCGGTTTCATATCCATAGAATGCCATCTTTTTTATATTCTTTTCCTGACGACGTGCAAGTATATATATATATATATATATATATATATATATATACATACACAGATAACCAGATAATTACCAGAAGTGCCCTAAAATCTGTCCTTTTGAGGAACTTATCAGTTTGATGAGCACTCCGGGGTACTTTATTAAAAATAAAAATAAGTAATGAATTATAAGTAATAAAAGTAGTAATGAATTATAATAAAGAAATAAATAAAAGTAATGAATTAGAATAATAAATAAGAATAAGAAATGCACACACAACGAATAATAATAATAAACATTGAATAATAATATTAATAAAAATTAATAAATATTGAATAATAATATTAAAAAATTAATAAAAATTGAATAATAATATTAAAAATTAATAAATATTAGATATTAAGAAGACAGAAATAAATAATGAATAATAACAAATAAGTAAAAACAATGAATGATAATAAATAATAAATAAATACAAATTACAAAGGGTGGGGTTTCTGAAGTAAATCTCCACTTTGGGGGGTATTTCAATTAACGTCACACTGGAGCAACACAACGGGCTATTGGTGACGGTCCGGGATCAATCCCAAAGGGAAATATCCGAGGACAACACCACGTAATTTTGAACCACGGTCAGATGACGGGGCAACACCTGAGCTGGCACACCCCACTCTCCAAACTTCCACACCACGCCAACGTGAGGACATTTGAGGCCACGACAGATTTAACGTGCATCAGCCCCCTTTGTACACGACGGTGTTTGGCTGGATTCGAACTCGCAACCCTTCGGTTGCTAGTCCGTTACTCTTCCAACCGGGCCACCGCGGCCCCTCTCCACTTTGGTATTGTAACCCTTCTCGCAGACGAATTGCCACTTGAAACAAATTTCCCATAAAATTTCCGAGTTACTAAAATTACGAAAGAAAAAAAAATATTGCTTAGGATATAAGGATTGAAAAACTGTTGTTATTTCATTGTCATGCCTCAGCAGGAAATGAATCAGTCCGCCGGTAGATGGTTATTTAACATCGCTCTGGAGCAACACAACGGGCTATTATCAACGGTCCGGGATCAATCCCGAAGGAAAGATCCAAGGACAACGCCTGGTAATTTTGAACCACGGTCAGATGACGAGGTCACACCTGAGCTGGCACCCCACTCTGCAAATTTCCACACCACGCCGAAGTGAAGGCATTTGGGGCCAGGACAGATTTAACGTGCACCAGCCCCCTTTATACACGACAGTCTTTGGCTGGACCTAGTTTCGAACTCGCAACCCTCCGGTTGCTAATCCAACTGGGCTACCGCAGCTTCAATCAGTCCGCAGATTTGATTCAATGTCCTCTGTCCAAATAACCATTTTTCTCCAAGCTGTCCACTTTGGAGACAGCGGAGGTGAAATTTGGTCATGAGGGGACAGTGAGGAGTGATCCCACAGATCAACCCTCCACAGAGAACTGTTTCGCAAGCGCACAACCACTCAGGAACGTCCCTGTTAATTCGAAAAGATCACCTTTCCTACAAGATCACCGGACATCCTACTCTACCTCCCGGGCAATCATCTCTTTCCCCATCTCCTCTAAGGACCAGTCCCTGCGGTCAAGCCGAACCGTGCAATTAATGCATCAGTAATTTCCCGTCCCACTGAAACAGAAGACACGCTTTATTTGACCGCATCTGATTACGCTTACACCCTCACTAATCCCTGCACTAAACAAGGTGCCAGGGAACGTGCGCGATGATTTATGATTCTAAACAAGCCCGAGATAATCCAGGACGCGATTTGATGGGAGCGTGGAGGGAATCACTAATTGATCACTATGCATCACGAGTTATTGATGCCCAGATTTGTAAAAGAAAATGAGTCGGGAAGTCATTTTAGTTGTCTTCTTCATAATCAAGGGTATTCAACCTAAGGAAACTACGTAACAAGAAATCAAGGTCTCCCTGCATATTTTTACGCTCTCGGTTGTACTCATTGTTTTTTAGTGTAATCAGCCTTCTCGCTTCTACATAGCATTAAATGCATAGCAAATCCTTATATGAATACCTGTTTTGCATTCTATATGTCCGTCTTTCTTCAGTGACTTTTAGTTTGGCGAAGCTTGTCCAGATAGGACCCTTGAGCCGTAAAACCCAATTCAACCAACATTGAATAACCAATCGATGAATTGAAGCCATTTCGACATTTTGAGGAATTTTAAATATGAAATTCATAGGTATTGGGATTAATTTTTGGTAGGTAAGTATTTAATTAAGGTCACACTGGAGCTATAGGCATCGGGCTATATGGTCCTGGATCAAACACGAAGGGAAAGATCCGAGAACACCACCCAATTTTGAACCACGATCAGGTAATGAGGTCACACTTTTTAGATGGCACTCCACTCTCCAAACTTTCACACCATACCAACGTGAGGACATTTGAGGCCCAGTGTACCAGCCTCCCTTGTATATGACGGTCTTTGATTCGAACTAGCAACCCTGGGGTTGCTAATCCGTTACTCTTCCAACCGGGCTACCACGATTCTCAGAAAAGATCGGAAAGTTTTTATGACACTGTCCAAAAATTCAACCCTGTAATAATCCATAGAGAGGAGAAATTAAAAGCAAAAATCAAGCGGAAAGGCTTTTACTGGGACAAGGGACGTCGAGTCTTAGGTGCCCAAACCCCTCTCATTCATATATATATATATATAGATAGATATATGTATATATATATCCAGGAATATTGCCCCGATTAATATTCTAAATTTTCTAAACTGCCAGTTGTCTAACATCTTTTGACAATTTTATAGTAAATTAGTTTGAAAATAAAAAGCTCAATTTTATTATATTTTAGCACTTTTAGCAAGTAATAACCGCAGTTTCTTTCATAAACCGAACGGAAATAATGACCACAACTTTTTCATCAAAGTATGGGCTACAACCCCTGATCACTCCCCGGAAATTGTTAAGTTGTCTTTGTTTCGCTTCGCAATAGCCCGTTGTGTTTCTCCAGTGCGATGTTAATTAAAAAATACCTACTTTGATTCGATCGCGAATCATGTTCACTAAGCCTCGCCCTCAATGCGCCCGAGCATCAGAACATTTAAATTATTCGGCCAGAAATCCAGAAATAGTAAGACCAGTTCCAAGATAGACAAACCAACCTTATTTCTTTACATGTTACCGATCATTTTAAATAACTCTTTTTTAAATTTTCCCATCAGTTGAATCAAATTTATTAAAACAGAATAATCTAGTTTTCGAATTTTTTTCCACCTAGTCCCTTGACTTCAAGTAGTTTTCAAAAACCTCATTTAAATCGAGGTGCAAGTTCTTTAAAAAAAATCAAGCTCGTCGTATTTGATATCGGCAATCATCCCGGATACACACATTGTTTGCTTTCCAGATCTAATCCCTTTTTTTCAAGTCTAAGAATGCATCGGCTAATTACGCATTCGCTATGGAAGTAGAACTTGTGAGCACGAATTAAATTCATTTTTAAAATACATGATACACTTCATTGCATTTGTTTCGTATAAAGTCCTGTTGAAATGTTTAATTTCCGTTGTACAGTTTTTATTAGAGATCGGAATAACACAATGATTCATCCAATCATTACCAAACAACAAATGCTAATGGAGCATTTTTTTTTGGCTCCATGTAAGAGAAATATTAATGTGTGGGTTGGTTGGTAGTTGTGAATTAAAGTCGCACTGGAACAACACAACGGTGACGGTCCGGGATCAATCCGGGATCTTTTGAAGGGAGCTAATGTCTTCAGTCCAATGTTCTGAAGCTACTGGAAGCTCACAAAATCTAGATTCAATCTATAAATAATTATACACAGATACATTAAATCTATTTGATATAAATTATTTCCCTGCTTTCTGTGGCTCATGGATCTTGTTTGTTACCCCTGCTGGTGTTTGTCCCGAAGAGGCGTCTCGTCATTAGAAGAACTGACCAGATCTTTATGGACGAGGTATCTCGTCATTAGAAAAAACACTGACCACATCTTAATTTCGTCATCATTAAAAAATCGGCAATATCTTTATGATGTTCTCCGGCCAACGCACTGAGGAATGTTGGTCGGAAGGAACCATTGGATCTCCGAGGGACGTTGGATTGGGTGTTCTTTGACAGTCATCCGGGGAAGTAGAACGGGAAGGGTGAAGAGGAGAAACTCGACTAGGGGACAGAGGAGGACGGACGTGCGAGTGTCCTTTCACTGGCCTTTGGAATTGATCCTGGACCGTCACCAACAGCCCGCTGTGTTGCTCCACTGTGATTTTAATTAAAAATACCATACCTCCTTTCGTTGGCATAGTACAAGATATTGAACTGTAAATATACTTATTAATGTTATGCAAATGAAACCTATAGTCAAGTGCCCATGAAGAAGCGTCACTCTCTGGTAGATGATAAAGAATCACGGAATAGTGCTACAATCTTGATGACGAGATATCTCGTCATTAGCAAAATTGTTCAGGACGGATGGACGAAATATCTCGTCAAATCTTGGAGGGTTAAGAATCGGCTCTCTTCACATCTTCCCAACAGCAAACCAAAAGCAAATTACGGTTGAATCCTAAAGCAAGAAATATCTCGCCAAATATGGATTCCCCCGCAGTGTGTGCTGTCCATCACTTGGGCTTAAAAATCTATCACCACGTTGTTTGATTTCCACTCCGACGTAACCCGGGGACCTTGGGGGTCAATAAGGGCCTATTAAGTGCACCCATTAAACGATTTGAAGGGTCGACGCACGTTGGAAAACGCCCTCAAACATTTCGAGCAGTAGGGGGCCGGTTTATTCAGCGGCGCTCACTGTTTGCAGCCCATTCTCTGCAGTGGAAGCGCTAGCGATAAAGACAAAAGCTGGAGCATCTTAAGATGACTAGCAGAAATCCAATTTTCTTAAGAATTACTCAACTATAATGTAATATCTGCCTTTCCTTAGGAACATCTCATCGGCATCACTTTTTTAGAAGCTCTGCTTTAACTTCACGGGAGTTAATCGGGGAGAACCCCATCCGAAAATTTTTAACTTCTTGTACATCGATTTTTAAATTCTAATATTTTTTAATCCCATTAATACCATACTCTCTCATTGCTTGTAGGCCGGTTGCAAGAGTAACGGATTAGCAACCAACCAAAGGCCGTCGTGTACAAAGAGGGCTGGTGCACGATAAATCTGTCGTGGCCTCATATTGGCGTGGGTGGAAGTTTGGAGAATGGGGTGCCTGCTCAGGTGTGACCTCGTCATCTGACTGCGATTCAAAATTACTTGGTGTTGTCGTCGGATCTTTCCCTTCGGGTTTGATCCCGGACCGTCGTTAATAGCCCGTTGTGTCGCTTCAGTGCGACGTTAATTAAAATACCTACCTACCTCATTGCTTATGTATTTCCTTCTCATCTATTTTATCTACATCATATTACTGACAACCATTTCTTAATAATAAATTCATTAAAATTGTGTTTGCGTCTCGATTTAATTTCCTTATGTCAACATGTTTTAACTTTTCTTATATCAACTTCATGTGACCAACATGATTTTTTAGCAATATTTTAGTTTGTAAAAGTTTTGGTCTGGAGTCTTAGTACCCATTATTTTTCAATGTTCTTACAATAACATTGGATTTATTATTTTATTTATTTATAATTTTATGATTACCTTTATGTGGCGTTTGGTACATTTTTGAACCTTGCGGCATAAAACCTAAACCAACCTGTAAATACCCGCTTCATTTTTAAACTTAACGGTGGTGCAGGATTATCACAATTTAGTTCTGAGGTGGTTGTTTTATCTCTAATTTCTAGTATTAACTCTCCTGGGGGTTCTTACGAAGAGGTATTTCGCCATTAGAAGAAAACTGACCAGATCTTGATAGACAAGATATCTCGTCATAAAAAAGTGAGCAGATCCTGATCTCATCGTAATCGAAAATTAGGCAAAACCTTGATGACTAACGGGATATCTGATCGTTAGCATAATTGGACAGATGTTGATGGACAAGATATCTCATCAAAACTACTCGTAGAGTTCAGTTTTTTTCAACTATTATAATGCTGGACTGGGACCTACTGGCCTCTGTTATTGGGTTGATGCAAAAGTCCGTCCCATTTTCGGCGCTAGATGGCATTGCATCGCAAAATAGAAGTGTTATTTACTTCACACTTGTAAAGGTTTTGATCTTGTTCGAAAGAAGGAATTTCAGTGAGTACTTTGGAAAAGATTGTGTTATTGGGTTGTGTTTTTAAATTTTGTTAAGCATTACAAATGCCAGAAAATAAGGAGCATTTTCCATATGTTATGCTTTTTTTATTTCCGAGAAGCAAGAATGTTTCGCAGACGCAAAAGAAGATATGTGTTGTGTAGGGTGAGGGTACCGTTGACGATTCCACGCGCCGTAAGTGGTTCAAAAAGTTTCATCACCTGGAGCCAGAAACCTCACAACTTCTATGAGCAAGGAATCATGCAGCTATTGGAGAGGTGGAGAATGATCATTGAATAGAACAGCACATACTATATGGATTAAATCTAATTTTTAGTAAATAAAATGTTCTTCAATTTATGTCAAAAAACGGGAAGAACTTTTGCATTAATTTAGTAGTATAATGCGTCTTTTCCCCGCCTCCTTTTGCAGTGCTCTTGATCTTTTTGGTGAGTTGGATGGCGGGGGTCATGTACTTATGGAGACAAATTCATTCCGTTGCTGCCATTGGTGAATTCAGGGGTGAGGTCTGATCAGCTCAACACTCCTAGTGGTTCCAACAAGATACATCGTCCATCAAGATCTGACCAATTTTGCAAATGACTAGGTATCTCATCATCAAGATATTGCCAATTTTTTAGGATGACGAGATCAAAATCTCATCAGTTTTCCAATGACGAGAAATCTCATCCATTAAGATCTGGTCAGTTTTGCAAATGAGAAGAGATACCTCTTCGAGACAACCACCAGAAGGGTTAAGCCACCCCCAAAGTAGTCTAACCGAAGTATCGAACTCTAAACCGATGGAACCACCAATGTTGTATCGCTTTAACAGAATTTCATGTCATCCAACGAGATACAAATTCGGTATTTCAGCTCGAGGGGAATAGAAGTCATAGCATTGGTGTAATGGAATCTCAAAATATTAATTAGGACAATAAAACCAAGCGAGCTCAACTGAAATGTTTTACGGGGTCGTCGTCAAGCAGTTGGTTTGCCACGGCTCGAGCAACCTTCGAGTTGTAGGTGGTTCAGGTTCATTTCCTCCTTGGGTATATTTTTCTCTGTGTCAGTGAAGCTTTCCTTGTTTGTGTCCATTTGTGTTTCCTTGTTGTCCATTACTTAACGATGTATGCCTTGTGTTTGGCACAGATTAACCAAATATGGCCCTTGCGCCATAAAATTGAACCAACATAAAATGTTTTAATGTTATTGTTTCCTGTTTACTATTTATTTATCTATGTATGCGATGCATTCGGTCATTGTTTAAATAAATCGGTTACAGACGTTGTTTCATCTTTTAGATAAAATGACTCTTCCAGAAGTTTTCAAAGTCTTCCAAGCTGTTCAGTGTAGGTGATTCATTCTCTTGTTCCGTAATAAAGTTTTGTAAAGCTTTTTGATCTTCTGGTTGACATACCTCATTCAAGTTGAAAAATCCTTTCGCGTAAAAGGACGGCTGTGGTAGCCCGGTTGGAAGATTAGCGGATTCGGGTTGCGATTTTAAAACTTGATCTAACCAAAGACCGTCATGTAAACGGGGTTGGTGCACGTTCAATCTGTCTTGGCCTCAAATGTCCTCGCGTTGGCGTGGTGTGGAAGTTTGGAGAGTGGAGTGCCAGCTCAGGTGTTGATCTTGACATCTGAACGTGGCTCAAAATTTATAGGATTATTCCTCGGATCTTTCCCTTTGTGATTGATCCCTGATCGCCGCCAAAAAATCGGCTATATCGTGATGACGAGATATCTCGTCGAAGCCACTTAGAGGGTTAAAAAAGTTTGTGCATCCCACAAAATTGTTAACACCAGTACAATGATGAGACCAATTTCAAGGTTTCTCTCAAAGCAAAATTCAAGGTTGCTACTATTACATTTGAATCACATTACAGATAATTGCAACTATTAGTTTTCGAACCGACATAAAAAAAGTAAATTAACTCTGATAGCGGATTGTCGTTAGACTTAATACATAAATTAAAAACGTTAGTTGTCAGATTCGTGTTATTGTTACGGATTTCTAAACAACTCTGACCTTGTGAAATTATCACACATGAAAAGTAAGCGAAATATGCGATATTTTAATGTATAAATTTGTCGGTGTTAAATGAAACTAATTTTATTTTTCACTACACAAGTTAATGGGATAAATTGTTTTCGAATAAATGAAATTATGTTCTAGCTTATGTTCAGTTTTTGGAAGTAGATATATTTGTGGATACATTTATAACAGATTTGCGATTATTACCTGCTTGCTATCCATGCAAATAAATTGATGTTATAAATGATATCTTATAAATGAAATATTCTGACAAACATACTAAAATTTGATTTCGGAAAGGGTAACTTCGCCTACGAGTGAGGGACTGAATATGATCTTGAATTAGGTCTCTGAGCTTTGCGTGATTTCCGAGCACTGTAGTGTTGCTTTTACCCCACAGCACTCTCTTAATGACTAAATAATAATCACATTTTTTCAAAGAATCCATGAATTATTTGAACCTTTTGTAAGATTCTATTGCTTCTTTCATTAGAATAGAATCCTTTCAAAATATTTTTTTGCTCATTTTATTTGATGGTATTGGTAGGTATTTTAATTAACGTCGCACTGGAGCAACACAACGGGCTATTGACGACGGTCCGAGATTAAAACCGAAGGAAAAGATCTCTGAGGACAACACCACGTAATTTTGAACTACTCTCAGATGACGAGGTCACGCCTGAGCTGGCACCCCACTCTCCAAACTTCCACACCTCCTAAAGTACAAATTATGGTACAATATTCTGATTACTTTCTAATATGGGAGGGGAGTTTACCCGTCTATTTAACCCTCCAAGCGGTTTAGACGAGATATCCATGGGTGTCTCTCTTCTTTAATTAAAACTATACATAGTTGATGTTTCATAAAAACCTAGATAGTTATTAAATTAAATATGCGTGATTTTAACTTGTTTCTTAGTTTCTCAACATTTTTGCGAATCATACTGAGTTAAATATCTGTGAGTATTTATTTATGTGATAATCAATACATAAAATAATAAAATCCACAACTCTGAAATTTATCCTGTTTTGCGTAGAATTAATCAATATATTCGAACAATTGCGACAAGGAATGTTATTGAAATTTGAACTAAAAATCGAAAATGAAGAATAAGAATAAACGAAAACGATTGCTTTTACATGAAACAATTTTCAACGGTCCTGATGTATAGATTGAAACATACTAATTTCTCCCTTACAAAAATACAAATGTGTTTTTTGCAAAAAAATTTGTAAACTATTGTGAAGATCGTGTAGGAAAATAAGGACAGTAGAGTGACAATAATAAAACCCACAATCTGAAACTTATCCTAATTTTTCATAGAATTGATCAATATATTGGAACAATCATGAATACTCTTGAAATTATAACTAAAAATCGAGAATGAAGACTAGGAATAAATGAAAACGGTTATTTTTACAAGAAGGAATTCTTAATAGAATTATTTCAGATATTTACATTAAAACATTTATTTCTCCCTTAGAAACATGTGTTGTGTGTACAGTATTGCGTAGATCGCTTAACGAAATAATTATCATAGTGACAAACCAAACAGTATTGTGTAGAAATGTAAATTGTATACCATCCCTTACGAAAAAGTGTAGTTCTGCATTTTACGAATGGCTCTAACCCCGATTCACTCCCGTTTACCATAATATTTAATCTTTCCCATTTCTTAAAAGTTACGTTTTCGTAAAAATTCATTTCAGTCTACCTGTCGTTTTAGCTGCCGTGTATTTTTTCTTTACTTTTCAAATCTATAGGAAGTTGTTTGAGGCTTTTCAGTTTAACAATGAATAGAGCTAACAGGGACATAATGTGTTCGCTGAGGTTATTTGCTTTTGACTTGGGCCAGTTCAAAACGCCCAGTGAAGAAGACACAGGCCTGATGCTTCTCGCAGCCACTGTCTCTTGGGTTGCCTTAAAGGAACAAGAATCCAGTAGTCCTGGATTGAAAAGTCTCTGAATGGGTCTTTAAATAGTTTGGGCTCACAAAAGGGATTAAAAGCCTCAACTTCGAAACGAATGTTGACGAAATGGCGTTAAACATTTCACCTTTCCTTTAAAACCTGTTCAAACCATAAAGAGATCATTTTAAAAGACTTGGTACATATGATAACTGTTGTAGCATAACGAAGAAAGTCAGTGTAACTTCAGTCCATCACAAAGCACTTCATGGTTGTATTACTATATGTTGTAGGCTGTTTGGTAGATGTGGCTAAGTCCGCCAAGAATTTGCCAGCGACTGAATTCGGTAGATGCCACCACTAATTCACTCTTAATTACGTAAAACTGTGATGGCTGTGTACTTCAGTACGTCTAAGTCATCCACAGTACTCCCTAGAATTTAGCAGCGGCTGAATTCGATAGATGCCACCTCTAATTAACCATCACTTACGTAAAACCGTGTGTGAGAGAGCTGTATTAAGGCCATGGGTATATTTGAATCCATGGCTTCTGTCACCCAACAGATGTGGTTATTTAGTTGTTAAGTGTTCTGTGATGTAAATCCTACTAAACTACTCGGAAATTTCGTGACTCTCAGAAGGTTAAAAGCAGCAGGAAACATGAACTGAATAAGAAAACTGAGAAATACACGATTTGAAAAGGTTTAAAGCAAATTTGTTACGCTATATTGATTAATGTATGGTATTCTAGAGAATTTTAGCTGCAACTTCAATGTGAATCATTTGCCCAACTGCCCATCGGGATTTTACCCGAATCACCAGATAACTATTCCATTCACAGCTTAGAAAAATAGGTGATCGAAAACACTAAGTGATTGGTTTGTCGCTCTACGGTCATTTCTGCTACCCTAGAGCTAATTAGACCGGGACTTCATGCGTAAAATGGATTCCATACTGCAACTATCCATGCTCAGATTAGGAAAAACCCAGAGCCTGTTGGATCCAGGACTCCTATGCCAAATTGTCGAAGTTTAGTTGATCATAGTTTTATTGCGCAAGGACTACATTTGTTCAAGCTGCTCCAAACCCAAAACAGACATCGCCAAGTAATGTACATACACAACAAGGAAAGTTTTACTGATGCAGAAGAGAGAAATACACATGGACGTGAGATATAAATAGCTACTGAGCATTGCTATTGAGAAGAGCTTCAAAAAGTGTGACCGACATGTCGACTAGTAGTCACGTGACTTTGTGAAAAATTGACTTGGTTGGCCAATGATTTGGCATCTTACCGTCTCTTTTGGCGATATAACGTCTTATGACAAGGTGTGTATGTGAATACACGTTTTTATAGAGTGGACACAAAAGCGGTGACGAGCGGATCAATCAGGTAACGAATGAATGGGTGGGCTTCTTCACTTGTCCCGTCAGCCAATCAGATGAATGTTCGTTTCCATTTGGCAGACGAAAGTAGTCTAAGGGTTACTTTACTAATTGTTTTGGTCTCATGATACTGGGCACATAAAGAGGTTACCATTGCTCACTCTATATTTGTATCTCCTCTATGAAAATACACCCAAGGAGAAATGGAACCTGATACGTCAACAACTCTCAGGTCGAGTTGTCAGTCCTTTTTAATTGTTTTTAATGATTTGCAAACATTTATACAGAAACAAAACATTCATTAAATGTCAATAACGTATAAAAAGTGTTTTGGGTAGTCCCTTTCAATTTTATATCAGGCAAGTAATCTAAAAGTGGAAATATGACAAGCTTGGATGACTAAAATGTATAAACTTCTCCAACAAATGAAGAGCACGCATTGTGAATCACAAAGCACTTGCTTGAAAACCGCTGAAATGGGGGAAACCTGTATTCGAATCAGAAGAAAGGGCCAAGGTGCTAAGCAGCAACAACCGGCGGGGGGGGGGGGGTATTTCAATTAACGTCACACTGGAGCAACACAATGGGCTATTGGTGACGGTCCGGGAACAATCCCAAAGGGAAAGATCCGAGGACAACACCACGTAATTTTGAACCATGGTCAGATGACGAGGCAACACCTGAGCTGGCACCCCACTCTCCAAACTTCCACACCACGCCAAGCAACAACCGGCGGAAACATTAAGTTAATAAATTTTTTATATTCATAGTCGAGTTTTTTCCTCTTGTTTATTATGGCCTTGAAAGTTGAGTAACGTCAGTCATTCCATCTTAATCCGATTGTAATCCAGTGATATATCTTTTTTCTTATGAGTCAGTTGATACGATCTTTTAACAAGTTCGGATTATGCAAATTTTAAGCTCATTTAATTAAGGATCCAATAACTTTGGAGGTAGGTATTCTAATTAACGCCGCACTGGAGCAACACAACGGGCTACCGGCGACGATCCAAGACCAATCCCCGAAGACAACACCGTCATTTTGAACCACATTCAGATGACTAGGTCACACCTGAACTGGCACCCCAAACTTCCACACCAAGCCAACGTGAGGATATTTGAGGCCACGCAACAGATTTAACATGCTACAGCCTCCTTTGTACACTAGGGTCTTTGTTTGGATTCGAACTCGCAACCCTCCGCTTGATAGTCCGTTACTCTTCCAACCGGGCTACCACGGCCCAACTTTGGAAGTTGTGGAAACTTAATATCTATCTATCTCGGTTTCTTCGTTCGAATAGAATCTTGTGGAACGATTTTATTGGTTCTTTTCCTTTAAATAGAATCCCGTAGAAAGATTCTATTAGTTCTTTTATTAGATCAGAAGAAATTGAAGATTCTACTGGTCTTTCTCTTAGATTAGAAAAATTCTATTGATGATTTTCTTATAATCGAATGATTCTATCAGTCTCTTCGTTTTAATAGAATCCTAGGGAAAGATTCTATTAGATCTTTGCTTCAAATAGAATCCTGTGGAAAGTTTTTAGTAGTCCTTTTCTTAGAACAGAATAAATTTAAAAGATTCTATTGTTTAAGAAAGCCAAAACTAGTTAGAAGTCAAACAAGGAAGATTGCAGTCTGCAAGGTAGAATTATGCGTGTAAACCTCTCTCAGAGGGAAGATTCAAATGCTTAATGATTTTTAGGTTATTTTTGTTCATATTTAGTTATGCTCATTGGTAACTTTGGTCATTCTTTAGGCATAGTTTTTGTCTTTCTAAATATGCATAGCAATTTATACATTTTTAGGTCAACGAAACCTGGCCCTGATGAGGACCATTTCGAATCCCCTCCAAAAGAAACATTTCTGGGTGCCTGCCTGGTTTCGACGTGTGGCTACTTTTGTGACGAGCGGATTGTTGTAGCCCTAAGGACGTCCGGGAGCGGATGTTGGCAGAAATCTCGGCGGGTGTCAGACGTTCAGGCTGCGGCTACCGGCTCCAAGGCTCTCCGTTAAATCCCGGCCAATTACGACCAGACATAAAAGGCAGAAAACTTTCTCCTTTCTAAGCTCGATTTTCGAGTCAGTCTTTTATTGCTGTGGTTTTGGTTCGCTCTCTTCAACGGCTTTTATGCCCGTGATGGCCTGTCTAAGGGTGGGATTAAAACGTTCAAATTCAGAAAAGATTTTCCTTTGTGATCGAATGAGAAAAGAAAGTGGCACCACCTAAATCCTCGTGTACGTGTTCAGAAGGGGATATCTCTCACCCCCTTATATTATTCTTTTGCCCTCGAAATTTAATCGACTACTTCTCTGATAGAATAATATACATATATTCATTCTATAAATTAATACACAGTTTTGTTTGACTAATGTTTATACCCAGGTTTTTGGCTTTTTACTTGTTTGCATTTCTTAGGTTTTTAAATATTTTGCATTTTTGAATTTCTGATTATTTATATATACACAGGGTGAGTCTAAATTGTTTTTACAAAATAAGAGGGGTGATAGTACCCATCCAGACGAGCAATAATTACCGTGGAACATAGGATCGCATTCCACTCTGAGTGGCAGAAAAGAGTAAAATTAGAATTTCAACATGCTTACAAGTGTTGGGAAAGCGAATGAACGATACCAAAAGTTGTACAATCTGATTTATTGATCAGAGAAAAACTCACAGCAAGTGCTCAAAGTGGTGGCCACGCGTGTCGTTGCACAGTTCACACCGGCGAAGGAATGACTGGCGCACCCTCTCGAAGATTCCTGGTGTTGTGTTAATTTTGTCTGCGGCAACACCGATTTTCGCTACGAGATCTTCAGCCGAGTCCACAGGCGTCTGGTACACTAAAGAATTCGTGTGCTCCCATAAGAAAACGTCCAGTGGGTTGAGGTCCGGTGAGCGAGGAGGCCAAGCCACAAGTCCGCCACGTCCGATCCATCTTGCTTAGGAGATATGTTACGTAGGCAGGTACAAAACGACGTCAGAGGCGATGACTTGTTCATGCTCGACGCGTTTCGACTTTACTCTTTTCTGCCTCTTAGAGTGGAATGCGACCCTATGTTCCATGGTAATTATTGCTCGTCTGGATGAGTACTATCACCCCTCTTATTTTGTAAAAACAATTTAGACTCATCCTGTATATATAGAAGAACACACAAGTCCAGGAATTTTAGAATCCAAAAAGCACTCGGACTCAATTTTTAACACAAACATATATTGAGAAGAACGATTACATTGAACATAGAATATAGACATTAATTGTTTCATCGTGTAACATTGTCGTCGTTAGTCCTACGTCGTACACAGTCTAGCGTTGGCCAGAAGCCTCAGGTCTCGTGGCGGTAGGTGGCGACTGAAGCGCCATACACAGCGGGTGTCGTAGGCCGTTGGAAACAAAAATCAAATATTGAAATGAATATTGTTCTCAAACATGATGAACCTATATTTCATAGACCTCGAAGATTACCGTTTACAGAATGCAAAATAGTTGATGATCAAATCCAGGAATGGTTACATATGAATATTATTGAACCTTGTTCTTCGGAATATTCTAGCCAAGTTGTAGTGGTTAAAAAAAGATGGTACCCCGCGGGTTTGTATCGATTTTAGAAAGTTAAACAAGATTATAATAAAAGATAGGCATCCTTTGCCACTGATTGAAGATATTTTAGATAAGCTTCAGGTGGTACACGGATTTTTAGCACATTAGACTGTAGCGTCTTCACACTATGTGGTGGGAAATCGTATAAATGAGTACTAATGGTTGTACTGCTTTCTGGATTATTTAATAACAAAGAAATATCTCCAGTTACATGAAATATGTACAGTACAGAAAACAAATTTGCCCGCAACGGGACTTAAAGGCGGTACCCTTTCTGGGACCTCTGAGAGACACTCCCAACACCGTTGAAGTTCTAGCGTCGTCTGCCTTCATCCTCCCCGGACTCGGGTCGGCAAAAGGCGGTGGGGGACGTCCTCTCGTCCTCCATTGGTCAAAGTTCTCCTCCTGGTGGATTTTTCTTTTTTTTCTCATGAGTTCCAGAATGTTCGGGCGCCGCCGAGACGAACTGTCCCCGAATTCCTTCAAAACCCTGGGAGCGTCGGCAGAGATGAAGGGGCTTCGGTTCCCATTCACCTTTTGTGCCATGGCTGCTGGGCTGATCGGCGCCTCCATAGTCTGAAAGGGGAGAGGAACACCTCCGGGAAAAGGAGTGTAAGATGCTTCGTCACAACTCCTCCCCCATAAAGACGAAGTTTCCAAGGTAACCTGGAAACTTCGGCTAAACCTGAAAGTAAGCCCATCTTAAGATAGTCCCCTGAGAGGCATTCACCCGAATCCCCGGAATCCTCAACTCATACTAAACATTGAGTTTTAACCAAAATAACATGCTTCGGAAATACAAATTTGGGTTCCGAAACTAAATCTCAGTTGTGCGATCTAGTGACAAATCTTTACATACCAACTAACAAATATTTACATTACATAATTAACGAAAATAACACCTAAAAATACAAGTAAAAATAAAATTGATGATGTCTTGGTTTTGGACACCTTCCTAAATTTTCTGATTTCCAGCTCTACTGAGACCATCCGCGTTGCCATTTTTGCTCCCCGGCTTATGTCTTACCTCAAATCGGTACTGTTGTAGAAACAGGGCCCATCGAGTTAAACGACCATTCGTCCCAATCATTTTATTCAGGTAGGTCAGGGGGTCATGGTCCGTCTCTATAACAAAAAGTTGACCGTCCAGATAGTAGTGGAGTTTCCTTACGCCATATACTATGGCTGCGAGATCGCGTTCGACCACTGCGTAGTTTCGCTCTGCTCTCGAAAACTTCTTACTGAGATAAATTATGGGGTGCTCATCCTCCCCGATCTTTTGGGACAAAACAACACCCACACCGGAATCGCTGGCATCCGTTTGCATCGTGAACTCTCTCGAATAATCCGGAGCATACAAGACGGGCTTGGTTACTAAAGCATTCTTCAGTGCCTCGAAAGCCGCCTGACACTCCTCATTTCACTCTACCTTCTCTTTCCGGTTTTTCCCTTTCAATGCATTTGTTAAGGGGACCGCGATGACGCTGTAATTTTGGACGTACTTGGCATAATAGCCACTCAACCCTAAAAACGACCTAATTTGCGTCTTCGTTGTTGGGCTGGGGAATTCATGAATGGCCCTAATTTTTGCTTCACTAGGGGAGCGTTTGCCACTTCCCACTTCGTGACCCAAAAACCTAACATGGTCTTGCGCAAATTTGCACTTAGAAGGCTTTACAGTAAGCCGTGCCTCTAACAACCTATCCAATACCGAACTCACATCCTTAACGTGCTCTTCGAATGTTTTTGAATAAATTGCAATGTCATCAATATAAGGAGATGCAATTCTCTCCAAACCTCCCAAAACCTGAGCCATTAGCTTGCAAAAATAAAAGGGAGCGTTCACCAGCCCAAACATCATCTTTTTGGGAATAAACGCTCCAAATGGCGTCACAAAAGCGGCGTACCTCTGCGCACTTTTTTTCAAAGGAATTTGAAAGTAACCTTTCGTTAAATCCATCACCGTTATATAAGGTGCGGCACTAACCCGCTCTACTACCTCTTCTATATTGGGGAGAGGAAACGACTGGATTCTGGTAATGGCATTCAATCACCGGTAGTCCACACAAGGACGTGGTGGTTTTCTCTGACTTTCTACCAGAATCATGGGCGATGCGTAATCGGACTGCCCCACTTCTATCACCCCTAAATCCAAGAGTCTTGTAATCTCCTCCCTCAAAATTTCTGTTTGTCTAGGAGACATGCGGTAGGGCCTAGATCTAAAGGGCTCACTACTGGTAAGCTCGATATCCATCTCTAACAGGGGCGTAGAACCCGGGTCCGAGGAGAACACCTTGCTATGATTTCGCAACATGCACCCAAAACTCCCTATCTGTTCCACCGTTAACCTTTCCACCAAAGCGCTCTCTCTTATCATCTCCTGGAGATCAAATTGAGTAGGATCGGGTAAGGGGTAAGGTATTTCTGCCTCCTGCTCCACCTCTTCACTCTCCTCGTCCATTATCAAATTAACACATTCGGGTCGCTTGAAATAGGGCTTAATGAGGTTCACATGGTATATTGTGGATTTATCCCTTTTCTCTGGGAGGTCCACCAGATAATTTGTATCGGAGATTTTACTGGTCACAGTCCCTGGCCCTATCCAGTTCACTGCCATCTTGTTTACCTTCGACGTGGACAATACCAGCACCTGATCTCCAACCCTAAAAACCCGCGATACGGCATTCCTGTCATACCACAATTTTCGTTTGCTCTGCTTGTCGGTCATTTGTTCGGCCGCAAGCTCCATCCATTTTTTTAGCCTATTGGTTATTCCCAAAATATACTCGACTACATTTGGATCCGAGTTATCCGGCTCTAACCAATTTTCAAAAATCAAAGTCTGGGGGGTACGAAGATTCCGTCCGTGCACTAATTCCGCCGGGCTAAACCCCGTACTTTCGTGAGTAACAGTTCGAAGAGCAAACAAAGCCGCTGGCAAATTATGCTCCCAGTCCTCTCCCGTCTCCAAACACAACACTTTGAGAACCCTCTTAACCGAGGAATGAAATCTCTCAACAGGGTTGCTTTGGGGGTGGCACACTGAACTGTGAGTCACATGAATCCCGAATCTTTTAAAAAACTCTGATGATAAAACACTGGTGAAGGACCTTCCCAAGTCGCTTTGGACTTCTTTAGGAAATCCCATGCGTGAAAAAACCATAATTAGAGCGTTAATTACATTCGCCGACGTAATATCCGGAACGGGAATAGCTTCGGGATATTTAGAGGCTAAACAAATCGCTGTGATTATGTATTTGTTTTGTTTTGTGCTCTCTGGAAGGGGACCCACCGCGTCAATATTTATTTTGGAGAAAATCTCCGAAATAACGGGAACCAGCTTCATAGGGGCCTTTCTCTTATCGTTGTTTTTGCCGACTTTCTGGCATTCATGACAATTTTTTACCCAGGACTCTAACTCGGGGTAACACCGGGGCCAGTAAAATTGCCTTAAAACCCTATCCTTCATTTTGGTCGCCCCCAAATGACCAGCTACATCCTCGTGGCACAATGCCATAATTTTCTCCCGATACTTTAAGGGAATGCATAACTGTACTCTTTTTTCTCCCCGCTTCGACTCCACCACATGCGTTAATTTTCCCTTCAATACCTGGAATTCGTCCCCTTTCTCGGAAAGTTCCCAACACGATTTCAAAGAATCACAGTTCCTCTGTGCCGATTCGAACTCCTGGGACGATACTCCAGCCAAACTATTATTCTCCTGCATGGATAACTCCGGGGGAAAGGGTAGTTCTTCCTCCTCAGGGCTCTGTGACGAATTATGAATGGAAGCTCTCATTTCATTTGCGCCTTCGACTACTTGAGCTCGCTGCTCTTCCCTCGCCCTACTTCGCGTAATGGCATTAATAGGGGTTGGGTTTTTCCTATTATCTTCTAAAAGTTGGGCAGTTTTGTTCCCTAATAAGTAGTAACCCTGATCCAAAGCATCCGATTTCACGGCGACCTTCGTTACAACTTTCCCGAAATCCCCTTCTAGCTCAACTCTCGCTAACGGCAGACACTTGCATTCGGGGTCTAAAGGTTGGCGTAACCAAATTACTTCACCCGTAAAATCCTCTGGATCAATCCAACTCCTCACGCATACATCAATGCTGCTTCCACTGTCACGCAAACAACTTCGTTCTATTCCATTTACAGATATAGTGCTGATGAAAGGTCTAAAACTCTCGCTTAACCCACTCAGATTATTCAACCCTTCTAATCTTCTTTTTGCTAACTGGGGACAGAGGGGCCTAATGTGACCTGGCTCATTGCACAAAAAACAGACTACTGGTTTTTTCCTATCAAAACCCTTATTTTCCGTGATTAAAGCATCTCCTTTTCCTCGCTCTTTCTCCCTGGGCTTTCCTTCCCCGTTTTTAAACTCGCGCCTGTCCTTCACGGAGGCATAGTCATTCCTTTCTTTACCAAAGGGACGTTTTTCCCATGTTCTGACTTCCTTCATTTTATAATTACGCCGGACGCTCTCGTAATGGTCAAGTTTAACCGCCAAATCCGACGCCTTTTTGAATTCTTCCCATTGATCTAGATAATGGTCTCGGGCTGCGGGCGACGCTCTCCTTTTAAGTTGCTCTACCAGCATCAACTCCTTAAGTGAATCAAAATCAGTCACCTCAACCGACTCCAGCCAATTGTCTAAATACCCTTTTAATTCAAACACAAGATCTGACCATGACGCCCCAACCTTTCTTCCATGTTCTTCGAATTTAATTCTCAGGTCTCCGGAGCTGAGTCTAAATCTCTTTAATAATACCTTTTTAACATGATAATAATCATCATTCCATTCCCTTGGTATTTTAACTATAATTTCAGAAACATCCGCAAACAATAAAGGAATTAATTGGGACACCCACTTGTTTTCTGGCACACTTTCTTTGTTCGCTTGCCGCTCAAAAATCATGAAAAATAGGGCGATGTCCAACACCTTGGGATCAAATTTAGGCACTAAGTCCTTTAAATTTACGCGCCTAACAATTTCCTCAGCTGGCGTAGTAGTTGACGCCAAACTTGGATTCTCAAATGAAGCCTTA
Organism: Meta bourneti; assembly: GCA_933210815.1. NCBI lineage: Eukaryota > Metazoa > Arthropoda > Arachnida > Araneae > Tetragnathidae > Meta > Meta bourneti. The sequence continues at coordinate 8,690,052 of OW119922.1, forward strand.
ATTTTTAATTTCTTCAACTCATGCGCGCGCTCCCGCTCTGCTAAACTATCAAGACGTTCTTGTTCTGCTACTTTATCAAGACGTTCTTGTTCTAATTCATCCAAAATCCTATCCACAAAAGCTATTCCGGTCTCCTCATCATAATCCGGTGCACTCAATATGGACCGAATGATATTTTTAACAACATCTGAGCTAGATACGCTAACTTCAAATTCTGCCGCTAATAATAATAAGACCTGCTTTTTCTGCTTTTTTAAATAAGCCATATTTTACCCTAAATGAATTAATATTACCTAAAGGGTGCTCTCAATGATACACACTAAACTTCTACAATTTCTTACTAGATCAAAAATAAATTCTCTACTCCGAAGAAAAGTTGTCAACTAGATTTCAAAACTGAGTTCTTATCATCTACTAATCACACAATGCACAATAATAAACCTTACTTTCTTAGATGTACAAATTCCCACACTAGGTATCACTCTGAAGTAAATTTAACTTTAACAAAATACACTGAAAACACAATTGCTAATGCCATTAAATTAAATTAAACACTAAAGTTTTACCCTACTTTCACTGAATACAAACTCTCTCGCTAACAATTTGGAAAACTACATAGAATTATGCCTCTCAAAAGAAAAATCTCCAAATAGGCCTACCTTTTCCCACATCAGAACATCAGGCTCCCTTGTCATCAATCTCGCAAGGTCGGGTCCAAGATTCCACTCCGTCGCTCGGCTCACGCTGGAGTTGACTGCGCTCCTTCAACCGTCTGGACGCGGCACACGCTGTAGGTGACTCGCTGATTTCAGAGGTCTGGAACAGCTCCTTTGAAGAGTTTAGTGCCCGGCTCACGCTGAAGTTGACTCGCTGATTTCAGAGATCTGGATCGGCTCCTTTGAAGAGTTGAACGCCCGGCTCACGCTGAAGTCGACTGCTCTCCTTCAAACGTCTGGGACGCGGCTTACGCTGTAGTTGACTATAGAGTTCAGTACAGTAACGACGAACGGGTCCGCAGATTTGATTTAACGAAAATCCGCATCCGATAAGCTGCCACCAATAGAAATATAATTAATAGCTGTAGCGTCTTCACACTATGTGGTGGGAAATCGTATAAATGAGTACTAATGGTTGTACTGCTTTCTGGATTATTTAATAACAAAGAAATATCTCCAGTTACATGAAATATGTACAGTACAGAAAACAAATTTGCCCGCAACGGGACTTAAAGGCGGTACCCTTTCTGGGACCTCTGAGAGACACTCCCAACACCGTTGAAGTTCTAGCGTCGTCTGCCTTCATCCTCCCCGGACTCGGGTCGGCAAAAGGCGGTGGGGGACGTCCTCTCGTCCCCCATTGGTCAAAGTTCTCCTCCTGGTGGATTTTTCTTTTTTTTCTCATGAGTTCCAGAATGTTCGGGCGCCGCCGAGACGAACTGTCCCCGAATTCCTTCAAAACCCTGGGAGCGTCGGCAGAGATGAAGGGGCTTCGGTTCCCATTCACCTTTTGTGCCCCGGCACCGAACCATGGCTGCTGGGCTGATCGGCGCCTCCATAGTCTGAAAGGGGAGAGGAACACCTCCGGGAAAAGGAGTGTAAGATGCTTCGTCACAAGACTTAAAAAATGGTTTCTTTCACGTGAAGGTTTCAGAAAAGAGTAAACCATACACATCATTCGTAACGCACAATGGACAGTATAAATTTTTACGTACTCCTTTCGGATTATGTAATTCACCTGCAATTTTTCATACGTTTATAAATGATATATTTCGTGATTTAATTAATAAAGGTTTTGTATTGCCTTATATCGACGATATTATAATTTTAGCAGATGATGAAAATGAGGCATTGAAACGTCTTGTTAGTACTTGAAATTGCTCAAAACTATGGATTAGATATAAATTGGAAGAAAAGTCAATTCTTGTTCAGTAAAATTGAATATTTGGGACATATTATAGAAAACGGAAAACTTTATCCTTCCCCGCACAAAAAGAAAGCTGTTAATTAATTATCCTGAACCGAAAACGCTCAAAGAGGATCATTTATTTTTTGGACTTGCAAGTTATTTCCGAAAATTTATTCCCAATTTTGCTTTAATTGCCAAACCCCTCATCGATTTGTTGAAAAAAGAAAATAAATTTCAATTTGATGAAAACGAAAGGAATTCTTTTAACACACTGAAACAATTACTCTGAAAAACCAGTTTTAAATATTTTCAATTTAGATAGCGAAACTGAAATTCACACTGACGCAAGCCAATTTGGTTTTGGTGCTATTTTAATGCAGCGCGACCTAAACGATAACCAGTTCCACCCAGTGTATTTTATGAGCAGAAAAACTACGGATCAGCATCAAAAATTTTCAAGTTCTGAACTAGAAACTTTAGCGGTTGTTGAGGCTTTAAAAAAATTCAGAACGTATGTTTTAGGTCTTAATTTCAAAATTGTTACCGATTGCAATGCATTCAAAATGACAATGAGCAAAAGAGATATTTGTACAAGGATTGCTAGATGGGCTCTGTTACTCGAAGATTTCGACTATGAAATAGAACATAGGTCTGGAACGCAAATGCGGCACGTTGACGCCTTGAGCAGAAATCTCGTTATGATGATAGATTCCGAAAATTACGTGACAGCTAAAATAGCAGCTGCCCAACAAGATGATTACATAAAAGTATTGCAAAATCCAGTTGAGAATGGGAAAGATGAAAATTATTTTATAAAGAACAACGTTTTGTATAAGTATGATGCTGGTAGAAATTTATTAGTGATCCCTGAAGCCATGCAAACTGAAATTATTAAGGAAAGTCATAACAAAGGTAATTTCGCTGTAACAAAAACAGAAGAGCTGGTTAAGAGAAATTTTTACATACCTGGACTCAGGAAAAAGATAGAAAGCGTTATAGCAAATTGTATAGACTGTATTTTGTATAATACGAAACGAGGAAAAGGAGAACTCTTAAACCCTATACCGAAAGAGAATATATCTTTAAGTACATATCACATTGATTTCATCGGACCTTTACCATCTACAAATAACAATCACCAACATATTTTCACTATAGTGGATGCATTTTCAAAATTTATTTGGATTTACCCGGTAAAGTCGACAAGTGCCAAAGACGCTATAGACAAACTGAAAGTTCAACAAGCAACATTTGGTAACCCATCCAGAATTATCAGTGATCGTGGAAGTGCCTGGAAAGATTTTGATGAATATTGCCAGGCCGAAGGTATTCAACATTTATTAATTACAGCTGGAATTCCGCGAGCAAACGGTCAAGTTGAAAGAATGCACGAAACTCTAATACCAGTATTATCAAAATTATCCTCTAACGATCCTTCAAAATGGTTTAAATACACTGACGTTGTTCAATGAGTAATGAACAGTACTATCGCACGAAGTACTAAGGTAACACCTTTTGAACTATTGACTGGTGTACGGATGAAAAATAAAGAAGACCGTAGAATAATAGAAATTTTAGAAGAAGAATATGAGAAAAGTTTCATGAAAAATAGAGAATAGCTTCGTAAGCCATTACACGATTAAATACTACACATATTTTAGAATCGAAAATCTCATATATTTTTAACGAACCGTGAAAAAAACCTAATGGTTTGATTTTATTCTCTCCTATTCCAGACAAAACAGAAGTCAAAGGATTCAAACTAGGCCTTTCTAACTTATAAATATTCTCTCGAATCAAAGTCACAGCACTTCCTGTATCGAAAAGTGCTGTAATCGGCATATCGGAAATGGAAATTAGTTTATGCATAGCCTCCAAGGGTGTGGAGAACTCAAAACAGACACATTGGCACCGCTGACTTGACAAAAACCATTTTTGTTGTTGACACATTCGTTCGATTTATGACCAAACTGATCACAGCGAAAACATTTAAATCCTTTTTTCTTATTTAAACAAAAATAACTCTTATGGCCTAGCTCACAATTGTAACAACAGATAGTTTTGTTTGCAGATAAAAATTTATGACGGGTAGGCAGATGTTGCACTGAATCTTGACTTTTTCGAGCTTTGTTATTGTAACGAGTCGTTTCTTGGAAATTCTGATCCGATTTAATTTTAGCGTAGATTTTTAAGTTTTCTCTGAATTCTTCAATATTCTTGCATCCATATAAAGTAGATTTATGGTCAGTAGAATCATTAATACCATTTATTACATAATGCATCAACGACGGAAAATCTATATTACCCTTATTAGCCAAGTCTCGCATAACTAAAAAATATTCATCGAGTGATTCATTATCTCTCATTTTCCAATTCAATATCATTTCATGAGATTCAGCAGAGTTAAAAATTGAACCAAATTCAGAAATTAACAGTTATTTAAGTTTAATCCAAGAATTTATACTTCTTTCGCTTTGAATGAATAACTTTGCTTTTCCAGTTAGGGACCGTTTAACAAACAATAATTTATGCAAATCACTTGATTGAAATAAATCAGTAACATTTTCAAAATCATCAATCCATTTATCAATATTTTGCCAAGAATCACCATTAAATGGAACAATAGCATTTTCAATATCAGAAAAACTAATGTTAGGCCTGAATAATTCTTGAACTGGAAGTTGAACGGAACTGTTGTTTTTATTTGGTTTGTTATTTATAGATTGATCATAATCTTCTAAAGAATCAGTATCCTTCTGATCATCAATTTCATTATCCTCATCTTCACGAATGATATTTTTATTCAGTAATGTAATATCGCAAAGAAATGCAAGAATTCGAGTTATTATTTCAGGTTTTGCTCCCTCATCACTTACACACAATAAATTACAAATTGTTATGAGGTTATTAAGAGAGAATTCTTTGTCAATAAACTCAAATTTCTGTTTATAAGCGGGTTCTTCTGGTTTAAAAGCAAAACCATCAAATTCTCGAATACGCTTTCTGTTTTGACGATCGCCTTCTGTTCCAAAAATAATTTTATGCAAACATCGAATTTTCGATGGCCTTTCCTTTTTCAGTGCAACCTCCAATTCAGAAATGTTATATAACTTCATCTTGAAATAAAAAAAGATAACTCACCGGAGACGTCTGGAAATCTGCAACTGTTGCTTATTTTAAAAGATCAGTTCAAACGTTAAGTCCATCCCGCTTCTAGAACCATTTTTGTAGAACACCGCAAGTCCAGGAGTTTTAGTATCCAAAAAGCACTCGGACTCAATTTTTAACACAAACATATATTGAGACGAACGATTACATTGAACATAGAATATAGACATTAATTATTTCATCATCATCAGGGAGGAGCCTGGTCCAGACAACACAAAATGGGGTTTTCTGCGTGTGGGCAGCGGTACGCCAAAAGTTGCCCCCCCCCCAACACCATAATGAACAAAAGTGAACAATAAGGCAAATTAGGCAAAAAGTCCATGAATAAAAACAAGCACAATCTAATGCTTAATTTGCCTTATTTGAATATTTTTTATTGTTCCTCGCATCTTAAGTGCTGCATGTTTTTAAATCTAACTTTTGTTATTGGTTGGACAGTTAATTTTTTCTATATGTTATTGTGGAACATTCTATTCGGCGCAGCTTGTATAATTTTGAACCTTGCGCCATAAAACCCAAACAAAACAACCCTAAATTAAATTGGTAAAAAGTTTAGTCATCTCTACATAACGTGCACCAGCCCCCACATACACACAGGTCTTTGGTTGGATCGAGTTTCGAACTCGCAACCCTCCCGTTGCTAATCCTTTACTCTTTCAACCTAGTGCGGCACCTTAAATCTTGGAGCAATCTTTTACTCTGGCTCTTGGCAGGTAGGTAGGTATTTTAATTAACGTCGCAATGAAGCAAAACAATGGGCTATTGTCGAAGGTCCGGGATCAAATCCAAAGGGAAAGATCCGAGGGCAATTTTGAACCACGGTCAGATGACGAGGTCACCAAACTTCCACCACCACGCCAATGTGAGGACATTTGAGGCCACGACAGATTGAACGTGCATCAGCCCCTTTGAACATGACGGTCTTTGGTTGGATTCGAACTCACAACCCTCCGGCTCTAGCTATTAGAACTCAGCAAGTTGAAAATCGTTTCGCTTCGTGAGTGGTTGAGAATTTCTTATAGTATCGAATGAAAATGCCCTGGGCAATGTTTTTACGCCAACCATTAGCTTGCCCACGTTGAATCGACAAAGCATGGAATCATTTATATCAATTACACTTGTCATCCGTATTCTTCTCTACTCTCCGAATGCTTCATTTATATACATAGCATTGTTATTTTACTGTTCGTGGGTACTGTTAAATTACAAAAGATACTAAATTCTACAACATTCACTTCTTCCGTATTAAAATAGTATAATATCTCTCGTTAATACAAAATCGATCGACTACAGTGCTAAAATACTGCAGTCGATATTTTGTACCTCTAGCAATTTCTATGTACATTTTCATTAAACTTTGGCAATGTCGGTTGATCGTGTTTACGGTGTAATGATGCTGTATCCCGAACTGGACGTAACAGAGCCCTGTGAGGAGATTCAAAGCAGTACTGCACACTGAATCTCTCGATTTGCTTTTATGGATTTTCCCCGCAGGTGCAGAATCATCGAGGTGCTTTAAGTGATAAGCTTGGTATGAGGGGGGTGTAGCTCAGTGGTAGAGCGTTCGCTTTGAATGCGAAAGGCCCCAGCACCTCCAGAGCAATTAAATTTCCAGAGCAAATAAATCCAGAGCAAGTCTTTTAAATTTTATAAATGATTTTTTAAAGTTTTAATGTTTCTAATTAATTCCTTTTAATTTCAGACAAGAGCCATTTTGACAAAGAAGGTACGATACAACCAAATTCCACACAATTAACCTATTCATAGCCATGCTTAAAATTATTTTCTGCTATTTTATGATTAAAATGTTTTCAGGGTAGAATATTTGCAATATTAGTTAATAACTTTTCTCTGAAATTATTCGCATTTATTTACTGTAAGTATATTAAAATATAACTTGAATATATTGTCTTCGCGTTAAAAAGGATTTCTCTTTTTTAAGTGTTTAAATTGAAGTAGTACACATCAGAAACGGAAGATTTCCTCTTAATTTATCAAATAGTGTGTTTCTAAATCTCCAATATTTAACAAAAACACTTAAAAAATTTAAGCGTGGTTCAAAATTACGTGGTATTGTCCTCGATCTACTCCTTCGGGTTTAGCGAACAGTCGCCGATAGTCCGTTGTGTTGCTCCAGTGAGGCCTTAATTAAGCACCTACCTACCAAAATGTTAAGCACGCAATAATGCTTATGTGTCACTTTAGTGTAGAATATTGTTTTATACCATCCACTTCAACATTTATTTAATTTCAAATGATAACTAATACAAGATTGGTAATTAATGGAAGCCTCACGTATTTTATTGTAATGTTGCAATAACATCTACCGATTTGTCATGAAATTCCCATCAAGACATGAACATAAAGGCAAACAAATGAATCACTATTCACACGCACTGTCACATTTTCATTGACTTTTCACAGGTGTTGAATCATTCAGATGCTTCAAGTGATAACTGTCGTATGAGGGGGTGTAGCTCAGTTGTAGAGCGTTCGCTTTGCATGTGAAGGGCCCTGGGTTCGATCCCCAGCACCTCCAGTCTTATGGGGTAGAGTATACAAAGAGTTTCTTTTATACATTTTGAGGGACGTGGTAATCTAGTTGGATGAGTAGCTGATTAGCAACCAGAGGGTAGTGAGTTCGAAGCTTGATCGAACCAAAGACCGTCGTATCAACTGTGGGCTTATGCACGTTTAATCTGTCGTGATATGACAGCAAATTATCATAATCTTGTTAATATAAAAACAAATTATATATAATCGTGATTACATACCAATAAATTAGAAAAAATGTGTTATATTATAATTATTGTATAATCTAAGTTACATAGGAATTAATTATTGTATAACCTAAGTTATATAATAATAAAGTATTGGTTAATCTACGTCATGCAATAATAAATCTAGGTTAAGCAATAATAATAGAATGATCATATGAGGGCAGACTACAAAAACGAGGTATAATCAATACACTAAGTATACGAGGAAGAAAATCCTCAGAAGTTTTGCCTAGTTAGGTAATTACATTGAACTTTCCAACTAAATTGAGTACATGCGTAGCACATGAAAATATATTGCAATTTTGTTCATTGTTTTCTGGAACGAATGATGTTTTAATCTTATTGTTATTCCCTAATCAACGATCGTACATCAATTAGGAATTCATTCTTTGGAATTTTTATTGGCGCAGTGCTGAAGTATTCGAAAGACAAGCCAACTTACTTCGGAATACGTACAGGAGATATGTATCGCCGCAGAAATATGTACCATCACCACCTATAATCAGCTTGACAGAAGATGCCTTACTTAAAATTATAATTTCCCGCGCGTAGTATTTTTTATTATTGCTTGTCTGCAGTAAAGAGTGTTGAAAATAAAAATTTTAATGCACCAATTCAAACTGGAAACTTTCGTTATCGGTCCAGAATCGGTCCATAGGTAAATTTCCAAAAGAATAGGTTATGAGTAAAAATACCAGTATATATTTTGCGAAACGATATTTATTCAAAAGTAAAAGTTATGGTTTATATTTTATCAGGCTGTAATTACTCATTAAAAATGAAATTATAATATATGTTTTTCCAACGATTTTTATTATTTTTTAATCTCCTTTTCAGAATTAAATTCATGTATTTATCTTTATTGATATTCTTTTTTCTACGTAGCAACAAAAAGGAGATAAAAATATGAATCACCAGATGCTCTACGAAAATCGTTGATATAAAAAACTCTCAGAATTCGTTATGAATTTTTAATAAATTCCAAATAAAAATTATTAACTTTTATCAAGCTTTTCAACAAGGAGAAAAGAAGCACGCAAGAATCTACGAATACTTATCCGTCGACAAAGATATAAACATTGAAATGTTTTTCCCGTTTCTACTGTCGTCATCTGACCGTGGTTCAAACTTATGTGGTGTTGCCCTTTGGGATTGATCCCAGACCGTCACCAATAGCCCGTTTCGTTGCTCCCGTGTGACCTTAATTAAAATACCTACCTACCTACATTTCTGCTGACAGGTAGGTAGTTGAATTAACGTTACACAGGAGCAACCCAACGGGCTATTGGCGACTCTCCGGGATCCATCCCGAAGGAAAAGATCCGAAGACAACACCGTCATTTTGAGCAACGTTCAGATGACGAGGTCAACGTTTGAGCTGGCACTCCACTCTCCAAACTTCCACACCACGCCAACATGAGGACATCGGAGGCCACGATAGATTTAATGTGCATCAGCCCCCACGAACACGATGGTCTTTGGTTGGATCGTGTTTCGAAGCCTGTTGCTAATCCACTACTCTTCCAGCCGAGCTACCAGGGGTGATAACAGCTATTATTTTAACAAATGTAAAACAGAGTAAAGTAAGAGATGTGTTACAAAGTAAAAACTTCAAAAAGGGTACCAAATGCTTAAAAGACTCGTTCCCAATTAACTGTGAGTCATTTAAACTCAATTCCCTCGGACAAACTCATCGCCTCTGATTAGTTATTGACGTTTTTGCCACGCTTGTTCTGCTTGGCTTATGCCAGACCTCATTAATTTCTTAAAGTTTTTAATTCTACGCGGTACTGCACACAGATAATGAGCTTAGACCTGACCGAGACCTCGAACGTTTTGTGCCTTATCTACTTGTTGTTTCTGTCGGATTTCATCAGAAAAGAACTTTTCCACGGTTTGATTGGGCAGTGTCTCATTATATATTCCCGTAAAACACGAGAATTATCAAAACATTATAGTTTTTGCACATTTCTTATTTTTTCCTCGGTTGTTCCCTCCTTTAATCCGTTTCTATTTGTAAAAGGAAGTCAATTGTATCACGTTATTTATTGATTTCAATCTATTTTAATTATAAATATATTTATCTATTCGCTTGACTGATGGTTTCCGCCGGAGGATGTCTTAGAGTAAACACTAACGTTTTGGTTTCCGATAGAGTAGTAGTATACTTCTGTGAATAACATATCGAAACTTTAGTCAGACTGCTCTTATAAGAAAGTTTTTTTGTGCAAAAACCTATCCGACCGAAGACCGTCGTGTACAAAGGGGGCTGGTGCACGTTAACTCTGTCGTGGCCTCAAATGTCCTCATGTTGGCATGGTGTGAAGTTTGGAGAGTGGGGTGCCAGCTCAGGTGTGACCTCGTCGTCTGGCCGTGGTTCAAATGTACGTGATGTTGTCCTCGTATCTTTCCTTTCCGGTTTGATCCCGGACCGTCGCCAATAGTCCGTTGTGTTGTTCCAGTGCGACGTTAATTGAAACACCTACCTACCTGTGCAAAGGAACTGTGAACACACATTTTAAATTCTAAAATAACGAGGAAATCTGTTGTTTTTATACAGACTAGCTGATCTGGAATAGTATCTGAACTATATTCTTAACCCCAAAGTGTTTCGAGGAGACATCTCGCCAAAGATCTGGTCACTTTTTCTAATGACGGTCGCGTATTCTACTACCCATCATCGATACAAAACTTCCCTTTTACCCCAAGTTGGAGTAAAGATTCATGTAGGAGAAACAAATTGGTCCTTGTAGAAGAACTGGTGACAGTTTAGAACAGATTTTTGTACAAGAGGCTGGACACAACAGGACAGTTTTCTTCTCGAATATTAACTAAAAGGAGGTTAATAGCTTATGTCTATTGATGGCAGTGTGATTTACATTCGATATTTAATTTTAATACCTTTATAATAAATATAAGCATCGAAATGTGCATTTCATACTTGCAAATGAAATAAAGTTAATCAAAAATATAAGAAAGCATTTCTTTAATTCTCATTTCCAATAAAATGCATGCCGAAAAGTTTACATATCAGTCATTACTACAATTATCTTCTGAAAATCTACTTCAATATTATTACGATTTGGTATTGTTTGGCATCTAAACCAGTTTTCGCGTAAGGTCACATTTCTTTCTTGCATTGTGTGATTTCTGTCTTCCAGATTTCTTAATACCTTCTTTCATCAAACAGCTGAAGAAATTCCATTAGGCTGGCCCCTTGTTCTTCCAGTGAACTTTAGCAATATTATGCAGCTTCTAGCTCCCATTGAGAGTTTTAAACTTCACAGCAAAAATGGCGAGTAGTTAATCACGTAGTGGTTAATTTCATGTTGATATTTGTTTGTTTCCATTCGCCAATATACAAATAACTGCGATTTCTGCGTTACATATTTGTTGTGAACTATATCGTGTTGTTTTTATTTTTTCATCTTTTATTTAGTTGCATAAAATTTTATTATGGAAAATTAGTTTCAGTTGGTAACCTCCCTCCCCTCTGCGAAAGGGGTAGTAATAGCACAGTGGTAATTTTCTTCAAAAACCCCATTTGCAATTTATTCATTTACTTTATTTTTATTTTAAGATTTTGCTTTCTAAGTACTCAGGAGTGCCCATCAAACTGATAAGTCCCTCAAAAGGACAGACTCAGGTGATGGTTATCTGGTTATCTCTTCTGAGTCAGTAAAACTTCGCTTGTGTTGGAAAGTCCATTGCTTGAGACCGTCTTGTGTTTGGCACAGCTTGGCAAAATATGGCCCTTGTGCAATAAAATCCAATCAAGCAACCTAAGAACTACTCAAAGCATCACTCCAAGGTTGAAACTAATCATAGAGATTCAACCCATTGGATCAGAGAGATCACCATCAGAAAGAATCAACCTATTGGTATTCGATTGAACAGTTGAACCCTTATTACTGAGTCACTTGTTCACCAATCAAAAGAAATTGGAATACTCCTTCGGCATTTTGCCAATTGATAGAGATAGAAATCCGCGATAGCAGACTGGTCGAGTATTTTGATGACACTCCAAGTGGTTTCGACGGGATATTTCGTCCATCACGATTTGACCAATTTTGTAATGACGAGATATCTCTTGATCAAGATATTGCCAATTTTTAATGATGACGAGTTCCAGAGCTGGTCAGTTTTTCTAATGAGATTTTTCACACATCTGATGCATCTGATACTCGTCAAGACAACCACCAGGAGAATTAATACTGCTACGAAGTGGACGGTAGACATGGAACTAGACAGATGTTACATAAAAAGTCAACTAAAAATAAATATACTGTTAAGAATTTAAATACTCATATTCCGAAGTCCATGATGCAATTTGTCTAAAAATTAAATACGTGCTGCTCGAACTCTGTATGGTTTCAGTTAACATGCAATAATTATTTCACGTGAATTTATTACAAATACAAGCTCCAATTCAGCTAGTATTGACAGAAGTAAAAAGAAAAAAATAGCACCCCACTCTGATATCCAATGAAATAGTTAACATTTCAAAGTAGGGCAACTTCTAAGATGTGCTTTTACATTTCAGGAAACTTTTGTCAACCCGCCTGGTGGTTGACTCGACGATGTATCTCGTTATTAGCAAAACTGACCAGAACCTGATGGATGCGATATCTCGTCGAAACCACTTGGAGGGGTAAAAACTAAAAAAATTTTCTTTCAATGTGCTATTTTGTAAGCTTAAAACAAAAATGCATCAAAGTACGTACAAAAATAAACCTTTAGCTTATCTGATGATATCGGTAAGCAAGAGCCATATAACTATCGGATTCAAGTTTAGCTTCAAAAGTAAACAGAATGGAAATTGCACGTTAAGGAAATAAAACTGCCTCTTAATAGTTTCCGCTTAATACTTTATTTGTTATTATGTCTGTTCTATCCCGACAAACAGGCTCTGGCTTTGTATAGTTATAGTAGATCTAATGTTAGACAGACAAGAACAGTCACTAAATTAGCAACACCGTTTCTGATTAACTTCGGAGAACTTATTATTTTAACCTCATCGTCATACTATAACCACTTATACTATAAAAACAACTTTTATCTATCTATGCAATGGGCACACCAGCTACCTATCCATTTCCAAGGGGTACATGATGCATAAAAGATTGGGAACTGATTAAGAGAATAAAAAATGCTTCTCATAAAAAATTGTATTTAAACTCGCTTTAAAGTACTCTAAAATTAGAGCAACCCGAATCCCACTAAACGATTGTTGAGCTTCTTTCATCCGTTCAGTTGAGGGGTAAACAACTAGTTTTGTTTTTAGCACCACAAAAGTTTGTTTCTTTATAAAAAGTTCGTCCAGTTCTACAGTTATAACTTCCCTCCCCAAAAGAGCGGAATCTATTCAACATTCGCAGACACAACACCGGAGATCGTGTTTTACAAGTTAGTATCGTTCCACATAGAACAAGCTTCACAGGAATGCACCTGCCCGGAACGATTTCTGAGACGATTTCCGGCCCTCACGCTAACTTCGTTTTCTGCTACTTCTCGGATTCTTTTCAACACGCCGAGATACGTGTTGTTAATTAGGACCAATGTAGACGAAAAACGACGACGTTGTTGAGACTTAAATTCAACCGTAGCTAATTGAATTTACGTTGTACTGGAGCAACACAACGCGCGGACGGTCAGGAATTACCCCGAAGGGAAAGATACAAGGATACCACCTCGTAGTTTTAAATCACCGCCAGAAGAGAAATGACTAAAATCTTTTAATATAGTGTTTTAAACAATGTCTTTAACTGATTCATAAGCAAATTTGTATTGTATACATCTCCCTATAATGTGTTTCTACATTATAGGGAGATGTGCAATACTTCTAATCCGTTTTAACAGGCGCTAGTTCTGAATGTCGCAGAATTATTGCTTGTTTTAACCTGTAGGTTGCTGCATTGTCTCGCGTTTTAACTTGTAGGTTTGGCCTGATTAAAGCAATTTCAACAACCATGGGGAAACTTATTTTAATATCGTGTTAAATAGGGTTGCATATGAGGATAATTAAAATTTAATATGAAACTAATAAACGAAAACTAACAACTGAAACTAGTAAAACTAATAAAAACTATTTATTTGTACTTAACCCTCTGAGGGGTTCACATGCATATCATTCTGCAACCGGCTGTCTTCTCTGTATGACTTCTAATCCGTTTTTACATTGCCGACAACATTTCTCCAACATTCCATTCTTCCAACAAATAAATGGGTAGCACGGTTGAAAGAGTAACGGACTAGCAAACCGGAGGGTTTCGAGTTCGAATCCAACCAAAGGGGGATGGTGCACGTTAAATCTGTCGGGGCTTCAAATGTCCTCACATTGGTGTGATGTGGAAATTTGGAGAGAGGTGCCAGCTCAGGTGTGACCTCGTCATCTGACAGTGGTTCAAAATAACGTGGTGTTGTCCTCGGATTCTTATCTTAGTGGGATGATCCGTACGTCACCAATAGCCCGTTGCTTTGCTCCAGTTTGACGTTAATTAAACACCTACCTACCAATAAATTAATGTGTGTATTTAGTCAATATGTGTTTTTTGTGGGGAAAAATTAATTCTATACTCGAAAATCTCGTGAAGCTCAGAGGGCTACGGGGAGACATTTTGTTGCCTTTCGAGTTATAAGAAGTTCTTGCTAAATCGGGTACATCTTAGGCCGAGTCCGCACCGGCCCCGCCGAACTGCGCCGTGCAAAATGTTCTGTTCGTCGCTGCACGAAAATGCGCGGAACCGAGAAGGACGAACCACGGAGCGAGGTGCTTGTGGTGGGACGGCTCGTGCTCAGCTTGTTCCATTGTGCTCGTGTGCGTGCTGGAGGTTGTGTGCACGAAATTAAACTGAAAACTGAAACGGGACATTTAAGCGAATTGTTTAAATGTCCAGTTCTTTACAGAGTCGGCGCATAATTGTCATTGACGATTTATTAAAGAGAAAGAGGGGAAAACGAAATATGATGGCGCCTTGAATTGATGGAGTGTCTGGTCCGTGTAGCAACACGGTCCAATATACTAGGCACACACACACAAGTAATATCGAAACCCCGATTGTATGTTATCTAGGGACCAGAATCTAAAAACTGACAATCTAAATCGCAAAAAGGTAAAACCGATGTCGCAGAAAAACCATCTTTCCAGATTGGGGGCGAGAAAATTTCCCTTATGAAAAGGGAGAAAGATCAAAATCGTGCTTTGACTGTTGAAACGTGTCCAGCGGTTCGGCTAAGAATGGGTTTTATTATTAAACGAACAAAATAATGGTATCAGCTGAGTGAATACTAACCCGATAGTGCAGAGTGCGGGAGTGAACAGAAATGCCGTCCCCCCCTCCCAAAAAAAATACAGCGCACAAACACTTTCCTTCGATGTACCGACACGGAGCGTTGGAAGTTGCACAACATTGCGCGGTTCTCCGTCATAATAGCCCGCGAAATCCCGCGCTGCTCGCCTTTGTTTGGTTCGGCGCAGTTCTGCGCGGTCGGTGTGGACCTGGCTGTAGAGATCGATTTCTATCGTCACCATTCTGTTCTGTACTCAGTTTCTCTATACGTTAAATTACACAATTTCAGTTCTTGACTTCCTCTTGAGAAAAGGCTTGAGCTTTTCACAAACGTTATATAATTAAAACAAACCTAACCCAAAATTAAAAAGATGAGTTTTAATATGAAAAAAATCTACTAGACTTTTTGAGTATGACAAATCTGTAAGAAACCGACGACTAATAATGGGTATTTGAGCCTTCGTTTCCATCTCTTTCATCTCTCATTCACCGTTAAGTGTGGTAATTAGAATTCATATAAACCTCACCCAATTAAAGAGGAGTTTACATATGGAAAACATATGTTGCTTTTTTTGAGTACGGAAAATCTCCAAGATACAAGGACTAACTTAATACAATACGTATTTGAGCCTTCGTTTCCATAGTTCATTTACCGTTTAATGTGGTAATTAGAATTCAAACAAACCTAACTTAATTTAAGAGACGAGTTTGCATACAGAAAACATTTCCTGTACTTTTTGAATGCTGAAAATCTCCAAGGTACCGACGACTAACTTAATACAATACGTATTTAAACTTTCGTTTCCATCTCTCATTTATCGTTTAATGTGATAATTAGAATTAAGACAAATGTAATTCAATTAAAGGGACGAGTTTTCATGTGGAAAAAATTTCTCGTGCTTTTTGAGTACGGAAAATCTCCAAGATACTGACAACTAAATGCAATACGTATTTGAGCATCGTTTCTCATTCACCGTTTAATGTGGTACTTAGAGTTAAAACAAACCCAACCCAATTAAAGAGAAAAGTTTTCATCTGAAAAAAAGTTCCTGTACTTTTTGAGTACGGAAAATCTCCAAGATACCGACGACTAACTTATTACAATACGTATTTGTGCCTTCGTTTCCATCTCTCATTCACCATTTAATGTAGGCTCGTCGCAAAGCGTGGAGATTTATTTGCATCGGATACTAAGTTACGATCTTGAGGAATTCCTGGAAAAACGACACAAACGGAGAAGCATAAATCCAACGCTCTTGTCTCAAGCAAACTCCATCATCGTTTATGGCTGGTATTGTTTGTTTATCGTGCTGGGAAAAACCCCATTCATAAAGACTATAGGATGCGATACGCTACGTGCCTCCTTCCCTCGTGGGAACTTTTATTTATTTATTTTTCAGATTTCCGATAATGGGCAGCGATGGTTTTCTTATTATGGCTCAATTTATAGTTCAATATCGAGAAAACCCGGTTGTCTTTTCTGGTCCTTTCCTATTAAGTTCTGAGCCATAATGATGCTCCGTAGATTTTGGTGAGTCCATTAGATTCGGTGGGATATGAATTTGTGTTAATGTTTTGCCTTTCGTTCTCTCCTAGAATTGAGAAAAACATATAATTGGTACTCCGCTATCATAATCCTGATTATCAGGACTACCTTGTCCACGTCCTTATATCTTATCCCTACTTGGTATGCTGGAGAAATCATTCTTACAGTTCTTAACAGTACAGAAATACCTTGCCTACTTTCGTATATCATACCCCAACTTGGTATCTAAGTAAAATCGTTCTTACAGTTCTTATCAGACATGCTGTGTTGCCTACTTCCTCATATCTTACCTTTGCTTAATGTCTTTGCTGTGTTGCCTACCTCCTCATATCTTACCTTTACTTAATGTACACTGCTGGCCACCCAAATTGCAACACCAAGAAAGACAAGAGATATCACAACAAAATTTATTTTATAGATAACATGTTGACCAAGTATCAAATGATTAAATTTATAGACTTCTGTGAAGTGTGGTTCCTGCCAAAATCAGTAGCCAGAGTAGCCGCCATTGTTGGAGATCACCGCTGCCACACGCCTCGGCATTGATTCAAAGAGACTTTGGATGTGTTCTTGGGGTACAGCAGACCAAGCAGCTTCCACACGTTGCCAAAGTTGATCTGGTGTGGCAGCTGGGGATGTATTCTGGGTCAATCGTTGATCAACCATGGACCACATGTTTTCTATCGGCGAAAGATCCGGAGAGCGAGCTGGCCAGGGAAGCAATTCAATCTGGCGATTGACGAAGAACCCTTGGACAATGCGTGCCACGTGTGGTCGCGCATTATCCTGTTGAAATATGGCTGTGGGCAAGCCCTGAAGGTAAGGAAGGACAACTGTCTCCAACACCTCGGAGATGTAGCGCTGGCTGTTTAAAGTACCGGCAATGCGTACTAGAGGAGTGCGAGAGTGATATCCAATACCGCCCCATACCATAATACCCGGTGCAGGACCAGTGTGGCGGTGCATAACGCAGCTGTTCAGCATCCTCTCTCCACGGTGTCTCCAGACTCGAATCCGACCATCGTGATGTTGCAGACAGAAGCGTGACTCGTCAGTAAAGACAATTTCATTCCATTCTGCCGTCCACATCCTTCTTTCATCGCACCATTGGCGGCGGAAACGTCTGTGGTTCTGCGTCAAGGGTAGACGAAGCAATGGACGTCTTGCGGACAGACCACTCTGCTGTAAACGGCGTCGAATGGTACGCGCAGACACTGGATGATGCGGTACAGACTGAATGTGCTGTGCTATGGTTCGTGATGTGGCTGAGCGATCCGTCACTGCCATACGCACAATATGCCTGTCATCACGTGAAGTGGTGCACTGAGGTGGATGCGATCGAACACGTCGGTCCGTCGTACCCTCCTGCGTCCAACGATCACATATCTGCATTACAGTTGTTTGGTTTCGTCCAACACGACTACCAATTTCCCTGAAAGATAATCCACAATCTCGGTAGGCCACTATCCTTCCTCTGTCGAACTCGGATACTTGATCAAAAGATGATCGCTGTTTTCTACGAGGCATAATTGATCGTTTTTTTGAAAAAACCACAAGAAAAACACAATTGCCGTACTTGAAATCGTCTAAATCTCCAAGCCTTAAATAGCGCTTTGAAGTGGCGCCAAAGGCGCGCGTGATGTGCGTCTGCGCTGAAATTCTAATCATTTGCATATCTCACCTCCGCTAATGCATGTTGTAAATTTCATATTATTTGCATGCTTCCTTCAGGGTGTTGCATTTACGGTGGCCAGCAGTGTATTTGCTTGTTGCCTACCTCCTCATATCTTACATTTACTTAATGTAATAGTGGAATCATTCTTATAGTTCTTAACAGACCGGCTGCACTGTATATGTCCTTATATTACCTTTACTTGATGTCTTAGTGGAATCGTTCTTACAGTTCTTAAAAGTACATCAGAGCGATCTTGAATTCGTCCTTATATCATGCTCCTACTCATTGTCTTTGTAAGATTCGTTTTATATCCTTACAATTCTTAACTACACAAACCTCAAGAGAGGTTTAGAGAGAAGGGGGAAAATTATTTGAGGATCTTGTTATACCTCGTTTTTCATACCTTTCCAACATAGGTGTAATATTTTTAATTGGAATCTTTCCTTCCATGGAATGTTCAGCCTACTGCCATGCTAGTCAAGATGGTAATGCTTCCAAATCTTTTCATTTAGGGTTGACATTTCTTGATATATCTGTGAAGGTATCTTATCCTCTTCAGTAAAAGCTCTCAATCAACAGTTGACTGAGAGAACCTTACCTTGTGTTGACCTTCTGAAAGACACTCGGCCAATAGTCATTTTTTTAACTTCATGGGTGAAGACTTGCTAACAAATAAATGTATTTTGCACAAACTATTTCTTTTCGCCACCAAAATTCGTAAAAAGTAATAAATAAGTAAATTTACGTCATCTCCGAGAATAGCCCCAGCTCAAAACGAACGATCCCAGTTTCTATAGCGATGGCCACCACCCAGATTCGGTCTGGGGAGAAGTTTTTGTGGTAGGCGCAGGAAGTACATCTAATTAAAATCTCTTAAAGGACATTTAAAAAACAGGGTTAGGCACAGTCCCCACTGTACCGTAAGGTTTGGTTCGTGAATACTTTTGGGAGAAATACTTGGTAAGTGGGTCGCTGGTGAAATGAAGACGGTGGGTATTTGTTTGACATTTATTTTTTAGTCAGTTTTGGTGGATACATAACAGTGGTGTTAGAGTATGGGCAATGCTTAGTATTCTATGGCGACCTTATGGATGATGGGTCTGTGATAGCTAAAGTACGAGTCAAACGGCATGGTGTCGATGCTGATGTTCCTGACAAAGGTAAGGTCGATGGTGGTGTTTCCAAGCTTGGTGGCAGCTCGTTAGATGGTCCAGCGACGTCGACGCGTACGCGCGCCTGCTCGGCCTGCTCCTTCCTGCGTCTTTTGTAAGCTCTAGATCTCTCCGCTCTTGTCATAGGTTTAGACTTCATGGTATCATTTTGTTCACCATAAACTGCTCTTTCAACCTTTTTACGTTTCCTATGCCGGAATTGAAATTAAGTGTGATATTTTGGCTTCATAATGAAATCTTCGACGCATCGTCACTTTCCACTGCACACAATTTTCACACAAATGGTTTAAATACCAACTAGTCCAATGGAATTATAGAACTTGTTCTTATCTTCAATTTAATCACGAACTCGCCACGACCCGTCGATTAGAACTGAAGTTACAGCGGTTTAACAGGCTAGCGTATGCCCGAAATGTGACTCATTTTCCCCACCACGCGGTTCAAAGGTCAGGGGGAGTGGATTAGTGATCGACCTGGTCAACGCGGCCCACCTTCCTCTACTCGATGGTAGGTCATTTAGCCCCATAGGCTGCTTTCCCCTAGAGTTATGAGGCTTTGAGATATCAACTCTTCGTGACGCGCAAATTTCTGCCGATGACCTCCATACCGATTTTAAAGACTGATTCACGTCAAAACTGCCTGTCAAAGGATGGCGGTGATTGAGATGATTTGGCTAGCGACACCTGTATGACACGTTCCGAGCGGTTCAGTAAGGGAAAGCGAATCCAGGTTGCACTTCCCGAGTCGCCCCTCTGTCACCTGCCTTTGAAAACAATAGGTTGGCGAGGTGGAGGGACTTCTAAATCACTGCTGAGTTGCAGATTGCAGACCGTCGAGCGGTATTTGGTGATCAGAGCTACCCCATGTGGCGGGAGCTGTATAAATGTATTCACCCAACAGGTTGTGCAACCCGGGTCCACCCCACTAAAGATACCAATTAGGGTCTATG